>LR990664.1:5491081-8192588 GCA_905147715.2 Xestia xanthographa | reverse complement strand
GTCAATACTAAAGCTAACTGATATCAGAATTGCGAGCTGTGCCCCTCGGTTTCACCCACCTAAGGGTCCTGGCTCCTAAGGGTCGTAGCGTGATGTTAAATAGCCCGTAAGCATCCTGTAAGCTACCTGAAGAATTGAGCTATCAAATACATAAAGAATAGGCTTTTGACATTTTGATTTAAAAGAGTGTCCATGGAGTTTCTTGCCCGTTCTTCTCCATGGAAATCTACGCTAATGAATGGGCAACTACAGTACTTTCACAGTTTTTATGTCTTGTGACTGGGACTGTAGCTACATTTAATTTTCATCTTTGTTTCGACAATTCAAAAGTGCCTGTAACTAACTGGCCTACTTGAAATAAATGCTTTGATTTTGATTCAGGTCAAGTACTTAATTCATAAAAATATTATCTAAGATTCCTTAAACAAATAGTAAATAACTTACCTATAAATATAGGTACATAATTATTATGATTCTATTCTATTCAAAGTACTTAACACAAAAATCAGTTTGTTTAACTAACTTCTCTGCAACATTCTATTATTGACGTGACAACGTCTTATAAATTGGTTTGCCGGGTGACACTTCAAGAAACTGGGTCACGTTATGCGGCTTACAATGAGAGCAAGTGAGAGGCACGCGTCCCGCCTAAGAGCGAGAGAGACAGACATAAAAAGTTTATTTTACCACTCAAAGTCGTTGTCACGTAAAATTATCGTCCGTAAACCGACTTTACAGACAGCCAGTTTTTTTTGCATTAAAGCTTATCACAAAAATCAATAAATTATCATCATCATCTGCCTAGCCTTTTCCCAAGTTTTTATTGGGGTCGGCTTCCAGTCTAACCGGATGCAGCTGAATACCAGTATTTTAGATGGAGCGACTGCCTATCTGACCTCCACAACCCAGTTAGTACTGGGTAATACGATACCCCTTGGTAAGACTGGTTGTCAGACTTTTTGGGCAACTGACTACCTGTAACGACTTGTCAAAGATCACAAATGACAGCCGGGACCAACAGCTTAACGTGCTTTCCGAGGCACGGAGGAAACTCGGTAATGGGTGGTCACCCATCCACAGACCAACCTAGGTAAGCACGGCTTAACCTAAAGATCGACCTGAGCGGCTGTTATTATTTAGCCACGAGCTCCTCCAAAAAATCGAAAAATTATATGTCACTAAAATGTAAAATATACCTAATGATTGTATTAAAATTTTGAGAAAACCATGATAATTTTATTTTTACGTTTTAAATGTTCAAAACTTAGATTAAATAATGTCCAGATTCCGTGTTCGAAACAAAACGGAACGTTTTAAGTGAAGCCACTTGTTTTGAATGTGTGAGTGAGCGCCGCGCTCGGGAGTGTATTACGTATCGGATTTGCGTTTGTGTGCAATGTGCGTGTAATACCAGTGGCGGAGACTTACCCATAAATGTGGGAGATTTTCAGTAGGTATTTTACGTTCAGCGTAAAATATATCATCAACAGTAATGACATGATTTTTTATCATTACGGTTGGTGATTTTCAACGTTATTTCTTTAATTTGTGTAATTTTTCATGTGCGACTTTATCAGAAATTATTATGTTACGACTTTTTGTGATATTTGCTTGCAAGTTAATTAAATGTTTGTTGTTTTGGTGTACTTAAATACCAAGTCTGAATGTGTCTGAACGTGTCAAACCAAGTCTGAACGTGTCTGACCGAGTCTGACCGATTCTGACTGAGTCTGACAGAGTCTGACCCAGTTCGACCGAATTAGACTGAGTCTGAACGTGTTAGACCGAATCTGACCAAGCCTGAACGTGTCTGACCGAGTCCAAATGAATCTGACTGAGTTTGAACGTGTCTGACCGAGTCCGACTGATTCTGAACGTGTCTGACCGAATCTGATCAAGTCTGACCGAGTCTGACCGAACCTGACCGAGTCCGACCGTTAAGCCGGGTCCAGACTAGCGTAATGTAACGCGACTCCACCGTGTAATGTAACGCGAATTCTAGGTGTGGACGGCACCGCAAGCATTACATGTAACGCTCGTGGTTGATCCATCGGCTGTCGGTTTTTGCGCGAACACAAAGGCGCACGCAGTATTCGCGTTTTCAATTCGCTTTGAGTTCGTGTGCCGTCCACATTGTTGACATGAATTAAACGTAATCGTTACATTCGCGTTACACCAGTCTGGACCTTATATATATAATTAGTTAGTTTGACTCTTAATCTGACTCTGACTCTAAATGAGACTTTGAGGCAATGGACAAAGCGTTTCGAATTCAGTAATTGAGCCAAAGCTTTTACATTTATAAAAAAAAAACATCGTTTAAGTAAATATAACTCTTTTGTAATTTCTCGTTCTGAAAAGATTTTTAAAAGTTACAAATAATGGGTAAAAAAAATTATGCCCCTGGCAACACTCAACAAATATGGCGTGACAGTAATGTCAAATTATACTTTTTGTTTACATAAGTTTAAAATGCGGTAACAAAGAAATACAAAGTGAAATTGAATACTTACTTGTGAAATGATATATAGTGGCACATTCCTTTTTTTTAGTGTGATTTCTACACCATTTCACAACACAAACCTTCATTTTAAAGTATCAAAACACGGACTCGTGACGTAGTTTACGCGGGGAACGTTCCTAGGCGACTGACGTATGGATCGTACGATGCGGGACATGTGTCCCGCGTGTTTTTGGCTTCAATTCTCAGTGGCCTACTATCAATCTGGACATTATTTTAATCTAAGGTTCAAAATTAATGCGATTGTATTTCAATACACCGTGAAAATGATTGTCTCTATTGGCGTTTACCAACGTAGCTACGTGACTGCCACCACGTACGAATGTGACTTCCGCGAAAAGTAGTTGGATTTGGAGTCATTGGGATGTTTGCAAGATAAATTTTATAAATAATTATGTACCAAATAGTACTTGGTAAGTAATTAAAGGCAACTTTGATACATATTGCATAGAAAAAATCGTTTACTTGTTATACAGTTCTCAGTTAGAATTAGGTGTTTCATATCAGACTCATTTTAGAGCAAGTTTTGATAGGTTAGTTTCCACCATCAATTAATTTCAAATCTATTTAGTCCGTCAGTTAGAGTATTGGAAAATAATGGACACGTATTTTATGTTTTTGTAAATCAATGAATATTGACCAAGATAAAACGCACAACGCACGACGTCACATAGCACTAAAAATTATAACACGGCGCGGGCGTGACGTATTGTCATTTTAAAAAGCGTCGTATCTTCGTCAATTTTGGTTTACGTAACAAAAGAAAAATACGGGTCAAATATTTTTTGATAATGTAATGTAACTGACGGACTAATTAGATTTTTTCAGGACACAAGCCTATTAAAACATCGTTCGTTTTCTTTTTAGGGTTCCGTACCCAAAGGGTAAAAACGGAACCCTATTACTAAGACTTCGCTGTCTGTCCGTCTGTCCGTCTGTTTGTCACCAGGCTGTATCTCATGAACCGTGACAGCTAGACAGTTTAAATTTTCACAGATGATGTATTTCTATTGCCGCTATAACAACAAATACTAAAAACAGAATAAAAATGATATTTAAGGGGGGCTCCCATACGGTGGAACACACGGTGGAGGTGTGCCCCGCGTGGGCGGAGCACCGCCGTGTGCTCGAAGCGGCGATCGGCGGCGGCGACCTCTCGCGTCCGGCCCTGGTGCAAGCCATGGTCCGGAGCGAGACGGAATGGGACGCCGTCATCTCCTTCTGCGAAGCAGTAATGCTAGAGAAGGAGGTGGCGGAACGTGAGAGGGAGAGAACCTCTCAACGTCCCGGCCGCCGCGGGAGACGCCCCGGGCGTCGGGGGCCACCACCACGTAGCCCCCGGCCACCGTAGGCGCGGGCCTGTGGACGGTGAGCTATGGGCTAGCTCGCCGTCCGTCCGTCTCATGACGACAGGCCGTGTCGACGGCGCGTTCGTGTTCCACGCGCGCCTCAAAGAGAGTCAGCAAAAAGGAAGGGGTCCGTAAGGACCGATGCCTGCCGGGGTTGCGGGACTATTCGAAAGAGATACCGTGGCCCCGGAACACAAAGGGCGATGAAGGAACATGGATGGGTTTTAGTCAGTAAAAGTCTGACACTCCCTCCTGCTCCGCCCAGAGCGGGAGGGGTTATTTGATGATTTCCCATCCGAAAAAAAAAAAAAGGGGGGCTCCCATACAACAAACGTGATTTTTTTTGCCCTTTTTTTGATAATAATGGTACGGAACCCTTCGTGCGCGAGTCCGACTCGCACTTAGCCGGTTTTTTTTACAAGCCCGCCACACTGCAAACCCCTGCATCCACTGCAAGCCATGAAATCCAGAACCAACAGTGGCGACCACCAAAAAAGCACCGAGTCAATGAGAAACAAATAAATAAATAAACATCGTTGGACATTACACACAGCGCCATCTAGTGCCACACTAAGCAACGAGGCTTGTGTCGTGGACACCAGATAGTTGATATACTATATAGATACTTTTTTGTTTGTAAATACATACATACGTATAAATAAACATCCATGACTCGGAAACAAATGTCCATGCTCATCACACAAACATTTGCTCCTACCGGGATTCGAATCTGGGAACGTAAGGCAGCCTTACTATACCGTTGCACCATTCGGGTTGTCTACAAAATTAAAACTGTCATAAATCCCTAAATCCCGCAACGAAATAAACCAGAAAAGAATAGCAGTGGACTAGGAAAAACATATTTACAACTTACAACAAACCCATCGTTCTGCCAATACTTAGGGAATATGCATGAAATACAAAACTCTTTTTATTTATGAAAAATGCCTTGTATTGGCGCATAAAAACATTGTGGTACACTTGTTTATGTTTCTAATACATCACTTATTTTACAATTTATTGTTTTATGTAGCATGTTTTAGTAAAACGGAACGCACTCTCAAAACGAGGTATTCCATGAAGCACACCCAAACGAAGCACACCCAGACGAAGCACACCTAAAGTATTCCACTTAGCACACCCGTAGGTGGGCTTCAAATAAAAATTTAAAATAATTAATTTCTTATTCCACGAAGCACACCTACGAATATCACTCGCATAGTGTGAGGACTAAGAAATAAAAATGTCGATAGGAGAAAATATTTATTATTTAAAAGACTAACTTAAATATCTAATATCTTTCAGTTTCATTATAATAATGTGATAAAATACTTGTAATTTTCATAGTGTTCATAGATAAGACGTATACATGATGCGTGAGAAAATACAAATCCATAATAATGGCATATCATATCCCACCGGGACCACGGGTAACGAGTGATTGCATAATTTGACTAGGCACGGGTTTATTGGTTTTTTTATTTTTTATTTATCTACCAACTACCAGGAGGCCAGAACCATAAAGGAGGTATTATATATTATTAATAGGGATCTCATAATCAATCCATATACATTTCGATTATCATGCAATAGGCAATGTAGAAAATACTTCTTCATGATTCTGGAATCCTGGTAGTTTGTCTTCTTCTTCTTCTTATGGTGTAACTGAATGGGAACAAACGTAAACAAGGATAGTAAAGTCTCACAAACTAGTTAGTCTTTTAAATAATAAATATTTTCTCCTATCCACATTTTTATTTCTTAGTCCCCGCACTATGCGAGTGATATTCGTAGGTGTGCTTCCTGGAATAGCATTTTTTTTTTATTTTATTTGAAGCCCACCTACGGGTGTGCTAAGTGGAATACTTTAGGTGTGCTTCGTCTGGGTGTGCTTCGTTTGGGTGTGCTTCCTCCTCAAAACGCATCGGCCTTGATAAATTGTGTCAAAAAAACACTTTTATTTGAAAAGTGCTTAAAGTTTCACTCAAATTTATTATAATATTGTTATTGCAATTTTAACTTGTATAAAGCACATACAATAGTAAAATTATTTTATTAAGGCCAAAATAAATTAGATGTATAAGGCAGATTGTGGATAATGACGTCACATCATGGCTGCGACAGCTACGGACGTTGGAACTGTCATAGAACTACTGTCGTAGGTTCTGTAGCGCGTCGGGCATGTTTGCTGAAGCAGGGATAGATAGCTTTCAAGCAATTATGCGAAAAAGAACAGCATCCTTGATGCGGCGGCTTCGGGGGAGCACCAACAGCATCTTAAGGGTAATAGTGGATAAACCTGACTGTCCGTTCCTGGGGCACTGGACCCGTATACACAGCTGCAGGTCTGGTGCACCGGGAAGCGGACTTAATTATAGCTATAGGTTTTTGAATTGATTATTATTTTATTGTATTTTGATGATAATTGGTTATTTTAATGAGAATGTTGCTAACATAGTTTGTAAGTATTACTAACAACAATATGAATCACTTGTGTTCGATTTAAATAAATAATAAAATAAATAAAATAATAATAGAAAATTGCAGGAGTTTAATATTATTTTTGTGCGACAAGCAGTAGTCGAACTTAACTTTTAATACTTTTCTTTGGTTGATAATAATATATTTTTTTCAATACACTTTCTCGAAAACTGGTCCATAACGCACTACAATTAGGTACAACATGCAATGCATTTCACACACGTGCTATTTTTTCCACTTTCCCGCACGTGTGTGGGAATGAAAATTGCCACAGATAACTATACCTATACTAAGTCCAAATTGGTGCAATGCCTTTAGTCTGAGGTGAATGTTTTTTTTTTAATTTCGGCAAAGCACTACGCGTCTTTAAATCAATAGGTAATAGTACATTTTGGGGCTTATTCCCAGGAACTCCAAATCTATTGTTCTCCAAACAATTTCTCTCCATACATTGATTCCCAACAGCTCCATAATTTTATTAGTTAAATAATAAAAATACTAAAATTCTTCCCAGCGGCTCCAAACCAAATTGCGTAAGGTCAACAAAACACAAATTGCTACCATCAATGTTATAATTTCGTGGTAAGTACTTGAAAATTTTGGAGCTCATGGGAAAGATTTTATTTATTACTATTATAATGCTTTTTTAATTTGGAGCCGCCGGGAATAAAATTATGGAGCGCATGGGAATAAGCCACATTTTGATACAAGTGGACATTTGTTATTGCAATTCTCGGCTCAAAAACACCCTCGCCTACGGCTTGTGTGTTATAATTCCGCCTCGAATGCAATAACAAACTTTCTCCACTTGTATCAAAATGTACCTATTGATTTATGTGAAGAAAAAATTACTTCAATTTCTTTATTAAAAAAAAAATATTTCAAATACATAACATCATCATAATATTACGCCTATAACCCCAGAAGTGAAGTGAATCTACAGTACACCCGTATTTCGTCAGTTTATTTCCCATGTAAGTAATAGGGGGCGAGCCAATTGCCATCAAACAACAACAACAACAACAACAGCCCATAACGTCCACTGCTGGACATAAGCCTCTCCCATGATGGGAGGAATTTGCCGTAATCTCCACGCTTGGCAGGCGGATTGGAGATCCGAGATAATTGCCATCAACCAGACACAAATCCAGACTCCGTAGCTGCTACTGAAAAATACCGGATGGAACGTTCACCTTTATTCATTCAGGTGCGGTGCAAAATAGGCCTAGTAAGTACTTAAAATTAAACCACATTCCATCAAAACAATCATTTCACTGTTCAAAAACACCTATAACAGCATCAATTTCATACAGATTAAACATATAACAACAGATTAAGTTTGATAGCAATAATGTGACGTGCAACCAAATGGCGCGGAACGTTGCATCAAGAGTTTTAAAAAAAGAACTTTTAAAAAACTGTGCGATCTCGTGCTAGATAATTAAGGCTTTTGAGGTATTTATTACGAAAAAACCTTTTTTTACCTGAGTTGTCTAAATTCTATGTGTACAGGTGGCTGTTTTAAAGTTTTTGTGTTAAAGTTTACTTTTTAGTTCGGGAATAGTTAGCACCGTAGACAATTTTATTCAAGGTGGTTAATGGTGATTGCTAAGCGGCAGGTAGTTTTTTTTTATTAATTTTCTAAAAATCAGAAACTCACATACCTCCTGGACCTAAGTAGGTACTCTTTGATCTATTTATAATTTACTTTGAAAATTAAGCAATTTATCAAATGAAATATGTACTTATTACCTAAAGAGGATACGTTTACAAGTTTTACCATTTGAGACTTTTCCATCATAAAAATAAAGTGTCGCTGTTTCTTGGCCCTCTGGTTTATCTTTCCACCAACGTTTTATCTGATGAATTTCATTAATTTCAAAAACTATTCATTAAGCAAAAACAACTTTATTCAACAATTTATTTATTTTCAAAAATCAATAACCTACCTACGTAAAAAAATCTTTATCATTATAATAGCTTACACATGTTACCAAATCAAGAAACCGTTACGAACATTCTTTTTCAAAAATAGAAACATTCTGTTTTCAAAAATTGGAACATTATTTTTTCAAAAGAGCATCACGCCGTATAAACAGGCCCGTCACATACGTGCACCGAATCTATCGGATATGTGTTGTAAGCGCTAAAAAACAGCAGAGCCCGCGTTTTTTATCAAAACTTCGAAAGAAATTGTAGAAAAAAAATACGATTTCGCAGATGTTGGTTTTATAAATTTCTTGCACGTGTTTTGATATTTCAGGGTTCTTTGGTAATTTAGTTGGCCTTTCAACTTTAACATTTGCAATGGTGTCGATTCTGTTGTGCACAAACTAAACTTAATATAGGCTATTGCTGTCTTTTTCTCTCTAATAAAACGAGAAAGAGCCGGACGTAATTTAGAGCTGTCAAATTTAATTGAAACTAATATTTCCATACAAATGGCACGTGAAAACATGTCGACTAAAAACACGGTGAAGTGCAAGACATAAACTAGTTTGACATCTCTAACTTAGTTCATAGCTATAGCCGTTCTTTTCTCGCACTGCCTTTTAGTAAAAGATAGCAATAGCCTAAATTAAATTTAGTTTGCGCACAACAGAATCGACACCAATGTTTGTTTAATTTATCGCTATGGCTAAAAAGCTGATTTATTGGTGGTGGTTCCTCGTTGGTCTAGTGGTCGAAAGCGCGACTACTGAGCATGAGGTCCTGGGTTCGATTCCCAGGTCGAGCAAATTGTTATTGGGTTTTTCCATCAGGAATTTCTCAGTAGCAGCCACGGAGTCTGGATTTGTGTCCGGTTGATGTCAATAGGCTCGCCCCATATTACATGGGATTTAAACATAACTGGCGAAATGCGGGTGTACTATTAGGTACACCTCTGCCTAATCCTTCTGGGATTACAGGCGTGATGTTATGTTAGGTTATGTTATGTTATGTTATGTTATGTTATAAAAAATACTGAAGGAGTTGACTGAAGCAATCTTTTAATAAAAAAAAATTAGAGATTCCATCAATTGTGAAAGAGCCCAAGCTCTGCACAATAAATCAAGTTTTTAAAATAGGAAAGTAATATTAAAGAAACGAATTTTGTCTTCATACATCGAAAAATCAATTCTTTCTACTTGTTATATCTATTTATCTACTCATACAACAGTCAAGTTATTTTCAACACCAGCGAAACATAAGTCTACGGAACCCAACACTCACAAACGGTCTCACGCACTTTTTTCTAAACCCAAGTGTGCGGTCCCCAAATCTATGAAATCGCCCAAAATATAAAAATAGGCTTACTTAATTACAAATGGATAGAAAACGATCCAAAATAATGATGGCCGCGAAACATTGTTTACGATTATTAGTTCATTTGCTAAATTGAGTTTTATAATGTCGTAATTTTAAGTTTGTCGATAAACCTTTGAAGTGCGTATTAATTTTAGTTTTGACCATTAATGAAAGCTTAATATTGAGGAGCTATAATTTACTTTTGCACTAATTTATGAAATGTGGACTGGCTTTTTTTTATACAACTTTTACGAGTTGCCAAGAGGCAAATAATACAAAGATGACAACTGTACAAATAACTTCTTATCTTTAATAATGTTTCATCAGGAAGCTACTCGTCCCACCTAGGGTTGCCAGATGGTATCCAAAAGGAGGACATGTCCTCCTTTTCCATGTTTTGTCCTCAAGAACTGAATGCATGAAACTAAATCATCATAATTTAGGTTCTAAAAGGTTTTAAAAAAGGAGGACTTACAATAGGTAAGGGAGGACTTACAATAGGTAACTACTGTAAGTCCTCCTTCTTGAGCATCAGAGGTGTAGAGATTGACGATGTTAAGCTACATGATCACTTTTGTAACTTGATTTCATTTCTCAAATCAAAATCAAATGAAGCATTATTATGATTTGAAGTTGCACGAGCAGTGACAATCTACTTCAAAAGTGTTAAAAACATTGAATGTTTCTCAGAACTGCTCAAGATCTGCGATTTTTATTTTTGTATAAGCGCTCATAACGCAAATGTGGAAAGAGTTTCTTCACCAATTTAATACTCAGTGGAGCAAAGAGAGATAGACCAAGTGTGCAGTAAGTTAAATCTTTAATTCTTACTGAATACAACTTCAAAAACATGACATGTGAAGATTTTCATAATTATTTGTTAAAAAACCAAGAACTTTCCAAAATTGGCATCTCAGCTAAATATGATTAAAATAAAGTAAAATAATACAAAATATTCGTTACTTTCGGAATGTCCTCTTTTTTTTACAGAAAATCCTCCTTTTTAGACCCATCTGCCCTCCTTTATCAAATTATCATCTGGCAACCCTAGACTGCCACCCCACGACTTACCACCAAGTGAGCATCTTCTAGCGTCTAATCTTCCGTAGTCCAACCTGGAAATCCTTGAATCGTCTCCGGACTTAAGTGGGAAGATGTAACATCAACCTCGCTAAGTGGGATACCGCAGTGAAACAGCTGCAGCGAGGTGTAGTTGTGAAGCTGTGTTACAAACTATGCTCCACCTCCTATCCTGCCCTCTTAGCCCAAAAATTTGCAGCCGAAGTGACCTCTGCGCTTCCACCGACCACGCGGTGGAAATGGCGAAGTTTTAGGCTGACAAAATAAAAAATTGTCGTGCCAGCGTTTTTTGTTTGTTTTACTAGCAAAAATTCGAAGACATGTGACGTCTACCAACCCGCACTGGGCCCGCGTGGTTGATTATAGCCCATTCCCTCTCATAGAGAGGAGGCCGTGTCCCAGCAGTGGGAACATTAATAGGCTGATGATGATGATGTTTTAATAGCAAGACCTCCGCTTTGCATACATTTTGTATAGCATCTGGAGCTCTTCTTATATTTATATAATTACAGAAAAGCAAGGCATGTTAACATGGGTACGTTTTGGTTTGTTAGGGTAAACACCAGAACATCCTGTATAATTCTAAACACAGACAACAGCACATCATGGTATCCAAAACTGACAAATTTCTTCTTCAAATTTAATCTCCAAACAATAGAGTATATTATCCATTGGGGAAAGGCAGTTTGTGGTAACTTGATGTACTGTTACTTGTACTTTGTACCCATTCCATTTTGACCGCGCGCTTATTATGGGGCGCTACGGTAATGTTTGCACACGGGTGCTACATGGGCTAGAGATGCCCCTGCACTATTCTCGATACCTTTACAAGATTTGGAGGACAGTACTACATGTAACCAAAACAAGTGTCGTATTATAATTATACTACTGTCTCCACTCCAGATGAAATTATAGAAACTCTTTGTAATCACACATGTATGTACCATAACATTTATTTCGGCCTAAAGGCGTTTATAATTTTATTTTATTGCATGATCATAATTATGTTAAACAAGTTTTAGTTGGTCTCGGCTGTCATTTGTAGATTTTTGACAGTCGTTACAGGTAGTCAGAGGCCCAAAAAGTCTGACAACCATCAGTCTTACCAAGAGGTATTCCCCAGTACTAACTGGGTTGTGGAGGTCAGATAGATAGTCGCTTCATGTAAAATACTGGTATTCAGCTGCATCTGGTTCGACTGGAAGCCGACCCTAACATAGTTGGGAAAAGGAACTATCCTTTTCCCAACTTCATCATCATCTGATGATAAAGTTTTAAGGTTTTTTTTCAAAAATCATTTTGTAAAGTTGTTTCAAAATTTTATTTAGGATATATTCAAGGGTTCTAGAGCCTTTTCTGCATCTCCCAAATGGTGATCACTATGCTTCTACTGCAAATTTTATCACCAACTTATAACGGTTTGATGACGGCAATTTCCTTAGGGATCACGAGCCATTACCATGATGTGATAGACTAGAATCTCACTACCAGAAACATTTCAGCAACAGTAAAACAATTGAACAAACTACTAAAATCTTACCACGGTTTCATGTAATTTTAACAAACATAAGCGGTGAAAATGTAGGTATCCCTTACTATACGTACGTCGTATGTCGACCAGGTACACCTCTCCCTAGCCTTACAAATAAAACCGGCGAGAAGATAAAACAATTTCACATATAAATTCAGTCTTTAATCAGCGACATCTTACAGAAAAAACGAGAAGTAATAGTCCATTGTTCATATAGATCACGATAGATGGCGCTACTCCACCTATCGGGAGTCATATTGCGTTATAGTTCAAAGCGTTTTCAACTGATGGCGTTACGATGCTCTTGCATTCCTTTTAACTTTCTTCACTTCATTGAACATTTCAATGTAAATTTCATTGAAGCTTGGCTGTCTTTTGCAATTAAATTCAGATGTTGTCACGCAGACTGGACGACTTCCGTCATATTTGTCACTGTTATATTCAATTCCCAATCTCTTCAATTCCTTTAGCAAGTCATTGAGACAAGCGCACTGCCACGGATTTGGGTCCATCAACAATTTCTTTATCTTTCCTCCAGAGTTTCTCAGCTCCAAACAAAAGTTATCTGGTAAATATGTTATTTTATTGCTGGATAGGTTCAAATTCTTCAAAGGACTTCCTCTAAAAGCATTTACTGGCACATCTTGAATTTGATTTCCATACAAATCGATTGTTATTAATTTCGGCATATTTCTGAACAGACTATCAGGTATGACTTTGATTTTGTTATGCTTCAAGTCAACTTTTTGGAGATTCTTTAATGGTGACAGAATGTTGTCATTGAGTGTCTCAATAACATTAGCAGTTAAGTCTAGTTGTTCTAAACTATCCAGATTTACAAAAGTGGCAGGGTTATCAAGCGACGATATTTGATTCGTTGACAAAATCAAATGTTTCATACTTCCCAAATTAGGTTTCGTTGCGAACGTAGGAACTTCTGATAAGAAACATCTATCGAGATTTAAGATTTCTAAAGACTGAAATGCATTCAATAAATTATCTGGTGCATCTTTCATGTTGTTTCTAGAGAAATCCATAAATGTTATGTGTGGGCTCTGATCAAATATGTAAGGGCTGAAATCTTTTCCTACAAGCGCATTGCTTGATAGGTCTACAAACTTTAACTTGGTCAATGGATCAAATATTCCGAGTTCTAATTTGTTTATCTTATTTCCTCTCAAATCTAGAAGATCTAGATTGGTAAGCTGATCAAATAATCCCAAGGGAAACTCTGTGAGTTGATTGTATGAGAGGTTTAGATATGTCAGTTTCTTGGGTTCATCTATAACACCAAGTTTTAAACTTTGTATCTTGTTTAGGGACATGTCTAGGTAAGCCAATGAATTGAGATCGTTAAATGATTCCAAATCTACGTCAGATATCCTGCATGCTCTTAGTGTTATACCTGTTGTTTTATTATTGTCTGATATAAGACCTCTCACAAGTTTATAATCAGACTTTCCAGCAGTGCAGACGACATCTTTTTCATTATAAGTCGTACATTTAGGTCTTGCTTCAGCAATGACTAGTACTGTTAGCAGAGCAGCTAGAGTATTTCTAAGTGCAGCCATATCTGGAATAATAGGAAATTACACTTTTACATTACATGTTTTTGCACCTTTATCAAAACATATTTTTAGTTGACTTAAGCCAGTGGTAATTATGTACAAGTAAAGGTAAAACAACAGACGCCACACAATTACTACAGTCTGTCATTTTTTTATTGATTTTAAACTTTATCGCTAATGCAATAAAGTTTAAATTATTATTATTAGGTTTAAGGTTGATTGGGAAAATTTGACAGTTTCGGGTAGCTTTGTGTGCTGGATATTTAGCTTGATATTTTACAAATCTTCGGTTGATTTGCATCCGACTAGGGTCTACCCCAACAATTTTACAATAATTTTCCTGTTGGACTGCGGCCCAAAAGGAAAATTATTGTACAGGACATTTTAACTATACTGTACTAACTGGGTTGTGGAGGTCAAACAGGCAGTCGCTCCATGTAAAATACTGGTATTCAGCTGCATCGGGTTAGACTGGAAGCTGACCCCAACATAGTTGGGAAAAGGCTAGACAGACGATGAGGACATTTTAACTTTAGTTGAACGCCATCTAATTGACGAGATAAAAAACAGCTTACCAATAAGTACCTAACTGGACAAAAACTTGTTAACACGGACATTGAGCACTTTGAATTTACCTTATTCATATTATTCATTAAATCCTGATAACTTCAAACAAAAATAAGTAGTAGTACACTAAAACAAAACATTATTTACCTCTCAAATTTTCTGAATCTTCAGTTTCGCCACCAATATCACAAATTCCTTACTATTCACTTGACACTGAGGTTATCAACTCATCGTTAACAATATACATTTAAATATAAACACACGTTTTAAATAAATTATCAAAATATGTCTCAAACGAGATGATAATAAGTCTACGAATGATTCGCGTGCAGCAGAGCCGGTCTGAGCAAGCTAAATGAAGTTAGTGTCAAGTACCTCTCTTGATATTTCTTGTGGTATGGGTTTTCCCAGTTTCATTCATTCATTTAGCAGGAATTTACAATATTATCTAGCTAGTGGAGTGCATTCGTGAATTTTGTTAATAATTTCGTTGGATTTAGAGAGTTATCATCAATATGCAATGTACGAGATATATCTTGTAGATCTTAGGAAAATGACCCCATTATTTCAAATTATATTTTCTAATATTTCTTTATCTTCATTCAACGCATTATCTACTTGAGGTGAATGCTCTAACCAGCCCGCGAAATTCAAATTTTCTTACGTTTTTTTGCAATTTGCAGGCCAGTGCTAGGTTGTATGTTGATTAAAAATGTTTAAGGTGTTTTTTAACCTAACCTAACACTACCAGACAAACAAATTACCACAAACTATCTAACTTTCTCCATCGATTTTGAACTTAACCATCAACATTTTATGGCTTCAAATCATTTGGAAAAATTTGACAATTTGTGGTAACTTGATGGGCGAGTGACTGTAGAATGAAATAATACACAAGGAGGTAGCAACGAAAGTGTAGAAGGTGAACATGCTTCCACACTTTCACTGTCCATTATATGGGTCAAAAAAGAGGTGAAAATTAATAATTTTGGCCAATGGGATATCCAATTCATATTTTGACATCCTACTTTAAATAAAAATAAATGTAGGGATGACCTAATTACCTATTTCAAGTATCTGTATTTACCTCATGTAGTTCCTCATTTTAGGCATTAGATTTCTCATATTATTTCAACCTCAGAAATGAATGCGTCACCATTTCTAAGGAATTACAAAAACTGAAGAACAAAATATTGGTTGGGTTGTTCTTTGTTCTCCTAAATGTCTAAAGTCAAGAAGTGACTAAGAAAAATCTTTGAGCAACAAGACGCGCAGACTCAAACGTAAGACGATATTCATTTTATAAATGAAGCAAGCATTACTATTGGCGGGGTGGATGGAGACTTGGATTGTCTTTGGATAAACGCAGATTCTGAATCGAACTGGGGTTTGCCCCTAATATCCGGAAATTACCAAGAGTACAAACTCTTTGTAATTGCCGGATATTACTACACTTATCAATAAGCAAAACTTGTAGTTCATTATGGTAATTATTTGTGAATGAAACGACTTCTTTAAAGGAAACGATGGATACGATGTTGAAATAAATTAGGAAATCTAATAGACACAGCATCTGCCTGTATGAACCTGAATCTTGACAAAAGCATTGTCCCACTACGTTGCATCTACATCAGAACTTAGTTCTTGCTACGTACGCTAGATGGCGTTATTCACAAATCGATTGACTAATTTATCAGTGTTTGATTTTAGTATCTTAGTGCGTAAATTCCAAAGCGTTAAGTATGCTTCCCACTCACGCCTACTCATTTGAAACTCATTAACACCATACTACCTTGACCTATTAAATCTATTGGCTACAACATCATACTGTTATCTTGTGATATTGTACTTTCAATCTTAAATTTGAGTGGTTAAATTTTAAGTAAAAGGGACCAGACCTAATACTGGCTTTTGCCAAAAAGGCAATGTCTTTACGAAAACAAATTATTAATCATTACTTAAACGTAATATTTTAACCACGTACGTAAGTAGTCATATTAGATTCTTGACAATTCTTTATGACGTCATCAAAATAAAACACCAAATAAAACATTATATTTTTATTTATGACTAATGGAATATAAATTAATTCTTATACATACTTAACAAAATTACTCATTCTTAATTACATCACTATTTACATTCTCATCTTCAATTCGCCCAGGGATCGATGATTCATCTACAGTATCATCACCTCTATCATTCAAATCAGTATCTTGTACTTCATGAAAAGTATTAAAATCTACAGAAGTATCTTTTAAACTAGCACTACTGTTACTTTCTTCCACATTCTTACTAACATTTCTTGAAATATCTAATTCACTTTTCAACCTCTGGATTGCTTGAACCACTTCATTTTGGAAATTCATATTAAGCTTGTATAATTGTTCTGAATGTTCCTTTTCTCTTCTTATCTCATTCTTCATGTGTGTGTCCTTATATTTCTCGAACTCCGTCATGATTCTCACTTTAGACTCGTACGTGTGCTGTACCATCGAGACTAGAGCAAATAGTTTCTCTATCACTTTATCTTTCACTGCTTTTGATATGTTTGCGTCTGATTCCAGATCTGTTTTTGCGAGTAAAGCTAAATCGTTAGCTGATGATGGGAACCCGAGCAAGGATTTGTTGCCATTTGATCCGTTAGACTTTGGGGGAGTCGGACTTTCTACTTTTGGTATACTAATATTGCCTGTATTCCCTTTTTTTGAAGAAAATGCTCCATGTGACACCACCTCAGTAAACACACCAGAGCTTGGTTTATTAGACTGGTACTCCGCTGCCTTCTTATTCACCTTCTGAATCAATTCACTTTGCTTCTCCTTCTGTTTCTCAAAAGTGCTCTTCTCGATGACTTCTTCGTGAACAATTTTAATATCTTCAGGCGTTTCTTTGCCTTTCTGGAAGGGGCTTCCAGTTCTCTTGGTGAAATTCGTTACTGTCAGCTTAGACATGTCTTGGTCTATTTATGGTGCGTGTTTAAATATGGCGATGAAAATCCGTATCACTGCACTGGATTTTTTCACTTGTGTCCACTGTGATGACGATCATGGCACTAAGTGAGCGGTCATATGAAATGTTGGACGGGTGGCCTCACCGCGCCATGTGTGGGTTTCGCTCCTTACTTTTGGTTTGTCAGCGCTTCCTAGGCGTGGCAATGAATTTATTATAAGCAGTATTGATTGGCTGGCGTGGGCCTTAATGCAGTTTGCATTGTAATGTTGGCATTACTACGTTTTAGCAAACGTTTGAGATAAAGTTAACGGTGGTTATGATTATTGGTTTTACATAAAATTCCAAAGAAGTTGTCTTTATATTTCGTCTACAATTAATAATGAAATAGAAGTTGTAAGAACTTAACTTTAAATGACACTTACAAAATGAATAATAATCACGGAAGATATCCCATCTTCCGTGAATATTATTTATTTTGAGCTGAAGTTACTAAGTAGGTAGGTACTTCATATTCAAATATTTTTAATTCAAGTGGAAAAGTAGGCAACATGCATCACTTCTATAAACCTGTTACCAGCAGTCTAATAGCGAAACACACTGTCCTAATAATATAAATCTTTTAAGACGTCATAAAGAAAAACAGCAGTGCGCACTAGTTTACCGATGACGTAACATGTATTATTTTGTTGCTCCTATGCTATGCTTATCACGTAAGCATTCATATAAAGGACCGCAGATGATCATAGGCTAAGGCCATAAGCTAAGCTATGCTAAGGCTATGATCTAGGTGATCTTCGATTAGGTACCATTGCATAAGTGCAATGGTACCTAATCGAAGATCACCTAGATTAGGTAGGTCTTTTCAGTAGATAGGTATCAACCTACCATCACCATCACCATCATCAGCCTATTAATGTTCCCACTGCTGGGACACAGGCCTCCTCTCTATGAGAGGGAATGGGCTATAATCCACCACGCGGGCCCAGTGCGGATTGGTAGATGTCACATGTCTTCGAATTTTTTGGTTCTAGGACATGCCGGTTTCCTCACGATGTTTTCCTTCACCGTTTTGAGAGCAGCGGTGATGAAATAAATTACACAAAGTAATGCGCCTGACTGGATTCGAAACCTTACTGTTCGTAAGTCGGGGCCGCCACCACTGGGCCACCGCTGCTCACCGGTATCAACCTATCTAGTAAAAAATCACCCTCGGGCAAATGGGGACAAAACAACTAACCTTATGATATACCTACCTCTACTTCAAAAGGCGCACTGTTAGATTTTCCAAAGAGCATTGTTGAAATTCCAACAAAGTATTCATATTTAAGCATTCATTTAGGCGTTCATAGCATTGGTGGAAACGGGTTTAGGCTTTTAAACCCACACTAGATTAGAACTTGAACAAATAATGGAATATTTGAATTATGTCATGAGCGGTACTTGTGAATGTCAATAGTCTGATCTAACCAAGTAAACGGAATTAATTAAGATCGGTCGAAGCATAATAACGGAGGTTATTAACTCGTTTCTAAGTTTACTTGCACTAAAGCTTTTCAATTTAAAGGCAAGGTACACACGGTAAGAGTGATAAGAGTCAGACCCACTACAGCAGTGTTTTTCAACCTTTTTCATGACACGACCCCCATAGTATGAAAAAATATTTGGCGACCCCCTAACCTACCCTTCGTTTTTTTTTAAATTTATTTTATTAAATTACAAATATTAAATCCATACATTTTTTTTTTATGCATTTGCTTAATTAGGATTCGGATAATTAATTAATATATGTAGGTAGGCTTTAACACATTCTCTTTTTTAAGTATTTGGAATTCAATTTAATTTTCAATGTAGCAAAAACGGATCCACAGTGGGAGAAATTAGTTAATGACAAACAAGCGAAACCTTAATAAGATGGATGAATACTAATAGGTTTTTATTTTGTTAATTTGTATGAACATACAAATGTATCCTTGTGTATCCTTTAGTTTACATTTTCTTATTATATCATCTTTCTACGCTTTATTGTTTTTTTATATTGAGGTAGTTTTTGCGACCTCTTGCGACCCCCCTATAGAGGCTTCGCGACCCCCCAGAGGGTCGTGACCCACAGGTTGAAAAACACTGCACTACAGGATGGAAAACATAAAAAATATTAATATGGTCATTCTTTAAATCGTGGTTAGTGCCTAACCTGGTGGCCTACCATGACGTCTTAAAGCAGGATCGTTTTAATTTTATTACTGTCAGGGAAAGAGACGGCGCTAGTCGTCCTCTATAGCTCTGTCTCTTACCCACACTGGAACAAGAATAAAATGATCCTGCTTTAAGGCGTCATGGTAGGCCTGCTGGTGTCAGAGTTTTAATGCCGCCCATGGGCCTGACTTGGCTTTACATGCCGTCGAGAAATATCTCTCACGCATGCTGGTTTCCTCACGATGTTTTCCTTCACCAACGCAAAGTGATAATTATACAATACGCACATGAATACGAAAAATCAGCGGTACGTGTCTTGGGTTCGAACATGAGACCTATGACTTAGCAGTTCGACGGTCACACTGCTAGGCTATCTACTGCTACTATGGTATACTTTCCCTGTATCGCTTATGGAGTCGATATTATCCGGTAGACTAAATCGCCAATTAGTTGATTGGAGCATCCGCAGAGAATCAATATCTTTGTGTGCTGTGGGGACGGGCTGCAGATATTGAGTGTATATTTATTCTGCAGAAAAGAGCCATCAGAGCCGTATATAATCTTCGTAGGCGCGATTCTCTAAGGGAACTGCTTAAGGATATTGGCATCATGACGGTACATTGTCAATACATCTACGAAAACATAATGTACCTACGTCAGAAAAAATCTGCACCTTTTTGGTAAAACGGGTGACAGACATAATTACAGTACTAGAAATAGGGACCAACTAGTTCAGCCTGGCTTCAGACTCGCTAAAGTAGACTCATCTTTCATGGGGTACTGTTTGAGATGCTATAATAAAATTCCACAAAGTATTCTTGAACTGTATGAGACGAAATTTAAAACATGCATTAAACGCACACTATGTAAGCAAGCATACTACAATCGCTGATAAAAATGCTTGGCTCAATGCTGCTCTACAAGGACAGGGGCGCACAAATTGATAGCATTAAATTGTATTGTTGGAGCTGCTGAAGATTGTACAACTATCTTTGCATTGTATAGATTCAATCTCTTTAGTATTATATAATTGCATAGCCCATATTGTGTGAGTACTATGTACTAGAAAGCTATCATTCACTGAAAACCTACGTCTTTTCTTGACTTGAATATACCCTGCCGGTTGAGAGTATATCATGCTCACTCAAATGTCTCGCCGATGGTGGCGCATGTTTCGGATCATTTAGTTCCCTTCAAAATGGTTGAGTTGAATGGTGCTGATCCATGCGTCATGTCCGTGAACGGGCGCTGTCAATAATTGTGACTGGTCATCTCTTAGTGGCCATGGCTTGTTTGAATAAATTATTTTAAATTGTGTTTTTTTTTGTGTTTCTACTGTGGACACTTTTAACGTGCACATCTTGCTACATTGTTCTCACATAATATACCATCTCAACATGAATGATGTAACCAAGATTTTGTAACAATATTCTGATTTAAAAGAGTGTCCATGGAGTTTCTTGCCCGTTCTTCTCCATAGAGATCTACGCTAGGGAATGGGCAACTACAGTACTTTCACAGTTTTTATGTCTTGTGACTGGGACTGTAGGTACATTTAATTTTCATCTTTGTTTCGACAATTCAAAAGTCCCTGTAGGCTTATTTGAAATAAATGCTTTGATTTTGATCTTGATTTTGAATTTTGACGCTAGGTAAATACTACTAAGAATAACCGAATTTCCACCACAAAAAGTCTCCACCCTGGGAAATGGAAAAATAGGGCGGCAAACTCAATAAATACAATTACCTATGGCTATCAATGAACATCAAACCGTTCACTACCGAATTTCCACCACAAAAAGTCTCCACCCTGGGAAATGGAAAAATAGGGCGGCAAACTCAATAAATACAATTACCTATGGCTATCAATGAACATTAAACCGTTCACTACCGAATTTCCACCACAAAAAAGTCTCCACCCTGGGAAATGGAAAAATAGGGCGGAAAACGCAATAAATATGGCTATCAATGAACATCAAAACATACACTATATAAGGCGATTTACACATGATGGACAGGTCTGACGTTTTATGTCTACATTCACAATGCATCGCCTACATTAGATGTTATCACAGTCGTGTGAGGAATATGGAAGTTACGAGTTTTAGTCTGTATATTTAGCACTATGTTACATAAGCATTTGTGAGGAATCTACTATGGTTTTCTCGGGCTACCCTGGCGCTTCCGCATAAGTAACTCTTCGTCAGAATGAAAACTCCACAGGAAATCCCTGTTTTACCTGTCTTGCCAAGTCTAACTCAGTCTACTCAAATTCTAAAGTTAATATTAATCTGGCAAATAAGGTTCGAACAAGTGGGCCCCCAACCGATTGAGCTGAAATTTTGCACGTGACACACCTTTGGTTCTGGTGACAATACATTTATTTATCCTTATATTTATCTTATAAGTCCTCTTCAAGAGAGAACTTCTCTATGGTAAATATCAAATGCCAAATGATAACATGTACCAGAAACAAATAACTACTATTTTAACCAATGATATATAAACTATAGATACGTTGTCCGCACTCTAAAATGACAACATGAAATGAAGGCAATTGCCCACATCGCGCTTAGTTACGCACCAACCTGTCGCGCGACGCTACGTATAATGAGCATGTAATTTGACTATTACTTATCCTGTGACGTGACTGAAGATGTATATTTATCTCCCTCTCGCAACAGGCATCCCGCCGTATTTTCTTTCTCTTTCTTCACGCTTATAAGTAGTTCTAGTATTTTTGCCGTTTTTAAGCGCCGCGATGTTGGTTCATGACGTGTCTATATATAATACGTCATTGATTTTAACAACTCATTTTTGTACATACATTGAATGCAAATAAAATATTTCTATTCTATTCTATCACGGACACAAAACGTTGTATACGCATTCACTGTTTATAGATATACCTAAATATTTTTATATAATTAATTTAAAGTTTTTTTTTTATTCTATCAACCTTTTAACAGCTCTACTACACATAAAAAGCAGTAGCCCCCATCATGTCACCACCTAAACTAACAACCTTCTTTGAAACCTCGCCATTTTTAAACCCAAACCACGAATACCTTCGCAACTTTGAAAATTCGTAGGTAACTCATTAATATAATTAATAGATGGTCGTTCACTTTCACCATGGCGGAACTATGGGACACAAATGGTAACCCCATTGGTATTCAGTGTTGCCACACAACGCCGGATCAATAATAATTGAATATCACCCGTTAACTTGTGGCAAAGTATTTGTGTCAGTTATTGGATTACTTTTTTAAAAATATTGATCGGTTACTACAG
This sequence comes from Xestia xanthographa, assembly GCA_905147715.2. Taxonomy (NCBI): domain Eukaryota; kingdom Metazoa; phylum Arthropoda; class Insecta; order Lepidoptera; family Noctuidae; genus Xestia; species Xestia xanthographa. The sequence continues at coordinate 8,169,761 of LR990664.1, read as the reverse complement.
TTTGGCCGCTGAGAGAATGCGTTCCTGACAGGTCGCGAGTATTAGTATTAATGGTGATGTTATATAACTTTTAGCTTATCTATCTTACCTATTATTACCTTTTTTGCCCTATAAACAAATAATATTATTAAAAACGATATCATTAAATCAAATAACAATTAATGTTATAATTTCGCGCCAAATTTATGTACCAACTGACAGACGTCAGGAACGCATTCTCTCAGCGGCTAAACTTGTAAGGACCATACGTTTATGGCTTACTTTTTTTTTCTTTTAACAGAAAAACTCTTCCTGAAACTCGCTACCCTTTGGCAATAAAAAAACTGAAAGCAAAAAAAAATGCAAATTCACTTTTAATAGAAATGTTCGTAACCACTATTTAAGTCAGACTAAATAGCTCTTTTTATTCCCTCTCATATAGAGGAGGCCTGTGTCCCACCCACATGAATAGCTCTTTTTATTTATTATAATTTATAAATTTTCGTAAATAAGTAGTTATTTTTTAGATAAACGTTTTATACTCTATCACAATGTTATCCTATTTAACCCAAAGGTTGACTGGTAGAGAGTGCCTAGCAGCATTAAGTTTTGCCTATGTACCATTATTGTACAAGAAGTATAACTAAATAAATAAACTCAGTCTGTAATTCACAGACGCCCCCTCTTTTAGATAGAAATAATCCAGACCATACTTAGGTACGTTTACTGAGTAGATAAACTATGAGTTAGCGATAAAAAGCCATTGAGCCCATGTTCCTTCATTAGGAATTTTTATATCTATCTACACTGTAAATCTGAAGAAGAAAACTTATGAAAGAAAATCACCCCTTGAACACACAACACCACACAAAAATCCTCCGATACCAAATTAATAGACCAACAACAAACAATCAGAAAACAGTGTTTTCCGAGAAATTTTCTCTTAATTCGTATGAATGTCAGATCAATGCAAACCAATCAACAATCATCATCGACTCATGGCACGACTATGTCTGCTATTGCTGCAACTAAATTGTATACTTAAACGTCAAAATAATAAAGGGTGTAAAACACCTCTTCACGAAGCCGAAAGGCACTTGTTCTCCCCGTCATTGCGATAATTTTTTTGTTCTACACCATTCCTGGGAACCTTCTAGTTACGGGGATATTGGGGGTGAAAGTTCCAACTTTTTGACAAGTTTTTTTTTAAATACAAGTTTTTAATGTAAGTTTTTTACTCTAAACACCTCCACCACCCCCGCACTATTCAATCCATCCATCAGCACAATGTTTTGAGTGCGTTACGTTGAGTTCTACCACAAAACATGATTTTTCACCCCAAAAAAAAAGTTATTTCCCAGCAATAATTTTTGCGTAAAGTTACTTAGTTTGATGTACAGAATGCTTGGTTGACGGCTTCGTGATGAGGTTGTTTACACCTTGTAGGTACAGAAGAAATCCCATCACTAGAAACTTCTTTTACTTTGGTGCCGTTAACAAACTGCAATATTATAAAATTATCAAAATTCTGTTATGGTGCTGTAAGAGAAATAGCTTAGGAGTCATTCGTACAACATAACATAACATCATGCCTGTAATCTGCGAAAGATTAGACAGAAGAATACTTCTGAATAGACCCACATTTCGCCAGTTATGTTTAAGTCACATGTAATTATCATCAACCGGGCACAAATCAACACTCCGTGTCTGCTACTGATAAATTTCTGATAGAAAAACCCAGTAATACTTTACCCGACCTGGGAATCGAATCCAAAGATCTTATGCTCAGCAATAACGCTCCAACCACCACGACCAAGGAGGTAGTAAATTTATCTTTAAACTATTCCACCAAACTGCAACTGGAAAATTGTTGTCTTATGTGAAGTTTAGGGGCCATTCGCATACCATTGAAATCAGTGCTGTAAGCGGTGATACCTCTCATGGGACTACAACTATTACTACATAGAAAAGTTCATAAACTAGCAGAAATTATAATTAGAAATATCTGCATAGCATGAGTACATAAAAATGTCTGCCCGCCGCATTACTAATAAAGTGCAAACACTACTATAAATCCAACTGACTCAATGTTTGCATCAGACAGTTTCAAATAATCCAAGCCAAGGATACTGCAGTAATTTTGTCACCTATTTAAGTAGATATGGTATGGAATAATGCACACTTTGGTAATCGACGACCATTTACATTAGGTCAGATATAAATGCTAGCCTATCAGATTTTAAACAGGACTAAATGTTGGTTGGAGCTGATTCGTGTCGTTTCTTCCTTTGTACAATATACAATGGTCGCCGAGAAAAACTCTCAAAATAGTATATTTCATTACAAGTGCGGAAAGGCTGTCATTGCAAAGAGTTCCGACCAATGTCTACCCAAGCCGAGGTGCAGCCGAAGGCGAGGGTTGACAGTCGGAACAAGTTGCAATGACGGTTCCGCAAGTGTACTGAACGACTATTTTTAATACAGTTGCGAAAAAATGAAGCAATTTAATAAAATAATAAAAACACAATAAACTCGCAAAGAAAATTTCTGGAAAATGGCGCCAACCGTAGAATATAAGCAGAGTTTTTTTTTCTTCACCCATTTTGGTAGGCAAAGGGAACTATCCATACAGCTTAGTCTTCAGTAGATTTTTTATATTGATATGAAATGAAATTTAATGAGATGAAATAAAATGAAACCTAACCTAACTCATTCAATTAAATCATTAAATCTGATATTGAAATAAATTAGTAGCTTCTTTTTAGAAATATACGTATTTGTATGAATCACAAAAACTCTCTAGTAAAAACTTCATGGTTGGTTTTTCTTTTTAATAGACATTATTTTGACAATTGGGAAAGAGAACGCACTAGTTCGGGAAAGGTAAAAAACAAGCACTAGTATGTAATAGCCCACTTCCCGAACGCTATACGTCCCTGCAATACACCACTTTTTGAGCAACTGTATTAAAAAGAACATGGTATGAATAAATAATCTAGATGAGTTTTAATATTTTATGAAGCCTCAAAGGCACTTCATCATCATCCACAACTCCACTTCATTCACGAGCATGAGCCTCTATTTGGATGAGTCAAAAGATATTATAAATTATACCTAAAAAGGCTACAATCGTCACCTAGTTACTTATATGTAGAAGGGATGAAGGTGCCGACGTATCCGCTACCACTAACAAAAAAGAAAAGAGAATGGTTAACAAAAATATCCTTGACAGTAAAAGTCTTGAACCACTTTTCAAGAAAGCTTTTCACTTTTTAAGTATCCATTTTCACTTTCAAACTGTTTTTACCAACTTTATAAATTTAATACAAAGCAGACTCAGATTTTAAAGGAAAAAATTGCTGAAACTTCTCCTAGATAGCATGATAACTAGCACATGTTTCAGGTCATAAACCTCTCTGAAGTTCAAGAACAAAATGATGATCCTTCGATCAACAATGTCATTATCTCCTAGACATACAAGTTCAATGATATCAACTTAAACACCATTACGTATGCAAAGACGCGCGTGTACGCATCTGCTCCTCCATATCAAACACCTCACTACTTGACCAGTCGCACCTCTCACTCACACCTACCCTACTCCCCGTAAGACAAAAAGAAACACATGAACTGGATCATGGCTCTTCGATTCAGGGTACGGTGTCACAAACAACAGAAAAGGCGCTTCATACAAACGAATAACTATTCTAAAATGTACGATAAGCGACTGACAATGTTAGAACTTAGGACGTTTCGTATTCCATATCTCCACGAGGATTCGTATCAGATAGCTTTCCCTTACACTTGGGTCCCCTCCGTGCCAGAAGGTCGCATGTGCACGTCGACTGGTACGTTGAAAGACAATGCGTACCGGAACTGCACACTACGTGCTGAATTTGAAATAGCTGTATAAAAACCGCGGAGTCCTTGTCGAAACTATCACAAACAATCCAACCTTCAGTCAGTGAACACCACGAGGAGCTCAGCAAAATGGTGTCCAGTAAAGTAGTGTGCTTGTTGGCTCTGGCCCTTTTCGGGAGCGCGGCTGCCCAGCCTGCGAAGGAAGCCTTCTGGAAGGGAACACCCATGGACGGCATGGTGGAAGAGATGAGAACAGGATGTGCCGAAGGATCAGACCCCACTGCCTGCATCAAGTACAAGGTCATGTCGTTATTGGACTCCATTTTCAAGAAGGACACCTTCCAGGTATCCGACTTTCCATTTTCGAAAAGTTTTAATTTCCACTTTCCAATCAATCGAAAGTTTAACACATTAATTGCTTTCTCCTCAGATCTCCGACGCCGTTGAAGTGACGAAGAATGGTGCTGCCAACGATGTCACTGGCCGCTCTACTGGCGATTTCTTCGACAGCATTGAGAGCTTCATCCAGTCGCACGATGTGACATTCATGCTGCCCATCGCCGACACCAAGATCACTGTCAGCCCGAGGAACCTTGACAATGATGAGCTGTCCGTGAACGTTAAGTTCAACAAGGAGGGTGCCCGATCCGTTGGTGAGGCTCGCAAGGCCAAGCTCAAGAAGATTATCGTCCCCATCCTGGTGTTCGTGCTTCTCAAGGCCATGACTCTCATCCCTCTGGCTATCGGTGTCCTCGGTCTGAAGGCCTGGAACGCGTTGCAGCTGTCCTTCTTCTCCTTCGTGGTTTCCGTCGCTCTGGCCATCTTCCAGCTTTGCAAAAAGGTGAGTTAAAGCTTCAACTTTGCAATAATAATGGTAGTCCTCTCATTAGCAGCAATGCAAAATCTTTAAAGTGGCACTGATTTATTTTGAAAGCACAGCACTTTCCAAGAACTATTTGCACTTTTGGCACAACTTTACGATCTATTGGCACCGTTTGAACTTGATTTGCACAATTAACTTTATATTTTAACCCAACACTGAGTTTACCACCCAATAAACGAAGTGTTATCGTGTACTAACCTTCTTTCACAACTCTACTATCCATAAGCCTAACATTGTAGTTTACCCAGATTGCGGCGGACAACTCGCACCCTCAGATCGCGGCGCACGGACCCTGGGACGCCGCGTATGCAGCCACCCGCCGTAGGAGAGACGCCGAACCCCAGGAGCTGGCCCAGGAACTCGCCTACAACGCTTACCACTAAGCTAACCGAACGCAACCTCACCCCAACGACTTGTATCCGAACACCGTTTTTCCCGCCGTTTTTTGACAGCTGGTTGACGGGCACAGATAACATAGACCAAATAAATGATTTCGTCGAGAAATCGAGACCGTGTAAATACTATGTAATGCAACTTATTTATTAAAATATTGTGCTTGAGAGCGTGTGATTGTGATGTATGACTGATGTTATTTATTTTTATTTTAATAATAAATCTTTGAAGAATTATTATAATTTTATTTGGTGTTCCCCTCTCCACATCTTGCAATAAAATATAATGAAATATAGGTACTGATTGTTTTTATTGAAAAGTTCTAATTTAACAAAGTAAATTTAGAAAAGCGTCTAATTTAACAAAGTAGTAGATAATACAAGACTCGGACGGTTTCTAATCCAACAATCAAGCTCGAGTAGCTCTGCAGAGCTATATTCAATAAAATTTACTTTTACCGGAAGTAAATTCACCACTTATTTAATTAAGTACTTATAGTACCTATGCAACAACTTATGATTCAGAGAGTGCATTTCAACTGCTCAATATAGACTAGGAAGTATATCTTTCAGAAAATGGTTGCACATGTGCGAAAATATACTAACCCAATAAAGTATTACAATGACAAGTTAAAATATAGGTCAACAAAATATCAATAAAAAGTACTATGGACAAAGTACCTTCACTGTCCATAAAAATAGACCACACACACAAAAATGAAACGCAAGAAAATTCAAGAAAAATGTAGGTGAATAAAAGCAGGACGTAATAAAATACTTTCTCTAAAAGGGAAGAAAATTTCGATATACGAGGTGGCATTTGCAACACATTAAGTTTCTGTACAAGTGCCAATCGCTTTCTACCGACACTTGTGCTCATCTGCAATGAGGATCACGTACGAGATGCTATCAATGTCACCTGTAATGTTTTACTTTGATACGACGATAGGATTTAAGCCCACTGATTGATGGACTTGTATCGATTTATTGGGCTCTGCGGGCCTCTGCCGCTCTGGAGTAGTTTGTTTTAAAACTCATAAAAACGTACGTTCGAGTATTAAGAAAAAGCAAAAAGTTGCGTACAGCTCAAACAAACATAAGTACAGAGGCATCAAAAGATGCATCTATATATATCTAGTCCGTTATCAATAGGAAAATTGCCCAAAAGGCCACGTTATAATGCAATGCTGATTGATTCTTTGACCTTAAAATAGGCCAATCTCTGATGACGTGAAAAATCAACCCACCACTTAACGAAGTCCTAAGACTCGATGAGCACTTTGAGTACATAGACCCTATGGCCAAAATGTTTGGAACTAAACACAGCACAGTAAAGTGCACAACTGGAATGTAGTAATTTAGTAAGTATTGTTTAGAACCACCTTAGCCCGATATATTTTGACAGTTGAGTAAACTTTATTGTCTTTTAACAGGAGACTTTTGCCCAGTATTAGGACAATATAGGATAGAAAAGAAAAAAAGACTGTCTTACCAAACACCTTTCAGGTTACTACATGGTCAGGGTATACTTATTAAAGATTTCTTACCAACTGCTACTCGAATAATCAGTATAGGGAAAGAGCATTGATGAATTGATGTATCATATTTGTTGATTTCGGCTTTGAAGGAAAGATGGTCCACCATTATTTACCGAAGGAAAACTTTTTTGGTAAATAATGGTGGTTTGGGTGTGGTGGTGGTGATGTGGTGTTTTTTGGTGGCTTTAAGATAATTATTTTAAAAGTTAAATTATTGTTAATAACTAAAGACAATTTAATTAAATATATTTGTACGCCTCTGGGCAAAACATAGAGGACTACCTGTCTGTAACACCACTATTGTAATTTGACCTATGTTTACAAATAAAGCATTCTGATTCTGAATCCATCTATCCTGTTATTTCAAGAAAAACTGTAGATACCAGGACAAGCTGTCCTTGGCCTTGAGGCCTTCACATGAGTAGTGACGGAGTTTCCATTTTATTAAAAAAACTATTTTCTGTTAGAAGTACACACATACACACATATTTGGGTAGTCTCGGTGGTTGCCACAAGCAGAATGCAGCTCGGACGCCGGCGGCAATATCGAATATTTTATGTAGACACATGTCCAGAAATGGTGGCGCGATATGTTGCAGCACCCCTTAAAACTACTACTACTACAACAGCCCATAACGTCCACTGCTGGACATAAGCCTCTCCTAAATTTAAATCTAAGGTAACTGCACTACTTTTAGACAAATGTTACTACTCTGTGAAAGACTTGGTAAATGACTTGAATTTATCCAGATTATGATTGTTTTTAATTGCAGATTTGACTACGTACCTGACTATAATATTATTAATTGACTTGACTTTTATTTCTGTTTTGTTTTGTTGACATTGTTTTGATTTTATTTCACTTTATTAATTTATGATTATTTTAAATTACTTGACTTAAATTTCTGTTTTGTTTTGTGGACATTGTTTTGATTTTATTTAATTTTATTAATTTATGTAATAATTTGCATGCCGTAAGGTAGACTGTAGCCGATCTCATTAATTTATGTACAACATCCTATAACTGTACCTACATTCCAAGCAAATAAAGATCTGATTCTGATTCTGATTCTTATGATGGGAGGAATTTGCCGTAATCTCCACGCTTGGCAGGCGGATTGGAGATCGTAGTGATAAAAGACTAACAGAAAACGCTGCTGCCCATTCTCTGGTCTACGGAGGCGCAAGGTGTTCTGCCTCAGACATTAGTCGCCTTATACGACACCCGTGAATGTAATGGGTTGGTTTTATTCTACTCCCCTTAAAACACAAGAGTTTATTTTTACCTGCCTTTCGGAGAATAGTAGAAAACTGGGTCCTAGAATAGTGGAAAATGGCTACTATTCTAATTAAGGCAACTGATTAGTTACTATTCTAAGCAGCAGCCTATCGCTGATGACGACAATGCCACTTGAAATTCTTCTCACTTAAAAATAGAACTTGGTTTTCATCATCTGCCTAGCATTTTCCCCAATTATGTTGGGGTCGGGCGGGGTTGAATACCAATATTTTACATGGAGCGAGTGCGTATCAGTACTTACAAAATAATTTACTTTTACCTTTTTTAATCCTAATGGAAATGTTAGAATCCTACCGACTAAAACTTAGTTCTTACTACTAAAATGAATCGGGGGCCTGGAAAACACTGCACGTGGGGCACCCCATGTTTAAGTGTTTACAATAAACGGATAAAATACTGAACTGAATAAAATTAAGTTAATATTCTCGGCGTTATTAAAATATTAGGTAAAATCTCTGCGAGTTTTCCTAATTATTATTATTATTTATTTATTTCAATCAACTGTGGGTCAAAGGTACAATTAAACAGAATTACAAATAACAAAATCAACAGCACAATTATAATTAAAAACACTATCAAAATGATTAACAAAATCAAATTAAAATCAAATCAAATTAAAACTACCTACAATCTTCTATATCTATACATATAATAAATCTGTAGAAAAATCGTTTTGTACATCGAAAATATTTCAAAAAAAAATTGCCAGGGTGTGAAAGGATAACCAACAGAATTCATTTCCAGCATTTTTGGAATTTTTGTCTGTTTGTCTATTTCGATGATCAAGCATCACGTAAAATATACGAAACCAATACAGATAACTTTTATACATAAAAATTGTGCGTATCTTGAGGTATTATTTAGTTTTTGTTTCATCGTAATCGGTTAATTCTATCAGAAGATATACGGATTTCAAGAGTTCAAGAAGAAATAATCATCAAATGTACGATGCAGCGACATCTTTTGTGCTAGAATGGTTAATGCCTAAAAATGTGCTCACCAGATAACTTTTAAATAGACTGACCAGCTTTAAAGTCATCATCATCATCAGCCTATTAATGTTCCCACTGCTGGGACACAGGCCTACTCTCTGTGAGAGGGAATGGGCTATAATCCACCACCCGGGCCCAGTGCGGATTGATGTTTTCCTTCACCGTTTTGAGAGCAGCGGTGATGAAATAAATTACATAAAGTTTTTTTTTTTTTACCTTTTTCGGATGGGAAATCATCAAATGACTCCTCCCGCTCTGGGCGGAGCAGGAGGGAGTGTCAGACTTTTACTGACTAAAACCCACCCATGTTCCTTCATCGCCCTTTGTGTTCCGGGGCCACGGTATCTCTTTCGAACAGTCCCGCAACCCCGGCAGGCATCGGCCCTTGCGACGCCCGGGTTGCCTCCCGTGGCGGCCGGGACGCTGAGAGGTTCTCTCTCTCTCCCGTTCCGCCACCTCCTTTTCTAGCATTACTGCTTCGCAAAAGGATGTGACGGCGTCCCATTCCGTCTCGCTCCGGACCATGGTTTGAGCCAGGGCCGGACGCGAGAGGTTGCCGCCGCCAATCGCCGCTTCGAGGACACGGCGGTGCCCCGCCCACGCGGGGCACACCACCGTGTGCTCCACCGTGTCCTCCGGTCGATCCTCGCAGTGGAAACACCCGGGCGTTTCCTCCCGCCCGATTCGGTGCAAGAACCTCCCGAAACAGCCGTGTCCGGTGAGGACCTGCGTCAAGCGGAAGGTGAGGACGCCGTGGCGTCTCTCAAGCTACTCCTCAAAGAGGGGACTTATCGCCACTACTGTGGCGTGCCCTGCACGGGGTTGCGACAGTCGCTCTCTCCATGTCTCCATGTAGCCTGCCTGGGTTCGAACCCACGACACTCGTAAGTCGGGGCCTAAAATGACCCATTATACACGAGGTAGTATTACTACCAAGCTTTAGCGACAACTCACGCAGTAGCGTGATACATCATCACGCTACTGCGCAATTTAGTAACTAATAGGAGCGAAGCATCAATGATAAATGTTGCAAAAACGGGGAAAATTTATTTCTTTTGAGAACTTCCGTTGCGAGCGCTGCATAAACGGTTAAAGTTACGCTACAATCATGTTTTAGGGAATTGTTCCTCTTAAAAAGTTCAACATAAAATCCGCAATAGCATAATAATGTCTATCTTTTAAGGTCTCACACTCTCTCTGACCTTCTCTCTCATGTGACGCAGACGAAGTTGCGCGGGTCAGCTAGTCACTATTAAAATTATTAACATAATGAAATCAAATTAAAGTAGTAGTAGTAGAAAAAAGAAAAAAGAATAATCTTTTAAAGGCACGCTATTACCTGGAGAGTTTTGCTTAAAAAAGTTTATTTCTAGGACAACCAAAAAACTTAAACAAAAAAGTTTTTTGGTTGCCAAGTTCACTCAAAATATCCAAATTTTATCAACAATATGAACCAATCCAACGACATAATCAGGGGGGCCCAGACGGGAGCCCTGCGGCACTCCTCATTATAATGCACAGTCCTCACGCAGGATGCGCTAGGCCGTCGCCCGGCATACCTGCTGTACCCCGCTGACCCACTGTGCACACATTAGCACGGATTCAGAACCATAACTCAACTATTTTTAGGTCCTTATAGCATGGCACACCTTATCAAACGCTCCTGACAAAACCAAATCCTTCAAGAGAGCTTAATATTTTCAGTATATCAGCGGAATAGGGTTCAGAATCGCGTGGATATCGTTTCTGCGATGGCAAAGGTTAATTTGTCTATTTGTATGTAGAAGTAGATGATGGGGTTTCGGGCCTGTTTGTATGTCTGTCACGAGCGCAATGTTTGTAACTGGATAGTGTTATGTGGATGACTGTTACCTAATACGGACGACATAGATTGTTTACTTACTTTCTTATTGCAAATTAAAGAAGTGTAAGTGTTCAAATAACTGTTTGTTAAATATCGAAACGTGTTTTTAATTTTCATCACAGTATTAAGGGCAGTTGACCTATTGACACACTTTTAAGATATATGCTATGCAGTTTTGACTGTGAATTTTGGTAGTTATAAGATTTGGAGATGACCAAAGAAACGAGCAATGGACTTTAGTGAGACGGTAAAGACAAAAAGGGATTAAACACAATAGTAATGGCTGGATGAAATAAGAAGACATTAACGTTAGTCCTGTCCTGGTCCACTACGTTAATCCCGAATAGGTCAAGAGAATGATGATGTAATTAGCATTCACCCAAAAGTGGCTCATTCGTACACACACACAGCTACCTAGCCTCTACTAAAGTATCATTAAAACGGCACCAATCCGAAGATTTATAGCCTAACATTTTCAGAACGGAAGTGAAAAAGCAATTTCACAATCCGGACATGGCAGGCTATGGTAATGTGCGCACGAGTTGCATTCGCAATGTCAACCCTTATTGCATAACGGAGATGTGCGCGAACATTTTGCTAAAGCGGAGCAGTTTCACTTTTGTTGTAAAACTATGCAGGAGCTTTTTACGTAACTTGTAGTAAGATGTTGTAACGGAAGCTTGTGTAAATAGATTTTGTGATAGAGGGAAAAAAATGTGAATTATTAAATCGACTCAAATACAATAACTATAAATTATAATTATATATGGTTCTCCAGACTAAATTTCGATGGCTATCATCAAACCAAAAAAAAAAAAAAAATTAAGGTTAGTTTGTGAAGAGCTTATTTCAATGGTAGGAAAGAAAAATACAATAGTTACAGCTGTTCCTAAATAAAATTATCATGGTGTCTTAGTATCCACAGGTTGACTTAACTTAGGGGGTGCCCATGACTCGGTTGAGCCGCGCGGCAAAATTAAATATATGTTTGTAAAATAGACTGCAAGAGTTAGCTTGAATTGTGCCGAGCCAACCCGAACATGACTCAGTGATGATAGATTAAACGTAGTTTGCCGATCGGCACGGGTCAAATGAAAGCCGAATATAAGTAGCAAGTGCTATCAATTATGTCATTGAACGAATACTACCTAATTGAATATGCCTACCCAATAAACCAAGTAAAAAATGATAAAGCTCGCAAATCAAAATTGCACAGACCATGACGCTGAGTCTGATGTCGTCTGACAGTTTTAACGAAATACGCTGCTTAAAGCAAATGAATGACATTACAAGCGATGTGATGTGTCGCTTGATTGGTATGTACACGTCGCTGGTGAGAGCATAGTCCGACACTGCATGATAAACAAGCTGATTGACTATCGGTCTGAGCAAACGGGCCACGCTACAGTGACAAAAGTGTGGCTGGGTTCAAATCATATGTAAAAGTGTGCCCAGTTCCATTCACAATCACAAGTAAGAATAGCAGTAATAGAGCCCATCAAATTAATTAAATAAGAGAAAATAAGTACCCTAATTGCCTTACCATTGTACTGTCAAGCAGCTTAACCATGTCCCAGCAGATTGGAGGCCCATTCCTCCGAACTGGGAGAACACAACATACAAAAAACATAAACAAACAAATATAAACATTCTGGGTTAGTATATTATAGAGATACGAGTCTTCAGTTTAGCCTCTGATATCTATAGGCGACCCGCGACGATGAACATATTCAACCAAATAAGCTGTCGATTTGGCAATGCCTATCTCATTTATCACAGGAGTGTAGTGATTTGCACAAGCCAAAGCCAAGCCAAGGCAAGACCTATGTTCAACAGTAGGTCAGCTTGGGGTACAGATGAGGCTGACAACGGAATACGCCACTTCAACCACACTTTTAACTGCTCAGCAACATTTTTGTCGCTGTCTGTGGCATGGTTGTTGCAAGTCTAGACAGACACTATGTCCAACAATTGAACAAGAAGGTTAAAGACATCGAACATGTTTCGATGTTACGTATGTCTTCTTGTCTTGTATGTGTTGAAGAATGAATTGAATTTTACATATTCGATTGTTTTCGGATACCTATTGGCCACTGTTTCCGCATAATTGATGATGTAAAGCCGATGTTCGGAGAAATTAGTGGAATTAATTAAAGTATCAACACTGCAAGTTACGTACCTGTCTACCGGTACTAACTTAAGGGCCTATAATACCTCAAATGGCTTAGCATGATCCTCCGTTACGCCTAAATTACTACAGTATTAATTTTGAAATAAATATATGGTAAAGTTGAGGATTAATTTTAGGTCTCATGTTTGGCGAAAACACGATTTCATAAAATTTTCTCGATAGAAAAAAATCCCAAAATTACCTCCAAATCGAACAATAAACCGCTGGTATTCATAAAGTACTTTAAATTAGATCATGAAACTTTACATACTAACTGAACTGACTATAAAGCAGGTCTTATGTTTTTTATTTTTTCCAAAAGACGAAAATATAATTTTATAAAGAATAAAAACCACTCATTTCGCACTATTCGGCCGCAGTGACTGACGTAACAACCGCTTTGTAGTGCAAGCTGATTAGAACGTTATTCTAATAGTATTACAAATGAAGTTTGAACCGTCACAAATAGAGTTGCTAATCTGAGGTAGTATAGGCTCTTAACATCGGCACAACTGTCATTCTCTGACACTTGTATGAAACGGCAAATTGACGTGTGGTGTCAACTTGCTTAACAACTAACTTTCCTGACAGTATATTTATCCCACCAAAAACATTTTCATGTAAAATATGGCCAAGACGAGACCATATGACTCGCACTGTCAAAAAGTTATCAGGTCTCATGTAGAGCCAAGCGGCCAAGCTTTTAACTCTACAAGCTCTAATTTCACAAACTCTACAACTTAGTCAAAATATGTGGCTTGGCCCGTTTCGTTACTAGAACAACAACAGAAAAGTAGAACAGTGGATAAATTTTTCACCTTACGCCCATGTGAATGTAGTAAAATCGCCAAGCCACATATTTTGACTAAGGTGTAGAGTTTGTGAAGTTAGACCTTGTAGAGTTAGGGCGTGTAGAGTAAGAAGCGTGGCTCTACATGAGATCTGATAACTTTTACCACGGGTTAAAAACAATCCCGTAGAACTACCAAGCGATGCAGTAGTACCACGGGAAGTTTTTTTATTACCGTGGATTCATTATAATATTTATAAAATGAATCAATAGAATACAACCCTGCAGATCCTGGAAAGAGTACATGTACTTGAAATATACATAAGACATAGGTATGCTATCGACTAAACTAGTGGCTAAATAATAACAGCTTTTGTTACTACTATACTATACTTTGAGAAATGATTTCATGGAATCATTTTGCGCCCACCCATCCAGGATCTAGTGGCATGAAAGGGGTCTAATGAGAAATTACGAGTAATAGAGAAGTGTGGAAAAAGAAAACATGCTGCTCCGACCACAAATAAATTGGGTTAAGGGCACGAGAATGGTGATTTTCTGTCCTCCCCAACATCATTAGAGAAGACAGACACAAGAAAGGGACTACTCATCTGAGGCCTAGACATGGTGGGCTAGCTCGCCGTCCGTCCGTCTCATGACGACAGGCCGTGTCGACGGCGCAGGAGTGTTCCACGCGCGCCTCAAAGAGAGTCAGCAATGGAAGGCCCGATGCCTGCCGGGGCTGCGGGACTGTTCGAAAGAGATACCGTGGCCCCGGAACACAAAGGGCGATGAAGGAACATGGATGGGTTTTAGTCAGTAAAAGTCTGACACTCCCTCCTGCTCCGCCCAGAGCGGGAGGAGTCATTTGATGATTACCCATCCGAAAAAAAAGGCCTAGACATGAACAGGCGTTTTGAAAACATTTAAGACAAAATTTAGGATTTAATTAAAAGTACCGGAAAGCTTTTGTCAATCTCATACATTTTTGACTACTCTATCATTGGTATCGCCATTAATGCCACTTTATCCAAAATGCAGCTCAAAACACCTGAATACGACTATGACAATTTACTAAAGCTGACAAGCCCACAATAGACCACTATAGTATTCCCTAACATTACGTAAAAAACTGTAGTAAAATGAACGTGACTAGAAAGGTTATATCCTATTATTATCCACATAGCAGTAAGTGTTTGTTTACTACTTCCATAGAGATAAACAACAGAAAAGATGATACTTGTGTTTTAAATGGGTTATCACATCATGGATGCGTCAGAAAAGAGATAGAGTGATGCATCATGCAATATGAGTCCAAGCAGCGATATTTGGGCAAATTAAATAGCAGACATTATACCCTAATAAATGAGGGTACTTCTGCTACTACCTACTACCCTCAATTAACGACCCCGAAAATACAAGCTTTTCTTCATTTTATTTACGTAATTTTAAAAAACAGAACCTGAAATTTTACTCAAAGCACTGAATATGGTCATAAAGTTTCCAAAAAGTATATTTATTAATATTTTGAATTTTCATCGCCAAAATACATCACTCTCACCACCAGGACTTTCTTTAAATGAAAATAAATAGTTTGCCAAGTATGAAAGCGATTGACATTCTCACCACGCGCGAAGACCGCGTGCCTTGCCGTGCAAAGGATCACGGTATAAAAACCAAGCCCATCGAAAAATTAAATCATTGTTGCTCCATTAACCGGCCGGGCCGAACGTTTAATTAATCAAGTCTAATGACAAAGTGAAAAAAAATCAAAATGAAGTGTTTGTGTTTAATCCTGGCTTCCATCGCCCTCGTACGTGGTTACAGCATCAAGGACAATGAGATTCAAACGGCGCGGTTAGGAACAAGTGATCAGTTGCTCCAGAGTGTGATCAGTGATTGTTTTGAAGCTGAAGCCCCAATGTCATGCCTCAAAGTGAAAGTTCTCTCGTTCCTGGACACCAAACTTGGAGTGAGCTCGGAATCTGCAAGGGCTTTCGACGACAAGAACATTGACAAAGTGATCTTTGACCGCGTCGGCCGGTACTTGAACAACCATGAAGTCAGGTTCCAGTTGCCTGAGTTCCTTTTCGACAGTGCTGAGGTTTCCTACAGAGCTGACAGGGGTTTGGATGTAGAATTCCCTGAGACTGACAGTGAAAACGGCGAAGGTAATGGTTAACCGAAACCATAATTCGGAACTTACGGATTGGACATCAAATTTAATTCATTTTTTTCTTCTAGCTCGAGGCATCTTGAAGAAGAAGCTCCTGCTCCCCGTCCTGCTACTCCTGAAGCTGAAGATGAAGGCTCTGATGCCCATCCTGGTAGCCATCATCGGCATCAAATCCATGAAGGCCCTGATCCTCAGCAAACTGGCCATCACTCTCGTCCTCGGATTCCTGATCTACAACTTGGTCATGAAGAAAGGAGGTTAGATATCAATCGATAATTCTAATCTGTCAAGTTGAATATTTAAATTTCGATGGTAAATAATGTTTTGTTCTTTTTATTGCCAGCCATGCCAATGATGATGATGCCGCCTGCCGACGCCTCTCCCGCACCCCAATACGGTCCCCCGGCCAATCAGTACGGACCTCCTTCAACTTCTGCACCTTCAGCCCCCCAGGACTCCTACAACCCTGCTTGGGAGCCAGCTAGCGGTGGTCCTTACGCCAGAGTTTGGGACCCCTCGCAACTCGCATACAACTCATACTACCCTGGTGACTCCAGCTCATCAGCCACCTCGAACCAGTCTCCGAGCTACTCCAGCGTGTCCTCAGGATCTCCATCAGCATCAGCATCTTCCGCTAACTAAACGAATACTACCTCATGTAAATACGCACGGGAAACGCATTGTACATAGTGTTTTGACGCACGCACCAATGAAACGGCTAGGGTCTAGAAGAGTTATTTATTGACGATTTAATTTATTATTATTTATTGAGAAACAATAAAGAAACTGTCGTTTTACTAATGGTTAATTATTTAATCCGCCCTTACCACCAACATAGAATAAAACTGAAACATTAATAATTTAGGGCTTAAAATCCGGGTCATCAATTCCAAAAAGGCATGTGAAATCTCGCCTATTGTCCCATAAAAATTCCCTAGGGCTTTAATAGCGTTAGCCTCATATAAACCTAAGCATATGAATGTGAACTGCATTCCTATAAACTTTCACCAATAGCCATTACTTATATTAAACAATGCAATGATATTGTCCTGCTTTCCTGACATGCTTATGATGGGCAGGTCAAATATTTGGGACAGGTGACATATTTGGTACCTATGAGTTTATTATAATTATAGAAAAGTGTACTAACCCTTTCCAACTATATAGCTATATATTATACTTTGTAATAGGAGTGAGTTCACCACACTACAAACAGGACGATCAACGCCTTGTCCTTATTTAGTAGCTAGAACTTTCGCTTATGCAAAGAGATACCTCTAGGGTACATTATTGCGCTTCAGACAGATTTATACGTACTCTTGGACCTAAGCCAAGTGATTATTGTAATGCGAAAACACTTTACCTAACGCTTTAGTTTACTTGGTAAAGTACTGCGTCTTTATTCACACCATTATGTAGTGTTATAGAATGCAGAGCAGGGGAAAACCGAATAAATGATAACTGGGCTGTGTGAAAAATGATACGAACTAGAAAATGGGGAGGAGAAGAAAACAAGCTGCACAGTCATAGACCTTAAATAAATTGACATACATTAGAAAGGGTTAGAGAATGATAAGGATGATAACGAATTTAGTGCTGATATTTTTCTTTTTTCGTAGAGGAACTAAAGCAGATCCTTGGGGAACACCTAGAGGTTTTACAGGACTACAGACTATTGCAGATCCCATTAGGAGTTACTGGCTGCCCTGGTTTATCTCAAATAAATACAATATCTTCTTAGACCAAGTAAACAAGGGTTTGCTACTTTGGTATCCCAAAGAAATTTCAATATTTACGAGTAAGTAATTATTTTACCTAAATCTCTTTGGGTTTTTCAATAAAATAAAAGGCTCCATTTCAATAATCATTTTTCTTTATTTTATATTCATTTTAATAACTCGATTAGCACATTATCTGGTGAAGAATGGAAGTGAGAGTGTTTCATATAATTTCAGTACACAAATGTGTGGAAAAGTGGAAAAATAGGTAGGTAGGGGGTTACAAAGTTTTAAGTTCATCATTATTGTCACAAATGTATGGTTTCCGTTACTATACTTACGATAAATTCATAGTTTTTTTTTGTTTAAGGAATATTAGTACGTATAGGTATTGATATAAAAGGTTTGAAGTTGTAGTTTTTTTTTTGTGTTAGATAGATATAACAACGGACTTTTTGGTATTTCATTATAAAATGGCTATGTAAGAGAGTATTAAACACATTAATTATTATTTATTTAGTTTATTTGTTGTTATTTCACTATAATATAGGACCATAGTGATGGTTATGAAAATATAATACAATCAGCACCTTGCATAATGTGATCCCTTTTACAAAGAAGAGTGATCAAGTTATGCAGAGCACTGACTGTACCACCCAATAGGGAATATGCACGTAATTTTCTCTTCACTTAGATCAATAAAATACAGTACTATCAACCCAAGAAAAGTATTAAAAGTAAGTTCAACTACTGCTTGTCGCTTAAAAATAATATTAAACTCCTGCAATTTTCTACGACAGTTGAAACGTAGCTACGAACATTTCAACTGTCGCGGCCATGATGTGACGTCATTCATCGCAATCTGCCTTGTTTACATAAAATTTTCTGCCCTTAATAGAATAATTTTACTAATTGTATGTGCTCTAGTCAAGTAAAAATTGCAATAACAATATTATAATAAATACTTAAAGCACTTTTAAAATAAAAGTGTTTTTTTGACACATAGACTTTGACGTCACTACCGGCGTTATCGTGGACGACGTTTTGAGAGTGCGTTCCGTTTCAAAAAAACATGCAACATAAAACAGTAAATTGTAAAATAAGCGATGTAGGTATTAGCAACTTAAACAAGTGTACCACAATGTTTCTATGGGACAATACAAGGCATTTTAAATAAATAAAAAGAGTTTTGTATTTCATGCATATTCTCTATCTTCATAGTCTGTTTTGATCAGCTATAATAAAATTGGATAATTTTCTCTTATAAAATGTATTTATTACAATCTTAAAACTTGCGAAAAATTTAGTTTTCCACTAGCAATGGTGGTCACAAGTACGAAAGTTTAAGAAATAGTCGTGCATATACTACAGTGGGTATATAAACACGGTACAAATGCACTAGATATATACAAGGACGCTACATACAATAGGTACATAAGAACTTTACCTTACTAGAAGGGTTAAAAGTATTCACTAATGAATAAACTTAACAAAATGTTTTTTGTACTTATAAAACAGGTGAATGCTATGAATATTAACTGTTCAGATGAAAAAATCAAACGAAACTTACATAATCATAAGAAGACGTTATTAATACCTTTATACACATTTTTCTTACCCTATATATATATATATAAGAATTTGGTTTCGTTACATACGTCAACAAATCAAGCTATACTTTTCCGGTAAAACATGACATCGCTATACACAGATTTCCCGTACAATAAGAGATCCGCATAAACTGGTTTTGTAAAGCTTGATTAGTCGTCGTGTACAGTCAACAAATATATTTGGTATACACTATAAGGGCAATAAAGTGTAAGTACAAACGAACATAATCAGCTAAATATAACATTCCCAATGCTGGCACACAATCCTCCAGTAGGTATATGATAGGAAGAGATGCTTGCTTCCTCCCGATATTTTCCTTCACCGGTTTTAGAGCAATTTATTTCATCAGCGCGATAAATTACACAGGCACAGTGACTGGGTCCGATCGTAATCTCTTTTGTTGCCAGTACAAAATAATATTTATGTATACCTACCTAGGTTTAAGTATGTAAATATATTATTAATACAATACAATAGGATTTAATATACAATACATACTTAAATTGTTTCATCTGAACAGAACTAAAATGCTTGTGATATCTACAATGGGTAGGTTAAAGCTATTATTTCACAGCCTTCGACTAAGAGGTGCTTCATAAGGTACTCTTTAAAAGTGAACAGCCAGAAGAGAAGATTAGAATAGGTATATATAGTTTTATACATAGGTATATTTTGCCAAACATTTAAATCATCAGAGCGCGAGCGTAAGGCAAAACTTATGCGTTAAAAAATGTTGACGTTTGTGTTTTGTTGACAGTGACATTTGAATAGTAGGTACCTAGTGTCTCGTTGCATAATTATCCTGTACGTGAGATCACTTGACATATTATAAAATAGTTTACGAAAGTTACGGACATCTGACGATTTAAATATTTGACATTTATGCGAGTATTGTTTATTCATCTAAAGTGTAGAAAGTTAGTTTTATTTCTTATTTTGCAGATATTGTTATATAGGTAGATGTCGCACATAGCGTTAAAATCTGCAAAATAACAAGAACTACTTAAATGTACACTTGCGGAGGCCGCAACCACAATCACCGCAAACCACAGCTGCAAGGCTGCCAAAACGCAGCGACACGACAGATTTCTAAGTAACTCAATGAAAGCCTTACCATGGATGGCGCTTTTGCCATCTGTTGTCATTCGTGTTGCTGCCGTTTCCAGTTGTGGTCGCGTTCGGAATTGCACTTAATAAATACATAGGTAAGAGTTTTTTTGTAGGTACTTAGGGCATACATAACAATTAGAAAATAAATAGTAGTGAAAAAACGTCTACGTCAATGTATTGTGCGCTTGATTGTGCGTTGTATTATGAACTTCTGATGCAACCAATTTAGGTATAAAGAAACTTTATTCTCAATACAGAAAAATGTCGCTCACTTGAGAACAATATTAGAACTTAAGGGGGAAGCCCCAGGGTAACCCGCGAAATTCAAATTTTTCAATGACAATTTCTCAAAAAAGTACCTAATTCAATGGGATTAGATGAACTTACGAGGGTTGTATTGATGATTTTATTAGGTAATTTAACTCTGTAAAGTCATATTTGTTACGATCGCGAACCATATTTTAATCAATATACAACCTGTCACTGGTGTCGATTCTGGTGTGCACTAAACTTAATTTAGGCTTAAAGCTATCTTTTACTAAAAGGTTAGAGATGTCAAACTAGTTTATGCCTTGCGCTTCACCGTGTGTTTAGTCGACATGTTTTTACGTGCATCCTTCATTTGTATGAAAACATTAGTTCCAATTAAATTTGACAGCTCTAAATTACGTCCGTCTCTTTCTCGTTTTATTAAAGAGAAAAAGATAGCAATAGCCTAAATTAAGTTTAATTTGTGCACAACCTATTTGACCTGCAAATTGCAAAACACGTTAGAAAATTTGAATTTCGCGGTATGCCCTGGCGCTTTGACTTTAAATAAATAATAGGTACATTTTGACATTGATATTCGGATTGATGCCTCCACAGGCCAATGCTTCGACTTCTGAATCGTCCTATATCAAGGAAAACCAGTTACTATGGTGGAGGTTCCCCAACTATCTTCTAACTATGCCGTAACGTTCTCAATTTATATTTTTCCTGGATCTTTCCTTTGAAACGTCATCGAAAAAATCGGCGACCAAGTAAAATTATAAATACTTAAGTAATCAATATTTCTTAGTGCTATTTATGTATCTATTATAATCCTATAAAGGTGAACGCAGACCTAGCCGCACCGCAGTCGCCGCATTCGAATTCTTATAATAATTAAGCAATCTCGCACACAGCATAGACACAGATTGCACAAAGATACAGATTGCACAGAACTTTAGACGAAGAATTCCAATGCGGCGACTGCGGTGCGGCTTGGTCTGCGTTCACCTTATGAGCATCTTGCAAGTTTTTATATTACTATAGATTAGTGATAGAATGTCGAAGATGGGTTAAAGTCATATGAAGTCAAGTGGAAGTATTACAAGTGCTGGATATAGCTATTTAGTTTAGTTCACCACTTCTGATTTAAAACGGGGACGAAAGATGTTGGAAGGTGGCTGTTTACTGTAAAAAAAGGTGATATCTAAACGAATGACTAAACAAAAGCATGCGATTTGATTTTCAACTTTAGACGCCAAACCAAGCGTTGAAAATCTAAAAGCGTACAGTCGCTGCGCATCAAGTTATCACAAACTGACAAATTTTCTTGTCATTCGATTTTGAACTTAACCGTCAACATTTTATGGTCTAAAATCATTTGGAGACATTTGACAGTTTGTGGTAACTTGGATGTGCTGGCGATACTGTTATCTAGGCATTCATATTAGTGTGTCAAATCTCTTAGGCGCCTAAGAGAAAATGCGCATTAGAGTATCTTCAGTGGAACATAAAATATTAAAACAAAACATCTTTTGGCTGTATTAAAATCAGAAGTGATGAAATCAGCTATAACATTTAATAATAATATATTTGTATGTTCGTATCTACTATTAAATATTTCTCTGGTAACTTTGTCCTAATTCTATATTTATGGCAATTTTTAATAATCCACTTTATTGTCATCAGATTATTTTGAAACAAAAGGTTACCTACTCACTCACAGTAATAAGGCTGTCGGATCAGCAGATCAATCAGATAGAAATATTTAAGCTTTTTTAAGTACAATCTATAGAAAAATGATCGGCTCAAAGTCGAATACCCTACTGAAACACATAAAATATTTTTTTAAACTACCCTCATTTCTTTTTGATATGGATTCCACGGTACCACTACAAAAAATAACATTTTCAGATGCCCTGCAGGTTCAAATTTAGTTACTCACTGATCTGTAGACGTGATGGGTACCTACTGACAAAAAGACACTGAGACCAATGATATTCTAACAAACAGATATGTTATACACCTACAAAACCACCGAAAATAGTGTGCTGCGGGGGAGGGCCAGCTCACATACAAACAGTGACGCAATTAAAATAAACGCTTAGCGACCCAATGGGGGCTATCGTTTTTGAGCTTACCAGATGGCACCACTGTCGAGCAAGGTCTTGTCAATAATTCTATTTTATACTTTAAAGTATCAATAACGTCATAAAAAGTATATTTTATACAATATGTAAACTTCAGATACATATTTACAATATTCTCCATAACATTAGCAATCATGAAACATTTAAAAATAATTTTACCTCCTAGTACTAACAAATAAGATCATAGGTTGCTACTTAAAATCTTCAAGTCATAATTTATCAGGAATGGCTCAGTTAGAACACAATCGTGAGTATTAGTATAAATACGTGAAAAAAAGCACGCAACGCGCAAACACTGTATGACATCTGACATTTCGGAAGACCTTACTCTACACGAACGCCCTCTAGCGGCGAATTCATGCGCGGTAGCCCCCATTGGCCCGTTTTCGAGTCTTCACGATTGCGCGCTAATAACATAATATATCTCCGGCAATTATGAGACTAACGACCTCAAAATAAGTACCTAATCAAATCTTTTTTGTTTTATCATTTTTAGATATCTATTCTTACCCGTCAAGTCTATGGAGTTTCGCTAGCAATTCAATTTGACCCTACACAGAGGAGCTGAAAATTTTAATATTTTGTTTTTTTTTTGCCACGTGCTGTCGACAGCATTATTACAAGAGCATTTTTTTACAGATGTATGATATACTACGGATTGGACTGGACTTTAGCTCACTAACAATACAATTCCTTGTTTCACAAATAAATATTCCTGTTTTTGTAGGCAACATAATAATCTCTTATTCTACGCGGTGATACAAACCAATGGAAGATGTTTAAGGCACCCGGGTATACACCACCAATCTAAGCGTTACTTTCATACATAATGCTTCGCAGTCTCCAATACTTGACTTGGCTCCACGCAAACCAACCAATGTTACTCGGAAATTAAACTTTTTGTTACTGATAATAAAGGCTTATTTTTTTGCCACTATCATTTAAAAATCCTTTTCCTTTAGATCGGAGTAGAGCCTTAGAAAAGCGAAACCACAATACAAAATCATTCCGCGCGGATTTAATTACAAAGTCTCTTTTGACCGCATGCGGGCACCGCAATAAAAACAAAACCGAAACTTCTAAAAAAAAACAATATTTTCTATCAGAACTTTCGAGGTCTGCACTCGCATGAGTCGCATGCGGAAACAAAACTATCGCATAAGCGGCATAAGTGAGCTACTAACCTTATCGATTCGAAAACGATCTTTACCTCATCAGAAAGAGCTATAAATCCATGTGATAAAATAAAATAAGATATTTCTGTTCGAATGACTCGACAACGCGTCTAAATTCGCTAATTCACATCAATTCATCTAACCGGATCGAGAACGATTCCACGTTGATAAGTAGGGTTTGAGTATGAGTAATGAATGAAGCTGTCGCCAAGACACTTATACGATATTAAACTATGAGACTTGCTTCGCCTTGTGTATGAAGAGCTATTTCGAAACCAAAATGTCCGTCTTCCTTGGTTAAATTAATAAATCTGTTTGTACTTATTATAGGAAAACTTCATTAACTGTGTATCAAAGTTGACAATATTGGCGTTTTACCATTTCTAAATGTAAACTTAATATTTTCTCCTATTTAGATCTGTTTTTCTAAATAAAACATTCGATCTCTTTCATGCACAGTTCACCAAGATTTTTCGACAAATCCTCCATATAACCACATTGGAATTACTTTTTCCTGAATGTGTCTAGTATAGTTTATTATATACTTTCCTATGTAAAAGGGAAGGGTGAAAAATAAAATAAAAAACGTAAAATTTAAAAAATAACATTTTACTTTCAAATAAATAGGAATAACACTGTCATGCTAGGGATTGAAAACTTAAAACCAGGGTAAACTCTCTCCAATATTTTATAGCCGGTCTGAAGTAAAGGAAAAGATATTTTTTTGGACAAACCCGCCGCATCAAACCCAACCAACTCTTGAAAGCCAGAATCAACAGTGGCGACCACCAGAATAGCGCCGAGGCAATGAACCTCTGCGATTCCCTGCTAGCTAGTTCAAATGTTTTAGATCCCGCAACGAAATTAGTCTACACTAATATTATAAAGAGGAAAGATTTGTATTTTTGTGAGTGTGTTTGTAATAAATAAACTCAAAAACTACTGCGCCGACTTCAAAAATTCTTTCACCATTAGAAAGCCACGTCTTTACTGAGTAACATAGGCTATATTTTATCTCCGTAATCCCACGGGAACGGGAACTAGGCGGGTAAAACCACGTGACGTCCGCTAGTCAGAAATAAAAAGAACTGCGAAGGAGTGATAGAAACTCTTTCCAGAGTAATTTTTTTATGGTCAGTTTTACTTTTAGATCAGTCTGAGTTGACCAACATCCGTGTTATGCGCTGTTACGGATTGAATAACGATTGCCTACGATAGAACCAAATCTTTGAGACTTTCATCGATTCGCGTATGCGCACGCTTCCGACCTTACTAGGTTTAGATTCATTAGATCCAATTACCGTCTTCAAAAGAGTCTACACTACCCTGACATTTGGTTGGTTAAGATACGCCTCAAATTCAGAGCGACCATAAAGTTTGGCTAGGAGCGTTTTGTTTTACTTTAGACTATGAATTATTTGGCTTGCAATAATGAACACAAAAAGTTAAAAATAATATCAGGATCGAGACTTAGTACTACTACAACTCCTAGTTATATTTACTCCAATTGCATCGCGTAAAATAATTCTCATTGTTCAATACAACCTATTTGAACATGTAACTACTGGCCATTTGTTTGTCTATGGGCATTACTTTTGTTATTTTAGTTATGCTTTTATTCTTTTTTGGAGTTCCATTTCAAATGGAACCATAAACCAGCCAGTAATTCCATGTTCAAATATATTGTAGTGAACATTGTTATGATTTTACGCCATACAAATAACTTATAACTTGTCAAATGCCTCATATACTTTCGTTAAAACCTAGCAATGTTGAAAAAACACAAGGAGTCTTATAATTATCTAAAATCAAATGATTGTTAGTGTTTCAGTCTGTAAAATATACATAATTATAATGTTAGAATTTACCTATATTAATAAATATTACTTAGGTGAATGACATTTTGCGAAAACCACAACAATATTACTCTCTCAAACGAGGAACTTTTAGCAGAAAACCTACTTTAACTTTACACACATTAACAAAAACACAAAGTATAAAAAAGTCATTTGATCTTTTTTTGTTATAAATACAGGCACAAGGATCAACAACCTACTATTTCAATATAATACAAAAAATGTCATCATGGCGTCTTGTTCAGAAGTTTTGTGCAAAGACAAAATCGGATCAAATCAACTACTTAAAATAATTTTAGTCAATATTTTACAAGCACTTTGGATTAGTATTTAGTCACATCAAATAAAAGAACACATTTGACCCCTGAGGGGTAAATCAAGGGTCAAATTTAACACACAGTTCACCTATTAGTTCTTTTCTTATGATATATGGGCAAGTTCATTGCCGCTCCTGGGACACAATATTTAGTAAGAAATTCATAACATCACTAACAGAGCAACTAAATTAATACAATATAATTTTAACGCAACAAATATATAATAACTTCATACACCTCAACTGCATTGAACTACCTATTAAATATATTTTATGCACTTACAAACTTTAACTTTACATATATATAAATTTATATAGCGTATTTATGTTTATATATTAGCAATTTTAGTAGAAATATTTAGATATTCTCGTGTGTTCATTTGTTGCATTTTTACAATTCTGTTGGTTCAGAGATTTTTGTCTTATGGTCGAGTTTTGTTTGCATTATGAATTGTTATTAAAATAGCCTCAAGGCAGAGAGATAGTAAACAATGTCTTACTCTATAATATAATATTCTAATACCATATTAACCCCTATAAATGTCAATTAGTGTGTCGGTTAGAGTAGTCAATTATACGATCAAACAATTAATATTACTCTTAATAAGCACCAAAACAACTTATATTGTAGTTACTGATATCTGATATTTTTAAAATCAAGTCATGAGATATTAAAGTTCATTATTACTTCGAGACAAATTAAATATTTGGCTTCAACTTAATTTGCTAACTTTACTTAACTGAGATTGGAAAACTAATAAATGCATTATAATCTTAAGAACAGACATGAAGCCTCAGGCATGCCAGTAACTTGCACCAAATTGTGCGAGTTACTCGCATAACACTATCATTCATCCCATTAGAAGTGTTGTTATGGCAGAATGGCAAGGTACTTGCATTCTTTTGTACAAGTTACTAGCAAGTGTATTTGTTTTAAAGCAATACCACACAAAAGCAAGGCATAATCATCCTTATGGCAAATAAATAAGACACAAACTAACGATGAACCGATAAAACTATTAGTTTTTGGCAAACTGTATCTCATATCTCCTTAATTACTGTTCAACAACCTACTACACAACATAAAAATGATATAACTTGCATATAATATAATATATATAGCTACAGAACACATTTTGTCAAATGTCACAATCCGTATATCACCGTGATCCAGGCTCCTTTCTTGTAACCGCACTGGACTGCCAACTTTTAACGTCCCATACATTTTTTGATATATATAATCTCTTTTCTCTTATGATTTTGTCACTTATTTTAAACTTAAGCTCTAAGTCGTCTATAGACGGGCCGGGACGGGCTACCAACAAGATTCCATCGATAGTGAATGTACGGAGGATTCATGCACTGGGCCTGTGTGGTGGATAAAGGCCTCCCCTTATCACGGAGAGGAAGCCAATGTCCCAGTGTCCAGCAGTGGGATGCTATGCTGTGTGTCCCAGCCCGCTTACCAAACACTGAGCTTAAAACTCCCCAACACAAAGTCACTGCACTATCTTCGGTCACAAACACATCACTTGAGGGTAGTTCACTGTCCCAACCGCCGTGTGAGGACGTCCCACGCCGTGGAGACGTAGTGAAGTGATCGCTAGGCGCTCCGCCAGAACTCGGCCGCGACGATGAGCGGGCACAGGCGCGTGAACGTGATGCCGACCACGAGGCCCGTCACAAGCACGGCGCCGCCCAGCATGCCGGCCGTGCTAGCGTTCTCAGGGGCTACCGTGCTGGAAAAAGGAAATGCGTATATTAGTATGTTTTGTTTTAAATAGACGAATTTTTTATACCTGGGGCATTCTTTCTTCACTTTCGATACAATATGTTCATATAATCATATTCTTATTAATTAGCTAGCTTATTAATTATGAAGGCAGTGTTGTGCACAAACTAAAATAAGCTATTGCTATCTTTTTCTCTCTAATAAAACGAGAAAGAGACGGACGTAATTTAGCGCTGTCAATTTTAATTGAACTAATATTTCCATACAAATTAAAGGTGCACGTAAAAACATGTCGACTAAAAACACGGTGAAGCACAAGGCATAAACTAGTTTGACATCTCTAACTTAGTTCATGGCTATAGCCGTCCTTCTCGCGCACTGCCTTTTAGTAAAAGATAGCAATAGCCTAAATTAAGTTTAGTTTGAGCACAACAGAATCGACACCAGTATATATTTTTCAGACAATATTAGGTTTTTACTGCACAACATTATTAGGTTTTAACATTCCCACAGCTGGGACCAATGCCCTCTCTCTATGAGAGGGAATGGGCTATACGTAATGCCTATAATCCACCACGCGAGCTCAGTTTAGTGGAACTCCTGTACCTATCTTATTTTTTTTTGTTATAGGACATGCCCGTTTTTCTCACGATGGATACAATAGTGGCTTTTATTGATATTTTTGTAATATAAAGAATGTAGCAAAACACAATACACACATTTAAGTTCAAAATGCATGTTACTTTGTAGTGCGTTACTGTACCCACTTAAAAAAGTAAGAAACATAACTGTCATGTATCCTCTGTTGCGTAGTGGGTATTAGAACAATTTTCTTGTTCATCAAGTGATTGTGATTAGATTGTGATAGTGTTGTCATTTTCTTGTTTATTTTGTATCGAAAATCGCCGTTTCTCGCACGATTATTTTCGCCGCTCGGCGGGCGAGAAACCTATTTAACATAAAATAAGCCTCAAGATGACTGAAGAGTATGATATGATATGATTAAAGAGTAGGCACAGTAGTATCACCCTGTGTAATGTCTACTTATTTAGGGGCAACGCAGACGACAGATTTTGTGTGTACAAGTCTGCAACAGACAAAAACTGCCGTCTGCGTGGCCCCTAATACTTTAATACTTTAATTATAATTTGTACGTTCTATGTAATAAAGATAATTACTTAGGGGTTTCGAATTACCCAGTACTAACTGCGCTGTGGAGGTCAGATAGGCAGTCGCTCCATGTAAACTACTGTTATTCAGTTCCATCTGGTTAGACTGGAAGCCGACGCCAACAATGTTGGGAAAAACATTACTCTCCTTCTGGCGCAGTCGGGTAAAAAGATGAGCAGATGGTGACATCATCATAATTTCAGAATGGTATCACTCGCAGGGTATAGGCCTCCCCTTCTGCCATACTTCTCGGCATGCGTCCAAAAGCGTGTTAGATTGACAATATCGTCAAAACCGGGAAATAGATGGCCAAGATGATATGATGGCATAACCTTTTCTCTGTTGACGAGACCTTATTTGTCTCCTGTCAAAAACCCCACCTCTATTGACGAGAACAAAAATGGTTTCTTTAAGTTTTGACGTCATTTGCTTACTAAAACTATATCTATCTTACTCTAAACTTGCCAGAGTCTAGGAGACGGAACAAGAAAGATATATTTCCTCTGTCAAGCATTCCAATGAACGAAAGGCTACCCTTTTTTCTGACAAACTCTACGGTCGTACGTTTGAAGTGGTTTGAAGAATTTTGTCATTCGATTTTGAACTTAACCCGGAAAATTACAAGGTTTAAAATAATTTTTCGGGGCGTTGGCATCAAAATGGACATTCACAGTTAAAGGGATAATTAAGATTATTCTATCTCTCTATTAATCTTGTTATTTATAATTATTTTTCTTTTGACGACTCGAATGGCGCAGCGGTAGTGAGGCTGCCTTACGTTCTTAGAGTCCCGGGTTCGAATCCCGGTTGGGGCAAAATGTTTGTGTGATGAGCATGGACATTTGTTTCAGAGTCATGGAAACTACTGTACTGTACTAACTGTACTGTATATTAAGTATACGAGTATATTTACAATGGGGTGGCTAAGAAACGGTAAATCTCAGATGGCGCCACCATCGTTGGTCTCAATCTGACCAATGAGGTTAAGCTATTTTGAAATAAATAATGACATTACCACATTTTCAATATATATATATGTATAATAACATCGAGCATAAAACCTATAGAGTCGTAATGTCGAGCCATCCGCCTCCGCAACTATTAAGTGATTTGTCACTTATAAATGTTGACGCTCGCTCTCTCTAAAACAGTGAGAGGGAGAGGGAGAGAGAGAGAGAGAGTGTTATTTGACCTAGGGTCAGCCAATCAGAGCGTAGCGAACGCAGATTTGAGTAGCTGTCAGTTAGCGGAATTGTTTTCAAACAAAATAAGTAACTTTACGACTCTATGGGTTATATTATGGTATATCTATATAGTATATCAACTATCTGGTGTGCACGACACAAGCCTCGTCTTAGTCTGGCACTAGATGGCGCTGTGTGTTAATGTCCAGCGATATTTATTTATTAATTTATTAGTGTACTCACCCTCCAATATACATCATGGCGAGCGAGCTCCCGTGTCCCGAGCTCCAGCCGAGCAGAGCCGAAGCGATCCAGAACACCCAGTCGTTGGTGACCAGCACCGGGATCGTGCGGTCCATGGGCTTGTAGTTGCAGAACAGGAAGAACGGGATGAAGAGCAGACGGGCTGTCGTGAACAGTACTAGCCAACGGGGACCGGGCTGGAAGAATAGAGGAATGTTTAGAGTAGCTGTTTATGTATGGTTTTATCTTGTGTTTTATCATTTTTCATCACACTTGCTCGTAAACAGTATCATAACATGCAGGTTAACATGGCCGCAATGCCCTCGACCCATTTCTTTCTGAAGCCTAAGGTCGGTAAGTATTTATTTTTATTTTGTAGCACTGCACACAGGTCACGCAGGTTCAAGTTCAAGCAAGGAGTTTACATCAGATCGAAATTAAAAAATTGTCTTAAAATGGACATAAACGGAGGATTAGATGGATTAAGTGAAAATTATCTCATCAAACAAAAATATTAAAATAAGGAAGGGATGTAGTGTCTGTGAGTGAAAGAGAGGGAAGCATTGTGTCGTCTCTCGTCGCGTACAGGCGGTCACTTAGCTTTGAGCCAGGGGGGTGAAACTTCCATACATTGGCTTCAAACAAAATTTTCATAGACAGTGCTGCCATCTATGTGGTTAGGAACGCTAGTTTGGCTACAGTTTTATATTTTTGCCAATAGATAGAGCTAGTTGATAACAGTACAATTAAGTATTACTAAATATTAATAAAAAAGTATTATTTATTATTATTATTTCAACATGTTTTACGTTATAGATACATTTTAAAATATCATTGCAAAATAAATAAGACCTTTTCGTTTTCACTTCAAGTAACTAGTTTATTTATTACACAGTAACAGTGGGGGTACATTTGAAAACTTTTTTTAAGTTACGTTTGTTGTTTCGTGATGTTCTGATGATCTGTTTTGTGTTCTTTTACGATCTAAAACTGTGCTTGTTTTCTTGATATCTGCTATTATAAACGTTGGATAAAGATAAAAGATAAGATAAAGATTCATTTATTTGCAAAAACATGTGTAGATAATATACATGGTATGATGTTTACTATAAGTGTTACAGGATATTCTTTGGCACAACATGTTTGACCAATGGCTGGTGTACAAATTAGATCGGTAGATCATTAGGTTTCAAAAAAAAAAAAATTGAATAAAAAGAAAGTATACAAAGTTAAATAATCAAAAAATAAATAAATACAAAGGTAAATAAACAAAAAAATATAATTAACATTAGTATTAAATAAAACAAACAATTGGTAAATATTCATGACATACAAAACAAATATAATAAAGTCAGTATATCAGAGCGATTTGTCATTTAAAAATTCATTGACATTATAGTAGGCTTTTTCTGTCAGTATTTTTTTTAATGTTTTCTTAAACTGGTCTGCATTTAGTTTTTTTACACAGATAGGGATATTATTATAAATTATCGGTGCTCTGCATACAACGCTTTTATACAGTAGTGCTGTTTTAGCTGGCTGAACACGAAGTTTACTATTATCGCGGCGATTTCGTATTACAAGGTCCGATATTCGAGGAAACAAATGGGGGTTATTTCTTACAAATAAGACGATTTCTAAAATATAAAGTGAGGGCAGTGTGAGGATTTTATGCTTTGTAAAAAGTGGCTTACAGCTCTCAGTACTTTGGATACCGAACATTGCACGTATGCATCGCTTTTGCATTTTAAATGCCATATCTTTATTTGATGAGTTGCCCCAGAAGATTATGCCATATCTTAGGACAGATTCTACAAGTCCATAATAAGCCGATAGTAACACATTAGTGTTGATAGATGGTGCAAGTTGGTACAAAGCATAAGCTTGACTACTGATTTTTTTACATACTGCGTCAATGTGTTCTTTCCAGTTTAGTTTGCTGTCTATAATTAAGCCGAGAAAACGGACATTATGTACTTCATTTATAATGTAATTATCATGAATCAAATTTACATTTAATGGATTATGCAATCTTTGTCCAAAGTGCATTATATTTGTTTTAGATAAATTTATTTTTAAATTATTATTATCAAGCCAAGAAATTATAGATGTCAAAGAATTATTAATGTCAGAATTATAATTATTTATGTCCTTACATGCAATTGAAACTGTACTGTCATCAGCAAATAATGTCATAGGTTGAGTCGTTGCCTTTGGCAAGTCGTTAATATAGATAATAAACAACGGCGGCCCTAGGACACTGCCTTGAGGAACACCGTATGTGACATTTCTCCTCACGGAGCTGTATGATTCCTCTTTTTTTGTTTTAGGATTTACTTTAGTTATTACTGTTATCTGTTGTCGGTTCGTTAAGTAGGATCTAATTAAATCTAAAATATTGCCTCTTATGCCGTATGCTTCAAGTTTACTGATTAGTATATTATGATCTACATAATCAAAAGCCTGTGACATATCGCAATAAATTGCACAAGCTGGAACTGTTTTGTCTACGTGGCCTATAACATTTTTGATGAATTCATAAATAGCCATATTCGTCGTTTTATTTTGTCGAAAGCCCTTTTGTTCGTTGCACAAAATTTTATTTTTTTCTAGATATGAATTGAGTTCGCCGTAAATATACTTTTCGAAAATTTTTGAAAATATTGGTAATAGTGCAATAGGCCTATAATTCACCATTAACTGTTTGCATTCTTTTTTGAATAAAGGTTTTATAACGGATAGTTTAAGATCTTGTGGAAATATTCCAGTTGATATCGACAAGTTCAGAATATGACTCAAGTGATGGCATATATCCTCATTTACTGCTTTAATTATTTTAGTAGATATACCATCATATCCTACACTGTTGGTATTTTTAAGGTTTTTTATAATTTTATTAATCTGGTGGGGTGAACTTGGTGCAAGAAACATTGAATTTAATCGGTGATTAATTAAAGACGTTACTTTTTTTCCGGCACCCGGAACGGGTTTAACTTTTTCAATAAAATAATTATTAAATGCGTTCGCTATTTCTGTTGGATTATGAAGGACGTTGTTTTCATAAATTTTTATTTTATCTATGGATTCTTTTGGGGTGTTAAGTCTCGTTTTGTTTATAATCCGCCACGCTGTTCTAGTTTTATTTTGAGAAGTTAATATGTTATAATTATTTTGCGGCCGTTTTGTTAGTTTTATAATTTTTTTAAATAACTGACTATAATTTAAGTACTCTAATTGGTTGTATTTTGTTGAGTTTAATCTGAATTTCCATAGCAAATCCTTTTTCTTTCGACTACAAATTTTTACACCACGTGATACCCACTTTGGTTTGTGATTTACTTTTATTAGAAATTGGATTTGTGGAAAACAAAGTTCGTAAAAAAGTTTAAAATCAGTTATAAAGTGTTGATAAGCTGTGTTTGGGTCATCAGTGAGGTAAACATCCGAGAAAGATAAGCTCTTAATACACATTTTAAATTTATCAATATTTTCCTTGCTATAGTCGCGTTTCATTGTACGCCAATAATGCAATGTCAGACTTTTTTTAACAGGAACTTTTATTAATTGGGCTGTATGGTCCGACAGGCCTAATTCCAAAATTTGAGATTTACATCCCTTTTTAAAGTTATGTGCAAAATTGTCAATGCAAGTTCCACTGGCGAATCTAGTTGGTTCATGTAGAGCCAGTTTTAAATTATAGTTTAACAGTAAACATTCAAAATCTAATGTTACATTATTGCGTTTTAAAACATCTATATTAAAATCACCAGTAATTATAATATTTTTAAAATTCAATTTGGCTATATAAGTCAGAAGTTTTTCCAGTTTATTAAAGAACGTATACAAGTTATTTTGGACTCTCTCCCTTGGACCCTGTGATAAGATACGTAAACGATTGATCCAACGCTGTGTACGTAAACGTATAGTGGACCTCGATTTTACCTTTTCGATTTGAATTCGACGAGTTAAGTGCTTTTTGGATGTATTGTATTGTATGTATATTATTATAACACACATTGTAAAAAAAGGAAATAAATTCTTTAAAAAACTAAATATTTTTTTCATTTCTATCTATCATTCATTTATTGATATGGCTCTTATTGATGTCATTCTTAGCTTAAGATTTTGAAGAATGATTTTCCTTTTGTTGACGACTGATTGTTATTTATTTTGTGAATTAAGTAAATTCTTATGTGTATGTTTCGAATAGGCGAGACGACAAAAAAAATATAATTAGTCCGTCAGATAGATTTCCAAAAAATTTTGGTCACATATTTTTTCTTTTGTTATCTAAACCAAATATGACGAAGATATGACGGTTTTAAAATTCTCAATACGTCACGCCTAGGTATAATTTTTAGCTAGTTCTGACGTCACGAGCCCCCACTCCCGAGTTTTGATGCGTTTTATCTTTGTCAATATTCATTGATTTACAAAAACAAAAAATACGTGTCCATTATTTTCCAATACTATATCTGACGGACTAAATAGATTTGCAATTTTTTGATACCGTCGTCATGCCTATTCTATATTTTATTTAGGCAAGACTAGAATAATCATGATGTTGTCAGCATAGTCTATTTTATACACATAATAATTTATTTATTTCACACAAATAAATAAAAATCATTCTTCAATAAAAGGATTTATTACTAGAAACAAAACCTAAAAGCGCCATCTAGTGAGCGATAGCGTAAGCGGAGGGTACATTGAGACAAGTAACGCCATCTAACAGTTGGGGTACACAGTTTTTAAAACGAAAACCTCAGTTGCACATCTATCTTGTATTATATAGTGTATTATCTATGCTTTGAGCTTCGAAAGTGAACGGACGTGCGCGCGTCTGAGAGCCGATAATATAGAAGGAAATACCACAATTAGGTTTCTCGTTATTTTCTTTTTAATTTTTGGTATTTGACAGAATATCTGTTAGTTTATTTTGTATGTTTTTGTTGTTGTAGTTTCAATATAAGTATATAAATAATTTTTAACAAGAAGTTAGTTTTTAAGACATTATTTTGTTGACAGAAATAAAATAAACAGGAATTTTATTTAGGTTCATAAAACATAGTTTCTCATACGCAAGTTCCGGTACTGAAACTTGAATATGTCGCTAAAAGCATTATTAAGAATGTAGCAAAACACAATACACACATTTAAGTATAAAAAATGCATGTTACTTTGTAGTGCATTACTGTACCCACTTAAAAAAGTAAGAAACATATCTATCATGTATCCTCTGTTGCGTAGTGGGAATCAAAAACTGGCCAAGTGCGAGTCGGACTCGCGCACGAAGGGTTCCGTACCAATTATTATAAAAAAATTACGTTTGTTGTATGGGAGCCCCCCTTAAATATTAATTTTATTCTGTTTTTAGTATTTGTTGTTATAGCGGCAACAGAAATACATCATCTGTGAAAATTTCAGCTGTCTAGCTGTCACGGTTCATGAGATACAGCCTGGTGACAGACAGACGGACAGACAGACAGACGGACAGACAGCGAAGTCTTAGTAATAGGGTTCCGTTTTTACCCTTTGGGTACGGAACCCTAAAAAGGTATAGAAAAGTTTTAGGGATATCATTTATAATTTTAACCCTTTGAAAATGTTGACACCATTGATATACCGGATGACTTTTATTAGCACTTTCCAAAAAAAATGGGTATTTTAGGTGAACGGAGTAGAAGCTTATGGCATACATAGTCTTTTTTTTCTTTTTTTCAAATCTTAGAAAAAAATTGATCTATCATCAAAAAACGCTATAAATTTTAAGTAAATTTTTCATAATAGAAAAAAGAACGAGAAATCTTGAAAAAAAAAATATAAATTGAATTTCGATTTTTTTTTTGTTTTCTTTGAAAATAAAAACTAAATATGCCATTTGCTTCTACTCCGTTCCTCTATTATACCCAGTTATTTTTTTTATAAAAAAGTCAGTTTTTTATACAGGTAAAAAACAAAGAAACTTTTCTCTACTGTCTCGTTGGTCTAATGGTGCAAGCGCTACATCTGAGCATGAGAACCTAGGTTCGATTCCCAGGTCTGGAGTGTTGTTCGCTTTTTCTACTAGGAATTTTCAGTGGCAGCCCGAATTCTGTATTTGCATCCGGATAATGGCAAAAGGCTTGCCCCATAAACATAACTGAACAGGTATGTATGTGGGTGGGTGTACTACAGGGTACAATTCTGCGAAACTTTTCTGGGCTTACAAGCGTGATATCATGTTAAAGAATATACAGAAGATTGACTTACGACTTGCCACGTGCTCGCAGTGATGTTGCCGAGAGTCGCCGTCACGTTAAACGTCAAGAAGCACGTGATGAGCACGAAGTCATCGCCCAAGAACCCCATTACCACCGGCCTAATGTCTGTGAACAACAAATAAATAAAGATTCTGTTAGTAATGGGGATATGAAACTCTTTTTTAATTTATGAAAAATGCCTTGTATTGTCGCATTAAACATTGTGGTACGCTTGTTTAAGTTTCTAAAACATCACTTATTTTACAATATACTGTTTTATGTAGCATCTTTTTGGTGAAACGGAACGTACTCTCAGGCCCAGCGCACAGAGCTGGAGGCGCAGCAGAGCGCATTTGAAGACAACAATTTAATATAAACCTTAACTACCTTGATATACGGTCGCGCGCATGCTCTTGTTGCGCTTGAGGGCGCTCCGAGTACCACGTGCAAATTTATTCTAATATTAAAATAAAATAAAAATATATAATATTATAATATATTATTCATTTATTATTATTCTTATATTGACAGTATATCAAGGTAGACAAGGTTTATATGAAATTGTTGTCTTCAAATGCGCTCCGCTGCGCCTCCAGCGGTGTGCGCTGGGCCTCAAAACGCATCGTCCTCGATAACGTATTGACGTCAAAGTTCATTGTGTCAAAAAAACACTTTAATTGGAAAAGTGCTTAAAGTTTCACTAAAATTTTATTATAATATGGTTATTGCAATTTTTACTTGAATAAAGCACATACAATTAATAAAATTATTTTATTAAGGCCAAAAAAAATTGATGTAAACAAGGCAGATTGTGGATAATGACGTCTCATCATGGAGCTACGGACGTTTGAACTGTCGTAGAAAATTGCAGGAGTTTAATATTATTTTTGTGTGACAAGCAATAGCTGAACTTAACTTTTAATACTTTTCTTGGGTCGATAGTACTGTATTTTATTGATTTAAGTGAAGAAAAAATTACGTGCATATTCCCTATTGGTATCTACAAGGTGTAATCGGATACTTCACGAAATCGTCAACCAAGCATTTTGAACATCAAACTAAG
Organism: Xestia xanthographa; assembly: GCA_905147715.2. Classification (NCBI taxonomy): domain Eukaryota; kingdom Metazoa; phylum Arthropoda; class Insecta; order Lepidoptera; family Noctuidae; genus Xestia; species Xestia xanthographa. Next base: position 8,131,997 of record LR990664.1, on the reverse strand, counting down.
TAACTCTACGCAAAAAATATTTCTGGGAAACGAGTTTCTTTTGGTGTGAAAAATTACGTTTTACGGTAGAACTCAATTTGTAACGCATTCAAAACATTGGGTTAATGGATGCATTGAGTGGTACAGAGGTCCTGGAGGTATTTAAAGTAAAGTTAAAAACTTGTATTTTATTTTTAATTTGTGGAAATTATGAAACTTTGACCTGCAATATCTCCGTAAAGAATGCTTTGATTTGGATTTTCCTGACCCTTTCCAGCTGATCCTGGTCGGCGGTTGATTCGCATACAAAAATTTTTATGACGACCCGAATGGTGCAACGGTGGTGAGGCTGCCTTACGTTCTTAGGGTTCCGGGTTCGAATCCCGGTTGGAGCAAATGTTTGTGTGATGAACATGGACATTAATTTGTTTCCTAGTCATGGATGTTTATAAATGTATAATAAGTATGTATTTACAAACAAAAAGTATCTATCTATGTAGTATATCAACTATCTGGTGTCCACGACAAAAGCCTCGTTGCTTAGTGTGGCACTAGATGGCGCTGTGTGTTAATTTCCAGCGATATTTATTTATTTGTAAGCGCTCAGAGCATTTAACAAAAGTTATATAAATAATGTAGCAAAACACAATACACACATTTAAGTATAAAAAATGCATGTTACTTTGTAGTGCGTTACTGTACCCACTTAAAAAAGTAAGAAACATATCTATCATGTATCCTCTGTTGCGTAGTGGGTGATATCCATAGGCAGTTTTTTTTTTTTTTTTTATAAATTTTTGCTGGACATTACACACATCGCCTTCTAGTGCCACACTAAGCAACGAGGCATGTGACGTGGGCACCAAATAGTTGATATACTACAGGTCTCCCAAAGTGATAATGCGCATAGAAATCTTCGTCACTGTTCGGCAACGGTCGTTTTCCCCGAGCGTCGGAAGACGATATCTATATAGAGTGGTTAAGTGCATTTTCTTCATGCATAATTTAGTAGAATTATGTGTTTTGTGCTAAAAGAGATAAATATTGATTTATCAGTAACGACATTGATTCGATAATTCGATGTAAGTAAATAGCGAGGAAAACGACACGATTGCGAATATGCTACAATCTTCAACAAAGATTGTAGCATATTCGCAATCGTGTCGTTTTCCTCGCTATCGGTCTATGGCGAATTCTGTGTATTTTTCTTTATGACTTTTTATAATTTCATACAAATCGGGTTTCAGTTTCTTTGGGTCATGCGGAATGTTGTATTGTTGTAACCAAGCTATCATTTGTGCTTTAGTTGTGTTTGAGTTTGGTGGTTTCACAGACAGCTTATTATGATATGGGGCGTTGTCAATTACCAACACACTATTAGGAGGCAAGTTGGGAATCAATTGATTGCGTAGCCAAGTTTGATAACAATTAAAAAAACAACAACAACAGTTTTTAAAATTAAAAAACGTGCAAAATGTTAGTATATTTACCTATTTTACAAAATAAACTATTTCAATTTGACTAGGATAATTAAAGTTGAAATTAAATTGATCTTTGAAAACAAAACCAAGAAGGGTGTGTAATAGCAGCTCTATATAATTCCACACAGAGAGAACACGTGCAGTCACCACCAATATATAAAGACGACTGACGGACCTTTGACTGACCGGCGACAGCCGCCGACCGCCCGAATTGTTTTCAATTGTTTCACATGATTTGACATATGACATTGACTCCTGTTACTTTCGAATAAGGTACAAAATGCAAGTGCATTGTTTAGGGCTCTCTCTGATTCAATGATTCGGGTGTTTCCGGGAATACGACAATTGGCGAAGATTTGCATGCGCATTATTAATTTGGGAGTACTGTACATAGATACTATTTTAATGGGGAAGGAAACTGTGAAACTAATGGCGCTAGCATAGCTGGTTCCCAACATCGTCATTGGTTGAAAATGTGGTAATGTCATTTTATATTTCAAAATAGCTTAACCTCATTGGTCAGTGAGACTAGCTATGGTGGCGCCATCTGAGATTTACTTTGCCTTCGGCACCCCATTGTTAATATACTCGTAAACTTAATATACTGTACGTACAGTTAGGACAGTACAATAGTTTCCATGACTCGGAAACAAACATCCATGCTCATCACACAAACATTTGCCCCTACCGGTATTCGAACCTGGGACCCTAAGAACGTAAGGCAGCCTCACTACCGCTGCGCCAGAAATAAGAAAAGCAGAAAATGATAATGATGTACATCATCATCATCATCAGCCTATTAACGTTCCCACTGCTGGGACACAGGCTTCTTCTCTAGGAGAGGGAATGGGCTACAATCCACCACGCGGGCCCAGTGCGGATTGGTAGATGTCACATGTCTTCGATTTTTTTGGTTCTAGGACATGCATGTTTTCTCACGATGTTTTCCTTCACCATTTTGAGAGTAGTGGTGATGAAATAAATTACTCAAAGTATTTCCTGCAAACTGATGCCTGTCTAGGTTCGAACCCACATACATACTTACACATACATAGACATACTACATAATATACATTGATAACCAATAAGATACCATAATGATGATGTACGCACCTGTACAAACGGACGGATACACGGCCAGCGTGACAAAGAAGATGATGAACACGTTGTACAGTTGTGTGAAGGCTTGCATGAATATCGTGACGCGGGAAGTCTGGGTCACGGGCTTGGCGGGACCGCGGTCTTCGTTGTGTGACTGTTTTAACTGCTCGTGGTAGCGGAAAAATTTCTGCAGAAAAAAAAACGGTTTAAAATTTAGTATTAAGTGTTTTCAAGGTCAAAGTCATTCCTGAACATTTATGAACTTGAAGGGCTGTATTGATGATTTTGATGATAATAATTCTGTAACTATATACGCCTTACAGCCGCGAATAATATTTTAATCAACATACGACCTAGCACTGGCCTGCAAATTGCAAAAATAGTAAGAAAATTTGAATTTCGCGGGCTACCCTGGAGCATTCACCTTAATGGGGATGGTAACTAAGTGAAACTAATCGCGCTAGCATAGTTTGTTCCAAGCATCGTCATTGGTTGAAAATCTGGTAATGTCATTTTACATTTCAAAATGGCTTGACCTCATTGGTCAGATTGGGAACAAACTATGCTAGCGCCATCTGCTTTCAGCTTTCACCGGCCAACCCCATTGTGTATGAAGGAAACTGGGTTCTTGTGGTCAGATAGACAGTCGCTCCATGTAAGATACTGGTATTCAGATGCATCTGGTTAGACTGGAAGCCGACCCCGACATATTTGGGGAAAAGGCTAGGCAAATGATTGGTGTGGAAAAAAAGACGGTGACAAAATAAATAAATGACAGGCAAATATACATGTTGAAATAATAAGATGCCTATATAATAAAAACTAATAGTTCGACGCGGTGTCGAATCAATCGTCTGATCCGAATCGAGGCAAGTGACGTCTATTTCGCTTGGACATAAAGCTTTTTTTTGCCAAGCCAAGGTCACTCTCTTATTCACATACAAACATTGTTGTAATAGGCTAGATGACACTATAAAACAATAATTCCAAGACACCAATTTCTAAGAAAAATCTTCATATTAGGCCTGAAAATCCGATTTATTTTCAATTAATTGCCAATTTGATTTTTAGTTGCTTTGAAATCAATAAATAGTTGAGTCATTGAGTTGACCAAACAGTGACGTCACAGTTTGCTATTGCTATACAAAATCTATGAGAAAACCGCGTTTTGACAGCTCTTAAAAAGTATCTCAATTGATTGATGTGTCATCGACCCCATTACCAGAGAGTTAACAAAAGTAATATATAAAGAATGTAGCAAAACACAATACACACATATTAACTTTAAAAAAATGCATGTTACTTTGTAGTGCGTTACTGTACCCACTTATAAAAGTAAGAAACATATATCTATCATGTATCCTCTGTTGCGTAGTGGGTATTCACAAACTGTTTGCAAATTACATTAATTTATGGGGGAAAATATAATGACCACCAAAAATAACTTTGTGACCACTAACATCTATCACCTAAAATATCGATTGATCACAAAATTAGTAAATTGAGCACCCAATTTTAATGAGGTCATTAACTAAAAAAATAAATGTATGGTTCTAATTTCACGATAGAATGGGGATTAGTTTTAATTTTGGCAAGCAAAAGTGATTTTTTTGCCGTGACATTTTGCTAAATCTGGTGGTTCGTTAATTGTATGCCTTAATTTATAAATATTATTACTGGTTGTCGCAACAATTACTTATGATCATAATGTCTTGGGATCGATTACTAAGTTGAATTTCTTAGTAGCAGCCGGAGTCTGGATTTTTCCCGCTTGATAGCAAAAGGCTAGTCTTTATTAAATACTAACATAAATAAATAATAAAGGCATACAATTAACGAAGCACCAGATTTAGCAAAATGTAACGGCAAAAAAATCAGTTTTGATTGCCAAAATTAGTAAATAATCACCAAAATTAATCTCCATTTTATCGTGACATTAGAACCAAAAATTATTTTTTTAGTTAATGACCACCGGAAATTGAACTTTTAAGCTCTTGCATCCGAGTCGAGGGAGACCCGGTCCTACTTTTGAATGGTTTATAACAAAATAACCACGAAGGGTATGTCGGGGTTTATTCGCTCGTTTCGCTTCTAGCCTAATCTATCCGTGTCGGGGTGCCCCAAGTCGGCCTAGACAAAACTAGTTTGTCATCAATCACCTCATTAAAATTTGGTGCTCAATTTACTAAATTTGGTGATCAATTGATATTTTAGTAGGTGATAGATGTTAGTGGTCAAAAAGTTATTTTTGGTGGTCATATATATTTTCCCCCCAGAATAACTAGCATAATGTGGGTTCACCCACTATAGATACTATCGAGGACACTCCCGCCTGATCACCACTAAGCTAATTTTAGCTTGCACTTACATAAAAACGCTCTCTAGCCCCGCCCCGTTGACTTTGTATAGAAATAATGAATGAACAGATACCGATCGACCGAGCGCACTGACGACGCACGCTAAACGTGAGTTATTGTTATTTTGCGCGCCAAAGTTGACGCTGTCCTAATAGGCCTAAACTTTAAGGCTGATGCTCCAGGGTAGCCCGCGAAATTCAAATTTTCTTACGTTTTTTGCAATTTGCGGGCCAGTGCTAGGTTGTATGTTGATTAAAATATTATTCGCGGCTGTAAGACGTATGTAGTTACAGAATTATTATTCATCAAAATCATAAATACAACCCTTTAAGTTCATAAAGGAGCAGGAATGGCTTTGACCTTGTAATAATTTTAATTTTAAAGTAATTTTTCCACCTTTAGGAACTTGGAGGGTTGTATTGATGAATATAATTCTGTAACTACATACGTCTTACAGCCGCGAAAACATACAACCTAGCACTAGCCTGCAAATTACAAAAAACGTGAGAAAATTTGAATTTCGCGGACTACCCTTGAGCATCAGCCTTAATCCCTTAAGGCGTGGCTAGGCGCCTCCTCATGATTTGAGCGAAAATAAAATTAACTGATCAGGCAGAAAAGACCACGACTCCACCTAAGAATAATCTTTCGAAGATTACAAGCGTTGCTTTGTCAGGCGATACTCACATTCAACGGCAACGCGAAGTAGGTATCGATACAGATGAGCAGCACAAACATGCCGCCGATGAAGTAGTAAATGGCGGCCGTACGCGGACTGTCAAAGAACTTTGACAGCCAGCTCAAGCCCACCACGAGTAGGCCGCAGATGTTGCCGCCGAGGACCACCGCGCCCGTGTAGCTGGGGGGTAGGCAGGCTGCCACGCCGAACACTGAGTTTTGGAAGATCGCGTTGAAACCTGCAATTATAAATTAGTTTGTTAGTTTGACGAATTTCAGTGTTTTTCTGTATGGTAATTTCTGACTAGTAGATCAAAATTCTAGGTGACCGATACGATGATTCGGTTTTTAAGCTTATAGAAAGTGCGTGAGAGTCTATGGAATTGTGCCGTCAAGGCAGAGGCGTCTCTAGCCCATGTAGCGCCCGTGTGCAAACATTACCCTAGCGCCCCCAAGTAAGCGCGCGGTCAAAATGGAATGGGTACAAAGTACAAGACAGTAACAGCACATCAATCAAGTTACCACAAATTGTCAAATTTCCCCAATGGATAATAAACTCTATTGTTTGGAGATGAAGAAGAAACTCGTCGGTTTTGGATACCATGGCGTGCTGTTGACTGTATTTAGAATTATACAGGGTGTTCTGGTGTTTACCCTAACAAGCTAAAACCTACACATGTTAACATGTATAATAGATGTTACATCATCAATGTCCAAATTTTGAAATTTCTTCATTCTACTTACGACCTCATAATATAAACATACAAAGTTCAATATCAATTGCAAACATTTGACAAATTTGGGAAGGGAAGCTCACTGCGAGCGAGGCGCACTGTACACGGGTAAAAACATTTTTGGGAAGGCGCCCGCCGCGCGCCGTGTGGGGGGGCTCCGTAGCTCACGGCGCTCGGCGCTCCCTAGGACCGCTGCGCCCGTGTGCAACGCACACCCTGCACACTCGGTAAAGACGGCCCTGTGTCAAGGAATATTGTTAAGCCGAGATATGAATTTAAAATTTCTATAGAAAACTTATGTTTCTCATAACTCTTGTTTAAATCAGTGTCCATTCAAAATATATATTTGGGAACCTAGATATTCTGTATTCCAATCGGAATAAAGACACACTACTTTAAGAATATGATTGATTTACAAATTATTTTGGTATTACGTTTGTATGAACTACTCATCCTCCTTCATAAAACCTCGTACTAGGCTTTCCGATCGTTTTAAAGTAAACTTCTATTTGTGGAATAATAGTTTCTCATCTTTGTCACCAAATTAAAGATAAATATAAAACCTCGTACTAGGAGTCTACAATTGATCGCGATGATCGTCTTCCATTAGGTACAACAAGGCATGATACCATCATTGGGTATTTATAACCTTAACGAGATCATCATCATCATCATTTCAGCCGAAACACGTCCACTGCTGGACATAGGCCTCCCCCAAAAGGGGGTTTTGCCATAATCGCCACGCTTGGCAGGCGGGTTGGCGATCGCAGTACGGTTCTTACAAAAGCACAGAGAACGCTGCTGCCCATTCTCTGGTAAGTCCCTTAGTCGCCTCTTACGACACCCACGGGAGGATATGGGATGGTGCTATTCTTTACGTCCGACACCATACAGACACCTTAACGAGATAACCACACAATATTCCGTGGAACTGTGGAAACAAATAGGTGCTGAACTAAAACTAAAAGCCCGCTAAAACTGAAATAGCCCAACGAAATTATCTTGACCTAAACAGACGTCGGCGAAACTGTGTCAATAGATCTGTAAATAGTTGAGCTGAAATATTTAAACAATATAAATTAGATGTTGCTTTATGTCTTGAGCTTGCTAATGGTCCGAATGGATTAACGTAGTAGTAACGCAGTATAAAAAAAATGCAAATCTATTTAGTCCGTCAGTTAGAGTATTGGAAAATAATGGACACATATTTTTTGTTTTTGTAAATCAATGAATATTGACAAAGATAAAGCGCATCAAAACTCGGGAGTGGGGGCTCGTGAAGTCGTGACGTCAGAACTAGCTAAAAATTATACCAAGGCGTGACGTATTAAGAATTTTAAAAGCGTCATATCTTCGTCAAATATGGTTTACGTAACAAAAGAAAAAATATGTGTGCAATATTTTTTGGAAATCTATCTGACGGACTAATTGGATTTTCGACGTGACAACGTCTTATAAATTGGTTTGCCGGGTGACACTTCAAGAAACTGCGTTACGCTCCGCTCACGATATGCGCTCACAATGAGAGCGAGTGAGAGGCACGCGTCCCTTCCACTCGGGCATGGTTAGCCCGCCTAAGAGCGAGAGAGACAGACATAAAAAGTTTATTTTACCACTCAAAGTCGTTGTCACGTAAAACTTTCGCCCGTATACCGACTTTACAGGCAACCAATTTTTTTTTGTCGTCTCGCCTTTTGATACAAACGAGTTTTCTAAAACCTTTAATTAATACGTAGAGTAAACCATCGTCATTCTCTTGCCCTTATCCTAATTAATTAGTGGTCGGCGCAGCATATTTTCTTCTTCTTATTTTTTATGACATGTTTTCTTGGATTTTATGTATTAATTATGATTTTAATTTTTGACAATCGATTAAGTTTTTGGTGACATTTTTGAATATTTTTATGGTTTTTACTTTTTTATGTTGAAATTTTTTATAATTATGATTTTTATTCATGTAGTTTGGTTTAGTGATGGTATATTTTTCTATTTATTATTAGTTGAGTTGTGTTTTTTTTTCTGTTTGTTTCACCTATTGATTATGTAACGCATTCAGACACAATTATTATTGTTATTGAATAAATTGAATTGAATTGAATTCCACACTTGTCTATCACTCGTCATCTCATCAGACACCTCCTTTCTTTCCATATCATCCTTCATACAGTCCATCCATCGTTTCTTTGGTCTTCCTCTACTGTTAAAGCTATCTATCTACATTCATCCTCCAAATTTTCCTCACTACACTGGATATAAGTTTCCACAGCATCATCTGCCTAGCCTTTTCCCAATGTTGGGGAACCCTATGTTGGGGTCGGCTTCCAGTCTAACCGGATGCAGCTGAATACCAGTATTTTACATGGAGCGACTGCCTATCTGACCTCCACAACCCTGTTAGTACTGGGTAATACGACACCACTTGGTAAGAGTGGTTGTCAGACTTTTTGGGCCACTGACTACCTGCAACGACAAACGACGGTATGTAATGGGTAGTCACCCATCCACAGACCAACCTAGGTAAGCACGGCTTAACCTAAAGATCGACCCGAGCGGCTGTTATTATTTAGCCACGAGCTACACAGCATAAGTTTCCACAGCAATAAAAATATTAGTTTAACCTTTCACAAATTTATGAGTTCAACAGTTCAATAATCACATCTAATATAAATCACAATTGAAACGTAGAAGGAATGCTTGTACGTCGTTTCAATTCAGTCGTTGGAGTCAATCATGGAAATCGGAGCTCTCTATAGGGACATGAAATGTTTAATTGATGTAGCAATGGTCGATGACCCTCTGAGCGATAGCTTGAGGGCGCTTAAGAATTATTGAGATTTCTTAAGGTATATGGGTACCTTCTGCCGAGGCTGCGGGACTGTTCGAAAGAGATACCGTGGCCCCGGAGCACAAAGGGCGATGAAAGAACATGGATGGGTTTTAGTCAGTAAAAGTCTGACATTCCCTCATGCTCCGCCCAGAGCGAGGTATATGGGTACTTTTTGTAATATCGTAAGTAGTTTGGAATAATATTTGGTATAAAGCATGACGCCTGTAAACCCCGAAGTGTTGAAAAATACTGACATTTCGCCAGTTATGTTTTAGGGCCGGCGCGGCGGCGCACATAATATAGTGGAGCGCAGCGCAAAGCATTTTTCACTGTCAAACTATTATCGACATTGTCCTCATTGAAATAATATCTAAAATCAATTAATCCGAGAATGCGCGCGTTTAATTGATTTGAGATATTATTGTTTCAATCAGGAGTTGGTATTCAGGACAATGCCGATAATAGTTTGACAGTGAAAAATGCTCTGCGCTGCGCTCCGCCATATGTGTGCCGGCCCTAAGTCTCATTTAATAAGGAGCGAGCCTATTGCCATCAACTGGGCACCAATCTAGACTCCGTGGCTGCTACTGGACCCCACGAAACAGGGTATCCTAGTCTGGAGTCCAGAAAATTTGTAAAAATCTAGTGCTTAAGGATCATTGTTTTTTGTTACTAACTTTTTAATAATGTAGCTTGTTATGCGAACTGAATAAAAATTGTATTATTATTTAATTATTACTCCCTGATAAAAACCCAATAATACTGCCTGATCCGGGAATCGATCCCAGGACGTCATGCTCATCAGTCGTGCTAGCGACAAAAAACCTTTGATTCGCTTAAAATCATTATTGGACTTGTTCAGGGAAACTATTTTATCCCATCAAAAACATAAATGTGAAATGCGAGCCAAGTTCAATATTATGATATATGCCTTGGTTGTTGACTTCAACGACAAAATAAGTGAAATCTAAATGGGTGCCAAGTTCAATGGTCAGTCCTGAAATTTATCTATAACAACATAAAATATCATTTTTTCTTATAACTTAGGAGAATATATTGTAGCCTAAGGTCTGACTTGGCTAGTTCTCATATACGAATTATTATGTTCGGTGGTTAGTTTTTATCAGCAAGCCAAATTTTCGGAATAATAAAATAAGAACCGACAGTAAGTAGAAGTAACAGGTTGAACTTGCGAAGGCTATAATATAATTCGTATTTGAAAACTAGCCAAGTCAGACCTTAGTCTACAATATTATTCTCCTAAGTTATAAGAAAAAATGATATTTTATGTTGTTATAGATTAATTTCAGGACTGACCATTGAACTTGGCACCCATTTAGATTTCACTTATTTTGTCGTTGAAGTCAACAACCAAGGCATATATCATAATATTGAACTTGGCTCTCATTTCACATTTATGTTTTTGATGGGATATCATTACTTTTTGTACATACGCCATCTAGTGTCACTTTTAAATAAATCAATGGATGCAGCATGGTGTAATGAGTGAGTTTCTGAGAATGATAATAGGTGGCGCTAGTGGTTGTAAAATACGGTTAGTTACGCGTAATAAATACGAAAATCGACTATATTCTTATTTATAAGTACAAAAACGGAAATATTTGGATTAAAGAAAATTAAGGGTGGTATTCAACACGTTATATATTCACGTAAAGATCATAAAATCCACATATAGAGATTTACAGGCACTAATTAATAAGTTAAGTGAAAATTATAATAAAATGATAAAAAATTACCAGTTTCTGATTTTTTCCTTTGTATTCACCTAATTACCTATCTGCATGCCAAAGGAGACAATTTTTTTTGTTTGGAGAACAGGCCACCCCATAAATTGTAGCAGATATTAATGAAACGTATATAGATTTCTTCCTTGTAATTTCTAGATTACAGTGGTAATATTAGCTAAGCCATGTCTAACCGGAATGATGAGAAATTCGAAAATGAAAACGTGTATCTAACAATAACCATACAAGTTGCTGCACGTCTGTAGCAGTCAGAATGTAATTGTATTCGCACATTGCCTTGAAATCTTACTGCACAATTGACACAACGACCAGCAGATGCCATTTTCATAAAATAGTTTTTCATTATATGCGAATAAATCGCAGAAACACTTTCAAAAAAATCGAAATAAACTGAGTAAAAATAGCTGCATTCCGAATTAGGCTGTAATCGATTTGAGCGTCCATAAACCCGTTCCGAATTACCGTGAGCGCAATAACGATGTCCCTTGAATCGTCATAGATGACGTCATGACATGCGTCATCTTGCGATTACACCGACCATGCTCCAAATAAAATGACAGTTGTGTTGATAGGTTGTGTTGTTTTGTTATGAACTTATGACTCGCATCTAACTATACATTATATTTAATTATCGTTGCATCTATGTTATTTGTAATATTCGTGGTATTTTTTTAAGGGGTAAATCTTTGCCGGGTGCAAAATACGCTAATATCAACACTTCCGTCATCCTTTTCATCACTGGACGAATCGTCGTTCTCTATCTCAAAATCTGAGTTATCAGAGTCGATAGAGTCAACCAACTTATCTTCCATTTTCAAAAATAGGTCTTGTGATTGGGGTTATGATCACTGGCAACGCGTTCATGAGCGTTCCGAATTGATGACAGTTCTTAGCTGGATTAATCGTGATATCTAAATCGGAACGCAAAATATTGATGTGAGCTCTGTGAGCGATTATTTTGTAATACGGAATGCAACCAATGTCAAATGAAGTTGTAAATGTCAAAAAGAGTAAATGTCAAATGAAGTTGTCTGTCAACCACCAAAAAGACGGATTTACAACGTTCCGTGCCATGATGATTTTCTATACCATATAAAAGATTTTAGCGGAAACCTTTAAACATAGCATTAAAAAGCTCACAGTTTAATATTATTTATTTTTATGTTATATTCTATTTCTATTATAATTAAAGCAGATATTATTACCAATGGATACCGTACTTTTTTTTTGTAAACGAAAAAAAACGCCCCTATTTACGTAAGTATTTTCTGTCAAATAACATTGATCACAACAGGAATGATTTGACTCGCAAAAAAATATCATAAAATAACTTATTTATTAGGATTTTAAGATTCCGGTTTCGTTTCTGTGTAATATTTCGTTCATTACTATAATAAAATGATTACTTTTTTTTGTTGTAATATGAATAATATTTATGCAACATCGAAGAGGGCCTAAAAAAAACTGTCTCCTTTGAACTTTCTAGGTCATCTGGAACTGGGTTATAGTTTTGATCTATAGGTCAGTCATAAAAATGACGATTTTTGGACGTTAATATCTAAATAACCGTTAGAGATATGTTTATAAAATTTGGAACACATATACATCCCGCTAGTCTCAATATATCAGCCAAATTTGACAAGTTTAGGTGAAATAGTTTTTGAGTTATGAGGGGCTCAAAAGTGGCTCCAAATGGTTCGTGTAATATTACACACTGTGAGCTGCGCGCCAGAACTTGGCTTGACACGCTCCCGCGTGTCTAGATATAGTAAGTACTAGCTTCTGCCAGCGGCTTCGCCCGCGTAAAGTTAGATAATTGTCCCATGGTATCATACTACCGAGATAAAAAGTATTCTATGTGTTAATCCAGGTTATAAACTATCTGTGTGCTAAATTTCATCCAAATCCGTTCAGTAGTTTTTGCGTGAGGAGTATCATACATCAATCCATACATCCATTCACACTAACTTTCGCATTTACTCGTATAATATTAGTAGGAAGTAGTATTCAGAATGTAGCAAAACACAATACACACATTTAAGTATAAAAAATGCATGTTACTTTGTAGTGCGTTACTGTACCCACTTAAAAAAGTAAGAAACATATCTATCATGTATCCTCTGTTGCGTAGTGGGAATAGTAGAAATAAAAACAATTCTTTAGAAAGCACTACAGTAATCGCTTTGTCGATTTCCGATGGTATCTAGTCAATATCCTGTTGACTTTTTTATCACTTTCCAAAAAAATGGGTATAATAGGTGAACGGAGTAAAAGCAAATGGCATACTCAGTTTATTTTTTTTTTTCGAAAAAACAAAAATCGATCAAAATCGAAATTTATCATACGCGTGATGCGTATGATTTGAAATTCGATATCTTTAATTTTTTTTTTCAAAATTACGCTTTCTTTGTTCTAATATGAAAAGTTTACTTGAAATTTGAGGCGTTTTTTGATGATACTTACATCAATTTTTTTCTAAGCTGTGGAAAAAAAAAACTAGGTATGGCCAGCTTCTACGCCGTTCACCTAATATACCCATTTTTTTTGGAAAGAAAAAGTCATCCGGTATGTAGTTAGAGAAGAGTTAGAAGAATTTACTGAAGTACAATTATCCTAAATTATTATCAAAATTACAGTATTTTGACATTTACAATCGGTTATCCAAATGATCCTTTTGTCTATTTGACGCTTCGCCAAAATAAACACGATACAACTTACCGTTTAACAAGAACACTGATAACATGGTGAGCCAGAAGAAGCCGCCTGGCCAGTCGGAGGTGTCCAACATAGCCAGAATGATAGTACAGACGAAGATGAACACTTCGAAGATTAGGGACCACACGATGCGGACGGTTAGGTTACCCCTGAAACAAATGAAAAAATATTGAATAAAAAAAGCCACATGTTTTAAAACCTTTTGAAATTCAGCTGTAAACTAGACATTGGTGTCGATTCTGTTGTGCACAAACTAAACTTAATTAAGGCTATTGCTATCTTTTACTAAAAGGCAGTGCGAGAAAAGGACGGCTATAGCTACGAACTAAGTTAGAGATACGTCAAACTAGTTTATGCCTTGCGCTTCACCGTGTTTTTAGTCGACAAGTTTTTACGTGCACCCTTCATTTGTATAGAAATATTAGTTCCTACTAAATTTGACAGCGCTAAATTACGTCCGTCTCTTTCTCGTTTTATTAGAGAGAAAAAGATAGCAATACGACCCGAATGGCGCAGCGGTAGTGAGGCTGCCTTACGTTCTTAGGGTCCCGGGTTCGAATCCCGGTCGGAGCAAATGTTTGTGTGATGAGCATGGACATTTGTTTCAGAGTCATGGATGTTTATATGTATAATAAGTATGTATTTACAAACAAAAAGTATCTATGTAGTATATCAACTATCTGGTGTCCACGACACAAGCCTCGTTGCTTAGTGTGGCACTAGATAGTGCTGTGTGTAATGTCCAGCAATATTTATTTATTATTATTTATTTTATTTAATAGCCTAAATTAAGTTTAGTTTGTGCACAACAGAATCGACACTATTAATAGGATGTAGTAGTTTAAGAATATGTGAGATATTTCATAATGTATTTCTACACATAATACCACTCCTGAATTCTAAACAAGAAGAAAGACTATTACCGACCTCCACGCGGGCGAAACCAGTGACAAAGACTAGCGATTACAGTTAGTCGTTAGCTCGAATTCTATTGCCTTTGGAATTCGGAAAAAACGACCAAGTGTAAATAAACAGGGGTCGAGCACACCTGTCTTCGGTCAAACTAGTTCGGGTACCCGAATTCGAGGAAAGGTTTCGTAGCCCTTATCCTGTATACGGGCTAACGACCAAGTGTAATTGCGCCATAATGCTATTGAATAAACTAAGTAGTGCTCATTCAATAGGTCCAAATTAGGGATGCAACGATACCGATACGATAATCGTATATCGGCGATTATCGTAAACCTTTACGATCATTCGTTATCGTAAATATTACGATACGCTATTTTTACGATACATTTATTAAAAAAAAAAAAAAAAATACTGTTTCGGGTGAAACGAAACGCATAACGCGTCAATTTCTGAACGCTTCGCATCCGTCACTTTTAGCATTGACAGTTTTAAGGAGGAGTGAGGTTGGGTTATGTTTATTCCACAGCAGGACTGATACATAGTGATGAGAGAAACCGACTTACGGGAAAAAACTTACAAATGTTGTGTTTTCTGAATAAGAATTTGCCAGTAATAAATTACGACTACAATTAAAATTAAATAATAGTCAGTAAATGTAACAAATAGTAACAATTTAAAAAAATAAAATACAAGTTAATGATGAAAATTGATAAAATTAATAAATATATTGATTAAAAATGCATAACTTTTTTTATACTTTTACTTTACTTGGTCTTACAATAATAATATACAACAAAACTTCCAATAAATTCATCAAAATGGTCAAATTCATCAAAATATCGTAATGCATTCGTATCGTAATTCGTTATCGTATTTGGCCATTACGATGTATTCGTCATTCGTATTGGTATCGTAATAGCCGTATCGTTGCATCCCTAGTCCAAATCAGTTAGTTAAAACATTGGGAATTGCCAAATACAATATTGTATAACAATACAATAACTCGTCTTAAGTGTTACACGCTCGGAAAAGCCATTACAGTTTATAAATTATTAATGCCCAAGGGTTCGTGTAGATATCGAGACTGGGAATGATACATCGTTTTACAAGAACAGTATTGTGATAATATTAACAAAAAGTTAAGATAATATTATTGTGTGACGATCGAATGTAAAGGGGCCCGCCCTCCGTTTGCAATCTGAATGTAATATACAGGTTGTAAACGGTACACCTTGTATATTACATTGAGTCCTAATGTAAAACGTGATTTTTCACCCCAAAAAAAGATTCGTTTCCCGCCAAAATTTTTGCGTTACTAAGTTGGATGTACAGAATGCTTGGTTGACGACTTCGTAAAGGGTCTGTTTACACCCTGTATAATAAAGGGTGTAAAACAACTCTTAATGAACCCGAAAGGCACTTGTTCTCCCCGTCCGTCATTGCGATCATTTTTTGTTCTACACCATGAGTTTTACCACAAAACATGATTTTCACCCAAAAAAAAAAGTCGTTTCCCAGCAATTATTTTTGATGTAAGTACATAATGCTTGGTTGATGGCTTCGTGATGAGGTCTTTTACACCCTGTATGTTTGTAGCTAGACTTAGGTGCACACAAGTTTATGGAAAGAAACTTGCGTGTGTTTTAGTAAAGCATTAATTTGCCCACTTTTATAATGTGATCAATCAGATTGAATGCTGAATACCACTGCGTTGGGTAGTGGGCATGTTGTCTCCTAACATAATTAGGAAGCTCATAACTTAACACAACCCCTGTAATCCCCGAAGAGAAGGCAGAGGTAACCCTAAAGTACACCGACATTCCGCCAGAAGTCCTATGTTATAGGGGGCGAACCAATGAGAGGTTTTCCTTTTGAGGTTTTAAAAAAAAACTTAGTTTCCAAGAACTCTATAGATGGCGTTGAACTTACTATGCCAAAGCCAAAACGCGTGAAAAAAAAAACATTGTGTCACGTCACATACTCTCGTTGACTGACACTTTCATTTGCTTAACCTTCCGAATATAACTAACATTTCTCGCGCTTTGTTAAAATCAGTTTTTTTAGGTTCCGTTCCTTGCATTATCATACTTACTCCTAGCGCCATCTATCCAGCGACTAGGGTAGAGCTAAAAAGAAAATCCCTCATTGCCATCAACCGGGCACAGATCCATAATTTTCGAAATAATTAAACAATTTAAGGCAATTACAGGAGCTAAATTAGCAACTCTATTTGTGGTAGTTCAAACTTCGTTTGAAATTCTATTAGAATAAAGTTCTAATCCGCTTGCACTACAAAGTGGTTGTTACGTCAGTCACTGCGGCCCGAATAGTGCGAAATGAGTGGTTTTTTGCGATTTACAAAAAATATATTGATTGGACTAAAAA
Source organism: Xestia xanthographa (assembly GCA_905147715.2). Taxonomy (NCBI): domain Eukaryota; kingdom Metazoa; phylum Arthropoda; class Insecta; order Lepidoptera; family Noctuidae; genus Xestia; species Xestia xanthographa. Next base: position 8,115,062 of record LR990664.1, on the reverse strand, counting down.
GTAACACTATGATGCTAATATGTTGCTTGTAGAATTATTTGCCAAAAAACAGAATGATTGCATGTATTTTAGTATGGTTTTTACTCGTTACAAGACATTTTTAAGAGATAAGTTCGTGATTTTTTTTATCGAGTAAAATTAGTTGTATTATGTTTTCAAAACACTAGCATATATCCTGAAGCATATCGTATATATTTCTGGTTTTGTTTATTGCAGTGAATCATGTGCTTTTTTGCATTATAAAACTCGCGTTTAGCTCTTTAGTCGCCTTAAATACATACTTTAGGGCAGTTTAAGCAAAGCAAATAGCAAAAATACTACTACCAATTTTTTTTTTAAATCCCCACTTATTAAGAGGAAATTCCGCGACTGCGTTGAAAACTTAACTCTCGTAACTTTTCCACGTTTATAGCAAAAATGTTCACGTGCATACTTTATAATCATTTTAATTCCGTAGCCACCCGTTCGCGCTCGAAACTTATGCAAATATGCTGAGAAATATTCTGGCAAGCCTGCCTACTCGCTAATACTACATGTACGAGGCAACGTATAAAAAAAAACTATGTTTGAGCTCGCGCTAACTTCCATGTAAGGCCCAGCGAACACCACTGGAGGCTCAGCGGAGCGCATTTGAAGACAACAATTTAATATAAACCTTAACTACCTTGATATACGGTCAATATAAGAATAAATTCGCACGCGGTACTCGGAGCGTCCTCAAGCTACTACAAGAGCATGCGCGCGACCGTATATCAGGATAGTTAAGGTTTATATTAAATTGTTGTCTTCAAATGCGCTCCGCTGCGCCTCCAGCGGTGTGCGCTGGGCCTAAGTAATAAGGAAGGAAGTATTTGTTCATAAATAAACTGATTTTTGGTTCTCTAAAAATATCGCCTCAACCATACAATGTAAAAAAAACTATGCAACATCAAATAAATTTATTTTAAAATTGTCTCAGGTTGGCACTTCCACCTTAAATGCAATGTGAAAACTTGCGGTGAAATGTGGTGAGTACACATCTGCCTATGCCTTTGGAGAAAACAGGCGTGATGTACAGAAATAAAAGTTGTAAAAAACCTCTTAACGAAGACGAAAGGCACTTGTTCTCCTCCCCGTCATTGCGATATTTTTTTTGTTCTACGCAATACCTGGGAACCTTCTAGTTACGGAGATATTGGGGGTCAAAGTTTTAACTTTTTGACAAGTTTTTTTTTTAAATACAAGTTTTTATTGTATTTTTTTTACTTTCACCTCCACGACCTCCGTACTATTCAATCCATCCATCAGCACAATGTTTTGAGTGCGTTACAAAACATGATTTTTCACCTCAAAAAAAAAGTCGCTTCCCAGCAATTACTTTTGCATAAAGTTACATAATATGATGTACAGAATGCTTGGTTGACGGCTTCGTGATGAGGTTGTATACACCCTATGTATAGGTCACAAAATAGAAAATATATCCGCGTATTAAAGGTATTATTTATAACCCTTTTAGATTCAGGATTGAACAGCTTACGAAGCTATTTGCGGACCCAATTAAAATTTCGCCCTCGATGTACCACGTTTAAGTACACAACAATTTCAAAACAGTTAATTAAAAACTTGTAACCTGTACGTCTAGCAGATCGGTTGAAGTCATCATTTTGGTAAACATAATATTGTCCATTCAGTTTTAGTAAAACGTAAAACTGCCCCGACAATTTATCCAAATCGGTTCAACCGTTTAGGAGTAACAAACATGAGTGAGGGAACAAAGAAACAGACATTCCTCATAGATTACGTAGTTTGGTACATTTGCGCGCGTGTGTGTGTATATGTTGTCTATGTGTTTGTTTATTTTATGTATATTCTGTTGTACTTATGTGGATTTTTATATCTGGGAAATAAAATTTTCATTTCATTTTCATTTCATTTTTCATAGATTCCCAGATGCTTGTTAACTTTTGTTATATTTATCTTGTTTACGTTTTTTGTATAGTAAGCAACGACCTATTGACGGGCCTACACTGTCCTCCCATACTTAATTGCTGTAACACATTAATATTGTAATACCAAATGATTTGAAAAGAGTAACCATGGAGTCTCTTGCCGGTTCTTCTCCATGGAAACGACCAACGCGAACCGTGCACGTATTCGACGTTTTATAAGTGCCCATGTGAAATAAAATATTATGATATTGATTTTTGATTTTGAGACACACACACATCAAAAAAAGTTTGTGATCACTAGCACAAAAGCTGATATATATTTTTTTAATTGAACTTTATCAAGAAAAATTCTTTGTTGTGAGTTTTCTTTAAATGGAAATACCCTGTTTGAAATTAAAAAATAAAACTATTTTTTATAAAAACGTAACAAAAAAGATTTCGATTTTTCAAAGTGATCGTAAACTTTATTTGATGTGTGTACATACAGGCCAAAGACATAAACATAACCCTCCGGCCTTCGCCTTAATCGAGTAAAAAGTAAAAAAAAAAAATACATACTTCGTTTTGATAAAAACATTGCACCAGCTGAACAAGAGGTTAGGTATCTGACTGGCCCACCCCACGTAAGCAAGGTAGTGCTCTGAATATACAGGAGCGGTGGCCAGCTTGTAGCTCACGAAGTAATCCTTCGCAGTGATGAACATGTTCCAAGCAGTCAGGGTGCCGAGACCATGCAGCAGTAACGTCAAGAATATTATGTTCCATTTGTCTTTGGGAGCTGCAAAGTCCATTGTTATACCTGAAATAGAAGTCATGGATTAGTTGTGTGTTGTATTAATAAAAAAAACAGGCAGCTTTTGAATTCTGTTGTATGCTTTCACGGTTTGTAGCTAAACTTAAAATGTCACTTCGGAATATCTTACGTGATTATTATTAAGGTGCGTACAGTCTATATAACATAACATTGCTATATAACATGTTTCAGATAATATGAACACTGAATGTTATAAATGTCAGTGTCATAATGTGGACATGTTATAAAACACAAGTTATATAGTATGTTACATAGTCTGTACGCACCTTTAGACAAAGAAAGAGGGTAGAAAGATTTGACTGCTCCTAACAACTTTTTCCATCCACCCGCATTCTCCAGTTAACCCGCGATCATGGCGCTTGCGACAGCGTCGAAATATCGGGAGCTCAAAATAAACAATAATCACGGAAAATATCCCGTAAGTGAAATTTTAAGTTTAGCTTTTGAATTGTTTTCAATATCGCACGGATCAGCGTTTTCTTTTCTACATCTCATTATCACGTAAAAATTCCAAGTGACAAAAAGGAAAAAAGATGCAATAAAATGCTGATCACTGCGTGTAAATTTTATGTGATTTAACGGGTAAATAATAATAATCCCAATTATTGAGGAAAATATGTGATGCCATCTTATGTATTATCAAAGTAAAAAAGTCCAAAAACTGCCCTTATTTTGGCAGTAATCTTAAAATATTCAACAACTTCATAAAAACATACAAAAAGATTTTCCGTACCCGAGGCTCGAACTCACTACCGAATTGATTGATAGTAGGCAGAAGTCGCGAGTTCGAATCCGAGTTACAAAAGATCTTTTTGCATTTATTAAATTCATGTTACCATGTTTTTGAGCAGCATAAAAGCATTTTAATATTCAATTTCAAATGGAAATGACCGTAGCATGATAAAGATATTTTTTTTATAAAAGTTTTTCCACATTTTGGCCGAAAAAGGAATGTCGCAATACTTAGGTGCACACAATTTCATTGGAAATTGCATGTGTTTTAGTGAAGCTTTAATCTACCCACTGAAATATGTATGTGACAAGCAGTTATAAGTAACTGAAGACACTGCGTTGGGAAGTGGGCTATCTGGACAAGTAAACACGTGGTCGAATTTAGCTATGCCATGCCAAGCGCCGTGTAAACTTTGCTTGCGCGATTCAGAACTCAGTGTTTGCGTAATATTCCGCTAGATGGCGTGATTGGTGTCAAGTTTAATGATGATAATTAAAATAAACGATTCATAGTTTTTATGAATGCATTGTTTAATTGTATTACTGGGTTATAAAGCTATAATTTAGCACAATTATAATTAGCAAACTATATACACCTATTTATATATATATATTTTTTTTATAGATATATATATTTTTATAAATATTTTTTGATATATTTCATATTAGCAGCTATAATTAGCTAATTAGTCGAATAACAAATCCTGTTTATGTAACGTACCTACTGCAATTATTTTGTTTAACGTTTTCTCTTACTCGTGAGCATCTTGTGAGCCATCCAGTCTATTAATAGATTTTGATCAAATAAGTTACGTAAGCTCCAACTTGATCAAATAAAGCACAAAAAGTGGTTGTGCGTGGGCAAACCTGGCGTACGTTTCATATAAGAATAAAAAAAACCTACAAACATACATAAATAGGCAATAAACACAATACCCTCAGCTATGTAGCCTAAAGGGCTAGTTTCCCCTTCACCAGGTAAGTTCCGGTTAATTAATCTTGTGGATATTGGTGCCGATTCCCTTGTTCACAAACTAAACTAAAAGTTGAATGCATCTTTTTCTTTCTATTTCATTATGAAAAGGACAGAAGATAAATATTAGTTTAATCCTGTCAAATTAGTCAGCACCTGACGTAATTTGATGCAATTTTAGTAGTCAACTTTTTAATCGCGTCTAAAACTTGTATGGCGCTGATTAACTTGACAGAAGATAACTAAAATTTATCTTCTGTCCTTTTCTTAATGAAATAGAAAGAAAAAGCTGCACTGAACTTAAATTTGGTTTAGTTTGTGAACAAGGAAATCGGCACCAAAATCACAGTTTAGTTAATTAAAATAAGCCCCTATAGCTCATAAAATTAAATTTGTTGTGTTGACAGCAGATTTTTTCTCTTAACAAGCGGTGAAAGCTGATTTTCCCCTCATATTAACAACCTTTCAAATCGAGCCTGTCAATTTGGCATCCAATCACAGCACCCTTACACAATTAGTGGCGCTACACACTTATAAAAACAAAATGAATGCAGAAATGGACCTTTTTTGCGCAGCCGTGAGGCACACAGCACATGATATGTTTTCCTCCTTATTTTGTATGTTTCTTTTTTATATACTATTGTGTGTGTGCCAAAGATATTCTAACAAACAGATATGTTATACACCTACAAAACCACCGAAAAAAGTGTGCCGCGGAGCAGAGCCAGCTAACATACACGCAGTGACGCAGAATAAAAGCAAAACAAGCCAATTGGCCGGTTTTCGAGTCTTCACGATTGCGCGCTCACAACATATCTGTATAGTAGAATATCATTGGTGTGTGCTCTATTGACTGACGTCAAATGATTATTTTTTCTTTCTTTTTTCTTTGTTTCTTTCTTATTCTGGTGGCTTATTTAGCATCGACAGTATTTGTTGAACACAAATCCTTCCCGAAGCAATTCCTATGAATATTCGGTTTTAATAAGACTAATGCCGATCGGAAAACACCGTTCCGCATCCGCCATCTCTGACTCATGTTCAGGAGGGACAACTGCCTAAGCTGGGCGATTTTTTTGTGTGCCGAAATATTATACCGACCCGAACATATTTATTGTGTATAATACCCCTTACACACACCCTACTACATATAGCTTTATTGGTAAATAACTCGGAACATTTTTCCATAACTCCGCGTGACACGAATCTGGTCGCGTTAACAGCAGATTACCTTTCAAGTTGAGCGTAAAATTGGACATTTAATCATACCCCAGACGAGTCCTTCATACATGATGGGATCTTCTAATAATATCAGAGGTACCACGTATTTTACTCACACGAGTAATTTACAACTAAGCATGGAGGAATATGAATAGCTTAACATAATTATCTATTTAGGCACATGGAGAGCCAAGTTTAGGAATTATTGGGTAGGACATACTCGTATTAGATTTTATTAGTTATGTCTAATGGCTCTTGTTCTTATAGTGCTATGTTATAGGGGGCGAGTGGGCACAAATCCAAACTCCGCGGTTGCTACAGAGAAATCCTTGTTGGAAAAACTCAATGACAGTTTTCCCGACCTGGAAATCGAACCCGAGAGAGACCTCATGCTGAGCAGTCGCGCTTCTGACAACTAGACTAACGATAATAATATACAGGGTGTAAAAGACCTCATCACGAAGCCGTCAACCAAGCATTATGTACATCAAACTAAGTAACTTTACGCAAAAAATATTGCTGGGAAATGACCTTTTTTTAGTTATACGTTACGATTATTTTTGTTTTTTATTTATTTTGTATAATTTTAAGGTATTTTTCTTTTTAATGCCAAGCAAACACAATTTTCTTTCTTTGTACCGACATGGCGGAGTTTTGGTCGAAGCTCTTTTAGGAAAAATACAAAACTCATCGATACTTTGCGGGAGAAGAAGAAGAACCATCAGTCTTACCTTTCAAGTTAAGAGTGTCATTTGGCAAGTTGTTGCCTTCCCACGCGGGCGTGAGCTTCACCGGCTCGTTGCGGAGGAACGGCGCCTTCTCCTCCGCCGAATCCCAACCTGAGGACAAGCAATGACACAGATCAGTCAATGTGCAGATGATGGACTATTTGTCCACTGGACAGAAATGACCGCTCCAGCCATTGGTTGCCGCGTTGTTTTTTTATCCATTGTTTGCATTAATATAGTTTCTTGCTGTTTGTTCATTACAGGAACCGATGGACGCTACTGAACAAGCCAAACTCTTAGCCAAGTTCTGAGCCGACTTAATAATTGCCATCAACACGACGAGAAGACGAATCAGTATTTCTGGGCAGTTGTACAAGGTGCTGGTGCTGCTTGCATTCAAGATGTGGACGTTATGAACTCAGAACTAAGTTTAACTTACTACTAATACTTTGAGCGAGAAGATAACATGGGGATTAAAGACTCTTGACGGAGATGTCTGACCGCTTGTAGACGCCAGTTTTTTTTTTGGGTTTGTAAACTCTGTAATGTACTATGGCATGTCCACGACTAATAACAAAGCGCATGACCACGCGGGATATGTGTCCAACAACATTGGACTTTATTATCTTATTTTTCATTAATGTGTCTGTCTCTATTACCTACAAAAAAGAAAACAAGCAAATTATTCTCCTACCATAACGCAGCTAGAACAGTTGTAAAATATGAATAACTCTATTTTATTTTGAGTGTCTGCCTAACACTTTTGGGAAAACATGAGAAATGGTATGATTATGGCCCTACTTTCCTGGTAAATTCACACTTGGACTACTGTCATACGTCATACGTACAATAGTTTAACGACGCGGCGTAGAGTCTGACTATCTGATTCACGCTAGAGCAATTTGCCGCGTATGACGCTTCAATTGCGTTTGTTTATTGAGTAATCAATGGGTCTACTCGTAAAGTTATAAGTGGCATAACCCTCGTGATCTGTGACCTTTTAAAATCAATGGGGATAAGTCCAAGGAATTCTGGATCCGGGGTGACGAGGAAAACGTTCATTAGTTGGGTGAGAATCAGTTGATATTATGTCGACCATTGTGTCACCCTATGTGAAATGTTTTATTTTATGAATGTTACTTGTAGTGTGTACTGTATACAAAAGAATGGGGAAAATATAATGACCACCAAAAATAACATTGTGACCACTAACATCTATCACCTAAAATATCAATTGAGCACCAAATTTAGTAAATTGAGCACCAAATTTTAATGAGGTTGTTGATGACTAACTAGTTTTGCTTAGGCCGACTTGGGGCACCCCATTCGTGGTTATTTTTTTATAAATCATTCAGAGAAGTAGGAGCCCCGCCCGCCAAGCGGGGCTACATCAACCGGGTCTCCCTTGGATGCAAGAGCATAACAGTTCAATTTCTGGTGGTCATTAACTAAAAAAAATATTGTTGTTTCTAATTTCACGATAAAATGGAGATTAATTTTTGTGATCATTTACTAATTTTGGCAATCTAGAGTGATTTTTTTGCTGTTATATTTTGCTAAGTCTGGTGGTTCGTTAATTGTATGCCATAAAGAATACTCTATTCTATTCCATTTTATTCTAGTCGATTCGATGGTTCACTCGGTTTTAAAAAGCGAATGACTTAACTAAACAGAAATTAAATAAGTAAATAAATACAGAATTGTGTAAAAGAACAGCATAAACATAATTTAGAATGACTCTTCAAATTCATAAACTAACTGAGACGCCATTCATGCATGACACACTGACTACAGAAGTCAATTACTTTCCCATAAATAAACCCTAAACATAAATACTGAATGCGCATTACTGCTTGTTATTATTAGCAAAGCGAATCACGTACCGCGGAACATCCATCTTACATTACGTTGCTACAATACAAAATGAAACCTAGCTAAGTAGGTATATGATTTACAACGCCTTATACATAGGTTATGTACTGATATGAATGAAAAACACTTGATATAAGTAAAGGCAGTTAATGGTTTAAAAGCTAATAAAAAAAAACCATCCTATTTTCACAAAAAACTAAGACCATCAGGCACGTATAAAAGGAGGGGGGGGGATTAGTTGGGATTTATTCCCCCCCCCGAAATCTGACTGAAAATAAACGGGATCATAATCACTGCAAAGTACGAAAATTATAGTACCTACATAATTACAGCGATTTTTTGTTTGTTTCAATGTTTTTCCCCCCCCGAACCAAAAGTTTGGATACGTGCCTAAGGGCCTATTACGAGTACCTCAAATAGCATGATCCTCCGTTACGCCTAAAATACTGCAGCATTAATTTTGAAGAGGATTAATGTTAGGTCGTATGTTTGGCGAAAACACGATTCCATAAAATTTTCTTTATAGAAAAAAAATCCAAACTTACGTCCAAATCGAACAATAAACCGCTGGTATTCAAAGAGTATTTCAAATTAGATCATGAAACTTTGCATACTAACTGAACTAACTGTAAAGCAGGTCTTATGTGTTTTATTTTTTTAGTCCAACCAATAGATTTTTTGTAAATCGCAAAAAACCACTCATTTCGCACTATTCGACCGCAGTGACTGACGGAACAAAGCTATTGTAGTGCAAGCTGATTAGAACTTCATTCTAACAGTTTTTCAAACGAAGTTTGAACCACCACAAATAGAGTTGCTAATTTTAGGGATAGAAGGGCCATAAGCTAGTAAAAATACCCAATTTTCACAAAAAACTAAGACCATCGTCATTCTATTTATTTGCAGTCGGCGCAACATGTCTTCATCCATACTTCTCAAAAACTCGTCATCTCAGCAGACAGCTCCTTTCTATGGCAAGAAAGGAGCTGACTGCTGAGATGACAAGTTTCTTGCCATAGAAAGGAGCTGACTGCTGAGATGACGACTTTCTTGCCATAGAAAGTTCTATGGCAAGAAAGGAGCTGACTGCTGAGATGACAAGTTTCTTGCCATAGAAAGGAGCTGACTGCTGAGATGACGACTTTCTTGCCATAGAAAGGAGCTGACTGCTGAGATGACAAGTTTCTTGCCATAGAAAGGAGCTGACTGCTGAGATGACGACTTTCTTGTCATAGAAAGTTCTATGGCAAGAAAGGAGCTGACTGCTGAGATGACGAGTTTCTTGCCATAGAAAGGAGCTGACTGCTGAGATGACGACTTTCTTGCCATAGAAAGGAGCTGTCTGCTGAGATGACGAGTCATAGAACAAAAAACTTAAATGTTTCCAAAAATGTTAGTTATCCTGTAAATTGGTGAAAAAGTAGATAGGCTAGTTTCCACCATCAATAAATTGCAAAACTATTTAGTCCGTCAGTTACGAGTATTAGAAAATAATGGACACGTATTTTTTGTTTTTGTAAATCAATGAATACTGACAAAGTTAGAACGCATCAACTCGGGAGTGGGGGCTCGTGACGTCACAACGCACTAAAAATTATAGCACGGCGTGACGTATTCAGAATTTTAAAAGCGTCGTATGTTCGTCAATTTTGGTCTACGTAACAAAAGAAAAAATACGTGTCAAATATTTTTTGAAAATTATCCGATTACTCTGAGAAACAAAACTCAAGAACAAACTCAAGGTCATGGTTTTTTTCAAGTCCAGGCAAAATCTTGGCCAGGTAAAGTAAATGTTGAAGTTTTATATAAAACACTCCTCTAACATCGGCAATATGTAAGTGTTTACGGTTGAAATTTTTTTTATTATTATTTCCAAATGTCCAGTTAGGCCAAAGAAGTTCCAAGAACCCGAATTGTTTAAAAACTTCACAAAGCACTTTTTTTCTCAGTTCTTAAGTGTAACTTTTTCGTCAAAAATGGAAGCTAAGGAAAACTTTACCTCAAAGAATCTCTAGGGAGGTATTCAGAGGCTCAGACAAGAATGTTTCGCTGCCTAGCAACCTAACAATTTTTATAATCGATAGAGAGAGTACTTGTTTTTTTCTAATAATAGAAATTGTTGTAGGCGGTTTTTATGGCAAAAAGTTTAAACGGTTTTGATTGAAGCCCTAAAAGCCCGGATAATCTGGCATTTCGAAGTAATCTCGACCCCTGTAATAAATAAAGAAAACATATTTTCGCTGAGAATGATGTTTTACTTCAAATAAAACAATAAACCAAAACTCTTTTCTTGAGAGAAAGTGACTCCTATAAAAGATCGCGGGATTCGCACCTACAGATGAAGCATGGCACCATAGGTAGGATAGGAAGCCTATACTCATCACTGAGTGGAAAAGGGCTGCCTGGTGATGATGAGTGATGACTTCGATGAGCAACAAACGCGATGAATTTTTATAACAAGTAGTGGAATTACGCATTTTGAACAGGGCATTTTTTTATCACTGAAGAAAACTCATGTGTAAAAAAATCTTTCTCGTAATGTCGTAGACCAATCGGCGCGGCGCGCGACGGATCGAAAAAAAACTCGTTTTATAAGAGGGTCAGGGACAAAGCCTAGAACTTAGACCCTTGTAATCCAATCCATCTTCATGTCTGGGACAAACTTGTTTGCACTTAAAGTTACGGATGGTAACCCGGGGACAAACAACACAACATAAATAGTACCGCTTACGGGAATCCTGTTAAAGTTTCTAGTGGACACGCGAGCTATCTATCTGTTTATCGATGGACCACGAACTATTGACTACTCGAGTTTGAAAGGTTTTGGTTACGAACCGAGTTGAAATAAGCTGTCCGTTTACTGACACGGACAACGTAACATACTGATGCTTATCATTAATGACTCTGACCGAGTTCAGTTGGATTGGTGAAGATTCCTTGTTAATTACACACTGCACTACACGGATTTTTACCGTAAGTACACCGCTGTGCGGCATAGTTTGATAATCTTATTTATCATAATGGTTAGTGCCTAATCTGGTGTCATTTTTTATGCCGCCCATGAGCCCATGTTTTAAATTAAACGATTGAATAACTACTGTTTTCTGTTTGAGAGCCCATCAAGTCTTTTAATCAGCCGTTGAAACGGTTCGCGTTGGTTGACCAAAATGACAAGAATACAACTTTAACAGCAGAATATGACATAGACGACTGACCGTATTTCAGTTTCTTGATTAAATCAAGAAACTGAAATACGGTCAGTCGTCTATGTCATATTCTGCTGTTAAAGTTTTTGATTGCTTATGTAGGGAATGTAGAACTTTGAATCACAATTCAAAACTTGATTTTGATCAAAACTAGCTCGAAATCTTTTAGGAATCGTAAGCTGAGCTTTTAAACAAAACCTCTACAAACCACGTCATTTAAAAACTCACCCATTACAACAAAGTAAACCGCATGTAGTTATAGTTAATACAACAAACATTTAAAAACTACAGGAGCGTGTGCTATTTACGACACTCGAGTCTCAACAGGGAGGGAGCGGTGTGGTCGTTTGTACCTCCCTCTCGACTCGAGGGGCGCTTAGCGAAACAACGTTTTTAAATCGCCCTATTTAAAATGAGGGGTTTAATAAAAAGAAAATGTTGAGACGGAAAGGCAAATTTGATGTAAATGTTATTGAGTCAATACAAATTGTATGAGACGACATTTTAGCAGATTTTAGTCTAATTTTCGTTGTGACAAAAGACTTTTCTTCTTAGCGTGTCGTTGGGGATCTAAAATGAGTCGGTCCAGAATTAGGACTGAAACGAGCTAAATTATGGCAGTTTGAAATAGCTATCTAATGCAAATGAGAATAAAATGAAAATATTTCTAGTTACGGAGATATTGGGGGTCAAAGTTCCAACTTTTGACGAGTTTTTTTTTTTTTTTTAAATACTATTTTTTAATGTAAGATTTTTACTTTAAACATCTCCACGACCTCCGTACTATTCAATCCATCCATCAGCACAATGTTTTGAGTGCGTTACATTCGAGTTCTACCACAAAACATGATTTTTCACCCCAAAAAGAAAGTAGTTTCCCAGCAATAATTTTTGCGTAAAGTTACTTAGTTTGATGTACAGAATGCTTGGTTGACGGCTTCATGATGAGGTCTTTTACACCCTGTATAGTAACTTCGTGAAAATCTATTACTTAGGTATTTCATGAATTATCAGATTGATAAATGAGTTGAATGCCAGTGTCTACTCACACTAGAAAACTTCCAAAATTCAGCAACATTTTAATTATTTTTGATACGGAAAACCACAGCACAAAGGCCAAACTTTCTACCACAAATTAAGGCTCCACCAACCAAACTAAACACTGATCCCTTTGCTTATAAACCCGGCCAAAACGTGAACTTTCACCAGCAATCAACATGTGGGTCACAAAACTTATGATTAGTTATTATGTTAAAGCATTTACCGAACGTGCCGCTAAAAAAACTGTTTTAAACACTGCGGCAGGTTAATTTCCTCACTTCATACACGGAACTAAAGTACTTAGGCGACTGGAGGTGCCCTAACCCACGCTCATATAGGCATCGATAAACAATGCTAGCGATAATGCAGTCGTAATAAACTTTTCTCATTTTCTATCGCAGATATGTGTACTGGTGCATACAGCAGTGTTTTGATAGGATTTTAATGGGTTTTAATTGTTTAGGAGGAAGAAAGCAAAGATTCTAAAGGAGCAGTACATAAGACTCGTCAGAAACGAACTCATGAAAAAGCAATTACAAGTCCATGTTAGAAAAGTTTTCAGATTAACATAATTTTATCAGGCGACTTCAAAATTGTCTCAAATGTTTTTTTTAAGTCATCCCAACCTAAAGTTCCTGCTTTACATTTTTCGCAAACCAGGTTAAAATGATAAGTTTTCACTCAACAACAACAGCCCATAACGTCCACTGCTGGACATAAGCCTCTCCCATGATAGGAGAAATTTGCCGTAATCTCCACGCTTGGCAGACGGATTGCAGATCGCAGAGATGAAAGACTAACAGAAAACGCTGCTGCCCATTCTGGTCTACAGAGGCGCAAGGTGTTCTGCCTCAGACATTAGTCGCCTTATACGACACTCGTGAGTGTAATGGGTTGGTTCTATTTTACTCTGCCGGATACCACACGGCACGGTTTTCACTCGATTTCCATGTTTTAGGGAAAATCTTATAAGCGACACAGTTTTGCAATAAGTACCAAAACTCACTCAACGTACATATTTACTTGATTTACTCTCATTACCTCACCAGTTTCCTGTGATGTTATGTTAGCATTACGCCACAAATCACATTCGCAAATATTCTAACTCTGAGCAAACACTCGTAGGCCATACAAATATTTATCTTGAGAAACCTTCGGTTTTAACCAAGGGGAAGGATGTTCTGATGGTTGCCAATTGGATAATCAAATGAGACACTAGGCAATAAGATTGGAAATCGTAGAAACGAGGCATACAGATGATTGGATGATTGAGAAGTAGGTTATGGCCGCGGCTTTGCCCACGTGGAGTCCGGTAATTGACCCACGGGATTGTACTACTGGGATAAAAAGTATCCTATGTGGTAATCCAAGTTATAAACTATTTGTGTGCCAAATTTCATCCAAATCCGATCAATAGTTTTTGAGTAAGAGTAACAAATATCCAGACATCCATACGTTTACTCACAAATGTTAGTAGGAGGACTCTTGCTCATACAAACCGTAACTTTGATTATAAAGTTGGTAAGTATAGGAAAATAGCCTAGAAACAGTCTAACAAGACGTACAAAGACGCAAGGTCCTTACTAGACCTGGTGAATAAATTAAATCAATAAAAGGTTTTCGTGATAGTGCTAGATTCGCTTCGCTCCTAGGAACAAAATGACTCTTGCCTTGGGTCGGCACAATATTTATTTTGTTATTTATCTACACAATAGAAAATAAAATATCATATCTGAATACAAAGACACATAATACTATATCATCGTATATTGATGTTCATCAAAATAGCACGCAATCAGTACTCAGTACATTATTCTGAATATGTGGGGTTCAAAATGATGTACTGCTTAAATTTCGATGAAATTTTGAGCATACAGTGGTAACCGTTTCTCGTCGGTGTACCTTCCACCCTGTATAGTGTTATTTATACTTAAAGACTTCCTTTCTTTTCTTCCAGTCTCCTGGCTTCAGACCCGGTTTCCACTAAAGCAGAGACGACCGGAGCGGAGAGGAGACATGCGGGAATCAACCAATCACAACCATTGAAATACACATCACGTCTCCCGTCTCTCCTGTGATTGGTCAAATCTTGCACTACAACCAGGCCCTAGTGACCCTTGTCCGTGTTTCCTGGCACTGACATTATCGTCAGCGCCATTTCGGACTCGTCAATATCGATTGTTTGCAATATTTTCACGTAGAGTCCAATACAAATAGAACCTTTTAACGTTCGTACTTTTGATTCGTACGAAACGAGGATTCCCATTATCATTTTTGATTGCTTATCTATCACGAATGGCTTTCTAAAGGTCACTATGGCTGTAATAATTTTATTTATAGACTTAATTTCAGTCCAGCCGGTTCAGTTTGACCTTTCTCAAGCTAAGTTCAAACCAAGTTCGAATCAAGTTAGTGGCAAAATTGGGGGAATATTGAACACGGGATTAGTTAGTTCCCCAACACTATAACAAGTGTCGTCTTGAAGCTCATAGATTCAGCTTTTTGGGAACTGATTACCAGAATTTTCTTAACGAAAAAATCTTGCGGCACAAGTAAGTTAGCGTTCTTACAGTGCCGTACCTGTCCGGTTAAACAGGTTGTTTTATTTCAAGGGCATAGACCACTGTTCTATTTGAAAAAAAAAACTAACAGATTACAGTAATTAGTGAATTAAAGTAAAAAACGATAAAGAGAATGATATTAGAACATAGAAACGGTTCCTTTTGGTCAGTTTTGCTACAGACAGGAGTCCAGGACACAGAAAACAGGGGAAGATGGAAAGTGATAGACAGAGGAAGAAATAACATCGAATCTATTAGACATTTTACTTACAAATATGCCTATAAAATGCACTATCGGTGGGCCATTACATATTTTAATAGCACCGCTGCACCGATCATAATTCACGGGTCACAGAAGTTCACAGAACCTACAGAACACTGCCATTAAAATTCAAATCATACTCACAAGCATGTTTTTGAATGTAAAGATATTTGTGTCCGAATGTACTTTTGTCCTCGTTATAGTAAAATTTTCCTAGCATTTTACCAGATAAATATAATTTATAGAAAACAATTCATTCGAGCCGGTTACTGTTATTGCGTAATAAATTGTAATAAATTCAAATTATTACGCTCAGTTATATTTTTCGTGTTTCTTTCCAATATCACGTCACGTAGACGTAATTTATCAAAAAGACTAAGAAAATAACACTTACTTTCGTCATTATTCTTGGCAAATGTTCCATAGTTATCCACCATGTTTATTTGTCACTAGATTAGTTAATGTTTTAATGAACACACCACTATTCACACCGCCTATCGCACATTTGGACGTGTTCTCGTCACGAACCGCAAGACATACTACATAAATAACTTAGCTTTGATATTGATCGTATTAGTTATATTATAATTATGTAAATTAGTAGTTCCCTTCTACTGTTATTGATCTTGGTGATTGATTACAACCTACACAAAGTTTTTTGCCTTCGCTAAATAAAAAGACTAGTCGGCAACTCGGCACGCTATGATATTATTTTTACTGTCAGATTTCCATACTTTAAACTTTTAAAGCAATAAGTTGATGGGTTTAGTACACCCTATTGACAAACTAAATTATTGTCTCGAATTACAGAAATTGGCAAAATTTTATTACAGATGGTCAGGTCACGTCTCTACGATAGGAGGCAACCAAACTAAATTAATTCCATTTCTAGTTGCCTAATATTCGACAGTTGGACAGCAATAAAAAAAAAAGTTGTTCTTTCAAGTTACACAATCTCGTTAGGAATTTTGATTTGTTATTCATCAACGGTAACTTGCGCCAACGCACATGCTTCTTTATAAATTAAAATAAAGTCGTAAGTGTATCAAATTGTGTATTCTGTAATAAGATGCTTACGTATTTCTTATGCAGGAAACAAAGATATAATTATGCGGTTTAGACGATACATGATGTGCATAAAATGTTTGTCGATAATAATAGCTTGTTGACTGTCCGTTTAAAATAAATAAATACCTAGTGAAAGACCAAGACAGAACCGCTATTTCAATCATATGCGAGCTTAATTCCATTTTTAAAGAAATATTTTTGACAGTTTTTTTTCCGACTTGCAAAATCAGTCTGGAACGTGTCCATTGCTGGGACTCAAGCTTTCTTGAGAGAAAGAGGGGGCCTTAAGACCCCACGCGGGCCCAGTGAAGGTTGATGACTGAGTCTTCAAGTTTTTTGCTATAGGAGATGCATTTGTGAGGAATTATATGAAAAAAAAAAGTGTAAATGATTGCGTGACGGTTGACAGGACTGTAAGAAAAAAATAATTTAAAAAAATGGTTGTCTGTAAAGTCGGTTTACAGACGATAATTTTTCGTGAAACTTAATTTTTCATGTTATTAGTGACTAGCTGACCCACGCAACTTCGTCTGCGTCACATAAGAGAGAAAAAGCTAACAAAAGGAATACATTTTCCCCGTTTTCGCAACATCTTTCATTTATGCTCCGCTCCTTTTGGTCGTAGCGTGATGTTATATAGCCTATAACCTTCCTCAATAAATGGGCTATCCAACACAAAAATAATTTTTCAATTCCAACCAGTAGTTCCTGAGATTAGCGCGTTCAAACAAACAAACAAACTCTTCAGCTTTATAATATTAGTATAGATTTTAACTGAAAATACAAAATTTCATCCCCTTTTTCACAACTCCGTTGCGTTGGCTTCCAAAGTTCCATCCAACCATACGCCTTAAGAAATTTTGTGATTTTACTTCGAAAATTAAGGACTTTCCATACACAACTTCATCCCCTTTTTTAACCCTTTGGGGATGGAATTATCAAAAACGCTGAGACACGTGTAAATTAATTTTCAATCTTCAGTCTGACGGACTTTCATACAAACTTTCATCCCCTATTTCCCCTTAGGGGTTGAATTTCGAAAAATCCTTCCTTATTCCTTGTCTACATTATAAAGGGAAACTGCAAAGTTTCAGTTTTCTAGGTCCTAGGGTTGGGCTAGGGGGCTGGACGTTGCACAGAGGAGTATTTGACTTAAAAAGTCGATCAAAATTATTTTGTGATAATTATAGATTGGATATAAAATAAAAAGTGGTTTAAGATGATAATTTTGTATTTAAGACACCAGACACATGTACAATTTTACATAAAAGTAGAGAATGGTTGACTGGTAATGAATTCCTTGTTGCATTAAGTGCGCCTATGTACCACTACTGTACATGAAGTTTAAATAAACAGTTTTTACATAAAAACTTCTAGTCAGGATCACCTTCACTAGATCCATCGTCCTCCTCTTTGTCAAACTCTGTAGACGAGGCGTAGGATGTCTCCGGGAGCAAGAGTTCTAATGCTTCAACGGAAAATGGCTTACTTTTTTTTCGTTGCCTTTGCCTCTGGTACTGCTCAAAAAAGGATCCGAAATTAGCAGAAGTCTGTTTAGCACATCTTTGTGTTGTTTGTCTTTGTCTTTCTGGAATAATTCTGCCTATACATGCGGAAGTGTTTGTTTCTGGTAAGGCCTCAGCCGCCTCTTCCGACAACTGGCCAATAGGCAGAATAGCGTGATCAATTACTGTGGCCCCATGTCTAAAATGTTGTGCATTGTAGGCGACATGGGGTGCCACTCATACAAATCTACATATAGCTTTGCAGTTTGTTCAGTAAAGTTTTCAAATTTCTGCGTATCAATTTTGAGCCCACTTGACAAAGTCTCCAATATGACACTGCATTTTTTTTAAATTTAATTGATGTCAATCCCAGTAATGCGGGAAGAAGTTTCGGGATTTGAGAAAAATCTCCTTGAAGTGTTCCCATCATATTGGTGTTCCCAAACCCTGCCTTCGGAATATCCACTAGCAGCCCCATTTCCTCTTTAAAAGCCTCTTGAATTTTCTTCTTCCTTTCTGCAACTATATTTTTATCTTCTTGAGTTCTTGCCTGCCATTTTTTTTTTTATTATTTTAAGACGATTTTCTAAAAACTCAAACTTTTGGTCATTTTTTTCTGTCTGAAGATTCTTGTATGACTTCATAGAGTGATTTTCTAGTCATCTCTATCGGCGTCATTGGAGATTCTGGAATAGAAAAATAAAAATAAAACACTGTTTTATGGAAGCTGATTTCGACTAATTTTGTAGAAAATAAAAATAAAAAAATGGCGTGAATATGCGGGACATTTTCCTTTAAAATCCTTATCTAGAATAATGAAACTATATGTTACATCCAAAATCATAAGTTAACTCGGCTTAACTTATAAACAAAAACACCTTTAATTGCAGAGTTTACTAAAAAAAAGTTGCATTTTTTATGGAGTGTATTTAAGGTGCAAAATGTCACTTAAATAAAGTGTAAAACCAAAATAAACATGCTTTTATAAAGTAACGACATACCTTCTTCTAAAATATCCATAATGGTTATCACTTAATTTCACCAAACACAGATTAAATGCAATTTAAAGATCACGTTTTAACTGTAGTGCCGAGAACAAAGACATACGATTCATGCAAGGACTGAGTTCCGACTGCTGCTACGGTTGGTGGAGAGGCGGTGTATGGCCAAATTGGCCGTTAAGTGACGTAATAGCTATTGGGCTCTCACGATACAATAGTTGTAAAGCAATATAACAAATTTCGACTTTTCGACTTTTGATCGACTTTTTAAGTCAAATACTCCTCTGTGCGTTGATCGGCTGGCGCGCGTAACGGTGTGACACTTTTTCGTGCGTGGAGCCGGTGTTCATCGATTTATAAGACGTTATATCACGTCAAAATGTGTTGCACCGACCAGACCAGGGCAGTAAGATGATGAGGAGATGCATTTCCCACATAATAATTAACAGTACTATAGACTACATAAGGCGACAGACAACAACATTTGAAGAAATAAGTATGATTACTACTACAATATGCATTGATCGAGGTCAAAAGGGTGCACAGATCAAGTAGTTAATACTGATATAATTATGTTATCACTAGATTCTAGTGTTATCTTACTACAGACAAATACATTTACTATTATAGGTGCTAAAATGACACAAAGCAGTTTTTTATGCTACATTAGGGGGCGTCCATTAATTACGTGAGGCGTTTAGGGGGGGGAAGGCATCGAGCCAAATCTCAGCCAATCTCACGAGGGTGAGAAGAGGGGTCTCTGCAAATATCACTTTTTTTTTCCCTGCAAGAAACGGTGTAAAATTGCGAGAAAACTGGGTTTAGTTAAATATGTCTGTATACTAAAATATAGCCAAATCGTACACAGTAATAGTCAATAATAAATATTCACAAAAAGAAATTAAACAAACAAGCATAGATTACCGTATTTATACTTAACTACGCGTTTTGATAAATCTCAAGTGAGATTAGGTGAGGGGTGATTCGAGGGGGTTTAAGACAAATCTCACGATAGGTATCTCACTAAGGGGGAGGGGGAGGATTGAAAAATCGCCAAAATAGCCTCTCGTAATTATTGGACGCCCCTTTACTGCATATTTTATGACCAATTGACCATATTTTGAAAGTATTTTTAAGTAAGACCCTGAGGCACGCACGTTAATTTTACCAATAACTTTTTTTCAACTTATTCCGTTTTCTTTTAAACTTAAACTTTTTTATCTTAACACGACTTCCAACATAGCTTACCAGTTAACTACACAATTATGTTTTGCTCCCAAATCGTCAGTTAATTTTTACTTACTACCATTAAGGTTAATTAACATAAGCCGTCCCTATTATCGTTAGGCACTGATTACTAAAGTTAGTCTCGCCTTTATCTTGGGTAAATGCAGTAAGCAAACAATGCGTGTGTAGTGGGTCCAAGTAGTTAGAAGCAGGGCTGGGCAAAATACATGATTTTGATTAAATCAAAATACAAATCACAAAATACTTCTTCGCGTGTATTTAAAATATAAAACACTTTCAAGTAGTGTATTTGAAATAAAATAAAGTACAGTATTTTATTTTAACCATTTTTTTATGAAAATACAATTAGTAATTTGTATTTCTTTGGTTGCAATAAATTGTCATACGTGCCCTAATCTAAGAATGACTAACTTGCGGACTAGAAAGTATATTGCTTAACAAGTAAATTTGGAATATGGTACGTAAGTACCAAAAAAAGAACCCTTTATCAGTAAACTTTAAAAGTAAACAATTTGACTAAACTTACAAGATTTTAAACTACAACTTTAAGAAAGTAGTTGAAATACAAATAATATGTACCTACTTATAATTTCCTAAACAAGTCATTTTAATGGGCAGTATTTAAATACTATTTTTAATTTTATTTACTTGTTACTAAAACTAAGTATTTGGTACGTACTAGTATTTCAATTATGCATCCCTAGCTAGTAGTTATCGCTAGAGGCACCATGCCTGACCGAGTTTAGGGGCCGCAAGAAATTCCATCGAATTATACCGCTTCGGAGTTTTAGGAACCGAATTCCCTAATTATGTCGTTAAATATCCACAACTTTAGGTATTTTGGAAGGTTATTCTAAGAAGAATTCATTAAATTTTGAAAACTTATGCGACAGTGGCATAATATCGTGGTGGTTTTTTGTGGGAAATGATTGTAAGTCAGTGTAAAATAAAGCGTTTACTAAATATATACAAATAAATAAAATTGGAGTGTCTGTTTGTAAATTAAATACATGTGAAAATATTTACGGTATTTATAAAAAATATTATTTTTTAAATTTTTGTCTGTCTATTTGTTCCGGCTAATCTCCGAAACGGCTGAACCGATTTCGACGGGACTTTTACTGGCAGATAGCTGATGTTATAAGGAGTAACTACTTTAAGGAGTACTACTTTTATTTTTGAAAAAGGATTAGGATATCGTGCAATAAAAAATAAAACCTTTGAAATTGTAAAAAAAAATCCGATTCAACTAAGTTGCAAGTAAAATTTTTATAATAATTCAGGCGCTACAGCTAGTACGCACGACGACCAATCAAGCTATACAAAACTAGAGTATGCGGCACTCTCATTGTACGGGAAATCTATACAAAGCGAGACCATGTTATACTGGATATGTATTACTTGATGAGTCGCCGTGTGTACTCGTACCTACCTATAATAAAATACAGGCTCAAGAAAAAAAAAATCGGAGCAGTCTTTGGGGACTGCCGATAGAAGTGAAAACAAAAAGTACACAGGCCCCGCCCCACTCGTAGCACTGGTTATGCCACGCGCATGCCTATGTGGTGCTACGCCGTAGCGGATGTTACGAGTGCTACGAACGGCTACGAAGCGTGACCGCACGTTACGCTACGTGACGATGAGTTCAATGTTTTTCCTTCACCCAAAAAGTGCTCAACGCGCTTATAGAAGTTTTCACTTCAAAAAAATGCAATTTAAGTTCAAAGTTAGCTCATTATGGTTCCTTTGTCCACTACCCTACTTATCATAGTTTTAGTAGTCCTATATCAAAATTTCACCCTGTATAGACCCCATTCGCCATTGTACAACAGTGTAATAATTACTTTAATGTGTTGCAATGTATTTAGTTCACACGCTACATAGGTGCATTGACGTTGACCCGATAGGCGATAATGCCCACATGACAGTTTCACGTTCGAAATAACACGATAATCACGCTTGAGCTACCTATCGGCTCATTAATTCACGTTTTCAACAACATGTGAATCGGTGTTGGTGATGTAGATATGAGAAGATTTATTATTATGGAATTGTCTGCTATGGGTTGTTAGAATCAGATATTGAAGTATTTTAATTTTGGTGTACACCAAGGTAACCGGTTCATAAATTGTGATATTTTTATGAAGAATCAACTTTGTTACACTTTGCAACCGACTAGAGACAAAGAAAGTTGGCTCAAATCGAATCGTGTGTAGTTCTCTAGCTGTTTCCATTCGTTCGTGCGAAATTATAATTAAAAAAAATATTATTTTCTACCAATGTCAAGGGTTTTTTAACCACACGATTAAGAGGAAGAAGGGTTTTAATTATTTTGCACGGAACCCTAATTATTTTTCTAAAATAAAAGTAGACAAGACATTTCAACATCAAGCTAGTAAAAGTCCCGTCAAAATTGGTCCAGCTGTTTAGGAGATTAGCCGGAACAAAATCACAGACGAAATTTGAAAAAAATGTGTTTTTGTTAAGTGTGCCGTACTTATATATTTTTATATGCATTCAGTAAAAAAAAAAACTGATAATTTGATATTAAAAAATAGACACTTCAATTTTATTTATTTGTATAGATTCATTTTAGGTTCTGTACATTTAACATTTCGGTAATTAAATACCTAAATATTATAATCAAATTGTTCAAAAAAAAAACGACAACTCAACTCTACAATTCCTATTACCACTTTTTTATCAATAGGTAACGATGAATATCCAATCCCTTTTATCCTCAATGGCCTAGTAAACACGGGGGGTAACCGTGTTTACTAGGAATATACTTATCGTATATTATAGGTCAGTAGGGAAGCGGAAACGAGTGAGTATGAGCTTACCGAGATTGAATAGCTGCGGGAGACATCACTTTGTGAAAGATATTCATCCTCACTGACTTAAGAAAGGGGAAAGCTGCCTTTGTTTTTCTCATCTGAAGAATCTTGTTCTGTTTTGAAAGTCTAAGTAAGTTTTGCGGTTGTTTTGTGATAAAGGGTGTGTGTGTTAGATTACATTTCATATTCCGTTGAGCCTTTAGGGAGTTTAGGGCGTGGTGTGGGCTGTTTATTTTCCAAATCATTGGGTTAGGAACTCCGAAGGTGAGCTGTATATTAATTTGTAACTAGCTGTTCCCGTGTCCTTCGTTCGCGTGAAATTATTGTACAAATATTACTACTACTATAGGTCGCGGCACGAAACTCTAGCGCTGACCGTTATTGTGCAGAAGTAAAAAATAAGAATGTCTTGGGGCGTGCGTTGCGCCGATTGGCTCTCCAGTCGTATAACATGCGCAGATATCCCCTCCAGGTTTCGTGCAGCGCTAGACTTAGGTGCCGCGACCTGTACTAAAGCTTCCCTATTTGAATCGGATTTTGTCAGTAATTTCAGGGGTTTTAATTATTTTGCAAGCATCCTAATCCTTGTAAGGTGAATGCTCCAGGGTAGCCCGCGAAATTCAAATTTTCTCACGTTTTTTGCAATTTGCAAGCCCGTGGCTAGGTCGTATGTTGATTAAAATATTATTATATATAAGCGACTATTTAACAAAGCAGACTTGCCCGAGTCTGTAATCAGATTATGGAAAGTGATAGTGGATTATGGAGAGAAATCTGATTAACAGCTATATCAGATGGAAACGTAAAGTATACTTGAAGGTCGTTAAACCAATGAAAGAAAGAAAAGGAATGGTCTTTTTTTGCCACCGTATAAATAATGGTAAATGTTATGTGCGACTAGGGTTACCATCTGGCCGGATTTTTAATACCAATACCGGATTTTTCGACTCATGCCGGACGAAAGAGAGACTATCAGTGGAGTCCATTAGATCCATCGTACTAACGAAGTATAACTGGAAAGCTTCAATCAAATTTTTGCGGTCAAAACCAAATTTTAAAAGCCATTTCTAGTAATAAAAAATATAATTAACACTTTTACGTTTAACTTTTGATTACTGAACATGATTTATTGTTTTTTTTTTCTAATTTTGAATAAAAATTTCAGTTTCAATTTTGTTTGATCGTAGGTAAACTTTAGGCTAGACCGGACTTTTTTGTCGAAAATCAGGACTTTTCGTCCTCCAAGACCGGATTTCCGATTTTAGGCCTTGGTAACCCTATGTACGACAGGGAAAAGTTCATAAGCGGTATGAACAGGTGCA
Organism: Xestia xanthographa; assembly: GCA_905147715.2. Taxonomy (NCBI): domain Eukaryota; kingdom Metazoa; phylum Arthropoda; class Insecta; order Lepidoptera; family Noctuidae; genus Xestia; species Xestia xanthographa. The sequence continues at coordinate 8,090,743 of LR990664.1, read as the reverse complement.
CTGTTCATACCGCTTATGAACTTTTCCTTCCTTGCTACACAAATTATAATAAGTTAAGTAAAAAAAAGATAAAAAAGGCGATGAAAAACAATGACAATAATTTAAAAAAAACCGGCCAACTGCGAGTCGGACTCGCGCACGAAGGGTTCCGTCCGTACCATTCATTATCTATACAACATTAGACAAAACGGCAAAAATATCACGTTTTTTGTATGGCAGCTTGATGAAATTAAATTTATTTTTTATTTTTAAAGTGAATATACAACTAAATATTCTGTCAATATTTCAAGCGTATACCTGTTGCCGTTATTAATATCGAGCTAAAAACGGCAAAAAAAATCTCGCTTGAGCCCCCTTAAATATTTAGTATATTCTGTTTTTAGTATTTTTTGTTATAGGCTACAGCGGCAACCAAAATACATTATCTGTGAAAATTTCAACAGTCTAGCTAGCTATCACGGTTCATGAGATACAGCCTGACGGTGACAGACAGACGGACAGTGGAGTCTTAGTAGTAGAGTCCCGTTTTTACCCTTTGGGTACGGAACCCTAAAAAATGTGATGTTCCATACATTTTAACCGTGCAAGTATTGCATTTTATAGGAAACAGTTGTTTTTTTTCTGGTATCCCTTCCACCCGGTATAAGATGCAACTGCAAGGGTCATTGACTTACTACTACAACAGCCCATAACGTCCACTGCTGGACATAAGCCTCTCCCATGATGGGAGGAATTTGCCGTAATCTCCACGCTTGGCAGGCGGATTGGAGATCGCAGTGATGAAAGACTAACAGAAAACGCTGCTGCCCATTCTCTGGTCTACGGAGGCGCAAGGTGTTCTGCCTTAGACATTAGTCGCCTCGCCTTATACGACCAGGGACCGAATTACCGTTACTTTTTTCATAACGTTACCAAATACCGTTATGGTAACGATAAAAAAGTAACGATATGAATAACGATACCCGTAAGTCCGTTATCGTTATCTAATAACTAAAATTAGTATCGGTAAAAGTAACGATACTTATACCGGTAATTTATACGCCTATCTCTTTCTAACGATGTTGATGGCGCTCGCGCTCGCACAGTCTCGCGTGTATGAATTACCCAGTGAATTAGTGATTGGTGGGTGTATCTAACAAATTGTGAAATGGCTGGAAACCGTAAATATTTTGCTATTTACATGTAAAGTTTTAAATAAGTATATAAATAATTTAGTTGTCTTTATCACTCGAGAAAACACACGAGTAAAAAACACATTATTAACTACGTTTTTAAAATTAATATGTAGGTAGCTAGTAGCTACCGCTACTCGAGGAATGGGCTATTCACGGCCGGCAATGCCATGCCATTGCGCAGCCATTCGGAATGGCCCCGAATGGCCCATTCTTCGAGGCGGTAGCAGCTACGAATTGTAGGTACTAATAAAAGTAATAAGTTTCGTATTTTGTATTTAAAGATGGTAAACGGTTACGTAAACGCACTGTCCCCCAGAGCCTTCTCGAAGATGATTGGGATGTTATGTCCCAATCTTAATCAATTTCAGCAAGGCCAACGAAGAAACAAAATCTCGGAAGACTTGCTGAAAAATCCAGCCAAACGGCAGCGGTAATGCCGGTAATGACAGGGAACACATACCAAAACTGCGAAGCATGTACCCAAACGAAAGCCAACCCCAAAAATATTAGCTACCATTTTGCTAAATTAGTGGAGTCAAGTTTAGAAGACTTATGGCCCTGCATTCTGCCTAATGTTTATGCAAAAATCATCACATTTTTAGAAGATGCTAAGGGCAGGCATGAGAAGGAAAACAATTTGACACTCAAACTAAATAATTACCAACGGACTTTTTTCTAGATACGTTTAAAATAGTAATAAATAATTGACATATATTTAATTTCGTTTTATTTCCTAACGTAATAACTAACCCAGTCGCGACCGTGGCGTGCTGGTCATATTTTGGTTTTCACTCTCTTTAGAGCTAGTTCTTTTTGGTATTGTTTTCTCAGACTGTCCCCCAAAATATGGCTTACGGTTCATCTTTGGCGAAAAGAAAAAACAAAAAATATGCCAGTTACATATGGGAAAAGTTGCATTGCCCTTTTAAATCGGCTGTTCCATACATTTTTTCCTTCCATCATGGGAGAGGCTTATGTCCAGCAGTGGACGTTATGGGCTGTTGTAGTAGTAGTATACATTTTGACCGTGTAGGTATTGCAGTTTGCTATTTGTGTATGTAGGTAAGGTAGATAGGTAGGGTGCGTAGACTAGGGTAGGTACGGTAGGTGGGTTCCTTCTAGAGTTTAAGGCATCAAAATGATTAAATATAGTTATTGTTTGGCCGAATATTTGAATTTCCGAATTTACAATGGCATACTTTTAAGATGGCAGAATTTTATTTGGTATAATTACCTTAGGCAATGTTCAAATTCCGCACAATTTCACTTGGCATATTACAAAGATGGCAGAATTTCATTTGGAATAATTTTATTTGGCATTATTGCTATTTCTATAAAATAGCATTTTTAACCAAACATTTAAATATTGTCTTAAAAAGTCAATATGATGAGCTACAAAAGTTAGTGACAGAAACGAATCGCTCCAAAACCGACTTTACGTAGTCTTGTCTGCCCTACCCCTAGAGTGTAATTTAAAATCACGTAGGCGCGGAGGGGCGAGGCGGCCCGCGAGTTGAGGAGCAGGTTGTCGTGACACTCGCCGCCACTGCTGAGGCTGCGGTGGTGAGCGTTAAACACATCTGCGACGATAAGCTCGCGTGGGACCGCCGGAGCCCCGCAGCGCCGGAGCCGTGATAGAAACCATGCCTGCTGCATGTTTCATGCATGCTTGCTTGCATGCTGCATGCTTGCTGCATGAATGGTGTATGCTGGTTTGCATGTTTGCATATTGTATGCTGGTTTGCATGTTTGCATCTGCAAACCAAAATGTTTCCTTTAATTCCAAATAACTTATTCGTTTGTGAGTGTAATGGCACAAAATATTCTTTGTTGTATTCTCCAAAGTCTTCTAAATCTAAATAAATCTTTGTTTGATAGAACTGGTTTCAAGAAAATTTGTTACGAGCTACCAGTTATTTTCTTTTTTAAATGTATGAAATTGTACAACTTCAAAATTTATTATAAAAAAAACTAAAAGCCATTTTGAACTTAGCTTTATTTTAAAAAGTTCTTTAGTTGATACCCTTTCTAGCGGTATACTACATGTCACAAAGAACGATTCATTAAGTAGTCAAAATGTTAGGAGAGTCAGGATTAAGAAAAGACTTATAAATGTTATTATGTTTTTATAAACTAAAGTTATAAATCTTGTTCAAATTTGATTCAAATTCCCATTCATTCCCAACATTTTATTATTACACATTTAGTAAAAAAAGTTAACATGTTATAAAAGTTTACATGAGCTCAAGGCAAATCTACTCATTTTAAAAACCAAATCCCGTGCATACGATGTCCACATCTGTTTACCGCCCTTACTACTATTAGTCCACACAAAGAGTGTGCTGACCTTAAAAAAAGTGTGCGCCATTTTTTCGTTATACACACTTTGTTTTATAAAAATACTTTGGCTCTGTTAATGATCACAGATGTTTGACCACCCTTTTTTGACTAATAGGAATAAAACAAAAAAAAAGGACCAAGAAAGAGAAAGCAATCATCAGGCAGTTTATGGCAGTTTATTGTTGTAAGAATTGGTTGTTTGTTGAAAGTGAGGATATATTTAATTAGTTAATTGTGAAAACAGAATAGGTTTAGGTTTAGGATTAGGAATATGTTATCTAGTTTTATATCCAACAACAAAGAAGGAGAGACGGGGTACCATCAAATTCAGTAACGTTAAAAACAATGAATCCAACTTGATGGGCAGGACGCTTTGATGCCATATTTGCTTTAAAAGTTCGGTTTGTTGATGTTCAAAAAAATTCAAAAAGCGCTTACAAAAACCATTTCATTAAATTCTAAAGCAGATGAGAAAAATGAAGCTATCTTGCTGAAGAAGAAGGTAGAAAACTACAATTTTATTATGTTGCTGGTTTTCCATTGCAAAGTCTTACAAACCATAGACGCGGCTTATAAAGCACTTCAATCTACAGCCATCGATCTTTCAAATGCTTCAAGGCGTTTGCAAGTCTGTCTAGAAGAACTTGAAAAGTATCGACATGAATTTGAAGATTTAAAAACGGAAGCAGATAGTATTGCAGTGAAGTATGGTCTATAAACCCTGAATTTCCTAAAACTCGTCAGAAAAACTGTAACGTCATTTTGATGAAATTTGGGAGGATGAACGTCTCCAAGATCCAGGCGCGGATACATTTCCTTTAGGGGGGGGGGGGGGGGGGGGCAATTTTTGTTTGATTTTACTTATCTTCCAGAAAATTCATAAAAAACAATTGATATTATTTATTTGGCTTAGGGTGACCATTTTAACAACAAAATGAATTATGGCTCCAAGAACGAGTGAAACGAGCTCGAAAATTTTAATACTACCTTGGGTAGATTACTATTGTTTAGACCCTTCATACAAGAGTTACTAGATCGACACTCAGACAAAGGCAACATTCAGGAAGTAGGCTGCAAGAGCGAGCGTAGCGGGCTCGCAGTTTTTATGACACCTTGCCTTGGACAGGTTAGAATGGTTTCGATCCTTCATATTTTACGATACAATTTATTACGTACAATACCATTCTATGGCATCAGACAGGAAAGCTATTAGATAACTTTTAAAAATCCTGAGCCTCTTGGGACAGCTGCCTCCTCCTGGCGACGACGCCCATGACAAGATATACATAGAATATTTAGTTCCAATTCTCTCAAACTAGTTTAAAGCTTGACTAATGACGTATTCGGTCCGGTTCAGTGGGGGCAATTGCAGCCATTGCCCCCCCCCCCCTGTATCCGCGCCTGCCAAGTTCCTGAAAGCTTGTTTAAAGTGAACGTATTCTATAATGTATATTTAGACATCATCACCAACTGCTGCTTCAAGAGGACACCAACATGTCTTAGAACCAAAACTTCGAAGTCATGTGACACCTACCAACCCGCACTGGGCCTGCGCGTGCGTGCTGGTGTCCTCTCAATGAATGAAATTGTTTCCAATTTCAGTATCTTGCGACCTGCCACTTTGCAAAATTTGAATGATACCGATTTATTGGTAAAGGCATTTGTCCATCTATATAAAAAAGATAATATCAATCTCGTTTTCCAAGGAAATTCTCAGATTTCGATTTTCTTTTAGACACGAAATAGAAACGTCATCTTTTTTATGAGAATTTGCTGACTTATTAATAAACAAGCTTTCCTGAAGTGTGCACTGCATTTCTGTTATTTCTCACCATTCCTGTGACTACGGCTGGTGCCGAGCGATAATTTTTGAAAACTGAAATTGATAAAAACTTATTTAATAAATTCTATTGGCTATTCTAACCACCGAAAATTCTATGGCCCGAAAATTGAACTTTGATGATGTCACTAACACTTTTGCTGAACAAAAAGTCCGAAGAAAGGAATTTTAATAATTAAAATTGTGTACCTACATAAACTACAATATTGTGATTTCAGTTCAAGTACTTTAACTTAGGTACCTTTAATTTAAAGTGAATTATTAGAATATCAAGTACCTAAGTACTAAATTATAATTCAAACAAACTTACTTTATCATACAAACTTTAAAACTTTATAATTATCTAAGGTGTATACCAATTGTATGTACTATCGTGGACACTCCCACCTGATCACCACTAAGCTAATTTTTGCTTGCACTTACAACATAGAAACGCTCTCTAGCCCCACCCCGTTCACTTTGTATAGAAATAATGAATGAAAGACAGTACCGATCGGCCGAGCGCACTGACGACGCACGCCAAACGAGAGTTATTATTATTTTGCGCGCCAAATTAACGCTTTCCTAATAGGCCTAAACTTTAGGGGGGCGTGGCTCGGCGCCTCCGCATGATTTAAGAGAAAAAAAATTAACTGATCAAGCGGAAAGACCACGACTGTACCTACTTCACGTAGTGATTTATTATTAAACTCTTACAAGTAAAAGTGGGTAAGTAGGTGTGGGTGGTAAGTAGGTATTATACAATATAAGTACTATTATTGTTGGTTCAGCTTCTTTATATTGGGGAGGGGGGCCCATCCGATGAATTTGCCACGGGCCCCGAACGGTATAGTTACGCCACTGGTATCAACTAAAGAACTTTTTAAAATAAAGCTAAGTTCAAAATGGCTTTTAGTTTTTTTTATAATAAATTTTGAAGTTGTGCAATTTCATACATTTAAAAAAGAAAATAACTTTGGTAGCTCGTAAGAAATTTTCTTGAAACCAGTTCTATCAAACAAAGATTTATTTAGATTTAGAAGACTTTGGAGAATACAACAAAAATATTTTGTGCCATTACACTCACAAACGAATAAGTTATTTGGAATTAAAGAAAACATTTTGGGTATTTTTTTCATTTGAAAAAAAAACATATGTAGCCAACCATGACATTTAGGACATAGGGTGCATGGGTAGAACCTAGCTAATGACCTCCCAAATCCCTGGAAAAATTGTGTCGGTCCATAAGAAAAACACCCAGTATAATTAAAAAAAATAAAAACCCGACTGCGTAAAGAACAACTTTAATTAAAACCGAAAATAAAAAAGCAAGTTCAGGAAACAGGAAATATTGACTGCAACAGTCGGGACCCATTAAATAATCGAGACTAAAACTAATTATAATAATAAAACAACAAAACAAATCTAATACAGATAATATACGGTACTAATTAGGCGTACGCGATGTTTGTATGACGTACTAGTCTTACTAAGAAATGAAACACGCGTAACGGCGTAAGCGCGCGCAATTTGTCGCGTTTACATAGGTATCTGTCCGATCGCAAAATTCTAGCTGTTGCCGCTCTGATTAGCAGAGCCGAACGAAAAGACGCGCGGCGCGCGTTCGGTTTGGCAACGTCGCGTCAGTTTTTGTTAGTTTTTATTGAATTAACGTTATTAGTAACGTTACTTAGATACCGGTAATACCTATAAATTAACGTTATGTTTAACGTTAATATTTAACGTAGCATAACGTTAATGTTTGGGTAATTTTACCGGTATTTGTCTGGTAACGGTAACCGTCCCTGTATACGACACCCGTGAGTGTAATGGGTTGGTTCTATTCTATTCTGCCGGATACCACACGGCTAAACTTACACACAAGTACAAAGCATTGAGTCAGTGACACGCGCTTACGTTAAACGCCTTGCACGTGTCTCTTTTATTATATACTAGCTGATGCCCGCGTCTTTGCCCGCTTGGATGTCGGTTATCGCGACCAAAAGTAATCATGAAATTTTGATCCCGTTCCCGCAACGCTTATTTTTTTCCGACACCTTCAACAAATATCATTCTATTTTAGCCAATGTATACAAAAACTTGACAAATAATATACTACTAGCGGACGTCACGCGGTTTCACCCGCGTAGTTCCCGTTGCAGTGGGAGTACGGGGATCAAAATATATAGCCTACGTTACTCAGGGTGAATGTAGCTTTCTAATGGTGAAAGAATTTTTGAAATCGGCGCAGTAGTTTTTGAGTTTATTCATTACAAACATACAAATCTTTCCTTTTTATAATATTAGTGTAGAAAACCTTCCTCGAGAACCACTCTATCCATTGGTGAAAATAACATGAAAATCGGTGCAGTCGTTTTTGAGTTTATCGCGAACAGACAGACTGACTCGGCGGAGGACTTTATTTTATAATATGTAGTGATTTGTTTTACCAACCTAACCTACAATAAATTGTAGTCTAAACAATCTGGCATTCGATAATTCTGTCTACCAACCTTAACCTCATTTATTTACTTACGTTACTGATACGCGTAAAGAAAATTGGGTCAATGAACAAAATTGTAGCAAGCATCAGTATTATTACCTGAATACATAATATTCATGAAATAAAATACCACAATACATAATAAACTACAGCGAAATAATGCCACCAGCGACAATTTAAATATTTTGATGATAATTTATTAAGAATATTGCGTGCGAGCGTACGGACGCGGTAAATCCTAAAAACTAAGTTACGACCAATAAAAATGTATTGCCATATTTATGGCGCTGTGTGGGCCAAATATTAAATACCTGGCTTTGAATAGGAAAAATGTCACCAAAAAAAAATGGCTTTAATAAAAGCGAAACTAAACTAAAGTCAGAACGCAACACTACATTTATTTTAATTTCGGGAGAAAAAGGTCCCAAAATAAAGGTGGAGCGTTAAATGTTCGTAAGCTGACATTTTATATACAAAACGTTGTGACCGTGGAAAGTCAGTGTCCTACTGCCTCTATCCAAATCTCTCGATCATACTAAACGGGAGTGCAAGATGCTGAATGCCGAATTCGAAGACCGTTCGCCTATTTTTTCACTTTTGTTTAATTGAGCGGTTATACGTCTCCCCCGTTCCATACGAAACGGGAGTGCAAGATACTGAATACCGAATTCGAAGACCGTTGGATTATTTCTTTCACTTTTGTTTAATTGAGCGGTTATACGTCTCCCCCGCTCCATACGAAACGGTAGTGAAAGATACTGAATACCGAATTCGAAGACCGTTGGATTATTTCTTTTACTTTTGTTTAATTTAGCGGTTATACGTCTCCCCCGCTCCATACGAAACGGTAGTGAAAGATACTGAATACCGAATTCGAAGACCGTTGGATTATTTCTTTCACTTTTGTTCAATTTAGCGGTTATACGTCTCCCCCGTTCCATACGAAACGGGAGTGCAAGGTGCTGAATGCCGAATTCGAAGACCGTTGGATTATTTCTTTCACTTTTGTTTAATTTTGCGGTTATACGTCTCCCCCGTTCCATACGAAACGGGAGTGCAAGGTGCTGAATGCCGAATTCGAAGACCGTTGGATTATTTTTCACTTTTGTTTAATTTAGCGGTTATAGGTCTCCCCCGTTCATACTTGGGAGATTAGTGAAAAACACAAATAATAATTAAAAAACTGGCCAAGTGCGAGTCGGAATAACAGTCAAAGGGTTCCTGCCGCTGCAGTAGCACAAACCCTTTTTTTTTTTATTCGTAATTTTACTTCACTTTAGTGTAGCGGTTCATGAAAGACACCTGCATAACTATTCACAAACGCTTCGATTCGATTTCGATTCGACAAGTCGTATATGTCTATCTTTTTTTGGCATTACGAAAGCGTGCGAGATAGATATACTTACGACTTTCCGAATCGAAATCGAATGGAAGCGTTTGTGAATAGCTATGCAGCTCTCTAAATTTGAACTTTGTGGTGCCAACCGTCTTGGAGTAAAATGGCTGTGACATACAGACGGGCAGGACGAAGAAGAGGAAGAAGGTTAGGGTTGTAGCAGCAAATAAGTCATCATCATCTGCCTAGCCTTTTCCAAACTATGGTGGGGTCGGCTTCTAGTATGAACGGATGCAGAGAAACACCAGTATTTTACATGGAGCGACTGGCTATCTGACCTCCACAACCCAGTTAGTACTGGGTAATAAAATAATACTGTACCCCTTGGTAGGACTGGTTGTCAATCTTTTTGGGCCATTGACTACCTGTAACGACTGTATAAGATCTACAAATGACAGCCGGTTCCAACTGCTTAACGTGCTTTCCGAGGCACGGACAAAACTCGGTGTGTAATGGGTGGTCACCCATCCACAGACCAACCTAGGCAAGCACGGCTTAACATAAAGATCGACTCCGAGCGGTTGTTATTATTTAGCCACGAGCTCCTCCAATTTTCAAGTGCAATTATGTAGTTGCAAAGTTGTCAAACAATGTACTGTACCACGAGCCATAACCTATTAGTCACAGACGTAAACGCGAGACTAAAATAGACTACACAGTTTATAGTGTTCCACGTTTAGTTAAATGTGAATGCTACATTAGCAAGACTGCCTGGCACCAGCTTAATGTGCTTCTATTGCTCGTTTCATTGATTAATTGTCGCTTCTTTACACATCGCAGTAGTTTTATGTTTATAAACAAGAACGGTATAATAAAACATAACAGCACGGTTGTATATTATGCAGGAAGGGTCAAAGCAGGTGTGTATCGATTATAACCTGCTGCGTTTAAGTCTCTATATGATAGACGGTGAGCCTTTAACCAGCAACTGGACAAATACAGGAAGGGTCAAAGCAGGTATGTATCGATTATAACCTGCTGCGTTTAAGTCTGTATATGATAGACGGTGAGCCTTTAACCAGCAACTGGACAAATACAGGAAGGGTCTGACCAGGTGTGTATCGATTATAACCTGCTGCGTTTGTCTCTATGTGATAGACGGTGAGCCTTTAACCAGCAACTGGACAAATACAGGAAGGGTCAAACCAGGTGTGTATCGATTATAACCTGCTGCGTTTAAGTCTCTATATGATACGACGGTGAGCCTTTAACCAGCAACTGGACAAATACAGGAAGGGTCAAAGCAGGTATGTATCGTTTATAACCTGCTGCGTTTAAGTCTCTATATGATAGACGGTGAGCCTTTAACCAGCAACTGGACAAATACAGGAAGGGTCAAAGCAGGTATGTATCGATTATAACCTGCTGCGTTTAAGTCTCTATATGATAGACGGTGAGCCTTTAACCAGCAACTGGACAAATACAGGAAGGGTCAAAGCAGGTATGTATCGTTTATAACCTGCTGCATTTAAGTCTCTATGTGATAGACGGGCCTTTAACCAGCAACTGGACAAATACAGGAAGGGTCAAAGCAGGTATGTATCGTTTATAACCTGCTGCGTTTAAGTCTCTATATGATAGACGGTGAGCCTTTAACCAGCAACTGGACAAATACAGGAAGGGTCAAAGCAGGTATGTATCGATTATAACCTGCTGCGTTTAAGTCTGTATATGATAGACGGTGAGCCTTTAACCAGCAACTGGACAAATACAGGAAGGGTCTGACCAGGTGTGTATCGATTATAACCTGCTGCGTTTGTCTCTATGTGATAGACGGTGAGCCTTTAACCAGCAACTGGACAAATACAGGAAGGGTCAAACCAGGTGTGTATCGATTATAACCTGCTGCGTTTAAGTCTCTATATGATACGACGGTGAGCCTTTAACCAGCAACTGGACAAATACAGGAAGGGTCAAAGCAGGTATGTATCGTTTATAACCTGCTGCATTTAAGTCTCTATGTGATAGACGGGCCTTTAACCAGCAACTGGACAAATACAGGAAGGGTCAAAGCAGGTATGTATCGTTTATAACCTGCTGCGTTTAAGTCTCTATATGATAGACGGTGAGCCTTTAACCAGCAACTGGACAAATACAGGAAGGGTCAAAGCAGGTATGTATCGATTATAACCTGCTGCGTTTAAGTCTCTATATGATAGACGGTGAGCCTTTAACCAGCAACTGGACAAATACAGGAAGGGTCTGACCAGGTGTGTATCGATTATAACCTGCTGCGTTTAAGTCTCTATATGATAGACGGTGAGCCTTTAACCAGCAACTGGACAAATACAGGAAGGGTCAAAGCAGGTATGTATCGATTATAACCTGCTGCGTTTAAGTCTCTATGTGATAGACGGTGAGCCTTTAACCAGCAACCGGACAAATACAGACAATATTCTGCTGAGAAACTCCTAATGAAAGAACTCAATACCACCTTTGTCCGACTTACGAAGCCCAGGAAGGACCTCAAGGTCAGTCAGCAGAGGCGCTTGCGAAGACTAGATCAACACAGCACACAGAATACAACAGCATAATGTCTCCCCCTATTGCTCATCACCCATTGCCTCACAGAGCATCATACATAATAATAAAACAGTAACGAAAGAAAAACTGTACGTACTATACATTGAGAAAAAAATAAGTGGCTTGTGTTAGAAAAACGTAACTGACGACAAAAAGTGACTTTTTAGAATTTTTGTCTGTTTGTCTGTGTGTATGGTACGGCTTCACGCCAAACTACTGGATACGTAGATTGAATTGAAATTCAGCAAAAATGTTCTTTATAAACCAAGGAAGGCTTTAGGCTACATATTATCAAGCCGTATGTTCATCATCTGCCTAGCCTTTTCCCAACTATGTTGGGGTCAGCTTCCAGTCTAACCGGATGCAGCTGAATACCAGTATTTTACATGGAGCGACTGCCTATCTGACCTCCACTCCACAACCCAGTTAGTACCGGGTAATACGATACCCCTTGGTAAGACTGGTTGTCAGACTTTTTGGGCCTCTGACTTAGATATGAGCGCCGATGGCCAATTCCGCGGCGGCGGCGTAGCCTGGAAATTTGCACGGCGGCGGCGGCGTCGCGGCGGCGCGGCATGGCCGCCCGTGGGTCTTAGCTTTTTTTTTTATCAGGGAGAGATTTCTTAAAAATAACAAAGAAAACCATACCTACTGTTGTTACAAAAAAAAAAATACAGTCTTCTAAATAATAATTGGAGATCACGTTTACTGAAAAATAACCATTTCAGCATTTTGAGTTGAAGTGAAACCGAGTTTTTGAAGTGAAAACTTCTTTATGGCGCGTTGAGCACTTTTTGGGTGAAGGAAAAACATTGAACTCATCGTCACGTAACGTAACGTGTGGTGACGCTTTGTAGCCGTTCGTAGCACTCGTAGCATCCGCTACGACTGGGGCGGGTCCTGTGTACTTTTTGTTTCCACTTCTATCGGCAGTCCCCAAAGAGTGCTCCAATTTTTTTTTAATTATAGCATTAGGTATCTATCTATGTAAAAAAAACATATAAGTATTTTAAGTAGTAGGTATCATATATTTTGTTTGTTAACACCACACTACAATAGGTACACGTTTACTCGGCAAAATATTCGATTCGACTGCGTTAGCGACGAGTGTGGCGAAGCGACTAGGCTTACTAAATACGGATACGCAGCGCGTCGCACGGTGCGTTGTGCGGCGCGGCTCGCTTTCAATTCAAATATAATATGACGATTGACTATATATGGGAGTGTTTACGGAGAAGCAATTTTACGCGCGTTTACTGAAATGCAGCGTTGCGTTGGCCGCGGCGGTGCACGCGGCTTCACACGCGCAAATACAAATATATCGCAGATGACACCGCCTTTCCGTAAACGGGAAAACGCGCAACACGCCGCATATGGCGCCGCACAACACGCCGCACAACGCACCGCTCGACGCGCGCGCGCCGCGTTTCCGTAAATGAGCACTTATGCGGTCTGGCCGCGCGTGCGAGCGAGAAAGCAAGTTGCAAGTCGTCGCGACGGCGCGCCGCACGCTGCACTCGGCGTCGACGCGTCGACATGAATTCACGGCGACGGCGGCGCGCCGGCGCGGCGCTCATATCTACTCTGACTATACCTAACGACTGTCAAAGATCTACATATGACAGCCGGGACCAACGGCTTAACGTGCTTTCCGAGGCACGGAGGAAACTCGGTATGTATGGGTGGTCACCCATCCACAGACCAACCTAGGCAAGCACAGCTTAACCTAACGATCGACCCGAGCGGCTGTTATTATTTAGCCACGAGCTCCTCATTAACATTGATTATCACGCCGTATGTTATGGGAGGTAAACAATATTGATTTTAAAAGGTTTTTGTTCGTAATTGAATGCACATAATAATTGAATACACAAAATAAGCTATATTATGTGACGCAGACGAAGTTGCGCGGGTCAGCTAGTCATACATAATACTGATACATTGCCTTCGATCTATTTGGCTTGCCACGTAAAAAAGCTTGCGTAACAAATTGTTTGTATAAACTTACATACAGAGCCAGTGAGTTTCCAGGGTTTCCTAGTCTTCGTCTTCCAATACCACGACTAAACAGCTAACCAAACACATACTTCCAAAACAACAACAAATTCTTATTGATAAAGACGGGAACGGCTGTCGCCAGCAGTATTTTACTTTTTGGTCGTCAGACGTCACAATAAATATGACATTAAGACCAGAGACTACAGGGAGAGACGCGCGAAAAATATTAAAAAGTATTTCTGTAGTCTCTGACCTACTTGTGTAAAACCTTTAACGATTTTTTCTCTACTGTGGTTTTTGCTGGTTTTCATCCCTGAAATAACGGCTGCCTACAAATGTTGCTATAAGATTTGTTGTAGGCGAAATTTTAAGTTGCCGTCTTATTTTCTGTGAGCAGCAAAAACTTAAGTACCCACATTTTTAAGTAAGCTTTTCCAGTCATCATAAGATAATATGGTTTCAGGAGTTTTATTTTTACTATAAGTACCTTAGAACCTACACAAAGATTTCCAAAGCCTCATGAATTCAAGATACGAAAAAAAAAAAAAAAAATTGCCTCCAGATAGTTGATACCAAAGGCTCTTAACAAGCATATCCACTCATATCGAATATCGAACCAATTTGTTCAGAAAAGTATACTAATCAATTTTCATATGATATCATGAAATCGGAGAATAAAAGAATAAGCTAAGGGGCTTTATGAGCTCAACTGAACTCAACTCATCCTTTTCAAGAACCTAACACTTGTAAAGTGAGTGATTGGAATGAAGTAAGTAGTAAGTAGTGTGTGGGTTCGAAGTCCTTAAAAAGATATAAGTAGACAACTCTCTCTGTGACATGCCGATGAATGTTGAGGTCAAAGTGAAGAGGTATAACTAAAATTAGAATAGCGGACCCCGCGTAATCCTCTAAGGTTTGACCCAAAGGCTACCTAACACTTGTAAAGCGAGTGATTGGAATTTGTCTCAAATTAAAATAATGATGTGTGGGTTCGAAGTCCTTAAAAAAGATATAGACAACTCTCTCTATGACATGACGATGAATGTTGAGGTCAAAGTGACGAGGAATAACTAAAATTAGAATCGCGGACCCTGCGTAATCCTCTTAAGGTTTGACCCAAAGGCTAATGGGACGGTACACACACAGGCAGTGGGAATGTTCAACAATTTCTGTAGCACGTGTGCGTTCACAATGACTTTCGACCTTAACCCTTCTGTTTGGGTATTCAACGCAGGCCCAGTGCAAATAACCTCGAATGTCTCATGCGCAGTGGGTATGTTACGACTAGGGTTTGCTCCCGGGAATTCTCGGTACTAAAAATACCGGGAATTCCCGGGAAATTTGAAAATGTTTAGTACCGGGAAATCAAAACTATGTCCCGGGAATTCCCGGTACTGCACAAACACTAAATCCTTGGTACGAAATTTTGATTATTAAAACTGCGTGTGTGGCGCGCGAACACAACCACGACAGAAGTACGTGCACGATTCGTACTCGAGGGTAGTCGGTACTATTCGGTACTTTTCGTTTCGGATTCGCATCTTCCCCGCCGCCCGGTCCGCCTGCCACAGTGCCGCACCTAACTTGATACTGTGACGACGCGACGTAGTGAGTGTTTTGTAAAAAGTAATAAACTGGTGAGTACAATATTACATCCTTGTTTAATTATTTTATCATGAACTAGATGAGTTTGTATATACTAAAATTGTTTTCACGACCCAACAGCGCTGAGATGTGTAGTAAAATTGTGAATCTCTTAGGTCTTAATTCTCTTCACGAGACATTGGATAGTCGGATTTACTTCAAGACCATCTTGAGCCACCGAGTGCATCAACCTCTGGCATATTTACCCAAGATAGGCAAATGAGCAATAAAGAGGAGTTAAACCTTGAAATCCAAAAAGCGATCGCAGCTCCCGATCCAAAATCAAACCAGCCAGAATCTGATACAGACAATTCACACATTGCATCCTTGGTAAAAGTAGAAATGGCTCTCTGGGAGAATGGCGGACACCGTGGACATTATCTTACCATAGCTCACAAACATTTAAGCACCATTCCACCAACCAGTGTTGAACCGGAACGCATATTCAGTTCAGCAGGATATATATGCAACAGATTGCGAACAAGACTAAGTGACGAAACCCTTGACGCAATTTTATTTTTACGTACTCACTACCAACAGTTACGGTCCTTTAAAAAAAACATTTGAAGTTATTCTCACTAGGTATGGCACTAAATGCATGACTGATTATTTTTAAAATTATTTTGTTTTCAACATCATTGATGCGATGATTGAATATTTTGTTTGTTATTGTTAAAAATGATTTATGTTATAGTAGTAGAATTAAGGAACCTTATTATAGAGAGTGCTTGTGCATGGCACGACAGAAATGTTAAAATTATATTATTATTTCAATCGTTTAAAAACTTTGTTGATTATTATTAGATAGTTACTGTACTGATTGTAAATTTAAAGACTGATTGTGAAGTGGTACTGTGGTAGGTTGTGATTTGTAATCTCAATTACAAAATTTATAGCTAATTAGTAAATTACTAAGTTGATTAAATATTTTGAAAAGTGTCTGGGTGTTTAATTTTGTCATACTCATAAAATAATAACGAAATTAAAATATTTTTATCCAGTACCGAAGTTTCGAAATTTCCCGGGAATTCCCGGTACTGGGTAGGCTCCAGTACCGGGAATTCGAAAATCCAGTTCAGTTCCGGTACTGCAATCCCTAGTTACGACATTACATTAAAACGAATTGTTTTTGCACTTTCTTCATGTAGTCCCGAGGATACTGTCACTGTTATACAGTAGATGAACATAACCTAAATTATTTTTGAGAAAATCTATGCGAGAAATTACCTTTAATTGATTGTTGAAATAGGGATGATAACACACTAACTGACTAAAAAAAATATGATTCTGTTCAGTCCGTCAGTTAGATTATCGAAAAAATTTGGATACGTGTTTTTTGTTTTATCAGTCAAAGATCACGAGTTGTTGTGACGAACTGACGACACATTTGAGTAAAAAAATGTACTCAAATGTCTTCATTTTTTGTAAAAAAGAAAAATATGTGTCCCATATTTTTTGGAAACCTAGGTATCTGACGGACTAATTTGATTTTTTTTTTATCATCTAATCTATTGTCTCTACGAGCATGGGTTGAAGTGAAGCTTTTGGGGTAAGGGAGAATAACGTATGTACAACCACAGAAATCTTGCCTTATTATTAAGATTTCTGTGCGTACAACATTCTGAGATAGAAAAAAAGCCCCCAACAGTGACAAATGTGACAATACTTAAAATGTTTTCGGGGCAGTCAAGATGCCATCACAATCTTGTAGCTTCTGACGACACGAAAGAAGAAGAACATACTGTTTCACATATCCTGTGATTCCAGTGGTTATCAGCCTACAATGTCCCTACAGCTAGTGCACAGGCTTGCTCTATCTAAGAGGAAGATTCCGTCAACATTACCAATGAGTATACAGTGGCCGTTACAGACTGTTAATATAGGTCGTACAAACCCACACATGTTCGCGTCATAAAATCCGTCAACTAACACGGCGTAAGTAAATGTTTATCTAACAGCCGGGCCACATGTACTTACCTAGTGGATAGTACAGAACTCACGTCGGTCGCCTCATTGATAACGTCACTGCGATCATATCATTTGATTCATTACCTAGCCTCCACGTTGCTCTTTGCATTATTTGATTGCATTGTTCCACTGATGTGATCAACCTATGACCTTATCTGGAATCTTTTGGCTAAATTGTAACTGTTTGATTTTTTTTGTACATATTTGTTTAAACAACAACAACAGCCCATAACGTCCACTGCTGGACATAAGCCTCTCCCATGATGGGAGGAATTTGCCGTAATCTCCACGCTTGGCAGGCGGATTGGAGATCGCAATGATGAAAGAGTACCAGAAAACGCTGCTGCCCATTCTCTGATCTATGGAGGCGCAAAGTGTTCTGCCTCACACATTAGTCGCCTTATACGACACCCGTGAGTGTAATGGGTTGGTTCTATTCTACTCCGCCGGATACCACACGGCTATTGTTTATTCAGCCTAAAATGGAAGTGGATTATCCACGTAGCGCGGATGCACCCGGAAGCAAAGATCGTCACTCACTGGACGCCTGACGGAGGATATCGCCGTCGAGGAAGACCGCGGCGAAGATGGTATGACGATGTGTGATCTTGTTTTTCCTTTGCCCAGAAGTAGGTCCCTTGGCTATAAAAAAAATGATACCGCAAGTCTACTTTCGACAAAGCTAGCGGGAGATCAAAAACATAGCGTGACGCCTTGGAAGACTTCCTTATGAATCTGCTAGAAGAGACCCTAAACCGAAAGAAGTAAAAGGAAAATAGAGGCTTAGGAGTGTGACAGTTCAGGCTCTAATTTTTGATCTAAAGATCTGGAAGAATTCTGTCCAAGTGTCCATACTTCTGTTGGTAAGCGGTATGAAATCCCGAACGCGCAACATGCTTGTTGCGTGCTTGGTGATATTAGGATCGTCCCTTCTCTGTGAGATCTTGCCCTGCAATGCGAGTTTCTTGCCCGTTCTTCTCCAGAGAGATCTACGCTAGGGAAAGGACAACTACAGAACTTTCACAGTTTTTATGTCTTGTGACTGGGACTGTAGCTATATTAATGTTCATCTTTGTTCCGACAATTCAAAGTGCCTGTAACTGGTCTACTTGAAATAAATGCTTTGATTTTGATTCATATATACATTTTTCATAAGTAATAATTTTGTATTTTAACAGTCATTTTTTAGGGTTCCGTACCCAAAGGGTAAAAACGGAACCCTATTACTAAGACTTCGCTGTCTGTCCGTCTGTCTGTCACCAGGCTGTATCTCATGAACCGTGACAGCTAGACAGTTGAAATTTTCACAGATGATGTATTTCTGTTGCCGCTATAACAACAAATACTAAAAACAGAATAAAATTAATATTGAAGGGGGGCTCCCATACAACAAACGTGATTTTTATAATAATTGGTACGGAACCCTTTGTGCGCGAGTCCGACTCGCACTTGGCCGGTTTTTATCGATGGTTATACTTCTTTTTGTATCTAATGTACTACTTATCGCCATAGTGGTTTTACCAGGCAGGATAAGCATTTAATTATTAAGAATAACTAGTATTTATCGCATTCAACCATTTTCCCGGAAGCGGTAGGCATATCTAAAAGGTCAGGAAAGGGTACTCAGAATTAGCCACAGGAATTGGAATATGCGCAAAACACTTTAGCACCGTGTTTTACACGCATGACATGAATCTTAAATTACTTGGAACAGGCTTGCCAGAAATAATTTTCCCAATCTTATTGGAGCAAAACTGATCTACCCATTATAACTATACCCACAGGCACTCAAAGTTCTTCACATTCCTCTTTCATAAAGGAAAGTATGTATAATATGTCGGGTATGTGTACGATAGCTCAAACAAAAGCCCCTTAGGTCTAAGCCACGGTCTCGGGCGATGCGACATGCGTCAGTATAATTGCACCGCTCTATACGCGACTTGAGTCTAGAAATACACCCGCGTGTTGTGTGTGACTTCACTTCGGCAAGTCGCGTCGCTGTGAGTGGGCGATCAATCAAACCGACCGGCGACCGGACCAAACTCCAAACTAACTTCTTCTATTGGTTACCCCGCAGTCATTAACGCAAGACGCGTGAAGGAGCTCTTTGCTAAATAATAACAACGGCTTCGGATTTTCAGGTTAAACCGCGCTTGCCAAGGTCGGTGTGTGGATGTGTAACCCCATGTCCCCCCCATTACATACCGAGATTCCCCCGTGCCTCGGAAAGCATGTTAAGCCGTTGGTCCCGGCTGTCATTTGTAGATCTTTGACAGTCGTTACAAGTAGTCAGTGGCCCGAAAGTCTGACAAAGGGGTAAGTCGGACCAGCACCCAGTTCTAACCGGGTTGTGGAGGTCAGATAGGCAGTCGCTCCATGTAAAAATCTGGTATTTGGGTGAAGCTGGAAGCAGACACCAAAATAATTGGGAAAAACCTAGGCAGATGATGACTGTCGCAAAACGCGTGACGCTTGAGCGTGTCGTTCGTGGCCAAGGGTTAAACAAAAGTATGCATACGTCTCATACGTATATGCTATCTTGAACAAAAGCCACTTAGCCTGGCTCCAACCCACGCGGAACATCGACCTGCGAAGGTCAGGTTCTGCATTGTGTCATCCTATAGAACATCTACACCTTTATATTTATTTAATTATACGAAAGCCTCCTTCTCCCTTAATTTAAGTGTCACGCGCATCATGAATTTTGAGCTCGGTAATAAAAATGTTGAACTTTATTCCTGTCAGTCAGGCTTAGTGCTTCCTTGGGAAGGTTTTATCTATTCGAAATAAAATAGAAAGACATTTTTCTTTAGTGTTAATGGTTTTAGAAAAAATACTCTATAAGCCACAGCGGCAGCGGTTTAGCATGGATGATGGTACCAAAAATATATACAGGTTGTAAACGGACCCTGCATTCTGTACAAACTAAGTAACTCTACGCAAAAATGATTGCAACGACTTTTTTTTGGGGTGAAAAATCACGTTTTCCGGTACTACTCAATCAACTCAATGTAACGCACTCAAAACATTATGACTAGTACGGGAGACGTGTCAAAGTTATAACATTAAAAAGTATGGCCAAGAACAAAAAAAATATCGCAAGCAGGGAGGACAAGTACCTTTCGGCTTCGTTAAAGGTACTTTTACACCTTTATGGATGATGGATGGCTATACGAGTAGGGGACGACAAGATGGATGGACTTTTTTTTTATGGAACAAGCCCGCCACACTATTCCCAAACCGCTGTAACTCCTGAAAGCCAGAATCAACAGTGGCGACCACCAGAAAAGCGCCGAGACAATGAAGCTCGACGAAGTCCCAGAGAATGAGTTTAACTGTCTTGGATCCCGCAACGCAATTAAACAGAAAAGTATAGTGGAGTAGGAAAAAAAAAAAAGATGGTTGGACTTTGTGTGTAAGATGATTTAGACTGAAAGTGACCAACGAGATGACGACTAATAAAACAGTTTCGATGAAGAAGACATGCTAGGCCGACCCCAAATAAATTAGTTTATCTACACCCATGCTATAAATCCTCTATAAAAGTATCTGAAACAGTTAGCTTATTGCCAACATTAAAACAGCCAGTGTCATAATAACCATTATAACATCCAAACGGGTGTTATAATGTTGTACTAAATTTCATTATGCAACTCGTTTTAAAAAAAGAACATTGTCTAGCACGTGCGATTCACTACCACAGCGCCGTAATTAAAAAAAAAACGTATAAGTAAATTCGAATTCAAGTCGTATCCCGCCATTTTTGTTTCCTATTAGTATTGCATTATGTACATACTTTGTTGTTTACAAAAATGAGTGATACAAGCTTTGTGCATTTTAATAATTGTACAATCCAAAATGTAAATAATTATATTATTACCTATACATGGTTTGTTTGTATTAAATACTCAGCAATTAAACTTTCCATGAATTTACATACTTCTTACAACACTACAACACCTTATGGTTTCAGAAACTTTTATATGGAGGATTCATATCATGGATAAAGTCTTGTATGCAACTGTATATAATTAGGTATTAAAACACTCATGTGATACTATTATCACACTCGGCTTTGCCTCGTGTGATAAACCCACATTACCCCTCATTATACAACAGTTGCATAAATAACTATTAAAGGCAGGAGAATGATGATTAATGTTCTAGTAAGCAATAAAAAATCTCACACAATATTCACTTACAAACAATGCTGATTCAATCACGAATATATCTAACGTGAGACATACTGAAGACGTAAGGAACGTTTTCGCGAGTAGGTGCTAATTCGAGATGGAACGACTAGAATACAATAAAATTAGCATGAACGCCGTAGACACGAAAGAGAATCGACAAATCTTTTGTTCATCTGTCATTTTGTCGATTCAATGACAGATGAACAAAAGATTTGTCGATTCTCTTTCGTGTCTAGGGCGTTCATGCTAAGCGGGCAGATAGCTAGCTAGTTTTCCTTATTACAAGCAGAAATTTAACAAAATGCGAGATGAATAGTTTTAATTTCATTAAGATGTATTGAAGAAAATGGTCCTATTTTTGTGAATCAACAACCAATTTGATGTTATAGAAAGAGCACTCTTACTTCTATTCGATTAATTAATTATAAATAGCTGTCGATTTTCCCGTTTAACTACATAACCAAGTATTAAAACGATCCGTTTGCTGATCTGATTAATATGCATGAAACTGAATACGTTGACAATAATCATCCGGTTGTCTTATTCATTCTCTTGGCTCGTATAGTGTATCTTATAATCGTGGTATTGACGTATTCCAAGTATTAAGGAAACATTATAATCAACGGTGTGAGCCGGACGTGCGAATAAATGCGTACGTAGTAAATGTCACTACACTCGAAAGCGCTCTTAGCCCTAGTTCGCAAGAGCGATGTTTTGCGATGGTTTGTGCTTTTAGGTGCACACTGGTGATTCTAAATGATTGGTTCAATACTAAAAGTTGAAAATCCAGTCGTCATCATCATGAGGCAAGCCTTTTCCCAACTACGTTGGGATCCGCTTCGAGTCTAAGCGGATGCAACTGAATACCAGTATAAGGAGTGACTGCTTATCTGACCCAGTTACTTAGTAAGACCGTCAGAGTTGAAAAATAAAAAAATCGAAGTGTTAAAAAATCCCCAAAAGAACGAGACATAGATCCTTAGCTTGCTGACTGCGTAGATCTTCGTACAATCGTACATGCTCATAGCAAACCACGGCATGGTTTTACTAAGGAATTGGCCTCATTGAGGCTTAGCTCCACATTGCAAGACTAATATTTGTCACTCGTTCGGTCTGTACTACTCAAGAGATGAAGCTCCTAGATGTATCGTTTCAATCTTAAACTTCGCTATAACATGGATAACACCCCATTATTCGCGACACCTGGTGTGGTGTGAATGGTGTGATGCGATACGCTTCACTTCTCTCTCTCGCGTCGCGGTAACTTGTGGTACTTATACTAAACAACTTTTTACGTTTGTTTTTCGGAAGTCGCAGTCTCAAGGCCCATGTTTGTGATATGTTTGCGTTGCTCGTGGTCCACGAGCGAGAGAATCGCGGGGATATTATCGTCCTTGCCACGTTTTTCTATACACTCTCTTTTGGGCTGTCTCCACGAGCGAGAGAATCGCGGCGATATTTTCGTATAGAAATACGTTGAATCGCTGCGATTCGCTCTCTCGTAAAGGTGGCCCCGAAGCTCCAGTATGGCTTAGGCCTTACGCTCAGCTAGAATATTTCCGTCGCGCCGTTAAAACCGAGGTGCCTTGTATATCTTCTCAGTTTAGAGCCTAAAATGAAAGCCCATAGCTAAGACCGTCTTCTTCATTATTAGCTTTATCGATATAATTTGTGTTAGCAGTTTATTAGCCCCTTTTGGCAGTAGTTATGAAAATGTGTCTGTCTGAGTTTCTGTCTGAATGTCTGTTTTCTTATTGCTTCAGCAGAATTTATTTAGCTTGTTTGGAACGTTGAATAACGTTACTGTGCACGTGCTTTGACTAATATATGTTTTAGCAAAGTAACGTTTAATATATAAGTCTCGATCTTAGACGTCAAGCATTTATGTTGATTGCAACATGAGTGTAGTCTATAAATACATGAATAATTCCATAACATAATATTTTGTAAATAAGGCCGATACACTAAATAGGCAGTTGGCGGTTAAGAGCCATTTCACAAAATTCAAACGCTCGAGTTTAGGTAAAAGACCGCAGCTTTGTGTATGTGTGCGTAGCTATCCACACTTACACAACGCGAACAATGCAGCGCGAGTGTCGAGACGGACTAAACAATCTTGGGCCGTTATAATCGTAATGCACCTTGGTTTGAGATTTAGGCAAAACGATAATTTATTTATTCAGTATTTTATCTATTAAACCCTTCTAAACTAATAAAACACAAATATATGTTATGTAAATATGTTTTTTATGTGTATGTTTCTATTACATATTTATTATTATACTTTTTATTATATTTAGTAGGTAGGAAGGTTGATAAACATGATAATCTTCATTTCGAAGCGCATACTCTTTCTGGTTCCATAAATATATTAAATTCAAGCGTTTACAGTATTTCACAGTAACGAGGTTTTTCCATATTCTTACTTTTGATCGACTGATTATACTCTCAGAGTTGAAAGAATTTTTTTAAGGATACCTACTCTGTGTAGGTGTACCTATGATATATCATGAATTGCATCTATTTGCTTTGTTCATAAACTTCTTCCGTGTCGATGGCCATCTAAATTGATTCCCCTCAAAAATTTAGTACGAGTTCCTTTAGTAGGTATTAAAAAAAAAAGTACTAACAAGTTTTAATTAAAATTAACATTGGTGCCGATTCCCTTGTTTACAAACTAAACCAAATTTAAGTTCAGTGCATCTTTTACTTTCTATTTCATTAAGAAAAGGACAGAAGATAAATTTTAGTTACTTTCTGTCAAATTAATCAGCGCCATACAAGTTTTAGACGCGATTAAAAAGTTGACTACTAAAATTACATCAAATTACGTCAGGTGCTGACTAATTTGACAGGATTAAACTAATATTTATCTTCTGTCCTTTTCATAATGAAATAGAAGAAAAAGATGCATTCAACTTAAATTTAATTTAGTTTGTGAACAAGGGAATCGGCACCAGTAAGTCAGTTTATTAGTATGTTGTTTTGTAGAATATGTCAGGAATATACTACGACTTCACGTTCTCATGTAATGTTCCCTGATAATGCCAAAAGAATACACGCTGACGTGAGCGAAGCCGCGGGCACAGCTAGTTGTAACTAAAACAATCAATTTTATTAAATCACTTTCCACTAGTACCCTGCACGGCGGGCGTCTCTTCTAAAAGTACTATCCTCTGTTTTCACGCGATTTCTCATTCTAAAATGAAAACAAAATAGCTATCAAATTTCGGACCCCATATATTTCTAAAGGAGTGTTAAGTGTTTTCGAACCCTTCAAATTGTAATGAGGGATTTTCTTTTTAGCTCTTCCCTAGTCGCTGGATAGATGGCGCTGAACTTAGTATGATAATGCAAAGAATAGAACTTAAAAAAACTGATTATAACAAAGCGCGAGAAAACTATGTTACATTCGGAAGTTCCGGGGGAAACTGACCAAAATACTAATATTAGCATAAATTAGGAAAAACGAAAATTTTATCAGTCTAGGGTAATTTAGGAACAGTCACATGTTAAAGTTGTCAGTCAACGAGCGTATTTGACGTGACGCAATGTTTTTTTTTCCAAGCGTTTTGGCTTTGGCACCAACTATCATAGTCAGTTCAACGCCATCTATAGAGTTCTTGGAAACTAAGTTTTTTTTTAATACCTCAAAAGGAAAACCTCTCATTACGGTTCTGTATTCCATGTCGATATAATGAGGGATTTTCTTTTTAGCTCTTCCCTAGTCGCTGGATAGATGGCGCTAGGTGTAAGTATGATAATGCAAGGAACGGAACCTAAAAAAACTGATTTTAACAAAGCGCGAGAAATGTTGGTTATATTCGGAAGGTTAAGCAAATGAAAGTGTCAGTCAACGAGAGTATGTGACGTGACCCAATGGTTTTTTTTCAAGCGTTTTGGCTCTGGCATAGTAACTTCAACGCCATCTATAGAGTTCTTGGAAACTAAGTTTTTTTTTAAAACCTCAAAAGGAAAACCTCTCATTATATGTTAAGAAAAGAAAATTTATATGTCAGTGTCAGGTTGTATGTTGAACAAAATATGATTCGCGATCGTAGCAAATAATGGATTTGCGGAGTTATAATCAACTCATCAATGAAATAAGTTATAATCAACTCATCAATGAAATAGTCGTTAGAAAATTTGAATTTCGTGGGGTACCTTACGTGATCGATAACTATGTATATGAATTGCAAATAAAAATAATATCCACCTCGCTTCTGTTTCTTTTTTCTTTTATTCTTTCCTTATATTGACACAATGATAATACAACCCTTACGCCCCATTGCTAAAACTAATAAAACAGAAATATAACAATTCATTTACAAACTACTAAAATAATACTTTACTTGATAATAAACAAAATTCCAACCTAACGAAAAAAATACAAAGAGAATCAAAATGTTGTAGTCGTAGTATAACAATGCGTTTACGATAGATACGCTCGAAAATCGGGACGCGGAAAAAATGGCACAGGTCCTTCGCCGATGGGCGCTCGGGCCGTACTAATCCGTGCTCACTTATGCGTCGTAATTTATTCTAATTTAGAGTGATGTTAAAAATTATATTGTATCTGATTAAATGAATTGATTTTAATAAAACTTTGGAATTAGTTTAGTAAAAGAACATAGTTTATTTTTACATTTTTTTTCAATGTAATTACGCTTTATTTAAACCAAAAAATCACGATAAAATAGCAATATAAAACGTAAAAATTGACCTAAGACTTTATTTTTTTACTAATTAATGTTATTAATTATCGATATTCTAGAACATTATCTGTCGACAAAAGTATATTTCTGATGCTTTGTGTATTTTTTTGAGTGAAATTTATAAATATTTATGATAGAATTAGGAGTCTGAAATTGACTCTGCGAAGATTATTTAGTAAACTAGTTGTGGGAGATTAATCACTACATAGTAAACAAATAAGTTTTTTGTAAATGTCAATAAGAAAAACTGATCTATTTTTAACATGTATTCAAAAATGCCAGGATGTTCTCTAAGATGGTAATTTAGGTGACTAAAGTCTTAGAAATTTGCGCGAAAACGTGAAATGGCTCTTAAGCATCGGATTTTTTATAATTAAATGATTCATATAATTTATTTTATAAAACCATGTACTTACAGTATTATTTCTGACATGAGGAATGCCTATTATAAAAGGAAAATAATATCCCTTTATAATATAAAAGATGGTGAATGGAGAACATAACATCGTAATTTATTGCGAGCCAATTTTGCCTAGGTAGTCTTGATACTCGCTACACAATATAATTTTGCAACAAAGCATAATTTCCAACAACGACACTATGCTAGTAACGCGAGTACACCAACAATTTCTGCATAGTGCATTCGTGGCTGAAATTAGCCAGTATTACAGGCATAAGAGCTAGTGGCATAGAATTATAATATTTTGCAAAGCAAGGAAAATATGGACGTCATAAACTCATAAGTATGAGACATTCGTAAATAATGTATGATGAGCCATTGTTCGGACCACACGTGCGGTGTGGTATATTTGCGTATACGTATGCCAATAATATTCTATATCTACATAGAACTTAGAGAAGAATACGCTTGAAGAGGCATCCTTCACTCATACTTACGTGGCAGAATATGACGCTCCTTCCCTCCTGTCCGTCGTGTACGACTATCTTCGGAGCATGTTTTCTGGCCTATTTAAGTCCTGGAGGGTTCCAATGAGGCCTTTGACGGAGCTGTCCAGCATAGCTATTCACAAAGCTTCGATTCAATTCCGATTCGGAAAGTCATATGTCTATCTCGCTCGTTTTCGTAATGCCAAAAAAGATAGACATAACGACTTTCCGAATCGGCAATCGAATCGAAGCGTTGTGAATAGCTATGCAGGTCACAGGTAGGACTAAAAGGATCGATTCGAGAAGAAAACCCCTGTGACTTTCTCCAAAGCCCGAAGTGCCATATGCATGCCTAGGTTCAGTAGAAAAGAACACTTGAAAATTGCAATAGACATAAAACTGACTTTGCAGCAAGCGAATAAAGTAATGGCAGTATTAAATAAACACAAAGTTTCTCTATTGTAGTTTTATGAGAAAACTTATATGGATTTTGCATTTGGCTGCAGTCTATTTGTTGCAATTTTAAGTTTGCAAACATTCTCGAACGCAAACAACAGAAATAAGACGATTTATAATACTTTTGGTCCAATAAAAGGTTTAAAATTAGAAAAGGACTGGTCGTAACGGGGTCAAACTAGCTTATATTGGATGATACAGCATAATCTTTACAAATCTTGCCTAATGCGACTCAACAGGATAGTTTTCCCTTTAATTTTTGATAGAATAAATAAAAAAAACTTGAACCCAGCTGACGAAGTAAGAACTGTAAGTTCTTACTTTCTAATTCCATGCATGTTGAAAATGTTGTATTCATGGATCCACAAGCGACAGTATTGCAGTCAACTTTTTTTAATGGACACAGTGCACAGTTTGCTATCAGAAAAGCGGACGCCACAGTTATAGGCAATTTAAAACTTTTGTCAGAATAACCAATTTTTTTTGTTCGACCGTACGTGTTCATTTCTGGTAACTTTCCAATTTGGATATAGATTCCTTTTCTTTGTCGTGACATTTCGTTTTTATATTGGGCTTTCTTTGGCTACTTTCAACTATCAAAGTGAATGCCTTAACTTCATTGCAGTTATGCAAATACCAAGTTCGTGCTACTAAATGGTATTAAAATTAAAGCCTTTGTGTTTCTTGGTGTAGTCTTTATGAAACAATTAATGTAATTACATTGCTTGGGAACGTTTAGCATGACCCCTTTTTGTAATTAAGGCTGTGGTAAGAATGATGTTAGCTTTAGACCTTGAACAATGTGGTTTGTTTACCAAAGAGTATTGCACGACAAGGAAAGATCGGTGTCTTCGCCAAAAAAAAAAGGTAAAGGAGCATTTTCAATCAAGCTTATGGTTCAAATCAGGATTCAATTCAGTCCTTTGCCCTGCAGTGGGACTATATAGGCTTATGATGATGATAATGATGGTGGTTCAAATGTGGATCCTTGATACTTAGCCTATTTATAACTTAACAAACTGTCATCTATAGCTCAAAATCAAAGACATTCAATCAAATATTTACGAGCGATAGACGGGACAAGACGAAGGAAATCGTAATTCAATACTTGTTACTCCGTAACTAATTCCATTATTTTCAGATTCTTTCAAAATGGAACTAGTGATTATAAAAGACAACAGTAGTTCCATCATGGAACTGTTAATCTTACTAGTGGAACTAGTGATTAAAAAAATCAACACTAGTTCCATTATTTTCAGATTCTTTAAAAATGGAACTAGTGATTATAAAAAACAACACAAGTTCCATCATGGAACTGTTAATGGTACTAGTGACAATGAAGGAATGTTACTACTTAGTAACAAGTCGGTCTTTCTAGTGTCACACACACGCTTGTCAGGTAGGTAGCATTCGTGTGTCAAAATTTAAAATGTTCGGGATCAAAATTTTAGTATGAAAATATTCCCAAAATCCGCTAAGTATAAAAGTCTTATAAAACTCTTAGCTCATCATCCAAAGACGTTCTTGAATCCAGATTAGGAAAAGCAAATCAAATCGTCAAGGTCAGACCGGTACGCATTTAGCACATTAACGCATTGTGGTTTAATAACCTTATACTGCTTTTAAAACGATGACTCGGTACGTGATTTAATTTCAGCGAGAATTTTTTTGACACTCCTGTCCTATACATCCGACACGTGATGTTTGGCAAACATCACGAGATGAGTGACCGTTCATGTTATATGAATGCTGTGACTGTATGAATCACTTTTTCCTGAAATCTTGTTTGTTTATTATAGAAGTACAACAACTACTGAGGCCAAGAAATGATGACTTTGTTTGTACCATGGATTCGAAAGAAGAACAATGGAGTAGGCTTCACGTCATCATCAGCATTTTCCTAGCCCAGATCACCTACTGCTAGGTATAGTTCTCTCCTTTCTTCTGTCACACTTCCTGGTCCTGTGTGTCCGCCATCCTCATCAGTGGCACCAAACCCAGTATAAGCTGGCCTATTATTCTGTTAAAACTCCGTACTACGCGAGGCCAGCTCAAAACTGATATCATGTCCGGTCGACTGTGCTTCGTTAGCGTAAAGGAGTTATTTTATTCCCATGATAAGTTCATGGTCAGTGACTCAGTGGCTTATCGGATATTTCCGCAAGGATAGTGGTTAACACTTCCAGTCAGTCCTGCTTTGTTCAAAATATTAGGCAAGCTAACTAAACTATGGAGTTTTATAATTTTTCGAATACGCCACAAATTTTACAAATAGTCAAATTAGTCTTATAAAATATTTCTTGTACTTTTAAATGAACTTAATTTGCTGATTAAGCAAACACACCGCTTTTGATATCTCCAATTCGATACGACTAGTCAAATGTCTTAAGTAAGAGCCTTCTGCTATTTAGCGTGTCGATCTTCGATCATTGATCGAAGGTGTCGATGGCAATCTAAATTTAATCGGCCCATATTGAGCGAAGAGTTTGGCACAATCAGTAGGCACACTAGGCACCCACCAAATCTGAAAGGATCCGTGGGGAACCTTCAGAGATGTCCTTCGACAGGTTTCTGGACCCTGTCAAGATGACGAGTTTTGGTCGAAGTGCACAACTTGAATAATAATGGAAATCAACAAGACGAAGAAAATCAAGAGCTGTAATTCTTAAATTCTATGTACTCACGTCCTCTTTGTCCTGGCATGACGACGGCGCCCCTCTCCTGTCGCAGCAGGCTCTCGCCCTCCGCCCCTCCTTGGTGTGACATCTCCATGGCTCACAGGTGCACTACCAATATCATAAAACTGATACGGGCATCTGTGGTCTTGGTCGGCGCAATTGACGACGGCGTCTGCAAACAAAATTAGATCGTTGCAGAACATGTCTGGATCTCAAGATAATGTGGTTTTTGTCTTATAGTTAGGTTTTATGGATATAAATTATAAATATAATATAATTATACTATATAAATTGTTTAAATATGGATTTTGTGCTGCATAGTTCTCTTAGAGCTTTAATGAAGTTGTCAGGAACACAGAGGTTGCTGTCGCAAACATTCGTGAGCTTGTCTACACTAATATTATAAAGAGGAACGAAAGATTTGTATTTTTGTGTGTGTGTGTGTGTGTGTGTGTATGTTTGTAATGAATAAACTCAAAACCTACTGCACCAATTTCAAAAATTCTTTCACCATTAGAAAGCTACATTCACCTTGAGTAACATAGGCTATATTTTATCCCCGTAATCCTACGGCAACGGGAACTACGCGGGTGAAACCGCGTGACGTCCGCTAGTATTGAAATAAAAATAAGATGGCGGTAATAGTTCCGATTAAAGTCACGCGTCAAAAGAAAGGTGCCAAAGAAAGGTGCCACACAGCCGACAAAAATATGTGTAGCAATCAATCTTTTTGATGCCTATCACAGATAATGTCACACTTTTCCAACCTTCACAGCGTACACAGCAACAATGTCACTCTATTTTTACAAAAACCTGCATATACTATAAAACCAGATACAGGGGTATATTTTGTCTACATTTTCTGCGAAGATGTAATCTAATAAGCTAAGAGCTTGCTACGAAAATTGTGAAACGTGCGAGTCCGAATTGCAGATAACGATATCATTAATTGTGTTAAATTCATTAATGGTTCAGTACCAGGGCCGATAAGAAAATTTTCTTCGGCGATGACTCAAATAAAATACACTTTTGTATGAACAAAGACTAAACCTACCTACCTAGTGATTAAATTAGAATAAAACATTTATATTCAGTTGACTTTAGAGGCCTTTTTTTTCGGATGGGAAATCATCAAATTACTCCTCCCGCTCTGGGCAGAGCAGAGTGTCAGACTTTTACTGACTAAAATCCATCCATGTTCCTTCATCGCTCTTTGAGTTCCGGAGCCACGGTATCTCTGTCGAACAGTCCCGCAGCCCCGGCATGCATCGGCCCTTCCTTTTGCTGACATCTCTTTGAGGCTCACGTGGAACACGAACGCACCGTCGACACGGCGACTTTAGAGGCCTCACTTATTTCTTATCTTCAATGGAATAAAAATTCATACCAATTAAAAAGATAAACTTATGAGTGCTACTACAATAGCTTAACTTTATCATAACAAGGAGCTGGTTACTAGATAAACTACACTAACAATAATTTCAAGTGTGTTGTGTAATATTGTCTTATCTATTCGCTTTATCGCGTTGTTTATAAATAGCGTTTACTTCTATCAAACTACTATTGATTATATTGTAAAAGTGTAGTCTTTTAGTAGTGTAGTGGTACGTGGTGTTTTGTACTTTTGTATTATTATGTGTGGCAAATGATACTTGGTGATTTTACGGTATTATTTCTGACATTTCTAAGGGGATGGCAGGGTTCAAATCTAGCTGCTCGACGAGGTGGGCAAGCTCTTTGAAAGAGTCATTGCAAACCGCCTCGCCGAGCACCTTGCGGGGACTGGGCCGGACCTTGCGGAACACCAGTTTGGTTTCCGCAAGGGGCGCTCTACGGTGGACGCCATCATGCGCGTGAGAGCCCTCACGACGGGGGGTGCGGTGTCCAGGGGTGGGGTTGTCTTGGCGGTGTCTCTCGACATCGCCATGCCCTGGAGCTGCATTAGGGAGGCACTCCGGTATCACCCGGTGCCGACCTACCTCCGTCGAGTGGTCGGGGACTATCTGACGGACAGAGCCGTCATCTACCCCGGTCGCAGCGGAGAATGGTACCGGCGAGAGATGTCGTGCGGTGTTCCGCAGGGATCGGTCCTAGGGCCGTCCTTGTGGAACATCGGTTACGACAGGGTGCTGCGCGCCGACCTCCCTAGTGGTGTCAGCGTAGTTTGCTACGCTGACGACACGCTGGTGCTGGCCCAGGGGAGGTCGCACGAGGCGGCGGCCGAAGCTATGACACGCGGGGTTGCGATAGTCGTTGAGAGGATCCGGCAACTGTCTCCGTCTCGAGGTGGCATTGCACAAGTCCGAGGCCATGTGCTTTCATGGGCCTCGGAATGCGCCACCTCCGGGATCCCTACTCACGGTAGGAGGGGTATCCATCGGTGTCGAGTCGACTTTGAAGTACCTAGGACTCGTCCTCGACAGCCGGTGGAACTTCGTGGAGCACTTCCGACGTTTGGCCCCCAAACTGGAACGGACTGGGGCTGCCTTCAGGCGGCTCCTGCCCAACCTGGGGTGGCCGAACGCCTCCTGCCGGAGGCTCTACGCGAGAGTCGTGCGGTCCATGGCCCTTTACGGAGCCCCGGTGTGGGCGCGTTCTTTGAGGCGGCGAGCCGCCCACTATCTGAACGCGCCCCAAAAGGTGGTAGCCGTAAGGCTGGCCCGGGCGTACCGCACGATCTCCCGCGAGGCGGCGAGCCTCCTTGCCGGATTGCCGCCTTGGGATCTGGAGGCGATAGTCCTCGCGCGCCTGCATGAATGGCGCGCGGAGGCGCTACGCCGGGGGGAAACTCCGCTGCAGCGACAAATTGTCGCTCAGCGGACAGACTTCCGGCGGGATCTCATGGCGACATGGAGAGAGCGACTGTCGCAACCCCGTGCAGGGCACGCCACGATAGTGGCGATAAGTCCCCTCTTTGAGGAGTGGCTTGAGAGACGCCACGGCGTCCTCACCTTCCGCCTGACGCAGGTCCTCACCGGACACGGAGTGTTCGGGAGGTTCCTGCACCGAATCGGGCGGGAGGAAATGCCCGGGTGCTTCCATTGTGAGGATCGACCGGAGGACACGGTGGAACACACGGTGGAGGTGTGCCCCGCGTGGGCGGAGCACCGCCGTGTCCTCGAAGCGGCGATCGGCGGCGGCGACCTCTCGCGTCCGGCCCTGGTGCAAGCCATGGTCCGGAGCGAGACGGAATGGGACGCCGTCACCTCCTTCTGCGAAGCAGTAATGCTAGAGAAGGAGGTGGCGGAACGTGAGACGGAGAGAACCTCTCAACGTCCCGGCCGCCGCGGGAGACGCCCCGGGCGTCGGGGGCCACCACCACGTGGCCCCCGGCCACCGTAGGCGCGGGCCTGTGGACGGTGGGCTATGGGCTAGCTCGCCGTCCGTCCGTCTCATGACGACAGGCCGTGTCGACGGCGCGTTCGTGTTCCACGCGCGCCTCAAAGAGAGTCAGCAAAAACGAAGGGGTCCGTAAGGACCGATGCCTGCCGGGGTTGCGGGACAGTTCGAAAGAGATACCGCGGCCCCGGAACAAAAGGGCGATGAAGGAACATGGATGGGTTTTAGTCAGTAAATGTCTGACACTCCCTCCTGCTCCGCCCAGAGCGGGAGGAGTTATTTGATGATTTCCCATCCGAAAAAAAAAATAAAAAAAAATGGGTTCGGATCTAGAGATGTCTTTTTGCTTTTCTGACCATTTCAGGCAAAACACCTGACAATTCGCGAATCTGTCATTTTGCGTTTCTGATCACTTCCTTTCGAGCCATATTATCATGATTAATTTCGCCAGTTATGTTTATTAAAATCTAGTTTTTACTAGATTTTATAGGTAGCTCGATTACTTACTTAGGTAGGTACGCTTACCACCACACTATACCACGTTAATACACTAAATAGTTATTTGTAAGTTTTACGATATTATATTGATAAACGATTGTTAAGTCGATTTTCTATCTTGTTTCTCTCATAATAAGATTGTAGAATCTAGTTAACACTAAACTTAATCAAGCTAAGTTTGGCCCAGCGCACACCGCGCCGGAGGCGCAGCGGAGCGCATTTGAAGACAACAATTTAATATAAACCTTAACTACCTTGATACATGGTCAATATAAGAATAAATTCACACGCGGTACTCGGAGCGTCCTCAAGCTAGGGTCATTGCGCCGGTTAGCGACCAGTTAGCTGGGTTCCCCACTTAAGATGAGGAAAAAAAAATGTTATCTACACGCAAAATAGTATTTGTTAATGTGAATTTGTCCCAAATATAATCTAGTTTGGATACAATACATAAAATAAAACACATTCATACAAAAATATTTATAAAATGCTGAAAAAGTGAAAATATAGCGAAAACGTCGGTTTACGACCATTTTTATCAGTTTATGACCACCAGTGAGCTGGTTTGCGACCGCTATTTTAATATGAAAAATTTCTTAATAAAAACAAATATGGGAATCATTATTTTGGTGTAATTTTTTTTTTAAATTAAAAATAACAATCTTACATTTCTTAGGAACTTAATCATAGTTGTAATAGAATAAACAATCATTATTCAAACAATATCCTAAAATATATGTAGTAACATTTAAAAATAATCAACATCAATATTTTCTAGTCATCTGGTACCTACTACAAGAGCATGCGCGCGACCGTATATCAAGGTAGTTAAGGTTTATATTAAATTGTTGTCTTCAAATGCGCTCCGCTGCGCCTCCAGCGATGTGTGCTGCGCCTTTTAGTTACTATTTCCTCAAGAAAAGTCTCGGTTTAGGCAGTTCTGTCTGTCTGTTGTATTCAAATCAAACTTTCGAATCCCACATCCGGCTATTGTATTCAAAACAGAAACAATAATTAAGTAAGCTAATACAGGACACAATAAGCCATTCTCAGTTTTTTGTTACGGATTGTTTTTGTCGCATTTGATTTGTTCTCGCTTTTTGGCTTTAGAAGTCGAGAACGAATATTCAAAATTTCAAAGCCTCCGAATTCTCCGATTCCCAACTAAATTTGAGGAAATGTAGTTAGGAATACCCTAAGCAGATGATGATAATATGTCTATGGTGCAGTGGCGAAGGTTCCAAACAACTCGATTCCTACCGGATTCCCTTCGAAAAAGGGTACAGTCAGTATTCTATAGACTCATCTTATGACGTTAAAGATGTGTAGGTACTCCGGCTTACCTCTTACAAAAATTGACCCTTCGCTACTGCTATGGTGTCCTAGTACCTATTAAGTATTTAAAATTTTATTTTACATTATACCTACCTACCTATTAATTTGGTGTTATCAAAACAGTTGATAAGTCAACCATTAGGTTTTTTTGGTAACTGTTATATATGGGTAATTATTTCATTTGGTGTAAATCGGCTGTCCGCGATAATATCACCATAAATGAAGTTGGATTTTTACCGTGGATTAAAGTAACTTGTAATATGGAATGATTTCTAACTGGCGCTTCTTTTAAATTTTATATATATTAAGTAATTTAAAAGTTATTTTGTTCAAAAGGGCCAAAATGTCATTACCAAGGGGTGTCCGCTTTCCAGTTTTCGGTAAAACTTCAGCAAAATGTTCCATTAAATTCACGTTTACGGCTGAAACTACTGTATACCTAAAAAGTTTAATAGTTATGACATACATTATTGATTGCACAAATTAAAACGTATTGTAAAACACTGAACAGCAACATCGTACCTTTTGGTTCCTAATAAACTCATCATTACCGTGGCACAACGTAACGCGACATGCAGCTCTTCACTAAATAGCTTTGCACAAACCCCGCCGCTGCCACCGAGTGCCCCTGGCCACCATTCAGACGGCGAAGTGAACGCAGGTCGCGCAGCGCAAAATTAAGATTTTTTATATATTTTACAAAGTCGTACCGTGGTTTTTGTCACAGTAATATTGTCTTTCCCGTGGGTATCATTCCTCAGTAAGTATACGAATTGTTTATATTAATCGTATTTTATCTTATAGCCTAACTGTTTTGTTATGACGTAATCAGTAAAACATTCTGGAATATCTTATACGGTAAGTGTTACAATGGAAATTTCTGGATTTTGTCATTACCAAGGTGGTCATTACCATGGATTTCCGTGGACTTTTCTATCTACGGTAATGACAATGATTCCATGGTAATGTAATGACTATCTCCACTTATCCTGCATAGAGCTTGCCTTTTTAAATTTTTGCCTTGAGCTTATCTGATTTGTTATGACGTTTTATGTAGAACGTTTTCGAATTAACATGCTTAAAGTGAAAATTTCTGGATTTTGTCATTACCATGGATTGCCGTGGACTTTCAATCCATGGTAATGACAATGCTTCCATGGTAATGACAATGATTCTATGGTAATGACAATGATTCCATGGTAATGAGTATCTCCACTTACCCGAAAAAGAGCTTGCATTTTAAAATTGTTGCCTTTTATATCTGTGCACACTTTCCGTTAATTTTAGTGTCTGTATTTTGCGCAAATATTTATCGCATGATTATTTTAGTTTTTTTTATAATATTGATTGTTCCAGTGACTGAAGTAAATGAATATGCCGCGTAAAAAACAAGAAAATAAACAAGAATTGTTACGAAAAAAACGGATACATATCTAAAAAGAAAAGGTGCGAAAAAATAAATGTAATCCTAAGCTGTATAAAGAATACCTAGATTTTTTTAATGAATACCTACTTTTTTTTTTACAATCAGTACATAGGTACTGATTGTAAAAAAAAGAGATTATTTTCTATTATATATATAATGCCAAATATATGTGTTTTATTAAGATTATTTCGAGAAGCAAAATGAAAATAATAAATAAATAATTACGATAATCATATTATTATGGTCTTATTATTCATTCCTTTAATAAGTTCTAATATTCTATTATTTTAGAAACACACACATACACAGGCTATAGATGGGTACTGCAAGAGCTGTTCACTAATTGGAGATAGAAATATTTGTCATTACCATGTGCTATGGTCATTACCAAGCATATTAAATGTCATTACCATGTGCTATGGTCATTACCAAGCGTGCAACATGTCATTACCATGACGCTTAAAACTTTGCGGGTCCATATCTTCACAAATATGGAACCTAAGAGATGGCCTTCATTTTTTTTATAATCCTTGAATAAGAAACTTTTAACTAAGATGAAGTTTGCGATTAAAAACAATTTTATTTTTATTTTTTTAACAAACCGCCCAATTTGCACCAAATGAAATAAATACCCATATACCTACATACAAAAAGTTATGAAGTTTTTTTGCATTATTTAGTCTTGTCCATTATAGTAGCTGGCCCATCTCAAATTACTCTCAACCTTCATGGAGATGGGGTAGTAAAAAAAGAAGATAAAAACATACAGTCTTTTGCTCTAGGGACCCACCATTTAGAGCAGTGGTATCCATCCTTTCTTGGACCAGGGACCACTTTGGTGTCTCTATTGTTAGCAGAGACCATAAGGTCCTAGATTAACATGAACACCGCCAGGATTACATCTACGGTGGTGAATCTTTAACTCGCACAATGCAAAAATTGGAAAATGGGATGAAAACCTTTAGAATAAAGATAGTGAACGATATAAAAGCGATTGAAGTGAGCTCGAAAAACTAAGTAATCGGAATGAGTTAGTAGATTCTCAAAAAATGTTAGCACCTTGCCTCTGATAGGTTCAATTAATAAGGTTAGGTTGAGCTTGCATCTTCTTTGCAAGTTAAAAAGTAAGAATAACATTTAAACTTTTCGCGGAGCACATTCGAGTCTCCTGCGGTGAGCCGTGGCTCCACCGGTGGCCCACAGACCCTAGGTTGGGAAACCCTGATTTAATAGTAATTTTATTATGCAGGTTATAGGTATTTTTATATGAATTCATGTATATCTACACTAATATTATAAAGAGAAAAGATTTGTATTTTTGTGTGTGTGTGTGTGTATGTTTGTAATGAATAAACTCAAAAACTACTGCGCCGATTTCAAAAATTCTTTCATCATTAGAAAGCTACATTCACCCTGAGTAACATAGGCTATATTTTATCCCTGTACTCCCACGGGCACGGGAACTACGCGGGTGAAACCGCGTGACGTCCGCTAGTATTTTAATAAAAGATGACTAGTAGGTAATTAATATCTAATCTAAAGTATATTGATTTGATATTTTTTATACTTTAGCATTAATTACTTATAATAATTATATAAAATTATTTAAGTTGTGATAGCCATTGTTTTATTGTGTGATAAGATTCAAGGCAATTATTGTCACATGTTTAATCAAACATAAATGTTGTTGCTATCCATTCTCATAATATTATTGTTATCAGGTGGTCTAAAATGGCCGCTTTAACAGAATCGTCATATGAATCATGATAAAAATATACAATTGTTAAAATGGACATTATAGTCATACCATAAAGTCTATTTTAAGAATTTAACATTTTTAATGAGATTCTTATTATGATTCTGATAAAGCGGCCATTTTAGGCCCGCAGTACATAATAATATATCAAAGTGCAGACTGTCAGTTAATATTATTTGTAGGTTAATATAACTACTAATTATTTTATATTATCCTTGTTTCGAATACATTCATCAAGTATTTACTTACACTAAATAGTTTCCTTGTTGCAAAATAAACCTTATAACAAGTTTTTCTGAGGAAAAGTTTTGAATGCCACAATTAATTTAGGTAGTTTGTACTATCAAAGCACATTAACATTCTGCCTATTTGGTACTTAGTTCCATACATTCTGCACTGCCAAAGCAAATGAAGACATCCTTTTATAACTCTTTTAACTCTTGCACTTACAAAGAAAGTCATTACAATAATGATTGTGACTCACTCTTCACTCTTTGTACAAAACAAAATAGGCAGTATGTGCAACCGCCTGTGCCACTGCATTAAAACAAAAGTACCTAATTTAAATATTTCCTGGACAATTTTTATGAGCTCAAGTTATAAAAAATTGCAAAGCATTATTTTTTTATAATAAATTGTTGCCTAACAAATTGAAAACAAAATAATGCTACAACTTTTTCTTTTTTTAATAAAAATAATGATAACTATAATGTTTACTTAGCTTTAGACAATTTACTGTTTACCTTTTTAGAATTTAGGGGCTATTACAAGTTTTATTTTAAATGAATTTTTTAGCACAAGTCTATAATTTTAAATAAAATGGTTCAGTTCTACAATCTGAGCTCTTATGTTTCTTTATATTCTTGATGAGCTTTCTTCTTAATTCTTTTGTTTTCTGGGTAATTAAATGTTTTGTTATGATTAGTCTCAATTTATTGATTGTTTATGATTTTTGTTTTTGTTTTTAGGGCAAGCTGGCTGGTTATGTAGTATAATTTTCCTGCTGCATGAACATAGTATTTTTTTTAATGAAATACAAACTTCTTTCAAACTAAATAGTACGAACATAATTTAGAACATTCCTATCAACCTTATCTACAACTAACCTCACACAAGTGTACTTCAAGAATCAAATGTGGATATATTTGAAAAGAAATGGCATCAAACTTTCCAAAGCATTATCAGTGTACATTGACCTAACGGAGAAAATAGTTAACCGTTCACTTCTCACTGAATAAAAAACATAGGAACTGATTCTAAGACCGCATTCACACTATGATAAGATTCAACTGTATCCTATTAACTCGCAATCACACGTCCACATAACATCGCACATATTACGAAATAAGACGCGGTTCCAACACTGCTTCACTGACAACAAACTTCCAAATGAAATAAAAGAGATACTTAACCCGTTAGTTGTAGAGTTAGACACACCAAAATGACAATTTAAAATGTGCCCCCGCTGAGCGCGTGGTCGTCAAAACATTTATTTTTCAACACTTACCAGCACATAAATTGCGGGCACTACAACTTAAAATTGTTAATCTAAATACGACACTCTAAAGAGCTAAATTAAACATTTTTTATTCATAATAACTGCATTACAGTAGAATTCAAAAACACGTGCAACACAACCACCCCCGCTGGCGTCGTTCGTTGCACTTAATTTTGTATTGCCAAAATAAAAATTGTAACCTCATTCATCATTGAGAGCAGGGACTGTAATACCGATATGATTCCTGTATCGATATCGAAATATCGATATAGGAACTGATATTTTGGTACCTCTTTATCGATACTGGTACCGATATTTTATTTCAGTTCATCAATATATGTATTTATGTGTGTCTTTATCGGTACCGGTACTGATCCTAAAATAACGATATATTACCAATAAAATGATGTAGCACCTTCCTTCCTTTACACTTTAAGAGCCCCTTCCAAAAATTCAGTCGCTAGAGTTTAGGCAAATTCGTTGCGATCCTATGTTAGTGTGCATTGTTCATGCAGATACACGCACACACGGGTGCAGATCGAGCGTAGTGATCGCCTAAACCATTTTGATCCTGTAGACGATATTATTTTATGATACATAATTATAAAGTCAGTACGGTTTAGAAATAAAAGTCTGGAATGTGTGTCTACTGTATATTTATCACAATCGAAATAAAAATGGTTAATTTTGTATTAGAAGAATTTAGATACATATAAACATTTTACAAAATGATAAATAAAAGTGCGAGTTGGACTCGCGCACTGAGGGTTCCGTACAAACTTTTTAAAGGACAAACTTAATTTTTCTGGATCTGGGACTTTTGCGCGAAAAACATTTGCGCGAAGGACACTTGCGCGAACCCATTTGCGCGAAAAGACAAATGCGCGCATGGTATTTGCGCGATTGGACTTATGCGCGAACGGACTTTTGCGCGCCTGGAAACTTGTGCGACTGGACTTTAGCGCGACTTAATGGCCACTGAGGTTCACTCTGTAGAGTAAACATAACATACCCCTGTTATTTATACTTGAAGGTGGTTTTTTCTTTTGGTTTTTCTGTCATGGATGTCATTTTCATGGTTAAAAGGAGACGCTGATAACGAAATGAGATCAAAATAAAAATCCAAGATGGCGCCGAGGAAAACTTCTGTTTTTTCTATCATGGGTGTCATTTATATGGTTTTCGGGGTCGCTGATAATGAAAATGAGATCAATATGAAAATCCAAGATGGCGCCCAGGATAATTTTTGATTTTCCGTCATGGGTGTCGTTTTCATGGATTTTGGGGTTGCTGGTTACGAAACTGAAGTCGAAATGCAAATCCAAGATGGCGCCGAGGAAGCATTAAAATTAAAATAATCAGCGACCTCAAAAACCATGAAAATGACACCTACGTTGGAAAAACCGAACTTTTTTCACGGCGCCATGTTGGATTTGCATTCGACCTCATTTTTGTAACCAGCAACCCCCAAAACCATGAAAACGACACCCATGACAGAAAAACCGAAAATTTTTTTGGGCGCCTACTTGGATTTTTATTTTGACCTCATTTTCGTAATCAGCAACCCTAAAAACCATGAAAAGTACACCCATGACGTAAAATTTAAAATTTTCCTCGGCACCATCTTGGATTTTCATTTTGATCTCATTATCGTATCCAGGAGCCCTAAAGCCATGAAAACGACATCCATGATGGAAAAAACAATTTTTTTCTCGGCAACATCTTGGATTTTCATTTTGACCTCATTTTCGTAATCAGCAACCCCGAAAACCATGAAAACGACACCCATGACGGAAAAACCGAAAAAAAATTCTGGCGCCTTCTTGGATTTTCATTTTGATCTCATTTTCGTTATCAGCTATCCCAAAAACAACGAAAATGACACCCATGAAGAAAAAACCGAAAATTTTCATCGGCGCCATCTTGGATTTCATTTTGATCTCATTTTCATTATCAGCGACCCCAAAAATCACGAAAACAACACCCATGAAGAAAAAACCGAAAATTTTCGTCGACGTCATCTTGGATTTTCATTTTGATGTCATTTTCATAATCAGCGACCCCAAAACTTACTTACTTCTACATTATATTAATACTAGTATTTGCGTGGGTGCGCGAGTTGCGTGCAGCTCGCTTTTTGTCGTGTTCTTGAGAAGTATTCCTTACCATCATAAAATTTTGAGAATCCATAGGAATCCTTAAGATAATTGGAAAATCCGTTACAACTACCCCTATATCAGTACGAAAACCCTTAAGAACCCCTAAAACATTCTAAAAACCAATTTAAAAAAATATCACCTATAAAAAAAACCTTATTTAAAAACTCAGACCCATTAAAAAAACACTACCCTAAAGTTTGCTTGTCGTCGCCCTGAGTTACGCTTCACCCACTCAACTTTCGTTACGCTGCGGAGGTCGCCGGCTCGCTTCGCTCGCCACCTCCCCCCCCTTCGCTCCACTCGGTCTCGCAGGTTCGCTCCACGCAGAACCTACCTACCACCAGACAGGTTTCGACGCCTACTATAATATTTGTTCAAGCACCCAATGGCTATCTCTGACCGTTACGAAGTTATGGCCCTTTTATTTTTAGGGGAGGTTGGGGAGGGGAGGATACCCTCCGTTTACAAATTTAAACGCTCCTCATTAATAATTTATAGTAAAAATCAAAAAGCTGCTACGTGTCCTAGTTTCCGAGATACGGTGGGGGGAGGGGTGAAGGGGGGGAGAGTGGGGAGTTTTGAAAAATGATTTTGACTAACGCGTTGCCCCTTTATATGAATCTGAAAAAAAAAAATGTTTCAAGTCTCTCAACTTCCGAGATCCGCCTAAAGGGGGGAGAAGGGGGACAAGTGGGTCAACTATTGAAAACTGGTTTTTACTTTCCCGAGCCTCCTCTATACGAATCCGTAAAAAAAAAAAAAATATTACCAATCATAATAAACAACCAACGTCAAAAAAAAATCTTATCTAAATATGTACAATCAAAAAGTTTAATATAAATACTGGATCTAAAGTGGTAATCTGCGTATATCTCGGAAATATATT
Organism: Xestia xanthographa; assembly: GCA_905147715.2. Taxonomy (NCBI): domain Eukaryota; kingdom Metazoa; phylum Arthropoda; class Insecta; order Lepidoptera; family Noctuidae; genus Xestia; species Xestia xanthographa. The sequence continues at coordinate 8,047,550 of LR990664.1, read as the reverse complement.
CACGTAATAACTCGGGAGCGCTTGCGAAGCAAAGCGACTGCAAACTACACACCAAAAAAGGACAATAACATCATGGAATGGCATCGCAAACTTGGCCACATAAACGAAAAAGATTTAAAGAAAATGGCTAAAGATAACCTTATGTATGGTTTAAATTTAAATAACGAAGACATGGAAACATGTGAGACCTGCATCAAAGGCAAATTGTCCAGGTTACCGTTCGTAAGACATGATGATTTATACACAACCGATAACCTGGAAATAATCCATAGCGACGTTTGTGGACCTTTTGAATGTGATACACTGGCGGGATCAAAGTACTATGTTACTTTCACAGACGACTTTAGTCGCTATTGTCACATCTATTTCATTAAAAGAAAGAGTGACGTATTCAACGTTTTCAAAGAATACAAAAATGAAGTTGAGACGTTCTATAATAAGAAAATACCCTGCAAACGGAAATAACCTGCAGACGGACAATGGCACAGAATACCGCAACAAGGAGTTCGATGACTTTCTCAAATCGCATGGCATCAAAAGGAGATTGACCACAGTTTACACCCCTCAACAAAATGGGATTAGCGAGAGGAAGAATAGATCCTTACTAGATAAAGCCAGATGTCTGTTAATCGAGGCCAAGGCACCTAAAAAGCTCTGGGCGGAAGCGGTAGCAACCGCAAACTACCTTATTAACCGTAGCCCTTCCAAAGCACTGAATGGCGAAACTCCATTCAAGAAATGGCTAGGCCTAACGCCATGTGGACATCATCTTTACGTGTATGGCAGGAAGACCTTTGTTTTGAAAAAGAACAAGAGAGGCAAACTGACCCAGAATGCCAAAGAAGGCGTTTTTATGGGGTATTCAATGACCTCAAAGGCTTACAGAGTGTACATACCTGAAGACGATGATGTAGTGATAAGCAGGGACATAAAAGTCATATAGAAGATGTACTTCGAAGATGAAAGTCAAAACTATGATAAACTTATTAAAGAAAAGGAACATTCTCAAATACCTGAAAACAAAAACAATAATAAAAGGGTACAACAAATAAAAATTGAAATAGCTGAGAATGAAAAGGAAAATATGTCACAAAATTTCAATGAGCAAGGAGATGAAGTTTCTTCCGTAGAAGATATAGAATCTTACGATGACGCATCAGAAGTTTTAGAAATACCCGAAAATGGGAGGCCGCATAGAGAGAGGCGTCCACCCGCGTGGACCAGAGATTTTATTCTGGACCAGACTGAAGAAACTCACTTAGTCTCGGAGATATCCTATATATCCGATGAAAATGAAGATGATGAATACTGGCATGATGCTATAAAAGCCGAGATTAGAGCACATGTTAAGAATGGAACCTGGAAAATAGGAAAGAAGGACAAAGACATGAAAGAAGTGGACTACAAAATGGTTCTAAGAAACAAAATAGGACCTGACAACAGTATCACAAAGAAAGCCAGACTTGTAGCACGGGGTTTCACTCAGCGACCAGGCGTTGACTACAACGAAACATACGCTCCTGTAGCTAAACTAAGTTCGATAAGATCTGTTGTTGGAATAGCCATGGAAGAAGGTTTGAAGTTGAACCAGATGGACGTTACAACGGCGTACCTGAATGACGAACTAGAAGAAAAGATAGTCATGAAATATCCTGATTATTTAGAGGAATATCTGACTGAAATCATGGTTGATGAAAGCAAACAAGAAAATTTAACTTTGTACCACAAAACAAAGAGTATGCTAAATGATATAAGAAACAATCAAAAAGGGAAAGTTTGTCATCTTATAAAAGCTTTATACGGACTCAAACAGGCAGGGAGGCAATGGTACAAGAAACTCGACACAGAGTTAAAGAACATAGGTTTCAAAGCATCAGAAGCTGACCCATGCCTATACTTACTAGAGAAAAGAGGAGTTAAAGTCATAATGATTATCTATGTCGACGATTTATTAATTGCCTATTCGTGTCCTAGAAAGCTCCAAGAGATAAAAGACCTGCTAAATACGAAATTTGAGTTAAAGGACTTAGGAACACCTAAGCGTCTTATAGTGATAGACGTTATTTATAAGAGAGATGCAATCAAACTGAACCAAGAGAAGTTTATAGAAGACACTCTTATAAAATCAAAATGGAAGATTGCAAGTCCACGTCTACACCCATAGAACCAGGTCTCAAACTAGAAAAAGGAGGAAGAGATGAAAGGAATTATCTACCCTACAAAAATTTGATTGGCACACATGAGTGTGCCAATCAAATCTGGCAGTGGCAACTCGGCCCGATATAATGTTTGCTATTAGCTATCTCTCTCAATTCAATGATTGTTACGGAGAAGAGCATTTCAAATGTGCAAAAAGAGTGCTGCGATATTTAAAGGGAACAAAAAGCATTGGTCTTATGTTCAGAAAAAGAGTGTGGCGCTATCGACTGCCGAAGCGGAATATGTTGCTTTGACTGAAGCTGCAAAAGAGGCCATTCACTTGAAAAATCTATTCAAAGATCTTGGGGCCAACTATGACAGCATAGTCATATTAAACGACAACCAAGCTGCCCTCAAGTTAAGCCAGAACACAATGGTCACTCCCAAGTCTAAGCACATTGACTTAAAAATGCATTTTATACGAAATTGCATAACGGACGGAGTGATACAGGTCAAGTATCTGCAAACCGAAGATATGGAGGCAGATATCTTAACCAAAGCACTAGCCGGCCCGCGGTTGTTGAAATTGCGGTGCGGTTTAGGAGTTTCCTGAACTCCTGATTACCACGACGATGCTGTGAAGAGGAGTGTGAGTACTGGCCATCAGAACCCATAGACACTGCATTGTCGTTGATAAAATTACTTTAGTTACAAATAACAGTCGTGTCAAATAAAAGTCATATTTTCAGTCATAGTATATTTAATTGAATAAACCCCTCACAACACACGATGTCATCGAAGAATGCAATCGAATCGCACCATACCATCGTACGAGCGATCTCAATAGGACAGCGCCCTATAGGTACTATTGGGATAAATAACTACATTTATAAATATCCGTAGTAGGTAATTACCTAATAAATAGTGATCGTTCAAACTTATTTCTGAGTAGGTAGGTAGTTAGGTAAGTAAGTGCTTTTTATACTTACCAAACTATTTCTACTAAATCTAAAAAATCACACTTACTACCAAATAGGTACCTAAATAACTAAGAAGTAGGAAGGTAAGAAGTAGGCAGCTAAACCACCACTACCATCACCACTATGGTTAGTGCGTAATAATAAGTCGAAAATGATATCAGTATCGTCCTAGTAAAACCAAGAAAATAGGTAGGTACGTATATAAATAAATTACCTACTTACATTTAAATCCCTAATGCACACCAGACATTTCGATTTTAATGAGGTCTTATTAACATTAAAGTATTTGTATACATGATTTTGCTTTTTACGCCCCATTATTTATCACGATTACGTAGGTAAATCAAATTTGTCAAAACAACAGCAATAACAACAGGTAGACACGCGCGCATTCGACAACAAGACGCAACTCGTCGCATTAAGTTACTTTCGGGTCTAAAATGGCCGCTATAGCAGATCCTACGCAGAATCTTAGCATGAATCACGTTAAAAAATTTAAATTCTTAAAATGGACTTTATGCGAATAACAATAAAGTCCATTTTAACAATTTTAAATTTTTAACGTGATTCACAAAACGATTCTGCCAAAGCGGCCATTTTAGACCCCCTGTTACACAGGGTCTGGTCTATTCGTTACAATGTTGCCGCTCGGTCGGCGTTGCGGCCGTGCGAGTGCGAGCAACTAAGGTCGCGTCATCGTCTCCCTCTCGCGACGGGTATCGATATAGAATAACGATATAGTTATGGATAATTTAATAGCAGTATTTAATAATTTCGTTATGGATATCGATATAAACATAAAATATCAGTTGCAATAATGAGATCTTCTTGAAAATATCGGTATTTTTCATTTATCGATATCGGTCCCTGATTGAGAGAGACCAACTTACGACTTTTAATGTAATATTATAATCAATGGTTAACTTTCATTTTATTAATGATAAAAAATCCTCTTAAAATAAGGAAAGTATTACAACAAACATAATTGATAAAATATTTCGACTTATTCATTTAATTAAATCACCCAACTTGGAGGATTACACCAGCTGTTAAGAGTTGTGAACATTTTAGTATCCTAGCAACATTATGTAAACTGTCAACAAAGTAACAAGTGTCATTCTTCTTTCATTATTTTTATTTTATCTTCCGTTCTGTGTCGAGTGTTCTATTTTTAAAAAATCAGGATTTAGATTGAATGAAGAAGTTTTATTTCTAATTTTGTGTATTTTACAAGTGCCTACGAAAGTTCCTTTGTTTTCATTAAGTTAATTCAGTTACAAATAAGTTAAATACGACGTCAAAATGGTTAATTCAAGCTTAGCTTATGAAATTCTGCTATACATAAATTCATTTTATTTTGGTCTGTTCGCGACATGTGAATTGGGCACTCTTATTCTGAAGTCAGTTTTAATTATTGAAAAGTATGAGATAGACAAGGATCCAATTAAAATAGGCAGAGATTATGGAGTGCTTGTTGGCTTGTTCATAATTGAAGCGGCCCGCCTTATATTGGGGCGAAAGGGAAGCCTGAGTGAAAAGGGTAAGTGATGTAGTAGATTGAACCTATTCATTTTTCATATGATAAATATTTTGTTGTCTAGAAAATTACACATTATGTACTTGGTCTAAGAAACAAAACTCTTCAAAGCCATTAAAATGAATACTTGAATCATTTCAATAGTTTTTGTGTCCTAATATGTAAAATTATACATTGTTTTAGTGTACAGCAAAGAATAATTTATCTCTTGCAGATATGCCAGTAATATTATCAGTGCTGCTGACGCTGCCATCAATCATGGGTGTCATATACCTCCTCAGCCTCCAGGTAGTAGTATTGAGAATAGAGTACATCTGGTGTACCCTCATGCTATGCATACAGACGCTCGAGTTTGTGTTTGCGTCTATGTTCATAGTTTCCCTTTGCCGGGGACCCTCCTATGACTAAAAAGTACAAGACCAAAGAGTACCTTTTATCAGGAACCGAGTGCCTTTAGCACTAATTTTTAGGCCAGTGTTATTCAAACAAAGTTTGATAAGAAATGAGTATTTAATAGAAATTCAAAAATGAAATGTGTACGGGAAATCTCTGTTTGTCTACTGTTACCTTAACTATACTGCCCTTCAGTGACAAATAATAATTAAGAAGGTATTTTGCCATAAACTCGTCATAAATAGTGCTAAATTTGATAGAAATCTTTGAAGTAAGACCAAAGACATGACTTGATTAAAATAAGAATGAGATCTTGTGACATCACTCTATCAGAATTTCATTACAGCAGTTCAGTTGAAATCTGTAAAGGAATTTATGATTCATAGTTTCATTCTGAATACAATATCTGCCCTTCATTTATATTTGTCAGCCATATAAGCCAAATTAGTAAATACAGTCATCCACCATAATTATCTCAAAATATAAATTAGTCACTCATATAATTATTTATTGAAACAAAAGTTACTAAAAATGAGGGTAGGTGTGATTTTAATATTATTCCACTCTTCCTCACCAATTTGTCCCACTAGAAGGACAATGTGAATTGTTTAAAATGTTGGTGTCCACTGATGAGACAGAGTGGAATAAGCCTGTTTTTTTCTACGTGCTAATGCAAGCCATTATGTAAAGGCAATATTAATGATGCCATGCAATATATATAATTACTTATAGTTTTTAATACCTATCATGTTTTAAGCCTAAGAACAATGACTGGCAAAAACTTTTCAATATTTTACATCTATTAATGCTTTTGTGTTGTACTTTAGCTATGTACTGCTTTAATGCTATTATACCACTAGTCATATTATTATATTTACAATATAAGTCATCGAAATTAAGATACTATTTTTACCCTTTTTATATTAATCTACCATGATAAATCGATATAATATTATTTATGAAAATCAGTCAAGCTGAACATGTTGGAAATAAGCTAGGAGAAAAAAAAAACTTATATTTTTTTTTTGTGGCTCAAGGTTTGAAAAATACAGTGTGATGCAATGATTATATAATACGTCATTGGTGTGATGCACAAAAACTCTTATCACTCTAAATTTTTGAAAAAATCGGTGTGGTGCACAAACATTAAATAAATAGCAAAATTGTTATAATTCCTTTCAAATAATGACAAGTAAATTGAATGATAAATCTAGATAAAGTCGACTATTTTGTTACTTATATTACAAGACTGTGAAAATACTAGTATTTCGAGTCATTAGTATAATATGTGTAGTGAGTAGGTACGTTTAAAGAATAAAAATAAAACAAAACCGAAAATCATGAATTTGAAACTGTTAACTATTTTAAGATTTGAACTTCTAGCTAGTTGGTAAATCCCATATTTTTTCATTGTGTGCTGTAAGTATACTAATATTATACCACCATTATTGTTCATATGTTAAAGTTTACAGTAAGTATCATCAATATTCATACAATTTTGCACTACATCTTTTAACTCAAAGAATTTATGTCTTCCCCCACTTTAACTGTTCTTATATAAATACGTTGCCATTACAATTGACCTCTAAATATTACTATGCAGAGAAGCGACGCTAAACCCCCACCCCCCCAATCAAGGCTTTTCTTTAGGGGAACATTCCTCGTTACGCTGCAGTAGACCTTGTAGTAAAGCTGTGTTGGTTGAGCTCAGCCCAGTGACAAACATTCACTATGTCTATTCGTTCTAAGGAGGAAAATGAAAACACAGGCCCTTAGTGTTTTCTAATTGATTCTACCATTGACAGTTGCAACCAAATCGCAATCTTATTGCTAGGTATTCATAAGGTCACTGTGATCTTGACAGTGATGCACCAACCAAAGCTAAAATCACTGTAAAAGGACTAAAGTAGTATGGGTGTCGGGGGTGTGCCTCCCTAAATGTTTGTGGCCAGTATTGTAACATAAGAAACATAAATTTTAGGAGACCATAGAAGCCTTTCTCATTGTTGTTGTATCCATCCGTTAAGCGTAACTTAAGTGATATTGTGGCCTTTATTTAGATGTTTTTACTGAATAGTTACTATCAAAAAATCTTCCATTGTTCAGTAGTTTTATTACACCAAAGATTTATATACTTAAATTTAATGTGTGATTTTTATTTACAAAAATATACTTTGTGTTGTCTTTATGTGTAAACTTTAAATTATTATATATAGTCCAATATAAATGTATTAATCTATATGATTTAAACATCTTATAAAATAATTGCAAAGAACATTGCAGATTTTACTGTAAACACTTGTTGTCTAGTCATGAGAATAAATATTTATGCAATTAAATTATGATTTTATTTTATTAATATGTAAGCCGAGAAACTACCTGCTTTAAAATACCTACTTCAAATTATAATGTTACTTATTTTACCTTTTTTTTAATAATCCCCACAAATAACAATTAATAGCAGCAGATGAAGTGTTCTATTAAGTATTCCTTATATTTTAAATGCAAATGCAAACCTTGTCATAAGCAAAAGCTTAGTATAACTCTCAGTATTTTTCACAAATTACAATATTTAACTGAGGACTGTAGCTGTATCTGATAGCAGTTTGACAGCAACCAACATGCTAGACATGACTTCATCTTGTTTCTGATACCCAGCTTGAAGGTACAATGGCATTCGGCCTTTTGCCATCTTATCCCTCTTATGAACTCTTAATTCATGTCTCATCAGCGCCTTCCTAGTGCCATACTTATTGCCACACATCTTACAACCGAACTCCCTGAGACCAGCATGATCAGCTTTAAAATGTATGTCCATATCCCTCTTTGTATAAAAACCTCTTCCACATTCAAGACACTTATAAGGTCTTTCCTTTTTATGAGTTAACAGATGCCTGTTCAGATTGCTTCTTGTTAAAAATCGTAACTCGCACTTGTCACATGAAAAAGGTTTGTCACCAGTGTGTGTTCTCATGTGGATTTTAAGTGATTCCATGAAGCGTCCTCGGTATGGACAGATCTGGCATTTGAACGGCAGATCGAAGCTGTGAAGCTGTAGGTGCCTGACCAGATTATCTTTGCGGTAAAGTTTACCACATATATCACAAACAAGGTGAGATGCTGACTGGTGTCTGGCAACATGCTTCTGATATAACTGAGCTGTCAACAATCTGTAGCACACAGGACATTGAATACGAACTTTCTTGTGAGTTCTTGATCTTTTGTGTGTGACTAAGTCTTTATACGATTTAAAAGTGAGCTTGCACAGTTTACAACTGTATTTAGATTTTAGGGCAATGCCTACATTTTGATTTTCAGTGTCACCGTCACCGTTATTATCGTCAGGATTATTATCTGAATATGATTCTCCTCCAGAATCCTGAGCTGGGGTCTGACGAAGTTGTTTGTCAATGTCCTGAGCTGATACCCGGAATACTACTGCATTCTGAAGAAAAGCGTGGCATTCCGTACACAAGTGCTTAGGATAGGCATCATTTTCATTTAATTGTATGTCCGCAAAAGCCTGTATGGCTTCTGCAATGTTGAAAGAGCTATCCGAATTGTAAATTGGTGTGTTACCTTCTTCTAAACAAAGCCTACATTTATTACTTGTCCTGATTGTTTCTACATCGCTGTACTGGCGAGTTGTAGTATTTTGATTTAGCCGTTTCCTTTGCTGCTTCGGCTGTTTTTTTTTCAGAAATTGCAACATAAAGTAAGAACCTGACATTTTTCCTCGATGTTGATTTAAAAAAATTAAACAAAACAAAACCAGCTTAACCAGCTGTTAACGATCGAGTCGAACGCGAATGAATGACGAAAGTGAATGAATGAATATAATTTGTGAATGACTTATCATTAAGTGACAGTGACACTGACGTCGGTGAGACATTCAGTGTTGCCAATTTAGCATATTATATGCTGAATTTGGCATATTTTGTTCTTGTTTAGCATATTTTTTTAGCTTATCCCATCATTCGTCCACGGACGCAAATTTTATCTACCACTTATGTCCAAAAATATTCCAATTATTTACGATTCGGCACGCCTGATTAAAACGACAATATCTCCGAAATTACGTTAGTTAGCTCGCTACCAGTTATATCATTGGAATCGTCATTTAATTAGCTAACAGGTTATGTATGGTTTAGTATAGTTTTGCCTTGTGATGTATTAGTAATTGTAATGTGTGTTCAGTGTTAGGGATTTTTACCAGTTTCTTGTGTAAAGGTCATTTTAATAAAAAAAGTAAACCGTTGTTTCAAAAAGTTATTGTTTTTTTTCTACTACTACACATGAAGTCACATAAATCAATCAAAAGAATAAAGCCCGTAGTATATTTTTTAACCGACTTCCTTTCATCTCACAAGCCTAACAAAACATGACGTCATTTACGAGTGCCGGATTCTAAACAAAAGAATGGGTTTGTTTACGCTTCAATTCTCAGAAAGCTCGAAGCTAACTGGCTTGAGTTACACTTTTATAATAATGTTTGGTTCACATACATGACACCGAAAGAGTGTCAGCTGTTACAAGTTATTAGTTAATTAGTATAAAATAAACAAAGCAGACACTTAAAAACAGGCGTAAAAACACCCACTCAAACATTGCAACACAGTTTATATTCTGTTGCCTCAGTTTGAAATATAATATAACATTCCACATGTTGAAGACATTTACAAAACATTAGGCGTATAAAAAATGCATGCTGTCTAACAAAAACATAGTTTGGTATAATAAAAATTTTAAAAAAATATTCTGTATTTTATAATATTTATCAAATAAATAATTTTAAGATTTATTTATTTAGATTTGTTATTTGGATTAGAATTTATTGTATTAAGATTATTTTTTTTTTTATTGATTTATTTAACATCTATTGATTATGATATATATATATTAATGGTATTTTTAATCAATAATCAAAACGAACAATTTCACTAATTTGAATCGGAACCAAAAAGAGTTACGACTCTATTCTGAGCCTTCCACATCAGCTAATGTTGATGAATATCAAGACATTGATATTCTATTCCCCTGATTTAAATTCTTAATAAATACTGACATTTATTCATGTTAGCATTTTTTTTTGGCATTTTTTGAAGGAGGTTAGCATATTTTTGGCATAATTATATTTTACACCAATCTAGCATATTTTGAAGTGGTTGAGTTGGTAACACTGGAGACATTCTGGAACCATCATGGAAGGAACGACTCGCGCCAGTAGGTATCATTTTGGTATTTCCTACCTTGCACCAATAATATATGTCGCCGCAAGGGGCTCTATCTGCTAAGATTTAATCTAATTATTAACACTCATAATTCTATTCCATGTTAATATTGATGAACCTGCCATCTCTGCTTCGTGGTACAGTTATTACATCAATTGACAAATGAGTTAAGCGCCATCTATTGGCGTAACTAGCACTTAGATAGTTCGTGGTTTCAAATAGTAATTTATTAGACAAAAGTCTTTAGCTAAATCTATAGTTAAAATTAAAATAAGCAAGTATTTTACGACAATTGGGATTTGTAATGAGGGATTTTCTTTTTAGCTCTTCCCTAGTCGCTGGATAGATGGCGCTAGGAGTAAGTATGATAATGCAATGAACGGAACCTAAAAAAACTGATTTTAACAAAGCGCGAGAAATGTTGGTTATATTCGGAAGGTTAAGCAAATGAAAGTGTCAGTCAACGAGAGTATGTGACGTGACACAATGTTTTTTTTTTCAAGCGTTTTGGCTTTGGCATAGTAAGTTCAACGCCATCTATATAGTTCTTGGAAACTAAGTTTTTTTTTAAAACCTCAAAAGGAAAACCTCTCATTATCATTGTTCATTTGACACTAAAGATTTGTTTATGAGGCAACACTTCACACTAAGGTGGAAGATGGCCAGTGTTGCCAACACTGCATTTGGAAAGAGAGCTAGTTGGTTATGAAAAAAGAGCTAAAAAAGTGCGAATTATTTTAGTTAAAAAGAGCTTAATAAAAGTAAATAAGGAATCAAACTTTTTATTTTAAAAAGAAAAACGTAAGATTATATTACATGTTATTAGATTAATAACAAAGAAATATATTTAAAAATATGATTACTCATCGTCAGAACTATGGACATCGTGTGTCAAGTTAACTAATTCTAGTCCACTTGTGCTTAGTCGTGCGTTTTCATCATCATAAGTTGCCATGGTACCAATTTTTTTTAGGACATCTTTTGGCAATTCATATAAAAGGCAGCATTTTTTGGTCCGTCGTAATCCTGATCTGACAGTCAGAATGAGGGATTTTCTTTTTAGCTCTTCCCTAGTCGCTGGATAGATGGCGCTAGGTGTAAGTATGATAATGCAAGGAACGGAACCTAAAAAAACTGATTTTAACAAAGCGCGAGAAATGTTGGTTATCTTCGGAAGGTTAAGCAAATGAAAGTGTCAGTCAACGAGAGTATGTGACGTGACACAATGGTTTTTTTTCAAGCGTTTTGGCTCTGGCATAGTAACTTCAACGCCATCTATAGAGTTCTTGGAAACTAAGTTTTTTTTTAAAACCTCAAAAGGAAAACCTCTCATTGCAATAATGGTGTCATTTTTAAGTCTGTTTCTGGATTTGTTTTTGACAATATTTAGTTGGCTAAATACTCTTTCAACTTCACCATTTGACCATGGCAATGAAATCATTGCAAGAGCAAAAGAGCACAATTATTTGAAAGGATTGATGTCAAACAAAACAAATAATATGTTTTTAAATGTAATGGAATAGAGCTAGAATTTACAAATTTAAGAGCTAAGGAGCTAAAAATGATTTTTTGGAGCTGATTAGTTGAAAATGGAGCTAAATTTAGCTCTAAAAGAGCTAATTTGGCAACACTGAAGATGGCGCCGATTTGATCAATAGCTCAATTTATAATTTGAAAGTACAAGTAAATCAGTTTCTCTAACTAAATTACAAACTAAAAAGTAACAAGATTATTTTACAGAACAATAATTATTATTGAAATACTTCTTAGGTGTTCTTTGCATTAAATCCTTTGATTTGCCGGAAATGGTTTTAAGCAAGATAGAATATTGTTGTAAAAAGTAATCAGCTTTAACTAAATAAAACATTTGCATTTGTGAATATTGGTACCGTTTAATTATTAAAATGATTTATTGTGAATTATTCTAGTATTGTTTGTAAGTTTTAATGAACTTATGTAATTAATAAACTGTACTGTGTGGTGTGGGAGGACTTCCGCACACACAGGACAGACGCCTCCCTCACGCCTGAGCAACGATCAAGTCACGTTAGCTTACGATTAGCAAAAACAATTGAAATACCTTCGATCAGAAATACTAAAAAATTCTATGAGTTGAAGTGAACGATATTAATAAGATGTGAAAATGTTATCTGTAATACGATTTAAAATAGTGTGAGGTGTTTCTTCATCCATTCTTCTCCTCAACCATAATAATTTGCGAATGGATGACTCAACTCTAGAAAGTTAATCAGTCTCTGTACCTAACCAACAATGAAGAATCGTATCGCAAGGCGATGTGATAGATGACTGAAAGACAATATATGGTGGCGGATGGCGTCAATATTTGGGGACAGTGTTCCTATGTGCTTTCCCTGCCGTGATATATATTTGAACTAGTATTTGCGTGGGTGCGCGAGCTGCGCGCAGCTCGCGTGTTGTCGTGTTCTTGAGAAGTATTCCTTACCATCATAAAATTTTGAGAATCCATAGGAATCCTTAAAATAATTGGAAAATCCGTTACAACTACCCCTATATCAGTATGAAAACCCTTATGAATCCCTAAAACATTCTAAAAACGAAATCAATAAAAAAATCAAAAATGAGAATTCATTAGAATCGTTAAAAGCTGAGTTACGCTTCACCCACTCAACCTTCGTTACGCTACGGAGGTCGCCGGCTCGCTTCACTCGCCACCTCCCCCCTTCTCTCCACTCGGTCTCGCAGGTTCGCTCCACTCAGAACCTACCTACCACCAGACAGGTTTCGACGCCCACTATAAAATTTGTTCAAACACATAATGGCTATCTCTGACCGTAACGAAGTTATAGCCTTTTTATTTTTAGGGGAGGTTGGGGAGCAGAGGATACCCTCCGTATACAAATTTAAACGCTCCTCAATAATAATTTATAGTAAAAGTCAAAAAGCCGCTACGTGTCCTAGTTTCCGAGATACGATGGGGGGAGGGGTGAAGGGGGGGAGAGTGGGGAGTTTTGAAAAATGATTTTGACTAACGCGTTGCCCCTTTATAAGAATCTGAAAAAAAAATGTTCCAAGTCTCTCAATTTCCGAGATCCGCCTAAAGGGGGGAGAAGGGGGAAAAAGGGGTCAAATTTGAAAACTGGTTTTTACTTCTCCAAGCCTCCTCTATACGAATCCGTAAAAAACAAAAAATACGGGTCTCTTTGTTTCCGAGATACGATAGGGAGGGGGAGGAAGGGGGGCGAAAAGGGGAGAATTGGCACTTTTCCCATACTCACGGGAGTTACTTGTTTATGAATCTGTCAAAATATACCCACCTCCCCATCCACCATCTGGGAGAACAATTATGTCAATGAGTGAGTCAGTCAGTGAGTCAGTGAGTGGTAATCGAGCTTTATATAATAGAACTAGTATTTGCGTGGGTGCGCGAGCTGCGCGCAGCTCGCGTGTTGTCGTGTTCTTGAGAAGTATTCCTTACCATCATAAAATTTTGAGAATCCATAGGAATCCTTAAAATAATTGGAAAATCCGTTACAACTACCCCTAAATCACTATGAAAACCCTTAAGAACCCCTAAAACATTCTAAAATATAACTCAATAAAAAAAAAGTAAAAAAAAAGAATTCATTAGAAACGTTAAAAGCTGAGTTACGCTTCACCCACTCAACCTTCGTGACGCTAAGGAGGTCGCCGACCTACCAACCTACCTACCACCAGACAGGTTTCGGCGCCTACTATAATATTTGCTCAAACACCCAATGGCTATCTCTCATCGTTACGAAGTTATAGCCCTTTTATTTTTAGGGTAGGTTGGGGAGGGGAGGATATCCTCCGTTTACAAATTTAAACGCTCCTCATTAATAATTTATGGTAAAAATAAAAAAGCCGCTACGTGTCCTAGTTTCCGAGATACGATGGGGGGAGGGGTGAAGGGGGTAAGAGGGGTGAGTTTTGAAAAAAAAATTTGACCAACTCTGGGCCCCCTTGTATGAATCTGAAAAAAAAGTTGTTCCAAGTCTCTCAACTTCCGAGATCCACCTCAAGGGGGGAGAAGGGGGAAAAAGGGGTCAATTTTGAAAACTGCTTCTTACTTTTTCGAGCCTCTTCTATACGAATCTAAAAAAAAAATGTTCCAAGTCTCTTAACTTCCGAGATCCGCCTTAAGGGGGTGAAAAGGGGGGCAAGGGGGGCAACTTTGAAAACTGGTTTTTACTTTGTCAAGCTTCCTCTAAACGAATCTGTAAAAAAAAAGTTCCAAGTCTCTTAACTTCCGAGATCCGCCTTAAGGGGGTGAAAAGGGGAGCAAGGGGGGCAACTTTGAAAACTGTTTTTTACTTTCCCGAGCCTCCTCTATACGAATCTGAAAAAAAAAATGTTCCAAGTCTTTCAATTTCCAAAATCCGCCTAAAGGGGGTGAAAAGGGGGGCAAGGGGGGCAATTTTGAAAACTGGTTTTTACTTTCCCAAGCCTCCTCTATACGAATCTGAAAAAAAAAACGTTCCAAATCCCTTGGTTTCCGAGACACGATAGGGGGGGGTAAGAAGGGGGGCGAAAAGAAGAGGTTTGGCACTTTTCCCATACTCGCGAGAGTCACTTGTTTACGAATCTGTCAAAATATACCCACCTCCCCATCCACCATCTGGGAGAACAATTATGTCAGTGAGTGAGTCAGTCAGTCAGTCAGTGGTAATCGAGCTTTATATAGTATAACTAGTATTTGCGTGGGTGCGCGAGCTGCGCGCAGCTCGCGTGTTATCGTGGTCTTGACAAGTATTCCTCACCATCATAAAATTTTGAGAATCCATAGGAATCCTTAACGTAATTGGAAAAACCGTTACAACTACCCCTATATCAGTATGAAAACCCTTAAGAACCCCTAAAACATTCTAAAAACCAATTAAAAAAAAAATACCTATAAAAATCAAATAAAATTAAAGTAAAAAACCGTATTTAAAAACTCAGTCCCATTAAAAAAAACAGTACCCTAAAGTTTGCTTGTCGTCGCCGCTGAGTTTCGCTTCACCCACTCAACCTTCGTTACGCTACGGAGGTCGCCGGCTCGCTTCGCTCGCCACCTCCCCCCTTCGCTCCACTCGGTCTCGCAGGTTCGCTCCACTCAGGACCTACCTACCACCAGACAGGTTTCGACACCTACTATAATATTTGTACAAACACATAATGGCTATCTCTGACCGTTACGAAGTTATAGCCCTTTTATTTTTAGGGGAGGTTGGGGAGGGGAGGATACCCTCCGTATATAAATTTCAACGCCCCTCAATAGTTTTAGGTAAGAATCAAAAGATTTTTCAGTAGTAGAAAAAGGGGTGAAGTGGGGGTGAAGGGGGTGAGAGGGGTGAGTTTTGAAAAATGATTTTGACTAACGCGTTACCCCTTTATATGAAACTGAAAAAAAAAATGTTCCAAGTCTCTTAATTTTCGAGATCCGCCTAAAGGGGGGGAGAAGGGGGGCAAAAGGGTCAACTTTGAAAACTGGTTTTTACTTCTCCGAGCCTCCTCTATACGAATCCGTAAAAAACAAAAAATACGGGTCTCTTTGTTTCCGAGATACGATAGGGAGGGGGAGGAAGGGGGGCGAAAAGGGGAGGTTTGGCACTTTTCCCATACTCGCGGGAGTTACTTGTTTACGAATCTGTCAAAATATACCCACCTCCCCATCCACCATCTGGGAGAACAATTATGTCAATGAGTGAGTCAGTCAGTGAGTGGTAATCGAGCTTTATATAGTATAACTAGTATTTGCGTGGGTGCGCGAGCTGCGCGCAGCTCGCGTGTTGTCGTGTTCTTGAGAAGTATTCCTTACCATCATAAAATTTTGAGAATCCATAGGAATCCTTGAAATAATTGGAAAATCCTTTACAGCTACCCCTAAATCAGTATGAAAGCCCTTAAGAGCCCCTAAAACATTATAAAATTAATATAAAAAAAAACCTTACTTAAAAACTCAGACCCGTTAAAAAAAACACTACCCTAAAGTTTGCTTGTCGTCGCCCTGAGTTACGCTTCACCCACTCAACCTTCGTTACGCTGCGGAGGTCGCCGGCTCGCTTCGCTCGCCACCTCCCCGCTTCGCTTCACTCGGTCTCGCAGGTTCGCTCCACTCAGAATCTACCTACCACCAGACAGGTTTCGACGCCTACTATAATATTTGTTCAAACACATAATGGCTATCTCTGACCGTTACGAAGTTATAGCCCTTTTATTTTTAGGGGAGGTTGGGGAGGGGTGGATACCCTCCGTTTACAAATTTAAACGCTCCTCATTAATAATTTATAGTAAAAATCAAAAAGCCGCTACGTGTCCTAGTTTCCGAGATACGATGGGGGGAGGGGTGAAGGGGGGGAGAGTGGGGAGTTTTGAAAAACGATTTTGGCTAACTCTAGGCCCCTTCTTACGAATCTGAAAAAAAAAATGTTCCAAGTCTCTCAACTTCCGAGATCCGCCTAAAGGGGGGAGAAGGGGGGAAAAAGGGGTCAATTTTGAAAACTGGTTTTCATTTCTCCGAGCCTCTTCTATACGAATCCGTAAGAAACAAAAAATACGGGTCTCTTTGTTTCCGAGATACGATAAGGAGGGGGAGGAAGGGGGGTGAAAAGGGGAGGTTTGGGACTTTTCCCATACTCACGGGAGTTACTTGTTTACGAATCTGTCAAAATATACCCACCTCCCCATCCATCATCTGGGAGAACAATTATGTCAATGAGTCAGTGAGTCAGTGAGTGGTAATCGAGCTTTATATAGTATAACTAGTATTTGCGTGGGTGCGCGAGCTGCGCGCAGCTCGCGTGTTGTCGTGTTCTTGAGAAGTATTCCTCACCATCATAAAATTTTGAGAATCCATAGGAATCCTTAAAAGAATTGGAAAATCCGTTACAACTACCCCTAAATCAGTATGAAAACCCTTAAGAATATTACCTATAAAAAGCAAATAAAATTAAAATAAAAAACCTTATTTAAAAAATCTGACCCATTAAAAAAAACACTACCCTAAAGTTTGCTTGTCGTCGCCCTGAGTTACGCTTCACCCACTCAACCTTCGTTGCGCTGCGGAGGTCGCCGGCTCGCTTCGCTCGCCACCTCCCCCCTTCGCTCCACTCGGTCTCGCAGGTTCGCTCCACTCAGAACCTACCCACCACCAGACAGGTTTCGACGCCTACTATAATATTTGTTCAAGCACACAATGGCTATCTCTAACCGTTACGAAGTTACAGCCCTTTCAATTTTAGGGGAGGTTGGGGAGGGGAGGATACCCTCCGTATACAAATTTAAACGCTCCTCAATAATAAAGTATGGTAAAAATCAAAAAGCCGCTACGTGTCCTAGTTACCGAGATACGATGGGGGGAGGGGTGAAGGGGGGGAGAGTGGGGAGTTTTGAAAAATGATTTTGACTAACTTTAGGCCCCTTCTTACGAATCTGAAAAAAAAAATGTTCCAAGTCTCTCAACTTCCGAGACCCGCCTAAAGGGGGGAGAAGGGGGAAAAAGGGGTCAATTTTGAAAACTGGTTTTTACTTCTCCGAGCCTCCTCTATACGAATCTGAAAAAAAAATGTTCCAAGTCTCTTTGTTTCCGAGATACAATAGGGAGGGGGGAGAAGGGGGGCGAAAAGGGGAGGTTTGGCACTTTTCCCAAACCATTCAGAGTTAGTTGTTTACGAATCTGTCAAAATATACCCACCTCCCCATCCACCATCTGGGAGAACAATTCTGTCAGTGAGTCAGTGAGTGAGTGGTAATCGAGCTTTATATAGTATAATAACTAGTATTTGCTTGGGTGCGCGACCTGCGCGCAGCTCGCGTGACGTCGTGTTCTTGAGACGTATTCCATACCCTTATAAATTTTGAGAATCCATAAGAATCCTTAAACGAATTGGAAAAACCGTTACAACTACCCCTAGATCAGTATGAAAACCCTTAAGAACCCCTAAAACATTATAAAATTAATATAAAAAAAAACCTAATAAAATAAAAGTAAAAAACCTTACTTAAAAACTGAGACCCATAAAAAAAAGCAGTCCCTAAAGTTTGCTTGTCGTCGGCCTGAGTTACGCTTCACCCACTCAACCTTCGTTACGCTGCGGAGGTCGCCGGCTCGCTTCGCTCGCCACCTCCCCCCTTCGCTCCACTCGGTCTCGCAGGTTCGCTCCACTCAGAACCTACCTACCACCAGACAGGTTTCGACGCCTACTATAATATTTGTAAAAACACCCAATGGCTATCTCTAACCGTTACGAAGTTACAGCCCTTTCAGTTTTAGGGGAGGTTGGGGAGGGGAGGAAATGGTATACAAATTTTTAATTTCAACGCCCCTCAATAGTTTTAGGTAAGAATTAAAACATTTTTCAGTAGAAAAAAAGGGGGTGAAAAGGGGGGGGGGTGAAGTAGGGGAGAGTGGGGCGTTTTTCGAAAAATGAATTTGACTATCGCGTTGCCCCTTTATATGAATCTGAAAAAAAAAATGTTCCAAGTCTTTCAATTTCCGAGATCTGCCTAAAGGGGGGAGAAGGGGGAAAAAGGGGTCAATTTTAAAAACTGGTTTTTACTTCTCCGAGCCTCCTCTATACGAATCCGTAAAAAACAAAAAATACGGGTCTCTTTGTTTCCGAGATACGATAGGGACGGGGAGGAAAGGGGGCGAAAAGGTTTGGCACTTTTCCCATACTCGCGGGAGTTAGTTGTTTACGAATCTGTCAAAATATACCCACCTCCCCATCCACCATCTGGGAGAACAATTATGTCAGTGAGTCAGTCAGTCAGTCAGTGAGTGGTAATCGAGCTTTATATAGTATAACTAGTATTTGCGTGGGTGCGCGAGCTGCGCGCAGCTCGCGTGTTGTCGTGTTCTTGAGAAGTATCCTTACCATCATAAAATTTTGAGAATCCATAGGAATCCTTAAAATAATCGGAAAATCCGTTACAACTACCCCTAAAACAGTATGAAAACCCTTAAGAACCCCTAAAACATTCTAAAACCTAATTCAATAAAAAAAAAAAGTAAAAAAAAAAAGATAAAAAAAAAAAAAAAAAATATATATTGCTGGACATTACACACAGCGCCATCTAGTACCACACTAAGCAACGAGGCTTGTGTCGTGGACACCAGATAGTTGATATACTACATAGATACTTTTTGTTTGTAAATACATACTTATTATACATATAAACATCCATGACTCGGAAACAAATGTTCATCACACAAACATTTGCTCCGACCGGGATTCGAACCCGGGACCCTAAGAACGTAAGGCAGCCTCACTACCGCTGCGCCAATCGGGTCGTCAAAGAATTCATTAGAAACGTTAAAAGCTGAGTTACGGGTCACCCACTCAACCTTCGTTACGCTGCGGAGGTCGCCGGCTCGCTTCGCTCGCCACCTCCCCCCTTCGCTCCACTCGGTCTCGCAGGTTCGCTCCACTCAGGACCTACCACCACCGAACATATTTGTTCAAACACCCAATGGTTATCTCTAACCGTTACGAAGTTACAGCCCTTTCAATTTTAGGGGAGGTTGGGGAGGGGTGGAAAGGGTGTACAAATTTCAACGCCCCTCAATAATCATTACACCAAAAATCAAAAAGCCGCTACGTGTCCTAGTTTTCGAAATACGATGGGGGGAGGGGTGAAGGGGGGGAGAGTGGGGAGATTTAAAAAATGATTTTGACTATCGCGTTGCCCCTTTATACGAATCTGAAAAAAAAAATGTTCCAAGTCTCATAATCTCTGAGATCCGCCTAAAGGGGGCGAGAAGGGGGGCAAGGGGGTCAACTTTGAAAACTGGTTTTTACTTCTCCGAGCCTCCTCTATACGAATCCGTAAAAAACGAAAAATACGGGTCCCTTTGTTTCCGAGATACGATAGGGAGGGGGAGGAACGGGGGCGAAAAGGGGAGGTTTGGCACTTTTCCCATACTCGCGGGAGTTACTTGTTTACGAATCTGTCAAAATATACCAACCTCCCCATCCACCATCTGGGAGAACAATTATGTCAATGAGTCAGTCAGTCAGTGAGTGAGTGGTAATCGAGCTTTATATAGTATAACTAGTATTTGCGTGGGTGCGCGAGCTGCGCGCAGCTCGCGTGTTGTCGTGTTCTTGAGAAGTATTCCTTACCATCATAACATTTTGAGAATCCATAGGAATCCTTAAAATAATTGGAAAATCCGTTACAACTACCCCTATATCAATATGAAAATCCTTAAGAACCCCTAAAACATTCTAAAAACCAAATAAAATTAAAGTAAAAAACTGTATTTAAAAACTCAGTCCCATAAAAAAAAACACTACCCTAAAGTTTGCTTGTCGTCGGCCTGAGTTACGCTTCACCCACTCAACCTTCGTTACGCTATGGAGGTCGCCGGCTCGCTTCGCTCGCCACCTCCCCCCTTCGCTCCACTCAGAACCTACCACCACCGGACAGGTTTCGACGCCTACTATAATATTTGTTCAAACACATAATGGCTATCTCTGACCGTTACGAAGTTAAAGCCCTTTTATTTTTAGGGGAGGTTGGGGAGTGAAGGATACCCTCCGTATACAAATTTAAACGCTCCTCAATAATAATTTATGGTAAAAATTAAAAAGCCGCTACGTGTCCTAGATTCCGAGATACGATGGGGAGAGGGGTGAAGGGGGGGAAAGTGGGGAGTTTTGAAAAATGATTTTGACTAACTCTAGGCCCCTTTATATGAATCTGAAAAAAAAAATGTTCCAAGTCTCTCAACTTCCGAGATCCGCCTAAAGGGGGGAGAAGGGGGAAAAAGGGGTCAATTTTGAAAACTGGTTTTTACTTTTCCAAGCCTCCTCTATACGAATCTGAAAAAAAAATGTTCCAAGTCTCTTCGTTTCTGAGATACGATAGGGAGGGGGAGGAAGGGGGGCGAAAAGGGGAGGTTTGGCAGTTTTTCCATACTCGCGGGAGTTGCTTGTTTACGAATCTGTCAAAATATACCCACCTCCCCATCCACCATCTGGGAGAACAATTCTGTCAGTGAGTCAGTCAGTCAGTCAGTGAGTGGTAATCGAGCTTTATATAGTATAACTAGTATTTGCGTGGGTGCGCGAGCTGCGCGCAGCTCGCGTGTTGTCGTGTTCATGAGAAGTATTCCTTACCATCATAAAATTTTGAGAATCCATAGGAATCCTTAAAATAATTGGAAAATCCGTTACAACTACCCCTATATCAGTATAAAAACCCTTAAGAACCTCTAAAACATTCTAAAAACCAATTTAAAAAAAAAATTACCTTTAAAAACCAAATAAAATTAAAGTAAAAAACCGTATTTAAAAACTCAGTCCCATAAAAAAAAACACCACCCTAAAGTTTGCTTGTCGTCGGCCTGAGTTACGCTTCACCCACTCAACCTTCGTTACGCTGCGGAGGTCGCCGGCTCGCTTCGCTCGCCACCTCCCCCCTTCACTCCACTCGGTCTCGCAGGTTCGCTCCACTCAGAACCTACCTACCACCAGACAGGTTTCGACGCCTAATATAATATTTGTTCAAACACATAATGGCTATCTCTGACCGTTACGAAGTTATAGCCCTTTTAATTTTAGGGGAGGTTGGGGAGGAGAGGATACCCTAAAAAAATTCAAATTTCAACGCCCCTCAATAGTTTTAAATAAGAATCAAAAGAATTTTCAGTAGTAAAAAAAGGGGTGAAGTGGGGGTTAAGGGGGTGAGAGGGGTGAGTTTTGAAAAATGATTTTGACTAACTCGTTACCCCTTCATATGAATCTGAAAAAAAAAATGTTCCAATTCTCTCAACTTCCGAGATCCGCCTAAAGGGGGGAGAAGGGGGAAAAAGGGGTCAATTTTAAAAACTGGTTTTTACTTTCCCGAGCCTCCTCTATACGAATCCGTAAAAAACGAAAAATACGGGTCTCTTTGTTTCCGGGATACGATAGGGAGGGGGAGGAAGGGAGGCGAAAAGGGGAGGTTTGGCACTTTTCCCATACTCGCGGGAGTTACTTGTTTACGAATCTGTCAAAATATACCCACCTCCCCATCCACCATCTGGGAGAACAATTATGTCAGTGAGTCAGTCAGTCAGTCAGTGAGTGGTAATCGAGCTTTATATAGTACTAGCTGTTGCCCGCGGCTTCGCCCGCGTGATGTTCGGTAACTGTCCCACTGAAAGATACTAAAGGGATAAATAGTGTCCTACCAATTAATCACGTTAATCCAGCTTATTATTAACTATCTATGTGCAAAATTTCACAATCATCACAATCACAATCATTATCACTATCACAATCACCATAAAAATCACTATCATAATCACGATCCTCGTTATCATAATCTTATTCATCGTAATCACAATCATCTTCATCATTATCACAATCACCATCACTGTCACAATCATAATGACAATCATCATCACCATCGCTATCACCATCACAATCACCTTCACTATCACAATCACTATCACAATCACCATCACAATCACCATCAAAATCACTATCACAATCTCTGTCATCGTTATCACAATCATCATCATCGTAATCACAATCATTATCATCTTAATCGCAATCATCATTATCACAATCACTATCATAACCACAATCACAATCACTATCACAATCACTATCACAATCACTATCACAATCACAATTACAATCACCATCACCATCACAATCACCATCACCATCACAATCCCCATCACTATCATCATTATCACAATTATTATCATCGTAATCACAACCATTATCATCGTAATCACAATCATCAATATCACAATCTCCATCCTTGTTATCACAACCATCGCTATCACCATCACAATCACCATCACTATCACAATCACCGTCACTATCACAATCACCATCACTGTCACAATCACCATCACAATCGGAATCACTATCACAATCACCATCATCGTTATCATACTCATTATCATCGTAATCACAATCATTATCATCGTTATCTCAATCATCATCATCACAACCATCATCATCATCGTTATCACAATCATCACATTAAATCAACAATAACCCTGTACAGATGTCGAATCCGCCATCTTCTAGATCTCAAAATAAACGCCATTTTCGTAATCAGCACCCCTGATAATCTCGGTATCGACACCCATATTGATTTTTAGACATTTCAACCCTATCGCACCCCAACAGGGAATGATGATATTTCAGGTCCGCCACATTAAATCTTAAAATCGTTGTTTATGTAATACACCCGACCCAATTCACCATACAAACAATACCTATGTTGAATTTCAGGCTTTGCCACCCCTCTTTGGGGTTGAATTCTGAAAAAAACTGAAACACATTTCTACTCATTTATCAATAGGAGCACTCCTGTGAAGTTTCGAAAAAAAAAATCTAACTAATCTTGTTTCCCCATACAAACTTTGGAGCCCTGTTTAACCCCCTTAGGGGGTGAATTTTGAAAAATTCTTTCTTATTGCACCCCTAGACCACATAAGGAACCTACATGCCAAATTTGGAATCTGTAGACCCAGCGGTTTGGGCTGTGCATTGATTTTTATACTTTGCCACCCCATTTCCCCCTCTTAAGGGTTGAATTCTGAAAAAACCTGAAATCCGTTTCTACTCATTTATTAATAGGAGCACTCCTGTGAAGTTTCGAATAAAATAGTCTAATTAATCTTGTTTCCCCATACAAACTTTGGAGCCCCGTTGAACCCCTTTAGGGGGTGAATTTTGAAAAATATTTTCTTAGTGCACCCCTAGACCACATAAGGAACCTACTTGCCAAATTTGGAATCTGTAGACCCAGCGGTTTGGGCTGTGCGTTGATAGATGAGTCAGTCAGTCAGTCAGTCAGTCAGTCAGTCAGTCAGTCAGTCAGTCAGTTTCTTCTTTTATATATTTAGATAATGTCTTTGCCCTGAACCGACCAATCAAACGTTGCCGAACAATGACGACCTGTTGGAGCAGCAGTGAATGCTCCAGGGTAGCCCGCTAAATTCAAATTTTCTTATGTTTTTTTGCAATTTACAGGCCAGTGCTAGGTTGTATGTTGATTAAAATATTATTCGCGGTTGTAAGACGTAAGTACTTACAGAAGTATATTAATCAAAATCATCAATACAACCCTCAAAGTTCTTAGAGGTGGCAAAATTACTTTTTCAAGGTCAAAATCATTCCTGCATCTTTATGAACTTGGACTTATAATAACCAAAATCATCAATAATTCAATACAACCCATTGATGATTTTGGTTATTATAATTCTGTAACTACATACGTCTTACAGTCGCGAACAATGTTTTTTTTGTTTTTTTTTTTATATTTTTATTTTGATATACCCAGTGTCACTCTCACAGTAAATACGAATCTAACGACACCTCTCGAGCTAAAATCCATCGAGCCGCTCCGGCCACAGAGCTTGCCAAACAATTATACATACATACATACCGTACATAGTCTCGAAAAACATAACCCTCCTTCTGGCGCAGTCGGGTAAATAAAAAACCTATACCTACCTAACCCACTTGTGAGTAATATTAATGAAAAAGACACAGTTTGATAACAGGTGTCATTACGTATGTGCCTAATTGCGGTGAAATTAGAGTCATTTTATGAGCAAGTGTGTTGAAAACAGATATGTTATACACCTAAAAAACCACCGAAAAAAGTGAGCCGCGGGGTAGAGCTAGCTCACATACACGCAGTGACGCAGAATAAAGGAAAAACAGGCCAACTGGCCTGTTTACGAGTCTTCACGATTGCGCGCTCACAACATATCTGTGTAATAGAATATCATTGTCTCTTTTTTTCTTATTGATTTTATCGAGCTATCCCTTTTGTATCATTTTGACTTGTAGTGAAATGTAGAATGAGTGAAAAGTATGCATGTGTGCTGCCGCTGCCGCTGCTGCCCGGAACACTTTTTTCGGTGGTTTTGTAGGTGTCTATCATATCTGTTTATTAGAATATCATTGGTCAGAGACTCCTCGTCAATTGTACAAAGGCGTCGGTTGAGACAACACTCATTACGCTGGCTTTGACCCTTGACCCTTTGTACGTGCTTCAAACAAGTTTCAAACGCGCTTCACACGCGCGTTTAATCGCGTTTTACGTGCGTTTGAATCTATAAAAACGCAAAAATCGGCATCTACGGCGCAGAAAACGCGCGTACCTGAAACGCGCGTCGTCTGCGTGTTTAAAATACGCCGTGTGCTTGGGCTCTAAGGATTTTCTTTTTGTGAATCGAGTCATTTTCTTTTTAATTAAACTTAATTACGTTTTATTTTTTTAGTTACCTATGTTAATTATTTTACGTGTTTGTTTTGTATATTTCTTTCATGCATTAAAAAAAAATGTCAGACTTTGGAACATGAGGAGAGTAGGCCGAAGGCCAGCAGAGCAACGACGACATGGCTGACGGGAGATAGAGCAGCTTTGTTTTTAACCCGTTCCGACCATCTGTTGAGCGTCGACTACTTTAGGGTATATATGTTCTGTGGTCGACTACGCTTTTTAAATCTAACAAAAAACCAACCCAAATTCGGATGCAAGAGCGAGCAATTCAAATTATCGCGCCGGTGCAGGGTAGGACTACAGCCGCCATTTTATAAACGTCATGCCGCTGTCAGTGTCCACTATGACATTATTGCAGTGCATTATTGGCATTGACTTGAGAAGTAGATAGTTGACAGTATTTCTTTCTATCTCTATGATTATTGGCATTCGCTCGTTTGATGTAAATCGGCCTAGGTTATGTAATCGATTTGAGCGTCCATAAACCCATTTCGAATGGGGTGGCGAAGGCAAAGTAAATCTCAGATGGCGCCACCATAGTTGGTCTCAATCTTACCAATGAGGTTATGCTATTTTGAAATATAAAATGACATCACCACATTTTCAACCAATGACGATGTTGGGAACCAGCTATGCTAGAAAATTATTCTAGCGCCATTAGTTCCACAGTTTCCTTTCCTATTACCGTGAGCGCGATATCGATGCGATACGATCCCTTGAAGCGTCATAGATGATGTCATGACATGCGCGATCTTGCGATAACAGACCATGCCCTAAATAAATATCACCGTGAGCCGCAACCGTGCCCGTGACCGTTGTCAAAAATGACAGATGTGTTCACAGGATGTATTGTTTTGTTATGAACTAGGAGTCGCAACTAACTATTATAACGTGGCATTTTAATAAATTGTGCAAAGTGCCAGTGCAACCATGAGTATTCAAGTGAATATAGCCGACGAGCTTTTTACGGGGTAATTCTTTGCCGGGAGCAAAATACGCTAAGATAAACACTTCGACGTAATCCTTTTCATCACTAGAAGAATCGTCGTTCTCTATCTCAAAATCTGAGTTATCAGAGTCGATAGTCAACTAACATAACTTCCATTTTCTAAAATAGGTCTTTTATAAGGTTTTGGTTTATATTCACTGTAAGTTACAATACTGTGAACGCGTTCACGAGTGATCCGAATTGATGACAACTCTTAGCTGTATAATGACATTCTAATAAACAGATATGATATACACCTACAAAACCACCGAAAAAACTGTTCCGTGTGGCAGCGGCAGCGGCAGCACACCTTTTCGTTCATTCTACATTTCACTACAAGTCAAAATGACACAAAAGGGATAGCTCGATGAAACCAATAGGAAAAAAAAGGCAGATAGTGTTGTTCTATGTCTGGAGTGCACGCATCTTTGTCGTCCTCATGACAAAAATGTATTTCCCTTCTTTTTCTTTTATTATCCTCCAAATATCAGAATATTATGAAAATAAATGAAAAATATTAATAAATCGAAGTATATTGCGTAGTTACATGTGATATGAGATCCCTTGTGTTTTATTTACTTTGGTATCATGGTACACTTTCTGAACACGCACGATGGCATTTTTACAATTTTTATCTAAATTCGTAGCAGCGTATCGCTCGTCGCCATGCGTGTTGCTAACTAAAGGCAAAACGACCCAATTGGGCCGTTTTCGAGTCTTCACGATTGCACGCTCACAACATATCTGTTTACTAGAATATCATTGTAGCTGTCATAATCGTGATATATATATATATATATCGGAACGCAAAATAATAAATACAGATTGATACAGGGTGCACTATTTAATTGTTCTCTATATACAATTTTACGAGCAATATCAATTCACACATTTTTCACATGTCACAAGTCTTCAATCAAATATTCGAACTGACACTTCTTATTTTTATTAACTTAGTGAGGTCGCATATTGCAGCAACCTTATCATCTTCTCTCAATAGTGACCCATTAGATTCAAGAGCTTCTACAGCCTTGGTCTGGCTAATGCATTAGTAAATGTATCAGCAAGCTGATTCTCTGTGGTCACCTTGCTAACATTCAGCTCTCCATTGGTTACCATCTCTCTTACGAAGAAGTGTCAAACCCGGATGTGCTTAGTACGTTTGTGGTACTCCGGATTCTCTGATAACTTGATTGCAGCTTCGTTATCAACTTTCAGTACAGGCACGCCCTTCAGTTTTGTCATCTCTCCAATTAATCTATGGAGCCAAATTGATTCCCGAGCACCTTCACTAGCCGCAACGACTTCAGCTTCACTTTTAACACTAATTCTTTTAGAGAATTCATCTCACAATCCATTGCCTGTTCCCAAAGTGTTCAGAGCTTTTGATAGCCTCTTTGTAACAACTTGGTTCTTGACTTCTTGGTGACCACAGCTAGCCATATTTAAAACATAGTCCTTGAGTTCCTCAGGTGGATGAAGCAACGATCTGTCTCTAAGTGTGCGGGACAGTGAAAATATATAGTGTAAAGTTATAGTGATTCATAGACATTGCACAAACAGTACATAAAGTGATATTATAGTGTTAAATAAACCGATAGTTTAGTGTTTGTGTGCAGGAAAATAATGACATTGGTGTCGATTCTGGTGTGTACAAACTAAACCTAATTTAGGCAATTGCTATCTTTTACTAAAAGGCAGTGCAAGAAAAGGACGGCTATAGCTATGAACTAAGTTAGAGATGTCAAACTAGTTTACGCCTTACGCTTCACCGTGTTTCTAGTCGACATGTTTTTACGTGCACCCTTCATTTGTATAGAAATGTTAGTTCCAACTAAATTTGACAGCTCTAAATTACGTTCGTCTCTTTCTCGTAATAATAGAGAGAAAAAGATAGCAATAGCCTAAATTAAGTTTAGTTTGTGCACAACAGAATCGGCACCAGCACATAGCTATAGATATATATAGTATATAGGTAGGTGTATAGGGTGCATAGGCACCCCTAGGATAGTAAATAGGCACTAATAGAATAGTATATAAACGTCTGCAAATAGCATAAGTTTATATTTTAATAGTTTTCTTACATTTTTGTTCGTGTACATAGTAGACTTAGTGTTAGGAGTATATAAGTTTATTATGTTAAGTATATGTTTTGTTAAATCCCCGACAACATTGTAACCGTAGCCGACACGGAGGCCGCGATCGGCTTGTTCACTGGCCACGTTCAGTCAATCCTGAGCGAATGCTCAAGGGAGGTTCCGGCGGAGGATCACCTCCGCTGGAAACTTCCGGATGACGTACGTGAACTGGTGACCGAGAAGAACGCGGCTATCCGTGCTTACAGAGCCTTCCCTTGTGCCAATAACAAAGTTTTTATGCGTCGCTTACAACGCAAAGTAAGTAGATGCGTCAAAAAACTGCGTGAAGAACAATGGGACAAGATGCTCGACGATCTAGAACCGACCCATCAGGCCTTCTGGAACCTGCAGAGGAAACTCCGCTCCTCTGAGGTCACTCCCATGCCCCCTCTCATTAACCCTGATCAGAGTGTCGCCTTCGACGACGACGATAAAGCCGAATGTCTGGCCGACAGTTTAGAGTCTCAATGCTCCCCCAGCACCCAGCCAGTAGACCAAGCTCACCTTGCTAAGGTGGATGCTGAAGTCGAACGCCGGGCCTCCTTACCCCCTGTCGAAGACCCTGATGACCCACTACCCCCAGTCACTCCAGACGAGGTAGAGGACATCATAAAAGGTCTCAAACCTAGGAAAGCCCCTGGCTCTGACAGAATCACCAACAAGGTGTTCAAACTTTTCTCCCCCGCCCTCATAGTATTACTAACCGCTATCTTCAATAGCGCCATGTCCAATAATATTTTCCCTCAGTCGTGGAAACAGGCTACCGTTATTGGTATTCCCAAACCGGGCAAGCCTAAATCTTCCCCGAGCAGCTACCGCCCCATTAGTCTTCTCAATGTCATAGGCAAAATCTACGAGAGGCTTATTTATAAGCGTCTCAAGGACTACGCCGAGGCAAAGAGCTTAATTCCGAAAGAGCAGTTTGGATTTAGATCCCAACACTCTTGTGTCCAACAAGTGCACCGCATTGTAGAACACATCAGCGACCGCTTCCAGCGAAGCATGATGACCGGTGCCTTGTTCTTCGATATTGCTAAAGCATTCGACAAAGTTTGGCACAACGGGCTGATATACAAGCTGTATCGGCTCGGTGTGCCAGACCGTCTAGTTCTCATCCTCCAAGACTTTTTGTCGAATCGCACCTTCCAGTACCGCATCGAGGGTGCGCTTTCCGCCCCTCATCCGATTCGCGCCGGTGTCCCTCAGGGCTCGGTGCTATCCCCGTTAATCTTCACGCTGTTCACTAGCGACATCCCAAAGAGCAATACAGCCCAGTTAGCCCTTTTTGCTGACGACACGGCCATTTATTGCTCTGGAAGGAATCCCTCAAAAATCGCCAGCACCCTCCAAACCTCCGCAAACGCCTTAGGCGATTGGTTCCGGATATGGAGAATAGAAGTCAATCCCGACAAGAGCCAGGCGGTACTTTTCACCAGGCCCCACCGCACTGTTCCCCCGAACCCTAGTCCGATCACCATGTTTGACAAGCCGATCCCTTGGGAGACGCAAGCCAAATACTTGGGGGTCATCTTAGACCAACGCCTAAACTTTCGAGAGCACATAAGGACGGTACGCTCGCGTGCCGCCTTCGCTCTTGGTAGGCTCCACTATGTGCTGAATGCACGCAGCAAATTGTCACTTAAGTGCAAATTGCGTATCTACACCGCGTGCATTCGGCCTATCATGACATACGCGTGCCCCGTGTTCGCGCACTCAAAACCCTACCTAATCCACAGGATGCAGACCCTACAAAACCGTTTTCTCCGAAGGGCTACGGGCTCACCGTGGTACCTTAGGAACGAGCAACTTCACGTAGATCTTAAAATCCCAACCATTCAACAGTTCATGAAACGTCTTTCTAAGAGTTTCTTTGATAAGGCCGAGAAGCATACCAACCCCTTGATATATTCAGCCGCCCATTATGCCCCATCTAAAATCTCCAAGATTCGCCGCCCCAGGCATACATTACTCATTCCCGATGACCCCACCACCCTCATTCAAGAAAGCTGTAGGGAAAGTAGCACTCTACGTAAAAACAAACACAGATACAAACCGCGAACTCGAAACCGACCCCGCCACCGTGACGTACCGCGAGCGCGACCCCCCTGTAACATCACCAACCGACCCTTGCTCGACGAGCCAGCCCGCGCCGCTGAGCATGTAGTTTCAAATTCCCAAAATAATAATCCGACCCAGCCACCCTTGCTGCCCTCCCTCAATGACTCACTAAGCCGAGGCCCGAACTCCACAGGGAGTGCCCTTAGTGTTGTTCATTTAATTAAAAATCCTAGCTTGTAAGCCCTGGCTGGGGGCCTTAAAGTAATTTTTGGCCACCACAGGATAGTCCGGTTAAGCAGTTTGACAACCTTAACGTGTTGTGTCTGCGAGTGGTCCCATCTAAAAAAAAAAAAAAAAAAAAAAAAAAGTATATGTTTTGTTGATTTTATATTTTTGTATGATAGTTTTGATATATAGATCTCGATAACATATAGTTTTATATAGGTTTACATAGAAAAAGTTAGTAAAAAACGCGAATATTGTCACGCGGTTCTCGTTACAGTCAAGCTTCTTAGTACTTAAGGTAACTTGCACAATGTTTTCCCGCATTTTTGCTATGTTTTCATTGGTTTTTAGTTTTTCCCGTGTTTTTTGGATTATTACATTTAACAATTGTTATTGGCCAATTACTTAAGAAAAATTGTATTAAAATAGGGCCATTTTGTTCGACCGACACGGTCCGGTTAAGCAGACGACAACCTCTCTAGGTTGAACTGCGAGATGCCATTTCGAAAAAATAAAAATTCGACCGACACAGTAGTCGGCAAGATAGCAATTAGGAAACACTCCTCCAAATAAAGAACAAGAAGCTCATCAGTGCTTTTATTCCTCACCACACCAGCAGTTAAATGTGCTACATCGCACACTAAGAACCCTTCCACCATGTTCTATAATTTCCTGTTCAGGAATTTCATCATGGGTATGATCGTTTGCTTCTTCTTCTATATCTCCCACTAACTCAAAACTTTGTTCTAAATCATCACTCCTTGCATCAAAGTCTTCAGCTGGAACGTCTTCTCTATCAACAAACTCTGTGATTTCATCATCTCTAGCAAAGAGCTCAGTTTCCCCGATTCCGGTACCAACACCTTTATTGCCATCATGAATTTCATCATTGTTGATTGTTCCACTACTGCCTGAATCTTCTGCATTCTGAGCAACCTGGGGTTGACTTACTGGATCTGACACTCCCAAAGGGATCTCTATTTCATTTATTCCTGAAACATTAACTGGACTTTCCGCACCTAAGGGTTTTTCATCAATGTTTACGTCCCTGTATCCATCGTTATTATCATAACCGACAAGTTTACATTTCACTGCTTTCTTTTGCAACTTCTTTCTGGACTGCTTCGGTACGTGATCGTAACAAGTTGATCCAATTATTTGTGGCTTCTTACCAACCCAAAGCTCAAATGGTGACTTGTGTTCCACTGTTGTTGGACCTGTCCTGTTCAAAATATAAACAGCAGTATTCACCAACTCTGCCCACAGTGTCTGAGGTAGTTCCTCGTGTGCATGCATCATAGCTGTCGCTGATTCAACTATCGTGCGATTTTCCCTTTCGCTACACCCATTTTGTTCCGGGGTGTATGGCATACCTAATCTTTGTTTTATACCCATATCCGCCAATACCTTCTGTATCTTCTGATTATCAAATTCTCCAATAACGTTCCGTTATCACTCAATAACTTCCTAACTGTATGACCTGCTACCTTGTCAGACACCATTTCTTTGAGCTTCTCATGTACTATCGAGGACACTCCCGTCTGACCACCACTAAGCTCATTTTTGCTTGCACTCGCAACATAAAAACGCTCTCTAGCCCCGCCCCGTTGACTTTGTGTATAAAAAATGAATGAAAAGATACCGAATCGGCCGAGCGTATTGACGACGCACGCCAAACGAGAGTTATTGTTATTTTGCGCGCCAATTTTGACGCTTTCCTAATAGGCCCAAACTTTAAGGGGGCGTGGCTCGGCGCCTCCGCATGATTTAAGCGAAAAAAAAAAATGGTCAGGCGGAAAAGACCCCGATAGTACTTCTGACTTTTCTCTCAGGAAATACACAAATCTATAATGCGTAAATTCATCTTTGAAGAGTACAAAGTAGCGATATTTGGATAGTGACAGAGGGAATGGACCACACACATTCGTGTGAATGCGTTCTCCAGGCTCATTGGCTTTCTCCCGTACACCAAACTTCAGTCTGTGTGACTTCCCAAATATACAGCCTTCGCATGATTCTCCAGTTTCCTTCGTTTTTATACCGAATTCCCTCTCGATTAGACTTCTAACATGCCTCTTGTTCTGATGTGCTAAGCGTTCGTGGTAAAGTTCCCACACAGCACATAATGTCTACAGAATATCTAAAAAACATCTATTAAATATTTGTGCAAACATCTAGGAGATATCTGGTGATATTTTAAAGTAGTTTAGTAGACATCTTGTAGATGACTCTATGTCCGCCTCCTAAATGTCTTCTAGACATTGTAAATGTATATCTACTACGTATCTACTAGACATGTTTTCTAGATGTCTGCTAGTAACATATGGAAGATATCTTCTAGATTATCTGGTAAACCTCTAATAGAACATATCCTAATATCTTCTAGATATCTGCTAGGCGATTATAAGCGTCTGGAAGACATCTTGTAGATTATCTGCCATACGTCTATTAGAAAGTATGTGGAATACCTTCTAGACGTCTTTTAGGTGATTAAAGCATGGGCCGGACTGTTGTAAACAAGCTTTCCACACACTTCCACATCGGTCTCTACCGGCGGTTTACAACAGCGCGTGCAGTTGTAACACTGTTGTAAACCGCCGGTGGAGCCCGATGTAAGCACAGGCACAGGCTTAAGAGTGGAAATTAGAAGATACATTCTATTTCAATCAAACTGAAGAAAATGAAAACAAAGAATTTGCAAAATTAGGAAATTGTAAAATTTAAATAATAAATCGACAAATAAGATTATGTAGATTATTACAAAGAATTTGGAAAATATATTATATGATATGTCCACACACTATATCCCTAAATACTTGTACGTAATTAATTAACGTTTTTTTCCCAAAGGCTAGATTGATGGTCAGACTAGTCTGATACTTACTAGACATATTAAAAACCCTGAATTTGGAACTCATCACCAACACTGATCACTATAGTACTACATATTACTTATTAAGTACCTACCCATTTGTCCAAGTAGTAGGCTTTATTTCTGAAGTTTTATTGAAATGGAGCTTTATTTTAAACTGAAAAAAAAAGCTGCAGGTATTTTCAAAGGAGTTTATTAAAGAAAAATCTTATGGTTGCGTTGGAACTAGAGTAAATTAACATAGGTAGGCCATTATTCTTTTTCTGTTTTAGCAGAATACGCATGGGAGCATTCCGCAGCCATGTTTTCACATGTGTGGAAATTTCTTGTATAGTTGATTCAATGAAGCAAGCCCGTACTGCATCTAAAATTAAAATAAACCACAGTCAATCAATCACAGTCAGTATAAAATTGTCATACCTACAGGTGATAATCTATTATAGTAAGGTATTCCAATCACAAAACAAATTAGGGTTTAGTAAATAATTGTACTGTACCTGACATAGCCTCAAAAACCCTCAAGAAGGAAAAACTTTTTTCTTTAGCTCCAACCCATGAGAATTTGGATCCATTTTCATCTGAAATCATCATTCCCAAAATAGTCAAAGTAGCTGCCTTTACATTGTTTCCACCATATTTCTTCAAATAACTGATCTGAAAGTAACAAAAGTGATGTAGAAATATAATATTCCTTCAATTACCTATATGATACCTATTATATCAAATGCCACATTCTGTGATTACTGTATAATATAGTAGGTATACCATCAAATCAAAGCATGCACTGCTGGAAAAGTTAACACCAATTTATAATTTTGGCTAGCGCATGAAGGATTTCCAATCCGCCTGCCAAGCGTGGAGATTATGGCAAATTCCTCCCTTCATGGGAGACGCTTATGTCCAGCAGTGGACGTTTAAGGGCTGTGTTGTTGTTGTTGTTGTCATGAAGGATCATAACACAAAGGGGCAGGTGGGGCATGTTGGGGTGACATACGATGGCTTTATGTAAAGTGTCTTACCAAATTATTCTTGATCTTAGTATTTTCCAAAATAATTTCGACTGTCTCGAAATCTTCTTCAGACATAGGGAATTTATTGGTAATGGAGATTATGTCCTCATATTCTTCAGCGTTTTGTTTAGTTACTCCAGTACTAAGGACACTATTTAGTATTTTATCTTTCTGGTCATGGTCATCAAATGATTCCATTAATGTATTTAGTTTAAACTTTATGCCCAAAACATCTCTCCGTAACAACATCAGAGGGTCTGAAAGAAATATTAATGTTATTAAACATCTATTCAAACTTATATGTTTATGGAGACATTGGACAAAAAGCTGCCTCACATGAATGCTGTAAATTACAATGTTAGCATACATACCACTCATAGGCTGAAGGAGGCTGAAGACCCTGATTTTGTTCTTCTAAGATTATGTTTTAGGTAGATGAACAATCTGGGTTCCTAACCTGTAGTATGATGAAAAATCTTGGTGGCTAATCATCATATTGCTCGACGAATGTGGCGAATAACACTTTTGGTCCCTACTAGTGATGTTCGGTGATGAAAAATCTAGGCGGCTTCGAACACAACTCATCACATTCAAAACACTTGTTACACTATCAAACAACAATAAAAATGTAAACACAGGCCACGCCACCGTTGCCGTTGATAGAAAATAATCTTCAAGTTCAACTCATTTCAAGTCAAGACGGAGAGCCAGGCTTCCTGCTTCCTTGACAGTGACTTGACTTCCTTCCATCTTCCTTCTTTGATCTTTCTCATTCAATGTTCATTTCGAATCGAATTTTCGACATTTCAACTTCAACGTTCCTTTACCACTACGTCACGTTTCGTTTGAGTTCACGTTGAAAAGAAATGCATGAAAACGCTTGATATATAACCTGTCACCATCAGACGCTGTATTGTATTGCTCAAAGCCTGCCACAAACATTAAAATTACCACCTTCTTTATTTTGTAGAGCCGATTGACAACGCGATGATCAGCACAGACAAACTATGATGTGCTGTGCTTGTAAAGAGTGAAACGAAACGTAAACGCCCAAGGTATCCTAGCGCGAAATTCGTAATGTACAGTTAAATGAAATATCTTCGTAAAAATATTGATACGTGTAGGTAGGTACACGAGGTAGTAGGTATGGAGTAGCGAGGTACTGGGGCCCTACTCTCTAACGTCCGTCCGTCCATCCATCTCTATCCGTCTCTCTCACTCGCACTCATCTGCAGACGGGCGCGATAGAGACGAATAGAAACGGACGGACGGACGGACGTTAGAGAGTAGGGCCTCTGGTACGTGTGCGAAACAATAGGTACCTATTTTTCAGGTACCTATTTTTTATCGATGGAATTTTCATAATATCGTGTTTTAATAAAAATCTATGAAAAATACAAATTCTTACAGAACCAATGAAAAAAAAAATACTTTCCTTCCTAATAATGATCTAAAAAAAAAAACCATTGATACATTCCAATATTATTTTTATGAGGCAATCGTAAAGACCAGCTCTAGATATCTGCTAGATATGAAATCATATCTTTATATTGAGACGATTTCAAGACCAGGTGTAGATATCTACTAGATATTAATTGCATGTCTTTGATATCTAAGATCTAGGTAGATCATTATTTAACATCTAGTAGATATCATGTGCTGTGTGGGTTGCAGCATATCTACTTTCTGTACTAAATTCACAGCAACCTTAGATGGTGGTACTATCCTACAGTTGAGCCTGTACAGATACAGACCTCCATACCTCTATCTTTTTCCAGTAACTGAGATTTTTCCATCAATCTTCATTGAACAAGTAGTGACCCGCGACTCAAAAACGCTACCTGGATTTTTATCTTGTGTCGACAACACCGATAACAAATTCTTACTAATCTTCGGAATGTACCAAACATCTCT
This sequence comes from Xestia xanthographa, assembly GCA_905147715.2. NCBI lineage: Eukaryota > Metazoa > Arthropoda > Insecta > Lepidoptera > Noctuidae > Xestia > Xestia xanthographa. The sequence continues at coordinate 8,010,837 of LR990664.1, read as the reverse complement.
CAATGTGGACTTGACAACTTTCTTGTTAACTGTAGCTTCAATGCTTCGTGATCCTTGCCCGATAGCCTTAATCACGTTTCCATCAGCTGTTGTTACAGTATGATCTACATCAAAATATCTGAAATCTTGAAACAAATCTGCGCGCATCGTCACATGATTAGTAGCGCCATTGTCCACGTACCAGCTATCACGATCTGATTCAGATTTTTTTGTGTTTACAGATTGTAACAATATGTTAACTCTTTTGTTGCCTTGACTAGATGCATTCCTTAAAGGACAGTCTTTCTTGAGGTTTCCAATTTCTTTACATTCGTAACATCTCTCTTTCTTATTTGACTCTGGAGTGACATCATTGCCCTTTTTAGTAAATTTATTTCCTGTTTTCACCGTTAGGGCATCGAGGTTAGGGTTCGATAGGAGGAGCTCGTGGCTAAATAATAACAGCCGCTCGGGTCGATCGTTAGGTTAAGCCGTGCTTGCCTAGGTTGGTCTGTGGATGGGTGACCGCCCATTACATACCGAGTTTCCTCCATGCCTCGGAAAGCACGTTAAGCCGTTGGTCCCGGCTGTCATTTGTAGATCTTTGACAGTCGTTAGGTAGTCAGAGGCCCAAAAAGTCTGACAACCAGTCTTACCAAGGGTATCGTATAACCCGGTACTAACTGGGTTGTGGAGGTCAGATAGGCAGTCGATCCATGTAAAATACTGGTATTCAGCTGCATCCGGTAAAACTGGAAGCCGACCCCAACAAAGTTGGGAAAAGGCTAGGCAGATGATGATGACCGTTAGGGCATCACAACTAGACTCACCGTCTTTACCGTTGTTTCCAAGCGCCTTTTCATGTGCACACAACTGACTTGTGATGTTCTCAACCGTCCGATCCTTTTTAGACCTAAGCAACCAACTCGACTTAAATGAAAAATAGCTCTCTGGTAGTGTGTCCAGTATCTTGCAGATTAATAAAATGTCAGGAAGTTTCTTCAACTTCTCTTCTTTCATTAACTCCTGCCTCAACCGGAACTACACGTTTTTCAATTGTGAGATGTGCGTCGCCATAATTATCATCACCTGGATCTTTTTTGTAACCGAAGAACTGCAAACACAAATCATACAGACGATCTTTGCTCACGCCTTCATACAATCTATGTAGAACTACATCCCATACATCCTTTGACGTTGTGAACCTGATGACCTTATCCAATGTGTCGTCAGCAATATTGTGCGGTATCAGTAACAATATCGTACAGACCAATTTGTTAAAGTTTTAACATTCTCTTCATAAAGAGCCAAATCTGCAGCAGCTTTATCACCAGCCCCACTTGCAGGTATTTCCGGTTTTTTTATGTTACCCAGTACTATATCTTGAAGGTTCTCCACTCCTCGTAGAAGTGCCGTCATACGATATTTCCATTGTACCCAGTTGGTACCCTCTAGTTTCACGATCTGTATTTTACTGATCCATGTTCGATCTTTTATGGGTCCATAACCAAATAAATACAGATCGATACAGGGTGCACTACCTATTTAATTTTTCTTTCTATACAATTTTACGAGCAATATCAATTCACACATTTTGCACATGTCACAAATCTTTAATCAAATATTCGAACTGACACTTCCTATTTTTCTTAACCTAATGAGGTCGCATATTGCAGCAACCTTATCACAAAATATAGATGTGAGTGCTGTGACTGCTGTGAGCGATTATTTTGTAATTCGGAATGCGTCCTGTCTCGCCGAGTCGCCGTGGAAAACCTAATATTTCTAATAAGCCATCAATGCCATAGTAGAAATATTAGGTTTTCCACGGCGACTCGGAATCAGTGTTGCCAATTTAGCATATTATATGCTAAATTTGGCATATTTTGTTCTTGCTTAGCATATTGTTTTAGCATATAGCATATTTTTTAACATATTCTTTAAAACATGAAAAGATTATAAATCACAATGTTTCTTTAAATAAAAATTGAAATCGATACTCGACTTCGCGGCGGTATGGCGGTGAGAACCCTGAATGCCATTTTATACCTACGTCAGATTCGGCTTAAAAAGAGCAGGGAAGTGCTGATAATCTTACACTGTTCCAGACAATGTACTACTTTGTATCGAAACCAAAGAGGGTTACGACTCTAGCTCTCAGCCTTCCACATCAGCTAATGTTGATGAATATCAAGACGTTAATATTCTATTCCCCTGATTTAATTTCCTAATAAATACTGACACTTATTTGTGTTGGCATTTTTTTAGAGGTTAGCATATTTTTTACACCAATCTAGCACATTTTAAAGTAGTCGAGTTGGCAACACAGTTCGGTATGAAACGACCAAAATCGATACGATTCGATAAATCCGACTTTTCGATTGGTTAAAAACTCATTTTATCGAGAATAACTGTCAGATTTATCGAATCGTATCGAATCGAGTGCTACGTACTTGCACTGCTGGTTTTAAAAAAAACTACTGATCTACTGCCATAATGGAAATCTACCTGCTTTTTTTCAAAACAGATCGTATCATCTAGATATTGACGACGTGTCATGTCATCTGGCATAGAGGCCTAAATAACATGACATTTTGTTCAGCAACCGTATTAAAGTATCGAAAAATATTGGCGTGTTCTTTGTTTTATCAAATTATTAAAAATTGACTAAATAAAACGTGTCAATGATCATGAGTTGGGCTTGTGACGTCACATTTGAGTAAATAATGTATTCAAATGTGACGTCACACGAGTATTTGACGCACTGTATCGTCTTCATTTTTTGTCCAATATTTTTTGGAAATCTATCTGACGGACTAATTAGATTTTTTTTGTAATGTACCCTATTCAAGCTCAAGTCCTTTTTACCTCATGTGGGTACGACTTTTAAATCTACTGATTTTTCCTTCGAGCTACTGCTAAAACTTTAATTTTTTTACTGATTTCTTCAGATTCCATCTGGCAACACTGTGTTTATGTTCCTCTAAACGACTGAGGACCAATTTAAAAAAATAGTTGAGGACCCCTCTATAATAGTTATATTCTAGACTCTTTACTGAGGACTGACTTCCGACAAGAACCAGTGTTGCCAACCGTACGATTTAAATCGTATTTAGACGACCTTTTTGGCTCTTGTACGATGTGCGATCGAGTAATCGAAATGATATGCAAATACATATACGATCTTTTCAAATCTTATACCCATCATCATAACGAAGTAAAAATAGATGATAAATTAAATACATTTTTGATATTGTAAGAAAAAAAAACAAGTGGAAGGCTTGAACGACCTAAACTCTTATGTATTTTTATGAATGCATCCGATAAACTAAATTATCTCATTCGCACTTACTTTAATTAAATACTGTTGGGTATACATTAAATCTTTTTGAGATAACCTAAAGAAATTAGGTATGTAGGTACTTTTGTTTTCTTTTCTTTTGATTGCTTATAAGATAATTATATTGATTCAAAATTATAATTACATTCCGTTAATATATATAGTATAATTATTTACGTTGTTTTAGTGAAATTTCATGACGTACTATTTTTTCCTTGAAATGTTGGCAAAATACGATCTTTTCTTCTTTTCTAGTCCATGGTACGATCTTCTAAAAAATAAAGTTGGCAACACTGACATTAACTGACATGACAATGACATCGACATTGACAGCACAACACAGCCAGATTCTGCCAGACAGAACTATAAATAAATAAATATAGAAAAGAAAAAAAAGAGTGAAGTCTCCAGTCCAGTTTGAGTTTAGAGTTGTGTTATTTTAATTAGAGTAACTATAAGAGAGTAAATTAACACAAATCGTGAAATTGAACCGCAATAGCTAGGTACATACTCTAAACGCTCAAATTAATTCGTCAAAACCATGCTGTCATTGTACTATTTAATGAAAAATTCTGTAAAAGAAAAACCTAAACTAAGTGCCACCGAATATTACAAAACTATACATGAAAATAACGACAGACATTTGAAAAGGGATAAGGAAGGGTCGTTGTCTAAATGCCGAGTTTGCTTACAAGAAGGTTCTTTGCCGATTTTCGGGACTGTAGACACGGTTTTTATTATAGAAACATTAGCAATTCTCTCGAATATAGAATTGAGGGAAGACGACGAGTATCCAAACTTTCTGTGCGATATTTGTCACGAGTTTATCAAAGGAGCTATATTATTTAGGAAAATAGCGAGACAATCAGACGACATTCTAAAACAGCCAGTCAAAGAAGAAACAGTTGATGTACATGAGGAATATGATCAAGATTTTAGCGACAGTTGCGTCTATGATACGGAACAACCAGAAAAGTGGGAAATAGAAAACGAAGATCTTGGCGAGGTGAAACTCGAAAAGAAACCAAAAATCAAATCAACACCAAAAGTAACTTGTAACATTTGCAATAAAGTCATAAACCGGTCATACTACAAGGAGCACATGACCATGCACGACCCTGACCATAAGAAATATGTTTGCGATGTGTGCGGAAAGTCATTCAGACTGAGATGTGCTTACCACAATCACAGCCTCAGACACGGCAATGAATTCCCATATAAATGCCAATTCTGCCCATACAAAGGAAGATATGCTGAGTTACTTAAAACCCATATGAGAACCCACACTGGGGACTACAGGTACATGTGTACTGAATGTCCTGCCAGGTTTCTGTTTAAGAGTAATTTGAACAGTCACGCATTAAAACATAAAGAGCCGCAGTTCCAGTGTGATGCTTGTAAAAGGGCTTTTTACACTAAACTGATGTTGCGAAGGCATTATGAAGCTGATCACTTGGGCATTAAGAACCATGTCTGCAATATTTGTGGTAAAGCATTTGGATATAGAAATGCTATGATGAAACATCAGAGGCATGTTCATAAGAGGGAAAAGCTGTCGTTTGGACGGATGCCGGCTTATTTAGAAGCTGAACATAGGAATGAAGATGGCAGGTGAACTATAATGCTGACACATGAGTAAGTCGTCATCGACAATCAGATGTCAAGATGTGGACAGCTTGACTCAATCTTTGAGTATTAATTAAAAGAAATCAAAGTAAAAACAAAACTTGTACTAGTTATTTTTATCATGCAAGACCTTTGGGTGTTACTTTAGAGAAAAAAAACAGATATAAATTTAAAACCATCTATACTCAATACTCAATACTCAATACTCAATACTCAATACTCAATACTTTATTGCATTCCACATGTAGGTACTTAGGTGGTAAAAACTTATAATTAGATCACATGGACCCTGTCGGGCACAGCAAGATAAGTGAGTTAGGAGAGAGGAAGCATTTATAAATTCTCAACAAATAACATTATAATTCTTTCTTGGGTACTTTCTAGGATAAATTAATTAATAGTATAAAATTATTATTAGTTAAGTATGTTTAATGTATAATTATCGTGGCAGCTTATTTATTGGTTTAAAAAATATAATTATTAGCATAGATTATTAATTAATAATATAAAATTATTATTAGATAAGCGTAATTATTAATTATTCTTAATATATTATTATAAAATATTAATTAATAGTATTAGATAAATAAATAAATCAATTGTATAAAATATGAACAGGTATTTATTGAGAGGTTTATGAGTAAATAAATCAGACAAAGTTTTAAGTCCACGAAAAATACTTAGGGCTAGTTATGACTTTATAAGTCTATCACTTAGATATTCATTTACCGAATAGTAGCTTTTATTTAGCAAAAATTGTCTAAGTTTTTTTAAAAATGTGTTAATTTTATCTTCTTTTTTAATTGATGCGGGTAATTTATTATATATTTTAATAGACATTACGTAGGGACTTTTTGAGTGCATTTTTAATCGAGAACTTGGTAAGTTTAGTCTAGATCGATGTCTAAGTAGATAGCGTGTCTGGATGTCTTCTCGTTTTGAATAAAATTCTTGGTGTTTCCGCACAAACTTGCATGTTTCTAAAATATAAATACAGGGAAGGGTTAAAATATTGTGTTTTTGAAAGAAAGGCTTGCAACTATCTGTTTGCTCAATGTTTACTAGGATTCTGACCAATTTCTTTTGTAGGGTGAAAAGTGTTTGTGCACCTGTGCTGTTTCCCCAAAGAGTGACACCATAGCTAAGCCATGCATAGGCATAAGCATAATAAGTGGAGAGAGCTGTTTGTAGATTGGTGGTCTTTTTTATTTCACGAAGGGCGTAAGAGAATTTAGAAATTTTTGAGTGAGTTTTATCTATATGTGATTTCCAGTTTATGTGAGTGTCTATAACTAGTCCGAGTAAGGTAAATTTGTTAACAGTTTCTAATTTTGTGTCGTTAAAAACAAAATCTAAAGATAGAGGAGTTTTTTGGTAAGGGTGGAAAGTTATTAATTTGGTTTTGGAGTAGTTTATCTCGAGGTTATGTTCGTTCATCCAGTTGCATGTTTTAGTAAGTATGGAATTGAGAGTTTCTTCTATATTTTCATTGTCTTGGCATGAAACCAATATGGATATATCGTCCGCGAATAAGACACATGGCCCTTCTATGGTCTTAGGTAGGTCATTGATATATATTAAAAATAAGAGGCATCCTATAACGCTTCCTTGAGGAATTGAGGCGTTAATTGCTTTACTGTATGATCGAATTTTTTTAATTTCATTATTTTTATGGTCAAAGTATTCTATTTCTACTAATTGTTCTCTGTTCTTAAGATAAGATGTTAGCCATTCGTGGGCCTTTCCGCGTATACCTATTCCGTATAATTTGTTGAGCAATATCCCAAATTGTACTTTGTCGTAGGCTTTGGTCATGTCTAGCAATATTCCTACTGCATATTTTTTATTATTAATGATATTAAGGGCTTCTTGGATATACTTATAGACCGCTAAGGTAGTGGAGCGGTTTTTTCGAAAGCCGTTCTGGCATTCATCAAATATATTGTATTTTTCGCAAAACGTATAAATGCGGTCACACATGGCTTTCTCAAAGATTTTTGAAGCTGTTGGTAAAAGAGCTACTGGACGATAGTTGTTTGGATCTGTTTTCGTATTTTTTTTGTGGATTGGTTTTATTACAGATTTTTTTAATAAATCAGGGAAGACACCTTCATCAAAAGACTGGTTCAATAGCAGGTAAAACGGTAAGGTAAGTTCATCTGCGCATTGTCTTAAAAGCATTGGTGGTATTTCGTCAATCCCGTGACTACTTTTGTTTTTTAAGTTTTTTATTATTTTGTTGACTTCCCAAGCGTCTATTGGGCCAAGAAACATCGTGTTCTCTGTGGGATTTAGTACCGAGGTGCTCCCCGGTGAGCTACCAGATGAATTGTTACTGTTTTCGCCAATGGACGCAAAGAAATTGTTAAAAATGGTGGCTATTTGTTTGGGTTCGGATATAAGGTCGTTATCTATTTGCAATTTAATATTATTATGTTCTTTTTTATGTTTTTTGTTTGTTTTCTCATTTATGATGCTCCACATGGTTTTAACCTTATTGTTAGATTGTTTTAATTTATTTATATATTGTATCTTTTTTGATGCAGTGACCAGGTTTTTTAATATTTTTTCATAGGTTTTATAATAATTTGTGATGATAGGATTTTTTGTTTTAAGTGTGAGTATTTTTAACAATCTTTTGTTTGTACAGGAGATCTTGATGCCCGTCGTTAACCAGTATTTTTTAAATTTGGTTTTTAGTTTAACCCTACATATTGGTATACAAAGGTTTAAGATGTTAGTTAACGTATCATGAAATGCTTTATAATTATCATTTATATTTTGGTTTTTAGGTAGGATTTTATTCCAATCGTACTCATTTAATTTAGACTTAAACTTTAAAATGTTCGTGTTGTTAAATAATCTTTTTTTAACATACCAAGTTGTTTGTGTAGCTAAATCTGGTGTTGTTATGGGGATGTGTATAGTTGTTCCGCTATGGTCTGAAAAGCCTAGTTCCTCTACTGTTGTATATATTTTATTTGTGTTAGTGTTTGTAAATATTAAGTCTAAACATGTAGATGTAGTTTGTGTTATTCGTGTGGGTGTTTTTATGTGCTGTGTTAGTTTATATTCTAGCATTAGGTCTAGAAATTGGCTAGATTTTACATTTCTCTCTAAGATATTTATATTAAAGTCTCCACCGATAATTATATTAAATTTAAAATACTTATTATTTATATAATTTAAGATACATTTTACCTGGTTAATAAATATTTCTTCCTCTCTTCTATTCCAATACATTGTTACTAATAATATGTTTTCTTTGGGTAACTCGATTGCACATACTTCTAAAATATATTCTATGGACATATTCGTTATATCATTTATCTCTTTAAAGTCGACATGATCTTGCAGAAGGATGCAGACGCCGCCTCCCGCTCGCGTGCTGCGGCAGTATGATGCTGCTATTTTGTATCCGCTAAATTGTATCATGCTTAATTTTTCCTTAGACAACCAAGACTCTGTTATACATATTGCATTATAAATTGGGTTATCTACGATGAAGGTTTCGAGTATATGTTGTTTGTTATACAGACTTTGAATATTTTGAAATAGAATTTTAAATAGTTGGCCTGTGTTTTCGAAAGGAATAACTATTAGTGTCTTCATTTCTGTCTGTAGGATCTCGTTGGCTGGTGCTGCAGGAATTATAACCATTTTTCTCGTTTGCTGTGTAGTTTAGTTGATTTTTGTGTGTTTCGTCTCTTAGATTGATAACTTTACCTTCTACATATAACTGATTATTTCTTATTACTGCATATAAGCCTTCCTTTCTTGCTTTTAGCATTTCCTCTCGCATTTGTTGTCTTTCCTTACGTGAATTTTCGTCCAAAAATTCAGACACAGATAATCGTGTTCCCTGGAAGTAGTGGCTATTGTTTTTGATGTATTTTGCCATTCTTTTGCTTATTAATTCTATTACCAGTGGTCGGGTATTAGTGTTATTTCTGCCTAATCTATACATATTTTCTACGTAACCCATCAGGTCCACTTGTAGAATATCGCGAAACATTTCAATGATTCGGTTATGCAGGTCAATTTCAGGCTCTTTGTGGTACTCGGTGAGGCCGTAGATGACTATCTTCTTGGAATTGCTTTCTGTACATTGGATTACGGGGGATGTAGTTATTGATTTTATTTCCGATATTTCTTGTTTTAATTTTTCGTTCTCTTTTAGTAAATTTTCTATCTTGATGTTAATCTCTTGAATTTCCTGTATTCTTAGTTCATTTTGTTTTGATAATGAACTAGTTTTCAGTTCAAAATCATTTACAAGTTTCGTAATAGCCTTGTTTATTTCCGTTTGTATGGTGCTTCGTAGGTCGGTTATTATAGATTCATTATTTTCTTTCAGACGCATCATAATGAGCTCGCTTAGGTTTTGTAGTGACAATTCAGCGTGTGTGTTGACGTTTGAGGTGGTTCTTTCTTCTGAGCACATCGTATCGCCTAATAAGCTCAGGTTCTCAAAAGTAGTGGAATCATTGTTAGGATAGGTTTTCCTCCGAATCGTTACGTTATTATCTTCGTTGGGTGTGGTTGTTCGTTGGCTTATAATGGATGTCTGTGGTCGTATAGGTGTATCTGTGTTTCCCGTTTTGGGCATTTTGCATCGGCAATCTTGACATTTCCATATTTTTTTATGGTCTGGAGTCATTGTCTTGCTAAAATGGTTTATGGAGATGTTCGCACACTCTAGATCATATGCTTTATTGCACAGTGTACAAGTGAGATGCAGTTGGTTTAGTAAATCTTGAGTGCAACCAGCGCAAGTATGCGAATTTTGTGCCATTTCGTATAAACAATCCTTTTGCTGTTACTGGTGCTGACCTCTAGTGGGTAAGAGTTTAACTAAAGGCCAAATGGTTCGATGGTAAGAACTGGTTCCGCCTCAAAAAGATAGATGGCGCTGATGTAAAGAAACAACCAGGATTTCTTGTCTTTTTAATTATCGTTTTGGATGATATTGTTATGATTATTTTCCTTATAGATCACTCATTTATCACTCTCATACCTTTTTTAGGGCTGAATCCATCGAAACTCTTTGATTGTAAACAAAACAAAACAGGTTCTGCTGGTCTGTTGTTCAGCTGACGTTTGTTTACAATTTGAAATTTGTTCGTTGTTTCTTGTGTCACTTAATAATTATGGATTTTCTTTGCCAATCTTGTGTATTTCTTGCGTACTTTAACTGTAATCACTGAGGTTTACGGTTTGTTAGAACTGAAGCTACTTTAACTTGTAATTTTATCACTGGAACTATTTTTAGATTAGATAAATACGTGGAGCCGATGTTAGCTTACGCACAGTAGCGCCCTCCCTCCGTCATCTATTGACAAAGCTATCAAGCTCCAATTTGAAAATCTAATTAGTAGATAATTATGTTACTTAAATAAATACAAGTCTCCTATATTATTATCATAAATAAACTATCTCTTAGTTCTAATGTCACTAAATAATAAAATACTTAGGTAATCGTGATTAAAAGCCAATGACCCAAATTGAGTCTGTTATCATTTAATCCAGATACATAATAACTGTTCCCTAAATTTAGATTGTTGGCCTTTAATTGTCATTCACAACTTTCGGCGGGAAAATGTTGAAAGTGAAAGCATTGCTACCACAATGTTCAAAAAGAAAATTAAGTTGTGCGTAATAATATTAGATAGGTAAATTAGGAAGGTACCTACTACACCTCTTTCATGTGAACTCAATCATTACATCTAATACCTACTTATACAGGAATATTTGATTGCATCTACAGGAAAATCAACCTGAATACTTTTATTAACATCATTTAGGAAAAACCAAAATTTTATCAGCCTTCGATAATCTAAGAAAAAAATAATAAACATGTAAGCAATAGCAATACAATAGTATTGTTATATTTATTCAGACCTATGCAGTCATAGGTCTGCGCCCCCGCCAGACACTGGGTGGGGACAGTTCCCCACCCAGTGTCTGGCGGGGGGGCAGAAACTAGTTCAGATAAAATTTAATTTATAAAATAATTACAGGAAATGGTAGATGAATCTGCCTGAGATTATCAGTGAACTTGAGACATGTTAAACTTAAGTATATGTGTATAAGTTTAGTTATAAACCGTGAAAGCTTAAAACAGAGTTTGAAACATGCTTTTGTAATAAATATTTTGACTGCATAGTTTTGTTTATGATTTTAAAATATCTTCTAATTTATTTATTTCTGCCTCTATGTAGGCTGGTGTTCTTCCATTCAATTTCTTTTGTCGTTTATGAACAACAAGTTGATGCCTCATCATTGCCTTTCTGTATCCAAATGCTTTTCCACAAACATTACAAATATGATTCTTTATACCTAAATGTTCTGCTTCAAAATGTCTTACTAAAATAAGTTGAGAATGGAACCCTCTCTGGCAATTATCACATTTGAACATTGGTACCTTGTGCTTTAGTGCATGCTTATTCAAATTACTCTTTGTTAAGAATCTAGCAGGACATTCTGTGCACATGTATCTATAATCTCCTGTATGTGTCCGCATATGAGTTTTTAAGAGTCCAGAATGACGTCCTCTGTATGGACATAATGTGCATTTGTAAGGAAATTCTGAACTGTGTGTAAAGTAATGGTTTCTATAAGCACATCTTTGGCGAAATGATTTGCCGCAAATATCACAAACAAATTTGGCCACAGTTTGGTTATGAAGAGCAAAATGCTCCTTGTAGTAGGCTTTTGTGATGATCTTGAAGCAAATCCTACACTGCACTTTAGGTATCTTCTTCCTGTATCCCACGGGTTTAGAATTATTACTACATAGTTCATTGTCACTTTCAACTGAAGAGAAGAAGTTTTGCAGCAATGTTGAAGAATTGTCAGTGTTTTCATTTTTCACAGTATCTTCATTGTGGAGGTCACAGGCTTTGCTAGAAGGTTTCCTGCTTTTCGCTGAAGCATTTTTTAAGACCTGATCAGATATTTTAGCGGTTTTTCTGAACAGTATAGCAGCATTTAGTAATTTCAGACAAGAATCACACAAGAACTTAGGATGTTCGTCGTCTTCACTTATTTGTATATCACCGAACGTGCAAATATCTTCGGAAATATCGGATCCTTGGTAATTGAATATGGGCAAAGTACCTTTCTTGAGACATATTCTGCATTTTTCCTCGGTTGTTTCTTGTCTAGTACTAATTTGAGTTTCTATGTCATCTAAACTTCTGTGATACCTTTCGTACGTCGCTTTCTTAAATAGTTTTACTATGTGGTATGTTGATACCATTATTTTCAAGTTTCAGTGTAGTGGTGGCTGGCTGGCTGTTGTTTTGCTTTGTTACCGCCTACCGGTGAAAGTGAACGAAAAACATAAAAAACATTACCTATCACTTTTTCACTTTTCACGTTACTTGACAATCTTGACATTGATCTGACGTTTAATCAATGGTGAAGTGTCTTGTCAGTGTTATACTGCATCATGTCCATGCATAGATTATATCATAGCACCACAGAATAGGGAACGTGCAGGAACTATAGGTGGCAGCACTAAACGACAAAAGAGACACTATGCGAACAGTAAAGGAAACTTATGCTGTCACCTGTCACGCAAATTCTTCAAAAGTATTATTTTTGATTATGATAAAAGGTATAAAACATATGTTCCGGTCTATCAATAATGTTCGTCAGCGTAACATGAATGTTGACTAATATGAATTTTGTATGTTTCGTTTATTTTCTCTGATGAAAATTGTGGTGCATGAAGAAACGGTGGCATAAACAACTTTCTTATTTTCAACACATGTTTTAATGGAAGGGAATCCTTTATCAGCGAGAACAGTATCTCCAGCTTATCTCCAGGCTATAACAAATCAATTCACAATCATTTGTTATAAGCAATCACTATAACGCCCTCCGTAGCATTTAGATACAAAACTTATATAGGAAACCACAAGGAGTGCAGCCAATTAAAAACTTTATTGTATAACTATGTTTATAATCTAAGTTCATATGGAGACTGTTGAGGAATATTCGGTGTGAACTTCAGTGCAGTCTGGAACGCCCTCCTCCGTAGCATTTAGATACAAAACGAAACCACAAGGAGTGCGGCCAACTAAAAACTTTATTGTATACCAATGTTTTAATCTGAGTACATGTGGACTCTTTGTTCAACTGTTGAGGAATATTCGGTGTGAACTTCAGTGCAGTCTAATCCATAATCATTTGTTATAAGCAATCAATAGAACGCCCTCCGTAGCATTTATATACAAAACTTATGAAACCACAAGGAGTGCAGCCAACTAAAAACTTTATTGTATAACCATGTTTATAATCTGAGTACATGTGGACTCTTTGTTTAAATGTTGAGGAATATTCGGTGTGAACTTCAGTGCAACATATGTGTGTTCGCTGAAGTTTAAATGGTACGCCAGTACCATTTAATGTTTGCTTGGACGGTTGATTTTGAAGGCTATTGAACTTTTTCAATGCAGAGTATAACAAAAACAAATTGTGTTCAAATATTTTTCTTACTGCATTTATCCATTTTTTGCGTTTTTCACATAAACATGGTATGAGAGTACTATTCTTTGGAAAGTACTAGAATTTTATTATTTTACGCTATTTGATTGATTTTCATTTTTTTGGATGTATTGGTACATCCAGAAATGCAACAATGGATTATGATTAGCTAGAATAATCATTTTCAATAATAAAATTAATTCTGTTTACTTGTTATAAATGTCAATGTCAAGTATTAATAGGGTACAAGATTCGGATTGGTGACGCCAGTCGGCACCACCGTCGTTGTGCACGTTCCCTATACTACTTCGACGTCTTTTCATACACATCGCACCTTTAAAGTAAAACCGTTACTAAACGAAATTATAAAATTTTACAGGAGAGCCAATATTAGAAAAAAGTCACCGTTTTTTGTAAATAAAATCTGAGTGCAGGGTTCTATAAGACATTTAATGAGGTCTTATTATAGATCTCTGTTTATATTATGACACATGATTTACGAAAGATTTTTTTTTTCATTTACAGTATTATTTATTTTGATTTATATTATTATAGTAACACTTTACCATTAATAATTTGTACATTATGGTATATTACTATGAAATTACAGTGCAACTGATGTTACTAAATAGAAAACTATTCAAATTTAATAAATACAATAATATTATTTAACATTTTAATTAAAAATCATAAAGTTGGCATTTGTTGTGGTGTTATAATATTACCAAATAAAATAACATTGCAAAATTAATAGTGTTTTATTATAATTTAAAGAGAGATCCATACAATCATTTGGCATAGTTATTTATCAACCAGTCTTGAGAAATTTGTACCTTTAAATCACAGCATGTACGTATCTTACTTTAATAACTACTTGTTATGTATCTTATTACATTTCCAATCAGTTTGACGAGGAACAAACCAATTGGAAATAGCATTTTTCTTAATTTAACAAAGTTACAATCACAGCAATATTTCCCTATCCACGAAAGCTACTCAGGGCTAATCAAAGTTATGTTGACTTGTAGGTATCACTTAATTAGAATAATGAGGCAAACCTCTTGCCGTATAAAATGTTATATAAAAAATAAATCTCGTAAAAAACTTAAAAATAATGTTATACTTATTGTTTTTCTAAATCAATCAAAAATAAGTTGTCCTATTACAATAACATCTCGTTTTAGTATTGCTAAAACAAGATGCTGTTGTAATAATGACAATGCGTAACTCGTATTACATTACTGTTAATTAAACTCTTTAGGTCGCTGTTTTTAGGGTTCCGTACCCAAAGGGTAAAAACGGAACCCTATTACTAAGACTTCGCTGTCTGTCCGTCTGTCTGTCACCAGGCTGTATCTCATGAACCGTGACAGCTAGAAAGTTGAAATTTTCACAGACGATGTATTTCTGTTGCCGCTATAATAACAAATACTAAAAACAGAATAAAATTAATATTTAAGGGGGGCTCCCATACAACAAACGTGATTTTTTTGCCGTTTTGTCTAATGTATAAATAATGGTACGAAACCCTTCGTGTTTCGTGCGATTTGGTATTCCGTCATCAACTGGTTGAACATCAGCTTCCATAGTATGACTAACAGACTGAGGTAGTGCTTGTTCTTGCAATAAAGAAGGAGATCTACAAGTATCGACAGTAATCGGATTTGCATCGCGTGAAAAATTATAATCCAGGTCGTCCATGGATATTAGTTTGGGGTTTTCAGTACTTACGGAATCTTTCTTAGATTCCAGCCTCCAAAATGCGTGACAAACGTGGGTTCCGTAAATGCGCGATGACCTGAAGCAAGTGGTTTTATTATTATCATCGTATAATTACTATACATAATTGACATTTTAACTTAGGTAAATAAATTTGGTTACTTTATTTACAACTTTTATTTATATTAGTAGTAAAGAAATACTAAAAGAAATGTGTAACGTTATTATTAACTGTTTCATAAACTATGAAGTAAATTTTAATACTAGATGGAATTTAAACAAAATTAATATTTTACTTCTAAAATTTTTATGCAAATTTACGTTGCGTAAAGAAATAAACTGTGACTAACATAAATGTCCCACTATTGTAAATAAGGATATGATTTAATTTACTCTTTACTTATTGTAAAACTGTAACTAAACTAATGGTTACTCTTTATAGATAAACGGTATTGGAATAATACCTAAAAAAATAAAAGGCAAACTGTGACTATACAAACAGTAACATTTTATCAATGAAATTTTATTATGAATTGCGTAATTTCATAACACAAAAACTGTGTTTAAACAAATTGAAACACTTTTCCTATTAAAACAAATTAACAACTTACCTTTTCTGTGACATACAGCCGTGTTTATCCAAATAATAACACTGTTACTTTAAACTTCCGTTATCACTCTTCTACGAACATGTTCTTATTGATATAGACACAATATTGTATTTCGCGAGCCGATCATAACTCGGTTTAGTAACGCTTTAATTTACCGCTAGATGGCGTAAAATACAATATTTTACAAAAATGACAAGTTATGTTGTAGTTTACGTATATTTTACATAGATGGCATTGATAACTCAATTCATGAAAATTTTCGTTTAGTAACGGTTTTACTTTAAAGGTGCGACATGTTAAGGCTGATGCTCCAGGGTAGCCCGCGAAATTCAAATTTTCTTACGTTTTTGGCAAATTGCAGGCCAGTGCTAGGTTGTATGTTGATTAAAATATTGGAAGCGATTGTAAGACGTATGTAGTTACAGAATTATAATCATCAAAACCATCAATACAACCCTCCAAGTTCATAAAGGTCGAGAAACGATTCTTTCAAGGTCAAAGTCATTGCTAGACCTTTTTGAACTTGGAGGGTGCCTAGCTAATTTTCAAAGCCCGTAACACATAACTTACAGTGCGACATAAAAGAGTAGAAATTAAATATTTGAGAACTAAAATTTTACATTTTCTGGCAACATCTAAAATGTGTACTTGAGCTGTCAATGGGACGGGCAACTTGTGGAACTAATGGCGCTAGCATCGTATGAACCAAACATCGTCATTGGTTGAAAATCTGTCAATGTCATTTTATATTTCAAAATTGTTTGACCTCATTGGTCAGATTGGGTCTAAGCTATGGACGCGCCATCTACAATCAGCTTTGACCAGCCTTCCCCATTCTTCTCGATCGGTTTCATTTTTTATTAGAATTTTGGTTTTTGTGTGTTATTTCTGATCGTGGACAGGAAAACAGCGACATATCATGAATAAGGTAATTCGTGGAGGTGCCCGTGAAATAATTTATAAAGTTTTCATGCGGTGTTTGGCCGAATTACAAGCTGGGAAGCTGCTATCCTACTTCGAAGATGTTTGCCATCGTACAGCACATTTTACTGGTAAGTAACTTTTGAAATTTGCAGTAAACGTTAATTACAAACGATTAATACATTTAGGGAGCAACATTTTCGATATAAATAGTATTTACAAATTAGTTGTCTACCATTTTTAAGGTTATGTAAAGATAAACAAATACGGTACCGTTGTAGTTATAGCGCGACTTAACAACGTTGATAATATGGCAAAAACAATTAATGTAATGGGGAAGGCTCGTCAAAGCTGATAGTAGATGGCATGTCCATAGCTTAGTCCCAATCTGTCCAATGAGGACAAGCTATTTTGAAATTTTAAATAACATTGACAGATTTTCAACCATTGTCGATGCTTGGTACGAGCTATGCTAGCACCATTAGTTCAACAGTTGCCATCCCCATTTAATTGCGTATTACCAAATACGTTTTTGCTATACCTTATTTGTTGAAGCAAACGACTAGTGGAAAGAAATAATTTTAAAATATTTTCCTTTATGAACATATTTGCGCGGGACTTTTTTCGTCGGACTGACAGCAGTTATATTATGAAGTTAGAAGCTAAGCTAGCTACCTAAGTTAATTTAAAGTTGTATCTTTAAGTTTATGTTTATAATACCATGCTTTGTTTGTTTTAGGTGTTTCTGTAAGCACAGTGCGCAGAATTATGCAACAAAACGGTGGGAAATTCTCGACACCAGCTAAACACAAAAAGGGTCCCTCAAAGTCCCTCTTATTATAATTCTGAGTGAACTTGTAGTTTATTATCTACGCGGAACTTATTGAAGCAATGAATTATAAACATACATATAAAAATAAATGTACTCATTATTATATATTAATAAACCAATAATACTATTCAAGTATCAAGATCAGCAGCCTTATTCATAACCATTCGACTCGCTTCCGTACCGAATCGAACGTCTAAGATATCGAAGATGTCCTACAAACGCAATTCACAAATCCGAAACCGAATAATTTTGACAGATCAAATTCGATTTGAAGACTCGAATCTTTCCGACAGCTGGTTGCTATCGGGAGTCATATCGAACAAAATTAAAACGAAGAAATAAATCATATTTCCAGCTTATTTCAGTGAAATAAAAAGACTGTAAACTTTTTAAACACTGCATAAAGTAAGTAAATGAAGTTTTATTATTGTATTGACAATATTTCATTGATATATCCGCATTTGCATAAATTTACAGAAATGTGATATTCGTTCTAGATTTTAGTTAACATTATTTGATACTTTGGTAGATGGAGTATGTGATTGTGCGAGCCAGAGACCGCGTCGGCGTGCAGGACAACAGAGGCAGGAGACGTTATCTCTTCATAAAGGATATGACGAATACTTTTGCCTACCCGCGGTTTCAGTTGGTTTATAGACTAACACCCGACATGGCCCTTCATTGAAGAACTAAGGCCCTATTTCCCTGACACGCAATCATCTGCCGTAATCCCCAAAGAAATTTAATTATTGTTTGACAATGAGCAAATAGCAAGAATTGTATAATACTGATATCAAATACTTGCAGTATTTTTTCCTTTTTTAAACAAAGTTATTTAGAGTTATCTATGAATTATGAAAACTAGTTTTATTTAAAAAAAAAAAACACTTTTCCCGCTTTGCCAGTTTGACAGACGGCTGTTTACAAAGCAGGTTTATTCGAAATGAAATAGAGTTTATTTTGGTTACTAATAAAATCATTTTATATCGTTTGCTGTCTAAGTTACTAGCTGTATATTCCTTATTTAAACTGAACTAAATATTCAAATAAACCTATTTTATTTACTATTTTAAATTTTCTACCACGGTCATCTATTTACTACCATTTTGTAGCGTTCCCCATAAACACAATGGACAATGGGATAGAAAAAAACGTATCCGTTCGGATCTGTGAATAGCGTTTTGACAGTTCTTCGGTTCGGAAATGAGATTGTCGAATACGGTTCCTTACCGACACGGAAACTTATCGAATTGTTTAGAATACCCCTGCTGCTGGGTCGTACTAACTGGGTTGCCACTTGAGCGATTGTGGCGCCCTCATTTATTTTCTACTCTTTTATGTCGCACTATATAAAATGTATGACGCACCAAAAATGTGGCATGGAATCCATTGTGTTTGGATAGAACCTGCGACAGTCTGCCACATAACGCAAGTTGTTGCCATGCCACTCGATTCTTGCCACAATGTGCAACATTTTAAATTATTGTAGCATGTGGCCTTGTGGCAGGTTAAAATTTCCATTACTGGACAACGGTGTAAGGGGTGAGGGGGGGAAGTTGAGGGGGGAGGGGGTAGCCCCTTTACCACCCACACCCCGCGGAGCCCCTTGGTTTTGTGGAGATATCCATGGTTAAAGTTTTGAGATTATATAGTGCTATTCAGATAGTAGAATGAAACGGATTAAAAAATTAGTAAGTACCGTTTGGTAGGAGGGAGGGGGGAGGTGCCTCCTGTGCCCTGGCACTATAACTCCCATGTAAAGGTGATGCACCGTTCTTGAAAAAAAACAATTTTAGTAACCTAACCTTAGATACTTTATATTCGCCTAAAAAGCGTAGATTTCTGTCTGCAGGGTTTAAAGGAACCTAACTAACCTAACATTGGGGTGCCCTAAGTCCCGAGTTCACTTCGCTCGCTCTTGCATCCAAATTCTCTTAGTAGCTATAGCAGTAGTAACATTGCCTATTTGTACACACATACAATCAGTGACACAACAAATATTTTTTAAACGTTCTGTTTTGTCAATTTTCACGTTATTTTGCATTATAGATGAAGCTATGATGTGTAAAAAAGTTAATGTAATTGCAAAATACAGCAAACAATTATTGTGCACATTTATTACACACCAAAAGTAAGTGAATAGGTAAAATAAAATTATAATTATGTAAAAAAACATTGATATAAAATTGAATAAAACACGTAAAATACACTAAATTCACACTTCACCGTCAACAGAACGTGAAATGTCAACTTTGACGTCTACCAAGACAATTTAACCAACCTAAAAACGTGCAAATGTCGTGCTATTTTCCAATCTGTATAGAAACTTCATAGAATTAAATCTCGTAAACCGTGGGCGTCTGCGTATTGAAAATTTGTAAAAAGCTTTCGATCTATTTGTACTATCTACAAAAAAAATTTGAACTTCGAAATCGGTGTCCAGTAATGGAAATTTTATCCGCCAATCATCACTACATAATATAAAATAACACCCCTATGTCGCCCGCCGCGTCTGAAGTATGCATACTGCTCAAAATCTTTAAAACTACGCAAGGGATTTTGATGCGGGTTTTTTAACAGATGGAGTGATTCAGGAGGAAGGTTTTAGTATACAATTTGCAGGCGGGCGAAGCCGCGGTCATCAGCTAGATAATAATACAATAGAGCCTTGATCAGCCCCCGTATTCACATTCGCTTCCAATGGCTTCCATTCATATGTCATGATTTTCGAATATGTATTAAATAATAAGATCTGCTGTGATCTATATATACTAATATTATGTAGGGTTTTAAAGATTTTAATAATTAGTTTTAAATTTGAGAAATGACAACACTGCCTAACCGTCAATGTTGTAGCGGGAAGTGGCACCACGAGCCATCTCTCAGCGAAATAGTAAGTAATTTGTTTCCTTTTCTTTACCCTATTAAGATGTATACTTTCTGTTAAATTTCTGTAGGGTAAGATGGTCGACAGTGGATCATTTTTTTTTGACGCATTGTATTATCAAAACTAATAGTCAGATTTTTACGAAAATTTGCCAGGGGCACGTGTGGTTATTAAGCTTTAAAATATTATTAGCCTTTCTGACAAACAGTGTACCATAAAAAAGGTGTATACATTTTTTTTTATAGTGGGTTTTGATCCACTGTGTACACCTCCTGGTACTCAATGGATCGCCCCCTGGTTTACAGTGGATCAAAGAAAATCTGAACAGGAAAGTAATAAAAGTCAAAGTACATAATCAACTGGATGTTTATTTTTAAGCATCGTAAACATTACTAACCACAAGAGACATAACAAAAAATAAAAAGTTCTATGAAACTTAAAGGAACTTTGTACTTTTACAGTCTTCATTCAATACTGCTATAACATTAACTAGAATCTACTAAGTCTTGAATGTTGCTTCTTTATCACTATTAAAGATTTCTTTTTATTTTCAATTATCTTAAGAAATACACAGTGAATCTTGGTCCATAGTGTACACAGTGAATCAATCCATTGTTAACCATATTACCACTACAAAGTTCGAACTAAAATTTCTCAAAAACCACAGATACTTACGTAAATGTATTAGCTCTCAATCATACTACATGAATGTACACAAACAACTAGAATAAAATATATAGGATGACACCAATAGATTATGATATATAAACAAAATTCAACTTACTTTAGCGACAGTTTTTGCTCCTGAAAATTAAAATGGCGGGCTCTCGGGTCTGTTGGTGAGCGCGTCCGCGCGGCGACTGCGGGAGTGGGAGGGGGTTCGCAAACGAGACACGGTTACGTATTTGGTTTACTGTTACATTAATAAATGGCGCAGATGTGTGTGTGATCATCTGTGTACCACTGATCCATTGTTGACCATGCGACCCTAAATAAAAAAAAAAGAGAGGGTGGAAATTTAACAAATAAACTTTCACGTATGCACAGTGTTTTACACCATGGAGATTATTGTTATAACATGAAATAGAGAAAGATTTCTACCCCGCTAAAAAGCTCACGTGATTCAACTATGCAGAAAGTATACATAATTATTAAGAACAGACTGTGTTCTGCTCGCATTGCTCGAAGTTGTTACTCGGAATTCTCTGAAGTTGATTTATTTAACTCTAATAAAGCGACATTCAAAAAACGAATAGTGAACGTTATAAATGGAGATAAATGAGAAGCAACCAATCTACTTCTTCTTGTACTATATTTTATTCAACCGTTTTTATTTAAAATTTTACAATATTGTATCCAATTCTAAAAATAACTTAAAAATTATTTTGTATCGTATTTTTGTATTGTATTTTTATTTTTTGGAAATATCTGGCATTAGTCCGTTTGCATGTATTATATAGGTATATATATATATCCCAGTTACACAGGGAAACCTATAATTGGCCATAATAACTGTCGCAAGCATATTTTGTAATTTTTTTTGGCATTGTTATATGAGTTTAACAATGCAGCCATGAAGATGTGTTGATTTTACATGTTAACATCCATTCTAAAGAACCATGTGTGAGTGTTGTTAGTAAACCATGTAAGTGTACATATAGTATGCCATGTAGGTAGAGATAGGGATAGTCGTTAAACTTTTAATATTTGCTTGTTGCTTGATAAAAAAAGAACATAAAAACTTACACGTTTTGAAGAATTTACCATGAGGCATTTATGAGAATGAACCCACAATGTTTATTATACAATGCTAAATTGCTTTTGCTATTATGTAGGTACATGGCTATACTGCCATAGGCCTCTGCACCGGGATTTAAATGAGCAACATTGGTAGTGCCAATGTAACATGTTTTATTTATGATTATTTACAAGCATCCAGAGGTAAATGTCAATTACTTATTATTCCGGCCATGATACAATTTCCTAAATGGATACCCAGTGAACTATGTTGATTCTTAAGGTCTTTGTCAAGAGACGTACCTAGTGACTTCGCTGGATATTTCAGTGGGTACTTGTTCCTACTGATTTATCACAGTGAATCGGTCGTCGGATCCATGTTAGGCGACTTGGTTAGTTCACTTGATTTTAGGTAGGTATGACCTACTGATTTATCACAGTGAATCGGTCGTCGGATCCATGATGATGATGATGATGATAATGTGAACTAAGTGTGTTCACAGGCGACTTGGTTAGTTCACTTGATTTTATGCAGGTGTGTCCTGTTGATTTATCACAGTGAATCGGTCGTCGGATCCATGTTAGGCGACTTTGTTAGTTCACTTGATTTTAGGTAGGTATGACCTACTGATTTATCACAGTGAATCGGTCGTCGGATCCATGATGATGATGATGATGATAATGTGAACTAAGTGTGTTCACAGGCGACTTGGTTAGTTCACTTGATTTTATGCAGGTGTGTCCTGTTGATTTATCACAGTGAATCAGTCGTCGGATCCATGTTAGGCGACTTGGTTAGTTCACTTGATTTTAGGTAGGTATGACCTACTGATTTATCACAGTGAATCAAGGTTCAAAAGTATCAAGGTATTTCATTAGAAATTCAATAAACTAACATAAAAACGAAATGATTGAATCCAGTCGTAGTATTTTCTCTGCAATTTCTGATTCATATCACTTCCTATGTCTTTAAATTTGTCAATCATAGTAAATAGATGCTTCCTCGTCGAACTTTTGATTGTTTTCGGCATTATTTTATACAAAACCAATAAAATTATGAAATACGTCAACACAAGATGACTCAAGTAGGTACGAATACGAAACGTCAATACCTACGTCAATTTTGACAGTCCTCCAGTTATTGCCATATCAAAACTTCTGAAAATATGTCGTGGACAGCTTTCGTTGGCCAGACTCTAGTTTATAAAACATGACACTCGGCCGAGAGAACGCTGTTCATTGGGAGAAATTGTGGTGTTAAGACTAATAGTCGAATCCATGGTCGAATCTATGTCTGATAACTGATGTGTTGTAATTATTGCATTTTGTATAAAACGTGAAGTAATGTAGAATTGTGTAATACCAAATAATTTGAAAAGAGTAACCATGGAGTTTCTTGCCGGTTCTTCTCCATGGAAGCCACCAACCCGAACCGTGCACCCTTGTCGACGTTCATAAGTGCCCATCCAGGCCTATGTGGAATGAAATACTTGGATTTGAATATATTCAAGAGTTGATTGGAGCTACAGTAGTTTTATTACACATAGGATTTGATAAACTCTAGAACAAACGAGCGTGATAGACATAACGGGGGCCGTAGAGCGCATTTCTCCGGTTTCTCCCTGTGCATGTCATTAAAGCGTCAAAACAACCACATTGCACTATAAGTAGGTACCTACTCTAATACCTACTACTACTCCTACCCACTACCTTTTGGTTTATGGATTGTACTTTTTGTCCAACATGAAGAAGTCGTGAGTAGAGAGTTGCTATACTACTCTTTGCTCCTGTGCTTAAGGTGAATGCTCCAGGGTAGCCCACGTCTCACAGCCGTGAATAATATTTTAATAAACATACGACCTAGCACTGGCCTGCAAATTGTAAAAAACCAAAGAAAATTTGAATTTCGCGAAATTCAAATTTTCTTACGTTTTTTGAAATTTGTAAAAATGACTATTTCAACGTCAAAGTTATTCCTGCAGCTTTATGAACTTACTTGGAGGGTTGTATTGATTATAATTCTGTAACTACATACGTCTTACAGCCGCGAGTAATATTCTAATCAACTTAGAACTTAACACTGGCCTACAAATTTTCTTACGTTTTTTGTAATTTTCCGCACTTTTATTTAGGTATTTTAATATTATTTAGCTATGGTATCTTTTAATGCCAAAGAACTTTTCGGCAAGGACAGAATCTTGTAATGTAAAAATTTTTTTTTTTACAATGGCCTACTCTGAAGGGTAAAAGGATGAATGTAGTTTTAGTAATGGATGGAATGGTAAATCAAACAGTTGTTTTGCGTCACAAAAATATTTTTTTTTTGTATTTGGCAACTGTAAACAATATTAAAAAATTTAAAATTACAATTAAATATTAAAATCATTGGAGATTCATAAATTCTGATTTTAGATATGAGGGTATTCGACCCCTAGGCCTAGGGATCTTATCCCGATTGTGCACCTTCAACTGATGACTCAACAAATAGTCGCGGTGTCCAAATGCTTTTCCACAGACCTCACAAACATGTGATTTAACTGACTTATTATGTATAAGTTTTTCATGTTTATCAAGGTCCCGTTTTCCATAAAAACCTTTACCGCAGTCCTCACATTTATAGCTATAAAGACGTTTGTGCCTCATAAGGTGTTTAGACAAGTTACTCTTTGTTATAAACCTAGCTGGACATTCAGTACATTTGTAATTATAGTCTCCCGTGTGTGTTCTCACATGAATTTTGAGGAGTCCTTGATGCAGTCCTCTATATGGACAGAACTGACATTTAAATTTTAATTCACTGCCATGAGTTAGGCAATGAGTTTTGAACGCAGATGTATGTTTGAACACCTTGCCACATTTATCGCAAATGTAACGTCTCAGTGGACCATTGTGCTTCTCAAGGTGTGATTTAAATTCACTTTCTTTAACTTTCCTGTCACACACAGGACATTTGTTATACGTTGGTGGTGATGGTGGCGGTGATTTTATTCTTTTAGCAATTTGTGTTGTTTCACTTTTCATTGGATGCATTTTTAAAACATGACTTTTGTAATAATACATGTTGAACATTTTGTTACAAATTGTGCACTTTATGAGCCTTTCAGCTTTTTCTTTGTCAGTACCATGCATTTTCATGTGAATTTTAATATATGATTTGCTTATATGCTTACCACAAATTTCACATTCAGTTTTACCATACAATTTGTCGTACTTTGCTTTATATTTTTCTCTGTGTTCCTTTAGATGTTTTCTATACACACTTTTTGGAACAATGGTATGACAAACTTCACATTCTTTTTGATGTGGTAGTACTTCTCCGAGAGGTTTTTCATTCTCTGTTATTTCTTCATTACTATTAAAATTCATGAGACTGTTCTGGTCCACTTTTTGTTTATCTAGGTCAGAAACAATAATCATGATTGTTTCACTGTCTGCTTCAGTCACGGACCCATCCTCCTCACATTTAACATGAAGTAAATCTGTTTGGAAGTCTTTATTATCATTGCTGTCTTCAGTATATGCTTCATAAAATGCAGGATTATAACTGGAAGTCTCATTTTCATATTTCACCCTGTCAAAGTTATATGATTCGGACTCTGAATCAGAAGTTAAATTAAACTCAAGATATTCTTTTTTAATATAAGTTTCATCTTCTAGTTTAGAATCTGGCTCTTCTGTATCACTATCTGTATCCGGTCTCTTGAGTACTTCATCTGATTGTTTCGCCGTTTTTCGGAATAAAATAGCCGCTACAAGCAGCATATGGCAATCATCACATAAATACTGCGGTAGGTTATCATCCTTACGAATTATAATCTGTCCAAACTCCGTCACATCATCAGAAATGTCGTTAGAGCCGAATATTGGTATCGCACCGTCGTCCAAACAGATTCTACACTTTTCAATAGAATATTTTTGCCCATATTTTCCACTAGTTATTGAACTATCAACATGGGATTTGTTAAGAGTGAGCATTGTTGAAGTTTATCGAAGTTTTAGAGTGTATTTGTTGTAGCACTTGTATTGATTATTATTGGTTACAGAACGAGCGTAAACACAGAATTTTATATGGTAAACACAGAATAAACGGAGTTTACATTACACATCATGTACAATTAAATTCAACACACTTTGCTCGCCAATCTCGCCATGTTGAATGAGAGATGAAGAATCAAGAATGAATGAAATGAATGTTTGATTGACATCATTGACATGACATTGTCATTGTGTACCATGATTTATACGTCAGTGTGTACCATACAGTTTTCTGTTTTTTGACAACTGACAGTCAAAATTTGATAAAGTAGTGATGTAGCTTAAAAACCAAAGACTTGTAGTAAGATGTTGTAAGATGTAGTAAGTAGTAAGATGTAAATAAAGTTACACTTAATTTATCATTATTTAAAAATAAAGTTACATTTATTTTATCATTATTTATATAAACAAGTATAAGTAGTACGTATATAGGGTATGATGGCATTTGGAACCTCATGGAACGAAATAGATTTTATCACTAGGTCATCAATCATACAACTCAAATAAATATCAAGTTATAGTAGCTATCACGAAGAAAAACACAAATTGCTCATAGCTGTGAATGACACATTTATAATGAATATAGCAATAACATAAAATCAAAATTTTATGTTTTTTTTATTTCAATCTAACTTCCTTTTTAGGGTTCCGTATCCAAAGGGTAAAAACGGAACCCTATTACTAAGACTTCGCTGTCTGTCCGTCTGTCTGTCACCAGGCTGTATCTCATGAACCGTGACAGCTAGACATTTGAAATTTTCACAGATGATGTATTTCTGTTGCCGCTATAACAACAAATACTAAAATTAAACAGAATAAAATTAATATTTAAGGGGGCTCCCATACAACAAACGTGTTTTTTTATAAAAATTGGTACGGAACCCTTCGTGCGCGAGTCCGACTCGCACTTGGCCGGTTTTTGTTTAGGTAATTAAACATCTTTTTTTTTCGGACGGGAAATCATCAAATGATTGCTTCCACTCTGGGCGCAGCAGGAGGGAGTGTCAGACTTTTACTGACTAAAACCCATCCATGTTCCTTCATCGCCGTTTGTGTTCCGGGGCCACGGTATCTCTTTCGAACAGTCCCGCAGTCCCGGCAGGCATCGGTCCTTGCGGACCCCTTCTTTTTGCTGATTCTCTTTGAGGTGCGCGTGGAATACGAGCGCGCCGTTGACACAGCTTGCCGTCATGAAACGGAAGGACGCTGAGCTTGCCCATAGCTCTCCGTCCACAGGCCCGCGCCTACGGTGGCCACCGACGCCCGGGTCGTCTCCCGCGGCGGCGGCCGGGTAGTCCTCTCCCTCTCACGTTCCTTCCGCCCCCTCATTCTCTAGCATTACTGCTTCGCAGAAGGAGGTGACGGCGTTCCATACCGTCTCGCTCCGGACCATGGATTTCCCATTATATATTACTTTACTCTTTGCCATGGATTGAACCAGGGTTGTTTAGACACCTTATACAAGAAAGCTATAACATAAAGCGGCCTCACGAAACGCGCAGGTGTTCCTATGTGGGGACGCCGCTCTACAATATTTTTTATCATTCATTAATTCCTGTTGGATTATGTACAGACCAACAAGTATAGTAATATTATGGTACAGACGCCATCAGCACAGCCACAACAAAGATTTTCAACTTTAGGTACAGGTGAAAGGGACGGGCGAAAAAAACCTTAAGGTGAACGCAGACCTAGCCGCACCGCAGTCGCCGATGAATGCTTCAACCAGCCCGCGAAATTCATTTTTTTTTACGTTTTTTGCAATTTGCAGGCCAGTGATAAGTTGTATGTTAATTAAAATATTGTTCAACCTTCCAAGTTCTTAGAGGTCTAGCAATGACTTTGACCTTGAAAAAATCGTTCCTCGACTTATATGAACTCAGAGGGTTGTATTGATAATTTTGATGATTATAATTCTGTAAATACATACGTATTACGCCCGCGAATCATATTTTGTTCAACATGATTTAATAAATAAAGGAATGTTTCCTTTGAGTACAATGATAGTGAAAACTCGAAAACAGGCCAATTGGCCTGTTTTTCCTTTATTCTGCGTCACTGCGTGTATGTGAGCTGGCTCTCCCCCGCGGCACACTTTTTTCTGTGGTTTTTTAAGTGTATAACATATCTGGTATTTAGAGAACTTTCCATCCATGTGAGGAGCTTGAAATTCATCCTGTATATTTATACTAGTGCGCTAGGTTGCCCTCACGGGTAAACTGTGAGTCCGTTACCCCAGCCAGATGTTGTCGAAAATGGTCATTTCAATCTGATAGCTAATTAGTTTTACGGCTTCTATAATTGTTGCGCACATTTTTAAATTTGTTGCGCTTATAGTTTTTTAATTATTTCACAAAAACATTTCCTGCTGGGGTAACGTTACCCCAGCCAGACCTTTTTCTTTCTAATGGGAATATTATAAATACTAGCTATAAAATTAGTTGTCTAGTTGAAGTAAATGTTGTGCCTTATTTTGTATTAGTTCTTTCAT
The DNA here is from genome assembly GCA_905147715.2 of Xestia xanthographa. NCBI lineage: Eukaryota > Metazoa > Arthropoda > Insecta > Lepidoptera > Noctuidae > Xestia > Xestia xanthographa. The sequence goes on along the minus strand of LR990664.1, from coordinate 7,982,166 downwards.
CGGTTGCGAAGTTATTCGAGATTTTTCTGGGGTAACGTTTTTGGTTTTGCTAGATCTTTGAAATAGTTAAGCGGATTCTTATCATATTTTGTACATGACTTCTTAGGAATTCGTTTAAATTTGTTGTGCAATCAAAAAACCAAAATAATGCATAGCTTAAAGGTTATTTCATTAAATAGAAAAACACTTCAATTGGTCTCAGCACTTCCAATAAGAAATCTAAAGACTTACTTTAAACGTTATTTTAAAGCTTGTAACTGCCTTCAAATGTATGTGAAGTTTCATTAGTATCCTGTAAGTATTTAACAAGTTATGATGATATTCAGTACTTCACGAGCACGGTCTTGATGCGCGCGGTTTTATTTGGCCACTGGATTGGATAAATGAACTGAATGTTATGTCAATTATTAGTTTTTTAGTTCAGTTGTATATCAGTAAAATTTCAGCTCAGTACATTGGATAATTAATGAGATAATACGATTAAAGTCATTAGGAAGTGAATGACCGTGGTAACCCGACCAAGTTTAGGTGGTTACGAAAAAGCGAAAACGCAGAACATTATACTATCTTTTGAAATGTTTAGTATAATACCCCTTACAATTCCGGTACGGACGCGTACACTGTTAAATACATAATAATATCTGTACTATGAAAACATTATTATTATCTTCCACTTGCACAAACTTATCAAAAATCACCGCTAAAACATGTCGTTCGGTGGGACGCGGGAGGGGTGGGGTGAAGGGGTAATACATAGTTTGCATAACGCACTAAACATGCTCCATAATCACATAATTCGTCTTGTAGAGTGCGCGTGCGCTTCGGCAGTTCCGTTTCCTGTTTTTGCAAATATTTATCGAGTGCGTGAGAGCTATTATATAATAATAAGTGTGGCGAATTACTGCTAATGTGGAGTGCTTCTATTGATGATCATAATTATGGTGCGGGTTGCTTGATGAATTCACGAACAAGGTAAGCTTGCCTAATGTAACTACAGAAATAGTAGCAAAATTATTATTAATATGTACATGTTGTTAGGTACTTATCTAAAACTGTATTTTTTTTAAGGCTTAAATATTTGAATTTAGGAACTTACTTAGTAGGAACTTATTATTACTATTATTTTCTTTTTTTAGCAAAATTACTATCTGTAATTTTAATCTGTGATTGTTTTTAAGTATAAGTTTATTAATACTTTAAAAGTTCAATTGAAATGATTATTTTACCTGTCAATAAAAATTCTTTAATAATCATGTAGTTTCTTTTAAAACTTGTGTACATGTCTGTAATAAAATTTGTAACACTATCCTACATATTTTAGAAGGTACCATAATGTTCTGCGTTTTCGCTTTTTCGCAACCACCTAAACTTGGTCGGGTTATCACGGTCATTCACTTCCTAATGACTTTAATCGTATTATCTCATTAATTATCCAATGTACTGAGCTGAAATTTTACTGATATACAACTGAACTAAAAAACTAATAATTGACATAACATTCAGTTCATATATCCAATCCTGTGGCCAAATAACACCGCGCGCATCAAGACCGTGCTCGTGAAGAACTGAATATCATCATAACTTGTTAAATACTTACAGGATACTAATGAAACTTCACATACATTTGAAGGCAGTTACAAGCTTCAAAATAATGTTTAAAGAAAGTCTTTAGACCTCTTATTGAGAGTGCTGGGACCAATTGAAGTGTTTTTCTATTTAATGAAATAACCTGCTATGTATTATTTTGTTTTTTTTCTTGCAGAACAAATTTAAACTAATTCCTAAGAAGTCATGTAGAAAATATGATAAGAATCTGCTTAACCATTTCAAAGATCTAGCAAAACCAAAAACGTTACCCCAGCAAAATGTCGAATAACTTCGCAACCGAAGAAAGAACAAATACAAAATAAGGCACAACATTTACTTCATCTAGACAACTAATTTTATAGCTAGTATTTATTTAAATATTCCCATTAGAAAGAAAAAGGTCTGGCTGGGGTAACGTTACCCCAGCAGGAAATGTTTTTGTGAAATAATTAAAAAACTATAAGCGCAACAAATTTAAAAATGTGCGCAACAATTATAGAAGCCGTAAAACTAATTATCTATCAGATTCAAACGACCATTTTCGACAACATCTGGCTGGGGTAACGGACTCGGTAAACTGTAGCCCCAACCGGGCAAATGAAACAACGCGTTCGTCAAAAGCATTATTTATTTATGTTCAAATAATAATAAACAATAACAAAAAAATCTGTACATAAATAAATCACAGACAAAACTCAGTTGACAGTTTTAGTTTTTTTGCTCGTCTACGTAAGTTATATTAACAAAATTTTAAACCAACATTTTCAGATCTTCGTTTACCAACTATTAGGTGGATAGTCGTCACGATTTGTTAAAGGCGTAGATGCATAATCGCCTTTTGACCGATTTCATTTCAAATTATTTACTTAGTACATAATGGTCTTAACATGGTGCTAAAAATGTATTATGTTACGGCTATTACATCTACACCTAGTTTTAGCCGGGTACAACTAGGTGCAGCCGGCCACATGCGGTTAAACTTAGATGTATCCTACTTATCTTCGGTTAGAACTAGGTTTAGCCTTCATCATAGCGGCTAGAACTAGGTGCAGCCGCACACCGGTGGTTAAACTTAAGTGTATCCTATTTATCATCGGCTAGAACTAGGTTTTCAGTTCAGTTAAGCATTTTGATTTTGTTTTGAGATTTTTATCTTGCGTTTCCCGATTGATTCGGTTTCGTATTACCCCGTAGATTAGACATCTTACCCTAGAGAAGCCATGTCTCAGATACACTTAAGTTTAACCACCGATGTGCGGCTGCACCTAGTTCTAGCCGCCATGATGAAGGCTAAACCTAGTTCTAACCGAAGATAAGAGGATACATCTAAGTTTAGCCGCATGTGGCCGGCTGCACCTAGTTGTACCCGGCTAAAACTAGGTGTAGTCGCACTTTGGCTATTAGCCGTAACATATACAAGGTAAAAGTCCTTTCACAGTTATTCACCTGTCAGCAGTAACTGAACAGCAACCTTAATTCAACGGTGACAAAGATCACTGTGATTTTGGCAGTGTTGCCGTCAGAGGTAACATAAATCTGAAATTACCTTATACCATAACAAAGATTTGGGTATTACACCAAAAAATTACCTAGGTATTTTAAATAGAATATGTTTATTACAACAGTTTTGTACGCGTTTTGGTAGGATTTTATAAAAGCGACTCTTGGAATGGAGCTGGAATCATTGTCCATCACTCACACTAGGTTTTAATTGAGAAATCCTCAAACACTACTTTAACATTAGTCGAAGTCTTCGCAAATTATCAGGCTCGACGCCAACTCCACTCTGACTCTTACGGAAAACTTTAGACTACTTTTAAACTAGCGGACGTCACGCGGTTTCACCCGCGTAGTTCCCGTTCCCGTGGAAGTACGGGGATAAAATATAGCCTTTATTACTCAGGGTGAATGTAGCTTTCTAATGGTGAAAGAATTTTTGAAATCGGCGCAGAAGTTTTTGAGTTTATTCATTACAAACATACACACAAAAATACAAATCTTTCCTCTTTATATTAGTGTAGATGTGGGCTTCATGCCCACATTTAAATGCTTTACGGTGAGCCGAGTCGGAATAAAGTTGAAGTGGAGTTCCTGAGTGCGAAGACTTAGGGTGGCTATACAGAAAGAATCACCTTGAGCATAGTGCTAATGTTTCGACAAATTCTCAATTCTCCGAGTGTTACTAAAAATAAATTTTGATAACCATCATTGATATCCCGATCCATTCAGTAATCATATTGGGTCATAATTATGATCTTCCATCTCTTTCTATAAATAAAAACATAAGAAAAAGATAAGACTCTTTCCAATTCGGGCCAAAATAGTTAAATTAGAACTAATTTGTAACAAAAACTAAGGATAAATTAAATCAATTTATTCAACGATTCTATCACGATTACCTACTTCACACCGAAATAATTTCTACAGTAGGGCCAATTTAATAGATCATATTTGACATCTGTCAGTTTAGTCTAGTACTGTCAGTAAAGTTACCTTATTTTGTCATTATTACAATAAATATGTAATAACTTCGAAAAAATAAATAATATTTTATGCCAGCCGTTACAAGGATACTGGGTGTCGATTCTGTTGTGCACAAACTAAACTTAATTTAGATAATTGCTTTCTTTTACTAAAATGCTGTGTGAGATAAGGACGGCTACAGCTATGAACTAAGTTAGAGATGTCAAACTAGTTTATGCCTTGCGCTTCACCGTGTTATTAGTCGACATGTTTTTACGTGCACCCTTCATTTGTATAGAAATAAGTTCCAACCACCGATGTAAACAACATGGCCGATACACGTTCGCGTTGAAGTCATATTTTTGCGTTCTCAAGTTCTTTTCATTGTATTTAAGTGAAATCATCCGCTCTAAATATGGTAAAATTGTGTTGTTTGAAGGGGTGTAGTAGTAAGGGGTATGCTGGATGTGGAATTTCGTTTTTCAGGTCAGTTTTTTAACTTTGTTTGTATACTACGACTAGGGTTACCCAATGTTTTAGATGCACAAACGGGAAATATCCAAAAATATATAGAATAGAATAGAATAGAATTTATTTATGCATTTTAGATACAGGACACCAGTAGTAAACTTTAAAAATATATTATAACAGCTAAGTTCGAATTTTCGAACATCGTTGTCGTACATACTAATCAAAAGTTTATTTTCATTTTATAAATTAGAAACATCGGACATCGCACATGGCGTCGGTAGTAGTTTGCTTATTAAATACAAATATTGTTTTGTTTCCAAACAGATTCCATTATAATGAAAATCTGCAGCAACGGTGGCTGAAGCTATCTCACCTAGAATGCTATGGAGTTGCAGGGCATCATCATTAAATAATAACATAACTATAGTCTGTAACTGTCTCAAGAGTTAGTGTGATTATTGGACACCCTATTAGAAAGAGACAACATCCACTCTTGAAGCTTTCTCGCTCGGAACGTTTTTGGGTTGCTCATTCCAGTTAGTATATAAGTTCCTTGGTTCCAACTAAATTTGACAGCTCTAAATTACGTCCGTCTCTTTCTCGTTTTATTAGAGAGAAAAAGATAGCAATAGCCTAAATTAAGTTTAGTTTGTGCACAACAGAATCGACACCATTTTGTTGTATTTTGATGAAGTGCCAAATGTGATCTATTAAATAGAACCCTACTCTAGTAGCTCTGCTATAAATATTCATGAATAATTCTAAAATCTTGAATAGTGCAAGATAGTTTTTTTGGCGTTTGATTGACATTGACAGATGAAAGTTTGTGAAATTGAATTGTCTATGGAAAAAGCATTGGAAAAAAAACAAGATGGCGGTGTTAGTTCAGATTATTGCCACGCGCCAAAAAGACTACTGCACTATATCAGCTATTATAACATTATCAATGTGTAGCGCGCTAAGTAACTAGGTACATTATATTGTTTTTTCTTTGCTATTTGTTCAGCTGTCTTTTGCTATGGAAGATAACGTGTTTATATTGCCTTAAAAAAGCCATACATGTTGAAATCGAAGTTCTCTATAGCCCAAACACTGTACTAATACATTAACATTCTAGATACTTCCATTCACTAGTAGCCATCTATATTATTTTACAAACATTTTCCTCTATCAGTCATTAAGCTTATTTGGTCACAAAAGTGAGAAAACCGGAAAATATTTTTATAGATTTTTATTCGTTTTAAATGAAGCGAAAATAATTTTAATGATTTATCAGTAATTTTAGAACTAGCGGTAGATATACAGTGTTATTAGAATATATTCTGATTTATTTCAGAGTAAAAATTATGATAGAAACATTAAATTGTTTAACAAAAGATGCATCCTCAGAGTATACAGTAGTCAAAAAGTTTTACGAAGCCAGCACTTGTGTCATTACTTTTACACTGCATTGTTTTTGCCCATAAGGCTGGGATTACACTATAGTACACCTATGATCCCAGCGCAGCGTTATTTAAAAAAAGTAAACCATAATGCAGTGTATTTTTTTTTTGTCATGGGCAACGGTTTGCTACGTCGTCGATTATAAAGCTAATATAAACTCCTACGCCGCTAACACTCGACACATTACCTTAGAACTCGCACTACGCATTAGATCTTACACTCGAAAAATGGGGAAGGCTGGTCAAAGCTGAATGTAGATGGCGCGTCCATAGCTTAGACCCAATCTGACCAATGAGGTCAAACTATTTTAAAATATAAAATAACATTGACAGATTTTCAATCAATGACGATGTTTGATACAAGCAATGCTAGCGCCATTAGTTCCTCAATTGCCATCCCCATTGTGTCGACCTGACTCATTTCAAAACTTTGATGGAAATGCACACTGTACAGTGTACGGCATTGGGTGATGAGATGTATTTTGTTCGAACGGTTAATAATACCTTGGCGCTTTCACTATGCGCAGTTTCCATGCGCAAATAAAATGTGTTGTGGTGTATCACAACATAGCAAAAAGTTTGCGTTGTGTTATGCCGTTAAAATGTCCAAAATTGAGCATGTAGCCAGGCCATAACAGAATGCATACGTTACAGGAAGCCCATGTACTTTAATTTGGAAATATATTTGAGATTTACTCAAGAGCATCCGTTAATCGAAGTTAAAGCGAGTAAATTCGATGATCTTATACATTTTGTAATTTTAAGCTTTTTCCGAGATATATGCAACAGGGACGTTTTACATACAAACTAAAATTATCATCCTGACAAAGACACTAAAATTAACTATAATACATCCTTTTATCGACTAAAACTTTAATACTAAATGGAATGACTAAAATACTATTTAATTCTCACTTTTCCGTTTATAGTAACAAGGAATTTGAGTAGTTTTAACTTTTTTGTGACGATGATAATTTATTATGGAGACGACATTCTCCACAAGCATTGCAAACTAACTTGTAAGTCTTTTAAGAATAATTTAATAAATTTAATTTCATATTGTGCAAGTGAAAAATAGCATTAACATTTAGTACAAATGTAAATATATTGTTTAATATTTTATATAGGACAGGAATATGGACAAATTATGGATAAATTATTGTATTAACAATTCCTTGAGTAAAACAATTACTAAATCTACGCAGGTCTTAATTTAACATTACATTGACTATTCGAAATATATAACATTTTGTCTAATAAACCGGTGCAGTTATAACTGTATGTAAGTTGTAACAGAAGTATTGTGACATTAACTATTGACGTGACAACGTCTTATAAATTGGTTTGCCGGGTGACACTTCAAGAAACTGGGTCACGTTATGCGGCTCACAATGAGAGCGAGTGAGAGGCACGCGTCCCGCCTAAGAGCGAGAGAGACAGACATAAAAAGTTTATTTTACCACTCAAAGTCGTTGTCACGTAAAATTATCGTCCGTAAACCGACTTTACAGACAGCCAGTTTTTTATTTAGTTAATACAAGCTTTTATACTGGATTGTGAATAGAAAATATACTGGCAGTAAAACAATATTTAGATATCTAAGCATGCTTTCCAATGGTACGGTTTCTATTCAAAATTTTACCCAGTATCAATTTGACTCGATATGGACATAACCTCCTTATTTTGAAGTCGGTTAAAAAAGTCATTCCACAGAACAAAGAGTAACAAATTAGACATGATATTGTTTTGACACCGTCTATCAGAAAACACGTTTAGATTTGACGTAACTTGATGATTTTAACAACTTTTTACAACTATTCAATGTCATTACGTACTAAACGATTTAAATATATAATACTGCATCTCACTAATATAATCGCACGTGTGGATATATTTTATCAAATAAGACTACATAATGTAAAGTTATGTGTTATGTTTAAAGAATTTGGTGCAAATTGTCAATATATTCGAGATGTCTCCAACTTAGGACTGGGGCAAAGCAATTTTTTTTCTAATAATTAAGAATTATTTGCGAGCATAAGAATAATACCTGGATACATCATTAGTCTATAGTCTCAGCCAGATAAGAATTAAAGGTCATTGCTCTTTCCTTAATTTCTCTGCGGGTTCCTACCCCGACAATACATTATGAATCGTTTTTTATTACTAGAAAAAGTCAAGGACCACGATAAAGGTCGTTTCGGGACAAGTTTATGTCATTATTTCTGTTTTCGCAATTATGTATTTGAATAAATGTATGCGGGTTAATGACCTTTAATTCTTACTTATCTGGCGGAGACTATAATGTAAACAGTTAAAAAAATACATACACACGAATATAGAAACTCCTTCGGAGGCGTTAAAAAAGGGAGTCGCAATAGCAATAATATATTTGTAATATTGTCGAGCCCCAGTCATTTTTATGTTGGTAACAGTTCAAGTATAAACAAAACAAGAATTTCAGTGTTTTTGTACTCTGTAATTATTTGAATATGACAATAACACCGGCTGATGATTTTAGAGCTTTTTGATAGCATCCTTGCGACAAAGATCAATTGAAGAAATACTTTGTATGTAGCGAAATAAAAAAAAAAGTACGCGAATTAACGTTATTAATCATTTAACAATACTTTGATTGAATACTATATAATTTTACTAGATGTATAGGTATACAGCTTTTAGTCAACTTTATATTCTCGTTACAGTTTTTTACCTAAATGAGGCCTTAAGATAAGTAGTATTTTATAATATTATTTATAAAGGAATGTCAATGTTATAAAAGTAGAGAAACAGCGCAGTTATCAATATTCGCATTTATTATAAACTTTTAGTTCAAACTATTTAAATGTTTTTCTACAAAACTATCAGCTACTTATAAAATTTTGTCAAAACTTCTAATCAGTACAGCTTTTATAATAGACATTTTGCGCTATTTTTATTGAGCTACGTTTAACTTTCTAATGCTCTATGGTCAATGATATTATAAAGAAGATACGCCATGTTCTGAATGGCGTTCAGATATTATCGTTGCGAGTAATTTAAAACTATGACAGCGATAGATAATACGAAACGTATAAGATAGAAAGAGATAGCTAGCTATCAAAGTGCAACAATTGTGTCACTTTGTCCTCAACAATTTTTGCGTGCTAGTGCGATATCTACCTCTTTTTACTATATGTATAATATCATTGTCTATGGTTAACATGAAAGCATTTACGTTTAAAATAGCATATTCCTGATGAAATACAATAGCAAGAATGTCTCTTTATTCAGTTAAGATTTTAACGGAAAACCGGAATTAAGTTTTTCCACGAAATGGCGATATATGGGTATAAAATATCTATAAGAAAGTAGTTTAAAGTCATTGTAGCTGATAGTTTTTAGTAATAAGTGCTCAAAAACTTCAACATCCTTACGAAGCCTGGGCCTGTACCACGACTTTTATGACTCCGTGTGGTAAAGAGATGGCTATACACGATGTCTAGCTCCGTCTCTCTCACACAGAAGTAGGTGAAAACAATACTGGTATAAGAGCTCATGGTAGGGCTATTGTACTAAAATAATACGTATAAAAGTCATGGAAAAACAACGGGAAAATACATCAATATTGAGGTAATCGAAGCATACTTGCAAGAGCTTGACGAATTTTAGGAAGATTTTTTTGAAGGGACGAATAGAGGTACAAATTAGAGGGAATGACTTGCTCATGGTAGGGGCGCCTAGAATGATTTTCATCAAGCAATATTCAGCAAGAAAACTTGATAACTGAGAGAACGTCAAAACTGTATTTGAAAGATTAAAATAGGAGCTCTGCGAACCGCGACCAAACCGTTCCGAACCATTTTCAGAGTAAAAAAAAAAAACAGAAAATGAAACAGCTGGATGTTTGCCGACGTTGATTTTCATCTCATCGTACGGGCCTGCGCGGTGGACTATTGATTACTGGGATCTCACATGATCCACCAGTAGGAACGTTATACGCTGATAATTTGTTCTTTTGATACAACTTCCATCATGGTACACAACACAATATGCAGAAATTCAGGGACCTACCAGAAAATGCGCATTTAAAAACACCAAGTACTTAATCCGTGAACTTCTGACCATTTCTGCAAGTCATCCCCTCTAATAAATTGCAAGATGGATTAACAATAAACTGCCTTACAAACTTCCTAACACTAAAGGACAGTAAGTTTCAACCCTGCAAACTATTCGTATCATTGAACATCGTAAACTACCTTCAATTAGTTTACTAAATACTGTACGGTTACAATAACATAATACGATACTAAAAATCCAACTGTACAATGCAGACTAAGTCTACGCGATTAACAATACGAAATTGTGCACACAAATTAAAAAAATAAATTAAGAAAAATATATCACTGGGTATGCGGCTTCCTTGGACAAAACAACGGAATATTTTTTCACCTGGTAACACTGGGTTGGTGTTGGCAACACTGTCATTAAAGCGCGACGAGTCTTGTGTTGCAGCCACGCCATTTTTCTTGCAGTTTCTTGTGATCTTCGTATTGTTGTTCTGTTACTGCCTTTACGGCGGGGGCGGCCTTGTGGGTGAAAAGAAAAATATTAGCATAATGTGTGTGTGTGTGTCTCTTCAAACCCATTCTACAATAGGGAATATGCATGAAATACAAAACTCTTTTTATTTATTAAAAATGCCTTGTTTTGCCCATAAAAACATTGTGGTACACTTGTTTAAGTTGCTAATACATCACTTGTTTTACAATTTATTGTTTTATGTAGCATGTTTTTGGTGAAACGGAACGCACTCTCAAAACGCGTCGTCCTCGATACGCCGGTAGTGACGTCAAAGTCTATGTGCCAAAAAAAACACTTTTATTTAAAAGTGCTTAAAGTTTCACTAAGATTTGATTATAATATTGTTATTGCAATTTTACTTGACATAGAGCACATACAATTAGTAAAATTATTTTAATAAGGGCAAAAAATTAGATGTAAACAAGGCAGATTGTGGGAAATGACGTCACATCATGTCCGCGACAGCTACGGACGTTTGAACTGTCGTAGAAAATTGCAGGAGTTTTAATATTGTTTTTAAGCGACAAATAGTTGAACTTAACTTTTAATACTTTTCTTGTGTTGATAGTACTGTATTTTATTTATTGATTTAAGTGAAGAAAAAAATACGTGCATATTCCCTATTATAATAACTATGTATACGACAGCGAAAATCAATCGTAATCAGTGTCTGTGAAAGTACACAAATGTTGTCATATTTCATAACAAAATATTGATAAACCTAAGTCCTTATTTATATCTGTAAGCAATATTAGGAACCGAAATGAAGATTTGAATGTCCTTTAATATACTAATACAGGTAGTAAACAGACTCATGACGAAGCTGTTAACCAAGCATTCTGTACATAAAACTAAGTAACTTTATGGAAAAATTATTGCTGGGAAACGACAAGAACAAGTGCCTTTCGGCTTCGTTATGCGTCTTTTTACACCCTTTATCTGGCAAAGACCCTAACGACACCACAAACTATTGTTTTTTTCTAGACATTCTATTTCAATCGCAGTAATAACTGTTACTTATTTACTTGTCTGGAGACAATGTAATGTCTTTTAGTCAAAATAGTTATTCAAATGTTATCTCACCTTCATTTTCCTCGGATCCAAATTAGCTCCAAGATTCTGGACTCCCTTAGCCAACTTAGTGAGCGGTGAGAGTACCATGTCCTTAGTAGCGCTTCCAACAGGACTAGCAATATTCTTAAACTGCCTTAAAGCCGACTCACTGTGCGACTGCGCTATATTCAGCGTGATTTCATGCTGAGAGTTCGAACGCACGTGGAAATTGACCCCCTCTGATTGGCTGTCGTCGAAATTCAACTCGTTCGAACTGTGTGACAGTTTCTGAGTTAACAATAAGGAACTAGGAGGCGCTGGCTTCGCAAAAGCACAGTCCACCTGAATTTCTGGGTTCCTTGACGAATCTATGTTAAACGGATTGATCTTGTTTACGTTACTCGGCGTTTTTGAAGCTTGCTTGTCAACATTCGTCACAATTTCAGACGGAATGAAAACCTGCGTATCATGTGGTTCAATCTTGGAGGAATACAAAGGATTCTGAATGAGGTCGCAGTCGTTTTCAGCCTCGCTCTTCTGTCCGGGCTTGCCTAAGTAATGTTGGGTATTCTCAAAGTTGTCCAGAGTAGGTTCGAAGATATTGGTTCTATTTTCATCATCTGAGGAGTAATCTGAGCTCATGCCGTCAGAGAGGCTGCCCTTCTTCTTGTTGTCCTTATTTTGTCCGAGGGTGAAGATCTTCTTGGTGCGTGAAGCGCTCTGGTCAAATTTCAGCTGTAGACTAGGTCGAGCGCGCGCGTTTAGAGAGTGACTCAGTTTGTTCAATTTACTGAATTGTTCCGTCATGTTGGTCAGGGCTTTGGATCCTAGAATGAGATTATTTTTTATCTTAATAAGTGTAGCAACAAATCTGCCAGAATCAAGCGACGGAAAGTTACGCGTAGTCACCTGCAACGCTTTTTTAATTACTTTGTTGACACATCAGGCTGAAAAAGCGTCGCGTAATTTTTGGCAGAAGTCGCTACGTTAAGGTGTACTTTTAAGGGCAAAAATAATTAAGTATCTATTGTTGACCGAAGAAAGAAACTTTGGGGGATTGGTCTTTAGGATGGATGAAGGGAGTATTAGTTGTTTCTTAACGTGAGCGGTTATTCGCGACTTACCTAAAATAAGCCGTATTTTGGAGATAACTCGGTTGGTTACGGAAATCTTTCTTAAATTCCAAAAATCCGGGTTTTTGCAATGGTCCTAGGATTTTCGCTAAGAGACGATTTTTTCGATAATCCTACGACAAATACAATAAACCACATGGAAATAAAAAAAAAACTTGTTGCAGTTCGTAGATATTATGTTCTCTTATTTACGTTAAATAACACAACGCTGTCGAGCCTTTCTCAAATGTGTGGAGTCTGATTCCAGTCTAGCCGGATGCAGCTGGATATCAGGGGGCCTAAAATGACTGCTCACAATCATATTATGAGTCACGTAAAAAATTTAAAGTTCTTAAAATGGTCTCTATAGTTATGCCCATAAAGTCCATTTTAAGAGTCTTAATATTTTAACGTGATTCTGGTAAAGCAGCCATTTAGGCCCCCAGTATTTTATTTGATCTCCACAACGAACTGGGTAACACAATATCATTTCCATTCGTCAAGACTGGACTTTAGGGCTTCTAACTAAAGACTGTAAAAGATCTTCGAATGACAGGGTAAAAGTTAGGTATTCAATACAATATAGTAGTTTTTATTTTTGACATCAAGGGGATAAAGCAGTGTCTTATATGGGCGCTATATTGAATACCACACGTAACCATCAAGGGTTCTAGGTGTAACTACTCCCGAGCGCACCGAGGACTTTCTCCATTAACTACCGAACAAACCGAGAGAACTAGAATAGGGATCACGACTGACTATAAAAATATGATTTTGTTTAGTCCGTCAGTTATATTATCGAAAAATATTGGACACGTGTTTTTTGTTTTATCAAATTAATAAAAAAATACGAAGATTAACCACGACAAAGATCGAGTGGGGGCTTGTGACGTCACTTTTCGGTAAAAAAATGTACCTACTCAAATGTGACGTCACACGAGTTTTCGACCCACTGTATCGTCTTCATTTTTTGTTAACGTGAAAAAATAAAAAAATACGTGTCCAATATTTTTCCAGCGATATTTATTATTACATTATTACGACACTTGGTCTGCATGACATAATTATGACATAACCCAGCAGGTTGTGTAAAAAGAGATGTACTAACGTTATGCGATTCACTGTCCATTAGTTCGCTCGTACTTGCTACCACGTTGCGATGCAGTATAATCGGCTGGGACACTCGTTTCAATATGCCCTTTAGAATTCTCTTCGGGCAACAGTCTTCTGGTAGGATAGAGGGTGAAAGGAAACGGTAGGGATAGGTTAGAAAGACACAGGAATGGAGGACGATTAATAGATACGTACGTACATTCTTCTACTTACTCACACTGACACTACACACTCAGATTAGCTTAGCCTATATGGGTAGACTTACGTACACTATGACTGATTAAACGAGGGACATCAATAGTGTAGTTGACACACCAATCAATAGACATACTTTTTAAGAGCTGTCAAAACGCGGTTTTCTCATAGATTTTGTATGGCAATAGCACGCTGTGACGTCACTGTTTGGTCAACTCAATGACTCTACTATTAATTGATTTCAAAGCAACAAAAAAATCGACTTTTGCAATTAATTGAAAAAAAACCGGGTTTTCATGCCCAAAATAAAGTTCTTTTTTTAAGAGATTGGTGTCTTGAAATTATTGTTTTATAGTGTCAACTACTCTATAAGGGGAATAAATCAGTTGTGTGCTTGATGGAAAGTGTCTAGCAGAGTTAGCACTGCGTTACTTGCGATAGCATAAATTATCTATATTATTCACAGAAAACACGTTTCAGTCGCCAGACATTTTATTGAGAACTGTTGTCATACCTACATACAAAGTTATTATGTGACAGATTATATACCATGAAGGTATCAACATCCAACAGTGCTCGCATAACTCAACAAAATGTAGGGAACAAAGGTGTTGATTCTGTTGTGCACAAACTAATCTTAATATAGGCTATTGCTATCTTTTACTAAAAGGCAGTGCGAGAAAAGTACGGCTATAGCTATGAACTAAGTTAGAGATGTCAAACTAGTTTATGCCTTGCGCTTCACCGTGTTTTTAGTCGACATGTTTTTACATATCCCTCCATTTGTATAGAAATATTAGTTCCAACTAAATTTGACAGCTCTAAATTACGTCCGTCTCTTTCTCGTTTTATTAGAGAGAAAAAGATAGCAATAGCCTAAATTAAGTTTAGTTTGTGCACAACAGAATCGACACGAATATCTACCACAGCAAAAGTTGATCATTTTGATGAGTACAGGGAGTACTACTAAAGTATTTCTCTCGTTTAACCAACCATAGTTGAACTTGACTTGAATTCAAAAACTTAAACAAGTTACATACACAGAACGACCAATCACTACAACGTTCATCCAAAAAGTTGGCAAAGTCGCAAATAGCTGTCAAATATATAACTATTTTAATTAATATGGCAATATTACTATTGAGAAATAAAAAATATGGTTAACTGTTGAACTAGAATAGTAATAGTGAATTAGAATCAATCTTTATTTGCCTTGAATGTAGAGTACATGTAAAAGATGTTGTTGTTTGTTATGATGTTGTAGTTGTTGTTGTGGTGTTGTTGTTATGTTGTGGTGTTGTTGTTATGTTGTGTTGATGTTGTTGATGTGTTGTAATTGCAATTAAAACACTGAATTTGATGTAGTAACCGTTTTAGGTGTAGAAAAGGCATATGGAAAGTTACCAAATACTTTTTTTACATCTAAAACTGATTATTCAGTGTTACGATATTAATTATTGCATTTTATAATCCATATTTTAGTTATCTAGTTAGCCATCATTATTTTTTATTTTAATAGAGTAATATTGCCAAATTTATCAAAACAACGAAATACTTGACAGCTATACGACGTTGCTCACTTTCTGTATAAACGCTCATATCGCTAAACTTTTGTAATACGACGCTAAACTCTCATATCGCTAAACTTTTGTAAAACGACGCTCTGCTCACACACAGTTTTGACTGTAACGTGTTTCTGAACATGACCGAGCATGTTCAGAAACACGTTACAGTCAAAACTGTTAATCGGTCAAAACCGCTTTTGGCTGGTGTTAGTCAAAACCCTTATGAAGTTAAAATGCGTTTTCGGCATTAAAAATACGTTGTTTTAGAAAGCCTCAGTTGTAAAAAATAAACCGGCCAAGTGCGAGTCGGACTCGCACACGAAGTGTTCCGTACCATTGACTATATTTAGTATTTGTTGTTATAGCGGCAACAGAAATACATCATCTGTGAAAATTTCAACTGTCTAGCTGTCACGGTTCATGAGATACAGCCTGGTGACAGACAGACGGGCAGACGGACAGACAGCGAAGTCTTAGTAATAGGGTTCCGTTTTTAGGGTTCCGTACCCAAAGGGTAAAAACGGAACCCTATTACTAAGACTTCGCTGTCTGTCCGTCTGTCTGTCACCAGGCTGTATCCCATGAACCGAGACAGCTAGACAGTTGAAATTTTCACAGATGATGTATTTCTGTTGCCGCTATAACAACAAATACTAAATATAGTCAATGGTACGGAACACTTCGTGTGCGAGTCCGACTCGCACTTGGCCGGTCTTTTACCCTTTGGGCACAGAACCCTAAAAACCTAACAACCTAATTCTAAGTAAATATTGGTTATTGTTAAAATTGTTTTCAGCTGTCAAAAGTTGTTTTGACTAATTTTCACCGGTCAAAAGTAGTTTTGACTAGTTTTCACTGGTCAAAAGTAGTTTTGACTAGTTTTCACTGGTCAAAAGTAGTTTTGACTGATTAACAGTTTTGACTGTGACATGTACAGTCGTGGTCTTTTCCGCCTGATCAGTTAATTTTTTTTATCTTACATCATGCCGTGGCGCCAAACAACGCCCCCTTAAAGTTTAGGCCTATTAGGAAAGCGTCAGCGCGCAAAATAACAATAACTCTCGATGGCGTGCGTCGTCAGTGCGCTCGGCCGATCGGTATCTTTTCATTCATTATTTCTATACAAAGTCAACGGGCGGGGCTAGAGAGCGTTTCTGTGTTGTAAACGCAAGCAAAAATTGGCTTAGTGGTGATCAGGCGGGAGTGTCCACGATAGTACACCTCATGTTCATATAAAATAATGATGGTGTGACTCACCGACACTCCGGATGTCGGCCACGAGCTGCGTCTCGCTGACGTTGCGCGTGAGTGTGGGCAGGCGCGACAGGTCCACGTACAGCGACGACCGCGCGCTGCCGGCCTGGCCCGACGGGACCTGCACATGCAGAATGCTGTTATTTTCTTTCAGAGACTTTTTGCTAACTTTAGATTTATAGTGATCCAGTATTCCAATTCAGTATTCGAACTTAGTAGCACTGCACCTATTTTTTTCTTTAATAATTCAACATTGCCCCACGCTAGGAATTTCTCCTGTATCGTGGGTGCGTTTACAAACATTCAATGAAATGAAATTATTTATTTTGCAAATAGGATATTAAACCACTTTTACACGTCAATATTTTGTTTTAAGAGAACGTTGGCGCCGGCATTTCCTAACTGACTAGCCCTGAGAAGAAATACCGAAACAAACTCAGGGCTCGTGGTCTCTTTTAAAGTCCAGACACTATTATTTGAAATGATATCAATGTGAGTGTGACCTTGTAGGCATTGTGTGGTATGGTCTTTTGAGGAAAGAGCCATAGCAGGTTTGAGTTGACCTGTCCCGACAGACGGCACGCATGCATCAGTCATCGTGTAGCTCAACCACATTTTAGGGAGCTCAACGACCTGTCACACGACTCTACCAGATCTGCAGAATATTTGAGTAGGCCACTTACAAAATACTCAAACCCGTCAGACAGTCTGGTGTCACGTAATAAATATTGACACGTTAGCATACATGATATTCACATTCACAAATAAAGTTACATTTGACTGAATTAATATCATTATCATGTCAATCAAACTCACAAACACCCACACCACGCCCAGAGCCGAAACAACTACC
This sequence comes from Xestia xanthographa, assembly GCA_905147715.2. Classification (NCBI taxonomy): domain Eukaryota; kingdom Metazoa; phylum Arthropoda; class Insecta; order Lepidoptera; family Noctuidae; genus Xestia; species Xestia xanthographa. The sequence goes on along the minus strand of LR990664.1, from coordinate 7,964,495 downwards.
TGCCCGCTTAGCATGACCACCGAAGAAACGCAGGAGAATCGACAAATCTTTTCTTCATCTGTTATTGAATCGACCAAATGACAGATGAAGAAAAGATTTCTCGATTCTCTTTCGTTTCTACGGTGGTCATGCTATGCGGGATGTAGGTAATACAAATACTTGTTCCGTGAGGGAATCGAAACCGCGACACGCAGCGGTGCAGTCAATCGCTTAGCCACTGCGCCAACCGTGCCTTCGAATGGTGGTCTATTCTAATTCAGAATTGAATATTGGATGCTGGACTGAATGGGGAGACACAGGCAAAGATAATCTAAGATGGCGCCACCATAGCTGGTCTCAATCTGACCAATGAGGTTAATCTATTTTGAAATATAAAATGACATTACCACATTTTCAACCAATGATGATGTTGGGAACCAGCTATGCTAGCGCCATTAGCGTACCGAACGCGCGCGCGTGCGTTACTAACTTAGTACCTAAGCATCTTTGTTACTAAAACTAAAATACTAACAAACTATGGACTTCAGTCTGAAATAAAGTTTAATTTATTTAATTTATTTATTTATTTATTTTATTAGTTCCACAGTTTCCTTCCCCACTGATTCTTTTTTTTGATTGTTGATGTTGTGTTGATAAGTATGTTATACCACGGTACCACAGGGGCACCGCCGACGATGCGCTAACCTCATTTACACCTAGCAACACATTTCCTCAGCCACGGACACGAAGATGGACCACGAGATGCTGACTTGTTATACCACGGTACAAAGGGGCATCGCTGACGATGCGTTAACCTCACACCTTACGACAAATTGCATCAGCCTCGGACGGACACGAGGATGGACCACGAGATGCTGACTTCGCGCAACGTAACAACCATCACGCCACTATTTCCAGGGCATCAAAAACGGTCACTTCGGTTCCAACCTCGAACGTAGTCATAGCCTCTAGCTATAGTTAATTGATGTAATTTATCTTTAAATTAAATTCATTATAAGTAAATTGGCTTTCTTTGAATACTCCGCTTGCAGTCTCCGTTATTTAGTATTTACATTGATCCAATTCCAATCCATTGTCGATATCTATCTGGCGTTAGTTTACCTTTGATTTCTTCTTCTCCAATTTGCCTCCATCATGGAACGGTATCGGCGGCAACTTGGCGACATCACGAGCCACCATCAACGACTCGCAGATCGCGTGTAACGATTCTGAAAAAAGGTTTTAGGTAAGCCTGATTTTTTTTTTACTTGTTCCTTTTATGATTTACTCGACCCACCCCAGCTTAGCATACAAGTAATTTTTATACATTGATCTTTTCATACAAGAATACCATACCAATTCCCGACATTTCCGGTGGATTTCGACGCTGTTAGTGAAAGTGCGGTCAAATAATCCGGGCCGGACTCCGGATTGGCTGCGGAAATCCGAAATTTTACAGATTTTTCAGCAGATTCTGTGAAAATCCGGTGTCTACTTTAACCACTTTAAAGATGGTGCATCTGAGTAACCCAGACTAGTATAGTTGGTGCCAGTTAAGATGAGAATAGCGGTCATTGCCCTTTCCCTAATATCTCTTCGTACGAACCAAAACAAATATACCATGTATCGTTTTTCGTTACAAAAAAATGTTGAAGATCACGATAGATGACTATTCCAGACTTGAATAGGCTTATTTTTGGTTTTCAAATTTGAGAAGTTTAATAAATGTAGGTGGGTCAATGACCGCTATTCTCATCTTAACTCGCACCAACTATAGCTCCTAAAAGGACCAGCTCCCCACGGCTGGCTACTCCCCTGAAGACAGTAGGACAAGAGACAAAGCTTCACATCCACACCCTGTTGTGGTTCATGATAACGTTCTACGTACTATCGAGGACACTCCCGCCTGATCACCACTAAGCTAATTTTTGCTTGCACTCGCAACATAGAAACGCTCTCTAGCCCCGCTCCGTTGACTTTGTATAGAAATAATGAATGAAAACATACCGAATCGGCCGAGCGCACTGACGACGCACGTCAAACGAGAGTTATTTATTTATTTAGGTTAGCCAACAATTGTTCACACATAACATTTTTCAAATTATACTTGCATAATAGTACTTGTATAAGTGCAACAATTACTTATAGGCTAACACAACATGCACCAATTATGGTTATCTATAATACAATATAAATTATTATTATTGTTATTTTGCGCGCCAAATTGTTAGTTGACGCTTTCCTAATAGGCCCAAACTTTAAGGGGGCGTGGCTCGGCGCCTCCGCATGATTTAAGCGACAAAAAATGTAAACTGGTCAGGCGGAAAAGACCACGATAGTACGGTCAAGGTTTTCATCAGCCGACTATAATACCTATCATAATGCTGTGATGGCAATAGGCTCACCCCCATTACATGATACCCTAACTTAACTGGCGAAATGTGAGTGTACTGTTAGGTACCTACACTGATGCCTACTTCTTCAGGGATTACAGGCGTGATGTTATATTATGTGTGATATGTATTATTGTATATCGAATAAACTTAAAAACTACTGGACTGATTTGAAAAAATCTTTCAGCAATGGATAGCTACATTATCAGCGAGTAACATGGGCTATATTTTATCCCCGTACTCCCACGGGAACGGAAACTACGCGGGTGGAGCCGCATGACATATGTACATTGCTCGCAGAACGGATGACCGATGGGGCCGAAAAGTTTTGGAGTGGAGACCGCGAACCGGAAGACGTTGCGTTGGAAGGCCTCCCACTAGGTGGAGCGGTGACCTGGTGAAGGTTGCGGGAATCCGCTGGATGCGAGTCGCACGGGACCGGGACATGTGGCGACACTTGGGAGAGACCTATGTCTAGTGGACGTCTTTTGGCTGAAATAATAATGATGATTATGATGATACCTATCATCTCGTCGCGCGTGTTGATGACGACAGCCATGTTGTTGAAGAAGCGCAGCGTGGTGGAGCGGAACATGTGGAAGTAGCCCGCCTCGCCGCCCTGGCTGTAGTTGATGCGGATGCAGTAGATTGCTTCCGTACCGCTCTTGCGGCCCACGTTGAATATCTGGGACAACAAAGTTAGATTAGAAGGACTTTAAAATGCAGTACTGCATTTTAAAGTCCTTTTTGATTGCATCGTTTACTTAAACGATACAAAATCGATCAAAAAGGGTTTTTTTTTTTAAAGAGAATAAAGCAAACTGCAAGAAAAACAAGCTTTTATTAAATGAAAAGAAGAAAATTAGGTTTATCTATAAAAACTCAACTCGAATACAGAGTTTCAAGCCCGTGCTATTAACCGTTGAGGAGTTCTCTCGTGAGAAGGCAACCCTGGCTGCAGAATTATGCCATATCATGTCTGTCATTCTTTCTTTATCGTGTGGTTAGTGGTGTCAGAGTTTTTATACCGCCCATGGGCCTCTGACTTGGCTTAACGTGCCGTCAAGAAATATCTGTCAGGCATGCTGGTTTCCTCACGATGTTTTCCTTCACTGAAGCAAGTGATAACTGTACAATACGCACATGAATCCGGAAAATCAGAGGTACGTGTCTTGGGTTCGCACTCGAGACCTATGACTTGGCAGTCCGACCGTCACACCACTAGGCTATCACTGCTTTTGTCTGTCATGAAATGTATTGTCACCAGCACCACAGAATAATAACTAGTAACTAGCGTTACATTACAGAAGCTTTACTTCGCAATTGTTTTCAAAGAAATATGTACTTAATCTGATAAACAATATGATTTAATTTAGCTCGCGTTCCAGTCGACCCCGTGTTCATTTATATACCTACCAATTTTTTTTTGAGGGAATATGGGCCTTAATTCACTGGACTACGGTTCATAATAAGTTATACGTGGTTAGACATATTGAAAGAGCCGCGGACTAGGGTTGCTTACTTCGAGAAACTACTTACGCCATCTAGTGTGGATTCGCAAACTTCCTTTAAGTTGAAAAGAATTCCATAGGTATCACCTATAGTATTACCGTAAATATTTTGCATTGGGCTCTTAGTCTAAGTTCGTAAATGAATACGACAAATGAAATGCAACTCGAATGAAACGACTAAAATGTATTTTTATTGTACTTTTTAAATACTTTTAGGGTATTGGAATAGTACTTTGTTCAACAAGGGGAGAAAGGGTTTGTAGTTTGAATTAATTTCATTTCAAATAGGAACATAATGTAATCCAATCAAAGTAGATTTTACCTGTCAGCGTCTTTAGGCAACCAAAAAAAAGTTAAATTTCGATCACGATCCGTATTTAAACAATTAAATACTGCACAGTATCTTTTTGCTTTTTTTTCGTTTTGTGTCCAGATGGACACAAAACGATTGCAAGATTACAATTATCGAGAAAGTTGAACGTGGTCGAACAAATAGCGCGCGCGCGTGTCTTCTTTCGCTTGGGGCAGCCTACTAGATTGGCCCTTCCGCAGTGGCCGCCGCCTGTAGGTATGTTTTTAATACCTACAGGCGGAGTGACACAGGCCTGCCAGCACCAAAGGTGTGTGCAAAATTTCAGCTCAATCCGTTGGGAGGAACTTGTTTTAAATCCAGTTTCTAGATCTGACCAATACATATTATCAAACAAACTAATAAGGCAAGTTAAATAAAAGCTTATAAACAGACATCATTCGTCACGTTTTGGTTCGGATGACGTGATACCGTTGCCACCCAAATGCGACAAAATATTATGTTGCGTAACGTGATTGGCTCAAGCGAATTTTTCCTGAACTGTGGTTTCACTTTTGTGTAGTCACGACAACAATAGGGAATGTGCATGAAATACAAAACTTTTTTTATTTATGAAAAATGCCTTGTATTGGCGCATAAAAACATTGTGGTACACATGTTTAAGTTTCTAATACATCACTTATTTTACAATTTAATGTTTTATGTAGCATGTTTTTGGTGAAACGGAACGCACTGTCAAAACACACCGTCCTCGATAACGTATTGACGTCAAAGTTCACTGTGTCAAAAAAACACTTTTATTTGAAAAATGCATAAAGTTTCACTAAAATTTTATTGTAATATTGTTATTGCAATTTTTCCTTGATTAAAGCACTTACAATTGGTAAAACTATTTTATTAAGGCCAAAAAAATTTGATGTAAACAAGGCAGATTGTGGATAATGACGTCACATCATGGCCGTGACAGCTACGGACGTTTTAACTGTGGTAGAAAATTGCAGGACTTTAATATTATATTGTGCGACAAGCAGTAGTTGAACTTAACTTTTAAAACTTTTCTTGGGTTGATAGTACTGTATTTTATTGATTTAAGTGAAGAAAAAAATACGTGCATATTCCCTGTTGACTTAAAGCCCACTTGATTTAATTCAGCATGTTGCACGTGCGTAGAGTCACAGTCTGATGTACAGAATACTTGGTCGGACGGCTTCATGTAGGATTTGTTAGGGTCAGCCTGATTTGGCTCCATTCTGCACAACCCTGCGGCAAAATGCCGCTCTATGTTACCCAATCATGTGTAACTCACCGTAGTACAGTTAGCGTTGAATGGCCCCAGCTCTATGAGCGTGATGTTAGCTAGCGGCACGCGCTGTACGCCCAACAGTTGTATGTTCAGGTCAGTCTGATTTGGCCCGACCCCACACAACTGGGCAGTAAAATGCCGCTCGATGTTACCCAATCATGTGTTACTCACCGTAGTGCAGTTCACGTCGAAGAGCCCCAGCTCTATGAGCGTCATGTGACCTAGCGGTACGCGCTGTACGCCCAACAGTTGTATGTTCAGGTCAGTCTGATTTGGCCCAACCCCACAGAACTAGGCAGCAAAATGCCGCTCGATATTACCCAATCAAGTGTTTTACTCACCGTAGTACAGTTAGCGTTGAATGGCCCCAGCTCTATGAGCGTGACGTTAGCTAGAGGTACGCGCTGTACGACCAACAGTTGTATGTTCAGTTCAGTCTGATTTGGCCCGAACCCACACAACCGGGCAGTAAAATGCCGCTCGATGTTACCCAATCATGTGTTACTCACCGTAGTACAGTTCGCGTCGAAGGGCCCCAGCTCTATGAGCGTGATGTTAGCTAGCAGTACGCGCTGTACGTCCAACAGTTGTATGTTCAAGTTAGCCTGATTTGGCCTGATCCCACACAACCCGGTACCAAAGTACCGCTCGATGTTACCCAATCATGTGTTACTCACCGTAGTACAGTTCGCGTCGAAGGGCCCCAGCTCTATGAGCGTGATGTTAGCTAGCGGCAAGCGCTGTACGCTAAACAGTTGTATGTTCAGGTCAGTCTGATTTGGCCCGAACCTACACAACCGGGCAGTAAAATGCCGCTCGATGTTATTCAATCATGTGTAACTCACCGTAGTACAGTTCGCGTCGAAAGGCCCCAGCTCTATGAGCGTGATGTTAGCTAGCGGTACGCGCTGCACGCCTAACAGTCGGTCCGACGTCTCGTCGTAGTCCGCTACGTAGTACGCGTCGCTTGTCAACACTAGGACGCTATCCATTTCTGTTTCTTGAGGGTCGCCGGTACTGAAAATCAAGGAAAATATGACAATCTTTCTAAAATCAAGGAAAATATGACAATCTTTCTAACACAATCAAAGTTAAAAGTCTATGGATTCCGTAAATCTAAAAAAAATAGTTTTTATTTTATTTATTTATTTTAAATGGCAGTGTCGGTGCGTGCGTATTGTACAATAGGCTAGTTTCTACCATCAATAAATTGCAAATCTATTTAGTCTGCCAGTTAGAATATTGGAAAATAATGGACACGTATTTTTTGTTTTTGGAAATCAATGAATATTGACAAAGATAAAACGTATCAAAACTCGAGAGTGGGGACTCGTGACGACACAACGCACTAAAAATTATAGCACGGCGCGGCGGCGTGACGTATTGAGAATTTTAAAAGCGTCGTATCTTAGTCAATTTTGGTTTACGTAACAAAATAAAAAATATGTGTCAAATATTTTTTGATAATCTAACTGGCGGACTAATTAGATTTTTTCAGGACACAAGCCCATTATCACTTGTTTTGGTGAAGGAAAAGATCGTGAGGAAACCAGCATGCTTGGGAGATATTTCTCGAAGGCATGTAAAGTTAAGCCAGAGGCCCATGGGCGGCATAACAGCTCTGACATCTGAATTCAGGTAAGGCACTAACTATACGATAAAAAATGATGTGACTTTTGGCCATGGAATTGGCGAACGGAAAAAAAACCTGCAATTTAATCCCAACAGCCAACCTCTTCTAAGTGAATATGGTTTGTTATAAACGTATTTATTTATATTAAACTGCTCTTAGCTTATTTTTTCAGCGAATTCAGCCTTTCGCAAAGCTTAGTTGAAAAAAATCTAAATCATAATCTAATCAATAGTTACAATGTGTTTTGAACTAAATTTAAAACATCAAATCAAATCAAAAATCAAATCATAATTTATTTGTTAACATAGGTAAAAAAAAAAAGTACAGATGTTATGTTTGATGAACAGAGCGCTATGTTATGCCAGGAGGCGTACAAATATGGTGTGCAAATCTAGCTGAGGATTACAATATTATTACTAAATATTTGAAAATCATGCATTATGGTATGGTAAAAACTATGTCACAATAATTAAAATGTCAAAGTTGTCAATATCAACACATAATAACATGACACTTTTCTAAAGTAAATTCTGAAGTAACTTACTAGGGATCCGCATCTATCAGCCCCCAGGACCCAAGCACGGGTTCCGTATCAACGAGCAGCTTCTTACAGTCATCTATCAAAGACTTGACGTGTTGTGCCATTGCCGCCGTATCGGGCTCTGCTTGGTCCTGTTACAAATAGGTTTAGGATGGTTTTATAGATGGATGAAATACTCGTTACTACACACCAAATACAACATTTTTATCGCGCACAAACATCTTCAAGCACATATTAGCTAGCGCAACTCAACAGCCGTGACTGAACTCTACAAAACTAACTACAACTCTGAGAAGACAAACAGGACTTGAAAAAACTTCGACCAAAAAAATATTTAAGTGTTTGTTTGTAATTTCAAAATAACAGCGTTTTACAGCATGTACAGTAACAGTCAGAAGTCGACTGCCAATCTCGCAACACAATGGCAAAGCAATATTGGTGGTACTTATGACCTTCTTCTTAAATATGCGTATGTGTGTATAGGCGCCGCCGCCCGTATAGCGCAAACGATAATGTGCATTGCGGTGGAAGTGGAATTTTGACCTTTGACTGTACATACGGTACTTATAATTCTTGTCTGTCCGTCCGCGTGTGTAGCGACATTACACGTAGTATATCTAACTAAGACAAGCTGCACATGCACGCACATTGAACATAAGAACCTTGACGGAGGTGCAGCGGCCGCCGTCCGGCACGATCAGCTGGTCGGGGATGGTGCGCGACTCGCCCGTCATCACGTGTGTAGCGACATTACACGTAGTATATCTAACTAAGACAAGCTGCACATGCACGCACATTGAACATAAGAACCTTGACAGAGGTGCAGCGGCCGCCGTCCGGCACGATCAGCTGGTCGGGGATGGTGCGCGACTCGCCCGTCATCACGTGTGTAGCGACATTACACGTAGTATATCTAACTAAGACAAGCTGCACATGCACGCACATTGAACATAAGAACCTTGACGGAGGTGCAGCGGCCGCCGTCCGGCACGATCAGCTGGTCGGGGATGGTGCGCGACTCGCCCGTCATCACGTGTGTAGCGACATTACACGTAGTATATCTAACTAAGACAAGCTGCACATGCACGCACATTGAACATAAGAACCTTGACAGAGGTGCAGCGGCCGCCGTCCGGCACGATCAGCTGGTCGGGGATGGTGCGCGACTCGCCCGTCATCACGTGTGTAGCGACATTACACGTAGTATATCTAACTAAGACAAGCTGCACATGCACGCACATTGAACATAAGAACCTTGACGGAGGTGCAGCGGCCGCCGTCCGGCACGATCAGCTGGTCGGGGATGGTGCGCGACTCGCCCGTCATCACGTGTGTAGCGACATTACACGTAGTATATCTAACTAAGACAAGCTGCACATGCACGCACATTGAACATAAGAACCTTGACAGAGGTGCAGCGGCCGCCGTCCGGCACGATCAGCTGGTCGGGGATGGTGCGCGACTCGCCCGTCATCACGTGTGTAGCGACATTACACGTAGTATATCTAACTAAGACAAGCTGCACATGCACGCACATTGAACATAAGAACCTTGACGGAGGTGCAGCGGCCGCCGTCCGGCACGATCAGCTGGTCGGGGATGGTGCGCGACTCGCCCGTCATCACGTGTGTAGCGACATTACACGTAGTATATCTAACTAAGACAAGCTGCACATGCACGCACATTGAACATAAGAACCTTGACGGAGGTGCAGCGGCCGCCGTCCGGCACGATCAGCTGGTCGGGGATGGTGCGCGACTCGCCCGTCATCACGTGTGTAGCGACATTACACGTAGTATATCTAACTAAGACAAGCTGCACATGCACGCACATTGAACATAAGAACCTTGACGGAGGTGCAGCGGCCGCCGTCCGGCACGATCAGCTGGTCGGGGATGGTGCGCGACTCGCCCGTCATCACGTGTGTAGCGACATTACACGTAGTATATCTAACTAAGACAAGCTGCACATGCACGCACATTGAACATAAGAACCTTGACGGAGGTGCAGCGGCCGCCGTCCGGCACGATCAGCTGGTCGGGGATGGTGCGCGACTCGCCCGTCATCACGTGTGTAGCGACATTACACGTAGTATATCTAACTAAGACAAGCTGCACATGCACGCACATTGAACATAAGAACCTTGACAGAGGTGCAGCGGCCGCCGTCCGGCACGATCAGCTGGTCGGGGATGGTGCGCGACTCGCCCGTCATCACGTGTGTAGCGACATTACACGTAGTATATCTAACTAAGACAAGCTGCACATGCACGCACATTGAACATAAGAACCTTGACGGAGGTGCAGCGGCCGCCGTCCGGCACGATCAGCTGGTCGGGGATGGTGCGCGACTCGCCCGTCATCACGTGTGTAGCGACATTACACGTAGTATATCTAACTAAGACAAGCTGCACATGCACGCACATTGAACATAAGAACCTTGACGGAGGTGCAGCGGCCGCCGTCCGGCACGATCAGCTGGTCGGGGATGGTGCGCGACTCGCCCGTCATCACGTGTGTAGCGACATTACACGTAGTATATCTAACTAAGACAAGCTGCACATGCACGCACATTGAACATAAGAACCTTGACGGAGGTGCAGCGGCCGCCGTCCGGCACGATCAGCTGGTCGGGGATGGTGCGCGACTCGCCCGTCATCACGTGTGTAGCGACATTACACGTAGTATATCTAACTAAGACAAGCTGCACATGCACGCACATTGAACATAAGAACCTTGACAGAGGTGCAGCGGCCGCCGTCCGGCACGATCAGCTGGTCGGGGATGGTGCGCGACTCGCCCGTCATCACGTGTGTAGCGACATTACACGTAGTATATCTAACTAAGACAAGCTGCACATGCACGCACATTGAACATAAGAACCTTGACGGAGGTGCAGCGGCCGCCGTCCGGCACGATCAGCTGGTCGGGGATGGTGCGCGACTCGCCCGTCATCACGTGTGTAGCGACATTACACGTAGTATATCTAACTAAGACAAGCTGCACATGCACGCACATTGAACATAAGAACCTTGACGGAGGTGCAGCGGCCGCCGTCCGGCACGATCAGCTGGTCGGGGATGGTGCGCGACTCGCCCGTCATCACGTGTGTAGCGACATTACACGTAGTATATCTAACTAAGACAAGCTGCACATGCACGCACATTGAACATAAGAACCTTGACAGAGGTGCAGCGGCCGCCGTCCGGCACGATCAGCTGGTCGGGGATGGTGCGCGACTCGCCCGTCATCACGTGTGTAGCGACATTACACGTAGTATATCTAACTAAGACAAGCTGCACATGCACGCACATTGAACATAAGAACCTTGACGGAGGTGCAGCGGCCGCCGTCCGGCACGATCAGCTGGTCGGGGATGGTGCGCGACTCGCCCGTCATCACGTGTGTAGCGACATTACACGTAGTATATCTAACTAAGACAAGCTGCACATGCACGCACATTGAACATAAGAACCTTGACGGAGGTGCAGCGGCCGCCGTCCGGCACGATCAGCTGGTCGGGGATGGTGCGCGACTCGCCCGTCATCACGTGTGTAGCGACATTACACGTAGTATATCTAACTAAGACAAGCTGCACATGCACGCACATTGAACATAAGAACCTTGACGGAGGTGCAGCGGCCGCCGTCCGGCACGATCAGCTGGTCGGGGATGGTGCGCGACTCGCCCGTCATCACGTGTGTAGCGACATTACACGTAGTATATCTAACTAAGACAAGCTGCACATGCACGCACATTGAACATAAGAACCTTGACGGAGGTGCAGCGGCCGCCGTCCGGCACGATCAGCTGGTCGGGGATGGTGCGCGACTCGCCCGTCATCACGTGTGTAGCGACATTACACGTAGTATATCTAACTAAGACAAGCTGCACATGCACGCACATTGAACATAAGAACCTTGACGGAGGTGCAGCGGCCGCCGTCCGGCACGATCAGCTGGTCGGGGATGGTGCGCGACTCGCCCGTCATCACGTGTGTAGCGACATTACACGTAGTATATCTAACTAAGACAAGCTGCACATGCACGCACATTGAACATAAGAACCTTGACGGAGGTGCAGCGGCCGCCGTCCGGCACGATCAGCTGGTCGGGGATGGTGCGCGACTCGCCCGTCATCACGTGTGTAGCGACATTACACGTAGTATATCTAACTAAGACAAGCTGCACATGCACGCACATTGAACATAAGAACCTTGACGGAGGTGCAGCGGCCGCCGTCCGGCACGATCAGCTGGTCGGGGATGGTGCGCGACTCGCCCGTCATCACGTGTGTAGCGACATTACACGTAGTATATCTAACTAAGACAAGCTGCACATGCACGCACATTGAACATAAGAACCTTGACGGAGGTGCAGCGGCCGCCGTCCGGCACGATCAGCTGGTCGGGGATGGTGCGCGACTCGCCCGTCATCACGTGTGTAGCGACATTACACGTAGTATATCTAACTAAGACAAGCTGCACATGCACGCACATTGAACATAAGAACCTTGACGGAGGTGCAGCGGCCGCCGTCCGGCACGATCAGCTGGTCGGGGATGGTGCGCGACTCGCCCGTCATCACGTGTGTAGCGACATTACACGTAGTATATCTAACTAAGACAAGCTGCACATGCACGCACATTGAACATAAGAACCTTGACGGAGGTGCAGCGGCCGCCGTCCGGCACGATCAGCTGGTCGGGGATGGTGCGCGACTCGCCCGTCATCACGTGTGTAGCGACATTACACGTAGTATATCTAACTAAGACAAGCTGCACATGCACGCACATTGAACATAAGAACCTTGACGGAGGTGCAGCGGCCGCCGTCCGGCACGATCAGCTGGTCGGGGATGGTGCGCGACTCGCCCGTCATCACGTCTATGGCTACTTGTCGGAGAGCGTCTTTGAATGTTGAGAGGTAGTATCTGGAACAAGTTTTGAATTTTTGAATAAATTTATAGTTTATTGGCACTTCATGGCCCAAGTATTTGTGTAGCCATAGCTCATGTACTAGGAATTCCTGTGACACAAGAGCCTGGCCTCTCAATATGCAGGGGACAATGATGTTAGGCTTGTAATGGCATCCCAGAATCACTCTTAAACAGATGAATTACCTGTGAAACGTCTAACTTAAATTAGCTGGTGGTAAATTAGGCCAGTAGAAATCGACGCTAAAAACGGCTAAAATCGCAAAGCATGCTGTAGTTCTACATTTTTGATATGTTGCAGAGATCAGTAAGAGTGATGTGAATCCAAATTTGTAACTTCGAAAAACTTGTGCTCGCTGCGAACCACGCGGCCTTTTTTCACTTTTTGCTCTAAAACTCAAAAACTAAGCATTTTTAACGACTAACGTTCAGTATTTATATAAAATTAACTAAATTTTATCTTTGAAGGGCCATAGCTTGCTCCCTATACAATTTATAGAGCTACGGTTGCTCTTAAATTGATGCAAATTTAGTTAACTTTATAAAAATAAGAAGGTTGTCACTTAAAAATGCATAGCTTTTGAGTAAGTGAAAAAAGTCACAAATTATTTCAGTTTATCGCGTGGTGCGCAGGGAGCACAAGTTTTTCAAAGTTGCAAATTTAGAATTAACATCACCCTAACTGATCTATACAACATATAAAAAATGCAGAACTGCATCATGCTTTGCGATTTTAATGTTATTTTCCTACTATGCACTATGCTAAATGGTGACTTGGCTGCTACAATTTTTGTCGACAAATTATAAATTAAGTGGCAATCATTATGAGGCAGACACATTTTGGTCTGGTTTCAAGCCCACAATAAGACCAGACATTTTGGTGCATCAATCAACACACACACGAGCAAACACAGTTGAAGATTAAGCAGCAGATCAACAAAAGATAGTTCTGCTCCAGAATTGGTGGAAGCCTATTTACAACAGCCAACATTACAACAAAATTATTCATCAGAGCAAAAAGTGTTAGAAGTACATACATTGCATCATTACCTAGTTATGTACTTTTTTTTTAAAAAAACGTGTCACAATACAGAAAGTTACAAGAATAAATGCGATAACAGCCTTTTGGAAGAAGGAAGCCAAGTGTAAAATGAAGTCAACATGAACGGATCAGCATTTTTCTATATATGTATCTCTTTCTTCTAGTTTTGGCAAATGGGATTTACAAGAGATAGAAAGAGACAACATCAGGTCTCTAATCGCTGATAGGTAAACCAAATAGCCTGTTCGACCTAGGGTTTGGGAATTCCCGCCAATTTCAAAGTCCCGGGCCACGAGACAGCCTACAATCAAAGTCCCGGGAATTCCCGGGACTTCGAGACTTAAGAAAATTGTAAAACGAACTTAATTAAAAAACATACTAATTCTTAATAACTTGATTCATTGGTCATAATCACAACATTTGTTAATTCTCCTAATCACAGATTTGTTTCATAATAAAATAATATTAATATTAAAACAGACTTATAAATCAGTCTTTTAAATAATCAACTAACACACTAATTGGACTTCTTTCCTGATTTAATAAAATAATAAATAAATAATTGTGTTTAAGGCTTTAATGCTACAACCTTCAATTATTTGAAAATAAAAATGATTACAGCCTATCAATTTCGACAATTTTGTCTTGTCTCGACCCGAAAGTCCCGGGACTCGAGACAACTAAAATTACGAAAAGTCCCGGGACTTCGAGGCACGAGACGTCCCGGGACCCAAACCCTAGTTCGACCTCTGCCCAAGGTCGAACAAGCTATTTGGTTTACATTTTACAATGTAATTTGTAGGTTAAACTGTAAACCAAATAGCTTGTTCGACCGTACACGCAGTTATATCTAATTTAGATGGGACTAACATGACAGATGATCATCTCTAGTAAAGATGATCTAATATGGGGCTGGCTCAATGCTTTTAAACCAGGCTCAAAAAAAAGCTAAGGGCAAATCCAAACTCCATGGTTGCTATTGAGAAATACTCTAGATGGAAAAACTCAATAACACTTTGCCCGATCTGGGAATCGAAACCAGTACTTCGAGCTCAACAAGTTGCCTTTGTGACCACTAAATTAGAGCAACGAGGCAGTAAGAATGAGACAAAGAAACAGGAAAATGCTGATCCGTGCAAAGACATCTGATTTTAACAATAGGCGAGACGACAAAAAAATCTAATTAGTCCGTCAGATAGATTTCCAAAAAATATTGGACATATATTTTTTTTATTTTTTCACGTAAACAAAAATTGAAGACGATACAGTGCGTCGAAAACTCGTGTGACGTCACATTTCAGTACTCATGATCTTTGATGACTTTTATCTTCGTCATTTTTTATTAATTGGATTAAACAAAAAAAAAATACATTTAATTCAGGCAAGACGCCCAAGATACATTTTTCACATATTTTCATAAGCAAAAAAAATCCAGAAAAACAAATGAAATAAGAATGAAGTAAATTTACATTATTGTTATCTATTATTTTTATAAAAATAAGTTAAACATATTTAAAATTTCATCATTACAATTGCATTTAAAATCATTAATCAATAAAAATAATAATTCATTGATTGTTAGCAGGAATATTGACAGCCATATACAAAGAAATAATTAGCTTCATAAAGGACGCTCTCGCTTTTCTTAATACGGCATAGTAATCATCTACTCTGTTCTCCGAAAACATCCGCAAAAAACACGTATCCAATATTTTTCGATAATCTAACTGACAGACTAAACAGAATCATATTTTTTTTTAGTCAGTCGTCATCCCTATTCAGCCAAAGAGTGCTAGCTAACAGTTGACGGAGAGGAGGTCAAGAAAAGCTAAACTAAATTTGATTAGCCGGATCCACACCAGACGATCCAAATGGATCGCCAGTTCCTGCGATCCGCGATCCGGGAGCATGAGACATGGATCATGGATTGTGTCGTCTGGACGAACTTAACTTTTCTTGAGACCGCGCCGCGTCGCACTGACACACTCCAACCGATCCACACTGATCCGCCTAAGTATAGCACGGTTGAACTTTCGGTCGCTATGGAGTCACACGTGCAGCAACGACATCGAATTGCTGTGGCAGCAACAACCTACATTCTTCTTAAATATTTACGAAATAAATGATTTATGGTCCTGGTAAAGGGATATTAGACAACGATTTTCTAAATTTTCCATGTGTGATCGCGCGCTCCACACACAAACATCTACCTACACCGAGCGCGCCGAGAGACTGAGGCGCCTGTGCTGCTAGTTACAAAAACCGACAACTGACGGATCGCTCGCGGCAAGGAGCGCGCGCTCCTGCCGCGCAGTTTGTATCGCGCGAGGCAAGTCCACATCCAACGCTCCTATAGAGCGCGCTCCTGCCGCCCGCGATCGGAGCGCGTTGGATCGTCTGGTGTGGATCCGGCTATTAGTTATAAAAGTATTCCAATGGACACTGACCTCCCCATTCCGTATGCTATCTCCGCACCCACGAATTCACTAGTCAACCCATGACCGAAGTAACTCGGCATCATTTCTAACTTAGGCCGCTCAGTGTCCATATTCTCAACGACCATCAACGAAGCAGTCATAACATCGCGCCAAAAACTGTCAAACGTCTCAACGGTCGCCATCTTGACTTCCTGCCCGAGCAAAATGTCTATGGCGCATTGTGTGATTTCGTCGTTAAAATGGCGGATGATGAATCTGAAAAATTGTTTGTGGTATTTGTACCCTGAACCCTAAATTTATGGGTGGGTATGTTTTGAGGTGAGGCGGTTACCTGTTAGCGGATGCGACGCCATCTTTCATTAGTCCTGTGAACTTCCTCTCGCCTGTTCTTGTGTAATCACCCTGCAAAGAAAAACATGACTTACAACTTAAAACATGACTCGCAACAGAAATAAGGTTTGCTGTAAGAAAACCCAATTCTGGGTTAAGCTCGCCGTTGTAAATAAGCTATTTATTTTAATTTGTGTGTATATTTTTAATTTTGCGTGCAATAAAGAATAAGAATAAGGGCATAAGAACCAGTTGACAATAAAATATGTGAGCCGTTATAAGACTTGTTGTACTGCAAATTCTGCCTTAGTGGCTAAAATAGAAAATAGCGGAAATAATTTCGCGAAAAAAGACACAGGCTTAGAAGCAGGATAAAGCACCACTCTCCGGCTCGTAAATATTTGCACATGCAGGAAACGCGAAAACGTCATCGCGCAGTCGTCGAGTCAAAAACAACATCTCCTGAAGAGATGTCAGCAGAAAGGAAGGGGTCCGCAAGGACCGATGCCTGCCGGGGTTGCGGGACTGTTCGAAAGAGATACCGTGGCCCCGGAACACAAAGGGCGATGAAGGAACATGGATGGGTTTTAGTCAGTAAAAGTCTGACACTCCCTCCCGCTCCGCCCAGAGCGGGAGTCATTTGCAATAATTTTTACGCAGAGTTACTCAGTTTGATGTACAGAATGCTTGGTTGAAAGCTTCGTGAATCAACTGTTTACACCCTGTATTTGTTCACCACCCACAGATTTCTTTTCACAGTCTGTCTTTTTGACGATTCAATCTGTAATTTTGTCGACCCCTTTGTCAATAAAACCCGTTTCTACGGTGGTCATGCTACGCGTGAAGGTGAGGAAGTCTTGTCGCAGCGAGCGAGGCAGGAAGAGGTCAGGTGTACCACACCTGAGGCATACAATGCGTTACCTTCAGAGCCTTAGTGCCCGCATACTGACGGGACACAACGTCTCCGTTGTCCGCCCACATGGTGAGGAAGGCTTGTCGCAGCGACGGAGGTAGGCCGAGGCCAGGCGTGCCCAGGCCGAGGCGGCACAGTTGTAGCTCCAACACGTATTTTGCTATCGCTGTCTGTGCGAAACAAGAAAAATATTAAATAACTTTTCAAAAAATTCACAGATCGGATCTAAATAGGATAGTCGAACCCGAACTCAGTTAAATCACTTCTGTCAAGTTCCGCTAGCTAATTTAATTGACATTGTATATTATTGTGAATTTGAGATCTATACTACTATTATAAACAGGTTAAATTTGATTGTAAGTTTGTATGTAGGGAGGGTAATCTCCGAAACTAATGATTCAATCCAATTCTTTTTTTCAGAAATCTACATTATTCGTTAGGTGCTATAAGCTATACATTATATTTAATATTAGCCGAGCTATCACATTTTAAGCGGACAAAGTTTCGAGCGAAGTAGTTTAATATAAGCATAAAATCACGCCTACAATCTCCCAAGATTTCGGAAGAATGGTTATTAATACTACTCCCACCTTTCGCCAGGAATTCCCATATAAAAGGGGGCGAGCCTATTGTATAGTTCGATTCAAAGTTAATGGCGGCTCGGAAGTTAGCTGCGCATGAAGGTCTGCGCAGGAATAACGCTTTAAACTTTATGGCGATTCGGAACATCTAATTTAAAGCTGCGCAGACAACAGTTTTAGGTATCAACGGGGCGCAGATGACGTATTGTTTTGTCTGTATAATGAGCAGACCGTCACTTGCAGCTAACCTCCGAGCCGCCATTAAGGCCCTGTTTAACCCTAAAATTATCAACTCTATTTGTGGTGGTTCAAACTTCCGTTTGAAATACTGTTAGAATAAAGTTCTAATCAGCTTGCACTACAAAGTGGTTGTTACGTCAGTCACTGCGGGCCGAATGGTGCGAAATCAGTGGTTTTTATTCTTTATAAAATCAAATTTTCGTCTTTTGGAAAAAATAAAACACAGAGACCTGCTTTATAGTTAGTTCAGTTAGTATGCAAAGTTTCATGATCTAATTTGAAGAACTTTTTGAATACCAGCGGTTTATTGTTCGATTTGGAGGTAACTTTGGAATGTTTTTTTATCGAGAAAAGTTTATGGAATCGTGTTTTCGTCACAAAATTAATGCTGCAGTATTTTAGGCGTAACGGAGGATCATGCTAAGCCATTTGAGGGAGTATAGGCCCTTAAGTTTGAACCGAACTATATTGTGATTGGAGTCTCCCCAGTGACGTCACATACCTGCACCACATTGGTCCGGTCGAGGCAGTCGATGCAGTTGACCCGGAACACGCCGCTCTGCGTACAGATGAGGCCGCGGTCGTCTCGCCAACAGAACCGCATATCCCCTATGACTTCAGCGAGGGCGTTGATCAGGATGTTCACGTTTTCGTAGTGCATGCCGCGGCTGGGGATGAAGGAAAAATAATTTAATGACCTGTTATAATTGCGAGGGGGGGAGGTAGCCGAATGACACAACCGGTAGTCCGGTACGTACGAGCTCGTTTATCCGACTGGCACAGCAGTCCATTACCCACATTGTTGGAATATCAAAATGATACCCTAACAAGACCATAAATCGCCGTCGAGGTAGACCGTGGTGAAGAAGGTGTGACGATCTGATCTCGTTTACGAGGCAAACATGGCCAGATATTGCACAGGACAGAGAGGTTAAGTGGGAGAAAGGGGAGATTTTTGCCCAGCAGTGGGACACGAAAATAGGCTAATAAAGAAATAAAACATCAGTTTTATAATCCCAAATTGAGCAGAAGTCCCATCCATCCATTCATCAATTCATCGTATTTTTCACCAATGCTTACTAGAGGGCCATTTCGAGCATAAGATTAGAAGAAGGACAAAGAAACGATGAATCAACTGTGTGAAAAATAATATTTCTAAAAACGGGAAAGATGGCGAGTAATAGAGAAGTAAGGAAGAAGAAGACATGCTACGCCGACCACAAATAAATTGAGATAAGGTCAGGATAATGAACATGATGACGATGAATGATGACCTGGTAAAATATTATCTATCCACGAATTCCTCACCAATACTCATGAAAGTCAGTCATGTATGGATCGGAATGCTGGGCTGTGAAGAAGATGGATGAAAAAAGATTGCATGTAGCGGAGATGAGAATGTTGAGGTGGATGTGTGGTGTGACAAGAATGGATAAAATAAGGAATGAGTATATTAGAGAAAGTTTGAAAGTTGCGCCAGTTACAGAAAAGTTGAAAGGGAATCGAACGTCTTGGTATGGGCATGTGATGAGGAGGAAAGAATCGCTTGTGACTAAAAGAGTGATGTAAATGTAAATGTTGATGGGTGGAGAGGGAGAGGAAGACCAAGGAAGAGATGGATGGATTGTGTGAGGAATGATATAAGGGAAAAAGGTGTAAATGATTGTGTGACGGTTGACAGAGGAGAATATAAGAAAAAAAACGTGTTGCGTCGATCACAAGTAACATGGGATAAGGGCAGGAAGATGATGATGATGACTCATGAAAGTCAGAATCAGGAGGACCTCGTGGCTAAATAATAACAGCCGCTCGGGTCGATTTTTAGGTTAAGCCGTGCTTGCCTAGGTTGGTCTGTGGATGGGTGACCACCCAATTACACCCAATTACATACCAAGTTTCCTCCGTGCCAGGGTAAGCACTTTAAGCAGTTGGTCCCGGCTGTCATTTGTGATCTTTGACAGTCGTTACAGGTAGTCAGTGGCCCAAAAAGTCTGACAACCAGTCTTACCAAGGAGTATCTTTATTTTTTTAATTTACGACTAATAATAATGTTATGACCAATGTGGAATGTATTATTATTAAATTTGAATTTTTATCCCGACTTTACGATGATTAGTTAATTAATTTTGTGTTACATTTATTATTGTTATAAGTTTATAACCCACTGTTCGACACAAATGTAAATTTGTTGAAGAATAATAATAATAATATCGTATTATCCAGTACTAACTGGGTTGTGGAGGTCAGATAGACAGACACTCCATGTAAAATACTGGTATTCTGCTGCATCCGGTTAGACTGGAAGCCGACCACAAGATAGTTGGGAAAAGGCGAGGCAGATGATGACTCATGAAAGTCAAAAGTAGCATAGATAACATCAGAATATAGTATTTCAGCATATGTTTGTCATACGCCTCTCATATGATTCGCTCCCGTCCTTGTTGGTCTACCAAGTTCACTTTACAAATATTCTTGTTGATTCTGTAAACCCTCTTTCAATGAGAGGTTTTCTTTTTGAGGTATTAAAAAAAACTTAGTTTCCAAGAGCTCTATATATGGCGTTGAACTTACTATGATAGTTGGTGCCAAAGCCAAAACGCTTGGAAAAAAAAACATTGTGTCACGACACATACTCTCGTTGACTGACACTTTCATTTAATTCCTTTTTTTAAATATTTAATTTCATTCCTTCCGAATATAACCTAGTTTTCTCGCGCTTTGTTAATATGAGTTTTTTTTAGTTCCGTTCCTTGCGTTATCATACTAACTCCTAGCGCCATCTATCCAGCGACTAGGGAAGAGCTAAAAAGAAAATCCCTCATACTTACCACAGGCAAATGTTGTGAGGAAAGTTTTGTTGCTATAGGATTAGGGGAAGACCAAGGAAACGTTGGATGGACTGTATGAAAGATGATATGGGTAGAAAGGAGGTGACTGCTGAGATGACGAGTAATAGAGAAGTGTGGAGGAAGAAAATATGCTGCGCCGACCACAAATGAATTGGGATAAGGACAGGAGAGTGTAGAACTAGTAAAAAAAAACTAGCTGTCTGTAAAGTCGGTTTACGGACGATAATTTTACGTGATAACGTCATGTTTCATGATTAGTGATTTTAACTAAAAAAAAAAACAAAATTTCATCCCCCTTTTCACCCCCTTCATCATCAGCCTATTAATGTCTCCTCTCTATGAAAGGGAATGGGCTATAATCCACCATGCGGGCCCAGTGCGGATTGGTAAATGTCACATGTCTTCGAATTTTTTGGTGATAGGTCATGTCGGTTTCCTCACGATGTTTTCCTTCAGCGTTTTGAGAGCAGAGGTGATGAAATAAATTACACAAAGTAATGCGCCTGTCTGGGTTCGAACACACGACTTACTGTTCGTAACCCCCTTAAGGATTGAAATTCTAACAATACCGCTGCGTTGGCCTCCAACCATACGCCTAGATAATAAATTTTGTAATTTTAACTTCGAAAATTAAGGACTTTCCATACACAACTTTATCCCCTTTTTTAAATCTTAGGGGGTGGAATTATCAAAAATGCCGAGACACGTATAAATTAATTTTCAATCGTCAGCCGAAACTCAAAATTTTAAGATCCCAACTTTAAAACTGACGGATTTTCATACAAATTTTCATCCCCTATTTAACGCCCTTAGGGGTTGATTTTTGAAAAATCCTGCCACTAACAGAAAACGCAGCTACGGAGGCGCAAGGTGTTCTGCCTCAGACATTAGTCGCCTTATACGACACCCGTGAGTGTAATGGGTTGGTCCTATTCTACTCTGCCGGATACCACACTGCTTAATCATCTATTCAACAGTATTTACTCACCAGTACTCATGAAAGTCAAACGTAGCATATATAACATCAGGACTGTTGTACTTCAGCACATGTTCGCCGTAAGCCTCCCATATGATCCTCTCCCGGCCTTGTTGGTCCACCAAGTTCACTATACACACATTTTTGTAGAGCTTCAACTCTTCTTCAAAGTGCTTCTTGAATGCTGTGTGGGATTCCTCTTCAGCTGTCGAAAGAAGAATATTTTTTAAAAGGTTTATAACTATTATAAGAACAATCTTGGGTCATATTGTAATCATGGCATAGTGTCATATTGTAGTGTCGATTGCTTGTTTTTTTGTTGAAAAAGGGACGTTATTAGGCGTGGAATAAAGTTCTAACTCAGTTTTAAAGATGTTAACAAATATTTGGAACATTAAGAAAGAGTTTTGCGCCAGTTTAACAAATTAATTTTGGTCGTTTTGAAATAAATTCAATTTACACTGATATTAAGTTGACATTTGTTTAATTGCAATAGGCTACCCTATTGCAATTAAACAAATGTCAACTTTATATCTGTGTAAATTGAATTTATTTGACAAAAAACTAATTAGATAGATAGATAAACAAACCATTTATTTAGTGCACACAAAAAACAGAAGAGAGAGAGTCTGTGAGTCCGTCAGATAGATTTCCAAAAAAAAATTTGGACACAATTTTTTTTCTTTTTTTCACGTAAACGAAAAATTAAGACACAGTGCGTTGAAAACTCGTGTGACGGCACATTTGAGTACATTTTTAATTTAAATGTGGCGTCACAAGTATCAAATATTTTTCCATAATCTAACTGACGGAGAATCATGTTTTGTTTAGTCAGTTACATCCCTATTGGAAACAGCGATTTTACCAGAATTCAGAGAAGTGATTTTTGAAGAGAGGAACTTACTTCGATCGAGGCGCGGTGGTGGTCTGAACTTGTACTCCGGTTGACTCCAAAAGATAGGAACCGAGCCGCGCACCTGTTGAGAAACGCACACTTATGAATTTTGTTACATACATAAACTCACGACTTTCTGCCATGGGGGTAAGCAGAAGCTACAAGACGCTACCTGCTAAGATCCTTACATGCTCCTTTTGATTCGTCCAAGTTCACACATCTTGTCATATGCGATGATACATCAAGCTATACCTACATTTCCAGTATAACATGGCCTCGCTTTGTATAGATTTACTGTACAATAATAAATAATAATAATTTTATTATCAGGCTACTAAGGCCCATAGATAAAATACACAAAATAACATCTAATAACAATAAACTAATACATACATATTTTAAAACCATGAGAAACTAAAACTATACACGTAACGTTGTCGGCGTCGTGTTTCGCTGCGTGGTGTCGCGTAACCGTCCTCGGAAACGTCGAAATACGACACCCTTCGGCCAAAAGTCCTCCTTCATGCCAGGCGCGGATACAGGATTTCCTTTAAGGTGGGGCAATTTTTGGAAAATTCATTAAAATAAATTGATATACTTTTGATAATAAATGGGTGTTACTTTACAGAAATCCATAATATGCAAGATACAAGGGGGCCGCCAGCTTTTACGCCAGGGGGGGGGGGAAGTGCGTAGGGAGAAATTTTTACGACACCTTGCCTTAGACAGGTTAGAATGGTTTCGAACGTTCATGTAGGAGTTACTTGGTCGAATTTTAGATACATCCAAGAGAAAGTAGTTTGTAGAGCGAGCGAAGCGAGCCCTACTGGAGTTACCTGGGCTTCTTATAGACAAAGTTAAGACTCATGAAAAACTAGGCTACAAGAGCGAGCGTAGCGAGTTCGAAATTTTTTACAACATTGCCTTTTTTTTTTTTTTTTTTCGGATGGGAAATCATCAAATAACCCCTCCCGCTCTGGGCAGGCAGTCTCGACATAGATAGCGACAAATTCGCTAACTTTTGTTTGCTAATTACTAACGAATAAATGTGATTGCATTAGTGACGATTGCGAATAACGCAAGTCTCTACATCCAAGACGCGTTTCTCGCAAGCATCATCATTGCAACCGATTTTATTCGTTAGTAATCAGCGATTGAAAGTTAGCGAATTTGTCGCTATCTCTGTCGAGACTGCCAGCCCTGGGCGGAGCAGGAGGGAGTGTCAGACTTTTACTGACTAAAACCCATCCATGTTCCTTCATCGCCCTTTGTGTTCCGGGGCCACGGTATCTCTTTCGAACAGTCCCGCAACCCCGGCAGGCATCGGTCCCTACGGACCCCTTCCCTTTTGCTGACTCTCTTTGAGGCGCGCGTGGAACACGAACGCGCCGTCGACACGGCCTGTCGTCATGAGACGGACGGACGGCGAGCTAGCCCATAGCCCACCGTCCACAGGCCCGCGCCTACGGTGGCCGGGGGCCATGTGGTGGTGGCCCCCGACGCCCGGGGCGTCTCCCGCGGCGGCCGGGACGTTGAGAGGTTCTCTCTCTCTCACGTTCCGCCACCTCCTTCTCTAGCATTACTGCTTCGCAGAAGGAGGTGACGGCGTCCCATTCCGTCTCGCTCCGGACCATGGCTTGCACCAGGGCCGGACGCGAGAGGCCACCGCCGCCGATCGCCACTTCGATTACAACATTGCCTCAGATAAAATTTATGCTATAATACCATTATATGGCATCAGGCAGGAAAAAAAGCTATAACTTTTAAAAATCCTGAGCCTCTAGAGGCAGCTGCCTCCTCCTGGCGACGCCCATGACAAGATATAAGTACAACTAGCATATTTAGTATCAATTCCGTCAAATTAGTTCAAGCTTGTCATTAGCCAAGCTTGATCGGAGCGGTATTTGGTCCGGTTTAGGGGGGGGAAATAGCACCCATTGCCCCCCCCCCTGTATCCGCGCCTGCTTCATGCAGGTCTGCAGATGGTGGGTTGGAACTCGTACCACAAAAGAGAAACAATGAGAGATCATACAGGGTGTAAACAACCTCATCACGAAGTCGTCAACCAAGCATTCTGTACATCAACCTAGGTAACTTTACACAAAAATTATTGCTGGGAAACGACTTTTTTTTTGGGGTGAAAAATCATGTTTTGTAGTAGAACTCAATGTAACGCACTCAACACATTGTGCTGATGGATGGATTGAATAATACGGGGGCCGTGGAGGTATTTAAAGTAAAAATCATACTTTAAAAACTTTAATAAAAAAAAAAGTTGGAACTTTGTCCCCCAATATCTCCGTAACTAGAAGGTTGGTGTAGAACAAAAAAATGATCGCAATGACGGGGAGAACAAGTGCCTTTCGCATTCGTTAAGAGGTTTTTTACACCCTTTATACTGGTTTTGTGTAGCTTGATTGGTCGTCGTGTACCTATAGACCTAAACTTTCTGAATTTTGTTTCGTTCTAAATAATGATACTTAGTCGTAGTTTCCCGACATTAATAAAATACTAATGTTAAAAGGTAAAATACTACCAGATTCAGAATTTAGGAAAATATTTCATCAGAAAACAACAGGTAAGTTTTTGTTTTTTTGGTGTTCGTTCAACACCTAAAATTATCTGGAACTATTTTCTTAATGATCTTAAAACATTTCAGTTTTGGAAACATTCAAAACACGTCTAAAATGGAAAAGGATTCCTTTACTGCTCAAAACCTTTTGAAAACCAATGTACGACGCAAAGCCTCAGTGAATTTACAACATCAAAAAAGGTATAAAAGTACGTACAGTTAATCAAAACAGGAAAAAACGTCATCTGCCCACTAAAACCCACCAGTGCATAACAATTTACTACGTGAACGTCCGAAAGTAACGGTATTACACAAGTAGTTAAATGTAACCATTTGTTACATAACATAACATCACGGCTGTAATCACATTTTTATTGTATAATATTTTTGAATGAGAGGTTTTCCTTTTGAGGTTTTAAAAAAAAACTTAGTTTCCAAGAACTCTATAGATGGCGTTGAACTTACTATCATAGTTGGTGCCAAAGCCAAAACGCTTGAAAAAAAAAACATTGTGTCACGTCACATACTCTCGTTGACTGACACTTTCATTTGCTTAACCTTCCGAATATAACCTACATTTCTCGCGCTTTGTTAAAATCAGTTTTTTTAGGTTCCGTTCCTTGCATTATCATACTTACTCCTAGCGCCATCTCTCCAGCGACTAGGGAAGAGCTAAAAAGAGAATCCCTCATTGTATTTTTTGTTTTTACTATGGACACTTTTAACGTGCACATCTTGCTACATTGTTCTCACATGAATGATGTAACCAAGATTTTGTAACAACATTTTGATTTAAAAGAGTGTCCATGGAGTTTCTTGCCCGTTCTTCTCCATAGAGATCTACGCTAGGGAATGGGCAACTACAGTACTTTCAGTTTTTATGTCTTGTGACTGGGACTGTAGCTACATTTAATTTTCATCTTTGTTTCGACAATTCAAAAGTGCCTGTAACTGGCCTACTTGAAATAAATGCTTTGATTTTTGATTGATTTTGATTTTGAATCCCCGAATGGTTAGGCAGAGGTGTACCTAATAGTACACCCACATTTCGCCAGTTATGTTTCATCATCATCATAATTTCAGCCGAAAGACGTCCACTGCTGCATTGACCGGTTCCGTGCGACTCGCATCCAACGGATTCCCGCAACATTCACCAGGTCATCGGTCCATCTAGTGGGAGGCCAGAACTTTTCGGCCCTATCAGCCATCCGAGTTATGTTTAAGTCCCATTTAATAGGGGGCGAGCCTACCTAGTTTGTGTTGTTCCACAAACGATGGGGCACTTAATATCGTATCATGCGTGTCCTGTTGTTCGTTTATTACAGGAACTGATGGATGTTACTGAAGGCGTCAAACTATAGTGGCTCAGATCTGGGACGACACAATTTTGATTGCCGTCGACACGCTAAGAAGAAGACTATACTTATAATACTATACCTAACATAAATCATCATCATTTGAGCCGAAAGACTTCCACTGCTGGACATGGGCCTCCCCCAAAGGGGGGTTTTAGCTATAATCGCCACGCTTGGCAGGCGGGTTGGCGATCGCAGTGCGGATGTTACAAAAGCACAGAGAATGCTGCTGTTCATTCTCTGGTAAGTCCCTTAGTCACCTCTTACGACACCCGGGAAGATATGGGATGGTGCTATTCTTTACGTCCGACACCATACAGAATGACATAAATCATAGGATTGTGTAATGAGATACCCACATGTTATTGTTATGAAACAGGACTTGACTTGTTTTATACATGCAACACAATCCTACTAATCCTAATATCCTACTATAGTCTGCGCCAGATAAGTAGGAAATAAAGATCATTAACCCGCAGATATTTATTCAAATACGTAATTCCGAAAACAGAAATAATAACACAGGGCTTGACCCAAAAAAAGCCATCAATATCTTACCTGAACAAATGAAGCTCTGTGTATGCTGTCAGAGCATATGATGGACACGATCTGTTCCGTTTCCACGTAATTGGCGACCTTGCCACCAGGCTCTATGCCTCGACGATTGTACCTGAGAGAAAACAATTTTATGTACGAAACATCTTGGCGGAAAATTAATCTGTTTTGTTTGATTCAAAGCATTAATTTCAATTAAACCCATGACGGCACGGTTGAAGCAGTGGCCGAGTGACTGGCTGCTGCGCTGTGTGTCACGGGTTCGCTTCCTACACGGAACAAATACAAAATTGTTTATGGGCTACAGTCCTACTCGTTACAGGAGAAATTTCTAGTGTGGGGCAAACTTTTATAAAAAAAAAAAAAAAATACTTGAACTTATGAATTGAAAAAACTTTTTTGCAAAAAATAAAACCGACTTCAAAAAACACAAAAAAGTGAAAAATAACTTTAGCTTCAGAAGTCGGTGTCTCATGTTTAATTGATTTCGTTTTTTGTCACCGACTTCTGAAGCTAAAGTTATTTTTCACTTTTTTGTGTTTTTTGAAGTCGGTTTTATTTTTTGCAAAAAAGTTTTTTATTTTTCCATTTTTAGTTGTTCCCAAATATTTGCCATGAATTTATTTGGCATTGTTAACAATACATGTGATGGTAATAGGCGTATCCCCAATATAATGGAACTTAACATACCTTTTTTTTCGGATGGGAAATCATCAAATTATCGCTCTGGGCGGAGCGGAAGGGAGTGGCAGACTTTTACTGACTAAAACCCATCCATATTCTTTCTTAGCCCTTTGTGTTCCAGGGCCGCAGTATCTCTTTAGAACAGTCCCTTTTGCTGACATCTCTTTGAGGCGTGCACGGAACACGAACGAACTGTCGAAATCTGGGTGTATTGTACACATCTGCGTACCCCCTCAGACCATACAGGCGTGATGTTAAGTTATTTGAGTCGCGCGCTGAACACGATCGCGCCAACTTAGCATACCTAACTGTCGAAATTTCGGTGTATTGTATACATCTGCATACCCCCTCAGAGCATACAGGCGTGATGTTACGTCATGATGTTGTATAAACAATAAACATCCAAGCGATTGCAACATTCACGGCACATTTGCCGTCTATTTTTGAAGAGTTCCATTGTATATCTCCCAAGATCAGCATCAGATGTTCACAAAATTTAAATGGGACCACACGGGAAGCACCAGCTTTCAAATAAAAAAAGAATTGTCAAAATCGGTTCACCCAGTCGAAAGTTCTGAGGTAACAAACACAAAAAAAAAAAAAAAATACAGTCGAATTGAGAACCTCCTTTTTTTGGAAGTCGGTTGAAAAGGTCAGTTACTCAGAAACTTGAAACTAGTTGCCCGTTCCAAAACGTTGAATTCTATGGATAGAGATGAGCGGGCCAGAAACTGCGTGGTTTCGAACGTCAGATGGCCTTCGGGTGTTCTTAGCTGGCCAGGAACTGCGTGGTTTCGAACGTCAGATGGCCTTCGGATGTTCTTAGCGGGCCAGAAACTGCGTGGTTTCGAACGTCAGATGGCCTTCGGATGTTCTTAGCGGGCCAGAAACTGCGTGGTTTCGAACGTCAGATGGCCTTCGGATGTTCTTAGCGGGCCAGAAACTGCGTGGTTTCGAACGCCAGATGGCTTTCGGATGTTTTTAGCGGGCCAGAAACTGCGTGGTTTCGAACGTCAGATGGCCTTCGGATGTTCTTAGCGGGCCAGAAACTGCGTGGTTTCGAACGTCAGATGGCCTTCGGATGGTCTTAGCGGGCCAGAAACTGCGTGGTTTCGAACGCCAGTTGGCCTTCGGATGTTCTTAGCGGGCCAGACACTGCGTGGTTTCGAACGTCAGCTTCACGCTTAAAACAGTGTTTGACACCAATCTATACTTATTTGTTTGTATGTTGGAGGTAATCTTTGGAAATACTGATCCGATTCCGAAAATTATTTCACTAGCGGGAAGCTACATTATCCCAGAGTGTTATAAGCTACATTTAAAACGTTCCCGTGGGTTCATTTCCGTACAAAACGTGAGCGAAGCCGCGAGCTAAAGCTCGTCGTTTAAAATAGAGTCGATAGAACTATTCGCGGTTAATTAGGGACCACTTTACAACGACTGATAGGTCGAAACGGCGAGATTTAAAGACCACATTTTGAAAGTCAAAACGGTGAAGGAAGACATCTTCTAACCCACTCTGGAGTCTGGACCCACGTGGTAAATATTTCCAACTACCTTTCACCGAGAGGAGGCCTGTGCTGTACGTAGGTACTACTGGGGTAGCCCAGTAGTAGTAATATCTCGTCGCCTTTCATCCAAACATGGCCATCATCATCTGCCTAGCTTTTTCCCAACTATGTTGAGGTCGGCTTCCCGTCTAACCGGATGCAGCTGAAAACCAGTATTTTACAAAGAGCTACTGCCTATCTGACCTCCTCAACCCAGT
The DNA here is from genome assembly GCA_905147715.2 of Xestia xanthographa. NCBI lineage: Eukaryota > Metazoa > Arthropoda > Insecta > Lepidoptera > Noctuidae > Xestia > Xestia xanthographa. The sequence goes on along the minus strand of LR990664.1, from coordinate 7,934,694 downwards.
TAGAACTGGGTAGTACAATCCCCCTTGGTAAGACTGTAAGTAAGTCGACTCGAGCAGCTGTCATTATTTAGCCATGGGTTCCTTCCAGCCCAATATGACCATTATTCCTAAAAATATTTGGTTCTTGTTCCTATGAAACGCAACACCAAAGTTCGCTCAGTGGATCTGGCCATTTGACTGATGGCTGAAGGACGACATTCTAATGTCTATTATGTATGACATATCAAGGCCATAATAATTATATATGACTAGCTGATGCCCGCGGTTTCGGTTCGGTCGGTTATCGCAACCAAAAGTAAAGCTCCCAGACGGCTTATTTTTTTCCTACACCTCTAACAAATACCATTATATTTTAGCCAATGTACACAAAAACTTGAAAAATTATATACTAAAACCTTCCTCGAGAACCATCATGATCATCTTTATCCATTGGTGTAAACAGCATGAAAATCAGTGCAGTAGTTTTTGAGTTTATCGCGAACAGACAGACAGACAGACGCGGCGGAGGACTTTCTTTTATAATATACTAGCTGACGTCCTGCGGTTTCACCCGCGTAGTTCCCGTTCCCGTGGGAGTACGGGAATAAAATATAGGCTATAGCACTCACGAATAATGTAGCCTTCTACCAGTGAAACAATTTTTAAAATTGGTTCATTACTTCCGGAGATTACCCCCTACATGCAAACTTACAAACATACAAACTTACAAACAAATGTTACCTTTTTATAATATTAGTATAGATTAGTATTATTAGTATAGATAGTGATAGTGATTCTGGAAACTGATACTAACTTATGTGTAACGGAATCCATTTATTTTTATCTGGAGTACGTTAAACTTTGTTTATTTTGTACTACAATGTTAACAGCCTGATAATAAGTGATAACAATACTTTGAATTTATCACTGAATCATCGTTCTATGATGAATGAACACAAAATCCTGTTGCAACAAAGATAAATCGCACATGTGAATCACAATCGAATAACGAAAAGAAAGCAAAACATATCAATAGATAATTGAAGATGCGTTTAGAATTTTTATGGGTATCGATATAATTTCTTTAGTTTGAATTGAAGCCTTTACAAATATCTATGGATCTTACTTATTGTGCTTTCGGGAAACAAATAAAGCAAACTAGCCGTGCCGCTATAGAATAGCCGTGTTTTTGATTTAAAAAAATCGGGGCAGTCTTTGGGGACTGCCGGTAGAAGTGAAAACAAAAAGTACACAGGCCCCGCCCCAGTCGTAGCACTGGTTATGCACCCCGCATGCCTATGTGGTGCCACGCCGTAGCGGATGCTACGAGTGCAACGAACGGCTACGAAGCGTGACCGCACATTACGTTACGTGACGATGAGTTCAATGTTTTTCCTTCACCCAAAAAGTGCTCAACGCGCCTAAAGAAGTTTTCACTTTAAAAAAAAAGTTGTTTTCCCACACTAGGAATGTCTTCAGTATCGTGGGTGCGTTTACAAACATTTTAACTCACCTACACAAACAGACAGACCCAGAACAACTACCTAGCTAGACCATAAGTATATTTGTTCCGTGCGGGGATCGGACCCATGACACGTAGCGCAGCAGCCAATCGCTCAGCCAACCGCGTAACCGTGCCATCGTATTTGCGTAACGCGTTCCTGCCCGCTTAGCATGAACGCCGTAGACACGAAAGAGAAACGACAAATCTTTTGTTCATCTGTCATTGAGTCGACAAAATGACAGATGAACAAAAGATTTGTCGATTATCTTTCGTGTCTACGGCGTTCATGCTAAGTGGGCTGCTAGGGCTTCAGTTGGCCTACCATGACGTCTTAAAGCAGGATTGTTTTAATTTTATTCCAGAGTGGGAGCGAAGAGATGGCGCTAGACGTCCTCTATAGCTCCGTCTCTTACCCACACTGGAACAAGATTAAACGATCCTGCTTTAAGACGTCATGACTCATGGTAGGGCACCAGGTACTTTGTAACTTCCTCCATCTAAACTTACTCACCTAGTTCCAGCCTGGTACCTCGACCGTCTCGATATAAGGCCCAACGTGAAGGTTTCATCGCAGGAGTTCGGGTTACTCAGAGACTCCGTATTCAGCGCGACGGCGTCCGCTGGTTCCACCGCTATTTGAGAGAGGTGGACGTAACCTTGGATGATTGGGAGAACCCATTGGTCGCAGCCTGGACTCTGTTGAAGAGGAGGAGGTTTTTGATGAGAATAAATCACGTTAATCGGCCCAATAGTTACGGAGAAATCGGTGTTAATACATGAAAAAAATACTCGCCGGGTACACAACCTCATTCTGTTTTGAAGTTGGTTTAAAATAGGTACTAGGAGACCAAAAAAAGAACTTACGTGCTTCTCTAAAAATCTACCTTGATGTAAAGCTCGGTTTCCACTAAGGTGTATAGAATTATTATTGGAACGGAAAGGAGACGTGCGGGAATAGACCTGCTGACCCATTGGTTGAAATACACACCACCTCTCCCGTCTCTCCTGTGATTGGTCCAATTTTGCACGTCTTCGTACCGCACGTTTCGTCTCCCCTTTGGCGGGAAACCGAGCGGGGTTTAGACCAAACGAACGTATTCTTTCTTTAATTTTGTGCGATAAGGATCATAGTCATTTTCATCATTTTTCTGCCCTTATCCCAATTTAGTATATTCATTCTAGATTTTAATGTATGGGGAAAACGGGTTTTTTTTTTTTTTTTAAACAACTGCTATGGTTTACCTATATGTGAGTACATTACAACTCACGACTCTCCCGCCCCCCCGCAACCTGCGTAACTCCTCCCCCATTAAAAAGTGTCCCGTTTTACAGATTTCCAAAATTTTCAAGAAAACTATACAAGTAAAGATAGGACAAAATGTTCAAAGATTAAATTGTTTATTATAATAAATAACCTACAAATAAGTTGCAACATTCATTTTGATACGAGTTATAGTTTTCAAGCTATGGTGCATCAAAGATTTCGAAAAATGTACCCTTAAAAAAATTAAACATTTAGTTAGTTTATTTGAAGTCGTAGCTGATTGGTTTTTCCACACTACTTCTCATCTAGCACAGAGTTATGACAAGAATATAAAAAAATAATGCTCTTGCCCTGGTGCTATGTTCATTTGGTCTAAACACACCATTACGATTTTCGTATCGTTTGGTCGGACCGCCTAGTCAAAGGTTTCGAGTTCGAACCCATGGCGCACCTATGATTTTCGGATTCATGTACGTATTGTACTTGCTTTGGTGGGCACACCTTTTTTTTGGGATGAGAAATCATCAAATGACTCCTACCGCTCTGGGCGGAGCAGGAGGGAGTGTCAGACTTTTACTGACTAAAACCCATCCATGTTCCTTCATAGCCCTTTGTGTTCCGGGGCCACGGTATCTCTTTCGAACAGTCCCGCAACCCCGGCTCGGTGCAACCACGCCAGAGAGATATTTCTCGACGGCATTCAAAGCCAAGTCAGAGACCAATGGGCGGCATAAAAACTCTGACACCAGGTTAGGCACTAACAACACAATGAAGAATAAGAAAGATTACAAGTTTGTCTCAAGTCTAAAAAAAGTAAAAAAGTAAAAGTAAGTAAGTAAAAGTAGTAGTAGTAGTAGTTTGTCTCAAGTCTCGTTAAAAATATACTAGCATCCGAATTTTCTTCGTTAAGCCTCTTGTTGCCACTTGAAGGCGGTAGAAGGACGGTTGAGAATTTCTGAAGAGTCGTTTGAGTGGGGGCTATCGCGCATGAATTCGCCGCTAGAGGCGTTCGTGTAGAGTAAGGTCTTCAGAAATGTCAGATGCCATAGTGTTCGCTTTTTTATCACGGATTTTTCCTAATATTTACGATTGTGGTCAAGATTGAGCAATTCCTGATTATTTATGTCTTGAAGATTTTAAGTAGTAATTTTGGATCTAATTTGTTAGTACTTGGAGGAAGAATGATTTTTAAATGTTTAATGCTTGCTAATTTTAGGGACAATATTGTAAATATGTATCTGAAGCTATTAATACTGTAACTAAAGTATACAATAAAATGAAAGAATGAATGACAGGGACCTTACTCGACAGCGGCGCTATCTGGTGAGCTCTAAAACGAGAGCCCTTTTTTTTCGGTTGGGAAATCATCAATTGACTCCTCCCGCTCTGGGCGGAGCAGGCGGGAGTGTCAGACTTTTACTGACTAAAACCCATCCATGTTCCTTCATCGCCCTTTGTGTTCCGGGGCCACGGTATCTCTTTCGAACAGTCCCGCAACCCCGGCAGGCATCGGCCCTTACGGACCCCTTCCTTTTTGCTGACTCTCTTTGAGGCGCGCGTGGAACACGAACGCGCCGTCGACACGGCCTGTCGTTATGAGACGGACGGACTAGCTAGCCCATAGCCCACCGTCCACAGGCCCGCGCCTACGGTGGCCGGGGGCCACGTCGTGGCCCCCGACGCCCGGAGCGTGTCCCGAGGCGGAAAACGATAGCCCTCATTTGACAGTAAGTATGGCTTACACTTTCTTTTGTAATGTCGACCAGAGCAGTTTTTCCAGGTAGGTTTTTTAGAAAAGATGAGCACCTTATGCTACAATGAGAGCTAAACAGTCAACATGTTATGATTCCCTAACGAAGTTATGGACGTTTACTGCTCCGTATCACTTACGGACATAAAATTAGTTAGGGGCCCGAATTTAATGAATGACAACAATATTGGACAGTTGTCCCTACTCCAGATGTGTTTCCAAAACTCATGGATCCAAAAATAATAGGGAGTAGGGTTCACTTCGAGGTTCAAGCTACTTTCAGACAGGCCCGCATCTTTGTTGACGGATTTTGAGAGTAGATTTCCAGATTAGATGCGTATCTACTGTACAATTAATTTAAAACAAGGCTTATAAATGACCTACAGTTGGTTCATCTAATTTGAAGAGTTTGAAGTTTACTAACTTAACTACCGTACTACATAATATTTGCTTTACGATTGTTGCGTTTTCGTTTGTTACGGTAGCTAAGCATCGTTAAGCCTCTCCGTGTAGAACTGGCAATTTGTAAAGAGTCCTGCAAAATTGCACCATCCGGCGACATCATGCGATTTTGCAGAAGATATGAGTTCCAGGTTATATTGTTCCTAGTAAATACGAGACTGCTGGTCTGAAGTGCGTGCGGCCATGTTTGTAGAATATGTACATAGGGACATAGATGGGCTAGATTCGGCACGCCAGACGGGTGTTGTGGCCGACGGAGGTCAAGAAAACACTAGTGTGATGGCTTAGCGGCGTTTATGGGAGAGCTTTGCTCAGCATTATGGGACAATACTGCAGATTGACAATGGTGCCGATTCCCTTGTTTACAATCTAAACCAAATTTAAGTTCAGTGCATCTTTTTCTTTCTATTTCATTAAGAAAAGGACAGAAGATAAATTTTAGTTATGTTCTGTCAAATTAATCAGCGCCATACAAGTTTTAGACGCGATTAAAAAGTTGACTACTAAAATTACATCAAATTACGTCAGGTGCTGACTAATTTGACAGGATTAAACTAATATTTATCTTCTGTCCTTTTCATAATGCAATAGAAAGAAAAAGATGCATTCAACTTAAATTTAGTTTAGTTTGTGAACAAGGGAATCGGCACCAATAAAGAACTAATTTTGAAAAAGATCGCATTGCTTACTTACCCCAAGCGCAATAATATCCTTCAGCATATGCTTGTTCCAGAAGAACCTATCATCGACATGCTTCCACCACTTCGTGATGTCCACCACCGGTTTCCCAGTCCCAGCTTCGGATTCTAGAATCTTCTCGATCTCATACTGCCTCTGGAGAGTGTTCGTCAGGTCTAGGGTACGGGAGTAGTAGAAACTTTCTGAGTCGTCGAATATCTTGATGAGTTCGTCAGTTAGACGTTTCTCGAAACGTTCGGCGAGTTTTGGATCGCGCTGCTTCTTTACTGATTGTTTTACCTGTGTGGGGATGAAATCATAATTATTATGTTAAGTATTTATCTTTGATAAAAGTATTTATTTGAAGTTGTTGCCGACAATGCCCATCCGATCGAGAATTTAAAGGCCTTCACATGGCGATTTTTTATGCAACCGCGCAACCGCGCGCGAAGTATGTAAAGAAAGAAAGATACATTCCGCCATTGATCAGCCAAAGCTGCTATATCATCCGACCCATGTAGGTAAATACAGGACTTCGGCTGGAGATATGAGGTAACACCTTGATGGAGGGATATGGACCCTTGTTTAGGGTAGCAGGTTTTAAATCAAAGACAGGGTTGTCTTTGATTTAAATAAGAAATACACATGGTACTTCTAGCATTTATGTTAACTATTACGCTAAATATGTTTGAAAAGGGACTGGTTTCACGACACAGTTCAATGAACGGGTGGCTAATCCGAGTATTGAGATAATATGACAATATTATTTCTATCTAAGATTTGTATCCTGTACTTCTTATGTAGAACAGATCACTGTTGACTTTACACAAATGTACCAGTACCACTAAATTCAATGTTTACTACGTACTCATCTGAAGAATATCTACATTACAATATTATTAAAATATACTTTTTCTTAACTAATACCTAGACTACTAATTGACCTTTATCATTGATTCCATAATACGGAAGTAAGGATGCGTTATTCGACGTACAGTTCGAATAAAGTCGTCCTTGACTAAAATGAAAGTGTCAGTACCCTGACGCTTTCACCCGCGAAATTCAAATTTTCTTAAGTTTTTTGCAATTTGCAGGCCAATGCAGAACAATATTTAATGAACATACAACCTAGCATTGGCCTGCAAATTGCAAAAAAACGTAAGAAAATTTGAATTTCCCGGGCTATTCTGGAGCATCAGCCTTAAGGTGCCGCTCTGTCTAGCATGAATAAATGTACCTAGGTACTTAGTAGCTCCTCTATACTACAAACAAAATGATCATAAGTACCATTTTCATTGCTTGAATGGTAGTAGTGTGTGCTTCACAAAAGCCATAGCTTGTTCCCGGCATCAACATCTAGTTTAGATTATACATAATTTAGTTGGATTAATGGTTTATGACAAACTACCTTTTGTCCGCGGTTTCGCCCCTGTGGGTATCGGAATGTACCTATCCCACAGGAATTTACTTCCGGTATAAAAATAACCCTATGACCTTACCATGGCCTATCTAGCCAGGGATCTATAATTTGAAGTTATGGGACAACAAACTCAATATCATAGAAGCAAATGTTCAAATTCCAGTGCAAAGAAAAAAATATTGGACCTTTCCAAATTGTCACTTAAAAATTAACTTATAGTACAGACACGAAAGTAGACAGTTGAGCATTAGGATGAGTTATCAATATGAATTGAGGTTTTGTTAACTTTTCAGTTTTGAAGGCTGGATGAATGCCAAATTATGGGTTGTTGATACTATTGGATTATCACAAGAAAAGAATGCAGAAGAGCATGACATTTTATGATGCAGTTTGTTATTGTTAAAGTTCATGGCAGTTTTAATTGGCAATTACCCAAGTCATTGTAAAAATAGGCTAGTTTCCTCCATCCATTAATTGCAAATCTATTTAGTCCGTCAGAGTATTGGAAATTAATGGACACGTATTTTTTGTTTTTGTAAATCAATGAATATTGACAAAGATAAAACGCATCAAAACTCGATAGTGGGGGTTCGTGACGTCACAACGCACTAAAAATTTTAGCACGGCGTGACGTACTATCGGGGTCTTTTCCGCCTGACCATTTAATTTTTTTTCGCTTAAATCATGCGGAGCCACGCCCCCTTAAAGTTTGGGCCTATTAGGAAAGCGTCAACTTTGGCGCGCAAAATAACAATAACTCTCGTTTGGCGTGCGTCGTCAATGCGCTCGGCCTATTGGTATCTTTTCATTCATTTTTTCTACACAAAGTCAACGAGGCGGGGCTAGAGAGCGTTTTTATGTTGCGAGTGCAAGCAAAAATGAGCTTAGTGGTGGTCAGGCGGGAGTGTCCTCGATAGTACCTATTGAGAATTTTAAAAGCGTCTTATCTTCTTCAATTTTGGTTTACGTAACAAAAGAAAAAAGTACGTGTCAAATATTTTTTTGATAATCTAACTGACGGACTAATTAGATTTTTTCAGGACACAAGCCTTTTGTGTAACTATATAAATAGGTACCTACCTATTTATATAGTTACACAAAAGGCGTGTGTGTAGGTTCATGCAATTGCTGTTTTGATAAGTAACACGCTTTTACAAGTCAATCAAGATTATATTCATTAGTCTTTTCCAAGAAAAAATAAAGTTCAGGATAATTATTAATATTAAAATAATATGTTTTCCTCTTTTTTGTAACACTGCCTATATATGAGTAATTATAATAACTATTCACTGATTTATTATTGGATATTTTCCTGAAATGTGACTGTATAAGTTTTTATAGCACCTAATAGTAGTTTTCTTGCCTATAATTTCAAATCACTTTAATTACTAATGGACAGACAGTGTTGTAATGTTTTAAAAACCAAACATGTTATTGTTACATATCAAAATTGAAAAAAAAAAAAACATACTTTTTTCTATTCAGTGCATTAGTGGACGTTTCTCAAAGTTTATCATAATGGCTTAGAACTGGTTTCCAACTATTGATGAAAAAGGCAAAAATCAATTCTTAAAAACAACAATTGATTTTAAAAACAAGCAGTGCTCGGTGGTGCTTGGTGCTCTTCTATCTTAATGTATTATTAAGTATTTTGTGTGTACATAAATAAATAAATGTTTTGATTCATTATCTCTTATTAATGATAAAATAATTCCAATATCAGAGAGCTGATACATAAACAAACATTAATTATTTACTGTAGCCAGAAAACAGAGAAGAAAAGAACTATTATTTACATTATATTCACCCTAATCCCAACATAGTTGGTAAAGTTTAGGCAGTTTATGATGATGATTATTAATTACTAGTAATTATGGACACATCAAATTAGTAACTAACAGGTCATAGTTAATTTGATGTGTCCCTTAATACACAGGGTGCCACAAAAGATGAGACCTGTCACATCACTTGGAAATTTCAAAAGAAATATTTTGTTACACAATTAACTTGTGTAAAAGTGGTGTTACAGGTTTCATCTTTCGTGGCACGTATTGTACTTATAAGTAACATTTCCAGTGCACATGGTAGTCAATACATATTATAAAACAAAGTCGCCCGCTGTGTCTGTCAGTCCCTATATATGCTTAGATCTTTAAAACTATGCAACGGATTTTGATGCGGGTTTTTTTAATAGATAAGAGTGATTCAAGACGAAGGTTTTAGTATATAATTTGCGGGTGGGGAAGCTGTGGGCATCAGCTAGTTACATAATAATATAGTTTTGAACATACCTGTGTAGCAGCTTGCTGTGTGGTCGTCTTGATGGTGTTACTGACGTTTTTCACGGCACCCACAGTTTTATTCAAGAATGCTGAGTTTTCAAATAATCTTGCCCCCATCTTTTTATTCAAAGACTTATTTGAACTTGCTACAGCAGTCATAGACCCATGTTTGGTACAAGCACACAGATCTACCTCTTGATTCACAGGTCCCATATTCAAAAAGCATACTGATTTGATTTTATAGATTGTGTGGTGGAAATATATTGAGCCAACAGGAGCACTCTCTTTTATAATCATTAGACGTGGCTCGAATATATTGGTGTGATCCACCTTGCCTATTATCCCATCAGTGATCCCTAGGCATTCTATGTCTTCAATATCAGACAGATCCCATGCTACAAAGGATTACAATCAGAATATAAGAGTAATATTAAATCGGTTATTTAATGAAAACATCACTGGTTTGGTAAGAATTAAAACTTTATAACGTTAAAATAATTACTCTGCATCCTGTTTTTAAGAAAAACTAGGTCAAGTAACACTGCAGTTGCCAAAAAATTAAAGATTTAATATATTCACCTGATCGGACTGAAAATGCCCCCGTTATCCTGTTCCACCATAAACTTGATTCATTTCTAACGAATATGTAATACGTCTCTGATCTAAATAATTCCATTTTGGCTAGATTTATTACACGTTCATACGTTTCGATTTAATTTCATCGTGTTTATTATTGTTGTATTTTGCACTGATTTGACGTTTATTGATTTTTTTTTTTTTTTTTTCCATTTGTTCCTGACGGAACAGGCTAAGGTCTGAGACCATGCTGCCTAGTCATTAGTTAGCATTTTTCTTGAGTAGGTTAAATCCAGTAAAATTCATCAGTATGTAAATCCAGAATATAAGGAAATCCAATAAAATTCATTAGTTTTATATTTATCCATAGTAATCAAATCCAGGTAAATTCATCAGTTTCTTATTTTCCATGAAAAGTTAATCCGTATAGAGTCTTCAGTTTATTTCAATAAAATCCATGTTTAAGATTTGTTATTACACAAAATCTTGGGTCAAGTCCAATATTTTTCATTTTAGGTAAAGAGCCAAATGTCAAGTCCTCTAATATTTTTTTTTTTTTTAACCCCCCCAACTGACGGGAAGCGACTATTCACTATTATCATATTCGTACGTAAACAGTATACCTACTCTAATTCCTACAAATTATTCCAAATAGTATTATTTACAATTATTTATATACAAATTATATTTATGTCAATGAAAATAAATTTATTAAACATATTTTATAGACATGACAGCTAATTAACTTTGGACACCATGAGTTAAATTTGTCCAACTGTATTATTAATAAAATTAAACAAAGATAAATACGTCGAGCTATTTACAAGAAGAGCCTGAATGGAGCGCGGTACCAAATCAGGGCTACCATAAATTTCAATAAGCTCATCCATCAGCACAAGGCGCTGGATGCCAAAAGATGAGCACTCAAAGAAAATGTGAGCAAGAGATTGCTCTGCTTGAGAATTACAATGATCACAAAGCGGACTGTGAACAATTTTGAGACGAGACAAATGATAATTCAGTCGACAGTGACCAAAACGAAGCCTGAGTATGGTGGAGTAAAACTTCCTGTTCATGTAAGTATTGGTTTTACAGAACCAAGGCATGGTTCCTATGGGAATATTGTATACTGCATACCACATACCTTTATTTTCAATTTGAACTGTATGATTCCAGTGCCTTTTCCATATATCAATGGACCTTTTTTTCAATAGAGGAGCTATGTCTGTACAAGGAACAGAAATGTTGAGGAAACTACTTGAATCTGGGACATCAGCAGAATTTGTTATAGCTCTAGCTAGAAAATCAACCCTTTCGTTGCCCATCACACCAACATGCGAAGGGACCCACATGAACAAAACCTTAATGTTATGAAAAGACAATTGTAACCAAGATTCTTTTATCAATGATATAAAATAGTTTGTGTTAGCATTCAACCTATTATTTTTGAGATTTTCAAGAACACTCATGCTGTCACTTACTATTACCCATTGACAACATCCATCATTTGTATGCCTAATGTGCTTTAGGGCAGCAAGTATAGCCACAGCCTCAGCTGTGAATATACTTGTGTTTGAGTTTATTTTATAACCAGTACCAGAATTCATTAGCTCATCAAAAATAGCAAATGACACTGCTGACTCAGTTTTAGACCCATCAGTATACATAAATCTATGATCAGTAAATTCATGAAATTTACCATATACATCTTCTTTAGTGGATAAATTGTGATCAATAATGATGTCAATTGCAGGAAATTTGCTGTCAAAATCTCCCTGATAACATGGAAGAATAGATGACTTATGAATTTGCAGAGTTTCAAGAAAATTTACATACTGAGAAAAGCCCTGAAGTATATATGATAAGCTACAGATGGACGGTGTACATGATTGTTTCAAATTGGAAAACAAGTGATTATTATTTTTACTATAAAGTTTTAATAGGAACCTTTCCTTCAAGTAACAAAATCTTATACTTAAAGGAGGAAGTTTACATTCAACTTGCATTGCATTGATTGGAGTACTTTTAAATGCTCCGGTAATGAGTCTCAAACTTTTATTTTGTATTTTATCAAGAATATCTACTAACCTTCTATCACCAGCAAAACAGAGAAAACCATATTCAAAATGACTACGGATCAAAGATTTATATAATAACAACAATATTTTTGGGTCAGCTCCCCAGGAGGTTCTACACAATGTCTTCAAAACATTAAAAACTCTGTTAGCTCTAGAACTTATCAATTCAACATATTTTTTCCAAGCCAAATTTTGAGTGAAGGTGACACCTAAAAACTTAGCTTCATGAAAAATTGGTATAGAAACTTGATTGTAATAAACGGAAGGACTAAAATTGCCAGTTCTACCAAATACTACTAGTTTAGATTTAAGTGCATTTATATCTAGATTTAAATAAGAAAAGTATGTGGACAATCCTTCCAATGCTTTATTAAGGCACAGTGTCATATTTTTGAAATTTTTCCCCGACAAATACACAACTAAATCATCAGCAAATTGAAGATTTTTGACTTTGGAACCTAGAATCAAATTTAAACGACGTATGTACAAAATGAATATTAATGGAGACAAAATTCCTCCTTGGCAAACTCCTACCGAAGCAAATCTTGGCCCATGTAATTTATCATTATATCTAACATAGACTTTCCTTTCAGTTAAGAATTCATGGACCCAGTGGACTATTTTGTTTGGAATTCCAATAAGAAGTAATTCAGAACAAAGGACATCAATATTTACACTGTTAAAGGCTCCAGCAACATCAAAGAATACTGACATTAAGCAATCCTTGTTATTTAAACTATTTCGGATATCAAGCTGTAACTGACAAATACTTTCACGAGCTGATGTTCCCCTACGAAAACCAAATTGATTAGCAGGTAGAATATTGTTTTGTTCTATGTAAAATTCCAACCTTTGTTTTATTAATTGTTCAAAAATTTTACCAACACAGGATGTTAGAGCAATAGGACGATAGGAATCTGGATTAGACCGAGGCTTATCTGGCTTCAAAATGGGTACCAAACAATCAGACTTCCATGAATGAGGTATATCATTGTTCAACCACAAATTATTCAATATTTTGAGAAAAGTGTGCATACACTTATCACTAAGCTTTTTTATCATAATGTATGGAATACAATCTAGTCCAAAAGCACTATCTTTTCTAGAATTAACAGCAGACTTCAGTTCTTGTATCGAAAAAGGTTTTACTAAGAAGATATTATCAGATTTTGACTCACTGGCAGTGGGGAAATTTGACTTATTATTTACATAATCTGGGGTATATTTTTCCAAAAAATCCTGAATCCAATTGACATCATTATTGTTGCAAGAATATGTTTTATTAAATTTCCGCATATATTTCCAGATTCTGGACAGAGGTGTACATCGATTAAAGGAGTTGCAAAGTTCAACCCAACTATTTGATCTTTCTGTTTTCAAAGTAAGTTTTTTGAGGGCTTGTAATCTTTTAAACTCTATAAATGTTTCATCTGACGGATTGTTTTTAAAATTTATATAAGCTGACTTAGACTTTTGAACTGCTTCTGAACATTTTTTATTCCACCAAGGAAGAGGAGGGGCTTTTACCAAATTCCTATTAGAGTTATGAACAGAATAATCAGCTGAGGAAGAAGTGGGCTTATTACGATAAGGAAGGGACTTATTAATTGCAGAATGCAAAATTTGACAAAACTCTGTATAACTTTCCAATGGAGCAACATGTTGATCCTGAAAAGTAGATAGTTGTAAATCTACATTTTGTTCATACATCTTCCAATCTACCATTTTAAAGTTAGGATAAGTGGGCAAATTTGTGTTATTACTAGTGTTTTCTATATTACTACTATTGATAAAAACTTTCATAATTACAGGAAGGTGGTAGCTGCCAAGAGGATCACTATGAACGGACCAATCACAAGAAAGAGCCAATGATGGGGAAACTATAGACAAATCTAAGGCATTTGGACGCCACGTTAAAGAACCAACTGTTGTCACTTCACCACTATTCATTAACACCAAATTATTATCATCAACAATTTCTAGAATATCCCTACCTCTTGGATTTGTAGAATTACATCCCCATGATGTGTGATGGGCATTGAAATCGCCTGCAAATATCATTGGTTCAGGCACAGATTTTATTAAAGATTCAAATTTATGTTTGTCAAAAGATGGAGTGCAATTTGTTGGACAGTAGAAACTTACAATACTTATTTCTGTATTATTTACTGTAATTCTTACACAAATATTTTGTAGAGAATTATCAGAATATGTAATTATTTTTCTGTAATTTATATTATTGCGAATTAAAATAGCTACACCATTGTGTTTATTTCCAATGTCATGTCTTTCTATTTTGTATCCTCTAATGTTAAAATTTTTGATGGGTGTTAACCAGGTCTCTGATATAATTGCAACATGTATGTTATGCTCATAAAGAAATTGAGTTAATAAAAGTTTGTTACTTAAAATACTTTGTGCGTTCCACTGCATTATATTAAGATCCATTATTATATGTGGAAGTACTGGTACAGAAAGTTTGTTGCAGAATTTCTTTTATGGAGTTTGAATTAATGGGATTATCTTTTTGATTTAATATAATTTTAGTTATAGCATTTGTTAAGGTATTCATAAAAAAATCTGATTTAGTCAAATTAATAATCTGTGTTTCAATGTTCTTCTGTGTTAATTTTGGAAAAGAATGTTCATTAAATAAATCGGAATACTTAGCGGCTCTGGACTTGACTTTATTTTCTTCTATTTTCATTTTTTTCAGTGGACAGGTGTTTGAGATGGAAACATGGTTACCACCACAATTGGCACATTTGGCGTTTTTAGGATCTTCTTCACAAATTTTAAAACTATGCTTGTCCGTACATATGGAGCATACAACTTCATTCTTACAGTATTTTGCAATATGTCCAAACTTCATACAATGTAAACACTGTTTGACAGGAGGAACGTAACAGCTTACCTCATGTCTCCAGGAGTCAAGGTATACATATTGCGGTAACTCAGTAGAGGCGAAAGTAACCGCAACAGTTTGAGTGGGGTCATACTTGACCGCGCCACCTTCACCTTGTACGCGGCGCATGAATCGCCTCACCTGTATGATATTTCTGGAGCTTCCAATCAAAGCAAATATTCTTTTATTAGACAAATCCGTAGGGACTGAAGTAAGAACCCCAGTCGCTTCAGTGTCGACAGCAGGTATTGTAGCGTTTAAGCCCATTTCATCTAGAAGTCTTTTATTTTGTAGAAATACATTTGCATTGTTGGATAGATCAAATGTTATACCTATTTTGTACTTATTTATTGATTTTAAGTGTAATATGCCAGTGACGCAATATTTGCGTATAGCATGCGAAATAGCCAGTCTGTCTTTGTCAGAAAATTGGCGCTCAGTCTGATGAGATAAAAATACTATGTATTCCGTTTTTTTACTATTTTCGGGATACTTCCTAGAGTATCCGGGGACTTTGAATGGTTGGTACTTCCTGCTGTTGTCTGCTGAATCATCGGAGTCGGAAGAAGTCTCCGTGATGTCCCGTACAGCTAGACCATCAGGGGGCTCCGCTTTTTTCCTCTTTTTACCACTTCCCCCCATTGTTTATTTACACTATTTATAACTTATACAATTATTATTTTACAATTAAAACTAATTTTGAGACACTTCAACAATAAATAACAAATTAATTTTAAAATAATTGAATTTTGGCGCCTTGTACGTTTCAAGGTTCCCGCGTTTTTTCGACGTTTATTGAAAGGGGAAGGGGCAGAATCTCGCAACGTTTTAGAAAGTTGGCACCATCACTTTTTGGTGCGGTCCACTCACGTAAATTGAACATTTTAATATTTTGTTACAAAAATAGCTTTTTTTTTTGCTTTTGAATGTGTTTTTGGGTATTATTATTGTGTTTATAAATAAAAAAATTCACGAGGAAAGTAAACTAAATTAGATGATTATTGATCATAGAGGCAGAAGAAAGAGAATCTTTGCCGCGCTTTGACAGAAACACCACTACGTCATGTTGGTATTCCTGTCAAATGTTAAAACTTCCGGTTTGAGAAAACGCTGCATTTTGTAGAGTTTTTAGCTAAACTTGAAGCTATTACGCCCTTTCTGCTACAAAATGGATTGGCAATTAACGTGTCGAGTGTGTTTAGAAACTGGGGACATGGTTTCCCTCTTTGATTGGGACGAAAATAATGAACAACTTGGCGACAAGTACACCTTCTGCTGCGGCGTGGAGGTATGTAAAAATTACCACATCAAAATGGTTGCGATGGCCACCCTATTTGATTTTTTACTACAATAATGTTGCTATATTGGTTTATTTGTAGCAGATTTTGGATTTTTTGCTGACATCCCAGAAGTTAAATTCAATGATGTTATTCTTTGACTCGAAATTAACAAAATTATTGAAATGGTGTTTTACATTTTTAGGTGTCGAAAAGTGATAGTTTGCCAACGCTAATATGCTTGAATTGCGTAGATCGGCTAACATACGCTTTTCAATTCAAGCAGCAGTGCTTAACTTCCAACGATACACTGAAAGAATGTTTGGAGGAATTCAAGAAGAGTTCAGAAGCTGTATCAGGCGGAGGCAGCACATCCAAAGGTTAGAATATAATAGCTTGCCTAATCGGTGTACCCATTATTTTCCCGCCAAAATATTACTCTAATGTCTGACAGACGCTGCTTAAAATGTTACATATTATTTGTCTTTGCCAGAAAATTATTTTGACTCAAAAAACATTTCCAACCAATAATTTAAACAATTACGACATCATCAACAAGCATTCTATAACACTAACCAAAATAATATAAATTTTATTCACCAGCAGACACAGAAACTATCACCATCAAGCAAGAGAATGGCCTGCTGCTACAGTATGAGTTGCCAGTGGAGCATGACCCTCAAGGTCAATGGACCCGCACCCTGGTCAAGACTCCGAACAGTGCGGTTGTCACTAAAGCTCCGGGGCCAAGAAAGAGAGGTCGGCCTCGAAAATACCCAAATGAACAGGGGCAGATTGGTATGTAAACAAACAAGTTGTTATAAGTCTTGAACCAAAAATTCGAAAATATGACAACTACGGAACCGGCACTGGGTTTGTGCGGTGGATTTCAGCAGAGAGATCTCTGTCCTGGAAGTGGGAACATTATAGGATGATTTTCCTTATGCTATGCTTATGAGTGTTGATGAGAAAGATAAAACTGGAAAAATTAATTTAAAATACACTCAAAATTACTAGAAATATGACTGCCTCATTTCTTCTAGATGTCGCAAGCGTGACTGCTAAGCAAGAGGTCCTGGGTTCGATTACCAGGTTGGGCTAAGTGTTATCGGGTGTTTCCATCAGGAATTTTTCAGTAAAATCCCTCCAAACATCCAAACATAAGTAGTCATTCATATATTTTCTGACCTGAAATAGCTGTGTGTTCAAATTCATGCACATACACAATTAATTTTTTTTATAAACTACATTTGTATAGATAACAAATAACTTCTGATTGCATCTTTTCACTAGCACATCCCTGTCTGGAATATCTAGTTTGCAACAGATGACTATGATAAAAAAGAATACCAGAGAAACCTTGAAAAAATATAAACAAAATACTTTATCATCATCAACCTGTACAATGACGATTTCTCAGCCAGAGATAGGCCTAAGTCCTGCAAGAACATTTACTTCCCGAATAACAATCAACCTTTGCTATTTATCTCTTAGAACTGTCACCATACCAACGCAAGAAGCCCAAGAACATGGAGAAGGAACCGGAAGCCTTGACCACACTCCTGGCAAGTGGCTCATTGGACTTGAAGCAGGAACCCATAGACGAGGACGATGACGCATTTGGTCATGATGGTGAGAGTCACCAGTATAACATTGGTAATGTATTTTCTGTTTTTTGTTTTTATTTTGGGTGAATTTGATGGGTTACTGAAAATTGTATCTTCAATCATCCTACTTACATTTGGGATTTATAGGCTCATTCTTATCACTTTCTCGAACATCTTCACCTTAGAATGGGGCACAACCAATGATGTAGCACAGGGTTAGTCAGCGGGGCGCGACAAAATTTACGTAATGGCGGCTGGGTGACTAGCAGGTGCGTGCGATAGATATCGATAGATTTTTGGGCAGCTAGACAGGAAGAATATCCTGAACTCTCACGCAAAGCGGTAAATTTCCTTTTACCCTTTGCTACAACATACTTATGTGAGAGTGGGTTTTCACACCTAATTATGATAAAAACGAAATACAGAAAGACTTGATGCCGAGTCAGAGTTAAGGCTTAAATTGTCCAATATTATTCCAAAAATTGACTCAATTTGTGACAAGAAACAAGCCCATATATTTGTTTTTGGCCTGTATTTGTTACCTTTCATTCAATTAATAAACTTTATTTTATTCTATATTCCATATTATTCTTTTCTTGTTAGGAACCCCCCCGGTTCACTGTCATCTGGAAACTTGAATGGAACTTGATGTAGCATATAGTCTGCTGTAACAGTGATCTCTATTGCATGTGGATTGTGTTTGAGAGCTAGTTTGTGATCTATGTATTTGTTTATTTATGCCATTAAGACATCTTTAAAATCTTTATAAAATCTGTCTTATTAGTAAACTAACTGGGTAGTAGTAGCTTTTTCTTTCACTTGAAAGGGGTTTGAATTTTTTGGTTGGATTAACTTCATATTTTATAAATATAGGTCTTATGAGTGGCCGCTACTTTGAAACCAAATCAAAATGGCGGAAGTTAATCCGGCCATGTTTCATACAAAAATCTTCAAAGCCCTTTTATCTAACAATTTATGTTCATCTTAGTTTTTAAAACATTTTTTATTTTGTACCAAGCACTGCCTGACACACCTTGGTTTTATTTAAATAACATTCTCATCACTTACCTAGCTTTTTAACATCTGTGTTGAGTTGACTTCCAGTCTAACCAACTGTAGCTGAATAATATACCATTCTTTGACAAGATACCACAGCCTATCTGACCTGCCCAACCCAGTGCATGCCCTAGTTACAGAGTAATACATTAAATAGTATAAATAATATTATTTTATATAAATAATATTGTTATATATAAATAATATTATTTTATATATATAAAATAAATAATATTATTACATATATAATTTATAATAATATTATCTAACCATTGCATAAGACTGGTTGTCAGCTCCTAGAATTACATAATAAAAAAACTATTTCCTTATGTTTTCCAGAATTTGGTGGAGAAGATGATCCTGACTTTGAGCCTACAGCTGAAGAGGAACCTGAATCTGAGCCTGAAACTAAGGAGATGGTACTTAACACTTTTATATCTACCATGAATTGATGAAAATAAAATGTCCTTATGAATTTTGTCCTAGCAAACAAATGTTCACTAAGAATACTAAGATACATACAGTTTGCTGTCTAACAAACAAAACATAACAATCAATCACCAAACATAACTAATATCTGGCAAAGATACGGAGATTAAACACAATATGGTATTTAATCATCACTGACATCACCATCATAATCATCTCTGTCTTTAACGCGATTTAATTGGCGTCAGTACAGTAGGTTTACGTATTTTATTTATATTCTAGTAGCCTTCTTCAGGGTATTTCATCATCATAATCACTTATATAATATCCTTTTACAAGTTTTAACTTTTATAAAATCAATTTTTCTTTATATTCAAGTTTACTTATTACATTTTAGCACCCACCACCCCGCAAGCGCGGCAGGCCACGCAAGACACCACAACAAGAGGCAAAGTCCAAGCGTAAACATGAAGATGGAGAAGATGTCCTGCTTAAGGAGACCATCATGGCCTTTTCGGAGCCCATCCCGGAACATATCCTGAACCCCAAGCCTAAGAAAAAGTACACGTCCAAGAAGAAGTATACTTATGAGAAGACGTGAGTATGGTTTAAATAAAGGGTGAAAAAACCCCTTAACGAAGCCGAAAGGCACTTGTTCTCCCCGTCATTGCGATCATTTTTTTGTTCTACACCATTCCTGGGAACCTTCTAGTTATGGAGATATTGGGGGTCAAAGTTCCAACTTTTTGACAAGTTATTTTTTTAATACAAGTTTTTAATGTAAGATTTTTAAACACCTCCACGATCTCCGTACTATTTAATCCATCCATCAGCACAATGTTTTGAGTGCGTTACATTGAGTCCTACCACAAAACATGATTTTTCACCCCTAAAAAAAAAGTTGTTTCCCAGCAATAATTTTTGCGTAATGTTACTTAGTCTGATGTACTGAATGCTTAGTTCACGGCTTCTTGATGAGGTTGCTTACACCCTGTGTACATACAGCCTGGAAGGAATACTGACTCACAAACGGTTGTATTATATTCTTTTAGTTAGAATGATATAATGAATATGTGGTAACCGTTTGTGCATTGGGGTCCCTCCACCTCGTATTCAGTGGTCAATATTAATGGTGTTGGTCTAGGAAAGTTTTTAATGTCTCCATAAAGTATATACTGTGGTTACAGTACTGGAAAAGTTGTGTGGTAATATGTTATTGTAGTGTGGACATGTTATGAGGAAAATGGTGTGAGGAAAGTTTTGAGTATGAAATTATGGATGGCTATAAGAGTAGAAGAAGAAGACCAGAGGAAAGATAGATGGACTGTGTGAAGGATGATATAGCTAGAAAGGAGGTGACTGCTGACGAGTAATAGAGAAGTGTGGAGGAAGAAGATACGCTGCGCCGACCGCAAATAAGTAGGAGAATGATCAGTACTGATCATTCTCACACTACTGATCATTCACTTACTGATCACACTTTGCTCACCAACCATCGAGTATTATGTCTTCATACATTTAAGGACACAGATCTTAGGAGTTAGATCCTTCCTTGAGAAACAATTTTATTGTTGTTCTATTGGATGTCTTTGTTTCTTAGTCATAGAGAACACATTACATTATATTACTAAGCCCTATTGTTTTTTTTTTTTACAGGCACACATGCGAGACTTGCGGCGCTTCCTTTACGTCCAATGCCTCGCTACAAGCCCACATTCGACGTCATTTAGGAATCAAACCGTTTGTCTGCAGGTATGTACCATTTGTGCATTACATAACGATTCAATCTTCATTAGGCCTGGATTAAAACTGGATTTGGAAAATACTAGAAGCCTTGGGAGAAGCGTTTGACGCGCAGTGGTCTGATGCAGGCTTAAGGCCTACGCAGACCGGGACGGCATGGCAAGGGATTTAAATTTTTACCAATTTGGCGGTCTCTCCAGTCCTACGCCCATAACTCTCGCCGGAACGCCCATACCGATCTGTTCCGATTTCCGGTACCTCGGGTCGCTTGTCTAAGGGGATGGTGAAGTAGACCGTGACGTAACGCATCGGATCAACTCAGGATGGATGAAATGGCGTCAGGTCACCTGAACAACTTGCGACCCACGGATGCCTCTCAACTTAAAGGGGAAAATATACGAGTCCGTGATTAGACCTGTCGTACTGTATGGATCGGAATTTTGGGCTGTGAAGAAGATGGATGACAAGATAAGGAATGAGTATATTAGAGGAAGTTTAAAAGTTACGCCAGTTGCAGAAAAGTTGAAAGGGAATTGACTGTCTTGGTATGGGCATGTGATGAGGAGGGAAGAATCGCATGTGAGTAAAAGAGTGATGTACCTGTATAAATGTGGATGGATGGAGAGGGAGAGGAAGACCAAAGGAACGGTGGATGGATTGTGTGAGGAATGTTATTAGGGAAAAAGGTGTAAATGATTGCGTGACGGTTGACAGGGGCGAATGGAAGAAAAAAACCCCATTTCATATCAATACGTTTGAATGATCGTTGGTGAAAATTTAAATCCCTTGCCATGTCGTCCTGGTCTGCATAAGCCTTTACATGACAGTAACATAACAAACAATAATAAAAAAAATATATATTAAAATATGTTCTATTAATTTTTTATTTACCTACAGTTTTAATTAAAATTGAAATAAATAATTTTATTTGTATTACAATAAATCCCAGGATTATTTATAATGTGTTTTATATTATGTGTGTGATGATTTTGTGTCCTTTCATAATAATTGTCTTATAATACCATTTCAGTAATTCATTATAATGTTCACTTTTTTGTATTTTACGAGATATGGGTGCGGGTGCGGTCTCTTTATATTTGGATTTAATTTTAAATACATAATTACCAAAATATATTTATATCTAAATTATATAATACACCTGCGCCCATGTTTTATCGGCCGTTTCAGCACACGCTGTTTCAATATACTATAAAGTATCTACACGAATAATATAAATACGTCAAAAGTACTCATGAAAGAACGCACCCGCACCCGCTCTCGACATTTTTTGTTTATTTATACACATATTTTTGTATACACGTCCTTCTTTTCTTTTTTTCAACCTTGAAAGTGTTGGAGATTGTATACCAAACAGATAATATATTGAATTTCTTTATTTGGACTGATGCACTTCTACGCAATGCATTATCATTGTGTTTGTGGGTTTGCATCATGTAGCAAAAGTAGGAAATTAGTAAATATTGTCGTAGTCTTTTAGAATCACTTTACCCAATGATTATATTTAACAAAAATCAAGATAATATTCTCTCAAAATCGTGTGACATGCTAGAATTTACAAAACAACAGATCATTCGCAATTTGAAATACAACAGATCATTCGCAATTTGAAATACAACAGATCATTCGCAATTTGAAATGCTTACAAGCAAAGTCAACTCTTTCCTGTTTTATTTAAAGCAAATTAAGAAAGCAAAGTATGAATATGCTATTGATATTTTTAAAGACACGCCTCGTTACCAAGGATTCGATGATGTGACGCGTTATCTCCCATCTCTGAGACTTCTTTCTTATTGTAACCATTTCGAAATAAATTCTAGAAATAAAAGTGAATACCACTTCAAAATCCGTTGCGTTGTTTTGAAAAAAAAAAACAAAATGGCCACATGAAAAGCGACCTTAAATACTAATGTATAGAAATTCAAAATCTGTTACGTATACAATCGTACTCACCCGCTGCATTTTGTACGCAGTGTTTGCGGGTACGCGTGCGTTCTGAACATGGAGTTGCGTCGGCACATGATGCGTCACACGGGCGTGCGCCCGTACAAGTGCCGAGTGTGCGACCGGCGCTTCGGGGACTTCGGCAGTCGCCAGAAACATGAAAGGCGAGTGAGGGAGATGGAAAGATCTTGGTTTTTGGACAAAAAATGCACTAAATTAGGTGCTGTATGTGTTTGGAGGCGAACGCAGTGGTCTCATCGTTGTAAACGCAGATATTGACTATATGGTTGGTGGGCTAAAAATGTGATCCAAACGTCTTAATGAGCCGGTAAACTCTGCTTGCGCGGGAGTTTACTTATCGTGTATATTCGGGGTTAGACCCGCCATCACTGATAAGCCTTTCTTTCGAAATTCTCCAATACATAGTAGGTTTGACAAAAGACAAGCATTCCGACCACTACAAAAACGCAATAACAGTCCTAAACAAACATCAAAACGTACATAAATCAAAACAAAATTGAAACAGCGTATGCAGTTCTTCGAACGAGACGATCGACAAATACACGAAGGTGAACAACATGGTAGAAAAACGATTTTCTACCTTAACAACAGCGGTATAAGTCCTATAATACGATAGCGTTTGCGGTTTCGCGTGCGTGATGCGGGAGGCGTTGAAACGTCACATGCAACGTCACACCGGAGAGCGGCCGTACAAGTGCAGGATCTGTGACCGACGGTTCGGAGATTACGGGACGCGGCAGAAGCATGAAAGGTAGGCGATTTTAGGCTTTATAACCTGAAAATAAGGTGTACATCTACACTTAATCTACACTTATATATAATAATATTATAAAGAGGAAAGATTTGTATTTTTGTATGTTTGTAATAAATAAACTCAAAAACTACTGCGCCGATTTAAAAAATTCTTTCACCACTAGAAAGCTACATTCACCCTGAGTAACATAGGCTATATTTTATTCCCGTACTCTCACGGGAACGGGAACTACGCGGGTGAAACCGCATGACGTCCGCTAGTATGAAATATAGCCGAGAGATGAGTGGACCGCCGTCTTTCGACACACTCCGACACAGTATAGGTCAAACTTCTTCCGAAAAGGTAAGACTACAAGATTAAAACGTCACATGCAACGTCACACCATCGAGCGGACATACCAGTGTGACCGGAGATTACGGGATCCAGCAGCAACATGAAAGGTATGCGATTTTGGGCTTAATAACCTAAGAAATCAGGCGCAAATGTGAGTGTAGAAAGCCGGGAATATGTATGAGGCCGCGTGGTTCGTATGAAGGAAAAAAATATTTCGTCTCCAGATGTGACAGGACAGTTAGAATATTGATATCTCCCTTTTTTGACCATGCTATAGCGATAAGTAATGATGCCTAAAAACCCCTGTAAATATTTATGTCAGAGTCCAAAAGAGGCTGACTTTTTAACAACACGTTTGTCCAACTTTAACTAAACTTTCAGTTCATTCGAGTACTCTGCTTGCGCGATGTAGGAATTCTCAGTTTAGTTCATCGATCTTGTCATAGATGGCGCTGTAGTACTTTTTGTTCTATGTTGTTTTTGTAGTGCCGCTACAAGTCTTTCCTAGTCTTATAAAATGGTTTCCTCAATACTAATGGATCTTTCTGCTTATACAGGTTGCACATGGGTGTCCGTCCGTACCAGTGCTCGCTGTGTGGCAAGTCGTTCACGTACTCCTATGTGCTGGCCAACCATATGCTCACTCATACTGGGGAGAAGAAGTATTCGTAAGTTAATCGTGTATAATAAGCTTGTGTCCTGAAAAAATCTAATTAGTCCGTCAGTTAGATTATCAAAAAATATTTGACACGTATTTTTTCTTTTTTTACGTAAACCAAAATTGACGAAGATACCGACGCTTTTAAAATTCACAATACGTCACCGCGCCGTGCTATAATTTTTAAAGCGTTGTGACGTCACGAGTTTTGATGCGTTTTATCTTTGTCAATATTCATTGATTTACAAAAACAGAAAATACGTGTCCATTATTTTTCAAAACTCTGACGGACTAAATAGATTTGCAATTTATTGATGGTGGAAACTAGCCTGCATCGTTCTAAAACCGGGCACGCGCGCTTCGGGACTGAGCGGGGGACTGGGTGTCTGAGCGGGGCGAGGATTGCTAGCTTATAACTTAAAGGACGTAAACGACAAAATGGTTTTTGTTATTTAATTCAGTTGGGAACGATAATTTCAGAAATTCCTTCTACAATTTTAAAGAGTATGTATAGACTCATCTACGGAGAAAGTTAAGAGGCTTAAATTGGTCCCGTTTGCCCATAACATGTGAATCTCTTTTTAAAAAGAGGAATGTTTGATATTTTGTTTGTTACAAAAGTTACTTAATCATGTATTGAAAACTAACAAAATAAGGTTTTTATCATGAATTATCAGGTCACCAATTTATATTTTCATTTGTTTTGTAATTACTGACAAAAATTGAGATCATTGACTCCATGATTTCCAATGCGTCCTCTTAAGGTTCTTTCTTATTACAATTAGCTAGCCCTTGGATTCTGCATGATGAGAATACAGCGAATTTGATTTTTACAATAAATGTTGAATAAGGAGCTGTATTGGCCATTGGTTAGTGCCATTAGTAGTGGTTAGTTGTAACTTATGTTCGACTTTAAAATATATGGGTAAATAAAAGCGCATTTTTGGATTTTTTTAACGTTGGGGTCAGTTCCGATTATTTTTGGATTCGCTTCTAAAATTGCAGATTTTACAGATATTTTTATATTATGCATGCGCATTTTTGGATATTTTTCTGCATGGTAGTGACAACAGCATTTTGAAGATGATTGCTACTAGACCGGACTGCCCCTTCCAGAGACACTGGGTGGGGACTGTCTTAGGTCTAACTAAATAAATATTTAAGTTGTAAACACTAACAATACTAACCTAATTACATAAGCACCATTGTTACTAACACTAAAATACTAACAAAGTTATGGACTGTAGTCTGAAAATAAAGGTTAATTTATTTATTTATAGAGTTCTGCCTGTTTAGTTATTTTTTATTTACTAGACAAGATTTTTTAAATTCTTATTTAGAGATTTCGGCTTTCAGAAAAAATAATTTCAATCATTCAATTCATTTTAAATCATAATTATACACATTGCTGACTGGCTAAAACCAAAGAACCATGTACTACTATTATACAATTTGTTCTCATTAATTTATATTCCAGTTGCACCCCCTGCAACAAGAAATTCACCAAAGCGCACCACCTGAAATACCACAACAAGGTGCACCACAAAGAATTATACATCAAACAACAGCTGGAGCTGGAGGCTAAGAAGATGCGTCAGCAGATCAACGTGTCCGGACTGTCCGGCGTCATCTCCGGACAGATCGTGGACGGGACGCTGCAGCTGATACATGCCGCGTCCGAAGGTGAAGCTTTGGTATTTGGTAAGAAAAATAAGAAAGATACTTCTTTTTATTTTGTAGCAATGAATGTCCCACTGCTGAGCAGACGCCTCCCCCATATCTTGCCAAGTACTCTTTTCTTGCATTACTTTGAACCAGCCATAAGCGTTTAACTGACTGGTATTTCGAACGTGGATCCGCACGATCCCGTTGTACTGCCGGAACGCCAATCAATGGCAAAAAGACATCACGCGTTTTGTTTTTCAGATAACTTTAGTTTAGTCCGCGGGTCCACGTTAACGGCAAACCAAAAGGTTAGGCCAAAACGTAGCGGATAAAAAGTAAAATAAAATGGGACTTGTGTGAGTAGAACTGGCGTAGTAACCGTTCCGTACCATACCACTTAAAAGTATTGGTTTAAAAAACTGGTAACCTGTGGGATAGACAGCGTGCAGCGTGAGCTCGTTTCAGCCTTTGTGTATGAAGTCCAACAAATAGAGAAAGTAAAAACCCATCGCCCATCGGGTTGATATTTGTGGAGCCATACACACGCTATATATGTATATCTTTCCGATGGATGTTGGGCTTCTTTACACTACCCAAAAAGACACCCACAAAATATAATAATAATAGGGTAGAAGACAAAAAAATCTAAATAGTGCGCCAAATAGATTTCCAAAAAATATTGGACACATATTTTTTCTTTTATCGCGTAAACAAAAAATGAAGACGATACAGTGTGTCGAAAACTCGTGTGACTTCACATTTGTGTACATTTTTTACCGGAAGTTACTCATGAGTGGGGGGCTAAATCTAAAAAATTACGAAGATAAAACGCGTCATGGTCTTTGATGCGTTTTATCTTCGTCAATTTTGATTAATTTGTTAAGACAAAAAAACACGTATTCAATATTTTTCGATAATCTAACTGACAGACTAAACAGAATAATATTTTGTTTTGTCTGAAAACATCCGTATTACACCTATGATACGATAATTAACTCAACTGTTGTTGTTATTAGAAGGTGAAGAGGCACAAATGCAAGTAGTAGAAGAAGAAGGAGACGAAGATGGTGGCGATGATTCTGAGAAGGAAACCGACCGCGCTGTCGCTGGCATGCAAGGGGTGAGTACCAATTTTAAACAAATAGCATTATCTGTATATCTACAGCAATCCCAGCGCTGGGACACAGGTCTCATCTCTTTAAGTGGCAGTAGGCCATAACAATTTTAAAATAATCCACTACGAAACCCCGTTCGGATGTCACATTTTTCGAGTTTTCGGTACATACATGCGCACGTTTTTGAGTTTCCATGCCCGTAATAGTAATTAAAGTAAGCAACAAATGTTACACAACAATCAACCACTTGGTAAGTCTAGCTGTAACTGGGCCTCCACTGCATTGAACTTCATAGAAGTACCTACTATTCAAGATCAAGATCTAAATAGATGAAGGATTTTATTATGTAGTTGTATTTAGTCCTGAAAAAAAAGGTTTATTAATTTGCATTTATAGATCGCGTGATTACAAACATTTCAGACGTCCTAATGTAGTAAAATGTTGCCAATTGCAAATGTTGCAAATAATCAGAATTGTCTCATTAGTTTTTGTGCGAAATGTCTACCAAGTTAGTGTTATAATCAGATAATAATATCTAAATAGGTAGAGTGTCCTCAATTTCAAGTTAATAACATGTGGATAATACAGGGGGTATTATCCACTATCTAATTAAAGCTTAATCACTATGACCTCTGAGTTTGTTTCGGCTGTTTCTTCTTGGAGTAGTCAGGCACGAAATACCGGCCCCGAACAGTTTAAAAAAATGATGTGTAAAACTGTTTGTAAAAACCTATTTGCAAAATAATAGTATACTATACAACAAGTGAAAAAAAGGGAATTTAATTCGAGGGACTAATTTGGATCCCGAGAGCAGCGAAGGATTCTAGAGTGGAATCCCGAGCGTAGCAAGGGATTCTAGAGTAGAATCCTGAGCGGGGCGAGGGATACAAGAACCGAGTTGATTGTATACTCTACTTTTTACCATTGACTGCGAGAAAATAAATAGAAATATAGTATTTATTTTTAATAATAACAGTCAATCGGGTTGATCTTTAAGGTTAAGCCACGCTTACCAAGGTCAGTCTGTGGATGAGTGACCACTAATTCATTACATACTGTTTCCTCCGTGCGACGGAAAGTACGTAAAGCTATAGTCAATCTCTCAAAGCAATTTTCGAAATTCAGTGTTATATTCTTGTTGGCACGTTTAATTGTTCCGAATTATTTTTTTTTTATTCACTCAGTAAGTAAAAGGGTGTTTTATTCACTGTTATCGATTCATAAAATGCCCGTTTCGAGTGGCTATGGTAAAATAGTTATTTATGCAACTGTTGTATAATGAGGGGTATTAAAACACGAATGTGGGTTTATCACACGAGGCGAAGCCGAGTGTGATAATAGTATCACATGAGTGTTTTAATACCTAATTATGTACAGTTGCATACAAGACTTTATCTACATCCATGATATGAATCCTCCATAAAAGGTTCTGAAACCATAGGGTGTTGCAGTGTTCTATGAAGTCTATGTAAATTCATGGAAAGTTTAATTGTTTGTATTTACTACAAACAAACCGTGTATAGGTAGTAATATAATTATTTACATTTTGTATTGTTCAATTATCAAAATTCACAAAGCTTGTACCACTCATTCTTGTAAACAACAAAGTACATAATGCAATACTAATATCCAAATGTCGAACAAAAATGGCGGGATACGACGTGAATTCGAATTAACCTATAAGTTTTTTTTTTTATTACGGCGCTGTGGTAGTGAATCGCACGTGCTAGACGTTCGATTCACTACCACATTCGATGTTCTTTTTTTAAAACGAGTTGCATAATGAAATTCAGTACAACATTATAACACCCGTTTGGGTGTTATAATGGTTATTAAGACACTGGCTGTTTTAATGTTGGCCATAAGCTAACTGTTTCAGATACCTTTATAGAGGATTTATAGCATGGGTGTAGATAAACATCATTTTCAACACACTTGCTCATAAAATGGCTCTAATTTCATCGCAATTAGGCACATAATGACACCTGTAATCAAACTGTGACTTTTTCATTACTATTATTCACAAGTAAGCTAAAGGTTTTTTTTGCTTTGTTCTTAAAACAGTTTCAACACAAAAAAGATCGTGTTCAATAGTACAAATAAATTGATGTATGTACCTATTGCTTACTCATTTCATGCAACTTCGTATCTAAATAGATAATTTCAACTTGTACGTTTTTAATAAATAAAACTTTCACTCAAATATAACTTTTGTTTTCTCTGTAATATAGAAAACTTTGAATTCCCCATTTTGTACGTGGCTAAAACGCTATCCGCGAAAAGCCAAAAAAAAAGAAACCTCATTCTTTTAGTCTATGGCCGATCGTATTGTTGCGCGGGCGCATAGAAAAACTGATTAATTTTTCCCGCTATTGCGAAAAATTTTTCACAACTCGTTTTCACTGTTGAAATTATAGTTATTTATTAATTAAAATGTTATATGAAGAAAATGATTTATGTTGTACACCGCCCGATATAAGATGTGAGCCCTTAACTTTATGGAAAGTTTACTACCTGAAAACTCTAAGGACAACTACTATCTACTAAATAAAATGATTTTTTAGTATTATTTTCTTCACAAATGTGTTGAAAAACGTATGATACACGTGTGTATTGATGATTACCGTCCTCGGCTCAGCGGTAATCACCAACATTACACACTTGTACCATAATGTACTATTATCATTAACAAGTTATTATTTGTTCCAGGTCGTATTGAACGCAGAGTTCTGTATGGACGAAGATGTTAAAACAGAGTAGGTTTAAGAAGAGTAAACAAATAAACCTCGCTTATTTAAAAGCACTAAAAGGTCCTATTAATGACAAAAATATATAGCGATAAAATGTGCAAGTTAGAAATTGTTTGGTTAAAGAAAATAATACATGCACCACGTAAACACTAGATAGATATAATAATATGAAGAATGTATAGGTTAGGTATATAATTAATGCATAGACTGGTTTTAAAGTAATTCTTTAATAATATTTAAATGAGTTTGTAGTTATAATAATTTTACAATAGGCACTCGTTTTCTGTAATATGCACTGTCGAAATGTGAGTGTACTGTAGATACACCTCTGCTTAATCCTTCAGGGAATTACGATGTTATATTTATAAAGTGTTTAAAATACCTCATAACGAAGCAAAAAGGCATTTGTTCTCCCCGTCATTGCGATCATTTTTTTATTCTACACCAGGGGTCACCAAATGGCGGACCGAGGTCCGCATCCGGACCGCCGACCCATTTTGTTCGGACCGCGAGAACACAGCAGCTTGTACTCAGAGTACGTAATTTAATAAAAATGTATACCCCGCATTAGCTTTGTTGACGTCAAGAGCAAGACAGATAGTCCGCAACAAAAAAAATGGCATTTTTCATAATGTAAAAAATACGCAAATATGTAAATGACATTTTTTTTTTTTTCTCTAAAATAACTTAATTTCTTAAAACGGACCCCGAGTGAAACTAATTGGTGACCCCTGTTCTACACCATATCTGGGAACCTTCTAGTTACGGAGATATTGGGGGTCAAAGTTCCAAATTTAAAACAAGTTTTTTTTTTAATACAAGTTTTTAATGTAAGATTTTTACTTTAAACACCTCCACGACCCCCGTACTATTAAATCCATCCATCAGCACAATGTTTTGAGTGCGTTACATTGAGTTCTACCACAAAACATGTTTTTTCACCCCAAAAAAAAAGTAGTTTCCCAGCAATAATTTTTGCGTAAAGTTACTTAGTTTGATGTACAGAATGCTTGGTTGACGGCTTCGTGGTGAGGTCTTTTACGCCTTGTTTATTCTAAAAAACAGAAGGAATTCTCGAGATTCGTATTTCAGAATTTATTTCGAATGTGAGTGGGTTCTACGAGGTGTAGTTTTGCATCCTAGTCAAAGTTCAGGAGTTTGTCACAAAGACATAAATAATCAATTTAAATTACGGTACCCGGTCAAATCTACACTAATATTATAAAGAGGAAAGATTTGTATTTTTGTGTGTGTTTGTAATGAATAAACTCAAAAACTACTGCGCCGATTTCAAAAATTCTTTCACCATTAGAAAGCTACGTTCACCCTGAGTAACATAGGCTATATTTTATGCCCGTATTCCCACGGGAACGGGAACTACGCGGGTGAAACCGCGTGACGTCCGCTAGTTATTAATAAAGCTGTTTTTTTAAATTGTTTAAATTTGACAGTATTTCAGAATAACACGAAAGTAATAGATGAATTACCCATCGCGCGACATGTCTCTGCGTGCGTTTATTTGTGTGTGAAGGCTCGGTTATAAGGGCTAGTTACAGACGGGCTGCGTTTTAACACGGGTGGTTTACACTTACCGATTTCCGTAAATAAGAAAAAAAACCTACCCATTTTATTATCGATTCGGGTTGAGAATCATTAGCATAGATACCTCCTTGAATTTGACCAGGATGCAAAGCGACACCTTATACATTCGAAAAAAAAATTAAGTAGGTACTCAAACTATGATTACTAGCAGGTGGCCTACCATGACGTCTTAAAACAGGGTTGTTTAGTCTTATTCCATAGTGAGAAAGAGATGGCGCTAGACGTGCTCTATAGCACTGTTAGTTTAAGAACGACCTTCACCGAGCTGGTTATTGGATGAAAAGTGTTTTTATTTCAAATTAAATATCTCAAAAAATATATTGCAAACGGGTTGTCTAAAAAAATTCAGTCCAGAATATTTTTTTATTTTTATTTTTTTTTCAACATTTCACTAGTTTGGCTAATAGACGAATTCCATACCAATCGAAAGTATGAAACCTGTAAAATATGCAAACGTTAGGTTAACCTAACATTTGCACATTCTATAGGCTGCATAACTTTTGCATATTCTATAGCCTATAGAATATGCAAACGTTAGGTTAACCGGTCAATCTAACGTTTGTATATATTCTATAGGCTTCATACTTTCAATTGGTATGGAATTTGTCTATTAAGCAAACCAGAGAAAAGTTAAAAAATATATTTAAAAAATAAATTGATAATTAATCATATACTGGACTGAAATTTTTTAGACAATCCATTTGCAATATATTTTTTGACATATTTAATTTGAAATAAAACACTTTTCATCCAATAACCAGCTCGGTGAAGGTCGTTCTTCAAGGGATCTTAGACTATGTCTCTTTCCCACACCGGAATGACATTAAAACAATCCTGCGACGAAGACGTTAAGACGTCATGGTAACCCCCCAGCAAAAAATATAATAGAATACAAAAATAATTTAATTTAACTGAACGCTAAGCTTTTTGGTATTATATACGTATAGACCATTGTGATAGTGTTAGATTGATTAATGTAGTTAAATACAAATTCGACTGGAATAATGTATTCTTATAGGTAAATTGATGTTGTCGCCAAAATAAAGCAGTACTATGTAATACTATTGATGGACTCGATCTAAACGAAAGAAATAAAAAGAGAATATTTACTGAAATAGTGGAAAGATGGTTGATATTGTACACGGGAACTAATAAATGTCCTGTGCTTTGCTTTTTCAAAGTAATTTACTCATTGGAAAAAAATATACTTAGGTATAATATACACGTTATGTTTAATTAAGATTATAAGGTAATTGTAAATAGTTAATTTTAGTATTAACGCGGTATATTTCCTTGCTTTGACATAGTTATTTTTGGGTATTATTATTAGAAACACTGTAATAGTAGGGCCAATTTAATACATCACATTTGACACTTCATCAAAATACAACAACGTAACCTTGTAACGGCTGACAAAAAATATTATAAAGGGTGTAAAACACCTCTTAACGAAGCTGAAAGGCACATGTTCTCCTCGTCATTGCGATCATTTTTTTTTGTTCTACACCATACCTGGGAACCTTCTAGTTACGGAGATATTGGGGGTCAAAGTTCCAACTTTTTGACAATGTTTTTTTTTTTAAATACAGGTTTTTAATGTAAGATTTTTACTTAAAACACCTCCACGACCCCCGTACTATTCAATCCATCCATCAGCACAATGTTTTGAGTGCGTTACATTGAGTTCTAACACAAAACACGATTTTACACCCCAAAAAAAAAAATTGTTTCCTAGCAATAATTGTTGCGTTAAGTTACTTAGTTTGATGTACAGAATGCTTGGTTGACGGCTTTGTGATGAGGTCTTTTACATCCTGTATATTTTTTCGAAGTTAGAACTGGACAATGGGGGCTATCGTTTTTGAGCTCACCAGATGGCGCCACTGTCGAGTAAGGTCGTGTCAATAATTTTATTTTATACTTTAAACTTTTAAAGTACCAATAACGTCATAAAACGTTTATTTTATTACGTATAACAACCTAATGTAAACTTCAGATACATATTAACAATATTCTCCCTAAACTTTGCAAGCATGAAAGATTTAAAAATCATTCTACCTCCAAGTAATAACAAATAAGATCCAAAGTCGTCACTTAAAATCTTCAAGTCATAATTAATCAGGAACACAATCGTGAGTATTAGTATAAATACGTGATAAAAAAGCACGCAACGCGCGAACACTATGACATCTGACATTTCGGAAGACCTTAGTCCACACAAACGCCTCTAGCGGCGAATTTATGCGCGATAGCTCCCATTGCTTAAGATTTTTCAATGAGAGGTTTTCCTTTTGAGATATAAAAAAAAAAACTTAGTTTCCAAGAACTCTACAGATGGCGTTGAACTGACTATGATAGTTGGTGCCAAAGCCAAAACGCTTGGAAAAAAAAAACATTGTGTCACGTCAAAATATACGCTCGTTGACTGACACTTTCGTGTGCTTAACCTTCCGAATATAACCTAGTTTTCTCGCGCTTTGTTAAAATCTGTTTAGGTTCCGTTACTTGCATTATCATACTAACTCCTAGCGCCATCTATCCAGCGACTAGGGAAGAGCTAAAAAGAAATACCCTCATTACGATGTCTAGCAATATTTATTTATTTATTATTTATTTATCTATTAAATTGGCCCTACTTTAAGGCCTTTTTTGTATGTCGTACATAAGCGAAATCGATGCCGCTCCATCCGACATAATTATAGTCCTTACCTAATATAAAATTTTGTGTGTACTTTACGAAGTTATTGTAAATTGACTTGGATCATTTAGCGACGATATGTAATGTAAGTAAATATTATTAGTTGTTATCTATAGGTTAACGCCCAAAAATAATCATGTATCTTAATCCAGATCTTCCGGTCACTGTCGCACAATTAATAGAGTAGATGACACCGTAAAACAATAATTCCAAGACACCAATCTCTAAAAAAACACTTTATTTTAGGCCTGAAAACCCGATTTATTTTTAATTAATTGCCTATTTCGATTTTTAGTTGCTTTGAAATCAATAAATAGTTGACTCATTGAGTTGACTAAACAGTGACGTCACAGTTTGCTTTTGCCATTCAAAATATATGAGAATCGCGTTTTGACAGCTCTTAAAAAGTATCTTAATTGATTGGTGTGTCATCTACCCCATTGTTAAACTACAAGTGCAAGAAAATCTGGGCCCCATCCTAACCAAAACGAGCACCACGCATCGCGTTGTTTTCCACACAACTGAATGCGACGATCTCGGTCGTTTTGACGACCCGAATGGCGCAGCGGTAGAGAGGCTGCCTTACGTTCTTAGGGTCCTGGGTTCGAATCCCGGTAGGAGCAAATGTTTGTGTGATGAGCATGGACATTTGTTTCCGAGTCATGAATGTTTATAAATGTATAATAAGTATGTTTTTACAAACAATAATTATCTATGTAGTATATCAACTATCTGGTGTCCACGACACAAGCCTCGTTGCTTAGTGTGGCACTAGATGGCGCTGTGTGTAGTGTCCAGCGAAATTTATTTATTTTATTTATTATTCGCGCGACTGTTCGCTTCGGTTAGGAAGTGAGATTTTGGATCGAACCAAGATTGGGATTGAGATACAATATTAATATTGGATGCTCCAGAAGCTATTCAATGTGACGTGGTCATGCCGTTTATAGTAGAATGAAATTGAAATATGTTCAGAACATAATATTACTATGTTTTACCAATTCGTTTGAAGAGGATTTTATTTTGAATGTGAATAAAGATCATGGAACATGAATACCTACGTTTTTTATTTAAAATGTCCCTTTTACTGTCAGTCTTATACGCAAATCAAAAAACCCATTAAAAAAAGTAATTAAAAAAATTGTATTACGTTTTTGTATGCTCTCAAAACATACCGTAGGTTTCAAATTCAAATTCAAATAGTTTATTGTGGATCATAGGTTCATAAGATGTTGTGTTAAATACAGGTGTCTGCTATGTCCCACCATTGAGGCATACAAAATTCATGTCACAAGTTCGGTAAAAAATACAATACTAAAAATTAATTAAATAAAAATTAAACTTAGATTATATAACAATAAAATTAAAATACAATACATCCCATTTGTCATACAAATACATTATGATCAAATTATCAAAATTATAAAATACTTATGTCAGATTAACAAATTATTCATTCAATGGATTTGCTTCAATGTATTGTCATCTAGAAATTCTCTT
The DNA here is from genome assembly GCA_905147715.2 of Xestia xanthographa. Lineage (NCBI taxonomy): Eukaryota > Metazoa > Arthropoda > Insecta > Lepidoptera > Noctuidae > Xestia > Xestia xanthographa. Next base: position 7,898,626 of record LR990664.1, on the reverse strand, counting down.
ATAGAGTAATAACATTTACTTATCAATAATTCGTGTAGTTTTTTTTTTGAAGGTATTTATATCGCTCATAGTTCTGAGAAATGGTGGAAGATTATTAAAGATACGTGGGCCCATACAAAAGATGCTTTGGTGCAAAAGCTTTGTTTTACTGGCTAAGATGCGCAGCTTGTCTTTGTGTCTGGCCCTAGTGCAAAATTCAAACAAATTTGGATTTGATTTTATGAACATTACAGTTTCATAGATGTACACACAAGGTAGAGTTAATATTTTTAATTTTTAGAAATATGGTCTGCATGAATCCACTTGGTGTATTTTTATACTGCACATCGATCTGATGCACCGTTTTTGAGCTCTAAAAGCACGCTCTTTTTCTACAGAGTTGCCCCAGAATATGATCCCGTAGCGTATGATTGAAGCAACATATCCATGATAGGCAGTTAGCAGAAGTGCAGACTGACTGACGGTGTTCCTTAGTCTGTAAAGAGCATAAGAGCTCTGACTAAGTCTTTTGCAGACTTGCTCAATATGTGACCTCCAATTTAATTTGCTATCAATATAGAGACCTAGAAATTTGGTCACATCGATTTCTTTTATGCTGGTTTGAGAATGTGATATATTTAAATGGGCATTATGTTGTACTCGCTGTTTAAAATTCATAATTTTTGATTTTTCTAAGTTTATTTTTAAGTCATTTTCATCAAGCCATTTTATAATTGTAGATAGGGTGCTATTTATGTCAAGTTTTAGGTCAGTTCTGTCATTACCGGTAAACAATATGGTACTATCGTCAGCAAATAAGGTCATATGGTGCATTGTAACTGTCGAAATGTCATTTATATAAATTAGAAAAAGGGGTGGGCCGAGAATGCTGCCCTGAGGAACACCGGAAAGGATATTTCTTACCTCAGACACAACGGTTTCTTTAGTTCTGGTAGTTAAAGAGACTCTTTTTAATTCTACCATCTGTTTTCTGTCATTGAGATATGATTCATTTAATTTGTGTACGTTACCCCTTACGCCAAATGAAAAGAGCTATGGCTGGCGACCTAGTGTCCATATTTAGAAGGACTTTGTGTAAAAAGTTATATATTGCTGTATTAACCGATTTATTTTTCCTAAAACCATATTGGACTGGGGTAAATATGTTGTTACTTTCGAAAAATGGGTAGCGGCAGTTATAAATGTTTTTTTCGAATATTTTAGAGAAAATGGTTATTAAAGCAATTGGCCTGTAGTTACTGATGAAAAATTTGTCATCTTTTTTATGTACAGGTTTTACCACTGACAATTTTAATTTCTCTGGAAAAATACCGTGTTCTATGCACAAGTTAATAATATAACTTAAGGGAGCAGCAATTAAAGTTGCTACGTCCTTAACGATCTTTGTGGTAATACCGTCATAACCTGCGCTATTTGTGTTCCTCAGAGAAGTTATAATCTTAAGAATGTCTTGAGGAATCGTTGGGGGCATGAATATTGATTTAGTGTTAAATGTCAAATTAGAAGAATATGATCGTGTTGAGTCAGAAGAAGAATTATTATTGCTATTTTTAACAATGTCAGCAAAATAGTCATTAAAGACGTTTGCCATAGTCTTAGGATCAGTTATTACCTCGTCGTTGATTATCAGTTTCTCAATGCCGTCCTTAGGATAGTTGCATTTAGTGTCATTAATAACCAGTGATGCCAGATCTACTGATTTAGCAGTAGATCTACCTGATTTTAAAAAAATCTACTGATCTACTGCCTTGATTGGAAATCTACCTGCTTTTTTTCAAATCAGATCGTAACATCCAGATATTGTCGTCGTGTCGTGTCATCTGGCCTAGAAGCCTAAATAACATGACATTTGTTCAATAGTTTTGTGAATTCGCGGTATTTTTTATCTGAAGTTTGTGCAAGACCGACCAATCACTGACGGTAGGTACTATATTACCTGTGGTACTACTTACTAAGTCTGCCAATCTGGTCACAAGGCATAAAAACCTAGTAACAAGGCATAAAAACTGTGAAAGTACTGTACTCAGGTTCTTTTTACCTCATGTGGGTATGATTTTTTTAATCTACTGCTTTTTCCTTCGATCTACTGCTAAAACTTTAACTTTTCTACTGATTGCTTCAGATTCCGTCTGGCAACACTGTTAATAACTTTCCACGTTGCTTTGGATTTATTGACAGCCGTTTTTATAAAATAATTGTTCTGGGACTTTTTTGTTAGCGAGATGATTGTTTTATATTTTTTAGCATAAGATTTAAACTTTGTTTTATTGTCGTTGTTTGAGTTTTTTCTATACTTCCAGAGAAGTTCGCGTTTACGCTTACTACACATTCTTATTCCTTTTGATAACCATTTAGGTCTCGAAATATTGTTAATGCGAATTTTCATTATAGGAAAGCATAAGTCATATATCAAGCTGAATATATCATGGAATGAATTGTAGGCACTGTTAGGGTCTGTAGACTCATAAACACTATGATACGAGATTTGACTTAAGTATTTAGCAAATATACATCTATTTTCTTTAGTGAAGCTACGTTTATATACATACCAATATTTTTACCGGACACTTCATTATTTGTGCTGTGTGATCGGAGAGCGCAAAGTCTCTGATTACACCTTTGCATCCCTTAATGTTATGAGTAATGTTGTCAATACAAGTATTACTGGCGCTTCGTGTTACCTGATTAAACTGAAGGGTTACATTAAAGCTTAATAGTAGCTCTACAAATTCAATGGATATTTTTTAATTGTTTGTAATATCTATGTTGAAATCTCCACAAATTATTATTTTTTTACTTTTACATCGCTTACTCAAAATTTTACTTAAGATTAAAAAGAAAGAGTTTGTTGATCCGATTGTCTTGTTTGGTGGTCTGTAAATACATAAAATATATATTTTGTGGTCTATTAATTCAATAGCAGAGCATTCAATAATATTTATAATAGACATTTTATTGATGTCATCGAGACCCTTAAATCGCAGCCCATTCTTAATTAAAATACATGAGCCTCCGTGTCTACTACATCTCATAAAATACGATCCCAAAATAAAGTTCGATATCCGTAAGTAATCCTCGTCACCTTGTTTCTTTGTTTCTGCAAGTGATTTTTTTGTGTTTTGCTCCGGAGTTTGTGGTAGGTATTGTAGGTACTACTATTATTAAACATCAATAAGTCTGCTGATATGAGTCCCGCATCTTTATTGTTTTTTTTTTTTCTATTTTTGTATAATACATCTATAGTTTCGGAAAAAAGTGGCTGTGACGGACGGACAGACAGACATGACGAATCCATAAGGGTTCCGTTTTTTGCCATTTGGCTACGGAACCCTAAAAATACGGATCAAATATTTTCAGTTGCTTCCGTAGGTAGGTACATTATCTGTCAGAGTCCAGTGTCCGGAGCCGTGTCAGCAATTTGTCCTTACCCGTTTGAACGAACCGCCAAATGTTTTTCGAAACAACCTCAGGTAGGTCCAGCGATTTTATTTAGTTTTATTATTATACTTAGTAAGGGAGCTATTTGGCTTAGATTTTATACATAAATTCACATTTTTACACGCACTAAGTACTTTTACTGCACAGTTTTCACAGGAACTGTGGCAATCGGCCCCACGTTGGGCGCCATCTTTCGTAACTTGAGCGTGCGAGTCCTGTAAGCGTGAGACCGGGTGGACGTCGCCACACGGCGGCGGCGCTCCGCCCCCCGCCGCGCGCCCAAGTACTTATAACGATATTTTTGCAGATAACTAAGAGGTCCAAGTTGAAGATAAAATGTCTAATCAGCAGATTGCAAGACCAAATACAAAATCTGTAGAATAAATCCTACGTGACTAAGATGAAGTAGAACTGCTTGTTTATAATGGGTAGGTAAAGCTTGCATTAAAAAACAAAATCTAAAATATAACGGGCTACTACGGAACCCTGCAATGCGCGTGGCCCGACACGCACTTGGTCGTTTTTTTTAAGTCTGTTAATTTGTTAAAATTAATTTCCATGGCCGAACAAGCTATTTGGTTTACATTTTACAATGTAATTTGTGCGTTAAACTGTTAACCAAATAGCTTGTTCGGCCGTACAAAATTAAAAATCTTTACCATCTTTACAAAGATAGAGACTAACAATAATTTTACTTCTTAATTTAAAATAATAAAAATAATCAACTTGTATTCAAATCGTCATGCCTTGAAAAACTGCACCCATTCCTTGCTAAAAAGCTCAAAAAAAAAGTTTCTCCGATAAAAATAAAATGGCGGTGAGTGGTGGCGCGCGAAATGTGGAAAAATAAAATACTAATGAAAACGACACGGCGAACTCAAGAGGGGACGTTTTTATCTGTTTCTTGTTTGTGGGTTACATCAACTAGGGGCTCTTTACATGCTCTTGTTTAGAAGTAAATCTAAATTGAGTATCTATTCTATTGTAGTAAAACTTTGCACTTGATAAATTTGATAATAAGTGTACTACCTAAGCAGGTAGACCATGACCGAATCTAAGTACTAACTAAGTTAGAACAGAACACCAGAATGTAGTAAGTACCTATGTATTACTGCGTTACATGGCCTTTATGCAAAAATGGATATACCAGCAAGATTTGAGGTTGTTATAATCACTTTAATTTTGGTGTTATGGATTTTGACAATAATTTATTTAATTAAGGTGGTAAATTATGTACCTTCATTAGGTAGATAGACAACTAATAGAATATCCTTTACAAGGGTTGTGCCCTTGAGTTTGTGTGCCCAAGAGACTGGCTACATTGTAAGGCCAAGGTAACAGCCATCCTTTGAACCACGGGAAGTGGCTAAGTATTACCCAATCCTAATGGCAACATCAACGACGGAATAACTGACAGAACGATTAAATAGAAGAACGATATGTAAGTACCTATTACTAAGTAGGTATCATCTTGATTAGGTATTTATTTAATTAACTATGTGATTTATGTCTTTATTGCGAAAAGAGTTCCTAAACGTGCCTTTTTGCAGAATATTAAAAGTACCTACATTAATTTTACGAAATTGCCAGAAAAGATAAACTCAAAGCTTCATTGCATTATCTTGGCCCTTCATATATCTTTCACGTAAATCGACGCTTCCTTAGCGAGGATACATAATAATGAATTTAAAATCCTTCCTGATTGTCTACTTAACTCCGGTTGTAGGCAAAGCCTTATTGTAACTTTCCAATTTATTCTATCCGCGTTAGACGAAATTATCTGTGCGTCGGTATTGCCAGCTGTAAATAAAATAAAAATGTAAATGACGAGCGGAGCCAGCGTGCAGTGTGGATGATTCTTCTACCCGGCCGTTGGATCTCAATGTGTAAGCTAGAAAAATGGGGATAGTTTTTGTTTTGTTGATATCGTAGAGCATTATTTTCATAGCATGTCTTTATTGGTGATGGATAAGTTAGGGTATTAAACTATATAAATTTGCCTACGAAGAAGTGCTTAAGTAGGTACATCAAAATAAAAAAATAAAAGCTTTTCTTAAATGTTCTAAAAGAGTAGATCAGAATACAGACAAAACATCGTATTTAGGTAACTTATGTCGTCTATAAAGCCGTGTAGTATGGCAGAGTAGAATAGAACCAACCCATTACACTCACGGGTGTCGTATAAGGCGACTAATGTCTGAGGCAGAACACCTTCCGCTTCCGTAGACCAGAGAATGGGCAGCAGCATTTTCATCACTGCGATCTCCAATCCGCCTGGCAAGCGTGGAGATTACGGCAAATTCCTCCCATCATGGGAGAGGCTTATGTCCATGTCCAGCAGTGGACGTTATGGGCTGTTGTAGTAGTAATAGTAGTATGTCGTCTCATACGTTGGTTTTCCAGTAATTTTCAATCATAGGAAAGGTTTTCGAATAGGCAATTTTTTTTCATAATTTCTTCATTTCTGACCTAAATTTGTCTGAAATAACAGTTCTAGGTTGTTAGACAGAATTGAATACTTACTCTTTATTATAGACGAAACAGCTACACGACACACGAAACACAGCTGTAGGTACCTATATATACATATAATATATAGGTACCTACAGCTGTATTTCGTTACGAAACATAATTTTAACACACGATTAAATTTTCTTCGCTTCATTTGCCTGACAATGAGCATAAAAAAAAAACTCTCAGTCAGTAGACACAATAATAAAAACTCGTCCATACTTATTTGAAAAGTTTGGGAACCATCAAATTTCCCCCCACTCGTAATAAGCGCATTAGGGGTGGAAAAATTTAAACTCGCCGCGTCCCAAAACTTTTCGCGTTTTCTTTTTACATTAAGGACAAAAAGAAAAAAAGCTTCTACTGAAGGGTGGCCCAACTTTTAATATCCTGTAGATATGAGAGTACAAACTAGGCTACTATAAAATTCACTCTATTACCGTATTTCCAAGTACATAAAGTTTATTTTCGTTTGGCAAGTGGTTATATGAATAGTAAATAGAAGCTGAGTTGTTTATAATATAAACACGGTGCTTGTGTGTGGCGCTTAGCGAATTTAAAAACTGATGGGACTAACTCACGGGGGAGTGTTTTGTGCTTGATGGACTTTGTATCTAGGTAGGTATGTATAAAGTAATGATATGGACAGAAAGGGTGACTGCTCAGATGATTAGTAATATAGAAGTATGGAAGAAGAAGAAGAGTAGAGGCGGAGTTTCCTTGCGCGATCGAATCAGAAATGAAGACATCCGCAAGAGAACCAAGGTTACCGACGCGACGACGTAGCCCGAAGAAGTGCCAAACTGAAGTGGCAGTGGGCAGGGGCACATTGCTCGCAGAACGGATGGCCGATGGGGCCGAAAAGTTCTGGAGAGGCGACCGCGAACCGGAAGATGTTGCGTTGGAAGGCCTCCCACTAGGCGGACAGATAATCTGGTGTAGGTTGCGGGAATCCGCTGGATGCGAGTCGCACGGGACCGGTCAATGTGGCGACACTCTAACCCTAAAATTAGCAACTCTATTTGTGGTAGTTCAAACTTCGTTTGAAATGCTGTTAGAATAAAGTTCTAATCAGCTTGCACTACAAAGCGGTTGTTACGTCAGTCACTGCGGCCGAATAGTGCGAAATGAGTGGTTTCTTGCGATTTACAAAAAATCTATTGATTGGACAAAAAAAATAAAACACTGCTTTAAAGTTAGTTCAGTTAGTATGCAAAGTTTCATGATCTAATTTGAAGTAAGTAGGTACTTTTTGAATACCAGCGGTTTATTGTTGGATTTGGAGGTAACTTTGGATTTTTTTTTCTATCGAGAAAAGCGTCACATAGTACCTACTTAGCATTAATCCACAACTTTACCATATATTTATTTCAAAATTAATGCTACAGTATTTTAGGCGTAACGGAGGATCATGCTAAGCCATTTGAGGGATATATAGCCCTTAAGTCTGGTAGAGTTTGGTCGAAAATAAGATACGTCTGTTGATTTTGAGAAGTCCTCTTACACGAAAAAAATCTGCTGTTGTGTTCCATACAATTTGACCGTGTAGGTATGGCACTTTGTATAGTTGGTGCCAGTTTAGATGAGAATAGCGGTCAATTGCCCTTTCCCTAATATCTCTTCGTATGAACCAAAACAAATAAACCATAATTACCTATATCGTTTTTCATTACAAAAAATGTTGAAGATCACGATAGACGACGATTCAAGACTTGAACAGGCTTATTTTTGGTTTTCAAAGTTAAGAAGTTTAATAAATGTAGGTGGGTCAATGACTGCTATTTTCATCATAACTGGCACCAACTATAGGAAACAGCAGACTCCCATGTAAGTGTAACTAACATCTTACAAAATAATTTTAAATACATATACGAGGGCAAACCATATAGGACTAAAACCATACAAAAACGTAGATGACGCTAGTCTCGTTAAATCTCCATTAAATTATTCGTAACGGGCGCTGCTTTCACACAAATTGATAATTTTGCCTGTAAAGCGTTTTACAATTAGGGGATCGTTCAATTTTCTAAGATTGCAAGCTGAATTTTTATGGCTTGTTACATTGAACCCTTTGCTTGTTAACCGGGATTAAGTGTGCTTTTGAATTTGATTTGCATAATTTTCGAGTTCTATTTAATGTTTGAATGATTCAACGTTTTCTCTTGAATTTTTTGTTAAATGCCTCGTTGGTCTAAGCGTGGTTGGCGAGCGTAGCAGCGTGAGGTTCTGAGGTTCGATTCCGAGGTCGAGTAGAGAGTTCTTCTTTATCGTGTGTTAAGTGACTGGTGTCAGAGTTTTATAGGCCGCTGACTCTGAGTTGGCTTTACATGCCTTTAAGAAATATCTCAGGAATGTTGGTTTCCTCACGATGTTTTCCTTCACCGATGCAAGTGATAATTATATACATAGGTACAGTGTCGACCAAAAGTCGATAGGCAATCTCACAAAGCAATAGCTTGACGTTTAGTTTGACTTACGACCTTATACTTTCAAGAAAATAGACATTGTCATGTACAAGTAAATGTAGTCCAAAATTACAACATGGAAACATAAGTCAAGATGGCCTAGTGGTTAGGCGCGTCCACATCTAAGAGTGAATCAGTAAGTCGTGAGTTCAATTCTCACGTTGTTACTTTTAGACTTTTTGTAAGTGTTTACTCGATTGGAAGTAACGGGACAGAAAAATATTCTCGCTTTGTTCACACATTTCATAAAGTTAGAAGAAGGTAGATCATAGAAAAATAAGTCAAGAATTTATATTTCTGTGAGGTAAACCTGAGTCTTATGAATATTTTACTTGATCGAAATGAACGTTGTCGTTTGGTTATGTTAAATTTGGTTAGTGACGTGTGGTTTAATAGATAGCGGTATTGTTGTTGGTATTTCTCAAAATGTAGGCAAATATTGATATTGAGGCGAGGGCGACTAATATTATCGTGCTGCATAAAAGTGGTCTTAATAGAACACAAATATCTGAAGAAACCGGACTAATGTGAGTACCTATTATATTTATGAATTATTGTAACAAAGTTTTATTCAAAATTAAAGTCTACTTTGTTATTGTTTATTTATTTGGTGACTTAGGGATTAATAAATTGATTTTAAATCCATCATGAGGCATAAAAGATAAATAATTAGTGTTAATTATTGGATTTATAAACGCAGAGTGAATGATAACTTCAGTATTTTATTATAGCTGCCTAACATAATTTTTTTGTTTTTTGTTTTAGAGGAATACTGTGAAGTGGAAAGCCGTCGCTTATTATCGATGCGCAGCGACGACATAATATATGGTTGGCGAATAAGAAACAAATGGTTTTACACCTACGAGACACTTTGTGGAATTATTTGACACCTCATCGCAAACTGTTCGCCGTGCCCTCCACGCTGAAGGCTTGTATCACGAAGACCAGCTAAGAAGCCCTTCTTGACAGAAAGAGTTATAGAGGAACGATTACGTTTCGCACGGGATTATTTAGATTTTTACTGGAATACTACCATGAGGAGACTCAAAAAACTGACTTTTTAAATAAAGTCAAAAGGTTAGGCTTCATTTATGGCGCAATCCTCCACGCGCCAACAGTTCTACTTAATTATGTAGAAGTATTAGAAGATGTCATGCTACAAAATTAATCCCTAGATGCTTTAGTTTTAATTAGATGTGTAACAAAATATTTACTGAATATTAACTTATCCGTAATTATATTAATGACTAGTATTTGCGTGGGTGCGCGAGCTGCGCGCAGCTCGCGTGTTGTCGTGTTCTTGAGACGTATTCCTTACCATCATAAAATTTTGAGAATCCATAGGAATCCTTAAAATAATTGGAAAATCCGTTACAACTACCCCTAAATCAGTATGAAAACCCTTAAGAACTCCTAAAACATTATAAATTAATATAAAAAAAAACCTAATAAAATAAAAGTAAAAAACCTTACTTAAAAACTGAGACCCATTAAAAAAAACATAACCCTAAAGTTGCTTGTCGTAGCCCCTGAGTTACGCTTCACCCACTCGACCTTCGTTACGCTACGGAGGTCGCCGGCTCGCTTCGCTCGCCACCTCCCCCCTTCTCTCCACTCGGTCTCGCAGGTTCGCTCCACTCAGAACCTACCACCACCGGACAGGTTTTGACGCCTACTATAATATTTGTTCAAACACCCAATGGCTATCTCTAATCGTTATGAAGTTACAGCCCTTTCAATTTTAGGGGAGGTTGGGGAGGGGAGGATACCGTCCGTATACAAATTTAAACGCTCCTCAATAATAATTTATAGTAAAAATCAAAAAGCCGCTACGTGTCCTAGTTTCCGAGATACGATGGGGGGAGGGGTGAAGGGGGGGAGAGTGGGGAGTTTTGAAAACTGATTTTGACTAACGCGTTGCCCCTTTATATGAATCTGAAAAAAAAAATGTTCCAAGTCTCTCAACTTCCGAGATCCGCCTGAAGGGGGGAGAAGGGGGATAAGTGGGTCAACTTATAAAACTGGTTTTTACTTTCCCGAGCCTCCTCTATACGAATCTGAAAAAAAAAACGTTCCCTTGGTTTCCGAGATACAATAGGCGGGGGTGAGAAGGGGGGCGAAAAGGGGAGGTTTGGCACTTTTCCCAAACTATTTAGAGTTAGTTGTTTACGAATCTGTCAAAATATACCCACCTCCCCATCCACCATCTGGGAGAACAATTCTGTCAGTGAGTGAGTCAGTCAGTCAGTGGTAATCGAGCTTTATATAGTATAACTAGTATTTGCTTGGGTGCGCGAGCTGCGCGCAGCTCGCGTGTCGTCGTGTTCTTGAGACGTATTCCATACCCTTATAAATTTTGAGAATCCATAAGAATCCTTAAACGAAAACGGAAAAACCGTTACAACTACCCCTAGATCAGTATGAAAACCCTTAAGGACCCCTAAAACATTATAAAATTAATATAAAAAAAAAACCTAATAAAATAAAAGCAAAAAACCTTACTTAAAAACTGAGACCCATAAAAAAAAAAGCAGTCCCTAAAGTTTGCTTGTCGTCGGCCTGAGTTACGCCTCACCCACTCAACCTTCGTTACGCTGCGGAGGTCGCCGGCTCGCTTCGCTCGCCACCTCCCCCCTTCGCTCCACTCGGTCTCGCAGGTTCGCTCCACTCAGAACCTACCACCACCGGACAGGTTTCGACGCCTACTATAATATTTGTTCAAACACCCAATGGCTATCTCTAACCGTTACGAAGTAACAGCCCTTTCAATTTTAGGGGAGGTTGGGGAGGGGAGGAAATGGTATACAAATTTTTAATTTCAACGCCCCTCAATAGTTTTAGGTAAGAATTAAAACATTTTTCAGTAGAAAAAAAAGGGGTGAAAAGGGGGGGGGGTGAAGTGGGGGAGAGTGGGGCGTTTTTCGAAAAATGAATTTGACTATCGCGTTGCCCCTTTATATGAATCTGAAAAAAAAAATGTTCCAAGTCTCTCAACTTCCGAGATCCGCCTAAAGGGGGTGAAAAGGGGGGCAAGGGGGGCAATTTTGAAAACTGGTTTTTACTTTCCCGAGCCTCCTCTATACGAATCTGAAAAAAAAACGTTCCAAATCCCTTGGTTTCCGAGATACGATAGGGGGGGGTGAGAAGGGGGGCGAAAAGGGGAGGTTTGGCACTTTTCCCATACTCGAGAGAGTCACTTGTTTACGAATCTGTCAAAATATACCCACCTCCCCATCCACCATCTGGGAGAACAATTATGTCAGTGAGTCAGTCAGTCAGTCAGTGAGTGGTAATCGAGCTTTATATAGTATAATCTTAAATTGAGGTTTAGTTTCAATCTTCTTTTCTTCGGGAAAATGAACAGTTAAACTATAACCTCAATACTAGTTACATTTATTGTGACGTCACAAAAAAATATATTCATAAAGTCTAAATTATTTATATTAGTTTTCAATAAACTCTGCTGATTACCGATACCTATAATAAGTGGGTATCAACTATATGTTATATTTGTGTGATTAGAATATCCTTTCCTTGTTACTTAGGTATGTTATTATGAATTGAAAGTAAGTGGGTATACCGTATACAATAAAAAATCTTATGATCGGTTACAAGAGAACTTTTTTACATCTAGGTAGGAATGTGACGTTACAATTATCATGAAAGTTTGTTAATTTTATAAATAAATAAAACGAATAAACATTTTTGTTATCATTCACCACGACTTTTTTATTTCCACCTTCCAACACCGAACAGCTAAAATAATAAATAAATAGTTGAAGAATAATACTATGTTTTTTTTTACTAATATTTAACTTATTCTTATAAAAAATAAATAATGAACCAATAACTAATGTTACCAAGAAACAAAAACCCCACACGTTGTTAACAGGATTTGAACTCGGATCTCTTTGATCGTGAATCCTACTGATTACCCCAACAGCTATTAACACATGGTCAATAGATGTGAATTTTAACTATCCAATGGTAAGAACAGGTCGCTACACAAATAAGGTTTGCTGCGAGTATAATAAAAGAAACGGAAATATATTCTTATGTTTCGTGGAGTGTGACGCGCGACATGCGATTGGGCGAACTCTGTGGCTGTGGTGTGCGTACTGTCAGCCCGGATCTTGAAATTTTTCGAGGCGGGGCAAAAACTAAAAAATGCCGCCCCCGCCCGTCTATATTTTTATTTTTATCATCATCATTATTTCACCCATCAGACGCCTAATGATGGCCATAGGCCCAGTGGTGGACCGTGAGTTTGTTGGGCCCTGGGCTAATACTACTTGGGGCCTGGCCAAGGGCGTCGCCAGCTTTTGGGCCAGAAGGCCTATCAGAAGGGTGCGATTTGTAAGTTTACTATTTACGGATGCAGCTGAAGTGCATATAGCCACTTCAAAAACGTTAGCACCTCCGTGACCTCGGATTGGTTAGTTTAGGTTTTGAAGAGTTATTTGCAAAGGTTAGGAACTAAATGAAAATTTGATTCATAAATAGATGCTACTAAATCAATTTAGGGAGACAATTTAATGAGAAAGAGGGACTAAGACTCAAATAAAAAAAAATAAAAAAAAATTAACATCCTACTTTGGACAGATTAGAATTATGTCGTCACTTCATACAGGAGTTACTTGGTTGACTTTCAAAGTTAAGATTTAATGAGCGAGCGAAGCGAGCTCGAAAATTTTTTGACACCTTGCTTTGGACAGGTTTGAATTGTTTCGATCCTTCATACAGGAATGACTTGGACGACTTTTAGGAAAAGTCTAAAGAAAGTAGTCTAAAAAGCAAGCGAAGCCAGTTCGAAAACTTAACAGTTTACCCCTTGGACAGGTTAGAATTGATTCGAACTACCGGAGTTACTTAGGTGACTTATGGACAAAGTTAAAATTCAAGAGAAATTGGCTGTAAGAGCGAGCGACGCGAGCTCGAAAATTTTACGTCTTTCCTCAGAAGAGAGAGATCTTGAGATCTAAGAATGTCCACATGCACCATTTTTTACAAAAGGTGACTGGAGGCCCTTTATATCCACGGGGCGCTGGGCTGCAGCTCAAAAAGCCCTTATATAGTTCCACCCCTGCATAAGCCTCGCGGATAGAATGCTACAAGGACCTAACTAGCGCTGCTCTTTCTGTGTTTACACTATTTATTTACAAATATACCTACATACATGGACGTGTAGGACATATATTGTAGTTATGAAAGCACCTACCCTGTGCTTTGAAACAAAACGAGTTGGATATATTATTGTATTGTATTTCAAATTGAAATTACAATTTTACTCTTCTAGCTTTTTGTTCAGCAAACAAATCTATGGCCTTGTCATAATTTATTTCATGTGCCATTCGATTTTCTATCGCTAAGATTGCCAGACCTGACAAATGTTCCTGGCTCATAGATGATCGCAAATAACTTTTAATAAGTTCTGTGATGACTTAGGAGCAGTCTCCACAGTAGTGAACAGGGCGTCGGTTCCCGAACTTTGCGGCACAGGTGCTTTTCCAAGAACGCATGCCCGGAGAGTACCTGTGTCAGACGGAAAATGAGGGCACCATGCCGTCTCCTAATGCCTCTTCTTATGTCACTTCTTCGTCAAGGGTCATAACGCCGTAAAAGTGAAAAAGATGTGCACTGGGTTTAGAACCTGGGTTGGCGAACTTCTCATTCGACCACTAGGACCTGGTGGAGCACAGCCCTGTACACCTCGATATCATGGCGTTGACGGCGCATCAGGTACTTGCTCTGTGTAAGGACTATAACGTCAAGATCTCATGGTGGTGATCCTGCCAAAAAGATCGCCGCCTTGAATGAGACCGTTTGATTTATTCTCACCACCCTGACGGCCGTCGCTCTCTGAGTTCATCTCTAAATTACGGTAAGAATTTAGGTCGTCAAGTTGTCCGCCCATACTGGCACTCCATAGGGCGCTATGGACCGTACGATCCCCATATAGAATCTTTTGCAGGAATGGGATCCCCTCAGATTGGGCAGTAGCCACGAGATTAAGTTCGCGGTGCCCATCAACCGGGGTATCAACTGCTGAAAATGCGGCTATTAGAGACGAGTCCCAGGTACTTCATCGTCGACTCGGATCCCATCTACGACCCCAGAGCTGTCGCCAAGATGGTCACCTGCCGAAACGTTTGCCTTCACCAGCGTGTCATCAGCTTATCAGATGACACAAACACCATGAAGAAGCTAATCGCGAAGCACCCAGTTTTACATAGATGATATCTCTATCCCTCAGATAGGCCCTGATTATGCGGCAGAAGTTGGTATGGCATAGGTTTGGCATGGTATAGGAGTGCCTCCAATCTTTTTTTTTCTCGAGGTGGAAATCCTGAGCCCTGTGGAGAGCCGAGGAGTCTGACAACTGCTTAGTTGCTCTGCGACGCAGCGGCATCTAAGCGTGTCCGCCAGATCCTCAGTAGCCAGGTGCTTATAGGTGAAATAGGCGGTCTACAGTTTAGCTCTCAAATAGTTTGTCTTCCTCATCTAAATCGATGGGCTAGTATGCTTATGGGGTGTCTGCAGGGCGCTCCTTCTTATTCAACAGGAACAGTTTTCCAGTCTTCAACAGAAATCAATGAGTTGTACCGTTACAACTCGAATCATCATTATCGCAACTTTGACCATACGTCTGCCAAGCTTGAATTTGCCGCCCCCTAAACTTGCCGCCCGAGGCATGGGCCCCGGCTTGCCCCCCCCCCTAGATCCGGGCCTGCGTACTGTATTGAGACCACTTACACATATAGACGCACGGACGCTCGACCGTGCGTTCACAGCAATACAATCCTTAGCGTGCCTCAGCACCTATAAACGCTTACTGTACCTAGTGATCCATTAGTGGAGTATTTTAGGGGTTTTCCACCAGGTTTTTTCCGTAGTTGCGGTGAAATCTTCGTCTAGCTCGCAGACGCTTAAGGGCAGGTAGTCCCAATTTTCCCAATTTTACATAACTTTGATTCAATAGTAAACAAAGAAATAGTGATTTTTTAAAGCCAAAAAAAATAGATATTATAGTTGACTATATTTACTAAGATAATTTGTGGTTCAAAACATGATATCAAAAACTTCACTCGATGAAAAAAAAATCCGAACAGGAGCCTAATTCGAATATTTTTTTATGTTTTTCTTATTTTACTTGGAGAATATGAAAGTTTTACTTCCAAAAAAAATATCTAAGCAAAGTTAATAACATATAGAACAATTATTTGTGGTTAAATTTTTCAAAACAATTTAATCCTTTTAATAATAAATTATTATATAAGAAAACGGCTTGCGTACGTGGATTCAGTCGCCCGCCAGGCCTTGACGAGGTAGGACCTATGTCCCTTTTGCTGGCGCACGGCTGTCCCGTCGATTTATCGAACGATTTATTTAAAGAACGTAGTGTAATTATAACAGTACAGTCTTTTTTAACCGACTTAAAAAAAGGAGGAGGTTTCACGATTTGACCGTAGGATAACTTC
This sequence comes from Xestia xanthographa, assembly GCA_905147715.2. NCBI lineage: Eukaryota > Metazoa > Arthropoda > Insecta > Lepidoptera > Noctuidae > Xestia > Xestia xanthographa. The sequence continues at coordinate 7,882,734 of LR990664.1, read as the reverse complement.
GTCGTTTATGAACCGATTTAGATGATTCTTTTTTTGTTGGAAAGAAGATATTCCAAGAGTAGTACCATGACCATGAAACTGGGATCTGATGATGGCATCTCAGAGAAATCGAGGGGAACCTTTGAACATCGTAGTGCGACTAGTGCGTTTGTTTTTTTGTTCATTGAGTATTTTAGAGCACTACTATTTAAAGAAAGTCTGGACTCGATCTGATGATGGAACCCGAAGACAGTCGAGGGCACTCCTCAACGATTCACAATAATTACCTGGTGTTTGGGCTTGATTAATTTGTATTGATGAGAACTTTACACCTAAATGGGTTGTGGTCATCTTTAAGGGTCTGATGATAAAGACGAAGGACAGTCAAAGGAACTCCTCAACGTTTTACAGTAGCTACCTTGTGTTTGGATTTAATTCATTTCTATTGATGGGAACTTTGCACCCATATGGGTTGTAAGTGCCATTGGTCTGATGATGGAGACCATAGACAGTCGAGGGAATTCCTCAACGAACGAGTTTACAATCTCACGAGATAGATTATAATCTAACGGTATTTACAATTTTACGGTGACACATACAACAAATAAAGCATGTGTCTCTTCGTGAGATAAAAACAATGTAAGAAACCTAGTCACATTGTTCGCGACAAGTGTCTAAAACAGTGTTTTTATATAGTCTATAGAAAGCGCGTTCGAGAAAGTACGCTATTGCCGTGTTTGTGATTCTTTGTCGAGTACTTTCTGTTATTATTAGTTTTAAAAGTAAGTAGGTACAAATACCCTCGAGAATAGTCTCGTCACAGGTGCGCGTACGCAAACTACTTATAAAAAACATCGAGAAATGTTAATTTAATTTCGACCGTACGCCGAGAGCGTAAAGTACCTACTTCCTTCTTCCGTTCGAGTTATTTATTATCCTTTTGCTTATAGTTTCCTTTGTATTTTTTGTTCATGTTTTTTGTTCATGCTTTTTGTATGAATTAAAAGATTGTCTAGCGAACAAATACTACACACCGCTAGAGGATTCGCGAATATTTTTTGTGTGTCTGCTAATAGTATGAAAGCACAGCGCAGGCACCGCATAGTAAGTTTTGTTTTCGACATTGGAACAGTCAGTTTTGTTTACGATATTCAAGCAGTCAGTTTCGTTTCGATATCCGAATAGTTAACAGTTCTTTCCGATTATAGTTTCAGCTCAGTTTTTCCAGTATTGTCTGCTTGTAGTGTCTTACCATAGTCAAATAGTGTTTCATTTCTTCTCCATCTACAATAATAGTGCAGTATTTTCCAAACCCACCTCTCCGTTCCACGAAGCTAACGTTTACACCCGGAACTTTCGGTACAGGGCGGTTAGTGGCTCAGATTTGGTTCCGTTATAGTTTTTGAATTTCCAAACACGAGTCCACCCGTCTGGTACACAAATAATTGAATAAATTACGACTTGCAGCAATTTGTATTTACAATATCTATTCAAATTAATTTATTACATTTAAATGTTAGGTTTTCGCAATTACTACCTATTATAATAAATCAAGCTGATAATTTAATAAAATAAGTTGACCTACTGCCTACACGACACGCTTACCTATACTGTGACACTTCGCTCAGCTTTGGGTTCAAGTCGGCGACGCGTGTGCACGACTCGTTTCGCGTAAAGGGTGGTAGCGTTAAATACCTACTTTGCTTGGCGTAGACGGCCTTAAGGTGAATGCTTCGACCAGCCCGCGAAATTCAAATTTTCTTACGTTTTTGGCAAATTGCAAGCCAGTGCAAGGTTGTATGTTGATTAAAATATTGGACGCGATTGTAAGACGTATGTAGTTACAGAATTATAATCATCAAAACCATCAATACAAGCCTCCCAGTTCATAAAGGTCTAGCAATGACTTTGACCTTGAAAAAATCGTTTCTCGACCTTTATGAACTTGGAGGGTTGTATTGATGGTTTTGATGATTATAATTCTGTAACTACATACGTCTTACAATCGCGTCCAATATTTTAATCAACATACAACCTAGCACTGGCCTGCAATTTGCCAAAAACGTAAGAAAATTTAAATTTCGCGGGCTACCCTGGAGCATCAGCCTTAAGGCCAAGGTGTTGTGTTAAACCTTGCCATTCAGAAAATGCAGCTAAGTAGTGAATTAGGTATGTCAAGTAAAAGTTGAATGTTAATCTTGCAACTAACTCCCGATTTTATGTTGAGTTTGACCATGGTGTGACCGCCAATGGATTATTAGAAGTCCATAGATTAAAAAATAAATTAACTAAGTAATTGCTGTCATCCATCGACAATACAGCGTCATCCAACCAAATAGAAAACGTCTACGAAAACGATTGTTATCAAAATCGTTCAGTTTATTCCAGAAATCCACAAAATGTACAAAATACAAATAAAATTTAGCCCTGCATGGTACTAAGGCAGCAGTGTTGCAAACAAGTGGGCCGTTAAATCAGCAACCAGTTAAAGCCAGCGACAGAAGACTACGTAGGGTTGCATCGCTGCCTATCGATCGTGACATTGTACAGGCTTTCGTGCAATGACAGGTGAACTCATACTGGAAGGAAATGTGTAGCTGATACTACCTACATACGTATTGGTAGAATGTTATTGTTGTTAAGGTGAATGCTTCGACCAGCCCGCGAAATTCAAATTTTCTTACGTTTTTGGCAAATTGCAAGCCAGTGCAAGGTTGTATGTTGATTAAAATATTGGACGCGATTGTAAGACGTATGTAGTTACATAATTATAATCATCAAAACCATCAATACAACCCTCCAAGTTCATAAAGGTCTAGCAATGACTTTGACCTTGAAAAAATCGTTTCTCGACCTTTAAGAACTTGGAGGGTTGTATTGATGGTTTTGATGATTATAATTCTGTAACTACATACGTCTTACAATCGCGTCCAATATTTTAATCAACATACAACCTAGCACTGGCTTGCAATTTGCAAAAAACGTAAGAAAATTTGAATTTCGCGGACTACCCTGGAGCATCAGCCTTAATGCATTTGCTGTAGTTTTAATCGATGTAGTGTAGCGAACATAAACTACTTCAGCAACATAGTGCAAAAAGCATTAGAGCGCCGTCAATGCCACAAAGATAACTATCATCAAAATTCTGAAGTTATCCGCGACTTATTATAGGAATATAATTAGTCCATGAAAACCTTACAACTGTCGGGCAGTAGCTCACCAGCCAACACCTGTCTGGTCGGAGGATCCTTCCTTTTCCACAGAGTATTGAGGAACTTTACGCTGTTCTTCGTACACCTATAAGTCTAGTACTTCTAGGTGTACGAAGAACGTTTCAATGTTCAAGAATTTTAAAGAAGGTTAAATTTTACAAGGGACTTTTTTTTTCTCCAATGGACCACAGACATAATTATCAGACCACAGATAGGTAATAATTTTAAAGTTTTACCTCTACACGTTTCTGATACACACACAGACAGATGGACAACGAAGTGAGTAAGGGTTCCGTTTTTAGGGTTCCCTACCCAAAGGGTAAAAACGGGACCCTATTACTAAGACTCCACAGTCGTCTGTCTGTTTGTCACCAGGCTGTATCTCATAAACCGTTAAGCTAGAAAGTTGAAATTTTCACAGATGATGTATTTCTGTTGCCGCTATAACAACAAATAATAAAAATAAATTAATAATTAAAGGCTACCCTACTCCGATGGTATGGAACCCTTCATGCGCGAGTCCGACTCACACTTGGTTGATTTTTTCCTTTTGAGATACGGAGCCCTAAAAATGAACCCCAATTAAAAAACCAGAAGCATGTCGTATTGATTGACACATTAGTACAAGTTCGAGTAGTTTTGTTTGTGGACCGCCCCTGGCGGAACAAATGTGAGGCAAAGGAAAGCAAACAGACAGACAAAAGTGATGCTCTTGCGTTTAAAAAAGCGACAGATGTGGTGTTGGCTCTTAATTAATTGTTTTTTGTTTTCGCTGCGTATTTGTTATTAATTATTTTAAGTTTGGGTGTAAATAAGCTTTGGACATTTATTAAGTAGTCAGGCTAAGTTAGGTTTTTGGTCATTTTTGCTACGAACTTAAGTACGTTAAGCTAGTTACTTGGTAATAAATATGATTCTAATTAATTCACCGACATCCAAGTTTTGACTCAACAAAAAGTTACTTGAACCGTACCAATTATGAAATTATACAAATCCGATACAAACGGGAGCAGATTGCCGCGAAATTATTCACAAAGCACCCCGGGCACGGACTTGATGATATTGTATTAGGTGATCACATACGAATGCGATTTTAATGGATACGCAGAGAGCGCCCCTCGTAAACAACCCAGCGACCTAATCGCGCAACTAAAAAGAGCCCTATTTCCCCGCCAAACCATTTGACGTTTACGTCGTTTCGCGCGCAAAGCTTCGCCAACCCCAATCTAAATTAAAATCTAAAACCTTGTAAACAAGGCAAGTGCTCACTTTTTCGGGGATTTTAACCCTCGGAATTAACGAGAGATATAAAATAAAAGGGGGCTCGTTTCCGAGTGCGCTGCGGTGGTTTGTCATTGTTTTCGATGCGTGTGCTGACGTCAGGTTTTATTGCGTTGTTTGTGATCTCTTAATTGAAGTTATTGTTCTAGAGTTGGGCTGGTCAAAAGTTCAAAAATTATCCCGGGTCCCATCCAGTACCTAGGTCTTCTTCTTAGTGTTCGTTAAGTGTAGAGTGATTTTGTATAGGTAATCTATTTATAACACACTAGCTGACGTCCCGCGGTTTCACCCGCGTAGTTCCCGTTCCCGTGGGAGTACGGGAATAAAATATAGCCAATAGCACTCACGAATAATGTAGCTTTCTATAGTTGGTGCCAGTTAAGATCGCAAAAGAGGTCATTGACCCACCTACATTTATAAAGGTTCTTAACTTTGAAATCCAAAAATAAGCCTGTTCAAGTCTGGAATCGTCATCTATCGTGATCTTCAACATTTTTTGTAATGAAAAACGATACATGGTTTATTTGTTTTAGTTCGTACAAAGAGATATTAAGGAAAGGGCAATGACCGCTATTCTCATCTTAACTGGCACCAACTATACCAGTGAAACAATTTTTAAAATTGGTTCATTACTTCCGGAGATTACCCCCTACATACAAACTTACAAACAAATGATACCTCTTTATAATATTAGTATAGATTTGCTCGTAAAGGGTCTCTTATTTCACCCATTTCATCTCATTACGTAGGTACTTGTGCAGTAATGTAATGTAAAACGCACGGTTTATCAAGATGCTCTGTCTAAAACGAACGGTACTTTTTAGGGTTCCGTACCCAAAGGGTAAAAATGGAACCCTATTACTAAGACTTCGCTGTCTGTCCGTCTGTCTGTCACCAGGCTGTATCTCATGAACCGTGACAGCTAGACAGTTGAAATTTTCACAGATGATGTATTTCTGTTGCCGCTATAACAACAAATACTAAATATAGTCAATGGTACGGAACCCTTCGTGTGCGAGTCCGACTCGCACTTGGCCGGTTTTTTTTAATCTTAGGCAAAGTTTTTATGTCAGTGTGTCAACATTTTATGAATAAAATTAACTTTGAGAGATGAAATATAATAAATAAACATTTAATTCTTTATTTTAATCAATTTTGACAATAAATCGCAACCATTTATCTGTAACAAAAACACAAAAACTGTTTTTTGTGTCTTTGCTTTAAAAAAAAAGCGCTGATGCGCGCGCATATCTAATTTGTGAACAAGTAAAAGATTTAAGAAAGTCCGAGTTTTATTTATTTCCTCGCAAATATGTTATAAAACGTCGTATGGCATACGTGCGCTTTGATAATTACAGCCTCTGCTTTCTTGTAGCCCTCGCCTACTCGAGCTAGCAATATCGCCTCGGCTGTAATTTTCAACTTACCTCACTTAAATCATAATGTACTATTATTACCTACTTCTAATAAAATCCCTCAAGTATTACTAGGTAAGTACTCCTACTGTTAGTTGTCGGGTTTAGTTATGGTGCATCCACACCGCAGTTACTTTTTGTAGAGCAGCGTTTCCAAGTGTTATATATTGTTAGTATAGATATGTATTATTGTGTATTACGTTGCCGTGTTAGTATACCTAATATGTGTATGGTTAAGTAATGTTGCCTAACTTTTGAAAACAGTCAACACGTAGTAACAATTGATAACATTGTTATGGAAAGTTACCTCAATATGCGGTGTGGATGCACCATTAGGTAAGCATAAACCATGAACAATATCAACATGGATGAGGAACACCTAGCTTTTTTTTCTGAAATGTGTAATATAGGTTCGAACCTAGAGCAACAATTAAAACTCATGAATGATTTTGTTTCTAGATATTTATATCAATTCAAAAGGAATAATATTATAAAAATAAAAGCTTGTAATAAATACTATCAAAATGTAAATAATAAATTAAGAACGGTATTTAAATACCCACGGCACGATTTGGATTTATTATTTCGGAAATAGGTATAAAATGGCAGATGATCAAAATGACAGCATTACTTTAAAACTGGCTAGGGTCTATTATGTTTTTGGCTGAACGCCTACGTGTCTGTGAGCACCACCCGTTCAATCATTTTCTAATTTTGTTTGTTAGAACATTGTTGAACAAAATTAATCCAAGAAAGTTTTTCATTTTGTACGTACTTCCCCATTAGATGACATGTTGCAATTCGTTCATTCAAACACCATTGATTCGACAGAGGATTGATAAGAAGGTTTACCTACGAGTGCGCATACTGGTGAGGTTAATTGTGGTTCCTTCCGGCTTCTCACAGTAGTAGGGTATTGGATTTGAGATTTGGGTTTGTCCATCACACTTTGGTGATAATATTCTCTCTGGGTTGGCTTCATTCCCCTTAATTCCGCCAAATTGTTGGCCAATTCCGCTGCGGCTTCTCCGTAGAGCAGCTGTCCCCGGCGTACCTGTTGATTAACGAAGGTTAATGGTCAGATCAGGCAGCCAAAAACTGACTATTAACAGAAAATCAATTACTTCGGATTTCTTGCATGATTATATCGACTTCTTCGTTGATGATTGTGACGATTGATTGCAGGAACGTACCGAGGCAACCGGGGAACTTGAACTTGATTAAATGTTATTATTAGTAGGTCTATGTGGAAAAATTTTCTATGGTTAGGTACAGAGTGCGGGACTCCGGGGCTGCTGGACTCTTCGAAAGAGATACCGTGACCCCGGAACACAAAGGGTGATGAAGGAACATGGATGGGTTTTAGTCAGTAAGAGTCAGACACTCCCTCATGCTCCACCCGGAGCGGGATGAGTCATTTGATGACTTGCAATGGGAAAAAAAAGTTAGAGAGCACGAAATCGTCTCAACGGCCCCTGCTGTAGACGGCATTTTCCATAATTCCCGCCCATTCAAATGAAACGTGTCACACAATGGCCATATTTATACAAACTTACGACTTTGAAGGCGGTCCGTAACAGAAGATGTGCGTTCAACACATTTTCGGCTCCACGAATTTTTATTAGTACTGCCGTCTCTAGAGCACGGCGAAATCGTGAACTGTGATTCATTGATATTAGTTCTGTGGATTTGTGAAATGAGCCTCCTTAAGAGGTGTGCCATAAGGTTTGTATTGTTTATTTTTATCATCAGATTAAGATCACCCTCCAAAAGAGCCTTCTCCAACGAGTTGCATTACTTAAGTACTTAGTTACTCCCATTTTGACGCAAAGGTGATGTCGCTGACCCCGCTGCCATAAACAGGAGAAAGTAGTTTTCATTGGCAACAGCGGTGGTTTTGAACTGACAAAGGGCTAAACAAACAAACAAAAGCAAAGAAAACAGTCTAAAAGTATTGATACCTCATCTTTCAGTTCCGCCCTCCTATGTGACACCCACTCGATCTGCTCTTGAAGTTTTTTGCACTCCTTCTCATTATTTTGAAGGTCCGAACGAAGGGACTCCATGATATCCCGGTAGCGTGACCTGACGTCCTGGTCGATGGCATGAAGATTCTCGATTTCGTTTTGCGTCTCCCGAATCTTGCACTTGGATAAGAGGAGACGGCCCTCCTGTAAGCATTTTTGAAGGTATAATAAGTGCCCAGCATAAGAAAGAAAGCATGTTTATTTGGCACAAGCCACAAGTGCATACAAAAAAGGATGACCATCGTCCTCTCTTTTGCTTTGTAAAACGGGTTGACTCAGTATTGCACAGAACGGTTGGCGCGGTTGCCTGTTGCGCTGCCTACAGATAGTCTTTCCGGGTCAGGCTGTTCGTGTGTGTGAGTTTATATGTTTGTAAATTTTATGCACCCACGATACTGGGAGGGGAAAATAAAAAAAAACTGGCTTCTCTTTGTAACAAGTCATGAAAGCAGACAAATTATCAGTAGCCCCAGCTCAGTGTCAGGAATTTTAGTGCCTTAGAAAATACTTGAAGATGTTGCTCCTGCGCCTGAAGCAATCCATCGGGCTATGAGAATAAATGAACAGATGATGCATTCTGTGTCTGCACACACACCTGTGCATTGTGATATACAATATAAAGATAGGGAGACCACTGTTACCGTACGTATAGCTAAGAAGAGCTAGTGAGAGAGAGAGAGAGATGGGACTGAGGGATACAATAAAAAGAAGGACGAAAATTTGTACAGAATTTAGTTTTTTCTCACGCGGCGTCGTGTTTTTACGAAAACCATGTAAATTAACATCATCCTCGCTCTTACAACATGACCAGATGGTAAGAGAAGGTACTGTTACCTTGTCAGCGAGTTTCTTGGTTAGGACATCGAGGTGTTCATCTAGAGAATCCTTCTCCTCGAGCTCGTACCGTTGCACCACGTTGTGATGAGGACACAAGCGGTGGAGTATATGCACGGCATTAGTGCTCTGAGAATTTTCGGGTTTTGTTTCAGACACCAGAGCCTGTACACAGAAATAAAATACAACATTTAAGGTGAGAATCTTGAGATTGAGATGGATGTGAGTAGTAACAATAATGAATGAAGTAAGAAATTAGTGTATTATAGGAAGTCTGAAAGTTGTGCCAGCTAAAGAAAAGTTGAAAGGGAATCGTCTGTATGGGCATGTGATTAAAAGCATGATGAAGTTAAACGTTGACGGACAGAGAGGAAGAGGAAGTGAAAGAAAAGATTGATGGATTGTGTGAGGAACGATATGAAAGATAAAGGACTGAATGATAATGTACGGTTGTCAGGGGTGAATGAGAAGAAAAAAACGTGTTTCGCTGACCCCCAAGTAATACATGGAATAAAGGCAGGAAGATGATATTTTATGAAATGATGACATTAATTTTACCACTGATATAAGTGCTTTTAGCACGTTAGGTAACTTATTTGAAATAAGCAGTTGCTACGTGTAAAATGCTGGCACGCCGCATCTGGTAAGACTGGAAGCCGGACCAAACGTAACATCACATAACATTATTATTATACTTATCATCCCTGAATATTTAGACTGAGGTGTTTGTACAGCACACCAACATTTCGGCGACAAAAATGTTCTTAAGGCTAGCCATAGGCTAGCTAAAAAGTAGATTATAGATGATGACGACCAACATAACAACCAGTAGCTATTTTGCCCACGTTTATCTACAACACGGGGACGTTGAGGGTAAATATTGTATTTTAATTGAGTGCTAAGAGATCCTGGTAAAAGTGTTATCAAATTACTTGGGATGGGTTCCATAAGTCAGATCGAAACACTATTCTGCGAAAATTGTTACATCGATCACCAGGTGGACAGGTTAATCTTGGCGTATTATAGTACTGGAAATAACTCGAAATCAAAGGTTGTAGATTGCACCTGTTATGGATGCTTCTGAAGCTCATTACCTTAGACGGCGAAACTCTGCTAATTTTCCATTTAAGAACGAGCAGGACCAAGGCAACAGCCAGAACCACACCCGCAACGGTCAGAAAGACGTTATTCATATCGGACATGTATCATTATACCACAAAGGTCACTACTTTAGATTTTATTAAAAATGGCGCAGCCATGTTTGCCTGATTTTGATTTTTGACACTGTCACTTGACAGTTTTCATGTTTGGATTTGGAATTACGTTATTTTATGTTTTTTTTTTGGGCGGTTTTTAAAGAGTTTTTGAATGTGAAATTGAATGTGCAAGAAGTTGTTACATAATCTCGTTTAGTTCTAAATAAAAATACTACTTAGATTAAAAAATATACTTTCCGGAGCTTCATATTTTGGTTCATTTTACCATCAACTAGCGGACGTCACGCGGTTTCACCCGCGTAGTTCCCGTTCCCGTGGGATTACGGGGATAAAACATAGCCTATGTTACTCAGGGTGAATGTAGCTTTCTAATGGCGAAAGAAATTTGAAATCGGTGCAGTAGTTTTTGAGTTTTGCAAACATACACACACACACAAATACAAATCTTTCCTCTTTATAATATTAGTGTAGATTTAAAGGTCAGTTAACGGTGGTCCACATTTCAAAATAGCCTATTCGGTCGGTAGCAAAATGTTGGATGGAAAACTTTGTAGACTGACTGACTATATATAGACTGACTGCTATAAATACTTCAGAACATTCGTCTCCTGGTGGGAAGTAACACCTCAATTCTTTAACCCACTTTGACCTCACCAAATCAACAAATCAGGGATCCACAATATCATTGCAACAAGCCATGCTAATCTAAATTTAATTACGGGGATAGCGCAGGGCAGTGCGTTGGGAACAGGGCTTGGACTCGGAAAGTCAAAATAGTATCTACAGAAGGTCAGCTCCAAACAACGAGTTAATACAGGCACACACAATTCAGTACAACTTTACAACTGAGAAAAGCTCGGTGGTTAAGCATCACAGATTAAAATTAATTTACGTAAAAATAGTAACGTAAATTAATTTTAATCTGTGATGCTAAACCACCGAGCATTTCTCAGTTGTAAAACATTTTTACATATTGGCTCTGATCTGTCTGCTGCTTGATATAGAATTATGGAGGGAAGTGTACATTCAAGTTTTTTTTTTCTTCTTTCCTCTTTCGAAGTTCTTTTTAATTTTAATGCGGGATCCAATTTAGTTGAATCGTTTCTTCGGGACTCGTCGGTCTTTGTCACCTTGCCTGCTGGACCCAAACTATATAATATGGAAGTGTAGCTGTGTAGTATCTAGCTCTTGACCATTTTCGGCCACGGCGGCCAATCTTAGCGGATATTATCCATCGGCGCGGGAGATATTATACGTATAGTGCACAAGTGTGTGAGCAGGCACAGATGCACTCTCTGTTCCTGTTACTCTCATAAGGCCGATGGGCCTAATTTTACACGTCCGGAGAGAGATCAGGACAAGCTTTCCGAGGCACGGGGATATCATATCGCCAACTTCCAAACTCCGAGCTACAACTGACAAATTTCGAATGGAAAAACCCAATAGCACTTTTTGCTCGACCCGCGAATCTAACCCAGCACCCCACGCTCAGCAGTCACGCTTGTGACCACGTAACCAACGCGGCTGTCAATATGGATGTAACAACAACAACAGCTCATAACGTCCACAGCTGGACATAAGCCTCTCCCATGATGGGAGGAATTTGCCGTAATCTCCACGCTTGGTACGCGGATTGGAGATCGCAGTGATGAAAGACTAACAGGAAAACGCTGCTGCCCATTCTCAGGTCTACGGAGGCGCAAGGTGTTCTGCCTCAGACATTAGTCGCCTTATACGACACCCGTGAGTGTAATGGGTTGGTTCTATTCTACTCTGCCGGATACCACACGGCTCTATCCATTGTCAATAGTTGTCAATGGATGTGACATTTGATACAAAAAGACGGAGAGGAAATAACCTTCTGTTATACCTGTTCTGTGGTTCAGATCAGGGGCCTGACATCATGCGTCATCCATCACTGCTGTCGGCGACTCAGGTGCCGAGACGGGGACGATACGAGGCCGGAACGTGTCTCTATGGCGATGGAACTGTGCTATTAAAACAGGGCGTAAATCAAGCGTGATTAGCTCATTAATTGGTAAGGTTATATAAATGAGGGGATTAAAAGAAGCGGATAGTTTGTATGAAGAACGAAATACAAATAATTGAAAAAGAAAATTGTATTGTTGTTGTTGTTGTATTGTTGTTGTATTTGTTGTTGAAATGTGTATTGATTGGATTTTGGAGTACCTACTTGGTATTGGAATGAAACAAAAGGAGCATTTTTCATCAGATGCCTAGCCTTTTCCCAACTAGATACGGGTCGGCTTCCAGTCTAACCGGGTGCAGCTGAATACTAGTATTTTACATGGAGCGACTGCCTATCTGACCTCCAGAACCCAGTTAGTACTGGGTAATACGATACCCTTGGCAAGACTGGTTGTCCGACTTTTTGGGCCACTGACTACCTCCAACGACTGTCAAAGATCTACAAATGACAGCCAGGACCAACGGCTTAACGTGCTTTCCGAGGCACGGAGGAAACTCGGTACCTATGTAAGGGTGGTCACCCATTCACAGACCAACCTAGGCATGCACGGCTTAAACTAAAGATCGACTCGAGCGGCTTTTAATATTTAACCACGAGCTCCTCGTGATTTTATGTATGTAGCTAGCATGGTATGGTAAAATAAATAAGAATTGAAGTTAGAGATTTTTGAGTAATTATAAACCTCATTGTCACTTTCGGCTTACGGGATATCTTCCGCGATTATCAATTATTCTGAGCTCCCGAAGCGGGAGCTTTTTAGTTAGTACTACTAACTAAAAAGCTTTCACGGTTTATAACTAAACTAAAGACTACTACTAACTTAGTAATAGCCTAGTTTAGTTATAAACCGTGAAAGCTTTAAACAGTGATAAGGGTGATTGATAAAATCAGGACTTCAGTAGCTATCTAAAAGGTTCTACCTAACATTTTTAAGTCCCAGCATCTAAGGTTTATTTTGTTTTTTTTTTTCAACTAAACTACTGTAACACACTATTGTAAAAAACATTATCTACACTAATATTATAAAGAGGAAAGATTTGTATTATTGTGTGTGTGTATGTTTGTAATGAATAAACTCAAAAACTACTCGACCGATTTTAAAAATTCTTTCACTATTAGAAAGCCACATCTTTACTGAGTAACATAGGCTATATTTTATCCCCGTACTCCCACGGGAACGGGAACTACGCGGATGAAACTGTGTGAAGTATAACTCTGTCTATGTGGAGCAGTCAGCTAATAACAACATCATCATCCACAGCCCCAACTTCACCTACTGCTAGGTATAGGTCTCTCTTGGTTTGTGCCAAGCTCCACGTTCTTGTGCCAGCCCCATCCAGGATATTACCGCGATGGCAGCAATCGTCTGCCCATCTCCCCGCCTACACTTCTCTTTCCTTTCCTAGGACGCCACTCGGTCACAGCTTTACTACACCGACTATCACCGAGCCGTGCTAGGTGTCCTCACACCACCGAGGTTGAGGAGATCGTGGAGTATGTCCGAGCAAAGACAGGCTGGACCTTGAGGGTCGAGAAGTTGGAGTCGCGCCACAACAGGAATTTTAAGTCGTTCGTGCTGCGAGTGCCAACTCATCATATTGAGACCTTCCTCAAGGAAGAGTTTTGGCTGAAGGATGTCATGTATCGGCGATTCCGCGGAAGGCTATACGCGACACCACGCAGCTCAACATGACGCCGTCTCTTCGTGTTCAATAGTCTAATTAGGTTTTTGTGGTTTTTATAAATATGTATGGCTGTCTGTAAGGTATATATGATATGGGTCTTTTGTTACCTGAATTAAATGATATATTATTTTATTATAACATGATTTACAATATCGAAGACCTTCATGCATAAACAACGATGTCTAAATTCCATAACTTAGATACGTTCAAGGGGATGAAAACACCCCATAATTTGCTACTAACAATGTTTTAACGATTTCCTTAGCGATCACTGCCCAAAAAAACCCGCTGACATTCTCGCTACAATTATTCCATAACATGCCAATCCATCAAACCACAGCACTGCTACCTATTTTTATAACACCAAACTTCGGTAGCTACGTCATCAAACCACGATCAAGGCAATAGAATGTCCATCACGTTTCACACGTCACACAAATCGGTTCCCCACGCCGCCCCTAGGTGGAGCCGGAGGCAATTACCTACCGATGCAGGGTATAATTGAAAGGGGATCGAGTTCTAATTGATTGTTTCTGGACGAATGATTGATATGATAGAACGATTAACGGCATGACCGTGTGATTTGTGTGTGGTGTGTAAGTAGGTTATTTAATGGGAATAGATAAGTCGTAATACATATCTACGTATACTTTTTATTATGAGGTATTGTTTGTGAGTTTGTATGTAGGGGGTAATCTTCGGAAGTAATGATCCAATGAAAAAATCTTTCACTGGCACAAAGCTACATTATTCATGGGTGCTTTATGCTTTAAATTATATGTACGTATATATCATGCCTAGAAAATAGGTTGCATATTAGCCGAGCTATCAAAGTTTTTGCGGACGAAGTCGCGGTCGAATTACTAGTGTAGTACTCTTAGAGAGAATTCTGGAAGAAGATATATGCTGCGTTGACACCAAATAAGTCGGGATAAGGCCGGGAGAATGATGCTGATGGAAGAATTGAAGTGAATAGTAGGTACCCACTAATGGCTGAGAATAAGTTTGTTTATGTTTTCGCATTTCCATTTACTTGTACCGAAACATTCAGTCCCGACACCTACCTATTCGTACATTCTGCGCAACAAAGTTAACAGTGACGATTAAAAATCAGCCAAAGCAGCTAACGACGTTGCAAACTTAATAGGTGCATTTACGACAGCGCACATAACACCCATTTCTTGTAAACCATGTATCACCAACGGAATGAAGTCATAAAACTTAAGGGCCGGCGGAATTCCCGCCACATTTGACATTAAACGCTCCGTTCAAAAATCGTTCAGTTCATTCATTCACGTGTCGCGTTCCGTTTCACTTCGCGCGTGATCAAAGCGCGCGCGATGACGTCGGCGCAGTATTCGTGAGATTTACAGCTTACGGAAGCTAATTAGTTTGAATTAGTTGGGAGGAGGGCCCGTATGGCCGGTTGCGCGCCGCGCGTGCATCCGAACGTGACGCTTTCAGGACTGGGAACGATTAGATGGTGCAGGCGAGCAACTGAGTAAGATTGTAAAGTAGTGGTTGCGCGAAATAAATTATTCGAAGTATGGGCGCCGGCAGGGGGGTGCCAGGGGGTGCACTTGCACCCCTTGGGAATCTCAGTATCAACAGGAATTATTGAAATAAAAAGCCATCTGTTGGAAATCATTTTTTTATTCCGACAAGAGTCGGTCTCTTTCGCACTGCTTATAAACTGTATTGCGCTATAAAATAAATTCATATTAAATAGTCAGAAATTTGTAAATGTCTGGAACATTCAGACTAAAATTTCATCTTTTTATTAACAATCATATACGGCAAAGATTGTAAGAAAACTAAAATCTGCACCACCTGGAAATTATTTCTGCCGGCGCCCATTATTCGAAGTAATGTAATGAAAACTATTTAGACTCTAATAAGAATTCTTGATTGTTCAACATAAAAAAGCGGTAAAAGGTCTGCTTTTAAAAGGATTTTTTAACTTTAAACTCGCGCCTTGAGGTCTAATTGCGTCATTAGCCAAATTCCTTTTTTTTTTGAAAATGTTACAATAATATACAATAATACCTGTTCGCCCTGCTTCCCTTGCCACTCGCTCTTAACTGCCAGGCACTAGCAAAGATGAATGATGAATGCAAGTTTAGACTACATCCATTACGAAGATAAAGATAAAGATAAAGATTCATTTATTTGCAAACTCTATGTTTCGAGCTCGAACTCTATGTTTAAATATCTCCAACGCGTTCCGGGAGACGATCCATAACTAAGTTCACGCCATTCTCACAGGCGAGGGTACGCAGAGAGGATACCAAGGAGTTTTTGTTACATAATTTGTTACTAATTATGAGCCAAAAAACAGACGGTGTCTTTGATCAGTCGAGACATATGGTCGCCATTTTTAGAACATGTCGTTTACATGTTATATTAATTAATCGTTCGAGAATAATTAGGAATGGAGAGGAATCTTTGTTGGAATGTTCATTTATGGGTTTAATTTATTCGGTATTTGTTTAATGGGTAGATTGTATGCTTTGTTTGACATGATTTGGTTAATAATAGGAATAAGGATCGACGGAAATCGGAACCCATCTACAACGTGGTTTAATTATTTCTTATTTATGGAAGTTTAATATAGGTGGGGGATTTTTTTTGGTTTCGTACAGTTTAGACAAGAGCTACAAGCGTCTTGCGAGTCTTGCTACAGCAACTGTAAAAAAACCTGATGAAAGAATAGCTTAGTACTTAATACTAAAGGTTTGAGTTTAGTCGCAACTCGCCTGATGTGAAGCGATGACGCTGCCTAGGGGACTTGCGACGCGACGGCAGTCACTCTCACGAAGGAAACCATTGTATCGCTGTACACAAGTACTTATAGTCTTGGTCATTCGGCCGAATTTTAGGAGTGGAAGCATTCTTGTACTCCGCCGTCATCATTAACACATTTTTCCACATTACCGAATAAGCCTACCTGATTCGACTTGAGCAACATTATTTCTTCCAAGACAAACTCAATTTTCCTTAATATTATCAAATAATCACATAGCAAGGGATCATGTCTCAGAGGACTAAAATAAAAGGAAATTCAAAATGGCCGACTCTGAAAGCAACGGCGCGGTTTCTTTCCGCGTATTACTAACATTACCATACTTCAGGCGGCGAAGCTTATTTAAATGCTCCACCGACTCCATTTAGAGCTTGGAAAAATAAAACTGGGGAACAGATCCCGCGATCTCTCGCTGAGCCGCTTTTGTGGTAAATATGTATAAACTTACCAACTTACATCTGCGCTTTATCAACTTCTTTGCTTACCCATTTCAGTTCTTATTCTTAAACCACCAAGAGACATACAATATCTTTCTCGTGTCGCAAGTAAGTTGGCTCATGTGTAAGTATCTACGTTTTGTCGCCGGCATCTTTTTATTTTATCGCATTTTATTTGGGAGCTCAGCTGCCAGTCGTGTTGTTTGCCGCACTCGAGTATATTTCGCTATCTATCTAATATCTACTTAAAATATGAACGACTCCCGCGAAATAACATTCTTCTCAAATAAATACACGCGTTATTCCAGCTTTCTTATTCTTTTTTGCTTTTATATCAAAAGGCGCATTAATATTTTAATGAATCGCAAATCGGCGAAGCTTGTTTGAATATAAAACAAAGCAAAAATTAAGTTAAACGATTAAAAAAGAGTCCCCGGAGCGCTCACTGTTTGAACAATGATTCCATTATCTGAGAACGACGCTACGCTTCCTCTACTCAGACATAAAAGATAAAACTGAATAGCCGCCAATTTTGTTCCATTACTCTCGAGCGCCGCAGAATACATATTATCCGTAAAACGGAACGCAAACAAAGTGAGCGTCGTTTTCCCGCCGACGATAACTTAATTTCAGTCCGCCATAAGTACGTAATTAGCGAGCCGCTGCCTTATCGGCCGGCGGGTAATTAACCTCTCGGGGGGGGTGTCCTCCCTCTCCCCCGGGCCTCCCTTCCTCCCGGTGCACCTTGAATACCTCCTCGGCTCGTAATATTTCCGCCATATTATCCGGAGTCCGCCCACCTCCTCCGCCAATGGCAGCGATTCCCGCGCTTTTGTTTCGCGCCGTCACCGCTTCGTTCCGAAACGTTGTAACGTTGGTATGTTTTCTTTGGGAAATTTGGCTGTATTCGTGAGCTGGATGCGGTTTGTTTTCATTGGAGCGCGTTTATTATGCTAGTGCTGTCTTCGCTTTTGAAATATCATAACTTGGAGATACTGTTGACTAAATCCAAACTTTGTCAGCTTAGCATAGAGTCTACTTTAGGTTTCCTTAAGTGTGTTCGTCGAGGGGTGTCGTCAGTTCATATTTCATGTGTTATCATCTTTTATTGAGTGCGAGTCAGGGCATTGTTGTCGGTTTACTGCGCGGTTATCTCGCGCGGCCGCCGGTGTTTAGCGACGCCTCGCCTGATGAATGGCATATTGGTATGATGTTATAGATGCCGGCGAAATGCTGCGAACCTAGTAAGGGGTGTGATGAGAGGGTAGCGGAGGATGTTGTTTCTAATTTTGGTAAAGTGGATGATGGAATGCAGGGTTGGGTAAGATTTTGCTTTTTGCTTAAGAAGTTCAGTATTCAACGACATCGATACAAATGAGAAGGATTTATGATTATTTATTACTGACAATAAGTTAATTACGGTATTGTTCCAATCTTTTTACTACAGTTTCGTTAATTAATTGAATCAGCAAACTAGTTTTCTGATACTTCATGTGTTATCTGTAACAAATTATACGGCTACGAGAGGTCTACGCCGCCGCTACGTTGCTACGGGTTTCGTAGCGGAGACTATTTGAAATAAAAATCGTAATCTGAGAGTTTGTAAGGAGTAGGGATGGTAGTCCGGCTTAATTTATTATTGTAACGCTGTAAGTTGACTCGGTACTTACAAAAACGTTTGTAGCAAAATATCTTGGGTGTAGTACAGATACATAACTAGGTGTGAGCATTAGAACTATAGCCATACGACGCTTAATTTTTGAAATAGAACCTCTTCATCTAAAAATTATAATTTTCTTATAAAAAATCTTCAAAAACACACTAATGTCTAAAATTACACACTGACTATCATCTTTCAATAGTTTTATCCAGTCACTACTAACAACCAATGACTATTAGAACACAAAATCGTCCACAAAATTTAAACAATACAACAAATAATCGATCACTGCCCACCGAAGCGTGTTTCTGAACGAGCGGTGGTTTGTCAAAATTACGCGGCAGTTGATAAGCCGCATAATTTTTGGCGCGAGGCTCGTCGGCTGTCCTAATTGGGTGGCGTGGCCGGTGCGCCGATAAAGCCCGGTTTACACAGCGTTTTAATTAATAGAGGTCGCCGGCGAGCGTAGGGTTGCCACGTTTTCACGGAGTTGGGAAATTAATTTTGAAAATGTGACGGTTTTGAAAAAAAAAGAACAGCTCAAACGTTATGATGGGTATTGTTGATCAGGGAAATAATTAAGTAGGTAGGCGATCTAAGGGTAAGAGAGGGATAGATAAAAAGATGAGAAAGAATAGAAAAGTATTCTTGGAAATGCAATGGTAATTTAGCTGTACAGATTTCCGAGAGTGTGATTATCTTATCAGGAGTTTTTCAGTAGCAGCTTGTAACTCATGCCTGGCTCACCCTCTACATGGGACTTAAACAAATATTTTTTTAAATGTTAAGTGGACCTACTCTCGACCTCAATCTCGTCCTGAAAACAGAGCTGAGGTCGACATCATCATCATCATCTGCCTAAGCCTTTTCCCAACTACGTTCGGGTTGACTTCCAGTCTAACCGGATGCAGCTGAATACCAGTATTTTACATGAAGCGACTGCCTATCTGACCTCCACAACCCAGTTAGTACTGGGTAATACGATACCCTTGGTAAGACTGGTTGTCAGACTTTTTGGGCCACTGACTATATGTATCGACTGTCAAAGATCTACAAATGACAGCCGGGACCAACAGCTTATCGTGCTTTCTGAGGCACGGAGGAAACTCGGTATTTAGGGGTGGTCACCCATCCACAGACCAACCTAGGCAAGCACGGCTTAACCTAAAGATCGACCCAAGCGGCTGTTATTATTTAGCCACGAGCAGGGGACAGAGCTGAGAGATCCACAGAGCTGAGGTCGACCATGAATCGAATAATTCGCGAAATGTGGGTGTCCTGCTAGCGTTCGGAATAATACAGACAGACGTCAATATGTGCAGATGTACTATTTTGTAGAAAAAGAAGAGCCTGAAGTCGAAATATCCGTACACCCCTATTTGTCGCCAACGTCCAAAACACGAGAAGTGTTACCCAACTAAATCTGCGCAGAAATATAAATCAGGTCAGAATTTAGTTATCTGGCCGAGCGACAGATTAGAGCTCTTTGAATACACGTAGCGTAGGTGAACTAACTACTAACACTTCGTTTATCAAAACTGAGTTCATCTGGAGCTATTTGATATAGAAATTGGGAGCTAGTTTTGAGGAGGTAGAATGATTATATAGGTATGATTATTATATAGCCCCGGATCTGTTCTCCAGTGGAGTTGGCGGGGTGATATGATCTCTGATGAGTGCTTATTGCGTACAGTTTTGCTTTCAAGCCAATTGTGCCTTAAAAAGGCTACATTTATAATTTTGGCAAAGACACCACAATCTCGGCCGTTGAAATCGTAGGATTTTCACAGAAAATCACATATTTTCCGAGAAACAGTTTCATGGAAAAAACGAGAGATAGTTGCTACCTATTTTTTTATGAACAATTGCAATAAAATAGGTATAATCAATGATATTCTAATAAACAGATATGTTATACACCTACAAAACCACCGAAAAAAGTGTGCCGCGGGGGAGAGCCAGCTCACATACACGCAGTGATGCAGACTAAAGGAAAAACAGGCCAATTGGCCGGTTTTCGAGTCTTCACGATTGCGCGCTGATAACATATCTGTATAGTAGAATATCATTGGGTATAATGCATGCAAATGCAAACATAGTTACTATGAAAAACCAAAAAGATTTATTTCTAAATGTCTGACTATAAAAGCACGCGCCTATTTCGTTAGACCATAAACCGTCACCGGCTGTCATAAAATTAAACTCATGTTACCCGGTCATTATGTAAGTTAGCAAAATGTCGGAACCCTTCGGAAAGTTTGCGAAATCTTATCAAAGTTGTTGCCGACGGTAGCTCCGTGAGAATGGCTGGCACCGCAATCAACTAGGAGTAGGTAGGACCCTCGGAACTGTTGGGGGACAGACGTTTTCATAGAGTTTAGTCTGTAAGTTTTCTATGTTTGTTTCGTTAACTGTACCCAAGTTTATTGCTCTTATTTAGATTATTTTATAACATAACGTCATGCCCGTATTTCGGGAAGGTTTACGCACAGGAGTATAGAGGTGAAACACATTTTGCAAGTTATGTTTAAGTCCTACTTAATAGGGCTTATTGTCATAAAAAGGGCAATCAGTCTGTAATCTCGGTAATGCAACATCAACATAATTAACTACTTTTGGCAGCAGGAGCGTGATTATTTTTCCGCCAGATAAATCTTGTAATAACCACGAAGTATTCATGCAATGCTTAAAAACGCCCATATTCCTAAATTTAAGATAGTATAAATGAATCTTATTCAAATAATGCTTAGTGTATGTAAAGATAAAACAAATTAAATATTTATTCGACGAAATAGTAACATAATCTAGATCCACGTCTCAAAGGAACAATTCCTTTGCTAAACCTTTTTTAAAATTTAAAAAAGTAGAATGAATTTGTGAACGCAGCTAACGGTTGGCGCGCTCACAACTGTCAAACGGGAGCGCGCGAACTTCTGGCGGGAGAGCGACGCAATAAAAACCTTATAAAATTTCTAATGGGAAAACGTACGAAGAGTTTGCCCCGTGAATTATGAATGGTAACGAGCTCGGGAACCGTTCCCCCTTTGTATCGAGTCTGACTGCTCCAAGTTCGTACCTACTTGTTTCTTTTGTAGATTGCGGTCGTGGTTTATGCGATGCGAAAAACAACATTGTTATACTTTGGGTGCTGGAGTTGAGTCGCGTTCCGAGTTTACGAGCTGTTTTAATTGCATTTGCGTTTTATGATTTTAGAGTCTGGAATTAGTAGGTAGGTAGATAGATTTTGTATGAAGTGTGAAATATTTTCGGTTTTAAAGGTTTTAGACCCGTATTGAAAGAAAACCAAGTTTCGAGCTGCGGTTTTTACTAGGCCCTGTACCACAGCCTGTATACCTACTAAACATTTTATTTTTCTTATCCTGTCATGTGTCCCACTGCTGGGAAAAGCCCTCCCCTTTCTCCTTCTAAATCTCCTATCTTGTGCGATATCTGGCCATGTTCGCCCCGCAAACAAGATCAGGTCGTCACACCACCTTCACCGCGGTCTACCTCGACGGCGATTTCCTCCGCCAGTTTCCTGGCGTCCAGTGAGTGACGATCTTTGTCCACCTCTTCGGGTGCATTCGCGCTACGTGGCCAGCCTACGCCCACTTTGGCTTGGCTGTTTTTTTTCGACATCTGCAACCTTAGTTATGGAACGCAGGGTGGTGTTTCTTACGCGATCTGTACGCCTCACACCTATTACGCTGCGTTCCATTGCCCGCTGGCAAATCTTGAGTTTGTCTATATAAAATATCACCTAAATATTGTAGATAAACCACATACATATAATTTTACGACTTTTCATCAGAAGAATCTGACAACACGGAAAAAGGTCAATTAGGAAGGAGCAGCTTCGACTAGGGTTCCAAAATGCTGAATCGTTTATAAGCGTCTCTAATATGAAAGGTCCGGCTGAAAATAACTCCAATTATATTATGCGTCATCTCTTAATAATGCATGGGACAGAAAGAGATGGAGACACGGAATGAATGTTTCGAATCTCCATTCGTAATTCAAGAGTAGGATCACCACGCTGCAAAAGTTAGCGAATGGATTTTTAAACTCTAGAAGTTAAAAAAATAAAAATTACCTAAAGTTAATATCGTCGATGCTTTTCTATACTAATATTATAAAGAGGAAAACTTTGTTTGTTTGTTTGTTTGTAATGAATAGGCTCAAAAACTACTGGACCGATTTAAAAAATTCTTTCACCATTCGAAAGCTACATTATCCACGAGTAACATAGGCTATATTTTATTCGCGTACTCCTACGGGAACGGGAACTACGCGGGTGAAACCGCGGGAAGTCCGCTAGTGTGGAATAAAGCAAGTCATGTTTCTAGTGTAGATTATTACTTCAAGAATAATAAGAAAATCCTGTTATTTTAGCAGCGCCTAATTGGTCGGCTTAGATTAAGGTAAGTATTTACTGTTATCCACAATCGGTTTCTTCTGAATTAAGTATTTGAAGCATTGCAAACTGTGCTTTTGCTTTAACATAATATTTTCAATTTCGAAGGAATCACTGCAATGTAATATTGCTAAAGAGGGGTTTGACACGAATGTTATTCAGAAACCGACTGTTACTAAAACTTTTTTAGATAAATCTAAAGGTGTCTTTGAAAGTTCAGATTTCCTTGTATTTTTGAACACTACAATCAATTTACAATTTCCCCAGATGAAGAACCAGGACATTCCCAAAAACTCTTTACCATTTGGTCCCAAAGAGTATGGGCGTGTGAAAACGTGCAGTTTTTCGAGACTTAACACAGTCCCTTTTTTGTAGCCGCGGGCGAACGGGACGGGGTATTAAAACTTGTATATCGGATTAGACAAAATTACTAAGTGCTTCAGATAAGAGGGTGCTCCGTCGGGCCCAGGAGTCCACCTAGTGGATGTGCGAATTAAAAAGCTTTGCCCGACAACTTGTCGGGATTTACGGTCAACTTTATTGAATGTGTTTGTATATCGATTGGGTGAAGGAGTATTTATTGTGGGTGTAGAAAAAGAATTAACATTTCAAGGCTTTTCCTGTGAATCGTTTTTGTTTCTTTCAGTAGATTTTAGCACTTATTATTTGGGTTAATTTAAGAAGTAACAACATAAATCACCCCAGCTTTAGTAAGGCATCAAATCATCGCAATACAAACTTTTTAAAATTGCATTCTTTATTTACGAGTCATAGACAAGCATAACATAGTCTAAGCCATAGGTCTAAGCATAGAGCCTTTCCAGCTATTCCTTATTATCACCTAAGTACTTTTTAGTTCCATGCTTTAAAATTTTACATCTAGTCTATAGCTTGACGTCTTCTTCGTGATTCAGGGTTTGGTCCCATAATAAAAGTTGTTCATAATGATGAGTGCAATGACCGGTCGAAGTTTATCGTTATCGTCCGTTGAAGTTTGTTGTATGAGTTTGACATTTATGTCGCAGAGATCAAGCTATCTTTTATGAAGTATAGACACACCCCTACACTAAGTTTTCCTTATCTGTGGCAACATATTCCAAATTCATACAGATTATGCTCTACATTTCGCGCCATTCGTTCAGGAACCGAGTTCGCGCGCTTGAATAAAAGATGGCGGACACATGTCTCTAATGCACTCATCAATTATTTCGCGCGCTCACTCGTCGTGAGCCTCCCTTTAGCGCAACGTTTTGATAACGTCGCGAGATTCGGCTGTTACGTTTTCATGTTTTATGTACTGTCTGAACTCTGGAGCTGTGTAGGGTTATGTGGGTTTATAGGATTTTATGTTATATGTGTATTTATTTGGTTTATTACTTTAACTACAGGTTTTGAAGGTGATCCACACGTCTCTTACCATATAATTGTTTCGGCAATTTTCTTAGATGTTTAGCCTGGCTGAAGACCATCAATTATAAATATTGAGTTTCTTCCGTGTCTCGTGGGTTCCGGCTGCCATTTGTAGATCTTTTACAGTCGTTACAGGTAGCCAGTGGCCCAAAAGTCTAACTGCAAAAAAATAAATAACTCTGAAATGTGGAAGAAAGACATGCAATGATGCCATGTTCGCCATCGAACCAATAAGTAAGACAAGGCAACAAAAAAGATAGGTAATAACCACAATTCCATTTAAAAACTAATAACTGATCTCCGCA
Organism: Xestia xanthographa; assembly: GCA_905147715.2. Classification (NCBI taxonomy): domain Eukaryota; kingdom Metazoa; phylum Arthropoda; class Insecta; order Lepidoptera; family Noctuidae; genus Xestia; species Xestia xanthographa. Next base: position 7,858,065 of record LR990664.1, on the reverse strand, counting down.
AAACGGATATGTAAACTAACAAGTACGCGAGATACGATTCAGAACCAAGGGTTCTTTGGCGATCAAACACGGCTAGGGAATTGAGTGAGTTCTACTACTGTACACACCAACTGAATAACATTCTTCTTACACCATTATAAACCTTGACGACTAACAAATAAGGGTGTGGTACGGTATTAGATTCGACAGTGGTTGGAAAGTCTTGTCGAACCAATTTGTGATACCCGTAGATATCGGCGGCCATTGAAATTGAACGAGCATGTTTGCTTGGCTTTTTAAGAGCGTATGGGGTTTAGAAAAGGTTTGCGTTCTTCTATTTTGATAAATGCTTAATTCTTATCGGGGTGAGTTGAAATATTCTGGGCATTATAGTGCCGGTTTATAAACTGTGAGCTAAAGTTTAGTAGATATAATTTAATGTTTACAAAAAGTAGTATAGTGAACAGCGCCATTTATGATACATTGCATTCTGAATCGCGCTATAGTCATCCGCGACTTAGAAACATATAGGAGAACCCGGCAAAACTGTAGGGCAGAGCCCACCAGATCGTACAGTCGAAAGATCCTACTTTTCTATGAGGAATGAAGAACCTTACACCCTGGTTAATTTATATAAATTATCACTTCCTTATCGTGTGGTTGCTTCACTTGGTGTCAGAGTTTTGATACCGCATAAGGGCCTCTGACTTGGTTTTACACGTCGTTAAGAAATATCTCTCAAGCGTGCTGGTTTCCTCATGATGTTTTTTCACCGAAGCAAGTGATAATTATATAATATGCATATGTATCCGAAAACTCAGAGGTTAGGTTTGAAATCGAAACATAATGACTTAATTAATAAATTAATTATATATCTCAGATACAATACAACATCATTTGGTCGGTCCTCTGATCAGACTAGTAATTTAACAAATAAATTCTAAGCTTGACTACCAATTCCCAAACCCTTAACTACCATTCCAGCTCAGTAAATGTTTAATCACCTAATTTGGCCACAAATTACCTGCAGGGTTGCTATCAGCTATCGGTAGCCAATATTAATAGCGTTCGTTCGGAGACAGAGTGTAGTCTAAAGTGAACAAATAAGACTACACGGCACTACTTATCAACTGGAGTTGTGGGAGGGGTAACCTAAAAGTGTGATCCTTGGGGTGGCTGTTACGTGTTGGTATGGAGTTTGATGGCTATTGCTATTCTATGGATTCCCGAGGAGGCTTGTTTCTCAGTGGTAACGTAAATCCGGGGCTGCGGGACTGTTCGAAAGAGATACCGTGGCCCCGGAACACAAAGGGCGATGAAGGAACATGGATGGGTTTTAATCAGTTAAAGTCTGACACTCCCGCCCAGAGCAGGAGGAGTCATTTAATGATTTCGCATCCGATAAAAAAAAAATTGTTACGTAAATATACAGATTACTATATATACAGCTACTTCCCGGAGATTGCGATTTTTCAACGTTTTAAAAGTATGTAGAATCGAGGAATTTAATTGATAAGCCACTTTCACTACTATCCAATTTTGCACTTTGATACATTCACGAGTACGAATATTACCGACTAAACCCGATTTGCATTACACGGTTAAAATAAGAATAGTGGCAATTGGATTATCAATTAAAGTCCTCGACTTTACCTACGAAAATCTAGGTCTGAAAAATAACTTTCACCAATTTTGTTGCTGAATAAAATTATAGTAGATCAAAGACTACCGCTATTGATATTTTGTACCGACAAGAGCTTCCATCACAGTTAACTAGTGTCAAAACCTGTGAAAAAAAAAAAAACACCACCACCAGCACCACCATATTTTCACTGTCGTTCCCTACTAACTAAGCTCGTCCATAAGCTCTGTATAAAGTAGTAAAGTTAAGTGTAAAGTTTGTAAAAATATTTGACAATCTAACCGGATTTTTGAAGTGAAAACTTTTTTAGGCGCGTTGAGCACTTTTTGGGTGAAGGAAAAACATTGAACTCATCGTCACTTGACGTAACGTGCGGACACGCTTCGTAGCACTCGTAGCCGATCCGCTACGGCGTAGCACGACATGGACGTGCGCGGGGCTCAAAAACCGTAGCAGTGCTACGACTGGGGCGGGGCCTGTGTACTTTTTGTTTTCACTTCTATCGGCAGTCCCCAAAGAACGCTCCGATTGTTTTTTTTATTCATTTTCAGTAGTTTAGTAATTCATTTTCAGCCACTTTCTATCTGCATACAAACCTCCTCCACACGTAACCGAATCCCCAGTGTATTCGTTATCTTCGGGTCCGTCTTAATCACGGTCGGGCGACCATCAGTCAGGAGCCGGCTAATTGCCACATTTGTAGGTTCAAACTACCCTGTTACCCACACAATAGATACCTTTGTTGTTTGAGGGAGGGGGCACAGTGGTTAGCTTCGCGAATATTTAGGAGTTTTATTTGGGTCAAAATTGGAGCTCGTGGTTAAATAGTAACAGCCGTTCGGGTCGATCTTAAGATTAAGTCGCACTTGCGTAAGTTGGTCTGTGGATGGGTGACCGCCCATTACATACCGAGTTTCATCCGTGCCTTGGAAAGCACGTTACGCCGTTGGTCCCAGCTGTCATTTGTAGATCTTTGACAGTCATTACAGGTAATCAGTGGCACGAAAGTCTGACAACCAGTCATACCAAAGGGTATCGTATTACCCAGTACTAAGTGGGTTGTTGAGGTCAGATAGGCAGTCGCTTAGACTGTCATCCGGTTAGGCTGGAACCCAATATAGTTGAGAAAATGCTACGCAGCTGATGATTTGGGTCAAAATTGTGCCTTATTCCTCTTTGTGAACATGATGAGGAGCAAGACGTTTTCGTGCCTTTTGTGTCCCGGCACGTCTTAGGACCAAAAATTCGAAGACATGTTTTTTTTTTACTCACCAGCACTGACTCCGCGTGGTGGATTATAGATTACAGCCTATTCGCTCTCATAGAGAGGAGGCCCAGTTTCCAGCAATAGGAACTTTACAGGCTGATTATGCTTCTTCGTGTCTGGGACAACAGTATTCATTGGTTGAGCCAACACATCTCCACTTCCACGGCGTCGTCGGTGGCAGCGCAGATATAATTTTGACTGAATGTTTTGAGGCACAGAGGGCAGGATAGGAGGTTGAACATACTATGTAGTTGGCGACACAAGTGTTATTAGATGTCTAAAGTCAGGAGTATCTGATCAATTTCAACTTGCTTGTTTCATTTTAGATTGTCTCAGCCGCAGAAATGAATCGGTTGGCTTAGCAAGAGCATGCAATCTATTCTCGAACTCCTTTCCTGCCCTCTTAGCCCAAAAACATACAGCCTTGTGAGCATAGTGAACTCTGTGCTGCCAGCGACGACGAAATGGCAGTGCAGACCTTTTTTTACTTTACACATATCAACAGCACTCTTCACTGACCGCTGCTCGCTCCTCTCAAGCCAACACTCCTACCTAATTCAGGCGCGATAGGTCTCATTAGACCCGGCTCCTCTAAACCTGGTCCATTGTTAGCCCCGCAGCGGCTAGTAAATTATGTATTGACAACACCAGCGAATATGGACCCCTAGTGAGGCGACCTGCTTCTTTAGTGGGACGAAATATTATTATGTTGGTATGAAAAAGTTCGCTTTTTGTATTGGTAGTGCCGTCTCTGTTAAATCATATTTTGTTTAACATACAGGCAGTTTAACACTGACCTGCGAATTGCAAAAAAACCTAAGAAAATTTGAATTTCGCTGGCTATCGTGGCGAATGAACATTTTTATTTAAACTAATAATATTTAATGAATAGCAAGAAAACTGCTCGTTTCATTTATAATTTAGTCATCATCATCATCAGCCTTTAATGTTCCCACTGCTGGGACACAGGCCTCCTCTCTATGAGAGAGAATAATAATTTATTCACATTCAATGTTTTCTGTGAAGTCAATCTAAGATAAATCTTAGAGCATTTTAAAAAATGCTATAAAATTGACTGTTGAAATTTGAAATTCTTTCACGTTTCGTCAAGAAGACTACAATAAAATCTAGTTAGTCATCATTTAACAGAGAACCGTTTAGAACACAATAGATTCCATAAAAAGCCGTTGTTTCCCCAATTTGATCAACAATAGACACGCCAAACGAAATGGCGAGTAGAAAGTAGAGTCAGTCAACCATGATACTGCTAGCTGCTATCTATAAGAGGTTAATTACTAGCTTTTTTGCAAGGATACCGGTAATAGTTCGGTAATTGTTCCACGGGGTCGCAGTTGGTTGGGATTTGTGGCTATTTAAAGGACTGCAAGTTTTTTAAATGTCCTGACACTTCACACTGCATCTGAAAGTTTGTTCATCCCAAATACTTGATTACGGAAATAAATAACAACCTTCTTACAAGAACTCTTTTACGGTCATTTACCTCCCTTGAAATAAGAATAGACCACAAATGCAAACCAAATAAATCAAAACAAAAATGCTTGCACCTTAATAGCGAAAGTTCCAAACATATTTTACGTTAATGTACTTCGCTGTTGTTAAAACAAGGCAATATTAAAGCACCACACTACGGCACATTACCACCTTGTAAAATATAGAGGTGGCAACCCCGGCCGACTGAGATTGGCTCATTAATTTAACAGCGTGCAACACTTAAGCCAGGCGTACCAACATTTTCGCAAATGAAGTGGCGGGAATACCTTACCAACTAAAAATTACCGTTACATAACCTCAAAATTTTGAAATCTAGTCCTTCTTCTCTTCAGTTTAAGAGTTGTATTTTAGTTTTCTGTTGGTATTAGTAGCGTGGTTTGACGAGGGTAGGTCTAAGCTTGTATTGTCGACGCTGTACAGGTAGGGGAATATTCGGGTCTTTGATTTGTTACGTAATCTTTTGCTCGATATTACTCGCTTAATTGATGTAGTTAATTTAGATTTAGAATTAAATAAGAGATACGTTTGTATTTTATGCGTCTGGTACAAAAGTAAGCCTTACTGATGATTTTCACAATCACTAATTAAGTATTAAAAATCAAAGGTTCTCGGTTTTAGAGTAACTGATTTTCATTATAAGTGTAAAGTATTAAAGAAACCATCAGCAATCAGAATAATGTTGTTAATTGCTCCTAGTTGTTCAATTCAATACATCAAAATTCACATAAGCAAATAATTACTTTCTACATTTATAAGTTTAACATTGACTTTAAATCTGCACGTGTATTTGTTCTAAACTATTAATCAAGATTGCAACAGTTTGGGTGGACTTTGTTAATAATAGGTCTGTACGTGAGTAATCCATAATCATTAATAACGATTAAATATTAGTAAAATAAATTCAACAATTACCTACTAAGTACCTATAATGACCTTGCTTTATGACAGCTAAGATCAAAAAGGGTACAAAGAGGTGGCACTCTACTTTGTCCCCTGTGACAGAGTGACAATAGCGATGACGGATGAGTCATAAATGATTTCGACGGACATCATCATTTTATTTAATAAATAAAATAAAAAAGCCTGTTTATTCCTTGCTTGATTTTTACAATATTAACTTATTTCTAGTGGGATGTGTTAGTGGGTTAGTTTCTTGTTTTGAATGTAGTTGTTAGTTTAGTTAGTTTTCTTCATTTGCAAGGACCCCAGTTTGGGTAAAGGCCTCCTCCAAAGCTGCCCATATGTGTCTCTGTCTTTAGCTATTTGGCTCCAATTTGAGCCGGCTGTTCTTATAATCTCGTCCTCCCACCGTGTTAGTGGTCTTCCTCTGCTTCTTTTCCCTTGCGGGTCCTTCCATGTGGTCGCTCTTAGGGTCCATCGTTGGTCTGAAAGCCTCGCAAGGTGGCCTGCCCATTTCCATTTTAGCTTTTGTGCATAGGTCAAGGCATTTTTAGATTTCGTTATAGCTCTCATTTTATTTATATTTGTTTATTATTATTATTTTGTATTATAATTTTATATTCGTTTATGACCGCATCACTCTGGGCCCTATCAGAATACCAGCACTGTGACTTTTTTTTAAACTGTCACAGCACCTTGCTGAGATAGGAGCCTTTTGGCCTTGCACAGAACTATTTTGTTTTTTTTTTTCTTGTTTACTTTTTTATATAATTTTGTCATGTCTATTCTATCTTTTTGTTTCTGTTATGTCCTGTGTAAGTTCAATAAATACTTTTATTTCTTTCTTTTTTCATTTTCCTACCCTTATCCGAATTTATTTGAGGTCGGCGCAGCATGATTCTTTCATAGATATTTTTTGGACTGAAATAAGCTACCGAAATGATGTTACCAAATTCTGCTGAAGGAACAACAACTTTTCTAAATGGTAATTGGTTATTCCAAATTATATCAGGCAAATTAAATACCTACGTTTTGTACCTACTAACATAGAGCGGGGAGCTCGTAGCTAAATAATAACATCCACACGAATGTATCTTCAGGTTAAGCCGCGCTTGCCAAGGTCGGTATATGGATGGGTGACCGTCATAACATACCTACCGATTTTTCTGATTCGATGTGGTCAGCATCCAGTCTAACCGGATGCAGCTGAATACCAGTAGGTATTTGACAGACTGCCTATCCGGCCTCCACAACCCAGTTAGTCTTTGTACTGGATAATACGATACCCCCTTAGTAAGACTGGTTGTCAGACTTTCGAGCCACTGGCTGTAGATCTTTGACAGTCGTTACAGATAACGACTGTCAAAGATCTATAAATGACAGCCGAGACCAACGATTTAACGTGCTTTCCGAGGCACAGAAGAAACTTGGTATGGTCACCCATCCACAGAACAACGCGAGCCGCGAAGAACGCGGCAAGTGCGGCTTAACCTGAAGATCGACTTGAGCGGCTGTTATTATTTAGCCACGAGCGCCTCAAATGTCATTACGTATCTAATAACTTATATTATCACAAACACCCTAAATTTCCTAACACCGCCATATGCGAACCTTGTAAACGCTATCATTGACAATAATAAGGGTGCATTCAGAGCTGCAGGTCTCAGCGGACCCGTTGTTTTTATGGCCACTCGTTTATATTAATGCCACTAAATAATTCGGAACAATGCCACTAAGTTGTGATTTTAATGATTGTAATCTGTGTGCACATGTGACGTTTCATTATGGTTTTGTTTGGTGATGGTGTTGCGGTTATATAAGGATACTTTACGAATTTTGTGTGAAAGATTCACCAATTAGTAAAAACCTAAACTTCTTTCTTCTTTAATTTATGTTAGCCTAGTACTTTTTCTAAGGTAACTTATCAATGTGCTTGAACTAAAAATTCTTAAAAAAATATTGTTATAATCTTATCTTACTAACTATACCTAACGTTGATAAAGTTTAAAGTTCCACACAAAAAGAAACGTGGGACGAGTTGCGGAATGAAAATATTATTTATTTTGATTTTCATCAACTCGTCCCAAATGGGCCGTGGGCATGTGGGACGAATTGATTGCCGCGCCCATACGCCTTTCTCAGTCTAACTGGATGCAGCTCAATAAGTATTTTACATGGAATTACTACCTATCTGACCTTCACAACCCAGTTACTGGTTACCACGATAGGTGCTCCTTGGTAAGACTGGTTGCCTGACTATCGGGCTTCTAACTACCAATCATCATCATCAGCCTACAAAAGTCCATGGCTGGACATCTCTTCAATCGCACTCCACTTACATAACTCGATTCTCGGAAACTCTCATCCAGTTGCTACACTGTGGAGATTATCGCTCAACCGATCCTGAGGGCGCCTTATGCTTGCTGATTCGCGGTCACCGCTCAAGAACACATTTAGCCATAACAACTGCCAAACATCGGCGACATTGCATAAAATTCCCAATCGACATGCTCTTCATAATTATATACCATTTTTTGCGCAAAATATTGTAGAATCCACTCACACTGTACGTCAGCATATTACATACCCCTTATATACAGCGGGCGTTATATACAGGGCGTTTAAATTAAGTTGTCTATTAATGTCGGGCGGCTGGCGTTATCGGGCCAATTATAATTCACCACGCAAATGACACCGTCATTACGGGCCGTTCATAACCGGCTTAACTGTGTAGCCGGATGCCCAGGTAGGGACGGCAAAAAAAGGTGAGTAATTTTGAGAAAACAATTTCACTCAGGCCTCAGTCTATCGCAGTTTCGCAGAGCATTACTGGAAGTATTATGCTATAAAACGTTGTGTTTTTTTTATCATGGGACATAACTCGACACACTATTCCCAAACCACTGTAACTCCTGGGCCCCAAGTCTGCTATTTTTATAAAATTCGTCATTCCTACACGACGCCATTGTCATTTTGGTAAAAGTTCATAGTCTGCTAAGTTCATAATGATAGATCACTGGTCGGTCAATGGTCTCGTAATAGAATTGTGTTGGAATGATATTGTTGTATTGCCATTTTTAAAACCCGGTGGTAGAAATGATTTTCGAAAAACTACTATTAAAATTGAACATTTATTCATGCCAGATTTCATTTTATATATTTTTACATATTATTTATTAGTGTTTTAAGCCATCTGAATTAATAAGAAGTTCGTAAATAGGAAAAAACATTAAAATGTTCAACGCGGATTAATGTAAAACTTAATATTTTATCTGTATAAATGTCAAAGTCAAATGTGACATTATAGTTTACTCTCGTGTATCTGTTTTTGTTTCTAGCGGCCGGTGTTTGTTATTGTATTTATTTTCATTTGAGTGTTCTAGTTAGATTTTTGTTTGTATATTTTAACCCTTATGTGGAGGAGCTCGTGGCTAAGTAATAACAGCCGCTCGGGTCAATCTTTAGGTTAAGCCGTGCTTGCCTAAGTTGGTCTGTGGATGGGTGACCACCCTTACACACCGAGTTTCCTCCGTGCCTCGGAAAGCACGTTAAGCTGTTGGTCCCAGCTGTCATTTGTAGATCTTTGACAGTCGTTACAGGTAGGTAGTCAGTGGCCCATAAACACCAGTCTTACCAAGGGGTATCGTATTTCCCAGTACTAACTGGGTTGTGGAGGTCAGTTAAGCAGTCGCTCCTTGTAAAATACTGGTATTCAGCTGAATCCGGTTAGACTGGAAGCCGACCCCAACATAGTTGGGAAAAGGCTAGGCAGGCAGATGATGATTTTAACCCATAGGTAACATGCATTTACAATCTTGCCTGCAGTTGTTGAACTCTAAAGGCTGCTTTACGCCGGGGCAACGCTATGCGATATTGCAGCATGCCACATGGCAGCATGCTACAATATTTTAAAATGTTGCACATTGTGGCAAGAATCGTGTGGCTTGGCAACACCTTGCGTCATGCTGCTAAAGTTACTTCATCAGCCATAATCTACGGTGTCTTGTCCCCTCGATCAATCAAGTTGGTAGACCAAAACACTCCAATAAAATATACAGCATGATACTTTGAAAAAGGCACGATGTTGCCTCGGCGTAAAATACGCTGCCGCATACCGCAATTGCTGCATTGTATCGTTATTTGTAGCACACCATAATACGACGCACGCCACAACATGTAGCATGCTGCAGTGCCGCACAGTGTTGCCCCCAATGATATTCTAAGGTAGCTTTACGCCGGGGGCATCACTGTGCGGCATTGCAGCAAGCTACATATTGTGGCGTGCGTCATCTTTTGGTATGATGCAATTAACCACGGTGAGCGGCAATTGCGGTATGCCGCAGACTATATAACACCGAGGCAACATCGTGCCTAGATAATTTTCAAAGCATCCCAAACATAACCTATAAACTGTATGACGCACCAAGATTGTGGCATGGAATCCATAGTGTTTGGATAGAAGCTGTGACAGTCTGATACATGACGCAAGTTGTTGCAATGCCGCACAATGTGCAACATTTTAAATTATTGTAGCATGCGCCTTTGTGGCATGTTCCAATGCCGCACAGTGTTGCCCCAGTGTAAAGTATAAACTAGCCATATTATACAGATATGTTATTACACCTACAAAACCACGGAAAAAAGTGTGCCGCGGGGCAGAGCCAGCTCACATATACGCAGTAACGCAGAATAAAGGCAAAACAGGCCAATTGGCACGTTTTTGACTCTTCACGATTGCGCGCTCACAACATATCTGTTTAAGGTGAATGCTTCGACCAGCCCGCGAAATTCAAATTTTCTTACGTTTTTTGGCAAATTGCAAGCTAGTGCAAGGTTATGTTGATTAAAATATTGGACGCGATTGTAAGACGTATGTAGTAACAGAATTATAATCATCAAAACCATCAATACAACCCTCCAAGTTCATAAAGGTCTAGCAATGACTTTGACCTTAAAAAAATCGTTTCTCGACCTTTATGAACTTGGAGGGTTGTACTGATGGTTTTGATGATTATAATTCTGTAACTACATACGTCTTACAATCGCGTCCAATATTTTAATCAACATACAACCTAGCACTGGCCTGCAATTTGCCAAAAACATAAGAAAATTTGAATTTCGCGGGCTACCCTGGAGCATCAGCCTTAATAGAATATCGTTGGTTGCCCCGGTGTAAAGCAGCCCTATGTAAAGCATGTGTGCTGCAAACACCTGCAAAAAATCAATTTACTTTTTTACCTAACTGCATTTGGCATTTGGCTGCATTGGGACGACCCGATTGGCGCAGTGGTAGTCAGGCTGCCTTACGTTCTTAGGGTTCCGGGTTCGAATCCCGGTCGGAGCAAATGTTTGTGTGATGAGCATGGACATTTGTTTCCGAGTCATGGATGTTTATATGTATAATAAGTATGTATTTACAAACAAAAAGTATCTATGTAGTATATTAACTATCTGGTGTCCACGATACAAGCCTCGTTGCTTAGTGTGGCACTAGATGGCGCTGTGTGTAATGTCGAGCAATATTTAATATTTATTTATTTAGGTAAACGTAGATTAACTTATATTTAATTACTGTTCTTGACATATACAAGAAATAAAGCATCTAAATTTATAAAGTAAGAAATTAATTCTATTTTCTATTTTTTATTCTAATAATCACTCATCATGAGTATTTAGAACAATTGCTTAGAATAATGCTCTTTAATAACGCTCTTCGTCAGTCCAACACGATCCTATTGTCATTTTGGTAAAAGTTCGTAGTCTGCTAAATTCATAGTGATCGATCATTGTCCGGACAATGGTCTCGTGTTGTAATGACTTTGTTGTATTGCCATTAATATAAGACCCGTTAGTAGAAATGATTTTCGAAAAACTACTATTACATTTGAACATTTATTCATGCCAGATTTCATTTATTTACATATTACTTATTAGTGTTTTAAGCCATCTGAATTAATAAAAAGTTCGTAAATAGGAAAAAACATTAAAATTTTCAACGCGGATTAATGTAAATTTAATATTTTATCTGTTTATATGTCAAAGTCAAATGTGGCATTACTGTTTACTGACGTTTATTTGTTTTTGTATCTAGCGGCCGGTGTTTTGTTATTGTATTTATTTTCATTTGATTAGTACTACTACTAGTTAGATTTTTGTTTGTATATTTTTACCCCTAAGACGACCCACTGACCGAGAAGCCTATATTTATTGATTTTATACAAAATGGTGATAATTGAGCAAATTTCGGATCCACTTGATTATTTGGAAAACCACCAATGAAGGGCGAAGTTTATCGAAGGTAAAGATCTTGCAATTATTTGTTTTGACCATTAACGCCCCACTTTATGGGCAAAGTATGTCGCCCGATGTTACAAAATATATATTTTTTTATAGAAACAGACCATGTACCCTCTCGAAGTTGCTCAATCAAGGCTGGATGCTATTGAAGCCAGGAACGAGGCGACTTTAAAACATGCTCGGGCAGGCCATCAACAACTCAGCTGCTGCATTGATGGACAGCTCCACCACAGAAAAAATGGTGAACCATAGAGGCCACTGTGTGCCAAAAAAGGTAATTACTAATTACTGTTGATTTATAGGTAAGTCATTCACCTTTAGGTAATGGTTTCACCCAAAATCGGAACTTCTACTCATTGTGTGTGCTACCAACATACCCACAATAAGTATTATGGAGCATTGAAAACAAAACAATAAAAATTATAATAATTAATATGACCCCTCCATCTAAGCTTATAAGCTTGTGTTAGGTTTAGGCTCAATCAGTAGTAGTACATTGGCCAGAATCTGACATCTTGATTGTAACTCTGATACTAAGCACTAGGTTACACAACATGCTATAAAAGAAGTTGCAACTTTTGTATTAAACTTAATTTTGTTTTCACACAAACTCTGCAGAATTATAATGTCATGACAAAATGATTAAATGAAACAGTGTTCATAAAAAGAGTATTAATTTATTTTAACCTATAAGTATACCCGTAATTACAGGAATAACAATGTTCTGTTCCCGGACTTGAAACATTAAATCATATTTTGTCAATACTGTGGTCACTGTGGATCTGTAACAAAGAGTTAAATCATTTTATTAATACTTAGAGCATTTTCGTACTTCATTAGAACATTAAGGTAGGTTTACAGTACATACCTGCTAATTTAATTTATGCATTTCTCCACAGTCTGTCAAGAAGAGCCTGCTGCAGTGCCCGACCTTCAAGAAGATCCCGATTCACCCTTTGATGGTTTTGATAATTAGGTGCTGCATTATTATTTTCCTCCTAAATTAAAAGACAGATTAGTGATTAATGACAAGACTGTTATTATTTTTATTAAAAGGTAATATTTGTGATTTGTTATTCAAATGATGATTAAAATTAAAATATTGAAGATCTTTTTGATTTGTATGAAGACTGATTTTGATTTGTTATTATTATTACATTAGATATTGTAACTTGTCTTTTGTTTTATGTAGTACTTATATTTACATTTCAAGTTTTTCAATTGACTTGAAATTCAAGTTTAAAATGTTAAATAAATATTTAGTTTATGAGAAATAAAGATTATTTTAAATGTTGATTTTTAACATAGCAGTATTATTTTAAATTCCATCTTCATTCTAAGTGAAATGTGGAATGTAAATCACCTATTGCAAGCCAAGTACTTCTAGATAAACTTCATCAGGTGGCAACGGTGCTCTTGCCATGTATGGAATGTTGTGCAATATGTAACATGCATTCACAATCTTGCCTGCAGTTGTTCGACTATAATGTAAAGCATGAACTGCAACCTGAAAAAATCAATTTACTTTTATAAGTACAACCGCAGGTAACTTAACTTTTATTTAATTAATACTGTTCTTGACATAAACTATTGCATCTAATCATTGTTATTGAGTATCTAAAACAATAAATTGCTTATAATAATGGGTCTTTACCTGAAACATGCTTCTAATACGCTGCAATGGGGAATGAGTTCTTCAATTTATTAACCTCCATATGAGTTCTTTCCAAGGCGAAACGACTTTACAAATTCCGCCTCGGGAATATCTTAAAAGGGTTCAAATAATCCCTTTAGGCTCAAAACGTCTACTCTCCCAAAACATCCACTCTCCCAAAACGTCCATCATTCGCGTCAAGCGAAGGGCACGACGACGTCTTCTGCATTCCGCCCATCTTCTTTCTCTAGCATCCACTGCGTTGGCTAGCTCGAGAACATTTTGTTCGTAGTGAATTCATTGTCTCCATTCAATATTCCACAAACACGATCGAAATAAAAGCAATGATTGCACAATGACGTTCCACTGATAGGTTAGTGATCAAAAGAACTGTCAAAACTTTAGCAGATTACCGCTCTATGTTAGTCATTGTGTACGAGATTACCATTCTAAAACAGTGGTTGTTCATTGGAAAGCCATAATGACGCCATTATATTAGTAGATTACCAAACTTGTCAAAATCAACAAATAGAAGATCAACGATAGATCATTCTGACACTATTGTAATAGCAGACTTGATTTGCGTTGGCTGGCTCGAGAATATTTTGTTCGTAGTGAATTAATTGTCTCCATTCAATAATCCACAACCACGATCGAATTAAAAACCATGACCGCACAATGACGTTTCAATGTTATGTCAATGATCCAAAGGAACTGTCAAAATTTTAGCAGATTACCGCTTATGTCAGTCATTCATTTGTCATTGTGTACGAGATTACCATTCTATGCCATTTCTTTCGATGGAGTGTCAGTGGTTGTTCATTGGAAAGCCATAATGACGCCACTAAATTAGTAGATTACCAAACTTGTCAAAATCGACAATTATGAGATCAATGAACGACTATTCTGACACTATTGTAATAGCAGACTTGAGGCCCAGGAATCAACAGTGGCGACCACCAGAAAAGCGCCGAGACAATGCAGCTTGACGAAGACCCAGGGAAACAATTTAAATGTTTTCGATCCCGCAAAGAAATTATTCAGAAAAGAATAGCGGAGGAGTAGAAAACACATGAGACAGAACAAAACCCTATCAACAAGAGACAGAACAAAACAAGGCCAATAGGCACAAAGGGAGGTTTACAATTGTCCGTATAGTAAATAACTCTGGATGTAACCTACAGTACATCAGTCTACCAAAGACTGCACTCCCATAAAATATAATGCAGATTGTTCATATTCGCAGTATTGTGGTGGCCCGTATGTCCCCAGCCGTAACCGAAGGGGAACGGTGCATTGTTATTTTAATTGTGACTGTAATTGCGGGTATCTAAGAGCTACGTCTTGATTTCCTCTTGCCGAAATGGAAGAGAAATTTAATATAAATCCTCGCTGCTCTGAGCGGGTTATAATTGGAACGATACGTCGGGTCAGGTTAGAAAGAGGGTTACGTTCGGAACAATTTTCTTTTTTTTTTTCAAGTTCCTAACCTAACCCGCGACCGGGTTAGGATTTCGGGTCAGGTTTTCTTTGAGCTTCCTTAGCCAACTCTCTTCACCCAAGATATCATCTATTTTCGTTACTGCTGTCAAAACAAGAAAACAGCTAAATATTATTATATCCTTATCCGTGTTACTTGCTGTCGCTACACAGGGTGGTAGAAGTGGGCGGGCTGCCACCCCGCGGCCCTCACCCCGTTAAACAAAGCCGAGCCAATTATTATTAAATATTCGCAGCTCAATTTATGTCGCTGGTAATCGTAGCGGGACAATGAGCGTGATAACCGGCCCGTAATTAGCGGCCTTAATTAATGGCTTTATCATTCTTTTTTTGAACTAAATATGCTTATGTTAGTGCAGTGCAATGCAGGATTCGCTAAATTAAGTACAGAAAGAAAGTTCATAAATGGAGAGACATTGACAACATGATTCTAAAAATCTAAATGGACAAAAATAAATAAACTGTTACCATAAATTCAGTATCGTCCATTCATCTTAGAAATTCTTCGTCGGTTATATAAAAGAACGATTGTTTCATACGATAGTGCAACCGGTAAGTTGCATACGGTCAAAATATATTGAAAACTCATAATTTATGTCACTGGTCTATACTTATATTGACTTGAGTAAAAGTAATTTTTTAAATTCTTTAAATTCGATTTTTGTCTGTAGTTGAGCAATTGCTTGAAGTTAGAACTGTCAAAAGTTAGAATTCTTAGCCTTGCTTTCTTTGATGGTCCTTTGGTTTTATAATGCGTTCAAATTCTTGTCTATTGAATTTTTCCATTTTAAGTATATGAGCTCGGACGAAATCTCACCACCACTACGACTCTTTGTGCTTGCAGCATTCGGCCGCTAATCAACCAATAGCATCGCAGCATCTGACCCCTTGTTTTTGTTAATGAAATAAAAAAAAAATAAAAAAAAAAATACTTTATAAAAAAAAAACATAAAAAAATAAGACCAATAATTATTCTTCTTCTTCGTGTTGATGATTCATTTAGGGTGGTAAACAGTGGAGATCGTGTGCAAGGGATTTTGTTTTAAAAATGAGCAGATTTTATCCGAGCTCATGCTACATACTGAAACTGTGTCTATTCATTGTTTCCCGATTAATAAAAATATACATTTAGGCATTATTTCGATATTTTGGCGAAGGGCTACGACTTATATGTATCATGCATGTAGGCTACAAATAGCCTACGAATCTGAAACAGTTAAAAACTTCACCCCCATAAAAAATGGCCAATCACAAATTAGCATTGCCTGACTTAATTTCACTCAAATCTTTTCAAAAAGCGCATCGCTTAATACCAATTTAAATATTCTGAATCACTGACTCACTAATATTAAACAGGTGTAATGCTAGGTGCAATTCTTGATCCACCCCTACCAGTTGTGCATGTGTATGTCGATTGTAGGTACCTGTTCAGATTTTCTGAGGCACCTGTACATGGATTAGCCACGTGTCATCTCATTGTGTTGGTGTCAACTTAAGTTAGAATGACACAGATAGAGGGTTCTCACGTATTTTGTAATAAAAAAAACAAATTGGGAAATTTTAGTACCGCAGTCCTGAAATGTATCTGCATCTAGCTAGAGCATATGGTTGCTTATTTGGAAAATTATGGTAATCGATATGTATGTAGACGTACCTGCTGCAATTATAATTATGTGTTAAATTTCAGGAAAGCTGGTAGACAGTTTGTGGACTGTCCTTCAAACACCGAATTTTCACAGATAATATTGAAGTACTAACTGGCTTGTGGTAGTCTTTCCATGTAAAATACTAGTATTCAGCTGCATCTGGTAAGACTGGAAGCTGACCCCATCATAACAAAGGCTAGGCAGATGATGAATGTTCTGAAGTACTTATCTGTAAAATGTCGGTGTCCGCAATCAATCCGGTATCTGTCCGTGCCGGTTTGCCTGAACTTTAACGGATCGCCCGGTCTAGATACTTATTATAATCAGATAAAGTATCATTCCTTAGCAAATATACACCTGAACTGAACCTAAGTAACATAAAGACACACAATTATGAATAAAATGAGCTCCAATACAGGTAATTGGGTATCTTTCAATATCTTATTGCCATAATATTTCCATCAAGTATAATAATAGTTCACATCCGAACGTAGTCAACGGTATAATATCCTCAAATTATACAATTTCACGCCAAACGGGTGTCGCGTAATCCATTCGCCGATTTGCCGCCAATTAAGTTGCGTTGCTAGGCAACCGCGCCAAACTGTCATGGTGGATGCTCATAGTTTCTGATATAAATGTGACTGGCCAAATTGGAGCTTATTTTTTAAAATATATAAAAGTGCATTTGCCTTTAGTATGAAATTAAAAATTAAGAGCTGGGCAATGATATTTAATTAAACAGATATGTTATGAGCGCGCAATCGTGAAGACTCGAAAACGTGTCAATTGGCCTGTTTTTCCTTTATTCTGCGTCACTGCGTGTATGTCAGCTGGCTCTCCCCCGCGGCACACTTTTTTCGGTGGTTTTGTAGGTGTATAACATATCTGTTTGTTAGAATATCATTGGAGCTGGGTATAACTTTTATGATCAGTATTCGAAAGAAAAATCTTTTTTATAGAAGCCATCGAAAAGATTTTTCGTTTGTTGTAACGTGTGTATAAAATCTTTTCACCAGCTACTGTAAATAGTTAGTTGAGTTTATTGTACTATTGTTGATATCTAAATTGAATTGAACTACTTTGTAAACTTTTTAAAACATTAGTCAATTAAATCTTCCTTGTTTATGTTTAATTTTTATACTGAAATTGCTGAACTTTCCCTTTATCTTCTCTTTTCTTAGCTTCAAGTTACTTTCTCAACTATTCTAGCACTATTTATTTAATTTCTGCAACATACCTAAAAGCAACTAGATTGGCTTTTGTCGAGGAGCGAAACCAACTTCCAAAACACGCCAATCATTCATTCACCCAATCCCTTTGTACTTGCACCAAAAAGTTTTTGTTTCATAAAACCTTTTCTCGCTCAGATCATGGCGCGCTAACTGGCGTTTAACTATGCAAAACGTTATTCGGAAAATGGAATCCGGTTCAAAACCGTGCAGCTACCATTTTGTTAATAGTTTAATCTGCAGCGGTGATCCGCGGGCAACCGCATGGAATAACTACATGTGAATATTTTACTAGGCTGTTCAGTTAACTGCCTTTGCCTGCGGGCCGCGAGTTGCGATATGTTTTTCCTTCGTTTAAGCGTGATTCGTTTTTTAAATATTGGTGGAGTTGGTGCCTTGGTTTATCATACTGAGAGATATTTAATCTGCTTACAATGAAGAGGGGCGTTGTTCAGCGGCTGGAGAATACATTGATAACTATAACATTATATCGTTGGTCCAGAGGTCCCAAGAGCGACTGCTGAGCATGAGGTCCTGGGTTCGACTCCCGGGTCGGGCAAAGTGCTATCTATATATTTATATGTTTTTCAACAGGTTTCTCAGTAGTCTGAATTCATGTACAGTTGATGACAATAGACAATATAACATGGAACTTAAACATAACTGGCGAAATATGGGTGTACTATTAGGTAGGTATACCCCTGCCTTATCCTTCGAGGATTACAGGCTTGATGTTATGATGTGTATTATCAATTTAAAAAAATATAATACCTACTTATAAAAATTAACATGCAACTTTTGCGTAGCGACCTCTACGGCTACGAATGTGCTACGACGTCGTAGCAGCTTCGCTACGCTTAAGTAACTTCTGAATACATCGTTACTTTTCAGAAATATTTTGAGTAGGATTGACTAGGAAGAACACGACGTATATTTGATTCGAAACCAAAACAGTAGTTTTTTGTATGCGTAGGTAGACCCGGTGGTAGAATCTACGAAGTCGTAGACTTGCTACGGGGTGCCTCACGTCAGTTCGTATTTTAGTTTCTGAGAACTACTTCTTGTTCTTTGCCTGATAAGTCTACTGGTTTATGGAGATTTTAACGGTGACCGATTGCTACGACCTCGTAGCAGCTACGTAGACGTCTACGTAGCTGCTACGAGGTCGTAGCAATGTAGCAGAAATAAAAAGTTAATAATTTGGATTCTCGCGTAATTCAGTATCGCAGTTGATGGTAAGGGCGAAGATGGCACATGCTTGCCTTGTATTAACATATTCACTATCGATGCTTATCAATTATATTATTTGTGATATGGTTATAATCGCTCTAGAAAGCATAAATTGTTTAATGTTCCATTTAGTCGCACTGTAGCTCGATCCACTTTCCCTATACCGCGTATGCTTACGATGCTCAACGCGCGCGTGGCGACCAACCCAGGATTGGACTTGTTTGCTGATGAATGGACGACGATAATGTTGGAATGTTTGTGATTCTGTGAGAAGAGTAATGAGTAAAAGGGTTACTTAACTTAATTTAATAATTCAATTCAATTTATTCAATTCAATTTATTCACAAACAATTTACATTGTGTTGGACATAACAAAATAAAAATAAAATAAAAAATTAATGGCTTATGTTGTACTTACTAAGGAGGAGCTCGTGGCTAAATAACAACAGCCACTCGGGTCGATCGTTAGGTTAAGCCGTGCCTACCTAGGTTGGTCTGTGGATGGGTGACCACCCATTACATACCAAGTTTCCTCCGTGCCTCGGAAAGCATGTTAAGCCGTTGGTCCCGGCTGTCATTTGTAGATCTTTGACAGTCGTTAGGTAGTCAGAAGCCAAAAAGTCTGACAACCAGTCTTACCAAGGGGTATCGTATTACCCGATACTAACTGGGTTGTGGAGGTCAGATAGGCCGTCGCTCCATGTAAAATGCTGGTATTCAGCTGGATCCGGTAAAACTGGAAGCCGATCCCAACATATTTGGGAAAAGGCTAGGCAGATGATGATGTTGTACTTACTAAATACACAAAATAAAATAAGTAAATGAATAAAAACAAAAAATATTAATAATCCTACAATACTTACAAAATTGTTCATAAAATCTGGATCAAACAGTATAAATGCAACTATAGTCTGTATTTAATCGATGTCCGGGTATGTACCACTGGGTGGTAAGCAGACGACATGGATTGGATTCTTTGTAAGCGGATAGTGGGTACAAAAAACGACGCTGACAGCCTTACAGATGTTAGGGGTTATTCTGATCAACGATCGGTTTGCGATTTATAATTTTTTAACTTTTATTTTTATGCAGGCTGTTGAAGGAATGTATACAAAACTAATTGTACATAAGTACATAACATATCACATCATGTCTGTATCATAAAATGTCTGATGTCGAGAGAGTTAGAAAGAGACGTACCACAGTTTACGAACATGAAGCCTGTTATTTTTATCCCTAAAGATAATAATTATGTACTTACATTTATATATTCCCTTTTTTATTAGTACATACGGCGAAGTATGGACTCGCTTGGTATAGATTTCCCGTACAATGACATATCCGCTTATACTGGTTTTGCATAGCTTGATTAGCCGTCGTGCGTACCTAAATATTACATTAAAATCATCATTATGTATGATTAAATGAATCTGGTGTTTCTGTAGGATTGTGTGAATAAAGTGCGAAATAAATATTCTGCGGTGACGAGTTTTGTACCCAAGTTTGTATCCAAAGAAGATTTTGTATAGCATTTAGATGGTTGCACGATAACGAAGAATCAAAATGAAACATCTACACAATGATGTTAGAAAGCACTACTACAACTGCTGTAATGTAATTCTAATTTCGTTATTTTAGTTACATAACAACAACAACAACAGCCCATAACGTCCACTGCTGGACATAAGCCTCTCCCATGATGGGAGGAATTTGCCGTAATCTCCACGCTTGGCAGGCGGATTGGTGATCGCAGTGATGAAAGACTAACAGAAAACGCTGCTGCCCATTCTCTGGTCTACGGAGGCGCAAGGTGTTCTGCCTCAGACATTAGTCGCCTTATACGACACCCGGGAGTGTAAAGGGTTGGTTCTATTCTACTCTGCCGGATACCACACGGCTCAATCACGGAATTTTATTTGACCTCTTCTGTCCCACTGCTGGCCAATCAGTCAAGAATAAGCCGAAATCGTCACGACAGCGTTTCTTAGGCCTGCCTCGGTGACGACGACCGTCTTCAGTAGTTCAGGCATCCACTATCTATGATAATTAAAATAAAAAAGTTAGACAAAGGCTTCTTTTTTTATGCTGCCCATGGGCCTCTGACTTGGCTTTACATGCCGTCGAGAAGTATATCTCAGGCACGCTGGTTTTTTTCCCTGCCGGGGTTGCGGGACTGTTCGAAAGAGATACCGCGGCCCCGGAACACAAAGGGCTATGAAGGAACATGGATGGGTTTTAGTCAGTAAAAGTCTGACACTCCCTCCTGCTCCGCCCAGAGCGAGAGGAGTCATTTGATGACTTCCCATCCGAAAAAAAAAGGCATGCTGGTTTCCCCACAATTTATGTAAATGGTACCTAAACAGCTATAAAAAGCTTTCTGCCACTCTGTTTTCTATCACATCCGATATACAACCTCTAGCAATATCTTCTGAACGATAGTCCAGGATATGTTTTTAATTTGTCGGCCTGCGCTCGCTCTCACATACATTACCGGAACACAAACAAACGCTGCGGATTAGACCTTCCCCGGAGCGGCTGTATACAGGGTGTGAGCTAAATGTACGAACGAAAAATCGTAATAGGAACGTAGGTTCTGACTGTTTTTTTTTTTTTGTTAGCTTTGTCTGTCCCACTTCTGGGCAAAGGCCTCTCCCTATTCTTTCCACTTTTCTCGGTGTTAGGCCTCTTCTCGCCAATTAACGAGAAAGCCATCCAGGGCATGCCGCCATCTTCTCCTCGGTCTGGCGCGATTCCGCGACCCCGGCTAGCTATCTCAGGGCTCCAGCTTTGTGATATGCGGGCCCACAGCTTTGCCGGTACTCACTGTCATTTCACAATTTATAATCGACGCTTAATGTTAGTAGTTCTATTGACATAATCCTATGTCAATGATTAGTAGTGCTATTGACAGTCACAAAACATGTGTTATTAGTTTAATGTCATTGTATATGGCACAAGAAGGGGTATACTACTAGAACCAATCCTGGAGATACAGAGCTTTCTCAAATTCCGGGTTGAGCAATTTTAGTTAGATATTCTGCTAAAGAAAATAAATTATTTCTTTGCAAACATGGGTAATCGCAAATCTAATTCAGCCAATATTGCCAGTTAATTAGTTGCACAGAAATCTAGTCCTATTACCTGAACAAAAAGACAAAATTCTAGACAATTACATCATAAAATCTGTATAATAAACCTAAAATTAGCTCCACAAATCCAAATAAAAAAAAACTCTTATCATTACGATCACCCTGTATACACCGCTCCCATTTAAATTGATATAAATTAATCCTTTAGCAATGTGCCCCTCAAGAAAGAAATCCCATTACGTCCAGATTCGATTAACGTTTTACCAGGACCCCTTCGATAGACCCCTTCGCTGGACCCCTTCGGTGACCCCCTTGCATCTTTTGCTTAAATCTGTCCAGTAAGTAGGTAGGTATGTAAACTATAGGTAATTGTATGTTGTTTATAGATTTATTGGATGTGTGTTTAACTGTTTATTAGTATGTTTATAGTGAGTTGAATCCATCCTACTAATATTATAAATGTGAAAGTTTGTGAAATTTATTTATTTAAATATCTAAAAAACTTAATCTAGTACAGTTTGGTTTTAGCCATACATCGAAAACCTCTCAGGGCTTACCTGTGTGCTGGCGAGCCGTTCGTTTAAATTTTACAAAATGTTACAACTACAATGATAGGTACAATAAAACTTACTTTTAAATGATGCTGATACTTATTTATCGGTACATACATACTTTAAGAGAAGTTTTGTGTAAGGAAACGTTTTGATTTATATTTATTTATTATTTAAATGGATGATGGACGTTTGTTACTCTTTCAAGCAAAAACTGCAGAACGGATTTGAATGAAATTTTGCACATAGATAGTTAATAACCTAGATTAACATTACGGTACTTTTTATCCCGGTAGTAAGATCCCATGGGATAATTGCAGGATGACTTTTTTATCACTTTCCAAAAAAAGTGGGTATAAGTAATAGGTAAACGGAGTAGAAGCAAATGGCATACTTAGGTTTTGTTTTTCCGCGAAAAAAGAAATTCGAAATTCAAATCATACGCGTATTATTTGAAATTAAGAAAAGAAAAGAATTTTGAAAAAAAAAATGAATAATATCGTTCATTTTTTTTCAAAAATTTTCTTTCTTTGTTCAAATATGAAAAGTTTACTTGAAATTTGTAGCGTTTTTTGATGATTTTGATTTTTTTTTTCGCAATAAAAAAAAGAAATACTAAGTATGCCATTTGCTTATAATCCGTTCACCTATTATACCCATTTTTTTTGGAAAGTGATAAAAAAGTCATCCTGATGAAGTTTTTAGATAGTAGTATTATTATTAAATTTAACACAACTTAAAAGCTGTCTATTCTACCAGACTTTTAACCGCACTGTTGACACGGTCATCCGAGCCTTTAAAAACCAATTTCCCTGTCCAAACAACTAACAAACAAACCAAATAAAAGTCCTACATCTTCAATTACACTCCTTTACCATGGACTGAACAAACACTCGATACGGATCGTTGCGAGAATCGAATAGTACATAATTCGACTATTCGACTCGTGGAATCGATGTTGTCCCGTCTCTGGGGGCTCCACCCTAGCTGCATAATGTGATTCTATTATACGAATATCAGTGTCAAATGAGGTTTTTCATCAATTGGGAATATGAGGATGTTTGAGGAATGTTTTTGTTTGTTATTACTTTTTTTTTACTATTTGTAGTTACTAAGAGGGGATTGGAGCTCGTGGCTAAATAATAATAACCGCTCGGGCCGATCTTCGGGTTTAGCGGCGCTTGCCTAGGTTGGTCCGTGGATGGGTGACCATCAATTGCATGCTGAGTTTCCTCCGCGCCTTGGAAAGCACGTCCGTTGGTCCTGGCTGTCATTTGTAGATCTTTGACAGTCGTTACAAGTAGTCAGTGGTTGGAATGTCTGACAACCAGTCTTACTAACTAAGGGGTATCATATTACCCAGTACTAACTGGTTGTGGAGGTCAGATAGGCAGTCGCTCCATGTAAAATACTGGTATTAAGCTGCATCCGGTTAGACTGGAAGCCGACTCCAACATAATTGGGAAAAGGCTAGACAGCGCTTGTTTGCAAAAATAATGACATAACTCGAAAAATAAGAAATATAGTACTGTTTTTTTTTTATATTAGACTAAAAATATTGTCTTTTTATCGCCAATATTTTTATGCAGACGTACACGTGCGTATTTCGTTACTTAATTTAATACTCACTTCCGTTATTTTTATATTCAACTATAAACAACATCGAAAAATCTAAACTTTTGAATTATGTCATGCTTGTCGCAAACGAGCGATGATGTTGTTACTAAGAGGATCTTGTTCTTCAACCCAGAACAAATGCTCAAGTTTAAAATTAGGTACTCTTAAAGTTAAGTGGGTAAGGACCTACTTAAATACTAGGTACTTGCACGGGTAAAACGGTACTCTAGTTAAGACAATAAAGGGTCTTGCCAAAGCCTCGAATTAAACTACTTTCAAATAAAAAGCAATGGTCCAGTTAAAACGAATGGATTCTAAGAAAGTAGGAATCTAGACTTGACTTCGAAGAAATATTTTTTTAATGTTAATTAGTGCCGCTTTTCATTACAGTAAAAACGTTCTCGTAACTAACAAAATTTAGTTAAAAGACCTCATCACGAAGCCGTCAACCAAGCATTCTGTACATCAAACTAAGTAACTTTACGCAAAAAATATTGCTGGGAAACGACTTTTTTTTTTGGGGTGGAAAATCATGTTTTGTGGTAAAACTCAATGTAACGCACTCAAAACATTGTGCTGATGGATGGAATGAATAGTACGGGGGTCGTGAAGGTGTCTAAAGTTAAAATCTTACATTAAAAACTTGTATTAAAAATAAAAAAAAAACTTGTCAAAAAGTTGAAACTTTTACCCCCAATATCTCCGTAAATAGAAGGTTCCCAGGTAAGGTGTAGACCAAAAAAATGATCGCAATGACGAGGAGAACAAGTGCCTTTCGGCTTAGTTAAAAGAGGTGTTTTACACCCTTTATATTGAAGATTCTAAAGTCGTATTAATGGGGATGGCAACTGTGGAACTAATGGCGCTAGCATCGCTTGAACCAAAAATCTTTAATGGTTGAAAATCTGTCAATGTCATTTTATATTACAAAATAGTTTGACCTCATTGGTAAGATTGGGTCTAAGCTATAGACGCGCCATCCTACAATCAGCTTTGACCAGCCTTCCCCATTGTCAGTAAATTAGTCTTTTATCGTTTTTAAATGAGCAATATTTGTAATCACGTTTTCAAAAACGGCCCTAACGATTTAGATCAAAGTTGCAGTTTAGGGGTTTAAGGAGGCGAAAAACCGGTCTAGCTAGGTCTCATATCTGCGAAAATTATTTTCCTCCGAGCGGAGCTCTGTCACCCAGGTACTAACCAATTATAAAAGCAACATGATGTCGTAGTAGCAGCATTGAAATAATCAGCTCAAACAGGTGGGCCTATATAAATCAATGTTGTCACCATTGTTGCTTCGTATGTGGACCCCTCGTGTTGGTACTGTTGTTAATGTGACGTGATTCGAGACTTATTGATGGTGTAGCTACGGGGTATTGTCTAACTTTGGACGTAGCGAATGTAGGTATGGTAAACTCTAAGCGCATCGTTTTTGTACGAATCTTATGATTAAAATTGTAAGAAATGTTTTTTTTTAGAAATAAAGGTCATATAATATAATACAACTATTTATGTATTTTAGATTATACATGTCAGAGTTTATTGATCAAATATTATTATTATAAAATATTGTTATGAAAAACATAACCCTCCTTCTGGCGCAGGCGGGGAAAAAAAAGGTTGCTTTTTGTATTGATTAGTCTAGGCGCGCGGTGGGCGGCTAACCCCGATAATGCTGTGGCGAGCAAGCGACTGAGTGAACTGCAGCCGCCCGACTGCAGTTGAACGGAGCACAGATTTTGTTCGCGCTGTCTTCTCTATACGTAGTAGTAATAGCTCAATGATTCAAAATGTCAAAATAAGGATGTTTTTATTCTCAATTTCTGCCACATTTAGCCACTCTTTTTTCTGACATCATAACCCATCTTTTTGGTTCGAATACTCCGTCCTAACCTTGAGTACCGCTCCGCTAGGGGATATAGCATGGCGAGCAGGAGCAGCTCATTGATTCCTCTAATCCTGAGGGAGTACTAATGCCGACTGGCGACTGCCCAGCAGCGGGGAAAAATTAGACGGACACGTGTCGATTTAGCTTTGTAATGAGATCTCTTTAATTTGAAACTTTTCTTCTTTTATATTGTAGCAAGAACTTTTTGGTTGTCATGAGTTGTTTTGGTGAAAGTGTTGTGGGTTTTTGGAGATTTTGTGTGTGTGAGTTAAAGCCTGGTTACAAACAAAACCTTACTTTAATATCTGTGTACAAAACAGAGAGAAGAGATTTTTAAAACAGTCTATAAGTTGCGTTATTTTCTCATTTCCTCGCACAGCAAACTTACCGTCTTATTTTAAACATGGGGCGTTGTATGGTTGAAAACAAAGAATTTCCAGAAATTGAAAATTTGAAAACTTGATGTTTTTATACCATGAATCTATTAATAAAGAATGAATTCATTCTTTAATTCATAGATAAAAAATAATTTAAAACAGCAAACTGTTATTACGTAAGTAATACAGTCTACTCAAAGCTCGATTTTTATTTTTGAAAAAGAAAACATCGGCCATATTATTTTCCACCGCTAGTTACCAAGCGACACCATCAATTCTTTTTTCAAAAAACATAATAGTGTACACTGATCGTCACTAGTCGCGGTCGTTATCGCGACATCGCGATATAAAAGACCCTATTATATCATCTGACAGCTTCGAGCGCTCCCAAAGGATAGATATTTTACTTTTACTTGATTTATCGCCATTTTGGGACGCTAGGTGTTGTGTTTTTGTCTCCGATGAGGGGTAATTAGACGGTATAGTTGGCTGGGTTATATTTTGGGGGTTGTGTTAATTTGATGCTGGTACATAATGTGTAAGGTAGCAGATTTATTTAATGGCAACATTTTTATGTCAGACTAAATTCAACAGAAACTTGGCGAGTTTGTCAATACATAGTAAAACGTTATTCAACAGGCACTAGTGTAGGTTAGGTGTAGGTTTGTGCAATGTGGATACTTAATTGTAATGTGTATACTCATAGGACAAACAGTGCTAGTCTTTGTAAGCTACGCCTGCAAGTGTGCACACAGAACTATAATAACTTAATATTCTATGCAAACCTGCGTTAAATTCAACAATAAATCACGTCAAACTCGCCAATTAAATGATAATTTATCACAAGTGACTGCAGAATCCATTAATTAATATAATAACTTTGAATCATACAGAAACGTTTGCGAACGAACTTTAAATATGAATGCGTTCGTTGGCGCGTGACCGATCTCTTGCTATTCGAAATTTGAATAAAGACGTCGAAACCGCGACGTCAGTAAAGTCAAAATTCAAAATTCGAACGTGCATTAGAGCTAAATCGTTTATTTAGATTTTACACGCAGTTGACTCTGAATGCAAAATATGGCGTCCGAAATGAAATTATAAAATTATCCCTGTTTGTCTAGTTTAGAACACAAAGGAAACGCATGTTTACACGCTATTTAACAATTATTTAATATTTGATTTGTACATGGACACGTGATTTGAATCCAGCTTATTTGCATAATCCCCTTTATTAGTCACAATTACGATTTGACATAGCTATTCGATTATTGGCTTTGTGACGTTTAATTTATAACTTTATCTGTATTTTGCGTTTATATATTATTTTTATTTAAATTAAGGCATTTTTTCAATCTGTTATAACTTTTTTATAGGAAATAAACTTATTAATCTCGTTTGAATAAACGTCGTGTTAAGAAGTAAATAGTGTGTAATGCGAAATAAATGTTATTGCACGCGTCTTAAAGCGTCAACCTTCGCAATTAGCCGATCAATCATTCGAACGCATCCAAAATTAATTCGCGCCAAAAGCCACGTTGCTGACAAAATATTTGCCGCGGAATTTTGAACCCAATAGCCAGTGCCAATAAACGAATTTACTTATAAAATTGCGTACACGATATTCTTGTGAAATATGTATTTTATTTCGCGCCAAAAAGTGTCACTGGCAACATGGCAGCCCCAAGGGACTTTATTAGTGTCGGCGACCCACCCATTATACATTTTTAAACCGTATCCATATAAATTAATGTCGATATCACCCTAGCGTAATATCAATCTCGTGCCGTAGTTGTTCGCGGATTATGTTACAAATAATATCATTTTGTACGGTGATTCGCTATGAATGGTGCTACCTATGGGTTTTAGCGTATACTTTGGTTGTACCGTCTTGATTATTTGTAGTATATTTGGATAATTGTAATGAGTAGATATGAATATAGAAATATTCAAGGTTCTGATAGACATGCCAAAAGTAAATGACGCTTTTATCCAAGCTAGTGCTCGTACGAAGTAAGATTATGCAAATTTTATTATCGCTTCCACCACACATTGTGCTGAACGCTACAGACTGGATTTAATTAATTAGCTAGCTCATTCATCTTTCAACAATTTTCTTCATAGTGAAAAAGCCAAGTACTAACTATCTTTTTTAAACGCATCAAATTAATAATGAAAAAAATACAGAGTTTTACGCCGTTGAATGAACCCCCCTAAAAATATTCAATCCAAGAACTTATTCTGTTTTTTGCTTTGATTTAAATAAAAATAAACACTCAAACTGCCAGTCCAGTACCAACACCATTCCGTCCAACTATCCGTGAGATAACGAAGTGTTCCCCCAGCAAGGGAGGCCAGTTTACTGTTTCTTTATTCCATTATGTTGTAAAGAGAATGTCATAGCTATCGGGCAAGTGCAGCGCGGAACGCACCCAAACTGTCGTATTAACGGAGGGCGCGAACAATAGCTCCCGATTTAAATTGCGAACGCAGCCTTTAATTGCGCGCTAATAGGCAACCGGTTTTTGTTTTAAATTGGCTGTCAAGTTGACGGTTTTTTTATTTTAATTTTGTTTGTCAACTATCTGGTTTTGGAAATGCAATGTTTAGTTAAATTATTATTGAAAGATAAGTGGGCAAGACATGTTCCTTAGTTTTTCTTTTTGTTCTATATTCTGAGCTGAAAGCAAACATCGCCCATTACCTATCCCGTGGAAGTTATTACTTTCAGCCCATTTGTGTTTTGCGTGGGTTTTATAGTGCCCACTACAGTAATTAGCACTGTTTTTTCACACCAAACAAAGCAGTTTACCAGCAGTTTTATTTGTGTAAATGTTTTCCAGTGGTGTTTTACTATTACCTACAGGCAGCGCGTAAAGAATGCGTAGAATTTAGATTGGTGATGTGAGGCTTTTTGATTTTCAAACCTGAGATAATCAATATCATAAAAAAATCGGCCAAGTGCGAGTCGGACTCGCGCACGAAGGGTTCCGTACCATTATTTAAAAAAAATAGACAAAACTGGAAAAAAATCACGTTTGTTGTATGGGAGCCCCCCTTAAATATTAATTTAATTCTGTTTTTAGTATTTGTTGTTATAGCGGCAACAGAAATACATCATCTGTGAAAATTTCAACTGTCTAGCTGTCACGGTTCATGAGATACAGCCTGGTGACAGACAGACGGACAGACGGACAGACAGCGAAGTCTTAGTAATAGGGTTCCGTTTTTACCCTTTGGGTACGGAACCCTAAAAATGCAGACTTAGAATTAACAAAGTCGACAATGATATACCATTGCATCATAATATATCTCCAGGTTTATTTTTTACTAAAAAAATATCCGTAATAATAAAGATCTATAAAAGCCAATTATACGAACAATGGTTGTAAAATAATACCCACAAACTGACACCACAGATGAAAATGTTATAACAGATTATTATCATGGCAATACTGTGGGGTGATGCGTCGATACAAGATATCAAATCACAATTTTGGCCAGAGATTGCGTATATTTGCGTCGACAGATCGTCGTCCCTTGTTTATTTGATTAGGATGCTTTTTATCGGTGCATCTACCCTAAACAATTTCTGTTTTGTGTGTTTGCGGTAGAAATTATTATTGTGGCTGTGAGATATGAATGTGATGAGACATTGGGATGCCAAATTATTTTAGTATTTTATGGTAGGTGTAGTTTTGACGCTACTTAGCAACTTCATTAGTTGTATAGATTTGTACTTTGTCCCAGGCAAGGAGGTCGTCAAAATAGGCTATAGCTCACCAAAGAAAGTATGAAAATCGTCCTTTGTCTCTACTCCATGCAACATCAGTGCAGCAGCAATCCACATCATAACTGAACTTTTTTTGTATGAAGAACAAACTATTATTTTTACTCTGACAAGCTCACGATGAAACTTGATAAAGTTTTCTGCATAAATATACGTATAATGTACCTATGTCTAACTTTAGACACAAGCTCCCACGATCATTGATGCGGTCACCACAAATCGTGAGAACTCATCAAAATCATAACAGAAAAGTTATTTTTAATAAAGATGAATCCGCATAAAATCAACAGAATCCTGTTTTTTCGCCCCCTGGCATTATAACATGCAATCTTAGGCCTATTAGATTAAAACGTTACTCTATTTGAACGACACGTGCCACGCATGCGTCGTGCACACGAAGTTTGACAGCTAAACAAACATGGCGCCGATAGCGGAATCAGAATCAAATCTTTATTAATATTATATGAACAAACACACTGTTCTTTATAAATGCGGGGTATTGTGCAAATATAATTTTTGTAATTGGTCTTGTTTCCTCCCCCATAAGTAGTTATTTAATGTGAGGGTGGAAATTATGTCTTTTGCAAATAATGGTTTGATTAATTACTACTTGTGATGGATCGTGAATTAAATGTTTGGTTAACTTTTGTTTGGACTTGATCTCCAGAGAATACTAATGCAGTTTTAAGTCTTTATTTTTTACTTATGTAGATTCAAAACAAGAGCTTCTCATTAGGTAAGACAAGGCATGGTGGGCGGCCTGTACGGTCATATCCTTACTTGGGTTTTGCTATAATAAAAAATAAAAAAATTAACTGTCGGGACTCATATTGGATATAATGATTTTAATCTAGACTATTTAATGGGTCCCGACTGTTGCAGTCAATATTTTGTCTGTCCTCCTGAACTTGTTTTATTCTTTTCAGTTTTTATTTAAAGTTATTAGTATTTTTTTACGCAGTCGGGTTTTTTTTATTATTTTACATTTTTAGTCACAGCCATATACCAGTTTAAAATCCTCATGATGAGCTCTTTATCGAGCCGTTTAGGCTGCAGAGCGTGCCAAACATTTGAATTTGGTGTCAAAATACCGCCATTTTGTTTTTTTTTCATTTTTCCAGTGTCGCTCTCCTCACAGTACCTAAATACGAATCTAACGACACCTTTCAAGCTAAAATCCGAGCCGTTCAGGCCACAGAGCGTGCCAAACAATTATACATGCATAAGTACATACAAACAAACAAACATACATACATACATACTCTCGAAAAACATAACCCTCCTTCTGGCGTAGTCGGGTAAAAAAGAGCTTAGCAATGAGAGCTTTCAGACACAATAGGGTTTAAAACAGTTTCTCGGGCAAATATGTATCATAATTCTCCTGCCCATAACTTAGTAAGTTAGGGATCGCGGTAGCATTTGTGTTCTTTCAAGATTCTCTATTACTCATCATAATTATCAGTAAGTACCGTACTACCCATGCACATAGTAATCCAATACACACAGACCATCCAACATTTCTTAAATCTTCCCCTACTTTAATAGTCATACAAACATAACTGCAGTATCATGTGAATACCTTTAATAATGTAATGTTCTACATCTACATTATAACCATAAACTAGCTTTACTCACTCAACGCTAGACTATCTAGCTTTAACAGCACCTAACAAATATGAAATTCTGAGAAACGACAGCTAAAATACGTCACAGGAATACAGTAGGAATTGCTCCGCAGTTGGAATATTCCATCCGGCGCAATGCTAGGAAGTTGGAATAATCCAAACGGCGCGTGATATTTACCCGCCGAGGAGAGAACAGGCTATTAATTTACATAGTAATTTATCTTGTAATTAAGTACGCCGCAAATTGCTATCTCAGCCCTTCATAATCCTTTCGCACTGTTGCTTGGCGCTCGGTAACGTTGACGTTAATGGTGGTGCGCTCCGGACTAAAATGCTTTGTAAGTACAACCCGGTCACATTATCTCGAGACCTGGCGTCGATGAAGTCACGTCGCGTCGGCGCTCTGATATGGTGCGCAAAACAAGTATCCTCTAGTAGGATATTATTTTAAACAATAAGATTTCCAACAAAACAAATATTGTGTTAGTTAATTTAATGTAGGTAATATTATTATAGTGATATGATTAAAATTGCGGGAGGTTCGCATTCCAGCGAGGTCTCGAGATAATGTGACCGGGTTGTAAGTCCCATGTCTGTGAATCATTTGGTACCCCGCAATTGTCAATTTAGACTGTATTGGGCATCGCCTCATTGACAGGCGTCTGCATCCTGATGGTTTTCAAATGGTGTACCACTGTCAAGGCATTGGTTTTTATTTAGACATTTCTTTTGACCACGAACATACCATTGTGCAAATGTGCATAAATGTCTAACTATGGTTCCCACTGGTGAAACATGTTGAAATTAAAAAATATCTATTGTTACGTTATTATAATGTACCCATATAAAACAAGAAAACAACATGACGTAATTTAAAACACAAAGGCTCTTCTCTTAATTGAAATATGTAATCTTTTCAAATAAAACGTTTGTATACGCTTATGCCCGCGGCTTCGCCGGCCGGCGTCGAGTTCGATAATTGTCCCACAGGAACAAAAACTGGGACAAAAAGTATCCTATATGTTAATCCAGGTCATAAACTATCTGTGTGTTTCAGTAGTTTTTGCGTGAAAGAGTAACAAACATACATACACACAAACAAACTTTTATAATATTAGCGTGACTTTACCACATATTACACATTATACGCACAGTAATGTTTCCCTCAAAAATTCTGAAACAGATCATCTGTCTATGCATGGCATGTCGACGACCGGCTGGAGGCGCGCGGTGGCTGAGAGGGCGCGCGGGCTGCGGCAGCAGCATCGGGCGTCGGCGGCGGCTGAGGGGCGCGCGGGTGGCGGCAGCGTGAGCGCGGGCGCGCGCGCCGACCATCGCCTCACTTCTAAATTTTACCACGACGAAGACACTGCTTGTAAATCTTGTATCTTGGATTACACCAGATCAAACAGTCCACGTATTTTTATTTCTCTTCTACTCTATTCTTTGCTCCTGTAACTGAGCACAAGGCGTAAACGCCACACCATCATCCATTGCTATTCACAACGCTTCGATTCTATTTTCGATTCGGAAAGTCGTATGTCTATCTCGCTCGATTTCGTAATGTCAAAAAAAGATAGACATACTACTTTCCGAATCGAAAATCGAATCGAAGCGTTGTGAATAAGGGGCCTGGTCGCATCCCCTCGTTTCCACCGCTCGTCTGCGGTTGGTGTTGACACGCAGCCGACAGACAGGGATTAAGGTTATCTGCATCACAAAGCCTGCACTGTGGATGGCGTCGATTGCCAGGCAACCCACCCGCCCGGCAATATAGCACCGATTTTTGGAGCTTCCACGATTTGTCCACCAAGTTTCGGTAAAAAAAATTGGGCAAAGGTTTGAAGTTCGATTTTAAGGTTGAGTGATTAAAAAGTCCAATTTAGTTTATTACGTTTTTCCGCCGAATTCTGAATCGCTAAGCAGGTAGGTGGGCCGTCGTAAGTACCTACTATTTCTTTAAGATAGTGCTTTTCTCACAATTAAAGTTAATTATTTTTCTAACTATGTAACTACTAGTTCTTGCTATAAAGAAATGGTTAATAATTTAGTGGTTTTATAAATGACATTTCAAACCTGAAAACAAGTTTTTTTCTACGTTGTTACTTCTCTAGTTGATTTTACAGCAAATTCTCAATTTAGTCCCAAAACAGGTCTACATAATACCTAATTTTATTAAATCATAACCTACAATATTAATTAGGAGTTTGCATCCAAAATCAAAGCACAGCAAGTCATATTGTTCAGTGCAGACTGCAGCTTGTTAACAAGTTCGTCTAAATTGGATTGTTTCTTCAGTTTCAGTGGAGTTCAGGACTTGGAGAATTGCATGATACTTGGCATCGATCTGGTTGGTATCTGTGGAGAATGGAGTCGAAGTTCTGGAGAAGATTATAAAGGGATGTCTGTGTAGGTCTCTATAATAGATTGTTTCAATAACAGCTATAGTTGGTGCAGTTACGATGAGTATAGCGGTCATTGCTCTTTCCCTAATATCTCTTCGTACGAACAAAAACAAACCATGTATCGTTTTTCATTACAAAAAATGTTGAAGATCACGATAGATGACGATTCCAGACTTGAACAGGCTTATTTAAATTGGTTTTCAGAGTTAAGAAGTTTAATAAATGTAGGTGGGTCAATGACCGCTATTCTTATCTTAACTGGCACCAACTATAGGATACTCTTCTTTGGATCATAAAATGAGGACACGTGATCTCTGCCAGACCGCTTTAGAATTTGTGATTTGACTCACGAATAAAGGTAGTCAGCGTCGGTTACCCACAGGTACATACCTACATCTGTTGTTATGATTGCAGTCCTACAACGTGCGAGAAGTAGAGGTCAACCATTTAATTTTCTGTCTGTTTCTCCATTACATACAAACTTACGTACTTTAAAAAGCAACGCATGTTATACATGACAGTGGCCTATTTATTGTAACAAATGTAATTGGCGCCCAGCATGGGGCAGATGGTCCCGTGCTGGCGCCATTTGTGTCTCAGAATGTTCTTTTTAACTTTATATATTTATCTTTCAGAAGATTTTGAAGACATGCACCTATCGTGATGAATTCGAGGAAGAAAGAGGGTAAAGCATAACTTCGATACATGCACATAATAATATGTTTCAACGCTATAAAGTATATACAGGGTGTAAAGGACCTCATCACGAAGCCGTCAACCAAGCATTCTGTACATCAAACTAAGTAACTTTACGCAAAAATTATTGCTGGGAAACGACTTTTTTTTGGGGTGAAAAATCATGTTTTGTGGCAAAACTCAATGTAACGCACTCAAAACATTGTGCTGATGGATGGATTAAATAGTACGGGGGTCGTGGAGGTGTTTAACGTAAAAATATTACATTAAAAACATGTATTTAAAAAAAAAGTTGTCAAAAAGTTGGAACTTTGACCCCCAATATCTCCGTAACTAGAAGGTTCCCAGGTACGGTGTAGATCAAAAAAATGATCGCAATGACGAGGAGAATAAGTGCCTTTCATTTTCGTTAAGAGGTGTTTTACACCCTTTATAGTAGGATGAATTTTCTAAAAGGAGTGGTATTTAGTACCTACACCCATTTTCCGCCCAATAACGTGTTATTCTAAGTAAGTACTTAAGAGGCATACAAAGATCATAAACCGGTAACGTATCTAGACTTCGAACTACCATGAAATTTATGTCGTAATTCTCTCCAGTTCATTCTAAAACACAATTTAAGGGAAATGTGACTTTTAAGGAACTGCACCACCATTACCAACCAAACACTCAAATCAATACAGAAGCAGCTTCACAAAGTATCAACCGCTTTCAGAACACGCAATCTGAATGCGTTGTCAGCCGACGCTGCGGCAAGTCTATTAATTCCATTGAGGAGAGGGTACAAACCCCTAAATCGATATACGCTAAGAGGGACCCATTTCACGGCTGAACACCCGCACGACCAACTTGGATGGGACTCCACGTGATATGGTAAGTACGTACAGTTCTCTGCTCCTTTTAAA
Organism: Xestia xanthographa; assembly: GCA_905147715.2. Taxonomy (NCBI): domain Eukaryota; kingdom Metazoa; phylum Arthropoda; class Insecta; order Lepidoptera; family Noctuidae; genus Xestia; species Xestia xanthographa. The sequence goes on along the minus strand of LR990664.1, from coordinate 7,822,263 downwards.
TGTTTGGTTGTGACCTTTGTGGAGTTTGGTGGTGTTTTTGGATAAAATTATAATAATAGGGAATATGCATGAATTTTCTTTTTGGTCAGACAGGCAGTCGCTCCATGTAAAATACTGGTATTCAGCTGCATCCGGTTAGACTGGAAGCTGACCCCAACATAGTTGGGAAAAGGCTAGGCAGATGATGATGATGATGATGCATGAATTTTCTTTTTTTTATTTAGATACGGAATGTTAAAGTACTATAAACATAATGTCAAAAAGCGAAAACAAGACATAAATCGGCCAAACAACACAAAAGTTATAACCATTTAAACTTTTGTTTCTATCTTTTTCTAGATAAACGGAATTTAGTATGGATTTTGTACGTCGATGCAGAGAATGACGTCATTCGCTGTATCGGATCTCTCTGTCAAATCAGCAGTTTCAAATGCTTATAACTTAGTATTTTTTATAGATATTAAAAAAATAATTTCACTTTGCTATTTCTGATGTTATTATGCTTTGTTTAGAGTGGTAAAAAAAACATGCATATATTGTCGTTTTGTTTTGAAGTTAGCTTGAAAGTGAATACTGTATTAGCTTATTTAATAAGCTTGACAAAGTCTTATTCAGGTATGTATAATACGTGATGAGATTGCAATACATCGTGTTTCAGAAATAACATAACATCACGCCTGTAATCCCCGAAGAGCTAGGCAGAGGTGTACCTAATAGTACACCCTCATTCCGCCAGTAATGTTTAATTCCCATGTAATAGGGGGTGAGCCTATTGACATCAACAGGGCACAAATTTAGACTCTGATGCTGCTATAGAGAAATTCCTGATGAAAAAACCCAATTTATAACAGTTTGCCCGACCCGGGAATCGAACCCAGGAGCTCATGCTCAGTAGTCGCGCTTGCGACCACTATACCAACGAGGTGTACCAGAAATGTGTACCCATATTTATCACTATTTATGGACCTAAATAATACAAGAATTCATCATCATCATCATCATCATCAGCCTATTAATGTTCCCACTGCTGGGACACAGGCCTCCTCTCTATGAGAGGGAATGGGCTATAATCTACCACGCGGGCCCAGTGTGGATTGGTAGATGTCACAGTCATGTCTTCGAATTTTTTGGTTCTAGGACATGCACATGGACATACAAGAATTATGAAAGCTTAATTACTAAAACTGGCTAAGTTAATAAAGGAACAGAACTTGAATTCATTTAATTTAACAAGTATACCTACAACAGGATTTCCAAAAGTCAAACCCAAATCTTTTAATCCAACTAAATTCCTCTCTCACAATTTAAAAACCTCAGCTCTTGACCCATTATTACCGTTTTAAAAAGCTTTTAAAAGCAACAATAGGAGCACGCGACGTCCGTCCGCCGCGGCGGCCCGCACGCGATTGCATAATTTTTAATCACGCGACCGAGTAAGCAGCTAATACGGTAGAACGAGATATCGAGGGTAGTTATAGCTAACTGGCGGCAAAGCGGAATTGGCTTTTGTCATCGCGAGCGGAACGGATCTTCTTTATTTTCTGAACGCTTGGTACTTAGTCGCGGTTATTTAAATAGTTTTTTTTTATATAATGCATGGATACGTTGTTTCTTTGGAACGAACGTGTTCGTTAACTGTTCATTTTTCGCTAGCTATTAAGTTGACTATACTACGGCTTGTGTTAAAAAGTAATGGCATTATTCAAACCCCAGGTTAGTCAAATAACAATTTGCGTTAAATAAAATATGAAATGACTGTCAACAGGATAAAGCTGGAATTTTCTTTCAATTCGGAGATATTTTTTTATTCAAAACAAACATAAATGTATATTATGTAACATCACGCCTGTAATACCCAAAGGATTAGACAGAGGTGTTATTGAGAAATTCTTGATGGGAAAACCCAATAACACTTTGCCCGATCCGGGAATCGAACCCAGGATCTCAATGTTAGCTATCGTATTGCGCCATTAGACCAACGAGGCAGAAATAAACTTGTTATCGTTTACCTATGTTAAGAAAACCAACAACATGTGTACCAAACATATACCCCATTTACTTTCACACTTGACTAAATTAAATTGACACTTTAAACTAAAGCAACAGCGAACAGTGCCGACCCATCCATTAATCCGCCATTGTCATGGTAAGCAGCCTGTGATCTATATTTTAATAACACGCCTCGATGAACGGCTAATAAGGGCGAAAATTGTGTTAGGGACGACATCGTATAGGGGCCGAACGAACGAAAGACCAAGCCTGTTCGTTTTAATCGTATTTATAAAACTATTATAAACGACCCGATGACCCGATTGGCGCAGCGGTAGTGAGGCTGCCTTACGTTCTTAGGGTCCCGGGTTCGAATCCCGGTCGGAGCAAACGTTTGTGTGATGAGCATGGACATTGGTTTCCGAGTCATGGATGGTTTATATGTATAATAAGTATGTATTTACAAAAAAAAGTATCTATGTAGTATATCAACTATCTGGTGATAACGACACAAGCCTCGTTGCTTAGTGTGGCACTAGATGACGCTGTGTGTAATGTCCAGCAATAATATTCAATTTATTTATTTATTATCAGTTTTGTTTTTGTTGATTTTTTTTAATTTAATTTAAAAAAAAATTTAAATGCTGAAAAATTAGAATTCTACGCTCAAATCCTGAGGCACGATGCACGATGTTTTTTATTTATTAGTTTGTGTACTGTCTCACTGCTGGGAAAGCAAAGACCTCCCGCAATTCCTTCTATGTGCTCTTTTCCCGTGCCTCCACGAACTAACCCTCGACGTGATGTTGTATTAAAAAAAACTTACGTGTCTACTTTAGAGAAGAGCTGTAAGTAAGTTGAAATCGTATCAAAAGCCCCTGAAAAAACTATTATACCGATCGAAAAGTACAACTTTGAAAATGATCTTACCTATTCTGCAAACATAATCAACAACAAAAAGCAACTATTTCAAAACAGTTACTTAGTACCAAAGGACCAATTTCTTCAATACACTTCCTCGAAAACTAGTCCATAACGCACTACGATTAGGTACAACATGCAATGTATTTCACACGTGTGCGTTTATTTCCATTTTCCCGCACGTGTGCGGGAATGAAAATTGACACAGATAACTATACCTATACTTCGTCGAAATTGGTTCAATGTCTTAGTCTGAGGTGAATGTTTTTTTTTTAATTTCGGCTAAGCACTACGCGTGTTTACGGCATAAATATTTTTTAAATATTAAAATTGTGTTTATAAATAGAATATCATAGATAAACATGATTATTGAAAACTAATAGCCATTTTTATACACAAATTAACATTTATTTGTTCTGAATTCAAAAATATAAAATAAATCTATTTTTTATATTAGGCAGTTTAACGACTTCATACCTTTGCCTCTCCTTCAACCTGGCGAAAGCAGAGCGCGAAAAAAAAGAAATTTAAATCATAGTTTCTTTGTTGGTGACAAAAATATTTTTCGTTATATTTTATTTTATTTCTTCAAAAGTGTATTGAAAAACGTCGTTTGATACAGTGGACAATTGTTATTGCAGTTCTCGGCTCAAAAAAACCCTCGCCTACGGCTCGGGTGTTATAATTCCGCCTCGAATGCAATAACAAACTTTCTCCACTTGTATCAAAATTTACTATTATCACAATCAGAGATGATGTAAAATTGTAAAACTTTTTAATTTTGCTGTTGTCATTTTTTGTTGGCATTTGATTTACAAACAATGAAATATTCAAAGACGCTACGACTGTTAATATAAATAGAGCGTAGAGTACATTTAAAAAATACATTAGTGAATTATGTAAATGTATATTAGGCGTACAGAAATGGGAAGTTTCCTCTGAACAAATCGTTGGAAGCAATTTTCTCGTAGGGATCTTACGCGGGATTTTACTGTGCTAGAGCGGTGTACAGGCACAGGCGAAATTTACTCCTAGTCTTTGTGTCACTTGGTATGTTGTTTTTGTAGGTTAACAAAATGATGGGAGTTACAACAGTTATCATAAGGATATTTTTTGAGTGTTGTACCTCAGTGCGGCGAGTCACAAATCTACACTAATTATAATGAGAAAAGATTTGTATTTTTGTGTGTGTTTGTTTGTAATGAATAAACACAGAAACTACTGCGCCGATTTTGAAAATTCTTTCACCATTAAAAAGCCACGTCTTTACTGAGTAACATGGGCTATATTTTATCTCCGTACTCTCACAGGAACGGGAACTACGCGGGTGAAACCGCGTGACGTCCGAGAGTAGATAATATAATTGATAGAAAGATGCTGCCGGGTGGATGATCAATTTTACTGACAAAAATTGGTTGCCTGTAAAGTCGGTATACGGGCGAAAGTTTTACGTGACAACGACTTTGAGTGGTAAAATAAACTTTTTATGTCTGTCTCTCTCGCTCTTAGGCGGGCTCTCACTCGCTCTCATTGTGAGCGCATAACGTGAGCGGAGCGTAACGCAGTTTCTTGAAGTGTCACCCGGCAAACCAATTTATAAGACGTTGTCACGTCAAAAAGAACGCTAAAGCAAATATTAATTTATACCACAGTAGTATTATGATACAGTATTCCGACTTCATAGAAACGGACGAAACGCGAGCTATACCTACGCGCCTCGATCTAAGGGTGCACTTGGGGCACAGACAGTCACGGCTGTACCGCAGTGTCGAACGGACGGTGTGTTGTTTTTTTAACAATAACCGCGCGATTTTTTCTCTAAAAATCAGTTAATATGACGAGTAGGAAATATTGTGCTGTTTTTGGTTGTATGAATTCGTCAATAACGCATCTAGACATAAGTTTTTTTAAATTACCTGGAAACTTTGAAAGGTAAGACTATAAACTAATTTTACTTACTAGTAGGTAGGTACATAATGTGTGTCTTTTTAATGGATAAGTATTTCCTTTTATCTCACGAAAAAAAAGGTGTTTGGATTAATAAATAAAGCGAATAGAGTAACGGAAAGTTATTGAGACGAGTGAAATAGGTAGTTATATGCGGTTCTGAATGAATCATGATACGGTAGGTACCTACCTACTTACGCTTGTGTTAAAACTTCGGTGCCTATACTTTAAAATTTAACAATAAAGCATTTCGTACGACTCAGTCGAGGCGCAAATATTTTTCGGTCGCAAATTTATAAGCCCGATTTGTTTTTCGAACAAAAACATGTTTTTTTAATTAAATCTACCAATAAAAAAACAACACGCATTTTTATTGAACACTTCCTATTCAATATACAAAGTATTTAATTTATTTATTTAAAAAGGATATTTACAATCACAAAACTAAATAGAAACAGAAAGTAGGCAAATGTAATTAAAATGCTGGAGACGGGCAGCCCTAACGCATGTTTACGTACCGCGCGGCTGTAGGCATTTATTTCTATCATGCGGCCGAGTTACACTACTGTATCATAATATTACCGTGTTTATACTTACAGAAATTTAATTGGGTATGAAACCACAAAAAACCGGCCAAGTGCGAGTCGGACTCGCACACGAAGGGTTCCGTACCATTGACTATTATTTAGTATTTGTTGTTATAGCGGCAACAGAAATACATCATCTGTGAAAATTTCAACTGTCTAGCTGTCACGGTTCATGAGATACAGCCTGGTGACAGACAGACGGACAGACGGACAGACAGCGAAGTCTTAGTAATAGGGTTCCGTTTTTACCCTTTGGGTACGGAACCCTAAAAACAGTCTCACGAGGCTGACGTTCGACCTTCACAATCTTCGACATCATTTAACATCAAGTTAAATAACAATGTAAACCAAGAGACACTTCTGCCATCAGGTGTACCCCGCCGTCGCTATGATTATTTTTAAAAGCTTAAAGCTCATTCAGGATTCGCCTAAATATGCAGCTTTTAAATGAAGTCTTAGAGAGGGTACGTTTCCATTGATTTGATCTTAAAGGTTGTTGTGTACCTACATCTTTGTTAAACCACAGTTTTCTATTAATTCGAAAGAAAGGAGAAAATAAATAGATTAATTGTACTAAGTCTACGGAAATTTTTGGCTAGGAAATGACTTTGTTTTGGATGAAGAATCACGTTTTTCGGTAGGACTTAATGTAACGCACTTAATCATTGTGCTGATGGGTGGAATGTGTGTGTGGGTGGAGTTTTAAAAAAAACTTGTGAAAAAGTTGGAACTTTGGCCCCTAATATCTTCGTAACTAGAAGGTTTCCAAGTATGGTCTAGAACAAAAAAAATATCGCAATGGCGTGAAAAACAAATGCCTGTCGGATTCGTTAAGTCTTTTTACACCCTTTGATAATACGGATTGTCACAACTACATCTTGTAAAGATCTAAATCTTTTAATAATTGCATTGTTCAAGTAAGTTAGTCATAGTAGTTCCAGCTAAGTACTAGGAAGTGGGTGTAATTTTGACGGTAAAAAAAGTGGTGATCCTCATGCAGCCTAATTAAAATAGCATACTTTAAAAATAATTTTGATTCATCTTTAAAAGCGACTGTACAAACCTGCCGGATACCACCAGAGGAGCCGTGTGGTATCCGGCAGAGTAGAATAGAACCAACCCATTACACTCACGGATGTCGTATAAGGCGACTAATGTCTGAGGCAGAACACCTTGCGCCTCCGTAGACCAGAGAATGGGCAGCAGCGTTTTCTGTTAGTCTTTCATCACTGCGATCTCCAATCCGCCTGCCAAGCGTGGAGATTACGGCAAATTCCTCCCATCATGGGAGAGGCTTATGTCCAGCAGTGGACGTTATGGACTGTTGTTGTTGTTGTTGTTGTAAAAACCTACTATGTATATAACCACGATGCATTATTAATAGCCAAAGAGACTTTTCGCATTCATACAATGGAAACACACACTCTTGTGTAAGTCGAAGGCGGATACGGAGGCAATTTATAAAAGAATTGAATACTCAATTACTGACGATTTGTGACGTTTAAGTGCCGATTGCGAGACGATAAATTGACTCCAAACCAAGCTTCTTAGTTAGAATACAATGGATTCGAACAAGATTGTCTTAAACTGGCGGATTTTTCAGAAGTGAATGGGCTTACATAAGTTTAAAGCTATGAGTCTTTTATTCTTCTAAAATGGACTGGATTGCAGGTACCCAGACTTGCTTGGTTAGATGCGTGGCAAGTAAGATTATCTAGAGATATTTAATTGCATGAAATGTAACCTAACGGGCCAACTGCAGTTGTACTATTAGATAAGGCGCACTTCTGATATATATTTCGGGGCTTATAGAAAAAAAAAAAAAAAAAACAAAAAGAAAATCAGAAAAAACCAAAAAAACCCTAGTTTTTTTTTTGTAAAATGAAACCTATAAATAAAAATATACTTCTCTCTAGACGAGTCCTAGAATGGAGACCCATCAGAGTGGACACCCGAGGGCGCGGAAGACCACCATAGCGCTGGGTAGACGACATCCGACGACACGGAGGTCGAGACTGGATGAATCGGGCACAAGATCGACAGGAGTGAAAGAAGAGGGAAGAGGCCTACATCCAAGATTGGATAACCAAAAGGCCACCATGATGATGATGATGATACTTCTCTCTACCAAAACAACTCTTATTATCTAAATTGTTGACTTATGCGTGAATAAACGGTGTAATAAAAAAAACCACTGTTTACAGCACACGTGTGTAAAAACACATTGTGTTGATATTAAAGCATTTTGAATTAAAAATTTCGAAACGAAACCATTTCCACTTCAATAATGTTAAAACTATCCAATAAAGTGGAATCAACAAAATATTTTACAACCCTGAAACTTGTCTTTAAAGCACACAAAAACCAACCTTAACACGAACAAGTTAAAGTTTAAACTCGCTAGGGTGGTACTGAGGGCAATTTGTTGCTGAAACAGAGTTGTAAATAAGAGACATTTTATGTAGCTGTTCGTAACATTGAACGAAACATTGCAGTTTGCATTGCAAAGATGTTTTTATTTGGAAGATAAGTTTAAAGTGATCTTGGATGAAAAGATAGCCATTTGGAATACTGTAAAACCTTACAAGATTGCCCAACTAACTCTGAGTTTGCCCAGCAAGGTACTTTTCACACATATTTAAAAAGCCGGCAACATTTTTTGTTGCGCTTATTATTTTGATCTTAGGAAGAATTTCAATGTTTCTGGCAACACTACGTAACAGACTCTTCCTAATGTTTTTTAAGTTGGCTGTAAAACTGTGTCGAAATTGGTGGTCTAATTTGTGGGCCAAAATTCGTATGAAAAATTATATTAAAACTCAATTTTTAATTACAGCAGGCAGCAGGTAAGCTATAATATTTAAAGTGGAATCAAAAATTGCAAGAAATCTGGGCAAAGTTGTGATACGGTTTTACGGTAAAATGTTAGTAAGAGGTGTTAAAATAAGAAAACGTGTACATCATAACTTAATGTCACGTCTGTGATCTTCAAAAGGATCTCGAGTCCAGTCTATTGCTACCAATCCAGACTCCTGGCTGGTACTGACAAATTTCTGATGGACAAACTCAATAATGTCTTGTCCGATCTGAGAATCGAACAATGGGGTGGGCAACTTTGGAACTAATGGCGCTAGCATCGCATGAACCAAACATCGTCATTGGTTGAAAATCTGTCAATGTCATTTTATATTTCAAAATAGTTTGACCTCATTGGACAGATTGGGACTAAGCTATGGACGCGCCATCTACAATCAGCTTTGACCAACCTTCCCCATTATAAGAATGACTAGTAAAACAGTGAGTAGTATTACTGCAGTATTAAAATTGCATTTGGCATGAGGCCAAAAATTGCATAAGGTTAAAAGGCATAAATGGCATAATTATGTTTCAGAGGCATGAGTTACCTAGGTATAGTTTCTACTAAGTAAAAACCATTATACTATTTTAAATAAAACTTACCTATATAGTCTCCATTTACTTCTATACATACATATTTTGATTACTACCGAAGGACCAGTTATTTTGGTCTTTTTTGACAATCATTTTAGAAATTTTTCAGTTATAACCATACTTTAATAATAATAATAATACATTTTTTATTGCTTCATAAAAAGTGTTATAATAAGATGTGACACTGTATCCTGCTCTAGGATACCCTGTGTCGCAGGATCCAGTCACTCTCGACAAATATAGTTGTTTATGAAGAGGTATCAAATGCAACGGTTCCAAGCATGAAAGAAAACTAAAAGGTAACTCAAGGTGTGCATGTTACGATGAGTGTTAGTTTGTATGTGTTGGTGTCTAGGCTAGTACTCAGTTGCAAGTAGGTTTTCTGTTTCGTTATAGTTAAGTCCGAGTAACCATTCCTGTATTTTTTTTTGCACCCAAACTTGGTCATGTGGAGAATTTTAAGCTTTTTATTGACCTTCTCATACAGTTGTGGCCCAATGTATGAGAATGCTTTATTTCCAAATTTAAGTTTCACCTAGCCTTTCTACGCGTGCGTTTGTCCGTAACCACTGTGGCAGCTGCGGTTTTATGGAACTTGAGTACCACTGCCATAATAAACAGTTGGCGCACCATAAGCACTCTAGTCTCTCGATATAACATATCAGTGGGGTAACTGATTCCTAATCTATGAGAGACTTTTAACACGTTCGAGGACAGAACGAGATCATACGTCATCGTTCGAAATTTTGATATGGCACAACGTACAATGACGTCCAAATATTTTTTTTACTTTACGACAGAACGTACATTTCCGATGAACGTTCAGGTTAAAATCCTATTGAATGTATCTTGTGTCACAACATTTAAAATACCCGAAGCTTTACTGTCACGTAGAGTAAGTTTTAAACTATTTCAAATAAGTGCCGTTGACAGTGGGCGGGAACGGTACTCACACACGCACAACGTGTAAATGCGTCGCGCGCGCCTACCGCGCTCCTACATTCAGTGCGGCTGCGTCACTGCGGGGTGCGCTCGCGTTCGCTAAACATTTCGTGGCGTATCGTAATATTTGCCGCGACAAAACATCGTAAGTATTTAGTTTATTTGATTTATGTATTATTCCTTAGCCAGACAGTATACTATTTTACTATGAATTAATAATTTTACTCTGTGAAATTGATGTTTAATGGGTTATTTTATGTGTTTTAGATGGATAAGCGCAAAACAAGACTGATGAGCATTTTCGATGATTCTGACAACTCTACCGAGGCGGATCCTTACCAAGAGGATGATGGAGAATATGGTTCGGATAAAGATTTTGACCCACAACTTGTGGGTCAAAATCTTTATCAGGTAGTGAAAGTTCTTTTTCTATAAATTAGACGTTATTACACGTTGTGTCCGTTCACGTCTAGTTAACTTACTTTTAATGACATAACGTATTTATACGATAATGTGATAAAATGGTTGTGTCATGATGTCTTTAAAACAATATATTTTCATGGGAGGCTACGTACTCATACGTCGTATAATTTGTATGGACATTTACTGTGTCCTTTTGGTACACAGTCTCAAGTGGTAGCGTCCTCGAACGTGTGATAGCTCTTTGTGCACGTTCAGCAGCAATCAGAAACTTTTTTCCAGCTGAACCCCACGACATAATACAGTAACTAAATATAGACTGACATAAGGCCAGGTATATCATCTTTAGAGTATTTTTATCAGCTATAGAACGAAGTCTTTTAAAAATGTACAAAAGCTTTCTAACGCGCGCAGTAACCGATTCCATTTGCTTTGTCCATGTCAAATGTTGGTCTATGTCAATTCCCAAACCTAACCCGCTCAAAGATAGGACAGCTGCAGCCACGACCTGGGCCACAATTGCATTGGTGGAATTTGAGTGCAAGGTTATCAGGGGCATCTGTTTTTTTGGTCACAGAAAAGTTTAATACCTTCGTTTTTTTACATTTAAGGTAAGCAGGTTGTGTTGTAGCCATCTGGTAACTTTATGCATTTCAACTTCTACAGTATTGTAGGCTTCGCTCCAAGATTCGCCATGGAAAATAATGGCTGTGTCATCAGCATAAGCATATACTTGCGCATTGTCCAATTTGAGTGAGCAGAGACCATCAACGTACAGAAGAAACAAGGTGGGACCAAGGACACTACCCTGGGGCACCCCATATGCCACCTCCGCAAGAGTACTTTCGTAGTCACCTAGACACACTTTCTGTTGGCGTTCAGTAAGGTAGGAGGTGAACCATTCCAAGGCAATGCCTCTAATGCCCAAGCGTTCCAATTTCTTGATAAGAATTGGCCTAGACACAGTATCAAAGGCCTTGGCAAGGTCAAGAAAGACACCTTCTACCACTGTCAAGGTTACCCACGATATGGTCCACCAGGTTAGAGACAGCATCTTCCGTTGACCTGCCCTTGCGAAAGCCATATTGGTTCGCGGATAGCAGTTGCTTCCCCTCTAAGTACGCCAGGAGTCGCCTGTTCACCAGCTTCTCCAGTATTTTGGACACAGATGTTGTAAGGAGAGAAATCGGCCTATAGTTAGATGGGACCGACGCATCTCCAACCTTATAGATCGGGCATATATTGGCTGTTTTTAACTGGGATGGGACTATTCCCGACGACATACTCAAGTTACACAAATGTGAGATGGGACTGGCTAGACAATGTTGTGCTCGTTTTAGCATACGATTTGGAATGCCATCCCAACCGGGAGCTGAATCATTTTTTAGATTGGCTATGGTAGTTCTGACTTCGATTTCATCAGTTTGGGTCAGAAAAAAAGACTGTGAGAGAGACGGGTCAGTGTCATCCCGCACAAGAGCCATACTGGCAAGCTCTGTCTCTGGTTTTTAATTGAGACATAGTGCTCGGCAAGTTGTTGTATTCCAACATCAGCAAAAAAGCCATTAGCCACATTCAGCGAGATTACCGGATCAGGATTTGCGTTAAGTAGAAGTTAAGCGTTGCGTAAGGCTGTTCGTTTTTTTATTTTTAAAGTCACTTACTGTTTTGATTGCTGTCCAGGTTTTTTTTACAACTGATTTAGTACTATCAAGGAGATTTTTGTCATGCGCATTTTTAAGGTTTGTTAAAATGTTATTACATAGGTTTCTGTAGGTTTTATATTTTTTTTACAAAGAGTATTGTCTTTATTTTCAATTTTTTTGTTTCAGAGTGAAGTGAGTCTCTTTTACGTACGCATTTAAGCAGACCTTGGTCATCCAAGGTTTTCTAATGATTTTACAGTTTCGTAATATTTCTTTTTTAGTGTGCCGATTTATGATATTTCGTAAATTATTTGTAAATTCATTCATTGCCGCATTCAAGTCATCTGAATTTAAAATAGGTCTCCAATCTGTACTTTCAATGTCGTTTAGTATGTTAGGATAGTCCAACTTAAGTTTATATTTAGTTTGCCCAGGGAAAGATAATTGATTTGACGATTCCTTTCTAATACCTATCAGAAGTTCTGTATCATGGTCGGTGTGAGAAGATTGACATACGACAATTTTAGTGGCTTTTTTTGTCTTAACAACGCATGATCAAGGCAGGAATTATCGCGAGTAGGAAATTGGTGACCAGGATAGAAACCATGGTAACCGATTATGTCAAGGTATTCACTGGCACGTTTGTCTTCTGTACCAGTTTTTATATCTATATTTATGTCTCATAAAATTGCAATGGGGACCAAGTTGAACATTATGGTCTAAAGTGACCGCGTCATCCAATGATATTCTAAGAAATAGATTTAGACGACCCGATTGGCGCAGCGGTAGTGAGGCTGCCTTACGTTCTTAGGGTCCCGGGTTTGAATCCCGGTCGGTGCAAATGTTTGTGTGATGAGCATGGACATTTGTTTCCGAGTCATGGATGTTTATATGTAGGTATATTAAGTATGTATTTACAAACAAAAAGTATATATGTAGTATATCAACTATCTGGTGTCCACGACACAAGCCTCGTTGCTTAGTGTGGCACTAGATGGCGCTGTGTGTAATGTCCAGCAATATTTATTTATTTATTTATAGATATGTTATACACCTACAAAACCACCGAAAAAAGTGTGCCGCGGGGGACAGGCTGCTCACATACACGCAGTGACGCAGAATAAAGGAAAAATTGGCCAATTGGCTCGTTTTCGAGTCTTCACGATTGCGCGCTCATAACATATCTGTTTAATAGAATATCATTGGCGTCATCCTTTCAAATTGCGCGAAACGCGACTGACACAATGTACAAATAGAAAAAGATTTCGCAACTATGTATGTAACTAATAATATACAAGTTACCTACTGTGTTACACCACTACATGACACTCATTGCCACCTGTTCGGTCATTAGGGTGCAATTAGAGCAATGATAATCGCTTAGCCACAAGCCGCTGACTCTAACACTAATTGTCATGGGCTATAATCATGCTAATAATAATTGGATTTGCTTCAGCCCGTGGGTTTGCTCGCATGGCGGCTGACACTACGAAGGCGAAGCCAGGTTTAAAGGCATCATGACTCAGCTCATGGTCTACTTCATCATCATCATCATCTTTTCAGCCGAAAGACGTCCACTGCTGGACATAGGCCGCCCCCAAGTGTCGCCACATTGACCGGTCCCGTGCGACTCGCATCCAGCGGATTCCCGCAACCTTCACCAGGTCATCGGTCCACCTAGTGGGAGGCCTTCCAACGCAACGTCCGGTTCCGGTTCGCGGTCGCCACTCCAGAACTTTTCGGCCCCATCGGCCATCCGTTCTGCGAGCAATCATGGTCTACTTGCGTGCTAAATTTTATCGAAACCCTGTCAGCCGTAAGGCGAACCTTAACGGAGCCGTAAAGCAGTTGTTCTCCCCGTCATTGTGATCTTTTTTTCGGGTCCATATTGGCTCACCTAAAGTTCTTTACCCGAAAATGTTCTTCCTAACGATTTGTAATCCGAATGATCATTCTTCCTAAAATTTTTATCCTAAAGTTTTCATTCATACTATTTGTAGTGTATTATTACCGGCGATGTTCATAACACTTATGTTTCCGAAAATTGTAATTAATAATATCGTTAATGTGAATATATTTAAACTCCTACTGTTTTTTACCATAACGCTTTTATCCCTAAACATTACCATAATATTTTCACTCATACTCAGAAATAAACATTTACCAAGTGTAATAAAAATATATGTGGGTAAGTATAAGATGATATTTATAGTTTTAATTTGAGGGTATGATTATTATTTGGGGGTATGCTTTACATAACGTACTTATTACTATAACTATACCTGAGATAATTATGTCTAAAAAACCAACTGTTTAGAATGATTAAAGGCCGTTTCACTGATTTTTGTCTTAAATGAATGAAATTCAGGTCAGAGTGTCGTCTTGGGGGCATTATGAAAAAAATACTTAAAAAATTTCGCGACCAATTTCGAGGCTGGTCAGAGTTCTAACAAAACCTATGGATATCTTTGCAGGTACCTACACACCGCTATAAATATATATGAAAACATGTATTAACTACGAACCACCAGATTTAGCTAAATGTAACGGCAAAAAATCACTTTTGGTTGCCAAAATCAGTAAATGGTCACCAAAATTAATTCCCATTTTATCGTGAAATTAGAACCAAAATTTTATTTTTGACCACCAGAAATTGAACTGTTATGCTCGCAAGAGCCCAAAAAAAATCCGAGTCGAGGGAGGCCCGGTCGACGGAGCCCCGCTTCGCGGGGCTCCTACTTCTGAATGGTTTATAAAAAAATAACCACGAAGGGTATGGCGGGGTCTATTCGCTCGCTTCGCTCGCTCATTCGACCCCGCCATACCCTTCTAACCTAATCTATCCGTGTCGGGGTGCCCCAAGTCGGCCTAGTCAAAACTAGTTTGTCATCAACCACCTCATTAAAATTTGGTGCCCAATTTACTAAATTTGGTGATCAATTGATATTTTAGGTGATAGATGTTAGTGGTCACAAAGTTAATTTTGATGGTCATTATATTTTCCCCCCTATTATTTTGTATGGTACTATTATTCTTATATGTTATACATGTTATGTGAAAATAAAGTTACGCAAAATTAATATTATAACAATACTGATTATTATAAATAAAAAGAAATCTAAACAAAAAAGATATGACTTTGAATAATAGTGTAAAAGATGGTTATGTTGAGAAAATATAGGAAAACAAATAAAAGTATAATAGATGTTTATTGCTACTGACATTATGAAGTTGAATGCTTCGGAATTATGAACATTAGAGGCAGAGTAGTTAGGAATTGTGATTGTTAGGATGAAAAATGTTAGGAAGAACATTTTCGGATTTCCAATTATCGGAGTTGAAAATTTAGGTGAACTTTGGCGCACCCCTTTTTTTCGTCTACACCATACTTATGAACCTTTTAGTTACGGCGATATAGGAGTCAAAGATCTAATTTGTCACAATCATTTTTTTAAATACAAGTTTTAATGTTTAATTTTACATTAAAAAACCTTTACTATACGTCGACGCCCGTACTATTTAATGCATCCGTCAGCACAATGTTTTTAGTGCGTTACATTCAGTCGTACCGTAAAACGTAATTTGTCACTCCAAACAAAAGTGGTTTCCCAGCAATAAATTTTGCGTCGAGTTACTTAGTACAGAAAGCTGCGTTGCCGGCTTCGTAAAGAATCCGTTCACATCTTGTATAGACTGATCTGTTCCCAACCCGAATCGCGACTACATTTTAAACCCATCTAATTTTACATCCACTAACACGAAATATTGAGCATGACAGCACTTGTCATACAACCACACCGCCCGACTTAACTCGGTGTGTCCGGATCAAAAGACCAGGCCATGACGATCGTAATGGCCGCAAATACACATTTAATTAAACATAACGTGAATACTGGACGTCAAATTTACATGCGTTTAATATTAAGATGGCTCATTATGCCGTTGACTCTAAAAATAGATTTTTGCCAGCAATGGATGGCAGCAGTGTGTTTTTTGGAGTATTTAGATTTAAGTGCGTCATTTTTCTTTCAGCCGTCGTCGTCTATACTTCTATAGATTATTACCATTTATGGACATGAAAAAACTCTTTTAAAGTCTGTTTTAAATCTTAGTCTGTGTCATGTTTACATGGTAGATAAAGCTGTTTTCTTTTGCCTAAAGAGAAAAGTTGAAAACTCAACACAGGGACAGTCTCAGACAGTCTTTTTAAATCGTTGGAAACTATCAAGAAGCATTTAATTTTAATAATATTAATAAAAAAAATGATTCGTAAAACAAAAGTAAGTAAGTAAGTAAGTAAGTAAGTAAGTATATTTATTCGCATAAAATGTGGTAATACAGGGTGTTATAAAATGTTATAGAGCACACATTCCGCCATAACAATAGCATGCAAATTTACGACATATTTTTTACATTAGGAACATTAAAATGAATAAAGTAGGTAACACAAACACATAATGGAAGTACCTACAACATACATAAATCTTATTAGAAGCATTAAACAAAATAATAATACTGAAAACACCTAAATATACCTACACTGAAATTATATTTAACACACCATCTTTAAACAAAATAATAAAGAATATTAAAAACACACACAACACATAATAAAAGGACACCATAAGTAAATAAATAAACCATCAATCAAAATTATACTAAAACCTTAAAATAATACCATAAATAAAATGAATACCTACATTACCTACATAGAAACAGTTTGTAAAATTATAACATCATAAAATTAGCAATAACAAAATTAAAACTTATAATGCATTTCTAAAGTGGTAGGAATGCGAAGAGTATTTTTTGAGGAACTCGTTGATGGTATAAAAATTTTCTTTTATTAACCACTTCCGTAACTTAAAACAAAATTTGCGATAGGGCAGGTCTACAATGTTTTTAGGTAGCGAATTATAAACCAATGGTGCCATATACACGCAGCTGTGTCTAAACATTTCTATTCTGGGTACCGGTAATTGTAAATTATAGTGAGTGATTTTACGTTTATTTATGTTATTTTTATTTTGGAAAAGATTCATATTAGTTTTAACAAATTTAGCTATTTCATAGATGTATATGCTAGGGGCGGTCAATAGGTTTTCAGATTTAAATATGGGTCGACAGGATTCAGACCACTGCATATTAAAAATAGCACGCAAGCATTTTTTTGTGCTACTAAAATTCGTGACAGCTCTGCTGTATATCCCCATACAACTATACCATAGTGAATTATGGAACACACATACGCATGATATACCAATAATGCGGTTTGTTTAGAAGTAGTTTCTTTGACCTTTTTTAAAGCGAATACGAATTTGTTGATCTTTTTACAAATGCTATCAATGTGTTCCTTCCATGTGAGATGTTCGTCAATTATTATGCCTAAAAATTTGGTATTACGAATCTGTTCTATATGTTGATTATTAAAAGTGATGTTTATATCATTGTATGTACTTTTAAATGTTTTGAAATTGATTACTTTTGTTTTCTCTAAATTGATCTTTAATGAATTTTTGTTTAGCCATGACATGATTTCTTGTAATGTGTTATTTATTTCAAAATTTTGAAGGTTTCTATCTTTACATCCTATTATAACAGTCGTATCATCTGCAAATAAAACACAAACATGTTTGCGTACTGCTTGTGGTAGATCATTTATATAAATGAGGAATAGGAGGGGTCCTAAAATACTTCCCTGTGGTACGCCAAGATCATTATTTCTGGGTACAGAATCAAAGTCTTCTATGCTGTTCGTATTATCATTATATTTAGTTATTCTTGTGATCTGTCTTCTATTGCTTAAATATGATTCAAACCATTTTAGGGCCGTTCCTCTTATGCCACTTTTTTCTAATTTGTTGATGAGAATAGAATGGTCAACATAGTCGAACGCTTTACTTAAATCTAGAAAGAGAGCAGTAGAAGAAATTCTATCATTCACCTTATTTACAACAGATTTTACTAACTTGAAAGTCGCCAATGTAGTTGATCGAAATTTCCTGAATCCATGTTGTTCTTCTGCCAGGACATCGTATTTGTTAAAGAATGATAATAACCGTTTTTTCATAACTCTCTCGAAAATTTTTGATAAAATTGGTGTTAATGCTATAGGTCGATAGTTGTTTTTGTCAGTCTTTGAACCTTTTTTATGTAAAGGTTTTATTACAGACATTTTAAGCTTTTCTGGAAAACAGCCTTGTTCTATGGATAAATTAATAATGTAAGCTAAAGGTTCTGCGATAAATTGTGATATGCGTTTTAAAATATCGGTGGTAATATTGTCGTAGCCGGATGATTTTGTGTTATTTAGCGATTTTATAACATTATAGACTTCAGATGCATTTGTAGGCTCTAGGAAAATACTGTGACTGTTAACATTAATATCTACGTTATTAATAATATCATCATGATCATCGCGATCAGTGCTTACATTATTTTTGACAACGTCTATGAAAAAATTATTAAAAATATCAGCAATGTCAGCTCCAGCTGTGGCTGCCGCTTTGTCGTCAATAATTTTGTTAATGTATTCCTTTTCCGTTTGGTTTCCCATATTACGTTTAACAACTTCCCAGGTTGCTTTACATTTATTTTTGGAATATGCAATGTGTTTGAGGTTACATAATGATTGCAAGTTATTAATGCATTTCCTTAACATAATTGCATAAGACTTAAAAGTAGATTTATTTTCATTGGTCCTATTGTTATAATATTTGTATCTTAAAAATCTTTTTGTTTTACAGCTAACTTTTAGTCCTTTTGTTATCCACTTGAGTTTATTAGTTTTATAATAGCTCTTTACCGTAATAATAGGAAAGCATAATTTGTAGAATAAAGATAGTAAGTTATGGAACACATCAAAGGCTTTATCTGTTTCTGTTGTGTCATAAATTTCAGAGAAGGATAGTTGACTTATGTAATAAACAAATTTAATAATATTTTCTTTACTCATATCATTTTTTGTCATAAAATAGTGTCTAGAAATGTTTTCGTTTTCATGCTTAAATTCTACGACTTGAGCAGTATTATGGTCTGACAAACACAAATTATGTGTTATTCCTATAGCGTTAGGTATGTTACTCAGAATATTGTCTATGCAAGTATTTAATCTTGTAGGCACCTTTATATGACATTCTATGCCATAATTTGAGATGAGTTCATTAAATCTTACAGTGTTACGATCTTTTTCCAGAAGAAAATTTATGTTAAAATCGCCAGCTATTACAACTCTACTTTTTTTACGTTGCAGTTGGAGTAATGTTTTATCAAATTGGTCGAAGAAAATATTTAAATTAGAACTCGGGGTCCTGTAAATACACAGTATTATTAAGCGCATTTTTTTAATTTCAATTGCACAAACTTCATACTGCTTATCAATGCTTAATTCTTTGATATCCCTTAGTTCAATGAATTGAACATTGTTTTTAGTTAATATACACGTACCTCCTCGACGTTGATCTGATCGCGAATAAATTGCACTGAGTTGAAAATTATTAATAACCATGTATTTTTCATCATCCTTTTTTATAAAATGCTCACTTAAACATATAACATCAACATCTGTACCAGATTCTTGCAGGTCATTGATAGCTAATTCTAGATCAGCAATTTTATTTAGAGCTCCAGCTATATTTTGATGAAATATTGAGAATTTGTTTACATTTGAATTTGGGTCATTAACGAAAAAACATCTCTTGGTTGGATTTTTTTGCTGGTGTTCTTAATTTCTTATCATTGTGAAAATAGTAAGGAATGGTACCTTTAAGTGGTTGTAATTTGCTTTTATTATTAACACTAGCAGAGCTATCATTCCCAGTGGCTGAGTTAATTGAACTATTTTGAAAATGGGAAGGTATTATTGAGCCCCTACTTGGTATTGGGTTTTTATTAAAAGAAAAGTTGTCAGAAAGATAGGATGCGTTATATTGTTTCATGCATATTTCACTTATTATCTGACTTACAATGTCGTTTCTACTGTTTCCTTCAATGAAAGTACAATTTTTAAAAGTGTTAGTAAATATTTTTAGATTATAGTTTAATTTATTTTATATACATACTTCATCTCACATTCGTATGATAAACACGTTTAAACTCTTCGGAACGCAGAAATATAATTCATAAGTTCATAACACATACAAAAATACTCAGCCACGTTTTACGCGACAAAAAGACAATAATTTAGAAAAAAAACACATTAAATAAAAACAAGAGACGTTGGCGCGTTCTGACAACCACTATCGTTTGTTAAAAGGGTCGTAATTAATGTTTAAAATAAACTTTTATTTAAATATTATTATATGAGAACGTTTAAGTGGTTTTGTGGACTCGAAATTTTTTCGTAATTGTTTCTTTTTTCGACTAGTTGATGGATAGTGAATTTTCTTGTTCGATGTTTGAAATAAAACAAAACTTAATACTTAAATTTGTTCTTGGGTGTGATTTTGTTGCCATCGCAGGTAAAACCTGATTAGGCTGGCCAACGTGGAGATTGACACAAAAAAAGAGAGGCCTAGTTACCCAGCACTCAGTGGGTAATGGTGATGATGAGATATACTTTTTGGTACTTACCTTACCCTGAAATAATTTGACAAACATAATCATTGCAGAGAATGACCTAGCTTTAAACTCGGTCTGATTAAAAGCTTGTCATCATAAATTAAGCTTGTTTGGAAAACAGGGAACTGCGTAAAAATATTTTAGCGCTTTTTAACTACGAGTTAAAAACCACTAAACCATATTTCAGAAATGAGTTACCTACAGACTAACCAACATCGGAGCCAACGATAAGATATTCAAAAAAATATAATTTTATGCAAGTCGAAAGGGGAACTTTGCGTATTTTTGTCCCACAAACGACCTATAATAATTTACAAAATTGTCTTCGTACACTTTTCTTTGGAACATTTATTGCTTTTTAATGTACTAGACGACATGGCTATACAGCCAACGGTCACACGTCATAACATTTGCTTTTATCTTTTTTTTATATGTCATCTGTCAAATGCTAACGACTGGCTAGAGTGGCAAGCGCCAACAGCCTAGATACCGCCTTGTTTATGGCTGAAGGTCTATGGTCCAATATTAATCGTAACATTTTTAATCTAAATGCAATTAGTGTCGCGTTAATTTGGGCTAATCTTTTAATGTTTCTTTTAAATATGTTAGGAAAAACTGTAGTGGTGTTCGTAACCGATTAGTTTTCCTCAAATATTAAGACTTTTTAAAATGTACAGTAGATTGCCAGAGTTTGTAGGTAAGAGTTTCCATTTTGCACCAAGGAAAGGAAAATTAGCTAAATGTATAGTTACCTAAATGCAAAGGACCAGATTTAGAATTCAAGTTTGGTCCTAAGGTATTACTTACCTACTTAATTCGATACACATGTCCTGAAGATTTGTTAGCATAAGGACAGATTCATGATGCTTTTAAAATTCATCAGTTTCAATGTTTTTAATTTGAAATATTAAAAAAAAATAGCTAAACCTGCAAAACGCCAAAAATCTTTGAATCTACACAAATGTGCAGTTCAAGGTAAGTAGTCATTATATTATAGACTATTAACTAATTAAAACAACCAATCTTAACCACATACACAAATAATAAACATCCACACTTTCATAGCTGTATATAGGATAGATAAAAAAAAACTTTTCTTTTTCATCAACATTTTTTTTTTAAACTATCACACCGCTGTCATCAAGTGTGAAGTGGCCAGTGAAAAGATCTGAGAGCGGCGTAACATCTTTGAAGCGTCTGAACGTCTGAAGACACCGTTACAACATGACACGGGAGGACTTATAACTCATACCATTTGTCACTTTTAATTGCCACTTGTTCTTGTCGAATGTCTGAAGAAACGTTATATAAATAGTTTATTGTGAAATAAATGTGTGCAGTAGCTGTGAGTCGGAGATGGATTCTGTGGCGCTTACGAGTGGTGGAAAAGGGTTAAATGTTTTTTTTTTTTGAGAATATCAATATTCTGATAATCAAACTTATGGAAATAAAGGATGATTGGCTTACTGAAAAAAAAAATACATACAATACACCAATGATATTCTAACAAACAGATATGTTATACACCTACAAAACCACCGAAAAAAGTGTGCCGCGGGGGAGAGCCAGCTCACATACACGCAGTGACGCAGAATAAAGGAAAAACAGGCCAATTGACACGTTTTCGAGTCTTCACGATTGCGCGCTCATAACATATCTGTTTAATTAAATATCATTGCAATACACAAATATTTATTTTAAAAGTAGCTGCAGTTATTTGTTACGGGTCTGCTTGTCAATAAAAGAAATTACCAAAGTGGGTAAATTATTACACTGAAAAAGGGGGCATTCTAGTCTCAGATTGAGCAAAATCTTTTTTATTAAAGACAGATGACCAAATAAACAAACAATTAAAATAAAATACAATACAATTCGCAAAACTATTAAAATTTATTACATGACAAATAGACCTTCTGTCCTTTTTCCTCTTTAAAACGACAACTACATCTATCTCTTTCACTCCCATCCATTTTCAACAGCACCACAAAACCTACAGTCCTTAGTGAAATTAAGACATTAAAATCCTGAAACAGTTATGGCGTTCAAAGCGCCCATTAGTACGTCGATGGCTGGTTTTACTTTGATGTCCGACCATCACCTCGTTAACAGCCGGCATTGGACTGTAAACACCTAAACGACATCCTATTCCGGTCAGTTAGGACGATTATTATTGATTCTAAACGGTTTCAGTTTTGAATCTAACGGAATATGGGTGCAATATGGCGGTTATTGGTTGAGTCTGGGAAAGTTTGGTTTGAAATTAGATTTTTCGTAGGCTGAATGCTCAATGTGCGTAAGATTTTACAACTTGAATAAAAAAGCTTTCCTATCTTTGAAGATAAGACTTCAAACATTCAATTGCATATTATCTACTCATAGCTACTCCTACATTTATTTTCTTTTTACTAGCCTTTCAAGTCCCACTGCAGGGCACAGGCCTCATACTATCCTTCCAATTCTATAACTTCAATAAATATCTTAAATCTAGAACTATTAAGGACCCACACTTTTCGAAGACTATCATAATGTGACCTCCTTAGTTTGGCTACCTAAATTCAGTTCTAAATGTCTCAAGTATTGAGTCATCTTGTTATTGTTCTACTCTACCTTTTCGATATTCCTAGAGGTGTACGTAACAGAATGTGTAAATCATAATAAATTATCCTCCACATTCTCTCAACAAAACAGTAGCCAAATTCAAATTAGGGTTGCCAATAATAGTTTCGTTTATAACGCAATAAACTAAATATACTTAATGCCTCCTCGTCGGCAAGACGTCCTGTACGCGCCGTTTGACATACAATTAAAAATGACAGATGACTGGCCGCCATTTTGAAACCGCTCAAAGAAGGCCGCACTGAAAAAAAAAGCCGTTCAACACATTTTTAGCTAGTTAATCTCGAAGGATGGATGTAAAGTTGTCAATCATGGGGGTTTGAGAGCGCGTGAAAGTTTCTAGTCGTCGTCGTATGTGTCAATTATTTATTCTTTGATGTATTTGCCAATTTTGTCAAGGATTGTTTTCGATGTTGTTGGTAGGTATAACGTAGAGCTTATGTCAATCAATACTTACGAGGTCAAGTTTTTAAACATATCTATTTGTGTTTAGTCCTCGTTTATCACATTACCTATCCTTTTTAACTCTTGCTGTACCAGTAGCAGACATGATATATTATTAATGTGATTGTTTGTTATATGTGTCAGATCCTTAATTTTATGTCCAAGTACATTAGAGGCAATTTTGCATACCTATAGTTACGAGCAACAAACAGTTTTTCCATGGATGTTGACTCGTCTTATTGTTTTCTTTAAAATACTCGACTCTACAAAAAAGGCTTTTACGTAAACGAACAATAAAGCAAAAAAATAATGTTAAGAATATATCAACTACTGTTATTGGTTGATTGAATTATCAGTGGATCAACAGCCAATCAGATCAGGTTTGATCTTGATATGACGTTGATTATCGTACCAGAAACCGGGTGTACCCACTTAATAGCTAAAAAAGAGATCTGGTGGGCTGATGAGGCACAGAGGGTCGGTCATACAGGGTGTAAGAGACCTCATCACGAAGCCGTCAACCAAGCATTCTGTACATCACACTAAGTAACTTTATGAAAAAATTATTGCTGGGAAACGAAATTTTTTTTTGGGGTGAAAAATCATGTTTTGTGGTAGAACTCAATGTAACGCACTCAAAACATTGTGCTGATGGATGGATTGAATAGTACGAGGGTCGTGGAGTAATAATCTTCCATTAAAAACTTGTATTTCAAAAAAAACTTGTCAAACAGTTGGAACTTTGACCCCCAATATCTCCGTAACTAGAAGGTTCCCAGGTATGGTGTAGAAAAAAAAATGATCGCAATGACGGGGAGAACAAGTGCCTTTCGGCTTCGTTAAGAGGTGTTTTACAGCCTATATGTTTATAAAAAAATTGGTCCTTTCGACCGCAAACTTCAAATCTGAATGTTTAAGCAATATGAAATTTTATTTTTATATTACGCTATTTTTCATCTTGAATATTTAAGAAGGTATAGGGGTAGTTTCACCCCTTAAAGATAGCTCGAGGCGATAGGAGTTCCCCTACTTCCCCCGCCCATGAATTTAATAAATAATAGATGTATGATATCGTGTAAATAAGGAGCAAAAAAAGTGCCATAAATATAGAAAGAGCTTTATTTAGAAATGGTTGGGTTTGGGCTGATGATTAAGATATAAAATGTGAATAATTAAATAATGGTTCGTCGTAAGCATCCACTGAATGGTAGTTAATGGTGTCGATTCTGTTGTGCACAAACTAAACTTAATTTAGGCTTTTGCTATCTTTTACTAAAAGGCAGTGCGAGAAAAAGACGGCTATAGCTATGAACTAAGTTAGAGATGTCAATATGCCTTGCCCTTCACCGTGTCTTTAGTCGACATGTTTTTATTATACGTGCACCCTTCATTTGTATGGAAATATCAGTTCCAATTAAATTTGACAGCTCTAAATTACGTCCGTGTCTTTCTCGTATTATTAGAGAGAAAAAGATAGCAATAGCCTAAATTAAGTTTAGTTTGTGCACAACAAAATCGACACCAATATCTTATTGAGTATTCTTACTACGGCTGAGGATACCTAGTACCTATTTTCCGACAGCCTAGGCAACGACACAGGGCTTGTACTTTTCTTTGGCCAATTTATTTTATCACCAGTTCACCACTATCCAGGGTGGAAACTTTCAACGCGGCAGTAAGGGGAACTACCTTAACTGTTGCAGCTTCTGGAAAATGGCCTTAAGGGCCTACCCCATGGCACACTAGCGCCACTTTAGTAAAACAATCAGAACTCGTTAAATACACAATTAATATAAAATCTGATAGACAAAATCAATCTTTTGGTCTTCTAAATTATTTACGTCTGCCTATCTCATTGAAACATAGCTCGCTGTCGTTACAGATACAAAATGGAAAAAAACGGCCGTTTTTAGCAATTTTTCTAACTGTAACTACAGTGAAGTATATTTTAATGAATTAAATAGACGTCAATAATCTAGAACTCTAAAGCATTGATTTTGTCTATCAGATTTTATATTATATTTGTATTTAACGAGTTCTGATTTTTTTACTAAAGTGGCGCTAGTGTGCCATGGGGTAGGCCCTTAAGAGAGACCTAAAAATGTTCGTGAAATTTTATTCCCCATTCACTGATTTTCAAAAAACTGTACCAAGAAAACAAGAAAACAAGAAAATGGCCGTTTTACACAAAACATTTTTTTGATGCCAATCGATCCTGTTTCTAATACTGATCAAAAACTTCTACGGGACCCTGGGTTGTTCAGGTTGTTCCCATAGAAGGTTTTGATCAGTAAGAAATTTCAAAAAACTTTTCCCATGCATTTTGTGATTGATTGATTGATTGATTGATCATTTATTCATAAACAATTTACATTGTGTCGAACATTATAACATTATATCAACAAATACATTTAAAAGGCATTTAATAATTGAAGTGAAAAGTTGGTTCAAGAATCAATTAATTTAAAATATGTCAACAAATAAATACAATGTCAAATAAATTAGCGGTATAAGTCAAATTCAATGTCAAAAATATAAAGAGAAAATCTTATTCAAGGTCCGATTGATGAGCATAGTGCTAAAGTAAGAAAATTATTTAAATTAAAGCTTGTTCACTGCTATTATTATAAGTGACTTTTTAAATCATTTGACATAAACTCTGATACCGAGTAAAAGCATTTTCCAACAAGAAGGCTTTTAATTTAATTTTAAATACGTGAGAACTATATATTAATAATTTTAAATCAGTAGGTAACCTATTAAATAACTCCACTGCTTGGTATCTGGAACAATGCCTAGCTATGTTAAATTTTGGTGCCATCTTGTGTTTAAATTCCTTCCTTCTCGTGCTTTCTCTTATCTTACGTTCCTCTTGTGATTCATACTCATTAATATACTTAGCAAAGTGATTTAGGATTACTAATATATATAAACTTGGCACTGTTAAAATGTCTAATTCTTTAAAGTGCTCTCTACATGAGTCTCTTTGTGAGATCCTTACTATAGTCCTTATGGCACGTTTCTGTAAAACAAAGGCTTTCTGACAGTTATAATTAAAGCTGTTACCCCAGAGCATTATACTGTATCTTAGTCTAGATTCTACCAGCGCATAATATATAGCCTTGAGTTGCTTCAGATCCAACATATCTCTAAGGCTCCTGAGTGCATAACATGCTGATGAAATTGAAGAATCAATAGCAGCTAGCTCCTGTTTCCAATTTAGATACACATCTATGGTAATACCTAAAAATTTGACTTTTTCCACTAATTCAATTTTGTCGCCTTGGATTTGTACATCTAAATTGTCATTATGGCGAGCTGTTGTCTTAAATAAAATAATGTTAGTCTTACTTGTGTTTAGCAAAAGGTTATTGGCTGTAAACCAATCGCGGAGATTTTTTAGGCTTTTATTAACATTGTTGGTCAATTCTTTTAAGTCATTTGCCCCAATTATTATATTTGTATCATCTGCAAAAACAACAAGTTTTACATCAGGCTGAACGTAATGCATAAAGTTAAGCAAGTCATTTGTAAATAAAATAAATAGTATAGGTCCTAAAATAGAGCCTTGGGGCACACCACGTTTTATATTTGTAATTTTAGAGGTGTATATGACTTCATGATTTCTTTCATCGATACTTTTTATTTCGACAAACATTCGTCTATTTTGTAAGTAGGATCTTAAAAGTTGTAGGGACTTGCCTCTAACTCCATAATATTCAAGTTTAGTCAGTAGTAAGTCATAATCAATCGTGTCAAAAGCAGAGCTAAGGTCGATGAATAGTCCTGCCACTTTCATTTTGTCATTTAATTTATTAATTATGTCATTTATTAGAGTGTTTATTGCGTCTGAGCAACCGACACCTTTCTGATACCCAAATTGTCTTAGATTAATTATTTTATTTACATTTAAGTGTACAATG
Organism: Xestia xanthographa; assembly: GCA_905147715.2. Lineage (NCBI taxonomy): Eukaryota > Metazoa > Arthropoda > Insecta > Lepidoptera > Noctuidae > Xestia > Xestia xanthographa. Next base: position 7,794,819 of record LR990664.1, on the reverse strand, counting down.
AGCCTAGTTTTGATGATTTTTTCAAATATTTTTGATAAGGTTGGCAAAAGGGATATAGGTCGGTTATTTTTCGGATCAGTCTTAATACCTTTTTTGAATATTGGAACTACTTTAGCCAATTTCAACTGGTCTGGAAAGACACACTCCTCGACTTGTGTCTTCTTTATCTAAAGCTATTTCAGCCCGATAAGATAGCATGATAAGTTGGACTCCTTAAAGGATAGGTATCCTTTAAGGAGTCCAACTTATCATGCCATCTCCTGGTCCTGCCACTTTGCCGATTCCTGTTGACTACTAAAGCAAATATGTCACTCCACCTATAAACTATAGTGGTGGTAGGTACTTTCATTCAAACCTAAAAGCTTGGTTTGCCCTTATAACCTACTACACAGGGGTAAAAGATCTCATCACGAAGCCGTCAACCAAGCATTCTGTACATCAAACTAAGTAACTTTACGCAAAAATGTTTGCTGGGAAACGACTTTTGGGGTGAAAAATCATGTTTTGTAGTAGAACTCAACGTAACGCACTCAAAACATTGTGCTGATGGATGGATTTAATAGTACGGGGGTCGTTGAGGTGTTTAAAGTAAAAATCTAACATTAAAAAATTGTAATAAAAAAAAACATGTCATAAAGTTGGACCTTTGACCCCCAATATGAAATCCATAACTAGAAGGTTCCCAGGTATGGTGTAGAACAAAAAAATGGTCGCAATGATGAGGAGAACAAGTGCCTTTCGGCTTCGTTAAGAGGTGTTTTCCACCCTTTATACTCTTCATGATGTTACGGTTTCTGAACAGTCTGCTCGTCTTATGGGTTTGCCGTATTGTTGGACCCTAGGTAGACCACTGACAATCTAGGCCCGCTTGGTGAAATATCTTAGGCCCACAGCCCACTTCGTCGCACAGACAGGTGGAAATATCCCAACCGTGGAAGTAATATCCACTTCAAACTGCTGGGTATCAGGAATCATTCCCTTTAAGAGCCTTATCACACTAGCGGATTGCGAGCGGATTCAAAGCGGGCGCGCCGTGAATTCGCTGCGCAACGCAAACTTAATTTTTAATTGAGTGCACTTTCACGACGCTGCTATTCGCGGCGAATTCGTTGCGCGTCCGCTAGTGTAATAAGACTCTAAATGAAGATAATGATAATTACAATTCCTTTTATGTCAATTCGCGAAACAAATGACATCTGTTTTAAAAAGTTTACGCTTGACCTTAAGTACAAGGTCAAGGTCATGTACACTTAAAACAAAACAGGCCTCCTGCATTATAAGCTGAGTATGATCCTCCTCCGTTTTCTCATCACCACGCTTAAGAGAAAGCTTCTGATAGTAATACTTATAAGTTGCTGGAAGATAGAGTAAGCGGTAGCGTAAATAAAACCAGTTTGATTTAACTTGAAACTATTTTATATCAACATTGAGTTAATTTAATGGCCGAACTAGTTAATTACAATTATTTACAGCGTTGAGCATCGTATTAGCAAATACTTAACTATTTATAGGGAAGCATGTTCAGACAAGAAAGAAAGAAAATCTGAATTTAAATAAACCTACGGATGAAATGAATAAATGATCTATTGTCTTTTAAATAAGTAGGTAGTATTCATAATGGAATACCATTATAAAGAATACTACTTTTGAATACTACAGGGTCATATTGAATTAACTAGCGAAACTCGCAGACGTGACGGGTAAAATGACGGGTGAAATTCAATAATATTGTCGTGTGCCTGCTCAGTTATGTATATGACACCGAGTCAATAAATTAGCTAGAGAAACTGCTAAGACATAATATTATAATAAACATAATATTATTATTAGTTAACTTTTACTATGTTTAAATGTACTGATATCTAAAAAAAAACATTAAAAGTTAACTTTGTTTTGTCATTTAAAAACATATGTAGGTACCATCACACGACGATTTTACTGAATTTCAGATCAATCTAATAATTTTTGACAAACTGAATCGTTTCGTCGTGATTTCTGATTTGACTATGGACAAATGAAGCAACACTGACTGACTCTTAGAGATATCTATTAATTACATTAATTCATCAGTACGTAGCGATTAGTTCACTCGATTGCGTTAGTGCAATCAATATTTGTGCCCTGAATGCACCTTAACACTAATTCATGATTCGGAACAGGAGTCAATCGATCATTGGTTTGAGCAGCCTTATTAAATAATAAACTTGTAATGGCTTAGGAGAATGAGAATGAAGAATGAAGGAGCTCGTGGCTAAATAATAACAGTCGCTCGGGTCGATCTTTAGGTTAAGCCGTGCTTGCCTAGGTTGGTCTGTGGATGGGTGACCACCCATTACATACCGAGTTTCCTCCGTGCCTCGGAAAGCACGTTAAGCTGTTGGTCCCGGCTGTCATTTGTGATCTTTGACAGTTGTTACAGGTAGTCAGTGGCCCAAAAATTCTGACAACCAGTCTTACCAAGGGGTATCGTAATACCCAGTACTAACTGGGTTGTGGAGGTCAGATAGGCAGTCGCTCCATGTAAAATACTGGTATTCAGCTGCATCCGGTTAGACTGGAAGCCGACCCCAATAAAACTTGGGAAAAGGCAGATGATGGCTTAGGAGAATGAGCACTTTTGTATGGGCTCCATCCCAAGAGCTGTATCAAGTTATAGTACCTTTTTGTGCGATTCGAAAAGTCATGATAATAGCTCTATTTGATTAAATTACACCAACAGTCAAATGCGTGCAGAGAAAGAACTGTGATTGATTTTTTATTACCTCAACGATTTGTCCATTACTTCCGAGACTTGGATCTTTTGTAACAACGCTATCTGTACGCTAACAGCTTGAATTGCCTTGTCACGTGCTTTCATTTTATTAACTGTCAGAATTGTATATTAGTTGATTTTATTTTGGTTTATCGCAAACAATCCAGCTGTTTAGTGCGCTTTTGATCATGGGTAACTTAGTAGTAAGTGATAAACGTGGCTCTGCAAATAAATTGCGTTGATTTGAATCCTATCTATAATTAATTTAGGTGGATATTGTCTGAACATGCTTACCGATTCTAGATATATTTTAAAGTACAGGATATTTCAACTTATCAAAACTGATACTTCAGGAGTTGTTCATTTTTAATAATACATGGCGGATGGAGATACAATCGAGTGGGTAAATTAAACTTTAATCATATCAATGGACGTTTTATAGGAACTTATAATGACAAATTGGATTTTATAAAATGTATTTTATTAACTTCAGAAGCCATCAGAGATATTATGTTCTTAATACAAAAATCCAGACTTATAAAATTTGTCTTTGAAAAGATTATAAAAATTAAGCAAAATACAAAATGATAAATAAATTAAAACTGCTTAGCTTAAGAGCAGTTACTTATGTATGAAATAGAAATATTTTTAAGGATATACCCGTAGGATATCCCTAATGATATATTTACAAAAGGTTTATACATGGCTTAATATTATTTATATACATTTCTTATGAATATCGTTTGGTGTTCAATTGCAAAATTAATTAAAAATGTATTAAATATACTTAGTGAAAAACGCCATTAGCAGTTATATTAATAGGTACAGACGCTAGCGAATCAAGTTACTACAAACTGTTAAGTTTTCTCATTCGATTTTGAACTTAACTATCAACATTTTTTGGTTTAAAATCATTTGGAGAAAATGTTGATGTGCAGGCGACGGTGCATCTGGCTTTTGGTAAACATTACGAAAGGTAGAACCAAAGGACCAACTTTACAGTGGTGTCGATTCTGTTGTACACAAACTAAACTTAATTTAGGCTATTGCTATCTTTTTCTCTATAATAAAACGAGAAAGAGACGGACGTAATTTAGAGCTGTCAAATTTAGTTGGAACTAATCCATACCAATGAAAGGTGCACGTAAAAATATGTCGACTAAAAACACGACGAAGCGCAATAAGGCATAAACTACACACATCAAAAGTATCTAGGGATCAACATATATTTTTGCAATAACTTTTCTCCTGATTGATATTAATTAAAATTTTCTTTAAGGATTCATCAAATAAAGTGTTTTCGTTTGTCACAGTAACGATAAACCAAGTCACCTTTGCATTAATAAAGAAATTTGCCATTTTCCTAATAAAGGGATTTTTGACATTTGAACCACTAACATTAAAGTTCGAAAAAATGACTGAAAACACAGTTTTCTTTAAAATTTTATTGGGTAACTTAAACAATTAATAATCCGTGTTTCTACCGCGAACACTAACAACACAAGAACATCGGTTTGGCATACTCAAAATGAGTTCATCCAAATCACGCTGTGGAATGGCCGCCCATGTTCGTTGCAACAACAAAAAAAGGTCTTCTTGCGACTGGATACCCTCCATATTCGGCAGAGCTCTTCTCTGTAGCATATCCCATGCATGCTCAATCGGGTTCAAGTCTGGCGACTGAGCAGGCCAGGGCAGGACATTGATGTTAGCTGCGGCGAGAGTCTGTCTTACAACTCTTGCGGTGTGCGGTCGTGCATTATCATGCATTAACTGAAATAAGGGACCAATTTGCACTTGTAGAGGAACGATGACGTCTGATACAATCGTCTCAGCATAAATTTGAGCGTTGAGGTTGCCTCTGATCCAAATCAACTCAGTTCTTCCGCCGATCCAAATACCCGCCCATACCATGATGGTTCCACCACTATAAGGATGGACTTCCTGGCAGGATTTTAATCGCTGTTGGCGTCCAGGGGTTCTCCAGTGTCGTATACGTCTTGTATCCGGTCTCATACCAAAACGAGACTCATCAGAAAAGCACACGAAACGCCATTGTTCTTCTGCCCAATTTCTGTGTTCAAGAGCCCATTGATATCGAATCCTACGATTGTGCATTGCTATAGGTGGTACCCGTAGCGGTCTTCGGGAATGAAGGTTCACTTCATGCAAGCGGTTTCTGACTGTTTGGTCGCTAATTAAGTTCCCTGAAGAGTGATGAAGCCTCACGGCTAACATCATGGCGGTTATTGTTGGAGCTCTTCGAGTTAAGATTTGAATGTATCGGTCTTGTCTCCGTGTGGTGCAGCGATACCGTCCTCCATGGCGCTCAGCCACGGTACCAGTGCTTCGGTAACGTGTCCAAAGTCGACTGATAACACTCTGACTTGTATTCAGAGCTAAAGCTACAGTACGTTGCCGGGAACCAGCTTCTATCATTCCCACGGCTCTGAGCATTTCTTCCCTGCTTAAATGACGTCGCCGCTCCATAATAACGTTGGTTTTAATCAGTAGTAGGGAAACAGTAGCACTAATAATGTCTTCAATGCGTTGTATGTTTTTATAGGGAAAATATTGACAGCTTATTTTCATCTTTTACTCGAATTTGATTGAGAGTTCCTGATTCAAATTATGAAATGCACCAAAAAGGATCCATATAAATTTATAAAATCATAAATTTATTACAAAGCCACATCTCAATCTCAAGAAATCCGCATAAAAATGCTTGATCCCTAGACACTTTTGATGTGTGTAGTTTGACATCTCTAACTTAGTTCATAGCTATAGCCGTCCTTTTCTCGCACTGCCTTTTAGTAAAAGATAGCAATAGCCTAAATTAAGTTTAAATTGTGCACAATCGACACCAGTGTTTATGAAATGTAAAAAAGTCTTTGGTTATTCTTGACAGCTGCAGTACCAAAAATGGCGACTCGTACTCGTTTGGGTAATGTAACGTTGCCAGCAAATTAAATAAATATTATGCAGTGAAATAATTTGAGATCATTTTAGCTAAAATGCAAATAAATATTTAAAAAGCAGAAATACTGCACTGTTTAAACTAAATTATTTTATTTTAAATAAGCAATCATGACGTAGGATTACGTATATATATAAATCGAGGCAAAGAGACGCAATTTTCAAAAACTTCATCAAAATTATACACAATTGGCAGTTAACAAAAAAAAGATGTTTTGTTAAAGTTAAAATTACCATAAAATTCTTATTTACCTTATTAAATACGTATCACAATCGATTCATAATGTTACCTTAAATAAATTGCACTATTATAATACAGTTTCTTCACTTTCAAACTAAACTCTGTTCACGAATAGTGCTCATTGTGACATTTAAATTAAGTTTCTTTGAAAGACGAAATTTAAATTGCTCTGAGGCTGTTTATGCGTGTTATTTAACTTCCATTATTGTTGGGACACATATCGTTTAATAAAAAAGCGGAAAAAACGAAATTAGATTCTGAAAGCCTAATTGTGTTCCTCATTTTTGTCTGTGAAATAAAAAAACAGCACACCACTAACTCATTTTCTTTATGAACGTATAAAAGCTTATTTATTTCAAATTGTCAACAGTTCAACACTATCGTGAACAGACTTTAGGGTTCAAAATGTCCGTACACAACACTATTTCGTCCGTAAAGACCACTAATTTGGAAGTCCACAACTGTTTTCATTCTCTTTTTCGACCCGAGGGTCTTGAGACCCTGGGCGCTGCCACAATCACGTGTGAGAGTGTCCCAGGCTACCATGCGAGTGATGATGGTTAGCTGCAAGGTGGTGGAAGTATGGGGCGTAAGGACCAGGACCTGTAAACGGATACGGGACCCCATGAGAGTACAACAGACCCCCAGGGTAAGGCCCTGATGGAAAGCCCCCAGCAGAAGGTGGTGGAACCGTTGGGCTGTTGACGTCCATACCAGGATTCTGCTTTTTCCATTTCGTGCGACGATTTTGGAACCAGATTTTTACCTGTGGAGAAGAGTGTTGTTAAAATATATTTTTTTGCACTTATGTGAGATAGGGGCGGCCTCCACAAGCGAGAGAATAGCGGCGATATTATCGTCCTTGCCACGTTTTTCTATACACTCTCTTTTGGGCCATTCTCCACGAGCGAGAGAATCGCGGCAATATTTTCGTATACGAATACGTTGACTGGCCGCGATTCTCTCGCTCGTGGAGGTGGCCCCTTAGTTAGAACTAGAAGGCTATGGGGGAGCCCTTTACGTTTAGACGTTCCTGCCTTGTTAATAACAATTTTGTCTATGCTAACTATAGTAGCTAAATATTGAACTGCAATCTCTTTCGTATCAATTTTCAATAAGACCTTGTTTATTTTAAAACCCCATTGTGTTGCAATTTGCAATACAGGGCTAGGGCAATAGCTTCCCTTTCGTTCTTTTATTTTTCTGTCTTTATTAGCTTGTTTGAGAAATAGCATTAGAAAATGGAACAAAAGAAACCTTGGTGAATAATCACTACATATTATAAAACAAAGTCGCCCGCCGCGTCTGTCCCTATGCATGCTTAGATCTTTAAAACTACGCAACGGATTTTCATGCGGGTTTTTTAATAGATAGAGTGATTCAAGAGGAAGGTTTTAGTATATAATTTGCGGTCGGGCATCAGCTAGTATTATACATAATCTAATCTACACTAATATAATAAAGAGTAAAGATTTGTAATTTTGTGTGTAGGTATGTTTGTAATGAATAAAATCAAAAGCTACAGCGCCGTTTCCAAAAATTCTTTCACCGTTAGAAAGCTACATTCACCCTGAGTAACATAGTAATTTATAAACATAGTAAAAAAAAACATTGAATGGACTGTGTTAAGGATGATATGGCAAGAAAGGAGGTGAATGATGAGATGACGAGTAATAGAGAAGTGTGGAAGAAGATGAGTCGTTCATCAACTCGTCCCACAAGCCTACGGCCCATTTGGGACGAGTTGATATGCTGCGCCGACCACAAATGAATTTGGAAGGGCAAGAGAATGATGTAAGATGTTGATCTTGAGTTGTTGTTGTGTTGTAAAATTTTGCATGTCATCTATATCTGACTATGTATTAGGAACTTCAACTGACTTAAGACCATAATGTGCCATAATATAAAAATAATACTTATTGCAAATAAATGATTATGATTATGATACTGTTTAATGGTGTTATGAAACAGATTAAAAAAGCTGAAACCTTTGATGATGAATATAAAATCATAGTTCACACACCTGCGTCTCCGTTAAACTCAAACTCAACGCCAGATTGAGCCTCTCACAGACCGACAGATACCTCGTGGTCTTAAACTTATTCTCAAGAGACACCAGCTGCTCATACGTAAACGCAGTTCTCGCCCTTCTAGGCTTCGTTCCTCCTTTGGAATCCCTCGAGGAAGATCCCTTTCCTTTCTTAGAACTTGAGCTGGTTGGGCTTTTAGGGTCGCCATTTTCGTCCAGGTCTGATTGTGTGAGAATGTCATCGTCGAGGTTGGAGGTCTGGTCGTCTGTTTCTAATTCGTCGGCTTCGATGTCTGAGTGTTGGAGGTGGTCTTTCACTGAAACAAGGAGAGGGGTAATGTTAGATTGGGGTGGTTTTGACTGCTATTTGTGAAGGGTGTTTGATGCTCTATGTATCAGCAGCTGGTTAGAAAAAGTGTTCTACCCAACTGCCTGAAAGCCTAAGGCTGGTAATTATGATAAGCTGATAATTGTGTTCTTTTTTGGCAATTATATCAGTTACTCAGACAGTTGACGTTATTTCCTGGAAAAACAAAAAGAGAGCCCTACCACTCAAAAATATTTAGGGGGAATCCGGGACCGTGGTCCTGGTCCCGAAAGCCCCCCGTATTGTGGGTATTTTTCAATTGATTCAGGAACTGAAACAGACAAGTAAAAGTTCAGAAAACTTAAGAAATGTTATATTTAAAACCATCGAAAAGGAAATTCTTCATTAAAGAAAATGCATCATTCCTCATTTTTAATTATCCTCTTTTAAATACTCATTTATGAATTCTAAACTCTTAACAGATGTTATAAATAAAACACTTTTATCGCTTCCTCATAACGCCATTTTCATAAAAATATTCATGTTTTTCAGATGATATAATGGACATTTCCGTTTCCTTCTCCGTCGGCGCGTGTGGCTAGTGTTGCCAATGCGAAATAGTTTTAAAACGGCTATTAATTTTTAATGTGGTAACATTGGTAAGAAATTCGAAGTCCGGAAACATTAAAAATATAATTTATGATGGGACAGTTTTGTGTTTAGTAAAATGACTAAAATGCGAATTTTAATGGTGGACAGGATGTATAAATATTAGCGAAATTGGGCTGTGTGTTTTATATCGTTTAGATTCGAGTTTCGGAAGTCAAAATGGCGTCGTGATTGGTGCTAAACAGCGGTGATACGGCCGATTTACATGCAGAAGATATTCAGTAAATATGCGTAAAGCAGTTAACAATCTGTTAATATTTTTAGACTGTTCTGCTGACGACATTACAACTGCTGCAGAAATTATATTTGACGATCTACAACAGGATATGAATAAAACCGAGGGGTAATTTATAGAATATAAAACCGAGTCTTGGATGTATCATAATTATTTGCAACATATTAAATTGTAGTTGATAAGTTTATTTTCTATGATGGCTATAATACAGGATAACATATCATGCATATAAAATAATCGTTTTTCTATGACTGAAAGGAAAATACTTTTGTTACAGTATTTTTAAGATGCTTGGAATGTACTTTTCATCTGTGTAGCCTTTTTCCAAGTACTTACGTCAGTTTCGCCTGACCACCACAAACACCTATCTATTATCGTACTTGCTATTCTCCTCAAATATTTTTGAAAATATTGTAATCATTAGAAACCTAATGAGCCAAGAAAAACACAGTAAGAAAAAAACTTCTGAATGAAGAAAAAACTCATAATTTCCCATCACTGTTATTTCAGATCATCCTCTATTATCGACTGAGAATACTTCTCGCATCACAAGCAAATAAAACACCCTATTGGAAAACATACTTATTAGAAAAGCAGCTATTCAGACAAGACTTAACCACCACATAACTTCACACGATAATCGTCAATAAAACGATGGCAATAAAGTTTAAATTACAATACAATGTAAGTATGGGAGAGTTGTTAAAATACCCTATAAGAAAATATACTAAGAAAACCTTGTTCTAAACACATAAGACTTAATCACCGCACTGTATCACGCGATAATGATCAATAAACTGTTTGCAATAAAGTTTAAAATACAATGTATTGGAGTAGTCGTTAACGATGTTTTTGATAAAGCCGGTGTTCCACGACACGTAGCGATAAAATAAGAAGCAGATGTCGTGACGACGGATATATTATAGTGCGCGTGCGACGGTCGATGTTCGGATTAAATACGTATCGTTAGGGTGGATAGTAGTGGAAGATAGGGATGGCTATGGCCTGGCTGTAATAAGGAGGTTGTTCTAAATAAAACAACTTGCAGGACTAAATCAAGACGTACACGGTCACAAATCACAATCACGGAAGATACCCCGTATTTTCGTGATCATCAATTATTCTGATCTCCCGATATTTCAACGCTGTTGCAAGCTCCATGAATCGCGGGATGACTGGAGAATGTGGGTGGGTGGTAAATAAATTGTTAGATGCAGCTGACAAATAAAAAACACGGAAAATAATCACGGAAAATATCCCGTAAGTGACCGTGTTAGTTTAGTTTTAAACCGTGAAACTTAAATAAAATCAATCGTAGTAGAGGAGCCCTAATAATTTTTAACTTTTTTTCATTATTTATTGCTAAAGCGGCAAAAGAAATACACGATCTGTGGAAATTTGAACTGTCTACCTATTACGGATCATGAGATACAGCCCGCTGCAGACAGACGGACGGACGGATAGACAGCAGAGGCTATGATAGGGTTCCGTTGGTTACCCTTTGGGTACGGAATTCTAAAAAGGTAGTCGATAGAACTATCCCTCCTGATTGAGTATTCTTTTAAATTATTCGGTTGAAAAATCGTGGAACTATCGCTAACCATCGCTTACCATAGCGCCCAGCTCCCTCTACACCACCGCGCTACCAATTCCTAAACAAATAAAGCGCATAGTTTAAGGAGCTCATTTGTCTGTCCAAGACTAGTTGACTATTTGTCTGCGCCTGCGTCGCATACCTTGTTAATTGACTGCCGGTACAAAAAGTACTGACGCATTAATATACAGCTATGGCTTAATTAATTCTATGGCTGTTTTTAAAATGGGATGCTGATTTACGAGGTGTGGGTTGTGGGTGTTCTAATCATGAGATATTGTTGTTTCGAAATGACGGTGTTTAATGAATCAAGGTGTAAACTGACTTCACGAAGCCGTCAACCAAGTATTCTGTACATCAAACTAAGTAGAGAGCAGCGGTGGCCCAGTGGAAGGGGTCCGCAAGGACCGACGCCTGCCGTGGTTGCGGGACTGTTCGAAGGAGATACCGTGGCCGCGGAACACAAAGGGCTATGAAGGAACATGGATGGGTTTTAGTCAGTAAAAGTCTGACACTCCCTCCTGCTCCGCCCAGAGCGGAAGGAGTCATTTGATGATTTCCCATCCGAAAAAAAAAAACGGTGGCCCAGTGGTGGCGGCCCCGCCCCGACTTACGAACAGTAAGTTGTGAGTTCGAACCCAGACAGGCGCATTACTTTGTGTAATTTATTTCATCACCACTGCTCTCAAAACGGTAAAGGAAAACATCGTAAGGAAACCGGCATGTCCTAGAACCAAAAAATTCGAAGACATGTGACATGTACCAATCCGCACTGGGCCCGCGTGGTGGATTATAGCCCAGTCCCTCTCATAGAGAGGAGGCCTGTGTCCCAGCAGTGCAGCAGTGGGAACATTAATAGGCTGATGATAATGCAGGGTGTAAACAGACTCATCACGAAGCCGTCAACTAAGCATTCTGTACATCAAACTAAGTTACTCTACGCAAAAATTATTGCTGGGAAACGACCTTTTTTTGTGGGGTGAAAGATCACGTTTTACTGTAGGACTCAATGTAAAGCACTCGAAACATTGTGCTGATCGATGAATTGAATAGTACGGGGGTCGTGGAGGTATTTACTATTTTAATTTTATTTGGTATATTTTGTGCAAAAATTTTAGACTTTTTGTGTTTGTTTATGTTGTCGAGCGTATGACACTCGTGGGCTGCAGCTGAAAATCAGCGTCAGGTAGAACACCTTGTCTTGCCATTTGGCATTATGCTGAGCTGTAAGTAAGAAAGAAAGAAAATTGTGTTTATTTGGCATTAAAAACATTTACAAAATTTCACAAAATACATAAACAAGCATAACTAATTATACCAAAAGGAGGCCCTTTGGTATTATTAGTTATGCTTGTTTTTGTAATTTTGTAAATGTTTTTAATGCTAAATAAACACAATTTTCTTTCTTTCTTACTTACAGTAAAGTTATTATAATATTAAAAACTAGTATGTATTTAAAAATAAATTTGTGAAAAAGTTGAAACTTTGACCTCCAATATCTCCGTAACTGGAAGGTATGGTCTAAAACAAAAAAAATCGCGAGGAAAACAAATGCCTTTCAGCTTATTTGAGGGTACTTTAACACCCTTTATAGTATAGATACTTCGACGATCATCTGTCGAGGCTCTCTTTAGGCGGTTGGATCAAGGGCCATTTTCAGAACGCAGGGGGTCTTAAATGGCCGCTTTATCAGAATCGTAATATGAATCACGTTAAAAATTGTAAATTCTTAAAATGGACTTTATAGTCAATACTACAAGTTCATTTTAAGAATTTTAAATTAACGTGATTCTTATTATGTTTCTGCTAAAGCGGCCATTTTAGGCCCGCAGTACTTGATACAGCCCGCAATGTGAGGAAGTTCCTGTCTCTGGAGCCCTAACCACCGGTATCTTCGACCCTACTACCGACACCCGCGCGGCGGACCACTATTTATTATAACTTGATATGACGCTACCGCACCAAGCTATTACTATCTGTCATATTTCTTCAATAATTTTTCAACTTTAAAGCATTAAGTTCAAGGTTGATTGGGAAAATTTGACAGTTCCGGGTAGCTTGATATGCTGGCGTCAACGTCTGTAGAAAAGATAATTAAAGGAAATCTGTACTGCTGATGAATTTGAATACTAATGATAAAGGTAAAGTTTGGACTATGCACAAAATCTAAAATGGAAATGGGCAGGCCACCTTACGAGGCTTTCAGATCAACGATGGACCCTAAGCAACCACATAGAAGGACCCGCAAGGGCAAAGAAGCAGAGGAAGACCACTAACACGCGGGAGGACGAGATTATTAGAACAGCTGGCTCAAATTGGAGCCAAATAGCTAAAGACAGAGACACATGGGCAGCTTTGGAGGAGGCCTTTACCCAAACTGGGGTCCTTACAAATGAAGAAAACTAACTAAACTAAAAACTACATTTAAAACAAGAAACTAAGCCACTAAAACATTCCACTAGAAATAAGTTAATATTATAAATTCAAGCAAGGATTTTTTTTATTAAAGTTTGGATTTAGGGGCAATCTTCGGAATTTCTGATCCGATTTCGAAAATTCTTTCACTAATGGGAAGCAACATTATTCCCGCATGTTATAGGCTATTTTTAAAACGTTCTCGTGAGATAATTTCCGACCATCCTGCGTAGCATGTCCAATTCCGTCTCTATTCTACCAAGAATAGACAAAGTTCTTTATAAACAACTCGACCTGTTCTCTACCACATAAAAATAAATAAATATCGCTGGACACTACACACAGCGCCATCCAGTGTCACATTAAGCAACGAGGTTTGTGTTGTGAACACCAGATAGTTGATATACTATTTAGATAGTTTTTGTTTGTAAATACATACCTACTTATTATACATATAAACATCCATGACTCGGAAACAAATCTCATCACACAAACTTTTGCTCCTACCGGGATCCGAACCCGGGACCCCAAGAACGTAAGGCAGCCTCACTACCGCTGCACCACATCAATTTTTTTATTAGTACCTAATTTATAAAAAAAATAAAACCGACTTCAAAAAACACAAAAACGAGAAAAATAACTTTAGCTTCAGAAGTCTGTGACTTGTTATATTTATATGAAATAAAGTTGTGAAAAAGTTGAAACTTTGACCTCCAATATCTCCGTAATTGGAAGGTATGGTCTAAAACTAAAAAAAATCGCGAGGAAATCAAATGCCTTTCAGCTTATTTGAGGGTACTTTAACACCCTTTATAGGTAGTATAGATACTTCGACGATCATCTGTCGAGGCTCTCTTTAGGCGGTCGGATCAAGGGCCATTTTCAGAACGCAGGGGGTCTTAAATGGCTGCTTTATCAGAATCTTAATATGGATCACGTTAAAAATTGTAAATACTTAAAATGGACTTTATAGTCAAATCTTCAAAGTCCATTTTAAGAATTTTAAATTTTTAACGAGATTTTTAACGAGACTTGTTTGTTTGATTTAGTTTTTTTGCCACCGACTTCTGAAGCTAAAGTTATTTTTCTCTTTTTTGAAGTCGGTTTTATTTTTTGCAAAAAAGATTTTTATTTTTCCATTTTTAGTTGTTTCCAAACAAATATTTGCCATGAATTTATTTTACATTGTTAACAATACATGTCATGGTAATAGCTTATCCCCAATAAATGAAACTAAACATACCTAACTGTCGAAATCTGGGTGTATTGTACACATCTGCGTACCCCCTCAGAGCATACAGGTGTGATGTCACGTCATGATGTTGTATAAACAATAAACATCCAAGCGATTACAGCAATCACAGCAGATTTGCCGTCAATTTTTGAAGAGTTCATTGTATATCTCCGAAGATCAAAATAAAAGATAAATGGGACCACACGGGAAGCACCAGCTTTCAAATAAAAAAAAAAACCTTAAAATCGGTTCACGCAGTCGAAAGTTCTGAGGTAAAAAAAAAATACAGTCGAATTGAGAGCCTCCTCTTTTTGGAAGTCGGTTGAAAAAACAGCAGTTTCCTACAAAAGTACAATACCTACACGGTCAAAATGTATGAAACTTTTGATTTATTTATAAAAATACCGATTAAAAATGTTCATTGAGGATTCAGAATTATGTACTGAATACGTGGTAATGCATGTCCTAGTCCCATTGGACATTAACAGTTAAATCACTACGAACGAAAAAGCAACCTCGCTGCCCTAGACCTTGCACCAACAATCCAACACGTCATTACATAAATACAGCGTGTTTAGCTACAAAATGACGTCACGGCGTGTCGCGCGCACCCCAGCGGTGGCGGGACCGCGGGACGCAACGCAAAGCCAGGCTTTACGCCGTGCTCCGAACACGCGTGTAAATCCACACGCTGTTACATGACGTGTTTACGTGTTGCGTGGAGGGGAAACGTGTGATTTTAGTTGTAGAAATAAAATAATGTACGGGGTGAAACTGCCGTAAATATATTACATAACATTACACCTGTAATCCCAAAAGGGCTAGGCAGAGGTGTTGCTAATAGTACACCCACATTTCGCCAGTTATGTCTAAGTCCCATGTAATAGGGGGCGAGCCTATTGCCATCAACAGGGCATAAATCCTGACTCCGTGGCTGCTACTGAAAAATGACAAACTGAAAAACCCAATAACACTTTACCCGCCCTGGGAATCGAATCCAGGACCTCATGTTCAACAGTCACGGTCGCGACCCCTACCAACGAAGCAGTCTTAACACTGACTAGCGGACGTCACGCGGTTTCACCCGCGTAGTTCCCGTTCCCGTGGGAGTACGGGGATGAAATATAGCCTATGTTACTCAGGGTGAATGTAGCTTTCTAATGGTGAAAGAATTTTTGAAATCGGTTCATTACTTCCGGAGATTACCCCTACATACAAACTTACAAATGTTACCTCTTTATAATATTAGTATAGAAAGTATAGATTAAAGTTATTTTATTTTGACCTAAAATAATAAATTGCCACTTTAGAATAAACACATCCATTATGGGCGCATTCTCGTAAGTATAGGTACCCAGCCAGTTCTGTTATTATCCATCATTGTGTATTTAACCATCATTTATCATCATCATTTCAGCCGAAAGACGTCCAATGCTGGACATAGGCCTCCCCCAAGTGTCGCCACATTGACCGGTCCCGTGCGACTCGTATCCAGCGGATTCCCGCAACCTTCACCAAGTAATCGGTCCACCTAGTGGGAGGTCTTCCAACGCAACGTCTTCCGGTTCGCGGTCGCCACTCCAGAACTTTTCGGCTCCATCGGCCATCCGTTCTGCGAGCAATGTGCCCTGCCCACTGCCACTGCTGTGTATTTAACCATAGTAACTAAAATCACTTTAAACAGTGTTTTTTTTTTGCTTGTATAATTATCTTTGGTAAGACGTACTGAACGCTTTGTTAATTTGTCCATCTCTTTTAATGGGACCTTTTATAGGGTGTAAAACACCTCTTAACGAAGCCGAAAGGCACATATTCTCCCCGTCATTGCGATCATTTTTTTGTTCTACACCATACCTGGGAATCTTCTAGTTACGGAGATATTGGGGGTCAAAGTTCCCACTTTTTGACAAGTTTTTTTTTAATACAAGTTTTTAATGTAAGATTTTTACTTTAAACACCTCCACGACCCCCGTACTATTCAATCCATCCATCAGCACAATGTTTTGAGTGTGTTACATTCAGTTCTACCATAAAACATGATTTTTAACCCCAAAAAAAAAAGTCGTTTCCCAGCAATAATTTTTGCGTAAAGTTACTTAGTTTGATGTACAGAATGCTTGGTTGACGGCTTCGTGATGAGGTCTTTTACACCCTGGATAATCATCATCATAATTCTGGCTCAAACGCGAGATACTCAGACTTTACACCAGTAGCAGTTACTCGTAAATACATAGACAAAGATTTACACAGATCATCACCATCATCATTTACAAACACGCATGCACCTATCAAGTTTTAATCCTTATAATACGAGTCACTTTCTGCTAATATTATTATTTTTTCTGTGTACTCTACTTCGTAATTAGCATTAATTTTATGTTTATTTTTTGTCAGCTGTGACGCTACCTTTTATAAAATAAAATAGCTGACCCACGCAACTTCGTCTGCGTCACATTAAGAGAGAAAAAGCTCACAAAAGGAACAAAATTATCCCCGTTTTTGAGACATTTTTCATTTATGCTCCGCTCCTTTTGGTCGTAGCATGATGGTAGGTATATAGCCTATAACCTTCATCGATAAATGGACTATAAAACACAAATATATTTTTTCAATTCCTACCAGTATTTCCTGAGATTAGTGGGTTCAACCAAACAAACTCTTCATCAGCTTTATATGTAATACTAGCTGACCCACGCAACTTCGTCTGCGTCACATAAAAGAGAAACAGCTCACAAAAGGAATACATTTTTCCCTGTTTTTGCAATATTTTTCTTTTATGCTCCGCTCCTTTTGGTCGCAGCGTGATGTTATATAGCCTATAGCCTTCCTCGATAAATGGACTACCCAACACTGAAAGAATCATTCAAATCGGATCAGTAGTTCCAGAGATTAGCGCGTTCAAACAAACAAACAAACAAACAAACTCTTCAGCTTTATAATATTAGTATAGATTAGGATAGAGAAGTGAAATTCAGTAAAGATTGCAGCTTATAGGGAAAGCTCCTGATAAGTTACCTCTGTTACTAGTGTCTTAATCGCTCTTCTGACACTATCAAAGAGAGGGTATCCCTCTCCCAAGATTGTTATTGTGCTCTATGTGACGTTAAGTTTCCACCCCAGACATTGAGGCTATCGTTTTATGTCTCCCTATAAGAACACTTGAATGCATATCCCCTTTGAAGATTAGGAACATGAGTAGGTGTACGCATCGGTTGTTGAAGCCAAAGATATTTGTGATGAGAATTGAGATACAAGGCAAAGTAGAAGTATTTATCATTTATCTACTTCAAATGATAAGTTATTTATTGTACTTACATTAAACATTATCAACTTTTAATACTTATTAGGTAGCATGTTTCTCATGACTCTTACTATTACTACTTCCAAAATCCTGCGAAATTATAAGTACTATTATTGAAATAGAATATACCAGAACACCATTGCTTCCGTCATCATCATCATCATCAGCCTATTAGGGTTCCCACTGCTGGGACACAGGCCTCCTCTCTATGGGACGGAATGGGCTATAATAATCCACCACGCGGGCCCAGTGCGGATTGTTAGATATCACATGTCTTCGAATTTTTTGGTTCTAGAACCAAAAAAACCCGGAAACCGGCATGTCCTAAGACATGCCGGTTTCCTCACGACGTTTTCCTTCACCGTTTTGAGAGCAGCGGTGATGAAATAAATTACACAAAGTAATGTCACTGTGTATTTATTAATTTATTTGATTTTTCTTTTTTTGTACCTTGTACATCTTAATAAAAAAAGATGGAAGCCTTGTAATTGCTTCATATGATGTACTATACTTTCATTGATGAACACTTCTGGAATCAAGAGAGCCCCAAATTGCCGATCTTCTTTACTAAGGTTAGCGAGTGTCACGTTAAAATATTAACAAATAATATTCACAATTTGCCCTTAGCATTGCTGCTCTTCTTAGAATATGATACATGCTTAGTTCTACCTCCACTTACGTTTTATTTCCTCGTGTAATGTGCATAGTTACTTTTAGGTCTGAAAGGTGATTTATGTAGAAAAATAATGAAGCACGAGACACTTTATATCACGCTGAAATATAACACCACATCTGCCTACATAATAACAAAGTGATAATGACCTATATCTTTTCTACAAAAGATATTTCTAGTTTTAAATTGACGTGGGCGTTTATACGTACTTACAATAAAGACAAAGGAAAAATTGTACAACTCCGTGTTAAAAAGGAATATATCCGGTCAATGACCGCTTGGGGCCTTTGCCTATTATGACTAGTATCACAGAAGAGACAGCCGTTAAACCACGTTTGCCTAGGTTAGTCTGTGGATGGGAGACCACCCATTACATACCGAGTTTCCTCCATACCTCGGAAAGCACGTTAAGTCGTTGGTGCTGGCTGTCATGAATCAGAATCAGAAATCTTTATTTGTTTTATCTTTTTTTGTTTTAGTTTTCTTGTCATTGTCATTGGTCGTTACAGTGGCCCGGAAGTCAGACTATTTCTTCTTCTTCTTCATTCTTTTCTAGTTTCTTGTAAGTGAAATAATTCCCAATAAGTAGGCTGGAAATGTTTTTATATTCTACAATTAAAATCTCAGTGTTACTAGCTATTATAGATCTTACTACATCGGAAAAAGATACAATTTTCCCTAATCACAGAGAGTAAGGAAAATCAGAAAAACCCCTAATTAAATAATCATTATTCTGGATGTAACAATATCAATCGTTACCCACTCTAACGTGGGTACGAACAAGGGTGCCATATTCCCCCAACCTCCCCAAATCCCGCCGAGGAAAGGCACTTGTAATCGAGAGGGCTTTATTAATTACAAACTTGGACCGCAACCACCCCACTCTACTCACACACCCCTACCACCCCCAAAACCAACGCATTAACATCCCTAATACCTGTTTACTAAGGTTAAAAATCCCATAACGGATCCCCATTAACCCAACCCAGTCTTATCTCTTGGGCGTAAGCGTCAACAGTGAGGTGGATTTAAGTCGGAGGATTTTGAACTTAATGCAGTGAGATACAGAATCGTTTTTCGGTTGTTGTGGGTTATCAAACAAAGCTCATCAATTTGTTAAATGAAGAAAATGGAGATGTGTAATTTAGGAAGGATCTTGGTCGGTTGCCTCTGCAATGTGTGCCGTGTTCAGTTGTTCTCAGTTATGTCGGTTACGCGAAACATTTGTACTTAACTAGCTTCTACTTAGTCTCGTGAGGATTTTAACGGATTCCGAATGGAGTATAGCATAATGATAGCGGATATCAGTGGGACACTTCAAGGGTTACAGTGAAGGTTTATTAGGAACGTCATCATTCTATTCTTTACACTTATCTTTTGACGGTTTATTTAAACGAGTATTCTTGCATGTTTATTTAAGGTGAATGCTTCGACCAGCCCGCGAAATTCAAATTTTCTTACGTTTTTGGCAAATTGCAAGCCAGTGCAAGGTTGTATGTTGATTAAAATATTGGACGCGATTGTAAGACGTATGTAGTTACATAATTATAATCATCAAAACCATCAATACAACCCTCCAAGTTCATAAAGGTCGAGAAACGATTTTTTCAAGGTCAAAGTCATTGCTAGACCTATATGAACTTAACCAAAAACGTAAGAAAATTTGAATTTCGCGGGCTACCCTGGAGCATCAGCCTTAAACGAGCAAGAATACTGTAATAGTTGCTTCTCAGCTCACTGAACCGATGCGATGGTACCTTTTTTTGACATTAAACATGTTGATAGCGAAGGTTGCACTGTTGACGCTATATATTTTTTAAAATAGATAATAATGTGATCCACCCAAGCCTCCAGAACCAATCTATTTCACTCTTTACAATTTTTTTTTTATACTTTAACCTATTTTGTCCCACTGCCGGACAAATCCCTCCCACTCTTCTCTTCGTGCGGTTTTCCCCTGCCAAACCAGTCTAAGTCGTCACGCCAGCGTTTTGTAGGCGTCCCTTGGGAACGATGCCCGTCTTCTGGCACCCACTGCTTGACGACTTGGGCCTATCGGTCCTAATGCATGAAAATATATTTATGGGAAAATGCAAGAAGGGAGACATCATAAATGAAACGTAATATTGTTTTGTCAAAAATCCAATGGTATGGTTTTGGTTGTCATCAAAATAGGGCCAGAGACACCTTTGAGTATTTTTCGCTACTTATCTATACTCATATTATAAAGAACATTTGTTTGTAAGTTTGTATGTTTGTATGTAGGGGGTAATCTCCGGAAGTTATGAACCAATTTTAAAAATTGTTTCACTGATAGAAAGCTACATTATTCGTGAGTGCTATAGGCTATATTTTATTCCCGTACTCCCACGGAAACGGGAACTACGCGGGTGAAACCGCGGGACGTCAGCTAGTTCTTCATAATTTCGGATTTGTTCATACACACCGTCTTTAAAAAGTCACCCTGTAAATTGTGTAAGTATATGGAACAAGTCCTGCCCGCGTAGCATGACCACCGAAGAAGCGAAAGAGAATCGACAAATCTTTTGTTCATCTGTCATTTTTCTGTCATTGAATCGAAAAAATGCCAGATTAATAAAAGATTTGTCGATTCTCTTTCTTTTCTTCGGTGGCCATCCTAAGCTGGCTGATAATACAACAGATCTCCACCACCGCCATCAAAACTTTTTCTAACTTTACAAATCACAATATGGCGTGAAATCAGCTAACTATCTGCACGAAAAGAATGTGAGACGTTTTTATCAAAGTATCAATTTAACGTTGACGAAGAAGCCATTTAAAAGCTATAAGACACGGTGAATTTAAGTGTAACTAATTTTGTAAAAAGACTTCTGGAATAACACATTCGATTGAAAATACTTAGGTTATACGACTTGAGCCAGACTCGTCACGCAGTGAGTGCCAGAGACGGGCGTCATCGCTGAGGGAGGCCTATAATACGCTGGCGTGACGACCTAGGGGCGTTTGTGAGAGATTGGCCTGAAAAAAACGCACGTAGAGAAGAGTGGAAGGCTATGGGGGAGGCCTAAGTATATCTCACATATATGTATAATCTCAAAATTAATGATGTAACCAATGATATTATATAGTAAAAAGAGGTAGATATCGCACTAGCACGCAAAAATTGTTGAGGACAAAGTGATACAATTGTTGCACTTTGATAGCTAGCTATCTCTTTCTATCTTATACGTTCCGTATTATCTATCGCTGTCGTAGTTTTAAATTACTCGCAACGATATCTGAACGCCATTCACTATGAACATGGCGTATCTTCTTTATAATATCATTGGATGTAACCAAGATTTTGTAACAAGTTTTGATTTAAAAGAGTGTTCATGGAGTTTCTTGCCCGTTCTTTTCCATAGAGATCTACGCTAGGGAATGGGCAACTACAGTACTTTCTAAAGTTATTATGCCTTGTGACTGGGACTGTAGCTTTGTTTTTTTTTGTATTTTTGACATTCAAAAGTGCCGTAATGGTCTAATTGAAATAAATGCTTTGAGTTTGAGTTTTGCCTTTGCCCAGCAGTGGGACAATAAAGGCTATGAAAAAAAATTTACGACTTGAATACCGAGAGGCTTCTCTACCAGAACGAAGTGATGTGTGATTTTTTTCGACTTTACTACCACCATTTTGAAAACAGTTCACTCTAAATTAAAACTTAGTGAGGTTGAAAGTTTGAAACCATCACACATTCATGAAGAACTTAAAAGAAAAATGTTTTAACTACATAACTTTGCAAAAAACTAACAAAGACACAAATATTGACTGTGTAAAAAACTGTATTTACAATCAAAACGGTGAATCAGATCCAGAACCTAAATAGGCGTAGGTTCAGTTAAAGTTACCTACCTATAGACACTTGATCGGTTTATAATCAACATGATCATTTGTCACGCTTTTCCCAACTATGTTAGGCTCGGGATCCAGTATAATCGAATGCAGCTGAATACCAGTATTTAACATTAAGAGAGCCCTTCCCAGCCCGCCTTTCGTCAACGCGAGCATGGTCGAAAAGCTTGTTGTTTCATCCAGAGCCACAGCGGTGGTATTCTTTCAACTCCCCTGTCTTACCTAGCCCCGACCGCACTACTTGCCTCCCGCGCACCTCATACCGCCTAACGCGGGGACATTGAACGAAAAATATTGTGAAAATTTATAAAACTTGTTCCAGGAAATACGTGTTTTTAAATTGGTCTTACAAGTATGTGAAATAAATATTCGTTATTTAGAATCTCCACTACATTTGCAAGGCTTCTATCAGGATGCTTTCTTTACTTTTACAATTTATAAGTACATTATGAACGGCCAAAGTTGAGGTAAAAGTTGTGAAAATTAAGAAGAATTTGTTTCTACAAATTTTTATTTTCTGCTTCGATAGAAGCCTAGATCTAGGATTCTATCGAAGCAGAAAATAAAAATCCACAAGATACCTATTAGTTCAAAAAATTCAAAGATATATGTCTAACAACGGCATAATCACGCACGAGCTATAGTCAAAATTCTCGCGAAAAATAAGCGGGTAGGCCGCTCTTAAATCCATTATCATCAGCATTTACTAAAATAATAAAAGCACCCCTTTACTTTATATTCACAACAAGCTTCAGGCATTCGCACGTAATTCCAGTGCCGCAATTAAAAAGTCAACGAACAGTGTTGCCAACATTAAGCCCCTCGTTAACACTCGCGACACTTCCGGTTACACCGGAAGCATGGCTGCTGTAATAATTTTCAATGTTTTCTGCACGGAAAAGTAATAGATTTTTGTTAAAAATTGTGGATTTTATAGAATTTTGGCAATGTATTGTTATTTTTCCATACTAATATTATAAGAGGATAAAATTTTCATTATTTGTGGGTGCTATATGCTATAAAAGGCATAGTAGCCGGGCTATTACAATTTTTACGGAAGAAAATAATCGATATTTCTACCACTTTGTGCTTTTGAAAGTTTCACGTAACTCAGGTTATGTTATTGGTATTCACGGTTGATTATTTTTTAATGTTGTAGCAATATGGATTACTTAATTCTTAATTTAATGTTTTTCTGCATGAATCTATTAATTATTACTTAATTATATAACCAGTAACGTCTTACCCAGGATTTACTGGATTATGAAAGTCTGATAGGCAGTCGCTCTATTCAAAATCCTGGTATTCAGCTGAATCCGGTAAGACTGGAAGCTGAACCAAGCGTAGTTGGGAAAAGGCTAGGTAGATGATGATCCGTGAATTAGCCATGAATTTCAGTAACAGAATAAAACATCGTTATATGGAGCCATCTTGTTAGATACATTTCTTTTTTTTTCGGATGGTAAATCATCAAATTTTAATGACTCCTCCCGGTCTGGGCGGAGCAGGAGGGAGTGTCAGACTTTTACTGACAAAAACCCATCCATGTTCCTTCATCGCCTTGTGTGTTCCGGGGCCACGGTATCTCTTTCGAACAGTCCCGCAACCCCATCTTGTTAAATACTACCTCGCCAATCCAGACCGTGTCAGTTAGCCGAGTACAGTCACGGACTATAATTGATAAGCCACTTTCGAGATTTCCAATTTTGCAGTTGTATACATTCACGAAATTACACGATTTTAAACACGAACTCAAACCGAAAACTCGGAAACAAAATGACATTACTAATAATCGGAAATAGGTAGTCTTATCCATAGAGGTTGAAAAATGACTTATAAGTTGTCAATGATAATACCATATAATGGTGCTGACGTGTATCCCAATCTATTTGATACTGACCTCCTTTGAAGAAATAGTCCTTATTAAATACTCTTTATTTCTGAAAACCTATCCGAAGCCAGAGTGACAGTTGAAATGTCGATGTTAGAAAAGATAAAATTTCTCCGTACGCCAACGTTATTATGGCTACGCTAAAACAATATTGTCGCTAAGTTACGGTTGCTACACCTGCAATTCATCGACTTTAGGTAGTCACTCTGTACTAAGTACGAATATAACCGACTAAACCCGATTTGCATTACACGGCTAAAATACGAATGGTGGCAAGTGGCTCATCATTTATAGTCCGTGACTGTACCTCATCGCTACAGGAACTGACTAATGAGAAATACCTAGTATCTCAAGAGCTATCAGACAGATTGCAAATAGGCCAGTTACTTAGGTCGGTTAGGTACGTAAGTAAGACTAAGGGCCTATTTCACGATGCCCGAATATAATAATTTTTGAATTTATTCGATAACTAGAGGCCTATTTACAGCATTTGTATGAAATTGTCTGTGAAATTAAGTTAACGATAAATGAATTGTAGGTTCAAATTCAAATTCAATTTATTAGCTAGCAACAGAATACTGACAGGATTAACAGCGGGTCCCAAACTAGGCACAGCCTGTATCTTGGTGACCCAGACAAAACACAAGTTAAAACATGTTCTGCTAGCGCAAGAAAAATATCATGAATTAATTATTAGCATTTAATTACAAAATAAAAAGAATATAAATTAATAACATCGAAAATAACTTAAATGAGTATGCAAAATGTGATGTGGTGGTGAAAATGACCCCAATAAGAAGAAAGTTCGTGTTATTAATATTCGAGATTCTTAACCCATTAATAAAAAGAAGCTAAGGACAGCAACATCAAGAGAATGCTGTTGGCTATCGTTTAAGCTTAAGTTAAAGTCAAACAGTTGGACAAACACTATTAACCTATTCTAAACGTATTTACTTGAGGCAATAGCATCCTCTTATTTTCTGAAAAAGAAAACTGTACCCCAGCCTAAGCGTCCCTATTACGATTAGTCCAAGGCTTAGACAAAGTGAATAACCTACCGCAACCATGATGGAAAAGTCCAAAAATATTTGATACTGACAAAAACGTTTCAATACCTTATGTCAGTCCTATAACACTTCCCATATAATACTGGTGAAAACCGTTATTCGTTGTAGAAATAAATCCCATAACTAGAAGAAATCAACTTGTCAAAGCGTCTGTGCTTCTAGCACCCAAACGTAATTATAAATTAAGTTTAAAGAATTTAAAATAAGTTGTAAAAATGTTTTCTACGGCCAATTAACTTTCGTGCAAATTGCACGTAGCGTTTTAAAATGCCAATTCACGTTTAAAGACAGTAATGTTCGTTTTATTACTGTTTGATGCTGTGCAAAAACTTTACAGAAGCGTTTTTATGACTGACAATGAAACAGGCAAAAAATTAAACAAGACTATACTTGTAATATCCAGAGTAGATTAAAAAGAGCTAAAAATTTGTTATAAGCGGCTGTTAATTATTGCTTTCACTGTGTTTTTTAGGACAAGCCCGGAGCCCGGCACACTATATCCAAACCACTGTAACTCCTGAAAGCCGGAATCAATAGTGGCGACCACCAGAAAAACGCCGAGATAATGAAGCTTGACGAAGTCCCAGAGAAACAATTTAACTATCTTGAATTCCGCAACGAAATTAGGATAATCAGAAAAGTATAGCGGAGGAATAGGAAAATCATAATTTCCGTAATGATTGTAATGAATTGTCACTTTGTGACCATTTTACGAATTGTTACGTAATTCATATTTTAATCCTAATAAGATTCTTCTATAGCAGCCATTTTAGACCCTCTCTCGGATTCAGTCGTCAAGGAATGCGGCAATAATAGACTTCTAAAGACACCTGATACATTGTCAAACGTAGACGAATTTGAAGTCAAAAGTGGTCCATAGAACAAAAATTTGCTGAAAAAGATCTAACGTCCAACTTACCTATACTTATGTGATCCTTTGACAGAATTGAAACTGAGCTACTTCTATTAAAATTCTTGACAGCTTCGTATTAACCGCTTGACTACCACCTAAAACAACCACCCAAAATACTCCCGTCCTTCATACGCATATTTATAACCAAGTAAATCTCCAAAATAAATGACACCGGTATAATATGACATGGGCGCGTTCATCTGCACCGGACTACCAAAGCGTCCACCCGGACTTAAAGGCCCGAAAAATAAGCCAATCCTAACCCTAAACGCTTTCAAAATTTATGTCCGCCTCTTGACCCTCACAACGCCTTATTCACCTTTTATTTTTATTTGAGTGAGCAAGGAACAAATCTTAGCGCAAAAGGGATAATAAAATAATCGTTAGATTCGTTTAGACGACTCTAATTTCACGGATTGCTGCACAAAGGGACGTTCGCAATGTAGGGTTGAGTATGTCTCGCTCTTTCTCGTCGGGGGTGGGTGTTTCTGTCTCGTTCTCTCCCCGTCCAATCGTCGGGAGTGAGTTGCACAACTTGCAGACTTGCCTCTCTTATTTTTCCTTGTTTGCGGGTTTGTATAGGAAGTTTTTTTCCGCGGTGGAAATGTTTTCGTGGATATCGGAGTTTATTTTAACAAGTTCGTTCGATGTCGAATATTTTATTTTTTGGTGTTTTAAAGAGTTATTGGCGTCTCTGAATATTGGTAGTACACACAATTTTTGACGTAAGGAGGGAGGGATCAGTCAAAGGCTATTAATTTGATTTATTAAGGGCCTGTACTAGGTACCTCAAATGGCTTAGCATGATCCTCCGTTACGCCTAAAATGCTGCAACATTAATTTTGAAATAAATATATGGTAAAGTTGAGGATTAATGTTAGGTCTTATGTTTGGCGAAAACGCGATTTCATAAAATTTTCTCGATAGAAAAAAATCTCAGTTACCTCCAAATCGTACAATAAACCGCTGGTATTCAAAAAGTACTTCAAATTAGATCATGAAACTTTGCATACAACTGAACTAACTATAAAGCAGGTCTTATGTTTTTTATTTTTCCCAAAAGACGAAAATTTGATTTTATAAAGAAAACCACTCATTTCGCACTAATCGGCCGCAGTGACTGACGTAACAACCGCTTTGTAGTGCAAGCTGATTAGAACGTTATTGTAACAGTATTACAAACGAAGTTAAGCTAATCTGAGGTAGTATAGGCTCTTAAAGGAAAACCTAACCTACCTTCGTTTACCTTTCCTAAGTAAACGAAATTGAAGAATTAACAGCCGTATAGGTCAAGTAAAAGTAATTTAAAAAAAAAAGTAAATGAATAAGTGACTTTTTTATGCAATAGACAAGAATTTAAACGAACTAAGAACCGCCAGAGATAACAAAGCTAAGAATTCTTACTTTCGACAGTTCTAACTTCAAGCAATTTTTTACTTTAACTCAAGCAAACACTTTGACTTGTTAATTAAAAGTGTAAGTATTCAAAATAGTGACAAAAACAAAAGTAGGTATAGACAACATATTTCAAGACAAAACTCGTCATAAAAATCATCTTTCATACCTTAAATAAAAGTACATGACGTATCAAAACCCTCTCGATGTTCAACCGATAGTCCATCCGACTGCACAAATCGGCTACTTCCCGTTATCCAGCGCCGGCGCAAATCGCGTAAGAGCTGGTCAAAGTACGTAATAGATCAATGGCTATCGGGTATCTCATCTAAATAGAACGGCTATCAAATCGGCCCTAAAGTCCACGCGCGCGAATTTTACGCTTGATGCAAGATGGGGTTGACAAGGAATCATATTATAGAGTTTGTACAGACGATACTTGAATGACAACATACATTATAATAATATTTAGTAGCTATAGATAGGTAAATAAAAATAAATATCACTGGACATTACACACAGCACCATCTAGTGCCACACTAAGCAACGAGGTTTGTGTCGTGGATACCAGATAGTTGATATACTACATAGATACTTTTTGTATGTAAATACATACATACTTATCTATACTAATATTATAAAGAGGTAACATTTGTTTGTAAGTTTGTTTGTAGGGGGTAATCTCCAGAAGTAATGAACCGATTTTAAAAATTGTTTCACCGGTAGAAAGCTACATTATTCGTGAGTGCTATAGGCTATATTTTGTTCCCGTACTCCCACGGGAACGGGAACTACGCGGGTGAAACCGAGGGACGTCAGCTAGTTATACATATAAACATCCATGACTCTGAAACAAATGTCCATGCTCATCACACAAACATTTGCTCCTACCGGGATTTGAACCCGGGACCCCAAGAACGTAAACCAGCCTCACTACCACTGCGCCATTCGGGTCGTCGAATGGTATCTACTAAGTATTCTTACTATAACTATTTAAGTACTGTTACTGTACTTTACTACTTTTACTTCACTATTACTACTTCCTACTAATAATAAAAATGCGAAAGTGTGTGAGTATGGATGTATGGATGTGTATGTCACGCAAAAACTACTGAACGGATTTAGATGAAATTTTGCACACAGATAGTTTATATCTTGGATTAACACATAGGATACTTTTTATCCCGTAGTAATTTCCCATGGGACAATTATCAAACTTCATGCGGGCGAAGCCGCTGGCAGAAGTGAGATCTATACACTTATATATAAAGAGGAAAGATTTGCATTTTTTTATGTTTGTAATGAATAAACTCAAAAACTACTGCGCCGATTTCAAAAATACTTTCACCATTAGTAAGCTACATTCACCTTGAGTAACATAGACTATATTTTATCCCCGTACCCCCACGGGAACGGAAACTACGCAGGTGAAACCGCGTGACGTCCGCTAGCATTTAATAAATGCGAAACTTTGTTAGGATGGGTGTTTGTTACTCTTTCACGCAAAAAGTACTGAACGGATTTGGATGAACTTTGGCACACAGATAGTTTATAACCTGAATTAACACAAGGGATACTTTTTATATATTAGTAGGTTTCCGTGTTACACTTACCGAACTCCACGAAGCCGCGGGCATTGCAACGGTTTTGTGGGGCTTAGTTTATAAGTCTACTTACCATCTTTGAATAATAAATAAATTAATAATAATAATAAACAATTTCCTATGAAGTTTTTTTGAAGAACCTTCGGCTCAACGGCGAACGTTGTAAATCGTGCTATTATTTTGCCATTCAGCAAACTTGTATAAGCAATGACGTATTATATATAGACACGTCATGAACCAACATCGCGGCGCTTAAAAACGGCGAAAATACTAGAACTACTTATAAGCGTGAAGAAAGAGAAAGAAAATATGACACCGAACAGCGGGATGCCTGTTGCGAAAGGGAGATAAATATACATCTTCAGTCACGTCACAGGATTTATTAAATTATAAACAAACGTAGCGTCGCGCGACAGGTTGGTGCGTAACTAAGCGCGATGTGGCCAATTGGCTTCATTTCATGTTGTCATTTTAGAGTGCGGACAACGTATCTATAGTTTATATATCATTGTGTATAAGTAGGTGCTTCTTCGGGTCATAGTTTTTTTTCTCAACAAGTCTGAGATCCATTAGTTCTAACCAAATACTATTTGGAACTAAATAATTGAGTTACATAAGTACAAACCGTGTGCAACCATAATACCAAATGGCGAACTTCGATACAAACTTTCATACACTGTTTAAAGAAATAAAGGAAAAAGTCATGAAGTGGTTTAGGGAAATGAATTAAAGAAAATCCGTCCTTAGTGCTCTGATTCGTTTCAAAAGACATTTTGAGCAAAATTTCAAGTTTCTAGACAAATGGTTTAGGTCATCACTGATTGATATTAAAAAGATAAAAGTAGTCATTCATCTCTAAAATGAAAGCGCAAGCTGAATACTGTCACACTATTTTTACACAATCCCGAATATTGTTTAATGACTAAAACGAAATGAAATCGCCTGTTAACCCCGGTCAGTCAGGAAGCCATCAAACTGTCATCACACCGCAGCTGTGGCGACCTCTGCAGCGGACAAACTGATTTATTTGCACCGTGGTGTACAACGCCGGGCATCTGTTCCACCGACGGCGAAGAAGCGACAAACTATTCGTTATTTTATCGTTCGTAAACATTGCAGGTCCCGTGTTCATACCGAATATAAAACAGATAGCATAATGAATTAATGATATAAGTCCATATATTAAGAAAACAGATATAAATCCATATATTATTACTTCTTCGCTGACTTTACACCGCCACCGATGACAACGTCATTATTTGCCTAGCCTTTCCCCACTATATTATGGTCAACTGACTTTCCACTTGTCTCGCAAAGATATCCTGACGCAGAGCTATTCTGGCCCTGAAATCTACGCTGCCCTACTACAGAGCTGACTTGTTGGACTCTATCTGCACGACGCCCTTCCAGGTGAGGTTTCCTGAAGGTGATCCTCGACGACTCACTGGTCCTGGACCTGCTACCCTGACGCCTGTTTCCGTTCCTTCAGAGGTGAACTCATTCTTGTCCATCTAAGTGCGTGAACTTTAAAACTATAGAGAGGGCGTGCTAGGTAGGTTTTATATAACTAGCTGTATTTTTTATCTTTTTCCTAAATTAAAATTTAATTGAACAAGTCTGCTTATCCTTTTATTTTAATAGGATCAAGTAGATTTGTTACAATTTGTTACAATAACCGGCTGCAGCTGAAAACCAGTATTTTACGTGGGCATTTTGACCCGACAAGCGACTTACTGGGTAATGCTTGGTAAGACTTATTTTTAGACTTTCGAGTTCTAACTACTAAAGACGAAAAGACTCTCTAGTAAGAGATATATCGGTGACTGTTCACTAAAATTACTCTGTCAATAAAACAACTAGGTCTACTCGCTTCTCGCTGATATTGGCACATAAGCCTTACCCGCTTCAAATCGAACCAAATCCTTCACCAGTCTGTCTGGCAGAAAAATATAGCTTCCTTTGCTTTGTAAAATTAATAGATATGTTTATATTACATGAATTAGATGTTTTAAATACTTTGTCGTATTTTAGTTCAACGTTTTAGCTGTTAAGAGGTGCTTTATAATTATGTGTTTTATGTTGTAAACGTCCCAAATTATTATTTTAAAATGGTAAATGAACACTGCGCTCCAGAACTCAAATTGCTGACGTAAGTAGCTCAAAAAGCCGCTAAACTAAAATGGGACTGGGCAGGCCTTGTCTGCCGGATGCCGGCAAAGCTGTGGGCCCGCGTATCACAATACTGGAGCCCTGAGACAGCTACACCGGGTCGTGGCAGACCGAGGAGAAGATGGCGGGACGCCTTGGATGGCTTTCTCGTTAATTGGCAAGAAGAGACGCAACACCGAGAAAAGTGGAAGGAAGGGGGGGAGGCCTTTGCCCTGGAGTGGGACAGTCAAAGCTAACAAAAAAAAAAAAAAAATTATGAATACGCTACAGTCTCATGGCTGACAAATACAAATCCAATGTTTACATCAACATCACTTTTGCTGACAGCTGTGTTCCATTTTTGAAGCGTGTAATGTTACGCGCGTATACGAGCTTATACGCGCTACAAAATACGCTAGTCTGAAACCACTTTAAGCAGGTTAAGATTATTTAAAAACCCGCCACACATTTCCCAAACTCCTGAAAGCCAGAATCAACAGTGACGACCACCAGAAAAGCCCCGAGACTATCCAGCTCGACGAAGCCCCAGAAAAACAACTTATAATAACTGTTATGGATATCGCAACGAAATTAATTAGAAAATAATAGCGGAGGAGTAGGAAAAACATAATTTCCACCTCTCATTATCATCAGGAGACAGAACAAAACAAAGCCAATAGACAAACAGGGACGTTTACAACCGACTGACATATTTTACAAGATAATGAGGGATTTTCTTTTTAGCTCTTCCCTAGTCGCTGGATAGATGGCGCTAGGAGTTAGTATGATAATGCAAGGAACGGAACCCTAAAAAAAGTTATTTCAACAAAGCGCGAGAAAACTAGGTTATATTCGGAAGGTTAAGCAAATGAAAGTGTCAGTCAACGAGAGTATGTAACGTGACACAATGTTTTTTTTTCCAAGCGTTTTGGCTTTGGCACCAACTATCATAGTGAATTCAACGCCATCTATAGAGTTCTTGGAAACTAAGTTTTTTTTAATACCTCAAAAAGAAAACCTCTCATTGTAAACAAACGAATGAAAAATTTACCTAAGACAGAAAAAAAAAACTAAAATATGACAGACAAATAGAAATCCAATGTTTACATCATCATCACTTTTGCTGACATCTGTCTTCCATTTTTTGAAGCGTGTAATTGTGCGCGCGTATACGAGTTTAACCCGATACGAGCTTATACGCGCTACAAAATAGTCTGAAATCACTTTAAGCAGGTTAAGATTACTTATTAGGGTTCCGTACCCAAAGGGTAAAAACGGAACCCTATTACTAAGACTTCGCTGTCTGTCCGTCTGTCCGTCTGTCCGTCAGTCCGTCTGTCCGTCTGTCCGTCTGTCTGTCACCAGGCTGTATCTCATGAACCGTGACAGCTAGACAGTTGAAATTTTCACAGATGATGTATTTCTGTTGCCGCTATAACAACAAATATAGTCAATGGTACGGAACCCTTCGTGTGCGAGTCCGACTCGTACTTGGCCGGTTTTATAAAAACCCGCCACACAATTCCCAAACTCCTGAAAGCCAGAATCAACAGTGATGACCACCAGCAAAGCCCCGAGACTATCAAGCTCGACGAAGCCCCAGAGAAACAACCTAAAATAACTGTTATGGATATCACAACGAAATTAATCAGAAAATAATAGCGGAGGAGTAGGAAAAACATAATTTCCACCTCTCATTATCATCAGGAGACAGAACAAAACAAAGCCAATAGACAAACAGGGACGTTTACAACTGACTGACATATTTTACAAGATAATGAGGGATTTTCTTTTTAGCTCTTCCCTAGTCGCTGGATAGATGGCGCTAGGAGTTAGTATGATAATGCAAGGAACGGAACCTAAAAAAACTGATTTTAACAAAGCGCGAGAAAACTAGTTTATATTCGGAAGGTTAAGCAAATGAAAGTGTCAGTCAACGAGAGTATGTGACGTGACACAATGTTTTTTTTTCCAAGCGTTTTGGCTTTGGCACCAACTATCATAGTGAGTTCAACGCTATCTATAGAGTTCTTGGAAACTAAGTTTTTTTTTTAATACCGTACCTCAAAAAGAAAACCTCTCATTCTTTATAAGTGGCAACTCCAGAAGAGCAAATACAAGCACGGTCTGTATCCTACCTACAGACTGTGGCTCCAAAAATAGCTATTTCATTGACAGACCCAAACCTTTTGTTATTCAAATGACTTACATTCGTAACACGTAACTTTCTTGGAATCGATTCCACTTTTCATTCCTCAATCGATGAAATGTAATCGATTCCGATGTCTCATTGATTGGTCTACACGTTCAATGTAGGTAGCCGTTTTAATAAGACATTGATACTGAATTTGCATATAAATAAAAGTTTTGAACGAGGCAAAACATTGCAATTTGAAATAAGTAGGAAGGTTGCAACTTTTAACATTGATAATAAATGGATATATTGGATAACAAGACATGAAGATTTAGTTAAAAAAAAAAAAAAACCCGACTACCGATTCCACAAAGCGAAGGTCGAAGTACACTACACTACACTTTTACTACT
Source organism: Xestia xanthographa (assembly GCA_905147715.2). NCBI lineage: Eukaryota > Metazoa > Arthropoda > Insecta > Lepidoptera > Noctuidae > Xestia > Xestia xanthographa. The sequence goes on along the minus strand of LR990664.1, from coordinate 7,760,956 downwards.
TTTTTATTAAGATAAATATAGGATTGCTTGTATACTGAAGGTACATTCTGCTGACCGATCGTAGAAAAACTATAATTATTATTATGTATTTATTTATTAAAGGAAAGTTTATAAAAGTCTTAATTTAGGAACACAAAACCGTTTTCATGGTTTGTCTATGGGAACGGAATATTTTTGTCTTTGATTGATACAGTCGAGGGCTTTAATTGATGAGCTACTTGTATTTTAGCCGTGTAATGCAAATTGGGTTTAGTCGGTAATATTCGTACTCGTGAATGTATAAAAGTGCAAAATTGGATAGTAGTGAAAGTGGCTTATCAATTAAAATCCTCGACTCTACCTACAAATAAAAATTTGGCTCACGTGCAAAATATCAAATACTAAACTTCGTACAGGAAAAAAAACTGTCATTGTATCCCAAATAACCAACAAATACAAAGCGTCGTGACCTGAGACCTAGCAGTAAAACACTTTTTCTCTATATAATAATAGAGAAACATCCCGGAACAGACACATTCACCTTAACAACCATTTTTATCCATTTTCTCACTTATTATGTTTTTGATTGAGTACGTGACTCCAAACTTGCCAAACAATATTTGCCGTCGATAAACCTCGTTATGTGTCCTATTACGTTTCAATAAAACTTATAATGGTAAGTTTTTTGGTGTATGAAGTGCAATTTTATATTTGTTTTTTTGACGTTTGATGTCTAAATTGAGTCACGTGGTGTAAGTCATGTTGTATCATTTTAAAGGTCCGCTTGTTCTGATTGAAAATTTAAATTGATATGTTAAATCCGGTGTATTGTTGTCTGTTATTAGTTTATAGGCATTCGTGACATGAAAGATAATTAGGTGCGAACTAATAAAGTTATTATATTAGACATTTTAATGATTACAATACGTACAGTTTTGTTGTAAGTACATATCTATTTTGTTTGTAAGTAATTGATTCGTGTTAACTTTGAGGTCAATATTGTCGTCATAATGTCTTTATTAAAATAGACGGTGTTCCGTTAACAGCTTCCGTTACTTATTGCACTGTTTTTTAAAACTGCGGAAATACAACGTCAAACGTACAAATAAACACACGCACAAATTTTATTTTTAAACTTGTGATAGGTTCGACAAACTATCTAAAAGAAATGTAAAAAAAAAAAAATTTTTGCAAAAAAATTAAACCGTCTTCCAAAAAAAGTTTTGTGGAAGAACAGAACAATTATATTTTTGTGCTCTACATACCAACTTAGATATGCCGTAATTGACATTTTAAGACAGTGTAATTTTCGAATTCATTTATTTTGTGAACATAAGTAAAAAATAGGTGGTAAAAATACATAAAAACAGAGATTCTAGGTCGTGACTCTTTTGATAGAGTTACATTACATTTACTTACTTACCTAAATAAATACTATAATAAAACCTAGAGTAAATAACACGGGGCGTCTTGAAAGCACGTCGCTTAAAAGCACCGAATCTATCTATTCTCACATAGACATAATAAAAATCGATACGCACAGATGTTGTTCGAGTTCATAGAAAGAGGAAATCATAATAAAGTATTTCAGGTGATCAAAAAGTAACAGTACAAAAAGGCTGCTTTAGCAGAATTATTAATAGGATAATGATATACATCTCGTTAAAACTCTTAAATTGGTTACAGACGCAGTTAACTTTGTGACCATTTTTCGAATTAATTAGGTCACGAAAAATTAGGACAGCAAGCACCGCACGCGCACCGTCTGGGAAAAATTGGAGACATACGAAATTAAGCCTCTAGTTTATACTACGGGGACTATAGGAGCTAAACGCGAGTTTTGTAACGCAAAAAAGCATATGATTCACTGGAAGAAACAAAACCAGAAAAATATATGATATTCTTCAGGATTATTCTTATGCTAGTATGATAGTGGTTCTAAAACATAATAGAACTAATTTTACTCGATAAAAATAAATCACACACTTATCTCTAAAAAAATCTTTTAACGAGTGAAAGCCATACTAAACTACATGCAATCATTCTGATTTTTTGTCAAATAATTTTACAGGCAGGCGGGTTTTTTTATATTGGCATGATAGTCTTGTAGTTTATTTTTTTAGTCTAATCAATACATTATTGTAAATTGCAAAAAAACACTCATTTCGCACTATTCGGCCTGCAGTGACTGACGTAACAACCACTTTGTAGTGCAAGCTGATTAGAACTTTATTCTAACAGTGTTTCAAACGAATTTAAGATTGAACCACTACAAATAGAGTTGCTAATTTAGCTCCTGTAATGGCCGCCCTGTTTCAAATGCTAAACGGATGTCGGTAAGACCGATGTTATTAATTATTTTACTAATTTGGCCCTTATGTCCAAACACCCATTATGCTGCTGAGCATAGGTTCAATTCCTGGGTAGGACAAATTGTTATTTGGTTTTTCCATCAGGAATTTCTCAGTAGCAGCCGCAGATTTGTGGCCGGTTGATAACACTTCAGAGATAACAGGTGTTATGATATGTAAATATCCCGGATATTACAACATATATATGTATGGGAAATGTACCTACATCTAGTATTTAATGTAATTCCGCGGATAATTATAATACCCAGAACATAACAGTGAGAATTCTTATAAAATATGTTTTGTCAGAATCTAATTCTAGACAAAATGTAGTCTACTGTAGTACTTTAGTGGTGCCTATAAAATATACAGGGTGTAAACAACCTCATCACGAAGCCGTCAACCAAGCATTTTGTACATCAGCTGGGAAACGAATTTTTTTTTTGGGTGGAAAATCATGTTTTGTGGTAGAACTCAATGTAACGCACGCAAAACATTGTGCTGATGGATGGATTGAATAGAACAGAGGTCGTGGAGGTGTTGAAAGGTGGTTAAAAATCTTACAATAAAAACTTGTATTTTAGAAATAAAACTTGTCAAAAAGTTGGAACTTTGACCCCCAATATCTCCGTAACTAGAAGGTTCCCAGGTATGGTGTAGAACAAAAAAATGATTGCAATGACGGGGAGAACAAGTGCCTTTCGGCTTCGTTAAGAGGTTTTTACACCTAACGTTTGCAAGAGCTAGGTTTTGAGGTCCAAAGTTAAACATTTTTTGGACTAACATGTCCTACACTCCTAACTCATATAAATCCTAAAATAAGAACCTTCATATATTTTATGTAGGCTACTTCAACAGGAAAACCAGATTTCTTTATTAAAAGAACCACACCACTACACATCAGCTCATGAGCGCAACATTTACATCAGCAAGCAATTACAATTTCTGTTACTCCAATTTAGTACTGCGTACAATTATTTTACGGGTTTAATTCGCGTCAATTTGTCACACCGCCTGCCAATGAACGGACTACGTAATCCTAGTTAAAAAACAAGTCATGTGCGAGCCGGACTCCCATACGACGGGTTCCGTACAACCCTCCGTGTACAAAAACAAAAACGCCCGCCGGAAAAAATACGTTTCTCACATGGTGTCCTCATACGAGATTTTTTACTTTATTTATGTTTTATTATTTGTTGTAATAACGGCCATAGTAATACAAAAAATACTGAAAGTATAAGTATGTATCTAATTCGGTTCAAAAGATATAACTTTGTGACAGTCGGACCGACAACGGAGCCTTATGGTGCCACACACCGTATGTTGAAGTAAAATTCTCTGACAATGTTATCAATTATTGTTACCACGTGTTGATTGTTTTCAAAAGTTGGGCAATATTACTTAACATATATATACTAACACGGCAACATATAATAACAATAAATAACACTTAGAAACGTTGCTCTACAATAAGTAACTGCAGTGTGGATGGACCGTTAGTAATATCCATAGGCAATGATATTATAAAGAAGATACGGTTCATACTGAATGGCGTTCAGATATCGTTGCGAGTAATTTAAAACTACGACAGCGATAGATAATACGGAACGTATAAGATAGAAAGAGATAGCTAGCTATCAAAGTGAACAATTGTGTCACTTTGTCCTCAACAATTTGTGCGTGCTAGTGCGATATCTACCTCTTTTTACTATATAATATCATTGTCTATAGGTTAGGTTCCCATTGGCATTTTTGACAGAACCCTAAAAATGGACGCTAAGTTTTTGAAAATAAAACAGTTTACTACAAAAACTATCAATAAGAAAACGCTTTTTACTCGCACTGGTGTTTTTAAATAAATTGTGGACGTTTTACATTAGGTGGTAACAAAAACACCTCATTTTGCACTAGTGTACTGACAATTATTCGCTGATTATTTCAATCCACGAAACCTTGATGAAAACCGCCATTTTTTTCTCCATTGTCACGTTCTATTTTGCTTTTAAAGATTTTTGAATAAGAACTTTGTGGTCGTTTTTTATTTTTTCTCTACAATAATATAGGTTCTTACTTATTTTTGAATGAAGAATAATGAGAGGAGAATATAATTTACCTAGACATTTAGTTCAAGAAAAAATAATAAAAATGTGTGTAAAATGAATAAAAAGATTTTGTGAAGAATTAAAAAGCAATGGAACCTTTATAATATGTCATTGAATGGGACACATTCATTTGGTCATTAAATTCTGAACTTTTTATGTATTGTGTTTTATCGTCTACTAACAATTCTTCACTTTCATTCTTTAGACGTCATCTAATAAGCAAAGTGACTACGTACTTATTATTTTTTATTAATGACTGAAACGAGAAAATAAACACAATTATGTACCAACTAGATAATTAAGCCAAATGCAAAAATTGCGAATCAATGCACAAAAATGTACAAAAATGCACAAAAAATTACAAAAAATGCAAATAAATGCACAATAAAGACAAATAATTATCACAATAATTGAAAATGTCTTAATCCTGAAGTCGAAACTAACAATATTACCTAAATACTACGGCTACGTCCGCGCCGAGTTCGATAATTATCCCACGGGATCGTGCGTACTACCTTGCATAAAAGGTATCCCTTAAGAGCCTATACTACCTCAGATTAGCAACTCTATTTGTGGTGGTTCAAACTTCGTTTGTAGTACTGTTAGAATAAAGTTCTAATCAGCTTGCACTACAAAGCGGTTGTTACGTCAGTCACTGCGGCCAAATAGTGCGAAATGAGTGGTTTTTACTCTTTATAAAATCAAATTTTCGTCTTTTGGAAAAAATAAAAAACATAAAACCTGCTTTTTAGTTAGTTCAGTTAGTATGCAAAGTTTCATGATCTAATTTGAAGCACTTTTCGAATACCAGCGGTTTATTGTTCGATTTGGAGGTAACTTTGGGATTTTTTTCTATAGAGAAAATTTTATGAAATCGTGTTTTCGCCAAACATAAGACCTAACATTAATCCTCAACTTTACCATGTATTTATTTCAAAATTAATGCTACAGTATTTTAGGCGTAACGGAGGATCATGCTAAGCCAGTTGAGGTAGTATAGGCCCTTAAGTTAGTCCAGGTTATGAAATATCTTTGTGCCAACACCCAAATCCGTTCAAGCTTTTTCGCTTGAAAGAGGAACAAACTCTCTCATTCAACTTTCGCATTTATAGTATTATTAAGAAGATGTAACAAGGTAAGAATATATTAATTTTTACTGACAAAGAAAATATTTCAACTTACACGTATACTGATACAACACGGGTTCAAGTTTAAACTGTAAACTCTATGCAACATGAAGTTGTACACGATGATGTTCCAAAGTGTCTTTAAATCCATGATCAGTTATAGGTACCTGGAACAAGACTGATGAGTGGTACAATTGTTTGCAGAAGAATAGTAATAAATAGAAATATTGAAAAAACGTTATTGCAAGAATGGTGTCATTATGTAAATCAATTCAATCATATTACTGAAAAAAATGGGGTTGTTTTTGTACCTAACTATGACCAGATTCCTCCTCCTGTATGAAAACTTCATGAGAAAATCAGCATGCCTGAGAAATATTTCTCGACGGCGTTTTTAAGCCAAGTCAAAAACAAAAACTGTGATACCAGAGTTAGGCACCATACCGGGGTTGCGGGACTGTTCGAAAGAGATACCGTGGCCCCGGAACACAAAGGGCGATGAAGTAACACGGATGGGTTTTAGTCAGTAAATAAGTCTGACACTCCCTCCTGCTCCGCCCAAAGCGGGAGGAGTCATTTGATGATTAATCCGAAAAAAAAAACACAACCACACGCAAAGAAGAAGACAATTCCTGAAAGAAGTCATTACTATATTAAATGTCATTACTACAGGTATGCGACGGGCGGCGCGGTGGCGGGGCGGCCATCTTACCATAATCTTTAACACGGATAATATACGTACCTATATGTAACACCTCAGAAATGGTTCTCAGTTTATTTAAATCATAAATTTGAAAAAACGTATGTATTACGTAGTAGTAGTATGTAGTAGCCGTGTGGTATCCGGCAGAGAGAATAGATAACTATATATAAGTATAACAATAACTCAAATATAGTGGTAAACGATTTACAGTTTACACAGCTCATGCTGCACTGAAATGGTTCTTGATTTTGACTAATCCCTCTAAAAAGAATTTGAGTTGTGTCCTATGAGACTTTTGCTTGAAATCAATAGTAGAGATTAAACGAACTGTGCTATTGAGAATAAAATCATGTCATTCGATCTCCTTTCCGTACCTACAAAAGTCTTCCTCACCCACTTAACAAGCACCAATAAACATTCAATAATCAGGTACCTATAGCTCAGCAGGACTGGAGCCAACCCTAAGCCGTCGGCTTGTCGAGGCTTAACTGAGCTATATAGCCCAACCCCTCGATGTCCACCCTATACCTACTGCTACAGGGTTACGTTACTGAAACTCGCTTTGTTTTTACGCGACTGCCAAAGAAAATTAGAGTGAAATTTTTTCAGGATCCATGTACACACATCAAAAAAAGTTTGCGATCACTTTGATAAATCGAAATCTTTTTTTGTTACGGTGGATTATTATGATTTCTTCTTCTTTTTAGATTCTTTATTAAAAAATATATATTTAGAATATAAAACAATAAAACGGTAAATAAAAATACAACAAAGAATTTTTCTTGATAAAGTTCAGTTTGAAAAATTATATCAACATTAGCTAGTGATCATATTTTTTTTTTTATGTGTGTTTTTTTGTGTCTTTATTCCACTGTATCTTCTAAACGCCCAAACCGATTCTGACTTATGTGGTGTCGTTGCGCTATCTCGGGTAACATAGGCTAGTGAAAATTTAAAATAAGTAAGTATGAATTAAAAACTAACTTTGTTTTTTCTTTATTTAAATTTAAATTACATTGGAAATTCTAATAAGAAATGGTTTCAATAATTTAAAACTGAGGATGTTTTCAGTAAGTAGGTAAGTTATTTGTGGCTGAAAACTAATGATTTTATTGTAACCTGATACTAGAAATCTTACAAAATATAATTAGTTTACACTAAAAACATCTCGTTTCAAAATTCAGAAGTAACGTCAAAACATTTGTAATGGAAAAACAATCAATTTACCAAGTTTATGTGGAAGGTAAGTGTCGCACCAAAAATATTCTTGTTTTCAGTCCACTTCAAACCATGTTAACAACGATCTATAAGTCAACTACAGCTGTTATTTTTTCGACTCAATAATTCTAATTGGAATCCAATTAAACTCAATAGAACAAAATTCGAACTAGAACCGACATTGCATCAACATTACTTACGTCTTCATACCCTTACAGGGGTAAATTAGAGAATGTCTACAAAAGTATGTCAAAAATCTATTTATTTACATAAATGCTGTATTTTATAACTATGTATAATAACTTTTTAGTAAGTATTTATTTACCCCTCCCAAACAAAGAACCTGCTATATTATTTCTTCACCACCACCCTTTGTTAAATAGCAGAGATTAAACATTTTTAAGCGCGAAAAGTTTTCATAAATAAATAAGAACAATGAACCACCTACTCACCGGAATCACTGTCATCCCTGTCATAATGTGGTCTCCAGTACTGCTCATCATATCGCAGAGGCACCTCAGACCGGCCGGTAAACTTGGTGGGGTCCAGAATGTTCTCCACGGAGAAGGCGATAGCTGGCCTGTCGGGGGGTCTTGTTAACCCTAGTCTTCTTGTAAGGTCCACCGGCGCCGCTTCCTCCACCCCGACAACATCAACCTCCCCGTTGGCCTCGGTCTCCCCCTCAGCCTCGTCTTCGGCCTTGTCCCGGCGCTCCTCCGATCCTCGCGCCATCGCAAGCATCGTCATAGCAAGGCCTATTTTATTAAGATTTGTACTCGAAACATTTGAATGTTCAATGAAACATCTCAGTTTGTTAACACTTTCACTGCACACGAGTGTTCTAAAAATGTCCTTAAGGTTATGAAGTAAAGTCCTAATGGGTCAATTAGCACTATCTGACAGCTCAGTTCGCACGGATGGGCGCGTGCCTGCGAGCCAGTGGACACGTTCGTCCCAGCCCAACATCCGATAATCACAACTCGGTATCAACTGAACCCGGGAGGACAGAAACGGGCGGGCTCACGAAAGGAGGGGACGGGCCCAAAGTGGGGGCCAAAGTGGAATCTCGTCACCCGATTGGCGGTGGGAAACGAGGCGTGCCCGGGGTGGGGAAACGTAATCGAGCAATAAGGTTTAAACAATTTCGTTTAATACGTTGAATTATGTAAGAGAGCGGCGGGCAAGTAATCGCGCACAAGCGATAAGGCCATTTGCGCTACTTCGTTACGTATTAATGGGGCAGGAAATTGACTTATGAATATTAGAGGTCGCGGCGAGTTGAAGATCGGGCTAAAGCGGCCCCGGGCGGCCGCGCGCGGTTATTTTCCTAGTTAAGCGCTGAAACAATGATGTTTATTGAGTTTTGAACTTAATGGGTTTGGGCGCGAGCCGCGGGCCATTTGCGCCATTAGCTCGGTTTGTTTAGTCGACAACGTAACGACTTTTCGTGGAAACGGTTTCAAACGTATTACGTTTCAGTTTCAGCTTTTGTTTTGATGGAAAATATAATTGCAAATAATCTGAGGCCTAAGTAAATATCTCGAAACACCAATCAGCTGACGGCTGGAATCTTGGATAACACTTACTAACTCTGAAACACATGAATAATATCTTCGTATTCATCTTATAATAATATAGATACTTAACTCAATCTCAATGATTATTTGGCAATACCGTACTTTAAAATAAAATGTATTATCAACATTTCTCAATTAAATTTTTATTCTTTATTGCACACAAAATTAAAAAAGTATACACACAAATTAAAATAAATAATAACATATAACATATTATTTATATTGATTATTTTTAATGAAAAACACATATAAACCTTATTTTGAATACCTACCTCGTACTGTGTTCCGTTCCCACAGACAAACCGTGAAAACGTTTTAAAAAAGGTTAGATCATACGAATATTTGTTGTTTTTCCATTTCCCTTACTTTGCTGTTTTGTTCCTTACTGACATTTAATTTTCTCATTTCCCTACCTCTGGAATGGAATTTTAACTAAAATCTGCGTAGCCTTTTTTCAACTATGTTGGAGTCGGCTTCCAGTCTAACCAGATGCAGCGTCGCGCGTCGTTCTATTATCGCTCCATGTAAAATACTGGTATTCAAGTATTTTACATGGAGCGATAATAGAACGACGCGCGACGCCTAACTAGCATCATTCTATTATCAATTCAAAATCAAAATCAAATAATTAAGGTCACGACAGTACGGACGATACGGACGGTCGGTACGGTTACGGTTTATGGTTACGTCTTGTAGATTTAGTTTGCGTAGCGTTGACTGCAAAAAGTGGCGTAGCGGTGCGTAGCATAACAGGGCCGACAGTCTCGACAGAGTTAACGACAAAATCGCTAACTTTAGATTGCTAATTACTAACGAATTAATTCGGTTGCAATGATGATGCTTGCGGGAAACGTATCTTGGATGTAGAGACTTGCTTTACACGCAAGCATTAGTATTGCAGCCGAATTTATTCGTTAGTTATCAGGGATCGAAATTTAGCGAATTTGTCGCTATCTATGTCGAAACTGCCAGCCCTGGTCTACACCAGGGCTGGCAGTTTCGACATAGATAGCGACACGATACGTAGCACTATCGCCTGCGTAGTATGCAGACCGATCTTAGATGCATCAACACCACCGAAATCAAAGCGGAGAAATTCTATTTTATTTTAAATATTCTAATGCAGTCCCCATAGATGTATTAAAAATTGATACATTATAGAAGTAGGTTAATTCTCTGCTCTCCATTAACATTTGACATTGGTCATGCGAGCCAAATAAAAAATAAAAAATATTATACCATTTTGTGAAAAGAAGAAAAGAACAGAAGAAAAGTAGGTACTACAAAGTCGATTTCTACTTCAGAAATCTCTACCAACATACCTGTGAAAGGATATGTAGACATAGTGTGTAAAAGATTATTGGTGTGTGTGTGTGGTGTGTTTTTAAAACTTTTAAGCTAATTAATAAAGTACATGAAAACGAAAGTTAATACTTAATTGGTCTTGAAATCAGGTAGCAGTTAACTATCTGCTACTCAGACTAACTTTCTACCTTCTTTTGTGTAATCAATGGATATTTTGATGTGAAACATCTATAGACGCGAGTATAAACCAAAAAAACAAATGAAAAAAATTCGTAGCGAGCATGGCGATCAAACCCAACCCGAATAATCCCGCACATTACCGACCTGTTGAAGCAGCATAAGATCTACATATTCGAGACAATTTACAACAAGCCAGTTGGTCTTGGGGCACAGAGCGCTGGGTTACATCTCGTGACTTCGAATTCGATTCCTGCATAAGAATTTTCTTATTGTAAATCGAGTCATTTTGTTTCTATTTTATGAGTTTGCTTTTTATATTGACTTTTTTTAAGCATATTACTTGTAAGTACAAAATGTCAGGCGTCCCGCGTGACGGCTAACTTTTTTTCAGTGAGTGTGTGAGTGTCAACCCTAGCACATAGAACAACCCTCTCCCTATACTTCCGGCACAGTTGATGAATGTACTCACTTGATGGTTTGTCCGCAATGATAAGATGATCACACTCCATGACATTTTGATATTCATTATTATTTCGTTGTTTGACTGCCTCGTGTCTAGTGATGGCAATCGCAACTGCTGAGCATGAGATCCTAGGATCGATTCCCAGGTCGGGCAAAGGGATATTAGGTTTTTCCATCAGCAATTTCTCAGTAGCAGCTATACCTACGGAGTCTGTATTTGTGCCCGATTGATGTCATTAGGATCGCCTCTTATTACATGGGACTTGAACATAACTGGCGAAATGTGGGTGTACTATTAGGTAGACCTCTGCCTAACCCTTCGGAGATAACAGGCGTGATGTCATGTGTATGTATTGATGATATAGTGAATTACGTGTTACAAAGGTACTGCTCACAAAAAAGTGAAGGAAAATATTGTAAGTCAATTGACATGTCTTGGAACCAAAAGTCCGAACCCTTATGCCCATCCACCATCCTACACTGGCCCTCTCACAGAGAGTTGGCCTTTGTCCCACCAGTGGGAACATTATACCTACTGGATGACATTTTTATCACTTTCCAAAAAAAATGGGTACATTAGGTGAACGGAGTAGAAGCTTATGGCGTACCTACTTTTTTATTTATTTTTTCCACAGCTTATAAAAAAAATATCCTATCTACCTACTTAATTATCATCAAAAAACGCTACAAATTTCAAGTAAAATTTTCATGTTGGAAATGCTTATTTTTATTCTTATTTTTAAATTATTTTTGTAAAACTTAAATGTGTCTTTCTGATAATAAATTATTATATTATATTCTAATATAATAAATATTATTACATTTTTTTTTTCAAAATTTCTCTTTCTTTGTTCTGACAAAGAAAGAGAAATTTTGAAAAAAAAAACGAAGTAAGTAAGTATGCCATTCGTTTCTACTCCGATTATACCCATTTTTTATGGAAAGTGTTAAAAAAGTCACCTGTATGCTGCTGATATTCTGGATTTATTTATTATTCATATAATGTTCCCACTGCTGGGAAAAAGACCATCAATGTAGGCCGCATCATCGCTTTACATCAGGAGACTTGCGGCCAAACGCAAGCCTATTTAGTATTATTTTAAATGATTATAGATACATTGTGGAGTCATTGTGGTGTCTTTGCCTCACTCTAGGAATTTCTCCTGTATCGTGGGTGCGTTCAGCGAGTTGGTGATCAGCCGCGTGATCTCTTGCCCTCCACCTGGCCCTGAACCACCAGTCTCTCCATGGAATTTTCACTTCTAGTGATGTGACACACTCACATACACAAACAACCATTTACTTGTCCTTATCATATTGTTATTTTTTTTTCGAATTTCATTTTCATTATTTGCTTCCCACCCTATTGCAATAATTATCACAAGGACTAACAATAAACTACCGTTACCACAAAAAACCTAACCATGATCATCACTTAACCCCTAGCGTGTCGACCGCAGTCCATCACAACTTAGCCTCCGAGCCTCAACTCAGAGTTTTGCTCCATTTTGTATTTACACGGCTAATCGTAGCAAAAGATCTAACATTTAGAGCCACCAATGACATGCACGATCTCAGCCTTTCGACACGCTACTCCAATCAAACGAGATGAACATACAGGGTGTGTTGATGAAGATTCTCGAGGAATTTTGACGGCAGTTTTCTTGAGATTGTATTTAAACTTCATGCTTTAGATTTTGTCTTGTGGCTAGTGCCTAACCTGCACCCCTAGCCAAGTTACAAACGTTTCGTATCGATTCTCTTTCTATTTATCGTAAACGCCTCGGGTAAGCGATTGTAGAAAGCGCTAAATTGGTAGCTAAGTTGACACGACTGAGTCGATCGCTCGTTCTCTAATGTCTGTAGCAAAAACCTACACTTTAGTCTATGGTGAGCGTTCCTACCAAAGAGTTTAGCGATCAACATTGTAGAAACGATAAAATTCCATTCTATAATTTTGAACGATGTAAACTTGTCTACGAATTTTCTATTCGTTTGTGTTGATCACGTGATTTAACGTTGAGATGATGTCATTCCCATTCATTTGAATAGTTTTCTACTAGCGTTAACGATTGTAGATCGTCAACTTGGCTAGTGGTGCTGGTGTCAGAGTTTTTATGCCGCTCAAGGGCCTCTGACTTCGCTTTAAATGCGGTCGAGAAATATCTCTCAGACATGCTGCTCCTCACAATGTTTTTTTTGTCACCGAAGCAAGCGATAATGATAAAATACGCACATACATCCGAAAAATCTTCGGAGAGGTCTTGGATTCGTGCTTGAGATGTATGACTTGGTCATGTCTATGACCTATGACTTGGACTGACGGTCACAACACTATGCTATCACGACTTGTAACTTCATGCTAATACATTAGGCGGACTTAATGCGACAAGGCATTCTCTACCAGTAAATATTTGAGTTGAAGAAGGACATTGCGATAGGATTTTGATAATTATTAACGCAAGTCTTTATCTTAAAACAATTTACATGATTAAATAGTACTTGCCCACAAAGACGTACGGTGCTGAAACATGGACGCTCACGGAGGCTGTGTACAGACTGAGAGTTGCAACAGAGGCCATAGAGCGTTCCATGCTCGGCTTAAAGCTGATTGATCGAGTTCGTCGAAAATTCGAAATCCAAAAACGCATAAAGGTTTTCGATATTGAAAATTGCGTTACGGAACTCAAATGGAGTTGGGCAGGGCACCTAACCATGCGAAGGTGACAGGTGGAGGTGGACTAAGGCTGTCACCGAATGGCGTCCAAGAACTGGCAAAAGAATGTAGGTCGTCCGGCGGCTAGATGGGCAGACGATATAGTTGCCATCAGGGGAAAAATCTGGATGAGGCTGGCACGGGACCGTGGAGATTGGCACAAGAAAAGTGAGGCCTATGCCCAGCAGTGGGTGAGTTCGGGCTGTGGATGATGATGATGAATAAGTAGGACCAAAGTAGTTACCTAAAGTAAAAGAGTTTTATAACTTGTAGATGCTTAAAGTTTAACTTTATTTGGTACACATTTTGATCTACTAACAACAATTATGGATCTAGAAACCTGACATTTTAAGCCCCACAAAGAACCACAGCTACCGTATTTAAATTCCCTTCAAACAACACCCTCTACAAATGTCGAAATCTCAATGTAAAAAAGTGTCAAATTCCATCTCGTAGCATTTTATCTGTGAATGATTGGAGGCGCGACGGGGCCATTGTGGACACAATTGACCCACGCTGGCCCCCCACTATTACTGCCTTTTAAAAAGCACTTTTTTGAATATTTTCTGCTCCGATACTAAACACTGCTTAGCACACGTTTATGTGCAACGGGAAGCTTGTTTAGATTGACAGCTATTTTTGTTGATGGATTCAATTTATCTACTTGATTTCGGTTTGAGAGAGAAGTCTATTTGACAAAACTGTCTCTACTACTTCAGATTATTACCAATTATTACGTCTGGTACTCCCGATGGTGTATGGAGCTGTATAGTATACTTATTTACCCACATTTCACCAGATAAACGGGGTGCAAATGAACCCTTCAACCAAGCATTCTGTACATCAAATTAAGTAACTCTACGCAACAATTATTACTGGGAAACGACTAATTTTGGGCTGAGCATTCAAGTTTAACGGTAGGATTAAATGTAACGCATTCAAAATGTTGTGCTAATGGATGCATATAGTACGGGGGTCTTGGAGAATACAACATTAAATAAGTACTTGTATTCAACAAAATACTTGTGAAAAAGTTGGAACTTCGACCCCCCAATATCTCCGTAACTAAAAGGGTACTTTTACACCCATTATTTAGTCCTAAGGCGTTGCGGAAGGCCTCCCACTAGGTAGACCGATGACCTGGTGAAGGTTGCGAGAGAATCCGCTGGATGCGAGTCGCACGGGACTGGTTAATGTGGCGACACTTGGGGGAGCCCTATGTCTAGCAGTGGACGTCTTTCTGATGATTTGGTACTATGAAGTACCTAGAATAGAGTCAAAAGGAAATAGTACATTGTTCACCGAGAGGAGAAAGTGACCGATTACCGTCGAGGGTGTCGTTTGAAGCCCGAGCCGTAGGCGAGGGCTTTAAAACACCCTAGATTGGGAATCGCACTTTCTCTCGAGTGATACATAGTGCTTTATACTACACCTACGAGGAAAATAAAAAACGAAATCTTTACTAATTGAAATTTATATTGAAATTGTTGCAGTTAGTGAAGCTTAATGTAACACTTTTTCATTAATGTTCTTTTTTCAAATTGTTTATCCTGCCCGCGCCGCAGGGTCGCACTGCCAGCCCGACACCATCCAACACACAGCTAGTGGCCAGTGTCATTTTGCGAACTTGGAGATAAAAACTCACTGTAAAAACTTTTTGGCTTTTGATATTTAGGTTACCGGCGCATAGTCTTACCCAAAATTAAAAAAGAAAAACCACGTAAGAAATAGATTTTCATACACTTTTCTCTCCTGCTCAGACGCGTTTTCTCCCCGCATATTTGTTCGATATGCAATGACGTACTTTCTACCGTAAATTTGATAAAGTATCAAGGTACTTTCCAAGCAGGTGTAGTATAAATAGAGTTTTCAGAGCAATGAGCAGAATTAATAAACTATTCTGTTTTAAACTTATCGCTGATATAATTTATCTTTGTATAGGCAGTCTGACTGTAATCATAGACTCTAAAACCTTTACTCAATAACTGCACAAAAAATTGAGTACCTATTGCCATTTGCCATCCAACATCCCACTTCACAGAGTTCACACACATTCCCAGTCACCCAACTAATAAAACACGGTGTCACCAGTTGGAAAACCTTCAAACACTCGACTGCACCAACAAACAACACTCTAAACTATTTGATTTGCGCGCAGCTGGAGAGCATTGTGCCTCGACACTGTGCCAGATCATGCTGCGAACAGTTTACAACTCCACGGGAGCTATCTATCCTTCTAATGGCTGGTTAAAATCACAAATTGTATTTATTGTTGACGAAAAACGTGTTTAGTGTGATTGTAATCTTTTTATCGAGTGGATACAATCGAAATGAAGTCCGGCTATATTATAAAGGGGATCTTGAGGAAAAAATGGATTGGTCTTCTGGTTGGTGGATAAACAACAAGGAATGCACGAAGTAGATTTCGACTTTTTTATTTTTTTGTGTAATAAGGTGATAATTAGTGATCTGCAAGACAGCATAACTTTGTTAGGTATCTATGAGTCAATTTCAACAACTCGATTTTTTACCTAATTTCCATGGACATTTTCATTTTCAGGTTTTTTGAAAAACTTTAATAACAAAGCGCAAAATATCCACATTATATATACATTTTCTGAAAGGGGATATTATAATTAAATTACTTAGAGAGTTATTTGGGCCACCGAAATTGGCGAGCCACAGAAATTTTATTATTGCCAACGAAATTGTATTGGTGACACAGAAATTCTGTGTTTGCACCGAAATTGTGAATTATATAAACATTGTTTTTTAAAAATATGTCAAGAAAGATAAGGTTTAATGAAAAAACTGATATAATACGAATATCGTCGTTAATATATATATATATATATATATATTATCGTTGTAATTATGTAATGAACACCTGCATGTAACCCATGTATCGCAAATAAACGATTTGATCATTTTAATAAGCATTTCTAAAAATACAACGTGGTGTACTATTGGATAAATCAGTCTTACAAAATTAGCAATCAAGGAACTGATTATGTTTTTTACTTCTATGAAGAGGATGAGAAATCATCAAATGACTTCTCCCGCTCTGGGAAAAGCAGGAGGGGCTTTCAGACTTTTACTGACTAAAACCCATTCATGTTCCTTCATCGCCCTCTGTGTTCCGGGGCCACGGTATCTATTTCGAACAGTCCCGCAACCCCGGCAGGCATCGGTCCTTGCAGACCCCTTCCTATTGCTGACTCTCTTTGAGGCGCGCGTGGAACACGAACGCGCCATTGACACGGTCTATCGTCATGAAGCGGACAGACGGCGAGCTAGCCCACAGCCCACCGTCCACAGGCCCACCACGTGGCCCCCGGCCACGACTGCATGTGCATGGACCGCACGACTCCCGCGTAGAGCCTCCGGCAGGAGGCGTTTGCCCCCCCCAGGTTGGGCAGGAGCCGCCTGAAGGCAGCGCCGGTCCGTTCCAGTTTGGGGGCCAAACGTCGGAAGTGCTCCACGAAGTTCCACTGGCTGTCGAAGATGAGTCCTAGGTACTTCAAAGTTGACTCGACCACACGACGAAGGTAGGTCGGCACCCGGTGATACCGGAGTGCCTCCATAATGCAGCTCCAGGGCACGGTGTTGAAGGCATTGGCGATGTCGAGAGACACCACCAAGACAACCCCACCCCGGGAAACCGCATACCCCGTCGTGAGGGCTCTCACGCGCATGATGGCGTCCACCGTAGAGCGCCCCTTGCGGAAACCAAACTGGTGTTCCGCAAGATCCGGCCTCGACCCCGCAAGTTGCTCGGCGAGGTGGTTTGCAATTACTCTTTCAAAGAGCTTTCCCATCTCGCCGAGCAGCACCACGGGCCGGTATGTGGACGGAGATTCCGCAGGGCGCCCCGGCTTCCGAATGAGGACCAG
Organism: Xestia xanthographa; assembly: GCA_905147715.2. Lineage (NCBI taxonomy): Eukaryota > Metazoa > Arthropoda > Insecta > Lepidoptera > Noctuidae > Xestia > Xestia xanthographa. The sequence continues at coordinate 7,743,343 of LR990664.1, read as the reverse complement.
CTTTCCCGTCTTCCAACGAAGCGGGAACTGGCCTCTCTCTAAGCATGCGCTTAGGAGCCCCTCTAGTCGGTGCCCGACAGCCTCCGAGGCCAGGACCCAGGCTTTGCCAGGCAAGCCGTCGGGTCCCTCTCAGGTCTACCCCAGTCATTTCCGGAGCATTTTCATCGTCGTCCTGTTAGTCCGCTTTCAGCAACGCAGGCGGCGGAGCCATAGACGGGGGGGATGTTCCCCTCGCAAAGGGAACAGAGTACTCACCATGTCCTCCACGAGCTCAGGCCGGAGACATTGCGTCAGTAGGGGGGCCCAGGTGCGGAGTTTATCCCGCACCATCTTGTAAGGGCGCCCCCACGGATCTCTGTCGAGAGTCCCCAGCGTCTCCTCGCGGGCCAGATCCCTGGCCCTGGCATGCTGGTGACTGGACATCTGCGCACGTTGCAGATGTCGGACATGGCCTCCTGGAACCACCCTGCCTCATTGTCAACGTCGGCAGGTCTGGCCGGTGTTGTCACCCAGGCCTACACGATCGAGGCTTCCAGGAGGAGCTCCTGGAGGATGCAACCCTCAAAGTTCAGTTAATCCAATTGCATGACTTTTTCGAGAAATAGTAATACAATTTTATTTTAATGTCCGGGGCTAAGGGCTAAGGACCTAGTTCTGTCAAAGTAATTTCGGCATAACAAGTATTGATTCTTTTAAAAAAAATTCATTAACATTAATACAATAATTGATTGGTACAATTTCTGTGGAGTCGTGTAATTTCCGTGGGCCACGAGATGCCACGGAAACCACAGAAATTGCCCCATAGAAATTGGAAACGTGGCTATTTTTTTTTTTACAAGAAGCTATAAAGGCTATGACCATTATTTTCTATAATATTAAATGTGTACCAAAGGCTACTTAGCATGCATAAAAGTGATACCTTTATTTCTTGCAAAAATCCTTTTAAAACCTAATCACCGAAATTGCAAAATTTCGTTCCGAGTAAACTGAAATCACGTACTTACATTTTTGGCGGAAAGACCTGGCGATATGGTGCACTACCATTCTTACTGCACGTAAGAGAACGACTGTCTCTTGCCGAGCAGGGATTTACTGTTCGTTTGAACTCATTGGTGGAAGCTCAGGACGGTGGAACAAAATGACCATAGAAATTAGTAATTTCGCTTGGACAAACCTACCGTTGACATGTACTCATTAACTATGAGTCTAAACATTCAAAACTAATTAACGTCTTGTAGGTCAATCATTACCTAATGCAATCAAAATACTTTTTCCTATATATGTTGGAAATTATCTTCCTGAGAGGTAAATGCTGTGTATGAAAGTGATTGTGGACAAGACACAGAAATTGATAATTCATCATTTACCGATTTTTTTCATAAAAAGTAATAGTCTTATAAATATAATTTAAGTGTCTTCGTTTAGATTCATGTCACTTTAATTCTGAGAAAAAAAATCGTTGCATTATCTGTAAAGCAGCACTGCGATTTCAGCCTAGACGCGTAAATTTTTCGTCTGAGAAATTCACTCCTATCTATTAATAAGTACCTATACACAAACACACACATTATTCAGGCCATGCAAATGAATTAAGTATTTTTCCAAGGAATGGCAAGAGAATTTCAGATTTTTTTACGGGGTAGGTAAATCCTAAAAAGGCACCCAGTTTTCGGGATAAGACCAGCAAGAAATGTGACATTCTCACACACTAAACCAAATGAGTTTTCACAATCAGCACTGGAACCTCCGAGCTTTCCTAACAATAAAACGTTTTTTGGTGGGCACATGATTAGGAAGCGAGTACCTTCCAATCCTAAGTACTCTCTCTCTTTGCTGTGTCTCTGCGATGATGATCGCAGAGACTAAATACTTATCTACCACATAAAAAGTGACACAGTAGAGTGATCGTATGGTATGAGATCGTATAATGATATTCACAATGATATTCTAATAAACAGATATGTTATACACCTACAAAACCAAAACCGTAAACACCGTAACACCGTAAAAAGTGTTCCGTAGGGCAGAGCCAGCTCACATACACGCAGTGACACAGAATAAAGGCAAAACAGGCCAATTGGCTCGTTTTCGAGTTTTCAAGATTGCACGCTCACAACATATCTGTTTAATAGAATATCATTGGATAGGTATTCATATCTGCCAATTAAGCATCATCAAATACAATTAACGACGACGGATAAATATTATCAAATTAATTCACCACTGTCTTTACTGAACCAAAAAAATAAAACGATAATCATCAATCAGTACCATCTTCAACTTTCAGACAAGGCGAATTCTGAATTTAAAAATGTTCATCATTAGTACCACAAACAAGTGACGCCGTAAAACAGCTGTCCGTTCCACTGGAGATATTAATTAAAAAGTTTTTTACGCGAAAAAAATGGACGACGGAGCCACGCCTCTGCTCCAATTAAAATTCTAGCCGGATTCATTACGATACTTTATTTTTTAAGTGTTCGTTAACGAATGCTGTCAAAACAAACGTAAATTAATTTGAATATTTTATCAGGAATATCTTTGATGTCAGCTGGCGTCAAGTATTTTAGAAAAGAATGTGGAAAGCAAAAGTATTATCAGGTAGTTTTATTGTCTGTGGCATTATAATGACATCGCAATGCGATAAACGAAAAATTCCGTAAAGAAAAAAAAAAGTAAATGTTTTGCTTTTATCTTGCCAAAGTGGACCATAAAATTGCAAATTAATAAAGTTTAAATTCTAATTAAATAGTTGAACATGATTATCGTTAAACAGAAAATTTATCATGATTTTTTTAATATTTTCGTAACCACATCACAAAGTTCTTTTTCTTAATTTAAAATTTTCCATTTTGTGTAAGTACGCGTTCTTAAATAATTTTATTGAAAACAAAGAATTGTAGATTAAAATTAAAATTGTCTTCAGTACTAATAGAAATAGAAAAATGTGACTTTCACAGTGTGGGATGTAGACATGTAGAACAGATCTTTTAAAACTCAATAATTTTCTCGTGGATAAATAACATTTTATTTTGACGCTTTGATCCTTGTTTTCATGTTCAAAGCTTTAGACCGATATATCAATCCTACTTGATTCAACTGAATGATCTGAGAGAATATACGTGAAGACAGCATGTTTTGGTGTAAATTATGTGAATCAACATGATCGGCTCTGAAAATATTTGAGAGGGAAATGTGTAAATGCTATTTTAACGAACTTTAATAAATATCGTACAACATCGTGGGTACTATTTTTTATTTCACTCTGCATTGTGGTTTTTATATCAACATTATAAGAATTTTGGGTTACATAAATACTCGTACAAACACTGATCACCCCTTTTTCATCAAACTAAAGTTGTTTCCGCTGCAGATTTTCAGTCGGTGGACCATCGAGGGGAAATAAGTCCCATACATTTTTGACATTTATGTCTTCTGTCATAGAATGTCTCATTGCCCTCTGGAGTTCCTGTTGCATACAAAATTACAGTAAAATACTTTCCCTTTTGCCAGAGGAGCTCATGTCTAAATAATAACAGCCGCTCGGGTCGATCTTTAGGTTAAGCCGTGCTTGCCTAGGTTGGTCTGTGACCACCCTTATATACCGAGTTTCCTCCGTGCCTCGGAAATCACGTTAAGCTGTTGGTCCCGGCTGTCATTTGTAGATCTATGAAAGTCGTTACAGGTAGTCAATGGCCCAAAAAGTCTGACAACCAGTCGTACCAAAGGGTATCGTATTACCCAGTACTTACTGGGTTATTGAGGTCAGATAGGCTCCTAAAAAATACTGGTATTCAGCTGCATCCAGTTAGACTGGTAGCAGACCCCAATGTAGTTGGGAAAAGGTTAGGCAGATGATGATGACTTTCCCTTTTGTCATCACCAACATCCAAATCTCTTAACCACAACAGAAGATAAAAATACCTCTCAAGTTAATAACGCCATCATCAAAAAATAATACGCGTGCCTAATAGCTGCAATAACAGCAGTGGAATATGACAATATAAATGTAGCGAAATAAAAAGCAATAAATATAAGTAAATGGAGTGCAGTAGCAATGCCGCCGATCGCCATGTCATGCGTAACGCATGCCAAGAATTTTAATAACCAATTTGTATTTAACAAATCTGTTTCGAGACAACGCGCCGTTTGGGGATCCGTAGTTTCGTTAGGAAATTGTTCAAGAATTTTCCGGACGGATAGTCATTAGAACAGTAAGCTCCAGTTTATCAAACTCGAATAATTTATTTCAAATTAAGTAGTTACGGACACTTTTGCATTGTTATAGAGTCGATCAGTGTAAAAACGAGTTAAGCTAAATGCTGGTTCCTATGGAATATAATCCCTAGGAAGCTGCAGAAGTTAATTATTTGAGAATTTCCCGATACAGTCCTTGGTATTTTCACTGAAAATTGAAAATTACGTTAGCGGAGTCGGAAAATACAAAATGAAAGAGAAGAAAATAATTATTACAAAACATATCGTGGGATCTCCTCTAAAAGTCTGAAGCATGCATGGATATCTGTGTAGAAATGTATGGGGAAAAGGGGCATTTCAAATTAAATTTTGTTTCTTAGACGTGACTAAGAATAGAAAATATTTAATTCGTTAACATAAACGGCCTAAAGCGAAAATATGCGAAATTATCTTCAGTTCCCGTCTTCCCCCTATATGTACTCATTTCCACCTCAACAGTCTCATCTGCGCTATACTACTATTATAATAACCTACAAACATTTTAAATGCGCGACACTTTGTGAGTATGGATGTATGTTATGTTACTCTTTCACGCAAAAACTACTGAACGGATTTGGATGAAATTTTGCACACAGATAGTTTATAACCTGGATTAACACATAGGATACTTTTTATCCCGGTAGTAAGATCCCATGGGACAATTATCAAACTTCACGCAGGTGAAGCCGCTGGCAGAAGCTAGTGTGTAAAAAAATTGGTCTCCTCGTAGTGTCCGGAACCCCACATGAACATAAAGATCACACCATCCAAGTTTTACTCGAGAGCCGGGGACTAAATTACAAACGGCGTCTTCCTCAGCTAATTGAATGTTCCTTGGATAAATCAGAATTAATATGCGCGTTCCGAAACCGGATTGGATTGTTATTGCTCTGTTAGCTTGTCTTTGATGCGTTTGAGTAATGGAACGCACGCGCGCTCGTATGTCGCGATCATAGTGATTGCCGCGCTTTACTTTTCTTCTTTTTTTTGTGCACAGATAAAAATACCAGGTGGATTGTGTTTTTAGGCTGTAATATAAATTTAAAAAAATATAACTACGCTACGGGTACACTACGCCCATATCGTTGCTATTTTACAGATTAATTCATTCATTGTTGAATTTTTTACCCGACTGCGGCGAAGCCCAAAAGGAGGGTTATTTAAATTATGAAGTGACTACTTTAGTTTTTGGGTATCGTTTTGCCCAGTACTAACTGGGTTGTGGAGGTCTGATAGGCAACCGCTCCATGTACATTACTGGTACTTATTCATCTGGATCCGGTTGGACTGGAAGCCGACCCAACACAGGTGCGAAAACGCTAGGCAGACGAGATTGCAGCTTCCTCTTCTACGTATTACCTAGGTGGCTAGGTACGTTAACGATCTAAGGATCTTTTTACCATCAAATTCCCTTCATCACTGAATAACCTCACTCACACCAGTGAGTGAGTGGATAATATTTTCCACCCACTTAGATACCAACCTAAGTGGGTGGAAAATATTATCTACAGAACAGTTCCAACATGTGGGTTTTATAACTCTAAGTTTTCCCTCACAAATGTAGTTACCGTTTACCTAGTGCGGATATGGTTCTGGATTTTTCCAGGGGTTTCCACGATCATAATCAGTCTTCATGAATGAAGCACCCGATCGCTTTAGAAAGCTTGTTCATTTATAATTGATGTAATTAATCTATTCATATTATTCCGAAATAGTTATCACAAGCTCTCCCCACTAGATCGCAAAGGTAATTTGTCACATACACCCAACCAGACGCGTCACGGGCCCAAATGATTTATCGTCACCCGAACAGACAAAGACTTCTTCAAATAGGCCCCCCTCGGAAAGCAAACACTCAATTTAAAGGTAATTACTAAAGGAAAATAGCCTCTAAATTGTACGTGCAAAAAGTTTATATTCCCGCCAAAAAGTTTGACGTAAGCCAACTGTCAACGGGTACGGATGCGTTCAGATGCATTCCTCGACTAATTGTATGTATCGCACCGCACAAAACACATTTGTCAATTGTCGCCCGCCTCCCTTATAACGGAACATAATTAGTTAGTCAACTATTTCTGGAACGCTTTGACGGCTTATTAAGATTTCAAATTGAACACAAATTAGGTGTCATGGCTAACTGATTACTAACCTACGATTTGTTTTCGTGTTTCATCAGGACATTGAAAAATTTCTGTGTCGACACGTCGACAGTCTCGTTTTCCGGACATCAAAAAGCTATCTTTTAAAAGGGATTTGGGATTAAAGAATTGATTGTTGGGTTTTGAAATAGATAATCCGGTCTTTCAAACAAAGTCATCTATTAACTTTATTATTTTGCAAACGGTAGCTAAAGCTTAAAGCTGTGTAATATAGACCGTGTTAGCCTCAGAACAATAACAAGGCATGCTTTAGTTATTGTTCTGAGGTGTTACCTGTATACAGGTATACCCACTAGCGTGTATGGCTACCTTAAATGTCGGTTATTTTCCTAGAGTCTAGACCAACCACCACAGTTTTCTGTTTAATATATTAGTACCTACGGTACGGCCAATTAAAGACACTTAGTGTTAAACTTTATTCTCTAAATTTAAACGGCGATAGTATAGTGTATACCTACCTATATATCGTGGTGGCTTTCATAAAATTGCTGTACCCATGTAGCTTAATAAACCATTTTAGTAAAACATCTACATCACGTTCTCCAAATAACTCCATGTTTACACATGTTACAGCCATCGAAATCTAATTAAAACACAATAATAGATTTAAATTGACTCAATCTTGCCACATGTTTAAATTATCACCCAGCTAATCAGGGAGCGTCATTGATCGATTCAACTCGATTCTTTCCCAAGCAGTGCCATCTGTGAACAGACGAGAGATCGACGGGTGACAACCGTAAAAATCGATTCGATACATCGACTTTTTCTAGAGATGCGCGATTGTTGTGAAAACGAATCGATTTGTGTTCAGGATGGAACGAAGTATCCGATTTTTCATTCGATAATTCGTTTTTTTTTCTCTGTGGATGCCTGTGTATTTGGATTAAATTACTTAAACTGAGTTTAAATCGTTCAGGTTGATTTTAAAAATAGCGTTCTAGTTTAATTTTCCTAATTCGACCCAGCCACTTATTGTAAGTTATTTATAGGTAAGTAGGTTTTAATAGACTCCCTACTAATCCCCTGACCTGACATTTGATTTTACTCAAAGAAAATCTATTTTAATTTATAATTCGATATCAGCCGGGCTCAGCAGTGCCGATCGTGCGTATAATACAAAAATATAATTCTTTCCACTTACCGAAAAAATTGTGACTTCGAATCGAGGATGTAAGTATTCATGATATCAGCCGGAAGACGTCTACTTTTGGACATTCTACTGCTGGACATAGCCAGCAGTATAGAATGTCCAGTAGTAGACGTAGACGTCTTCCGGCCTCCTCAAAGTCGCCACATCGAACAAACAGCCTTGTGCTGTGTACCAATTAGCACTCAAATTATTTAAAACACCAAAGAAACTCACAACAACTTCTTGCAAATCACAACAACCATAAAACCCCATCATTTTTAACACAAAATCTCAAAAACAACCACAACTATTTACAAACGTACAAACGTTGGTGCACCCCTAGCCCGTTTTTTTAATCCGATGCCTTTACACGAGCACACCGCATCGAATCCGAACTCCGGGCCATCAATTAGTGAGTGCTCTCACAACACCGCGTACAGTTTTTTCAAAAACATACGGCTTTACCGATACAAAACAAAACTAGGAAGAAGAGATCGTTTGCTGGAGGTGCCAAAAAAAGCCATAGACACTCCGGAAATCGTTTCATCGTTTTGATTGCAAACGTTTGTGATCCGTCGATTTGATTGAAAAGATTGAAGTTTTGTCTCTGCTTGTGAAATGGGAGCGTTGATTCATCTTTTTATTTATGGTTCAATTTTGCGTGAGGTTTTAAAGATAATTAAAATAAAAAGCGACGCAAGACTTTCAGGGGTTTCGTAACAATATTTTATCGCGCTGGATATTTAGCACACTATTGTGTTACACAATTTTGTGGATTCTGTTGAGATCCGCGCTGTCACCATGTATGTATATGAAATTCCATTTAGATCTTGAAATCTTTTATTTTAATCAGCACGTTGCACAAGCTTAAAAGATAGAACAGGATACGAAATTACGAATCTTGGCATAGATATATAATCCCAGAGACTAAATAAAGATTATAAATTTTCATAGACACACTAATTAAGTACAAGAATTGGAAGGTTATTGTTCCTATAGTTTATACTCTGGAACAATAACCCTACAGTGAAGAGTATTTATTGTTTACCTGAGGACCTGAATGAATCGGTACCGACATGTTATGATGTACCTACACCCCAGTTCACAGAGCGATCTAATAGGATATCCATGTATCTAGGATAAGCTAATGTATTTGTCACTCAATTTAGAAAACCATCACTAAAGAGGAAAGATATTTTGTACTTTAACATAAAGTTTTGTCTTTTCATAATCTCTGAAAACAATATGAGGTTAAGCGTACTTAGCGACATCTTTATACTATTGGTAGAAAACGAGAGCAAACATGACATAACGAGCGATCAATGAAGCGGAGACTGGCGACCACGAGAATACCGCAGCCTTCAAATAATTGCGAACGTATTCATTCAACTATAACTGAATAGATGGCACTGTTTCTATTTAATTTAGCTTTGTTTTACAGCCATTATTTTCGCACTTACAGCCGCAGCAGTAACCAAAGGTTTTATCTTTTGAGTCAGTTATTTAGCACGATGTACATATCGATATAAATGCAGATAATGAAAATGCTGAAAGTAAAAAATCACTATTAGGAACATCACAAAAAAAAATTACGCAAGCGTCTAAAATGACGGCACTTCCCTGAATTTCGCGCGCAGCACGCTTAACAGACCACTACGACTAATTGGGCTCACTTTACATCGTCACCCGGCTTTGTCGTCCTTCAGCTGAAAAATATTTGTGCTTACATTTTTTTCATCTAGGAGTCTAGCTAGAGCATGGATTACCAAACATTCATTGTAAATAGAAAAAACAAAAATGTAAGAAAGCCAAAAAAGCAGTAACTAAATAAGTAATTAATGTTTCGAGCAAACAGGAATAATAATGTCAAAATAGATTTCTCGTAGTCTCGGAGGAGCTCGTGGCTAAATAATAACAGCCGCTCGGGTCGATCGTTAGGTTAAGCCGTGCTTGCCTAGGTTGGTCTGTGAATGGGTGACCACCCATTACATACCGAGTTTCCTCCGTGCCTCGGAAAGCACGTTAAGCCGTTGGTCCCGGCTGTCATTTGTAGATCTTTGACAGTCGTTAGGTAGTCAGAGGCCCAATAAGTCTGAGAACCAGTCTTACCAAGGGGTATCGTATTACCCGGTACTAACTGGGTTGTGGAGGTCAGATAGGCAGTCGCTCCATGTAAAATACTGGTATTCAGCCGCATCCGGTAAAACTGGAAGCCGACCCCAATATAGTTGGGAAAAGGCTAGGCAGATGATGAGATTTCTCGTAGTCGGCACAAAACAAATGAAAATTACGCATTTTTTTTTTACTTTTTTTTAATGTTCCAGCAAATAAATATACGGTTACTTTTTTTACCCAATCTGTGTGTTTCAAGCAATGATATTTAATTAAACAGATATGTTATGAGCGCGCAATCGTGAAGACTCGAAAACGTGTCAATTGGCCTGTTTTTCCTTTATTCTGCGTCACTGCGTGTATGTGAGCTGGCTCTCCCCCGCGGCACACTTTTTTCGGTGGTTTTGTAGGTGTATAACATATCTGTTTGTTAGAATATCATTGGTTTCAAGATGTCAGATTCGAAAAAAGCAATGATATTCTACTATACAGATATGTTATGAGCGCGCAATCGTGAAGACTCGAAAACGTGTCAATTGGCCTGTTTTTCCTTTATTCTGCATCACTGCGTGTATGTGAGCTGGCTCTCCCCCGCGGCACACTTTTTCGGTGGTTTTGTAGGTGTATTTCATATCTGTTTGTTAGAATATCATTGGAAAAAAGAATGTGTTTAATTGATTTATTTAGGAACTATGAACGCTGCCCTTAGAGACTATTTAAATGACGGTAACAATGCTGTTTAATTAGCATAAATCATGTCCAGGTGCAAATTATAGTTGAGCTCGGTTATAAATTCTGTTTAGTGACGCGACACTATAACTCAAGTCATTATTTCATCGATATTAAATATATTACATTTCTCATACTCATAGTCAAAACATGTGCATCTTTGCTTTGGTCCGTATGCAACAGCATCCTGTCTGTGATAGCAACCACTGCGTACATTGTTACAAACACTATGAAAAAATAAATGATATAGAACTATTAGTATTTCATGTAAGGACTACCAACAGCCGCAGCAAGCTTTTTGCTAAGGTTCCTAGGCTCATAATATTTTGGCAAATTAATGAACCGTGACTCGAAGATAGGTCTATCCGGTGAAGGTACTTCGTGTGCCCATTAATCAACCACTTGGCCTTGTCTTGGTCTAAGTCTAAGTATCAAGCCTTTAAATCAGCTGTAAGGGATTATTCACAATGCCTTAATGTTTGATGTCTCTCATTTGGCGAATGTGGGCCAATGGTTTTTGGCGAAAAACAGGTCTAGCCTAGATTATATTTCTAGTCAAGCTACAGATCAGCATCACTAGTCTACCCAGACCCACAGCTAAGATAATCTCTATCGTGACTTAGTTATTCAGATTTAATAAACATAATTCAGAAAACTAGTTGTTGGCATTAATTGCGTTTACGGTAATAGATGAAGTCAGTTATTAGATCACAAACACAATGTTATAGTTTATCAAGAGATCTCTGTTATTTTTATTACTCTCATGTTTTGATGCTACAAAACTAATCTGCCAATACGGAGGAGAGCAAAGCAGTCAAGGGAATCATAACTTTAATTTGGAAGGATAATTGTATTGCATTTTTTGTTTTGAGAAAAGTATTTTACCTAAGCTTAAGGCCTGGACTCCACCAATGCGGAGATGTGCGAAGTGGAGAGGAGACGAGATGCGTAAAAGCTAGGGTGTATCCACCGAAGATGTGCTGAGATGTGCAAAGCGGAGAGGAAAGGAGATGCGTAAAAGCTAGGGTGCCCGTGTATCCACCGAAGCTGTGCGGAGATGTGCAAAGCGAAGAGGAGAGGAGATACGTAAAACCTAGGGTGTATCCACCGAAGCTGTGCGGAGATGTGCAAAGCGAAGAGGAGAGGAGATACGTAAAAGCTAGGGTGTATCCACCGAAGCTGTGCGGAGATGTGCAAACGGAGAGGAGAGGAGATACGTAAAAGCTAGGGTGTATCCACCGAAGCTGTGCGGAGATGTGCAAAGCGAAGAGGAGAGGAGATACGTAAAAGCTAGGGTGTATCCACCGAAGCTGTGCGGAGATGTGCAAACGAAGAGGAGAGGAGATACGTAAAAGCTAGGGTGTATCCACCGAAGCTGAGCGGAGATGTGCAAAGCGAAGAGGAGAGGAGATACGTAAAAGCTAGGGTGTATCCACCGAAGCTGTGCGGAGATGTGCAAACGGAGAGGAGAGGAGATCCGTAAAAGCTAGGGTGTATCCTCCGCAGCTGTGTGGAGATGTGCAAACGGAGAGGAGAGGAGATACGTAAAAGCTAGGGTGTATCCTCCGCAGCTGTGTGGAGATGTGCAAACGGAGAGGAGAGGAGATACGTAAAAGCTAGGGTGTATCCTCCGCAGCTGTGTGGAGATGTGCAAACGGAGAGGAGAGGAGATACGTAAAAGCTAGGGTGTATCCACCGAAGCTGTGCGGAGATGTGCAAACGGAGAGGAGAGGAGATCCGTAAAAGCTAGGGTGTATCCTCCGCAGCTGTGTGGAGATGTGCAAACGGAGAGGAGAGGAGATACGTAAAAGCTAGGGTGTATCCTCCGCAGCTGTGTGGAGATGTGCAAACGGAGAGGAGAGGAGATACGTAAAAACTAGGGTGTATCCTCCGCAGCTGTGTGGAGATGTGCAAACGGAGAGGAGAGGAGATACGTAAAAGCTAGGGTGTATCCTCCGCAGCTGTGTGGAGATGTGCAAACGGAGAGGAGAGGAGATACGTAAAAGCTAGGGTGTATCCTCCGCAGCTGTGTGGAGATGTGTAAAGCGGTACGCCACTCAATCACAGCATACCGCTCCTAGCACGCTTCTCACGTACCTCTCTTCTCGTCCCTGCTGGCCTAAACAATTACGAGACATCTCCTCTCCTCTCGTCTCTGCTTCGGTAGAGTCTGGGCCTAAAGCAGTTATTTTATTAAATACTTTAAACGAAGCTAACGACTATTATAAACGAAATCGCGAACGCTAAATATCTGTACAGATACCAGGAGAGCTATCCTGTACGACCTTCTTCAAACGAGGACTTGTCTACCCCGATAGACATTAAGCTTTTTATATAAATTATCAATATTTTTTCTCGTTTTTTGTCGCGTGCTGACCATCAAAACCAATCCTTTCCATTCTAAAAGTAGATTCTAAATTTTTCAATTACTTAAATCAAATTATCCTTGATAAGTATACCTAGAGTACATACATCCTTTATAATCGCCTCTATCAAAGTTAATATCTACGTATTCTGCTTTAAAGTTGAGTTTACTATGACATGGTCCTGCGATACTAATTACCAATAGATAAGGTCTACTGATTTCTATAATTGTTTATGTTTGTTTTTTGTGAACGTTGATTAAGTTTCCTATTGTTATACTTGTTAGGGAATTGAGACGATTTACCTACTGTTAAGAGGCAATTTTGAGATTAGTACCTATGGTCTATTTTGGTAAAACCACTTACCTACCGCTAATACGGTATGCCTTGCCTTTTGGGTAAATCATCATGACGTGCATACAAAAACAATAGATAAAAGGAAAATACACACAAAGCAAAACTATTTAATAAAAACTAAGGAACGTGACAAAATAGTTGACAACTGTCACAGAACGGACAGTCTGTCGTACTAGTAGAAATTAACGGAGAAAAAGATTATTAAGTTCGTGTAGTTCTACGAGTTCTACTGATGGACTGAACGGATAGCAAAAAAATGTATATACATATATGTACTACTAGAGCTTGTGGAACCGGGTTTCGGTTCCATTCAACATGAAGCTGTGCTATGCTGGGAACCCACAGCACGGCGCTATCATCGCGAATATTTTAGCATTCATCGTGAGGAAACCAAACCCATGTTGGGTTGACAGATATTTTACGACGGCATGTAAAGCCAAGTCAGAGGCGACATAAAAATTAACCACACGCAAAAAAAAGAAAGCACTGCAGTGCTTGTCTTCAGTGTCACCCAAAACAACAAATAGAAGCCAAACATTCATCTGCCTAGCCTTTTCCCAACTATGTTGGGGTCGGCTTCCAGTTTTACCGGATGCAGCTTAATACCAGTATTTTACACGGAGCGACCGCCTATCTGACCTCCACAACCTAGTTAGTACCGGGTAATACGATACCCCTTGGTAAGACTGGTTATCAGACTTTTTGGGCCACTGACTTCTTGTCCACTGTCAAAGATCTGCAAATGGCAGCCGGGACCAATAAAAATGTATGAAGAGATTAAATACGGACAAGAATAAGAAAATGCAATAAAAACAGTGGTCATGTATAAGAAAAGTTATTGTAAATGCAAGTCAAACTCAAACATACTTTCTAAAACAGTATGAAGATCGACCTTCATCTTGACCTTACGAAAACAATCACAATCTCACTGAATTAAAAGACAATTAACTTCGCGGATACTCTTTTTTTAACATAAAAAAAAAATGTGAAGGGAATTAGCACGTTGAGTAATCGGTAGTATATCACATTAAATCGATATGGCTGACTGTTAAGACGTCTTTGCCTATTTAATTTTAGTAAACAATTGTCTCTGGTTGTGATTTAAAAAGTGTTTATTGTTTTTGCTATCCCGGTAAGGGATAGAGTGGGAGTAGTTCTTTATTTGAATATTTTGGTGTAGTATGTTCGATAATTTGAAAGAGCATTTAAAAATAAAATGGCGCCAATACTTAGCAGCATCGTTAGGTAAGTTTTTAATTAAATAAATACGCAATAAAATTCTATATACATTGATACATTGTGTAAATTTCCATAACATGAAAACTACTGAGAAAATAACGGTTTATAATAAATACGGGGGAATTTTGAATAACTGTTTACCTACTCCAACGCGCCGATATTTAGAATACAAATGTTAAAAAACAATACAAGGATTACATAATATAATATCACGCCTTTAATCCCTGAAAGGATAGGCAGAGGTGTCCCACACATTGCAGTCCCACATTTCGTTAGTTATTTTCAAGACTATATATAATATAGAGGGCGAGACTATATATAATAGGGGCGAGTCTATTGCCATCAATCGGCCACGAATCCAAACTTGATGCCTGCTATTGAGAAATTCCTTATGGAAACCCAATAATACTTGCCCGACCCGAGAATCGAAACCAAGGTCTAATATTACTTAGCAGTAGCACTTTCGACCACTAGACCAACGATGACCCTCGTTACAAGGATGAATACCTCGTTAATAACATTTTATTAATTATATGTAGATTATATACAAACTACAAATAGATTTAAAATGATTAATTTAATAAATTAATACGTGTGGCAACTTATTCCATTTCAAATAATTTATTACAAAACCAGCTGCGGAATGCGGACTTAAGTAATCCAGAAATCATTGTTTATTTAGAGATAAATTGACCAATTTCCCAATTTCAGATATTGGTGTCGATTCTGTTGGGCACAAATTAAACTTAATTTAGGCTATTGCTATCTTTTAATAAAAGGCAGTGCGCGAAAAGTCAATCTAGTTTATGCCTTGCGCTTCACCGTGTTTTTAGTCGACATGTTTTTACGTGCACCCTTCATTTGTATGGAAATATTAGTTCCAATTAAATTTGACAGCTCTAAATTACGTAAGTCTCTTTCTTGTTTTATTAGAGAGAAAAAGATAGCAATAGCCTAAATTAAGTTTAGTTGTGCACAACAGAGTCGACACCATTCTCTCCATAAACAACATAAATATTCTGTGTTATAAAAAAGAGACCAAGTTCAAAATCTGTATTCTAAAGAGTCTACTTTCAAGGTATACTATACACGGACCTTTCACAAAGCTCCGTCAACCAAGCATTCTGTACCGGCCTACATCAAACTAAGTAACTCTACGCAGAACTTATTTATTGCTGGGAAATGAACTTGTTCTGCTACGGTAGGACCTAATGTAACGCACTCAAAGGGATCATGTAGGGATTTTAAATAAAGTTCTAATATAAAAAATTGTGTTTTTTTAAACTTGTGGAAATGTGAAAACTTCTCCGTAAATACAAGGTTTCAATGGTTCCAAAACAAAAAAAAAATCGCATTGACGGGGTGAACAAGTGCCACTCGACTTTACACCCATTAAAATCTACTGCCAATCAATCAATCTTTATTCGTGAACACACCTGTGTTCACGAATAAAGATTATTGTATTAACTTACCTAACTTAATACAATATTTACAATAAAGGTCCATAGGTATAAATTTTAATCGAGCTCTATGTCCTACCACTTAAATCCACGCTGAAGTCACTTTTGTAGATTTACATTTTGCAACAATACGAGTGTAGCAGCACGCATGCGCGCGACAGCGCGCACGCCGCTACACTGAGGGCTGCGCAGGCGCCGCCACATGTATTTATAACCTCAGAGGTAAATTCGTTCGTCGGATTGCTGGCAGAGGGCGCGCACTGCGCGCTCACATTATTGTACCAATATTGTTACTGTGTTCTGATTGGCTGTAAATAAATACTAGTTTTATAATAAGTTTCCACTACCTATGCCTAGGTGATTTTGTATATAGTTAGGGCATTAATAAATAAACTCCATTCAGTTCTTACAACAAACATTGTTTTATTTATATCCATCTGTAATCGTCGCTAAAGTGGTGACCCCGACGTGATATTAAACCTGACGGTACCTATTTTAATTACGCTCAAGATCAGCGAAGCTCAGCGATGGAAGAAGCAGCAAAATTCCAACAAGAAATCGCCGGAATTGCACTTTCCATGCGTGTTCCACCGTTTTGGCGTGACAAACCGCGGCTATGGTTTATCACATTCGAAGCCGCCGTCAGCGATCTCAAGAAAAGCGACGTTCAAAAAGCACAAATGGTTGTAGCTCAATTATCGAAAGAAGAGATTGAGCAAATCTGTGACCTGCTTGAAAACCCAACATCGGAGAAACCCTACAACGCAATCAAAGAACGGCTTATCTCCGCGTATGAAGAATCAGATGGAAAACAACTGCAAAAACTTTTATCGGATATGGAGCTGGGTGATCAAAAACCAAGCCAGTTACTACGACGCATGCGTAACTTAGCGCATAATAAAGTACCGGACAATACACTCAGATTGATGTGGATGAACCACCTGCCCCAACAAGTAAGATCAGTACTTGTTGTCAGTGACACCATCAGCAAAGACACTGAGTTGGACGAGTTAGCCAAGATGGCAGACAAGATGATGGAGCAGACGTCTGAAGCGCCCGCCGTAGCATCAGTAGACAACTATCAGGCACAGGCTAATATGCAGTACATAGTGGAAGAAATACGCAAGTTACACCTAGAGATCGCAGAGCTCAAGAAAGATAACCGCCGGTGCACACACTCACCGCCGCCGTCGCATTATCAACATAGACGCAGTTATCGCCACGACCGTTCAAGAACGCCGTCTCGCTCGCACTCAAGAAACTTCAGATCTCGCTCATCTACTCCATCGCCTCATTGTTATTATCACAGAAAATTCGGCGCAAAAGCAAGACATTGCACAACACCATGCACTTACAACAAGGATAATAACACGGAAAACTAAAACAGGCATTAGAAGTGGCGGTACCTAATGTCGACAGCAAATCATATCGCCTTTTCATCACCGACAAGCAAACCAACACAACTTTCTTGGTCGATACAGGCGCAAACATATCTGTGATACCGAAGCGGAAAGGAACTCGATCTACCCCACTTCCATACAAGTTATACGCCGCCAATAACTCAGAGATACCCACATATGGAGAAAAAACGCTAGACATCAACTTGGGTCTACGACGTCCTTACAAATGGAAATTTATTGTTGCTGCCGTTAGCAAGCCAATACTTGGAGCGGATTTCCTAGGCTACCATAACCTACTGGTCGACCTAAGGAATGAGCGTCTCATCGACAGCACTACCAAACTCTCTTCAAAGGCACTGGGGCGATATACAAGCATACCTACAATACGCAGTATTGATCTTCAACAAACTTTCCACGACATACTGGCCGAATTTCCCAACGTCACTCGCTTGTCATCAATGAAACTCAACCCGAAGCACAAAGTCGAGCACTACATAGAAACAACCGGACCGCCTATCCATGCACGAGCTCGACCTATACCACCACACCGCTACGAAAAGGTGAAGAAGGAATTCGAGAATATGATGAGCCAGGGACTCTGCCGTCCTAGCAAGAGTTCTTGGGCCAGTCCACTCCATGTTGTCTCGAAGAAAAATGGAGACATACGAGTATGCGGTGATTACAGGCGACTCAATAGTATTACCAAGCCTGACCGTTATCCCATTCCTCGAATAAAGGACTTCACATACCAACTCGCTGGCAAGCAAGTTTTCTCAACCCTGGATTTGAACAGAGCATACTCACAACTACCAGTCCGTGATGAAGACATAGAGAAGACAGCAATAATAACCCCTTTCGGATTATACGAGTTCCCACGTATGTGCCCAGGACTAAAGAACGCTGGCCAAACATTCCAGAGATTTATACACGAAGTACTCCGAGGGCTTGATTTTGTCTACCCATTTGTAGACGACTTGCTTGTGGCCGCAGAAGACGAAACAACAGCTCGAGAAAACCTCAGAATCGTACTACAGCGCCTGGAAGAATACGGAATCACCATCAACCCCGCCAAATGTGTATTCGCCAAGAGAGAACTCACATTCTTGGGATATTTCGTCTCCCCCGAAGGCATAAAACCACCACAAGAAAAGGTGAACGTAATCAGCGACTACCCTAAACCAAAGAATGTCGAACAGTTACGACGTTTTCTCGGTATGATAAATTATTACCGAGAAAACATACCGAATGCCGCAGAAACTCAAGCACCACTGCACATGTATTTACATAATACACATTCGAAGAAGCATGATAAAACCGAAATAATCTGGAACGAAGAAACATCAAAAGCATTTGAAAAATGCAAAGAATGCATTCAAAAAGCAACCTACTTGGCCCACCCACAACACGCTGCACCTCTTGGTTTAATGTGTGACGCATCGGACAAGTGTGCAGGCGCAGTACTTCAACAACAAGTCGATGGCAAATGGCAACCACTTGGATACTTCTCTAAGAAATTCACACCGGCGCAGCAAAAGTATTCAACTTACGACCGAGAACTACAAGCCATATACTTAGCAATGAAGCACTTCAGGAAATTGTTTGAAGGACGCGAACTGATTGTGTACACAGATCACAAGCCAATCACATACGCGCTCCAGAAAATATCATCAGACTCGGAAACTCCCCGCCGCAGCCGGCAGCTATTATTCATTAGTGAATTTACTAATGACATACGTCACATCAGCGGGCGAGACAATATTGTCGCCGACGCCTTATCGCGCATCGAAGTAATCAACTGCCCCACTCCTATCGACTACGCGTCACTCGCAAGCGCACAAGAAAAGGACACAACTATACAAGATTTACTTCGTCAATCGAATATCCAGCTGCGCAAGATAACAATGCCTGAGATGACTCACGCTATCTATTGTGAGACATCAGCACAGAACATACGTCCATATTTACCAGAAGAATTCCGCATAAAGGCATTTAATGCGATCCACAACCTCAGTCATCCTGGTATGCGAGCGTCAAGAAAGCTGATACAAACAAGATACTTCTGGCCATCTATGAACACTGATGTGAAGAAATGGGTGACAGCATGCATTCAATGTCAGCGTGCGAAAATACACCGGCACACTACAACCCCGGTAGCTAACTTCGAACCAGCGCACCGTTTTGAACATTTGCATGTTGACATCGTCGGCCCGCTAAGTACGTCACCTCAAGGACATCGTTACGTCATCACTATGATCGACCGAGCGACGCGCTGGCCCGAGGCGCACGCCGCGCAAGATATAACAGCTGACACTGTCGCTAGGATTGTGTACGAAGGATGGATCGCACGCTTTGGATGTCCAGCTCGAATGACGACTGACCAAGGTCGACAGTTTGAAAGCAGCTTGTTCAA
Source organism: Xestia xanthographa (assembly GCA_905147715.2). Lineage (NCBI taxonomy): Eukaryota > Metazoa > Arthropoda > Insecta > Lepidoptera > Noctuidae > Xestia > Xestia xanthographa. Next base: position 7,723,746 of record LR990664.1, on the reverse strand, counting down.
CGCATTAACAAGACTACTCGGAATCAAGCGCATTCACACTACTCCGTACCACCCACAGAGCAACGGCATGATAGAAAGGTGGCACCGCTGCATGAAATCTGCATTAATAGCACGACTGAGCACGAGCAGTTGGATTGAGGAGCTCCCTACAGTGTTGCTAGGGCTGCGAGCCGTAACGCGAAGCGACAGTGGAGTCAGTGCTGCACAGCTTACCTACGGTCATGCTCTCACATTGCCAGGAGATTTTTTCGTGCCATCGAAGCCAGATACTATGGACTACAGTTATGTTGAAAAGCTGCGATCAGCAATTGGTACTTTTCGCCAAGCTGTAGCACAGTCACGCACCAAAAGCAGAAGCGCCGCATTCGTACCTAACAGCTTACAATCCTGCAAGGAAGTATTCGTGCGAACTGACGCCGTAAAGAAGCCGCTTCAACCACCATACAACGGACCCTATCCAGTGCTCAGCCGAGGCGAAAAAACGTTCACTATTCAACTGCCGGGAAGACAAGCAGTAATATCAGTAGACCGCCTCAAGCCTGCGTTCACTCTTCCATGCACTGACGACGCGTGTGACATTCCACATCAAGGCTCCAGTCCAGCCGCACAGAACACTGTTCCTGTAAACATCACAACAGAGCACCGTACATCGCGCTCGGGTCGTGTCATAAAGCGACCGGTACGTTTCACTTGAAGGGGAGCACTGTAGCAGCACGCATGCGCGCGACAGCGCGCACGCCGCTACACTGAGGGCTGCGCAGGCGCCGCCACATGTATTTATAACCTCAGAGGTAAATTCGTTCGTCGGATTGCTGGCAGAGGGCGCGCACTGCGCGCTCACATTATTGTACCAATATTGTTACTGTGTTCTGATTGGCTGTAAATAAATACTAGTTTTATAATAAGTTTCCACTACCTATGCCTAGGTGATTTTGTATATAGTTAGGGCATTAATAAATAAACTCCATTCAGTTCTTACAACAAACATTGTTTTATTTATATCCATCTGTAATCGTCGCTAAACGAGTAAAGGCAAACAACCAGGAAAGGCTGACAACCAGTCTTACCAAGGGGTATTACCCAGTAGGTACTAACTGGGTTGTGGAGATCAGATAGACAGTCGCTCCATGTAAAATACTGGCATTCAGCTGCATCCGGTTAGACTGGAAGCCAACCCCAACATAGTTGGGAAAAGGCTAGGCAGATGATGATGACGAGTAACATTCTATAACTTTTCGGCTTTTCCTACGACTTTTGTTCTCCATTATTGCCCACAAACACATAAGAAGCAACAACTTATGTGTGGAAAAAAAAAATTAAAATTATACGCTACGTCGTCATGGCAGGACAAAAACTATTAATGTATTTAAAATGTTTACAATACTGTTGACAATACATGGCAAGTACGTATCTATAATGTATTATACAACATAATATAAGTAGATACACAAACGTGACCTTGTTTTTATAATTATTATAAAGTTATTAGCTACCTGATATGTATTAGAATTAATCAGTGGTTCTCAAGCTTAGGACTTAGGCTCAAAACTTTGAGTTTGAATGATCGTACGAGTATAATCTGAAGTTCTAAACCATGAAAGGTATAGGTAGTTTAAGGCTGATGCTCCAGGGTAGCCAGAAGTCTTTTTTACACCTTTATGAACTTAGAGTGTTGTATTGATGATTTTGATGAAAATAATTCTGTAACTACATACGTCCCTTTAGAGGGCGAAGTGGTACAAATTCTAACCGATCGGAAATATGCCGCGAATAATATTTTAATCTATATTCAACCTAGCACTGGCAAATTGCAAAAAAACGTAAGAAAAATTGAATTTCGCGGGCTACCCTGGAGCATTCACCCTAAGGGATAGAATAACCTACTGTAGAAAAAACTCTCTAAAACAGTTTATTTACGCGGTGTTAGGAACATCGACAGGCAATCACCTACCATGGAATTCTTCGTCAGTAAGAAAAATGCACTGTTTCAAACACAATATTAGTGTATGGATTACACAGTCAAATGGAAAAGGGTCTGGCTGTGGAATCATATACTGACGTCAAGGTTACAGTTTGCTGTATTGTGCTCTACAGTATATGTGGACAGTGAGTTATAGCATTAAGCAATATGCATAACTTTTCTTTTCTTATTTCGATACGGCATGTTAAAGAACTATAAAAATAATGACAAAAAGCGAAAACAAGACATAAATCGGCCAAACAACACAAAAGTTACAACCATTTAAACTTTTGTTTCTATCTCTTTCTAGATAAACGGAATTTAGTATGGATTTTGTATGTCAAAATGCAGCGAATGACTTCAGTCGTGTATCGGTTCTCTCTGTCTAATCAGCAGTTTCAAATGCTTATAACTTAGTATTTTTGTATAGATATTAAAAGAATAATTTCACTACTTATGCTATTTCTGATGTTAATTAATACGTTTTGTTTAGAGCGATAAAAAAAATCATGCATTATGCATTTGCAAAAATTATGCATATTAGCTGACCAACCTTTGCTATGGTTAAGATTTTTTGAATACGAATCGATAGAATTTTATAATTCTTTTATATTTTATTTATTTCGCTCAAATAAATCTCAAACATTTGTGCAAAAGTGGTATAACTTATTGTACCTGCCTATGCGGCTTTTCCTAGGCACAATCCTTTTCATCTAATTCTGCAACATTACAGACTGATTTTGTACTGCATCCGTCACAATCAAATATGGTCGCAAAACGGTTGACGATCTCTGCACTCGTGACAATGCAAGTTAGGAAGTAGAAATAAAACGTTACTTGTAACTGCACTGCGATCTAAGCTTCAGATTATGGAAACTATAACTGGCAGCGGTAGATTTAAATTGTAGAACTACATAGAACTGACGACAAAAAAAAACTAATTAGTCCGTCAGATAGATTTCCAAAAAATATTGGACACATGATATTTTTACTTTTTTCACGTTTTATCTTCTTAATTTTTTATTAATTTGAAATTATTATATTCATTTCCAATATTTTTCGAAAATCTAACTAACTGAAAAGCCCCCCGACCCGTACTAAACAGAATCATATTTTTTTTAGTCAGTCATAATCCCTATTTGTGGTGAGAATCTGCATTTTTAAAACATCCGCACGTCCCCTCCTAATGTTTAGCTGATCAGAAGAAATGGCGGGACACACTCTCCCAAGTCTCCAGCAAAACCGTGAAACCATTTTGATCGTCATGATTTTTTGTAATTTTTTGAGTGAACATAACTTCTTCAAAGGTAGAACTGTACCTATATAGTAGTACACCCACATTTCGCCAGTTATATCTAAGTAAGTGTAATACCCCGGGCGAGCCTATTGCCATCAACCGGGTACAAATTCACACGACTTACTGTTCGTAAGTCGGGGCCGCCACCAATGGGCCACAACTGCTCTCATTTCAAATTTTCCTCATCGTTCTTTTATTTTCATGTATTTTTCTTTAAAAAGTGTGTGACCTTACACATTTTTCCCCCACCAGCAAGCTACGGGAGTCTGTGTACGGGAATGGCAATGGGGTGGACGTCTCCCGTCCTTCCACAGCTGCAGCGGCTCGACAGTTCGCCTCTGCCCCAAGTGCCAACACTGCAGCAGGAGTCCTGGGTAGCCTCGCTGCTAGTGCTCGGCGGTCTCTTGGGTAAGGGGTATCTCCTGTTATTACTACCATTCTTCTTCAATCGGCTGGACGTATAGGTATTAAGGATGAAGTTATTTCCTTACCTAACAAAGAAACACTTTGCGATTCAAGAGGCCTATGTCCAGCAGTGGACTGCTGCGGGACAATGATAATCTGCTTCTGAGGAATGTGACTGATGACATCTTCCATTGAAAAACACGGCGACCTGAAGCATCTTAGGGTTTGATGAAACAACATTTATTACCATCAACAATCCCCACTTCAAGTCTTCAGTCACCACTACCATCATAATCATCATTTCAGCCGAAAGACGTCCACTGCTGGATATAGGCCTCACCCAAGTGTCACCACATTGACCGGTATCGTGCGACTCGCATCCAGCGGATTCTCGAGTCGCAACCTTCACCAGCAGGCCTATTACGTATCTTTCTGATATCCAGTGACTATCAAGCTTCGGTTGTACACCGAACTTTGATGACAACCGTGAATGTGAAAATATTGGTATTACTTATTACACAGAGTGGATATCATTTTACGGTGACTAACAGCCCGGGTACGGTGTAACGTCTTTCACGAAAGCCACTTCAAAGTCAGTTGTCATCAATTTGATGTCCACCATGCTTATAATCGCAATATTAGAAGAATCGATACGAAAGCGCCTGTCAAAATGAGTTACGGTGACTATCAGCCACGACGGGCACCCATGACGTCATATTTGATCGCGACTGGTCATACATAATACGAAACTAACCTTTTGACAGTTATTTGATGGACACTGAGCCCAGTTACTATCATTTCGAGCTGTCAACAGAGATACGTAATAGGCCTGCAGGTCATCGGTCCACCTAGTCACCACTATAAATCCTCGTGACCCGCAGGTCCTCTAATAACCGTCCCGCTGTCCCGCCACGTGGGGCGGCGGTGGATAATCATGGGCGCCAACATCCCGCTGCTGCTGGGATGGCTGCTGGCCGGCGTCGCCACTAACCTGCCCACCCTGTACGTGGCCAGGGTTATGTGGGGATGCGCTACGGGCATGATGTTCGCTACCGTACCTATCTATATTGGGGAGATTGCTGAGGTAAGAAACATTGTATCTAACTGCTTTATGTCACGAAGGAGGGCTATGTAGTTTGTCTAATATGAACGTGCACTTTGTTTTTTTGTGCTCTTGAGCTTTTGCACCAGCTCAATTTCAACGTGTGAGTGCATCAGACAGTCACAATTGAAAACAACCCGTCTTTGTGAAATAAAACGTTTAGTTATCGCTGAGAGTTAAGTACTTAGATGCCTTGAGGTCTTTCATCCAACAAGCTGAGAGTTTAATCCCGGGGAAGGTTCAAAGATTCCACTCAAACATCCTAATAACACTAGTTAGACGTGGTAAAATACCCTTATTATGGTCTGTCAGACGCAGATAATAGACCGTCATCATCTGCCTGCCTTTTCCCAACTATGTTGGGGTCGGCTTCCAGTCTAACTGGATGCAGCTGAATACCAGTTTTTTACATGCGATTGCGATGCGAGCGACTGCCTATCTGACCTCCACAACCCAGTTAGTACTGGGTGATACGATACCTGTTGGTGAGACTGGTTGTTAGACTTTCTGGTCACTGACTACCTGTAACGACTGTCAAAGATCTACAAATGACAGCCGAGACCAATAGCTTAACGTGCTTTCCGAGGCACGGAGGAAACTCGATATGTAAGGGTTGTCACCCATCCACACACCAACCAAGGCAATCAATCGATTCGAGCGGCTCTCGAACTTTGAAAACATCTGGATTTTAATGATCGGAAACATAGAAGCTGACAGTAATTCCACAAACTGACGGTTCGCACAACATGCAACATTCATGAATGCAGACGATTGTGGCCGGACGATTCGAGAGAAATAGTTTTTGAGAGAGATATAATTATATCGAATAGAGATAAACACAGTCAGTAAATCAAAATCCTAATCAGCGAACAATACGGCTTCAGGAAAAATAAAAGTATTAATTCTGCAATATATGCGCTTGTGGAACATGTTCTGACTAATATGGACAATAGAACTCCTGTAGTTGCATTATTTATGGATATGTCTAAGGCCTTTGACCACGTTAGCCATAAAATACTCATAAACAAATTGGAAAACTGTGGCATCAGAGGCAATATCCTTGAACTCATTAAATCATACCTGACGAATCGGCAACAATTTACATGCATCAATAAAATCAATCCCCGTACAAAAACAGAAATTACATACACCTCTGAACGTCGCGAATGTTTATTCGGGGTACCGCAGGGCGGTGTCCTTGCCCCATTATTTTTTATTGTATATATTAATGACATGCCTGAAATTATTAATAATCCCATGATTTTATTCGCGGACGACAGCACAATATTATTTAAAAGTCAAAATGATGAGACATTTGAAAAAGAGATAAATGACAATCTTAATGACATAATAACCTGGCTAATCGGAAATAACTTAAAAATTAACTTCGAAAAAACAAATTACATCTCATTTGAACAAAGAACAAACCATAAAAAACCAGACATTCGATATGGTGACAAAAGTATTCGCGAGACGGATCATACCAAATTCTTAGGCATCTGGATAGATAAAAACATGAACTGGAAAATACATATTGAAAACGTATGCAAAAAACTTAGCCAATGCTCCTATGCCCTCTATAACTTAAGAAAAGTCTCAAATCAGGCAACTCTATTAATGGCCTATCACGGATATGTCTCATCAACATTACGCTACGGACTTATGTTTTGGGGGAACTCACCAGACAGAGAAATGGCGTTTAAAGCACAGAAGAAATGCATAAGGGCAATATGTGGCATACAAAGCACAGACAGTTGTAAGCCACATTTTCAAAATCTTCAGCTACTTACACTTCCATGTCTTTATATATATGAAGTAGCCACCTATGTCAAAGCAAATCTACATCTATACAACCACCCAAAGAGCATACGGTACAAAAATACAATATGCATAACACGACACAAAAAAGCTGTGTTCAGTAAAAATTTTTTAGGTATGGCACCCAAAATCTATAATAAATTGCCTAAAGAAATTATAGATATTACCAATAAAGATCTGTTCAAAAAATGCTTAAACGAATTTCTAGTCGAAAAATGTTATTATACAATTAATGATTATTTAAATGAAAGATACTAGACCTGCTACATCCGATTTATTATATTTGTAAAACCTTGACTGAAATTAAAATTATATTAGCTAATAAAATCAAATTGTAATACCCATTTATTTATGTGACATGTAATCTTCTTATTTTTATATTATTTTGATTCCATTTTAAGTTTGTATTATTCTGACATTGTGTACTCTTTTGATAATATAATAAATTTTCATTTAAATTGATAATAGATTTTAAGTATGGATTTAATTTGTATGCTTCAACGCAAGGCATAGATGGACTCGCTATTAATATTTATTTGGAACACCCCTGTACAACCTATGTCTACAAATAAAGATTTCATTTTCATTTTCATTTTCATCACCATAACGCATGCTTTCTAACCGTCAGGTTCCGTCGGCTCAGTTTCGGCGGATTTATTTGCTGAGGGAACACAAGTGAAATAAATAAATAAGCCGATGAAATCAATCGTAACGGAATGTAATCCTTCGTTGGAGAATGTTACCTTGAACTAAGTACTTGTTTCATAGACATGTTGGTAAGTTCTCACACGAAAAATGTAATCCATCTTCCACGTCCCCAGGACAAAATCCGCGGCGCTCTAAGCGCGTTCTTCCTGCTATTCATCAACGTGGGCTTCCTGCTGGCGTACGCCATCGGTCCCTTCACCTCCTACTGGGGCCTGACGGCCGCCGGCGGGATCCTGTCACTGCTGTACCTGCCTTGCACCTGGTTCATTCCCGAGACGCCTTTCTACTTGGTTTATAAAGGTAAGAAGACTATTTTAGGCTCCTGTCCGGCTAGCAGACCTAGCCAATAAAAACAAGTTGTACTATTCGACAGTTTTTTTTTAAACTTTGCTCCTCTCAATTCTAGCGTTGCTGCGTTGGTGTGAACAGCGGGTCTAAAACGGCCGCTATAGCAGAATCTACGCAGAATCTTAGCATGAATCACGTTAAAAAAATTGAATTCTTAAAATTGACTTTATGTCAATACACATAAAGTCCATTTTAAGAATTTTAAATTTTTAACGTGATTCACAAAACGATTCTGCTAAAGCGGCTTTTTTAGACCCCCAGCTTATAATCACTTGAAACCTACGACCTTTTGTACGTTTCTTGAGTCAGAAAATAGTCGATAGCTGTCTCCTCGTCGGTTGTGGAAAATTTACTATGTTGGGCTATAAATATGCGGCATATTGAGTTTTGAGACATTCGTTAATCCAATGATCACAAGCACTACCGCTGGGCATGAGTGAGATCCTGGGAATGAGGTCCGATAGGACGATTCCCAGGTGGACATGTGTTATTGGGTTTTGCTTTAGGAATTTCTGTAGTAGCCCGTAGTCTGGATTTGTGGCAGGGTCATACAATTTTCGCATTTCCCCAGGGAAAATGGAGGAAGCATCAAAGATCCTCCAATACCTTCGCGGCACAACCAAGGAGGGTGTTCAAACTGAACTGGAGGGCTTGCAAGCGCTCGTGGCGAGGGAGTACAAGGAACCGCCCAAGATACAGGACCTCTGGGCTACGAGGGGGAGCGTCAAGGCTTTGGGTAAGGAATTAGACATGTGCCTGTTTTCACTAAGTGACAGACTGACAGCTGACACCTATAAGAATGCTTAAATATTAGTGCACTGTTAAATTGGAAATGGTAACGTTTGGAATCCAACAGTTTGCTTCGTTTAGGTTTTTTTGCTGGCGGTAACATTTATCGAAGCTAAACTTAACATGTGGTATTAAGCAACGTTTACCTCTATTAATTAATCTTATAGATTTTGATGACTTTCAAACTTGCGTTATTTTTTTATTCCTGAGAAGACCATAACTCAATTGGCAACGCAAAATGCGGAATATTTCCACATTTAGCGTAGAACGTTATCGTAATATTTGCTAACCAATTATGATTTCTGGAAAACGCTGTTCGTCAACCAAAATATCAAAAAAGCTTCAAGAATGTCTATGAAATTCGTAAATTACCTATGAGAAAGACACTAGATCTGAAAGCTGGTTTCAAACGGCAGGTATCTGCGTGTTCCTGGCGATGCTACTGCAGTTGTCGGGTATCGACGTGCTACTGTTCTACATGGAGGAGCTGTTGGCTAAAGTGGGCACCAACCTGTCGCCTTCCGACGGCACCATCATCATGGGAGTCGTGCAGGTGAGCTTACTATAACCTTGCGAGTGGCCATGTCACACAGCTCTCAGATGGACGAACTGCTCGCTAAGGTAGGCATTAACCTGTCGCCTTCCGACGGCACCATCATCATGGGAGTCGTGCAGGTGAGCTTAATATAACCTTGCGAGTGGCCATGTCACACAGCTCTCAGATGGACGAACTGCTCGCTAAGGTAGGCATTAACCTGTCGCCTTCCGACGGCACCATCATCATGGGAGTCGTGCAGGTGAACTTACTATAACCTTGCGAGTGGCCATGTTACACAGCTCTCAGATGGACGAACTGCTCGCTAAGGTAGGTACCAACCAGTCGCCTTCCGACGGCACCATCATCATGGGAGTCGTGAAGGTGAACTTACTATAACCTTGCGAGTGGCCATGTTACACAGCTCTCAGATGGACGAACTGCTCGCTAAGGTAGGTACCAACCAGTCGCCTTCCGACGGCACCATCATCATGGGAGTCGTGCAGGTGAACTTACTATAACCTTGCGAGTGGCCATGTTACACAGCTCTCAGATGGACGAACTGCTCGCTAAGGTAGGTACCAACCAGTCGCCTTCCGACGGCACTATCATCATGGGAGTCGTGCAGGTGAACTTACTATAACCTTGCGAGTGGCCATGTTACACAGCTCTCAGATGGACGAACTGCTCGCTAAGGTAGGTACCAACCAGTCGCATTCCGACGGCACCATCATCATGGGAGTCGTGCAGGTGAACTTACTATAACCTTGCGAGTGGCCATGTTACACAGCTCTCAGATGGACGAACTGCTCGCTAAGGTAGGTACCAACCAGTCGCTTTCCGACGGCACCATCATCATGGGAGTCGTGCAGGTGAACTTACTATAACCTTGCGAGTGGCCATGTTACACAGCTCTCAGATTGACGAACTGTTCGCTAAGGTAGGTACCATCCAGTCGCCTTCCGACGGCACCATCATCATGGGAGTCGTGCAGGTGAACTTACTATAACCTTGCGAGTGGCCATGTTACACAGCTCTCAGATAGACGAACTGCTCGCTAAGGTAGGTACCAACCAGTCGCCTTCCGACGGCACCATCATCATGGGAGTCGTGCAGGTGAACTTACTATAACCTTGCGAGTGGCCATGTTACACAGCTCTCAGATGGACGAACTGCTCGCTAAGGTAGGTACCAACCAGTCGCCTTCCGACGGCACCATCATCATGGGAGTCATGCAGGTGAACTTACTATAACCTTGCGAGTGGCCATGTTACACAGCTCTCAGATGGACGAACTGCTCGCTAAGGTAGGTACCAACCAGTCGCCTTCCGACGGCACCATCATCATGGGAGTCGTGCAGGTGAACTTACTATAACCTTGCGAGTGGCCATGTTACACAGCTCTCAGATGGACGAACTGCTCGCTAAGGTAGGTACCAACCAGTCGCCTTCCGACGGCACCATCATCATGGGAGTCGTGCAGGTGAACTTACTATAACCTTGCGAGTGGCCATGTTACACAGCTCTCAGATGGACGAACTGCTCGCTAAGGTAGGTACCAACCAGTCGCCTTCCGACGGCACCATCACCATGGAAGTCGTGCTGGTAAGCTTAATAAAGGTGTTTTGTCTTGTTCAGGATCAAACCCTTGCTTCTTGAATGGATTGAAATAAAAATGCCGTAAATAAATTTCAGGTTGCAATAGATACCTACCTAAATAAGTTTGCAATGAGGACTTCGTCTAAAAGTAACACGTAGTCTATGTTTCGAAAACTTGATATTCTCCAATATTAGGTACTGAATTCAAGATGAGTTGAGGTACAATATATCGAATTATGTTCAGGTGGTGACCAGCTGCATCACACCGTTGGTGGTGGACCGACTTGGTAGGAAGCTGCTTATGTGGACCACGTCGCTAGGACTTACTATATTCTTGGTAAGTGCCACCATAACCGCTTTGCCACGAGCTGCTGTCTCAAGCGACATGCTTGTTAATGACTTGGGAGAAAACCAATGAAGAAAATGCTTAGACATAGAGCATGCCGCGATGAGTTAACGCGACGCAACTTGTGATACGACTGTACTTACGCGAAAACTGCATCGCAGGGTCGTAAAGGGGGTGATAAGTAAAGATAATATTGATATTCGCCCACTCTCATTAATTTTTTGTTGCCAGACTTTGATCGGCATATACGCCCTGATGGACTCGTACTACAAGTACGACGTCACGTCGATCGCGTTCGTGCCGCTGCTCTGTCTCATCGTCTACATGATACTCTTTACTTTGGGTAAGTTTTTTCTATTTACTATTTATGAAAATCATGTCTGTATTCTCAAAATGAATACTTCAAGATTATGTACTGGGGCACTTGGTACAACACAAATTGTGCATCCGGCTCGAAGGACCAAAATGTAGAATCAAGCCTTGAGCAGATTGATTATCAATTATATAACCTACCGAAAAGAATAACGTACATATTAATTAATTAAAAAAATTGCTAATTGATAATGTACATTTGAAAAAAAAAAAGCTCACTCAACTTTCAAAGCCATTCTCATGACTAGACTACAGACTATTCCTACGAACTGACTCCGTCCACACAGCCGAGACACAGGCCACCTCCATAGAGAGGAAGCCTGTATCCCTCCTGTGTGAACGTTATAGGCTGATTATGTTGTTTATTCCAGGCGTCGGTCCAGTTCCATGGATCCTGGTGGCGGAGATGTTCCCGGTGAAGACCAAGTGCCTCGCCGGCGGGATCTGTTCCTTCATGTGCTGGCTAGCTGGATTCGTTTGGACTTTGTATGCACATTTAATTGTTTTTTTGATAATTTGGTGAACCACCAGTTTCTAAAAAGAAACTGGTAGTTCACCAAAACTGGTGGTGGTTTAGTTTTATTTATTATAAACGCTGGTTTCAGTAAAAAGACGTATAAATGTCAAAGAATTTATGCTGATTTTGAACAGTCGCTTATTAGTGGTGGTACTTTCAAACAAAACTGCTTGCCTTTTGGTGTTCCCGTATTGTTGGCCCCTAGACACGCCACTGTCGCTTTCAAAGAATGTTTCTGAATAAACCCCTATAACTTCAAATGAAGTCTAACCTGATTACCTACCGAAACACACCATAAAATTAAACAAATAACAACGGTTTATAAAGTCATAATTCTGGGTAAACAGTTAAAACAGTCACTAGAAAATTATGAATGAAGTAAACCCAACGGATCTTATTATTAACATTTGACATTAAACCCAGATTCTTCCGCGACGTGGCAGAGTCCTACGGCATCTACACAGCGTTCTGGATCCTAGCCGTGTGCTGCGGCATAGGGTTCATATTCTCCGTCACGCTGCTGCCGGAGACGAAAGGGAAGACCTTCGACGAGATACAAGATATGCTTAATAATAGGTGGGTAAGAGTGTATCTTTATAGCTTAAGCGTCAGCGTATACCAAGAGCAGAGCAGAGCAGAGCATTTTCTGAGATACTGAAAAATGAATCATATGAAAATTCCATAAATTGCAAAATTAGATACACGTCCAAACTTGATGCTTCACCATGCTCGGGCTTCGAGTATGTGTTCTACATGCCCGAGCGCGCTCGAGCCGATGTACCTACATATTCTTCGTGTTCCTCTTCCTCTGCCAAAAGGGCGATAATTACTAAGTCCCAATCAACCACATTGAACACGTCTGCCAACGTCGGTAGTTTTGGCATCGAACTGGTCATCTACGCCTGCCCGCGTAGCATGGCGATTCTATCTCTACTCTACAAGACTCGACAAAACTCTTTTCTATACAACTTGACATGTCTTAATGTCTTGACATGCCCGAGCATGCGGCAACCCATCGACTCGAGTTTGTACGAAGACAAAGACATAGAATGTCTTTCCATAGCAACGGAGTGACATTAAAGATTTTGCACTCAGCATCTGCGATCTAGAAGTAATAGAATTGATTATATTTTTTTAGATTGTTTGTTGATATTATATTCATCACTTTAGAAGAGATCACAGGATCTCTTGCTTCCCTGCAATCTCATATCATCTTTAACAATCTCATGATTTTTGTACTTATCTTAAAATATCCATCAATGTTCAGTTGGTAAGATAATAGTTTCTTACTAAGTTTTTGTTATTTACTTAAAAATAACGTTACACGGGTAACACGGGCGGTGGTTAATATCAGGCAAGGTGGATGATGACATTAAATTTGTTTGAAAGGAAAAAGATGCAAACAAACAAATTGATGCAAACAGTAGTAACAGAACCGGGAAGTGTGGCGGAATAAAGGGGGCGTTTACTCAGCAGTGGGTGATTCCGGGCTGATGTGATTGATGATGATGTATGCTAGCCACTTGATAGCACATGAAAGAGCAGTACACCAAAGCACTCGACATCATCATCTGCCTAGCCTTTTCCCAACTGTGTTGGGGTGGGCTTCCAGTTTTACCGGATTCAGCTGAATACCAGTATTTTACATGGAGCGACTGCCTATCTGACTCCCACAACCAAGTTAGTAATGGGTAATACGATACCCCTTGGTAAGACTGGTTGTCAGACTTTTTGGGCCTCTGACTCCTAACGACTGTCAAAGATTTACAAATGATAGCCGGGACCAACGGCTTAACGTGCTTTCCGAGGCACAGAAGAAACTCAGTATGTAATGGGTGGTCACCCATCCACAGACCAACCTAGGTAAGCATGGCTTAACCTAACGATCGACCCGAGCGGCTGTTATTATTTAGCCACGAGCTCCTCCAAAGCACTCGACAACCACCCTAGAAAGCCATCGAATGCAGTCGCTGTGGCCGAAATCGGCTAGATGGCATTCTCATTAAGTAACTCGTTTTCCGGGATATCGAAGCCCCGGTTAGAGCTCGTACAGCGTTCTTATGGCATAAAACTGAGGGGATGGTGACGGTAGGACCCCGACATGTTTTTAAAAACAAAATGGCTTGCAAACACAATTTATATTTATAAAAATAATCTTGTCTAGGTCTAATGTGTTGTAGACTTTTTGGCATTTGCTGACAAGAAACGATTCCTACAACCAGTGTCAAAAGTAGACAAAAAATTATCGCCATGCTCGGACGTTGTAGACTTTTGTCGCTAAAGAATAGAAACCTTTCTTTTCCACATGTCAAACATCGCCATGCTTAGGACGTTAGAAGTCTTTCGAAAATCTGTCAAATATCGGTCATTTTGTCGATTGTCAGTCGACAAAACCCGTTTCCACGGTGGCCATGCTACGCGGGCCCGCTTGGCAACCCAGAGCATTGTCAATGGAGCTTGCTCACGGAGGGGTGAGTATGCCGCCTGCATGCTCCATCAGTCAACATTTTTATATGCGCGCGAGCATTTTGCAGTTCAGTGCGAAGGGCCCAGGGCTTAGGGGCTAGCCAGGGGGGTCAGGGACCCGTGGAGGCAGGAGACGCCATCTTCCATGGTACTGGACTGCTTCGCAGGGACCCTTGCTACCCCTCGCAAGAATTTACCACACAGAACCCTCTTTGGGCAAAATCTGTTGTATACTTTACTAACGAATATCGATGGAAATGCTATTGCCCGCGAAAACCAATTTCTTTTTTATAAACTGATTTTAGAGTTTGAAAATCCAAAAACCCTTTTTCCTTTTTATCTGATACTACGTCAGTCCTAGATTAGATTTTGTAATTATTTATTTATTTAATTAGGGTTCACCAACAGTTGTTACAGATATTATACAGATAGGAACATACAAGTAATAATTGTGTCTTAAATCTAACTGCACAACCAATTACAGGCAAACACTACATGCAAAATGCTCTTTGTGTTCTTCGTAATGTAGTGTAGTGTGTACAAATGGAAAAACCGCAAATGGAGTTTTCCGCAAATATCTCACGAACTAGGCGTCTTAGCCCAAAAATAGTGAATATCTCATCACACCCTCTTGTATAAGACCCCCCAGAATGTGCCCACAGATTTATGGATGACTTTAAGGACCCCTAAAACCTTTTTTCAGTTTCAAATATTTTAGAAACTAATTTATAGGTCAACAAAATACAGAAATATTCATCTCCGCCTGACAACGACGACTGACGAACACCCTCCCGCAATGAGTTCATAAAAATTTGAAAAGTCCTATCAGAGTATGTGGCAGGGGAAATGCGAAGAAAAATGAAAGCTTTATAAGAATTTATTATTGTTTCATTCATTTGTGTGACAGAATATACATATTTAATCAATTGTATGTACATTTTTAGGTTTAATGATTGATTATACACAATAATGACAAGCTTGCTTCTTTTTCAGAACTAAGGAAGACAAACCTGTGGACGTTTAGAAGAAACCCCAAGAAGATTTAGAAACTAAATAATTTGTAAATAGTTTTAAGTATACTCTGCTGTTATTCGAAATAAATTATTACAAAAAAAAAAACGTGATACAATACTTTATTCTATAATCTTACACAATAATTTCATTATTATTAATTATATAAGGTAAAGTCATAGTTTATTTATCTCTGGAACTGTAGGGGGCAGATTCTTAGTCCGATCACATCTTTGCCTATTTCTGCGACACCGCAAACTGGACAAAGTTTACCTTTATGTTCAGGCAAGAAGCTAGCTCCGCAGAGGGAGCATTTTTCTTCGGGTTTTCCTCTGTAGATTGGCTTGTAACTAATACCGCAGATATTGAAAGGATTATGCTCATCGTAAAGTAGCTGATGTTCGTCTGTGAGCGATTTCTCGCATGCCTGAAGAATCTTTCTCGCTTGCTGTGCGACTTCGGGTCTAGGGCCCAGTTCTAGGAGTCTCCGGGCGAAGGAAGCTGCAGTTCTGTAGTTCTTCAGCTTGAAGAACATGTTGAGAGCTGTTCTGAGGGTAAGGATCTGGTGGACGGGCTGAAGCTTGCAGTGCGTGAAGTAAGCTGCCATCTCGCATGTACGTTTCTGCTCATCTAAGGTGTTTTTCGGCATCGCTGTGGGGGTAATGAAATAGAATTAATATTGTACAAAAGAATTAATATAGTTGGTGCCAGTTAAGATGAGAATAGCGGTCACTGACCCACCTACATTTATTAAACTTCTTAACTTTAAAAACTAAAAATAAGTTTGTTCAAGTCTGGAATCGTCATCTATCGTGATCTTCAACATTTTTTGTAATGAAAAACGATACATAGTTTATTAGTTTTGGTTCGAAGAGATATTAGGGAAAGGGCAATGACCGCTATTCTCATATTAACCGGCACCAACTAAAGATATCTACCAACATATAACCGTCTTTTACCAAAAGAGATTGGCAAAAAGGTACCGTACACCAAATTTACGATAGTTATTTGTTTCAGTACTATGTAATACGGAGCGAGCTTATAGCCATTAACCGGCCAAAAATTCCTAATGGGAACAGTCAATATCACTTTACCCGCCCTAGGTATCGTATCCAAGAACTCATACTCAGCACTTGGATCACTAGTTAAACACTCAAGTCACTAGCGCTTTGCAAAAAATATACAGGGTCTTAGAAACAGCCCTCCGCGGACTGATGATAGAATTCAGTATAAACGGCAAGCGCGACGACGAGTTTGAAGAACTCTGAAGCTAGGCAGGAAGTGAACTGCTGATTTCACGCGTCGTTCGTGTAATTTTACATTGAAATAAAGAAACGGTAACTTAAAAAAAATAAACAAAAAAAATGAGAAAATCCGATTGAATATGCTTCAAATTAAAGAGCTGAATGCACGCTGTCAGCTTGCGGAGGGCTCTCCCTTACACCCTGTACGTAAAAATGAATTTTTACTATCGCCATTCGAAAAAGGGCATTTTATTCATCGATAACAGTGACTAAAACGTTATTTTACTCACTGAATGAATAAAAATATTTTGAATTTGGATTTGGAACAATAAAACGGTCCGACAAGAATATAACACTGAATTTCGTAAATTGCTTTGAGAGATTGACCAAGGGCTTCACGTGCTTTCCGACGCACGGAGGAAACTCGGTTTGTAATGAATTAGTGGTCACCCATCCACAGACCGAACTTGGTTAACTTAACCTTGGAGATCAACCCGATTGGCTGTTATTATTAACTCACGAGAAATATAAATGCTATACTCCTATTTATTTTCTCGCAGTCAATGGTATAAAGTAGAGTACACAACTCTTGAAAAAAAAATCATCTCGGTTCTTGTATCCCTCGTTCCGCTCAGGATTGTACTCTAGAATCCCTTGCTACGCTCGGGATTGTACCTAGATCCTTCGCTACTCTCGGGATCCAACTTAGTCCCTCGAATTAAATTCTCTTTTGTTGAATAATCTACTGTTTATTAGCGCATATTCCTTATGCTCTCACCTTTCCTAGCGGTCTCCATCTGCAGTCCCAGCAGGTACTCCCGCGCTATGTTGAGAAGCTGCTGAGCTTCCGTGAGCTCCGGCTTAGTGTCCACGTGTAACAACGGCACAGACTGTGTGATGCGTTGTAGACGCTCCACCGCTTCCGTGAACTTTCCGGCTGTGGTTAGCTGGTAGCATTGTTGCAGCTGGGTTACTAGATCGTTTAATTTTGTAGCTGGAAAGAGGAGAGTTTATTTAATTAAAAAATCTGTCTGTTCGAAATAAAAGCTGCAGACGTTTTTGGTTAGATGTAGAGTCGTTTGAATTATTTTTAGCTGAATGAAAAAATATTAAAGATAAAAAAACACGCAACAATAAAATATATTGATATTTCTCGTATTCTTCTTAGTAAACCCTTTCATTTAATATCCATATCATGGGAAATTGGGAATGCATAAAAAAGAACCAGTCCGTCATCTTTTAGAGTCCGCCATATTGGATCTAGAATGACATCACTTAGCTAACCGTGCATTGACATCCAAACTAAACATGTATGCAAAATGTCAGCTAGGGACCATAGTGCTATGAGCAACATACGACATTTTCAAGTATTGAAACAATAAACTCAATGCCATACATGCCAAAGTTCAAATTTCATTGCAACAAAACTTTAATCAATTTTCAAGTGTTCAGTGTTTTATACTCACTAATAACAGGCAGTAGATCCTTCCCACTAGCCTCCTTCCAGTTCCGGTGCAGATGCGCGTTGAGCGGCGGCAGTGACGTCAGCGCGCCGAACGTGAGCCGAGCGCGCCCGAACATGCTCACGAACGACTCCAGGTACGGCTCGAAGTTCACGATGCCTACTTGTTCGTTTAGTAGTCTGTAGAGAGAAGTTTTCGTTAGGAAACATACATAACATGACATCACGCTTGTAATCCCCGGACGGTTAGGCAGGAGTGTACCTAATAGTACACCCATATTTCGACAGATGTTTTGAAGTCCCATATAATAGGGGGCGAATCTATTGCCATCAACCGGGCGCAAATAGACTTCGTGGTTGCTACTGAGAATTTCCTGATGGAAAAACTTAATAACACTTTGCCCGACCTAGGAATCGAACCCAGGACCTCATGCTCGCGCTCATGTCGCGCTTGAGACCACTAGACCAAAGAATATTATATATTAGGCTTGAAAAACCCGAAAAAAAAAACGAGCAAACCACAAGTGAACACACAAGAGTTTTTTTATGCCGCTGGGATGTCTTTACATAACTATATTTATATAATTATTAGGAACTTAAGAATTAATTATGTCGAATGAATTCTTTAACGCTCTTTGAAGATAGGCTTCTAAAAATCGTTTTGGAAACAAGCCATCCTATGCAAACTCTGTAGTATGAAACTAACCTGAGCGCTATCTCGAACTGCCCGGTAGCGACATGATCGTGCGCAGTCCGGAGCTTGCCCGACAGCGCCACGGGAGAACTTTATAATATGAAACTAACCTGAGCGCTATCTCGAACTGCCCAGTAGCGACATGATCGTGCGCAGTGCGGAGCTTGCCCGACAGCGCCACGGGAGAACTTTATAATATGGAACTAACCTGAGCGCTATCTCGAACTGCCCAGTAGCGACATGATCGTGCGCAGTGCGGAGCTTGCCCGACAGCGCCACGGGAGAATTTTATAATATGAAACTAACCTGAGCGCTATCTCGAACTGCCCAGTAGCGACATGATCGTGCGCAGTCCGGAGCTTGCCCGACAGCGCCACGGGAGAACTTTATAATATGAAACTAACCTGAGCGCTATCTCGAACTGCCCGGTAGCGACATGATCGTGCGCAGTCCGGAGCTTGCCCGACAGCGCCACGGGAGAACTTTATAATATGAAACTAACCTGAGCGCTATCTCGAACTGCCCGGTAGCGACATGATCGTGCGCAGTCCGGAGCTTGCCCGACAGCGCCACGGGAGAACTTTATAATATGAAACTAACCTGAGCGCTATCTCGAACTGCCCGGTAGCGACATGATCGTGCGCAGTCCGGAGCTTGCCCGACAGCGCCACGGGAGAACTTTATAATATGAAACTAACCTGAGCGCTATCTCGAACTGCCCGGTAGCGACATGATCGTGCGCAGTTCGGAGCTTGCCCGACAGCGCCACGGAAGAACTTTATAATATGAAACTAACCTGAGCGCTATCTCGAACTGCCCAGTAGCGACATGATCGTGCGCAGTGCGGAGCTTGCCCGACAGCGCCACGGGAGAACTTAATAATATGAAACTAACCTGAGCGCTATCTCGAACTGCCCAGTAGCGACATGATCGTGCGCAGTGCGGAGCTTGCCCGACAGCGCCACGGGAGAACTTAATAATATGAAACTAACCTGAGCGCTATCTCGAACTGCCCAGTAGCGACATGATCGTGCGCAGTGCGGAGCTTGCCCGACAGCGCCACGGGAGAACTTAATAATATGAAACTAACCTGAGCGCTATCTCGAACTGCCCAGTAGCGACATGATCGTGCGCAGTGCGGAGCTTGCCCGACAGCGCCACGGGAGAACTTAATAATATGAAACTAACCTGAGCGCTATCTCGAACTGCCCAGTAGCGACATGATCGTGCGCAGTGCGGAGCTTGCCCGACAGCGCCACGGGAGAACTTAATAATATGAAACTAACCTGAGCGCTATCTCGAACTGCCCAGTAGCGACATGATCGTGCGCAGTGCGGAGCTTGCCCGACAGCGCCACGGGAGAACTTAATAATATGAAACTAACCTGAGCGCTATCTCGAACTGCCCAGTAGCGACATGATCGTGCGCAGTGCGGAGCTTGCCCGACAGCGCCACGGGAGAACTTAATAATATGAAACTAACCTGAGCGCTATCTCGAACTGCCCAGTAGCGACATGATCGTGCGCAGTGCGGAGCTTGCCCGACAGCGCCACGGGAGAACTTAATAATATGAAACTAACCTGAGCGCTATCTCGAACTGCCCAGTAGCGACATGATCGTGCGCAGTGCGGAGCTTGCCCGACAGCGCCACGGGAGAACTTAATAATATGAAACTAACCTGAGCGCTATCTCGAACTGCCCAGTAGCGACATGATCGTGCGCAGTGCGGAGCTTGCCCGATAGCGCCACGGGAGAACTTAATAATATGAAACTAACCTGAGCGCTATCTCGAACTGCCCAGTAGCGACATGATCGTGCGCAGTGCGGAGCTTGCCCGACAGCGCCACGGGAGAACTTAATAATATGAAACTAACCTGAGCGCTATCTCGAACTGCCCAGTAGCGACATGATCGTGCGCAGTGCGGAGCTTGCCCGACAGCGCCACGGGAGAACTTAATAATATGAAACTAACCTGAGCGCTATCTCGAACTGCCCAGTAGCGACATGATCGTGCGCAGTGCGGAGCTTGCCCGACAGCGCCACGGGAGAACTTAATAATATGAAACTAACCTGAGCGCTATCTCGAACTGCCCAGTAGCGACATGATCGTGCGCAGTGCGGAGCTTGCCCGACAGCGCCACGGGAGAACTTAATAATATGAAACTAACCTGAGCGCTATCTCGAACTGCCCAGTAGCGACATTATCGTGCGCAGTGCGGAGCTTGCCCGACAGCGCCACGGGAGAACTTAATAATATGAAACTAACCTGAGCGCTATCTCGAACTGCCCAGTAGCGACATGATCGTGCGCAGTGCGGAGCTTGCCCGACAGCGCCACGGGAGAACTTAATAATATGAAACTAACCTGAGCGCTATCTCGAACTGCCCAGTAGCGACATGATCGTGCGCAGTGCGGAGCTTGCCCGACAGCGCCACGGGAGAACTTAATAATATGAAACTAACCTGAGCGCTATCTCGAACTGCCCAGTAGCGACATGATCGTGCGCAGTGCGGAGCTTGCCCGACAGCGCCACGGGAGAACTTAATAATATGAAACTAACCTGAGCGCTATCTCGAACTGCCCAGTAGCGACATGATCGTGCGCAGTGCGGAGCTTGCCCGACAGCGCCACGGGAGAACTTAATAATATGAAACTAACCTGAGCGCTATCTCGAACTGCCCAGTAGCGACATGATCGTGCGCAGTGCGGAGCTTGCCCGACAGCGCCACGGGAGAACTTAATAATATGAAACTAACCTGAGCGCTATCTCGAACTGCCCAGTAGCGACATGATCGTGCGCAGTGCGGAGCTTGCCCGACAGCGCCACGGGAGAACTTAATAATATGAAACTAACCTGAGCGCTATCTCGAACTGCCCAGTAGCGACATGATCGTGCGCAGTGCGGAGCTTGCCCGACAGCGCCACGGGAGAACTTAATAATATGAAACTAACCTGAGCGCTATCTCGAACTGCCCAGTAGCGACATGATCGTGCGCAGTGCGGAGCTTGCCCGACAGCGCCACGGGAGAACTTAATAATATGAAACTAACCTGAGCGCTATCTCGAACTGCCCAGTAGCGACATGATCGTGCGCAGTGCGGAGCTTGCCCGACAGCGCCACGGGAGAACTTAATAATATGAAACTAACCTGAGCGCTATCTCGAACTGCCCGGTAGCGACATGATCGTGCGCAGTGCGGAGCTTGCCCGACAGCGCCACGGGAGAACTTTATAATATGAAACTAACCTGAGCGCTATCTCGAACTGCCCAGTAGCGACATGATCGTGCGCAGTGCGGAGCTTGCCCGACAGCGCCACGGGAGAACTTAATAATATGAAACTAACCTGAGCGCTATCTCGAACTGCCCAGTAGCGACATGATCGTGCGCAGTGCGGAGCTTGCCCGACAGCGCCACGGGAGAACTTAATAATATGAAACTAACCTGAGCGCTATCTCGAACTGCCCAGTAGCGACATGATCGTGCGCAGTGCGGAGCTTGCCCGACAGCGCCACGGGAGAACTTAATAATATGAAACTAACCTGAGCGCTATCTCGAACTGCCCAGTAGCGACATGATCGTGCGCAGTGCGGAGCTTGCCCGACAGCGCCACGGGAGAACTTAATAATATGAAACTAACCTGAGCGCTATCTCGAACTGCCCAGTAGCGACATGATCGTGCGCAGTGCGGAGCTTGCCCGACAGCGCCACGGGAGAACTTAATAATATGAAACTAACCTGAGCGCTATCTCGAACTGCCCAGTAGCGACATGATCGTGCGCAGTGCGGAGCTTGCCCGACAGCGCCACGGGAGAACTTAATAATATGAAACTAACCTGAGCGCTATCTCGAACTGCCCGGTAGCGACATGATCGTGCGCAGTGCGGAGCTTGCCCGACAGCGCCACGGGAGAACTTTATAATATGAAACTAACCTGAGCGCTATCTCGAACTGCCCAGTAGCGACATGATCGTGCGCAGTGCGGAGCTTGCCCGACAGCGCCACGGGAGAACTTAATAATATGAAACTAACCTGAGCGCTATCTCGAACTGCCCAGTAGCGACATGATCGTGCGCAGTGCGGAGCTTGCCCGACAGCGCCACGGGAGAACTTAATAATATGAAACTAACCTGAGCGCTATCTCGAACTGCCCAGTAGCGACATGATCGTGCGCAGTGCGGAGCTTGCCCGACAGCGCCACGGGAGAACTTAATAATATGAAACTAACCTGAGCGCTATCTCGAACTGCCCAGTAGCGACATGATCGTGCGCAGTGCGGAGCTTGCCCGACAGCGCCACGGGAGAACTTAATAATATGAAACTAACCTGAGCGCTATCTCGAACTGCCCAGTAGCGACATGATCGTGCGCAGTGCGGAGCTTGCCCGACAGCGCCACGGGAGAACTTAATAATATGAAACTAACCTGAGCGCTATCTCGAACTGCCCAGTAGCGACATGATCGTGCGCAGTGCGGAGCTTGCCCGACAGCGCCACGGGAGAACTTAATAATATGAAACTAACCTGAGCGCTATCTCGAACTGCCCAGTAGCGACATGATCGTGCGCAGTGCGGAGCTTGCCCGACAGCGCCACGGGAGAACTTAATAATATGAAACTAACCTGAGCGCTATCTCGAACTGCCCAGTAGCGACATGATCGTGCGCAGTGCGGAGCTTGCCCGACAGCGCCACGGGAGAACTTAATAATATGAAACTAACCTGAGCGCTATCTCGAACTGCCCAGTAGCGACATGATCGTGCGCAGTGCGGAGCTTGCCCGACAGCGCCACGGGAGCGCCACGTGACGGCGCCACAAAGTACGTCGTGTTGTCGTCGCCGCCGTCGATGTCCGCTGGGAGACAAATATTGTTTATTAAATACCATAACACTTGTAGCCAAGGGCCCTAGTATTACTTAAGGTGGAAGCTCCACGGGAGCCCGCGAAATTCAAATTTTCTTACGTTCTTTTGCAA
Organism: Xestia xanthographa; assembly: GCA_905147715.2. Lineage (NCBI taxonomy): Eukaryota > Metazoa > Arthropoda > Insecta > Lepidoptera > Noctuidae > Xestia > Xestia xanthographa. The sequence continues at coordinate 7,700,104 of LR990664.1, read as the reverse complement.
TTACAGAATTCCACCCTGTATATGTGTTGTTACTAGCTAGTTTTTAAATACTTTAAATTGTAATCTGTGGAGAACGTTGTGGGTAGCATAATTGTTTAAAAATTTAATATGTAAATTTTTGTTATGAATTCTTATTGTGCTACTGTTTGTTTTTCCTTAAATAAATAAATAAATTTGCAGGTCAGCGTCAGGTTGTATGTTGAATAAAATATAGTAGCGCAATTAACACGTATGTAGTTACAGAATAGGCTTGTCAACTGAAAAAATCTAATTAGTCCGTCAGTTAGATTATCAAAAAATATTTGACACGTATTTTTACTTTTATTACGCAAACCAAAATTGACGAAGATATGACGCTTTTAAAATTCTCAATACGTCACGCCTTGGTATAATTTTTGCTAGTTCTGACGTCACAAGCCCCCACTCCCGAGTTTTGATGCGTTTTTTTTTTGTCAATATTCATTGAGTTACAAAACAAAAAATACGTGTCCATTATTTTCCAATACTCTAAACTGACGGACTAAATAGATTTGTAATTTATTAATGGTGGAAACTAGCATATCATAATCATTAAAACCATTAATAACAACCCTTAAGGGTTGTGATTATTTTAAGGTTGAAGATAAGTTTAAGGTTAATTTAACCCCATTCAATAACAATTTCATGAAAAGTCGTTTCCACTTTAACAGTAATAACAGCCGTTTACCGTACTACGCAAAGCATACGTTTAGCGATCAGTGGTCGCAACGGGTTACTGGATTGTGTTGGCCAGCCGTAAGCTGGCAATCGAGCTAAAATGTTGCATCTGAGTAGACTGTGAGACGACTCAGGCATAGTTATAAAAAAACCGGCCAAGTGCGAGTTGAACTCGCGTGGAGAGGGTTCCGTACTATTGATAGAATTCTTATAGGTTTTCCTGTAATCTACAAGCAATGAACTATATTTTGTATGTTTCTTTTTTTCAAAATTTTAGACTCAGTAGTTTCGGAGATCAGGGGGGGGGAATGGTAAATTTTCGTCTTCCTTCATGAATAAAATCAAAACTATTTTATTTTACAATAATAACAAAACTATATTTCAGATCCTCATAACGAGTCTTTTAATTTGATGTATGACACACTAAGGACTGCAAAACTTTTTTTAAAATTTCCTAATTTATCCCCATTTAGAGGGGATAATTTAGGAAATTTATAAAAAAGTAGACCCTTATTTATAAAAACAATATCACTACTACTAGTACTTTGCACATCTGTGTTTGGGTCACAGGATTACACCATCCTACCAATTTTCACCTGATTTGGTCCAGTCGATTCGGAGCAAATTGGCTGTGACAGACAGACGTACAGACAGACAGACGCACGAGTGATCCTATAGGGGTTCCGTTTTTTAGGGTTCCGTACCCAAAGGGTAAAAACGGAACCCTATTACTAAGACTTCGCTGTCTGTCCGTCTGTCTGTCACCAGGCTGTATCTCATGAACCGTGACAGCTAGACAGTTGAAATTTTCACAGATGATGTATTTCTGTTGCCGCTATAACAACAAATACTAAATATTCAATGGTACGGAACCCTTCGTGTGCGAGTCCGACTCGCACTTGACCGGTTTTTCATTTTTTGTACGAAACCCTAGACAAACGAAACAGCTAGAATGATGATGGATGTTGGACACTGGCCTGTTCTCTGTGAGAAAGTGCAGATAGCATTCCACTGCGTGGGCCAGGTCATGTTGCAGTTCTTGAATATCACAATATAGTCATTAGGAAGAAGGAGAAATTTACAATCATTAGTACATTGTTCACCGAGAGGAGAAAGTGACCGATTACCGTCGAGGGTGTCGTTTGAAACAACTTAACTTTAAAACACCCGAGATCGGGAATCGCACTTTTTCTCGAGTGATACATAGTGCTTTATACTACACCTACGAGGAAAATAAATTCTACGAAAACTGAATCCTCAAACAACACACAAATTGGAAATGGCGCCAATGGCGTCTGCAATTTTCACATGTTCTTTTTTCAAATTGTTTATCCTGCCGCCGCAGGGTCGCACTGCCAGCCCGACACCATCCAACACACAGCTAGTGGCCAGTGTCATTTTGCGAACTCGGAGACAAAAACTCACTGTAAAAACTTTTTGGCTTTTGATATTTAGGTTACCGGCGCATAGTCTTACCCAAAATTAAAAAAGAAAAACCACGTAAGAAATGGATTTTCATACACTTTTCTCTCCCGCTCAGATGCGTTTTCTCCCCGCATATTTGTTCGATATGCAATGACGTACTTTCTACCGTAAATTTGATAAAGTATCAACCCAAGTAACACAGGAAGCATTTTAACTAACGAATAGTAAACCTATTTAGAACTTAAGGTCCGTATAAACTCTTATTTGAGTTCACCGAGCATCTTGACACTTTATATTGGTATTTCAAAACCATTATGATGCTTTACAATGTATAACGGTTGCATAATGGCATATCAAAATGCTTTTGTAAAGCCTTTAGTTTGAGGGCAGCAAACCACAAGGCAGCTGTATAGCTTTCAGCTGTTTTAGTGCGTTTGGATCTACAATAGCATTTTTAAGTAGTACGATAATGCCTATTGCCGCTTAATAGCATAAACTTGTACCATTATAATGCACCGTAAATCCGTTACACAGCTTTGAGCTATTTTTAGTGCCCTTTGTTGTGTAATAGCATCAGCGTGAATCAATGTAATGCTTGCATTTATAGAGATCAACTGAGTCCTGTTGTACAGCTAAAAGGTCTTTAATCAAATATACGTGAGTTATTGTAATGCGTAAAGCTGTTTAAACATTAATTTTACTGTATTCGTAAAACCATTTGTCGGCCATATTGGGGAAAAGCACATATTTATATGATCAACAAAACAATAGCAATTTTTAGGGTGGATTTTTTATTTTAATTTCTTCTTGATTTTGAACTACGGTCGTCCGGGGTCCAACCATGCCAGGTCATTCGAATCTGTGTCTGGTTTTTCTTCATTATGGATAATTTAAGTCTACTGGTATACCGGTGAACCCTTAGAGAACTACTTTATAGACAATGGCATTACAGTGGCACATCAAAAGTCTTCTCTCTGGCCTCTAGCTTAATAATTGTTCACGTGTGAGTATTGATACTGCCGGCGGCATTAATTAGCATTTTTAAAGGCTCACCTGGCTGCATATAGATTGACACCATTTTGTAAATATTTTATAACCAAAAAATATTAACATTCGGACCTATTTATAAAAGCAATAGACCTCTAGCATAATAATATAACTTTATTTAATACTGGCAAACCAATAATATTATGTTAATTATGCAAAATTCTATACTAGGAATACACAATTGTTTTGGGCATTTCACACATATTTTTATATCACAACTTATATGAAAACCACAAAATATCGAAGGCGCGTGAAAATTTTCAATGAAACTTATATAGACATTTACAGTAAACTACATTGCGAATAATATTTGAAGGCATAAAATAAGAAAAGAGTCAAAAACGTATCCAGTATTGTAGGGGTTTTTGATCACGCCTACACTTGGATGATAAAAGATATGTGACTGCTGATATTGATATTGGCAGAAAGATCGCGTAATAAATGATAACGACACAACTTCCTGTGCTAAGTATTTTAATTGACACTTATTGATAGAAATGATAAAGTGCAGTGATACATAATGCTACAGTTACAATATAAATACTATGAAAAGGTGCTGACGCTCGCGGCGGCGCAAATTATGTATATAAAACTAAATTAAACCTGTACAGTTGTCTGTACAAGTATTATAATTTTTGTTTTGATGCAAACAAATATGGTGTCATTCACTCAGTTTTAACCGTCTTCGTCCATAATGTATTGCTAGACAAATTAGTTAAGTTACAACGTTAATTGTATTATAACATCAAGTACCGTAGTATTAGAGATGTTTTTGCAATGATGTAGGGTTTATTTAAGTTCTAACTGTGAACACTTAGATAGCCTCAATCATTCTTTTAGAACAATCTAATGCTAGTGTAATGCAATTAACATCTTCATTATCAATAATATTGCTAATATAATGTTTCTGTAATGCGATTGGCAACTTCATTGACCATAATAATGTTTATTTAATGCAAATCGCAACTTATTTGGTCACACTAATGCTAATGTAATGCGCCTGTAATGCAATTAAACAACTAATTGTGAACTTATTGATGATCTAAAGCCGTATAATTTGTGCCCAAATAAGCATTACAGTAGCCGTATAAACGTTTGTAATGCTATCGTAGAACTAACTTAAAATGCGAAAACGATACAGAAATGCTGTAAGTCGGCCGATATACTGCTTTGATGTGTTACTTGGGAAGGTACTTTCCAAGCAGGTGTAGTATAAAAAAATAACCAGGTACATACCAGAGACCGGCGCGAGTTCCTCCGGCAGTTCCAAGTCTTCATCACCGACGTCCCATCCGCCGTCATCACAGGCGTCTTCCATCTTTTCTTCACCTTCATCACCTCCCTGAACAAAAACGTTTTTGTCAAGACTAGTTAAAGATGAGCAGAGGTTATCGTATTTACACTAAACTACGCCTTTTGAAAAATCTCACGTGAGATTTAGAGGGGGGTGAGGGGGTCAAGTCAAGCCAAATTTCACGATATCTCATAAAGGGGGTAGGGGGGTAAAATCGGCAAAATTGCCTCTCATAATTAATGGACGCCCTCTTAGGGGCCGCCTGCACGAGTGAGAAACTCGCGGCGATATTATCGTCCTTGCCACGTTTTACTATACACTCTCTTTTGGGCCGTCTCCACAAGCGAGAGAAGCGATATTTTCGTATAGAAATGCGTCAAATCACCGCGATTCTTTCGCTTGTGGAGGCGGTCCCTCAGTAATAGGGTCCCCTTTTGGTACGGAACCCTAAAAATGGAGAACTGGAAAATGGAGAAATGTAGCCGTTTAGGTGTCGTGTACTGACTTGATTCTCTTCCAGCTCTTCGTCGTCGTCTCCCCAGGCGCCGCCCGCCTCCAGCGGCTCCACGTCATCGACGGGCGCGTCAGTAGCGCCGGACGCCGCGCCGCCTGCGCGTGCGCCGCCCGCTACCTCGAAGAAACTCCTGTGGAACAACACCAGCTTTTGTAACAATCGGCCTATGAAATGAAATGATATTTATTTTTGCAAGTAGGTTTTAACAAACACTTTTACACGTCATTTTTTAAATACTAGATGAGGCCAGTGTTTCGTACCTGACTAGAAACAGCCGAAACAAACTCAGAGGTCTCTTTTGAGGTCCAGACATAATCTTGCTCAATTCACATGAGGACTATGCAGATTAGTGTCGGAGATGGTCTTTTGAAGAAAAAACCACACATATTTGTGTGGTTTAGTCAATGCAAGTATGATTTCCCCGCACTGCTCGATAGGCACTTTTATTGCAACCTTCTTTAAATTAAGTCCTTTTATTAAGTTTGCCGCATACATACCGTAACAAATACACTGCATAATGTAAATGTATTTGGAAACATAAAAAATGATTTTTATATCTGAGCCACCACAAAAAAAATTGATCGCGAGGACATAATTTAATTTTCAAAATATTAATGTTAATTGCAAAAGAAAAACGCGCGGCGTTTTGGCGACATTTGAAAAAAAGAAAGAATAAAAAAGTTTTTATTTGTCTCGCACAGGACAAACAATGGTTCAATTAACAATAAAACAAAAATAACTAATAAAATAAAAACAATGGTCCTGTACGAAGCAAAAAGGTGAATCCCACCGTGCTTTAAAATAAAAAAGTCGCATCGCTGGTATTCTGATAGGCACCATTTTGAGACGAATTTACGAAAACAAGGACGCACTGATTACCCTAACTTATGTAAGTGTTGCTTTACTACATGCCAGGGACTGCCCTGCAGGCTTAGTCAAGTTGACAATCTGCAATCGTCAACGCTAGTAGAAAACTAATCAAATGTATGGGAATGACATCATCTCAACGTTAAATCACGTGATCAACACAAAATCAAAAAGCATTTATTGGCCTTTTTTTAGCATTTTTTGTAGGCCAGTTACAGGCACTTTTGAATTTTCAAAATTAAAATTAAAACAAAAAGAACACAAACAAATAGAAAATTTGTAGACAAGTTTACATCATTCAAAATGATAGAATAGAATGTTATCGTTTCTACAATGTTGATCGCTATACTCTTTGGTAGGAACGCTCACCATAGACTAAAGTGTAGGTTTTGTCTACAGACATTAGAGAACGAGCGACCGACTCAGTCGTGTCAACTTGGCTACCAATTTAGCGCTTTCTACAATCGCTTACACCGAGGCGTTTACGATTGTAGAAAGAGAATCGATATGAAACTTTTGTAACTTGGCTAGGCCGATAGAAAACCCCCATGCCTCAGAAAGCACATGAAAATGACTTTCGTTTTATACTATTCATAGACTAATAAAATTACTGTTACTTACTTTGAAACCGCCAACAAAGGCCAGTTGGGTTGCATATTGTGTACAGGTAGCGGTGGTCTCAGCAGCTGTGCGTCGGGGTTCGGCTCCGGGATGGGCAGGTTGGCGGCTTCCAGCATAGCCTTCAGCTGTTCAGCCTCTTCGATTTGCTTGTGGTTTATAGCTGTCAGGTAGGCCAGGGATATCTAGGAAACGGAAATATTTAGAGTGGTTGGACCTTAAACCTGGTGACGATTTGGTCACAGCTAATAGCCAAGGGGGTGGCTCTATATTCGAATGTCGACAATGACCAATTTCAATGGTGTAGTGTGAGTCAGAAATAACATAACGTCGCGCGTGTAATCTGCGCGGTATCTTCTCGTCCAACTTACCGCAGTGTCTCAAGACGAAAGTCTATGACCAATGTGAGTTGCAAGTGATTACATACGGGACCGTAACGTGGCCGCTCACAATGGGCCTCATCAGAAGGCTTAAAGTCACCCAAAGGGCAATGGAGAGGGCTATGCTTGGAGTTTCCTTGCGCGATCGAATTAGAAATGAAGACATCCGCAAGAGAACCAAGGTTACCGACGTAGCCCGAAGAATTGCCAAACTTAGGCAGAGGGCAGGGCACATTGCTCGCAGAACGGATGGCCGATGGGGCCGAAAAGTTCTGGAGTGGCGACCGCGAACCGGAAGACGTTGCGTTGGAAGGCCTCCTACTAGATGGAGCGAAAAATAAGCCTGATCAAGTCTTGAATCATCATCTATCGTGATCTTCAACATTTTTTGTAATGAAAAACGATACATGGTTTATTTGTTTTGGTTCGTACGAAGAGATATTAGGGAAAGAGCAATGACCGCTATTCTCATCTGAACTAGCACCAACTGTAGATTCTCACTGTTCGCGCAACCGCTCCGCGCAGCGTGGTGGTAAAATAACAATAACGTCATGTAATATGTGGGCCTAATCTGCTTTATTGTAAGCACAACACATAACACAATAACTTGACGACAACTGTTCGGTGAAGGTCTGTTATCTGAAGGAGAGAACGGATAGGTGGTAGGTCTGCAGCAACGGAATGAGGTCCTAGCTCTAGACCTACCACCTATCCTCACGAGTATCTTGGGAGCATATCGGCCTACTCAGTGTAAACTATAGATGTTCAGGAATAATCAAAAAATGGCTGCTTCGCCAGTCGAATAAATTAACGTGACACATGCACTGCGCACCGCGACCCGTGTCGCACACCACACCGGAAGTAGGAAATCAGTCGCTCGCGGCGACGCGCGCTAGTGACGCGCCACGCGAATAGTGTTGTTCCAAATAGTAATAATAGGGTATATGTATGTTTTTTTTTTTATCTCTCTAAACAAAGCGTATTAACATCATAAATAGCAAAGTGAAAATATTTTTAGGGTTCCGTACCCAAAGGGTAAAAACGGAACCCTATTACTAAGACTTCGCTGTTTGCCCGTCTGTCCGTCTGTCTGTCACCAGGCTGTATCTCATGAACCGTGACAGCTAGACAGTTGAAATTTTTACAGATGATGTATTTCTGTTGCCGCTATAACAACAAATACTAAAAATAGAATAAAATTAATATTTAGGCTCCCATACAACAAATGTTTTTTTTTGCTGTTTTGTCTAATGTATAGATAATGGTACGGAACCCTTCGTGCGCGAGTCCGACTCGCACTTGGCCGGTTTTTTTTTAATATCTATAAAAAATAATAAGTTATAAGCATTTGAAACTGCTGATTAGACAGAGAGATCCGATACAGCGAATAACGTCATTCGCTGCATCGACGTACAAAATCCATACTAAATTCCGTTTATCTAGAAAGAGATAGAAACAAAAGTTTAAATGGTTATAACTTTTGTATTGTTTGGCCGATTTATGTATTGTTTTCGCTTTTTGTCATTATTTTTATGTTACTTTAACATTCCGTATCGAACAAAAAAATAGGAAATTTATGCATATTTTCTATTGCATGAACACTCACCTGGCCAGCATTCTTGAGCAGCCTGATGGTCTCCCGAGTGTCTCCCAGCAGCAAGGCGCCCTGGAACTGCGCCGACACGTCCTTGCGTATTCCCTATTGCATGAACACTCACCTGGCCAGCATTCTTGAGCAGCCTGATGGTCTCCCGAGTGTCTCCCAGCAGCAAGGCGCCCTGGAACTGCGCCGACACGTCCTTGCGTATTCCCTATTGCATGAACACTCACCTGGCCAGCATTCTTGAGCAGCCTGATGGTCTCCCGAGTGTCTCCCAGCAGCAAGGCGCCCTGGAACTGCGCCGACACGTCCTTGCGTATTCCCTATTGCATGAACACTCACCTGGCCAGCATTCTTGAGCAGCCTGATGGTCTCCCGAGTGTCTCCCAGCAGCAAGGCGCCCTGGAACTGCGCCGACACGTCCTTGCGTATTCCCTATTGCATGAACACTCACCTGGCCAGCATTCTTGAGCAGCCTGATGGTCTCCCGAGTGTCTCCCAGCAGCAAGGCGCCCTGGAACTGCGCCGACACGTCCTTGCGTATTCTCTATTGCATGAACACTCACCTGGCCAGCATTCTTGAGCAGCCTGATGGTCTCCCGAGTGTCTCCCAGCAGCAAGGCGCCCTGGAACTGCGCCGACACGTCCTTGCGTATTCCCTATTGCATGAACACTCACCTGGCCAGCATTCTTGAGCAGCCTGATGGTCTCCCGAGTGTCTCCCAGCAGCAAGGCGCCCTGGAACTGCGCCGACACGTCCTTGCGTATGCCCTATTGCATGAACACTCACCTGGCCAGCATTCTTGAGCAGCCTGATGGTCTCCCGAGTGTCTCCCAGCAGCAAGGCGCCCTGGAACTGCGCCGACACGTCCTTGCGTATTCCCTATTGCATGAACACTCACCTGGCCAGCATTCTTGAGCAGCCTGATGGTCTCCCGAGTGTCTCCCAGCAGCAAGGCGCCCTGGAACTGCGCCGACACGTCCTTGCGTATTCCCTATTGCATGAACACTCACCTGGCCAGCATTCTTGAGCAGCCTGATGGTCTCCCGAGTGTCTCCCAGCAGCAAGGCGCCCTGGAACTGCGCCGACACGTCCTTGCGTATTCCCTATTGCATGAACACTCACCTGGCCAGCATTCTTGAGCAGCCTGATGGTCTCCCGAGTGTCTCCCAGCAGCAAGGCGCCCTGGAACTGCGCCGACACGTCCTTGCGTATTTCGGCGATCTTCATCATCTTGCGCAGCTTGTCCAGGTTGCCGGTGATGAGGTACAGGAACGACAGCTTGTCGAAGTTCTTCGTGCGCTGGTAGCACATTTCTACGATCTGAAACAAAAAAAAAAACCGTTTAAAACGATCATTCTCAGAAGATCCATTAGCCAGATCGATGATAGACATATTGAAAATTGTTTTTCTCATTTGGATCCTGATTTCAAGATTTGGATCTACTGAGAAGGATCATTCTCAGAAGATCCATTGGCCAGATCCATGATGAATCTAGTGAGAGAATTGTTTTTCTCATTGGATCCTGATTCCAAGATAAGGATTTACTGAGATTTTTTTTTTCTCAAAAGACCCATTAGCCAGACCCATGATGGATCTTATTCGAAATTTGTTTTAATAACGTAGAAGTCATAATCTACCTAGTTTTTTCCCAATAGGCTAGTTTCCTCCATAAAAAAATTGCAAATCTATTTAGTCCGTCAGTTCAGAGTATTGGAAAATAATGGACACGTATTTTTAGTTTTTGTAAAACAATGAATATTGACAAAGATAACACGCATCAAATCTCGGGAGTGGGGGCTCGTCACGTCAGAACGCACTAAAAATTATAGCACGGCGTGACGTATTGAGAATTTTAAAAGCGTCGTATCTTCGTTAATTTTGGTTTACAGAACAAAAGAAAAAATACGGGTCAAACATTTTTTGATAATCTAACTGACGGACTAATTAGATTTTTTCAGTACACAAGCTTTTAAGTTAGGGTCGGTTTCCAGCCGGATGCAGCTGAATACCAGTATTTTACATAGAGCGACAGGCTATCTGACCTCCACAACCGAGTTTGTAAAGGGTAGGTAATACGAGACCCGTTGGTAAGACTGGTTATTGGACTTCCGAGCCACTGACTACCTGTAAGGACTGTCGAAGATCTAGAATTGACAGCCGGGACCAACGGCTTAACTTGCTTACGAGGCACGGAGAAAACTTGGTATGCAGTGGGTGATCACTCATCCACGGATCTACCTATCAACCGATAAAAAGATATACCTGATGGTTGCCAGTAGCGAGGGCGGCGTTGGCCAGCTTGTCCCAGGCGGCCGGCTCGTCCAGACTCTTGGCGGCCTCCAGCGCCACGTCGATGTTGCCGCACTGCAGCGCCAGGGAGAGTCTAGTGCGGGCGTCCTTCACGAAGTGTAGCGCTACTTCTGGGTAACCTGTTGTACGGAAATGGGATCTGTAGTAAAGCTGTTGGAAACTGAAATTCGGTTAGCAAAGAAAATCACGTGTCTTTCCGAAACCATCCCACCGATTTCAATGAATTTTTGTGAATGTTTGGCGTCGAGCGGAATCTCACCCAATCTCACGAAGGAGAGGGTGGGGGTCTCGGAAAATATCAAGTAATTTTTTTTCCTGCAAGAAACAGTGTAAGTAACATTGTGAGAAAACTGGGTTTAATTAAGTATATTGATACTTGGGCAAATTAGGTTTTATTTGAATAAATCCAGCGCAATCAAGCACATACTGCACATATTAACGTATTTACACTATAAACCTATGCATTTTGATTAAGTGGTTAAGTCAAATCTCACGACATCTCACCAGCGGGGGAGGGGGTTCTGAAAAATCAACAAACCAACTGACATAATTATTAAATGCCCCCCTAATATTATGAAAGTCGTAATGTTACCTTTCTCCTGCAAGTAAGCGATGATACTCTGTCCCACCAGCTTGGCGGTGCGGACCATGTGCAACACTTGGTCGTACTGACGAGTCACCAGGGCCAACTTGAACCTGCCGACGGTAAGTTTTATAAGATTTTATTGTGTCTCTATAGTTAAAAAAGAAAACATTATTTTATACTACACCTGCTTGGAAAAACCTTGATACTTTATCAAATTTACGGTAGAAAGTACGTCATTGCATATCGAACAAATATGCGGGGAGAAAACGCATCTGAGCAGGAGAGAAAAGTGTATGAAAATCCATTTCTTACGTGGTTTTTCTTTTTTAATTTTGGGTAAGACTATGCGCCGGTAACCTAAATATCAAAAGCCAAAAAGTTTTTACAGTGAGTTTTTGTCTCCGAGTTCGCAAAATGACACTGGCCACTAGCTGTGTGTTGGATGGTGTCGGGCTGGCAGTGCGACCCTGCGGCGGCAGGATAAACAATTTGAAAAAAGAACATGTGAAAATTGCAGACGCCATTGGCGCCATTTCCAATTTGTGTGTTGTTTGAGTTTTTTATTTTCCTCGTAGGTGTAGTATAAAGCACTATGTATCACTCGAGAGAAAGTGCGATTCCCGATCTCGGGTGTTTCAAACGACACCCTCGACGGTAATCGGTCACTTTCTCCTCTCGGTGAACAATGTACTATTATTTTCAATGCGTAAGTGATTTTCATTTTTTGACCTTTTAGGTGATCTGTAAATTAAATATGATGGAAATTTTTAAGGCCCGCATAGATAACATTACTTCACATCACGCCAGTAATCCCCGAAGGGTGAGGCAAAGGTGTACAATGGGGAAGACCGTTAAAAGCTAATTGTAGATGATATCGATTAGGGCCACGCGCCAAAATATCCTTGTACAACTATGTGAGTTTTCTATCGCATAACAGGCGTTGAGTTAAAACACTCTACAAGTAATTTTTTTAAGTGTAGCTAAGTAGCTATACAGGGTGTAATAGAACTCATCCCTAAGCCGTCAACCAAGCATTCTGTATCTGTACATCAAACTAAGTAACTTTATGCAAAAATTATTGCTGGTGAATGACTTTTTTTTGGGGTGAAAAATCATATTTTGTTACCACAAAATATGATTTTTATGAACTGAATGAAACGCACTTAAAACATTGTGCTGATGGATGGAATGATCGCAATGACGGGGATAACAAGTATCTTTCGGCTTCGTTAAGAGGTGTTTAACACCCTTTATAGTCGACCTAGTCGAACTTTTATACCATACCATACAATTTAAATAGCGGTGACAAAAATGACACATCAGCGACGTAATTCAGTAAAATCATTTTCAACTCAACTCAGAAATCTGATAAGGTTGATGAACGTACCTGTATTCCGTAGGGTCAATGTTGAGCACCTTGGGGCGACACTCGCGGTCGAGACACACGACGCGGGCGCCGCTGTCACTCGCTAGCACCTTCACTGCGTACACGGGGACGTCTAGTGTGCGGATTATGCCGTAGTCGCTGTGGGAGAGAGAGAGGGAGAATAAGTAAAGGGAATATCCTGAAATACCTGAATTTGTTGTAAAAATGCGGAAAATATCGTGAGGAAAGTTTTGAGTATGACTGTGGATGGATATATGAGTAGAGGAAGACCGAAGAAACGATGGATGGACTGGTTGAAGAATGATATGGCAAGAATAGAAGTGTCTGATGAGATGACGAAAAAAATGAATCATCAAAATCGGTTCACCCAGTCGAAAGTTCTGAGGTTATTATTGTTATAAACTGTTCGACACAAATGTAAATTTGTTGAAGAATAATAAATAAATAAATAACAAACATTAAAAAAAAACATCGTTTTTTTTAATTCGGTTAAAAATAGAGAAGTATGGAAGATAATGATGATGACCTGAATTTGTTGTAATAATCATTAATACATTGATCATCAATCTTATTAAGACTAACGTCACAGATAATATAATACTTCGTCAAACGTCACAAATAATATAATACATCGTCTAACTAACGTCTACAGATTTCCTGGGAAAAGTATGCCCTTCAGGAATCATCGCCTTTCTTCGGATATTTAAAACGTTTGATGATGCGATTTAATGCGATGACGCGAGCTGTTACAATCATGGAAGTACTTCTTCTTCTTAGCGTGTCGATGGCAAATATTTATTAAATGTGTTTGGCCCAAAATTCAGCAAGAAAGTAAGTAAGGAAGTACTTATCTATTTGTATTTTCATGATTATGAAATTATACAATAACAATCTTCAACGCAATTCCAAAAATCTCAAAAGTCCCAGTTTAAGATTTTTGGAATTGCGATCTGCGAAAAGAATAGATAACATGACGAACGTGCAATGATAGTGCCATACTACAAGGCATTCCTAGACAAAAGTTAAAAAAAAAGATCTCTGAGGGAGGTTACTCTCGGTGCAAAGTTCTTATTCTTTATTGCACACAAAATTAAAAGATAATACACACAATTACAATATATAGCTTACTAGCTGACGTCCCGCGGTTTCACCCGCGTAGTTCCCGTTCCCGTGGGAGTACGGGAATAAAATATAGCCTATAGCACTCACGAATAATGTAGCTTTCTACCAGTGAAACAATTTTTAAAATTGGTTCTTTACTTCCAGAGATTACCCCTACATACAAACTTACAAACAAATGTTACCTCTTTATAATATTAGTATAGATGTACAACGTCGAGCTTAACCCAGAATAATGATTGAGTTTTCTTTTTGGGACAAGCCCGCCACACTATTCCCAAACCACTGTAACTCCTGAAAGCCAGAATCAACAGTGGCGACCACCAGAAAAGCGCCGAGACAATGAAGCTCGACGAAGTGCCACAGAATGAATTTAACTGTCTTGGATCCCGCAACAAAATTAATCACAAAAGTATAGCGGAGGAGTAGGAAAAAACCGTAATTTCCACTTCACCCCATATCAGCAGGAGACAGAACGAAACAAGGCCAATAGGCACAAAGGGACGTTCACAACTGGGATAGGCCCAGTTGCCTAGCACCACGGATAAAAATATAGACATTAATGGGTCCTAAGTTGTGAGCTGTTATATTTGATTCCAATAATAGGTATGGCAAAAACGCTTGAACGCTCGGAAATTTGTTCAATTTTGTACAAGGTCTGTGTAGTAAATAACTCTGGATGTAACCTGTACACTATCCAACATAATATTGCGTTCATTCTGCCAAAAACTGCGCTCCCATAAAATGTGATGTGCTGATTGTTCATATTCGCAGTCAGATATGGAACATTCACAAAAAGGCGAGTCAACAAGATTGAAGGAAAATAATTTACTCTTAGTTGGATTGGTTGGGTTTTCTTATAGCAAACCTTACGTCGTGATAATTCGGACACACGAAGATAACCGAAGCGCATAACTATTCTGGTTTCACTGCAGTTGACTTACCCATCCTTACAGCAGTACTTGATATGGTTGGCCGTGGTGTATATGAAGACGGGCTGCGGCGTGGAGTCGTCGAAGGCGCCGGACTTGACCCGGGCGCCCTCGGTGACCGTGCACAGCTGCTCCAGCTTCTTGCTGCAGAGCGTCACGCTGTGCTTGCCCAGCAAAGCCACCAGGGACATGTCCGCGTTCCAGATTGCGTAGCGGCATTTTGCGATTTTAACCTAGAAGAAAGATAGTTGAGTTAGAATGGCTCCAAAAATTTTCAAAGCCACGACGGTACACGTATTCAGATAGTTTTTCCGTTTAGTTTATTCAGTTTTTACGTAGTTTATGTGCAAAGAATTATCACATATTACAAAATATATAAATCAACAACTTTACAATCAACTTTAGAGTAGTCTTGAAAAGTCATAACACATGGTTGATTGAATCAATGTCAAGTAAGTAGCCATCTTATAAATACTGGATGTCATCATCACCATCTGCCTAGCATTTTTCTCCACTATGATGGGATCGGCTTCCAGTCTAACCGGATCCAACTGAATACTTCCACAACCCAGTTAATACTGGGTAATACGACACCACTTGGTAAGACTGGTTGTCAGACTTTTTTGGGCCACTGACTATCTGTAACGACTGTCGAAGATCTACAAATGACAGCCGGGACCAACTGCTAAACGTGCTTTCCGAGGCACGGAGGAAACTCGGTATCTAAGGATGGTCACCCATCCACAGACCAACCTAGGCAAGCACGGCTTAACCTAAAGATCAACCCGAGTGGCTCTTATTATTTAGCCACGGGCTCCTCCTCCTTAGAAATACTGGATGTGATGACATAATTTTATAACAATTCATTATATTGCATTCGTTTCTGGCCATTTTTTGAGATCATACTTACACTCTCGACCATCCTGACGACGTGTAAGTCCTCATACACGTAGGTATATACTGAAAGCTAAAGATACTCACAGAAGCAACGGTCCTCTTCTGCTGCACGTCCAGCAACTGTACGGCGTCGGCATCTCTCAGCAGTAGCATGCCGGTGCCCGCGTACATTATCTCTTCACAAGTCGGGGTGGAGATCTTTTTCGATACTTCGTTCTTCAGGTTTTTGATGACCAGCTGTAAATCACAAAAAGTATGAGTGTTTATAGTTTGGATACATTTACAGAAGAATATAATTTTTCAGCGCAATACTGTGTAAACTTTTGCCATTTCATTAATATATTTTTTTCTCTTTTACTCGTGGATATGAAAGATGAATGGATTGTGTGAGGAATGATATGAAAGGCAAAAGAAGTACATGATGCTATGACGTGTTGCGCCGACCCCAAATAGAATGGTAAAAGGGCAGGAAGATGAAGATGCCTCAAGTTAATTGGTAAGTTTAAGGCAGATTCACATAATAAAAAAAGTAATTAAAAAAATTAAAAAACCCGACTGCGTAAAAAATAACTAATAATTTTAAATAACAACTGAAAACAATACAACAAGTTCAGGAGACAGGACATATTGACTGCAACTGTCGGGATCCATTAAATAATCTAAACTAAAACACATACACATCCAATATGGGTCCCGACAGTTGCAGTCAATATGTCCTGTCTCCTGAACTTGTTGTATTGTTTTCAGTTGTTATTTAAAATTATTAGTTATTTTCTTTTATTTTACACTTTTTAGTTACTTAGATATACCATTTTAAAATCCTCATAATGAGCCCTTTATCAAGCCGTTCAGGCTGCAGAGCGTGCCAAACATTTGAATTTTCGCCAGAAATCCGCCATTTTTTTTTAAATTATTATTTTGATATACCCAGTAACACTCACAATAAATACAAATCTAATGACATCTCTTAAGCTAAAATCCATCGAGCCGTTTAGGCTGCAGAGCGTGTCAAACATTTGAATTTAGCGGGTCCATATTGGCTCACCTAAAGTTCTTTACCCGAAATTATTATTCCTAATGATTTGTAATCCGAATGATCACTCTTCCTAAAGTTTTTCATCCTAAAGTTTTCATTCATACTATTTGTAGTGCTACCGGCGATGTTCATAACACTCATGTTTCCGAAAAATGTAATTAATAATATCATTAATGTGAATATATTTATTCTCCTACTGTTTTTTATCCTAACGCTTTTATCTCTAAACATAATTACCATAATATTTTCACTCATACTCAGAAAGAAACATTTACCAAGTGTAATAAAAAATATATGTGGGTAGAAGATGATATTTATAGTTTTAATTTGAGGGTATGATTATTATTTGGGGGTATGCTTTACATAACGTACTTATTACTATAACTATACCTGAGATAATTATGTCTAAAAAACCAACTGTTTAGAATGATTAAAGGTCGTTTCACTGATTTTTGTCTTAAATGAATGAAATTCAGGTCAGAGTGTCTCTCTTGCATCCAAGTCGATGGAGACCCGGTCGACGGAGCCCCGCTACGCGGGGCTCCTACTTTTGAATGGTTTATAAAAAAATAACCACGAAGGGTATGGCGGGGTCTATTCGCTCGCTTCGCTCGCTCATTCGACCCCGCCATACCCTTCTAACCTAATCTATCCGTGTCGGTGCCCCAAGTCAGTCTAAGCAAAACTAGTTTGTCATCAACCAACTCATTAAAATTTGGTGCTCAATTTACTAAATTTGGTGATCTATACTAATATTATAAAGAGGTAACATTTGTTTGTAAGTTTGTATGTTTGTAAGTTTGTATGTAGGAAGTAATCTCCGGAAGTAATGAACCAATTTTAAAATTTGTTTCACTGGTAGAAAGCTACATTATTCGTGAGTGCTATAGGCTATATTTTATTCCCGTGCTCCCACGGGAACGGGAACTACGCGGGTGAAACCGCGGGACGTCAGCTAGTCAATTGATATTTTAGGTGATAAATGTTAGTGGTCACAAAGTTAATTTTAGTGGTCATTATATTTTCCCCCCTATTATTTTGTATGGTACTATTATTCTTACATGTTGTACATGTTATGTGAAAATAAAGTTCCGCAAAATTAATGTAAATAATACTGATTATTATGAATAAAAAGAAATCTAAACAAAAAAGATGACATTGAATAATAGTGTAAAAAATGGTTATGTTGAGAAAATATAGGAAAAAAAATAAAAGTATAATAGATGTTTATTGCTACTGACATTATGAAGTTGAATGCTTCGGAATTATGAACATTAGAGACAGAGTAGTTAGGAATTGTGATTGTTAGGATGAAAAATGTTAGGAAGAACATTTTCGGATTTCCAATTTTCGGAGTTGAAAATTTAGGTGAACTTTGGCGCACCCGAATTTAGCGCCAAAAGTCCGCCATTTTTTTTTTTTAATATACTCAGTGTCACTCTCACTGTAAATACGAATCTAACGACACCTCTCATGCTAAAATCCATCGAGCCGTTCAGGCCACAGAGCGTGCCAAACAATTATACATACATACTTTCGAAAAACATAACCCTCCTTCTGGCGCAGTCGGGTAAAAATAGCAGTTCATTACAACAACAATCATAAAAAGCGATACAATAATTCTCGTCCATAAATTCGAAACGCCTGCCATACGGACATCGACGGTGATGGCAGCGGATCTTCGTACTATTACAGGACGATTATCAACTAATAATAAGTCAATCATAATAATCATCAGCCTATTAATGTTCCCACTGCTGGGACACAGGCCTCCTCTCTATGAGAGGGAATGGGCTATAATCCACCACGCGGGCCCAGTGCGGATTGGTAGATGTCACATGTCTTCGAATTTTTTGGTTCTAGGACATGCCGGTTTCCTCACGATATTTTCCTTCACCGTTTTGAGAGCAGTGGTGATGAAATAAATTACACAAAGTAATGCGTCTGCCTGGGTTCGAATCCACGACTTACTGTTTGTAAATCGGCGCCGCCACCACTGGGCTACCGTTACTCTCTCTGAACGCATACACCGATAAAATATGGAATATTGACACTCACTAGCAACTCTAAACACAGTTAAGATGAAGCTGATTGCTGTCAGTTAAAATGGTGAATGTAACCAACAAAAACTTGTACCACTCTTCCATTCGTGACGATGGGAGAATAAATTAATAATAATAAATAAATATGTGGACATTACACACAGCGTCATCTAGTGCCACGCAAAGCAATGAGGCTTGTGGCGTGGACACCATATAGTTGATATACTACGCAGATACTTTTTTTGTTTGTAAATACATACTTATTATCCATATATATATCTCTGCATTAGAACAAATGATCCTAAGCGCACAAAAATGTATCGATGTCATTATTCTAACGGAAAGTAATATATCAGAAAACAACAGTGTTTTGTATCAAATAAGTGGGTATAGAATGTACACAGCCTTGCGTAAGTCCCGAAGGGGTGGTGGCATTATAGTGTATGTGAATAATAAACATAAATGTAGCCTAATAAATGTAAAAACTATACACTTTGAAAGCTTATTCTGTACCGTCACCACCCAATCGAACTATACTGCCAACCTGTGTGCGGTATATCGACCTCCTAGCTCGAGTAAGATTCTATTTATTGACGAACTACAAACTTCACTACAAAAGTTCACTATAAACACAGAGTTATACGTATTGGGAGACACTAACATCGACTTAAAAACTGATAATCCTGTAAGACATAAATACAATAACATGTTATGTAGCATGGGCCTTGTGTGTGGGATCACTGAACACACCAGAATAGCAATATCTAACGGGAAAATGAGTAAATCTTGTATTGATCATATCTATGCGCGATCCCGTACACAAGACCTATTTACCGCGGCACTCGGTACCACACTGGCTGATCATCGCGCTGTGATGCTCGCATGTTCTGGCGCGCGTATACAGGTTGTTCCAAAATACAAGACCTGCATAAATAATCATCAACTGAGTAAATGTTTCGATGGAATCCAGTGGGAAAAAACGCAGGATATAAAATGTCCTTTAATCCTATATAATTTCATACATACACAGTTCAAGGAATGTTACAAAAAATCTGAATATAAAATCAAAATTAAAAGTAGTCCATCTCGTAGTAAAAATGAATGGATGAATAAAAAAATAATCAAAGCCTGTGAACATCGGGATAAATTATTCATGAAGTGGATAAAAGACTCCAATAACGTAGTCCTAAAACAAAAATACAATAAATCAAGAAACTATGTAAATATTATAATAAACAAAACTAAAAACAATAACATAAAATCAGAAATTATATCAAATAAGAATAATACTAGACAGCTGTGGCAAATTCTTAACCGAATTACAGGAAGAATAAAAAATTCTATTGATGATGCTATTCAGAATTCATTTATTAAAACTAACTTAACTTCTACAGATATTGCTAATAACTTTGCGCATACTTTCGATAAAAGCGTAAAGCTAATTATTCCTAAGTGCTCGAAACTATTGTTAAATAAAGCAGAGTACACAACTCCAGCGAATGTTACAATGCGTATAAAGCCCGCAGAGCCTGACTCAATTAAAAAAATTATAATGTCTTTGAACAATAATAAAGCCCCAGGAATAGATCGAATTAGAGCCATAGATATCAAAATGTTGGGCACGACAATCACCTCCGTGATTTCAAAATTAATTAATCTATGCATAATAACATCTAAATATCCATCTACACTTAAAACAGGGATAGTCAGACCGATTCACAAAAAGTGAAGCAGGCTGGATTACAACAACTACAGACCCATTACTATATTGCCTACTATAGATAAAATAATAGAGAAATACATTTGTCAACAAATACACGAATTCTATGAAAAAAATAAAATCCTAAATGACAAACAATATGGCTTCCAACCAAAAAAGAATACTACACAGCTGTTATCAACGTTCACAGATAGTATTCATAAACACTTAGATGAAAAAAAGCACGTTTTAGTAGTATTTATAGACTACAGCAAAGCATTCGACACGCTCAGACATGACCGGTTACTAGTGTGTCTTCATGACAGCGGAATTAGAGGCAAGCTACTCGATTGGTGCGAAAACTATCTTGATGACAGAAAATACATGGTAAAAGTCAGTGACGTGAATAGTGAACCAGTCATCGTAACTGAGGGAACGGCGCAAGGCTCGGTCCTTGGGCCACTGCACTACCTCACTTATGTAAATAGCCTTGTGAATGTCATAAAAAAGTGCGAGATATACCAATTTGCAGACGACACCTGCCTTGTAGCCGCTGGACGGAGTGTTAGTGATGCCCAAAGGCAACTACAGGAGGACTTTGATTTGTTGGCTAAATGGTCTCATGACGCTGGTCTAGTATTAAACGCTAGTAAGACCAAGTTAATGTACATCAGTACCAGTCAAAATAGAAGCTCTTCCTTGCCTAAACTAACATCTCACTGCCATGAGTGTTTGCATGATAAAGTAGCCAAGCCTTGCAGTTGTGACTCCATAGATCTCGTAGATAGCCAAACATACCTAGGACTTACCATTGATAACCGACTTAATTGGAAGGAGCACATTAACGGGGTTTGTGATAAACTTAGATGTATATTAGCTAAATTCTCTATTTTAAAATGCAAAATTCCATATCAAACCCTGTTAATGCTTTACAAAGCCCTGGCCGAATCAACGATATCCTATGGTCTGTCGAGCTATGGTAGAACATATAAGACTCACCTTGACCAAATTTACGCACTTCAACTACGTATATTAAAAGCAATTGTCCCGCATAACATTAAGAAGAAATACATAAACGACTACCGGAAATTGTTTGAATTCTGTAAGATATTACCTATACATGAAAAAACTAAATATGTACTATTAAAAGAAGAGTTTTTTAATGAAAATCTAAAGAAAACCAAGACCATGAGTGTGAATGAGACTAGGACTCGTAGCGTTCTCAATGCTAAGCTGTTACTTCCAAAGTATACGAATTTGCACGGCAAGAGATCACTAAAGTATATAATACCTTACCTTATTAATCAAATACCTATAGCATTGAGGGATACATTAACGCAGAAAAACATAAAATCCAAATTAAAGCAACATTTTTTACAAAATATTAATACCGAAGATAGATAGAATGCAGATTAATAATATTTAATTAAAAAGCTAAAGTAATACATAGCAATTACCTAGAAAATAACATAAAAAATATTAAATAATAAACTTGCACTTGCACACTAACTAAACGAACAACCTATTAAATAATAAACTTGCACTTGCACACTAACTAAACGAACAACCTGTATATCATTTAAAACTTCCTCCACTACTTCTGTTTTTTATGAACGGACGGTCGGATTGGTCACCGAGGTTCGCTCGTTGGTATGTATCAGATATTATTTCGCCAAATACCCGATGTAACGTGTGTGACTGTTTCTTTATTTTTTAAATAAGTACCTACTTAAGTGGATATAATTCTATATTATGTAGTCGATGATCTTGGTGCACGGTAAAACTCTAATGAGTTTATGTTGGCACCAACAAAAATGTAACTTGTGTGTGTACTACTGACTGAATAAATAAATAAATAAAATAAAAAAAAATATATAATATATGGATATATATTTGTAGTATCTTTGGATAATACTTGAATAAAACAAGGAGTGTTCGTTACACGTTTAATGGCCGGTCGAAGACTGCCCAAAATTCCTTTACACACGAGTACCCGCATTTATAATATACCACAATCCCTCCACCAATAATTTAAAACATATATGTATAAAACTAAAAATCTTAACATTTATAATTTACATTTTTTTTTCTAACAGCTCTGACCGGACGCTGGTATGTACTCTGTGGTCCCGTGCTTACTGGTTGAATATGTTCCGAAGGTGAATCGATCCTTCCGCCATCCTGTTCGTCTTCTTCTTCGGAACTTTTATCTGATGGCTGATCCGTTTGATGTTCGTCATTCAGCGGAACCGAAGACGGAGTCTCGGGAACAGAACAGAATGAACTGTCACTCTCCTCTTCCTCTAAGTCAACCTTTGCCGTGGTGTCAGATTCCGCGAGCGTGTCTGGGGGATCAAATACTGATGCCAATTGTATGAAGTCGCCGACGTCCTCTAACTCGGGTGGTTCCGACTTTGTCCCTTTATAGCTTACAATATGGTCTAAATGTTTTTTTAAAACAGTTTTTAACACTGGCACGTATATACCATACAGTCTCTTTCCGATTTTGTGCCTTACAACACCATGAAGCCATATATGTTTTGTCCCATTATTATAAAAATGTTTAATTAATACCTCATCATTACAAAACCATTCACTTTTTCGACTGCCTCCGTATTGTTTATGCTGTAAGGTCTGTTTTTGAACGACATTATTCTTAGCAGCGGATGCAAGCGACACAGCTGATGCGTTAATATTATGACTCATTCCTCTGGAATGTGCATCCGAAACTCGCAACAAATCGAGCCTACAGCGTAATGAACGACCGAACAACAACTGAGCCGGTGAAAATCCTGTCGTACAATGTTTTGAATTTCTATAATTAAACAAAAACTCATTAAGCTGGCGTTGTATTAGTTTTGGATTTGATTTTTCATTTAACATTATTTTTAAGCCCCGTTTAACGGTTTTGACTGTATTTTCTGCCTGGCCATTTGATGCCGGATGATATGGAGCGGTTGTTAAATGTTGAATGCCGTTAGTCAAACAATACTTATCGAATTGACTTGAACAAAAATTTCTACCATTGTCTGTGACCAAGGTACGCACTATTCCGAATCTACTGAACATTTCTGACAACTTCGAAATAATAGCTTCACTATCTGTATTTGTCATTGGAAAACATTCCACCCACTTTGAGTGCGCATCTACTGCTATTAAAAACTGTTTGCCGATCAGCGTGAACATATCTAAATGCACCCGTTCCCAAGGTCGCGCAGGGTATGGCCACACAGTAAGCGGAGCGCGAGGCGGGTTGCTGCGTAGCGAATTACATTTAGTACAGGCACCCACCTTTTCTTCTATATGCTTATCAATATTTGGCCACCAAAAACGCGATCTTGCTTCCGTTTTCGTCTTTACTACACCAAAATGAGGAATATGTAGCATATCTAGAATCTGTTCTCTATAAAAAGAAGGTATCACCAATTTGTAACCCCTAAGCAAACACCCATTTTCATAACTTAAATCACACCGGCAAGCGTAAAACGGTTTAATTCGCAAATCAGCAACTTTCTTTGGCCAACCGTTTTTAACAAAACCTATAATTTTGCATAACGTTTCATCGCGTTCAGTTTCCCGCTTAATCTCTTCAAGTGTAATTGGCTTTAATATGCTGTCTGTAATGTGATTAACAAACATTGATTTGTCGTCATTTTCCAACACCTCATTATTAAACTTACTGTATTCGGCAACCGCACGAGATAAATAATCTGCAACATTTTGTTCACTTTTAACATACTCTAAGTTAAAGTTATATGCCGACAAGAATAACGCATAACGTTGCAGACGGTTTGCCGCTATCTCTGGTACCCCCTTTTTGCTGCCAAATATAGTTAGAAGCGGTTTGTGATCTGTACGCAATGTAAAAGGCACAACACGACCGTACACGTAGTGATGAAATTTTTTTATAGAAAACACAATAGCCGCAGCCTCTTTCTGTATCTGAGAATAATTACATTCAGCTTTTGTCAGAGAACGTGAAGCGTAGGCGACTACGCGCTCCGTGCCATCGGGGTATCGGTGCGACAATACCGCGCCGAGACCGCGCGGTCCCGCGTCCGCCGTCACTATCGTAGGCAGCTCGGGGTTATAATGTGCCAAGGTGCGTTCTGATGCTAGTTCGCGTTTAATTTTATTAAAAACCTGAGCCTGTTCCTCACCCCACTTCCATTTAATACCCTTTTTTAAAAGTAAATGTAGGGGGGCCATGAGGCTAGATGCTCCACGAACGAATGACCTATAATAATTAACCATGCCCAAGAATGACTTTAATTCGCTTACATTTTTAGGAGATTCACTAGTCAATATAGCTTCTACCTTAGAATTTGATTTACGTAATCCATTTTTATCAATAATAAATCCTAAGTACTCAACGGAATCTTTTAATAATTCGCATTTATTTTCCTTAACTCTAAACCCTGAATTTTCAAGCCTACTCAGCACTTCTTCTAACCTTAAAAGGTGCCGTTGTTGATTTTCAGCCGTAATTAAAATATCATCAAGGAAAATACATACTCCGTCAATACCCGTAAGCACTTCTTCTAATATTCTTTGAAATATGCTTGGAGCTGTTGACAAGCCGAAAACCAACCTATTAAAGCAAAATAAACCTTTATGAGTGTTAATGCATGTCAGTTTTTTGGTGTCATCAAGTAATAACTGATTGTAGGCCCTAGATAAATCTAGTTTTGAAAATTGAACTCCGCCATGAAGTTTCGCGAATAGGTCTTGAATACGCGGTAAAGGATAACTATCCGTATATAACCACTTGTTCAGTGTCACTGAGTAGTCACCACATATCCTTATATTACCGTCTGGTCGTAACACTGGTACAATCGGTGTCGCTACTTCCGAATGCTCGACTTTCTCTAATATACCTAATTCCAATAATCTGTGCAATTCATTCTCTACCTTTTGTTTTAATGCTAACGGTACCGGTCGTGGTTTAAAAAATTTCAACTGTGCGTCTGGCTTTAGTTTTAACGTAACCTGGTGCTTATTAAACGTACCCAACTCATCAGTAAACAATTGCGCGTATTTTCCTTTCAAATAAGTCCCCAGGTCAACACTATTAATATGATTACACGGAACACTACATAGCTGTAAACTAAACTTAGAAATGAAATCGCGACCCAACAGCGAAGGTTGTTTGTTATTACATTGCCCCGTATCTACAACGTAAAACTTTAAATTTTCTGTACGACCTTTATAAGTCACAGGCAATGTTAAGAAACCTAACGGTGAAATTTTACTACCATTATAGCAATTCAACACTGCATTACTGGACTTTAAATCGTATTTATTCCTAAAATTCAAATTGTAAACAACAGCTGGCAAAACTGAGACCGCGCTACCGCTATCTACTTCACACATAATCATTGTACTACCCACCGACACTAATTGTTGCATCGGTTCGCCATTGACACTTTTTATGTTAAACAATTCATAAATACCTTCCAATGAGTCATCGTCATCCGCTGATAAGAACTTGCTACTTTTCACCTTAATTCTACACATACGCTTTAAATGGCCCTTTTGATTACACTTTTTACACGCATAGTTTATAAATCGACACTGATCCGTACTATGGTTCTTGTATCCGCACACACTACAACACTTCCCGACTTTCGAGTTCTCCGCGGCGGCGGCGCGGCCCGCGGCGTCTGGCCGCTGCGTACTGCCTGCGCCGCGCTGTTTTAACGCGAACACGGAATGCGCCGGCTCCGCTGGCAGCGCGGATGGCTCGGCGACAGCGCCATTGCTGTGTGATTCCCTCAGCGCCAACCTTGCACATCTCACACTTTGCGCTATTTCCAATGCACGATTAAATGTCAGCGTGTCTATGCTTTCTGCGAACAGCTTCTCTTTCTCCTTGATATTTTCTAACCCGAGGACAAACCGATCCCGCAATGCTGACTCGAGTTCTGTTTTAAACCCGCAGTACTGCGCGAGATGACGTACACGCGACGCCCATTCGGACAAATCTTCTCCTGGACGTTGCTCCGCTTTATAAAATTTGTACCGCTCCGCAAACGTACACTTTTTAGACGCAAAGTGACTGTCTAGCTTAGATATTAGACTTTTGAATTCTAACGTCTCGAGTTCTTCCGGGAAAACTAAATCCTTCACGACGCGGTACGTTTCTTCCACCAAACACGTCAATATCAGGGATCTCCGCTTTACTTGCGCCTTGTCGGTGTCGTCTGTGATATCGTTCACCAAACAAAACTGAGTAAAACGACTTTTGAAGATGTTCCATTCCTGCACACGGTGGTCAAACGTGATATGTCCTCCAAACAGCATTCTTTCTTGAGCCATTTTATTTTCAACACCAATTATGTCAAAATATCACTTTCTTGCTCACGTGAAGATCGCCTCGTCGCCAATTTGTAGTATCTTTGGATAATACTTGAATAAAACAAGGAGTGTTCGGCCGGTCGAAGACTGCCCAAAATTCCTTTACACACGAGTACCCGCATTTATAATATACCACAATATTATTATCTATATATCCATGACTCTGAAACAAATGTCCATGCTCATCACACAAACATTTGCTCCTACCGGGATTCGAACCCGGGACCTTAAGAACGTACGGCAGCCTCACTACCGTTGCGCCATTCGGGTCGTCAAATTCATTTGGTTGTAGAATGGAAGACGAACGTGTGTGGCGCTGACCACAAGTCAAATAAGTCAAGTGCAAGAAGATAATGATACCTCCATTCTTCCCCTCGTGCACTAACCTGGTTGTTCTTCTCCAGCGCCGCGAACCTGTTCCTGGCGACCCACACGGCGCTGGTGGCCTGCCCGCGCGCGGGGTCCCCGCCCGGGGCCTCGCCCCCCTCGCGCGGCGCCGCGTACAGCTCGTACGAACTGTTGTCGCCGACGCGCCAGTTCACGAGTACGCACCACTCCGCATCACTAACCTGGTTGTTCTTCTCCAGCGCCGCGAACCTGTTCCTGGCGACCCACACGGCGCTGGTGGCCTGCCCGCGCGCGGGGTCCCCGCCCGGGGCCTCGCCCCCCTCGCGCGGCGCCGCGTACAGCTCGTACGAACTGTTGTCGCCGACGCGCCAGTTCACGAGTACGCACCACTCCGCATCACTAACCTGGTTGTTCTTCTCCAGCGCCGCGAACCTGTTCCTGGCGACCCACACGGCGCTGGTGGCATGCCCGCGCGCGGGGTCCCCGCCCGGGGCCTCGCCCCCTCGCGCGGCGCCGCGTACAGCTCGTACGAACTGTTGTCGCCGACGCGCCAGTTCACGAGTACGAACCACTCCGCATCACTAACCTGGTTGTTCTTCTCCAGCGCCGCGAACCTGTTCCTGGCGACCCACACGGCGCTGGTGGCCTGCCCGCGCGCGGGGTCCCGCCCGGGGCCTCGCCCCCCTCGCGCGGCGCCGCGTACAGCTCGTACGAACTGTTGTCGCCGACGCGCCAGTTCACGAGTACGAACCACTCCGCATCACTAACCTGGTTGTTCTTCTCCAGCGCCGCGAACCTGTTCCTGGCGACCCACACGGCGCTGGTGGCCTGCCCGCGCGCGGGGTCCCCGCCCGGGGCCTCGCCCCCCTCGCGCGGCGCCGCGTACAGTACGATTCAAACTTAATGGCGGCTCGGAACATCGTACGTGCCGCTGCGCAGATCGCAATTTTTAGGTATCAGCGGGACGTAGAGGGACGTGCCGGCGGGGCACATCCCCGCGCGCTCTCTCTCTCACCCGCACTCGCCCTACGCGTTGTCGGTTTAGTGTGTGAGTGTGTCTGTATTCTGCACACGCGCGCGAATTTCTGCATAAGTACAGTCGAGCTCATAATAATTTGTTGTTGTTTGTTAACTGTTTTGTTTTTTTTTTGTTACTGTTTTCTTAAGTTTTTTTTGTTGTTATTCCGTTCGTTGTTCGTTATTTACGTAAAGTTTTAAGACTGTTTTTGGTTGTACGGAAAATACTTTGGTATTTATTTGTAAAATGCCTCGCGGTCGATAGGTTTTACGCAGACAAGCGAGAAAAATGGTTTATAATGTCATCCAATTTCTTAACTCTTTCTTCTTTCTTTCTCAACTATGAATCTGAAAAGGAATCAGATTCAAGTGAAGATGAAGGAAGTGATAGTTCCATGGAAGTCCACAAGAAAACAAGTTTTTATGGAGGGTGTTCAGCCGTTGTAAAATAAATAATATATTTCTTATATTTTTCATAAAACCTATTTTATTTTTCTTTGAACCTTCTCTGTACTTGACAAACTAACAAATAAATACGTACTATACCTACAGCACTAAAACATTCACACAAGTTTCAGATAAAAATAATTAAACGAGCTTAGATGATTTTCGACTTGACTGTACATGCGCGAACCTGCACTGGCAGCTAACTTCCGAGCCGCCATTAAGTTTGAATCGAACTGTACAGCTCGTACGAACTGTTGTCGCCGACGCGCCAGTTCACGAGTACGAACCACTCCGCATCACTAACCTGGTTGTTCTTCTCCAGCGCCGCAAACCTGTTCCTGGCGACCCACACGGCGCTGGTGGCCTGCCCGCGCGCGGGGTCCCCGCCCGGGGCCTCGCCCCCCTCGCGCGGCGCCGCGTACAGCTCGTACGAACTGTTGTCGCCGACGCGCCAGTTCACGAGTGCGAACCACTCCGCATCACTAACCTGCTTGTTCTTCTCCAGCGCCGCGAACCTGTTCCTGGCGACCCACACGGCGCTGGTGGCCTGCCCGCGCGCGGGGTCCCCGCCCGGGGCCTCGCCCCCTCGCGCGGCGCCGCGTACAGCTCGTACGAACTGTTGTCGCCGACGCGCCAGTTCACGAGTACGAACCACTCCGCATCACTAACCTGGTTGTTCTTCTCCAGCGCCGCGAACCTGTTCCTGGCGACCCACACGGCGCTGGTGCCCTGCCCGCGCGCGGGGTCCCCGCCCGGGGCCTCGCCCCCCTCGCGCGGCGCCGCGTACAGCTCGTACGAACTGTTGTCGCCGACGCGCCAGTTCACGAGTACGAACCACTCCGCATCACTAACCTGGTTGTTCTTCTCCAGCGCCGCGAACCTGTTCCTGGCGACCCACACGGCGCTGGTGGCCTGCCCGCGCGCGGGGTCCCCGCCCGGGGCCTCGCCCCCCTCGCGCGGGGTCCCCGCCCGGTGCCTCGCCCCCCTCGCGCGGCGCCGCGTACAGCTCGTACGAACTGTTGTCGCCGACGCGCCAGTTCACGAGTACGAACCACTCCGCATCACTAACCTGGTTGTTCTTCTCCAGCGCCGCGAACCTGTTCCTGGCGACCCACACGGCGCTGGTGGCCTGCCCGCGCGCGGGGTCCCCGCCCGGGGCCTCGCCCCCCTCGCGCGGCGCCGCGTACAGCTCGTACGAACTGTTGTCGCCGACGCGCCAGTTCACGAGTACGAACCACTCCGCATCACTAACCTGGTTGTTCTTCTCCAGCGCCGCGAACCTGTTCCTGGCGACCCACACGGCGCTGGTGGCCTGCCCGTGCGCGGGGTCCCCGCCCGGGGCCTCGCCCCCCTCGCGCGGCGCCGCGTACAGCTCGTACGAACTGTTGTCGCCGACGCGCCAGTTCACGAGTACGAACCACTCCGCATCACTAACCTGGTTGTTCTTCTCCAGCGCCGCGAACCTGTTCCTGGCGACCCACACGGCGCTGGTGGCCTGCCCGCGCGCGGGGTCCCCGCCCGGGGCCTCGCCCCCCTCGCGCGGCGCCGTACGAACTGTTGTCGCCGACGCGCCAGTTCACGAGTACGAACCACTCCGCATCACTAACCTGGTTGTTCTTCTCCAGCGCCGCGAACCTGTTCCTGGCGACCCACACGGCGCTGGTGGCCTGCCCGCGCGCGGGGTCCCCGCCCGGGGCCTCGCCCCCCTCGCGCGGCGCCGCGTACAGCTCGCACGAACTGTTGTCGCCGACGCGCCAGTTCACGAGTACGAACCACTCCGCATCACTAACCTGGTTGTTCTTCTCCAGCGCCGCAAACCTGTTCCTGGCGACCCACACGGCGCTGGTGGCCTGCCCGCGCGCGGGGTCCCCGCCCGGGGCCTCGCCCCCCTCGCGCGGCGCCGCGTACAGCTCGTACGAACTGTTGTCGCCGACGCGCCAGTTCACGAGTGCGAACCACTCCGCATCACTAACCTGGTTGTTCTTCTCCAGCGCCGCGAACCTGTTCCTGGCGACCCACACGGCGCTGGTGGCCTGCCCGCGCGCGGGGTCCCCGCCCGGGGCCTCGCCCCCTCGCGCGGCGCCGCGTACAGCTCGTACGAACTGTTGTCGCCGACGCGCCAGTTCACGAGTACGAACCACTCCGCATCACTAACCTGGTTGTTCTTCTCCAGCGCCGCGAACCTGTTCCTGGCGACCCACACGGCGCTGGTGCCCTGCCCGCGCGCGGGGTCCCCGCCCGGGGCCTCGCCCCCCTCGCGCGGCGCCGCGTACAGCTCGTACGAACTGTTGTCGCCGACGCGCCAGTTCACGAGTACGAACCACTCCGCATCACTAACCTGGTTGTTCTTCTCCAGCGCCGCGAACCTGTTCCTGGCGACCCACACGGCGCTGGTGGCCTGCCCGCGCGCGGGGTCCCCGCCCGGGGCCTCGCCCCCCTCGCGCGGCGCCGCGTACAGCTCGTACGAACTGTTGTCGCCGACGCGCCAGTTCACGAGTACGAACCACTCCGCATCACTAACCTGGTTGTTCTTCTCCAGCGCCGCGAACCTGTTCCTGGCGACCCACACGGCGCTGGTGGCCTGCCCGCGCGCGGGGTCCCCGCCCGGGGCCTCGCCCCCCTCGCGCGGCGCCGCGTACAGCTCGTACGAACTGTTGTCGCCGACGCGCCAGTTCACGAGTACGAACCACTCCGCATCACTAACCTGGTTGTTCTTCTCCAGCGCCGCGAACCTGTTCCTGGCGACCCACACGGCGCTGGTGGCCTGCCCGTGCGCGGGGTCCCCGCCCGGGGCCTCGCCCCCCTCGCGCGGCGCCGCGTACAGCTCGTACGAACTGTTGTCGCCGACGCGCCAGTTCACGAGTACGAACCACTCCGCATCACTAACCTGGTTGTTCTTCTCCAGCGCCGCGAACCTGTTCCTGGCGACCCACACGGCGCTGGTGGCCTGCCCGCGCGCGGGGTCCCCGCCCGGGGCCTCGCCCCCCTCGCGCGGCGCCGCGTACAGCTCGTACGAACTGTTGTCGCCGACGCGCCAGTTCACGAGTACGAACCACTCCGCATCACTAACCTGGTTGTTCTTCTCCAGCGCCGCGAACCTGTTCCTGGCGACCCACACGGCGCTGGTGGCCTGCCCGCGCGCGGGGTCCCCGCCCGGGGCCTCGCCCCACTCGCGCGGCGCCGCGTACAGCTCGTACGAACTGTTGTCGCCGACGCGCCAGTTCACGAGTACGAACCACTCCGCATCACTAACCTGGTTGTTCTTCTCCAGCGCCGCGAACCTGTTCCTGGCGACCCACACGGCGCTGGTGGCCTGCCCGCGCGCGGGGTCCCCGCCCGGGGCCTCGCCCCCCTCGCGCGGCGCCGCGTACAGCTCGTACGAACTGTTGTCGCCGACGCGCCAGTTCACGAGTACGAACCACTCCGCATCACTAACCTGGTTGTTCTTCTCCAGCGCCGCGAACCTGTTCCTGGCGACCCACACGGCGCTGGTGGCCTGCCCGCGCGCGGGGTCCCCGCCCGGGGCCTCGCCCGGGGCCTCGCCCCCCTCGCGCGGCGCCGCGTACAGCTCGTACGAACTGTTGTCGCCGACGCGCCAGTTCACGAGTACGAACCACTCCGCATCACTAACCTGGTTGTTCTTCTCCAGCGCCGCGAACCTGTTCCTGGCGACCCACACGGCGCTGGTGGCCTGCCCGCGCGCGGGGTCCCCGCCCGGGGCCTCGCCCCCCTCGCGCGGCGCCGCGTACAGCTCGTACGAACTGTTGTCGCCGACGCGCCAGTTCACGAGTACGAACCACTCCGCATCACTAACCTGGTTGTTCTTCTCCAGCGCCGCGAACCTGTTCCTGGCGACCCACACGGCGCTGGTGGCCTGCCCGCGCGCGGGGTCCCGCCCGGGGCCTCGCCCCCCTCGCGCGGCGCCGCGTACAGCTCGTACGAACTGTTGTCGCCGACGCGCCAGTTCACGAGTACGAACCACTCCGCATCACTAACCTGGTTGTTCTTCTCCAGCGCCGCGAACCTGTTCCTGGCGACCCACACGGCGCTGGTGGCCTGCCCGCGCGCGGGGTCCCGCCCGGGGCCTCGCCCCCCTCGCGCGGCGCCGCGTACAGCTCGTACGAACTGTTGTCGCCGACGCGCCAGTTCACGAGTACGAACCACTCCGCATCACTAACCTGGTTGTTCTTCTCCAGCGCCGCGAACCTGTTCCTGGCGACCCACACGGCGCTGGTGGCCTGCCCGCGCGCGGGGTCCCCGCCCGGGGCCTCGCCCCCCTCGCGCGGCGCCGCGTACAGCTCGTACGAACTGTTGTCGCCGACGCGCCAGTTCACGAGTACGCACCACTCCGCGTGGTTCAGGGACATGCTGTAAGAAAACCATACGGTTAGGAGCAGATCTCCACCCTAGTCACAGCTCTTTAAACGATGAAGAAAAAAATAAAGAATAAAATTACGCAATTTTTTTGGGTTCCCCTACCCAAATTTTATTTTATTTTAAACTTGTTTTCAATTCTTTAGTTTATTCTTTGTATTTTTTTTTCTTTTAATTTTTTTTCTTCCCCCTTGGTGGACCGATGACCTGGTGAAGGTTGCGGGAATCCGCGGGATGCGAGTCGCACGGGACCGGTCAATGTGGCGACACTTGGGGGAGGCCTATGTCCAGCAGTGGACGTCTTTCGGCTGAAATGATTATGATGATGATGAATCACCTGTAAGGTTGGTTCCTACCGCCTCCCTTGATCTGCATGACTGGTGCATCGCGATTGGTCGCCATGTCCAGCTTACGCAGTTGTCTGAAAAAGAGTAACATCATTACTTAGGATCAGTTCATGAAAGATTAACGAGAATTTATGTCAAAAAGCACGAGGTTCTGGGTTCGATTCCCGGGTCGGGCAAAGTGTTATTGGGTTTTTCCATCAGGAATTTCTCAGTAGCAACCACGAAGCATCGTCTTGTGCCCGGTTGATGGCAATAGGCTCGCCCCCTATTACATGGAACTTAAACATAACTGGCGAAATATGGGTGTACTATTA
The DNA here is from genome assembly GCA_905147715.2 of Xestia xanthographa. Taxonomy (NCBI): domain Eukaryota; kingdom Metazoa; phylum Arthropoda; class Insecta; order Lepidoptera; family Noctuidae; genus Xestia; species Xestia xanthographa. Next base: position 7,666,447 of record LR990664.1, on the reverse strand, counting down.
GGTACACTTCTGCCTAACCCTTCTGGGATTACAAGCGTGATGTTATTTCAAAAAGTTCTGATCCTCAACCCAATTCGAATAAATTATATTTTATTGTTAAACGACATAACTGATATACTTACTCTTCATGGGGATGTATCAGAAAAACCACCGTTTTGGACCACTAAAATAGGATAGATGACACCATAAAACAATAATACCAAGACACCAATCTCTAAAATAAATACTTTTTAATGGGCCTGAAAACCCGATTTATTTTCAATTAATTGCCAAATTTGATTCTTAACTGCTTTGAAATCAATAAATAGTTGAGTCATTGAGTTGAATAAACAGTGACGTCACAGTTTGCTATTGCCGTACAAAATCTATGAGAGAACCGCGTTTTGACAGCTCTTAAAAAGTATCTCAATTGATTGGTGTGTCATCTACCCCATTTGAATTTGAAGTTTGCCAAACAGTGGATGGCCCCCCACTGTTTGGCAAACTTCGTATTTATGAAAAACTTACTTATCCTTAATATAGAAGAGCATGTTATTGTGCACGGCGTAGGCAGGTCTTTCTCGCTGCAACTTGAACAGAATCATACCAGCGTCGTGACCCGCGGCAAACAGGTTCAGGGTTGGGTGGGAGGCTAACACCCAGTATCTGTGAATTAAATGTTATTATTTAGCACTTAATGCTTCTATGTTTATTATTTAAAACTAACTAACTAGATACCTAAAGGGTTGAATTAAGTGATGTTGCATGAATCAATGAAAACTTTATTTCAATGAATTTTAACATTCAAACTAAAATTCATGTTGAAATATATCCAATTACTTTCATTGCGGAGATGCGCTATCACAAGATCTGCCGTTGATAAGCTCAAAACAGTCTGGGCCAATCATAATATCACCAAAGCCACAAAAGCCCGCCTGATAAGAAGTTTAGTTTTTCCAATATTTCTGTACGGCGCAGAAACATGGACGGTTCGTCTCAAAGACCGACGCAAAATCGATGCACTCGAAATGTGTTGCTGGCGGCGACTGCTACGGATCCCTTGGACGGCGTTTTGGACCAATGTCTCGATCTTGGAGGAACTTAGAATCAAGGAGAGGTTATCATCGACTGTACAAATGCGAATCCTCAAATACTTCGGCCACATTGTTCGGGCAAGTAGAAGACAAGAGGTCACGCGGTCGATCACCTACGCGTTGGACAGACATAAAAGCTGCAACACAAACGTCCATAGTCCAAAGCTCCCGAGACGCTGAAACCCCAAACAAGTGGAGGCGCATCACAAGGGCTACGTCATCCAAAGAAAAAGCATCACCTTCAACCACGACCATTCTGTCAAGAATGCACGACTGAGGAGGAGGATTTTCATTGTGTAGATTTTTCAAAGGACAGGTTTTTATCCAACAAATAATCTTGAATTTTTAACAGTATTCAAAAAGCTATCGGAAATTCAGAATAAAAGATATCTGGTGATGGAAAAATGTATATACCCATAATGTGATAAAATAATAGCGATTTTGAATATTTGTCTGTCTTGTAACCAACGGTGTAGAAGCAATAAAAATAAAAGCAGAAACTATCTGGTTACTGACTGGTAGTTTTTGAACGAATTTGAAGGAATCCAAGAAAACTGTCCCACTTTCAACTCTGATTAACGGACAAGTTGATCTTTTCCCTTATCTTAAGTCACCAAACTCCCTCCCAAATACTGACCTCTCATGTTCCCTCCGGAAGGAGTGCAGGCAAGTCCTCTTGGTCATGTCCCAGACCCGGATGAACTTGTCTTCACTATTGGAGAGGATCAGTTCATGCCTGGCGTGGAACAGTACGCAGGACACGTTGTTGTAATGGCCCCTGCATGTGTCCACCTCCCACGCCTGGGGAATTTACTTGCTTGGTATATTATAGCGATAGGCTGGTTGATTTAGCATAAAAGAAACTTTTAATTCATGTTACTTTAAAAATAAATGGAAGAAAGAAAAATGTATTTGTTGATTAAAGTTACAATCTGTTTATACAAAAGTTGCGCAGCATTTTTATTTATTTTTTAATTAAGAAAACGTTGCCCTACACTTGGAATTTCTTCTGTATCGTTTACAAACATTTAAACTCACAAACAACCAAAACCTGTAACAACTAGCTGAAGGCCATACAAGTATTTGTTCCGTGTGGGAATCGAACGCGCGACACGCAGCGCAGCAGTCAGTCGCTCGCCCACTGCGCCAACCACAGTGCGGTTACAATTCTGTATAAAGGGTGTAAAACACCTCTTAACGAAGCCGGAAGGCACTTATTCTCCTCGTCATTGCGATCATTTTTTTGTTCTACATCATACCTGGGAACCTTCTAGTTACGGAGATATTGGGGGTCATAGTTCCAACTTTTTGTCATTTTTTTTTTAATACAAGTTTTTTATCGATGGCTTTTACTTTAAATACCTCCACGACCCCCGTACTATTCAATCCATCCATCAGCACGTGTTGAGTGCGTTACATTGAGTTCTACCACAAAACATAATTTTTCACCCCAGAAAAAAAAGTAGTTTCCCAGCAATAATGTTTGCGTAAAGTTACTTAGTTTGATGTACAGGATGCTTGGTTGACGGCTTCGTGATGAGGTCTTTTACACCCTGTATACAAAAGTTGCGCTGCAGTTGCTAAAGATTGTTTTGGTAACATTGTCAACATCAACCCTACTGCCGGCATTTTTTTCCAGGAACACAAAAGCAATGTGTTGCAATACTTTTTTGTATGTAATACGAAACATGGTGCTGTAACAATATTACACAACTTTTGTTTATCACCAATATTTGTATTTTATTTGCAGACTATCTTTGTACATACTTTAAAGAACAATGAAGTACAAGTTTCTTATTTGAATATGAATGTAACTCTTAAATCTTAAAACAGTAATAAATTATAATATTTATTATTGGTTTTTGTTAATTTATTAAAATTATGCTTACCTTACAATTTTCCTCCTAATTAATAAAATTAATCATTTTAATTTTCGAAAAATCAATATTACCCAAACCATTGAAGAGAAAGTCCAGGAAAGTGTAGGGGCCTTTCAATATTAAAGGCGAGAATAAATGATTTGATAAGAAGAAATCATAATTAGATAAGAAAACATTGAGTTTGGCAGGAAAAAACTGCGCATGTAGTTAAATATGGCGTATCGAATTAAAGAAAAATTCTGTCATGGATAGCGTCATACTTGTGTGAAAGTATCTTTGATTTGAAATTTTTAACTTTCTTTAACACCCAGCTCCAAATGACCCACGAAAAGTCTGCGCTTCGGCAATAGGGTAGATGACAAAAAAAACTAACTAGTCCGTCAGTAAGATCATCAAAAAATATTTGATCCGTATTTTTTCTTTTGTTATTTAAACCAAAGTTGACGAAGATACGACGCTTTTATAATTCTCAATAAGTCACGCCGTGCATAATTTTTAGTGCGTTCTGACGTCACGATCCACCCACTCACGAGTTTTGATGCGTTTTATCTTTGTCAATATTCATTGATTTACAAAAACAAAAAATACATGTCCATTATTTTCCAATACTCTAACTGACGGACTAAATATATTTTTGCGATTTATTGATAGTGGAAACTAGCCTATTATCGCCTATCTACGGAAATACGAACGCGCGATTATGAAGTCAAAGAACATTGCATTATTATACTTAGAAAATTTTGCATCCACAACTCTATGCAATTTCAAAAAGCTTTTTATTTATAGATGACAAAGTGTCACTGGAGTAGGTAAATTAACAGTTTACTACGTCTACTACAAATGGCGGCAGAACAAAACAATCTAATATTAACGAAGCGCATACTTTTTCAGGTTTAACTGTACTGAACAAGGATAGGGAACGAAATCTCGGATTATTAACAGAAAATGCTCCACACAACAGTCCGACAAAGAAACGAAGCATAGACCAGAAAACCCAATCTGAAATGAGTAGGAAATAGAACCAGCTGTGACAAAACACCACTATCCTTGCATCCTCCAGGTACCTTTGCATCGTTCATCCTCCACAACTTGACCTGCCTGTCATCGGCTGCAGACACAATGAGGGGAAGGGTGGGGTGGAACGCTGCCCAGTTCACTCCTCGGTCGTGGCCCTCCAACACATGCTTCACAACAGCGTCCGCCTGTAAGATCAGTTGCTTTCAGCAACATTGGTGATGTGTTATAACATCAATATATTATACATACATATTTATAATTTGTTCTTCTTTTATGTAAGCTTAGTTCTTGTTTACTTTAAACCTCTTAAGCCTAATTACGCCTACCAAGGTTATGTTTTGACCCATAGTATTCTGACAGTTGTGATTTTTTTGTTGTATTAAGGCGATTACAGGAGCTAAATTAGCAACTCTATTTGTGGTGGTTTAAACTTCGTTTGAAACACTGTTAGAATAAGGTTCTAATCAGCTTGCACTACAAAGTGGTTGTTACGTCAGCCACTGCAGGCCGAATAGTGTTTTTTTGCGATTTACAAAAAATCAATTGATTGGAATAAAAAAGTAAAACACTATGATGCTATATGTTCCTTGTAGAATTATTTGCCAAAAAATTAGAATTATCGCATGTATTTTAGTATGGTTATTACTCGATAAAAGATATTTTTAGAGATAAGTTCGTGATTTTTTTCTATCGAATAAAATTAGTTGTACGTATATTATGTTTTCAAAACACTATCGTACTAGCATATGTCCTGAAGAATATCATAATATCTTTCTGGTTTTGTTTATTGAAGTGAATCATATATGCTTTTTTGCATTATAAAACTCGCGTTTAGCTCATTTAGTCGCCTTAAGAACATAATTGTTACCATAACTATCAGGTTAGTTCTGGGTTAAAAAACCCTGCTTGTCGCAATTGGGCCTTAAGGGGTCATTGCACTCATGACATGAACAACTTTTACAATGGGACGAATCTTGAAATAAAAAAAAATTAGTTATCCCAACTTCTTTTTCACATTGGCGTCAAAATGTCGGAATAAGCTGATTTTTTTTCAGGTTTTGCCCCATAGCAAAAGTCTTCCTTAATGGTCAAAACAATGAACCCGTAAGAAGATTAAGGTCAACCAAAAAATAAGGTTTTATATATTTTTAAGTGTGTGTGTGTTGTGTGTATCATAATAATCATATTTGTATATTTAATAAATCATTTAAATAAAAAAAAGAAGCAATGAACTAATAAAGCTAATTCTACAGGTACAAAATGTTTATTGCACACTGAAACTCAACGAAAAGCAAACAAAAGTGAAGCATTGAAATGTAATTTTTAAAACGTAACACACAAAGTGTCAGTTCCAAAATTGAGTGACAGTAAAAGTTCACTAAACATATAAGTTCCTTTGAGTTAAGTTGATGTTATTTTGGTAAAGAAACAGCAACAAATCTACTTTTAGAATCTGATTAAGAATAAAATATACCTTTTTTATTATCATTTTTAACTAAAAAACGAAAATAGACTGTAAAATACAATTGCAAAGAATAGAATCTATGACGTACTGGTGCATTCAAATCATGCAAACTAACTACAATTTAATTATCTGTTATATTATAATGGCATATTATTCTAGACTTTGCTTCTGGTCTAAACCACAAACATAGTGTTTGTCCAAATACTAATTACAGCAAAGTATTGGTCAGCAAGTTCTGTTTTTGAACTTATTTGCTGAAAGCAACCAATAATCACGCATTCTGTATGTTTACAGATTTCTTTTTCTCTTAAATTTTAGAGTGAAACCAATGCCAAGATAAGATCAAAAAAAGCAGTTTCATATTTGAAAATCGGTAACTTTTTTATCATCAATGTCAAATTAACAAAAGCCGCATAGCCTTTAACACATAAAAACACACACAACACCTAAAAAATGTTTATTATACCTGTCCAAAAAGATCCGTAGCCTGTGGGTTCCTCAAATGCTCAGCCAAGCCTGTAGGTCCAGGGGCCACACTCTTCTTCCTCAGTCCGGAGAAGTCCCAAACTCGTACAGATTGGTCTAAGGAGGCCGATACTAGGAGGTCCTCAGTGGGATGGAACTGTGCGCACATTACGTAGTGGTTGTGACCTGTTAGCACGCTGATGCACTGTCTGGACTGCCAGTTCCATATTCTTATTGTCTGGAAAGAAAAGTAATTTATTAGTTTTAAAAAGCTGTTAATCTTTTTTTTGATAGTATAACGGTTTTGTTTGCTGTCCCGGGATCTCTCCTGAAATGTGGAAATGCACCTCGAGAAGTCATAGGACGCGATATCGAGTCTTTGGTAAGCGGAGAACACTTTTTGAACAGTCGCGATATCACGACAATAGGACGGAAAAAGTTAATGACTTAATTATAATTATGATTAAAACCACATATTATAAACATTTTATAAGTGGTTTTATCTACACCCATGCTATAAATCCTCTATAAAGGTATCTGAAACAGTTAGCTTATGGCCAACATTAAAACAGCCAGTGTCATAATAACCATTATAACACCCAAACGGGTGTTATAATGTTGTACTGAATTTCATTATGCAACTCGTTTTAAAAAAAGAACATCGAATGTGGTAGTGAATCGAACGTCTAGCACGTGCGATTCACTACCACAGCGCCGTAATTTAAAAAAAAAACTTATAGGTTAATTCGAATTCACGTCGTATCCCGCCATTTTTGTTCGACATTTGGATATTAGTATTGCATTATGTACTTTGTTGTTTACAAAAATGAGTGATACAAGCTTTGTGAATTTTGATAATTGAACAATCCAAAATGTAAATAATTATATTACTACCTATACACGGTTTGTTTGTAGTAAATACAAGCAATTAAACTTTCCATGAATTTACATAGACTTCTTAGAACACTGCAACACCCTATGGTTTCAGAACCTTTTATGGAGGATTCATATCATGGATGTAGATAAAGTCTTGTATGCAACTGTACATAATTAGGTATTAAAACACTCATGTGATACTATTATCACAATCGGCTTCGCCTCGTGTGATAAACCCACATTCGTGTTTTAATACCCCTCATTATACAACAGTTGCATAAATAACTATTACAGTACTGCAAAATTAAATACCTACACTAACAGTGCAATGTGTAGTAATAATATGTATTTTTTTTATTGTTTACAAGTGCTGCCATGTAATGACTATTACAGGCACGCACCAAAAACGAAAAAACAATATTTTCAAAATTATTATAATGAAAATAAGTTAATGAGAGAAAATATTAGCAGGAAAAAATTTATTGATAATTACCCTAACAGCCCAAGCAAATGAAACCCAATTAAAACAGTATTTCATAAAAGCAGGGCTCAAGAGGGTTAATAAAGACAAACCTGGTCATCTGAGGCACTCAATATCCATGGGTACTCATGATGGAAGAATGTAGTGCGGATGTAGTCCAAATGGCCCAGCAGTGTAAACAAACACCGTCTCTGCTTGTAGTTCCATACCTGCAATAATCAACAAGTATTGAGACTCTTTAGAATGAATAGGCTGTATGGATACATGTATAGTTGCTAAAATAACATAACCCACAATTTGGTTTTGTTTTGTTCTGATGTACGGTAACAATTTTTTTTTCTTTTATGTTATTAGTCTAGTCACTTATTATCGTGTCCTGCGTGTCCTGTTGTTTGTTCACTACAGGAACTGATGGACACTACCGAAAGTGCCAAACTAGTAGCTCAGTCCTGGGCCGACTCAATTTAGATTGCCATCGACACGCTAAGAAGAAGTGTAGTCTACATTCAACAGCTATTGAAATTTTTAATTAGATGAATATACATTTTATGTGTAGATGCATGAACTGATGAGTTATATAGCTGCATGTTTTCACTTTGTACAGATTGCTGGAAATTTAATTTAAGTTGTACGAAACTTTGATCATGTATGGGCGTGTAATAACACATCAACATGAAGTAATTATCGGTGGATACAATAATTGATACGACAGATACGATATACGTGTCATAAACATGACGAAACATACCATGTTCAACTTGTATCTAAAACAAACTTCCTGAGCACAAACCTTGATCTTATAATCGTCTCCACCGGATACAAAGAGCGGCTGTTGAATGTGGAAACAAATGCCACGCACGGGACCGTCATGTTCATCGAATTTCTCCAGCAATGTACACATACGATAGTCCCATAGCTGGATCACGCCATTGTGTAAACTTGCCAGAACCCATGGCCGCTTCGCATGAAAGGATATACCTTTCACCCGCGCCGACTTAGTTTCAAACTTTGTAAGCATATCTCTCGTATAATTTAGAGATATTCACGCAAAATCCCATGAAACAGAATCGCTTCCACACAATCAAATGTCACTCGGCCGGCTGACGTGACACGTCCAACAAAACTAGAGGTGACCCTTTTGTACACTTACTAAACATAAACAATCCGATTTTATCCGATGAGAAAATCTGAATACAAATAGTTTATAACCTGGACTAGCTGACCCCGCAAACGTTGTTCTGCCACATTGTGGTGAACCTTTTTACCACTTTATTCTTCTGTGACCATAGATACTTCTATTTTCTCATAATACGATTGTCATAAGAATGTATTGTCATTTTCATCAATATGTTACGTTTTGCTAATTAAAACCTACAGTATAGGTTTTGACTATTATTTCAATTTAATTAGCATTCGAAACGACTAAGATCCCATGGACAAATATCTACGACCGGAGCGGTTCGATGGGGACCCGTCCTTAAGCACGGCGGCTGCGGAATGGGCACACTGGAAGAAAACTTTCGTTAATTTCCTTGCGGTGCAGGACTCGAAAACTACTACTGATAAGGTCAAGCTTACTATACTAATTAATCACGTGTCTCCGAACGTGTTTACGCACATAAGCGAGTGTGAAACATTCGAACAGGCATTGAATCTCTTAAACAAACTTTATGTTAAACCAAATAACATCCTGTATGCACGCCACGCTCTCGCCACCCGGAGACAAAGTAGCCACGAGACTATCGACACATACATCCAAGCCTTGAAGCAACTGTCCAAAGATTGTAACTTCACGGCTGTCGATAGTAAGATCAACCGGGATGACAACATTCGCGACGCTTTCATAGCTGGCATCTCCTCGACAAAAATAAGAGAGAGACTCCTCGAAAGCCTTTGCTTAACTTTGGACGAAGCACATAACCAGGCGCGTTCCTTGGAGATGGCTGAAGTTAATACGCTGCATTATAACAACATACCTATGAACGCGGCTACAGAAAACATCTCTGATGACAGTGGAAATGCAAGTGCCTCTGCAGCCACGCCGGCCTTCCACAATTTCTCGAATCGCAAATGTTTTTTTTTGTGGAGGACAGGTGCATCCGCGCAAGACATGCCCCGCCTTCAATGTGACTTGTCAACTTTGTAACAAGAAAGGGCATCTCGCAAAAGTCTGTCGCAGTAAAAACCTAACCAGTGCTGCCACGTCTGACTAGGAAAATGTCACCGCCTGCATCATTGCTGCATCACCGTCGTCCTTACACAAAGCCATTGTCCCTGCATATATAAAAGGCATCAGAGCTGAAGCACTATTAGATACAGGCAGTTCTAAAAGTTTTATTAATTTCGAATTTTCTAAACTGGTTTCTCTGAAGATAAAACCAAGCCAGCAGACAGTATCTATGGCCTCTCTTAATCATACATCATCAGTCAAAGGAGAAACTTGTCTCACGCTTACCTTGGGTAAACACACTTATGAGAACGTTCAACTGCTTGTGATCGACAATTTATGTTCAGATATGATTATAGGACACGACGTATTAGAGAAGCATTCCTCACTAGAATTCGCATTTGGTGGTCCGAAAGAGCCTCTCGTCGTATGCAACGTAGCCGAAGCATCTGTCCCTGCTGTGCCTTTATTCGCCAACCTATCTCCCGACTGCAAACCGATTGCTATTAAGTCTCGAAGATACAGTGATGACGACCGACGTTTTATTGAAGATGAAGTGAAGAATCTTTTAAAAGAAGGTGTCATCGAAGAGAGCCGGTCCCCATGGCGAGCGCAGGTACTGATCACTAAGAATGCGAACCACCGGAAACGCCTTGTAATCGACTACTCCAGAACTATAAATCGCTTCACAGAACTGGACGCCTATCCACTTCCCAGTATTGAGGAACTGATATCAAAAGTGGCAAAATACTCTGTATTTAGCGCCATAGATTTAAAAAGTGCCTATCATCAAGTTCCTATTTTGCCAGAGGAGAGACTATACACTGCATTTGAAGCAGCTGGAAATCTATACCAGTTCCGACGTATACCTTTTGGAGTAACCAATGGAGTTTCCAGCTTCCAGAGAACTATAGATTGGCTTATTCGAACGGAAAAATTGAAAGGCACATTCGCATATCTTGATGATATCACAATTTGCGGCAAAACATCAGAAGAGCATGACTATAATCTGCAAAATTTTCTTGCAGCAACTAAGAAGTACGGTCTAACCCTGAATGAAGCAAAATCCATATTTAAACAAACTTCTATCAACATACTTGGTTACACAATCGCCAATAATATCATCAAACCTGACAATGATAGATTAGAACCTCTTCTAAACTTACCTCCACCTCAAGACTTGCCCAGCTTGCGAAGAGCCCTGGGTATGTTCGCTCATTACTCTAAGTGGATACGAAACTTCTCCGAAAAGATACATGAACTATCAAAGACCAAGACATTCCCGCTGAGTGATAATATGATTAAAGATTTCCAAGAACTTAAGAACGCTATAATCAAGTCTTGTGTTAACGCCATTGACAATAATATGCCATTTACTGTAGAAACTGATGCTTCGGAGCACTCAATTGCGGCAACCCTTTCGCAGGCGGGCAGGCCTGTAGCGTTCTATTCGAGAACACTTAATCGAAGTGAACAAAATCATTCAGCTATTGAAAAAGAAGCCTATGCAATCGTAGAGTCCTTGAAGAAGTGGCGGCATTTTCTTATAGGGAAATCATTTCTGCTCGTCACTGACCAGCGATCTGTCTCTTTCATGTTTAATGCTAAGCACATCAGTAAAATAAAAAACGAGAAGATACAGCGCTGGCGATTGGAACTATCTCCATACAAATACGACATCGTATACAGGCCTGGCACCCAGAACTATGTAGCAGACGCCCTCTCCCGTGTTTGCGCCATCGTTGAAACACCTGCAAAGTTACGATCACTTCACGAAGCCCTTTGTCACCCGGGTGTAACCAGAATGGCACACTGGGTGCGTTCTAAAAACTTAGCCTATTCAATTGAAGAGATAAAGAGTATGACTAAAGACTGTCGCATCTGTTCTGAGGTTAAGCCTAGATTCATTAAAGCTGATCCGCAAAATAAACTTATTAAAGCGATAGCGCCATTTGAACGACTGAGCATGGATTTTAAAGGACCAGTACCATCTAAATCGAGTAACAGATTCATTTTAACAGTAATCGATGAGTACTCCCGCTTTCCGTTCGCCTTTCCGTGCTCTGATATAAGCGCAAAAACTGTAATCAAGCATTTAGACAGTATTTTTAACATGTTCGGCATGCCGGCCTACGTGCACTCGGACCGAGGGACATCATTTTTATCGGCTGATGTAAAAGATTTTCTCCACTCCAGGCAAATAGCGACGAGTCGTACAACGCCATACAACCCTCAAGGCAATGGCCAAGTTGAAAGGCTCAATTCTACGCTCTGGAAAACTGTACAGTTAGCATTGAAAACTAAGAATCTGCCAATAGAGAGCTGGGAGGATGTCCTAACGCAAGCATTACACTCCATACGCTCGCTTCTTTGTACTAGTACAAATTGTACGCCGCATGAAAGGATGTTCCGCCACTCTCGGAGATCGACGAATGGAGATTCTATTCCCACATGGTTATCTGGCTCAAACAGAGTACTTATGCGACGCTTTGACCGGAAAACAAAATATCAACCACTAGCCGAGGAGGTGGAGGTACTGGAGACTAACCCCACTTATTCGTACGTTCGAACGACGGATGGTCGAGAAACTACTGTATCCAACCGCCATTTAGCACCTTTGGGAGGCAACCGAGAAGATATCCCCACAATTAACGAATTTGTGGACGCCGAACTCCAAAGATCGCAGTCACTATCACCATCTTGTTCACCACCAACAACTTCGCCTTCTTCACCGACAACATACTCAACACCAGTCTCGCTGCCAGCTACTCCCTCGTCACCGCCATCATCAGAGGATTTGCAAGGGGCACTGGAACCGGAACAAATGAGCTCGGACGGGATCGAGCTCCCAGCTTCGGAGCCACTCCGGAGGTCGGCCAGAGCACGGAACCCGCCGAAGTTTTTACTTGATTATATCTGGCCGGGGTGAATGTGGTGAACCTTTTTACCACTTTATTCTTCTGTGACCATAGATACTTCTATTTTCTCATAATACGATTGTCATAAGAATGTATTGTCATTTTCATCAATATGTTACGTTTTGCTAATTAAAACCTACAGTATAGGTTTAAATTATGATGTAAAATATACTTTACGACCTATTCTCATAACTACCAAACATATTTTTTTTTTAATAAAAATCGGTCAAGCATCGATGAGATTTAGTTAGAGACAATTCCGTACTGGCCATACGGGCAAATCAGGCAAATGCCCGATGGGCCGCCGTTGTCACCAATTTGCGGCCTTTTTTCTGCCTCTGGATTGGCACTCCCATTGGATTTTAGAATGATCGACCGGTCAGAGGCTGATATAAATTAGGAGCCCCTTGCCCAGAGGCCTACTCAACTGCCTAACCTCTTTTCTTTAGAAAACTAACCTCAAAACACTTTATATTCGCCTAATAAGCGTAGTCGACGTAACCCCACTTCGTGGGGCTCCCCAGCTCCTATTTCTGTCCGCAGGGTTTAAAGGAACCTAACTTACCTTTGGGGTAGCCCAAGTTCCGAACTTAGATGTGTTTTTTTTCAGACCGCTAGTTATACGGCCGTTATTTAGTAAAAAGGCGAGGCTGTGATTAATTATGTATGATTTTTTTGTCGCCGAATATCCAAAACATTGTATGCCCTTTTTTTTAAATCATCAAAATATTTTTATTTATTTTTACCTATGAAACGATTCCTATTAGTGTTTATGTTGAAGAACACAGACTTTTAACAAGACGTAAGACAAAATAGCATCACCCCTATATCTCCGAAGGCGTAGGCACCTCTGCCTACTTAATAGTACATCCACACGTAGACAACAATGTTTGAGCTAGATATTTATCAACATAAAATGAGTTTTAAAACTTTGGATACAACCAAAATACCAATGAGGGATTTTCTTTTTAGCTCTTCCCTAGTCGCTGGATAGATGGCGCTAGGAGTAAGTATGATAATGTAAGGAACGGAACCTAAAAAAACTGATTTTAACAAAGCGCGAGAAATGTAGGTTATATTCGGAAGGTTAAGCAAATAAAAGTGTCAGTCAACGAGAGTATGTGACGTGACACAATGTTTTTTTTTTCAAGCGTTTTGGCTTTGGCACCAACTATCATAGTAAGTTCAACGCCATCTATAGAGTTCTTGGAAACTAAGAATTTTTTAAAACCTCAAAAGGAAAACCTCCCATTAACAAATTGTTTAGTCTTCTAATGAGTCTGAAAAGAAGTTATTAAGTAATTACACTGATTTGATCTTATAACAAGTCTTAATCTCACAACAATGCCAACTAATGTATACAAATTCATCTTTTTCTGCTATGTAAGCTAATTTATTGATTTTGCTATGTTTTTCCAATCATATCCATATACATATTTCTGGACTTTTATATCTAACCGTAAATCCACAGCTTCCATTCCTTCAACTATGCATTACGATGGACAATCGTCCAACAATCCGGACGAAATCTGTAATCTCTTTTTAAACTTCTTCCATTTTGTGTATGAGCCTTCCACTCTCAACGATGTGCAGCAGCAGACCTTCGACGATGCTAAGAATAGTCGTCTCATTAGCAGCCTTGTGATCAGTATTGAACAAGTACACAGTGCTTTGAAATCCTTAGATTGTTCTAAAGGCCCAGGGACCTGATGGTATCCCGCCACTTTTCCTTAAAAATACCGCTGACACTTTAAGTCTCCCGCTATATATTATTTATAATAGATGTTTGAGCCAAAGAATTTTCCCAGAAGTGTGGAAACGAGCCAATATCACCCCTGTCCATAAATCTGGTCCAAAATATGAAGTTGAGAACTATTGTCCTGTTTCCATTCTGTCGATCTTGTCGAAGCTTTTTGAGAGGCTTGTCCTCAATCAGCTATATCCGATTATTCATGATCAGTTAAGCAACAGCATGGCTTCGTCAAGAAAAGATCCACAACTACTAATTTGATTGAATACACCGATTATTTATTCAATAATTTAGACAGATGTGTACAGGTGGACTCTATTTATACTGATTTCCGTAAAGCCTTTGACAAGGTCGATCATAAATTACTTCTGGGCAAAGTAGCATTTAACGGCATTCGTGGGGACTTGTTTCGTTGGTTCACTTCCTATGTTACAAATAGAACGCAAAAAGTGGTAGTTAATAGTTTCCATTCCAAATCCATAACTATATCATCAGGGGTGCCTCAAGGCTCGATACTTGGTCCTTTGTTATTTATTATATTTGTTAATGATATTGACATGTGCTTTCTTAATTCTAAATTCTTGCTTTACGCGGATGACCTTAAAGTCTTTAGACCCATCAAAACAATGCTTGACTGTCAACTACTTCAACAAGACCTCTATCGTCTTGCAGATTACTGCACTAAAAACAAACTCCAACTTAGTATCTCTAAATGTTGTTGTATTAGGCTACGTTCCGAATTAGGCTGTAATCGATTTGAGCGTCCATAAAGCTGTTCCGAATTACCGTGAGCGCGATATCGATGTCCCTTGAATCGTCATAGATGACGTCATGACATGCGCCATTTTGCGATTACACTGACCATGCCCCAAATAAATATCACTGTGAGCGCTGTCAAAAATGACAGTTTTTTTCACAGGTTGTGTTGTATAATTTGATTGAAAAAAATTGAAATGAGTTTCAAACTCATGAACATTATTTTTAATTACCATTGCATCTACGTAATTTGTAATTCGTAGGATTTTTTTAAGGGGTAAATCTTTGCCAGGAGCAAAATACCCTAATATAAACGCTTTCGTCATCCTTTTCATCACTGGACGAATCGTCGTTCTCTATCTAAAAATGTGAGTTATCAGAGTAGATAGAGTCAACCAACATAACTTCCATTTTCAAAATAAGTCTTGTGAAATGTTTTGGTTTGGGGTTATGTTTACTGTCAACGCGTTCACGAGCGTTCCGAATTGATGACGGCTCTTAGCTGTCATAATCGTGATATCTAAATCGGAACGCAAAATATCGATGTGAGCGCTGTGAGCGATTATAGCCTAATTCGGAACGTAGCCTTAGTTTCACCAAAAATAAAAACATATTTAAATATCCCTATGCAATACACAGTGTAACTCTGGCAAGGGAGTGTTTGATCCGTGACCTGGGAATACTACTTGACAATAAACTACACTTAGATGCACATGTTAATAAAATTGTTAATAATGCTTTTCGCATGTACGGCTTGGTGATGAGATCAGCGACAGAATTTAAGCACCTTAGTACATATCTATATCTGTATCGATCACTAGTTAGGTCTCAATTAGAATATACAGTGTCTGTGTGGAACCCTTACTACAATAAATATATTGAGTGTATAGAAAGCATACAACGTAAGTTTTTGAAGTCTATGCATTATCGCTGCTTAAAGAGTTGTTATCTCTCTTATAGTGAGTTACTTAAAAAAATTAATCTTCTTTCTTTGAGTTCAAGGCGTACTTTTCTTGAAACTTCATTTTTATATGACTTATGCAATAACTCGTATGATTGTTTAGAGATTAGTAACAAGTTGTGTTATATAGTTCCCAGAACATGCCAGGGACGCGAGGTGCGCGCACGACCTGTATTTGCTACTACTACCAGTCGTACAAATGCCGGCTTGCGTGCACCACTTCGTCGTCTTACGAACAATTTTAATAAGAATTTCAGTAATTTGGACCTGTTTGCTTTACCGCATGGAAAGTTTAGACTGATGTTACTTAAAATATTGAAAAATTAGTGTTACACTGTTGTTGTTCCACTTTTGCGGCACTATTGGCAGTTATGTTATGTATTGTTATTACTTTACTATTAATCTTTTTTAAAATCTTTTTTATTGTTTACAACGCTAATTTAAAAAAATACCAAATTGTCTCATTGTGTATCTGTGGAGAACGTCGTTGATTTCACATTTGTATCATTTTTGTATCTTATTTTTTTGTAATTTTTAATGTGTAATTGTTTGTTTTCCCAAATAAATAAAATAAAATAAAATATCAAATCTTGTAAAAATAATGAGGGTGGTTAACTAATTATCGGCGTTTTGCATTAGAAGGGCTAAAATTTTGATTTATAATTTATATTGTTCACAACTGTGTAACTGCTAACACTAAATATATTTGATCTGCGACTATAAAATCTTAGAATGGAAAGTTTAATCACCAATTTAGACTTGTTATTTCTTCAAAGTGAGAGTACTTAATTTAAGCATGAAGTATAGGGAACGTGCAGGAACTATAGGTGGCAGCACTAATCGACAAAAGAGACACTATGCGGACAGAAAAGGAAACTTATCACTTCTCATCGTGCTTTCAATTTACCTAGACAATATTATTGTCTCTTCAATTATATTATTTTTGAATATGTTAGAAGGTATAAAATATGAGTTCCGGTCTATCAATAACGATCGTCAGCGTAATTTATATGTTTAAAATATGAATTTTATATCTTTCGTTTACTTTCTGATGAAAATTGTGGTGTATGAAGACATGGTGGCTGGCATAACTAAGATAGCTTTCTTATTTTCAACACAATCATGTTATAATGGAAGGGAATCCTTTATCAGCGAGAACAGTGTCTCCAGGCTCTAATAAATCAATTAGTTCACAATCATTTGATGAAGCAATAAATAAAATGCAGTCCGTAGCATTTAGATACAAAACTTAAAAAACCAAATGAGTGCAGCCAACTAAAAACATTATTGTGGGTATAACCATGTTTATATTCTGAGTACATGTGGAGTCTTTGATTAACTGTTGAGGGATATTCGGTGTGAATTTTAGTGCGGTCTAGTAGAACACGTCTATGGTGAAGTATAAATGGTTCTGGTATGTTTGCATGGACGGTTGATTTTGAGGGCCTTTTCAATGCAGAGTGTAACAAAAACAAGTTGTTTTCAAATATTTTTATTTACTGCGTTTATCCATTTTTTGCGTTTTTCACCAAAACGTGGTATGCTAATAGTATTCTTTGGAAAGTAATAGAATTTTACGCTAATTGATTTATTTTCATTTTTGGGGATGTATTGGTACTTAGGTACATCCAGAAATGCAACAATGCATTATGATTAGTTAATTAATTTTCACTATAAAATTAATTCTGTTTACTTGTTAGAAAAGTCAACGTCAAGCATTAATAGAGCACAAGATTCGGATTGGCGACGCCAGTTGGCAGCACCGTCGTTGTGCACGTTCCCTATTGTTTGGTGCAGTTGTATGTATCCCGCATAGGCGATTGCCTTTCTGCCGAAGAGCGTGTTATTCTCAAAGAATTTTGTCGGAGATTCACGCGAGGCGCTTTAAACAGGTGGCTGAAATCAAACCGATTATTTGATATTTTCAGAAGACTGTGCGCAAATTGGTTGGAAGTGAATATTGATTGGCCGAGTTGTATGCAAACTCTAGTTAATCAAGAACCAACTGTTGATGAGATATGAAGAGTATTGAAGAGCTCCCTCAGTCTCTCAAGTACCGTCGACATCATCGTCCGTTGGAACAATGACAAAAAGGTCCCGATAACCATTCAAAGATCTGGGAAGTAAACAGAAAAAGAGAAGATCTGATGATCATATAGGCGAAGATTCCAATGTATATGCAGCTGCAGCACGTTTAAAAGAAGGGCATGGAGATATCGCATCTGTGATTGAATATATGATGAAAAATCCTGAAGCAGCCGTTAAAATTAATGAAAAATGTTACCTCGTGTTTTATTTCATCATTCATCATTTCAGCCGAAAGACGTCCACTGCTGAACATTGGCCACCCCCAAGTGTCACCACGTTGACCGGTCCCGTGCGACTCGCATCCAGATCCAGCGGATTCCTGCCACCTTCACCAGGTCATCGGTCCACCTAGTCGGAGGCCTTCCAACGCAACGTCTTCCGGTTCGCGGTCGCCACTCCAGAACTTTTCAGCCCCATCGGCCATCCGTTCTGCGAGCAATGTGCCCTGCCTACTGTCACTTAAGGTTGGTAATTCTTCGGGCTACGTCGGTAACCTTGGTTCTCTTGCGGGTGTCTTCATTTCTGATTCAACGTCGCAAGGAAACTCTGAGCATAGTCCTAACCATTGCCCCCTTGAGTGACTTTAAGTCTTCTGATGAGGGCCATTGTGAGCGACCACGTTTCGGTCCGGTATGTAATCACTGGCAACACACACTGGTCATAGACTTTCGTCTTGAGACACTGCGGTAAGTTGGACGAAAAGATACCACGCAACTTCCCGAACGCTGCCCAGCCGAATCGGATTCGACGATTGACCTCTTTCTTGAAGTTAGACCTACCGAACTGGACCGTTTGTCCCAGGTACACATAATCGTCTACAACTTCCGAGTATAGAGTCTCCCATCATGATAGGAATGGGAGTGACATGGGCATTCGACATGACCTTGGTTTTGTCCATGGTCATTTTAAGACCCACTCTTCCGGAAGCTCTACTGAGGTCGTCGAGCATTGTACTGAGGTCCTCCGTGGTCTCAGCCATGACTACTATATCGTCGGCAAACCGAAGGTGATTGATGTACTTACTCACCATTGACATTGATGCCCAGCCCTCTCCAGTCCAGAACCTTGAAGACATCCTCCAGTGCAGCGGTGAACAGTTTTGGAGACAATTATGACGTGTTTTATTTAAAAATGTCAAAAAAAAGAATAATCAGCATTTTTATATTTATATCGTCTTATGTAGGTATTCTGAATATTTGAGTCAATAATATATCAATTTTCTTAATTTAGATACTAAAAGGAACCGTTTCATATGTTAAATTATATAAAAATATTTTGACGATTTAAAAAAAAATGGCAAAATGTTTTGGATATTCGGCGACAAAAAAATCATAAATAATTAGCACTATAATCACCTGTAAGGATATCCGTGTTTTTAACTCTCCGTTTAGGAGATAATTAGATTTTTCATACTTGCTTCATACAAATTTTTCGTAAAAAAAATATAATTCCTTCAGAATTAGCTCAGGTGTCATTTTTGTATATAATAATGACTAATAGAAGCGATATCCAGCAAAAAATCAGGCACTTGCAAATTGAAATCCCTAAGTCTATGAAAGTCGATTCAGCCCACCGTGCGACGCCCTTGTTCGACAACGTCGCTATTCTTTTAGTTTCGAGTCTCTTTTTTTATCAAAGTCGCAACTCAACATTTCAGTCTTTATTCTATTTTAGATGGTTTCTTCGGTCGATTAAAAATGTACATTACATGGAGTCTCCGCCAGCTAGGTAAGAATTAGAGGTCATTGCTCTTTCCTTAATTTCTCTGCGTAGGTACCCCGAAAATACATTATGAATCGTTTTTTATTACTAGAAAAAGTCAAGATTCATGATAACGGTCGTTTCGGGACAAGTTTAATTCAATAAATGTAAATGTAAGCGGGTAAACCTTTAATTCTTACTAATCTGGCGGAGACTATAGTAGATTTCCTTTCTCTTGATAGTGGAGGGCCGAACGTCTCTAAAATGCCCTGGCCGGTTTTGGGTCTCAGTCCGGGCCTGGATATAGATAAAAAAAGGATACCTTTTTGAAGTGAAAACTTCTTTATGCGCGTTGAGCACTTTTTGGGTGAAGGGTGCTGTCACGCTTCGTAGCACTCGAAGGCATTTCGCTACGGGCGTAGCACCACAGTCCCCAAAGACTACTCCGAATGTTTTTTCGAATGGTATGCTCCACGCGGGTGAAGCTGCGAGCATAAGTAAGTTTAAAATAGAAATGCACTGTTATTTCAACATTAATTCATGCCCAATCTTGAAATCACAGATATTTATATTGCTTGAAATACTCTAGCACTTTCATTAGCAGTGGGCATTTGCTTTTGTTTATCCCACCTCTATTCCAACTAAGCAAGATTCCGATTCCGATAGCTTTATATGCTCTATGCTCATTTTATAAATTAATTTAAAAAATGAAAAAATCTTGTCTATTACTTTTTACGCCAAAACGAAAATGTCAAAACTTGTTTATCAACAAAGTTTTGCTTTAAAATAGTAGTAATTATTCAGTTTCTCTAAGTGTAACTAAAGTTCTTATTAATTACTAAAGTGAATTAAAGAGATTCACACCAGTGTCGAAGACATTACGAAGTGTATATTTCAACATAACCTCCAAACCCATCATGGCTCTAGTGGATAAAGAAAAGTTAAATGAAATGGGAAAATTATGCATTCCCGGGATGCGACTGAGTTTATCCAATAAAGAATATGTTGCCGGACCCGGGACCTATGAGCTCAGAGGCTACATATATGCCACTTTGTGTGGCACCCTGAAAATGGAACAAGATGAAAATGAGGTTGGTTTATAAAAATCAAGGTTTATAGAACTCTTTATATTATTATTCCAACAAACTCATGTAATTCTACATGCTATCAGTATGAGGCGTAACATAACTTAACATGATACAAAACTCTCAGCATTATTTTAATTTGACATAAAAATCACGTTAGTATTTAAGTATTTCATTTTTTCAGGTGACAATAGTAACAGTAGAAAGCCCAAGGACACCTAGTATTCTGCCTAAAACTGGTGACATAGTGACAGCTAAGGTTACAGTAGTGAACCCGAGAATGGTCCAATGTGTTATACTGTGTGTAGGTTCTTCAGTCCTTGTGAGGCCTTATAGAGGAATCTTGAAGAAAGAAGACATAAAAGCTACAGAGAAAGATAGAGTAGACCCTTACAAGTGTTACAGGCCTGGAGATGTAATATTGGCAAGAGTTGTATCCTTTTTTAATCAAATAATACGGAAATGTTATTTTAACTCTATAGATACAAATATCCATACAATATTTGTATCCATTAACCCAAGTAAGCTATGACATTGTATTTAAATGGTTTAATTATTTGCTCTTTGTAAGTATTATTCTCCTTAACATTAAATCCAGCTCCCAATGACAGAAATACACTGGTACCACATTTCAACAGCTGAAAATGAGCTAGGGGTTGTAATAGCTAGTGCAGAAGGCTCCCCTCAAGGCATCAGTATGGTGCCTATAAGCTGGTCAGAAATGCAGTGCCCCAAGACATTAGTGAAGGAACCGAGGAAAGTGGCCAGGGTCATTCCAGAGAACATCAACCATGCCCTGTTCCCAGTCAGAGATAACTCGACAAGCGAATTAGAAGTTAATACAGATAAATAAATCTTCAACACTGTGTTGTTTTTTATTTTCATTACAGGAATAGTTATTTATGATACTAGTGCGATAAGTTGGTTTTTACAAACGAGTAGACGACTGTAAGCCCGAGACGAAGTCGAGGGCTTACCATAGTCACGAGTTTGTAAATACCAATTTCTGCATGTGTGTCATACAACGTTTTTCATCACATTTGCGAGAAAACAGTACATTATGTAATGAAACAAACAGCAACCCCAAAAACCATGAAAACGACACCCGTGAAGAAAAAACTGAAAATATTTATCGGCGCCATCTTGGATTTTCATTTTGACCTCATTTTCATTATCAGCGACCCCAAAAACCACGAAAACGACACCCATTAATAAAAAACCGAAAATTTTCATCGGCGCCATCTTGGATTTTCATTTTGACCTCATTTTTGTTATCAGCGACCCCAAAAACCACGAAAACGACACCCATGAAAGAAAAAGCGAAAATTTTTGTCGGCGCCATCTTGGATTTTCATTCTGACCTTATTTTTGTTATCAGCGACCCCAAAAACCACGAAAACAACACCCATGAAAAAATAACGAAAATTTCTGTCGGCGCCATTTTGGTTTTTTATTTTGACATAATTAAAAAAAAACGTAAAGAATACGCACGGTGCTATACAACGGGGTGGGTCTGTATCACATAACACAATATATGTTCTATTATACGTGTTTAGAGAGTATAATAAACTGTCTGTATGCGGTAAAATAGGTATGTACTTAGGTGAGAGTACGTATTTTAACTAATTGTATATTACTAATTGTATTGTACTTCTCAAGACAATGATTTTAACGCACGTTCAGTTCTATAGGGAACGTGCACAACGACGGTGGTGCCAACTGGCGTCACCAATCCGAATCTTGTACCAAATTAATACTTGACATTGACATGTAAAACAAGTAAACAGAATTAATTTTATTATTGAAAATGATTATTCTAGCTAATCATAATCCATTGTTGCATTTCTGGATGTACCAATACATCCACAAAAATGAAAATTAATCAAATAGCGTAAAATAATAAAATTCTATTACTTTCCAAAGAATAGTACTCTCATACCATGTCTAAATAAGTGAAAAACGCAAAAAATGGATAAATGCAGTAACAAAAATATTTGAACACAATTTGTTTTTGTTACACTCTGCATTGAAAAAGTTCAATAGCCTTCAAAATCAACCATCCAAGCAAACATTAAATGGTACTGGCGTACCATTTAAACTTCAGCGAACACACATATGTTGCACTGAATTTCACACCGAATATTCCTCAACAGTTAAACAAAGAGTCCACATGTACTCAGATTATAAACATGGTTATACAATAAAGTTTTTAGTTGGCTGCACTCCTTGTGGTTTCATAAGTTTTGTATCTAAATGCTACGGAGGGCGTTCTAGTGATTGCTTAGTTATAACAAATGATTATGGATTAGACTGCACTGAAGTTCACACCGAATATTCCTCAACAGTTGAACAAAGAGTCCACATGTGCTCAGATTATAAACATTGGTATACAATAAAGTTTTTAGTTGGCCGCACTCCTTGTGGTTTCATAAGTTTTGTATCTAAATGCTACGGAGGGCGTTCCAGACTGCACTGAAGTTCACACCGAATATTCCTCAACAGTCTCCACATGAACTCAGATTATAAACATAGATAAAAAATAAAGTTTTTAATTGGCTGCACTCCTTGTAGTTTCCTAAGTTTTGTATCTAAATGCTACGGAGGGCGTTATAGTGATTGCTTATAACAAATGATTGTGGATTGATTTGTTATAGCCTGGAGATACTGTTCTCGCTGATAAAGGATTCCCTTCCATTAAAACATGTGTTGAAAATAAGAAAGTTGTTTATGCCACCGTTTCTTCATGCACCACAATTTTCATCAGAGAAAATAAACGAAACATACAAAATTCATATTGGTCAACATTCATGTTACGCTGACGAACATTATTGATAGACCGGAACCCATGTTTTATACCTTGTATCATAATCAAAAATAATACTTTTGAAGAGATTTGCGTGACAGGTGACAGCATAAGTTTCCTTTACTGTCCGCATAGTGTCTCTTTTGTCGTTTAGTGCTGCCACCTATAGTTCCTGCACGTTCCCTATGGTGCGTAATTTTTAACTTTCGAACAATGTATACAGCAGTGCTGCCAACCCGTCAGCAATAACGCGCTGTTAGCTCTTTAAGGTGAATGCTTCAACCAGCCCGCGAAATTCAAATTTTCTTACGTTTTTTTGCAAATTGCAGGCCAGTGCTAGGTTGTATGTTGATTAAAATATTGGACGCGATTGTAAGACGTATGTAGTTACAGAATTATAATCATCAAAACCATCAATACAACCCTCCAAGTTCATAAAGGTCTAGCAATGAATTTGACCTTGAAAAAATCGTTTCTCGACCTTTATGAACTTGGAGGGTTGTATTGATGGTTCATAAAGGTCGAGAAACGATTTTTTCAAGGTCAAAGTCATTGCTAGACCTTTAAGAACTTGTAAATAATTCAAATATATTGAATGCATTTTTCATTGAATCAAAATGTATGTCATAAAAACGAGTTACTTAAATTATAGTACTTGTTTAGCATTAATAAAATAAAGTAATAATGAACATCGTCGATGTCAGCATTTAGTGATGCAAGTTCAAAAAAATTTAGTGATTCGTTCCGTGTTACGTACATCACAGAATAAATAATAGTAGATGTGCATATCATAATAATATGATTTAAAAAAGCACTATATTTAGCGCTAGAACGCGCTAATAAACAAAAAAAGCGCTAGATGTGGCGCTGAAAGCGCTAAGTTGGCATCACTGGTGGATACCAGTGCTGCCAGCTGCCAAAAAATGCATCAGAGCCTGTCATTGACTTGAGCCTGTATAGGCTCCGATGCATTTTTTGAGCAAATGTGTTGAAAAAGTTTTTAAATTCTAGGTTCATCAAGCAGCCCTTCCATTTATAAAAAAAAACAATTTCCGAACGAATAGTACTACGTCGATTGACTTTGACACTATTCGATTGATATCAGCTGTCAATAGTGTAGAGAGTGTGATGGATTAGTAGTTCATCAATTCTAGGTAGTAACTAATCGACTACAGACTTGTAATATATATAAAATCAATTGATCATTTTGATGTCCTGTATTATAAATAAGAGCTAACTAAAGATTTATGCATTATTAAATTTATTACGTAACAGAATCCATCAATTATTTTATTAAAAAGTACTTTTTTATTGACAATGCGAATAAAATATTTTTTTCTAAATCGACTAATCTTTACCCAATTAATCGTCTACGTAAGCGAAATATATTTACTAAAGTTGGCACATCATTATTAAACTTCTTGTCTTGCAGTGCTTGTGTCATTCATTCAGGTGATCCGAAGAAACAGACAGACTATCGTTTTTTAAGGAAAATTAAAACAAGAAGATAAAAATTTGCTCATATGTAAATCCGTATCATTCCAGTGTTTACTCAAATATATATACTCAGTGCAATGAGGTCACCATTACCAGTTATCACAAAGTAAACTTAGTTTGTCCGTGAAAAACAATTTATGTTGAATACCGTGAACTGTAGTACGTTTAGTGTTTAGTAGTTGTTGTAACGACAAAGTCGTGTAGTAAGGTCCTAAGATGAAGTTCGCGGAGCACTTGAGTGCGCATATTACGCCTGAGTGGCGTAAACAATACATAAACTATGAGGCAAGTATCATTCTCCATAAAATTACTGATAAGCGCATAATAATAATAATATACGCTTTGCCTGTGTACTGTCTACCCACTTTTATTTAAATGTATGATTTCTAAATGTAGTACTGGAAAATTATACTGCAATTCAAGTTTCTAACAAGTTTTGGTGTGTCTAAAACACTAACATGTAAATAAAACAAGAACTGGGATTTAAAAAATATATTTGTATGGTTAATACAATATATATAATGTATGGTTAAGAATGTTATGGCTGAATAGAAATTAAAATCATTGCCAGTCACATTGAATAGGCACAAGGAGAGACATAAAAAATACTGTGTTGTCCTTGACTAACATTATAAATACCTAGACAACTGTTTTGTTTCAATCATATACAATGGAAAACTATTAATAGTACATAACTAAATGATAGACAATTTCCAGTTATATTATTGATTTTTCTTTCTATGGCTTTCTTTCTGGTTTGTGCATATAACCAATGTTTCTATTCTAATAAAGCTATTTATTTAACAGTATGTAATACAATTTCTTTAATCTAATATATATAAAATCTAGGTTGTATTCTGCTGATTGCCAAGCGGCAAAGGCCTCCTCCAATCTTTTACACTCATTTCTATCCTTGGCAACTCAGCTCCAGGTCACAACTGCGAATTTGGTCGAATCGTCCTCCCATCTTTGGCGGGGTTTTGTTTTCCCTCTGCATTATTTATATGATTACAATTCTAAGTGAACCAGACACTAACATTATTTTTCTATAGCCACTCTAACTATAAATTAAACAGACTTAGACTGTTTCTCAAGTCATTGTTCCGGTTTTAGTAATTATTCAAAAACTCGTAACAGAGATACATGTACGGGATATCTTTCGTGATTATTGTTTGTTTTTTTTTTTTTTTTTTTTTTTGTTTTTTTTTTTTTTTGAGATACATGTATGACCAGATGTATAAACTTGAATGAAGCCAAAAGAGTGTAAGGATTGTAGCAGTGGCCTTGGACTCACAAAATTAAGATTCTGAACCAAACTACAGCAAACAATCTATGGAATGACAACTGGTCTGCCATAATTACTTTTTCGCTGTGAATTTGAATACCTGTGCTAGCTCTTTAACTATACATATGAATATCAAAGTGACAAGAAAAAGAAAAACATTGTACTTAAAGATTCAGCTAACTAAGCAATTTTAGTTGATACATTTTTATTGATTAGATTTATCTAGCAAGAACAGAACCATAAAAAGACTTGTACTTAAAACTAGCTGACGTCCCGCGGTTTCACCCGCGTAGTTCCCGTTCCCGTGGGACTACGGGGATAAAATATAGCCTATGTTACTCAGGGTGAATGTAGCTTACTAATGGTGAAAGAATTTTTGAAATCGGTTCATTACTTCCGGAGATTACCCCCTACATACAAACTTACAAACATACAAACTTACTAACAAATGTTACCTCTTTATAATATTAGTATAGAAGTATAGATGATACACATCTATTGGTTCATGTGTCCTTTAATTTGTTAACTCTAATATTTTGGGAAGGTCATTTTTATAGTAAGTGGATTTGCCTATGTCAATCACATGCTAATCATAATGTTTAAATATAAGTCATGTTTCTGTAGCATGCTCATCATTGTTACAAAATTGTGCTGATGCATAGTATGATGAGTAAGCTAGTTTTATAAATTACAAAAAAAATATCTCCTTCTGGGCCTGTCGCGTTGCCGTTTGCTGCTGTTGCTCCTCCGGCATGCGACAGATGTGGCCAGCCCAGTTCCTCTTGAGCTTGGCAGCCGTGTGACCTACGTCGACAATTTGCGGCAGGCTCACGTGGCAGGCCCAGAAGGAGATGGCGGGACGAAGTCGACTCTTTCCACAAGGATTGACGAACAACAGCACTGGATAGAGATAAGTGGAAAGAGGGAAGGGAGGCCTTTGCCCTGCGGAGGGACACAAATGGCTAATAATAATAATTAAAAATATATTTGAGGGGAGATCATAACATCAGACTTGTAATCCCCGAAGGTTTAGGCAGAGATGTAGTCAAATGTACACCTACGTTTCGCCAGTCCCATGTAATAGGGTGCGAGCCTATTGCCATCAACCGGGCACAAATCCAGACTCCGTGAATGTGACCAATAGGCAGCGCTGGGTTTAGGGCAGGGCAACAGGGGCACTTGCCCTGGGCCTCCACAAGGAAGGGGCCTCCAAAACTTGATCTTTTTAATACATAAGAAAAAAAATACATTCTTTGTGTTCATGACCGGTTCATGGTCCGAAACACCACACGAGAGTTTGTATGGTTAAGTCTATGTTACATCTTATATACTTACATATTTTTTCGATCTGTTCCAAAAAAAATTCCGCGTCCACTTCTGGATTGCCCCAGGGCCTTCACACCTTTAAATCCGGCCCTGCCAATAGGAAACATGTTGAAAAAATGGAGAAAATTTATTCCTTTTGAGGGCTACCGTTGCGTGCGCTGCGTAAACGGTTAAAGTTACGCAACAAACATGAGTATGACCTCGTATATGTAGTTCCTCTTAAAAAGTAAAAAATACCAATCGAATTAAGAACCTCCTCCTTTTTGAAGTCGGTAAAAAAAAAAAGTCCGCGATAGCTTATGTATGGGAGCGTTCAAGTATTACGTAACGAATTTAGGGGGGGGGGGGGGCTGGTAAAACTTTCCGATGCGTTACAGGGGTGGGATATTGTTTTTATTTAAACCCTTCAGAATAACAAAGGTTACCTACCTATTTTAGCGACTTTTTGTAACTTTACGCCACATCATTGTGATTAGATTGTTGATTAGGTAACAATGGTCACTGGGTGGTTACGTAACGTTTTACTAGAGGGAGGGGGGGGGGGTACAAAAAACATGTACTGCGCGTTACATGGGGAGAGGGGGGGTGGGGTCAAAAATCTCCAAAAATTGCGTTACGTGATACCTACTTGAACACTCCATGTCTATCTTTCATCCTGGGGCTACAATATCGCGATACGATTCGTGTTCGCGTTGTCACGAATAACAGTTCGTGTTCGATCCATGACGAAATACTTGGCCGCATCATCAAAAACTTCACTAGGCTGTCTGTACTGTCGCGACAAAATCCTTTGATGTGCGGCATTTACCGACAGCGGCGCGGCGCGAAAGGCATTCGTATTCGCGGAAGATGATTCGCGATAGGATGAATTCTTTGGCCAGGCGTGTCGCGACAAGGCAAATGTTCGCGTTATCGCGAAGAGACGAAGTTACGCGGGTCAGCTTCTAATAACTATGGCCACTAATACAGGACAACTAGGCTTTTCTATTAATAGAAAAGTCTGGTTTTGGAAATGTTATGCTACATTGTTCTGTATGGTGTCGGACGTAAAGAATAGCACCATCCCATATCTTCCCGTGGGTGTCGTAAGAGGCGACTAAGGGACTTATCAGAGAATGGGCAGCAGCGTTCTCTGTGCTTTTGTAACAACCGTACTGCGATCGCCAACCCGCCTGCCAAGCGTGGCGATTATGGCAAAAACCCCCCTTTGGGGGAGGCCTGTGTCCAGCAGTGGACGTGTTGCGGCTGAAATGATGAATGATGAATGATGATGCTACATTGTACTTAATTATCTTTTTTGCCAACAGGAAATGAAGGCTATGCTTTACACAACGGTGGAAGAGGCGCCATCAGCTGAAAACGTAGAGCCAGAGGTTCTGTCCCGCCATTTCGCAAACTTCGATGAAGCATTCTTCAATTATTGTGATCAGGAACTTAAAAAAATTAATACTTTTTATTCAGGTAAGAACATAGATTATCAGAACTATACAAGGTGGAGAACGTCCACAGACGTTAAAATGGTTACCACATATTCAAAAAGGTACATCATTCTGAACCTACAAATAAATTTTCCCTCGCTCAGTGACGAGCGCTCCACGGAAAGACTAAAGCTGTGGCGAAGTAGGCCTATAGTGCATCCTTACCAATCCCATTCGTTCCACCTGCTGAAAATCTCCCACCTGGACATAAGTTGCCATGGCTGACCTACTGTTATGCTGTCTTTAAATAGACTCCGGACCCAGGTTGGCCGCAGCAACGAAAACCTGCTCAGTCGAAGATTCATTCATGACTCCGCCCAAAGCGCCACACTAGTAGCTCAGGTGGCCTACCATGACGTCTTAATAGCAGGATCGTTTTAATCTTGTTCCAGTGTGGGTAAGAGACGAAGCTCTATAGGACGTCTAGCGCCATCTCTTTCCCACACTGGAATAAAATGAAAACAATCTTGCTATAAGACGTCATGGTAGGCTACCAGTTCTGGGCCGACACAATTTAGATTGCCATCGACACGCTAAGAAGATAGAAATTTTTCATTGGTAATTTAAAAACAAAACACAGTTGTTTCCACATGGTCAAATTGTATGAAACATCTGGTGTTTAACTGTTTTAGTGTAGGTTCCCTTCCACCCTGCATAATTAATATAACTCGTATAGTTAGTGCAAGAGCAATATTAAAAAAAAGGGGCCATATTCCGCGTTGCTGTGTCTAAAAGCAAGAGATTTCGAAACGCATTGCCCACGCGAGGGCGGATCCAGCTTTGGCGCCAGGGGGGGGTCACATTGTCGTGGTCAAGTGACAAGAAGTTGCGCGGATACAATTTTTATTTGATTTTACCTATTGAAAAAAATTGATGATATTTAATCGACGGCGACAATTTTAACAACAAAGTGAACTAGGCTCCAAGAACTAGCGAAATGAGCTCGAACATTTTAACACTCTACCTTGGCCAGGTTACAATTGTTTAGACCCTTCTTATAGGAGTTACTAGATCGACCCTCAGTCAAAAAAAGCCAACATTCAAGAGGAAGTAGGCTGCAAGAGCAAGCGTAGCGAGTTCGAAATTCTTATGACACCTTGCCTTGGACATGTTAGAATTGTTTCGACCTACTGGATTTACGTGGGCCTCTTATACACAAAGTTAAGACTCAAGAAAAACTAGGCTGCAAGAGCGAGCGAAGCGAGCTCGCAATTTTTACATCATTGTCTTAGATAATTATGCTTTAATTGCATATAAGGCTTCGGGGCAAGGGGCTCCTATATGAAACATCTCAATATTGCAATTTAGAATATGGTCAGAAATCGACTGTGGTATGTCCTGATTCCGCTGCCACTTTACCATCCACAGCCGATATTCGTTTACAACGACAGAAACTGTAGTATTATTTAGTAACAATGTATAATCGGTTGCTAGTCGTTTCACAGTTTTCAATGTTTTGATTATTCGCTTTTTGACATAAAACGCTTAACTGAAACAAAATAAGTGTTTCAGGAGACAGACGGTCCTGTAGGTCACTTATTATTAAAACCAGAAGAGGGATGTATAAGGCTCTGCGGAAATATTCTTCAGCAGTTGAGCACGTTGGTTATTGGCCCTATGTTGTTTGTCTTGACACTATTCTGGTACATTATGTTTAACATTATGTTAACAATTTGAATTCGTGGTCCACCTAGGTCCTGTACACAGCTCAGGGGGGGGTCATGACCCCCATGACCATCCCCTGGATCCGCCCTTGCTGACGCGACGGATTTTCAAGCCTACGCAAGCGAGACTTATCTCGTACTCTCGTTACATATCGTATCATGCCAGCAAAACAAATATTAGTAACTTCAAAAAATCTTGTACAGTGAATTCCATCGAATTGAAAACTTTCACTTGCTAGCGTTTCACCCCTATTTAAAACCTTTGAATTTCAAGGTTTAGACCTATCTCTTCTTACCAAATAGTTGAAGGCAACAAAAAAATCGAAGTAGTTAGTAATCCTATAGTAGTTTAACCTGTTGACTGCCATAGTCACTTAAACAAGACAACGCGTGCCCTGTACGCCAAACGACACAAATAAGTAAGTATGTGACAAAATGGTACTTAGGTGAAATTGTGGCTTTTGCCGTGGAGGGCACGCGCGTGCGTTTATGCTCTGGCGGTCAAAATGTTAAAGGTGAACGCAGATCTAGCCGCACCGCAATCGCCGCATTCGAATTCTTCGTATAAAGTTCAATGCAATCTGTGTCTGTGTCAGGGATGTTACGAAGCTTCGACTCTGACACCGATATGTTGGAACTTCCGATTGATCTTACAGTTTTTACAGTTTACAGTACCGGTTCCGACTTCGGTTCCGATACTTTTAAATCGGAGGTTTTAATCGGAGGTCGAAGCATAGCAGAAAGCGGCGGGCGGCGGCGGCGATGCGTGACTGCTGCGGTCAACGTGTACGAACAGGTTTAGGCTGCAGTTCCATACATTCTTCTCCATAGAGATCTACGCTAGGGAATGGGCAACTACAGTACTTTCTCAAGTTATTATGCCTTGTGACTGGGACTGTAGCTTTGATTTTCTTTTTTGTATTTTTGACTTTCAAAAGTGCCGTAATGGTCTAATTGAAATAAATGCTTTGAGTTTGAGTTTGAGTTTGAGTTTGATTGAGGCGGAGCGGAGCGCGATTCACCAATAACATGGCTTGAAATCCACATCTCTTCTCCACTCCTGCCATGTGATTGGTGAATCGCGCTCCGCTTTGCTCCGCTCCGCCTCAGTGGAACCGCAGCCTTATGCATGTCGCCCGAAGAACAGCACGCGTTCTGTCTTTCATTGCCTGCCCTTAACACATCTTTCTTCTGCCCCCATCTCCGACTGCGCCTCCGCCTCCGACTCCGATTCCGGTTCCGACAAACCAAATTTAAAAACTCCGACTCCGACTTCGGTTCCGATAAAACCACCTCCGTAACATCCCTAGTCTGTGTGCAATCTGTGTCTATGGCTGAGTGCGAGATTGCGGCGACTGCGGCGCGGCTAGGTCTGCGTTCACCTTAAATAATCAGGTACCTACATCTCATTCAACAATTTCAGAAAAGCTCGCCGAAGCGACCCGTAAATTCGCCACGTTACAAAGCGAGCTAAAATCACATTTCGAAACAATCAAGCCTAAAGGAAGCGGTGATGGCAAAAAGGCGATACCACGGAGAAAAGTGCAAGAATTAAAACTGGCCTTTAGTGAATTCTACTTAAGTCTCATTCTCCTACAAAACTATCAGAATCTAAATTACACTGGCTTCAGAAAAATATTGAAGAAACACGATAAGGTAAGGTTTGATAAGGTTCTCTTATCTATTTATTTTAAATAGTGGATAATCCTGAATATACAGTGGTTAGGTGATACCATCATAATTATCAGTTACTTCCTAATGTTTACATTTTTTATGATAAGTGTGGTGTAGTATTATTAGAATATTTTACTGAGTAACCAAGCTACCACAATAAACATTAAGAGCCTATACTACCTCAAATGGCTTAGCATGATCCTCCGTTACGCCTAAAATACTGCAGCATTAATTTTGAAATAAATATATAGTAAAGTTGAGGATTCATGTTAGGTCCTATGTTTGGCAAAAACACGATTTCATAAAATTTTCTCGATAGAAAAAAATCCCAAAGTTACCTCCAAATCGAACAATAAACCGCTGGTATTCAAAAAGTACTTCAAATTAGATCATGAATCTTTGCATACTAACTGAACTAACTATAAAGCAGGTCTTATGTTTTTTATTTTTTCCAAAAGACGAAAATTTGATTTTATAAAGAATAAAAACCACTCATTTCGCACTATTCGGCCGCAGTGACTGACGTAACAACCGCTTTGTAGTGCAAGCTGATTAGAACTTTATTGTAACAGTATTACAAACGAAGTTTGAACCACCACAAATAGAGTTGCTAATCTGAGGTAGATAATCTTTTAAAATACGAAAAATATAATGTCGTTCTAGTTTTCCCCGAATGTTATATAGGCAGACGTGTAGCTATTACTAGCTACGTACCGGTATAATAAACCTACATTTCGACAGTAATGTATAAGTCCATATATAATGGCGGGCGAGCGAGCCTACAGGCACCACCCGAGCAATCGCTCGTTTCGGAAGGATGATAAAATTGAATAATGCCCGCCCTGAGAATCGAACACAGAACCTCACCGCCACTACCACTAGACTAACGAACCAATTCATATTCAATTGCTTACTTAGTTATTTTAGGTTCCAGTGGTATATTCAGTATGGCGGATAGAAACCCGAGATCGTTCGAATATGCGTCATTCATTTACTAGATGGGTTTCCCCATAATTTTCCTTAATTTAAATAAGTTGAGGCATAAAATGTAAAGGCACGTTTCGTTAATCATTTGATCTATTCTCTTCAAATAAGTAATATTATTTGACTAACCGCAGCTAACCCTGCAAACGTTGTGCCCTAGGGGAAGTATTATATTATCTGTGCCTAGGGATATGAAAAATAGCCTACGACCTATTCTCAGACCTACATTTTTTTAAACAAAAATCGGTCAAGTCGTTTCGTAAGAGTTCGCTAACAAACACTGTGACACGAAGTTTTTATATCTTAGCAACTTGGCTGTGTACGGCTTGTCAAATTAAAAAGGTCAATTCAAGCAACACATCGGAACTAAATGATACCAGCAACAGCTCAATAATACCCAACACCCCATCTGCTGCATCGGACTCCGGTAGTCTGTTTCAACTGACGTCTGAGATAAAATTACTGCGCGGTGACGTAGGCGATCTCAAACACCATCTCAAAACTCTCACAGAACATTTAACACTGTGTAACCAACGCATTGAAGCATCAGAAGCTAGCCTGGCCTGCGCAGAAGCCAAGATTCAAGTGCTTGAGGATCGAGTACGTGAAATCCCTTACTTACAGTCTACCATACAACAACTCACTGAGCAAGTACAGTCACAAGCACAGGCCAACCTGAGAAACCAAGTCGAAATACTAGGCGTAAACGAAACTGCTAACGAAAACCCCATTCATATCATTCTTACAACAGCAGTAAAAATTGGCGTTAATCTAGAAGATACCGATCTAGAATACGTTACTAGAGCTGGGCCACGCTACAACGACCACACCGAGAACAACACCAGTACCCCCCTAGAGAAACATCCTCGCCCGCTGGTAGTTAAGTTTCTACGTCGTAACAAACGGAACGAATTTCTACGTGCGGGGAAATCTAGACGTAATCTCTCGTGTGAAGACTTAGACATTCCTGGAGCTCGCAGGCCTATATACTTTAACGAGCGGCTGACAAAAGAAAACCGGCAGTTATTTCGAGCTGCGAAGCCACGTGCCAAGGAATGTGGTTACAAGTACTGCTGGGTCAAAAACGGAACAATCAATATACGCAAACAAGAAGGAAACCCTGCCATTGCCATCAGGAACCAGCATGACTTATCGCGTCATTGCTCCATCTCACCTAAACAAGCAGAACTTTAGTGAGTCACTTTTCACAAACTCAGGCGGCAACTCTTTATGTAAGCACCTGTTACGTTCTTCTTTTAATTTCATATTTTTCTTAAATGTCTATTGTTTGTTAATTATGCAATATTCACTCCAATACCTAAAAGGGCTAGTTAAAAAGCACCTATTTTGTTTTAATATTTTAATATTTTATAAATATTCTCATTGTTTGTTTATCATGCCTAAAAGGTCCGAATACATAAAACGGCAGGCACTATGGCACAAACAAATATTATTAATTTTAAACAGTTTTGCTGTTGGACTGCTATGCAACGTTTGCTCAAATATCTATTTGGGATAGCACCCAAACTTTATGATTCTTTCTTTTTTATACTTTTTAAATTCTTTCGTTATCTGTGTATTATGCTGTGTTTGTTTACACACACACAAAGGCTCGTACCTAAATACACACACCTCACCACTCATGTCACACTACTCACATCAACGCACATATCCCGTCTAAAGCACACACACAATTACACACTACACAAACTGTCTTACGGAAGCATCCCACACATAAACACAAATATATTTCCTGCAACAACCGATATTCTATTTAAAATCTCCCTCTTGAGTCTTGGCTTCAATTTTCATAATATAATTTTTAATTATGGCTTTACTTAGTGTTTCGACGATTCCTTTGACATAGAATGTCGTTCTGTAGAATCACTTGAATCTTGCAGGAGTATCCTTAAAGCTTCCACAGACAATATCAAGGTGCTGACATATAACATCAGAAGCTATCAAAAAAACTTCGACGATTTTGCTATTGCTCTGAATCGTCTGGACTCAGATATCGACTATATAATACTCACTGAATGCTGGCTGTCTGACGGTACTATTATAGAAGATGTACGTGGTTATAGCGCTCAAAGAACTACAAATCAAGTAAACAAAAATGGAGGCATTATTGTCTACACAAGAACAAGCCAGAGTAGCAGTATTACTACTATAGAATCCAAGCTTTCCGACGCCGATAGTATATTATTAAAAATTAACAACAATTTCAGTATCTTAGCCATCTATAGGTCACCTTCCTTCACTAACGCAGAGAATTTCCTCAGGTCCCTTGACTCCACCCTTTTTGAACTCAAAAGCCAACAAACACTAATTGTTGCCGGTGACGTCAATCTTAACATTAACGACTCAAGCAATAGTCAAGTAGCTAACTACGCGTGTCTCATGGCTTCACATGGGTTATCTCCCGCCATTACACTCCCAACAAGACAAGGATCCT
The DNA here is from genome assembly GCA_905147715.2 of Xestia xanthographa. NCBI lineage: Eukaryota > Metazoa > Arthropoda > Insecta > Lepidoptera > Noctuidae > Xestia > Xestia xanthographa. The sequence continues at coordinate 7,630,598 of LR990664.1, read as the reverse complement.
GTATCGACCACATATTCATAAAATCACCTGGAATACCTCTTGGTCTTGTATGTAGCTTATCTATTACTGATCATGATCTTGCCCTATGCAGTGTGCCTATTAAACCGGAAAAGTCCAAAAACACTAAGCGATGGCGGGTCAAAACTGACTGGACTGCCGTAGCTAATGAGATTATTAAAACAAACTGGGATTGTGTCACTGATGCAACCTGTGTGAATACTGCACTAAACTATTTTAACAACACGGTATCACGAGCCACTAAGACCCACACTCAAAATGTTAAAATTAGTCGCAAAATGGCTATCACTCAACCCTGGGTTACCCCTGGATTAATAAGGTGCATGCGACACCGTGACAAACTCCATCTTGACTGCAAAGCCAACCCCGATGATCACACAAAAAAAATAATTTACACTAGATATAGGAACCATGCAAACACAATTCTTCGCAATCTCAGAACAACACACAACAGAAAAGAAATTGAAAGTAACCAGAACAATCCCAAAAAACTATGGACAGCAATAAAAGATATATGTAAGACCAAAAAATGCAACACTCAAAACACATCAATTAATTTAATCGCATCCAGTATGTCTCCAACAACATCTCTAGACAACTGCAATCAGCATTTCGTCTCAGTAGGGGAAAAACACTCGGCCAAGATCCTCGACAAACTAGCAACCACTCACCAATCACTAATAGACTCACATATAACTCCGAGCTTTAACTCTCAATCATTTTATTTGCACCCGACAGACGAAGACGAGGTCTCTAACATAATACACAATCTGAAAATAGATAGTGCATCGGGGCCAGACCAAGTAACAGTTCCACTAATCATAAACTGCAGAGAAAGCTTAATTAAACCACTCACACATATATTCAATCTCAGTATAGAAACAGGTGTCTTCCCCGACGCCTGGAAAGTTGCTGCAGTTTCTCCTATCTATAAAAGCGGTCCCAAAGACTTACCAGAAAACTACAGACCTATTGCTCTGCTAAGTATAGTCTCAAAAATTCTGGAAAAAATTGTCAATAAAAGACTGGTAAATTTTCTGGACAAAAACAAAATAATCTCGGACAGACAATTCGGATTTCGACGAGGAAAGTCTACTGAAGACGCGGTGTCTCTCTTGACTAATCAAGTTTCACACCACATAGAAAATGGAAAATGCTGCGTCGGTGTTTTTCTTGATTTGGCAAAAGCATTCGACACCGTGTCTCCCGGTATTCTTCTAAAAAAATTAGAAGCTTCGGGGATAAGGGGTGTACCTTTGGAATGGTTCGCTAGCTACTTGTCATCACGGTGCCAATACTCCAAAATAGGCAGTCTCCAAAGTTCCTTGCTACCCGTCACGTTTGGTGTTCCGCAAGGCAGTACCCTCGGCCCAACGCTTTTTACGCTTTATATAAACGATCTAGTAAGCCTCCCTATAAACAGCGCGGAAGTGATCTGCTACGCCGACGACACTGCCATCATCTTTCACGACTCGACTTGGGAACGGGTGTATCGTTTGGCGGAACAAGGCCTCTCTCAGATAGTGCACGCCCTTGACACTAATCTACTTACATTAAATGTCAGTAAAAGTAAATATATTGCTTTCTCAAAAACCAGTGCCTCCAGCCCATCCCAAACTATGTCCATAAAAATACACACTTGCTCACAAGAACACAACAACGCTTCCCACCACACATGCCCATGTGAAGTCCTTGAACGAACTGACACAATAAAATACCTCGGAATAATCTTAGATAACCAATTAACTTACAAAGCCCACATATATGCCGTATCCTCCAGAGTGCGAAAACTGATCCATGTCATGAAAAAACTCCGTGACTGTACTTCACTGTACCCCAATCGATGTGCTGCGAACGGTCTACTACGCACTCTGCCAGTCAATCATGCAGTACTGCATCGGTATATGGGGTCGGGCTTGTAAAACCACATTCATTACATTAGAGAGGGCACAACGGGCACTGATCAAGGTTGCACTTAGAAAACCTTTTAGATTCCCCACAGACCTTGTTTATCAGGAGTTTCAAGTTCTAAGGGTACGACAACTTTTCATATTACAAGCAACGCTTAAGTACCACGCAACCGTAAAAAAACTGCCTGATTACAACAAATTAATAAACAAGCGGGTATTTAGAGTACCTATACCAATTACCAAATCGGAACTAGCTAGACGTTGTACTAATTTTTCACATCCTAACACCTTCAATAAAATCAGTAAAATTTGCGACCTAAGAGACTGCTCAACCTCCACCTGTAAAAATATATTAAGAGTAGCCCTTTTAAAATTGACATACGACGCTACCGAAGCCTTGCTATAGCACCTGCACAACAGTCACACACACACCCATACACACATACACACACACACGTACACTCACAAAAACTCAAACACACCAGAACACAAGCCCAACAAATGCAGACTTTGCTTTATTTCTATTTTCTACCTTGCTTTAACCTTTACCCTGTTAATAATATTTTTAATGTCCACATGTTTGTTCTTCAATGTAACATTTTTTTGTAAAATTCGCACTCCCGAGCCACAAGATACAAGCAATGCTTAGTTTGTGGCTCACCGACTACTATGACACACCTGTATTTTTATATTGATTAATAAACTGATTTTGATTTTGATTTTGATTTTGATCTATACTTCTATACTAATATTATAAAGAGGTAACATTTGTTTGTAAGTTTGTATGTAGGGGGTAATCTCCGGAAGTAATGAACCAATTTTAAAAATTGTTTCACTGGTAGAAAGCTACATTATTCGTGAGTGCTATAGGCTATATTTTATTCCTGTACTCCCACGGGAACGGGAACTACGCGGGTGAAACCGCGGGACGTCAGCTAGTATTAGATAATCTTCCATATTCATTTTAATAGCACAAAAACGTCGTAATGGCTTATAAAGTTGTCTAATAAAATAATCTTACAAAACAATTAAAAAATCAATTATTCTGATTTACAAATTGAACTTTGCGCTAGCGCCTTGATGAAAAGACGATACGTCGATTTCTACGACTCATAACATAACATCACGCCTGTAATTCACGAAGGGTTCGGCAGAAGTTTACCTAATAGTACACCCGCATTTCGCAAGTTATGTGCCTATTATCCATCCATCAACCGGGCACAAATCCAAACTCCGTGGCTGCTACTGAAATAATCCTGATGAAAAAACCCAATAACAATTTGCCTAACGTGGGAATCGAACCCAACACCTCATGCTCAGCAGTCTCTCAGTCATGAAACTCGGGGTATTGTAGCTTTCCATTAGTGAAATAATATTCTGAATAGTATCAGTAGTTCCGGAGATTACCCCCTACTTACAATATTACAAACAAATTTTACCTCTATAAAATACTAGCGGACGTCGCGCGGTTTCACCCGCGTAGTTCCCGTTGCCGTGGGAGTACGGGGATAAAATATACCCTATGTTAATCAGGGGAAATGTAGCTTTCTAATGGTGAAAGAATTTTTTAAATCGGCGCAGTAGTTTTTGAGTTTATTCATTACAAACATACACGTACACAAAAATACAAATCTTTCGTCTTTATAATATTAGTGTAGATTAGTATAGATAGATTGTCGAAAAGTGTTGTAACCTTTTGGTGGTAACAGTGACAATATAATAATATTGAAGTTTTATTTTTATTGTAAACTATAAATGTCTGTGGCCTCTGTGGTCCTGATCAGCTATTATAGTGGCTATAGTACCTACACGTACCTATTAGACATTTATGTGGTGTGGTTTTCCTTATGATGTTTCCGTCAACAACTCAAGTACCGTTAGGTGTTTGATAAACATGGGTAAATTACAATGATGAAGATTTTGCTGTCCATGATGGAATTTTGATATCATCATCATCATTATCCACAGTCTGAATTCACCCACTGCTGGGTATAAGCCTCTCTTTCCTTGTTGCCATCTCCACGGTCCCGTGCCAGCTTCATCCAGTTTTTTTCCCTCGATGGCAACTATGGCGTCTGCACATCTCGCCGCCGGACGACCCACATTTCTCTTCCCAGTTCTTGGACGCCATTCGCTTCTGTCATCACTGCGCCTTACTAAGTGTCTTGCCCTCTCCTGGAAATGGCTTTACGGAACTCCATTTGAGTTCCGTAAAGCCATTTCCATTATCGAAAACCTTTGTATGTCTTCGGATTTCGACGTTAGGAACTCTATCTATTCATCGAGCGACTTTGATATACCGAAGTTAAAAACAAACAATCAAAAACATAATGCCTATATTCTCCAAAAAGGTAGAGGTGTAAGGTAAGGTGTGACTAACCATACTTATTCAGCTGGCGTTTGGCTAGTTCAGCTTTCCGCGTCTATACGGATGCGTACCAGCGTTGCCAAATGTTTGAAGTGAAAACTTCTTTAGGCGCGTTGAGGACTTTTTGGGTGAAGGAAAAACATTGAACTCATCGTCACGTAACGTAACGTGCGGTAAGGCTTCGTAGCCGTTCGTAGCACTCGTAGCATCTGCTACGGCGTAGCACCACATAGGCACGCGCGAGGCATTACCAGTGCTACGACTGGGGCGGGGCCTGTGTACTTTTTGTTTTCACTTCTATCGGCAGTCCCCAAAGACTGCTCCGATTTTTTTTTATTTGTCAAGACCCTGAAACTTTTTGAGTGAAAAAAGCGGGATTCTTTCGTCGAAAGCGGGACATAGTAAAAAAAACTATATAATCAGTTTTTAAATATTTATCTTTTTATTTGAGTTCAAATTACGTTTTCGTGACAATTAGATAGCAAAAATAGCCATAGCAAATGTATTTTAATAAAAATATGATATTTTAAATCAGATTTACCCTATCGTTAAATAGTTGAGTCTTATTCGTCTTATGAATAAAAAAAAAAACAGAAATCAAAATTTATCTAATCGTAGTGTAGTCTGTATTTCGTAAGGCGATGTTTTCCTAGTTTGACTTTCTTCTTGGTTGTAATGTTTTCCGGTTCCGAGCAATCCGAAACATCACTATCGATTTCATTACTTTAATAATTTATCTTTAAAAGATTTTAATAAGTAAACTCCAGTAATTTAAGAACAAAAACACCGCCTCCCCGCCTCTCAGCACGCTGCACGCACGGTCGAATTTATCCCCGAAAAGCGGGATTTTGATTGAAAAAGCGAGACCGTGCCGCCAAAAGCGGGACGTCTGGCAACGCTGATGCGTACGCATCTCCATACAAAATCGTTGTTTTCTATGAACAAAAGCTGAACAGCTCGAGCTGATAAGTGTGGTTAGTCCCTAAAACGCACCCTTATTTTGCCTGTCATGTTTTACGAATTTTCAACTTAACCAATTACTTGATTAACAATAGCTATAACTACTCGTATATTGTGAAATGAGATTAGGTACACGCTATAATGTAGGCCTTGACCACGTTTTTATGGAAAATCATAAGTTTCGACTTGCTTTTTTTGTTATCAAAGTTTTTGATTAACAACGTCCAATTTTGCAGCAATTACAGCGGCAATTATTATGTTTATTTATAGAAAGGACGAACGTAGGTACTATCGGGGTCTTTTCCGCCTGACCAGTTTAATTTTTTTTCGCTTAAATCATGCGGAGGCGCCGAGCCACGTCCCGTTAAAGTTTGGGCCAATTAGGAAAGCGTCAACTTTGGCGCGCAAAATAACAATATATCTCGTTGGGCGAGCGTCGTCAGTGCGCTCGGCCGATTCGGTATCTTTCATTCTTTTCTACACAAAGTAAAGCAAGCAAAAATGAGCTTAGTGGTGGTCAGGCGGGAGTGTCCTCGATAGTACGTTCCTACATATTGATGTAACATAATTAGGAAAATATTGACCAAAAGCAATATTATACAACGCCTGCATAAAGTCGCATTTAGCCAAAATATTTCTATCGCCAAGCATCATTGCTGATTTGCTGACTCTAGTTTGAATGATGAATACAGGCACATAAGACATTAATTCATCTTCACGATATTTTAGCTTTCTATAGGTGACAGTGACCACCATGAGATAGACTTTTTCGGCCCAACTACAATCCGATCCCTCTAAAATATAAAACACTAGCTGACGTCCCGCGGTTTCACCCGCGTAGTTCCCGATGCCGTGGGAGTACGGGAATAAAATATAGCCTATAGCACACACGAATAATGTAGCTTTCTACCAGTGAAACAATTTTTAAAATTGGTTCGTTACTTCCGGAGATTACCCCCTACATACAAACTTACAAACAAATGTTACCTCTTTATAATATTATATTATAGTATAGATACATAACGACACGCCTGTAGACCCCGAATGGCTAGGCAGAGGCGTACCTACCTAATAGTACGTCCACATTTCGCCAGTTATATTTACAACTAGCGGACATCCCGCGGTTTCACCCGCGTAGTTCCCGTTCCCGTAGGAGTACGGGAATAAAATATAGCCTATGTTACTCGTGGATAATGTAGCTTTCGAATGGTGAAAGAATTTTTTAAATCGGTCCAGTGGTTTTTGAGCCTATTCATTACAAACAAACAAACAAAGTTTTCCTCTTTATAATATTAGTATAGACAACAACAACAGCCCCTGCCCATAACGTCCACTGCTGGACATAAGCCTCTCCCATGATGGGAGGAATTTGCCGTAATCTCCACGCTTGGCAGGCGGATTGGAGATCCCAGTGATGAAAGACTAACAGAAAACGCTGCTGCCCATTCTCAGGTCTACGGAGGCGCAAGGTGTTCTGCCTCAGACATTAGTCGCCTTATACGACACCCGTGAGTGTAATGGGTTGGTTCTATTCTACTCTGCCGGATACCACACGGCTAATTATATTTAAGTCCCAATAACACTTTACCAAAGAGGCATGTCACTTCCTTTAAAACTGTACCAAAAAACAAATACCAAACTAACAAACAGTCTTCCGCAGTTACTAAACGTAAGCAACGGTGCACAATGGCGGGCAGAGCACGTGGAAACATCACACTTCTACACCAACAAGGACATAGACAGACTAATCAGCGACACAGAGGCTACGGTCACCAACGACCTGGAAGGTGGGGATAGACAAAAGGCTATGAAGAAGCTAAGAGTACCACCGCTGGGAGAGCAACAGAGTCCTTGGACTACTTTTAAAGTGGGACTGTTCTCTGGGTCTTTTATTGTGTTGTTCATCACTGTTGTTTTGTCTGGTGAGTTTATTTTTGAAATATTTATTTAATTGTCATAATGGTTGGTACTGTTGGTAGGGTACGTATCAGTGAAGTGGAATGGATGAAGTTATGGCCCTTATAGATGACATAAAAAATCTAATTAGTCCGTCAGATAGATTTCTAAAAAATATTGGACACATTTTTTTTCACGTAAACAAAAAATTAAAACGATACAGTGCGTCGAAAACTCGTGTGACGTCACATTTAAGTACATTTTTTACTCAAATGTGACGTCACAAGCCCCCCCCCCCACTAATAATCTTTGACACGTTTTATCTTCGTCAATGTTTAATAATTTAATAAAACAAAAAAAACACGTATTAATCCAATATTTTTCGATAATATAATTACGAGTAACTGATGGACTAAATATAATCGATTTTTTTTTAGTCAGACATCATCCCTATTTAGTGCATAGGCCTTCAAGGCCCTGCATCATGGCCATCTTTACCGAGTGTGCAGGGAGTACGTTGCACACGGGCGCAGCGGTCCTAGGGTCATAATTCCGAAAACAGAAATAATGACATAAACTTGTCCCGAAACTACCTTTATCGCGATCCTTGACTTTTTCTAGTGATAAAAAACGATTCATAAATGTAATGTCGGGGTACCTACAGAGAAATTAAAAAAATACCTTTAATTACTACTTATTTGGCGCAGACTAGGTATAGCTAACTTTTTACAACCTTTGGTCTTGGAACGCCATTGTCACATATACGTGACATATAATGCGACAAAATGGTACGTGAAATTGTGGCTTGGCGTGAAGGCTACGCGAGTGCATTTATGCTCTGGCGTTCAAAAGATTAAAAAAAACATCGTTGTGATCCATGTGCCAAGTTGATAATACCACCACCAGTGTTATTCTCGTCAAATTAAAGTCGTAGTCGCCTATTTTCCAGTAATTTATAGGATTTAAAGTCTACTCATGACTGAGTAATGGGTTCGTGGAACATCTTCAACCGCAGCCACAAACTGTACTATTATAGTTAGAAATTGCTTTAGTCATCGATTTATGTAAATTTGTATAGACCGAAGTAGGTATTTCTACTGAATCTGATATACTTAAAGGTCTATACTACCTCAAATGGCTTAGCATGATCCTCCGTTACGCCTAAAATACTGCAGCATTAATTTTGAAATAAAGATATGGTAAAGTTGAGGATTAATGTTAGGTCTTATGTTTGGCGAAAACACGATTTCATAAAATTTTCTCGATAGAAAAAAATCCCAAAGTTACCTCCAAATCGAACAATAAACCGCTGGTATTCAAAAAGTACTTCAATTTAGATCATGAAACTTTGCATACTAACTGAACTAATTATAAAGCAGGTCTTATGTTTTTTATTTTTTCCAAAAGACGAAAATTTGATTTTATAAAGAATAAAAACCACTCATTTCGCACTATTCGGCCGCAGTGACTGACGTAACAACCGCTTTGTAGTGCAAGCTGATTAGAACTTTATTCTAACAGTATTACAAACGAAGTTTGAACTACCACAAATAGAGTTGCTAATCTGAGGTAGTATAGGCTCTTAAGTAAGACCTTTTGAAAATATAAAAAAAACCGACCAAGTACGAGTTTGACTCGTGCACCGAGGGCATGATTCTGTGTCAATGGGAAGTATAGTTCGGTTCAAACTTAAGGGCCTATACTGCCTCAAATGGCTTAGCATGATCCTCCGTTACGCCTAATACTGCAGCATTAATTTTGAAATAAATATATGGTAAAGTTGAGAATTAATGCTAAGTACTATGTGTAACGAAAACACGATTCCATAAACTTTTCTCGATAGAAAAAAATCCAAGGTTACCTCCAAATCGAACAATAAACCGCTGGTATTCAAAAAGTACTTTAAATTAGATCATGAAACTTTGCATACTAACTGAACTAACTATAAAGCAGGTCTTATGTGTTTTATTTTTTAGTCCAATCAATAGATTTTTTGTAAATCGCTAAAAACCACTCATTTCGCACTATTCGGCCGCAGTACCATCCACACTTGGTTGATATCCCGACGTGTCGTACTAAGCGCTTCTGCTCCACTTTTATTATGCGCACAGCCAAGGTGTGGAACTCTCTGCCGACGTCTGTGTTCCCACCCACATTTAACCCGCCTGCCTTCAAAGCAAGAGTGAACAGGCATCTTCTGGGCATGCTCATTCCATCATAGATCTCATCCATCGCTTTCCGTCAGGCGAGATCGAGTTCAAGAGCAGGCCCATATTGTAATAAAAAAAAGTGACTGTCGTAACAACTGCTTTGTAGTGCAAGCTGATTAGAACTTTATTCTAACACCACCACAAATAGAGTTGTTAATTTTAGGGTTAGAAGGGCCTTATTGGGGGCTCGGAAGTTAGCTGCAAGTGACGGTCTGCGCATCATTCAGACAAAACGATGCGTCATCTGCGCCCCGTTGATACCTAAAATTGTTGTCTGCGCAGCTTTACATTAGATGTTCCGCATCGCCATAAAGTTTAAAGCGTTATTCCTGCGCAGACCGTCACTCGCAGCTAACTTCCGAGCCGCCATTAAGTTTGACCGAACTATACAGGCTTTGATTCCCTCCTGAAATCGCAAAATATGCGACATAAACGGTAATTTCTTTTGACCGCTACTTGATTTTTTCACTGCTCCAAAGGGTAGCAGAACTAGCAGAATACTCAGGGTATTGATATTAATTTCAGTTTGATACCTCCACGATTTCCTGAGAAAAAGGGTCTCGACAGACGGACAGACAGACAGATGGACAGACAGACAGACGGACAACAAAGTGATCCTACATAAGGTCCGTTTTTGCCGACTTCATCGTCTACAGTTTGCTCATCGGTTTTGATAACATTGATAAGGCTCCCCAGAAACTGGGGGTAAGATTGCAATTTTTTTTATCCATGTCCGTATACAGTTAACATGAAACAAAATTATCTATCTTGAAGATAACTAACTGTTTTCTTTGATAAGTACACAATTACTTGCATCGTATCGTATCTTTAAATTGTAGATTTTCCTAAGAATTTCTAATCTAATCAGGAAAATCTAATGCGTATCAAATAGCTCTGGTGCAATAGTTAGACAATGATTCACATCGAAACTATATAGCTTAAAAATTCTTGGAAATGTTTCCCTTAATTAGGCGCAACGTAATTACAGGAAATTAATCACCGTTTTGATTGCTAATAATACTTTGATAAAAATAATATAGTGCTTATAAATAAGACAGACAAGTAATTGCAATTAATTAACGCTGATTGATTGACCACATAATTGATTAATTGAGTGATGAGGTCAGTACCTGTTGTAGTAATTGCAAGTTCAAGTTCTTCTCCAGTAAAGGCACGAACAATAAAGGGTGTAAAAAACCTCTTAACGAATAGAACGAAAGCCATTTGTTCTCCTCGTCATTGCGATATTTTTTTTGTTCTACACCATACCTGGGAACCTTCTAGTTACGGAGATATTGGGGGTTAAAGTATCAACTATTTGTCAAGTTTTTTTTTTGGAAATACAAGTTTTTATTATAAGATTATTACTTTAAACACCTCTACGACCCCCGTACTATTGAATCTATCCACCAGCACAATATTTTGAGTGCGTTACATTGAGTTCTACCACAAAACATAATTTTTCACCCCAAAAAAAAAAACTCGTTTCCCAGCAATAATTTTTGCGTAAAGTTACTTATACGTAGTTTGATGTAGAGAATGCTTGGTTGACGGCTTTGTGATGAGGTCTTTTACACCCTGTATAGCAACATTAGCAACAATAAGTGAGAGTTGAGATTTTTTATTTAGTAGTCAGACATTGTGCGTATCTGTTGGCCCATAGCCAGCCTCTTGGTAAATATTATGTGCTTCTTCCAAGTTAGGCGTTTGTATGTTTTGTATTGCGAGGAGTGGACACAATAAAAGAACTACTTTTTGGGAAAAGCCTATGCTGTGGTAAAAATCATCTGACGAGCAGTGATACGGCGAAGCGTCACCATCATCTGCCTAGCCTTTTCCCAACTATGTTGGGGTCGGCTTCCAGTCTAACCGGGTGCAGCTGAATACCAGTAGTTTACATGGAGCGACTGCCTATCTGACCTCCACAACCCAGTTAGTACTGGGTAATACGATACCCCTTGGTAAGACAGCCCGGGACCAACAGCTTTACGTGCTTTCCGAGGCACAGAGCAAACTCTGTATGTAAGGGTGGTCACCCATCCTCAGACCAAGCTAGGCAAGCACGGCTTAACCTAAAGATCGACCCGAGCGGCTGTTATTATTTAGCCGCGAGCTCCTAAGCGTCACCGTTAATTGTTATGGTTGAAGTTGGACCCGAACAAAGCGCTATGCTTCCACATTCATTGTGCAAACTGCCAGTCTGTGGAATTCACTGCTGGCTTCTATGTTTCCCGATCATTATAATCTGGATCTCTTCAAAGTTCGAAAGAATCGGTTTCTTCCAGGCAAGCGTGTTCCACCCTAGGCAACATCATCGCTTCATAGGCTCAGCGCACACCGCTGGAGGCGCAGCGGAGCGCATTTGAAGACAACAATTGAATATAAACCTTAACTACATTGATATACGGTCAATATAAGAATAAATTCGCACGCGGTACTCGGAGCGCCCTCAAGCAAGGTAGTTAAGGTTTATATGAAATTGTTGTCTTCAAATGCGCTCCGCTGCGCCTCCAGCGGTGTGCGCTGGGCCATATAAGGCGAGTTGTGGCCAAACGCTTACCTGTTTAATATAAAAAAAATGATAGTCTGCAAGGATAACCTATTCAGGGTGTGCCGAACTGCCGAATGTACTTTCAAGTGTAGCCGCTCGTGAAGACGGTTCTGAAGCACCGATTAAGCCAATCATTTGATCTCTTTAACCCGATTTCATTGCTGTTTTTAGTTTTAGCGACCGTCAATGTTCATTTTCAATCAATTGATCTCTTTTAACCCTATTTCATTAAAGACATGTTTGGCCGTCAATGAAAACTTTTGTTACATTCAAACAAAGGCAAGTAAAACCCTTAATGTTAGTTTTTATCATATCAGCAATAAATCTATAAAATCTCAACCACACGTACATTATATTACACAATATCTTCGTCTAATCTTTGTTATCACAAGATTCCGTAATATTTTCCCAGCAGATTGCAGAAATCCTTACTAAACATTGTGTAAAATAAACTTTACTTTTACTGACCACAGCATCTTATGCAAATGCAAAGATAAAAGATTATTCTCGGGTACTTATCGTGTGACAACAACCTTTAGTAATAAATGTTTAGTGATTGTCCATATAAGGATTAATGAAATGATATCATTTGGATTAAATTATAAAATGGGAACGACTTTTAGGAAGCACTTTTTATGGGGGAAAATATAGTTAAGTAATCACTCTAATTAACGCTATAAACAAATTGTTCAAGCTGTAAAAAACCTGTTTAGGCGGATATCTTATTGTACGGGAAAACTATACAAAGCAAGGCCCTGTTATACTGGAAATTTATAGCTTGATTTGTCGCCGTATGTACTATCGAGGACACTCCCGCCTGATCACCACTAAGCTAATTTTTGCTTGCACTCGCAACATAGAAACGCACTCTAGCCCCGTCCCGTTGACTTTGTATAGAAATAATGAATGAAAAACTACCGAATCGGCCGAGCGCACTGACGACGCACTCCAAACGAGAGTTATTGTTATTTTGAGCGCCAAAGTTGACGCTTTCCTAGTAGGCCCAAACTTTAAGAGGGCGTGGCTCGGCGCCTCCGCATTATTTAAGCGAAAAATAAATAAACTGGTCAAGCGGAAAAGACCACAATAGTAAACTCTGCAAATGGGTTCTGTTATCAGGCCATTAAATATCTTTACTGCCACAGGCAAAGGCAATTGAGAATTGTGTGCACATTGTAAAGCTTAGTTGGAATGGACGTTAATTCTTTTACCAAGACTCTTATCCAATCCACTAGCAAACATTTAAGTCTGAATATTTCTTATTTATTTATTATGTACACACAAAATAGTTAATGGGACATTACATTCAGATAAAAAAACACAAAGGTACTTGCTTATTTCATAAGAAATTTCGTCCATGAGACCTGCCAGATTTTTTTTCGTATAGTTCGTAAGGAGAACAAAGTAGTGTTTTTTTTCCGAATTTTCGGTTTGTTTTCGTTCCGTAATTAATGTTCGTTAACCTACTATAAGGAAGATTGGTTTACAAAACTTCAAAGCACGAAATTGGCGCGAGATTCGTCATTGTGACAGATTGTAGGCGACCAATACTCAAGATGGGCCGTCTAAAAACAATGAACCGTAATTTATTACACATGCTGTTTATGTCGTAAATAAAATTGGGAAATAGTTTTTCTAACCAGTATTATCAAAATCTTATATGAATTTTCTTAGAACTAACGTTTTTTTTAATTTCAAATGGCATATTTTTATTCCAAAAACGAATAAGCGGCAAGCATTCGTCTTCTTATTTATGGTTAAAAATTAAAATACAAATCAGTAATCGAATATTGCCAATTAAGGATTTTTATTCAGGGGAAGCCCGTATTTCAAATATGGATTAATTTGTAGGCAGACCGGTCATTTACAATGACCATACCGCCAAAAAAGCTGCCAGTTTTACGATAGGCTTTCGTCTAGACAGGCTTTCGATTATATTAACGATTCTATCAATGATAGTTTAGTTTTGTAAAGATCTTTTGCCGTTCAAATGGTGTCGATAGGAGTTGTTGCTGGTAATAATAATTGTGCAAAATATTTAATTAAATATATTTTAAAAATGGCGGCGATACTTCTGATTTTGACCACCCGCAAAAAATCTTTGTACAACTACACTAAGGATGAAATCTTGAAAGGACAATGGGCTACTTCCATATGCGTTATGTTCGAAGTTCCTATCTCAACGACCAATGTAACAAATTGTGTTTAGTATAATGTTACTATTATTGAAGATTTAATGATTCTTCAGTAATTAATTTTTGACTTAGTGCAGGTACAGTCGTCTTTTCTGCCTGATCAGTTAATTTTTTTTTCACTTAGATCATGCGGAGGTGCCGAGTCACGCCCCCCTAGTACTATCGAGGACACTCCCGCCTGACCACCACTAAGCTAATTTTTGCTTGCACTCGCAACATAAAAACGCTCTGTAGCCCCGCCCCGTTGACTTTGTATAGAAATAATGAATGAAAACATACTGAATCGGCCGAGCGCACTGACGGCGCACGCCAAACGAGAGTTATTGTTATTTTGTGCGCCAAAGTTGACGCTTTCATAATAGGCCCAAACTTTAAGGGGGCGTGGCTCGGCGCCTCCGCATGATTTAAGCAAAAAAAAATTAAAATGGTCAGGCGGAAAAGACCCCCATAGTACATAGCCTATTTTGACTAAATAAAAGTCGTTTTTTTTTTCAAATGTAATATTGTCTGAGAAACCTTGGACATAAATATTTACTCAGTGGTCCATAAATGTTATTTCCGGTTCCCTATGGGAAGTCTTTTTTCGCTATTGGTTCATAGAAACTAAGTATTATGTATGAAAAATGCCCGTAACCGAACAGTAGATAATGCTGTCCATTAAACTTATCTTCTTAAAAAATTGTTCCAGCACTATTCCACGAGGGTGGCACAGAAAACTTCAAGACTGCCTTCAGACTGTATCGAGGCCCATTCCTATTAGTCGAGTTCATATTCCTAATCGGCATCAACGTCTACGGGTGGCGATCTTCTGGGGTCAACCATGTACTGATTTTCGAGTTGGACCCCCGGAATCATCTCTCTGAACAACATTTGATGGAGCTGGCAGCCATTTTTGGTGTTATTTGGGCTCTAAGCATATTAAGTTTTATATACAGTGCCAGTTTGAGTATACCACCGTTTGTAAACCCGTTAGCGCTTGTGATTATAATGGTGGCCTTTCTCATGAATCCGCTGAAGGTTTTTCGACATGAAGCGCGGTTTTGGTTCCTGAGGATATGTGTGAGTATTCTAAAATAGCTTCTTTTAATATGCTCATTCGCAGGCGCCCGCAACTACAAACCGCAGCGGCAATGGTGACAGATAGCAATGTCGCTATCAGAGTTACATAGAAGCCAGTTGGGTCGCTGCGGTCTGTCGTCGCGCTTCAACGACATTGCCGCTGCGGTTTGCGGTTGCGGGCGCACTCAGAAAAGTACCTCTATTTTTATAACTTATCTTTTGGTATGTAGATATCCAGGGACCACTATCGTTTCCCTTTACCAAGAAATATCGTAAATCTCAGTCTTGTGGAGGTCAGATAGGTTGTCGCTCCATGTAAGAAACTGGTATTCAACTGCATCCGGTTAGACTGGAAGTCGACCCCGACATGTTGGGAAAGGTCTAGTCTAGTCAGAGGTGTCCAACATAATTTTATGGAGGGCCAAGTTTAGTATTTTTGTAACCGCAGCCGGCCAAAAAAATGAAAAGTGAACCTCTAAATTTTTATTAAACTTTTTTCGTGTCTTATAAAGTTTTAAATCGCTCGCGGGCCGGATGAAAGACCTATGTGGGCCGCTAGGTGACCCGCGGCGACCGTAAGTTGGACGGGTTTGGTCTAGATAGATGACGGTATCTACAGACTACGGTCAATTCCAATAGCAAATAGTGTCCCTAGCAATTGGCATCTACAGCGTTTACAAATCATATTGTAGCCGGTTATTACAGCGTAAATAATATTTATGTGACATCTGGAAGTAAATAAAAATCCAGTTGCAATTGCTTACACACGTAGTTAAAGGTTACGCTAATAAATAGTGTTAAAATAAACTGAACTAAATCATTCTTCATGGAATAATGCGTGGTGGTCACCAGTCTGCGTGCCAAACTTGTTTTCTCGGTCATATTATTCTCGATCCTTAAAACTGTCTTACCAAGGGGTATCGTATTACCCAGTACTAACTGGGTTGTGGAGTTCAGATAGTCTGTTGCTCCATGTAAAATACTTGCATTCAGCTGTATCAAGTTAGACTGGAAGCTGATCTCAATATAGTTGGGAAAAGGCTAGGCAGATGATGATTTTCTAAAAGTGGTAGTTAACTATATTGCCAAGATCTTTTAATTTATCAAAAAGGGATGATTTTGGTTATTTCGATCAATCTTGGTATAATTGGATGCGGAAATTGACAAAATGAGTCCTATTGTAACGATGCAGCGGTGGCCCAGGCGCCGACTTACGAACAGTAAGTCATGGGTTCGAACCCAGACAGGCGCATTACTTTGTGCAATTTTTTTCATCACCACTGCTCTCAAAACGGTGAAGGAAAACATCGTGAGGAAACCGGCATATCCTAGAACCAAAAATTAGAAGATACATATGTGACATCTACCAATCCGCACTGGGCCCGCGTGGTGGATTATACCCCATTCCCTCTCATAGAGAGGAGGCCTGTGTCCCAGCAGTGGGAACACTAATAGGCTGATGATGATGATGTCCTACTGTGATATTTCGTCTGATTGATAACGATAGTGATGATTGGGTTACAATAGATCTGTTCTGATCCCTGACTCGGATTAACAAAAACAGGTTTTAGCAAACCAGACAGCCAACCGTGGCATGATCGAGTAGGTATTATATAATAAATCCAATCATAAAAGATTTGCTCCTAAGTCCGAAACTTAATAATAAAATTATGCATAACAAATTGAGACTTGCATCCGGTTTCTGGGGCGAAAATCATCGATTCGTCAAAATTAAACGCATATTTAAGTGATGCGATTTGAATTTGTGATTAATATTTTTATTGCTTTTGTTATTAGTGTCTTGTATATCCTGCGTTTCAGCAAATTAAGGCAATTTTTATTTTAAGTGATGCGATTCGCTTTTTTAATAAATTTTACAAATCAGCAGTTAAACCGTTCTTGGCAATTTGTGAGTTGATGTTCATTCCGGTACTTACCGATACTTTACCAATATTTGCAATATAACTAAGAATTACTATTTCAGGATGATTTCATTCATCTGTTTTATACAAATAAATCAAAATTAATAATAATAATTTATTTGCATCAGACACAACGTTCCAACTTAGTTCATAAACACACTCAAAATAATGTTACTTGGAATTCAAATAATCAGAGACAAATACACACCACACAATACTAAATTATATTAGACAAAATAAAATTTAAATTAAGTAATACAATATTTTCTTGTCAAATAAAATATAAAATGTCAAAAATAAAATAAGTCAATTTCAAAATCAAAATAATAAATTAAAAATAAAATAAGTTAACTTCAAAATCATAATAATTAAATCACACTAAATTATAACCTATTTTAAATTCTGTGGTGATTATTTACCTGCCCCAGGCCCGATATACGGGTGCATGTAAGGCCTGCCAGTGCTGCATGAAAGGTCCGTCCAACCTATTGGCAACAGCGGTGAGAAGATTGTTGCCGCTGCCCCGCACTCTACTCGCTACCGAGGTCGCCCTCTTGCGCATGCTGGCATAAAAACAGTCAATGCGGACGCTTGCGAACATTCCCGATGCGCTGCAGAAGCGAGGCAGCCACAGCAGCGCTCTCAGCGCGTTATTATATTGAACGCGGAGAGCACTGTAGGATTTCTGCAAATATGACACCCACAGACTACTCGTATAAAAACGATGTGCAGTATGCTCGAAACAAGGTGATCTTCACATCCTTGGAGCTACGAGCAATCCTGCGGACAATCATATTCGCCCTCACCGACAGCGCCCTCGTTTCTCGCTCAATATCAGCGTCATCCATAGGTCGGACATCACAATATGGCCCAGATACTTAAAAGTGTGTACCCGCTCCAAGGACACCCCACATAGCCTTACTGGTGGAACCTCCGCCGGACACTTAGAACCCGCATTGAAAACCATAAGCTCGCTCTTTTTGACGTTATATCTTAGGCCGTGTGTCAGCGTACGCTTCGCAAATGCTTATTAGCTCTCTGAGTCCCCCTATTGACGCGCTCAGCAGCACCATATCATCAGCGTAGCTTATGTTGTTAAAACAAACATCATCAACATGGCATCCAACATGGCGGCTGCTGAGCTCGGCAACAACTCCATCGATATACAGATTGAAGAGCGTTGGTGAGCTCAACCCCCCCTGCCTCACCACGCATTCCAACCTGTACGAGTCCGACAGAGCTCTCGACCATTCAACATTATTTACCTGGATCCCGTACCAGTGCGGGAAGATTTTAACAACTTGAGGCGCAACTCACCTATCGAGCAACTTTTTCCGCAGCACTTTGTACGAAACCAGGTCAAATGCTCTGGGCAGTTCGAGGAAGCAGGCGTAAACAGGCGTGCTCCGGTCCGTGTAATATCTGACAGCATGCTTTAAACTCAGTATAGCACTATCTGTGAACAGTTTGGGCCTGGACCCAAATTGGTTATCGTGCAAAGTTATTGTATTGTTTAACTGAACATTAAGCATGCTGTCAAATACCTTCGCGATGACTTTCGCTAATGAGATCGGTCTGTAATTGTTCTTATCCGAAATATCACCCGTTTTATTTTTAACAATTGGTACTACAACCGTTCATCAGCTCGTCCGGCAAGTATGAATGGCGAAGGCAGAAAGTAATAATAATAATAAAACCTTTATTTTCCGGCAACTTTGGCCCATAGATAAATACCTTACAGACTAACATACATGTGATAAAATACAAACTGTGTTAGTATAAAGGACCTTAAAACTACGTTAGTATCATTTCACTTGTGCACTATGTCACCGTGCGTTCATGTGGCACTTGCCCGTGGAAGCGACGGAACACCACTCCCTGCGGCCAAAAGTCCTCCTCCAAGACGAGGTGCAGATAACACGTTGGCACTCGCACCACGAATGCCTTAAAGTTGACGTTGCGGCGCGACTCCAACAGCTGCACTCTCGCCACGTACTTGGTCTTCTGACGCACGCACAAAAGTAAAAAAAAAACGCGCGTGCGTAAAGGGAACAGCATGGCCAAAACACGTGGCAGGTGGGGATCTGCATGCTGTAGGTGCTCGATGCTGTGTCCGTCATGTCCTGGAGACTTACCCCTGGTCATACACCCTATGATTTTAGCTATGTCCGCAGCTGAGAACTTAACTCTTGGTTCCAGGGCAGTGCACTGTGACTCAGCATCGGCTACCTCAGAGGGCGGAATACTGCTTGGCTCGACATAAAACTGGGATTTAAAAACATTGGCAATATCGCTTTTAGCAGACACGCCATCGACGCTCACTGGCAAACCAGTCCTAAGGTTGTGCTTTTTTGTAGACTTCCAGAAGTCCCGAAAGTCTTTTTTAGTGTGCAACTCGGCTAGGATGTCCATCTGATTTGGTCCTGGTGATTTTTGCACCACCTTAATTTTGATTTAAAGGTCTTTCGAGTGTCACACATTTCCTCATAAATCACGCCTGACGTAGGTTTGCCACAATTAAGCCACTCATTAAACCTAAGTCTAGCGTACGAGTGAGCCTCGCTGACGTGCTTATTCCAAACAACCACGCGCTTCGGCCTTCTACCAATGACCCGTGTCTCTCTGCTAACAATGGCGGCTTCCCTTAGAGCGGATACCACATTCCGATACAGGCAATCAATTATTAGATTGTGGTTCGAATCACTACACATGCGATCACAACAATTGGACAATACGCGAGGAAAACAAAGTGAATAAATAAAGTGTCTGTTTGTAATTTCAAAATAACAGCTTCTAAGGTCTTCTTCTTATAATAACAACCGCTCGGGTCGATCGTTAGGTTAAGCCGTGCTTGCCTAGGTTGGTCTGTGGATGGGTGACCGCCAATTACATACCGAGTTTCCTCCGTGCCTCGGAAAGCACGTTAAGCCGTTGGTCCCGGCTGTCATTTGTAGATGTTTGACAGTCGTTAGGTAGTCAGAGGCCCAAAAAGTCTGACAACCAGTCTTACCAAGGGATATCGTATTACCCGGTACTAACTGGGTTGTGGAGGTCAGATAGGCAGTCGCTCCATGTAAAATACTGGTATTCAGCTGCATCCGGTAAAACTGGAAGCCGACCCCAACAAAGTTGGGAAAAGGCTAGGCAGATGATGATGATGAGCTTCTAAGGTTCTTAAAAAAAAACAAAAAACATATTTTTGTCTTTCTGTTTGTTTGTTTTGACGGGACTTTGACTGGCAGATAGCTGATGTTATGTTATAGTGAGTAACTTAGGCTACCTACTTTAAAAGGGTAACGTGCAAAACAAAACCCTTTAAAATCTGATTAAATTATGGAAGAAATATTTTTAGCAATATTTCACGCGGTCGAAGGTTGCGGCCTGCGGGCAGCTGTCAGCTAGTAAAAAATAAAACCGTAATCCACTGAACTCGTTCCAGTCTTGTTGCACTACTGACGTCAAGCCAACACGATTGACTTCTTAATAGTTCCTAATTACTCATTAGTCTCGTTTTGCCGTAACCAATGTGCTATGACAGTTAACGTCAGGAATTTGTCATTACTACTCAATATCTATAACGAACTCTGTGCAGGCGTGAAAACAGAACTAAAATTAATGTACAGTCGTGGTCTTTTCCGCCTGACCAGATAAACATTTTTTTGCTTAAATCATGCGGAGGCGCCGAGTCACGCCCCCTTAAAGTTTAGGCCTATTAGGAAAGCGTCAACTTTAGCGCGCAAAATAACAATAACTCTCGTTTGGCGAGCGTCGTCAGTGCGCTCGGCCCAGCTCGGCCGATCGGTATCTTTTCGTTCATTATTTCTGTACAAAGTCAACAGGGCGGGGCTAGAGAGCATTTCTATGTTGTAAGTGCAAGCAAAAATTAGCTTAGTGGTGATCAGGCGGGAGTGTCCTCGATAGTACCTACAAAGTTTGACACATTGATGATTTTTTTTGAATGGGGATGGCAACTGTGGAACTAATGGCGCTAGCATAGCTTGTATCAAGCATCGTTATTAATTGAAAATCTATCAACGTCAATTTAAAATTCAAAATAGCTTGTCCTCATTGGACAGATTGGGACTAAGCTATGCACGCCACCTACAATCAGCTTTGACCAGCCTTCCCCATTACACACTTAAAGTGGTCATACTGTACGGTCGAACAAGCTATTTGTTTTACAGTTTAACCCACAAATTACATTTTAAAATGTAAACCAAATAGCTTGGTCGACCGTACGTAGAGATTTTGTGATGATGAGATGTCTGACTTATCTCTGATAATAATAGTCTTTGATTTAAGGTTTAATTTTGTTTTTTTTAACTATGTTGATGTTGACAAGCAACTTAATTTTGGTAGCGTTGTTGCGATATTGCTTCATCTGCCTGACTTATACTGGGGTCGGCTTTCATTCACCGCATGCAGCATCTCACATGGAATTACAGCCAATCTGACCTCCACAAGCCAGTTACTAGGTCAGGTTTGTGAATGAAACGGCTCATACTCTTACCAACCTCGTTATTGTGGTCAGATGTCCCAAAACCATCTGTGACCTCTGCAGCTGCGGTCAAATAACGCGGGAGCAAGATGACACGAGACAGTTATTTAACGTCCTACTCGCACATTTTATGACAATAAGGGCCTAAGACGACAGACTTTTGTGCGGATGAGTCTGTGGCGCACAAAATGTCTGCATGTCATACAAAAAGTCCGTCGCGGATTTTACGTTGATTCGACGTACACGACGCACATGTTCATCGTACGTCGCCCCTACCAAGAATAGATAATAGTACTAGCGTACAGAAGTTGCACTCCTTTGATCTTGAAGAAAGCCGACATTATAAATACCTAAACTGGGCCCGCTCGATCAAAATTGTGCCTTGACGCCACGCGTTAGCGTATTTTATTCGCCGTCTCACTGCTCAATGGTCAGTCGGTAGGGTTGCCTCAAGTACTCAAAGTAAAATACTACCAACATTTTTGTATTTAAATGTTAATTATAACTTTTATAATTACAATTGTTTTACTCTATTATAATAATAATAATCTTTATTTATATAAAAACAGATTGTAGTACATTTATAAAATGTTACAAAGTGCGTAGTATTAAATCACTGGCAATCAAGTGGGTGACGTGCTGTTCTCCTTGCTAGGCTATGAAATCGCCCGCACGGCTAGAGCGCGACAGCCCTAGAGAGCTTGCATATTCAATATGCGCGAAGTGGTAGGTAATTATCTCATGCCTACACACGGAGTGCAATAGCTCTGCCCCTATTAACGAGTGCAGATTGCATACTAAGGCGCGGGACAACTACAAGAGGCGAAGGGCGGGGGTGTGGCGCGGGCGCTGCGCGGGCGCTGCGCCTTTGCCGTCTCAGTATGTCTCGTGCCTCACCTCTTCTATACAAACAAAGGGGCGCCGCGCCCGCGCCTCGCCTGCGCCCGACGCTTCTTGTATTTGTCCCGCGCCTAAAAGTGTGCGCCGTTTGCGTTAACATGCTTTGGAGCAAACTTTCTATTTTTTTCGCGCACTTTTGTGCGGTGCGGCGCAGCGTGATCTGCCAGAATGACACGGATTTTTTGGCTGCCGGACTTTTTGGGCGTCGTGTGCGTTACTGCATATAATTGCTAAGGTTCTATTTTCACAGACTAAAAATTACGTCACGGATAGTCTGTCGTCTGCGCAGGCCCTAAATGCCACGAATTTTGGCGTTTAGTCATGTGAGAGTGAGTGGGTTGCCACGTCAACGCGGGCCTAGTTGGTGGATATTAGATGTTTTGATGTCGATTAATATCAACTCTGACCAAGCACACCCTCTCCACCGCCATAAATCAAAGCATTAATTTCAAAGAAGCCAGTTACAGGCATTTTTGAATTGTCGAAACAAAGACAACAATAAAATGAAGTTACAGTCACAAGGCATAATAACAGGCTAGTTTCCACCATCAATAAATTGCAAATCTATTTAGTCCGTCAGTTAGAGTATTGGAAAATAATGGACACGTATTTTTTGTTTTTGTAAATCAATGAATATTGACAAAGATAAAACGCATCAAAACTCGAGAGCCGCTCGTGATGTCACAACGCACTAAAAATGCATGGCGTGACGTATTGAGAATTTTAAAAGCGTCATAATATCTTCGTCAATTTTGGTTTACGTAACAAAAGAAAAAATACGTGTCAAATATTTTTTGATAATCTAACTGACGAACTAATCATAGATTTTTTCAGGACACAAGCCTATTGTGAAAGTACTGTAGTTGCCCATTCCAAAGCGTAGATCTCTATGGAGAAGGACGGCCAAGAAACTTCCTCATCCGATCTGACCCATCCTTAAGGTCATCGGGCAGTCTAGTACCAAACTACGCTTACCGATACGCGGTCCCAAGAACATGACCGGTCTTCATGGGCCCCATTATTTTTCCCCCAAAAACTTTACGTCATCGTTGTTACAGGGTCGTATCCTAGCGGCTCCATTCATGCCGGTGCTGTTCGCTGACTTCTGGCTGGCTGACCAGTGGAACTCCTTCGTAGCTGCCTTCTTAGACTTCCATTATCTTATCGCCTTCTATATAACCGGTAGCGACTGGTTTAATGTTAATGGTAAGTTGCCCATTGGTGTCGATTCTGTTGTGCACAAACTAAACTTAATTTATGCTATTGCTATCTTTTACTAAAAAGCAGTGCGAGAAAAGGACGGCTATAGCTATGAACTAAGTAAGAGATGTCAAACTAGAATATTAGTAAATATAGAAGACACTGACAGCTGTAAACCTCATTTTCAAGAACATAAAATATTAACCCTCCCCTGCCTATACATTCTAGAAATTTGCAAATTTGTTCGCAAGTACCCACATTTTTACACTACTTACACGAGAAAATATACAGTCAAGATACACATTACGTCACAAAAATAAACTAAACCTACCAAGCTCTAAGCTAAAAATGCATCCAACAAGTACCTACTCTAGTCGTGTCAATGAAAGTTTATAATAAATTGCCGGAAATAATTAAAAAGGAACAAAAATTTATTTCATTTATAAATAAATTACACCAATTTTTATTATATAAATGTTACTATACTATAAATGAATATCTAAATGACAAATTTTAAATTATATAATACACATGTATTTTTTATTTTAAGTATTGTTACTTTTTATAACCAACTTATTAGAAAAATTAAAGCTCTCTTTCTCTGTCCTACTGTGCCCTTACAGGGTCCATATTTATGTACCTAGCTTTAAGCCCTTTGTAACACCTTTTATACAATATGGAATGCAAAATAAATAAATATGAAATAAAAAACTAGTTTATGCCTTGCGCTTCATTTGTATGGAAATATTAATTCCAACTAAATTTGACAGCTCTAAATTACGTCCGTCTCTTTCTCGTTTTATTAGAGAGAAAAAGATAGCAATAGCCTAAATTAAGTTTAGTTTGTGCACAACAGAATCAACACTATTGTCTCTGGAAAATACTTTATTGAGCGACAGCTCTGCGTAACTCCTTTTGGAAGCTTGAAACAATTGTTAAATGGTGTGGTGGTCCGGTTCCATAACTTACATATTCTTAAATTATTATTGATAAAGAATACGCAACTCGCTTATGTATACAAGTTATGTGTGTTAAGACAAGGGCCATTCAGTGTAAAATAAAATGTCTGAAAAAATTGCGCTAGTATAAAGGCGCCGTTACCACCTTTACGATTGATGAAATCATTAAAATAACTGTAGAACTCAGAAATATGCAGGAACGTATTTTATTTGTAACTTTTGAGAGAGAGAAAAAATTGGTACCCTAAAATGCGCAGTAAAATCCACTGCAGACCCACCGTACCCCCAAGTGGTACGGTGGGCTTTTTAAAGTTAAATGTAATAGTGTTGTACTAGTTAATAGTGTTGTAACACCACCTTCTCTTTCGAACAGTCCCGCAGTGGATCCCTTCATATTGCTGACTCTGTTTGAGGCGCGCGTGGAACACTCCTGCTTGTCGACACGGCCTGTCGTCATGAGACGGACGGACGGCGAGCTAGCCCATAGCCCACCGTCCACAGGCCCGCGCCTACGGTGGCACCTCCTTACTTGAGTTTTTGAGTATAAATAATTTGAAGCTCGCATTTCTCTCTTTCCAGTGACATTCGAAACAACACAATGGTTCATCATAACCCGCGCGCTCGTGAACGTAGTCCCGGCTTGGACGCGTTTCTTCCAATGTCTGCGGCGGTACCGGGACAGTCGCGAGGCCTTCCCTCATCTCGTGAACGCGGGGAAGTACTCCACCACCTTCTTCGTGGTGCTGTTCGCGACGCTGCGGACGCTGTATAGTGGTCAGTATCATTATGTGTTGCTCTATAGGAGGTGAATAAAAGACGGCACCATTTTTTATGTGGTGGTACAACCCTATGTGGTGTGTAAGGCATGTGATCGTCTATATATCGTCAAGTGCATAGAGTAGTTTTAGAATCAGCTAAGAGATACCGTTGTTAACAGATAGGTAATTATTGCCTCATTAGTCTTTATCGTCGTCTACATTTACGTTTATCCTAGTACATAGCATGGTCGGACAAAGTATAGCCACCGGTTCTCTGACTAGGTTCACCTTAGGTCATAGTTAATCTATCAAGGTCTAGGTAGGTGTAGGTAGTAGTATGGCTAAAACCAACTGCTACTAGACAACTGCTTCAATATTTATTCATTACTTCCTAGTACAGAAAATCTAAATATATAAAAGAAGAAACTGACTGACTGACTGACTGACTGACTGACTGACTGACTGACTGACTGACTGACTCATCTATCAACGTACAGCCCAAACCGCTGGGTCTACAGATTCCAAATTTGGCAAGTAGGTTCCTTATGTGGTCTAGGGGTGCACTAAGAAAGGATTTTTCAAAATTCACCCCCTAAAGGGGTTAAACGGGGCTCCAAAGTTTGTATGGGGAAACAAGATTAGTTAGACTATTTTATTCGAAACTTCACAGGAGTGCTCCTATTGATAAATGAGTAGAAATGGGTTTCAGGGTTTTTCAGAATTCAACCCTTAAGAGGGGGAAATGGGGTGGCAAAGTATAAAAATCAATGAACAGCCCAAACCGCTGAGTCTAGAGATTCCAAATTTGTCACATTGGTTCCTTATGTGGTCTAGGGGTGCACTTAGCAAGCATTTTTCAAAATTCACCCCCTAAAGGGGTTAAACGGGGCTCCAAAGTTTGTATGGGGAAACAAGATTAATTAGACTATTTTATTCGAAACTTCACAGGAGTGCTCCTATTGATAAATGAGTAGAAATGGGTTTCAGGGTTTTTCAGAATTCAACCCCTAAGAGGGGGAAATGGGGTGGCAAAGTATAAAAATCAATGAACAGCCCAAACCGCTGAGTCTAGAGATTCCAAATTTGTCACATTGGTTCCTTATGTGGTCTAGGGGTGCACTTAGAAAGCATTTTTCAAAATTCACCCCCTAAAGGGGTTAAACGGGGCTCCAAAGTTTGTATGGGGAAACAAGATTAGTTAGACTATTTTATTCGAAACTTCACAGGAGTGCTCCTATTGATAAGTAAGTAGAAACGGGTTTCAGGTTTTTTCAGAATTCAACCCCTAAGAGGGGGAAATTGGGTGGCAAAGTATAAAAATCAATGCACAGCCTAAACCGCTGGGTCTACAGATTCCAAATTTGGCAAGTAGGTTTCTTATATGGTCTAAGGGTGCACTAAGAATGGATTTTTCAAAACCCACCCCCTAAGGGGGTGAAACGGGGCTCTAAAGTTTTACTGGGGAAACAAAATTAGTTAGACTATTTTATTCGAAACTTCACAGGAGTGCTCCTATTGATAAGTAAGTAGAAACGGGTTTCAGGTTTTTTCAGAATTCAACCCCTAAGAGGGGGAAATGGGGTGAAGTCTAAAAATCAATACACAGCCCAAACCGCTGAGTCCAGAGATTCCAAATTTGGCAAATAGGATCTTTATGAGGTTTAGGGGTGCATTAAGAAAGGATTTTTCAAAATTTACCCCCTAAGAGATTGAAACGGGGGTCCAAAGATTACATGGGAAAATAAGATTGGTTAGACTATTCGAAACTTAACAGGAGTACTCCTATCGCTAAATGAGTTAACATTTGTGTTTCAGGTTTTTTCAGAATTCAACCCCTAAAGGGGGAAATGGGGTAACAAAGCCTGAAATTCAACATAGGTATTGTTAGTATGGTGAATTGGGTCAGGTGTATTACAAAAACAACAATTTTAAGATTTAATGTGGCGGACCTGAAATACCATCATTCCCTGTTGGGGTCTTGGGGTGCGATTGGGTTGAAATGTCTAAAAATCAATATGGGTGTCGATACCGAGATTATCAGGGGTGCTGATTACGAAAATGGCATTTATTTTGAGATCCAGAAGATGGTGGATTCAACTTTGTACAGGGTTATTGTTGATTTATTGTGATAACGATGATGATGATTGTGATTACGATGATAATTATTGTGATTGCGTTTGTGATGGTGATTGTGATTGTGATGGCGATTGTGATTGTGATTGTGATGGTGATTGTGATGGTGATTGTGATGGTGATTGTGATAGTGATTGTGATAGTGACGGTGATTGTGATGGTGATAGCGATGTGATTGTGATTGTGACAGTGATGGTGATTGTGATAATGATGAAGATGATTGTGATTACTATGAAAATGATTGTGATAACGAGGATAGTGATTGTTTTAGTGATTGTGATGGTGATGGTAATGGTGATTGTGATAATGATTGTGGCTGTGATAGTGATAGCGATTGTGATCATGTTGATTGTGATTAAGATGATAATGATTGTGATTACGATAATAATGATTGTGATTACGATGATAATGATTGTGATTGTGTTTGTAATGGTGATTGTGATTGTGATGGTGATTGTGATAGTGATTGTGATAGTGACGGTAATTGTGATGGTGACAGCGATGTGATTGTGATTGTGAAAGTGATGGTTATTGTGAAAATGATAAAGATGATTGTGATTACGATGAAAATAATTGTGATAACGAAGATAGTGATTGTGACAGTGATTGTGATAGTGATTGTGATGGTGATGGTGATTGTAATGGTTATTGTAATAATGATTGTAGTTGTGATAGTGAAGGCGATTGTGATCATGGTGATTGTGATTAAGATGATAATGATTGTGATTGTGATGTTGATTGTGATTGTGATGGCGATTATGATGGTGATTGTGATGGTGATTGTGATGGTGATTGTGATGGTGATTGTGATGGTAATTGTGATGGTGATTGTGATGGTGATTGTGATTGTGATAGTGACGGTGACTGTGTAATGTTTGTGATCACAATGATAATGATTGTGAAGTGATGATGGTTATTGTGATAGTGATTTTGATGGTTATTGTGAAGGTGATAGCGATGGTGATGGGGATTGTGATTGTGATAGTGATTGTGACGGTGATTGTGATGGTCATAGCGATGGTGATGGGGATTTTGATGTTGATTGTGATGGTGATGGTGATGGTGATAGTGACGGTGATTGTGATGGTGATGGTGATTGTGATGGTGATTCAGATTGTGATTGATGGTGATGGTGATTGTGATAATGATGGTGGTTGCGATAGTGATGGTGATTGTGATAAACATGGTGGTTGTGATAGTGATGGTGGTTGTGATAGTGATGGTGATTGTGATAGTAATAATAAATTGTGATGATTATGAAATTTGTGATTTTTTTGTGGATTAACATGGATTTACATGTAGGACACTATTTATCCCTTTAGTGTGATTCAGTGGGATAGTTACCGAACTTCACGCGGGCGAAGCCGCGGGTAACAGCTAGTTAACTTATAAATAGGTTGGAGTCAGACAACAAAAGTTGTGGGCTCGTAAGGCTATACAGGGTGTAAAAGACCTCATCACGAAGCCGTCAACCAAGCATTCTGTACATCAAACTAAGTAACTTTACGCAAAAATTATTTCTGGGAAACGATTTTTTTTTTGGGATAAGAAAAATCATGTTTTGTGGTAGAACTTAATGTAACGCACTCAAAACATTGTGCTGATGGATGGATTGAATAGTACGGGGGTCGTGGAGGTGTATAAAGTAAAAATCTTACATTAAAAACATGTATTTAAAAAAAAAATGTCAAAAAGTTGGAACTTTGACCCCAAATATCTCCTTAACTAGAAGGTTCCCAGGCATGGTGTAAAACAAAAAAATGATCGCAATGACGGGGAGAACAAGTGCCTTTCGGCTTCGTTAAGATGTGTTTACACACTTTATAAACCGCATCTAGCTCCATTTTGTTCGAAAACAACCCTTCTTCTTTCTTTAACTTGTGGTTAGTGACTAAACTGGTGTCGGCATTTTTTGCCGCCCATGGGCCTATGACTTGGCATTACATGCCGTTGATATAACTTGGGCATGCTTCATGAATACTATCAATGTTCCTAGCGATTAGCTTTTTTTAGGGTTCCGTAGCCAAATGGCAAAAAACGGAACCCTTATGGATTCGGTCGTATTCCCCGAGCGTCGGAAGATGATATGTCTAAAGAGTGGTTAAGTGCATTTTCTTCATGCATAATTTAGTAGAATTATGTGTTTTGTGCTAAAAGAGATAAATATTGATTTATCAGTAACGAAATTGATTCGATAATTCGATGTAAGTAAATAGCGAGGAAAACGACACGATTGCGAATATGCTACAATCTTTGTTGAATTGATTTACTTCTTCATACTGAAGCTGGTGTAATGATGGAAGAAAAGAAGGTTTAAATAACACAAGGTTTATACTAGAAGAAGAAAAAATGGTTTTCAAACACAGGCTTACATTAAAATCTAATCATTGAAATCTCAGTTCTTAATATGTATTTAACGTGTAGTTAATATTAAAAAACGTGAAAAATATTAGTATATTTACCTATTTTACAAAATAAACTATTTCAACTTGAGTAAGATAATTGAAGTTGAAATTAAATTCACCTTTGAAAACAAAACCAAGAAGGGTGTGTAATAGCAGCTCTATATAATTCCACACAGAGAGAACACGTGCAGTCACCACCAATATATAAAGACGACTGACGGACCTTTGACTGACCGGCGACAGCCGCCGACCGCCCGAATTGTTTTCAATTGTTTCACACATGATTTGACTTATGACATTGACTCCTGTTTCTTTCGAACAAGGTACAAAATGCAAGTGCATTGTTTAGGGCTCTCTCCGATTCAATGATTCGGGTGTTTCCGGGAATACGACAATTGGCGAAGATTTGCATGCGCATTATTAATTTGGGAGTACTGTAAGTATGTATGTAGGTATAATTGTTTGGCACGCTCTGTGGCCTGAACGGCTCGAAGGATTTTAGCTTGAGAGGTGTCGTTAGATTCGTATTTATTGTGAGAGTGACACTGGGTATACCAAAATTTAAAAAAAAAAAAAAAATGGCGGATTTTTGGCGCCAAATTCAAATGTTTGGCACGCTCTGCAGACGGCTTGATAAAGGGCTCATCATTAGGATTTTAAAATGGTATATCTAAGTAACTAAAAAGTGTAAAATAAAAATTAAAAAAATTAAAAAACCCGACTGCGTAAAAAATAACTAATAGTTTTAAATAAAAACTGAAAAGAATAAAACAAGTTCAGGAGACAGGACATGTTGACTGCAACAGTCGGGACCTATTAAATAATCTAGACTAAAATCATTACTTCCAATATGGGTCCTATCAAGTCCTATGGTAATATGGTAATCTTTTCAGTTTTTATTTAAAACTATTAGTTATTTTTTACGCAGTCGGGTTTTTTAATTTTTTAATTATTTTTTTATCTTCGAGATAGTGTTTAACATGATAGTAGGCTTTCAGACACAGCTTCCGTTTTATAAACCATTTGAATTTATTTAGTCTTAGTGCTTGAATTTGGCTCCGAAGTTTATTGTAAAAATCTATGCATTGGCAGACGCCAATGCATAGATTTTTCAACGTCAACAAGTTTCGACGTCAACAAGGCTCAAAAAAATAGGGGGTACGTTCATCTGAACGTACCCCCTATTTTTTTGAGCCTTGTTGCAGGAACAACAAATTTGTGTTTGTTCCTCGTATTTATGTTGTGGATATCACTGTATTTTTTAAATAAATTAACGTTTTTGTGTACGTACATAAGGTTTTCATAAATAAACTGAGAGGGCACAGTGTAAGAATATTAGTCTCTTTAAACTTTTCTCTGAGGGAGTATCTGGGACTTAATTTATAGATTTGTAGGAGAATGATAGTGTTGTGGGTGTCTTCTGTTCGGGATGCGAGATCTTCTTCAGGGAACACAATCAAACTGTCCAGACACTTTTACAACAGTTTATTCTCACCACTAATAATATAATAACAACAAGCACAAACAAGCAGGTATTTCGAATAGGCGATTAAGCGTAGGCGGAAGGATTATGTTCGCGCAGCAAGCGAGCGTGCGTCTGCCGTGAGCGAGCGAGACGGACTGGCGGGCGCGGGCGCGCGGTCGGTGCGCCTGCGATGTTTCTAGGCTTCCTTTGTTTCGGTGAGTAGCGGGACTCGGTGCGCGTTTACTCGGTACGACACGACGACGACTTGCGGTGACGCTCGACGACTCAACGATGCGGTTCTGCAGTACTGGTAAGTTTGTTTATTATTATGTTAAGTGTTATTGTGAATGTTTAATGTTTATGTTTGTACTTGTGTATTTAGTATGTAAAGTATTTATAGTATATTTAAATGTATACATATTATGTAATATATTGTAATACATATTTGTGATGTTTATTATAAGTACATATGATTTATTTTAGTACATGTAATTTTATAATATATTGTGGTTACGCCACATGACTCCCCCCTTGAGACCATCCTAGGATGGGCGATAATAGTCAGGGATTCTCACTTTTCTTCCTGAACGAGTTATTCTTACTTCATTATCTTTGTTTTCAGGGTTTGGAGTTTCATTTTCCAGCGGACGTGTCTCTGAACGAGTATCTGGTGTAAGTATATAGGCTGGTTTCAACCTCTCTATCGATACTGTCTGTTCTTTTCCTTTAACAAGCAGCTTAAAGACTTTTGTGCCTCGTTGCAGGACAGGATATGGTCCAGTATATGCCGGCTGAAGGGATCCTCTCACGGTGTCATCTCGGACGTAAACGTGAGTAGCAGAAGGTAAGTCTCGGAACACGAATATGTTACGTCTGCTGTGTCTTGCGGCTGGCCGAGGGCGGATATTGTTCATAATAGAACGTAGTCGTGCTGAGTACTCGGTGAGGTCAGTGGTCATGTGCTGGTCGGTGATTGGCTGCAGAAACTCTCCAGGCAGTCTGAGGGGTTCGCCGTAGAGGAGTTCGGCGGGTGACGCTTGAATGTCCTCTTTGAAGGCGTTTCTCATTCCTAGCAATACTAGAGGTAAGCTTTCCGTCCATTTTAGGGTTCCATGGCACGTTATAGCGGCCTTAAGCTGTCTGTGCATCCGTTCTACCATTCCGTTGCTTGCTGGATGATACGCAGTGGTTCTGTTGCGTTGAAATCCGGCAAGTTCTGAGAGTTGTTTCAACAGTGCGGACTCAAATTGCTTCCCGCGATCAGTCACGACTTCTGTGGGGCAACCGTAACGTGATATCCAGTTACGAACGAGAGCTTTGGCAACTGTTTCAGCGGTTATGTCTTGCATGGGGATTGCCTCGGGCCAGCGAGTGAATCTATCCACAGCAGTGAGACAATAACGGTAGCCGTCTGAGAGGGGTAAGGGTCCGATGATATCGATGTGCACGTAGGTAAATCTGCCGTTCGGTAGCTTGAAGGTGCCCACCGGTGGAGATACATGCCTAGTGACCTTTGAGCGTTGGCATGCGTGGCAGAGTTTGGTCCAATCACGACAATCTTTGTTTATTCCTGGCCATACGTAACGCTGAGCCACTAATTTTGCGGTGGCGTTAGCGCCAGGATGGCTAAGTGAGTGTAGGCTATCGTAGACTTGCCTTCTGAGCTCTTTTGGTACGTATGGTCGTGGATTCTGAGTGCTGTCGTCGCAGTAAAGTTCCAGTTTTGTTCCAGGTACAGTTACTTTGACAAGCTTAAGCGAAGATCCACCTTCTAAGAGTTGCTTTGATTCTGGGTCGTTACGCTGTGATATGGCCAAGTTCTTCGCCTCGACAGGCTGTATAACTTCCTCTATTCTTGAGAGAGTATCAGCAACTATGTTATCCTTCCCCGATATGTGTTTGATGTCCGTTGTAAATTGTCCTATGTAATCTAAATGCCGAAACTGACGTGGTGAACATTTTTCTTTGTGACCTTGGAATGCGAAGCAGATGGGCTTGTGGTCTGTAAATACTGTGAAGTGCCTTGCTTCCACCAAGTGTCGGAAATGTTTCACGGATTCGTAAATCGCGAGAAGTTCACGGTCGTACGGCGAGTATTTTTTTTGTGATGGACTCAATTTACGGCTAAAACAGGCAAGTGGTTGCCATTCTCCGTCTTTCTCCTGCTGTAGAACTCCACCGATTGCGACGTCTGATGCATCCGTGACTAGCGCTAGTTTGGCGTCCATGTCTGGGTGCGCGAGGAGAGTCGCTTGGCATAGACTCTTCTTGCAGCCTTCAAATGCTTGGAGTGCTTCTCCGGTGACGCTTATGGGATGATTTCCCTTTATAGATCCGGTAAGCAGGCTATGCAATGGCGTTTGGGATGAGGCAGCGTCTTTTATAAACCGACGATAGAAATTTATCATCCCCAGGAATCTCCTGAGTTCTCTGACGGTTTTCGGGGTGGGGTAGTCCTT
Organism: Xestia xanthographa; assembly: GCA_905147715.2. Taxonomy (NCBI): domain Eukaryota; kingdom Metazoa; phylum Arthropoda; class Insecta; order Lepidoptera; family Noctuidae; genus Xestia; species Xestia xanthographa. The sequence goes on along the minus strand of LR990664.1, from coordinate 7,596,732 downwards.
TATGGCTTGGATCTTGCTATCCAGTGGTTGGATGCCTGCACGAGATACGCTGCAGCCGAGGAAAGTTACTTCTTCTGCCCCAAAAACACATTTGGAAGTGTTTATGACCATTCCATATTCTTTTAATCGCTCAAAGAGGAGGCGTAAGTGACGGTAATGGGTCTCTTCATCGGGGGAGGATATCAAGAAGTCATCTAAGTACGTGTAGCAGAAGTCTAATTCACGAGTCATTTCGTCCACGAATCTTTGGAAGGTTTGTCCTGCGTTTCTGAGACCAAACGTCATAAAAGGGAACTCGAACATTCCAAAAGGTGTGGTTATGGCCGTTTTGGGAATATCCTCAGGGTTTACTGGTATTTGGTTGTACGCCTTTACTAAATCAATTTTGGAGAATATTTGGCAGCCAGCTATGTTCTGAGTGAAATCCTGGATATGCCGGATAGGGTATCGGTCGGGGATCGTCCGTGCGTTTAACATTCTGTAATCGCCGCATGGACGCCATCCGTTGTCCTTTTTTGCGGCAAGATGAACGGGGGACGACCATGGGCTCTCAGACGGTCGTGCTGTCCCTATTCTCAACATTTCATCGAACTCCTGTTTTGCGATCTTCAGTTTGTCCGGGGCAAGTCTTCTTGGAGTGCAATATACGGGCGGTCCGGCGGTTGTTCTTATGTGGTGTACCGTATTGTGACGTATGACCCGATGTGTACCTGCTGGCCGAGTGATTTCCGGAAAATCTCGAAGAAGGTTCAAGTACTTAGACTCGCCTGTTATTGTTTTAACTGAAGTTATGTCATCAGATGCAGGAACTGGATTTGTGCTTGCTGAAAGGCTAGTCTTGTTGTCGATGAGGCGTTTGTTACGACAGTCTACGATTAAGTCGTAATGCGATAAAAAATCGGCTCCGATAATAGCCTTTGTGACGTCAGCAATTATGAATTGCCAGGAAAATGCACGGCGAAGCCCTAGGTCAAGTTCCATTTGCTGGGCTCCGTATGTGGCGATTGGTGTTCCATTCGCTGCGAAGACGTTGAGTTCGGTAGTACGTGGTCGCCTTTGCTTCAGGGCGGAGCGGGGAAAAACGCAGATGTCGCTCCCAGTGTCGACTAAGAACTGCATTTTTGACCTTCTGTCCATTATGTAAAAGCGACCGGTGGTTGAACTGTGGCAATCATGTGTCGCTACTGATGACTGCCTTTGGCTTTTCCCGACCCTGATTGATAATCACAAGGTTTCAAGCATCTTCGTGCCTTGTCTCCATATCTGTGGTGAAAAATACAGGTAGGGTATTTTCTATAATTTGACTGGGAACGCGTGTTGCTTCTTCCCCGTTGACTTCTGTTCCTCGTCCTGGATCTAGAATCTCTTGTTGAGAGGGCCTTCACTTGACGACTGAGCTCTGCAATCTCTCTCGACAATTTTTCGGCGATTGAATTGGGCACTACGTCTGTGGCGGCCACTTGAGGTGCGGGTGGTACGAGGTCGTGCACTTTATCAGCCAGGTCTGCGAGTGCAGAAAGTGACGACTCTGGCTGCGATGCTACAACTATTTGTGTATTGCCCGGTAAGCGGCTAGTCCACACAGTCTTTATAAAATCGTCCGGTATGTTTGGGCCCGCTAGATGTTGCAGGTGTCGAAGAAACGCGGATGGTCGCCTGTCTCCTAATTCCTCATGCATCAGCAACTGGGTAAGTTCTTTTTCGCGCGAGGCGGATAATCTTTTAATTAACTCGCTTTTTAGCTTTTCGTATTTGCCACTAGCTGGAGGATTAATTAAAATATCTTTCACCTCTGCGGCATAACGGTTTTCTAGATGCCCGCTGACGTAATAATATTTGGTGTCGTCATCCTTGATACCTGAGAGCGCAAAACTTCCTTCTATTTGCGCAAACCATACTGCTGGTTCCTCCGGCCAAAACGGTGGAAGTCGTACGCCGACACGACAAATGTCGGATGGTATAAATGTCCTTTCTTTGGAATGCGACCTGCCTTCGTCGCTTTGTTTGGCTGATGACTTGTCATTTTGAGACATTTTTAAATTTGGTTTTCACTAGCTTACGGTTTTTATGCGGTTCCGGGCTGTGTCCAATGTTCGGGGTCACCAATGTAGGAGAATGATAGTGTTGTGGGTGTCTTCTGTTCGGGATGCGAGATCTTCTTCAGGGAACACAATCAAACTGTCCAGACACTTTTACAACAGTTTATTCTCACCACTAATAATATAATAACAACAAGCACAAACAAGCAGGTATTTCGAATAGGCGATTAAGCGTAGGCGGAAGGATTATGTTCGCGCAGCAAGCGAGCGTGCGTCTGCCGTGAGCGAGCGAGACGGACTGGCGGGCGCGGGCGCGCGGTCGGTGCGCCTGCGATGTTTCTAGGCTTCCTTTGTTTCGGTGAGTAGCGGGACTCGGTGCGCGTTTACTCGGTACGACACGACGACGACTTGCGGTGACGCTCGACGACTCAACGATGCGGTTCTGCAGTACTGGTAAGTTTGTTTATTATTATGTTAAGTGTTATTGTGAATGTTTAATGTTTATGTTTGTACTTGTGTATTTAGTATGTAAAGTATTTATAGTATATTTAAATGTATACATATTATGTAATATATTGTAATACATATTTGTGATGTTTATTATAAGTACATATGATTTATTTTAGTACATGTAATTTTATAATATATTGTGGTTACGCCACAGATTGAACGAATTGCCCTTTTTTGCAAAACAAATATTGTCTGAATATTGGCGCCATTGCCCCACAAGAGAATACCGTACGACATCACGCTATGGAAATAACTAAAGTAAACTAAACGGGCTGTCTCTAAATCAGTTAAATCACGAACTCTTCTAACGGCGAATGCTGCATAGCTAAGTTTCTTCAACAATTTGTCTATATACGGTCCCCACTGAAGCTTGGCATCCAAAGTTAAGCCTAAGAAGACTGTGCTATCTTCCGGTGTTAACTCTTCATCCTTAATTAGTACAGTAGTTTCCACTTGTCTTAAATGAGGTATCGTAAACTTAATACATTTCGTTTTTTTCTCATTTAGGAGTAGATTATTAACATTAAACCAATTAACGCCTTTTGCCAGAGCGCTATTAACATCATCCGTAACTAACTGCTGACGTTTGGGTTTAAATAAAAGAGAAGTGTCGTCTGCAAACAATACTATGTCATGATTATCCTTTATGAGTTAAGGCAAGTCATTTATATAAATAAGAAACAAAAATGGACCAATAATTGAGACCTGGGGTACCCCCATTCTTACTACGGATTCGGGAGATTTTTTCCCGTTAACATCAACTCTCTGAATCCTATCACTCAAATATGAAATAAGAAGATCCAGAGAGGCGTTACGGATCACAGTGTGTAATTTTGACTTACTTGTGGCCAGGTTCAGTTTATTTATTTATTTATTTAAACTTCATGTACAAGAGTGGTACATAGGCGGACTTAATGCCACAAGGCATTCTCTACCAGCTACCAGCAGTTTATGTGTTTATTTGATAGCTTTTACTATTTTGGAGGCTTATCAAAGACAATGACAATTTTTTTTTTGAATAGTTTTGGCTACATAGCAATTATCGAGAAAACCCCATAGAAACCATAGAAATGCAATATCTTTTTTCAGGTACATCAGTAACGAATGAATGAAGTATCTTCTCATTAAGAAAATACAAAACTATAATATTGCCAAAAACTAGATTCGAAACGCGGATAATTAAGACGTTATTCCATGTTTTTAGCAAAAACATAAATATTTTTTTGCCGGTTTTTTTTTTAATTACCGCATTTTCTTTTTAATGGAAAATATTTATGACATAATAATACATTTGAATAAAAAAATATCAGCTCAAAAGAATAAAGGGGTGATGAGTTATAATTTTTTTAAATTTTGTTTAGGGTTGTCACTAACCTTCTTAACCATTTGATTACTTTATTCTGATCATTAATAAAATCGTCATTTGATTGATTTAAATTATACTAGATTATTTTAATGAACATATCACACGCGCAAAAGCCTTAGCATTTTGAACCGATTTCGAAAAAGAAGGATGTTTTAATTCGATAGAATATCTTTTTCTATTTTATTGATATTATATGACCTTTATTATAACCTATAAAGTTATACTTTCCTAAAATGTGAAAGACAAAACTTTAACAACATAAGCTGGGAGTACCTCCACGTGGTGAAGGCGGTAACAACATCAACATCATGTTATCGTCAGACAAGTATTTATCGATTGTGATAATGACGACAATGACAAAATATAACTTTTTTTTATTTGTTTTTATTTATCGTTTTTTTTAAACCTATTTCCATAGAATTTTCTAAAATATTTAGAAACGCTTTTTCTCACCACCCCTTTGAGTTACGTATGTAATTTTTTAAGACGTGATAAACAACAGTTATGTACATATTTATAGCAAAGAAAAAAATGCGGTAATGATAGGGGTAAAAAAAAAATCAATAAATAGTGAAATTCAAAAATGTTCATGTATTTCATTAACAATCAAAGCTACAGCTCCTTAATTTTTTATATAGATAAATATTCTGATATTACGTCGTTTGTGGTATTGGAAAAAACGATACCATTAATACTTTTGGAGAAAAAAAAACAATAACTTTTCTTTGAGGTCGTTGAACTTTCACAAAAAATATTTTTCTCTGAAAATATAGACAATTTTACAGTGGGAATTTTTACCAATTATTAAGTATCACAAGTTCTTTCGAATTAATACATAAAATATATCTAGCCACATCTAAGTCAAAATTACACACTGTGCGGATTCCGTAGTGGTGTAGTTTCCTGATTAATGTTTCATGGAGAACGCAATCGAAAGCTTTAGATAAATCGCAAAAAATGCCCAAAGCATCGCATTTGTCCTCCCAGGCATTATAAATATGTCCTAAAAGTTCAACACAACAGTAGTTGAACGACCCCTTGTAAAACCAAACTGTTTTTTATGTAATAACATATGTTTATTGAAAAAACTTTGCATTTGTACCAAAATTAATTTTTCAAAATTTTTACTAAAGGTTAGTACTAAACTACCGTTAACGTTAACTAACGTTAGTAGGCTAGTACTGAAATGGGCCTATAATTAGTGGGGTCTGATGTACTACCCGATTTAAACAATGGTATTATTTTACTATATTTCATTAGATCAGGAAACTCACCACGGCCACGGTCAATACAATCGTTAAATATTACAGCTAATGAAGGAGCTACAATGTTTATAATGGATTTAGCAACGTCCATACAATGACCCCATAGATCTGCGGTCTTTTAAACATTTGAGGTGTGAAAAGTTTTAATTATATCTTTACAGGTGACATATTGAAAATTAAATTCGGAATCACAGACTGAAACGTTTTCCCTTAGTAAAGACTCGTAAGTAAATGTAAAGGAAAAAGGAGTTACGTCTGCCAACAAAATGCTCTGCAGTTTGGCGGGGGTAATCATGTACAAGTTAAAGAATATTTTCGTGAATAAATACTTTTTCATTCTTTTTTTTTTTCATGCACAACTTGGTCGGCTGTCATCCAGTTGCACCAATAAGTTAGCCCTACTCAGAATCTTTGTTTCTTTCTTCCAGGAAGTTACCCAGACTCGTACGACAACCCGTTCTTGTACGCGTGGTTCGCGTGCCAGCTGGTCTCCTCGCTCTACACGTACACCTGGGACGTCAAGATGGATTGGGGGCTGTTCAGCTGCGGCCCTAATGCGGAGAACAAGTTCCTCAGGGAAGAGATCGTGTATAGTCCTGGGGTGAGTAGTACAGTAGCAAAGCTCTTTGAGGAGGAGCTCTTCGGGGAAAGTCCTATTGGTTCGTCTTCATAAAGGTCGGTTACCACATACCAGGGTTTGCAAGTTGAAAAGGTAGTGGACCGACCGTGTCTGTCAAAGGACCGCTTGGAGTCGAGTCCTCAAGTAAAGACCGCGTTTTCGCGCCACCCCAAGATTGAGAAAAGGTTTTCGTTCTTTGCCGCTTAGTCTTACCATGTATGTAGGTAGATGACACCATAAAACAATAATTCCAAGACACCAATCTCTTAAAACAACAACTTTATTTTGGGCCTGAAAACCCGATTTATTTTCAATTAATTGTCAAATTCGATTTGTAGTTGCTTTGAAATCAATAAATAGTTGAGTCATTGAGTTGAATATACAGTGACGTCACAGATTGCTATTGCCATACAAAATCTATGACAACCGCGTTTTGCCAGCCCTTAAAAAGTATCTCAATTGATTGGTGTGTCATCTATCCCTTGGTAGATAGTTGAGTAAACGGAAAATAATGGAAACTTTGGCGTGTATTCGAAGTTGATTTTTGAGTGACCATTTGAGAAAATGGTTCAAAAGAAAGTTTACTGTAGTTTTATTTGAACTCGATTCATAAAATCGGGAACATCCCCCATTTTTAACCGACTTCAAAAAAGGCGGAGGTTATATGTTCGTGTGTATGTATTTTTTTTTTTTTTTTTTATGTATGTTACCTGATTTCTCTCCCATTTGTGGACCGATTTTCAAAATTATTTTTTCATTTGATAGAGTACACTCCTGAGGTGGTCCCATTTTAATTTGGTGAAGATCTGATGCTGACCTTCGGAGATATACAATGGAACTCTTCAAAAAGAGACGGCAAATCTGTTGTGATAGCTCCAATCGGTTGGATGTTCATTGTTTATACAATATCATGACGGAACATCACGCCTGTATGCTCTGAGGGGGTACGCAGAAGTGTACAATTTACCTGATTTCTCTCCCATTTGTGGACCGATTCTCAAAATTCTTTTTTTATTTGAAAAAGTATACTCCTGAGGTGGTCCCATTTTAATTTGGTGAAGATCTGATGCTGATCTTCGGAGATATACAATGGAACTCTTCAAAAATAGACGGCAAATCTGTTGTGATAGCTCCCATCGGTTGGATGTTCATTGTTTAAACAACATCATGACGTAACATTACACCTGTTTGCTCTGAGGGGTACATAGATGTGTACAGTACACCCAGATTTCGACAGTTATGGCATGTTATGTTCCATTTATTGGGGATAAGCCTATTACCATGACATGTATTGTTAACCATGTACAATGAATGCATAGCAAATATTAGTAAGTATAGGATATTACAACTAAAAATGGAAAAATAAAATAAAACTTTTTTGCCAAAAATAAAACCGACTTCAAAAAAAACAACAAACAAAAAAAACACAAAAAGAAAAGGACAAAAAAATACACTAAAAGAAAAACAAAAAAAAAACACTAAAACAAAACCACAAAAAAGTGAAAAATAACTTTAGCTTCAGAAGCCGGTGAGAAAAACACCAAATCAATCAAAGGTCAAGTTTCAGAAGTCGGTGACAAAAACACTAAATCAATTAAACAAGGTCACCGACTTCTGAAACTTGACCTTTGATTGATTTGGTGTTTTTCTCACCGGCTTCTGAAGCTAAAGTTATTTTTCACTTTTTTGTGGTTTTGTTTTAGTGTTTTTTTTTTGTTTTTCTTTTAGTGTATTTTTTTGTCCTTTTCTTTTTGTGTTTTTTTTGTTTGTTGTTTTTTTTGAAGTCGGTTTTGCCAGTTATTTTTAAGCCTTAATAATAACAAAGTGAATTTCCTGTTTCCAGTTCTACTACTTCGCGATAGTGGAAGACTTCGTGCTGCGCTTCATCTGGACGATTTCGTTCATGGTCACGGAGTACAACTACGTCAGCGCTGAGACCATGACCTCCTTACTAGCGCCGCTTGAAGTGTTCCGGTAAATACGTTTTACATGTTGTAACGAAAACTAAGTTGTATCGAATGTACCCGACTCGTTCTGGACTCTAGAGTCCAGAACGGCGGAGTCAGCGCCCGCTGGCAACGCACTAAAACAACCGAGTTCCAATATAAAATACCCGAAATTTTCTATAGGATGAAGTATGTTTCTTACTACATTAAGGTATTTTACTCTATACGTATATGATAAAAAATCTAAAAATATATTATTCATAATATTTATAATTTTTTTTATTCATTATATATTATTTTATGAGTTCGAAACAACTTATAGTAAATGAATTGCTGGCATTCCTAGTCCATGCCATTGACTACATGGACGAGGTGAGCATCCTGCAGATACGCCGGTCCAATTTCAAGGAGGACGACATCAGCAGCGGAAAACTCCTGCTGTTCCAGTCTCTTGGAAAACTGGACCAGATGCCCTATCGGCGCAGAGATGGAACCGAGAAGAGTCTTCAGGATATCCTCGATATGTTGAAGAAGACTGACCCGGACGACGTGCCAGATTTCGTGGCGAAGGAGCTAGGAAAACTGCCCCCCGTCACTTTCGATCACGTCGACGTTACACGGCTGCTAAAGGACATCACTTCCTTGAAAGCGGAGATGACCTAGATGCAGTCCAGAATGGAGGTAACAGAAAAAAACAATACCGAACTACGTGCGGAAATAGCATTATTGCGCAACGTCGGTTCGGAAATTGGGTCACCTGAGGCCTCTAAGGTGAACACTCGTCGTGGGGCGCAAAATGCAACCGTCGGCAGTTTTGGATCGGCGAACACAAGTGCGTCACCAGCTGCCGATAGTGCTGAGCAAGCGCCGCTCGCCGCCGTCGTCGCCCGCGCCACTACACCGGCTGCGGATACGTCACGCCTAGGTACGTCGACCCCAAAACGTGCCTATGCTGCTATCGTCACCAGCGGTAAATCTGATGCGTCGCAGCCTAAGCGACACACCAGAAAAGGGGAAAAATTGAATAAGGGTGCTCAACCTGCCCTGGCTGCGGTCCGTAGCTCCGTGCCAAGAACGAGCCAAGTTGATGAGGAGGGCTTCACTAAAGTGGAAAGGAAGAAAAAGAAGAAGCCCTGTTCTCGTAACCTGTGCGGTACCGCACCGAGTGGACCCAACATGCTGCTGCGTCCTGCTGTGCCTACGACGCAGCTGTATATTTCACGTCTGCATCACTCCACTACAACTGAGGAAGTGGTGCAGTATTTGAAAGTGAAGACCAGCTGGACTCTGAGGGTCGAAAGGTTGGAATCGCGCCACAACATCAACTTTAGGTCATTCGTGGTACGAGTTCCAACCCACCATCTAGAGACCTGCATGAAGGAGGATTTTTGGCCGAAGGGTGTCGTGTATCGTCGTTTCCGAGGGCGATTACGCGACACCACGCTGCGAAACACGACGCCGACAACTTTGCGTGTGTAGTTATAGTCACAAAGTTTAAAATATGTATTAGTTTATTATTGTTGTTAAATGTATTTTGTGTATTTTATCTATGGGCCTTAGTTGCCTGATAATAAAATGATTATTATTATTATTATTATTCAGATAGGTTAGGCTAAAAGCAGTCGTAAAACGTTAGTTTTAGTTCATAAAATAGCAAACTAAAGTTTAAAATTCAATTCAAAAGTTTCAGCTTTTTTAATCTGTTTCATAACACCAATAAAGTAGTCGTCATGTTATTACGTCATACGGCTATGTAAACATAGAAGTGTCAACTGTCAACTTCCAGTATCACTGCATTTGTTTACACAGCCAACTGACGTCATGACCACTGACCAATATGGCGTCTACTGTGTCCCGCGTTTTCGTCAAATTACGCGCGAAATTTGAAAATGCAAAATTTAAATGCATTTTTAGGGCACTGAACGATTGAGTAAAATTTTTGAGATTTATTTAGTGGTTCATTAGCACTATAGAATCTAATTGAGAGACTTTTCAAAAATGGGTGTAATACCTTATTAACATTTTTGATATTCCAGTCGATTCATCTGGAACTTCTTCCGCCTGGAGAACGAACATCTGAACAACTGCGGAAAGTTCAGAGCGGTGCGAGATATATCCGTGGCGCCGCTAGACTCCTCCGACCAGGCAGACATCATACGCATGATGGACCATCCTGATGGAGTCATCAATAGGTCAGTAGTACATAATATAACAAGTTCAGAGCGGTGCGAGACATATCCGTGGCGCCGCTAGACTCCTCCGACCAGGCAGACATCATACGCATGATGGACCATCCTGATGGAGTCATCAATAGGTCAGTACTACATAATATAACAAGTTCATAGCCGTGCGAGACATATCCGTGGCGCCGCTAGACTCCTCCGACCAGGCAGACTTCATACGCATGATGCATCATGCCGATGGGGTCACCAATAGGCATATTATCATCTGCCTAGCGTCCCATTATAATCCAGTTGCTTGGAGGAATGTAATAGACGGTTTTTCAGTGAATTAGACAAGGAGGTTATTTAAATACCTGTATCCTTCAAAGAGGTGACCCTACCCGTCATATTAAACCACTTTCCCAAAGAAACTCTTATCCGATTCGTGAAAAAACAAACGAATTCCCACACAACAGTAGACAGACTATTTTGACGCATACACGTATAACATAACGTATAAGTTATATATAGTTACACTCACACATACACTCATATAAGTTTCTTTGGGAAAGTTGTTTAATTTGACGGAAAGGCTCACCTTAAATGATACAGGTGTTTTAATCGCCACCTTGCACTACATTACTTTCAGTATTCATGTTTATTTCTTGTTCCAGATCAACGAAAAACAAGAAAAACGCAAAAAAGACAAAAGAGAATGATCGCAAACCTTTGTTGAAGAAGGAATCGATACAAGACGTGCAACTGGAACTAGACCTGTCCTCCAAGATGCTGTAACTTAACTGTGATACCCGTACTTATACTTTAGATAATTATTATTGATAGTATTATATGAAATATATTTATAGCCAATTCTTATAAAGAAATTTGTTTTTTTATTAATTGTAACCCACACTGGTGTAGGGCGACACTGAGGACTGAAGTAATGATTCAGGTTTTCAGATATCATATTATGAATAATTTGCAGGCAAAGTAAGGTACGAGTTATGTGACTTTTGTGGTAACCAATTGGTTGTATATGGCAACACTGAGGGATTAAAAACAAGTATTTTTACCAGCTGTGTGTGGGCACGGCGGATTCGGGTAATAACTATATTAGTTAAAAATTAGTATTATTTTTGCAAACGACTAACGGTGATGCATGATAGAGCAGATCGTTAAAAATTAATTGTAGATGGCGCCACCATAGTTAGGTCCCAATCTGACCAATGAAGTCAAGCTATTTACTACACTACACTACTACAACAGCTCATAACGTCCACTGCTGGACATAAGCCTCTCCCATGATGGGAGGATTTGCCGTAATCTCCACGCTTGGCAGGCGGATTGGAGATCGCAGTGATGAAAGACTAACAGAAAACGCTGCTGCCCATTCTCGGGTCTACGGAGGCACAAGGTGTTCTGCCTCAGACATTAGTCGCCTTATACGACACCCGTCGGTGTACTGGGTGCAAGCTATTTAGATACATACAACAACAACAACAGCCCATAACGTCCACTGCTGGGCATAAGCCTCTCCCATGATGGGAGGAATTTGCCGTAATCTCCACGCTTGGCAGGCGGATTGGAGATCGCAGTGATGACATGAAAGACTAACAGAAAACGCTGCTGCCCATTCTCAGGTCTACGGAGGCGCAAGGTGTTCTGCCTCAGACATTAGTCGCCTTAAGCGCAGGCCACACCGCCAGCTAGCGGGCGGGCGAGCGAAGCGAACGAGGCCCTTTTCATACTTCGTTCGGCTTTTTCGTTAGCTCGCGGTGTGAACCCCGAAGTATGTAAAGAGGTGCAACAATGTTCGCCCGCCTAGCCCGCCCGCCCGCTAGCTGGCGGTGTAGCCTGCGCTTTATACGACACCCGTGACAGAGCTATTGCACTCCGTGTGTAGGCATGAGATAATTACCTACCGCTTCGCGCATATTGAATATGCAAGCTCTCTAGGGCTGTCGCGCTCCAGCCGTGCGTAACTGCGTATACGTATGCCGCGTTAATTTTTCGCGCTCTTTTGATCTTGCGTTGCGTACCTACCTACTCGTACTTCGTGTTTGTTAACTGACTGATTTATTGATCATTAATCATTACTAGTGAAAATGACAAGCCGGATAAACTGTTGCTGTAAATAAATGTAGAAAAAAATTGTCTTTTCTATATAAATTTCACTGCTCCATGTCCATGCTTCCCATCAGAGTTTATTTTAAAATTACCTATTTGTTAGATTTCGCATTTATTTTATGCTTCTATTCAATTAAATAAGTAATCATAATTTTAGAGAAGGCAAGATATATATGAGACATTATAATAGAGTAAAACAATTGTAATTATAAAAGTTTGAATTAACATTCAAATAATAATACAAAAATGTTGGTAGTATTTTATTTTGAGTACTTGCGGCAACCCTGCCGACTGACCATTAAGCAGCGAGATGCCGAATAAAATACGCTAACGCGTGGCGTCAAGGCGCAATTTAGATCGAGCGGGCCCAGTTTAGGTATTTATAATGTCGGCTTTCTTCAAGATCAAAGGAGTGCAACTTCTGTACGCTAGTACTATTATCTATTCTGTGCCCGTGAGTGTAATGGGTTGGTTCTATTCTACTCTGCCGGATACCACACGGATTGTTTTTAGATACATAAAATTACATTATCAGAAATTTTCAACCAATGACTATACTTGGCACCAGCTATTCTAGCGCCATTAGTTTCACAGTTGTCATCTCCATTGCACTTGAAAATTTTCTTATTGACAAACACTATGGGTGTGATCTGAGACAGCTGTAAGATCGCAAAATCAATATTTTCGTTGATAACAAATCAATGATAAGACTTCACAGAGATAAAATACGTTCTTTATCAGTGACCGTGCTATTGACTCGTCACCATTTCAAGACGTTATCAGTACTTGACTTTGAAGATCGGTAATCATTATCATTATCTAAAATCAACGGTAATGTCCTTCTGACCGCATTTCAGTCAAGGTAGCTAATCTCAAGGGAAGCGAAGTGCAGAAGATATAAAGGGTGTAAAAGCCCTCATCACGAAGCCGTCAACCAAGCATTCTGTACATCAAACTAAGTAACTTTACGCAAAAATTATTGCTGGGAAACGACTTTTTTTTGGGGTGAAAAATCATTTTTTGTGGTAGAACTCAATGTAACGCACTCAAAACATTGTGCTGATGGATAGATTGAATAGTACGAGGGTCGTGGAGGTGTTTAAAGTAAAAATCTTACATTAAAAACTTGTATTTAAAAAAAGAAACTTGTCAAAAAGTCGGAACTTTGACCCCCCAATATCAACGTAACTAGAAGGTTACCAGGTATGTTTATGAATATTTGCTAGTATAGTAATAAAACATTTTAATAAAATTATTATCCGTTGTAAATCTCTCGTACAGCCGTACAAACTTAATTACATACATACAACAATTATTTACATTGTTCTTAAGGCATTTGTCGACCCATTGATGACTTGAAAAATAGCCTTCTCGATTCTTGTCTCCGACACATAGGTGCGTAACTGGGAAAGAAAAGAATGAAGTGTTTATTGTTTTATTTATTTTTTTGCTGACTTTTCCCCTTGTACAGGGTGTTCCGGTAAAATGTTTTCAAAGCCTGTCTAAGGCCCAGCGCACAGTGGGCGGAGCACCGCCGTGTCCTCGAAGCGGCGATCGGCGGCGGCGACCTCTCGCGTCCGGCCCTGGTGCAAGCCATGGTCCGGAGCGAGACGGAATGGGACGCCGTCACCTCCTTCTGCGAAGCAGTAATGCTAGAGAAGGAGGTGGCGGAACGTGAGAGGGAGAGAACCTCTCAACGTCCCGGCCGCCGCGGGAGACGCCCCGGGCGTCGGGGGCCACCACCACGTGGCCCCCGGCCACCGTAGGCGCGGGCCTGTGGACGGTGAGCTATGGGCTAGCTCGCCGTCCGTCCGTCTCATGACATGACGACAGGCCGTGTCGACGGCGCGTTCGTGTTCCACGCGCGCCTCAAAGAGAGTCAGCAAAAAGGAAGGGGTCCGTAAGGACCGATGCCTGCCGGGGTTGCGGGACTATTCGAAAGAGATACCGTGGCCCCGGATTACAAAGGGCGATGAAGGAACATGGATGGGTTTTAGTCAGTAAAAGTCTGACACTCCCTCCTGCTCCGCCCAGAGCGGGAGGGGTTATTTGATGATTTCCCATCCGAAAAAAAAAAAAAAATAAAGGCCCAGCGCACACCGCTGGAGGCGCAGCGGTACCTATCGGTAACTACCTTGATATATGGTCAATATAAGAATAAAATCGCACGCGGTACTCGGAGCGCCCTCAAGCTACTACAAGAGCATGCGCGCGACCGTATATCAAGGTAGTTAAGGTTTATATTAAATTGTTGTCTTCAAATGCGCTCCGCTGCGCCTCCAGCGGTGTGCGCTGGGCCTAAGGCTTGAATTACTGTTGCGCTGACCGTCGGTCGTGCACCGTCGGTCGCGTACGCCAGCGAAGACATAAAGTTCAAATTTGACTTAATATGACATGACTGACATTTTGACTTAATAACGGCTGTATATATATTAAAAAATACTATTATATTATTATACTGAATAAATATTAAAAAAAAGGTAATTTTTCAGGTTTTCAGATGTCATATTATGAATAATTTGCAGGCAAAGTAAGGTACGAGTTATGTGACTTTTGTGGTAACCAATTGGTTGTATATGGCAACACTGAGGGAGTAAAACCAAGTATTTTTACCAGCTGTGTGTGGGCAGGGCGGATTCTGGTAATAACTATATTAGTTAAAAATTGGTATTATTTTTGCAAACGACTGTCGGTGATGCACGATAGGGCAGACCGTTAAAAGCTCATTGTAGATGGCGCCACCATAGTTAGGTCCCAATCTGATCAATGAAGTCAAGCTATTTACTACACTACACTACTACAACAGCCCATAAGGTCCACTGCTGGACATAAGCCTCTCCCATGATGGGAGGATTTGCCGTAATCTCCACGCTTGGCAGGCGGATTGAAGATCGCAGTGATGAAAGACTAACAGAAAACGCTGCTGCCCATTCTCGGGTCTACGGAGGCGCAAGGTGTTCTGCCTCAGACATTGAAGTCCCCGTCACGAGAAGCTATAAATTTCGTAAACACACATTCGGGTTCGCAACCTTTGGATCAAATACAAAAACATGACAGCATTGACAGCGTCAGCGTGAACTTACTTCAAAACGGCGGCCCAAATGTTTACGTTCCATGAAGTCAGACGCGTTCAAGTACCACAAAACATTAGACGACAGCGCTTTATATCGCTAACATATAACCCGACCAAGTGAAATTGCTCGTTAGCTTCGTATAACACGTATGTTACTTTGAGTTGATTGAATTTGGAATTATTTCTTGTTGATGAAATTGTCGCTACGTAACTTGGTAGAAGTTCATTATTTACAAAAATTATAGCTTCTTGTGACGGGGACTTTAGTCGCGTTATACGACACCCGTGAGTGTAATGGGTTGGTTCTATTCTACTCTGCCGGATACCACACGGATTGTTTTTAGATACATAAAATTACATTAACAGAAATTTTCAACCAATGACTATACTTGGCACCAGCTATTCTAGCGCCAATAGTTTCTCAGTTGTCAATGTCATCTCCATTGCACTTGAAAATTTTCTTATTGACAAACACTATGGGTGTGATCTGAGACAGCTGTAAGATCGCAAAATCAATATTTTCGTTGATAACAAATCAATGATAAGACTTCACAGAGATAAAATACGTTCTTTATCAGTGACCGTGCTATTGACTCGTCACCATTTCAAGACGTTATCAGTACTTGACTTTGAAGATCGGTAATCATTATCATTATCTAAAATCAACGGTAATGTCCTTCTGACCGCATTTCAGTCATGGTAGCTAATCTCAAGGGAAGCGAAGTGCAGAAGATATAAAGGGTGTAAAAGCCCTCATCACGAAGCCGTCAACCAAGCATTCTGTACATCAAACTAAGTAACTTTACGCAAAAATTATTGCTGGGAAACTTTTTTTTGGGGTGAAAAATCATTTTTTGTGGTAGAACTCAATGTAACGCACTCAAAACATTGTGCTGATGGATAGATTGAATAGTACGAGGGTCGTGGAGGTATTTAAAGTAAAAATCTTACATTAAAACTTGTATTTAAAAAAAAAGTTGGAACTTTGACCCCCAATATCAACGTAACTAGAAGGTTAGGTATGGTGTAGAACAAAAAATGATCGCAATGACGAGGAGAACAAGTGCCTTTCGGCTTCGTTAAGAGGTGCAAAACACTGCAATCCGACACTATCTTTCCGAGGCACTCACCTCCTACTCTATTCTACAAAAAGAATAGGGAGGGATTCCAAAACTATCGCTAAACAATATTATTATAATATTTTTGTCTGGAACTACTCATGGCATTGAAATAACTCGCACTACTTACCTACTTACTACTAATTTATTTCGTGTTATAGTGCACCGCATTTTTGTCACATATTTGTGTCGTTGGCGTACAGGACACGCGCTTGCTTGTCACGTATATGTGACAATGACGTTCAAAAGGATAATAAAACTCATTAATTTAATAATAGTTAGTGCGTTTTAATACTAATAACTGAAGTAGACATAAACAACTTGATCAAAGCTTAACGCTCATTGAACAACACTCTAGCGAATAGAAAAGCTATAAAATAATATTATTATATCACAAATGAACTTACAACGTTAATAATGCACACATTGTTGACGCTATGGATGGGTCTACCATCCTTAAATTACGATTAAAATGATCTTTAATAGGTTACAATAAGGTTTCAATTCGGTTGGCAGTTCTACCAGCCTTCTGGGCACTTTTCCTATTGACAACGATGTGGACGAACTTTTGACGCCCTGTGTGTTTAGTACATATTATTTTAGATCTACTTGTAAGTAGTAAATAAAATACTTACATGCTGAATTTAAAAAAAATGATTACATACATAGCACATACATTGTACATTAGGATATTTTATACAAAATAAATCCTGTTCCATTTCACATTGACCTAGGCAAAATCGGCTATGCCCAAAGCCGAAGGGAATCCTCTTTGAAGTTGGTCAAAGAATACAGCTAGTAAGCAACATTGATACAACAACGCAAGCAATGCGCATTAAAACCGCAGAATATAACAACACTAACTGTTACCCGCAACTCCGTATAAAGTGATGAGTAGCCATATCTCTGTATGCTTCAACCAACTTAGCAGTGCAGGTGGGAAAACGCAGAACTAAAATAAATATACTAAGTTTGACATATCGATGCATTTTTTTTGGACTGCAAACTAAAGTGGTTATACTGTATACATAGCGTATCGCGAACTCGGGACCCCGACTCGGACAGGTGAGGTGAACCGGTTGTTCGGAAAGCAACCTAACACGAAGGGGATGGCGGGGTCTAGTGAGCGGACGAAGCGCGCGAACTAAGACCCCCGCATCCCCTTCGTGTTAGGTTGCTTTCCGAACGACCGGTTCAGTAGTCGAGGCGTCTAAAGGTAACAGACTTATTTTCACATTTATAAATATTAGTATGGATTAAAAAATGCCTGCTACATGTATGTTTATGAAAATGATGGGAACGAGAAAATATGTCTTAATGATAAAAACAAAATAATATTAAAAAACTCAAATAACTTATGGGCTGATTTCACCAATCAAACTGAACAGTCAATATTCCGTAGCAACGATGACACAGGTCTTGAACGCGGTTCGGGCGTAAGAGCTTTAGCGACTTTGCCCTAGCTTCGTATGATTTTTTTTCCTCGATAAAAAATAGTGATTAAAAAAATAATAATTTGTATAATTATGTAACTTTAATATTAATGTTTTTATACACTAAACCTTCCAGAGTAAATGCTCTGAATTATTTGTAAATACGCGTCAAATGCCGTTGTTTTAGAAAAAGAAAACAGTCCAGGCAGGTCTAGATAAAACTCCTTGAAAAATCTATGTGTGTGGGGCAATGTTTTTTCATTAAAATTAGGAAGCCCTCTATTGCGTTCAAACTGTTACAACAAGCTCCAAAATTCTTTAAAACCAACTTTAAAAAATCTTAGTTTTACATATCAACTCTATAGTTAAAGTTAGCATCATTGCAGGCCTGTCATAAAAAGTGGGAGCAAGAGTAGCACGAGACAGCATACACACAGACACACACACACGCCACGCACACACACACACACACACGCGCACGTACATATCATCACGCCTGTTTTCACCGACAGATTTAGTGATTTGGTGGACCACAATACAGGGTGTAAACACGGTAATATTATGATACAGTACTCCAACTTCATAGAAACGGAAGAAACGCGAGCTATACCTACGCACCTCGATCTTGGGGTGCGCTTGGGGCGCAGACAGTCACGGCTGTACCGCAGTGTCGAACGGACGGTGTGTTGTTTTTTTAAAAATAACCGCGCGATTTTTTCTCTAAAAATCAGTTAATATGACGAGTAGGAAATATTGTGCTGTTTTTGGTTGTATGAATTCGTCAATAACGCATCCAGACATAAGTTTTTTTAAATTACCTGGAAACTCTGAAAGGTAAGACTATAAAATAATTTTACTTACTAGTAGGTAGGTACATAATGTGTGTCTTTTTAATGGATAAGTATTTCCTTTTATCTCACGAAAAAAAAGGTGTTTGGATTAATAAATAAAGCGAATATCATCTGCCTAGCCATTTCCCAACTATATTGGGGTCGGCTTCCAGTTTTACCGGATACAGCTGAATACCAGTATTTTACATGGAGCGACTGCCTATCTGACCTCCACAACCCAGTTAGTACCGGGTAATACGATACCCCTTGGTAAGACTGGTTGTCAGACTTATTGGGCCTCTGACTATCTAACGACTGTCAAAGATCTACAAATGACAGCCGGGACCAACGGCTTAACGGCTTAAATAAAGCGAATAGAGTAACGGAAAGTTATTGAGACGAGTGAAATAGGTAGTTATATGCGGTTATGAATGAATCATGATACGGTAGGTACCTACCTACTTACGCTTGTGTTAAAACTTCGGTATAATATTTTTCGGTCGCAAATTTATAAGCCCGATTTGTTTTTCAAACAAAAACATGTTTTTTAAATTAAATCTACCAATCAAAAAACAACACGCATTTTTATTGAACACTTCCTATTCAATATACAAAGTATTTCATTTATTTATATAAAAAGGATATTTACAATCACAACACTAAATAGAAACAGAAAGTAGGCAAATGTAATTAAAATGCTGGAGACGGGCAGCCCTAACGCATGTTTACGTACCGCGCGGCTGTACGCCGCCCTAGTGCTTGAATGGCCAAACGACCATTGAGCAAATTTTACAGATATAACGAAAAGTTTACCAAAATCTTTTATGAATTTGAAACCTGACTAGTATTTTTAATACCAAAATTAAAAAACATATACATTATAAAGGGTGTAATAAGGGTTGCTATAGTTTGATATAAAAAAGTCTATTTTGGTAAAGTTGGTCGTTTGGCCATTCAAGCACTAGGGCGGCGTGTAGGCATTTATTTCTATCATGCGGCCGAGTTACACTACTGTATCATAATATTACCGTGGTGTAAACCACCTCATCACGAACCCGTGAACCAAGCATTCTGTACATCTAACTAAGTAACTTTACGCAAAAATTATTGCTGGGGAACGACTTTTATTTTTGGGGTGAAAAATCATGTTTTGTGGTAGAACTCAATGTAACGCACTCAAAACATTGTGCTGATGGATGGATTGAATAGTACGGGGGTCGTGGAGGTGTTTAAAGTAAAAATCTTACATTAAAAACATGTATTTAAAAAAAAACTTGTCAAAAAGTTGGAACTTTGACCCCCAATATCTCCGTAACTAGAAGGTTCCCAGGTATGGTGTAGAAAAAAAAAAGATCGCAATGACGAGGGGAACAAGTGCCTTTCGGTTTCGTTAAGAGGTGTTTTACACCCTTTATATCCATATTTCACCAAGCAAGTCCCTTGTAATAGGGGCGATCCTATTAAAACAAACCGGGATTTGACAAGTGATGCTCCTATAATTTATATTGGAAAAGCCCAAAAGCACTTTGTACGACCCGGGAATCGAACCCAGCTCAACGATTGCGTCCACTCCAACGAAGCAGTCAACGTAGATCACTCAGCACATTATAGTTTTAAGAAATTCTGTACTTAATATTCTCCATCCAGCTTGCACGTTTTATGACCAAAACCTGTCTGAATATTTGCTAGTATAGTAACAAAACATTTTAATAAAATTATTATCCGTTGTAAATCTCTCGTACAGCCGTACAAACTTAATTACATACATACAACAATTATTTACATTGTTCTTAAGGCATTTGTCGACCCTTTGATGGCTTGAAAAATAGCCTTCTCGATTCTTGTCTCCGACACATAGGTGCGTATCTGGGAAAGAAAAGAATGAAGTATTTATTGTTTTGTTTTTTTTTTTGCTGACTTTTCCCCTTGTACAGGGTGTTCCGGTAAAATGTTTTCGAAGCCTGTCTAAGGCCCAGCGCACACCGCTGGAGGCGCAGCGGTACCTATCGGTAACTACCTTGATATATGGTCAATATAAGAATAAAATCGCACGCGGTACTCGGAGCGCCCTCAAGCTACTACAAGAGCATGCGCGCGACCGTATATCAAGGTAGCTAAGGTTTATATTAAATTGTTGTCTTCAAATGCGCTCTGCTGCGTCTCCAGCGGTGTGCGCTGGGCCTAAGGCTTGAATTACTGTTGCGCTGACCGTCGGTCGTGCACCGTCGGTTGCGTACGCCAGCGAAGATATAAAGTTCAAATTTGACTGAATATGACATGACTGACATTTTGACTTAATAACAGCTGGGTTGTCAGTTGCCGCTGATGTTAGCGGCGCGTACAGTACCCGGCACGTAAGTTGGCAAGGTTTTGGCGGAGTGGGGGCAAGTTCGCGCATCGTACACTTAGTGGAACAAAAACTAGTCACTTAAATTTTATTGATTGTCATTTTTGGTTATTGCCATCATTTATTTTTAATCATGTAGTTAAACAAAGCAGAGGAATTCGTGACTTTTATTAGGTGTTATAAATAAAACATAATACTGATGCATTTTTTTTATGTATTATTTTTTTTATATTTGTTCTATTCCTCTTTTTTCCCGGTGTCCTAATGACAGTGAGGAATTCGGAATTTCTAACTTCTTTAACTATACGTCTTACTGTTCTTTCTGACGTTTTAGTTGCTTCTGCAGTCCGTTTTACCGTCTCTTTTTCAATTTGAGCTTCTTTCTCCATGAAACAGAGTAACCATTTTTCTGGCAAGTCTGCGTAAAACGGTATTTGGTCCTGGCATTGTAAAAAACGTAACAAAAACTAAATTTAAAACGATAACAACAACTGGTAACAAAAACTAAATTTAAAACAACAACAATAACAATAACTCATAACAAAAACTTAATTTAAAACTAAAACTGAACTCGTAACAAAAACAAAGGGTAGAGTAGTACTCGTGCACTAGCACCGCAAGTGTAATCGGGAGCGAACGGAATGTAGATGCGGTGCGGGAGGCAGGGGTCGACTGACGCGCCAATCGCGCGCTCGGATCGGCGCTACTTCATACCCCGCGTCCCGCGCCACCGCCAAAGAGACCTAAAAAACGACTTCTGCGCATCTAACGACTCTTGCCAAGTTACGTGCCGGGTACTGTATTAAGGCTTTTGGGGGATGCCCTACTGGAACAAAAATTTTCACTTTAAAGTTTAATATTTCGTAAATGGAGCATTAAATCTAAAAATAGTATCAGCAACCCCTAAGTAATTTTTCAAGACCTATTCAACGATACCCCACAAGATAAGGCAGACGACGAAAAAAAAAATTCATCCCCACTTCACATGCCCTACATGTGAAGTGGGGATGAATTCATTTTTCGATAGGAGCTATCGTAAAAAAAATATTTTTCAAAATTTTATTTTACCGTTTTGTCGGCATAATTGATATACACACCACTACAAAATTACAGCTTTCTAATTCTAACCGTCTCTTAGCAAAATCTCGGACAGACTAGAAACTATAAGGGTTCCTTGTTAGGACTACGGAACTCTAAAAACCAACGATAAATTAATCGTCATGACATAGTGGGAACGGAGCCTTTTATTGCATGTTCCCAAACCACGTGCGTATCACGTAAATGAACAGTCTTGTTTGTTTATTATTAAAATGATTGCATCCTACCTACACATGACTCATAAGACATAATGAATTCATTAACATTACGACCTTTTAATGAGAGTCTTGTTCAGAAATAGCGCAGTTTGATGATAAAATTAATGTAATTAGGTAAGTTATCTCAAAGTACTGCTTGTATCAAATGTACATTATATTACACTTTACATCTCGGGAGATAATAATAAATTGCCAATTATTTATTCTTATTTTTTGATAAGCTAACAGTTTTTTACTTCGTAAGGTTAGTTAGAATATCGAAGAACATATGTGAATTCTATCATTGTACGTAGTCGGTCGGTCTTCAGTCGGTGTCCATGCCCAGCATCATCATACTACTTGGTAAGAGGAGCCAGTAATGCTAGGCAGGGTATTTAACTAAAACCTCCTAGTGCCGAGATCCGCTGTTATGTTTTTATTTTTTAATAAATATTTAAAAAAAAAAACATAACAAACTAGATTGAGGTCAAGAGTAGGCCAATTAAACAATATTTATTTGTTTAAGACTTAAACCTATTTACAATTATTGTACCTTAATTAGACTAACTTACTGGCAAGATACAAGACAAGTGCAACTGGGCTTAAACTAGGAGGACTCCTGTGCTATAAGCACCCGTTACTTCCGTCACCACCATGATCGAGCTGCCATTACAAGTGCGGTGCGGTGCAGATGTAAGTATTACAATATTATATATTTATAATATTATATTATTTAATTAAATTCAAATTGGCCTGGTCTTGACCTCAATCTAGTCCTGAGGAGAGAGAGCTAGACAGACAGACAGACAGTCGAGAGATGATATTATACTGTTTTGAAAAGAAAGTAAAACATACCTGTGAGTAAAATCACCACTAAACTAAGACCGGAGCGCCTCTAGCCTAGATGCCATCTCATCCAGTTCACTCTCGGTGGGTTCCGGAACATTTTCTTCCTCTTCCTTACTTGTAGAGGGAGCCGCGGCCACAGCTGTTGGAGGCGCCGGCGCCTCACCAAGCTTGCCTTGTGTGAGCTCCCATAGCACCTGGGTAGGGGAAAAGGAGGTTTTAATCTAAAGTAAGTTGTATCAACTAGTTGCATGCAAAACTTGTCAAAAAGGTTATCAATTTATCATCACACTAGCTGATGCCCGCGGCTTCGCCCGCCCGAAAATTATATACTAAGACCTTCCTCTTGAATCACTCTGTCTATTAAAAAAACCCGCATCAAAATCCGTTGCGTAGTTTTATAGATCTAAGCATGCATAGGGACTGACGTGGCGGGCGACTTTGTTTTATAATATGTAGTGATAGTGATGCTTTAAATAAAACTTGTACTCGTTTGTCATACATAATATAACATCACGCCTGTAATTCCTGAAAGGTTAGGCAGAAGTGTAGCTAATAGTAAACCCACATTTCGCCAGATATGTTTTTAAGTCCCATGTAATAGGAGGCGAGCCTATTGCCATCAACCGCCCAACTAGCAAAATACCCTTACAAACAAAAGCTTTAAGAGCGATGGTTTCATAGAAGGTTTATACGTGTTCTGATTAAGTCAGAAACTCTTGATACCCTTACAAACAAACGCTTATAAGAGCTATGGTTTCATATAAGATTTATATGTGTTCTGATTAAGGCCGGAACTCTAATAGTGCTCTTTTATAAGTCTATTTAAATTTTAAGAGCATTCATACTTTTAACATATTCTTATAGACGTATATAAGAAAACGTTATATAATATTCATAAGAGTAGTGGCATTATAAGCGCTTTTTACAAGTCTGATTCTTACTTAATACTTATAAATACATTTTATAAGTATAGTCAACCTTAGAAGTGACTATACTAAGTGTTTCATTAGACTTCTGTGAAACTAGTACTTTAAAAGTGTGATTTATCTCACCTAAGACATATTAAAGAGTAGTAGCACTTCAAAAGTCCTACAAGTGTCTTAAACAATTCCCTATTAAGGGTTATTTATTTTCTTTGTTGTGTTGACTCCAGAAATTGTTATAAAATCAGGAAATAGACCATTTTAATATTTAGTACATATTATCATTAGGTTTCTGTTAAATCCTTCGACTTCGTCGTATGGCTTGCTTTGCCTTATTAAGGAACCCTAAAATTATGAGCAACATGGCCGTGTAAACAGTGGTTTTAGGTTTAATTTGACTTTTTCGAGTGCGATATAAACCTTACACAAGAGTACTGGTCTTATATTACTCTAATAAAGCACTTTTGAGTCGTGTTTAGTCGTAATGGCGACATTTTTATATTATTTTACAAATAATAAAAAAAAATATATAGTAAAAGACACATTTTTGAAAAGGCCCGTGAAAATATTGTGATTAAAATTTCAAAATAATCGAGAAATAGTACTTCGCAACCTAATAATTGCATATGGTGTGTGAAAAATACATGAGTAAGAAATTAGAAAATATACACATTAGCGTTTTGTAGAAATGTGTAATAAAATATAAAATACTTATGTTTTTATTACTTCGCAACCTTAGGGCGGTTTGTGATAACACTCATAATAGGAAATCACAAAGAGGACTACAAGCGATATTACACTTCAAATAGCATTTTATTTTATTTGTAAGAGGACTTTAAGGTTATTTACCCTTACAGCGCGCCATTGTAAGTCACTTGTAAGTTTATTTGTCATTATAAAAGCATCAGCAAGAGTCTTGTAAGTTTGGAAATACACTTCGCGAGACCATTACAAGGCAATTGCAAGGGTGAATACACTTAAAAAGTGCGCCCAAATCCATACTTATAAGTGTCTATAAGTCTGATTTAAGACTGAAAAAAATATGGTCTTGGGATATTTGTAAGATTATTTTTTGCTAGCTGGGCCGGGTTCAAATCCAGACTCCCGTGGTTGCTGCTGATGGAAAAATCCAATAACACTTTTCCCGACCTGGGAATGGTATCCCAGACCTCATGCTTAGCAAACACGCTTGCAACCACTAGACCAATGAGGCAGTCTTAGTTTGTCAAAGTACTAAAAATATTTAACTGGTCATCTTTGAAAAAATGTTATTGTTGTTACATTATATTAGTGAGTAAATATTATAACAGCTGTTTTTGTTAACAACGCAAAAAGTTCCACCTAGCCACTTTGTGTTAGCAAAAAGAAGTTGTAAAAATTATGTTGCTTCAAACAGAAGAGTCTAGTAACTAATTTCAAAAAGAGTTATGTTTCATGATTAGGTCACGCTATACAGGGTGTAAACAACCTCATCACGAAGCCGTCAACTAAGCACTGTGTACATCAAACTAAGTAACTCTACGCAAAAATTATTGCTGGGAAACGACTTTTTTTTTGGGTGAAAAATCGTGTTTTGTGGTAAAACTCAATGTAACGCACTCAAAACACTGTTCTGATGGATGGATTGAATAGTACGACGGTTGTGGAGGTGTTTAAAGTAAAAATAATACAATAAAAACTTGTATAAAAAAAAGACTTGTCAAAAAGTTGGAACTTTGACCCCCAATATCTCCGTAACTAGAAGGTTCCCTGATATGGTGTAAAACAAAAAAAATATCGCAATGACGGGGAGAACAAGTGCCTTTCGGCTTCGTTATGGGGTGTTTTACACCCTTTATAGGCTGTTTTAAATTAACAACACAGAAGTACCCCTGGCTAAAAGGCTAGGCAGATGATGATGATGAAGTACCCCTGGCTACTTTGTGTTTGCAGAAAGAAGTTGTTGTAAAATAAATGTAAAAAAAAAAAAAAAAATATCGCTGGACATTACACACAGCGCCATCTAGTGCCACACTAAGCAACGAGGCTTGTGTCGTGGACACCACATAGTTGATATACTACACAGATACTTTTTGTTTGTAAATACCTACTTATTATACACTAGCTGACGTCCCGCGGTTTCACCCGCGTAGTTCCCGTTCCCGTGGGAGTACGGGAATAAAATATAGCCTATAGCACTCACGAATAATGTAGCTTTCTACCAGTGAAACAATTTTTAAAATTGGTTCATTACTTCCGGAGATTACCCCCTACATACAAACTTACAAACAAATGTTACCTCTTTATAATATTAGTATAGATTTAAATATCCAAGACTCGGAAACAAATAATATGATTGTGTTGTTTGAAACAGAGTCTAGTAACTAATATCTCCATGCTCCATTATTAAGTCACGCTGGTCACGCTGTATAAAAAAAAAGTTGTTTACCTTATCAACCTCACTCTGCGCCGCTTCCTCCATTTCCTCCTCATCCTCCATACTGGACATGGTCTCATCAAGCATCTCCTCAATAATGCCTGCTCGCATCATCTCTTTGCTCAACTCCTGCATTGTTGCTGCCACTTCTGGTAGACGAACTAGCGTCTGCATTGCTTGCATAACCTGGCAAATTGAGAAATCATAAGATAACACTGCTAAACACAAATGGGGTTAGACTAGACAAATTTATATTGTCACTTACGGGATATCTTCCGTGATTTAAAATATCGCTGGACATCACACACAGCACCATCTAGTGCCACACTAAGCAACGAAGCTTGTGTCGTGGACACCAGATAGTTGATATACTACATCGATACTTTTTGTTTGTAAATACATACTTATTATACATATAAACATCCATGACTCGGAAACAAATGTCCATGCTCATCACAATTATGATTATTATTTGTTTTGAGCTCCCGATATTTCGACGTTGTTGCAAGCGCCATGATCGCGGGTTGATTCAATAGTAAATGACAATATAAGTTTAGTTTTCAACTGTGAAAGCTTATAACAGTGTTTTCACTAGACATGTCTGTCATATGTCAGATGAGTAATAGGCAAAAGGAAGCACCGAGTGAGCCCCATTAAATGCGAAACGACATTGCAGTAGACCAAGGCCAAGATGGTGGGACGAGATAGATTCCTATTGAAAATTTAGACCGGATTGTGTGGAGATGAGAGAGGCCTTTACCCAGCAATGGGACATGTACAGACTTCTTAGCCAGATCCTAATAAACAGGTTAATAGCACCCACTAAGTCAGCATAGGCTGATTACCACAATTTTGAGAAAGCAAAGATAAAAAAGTGGAAATATCACAGGATTTTTTAAATAGAAACCTACCAAAATAAATAAAAACGTACCTCAGTTGACTTTTGCAATGAACCTGCAACTCTTAACGTAGCTGCAAACACACAAATACAATAAGAAAAGGCATTACTCAAATATTTGTAAAACTAAAAATCATTTCCTGCACGTCTTTTACTATTACAAGTTACATCCATCGTGGTAAATCTTAGGCTGCTGAGTGAAAATGC
Source organism: Xestia xanthographa (assembly GCA_905147715.2). NCBI lineage: Eukaryota > Metazoa > Arthropoda > Insecta > Lepidoptera > Noctuidae > Xestia > Xestia xanthographa. The sequence goes on along the minus strand of LR990664.1, from coordinate 7,569,309 downwards.
AAAGATGGAATAATTTTTGGCTTTAAAGTAGAATTCAGGAGCCTTGTGCATTATAAAAAATATCCTAAAAAATGATTTCCTGCAAAAAATTATATTTTTGGTGTTAACTGCCACCCAAATCACAGCCACGGTGTCAAATCTATACTATAATATTATAAAGCTGAAGAGTTTGTTTGTTTGTTTGTTTGAACGCGCTAATCTTTGGAACTACTGGTCCGATTTGAATGATTCTTTCAGTGTTGGGTAGTCCATTTATCGAGGAAGGCTATAGGCTATATAACATCACGCTGAGACCAAAAGGAGCCGAGCATCAATGAAAAATATTTCCTGCAAAAAAATATATTTTTGGTGTTAACTGCCACCCAAATCACAGCCACGGTGTCAAATCTATACTATAATATTATAAAGCTGAAGAGTTTGTTTGTTTGTTTGTTTGAACGCGCTAATCTTTGGAACTACTGGTCCGATTTGAATGATTCTTTCAGTGTTGGGTAGTCCATTTATCGAGGAAGGCTATAGGCTATATAACATCACGCTGAGACCAAAAGGAGCCGAGCATCAATGAAAAATATTGCAAAAACGGGGAAATATGTATTCCTTTTGTGACCTGTTTCTCTTTTATGTGACGCAGACGAAGTTGCGTGGGTCAGCTATAATAAATAAATATCGCTGGATATTACACACAGCGCCATCTACTGCCACAATGAGCAACGAGGCTTGTGTCGTGGACACCAGATAGTTGATATACTACATACATACTTTTTGTTTGTAAATACATACTTTATACATATAACATCCATGACTCGGAACCAAAGTCCATGCTCATCACACAAACATTTGCTCCTACCGGGATTCGAACCCGGGACCCTAAGAACATAAGGCAGCCTCACAACTGCTGCGCGAATCGGGTCGTCTAAGCTAAAACGACCAGTGAGAATTAGTGTGAAACTATTCAGTGCAGCCTATAGTGTTAAGGGAAACAACAATGCCTTGTTAATCTCCTTTATACTACACCTGCTAGGAATAGTAGATTGTATCATAAGGGAGCAAAATTATATTTTTACGGCGAGGGCGCTTTTTTGAATCCAGAGCGAAGTGAGGGATTCTAGAGTAGAATCCCGAGCGTAGCGAGGGATTCTTTAATAGAATCCTGAACGTAGCGAGGGATTCAAAGTACGTCGCCCGAGCCAAAAATATATTTTGCGCCCGAGTGATACACTCTACTTTTCATCACCCACTATGAGAAAATAAAAGGAGCCTCATAATTTTAACCGACTTCAAAAAGGAGGAGGTAATTCGACTGATTTTTTATGTATTTACACCGATTACGCTGATATTTATGAGCCGATTGACGTGATTATTCTTTAGTTTGATGCGGAATAGTTGCCATTTGGTCCTATAAAAATGTAACATAGTTTGGCCCAGTAGTTTTCATTTTATGAACATTTTTACTTCAGTCGTGTGGTCTAATTTCAACATGTAAAATAAATGCATATCTAATATTTGGATAGGATATTACAACTAAAAATTGAAAAATAAAAAAACTTTTTTGCAAAAAATAAAACCGACTTCACAAAACACAAAAACGTTAAAAATAACTTTAGCTTCAGAAGTCAGTGAAAAAAAAAACTAAATGAATCAAACAAAGGCAACCGACTTCTGAAGATCTAAAGTTATTTTTCACTTTATTGTGTTTTTTATTCACTGTCACTTGAAGAACTCATTTTTCAAAACAAAACCATGAATTTCTAACAATTCATGAAAATTGACGAAAACGCAGTCTGTAGTTCGCGCGTTTTTAATTTGATTTCTTTTTTTTATTCAGTCAGCGCGGCGGCCGGCGGCGCGACTGGGCCGTCGTACCAGCCAGTCTTTATTCAAACAATATTTGCGTTCGATTTCTTTCGGCGCTGAACACTAAGATGTTCCAAATTCAAAAAGTGCGCCGCAATTATCTTTGCGGCGCACTTTTTGAATTTGGAACATCTATAAAGAGGATTAAAAACTCATTACTGCCCGCTAAAAGTTTCTTATAGAAAACACCACCTTTGGGTGCACTTAAAGGCGAACCAAGTCGTCCTTTTCGAATAGATGGGATGAAAAGTACCTTGATACTTTATCTAATTTACGGTAGAAAGTACGTCATTGCATATCGAACAAATATGCGGGGAGAAAACGCATCTGAGCGGGAGAGAAAAGTGTATGAAAATCCATTTCTTACGTGGTTTTTCTTTTTTAATTTTGGGTAAGACTATGCGCCGGTAACCTAAATATCAAAAGCCAAAAAGTTTTTACAGTGAGTTTTTATCTCCAAGTTCGCAAAATGACACTGGCCACTAGCTGTGTGTTGGATGGTGTCGGGCTGGCAGTGCGACCCTGCGGCGGCAGGATAAACAATTTGAAAAAAGAACATGTGAAAATTGCAGACGCCATTGGCGCCATTTCCAATTTGTGTGTTGTTTGAGGATTCAGTTTTCGTAGAAAGTAAAATAAAACTATCACAATGATAAGTAGTGATAGTGATGATGAAGATTTTTTAACTCCGCCGCAGTTGAAGGAAACAGCAAAAATACTGATTGATAACCTTTTACCACAGAAATCAATTAAAAAATATAATAAAACTTATGACGATTTTTTGCAATGGAATTTATTTTCCTCGTAGGTGTAGTATAAAGCACTATGTATCACTCGAGAGAGAGTGCGATTCCCGATCTCGGGTGTTTAAAGGCAACGACACCCTCGACGGTAATTGGTTACTTTCTCCTCTCGGTGAACAATGTACTATTCAATCAATAATTATGGTTGTTACCTAGTTGATTCTTCATCTGCATCTGTACAGAGTTGAGGTGTGCTTTGCTTGTGTATATTTTACTGATAGCTTTCCGAGACCGGATGATCTCCTTAGCCAGTATTGTGCACACTTGTTTGTCACTCTTCGACGCAGCTTCTTTTAGGGAGCGCTTTATTTTGTCCTCTTCTCTTTGTATGGCTGAGAAAGTTTAATAAAGAATAATGAAACACAGAATAATTTTGTTTAGACTCTTTTGAGAAACTAACTGAAGAGTTTTGACTACCTGTTAGGAATGATCTGAGGACTAAGAGCGGAACCAAAACCCTTAACATAGAACATAGACTATGACAATGTTCCAATGTGTGTGTGTGTGTATGTATGTATGTGTGTGTGTGTGTCTGTTGTGTGTGCGTGTGTGTTGTATGTATGAGTGTGTTGTGTGTCTACAATGTTATATCTTTGCTATGGAGAAGCATAGATACATATAAATATTATAAACAGACCCATTATGAAGCCGTCAACCAAGCATTCTGTACATCAAACGTAACTCTATGCAAATTTATTGCTGGGAACAATTTTTATTTTGGGGTGAAAAATCAAGTTTTACGGTACGGTTGGAACTTTGACCTCCAATATCTCCATAACTAGTAGGTTCCCAGATATGGTCCAGAACAAAAAAAATATCACAATGACAGGGAAAAGAAGTGCCTTTCGGCTTCGTCAAACCTCTATTTACGCCCTACTATCTTTAAGGCCCATTTAGATGGAGAGAGTTTCTCGAACGATTCTGGGCGAGAAATCGTACGCTAATATCGCAAGCAATAAATTGCCATAAGATTATCGTATCACAATGTTTACATACAGGCAAAAACTAAATTCTCGCCTACGATTATGTCATACGAGATTCGCAAGTAAAGTATCGCTAGGCGATAAATGACTGCGATTGTTTACACGGCGAAAATTATAGTAAGAAGATTCTTGCTTACGAGTTCTCGACTTGTATAAACACGATCTCGTATGACATTTTATCAAGTTCACACGAGTATCGTACAAATCGGTTTGAACCGTTTTTGAGTGCGAGATTTGCCATTCGAGTTTAGTGATTACTACGGTATTGTTCTCAAAATGACACAAAAATCATTCAAATTTGGTACTGCCGATAATGTTAAGTTCATTGAAACGTATAGAAATTACGAGTGGTTGTGGGATACGGCGAATGTGAATTATAAAAATCGTGATGCAAGAAGTGCAGCTCTTGATGCATTTTCAAGAGAATTGGGAGTTGAGGAATTTGGCCCAAAGGAAATAACAGCAAAAATTAAAAATATGAAAAAAAAAACAAAACCTCGAAATACAATTCTCGCTTTGTAGTACTGTTTACACGGAAATAGATATATATTCAATGCGAGGCAATTGTCACCTAAGGGGAAGGAGGGCGACAATCGTGAATGTTTACACGAAGAAACTTTTTTTATGTTCTTTCGATAATCGTATCTTCGAGTCGAGAAACTCTCTCCGTCTAAATGGGCCTTTAAAGTTTTTAGTAAGCTAAACATCATCATATTTACAGAACTTATTTACTAACTAAATAAATAACTCTAGTCAAGATATTAGCACTGTCTTGACCATTTTAAGTAGGTCATACTTTTGAAATACCTAGACTTCATTAACCCGCCAGTACTCGCTTCACCTTTTAAGTCATGAACAGTTGCGCGAGGGTCGAAAAGACCCAGATTTTGAATGTATTGTTTTTAATAACTTAATTAAGTTTCGGGATTATTTGTAAATTATATAGAAAGAGGATAACAAAACAAACTTAAAAATAATAAATGTTTATTATTTAGAGAAAAAAAGTAATGTAAATCACAAAATTCAAGAGATCACTGCTAAATCTTACTTTTTACGATATAGAAATTAAAAAATAACCCTTCTAATATAGTCTAAAAAAAATAAATGAAAAAAAAAAAAAAAATGGGAAAATAGTCAGTCTCCATATAAAATAGTTCAATTTTTTTCACTTGACACGTCCGTACTGTCCAAATGCCACACGGGGATTGACTGAGGCGTAGCGATGGGCGACTCGAGTTATCTAACTCGAGTAACTCGGGCTAGACCGTAAGCGAGTCAGCCCGAGTTAAAATTTCTGCAAACCGAGTTGACTCGGAGAACGCGCGCGGCGGGCGGTGCGCGTCGGGTTGGCGGCCCGAAGCTAGCCCGGCCGCCTAGCCCGCGTGTCGCGAGTCCCGAACGACTCCGAGCGGACCCGAATCAGCCCGACCGACAACCGAACGTCATGATCAAATACCAAATGTGTCGGCGTTTAATTTAGGAATAGGTAAAGCACCATTAGTTTATTTTTGACGTGACAACGTCGTAGAAATTGGTTTGCCGGGTGACACTTCAAGAAACTGCGTTACGCTCCGCTCCGCTAGTCCGCTCACGTTATGCGCTCACAATGAGAGCGAGTGAGAGCCCGCCTAAGAGCGAGAGAGACAGACATAACAAGTTTATTTTACCACTCAAAGTCGTTGTCACGTAAAACTTTCGCCCGTATACCGACTTTACAGGCAACCAATTTTTTTTTAGTGTCTTATTATTTACTTACTGGGTAAAAATGTTACCATTAGTAGTAGTTCATTTTCTGATGTGATTGTGATGTTTGTAAACACTTTTAATAATAATAAATGTCTGATTTTTGAACGGGCTCAATTTTATTTGACTACCATTGACTCGACACGCAGCCCGCTTGACCCGCATGGCGAACCGTAAACGTAGGTAACTAGCAACCCGCGGAACGATGCACCGAGTTGAGCATTTACTGACTCGGACGGACGACGCGGCGACGCGACGGATCTTAAGGCAGACTGAGTCGAGTCAACTCGAGTTGCAGCCCGAGTTGGTTACCGGGTCAACTCGAGTTACTCGAGTTACCAAAAAGTCGACTCGGCCCATCGCTACTGAGGCGGGGTGTGCGGATAGCCTGTGAAGCTACTTGAAGGTACTTAGTGCGACGACACGAATGAACTAATACAAAAACAGTAATGGCACAAAAACTAGAGTACTGGGTCTTTTCGACCCAGGCGCGAGTACCCGCGTGTTAAGCTTATCAAATGGGCCTACTTGTTTTCTTGATTAATTTTAAGAGCATTTATACTTCGATATAGAAAACAGCAATGTTCATTAAAATTACAATAACATTACCTATCAAAAAAACTTTTCAAGTAATTAGGAATTCTATAGATGTGCTCCTTTATATGAAGATCATGACAAAGACACTTGACCTTGGTTTGACTGACTCCATAAAACGAGTTTTTGGCATTCTTATCAAGGTGTGAATGTAGGTTATCGTCTGTTGTTACGATTTTGGACGAAATTGTTGCTTCTAGTAAATATAGATCCTAATTATACCTCTTATTTGTCGATCTAGGTTGTATCCTTCTTTCCGTATTTTATGACACCACTCGTTTACCTAAAAACAACGATATTTTTAGAAATATTAATGACCCAGAATTTTATGTAGTTCTTCTTGGGTGTCACAATTTCGATATTCGACGTACCATTTCCTTCGGATTTCTCTCTGGAGATTTCCCAAAAAGACCCATTTTGTACCAAAACAGATTATTTTTTTTATATTTTGGAAACGAAATGAATTTGTTTTGACATAAATATGACAAATTCTGACAAGCGATGACTTCATCACCAGAACGTTCCGTTAAAATTTCATAACAGAACTTCAAAACTATTTCGTGGATATTTAACTGAAAATAGTAATTTTATAATAAGTGGTATGCTTTTATTGTTGTTTTTAGCGTTCGAAAACGTTTTTATTAGGTTAATATTGGTAAAATTTATAACTATTACATGAAAACACTATTAATCATCACACCAGCCAGCTTGAAATGGAGCGTAAAGAGACCATTTTCAAATTTACGCAGAGAATCAACCGGACATAAACAAAAAAATAAAAAAGGAATTCAGAATTGAGGTTGTTATAAAAGCCCCATTAAATTACTTTCTATAATTTTTTAAATAGAATTTAAGCAATTAGGCAACATTTCTTTTTTGTTTCGTATACTCAATAATTTCACTAAAGTCAGGCGGAAAAATCTACGTCAAATCATAGAGATAGCGTCAAATGGAATGGCTTCCAGTTGTTTTTTTTGTGACATTATAGTAATGTTGCCAAAGCATATTTTCTAGTCATGGTCTTCCCAGTTTTACAGACGAAATTTACCAGAAATTCACCTTTTTATGAAAACTTTAGCTTTTTTTTACAAGGAGAAAATTTAAGCTTATTTTACCTATTTTCTTTTTAAGTTAAGGTTATCTCAATAAAAAAATAATTTATTCAAGTCAGTGGAATTTTGGATAAAAGTAAAAAGTGATAAAACTTGCAATACTGAATATTTTCAGTTACACAAATATTTTGTTGTCGGTGCGAAATTTGAAACCAATTTCCTTTTTCTTTTTGAAATATAATATAAGTGACTTCATGTTAGTTGTTTCCAAATAAAGCGAGAGGTGGAGTGTATTTTTCGGCGCGTTAAAAAACAAGGTAAGTTCATTTTCTATCCCAAACAACCGAGTTTTCATGTCTCTAAATAGACGTTTTAGATATTTGTGATAATCTTTCGGATGCAATGAATGCTGACCTTAGCCAGTATATTTCATTTTCTAAAGTGTTGCGTTAAGAATTTGTAGTAGCGGTATTGTTAATTTTGAGGTTACTCGAAAATTTAATGGATTCGCTTTTCGCATCCGTCACAACCGAAGCATTGTTCTAACAGCTAATAAATTTCCTGACTCTTCTGCCGGTTATGTTTTTTTCTTACAATTCTTGGATATTCCTAAAATGTATTGTAAGCGAAAACCACAACAATGACAACAATAGGAATAATTACATACAGACCATCCAGTCTTGCACAAGTGCAAAGTGTCGTTCAGTGTTGCTTGTCCGGCAATTTGTTGAGTTACCTTCATACATTGTATATTATTCTCCCTTTAGATGTTGTAGTTTTTGGTTACCTTCACATAATTTATTATTAACAAAATAAATATTATCCTGTCAACTTGGCTTAAAGATAAGACAGGAAATGTTTTTGTAGTGATACTGGAATTGATTTTATGAAAATTAGATCATGCTGGTAAAACAAAGATTTCTCTCAAAAGAAAGTTGAGATTATCATGCCAGTGACATAATGGTTAAAGGAAATTGAACAACCATTTCAAAGCAGAATAAATACCTACCTGCATCACTCTTCATGATAGTAATTATGTAAGAAGACCTCAAATAAATGGGCTATTAATGGCAAATAAATTGCTATGGGCAGGAGATTGACGATGGCGATGATTTCACACTTTGTATTCCCAAAAGTGGGATAGTGCTTTAGTACATTTTATTATTTTTATTTCAATATGGGCCTGCTCTTGACCTCGATCACGCCTGATGGAAAGCGATGGATGAGATCTATGATGGAAAGAGCGTGCCCAAAAGATGCCTGTTCACTCTTACTTTGAAGGCAGTGTTTTTTTTTACATTTTGTGTACAGATCTCAACATTTTCGAATGGGGAACTTTGCCTATAATTTATCTAATTGGAAATGTGCCAATTTCATTTAGCTGTTAAGTTTATTCATATGAAAGTACCTACCATATTCTTAACTGTGTTTAACAGCTTATTGAAGAATTAATAAATGAAGATAGGACAGCAATAAAATATACTCCTTGAAAATATAAGTCTAGAATTCAGCTCCAGCTGCATACTGACCAGTTGCCTAGAAAGGATTGTTAAAGGATGGGTGGGTTTGTTATAACTCTGACAACCAGTCTAAAAAAAGTCTAGAATTCAGCTCCAGCTGCATACTGACCAGTTGCCTAGAAAGGATTGTTAAAGGATGGGTGGGTTTGTTATAAATCTGACAACCAGTCTTACCAAGAGTTATTGTATTACCCAGTAGCTGGGTTGTGGAAGTCTGGTGGGTAGTTGCTCAAAAGACATGAAAAATATGGGTGTGTAAAAGACATGAAAAATATAGGTGTGTAAAAGACATGAAAAAAATAATAAATAATAATAATAATAAATATTGCTGGACATTACACACAGCGCCATCTAGTGCCACACTAAGCAACGAGGCTTGTGGACACCAGATAGTTGATATACTACATAGATACTTTTTGTTTGTAAATACATACTTATTATACATATATAAACATCCATGACTCGGAAACAAATGTCCATGCTCATCACACAAACATTTGCTCCGACTGGGATTTGAACCCGGGACCCTAAGAACGTAAGGCAGCCTCACTACCGCTGCGCCAATCGGGTCGTCAAAATACGGGTGTGTAAAAGACATGAAAAATACGGATGTGTAAAAGACTTGAAAAAAATGGGTGTGTTAAAGACATGTTAAATACGGGTGTGAAAAAGACATGAAAAATACGGGTGTGAAAAAGACATGAGAAATACGGGTGTGAAAAAAACATGAAAAATATGGGTGTGTAAAAAACATGAAAAATACGTGTGTGTAAAATACATGAAAGATACGGGGGTGTGTTAAAGACATGAGAAGTAGGGCTGTGTCAAAAACATGAAAAATACAGGTGTGTAAAAGACATGAAAAAGTCTGGAAGTTGAGCACAACATTGTTGAGATAAGGCTAGCAGATGATGATGGGTGGGTTTGTTATACAATACCTATGCTTTACTTCCTAACTTAAAGTAGGCTTGTATTGTACAGATGCCAGCACATCAAGCTACTAAAATCTGTCAAATTTCTTTAATAGATTTTCAACTTCAGGTAGGTATCCCTATTATGTTCAAGGTTGGTTGGGAAAATTTGACAGTTTCAAGGAGCTTGGTGTGCTGGTGACACTAACTCATCTTGTTGTTAGCATAATAATGCCACTATCAAAAATCCTAGACTGTTGTTTTTAAATTAATGTTGCCGCTCTTGACCCCGATGTCTGCCTGATGCAATGCTGATGATGATGCCAGAATTTAAGTCCATTATAATCAAATCTGCAGTATCACAATCCCAAGTTGATGCAATAAATAAAGTGCTATCCATGACCATTAAAATAATCATAAAGTTAAATGAACATAGTTAAGGCACCATTATAAATCCTACATTATTACTCCATTAACCTGTATATCCCCAGCCGTGCCCGATCGGGCACGGTGCATTGTTATTTTAATTGTGTCTGTAATTGCGGGTATCGAAGAGACTCCTATTTTTAACAAGCCGGAGCCCATCGTCAATTATGACGAAATCCTATACAAACTTTATCATTTAGCCATTTTAGGAGATGATTTTTGAAAGATCGTTCCATAATGCTCATCAGCTCATCTTCATTATTTAGGGAACTCTTTTGCAGAATTTCATACTTCTAGACACAGTGGGATTTATTATTTTATTATTGGCCTATATTTTATATTATTTCTTGTCTGTCAGTGGATGAATTTGATATAACATGTTCCTACAGTTTTTACCCCAAAACTGTAATGTGTTCCTAACAGAGCCAATCGAAAGTATCACCAATACTAAATTAGCATCAGTAAACTAGCTGTTTGTAAAAATAATACAGTAACAAATAGGAGGTTAAGGGCAAGTAATACTTGTCCTCATCCTTCTGCTTTCTTTTCTTTTTCTATACTAATACTAATTTATACTCTCTATCTATACTAATATTATAAAGAGGAAAGATTTGTATTTTTATAATATGTAACTAGCGGACGTCACGCGGTTTCACCCGCGTAGTTCCCGTTCCCGTGAGATTACGTGGATAAAATATAGTTACCTATGTTACTCAGGGTGAATGTAGCTTTCTAATGGTGAAAGAATTGTTGAAATCGGCGCAGTAGTTTTTGAGTTTATATTCATTACAAACATAGACACAAAAATACAAATCTTTCCTCTTTATAGTATCAGTGTAGACAAATAAACTTAAAAACTACTAGACCATTTTGAAAAATTCTTTCAGCAGTGGATAGCTACATTATCAGTGAGTAACACAGGCTATATTTTATCCCCGTACTCCCACGGGAACGGTAACTACGCGGGTGAAACCGCGTGAGGTCGACTAGTCCATCAATAAACAGGCTAAAGTTAAATGCATCCTTCAAAATAATCACACATTTTTAGAAAATTCCGATTCTGTTCCACTCCTGGGCAAAGACCTCTCACCACTCCTTCCACTTCTCCCGAACCCATGCGTCCTCATCATTGCAGTTCTGACAAACCTCTCCAGTTTTTCCCACCATCTCCTTCGTGGCCTGTCGAGGCCACGGCTCACTGTCTCATTTCACCAGTTTTTTGGCCCACAGTTTGTTCCGCATGCGGCAGACATACTGCCCAGTCCCATGTGAGTTATTGATTTATCTAGGGGATAGTGAAGCTGGGAAAAACGTCCCTCCTAAACTCCAAACAGTCTGCCACTTAAATCCAAGAAACAACTTTAATTACATAAAGATAAGCGCAGGAAGTATTTGGTGTAAGTGGCAATGCCAGCGGTAACTGAAGATCACGCGATTACGGTTGTCAGTTTGCCATTCATCAAGTCATCAGACATCTCATGGACTTGTCGACGGCGAGTTGTCGGTAATTTAACCACCACGTGGTAAGTTTTTACCACCTAAGTACCTACATGTGGAATGCAATAAAGTATTGAGTATTGAGTATTGAGTATTGAATTTTGATGAGATGTGTATTAAGGAGTTGAGTACGACGCGACGTGCAATCTACTTTATTCGGTGGATTGGACGTTCTTGCCATTCTAATAAACGTGTCAGCGCACGATCACTGCATGAGATTGACATCACCTAACGATCGATTCTATCGTCAACACAACGTAAGCACCTAACCGGGTCGGACCTTCTGTCATCTCATTATCCCTTGCAAGCCTGTGTTATAACAGACAAAAAGCGAGATTTACGAAAAATGAGTGGAAAAATCTCTGGCACACCCAACCTGCGCATCAGCCCAACTATTTTCTTTTTTCCAACTGCTGCTGAGGAAACGAAAAATTTTATCAGCATAGAAAGGGCGATTCTAGTCTCGTAAACGGACATCTTCAGCGATGGCGTTCCATCTCGTGATCGTTTCAATAACACGATTCAATCGATCAACTATCATAGTCCACTACTGGGAAATAGGCCTCTCCCAAGCTGCATCCAGTTATACCAAACTTAGTTTTCTTGTAGACCCCTTTCAAAATTTTGTGGTATCGGTGGAACCCCTGCTGCATTTTTTTCAAGCCTGTGGGCCAAAAAAGAAAAGCAATACTATTTGTTCTCGCTATCTGTTACGATTGCACGAGGATACGGTCCTCGTGCAATCGTAACAGATAGCATTTTTTGGCAAAAAATCGGAAAATTAGAATCTAATAGCTTCGAAATGTTTTTTTAGTCCCAAATTCTCAATACGACCTTTTTTACCTGTCTTATATCACCGAAACATTTGGATTTTTTTTTACTTGTTTGAATAGCATATTATCTGCCTACATTGATAGATAGAGTCAAGGCAACATTTTTGTTCTCTAATATCGAAACCAGATAAATTTTCGTGAAACCCCAATTTTTTTTCACGCCATCGTAGACACCCGTCGGGTCTCCCATGGACCACTTTGGGAATCACTGAGTTAGATGATACGTCTTTTTGAGGTCGGTAGTCCATCTAGCTGCACAACCGCAAATTAGGAATCGCAAATAAAGAATTGAGAATTGAACCACGAGGGCTGAGAACTACCATGCGGGACGAGTGCTCGTTGGTAGATACATGTTTTCGAAGGTTTGGTTCTTGGACATGCCAGTTTCCTCATAATGTTTTCCTTTACCGATTATTATCAACTAATAATAAGTAGTAAAATAATTCAAATATTGTAGTAGTCGTAAGTCATAAGTATGATTAAAAGTGTGTAACCCAATCAAAACAATACAATCATAAATTCTGTTACAATATTGACTGAACGTTGAACCCTTTGGTGCTTATTGTTGTTCAACATGCTCCCTCTTTCCTTTATCTTGGGTCAAGCATGCCTACCACACGTGTCAGTATTCCTCGGCTGTACGAGAATATGACGCAAATATTATCTAACTAGAGATCTGCACAGTGCACAGTATTGTGTAGCCCTACATTATTTCTATTTTAATAATAGCACTGTTTATTTGGCCTATTTTATTTTTTTGCGCGATGTTATAGCAATGTTTGTAAAGATATGGTGACTTCTTCAGTTTGTTTTTACAGATCGAAGAGTGGGTAGTAAGCACTTAGTCACAACTCACAAGCTTAGTTCGTCACTCTTTGTTACTACGTACATTCTCTAATGGTAGCTTTGCTCTGATTCAAGTCGATTATAGCAGACAGCATTACATCAATCGATCGATTAGTCAGTCTTTGAATAATCGTTTATAGACTCTTTGCCCTCATTATCAACATCGTTAACAGCCTTTTTCGATCCACTGCAGAGTCTAACGCGACCTAGTCCATTTGTATCATGGTTTCCTGGTCCAGGTCTTGTCTCTCTTTTAGTTTCTATCCATTTCATCTTAAAATGGCTATCCTACTCCATAAAAAAATAATACCAGCTGTCCCTAGTTCCCCACACCACATCGAAAAATGAATCATGAATTTATGTTCTAATGTGTTAAATAAAGTGTGGGCCATTAATCATACTTAACTGTAGTTGAAGTTATGTAAATGCAAACTATTAAGTTGTGACAGGAGAGGTGCCGCGCAAAAAGTACAGTTACCTAATTCGACCTGCATAATGTTTTTGGTGTAAACACCTGTTATGAACTATCTTCATCAGAAACAACTTTGTTCTACCGCTCTCGCTCTTTGTTCTCGCTCGTGGATGTCCTCCGCGCTGAGGTGGATGCAGGGGTCAACGGGACTCTTACTGATTAAAACAACCTGGTGTTCTTTCACTACCTTTGGCAGAGGCACTGGAGTACTTGCTCAATTCCTAACGCTCCTGCGGCCTGGTATTGGCCGCCTCCTGCTCCCATTCTGCCGCTTCCTGCTCCCTTTCTGCCGCCTCCTTTGCGACTATCAGTTTCTCGCAAAAGAAGGCGACGGCGTCCCACGCGTTCTCACTCCTATATGGCCATAGATTGGACCACAGCGAGATGTTCTACCTGCTGGTTTGTAGGTAAAGAACTTCTCCGTGTTATCCATCAAAGCCTTTACCGTCATTGTTTTCTTGGTTTTTCCTACTTTGATATAAATGGCGTCGTCTATGTGTTACTAATATGCAATTATGCGTTAATACATTGTCAAACTTACCATTGAGCCAGTTGGAATTCGATCAAAATATACTGATATCTTTGTTATCATACATGGATAAAAAAATGCATTAATACTTACATTTTAATTCCACCTTATTAGCAGGTTGATTAATTGGGTAACGGACTTATAACCTTCCAATATTTAGTCTATTCAGGTCGGACAATGACTGAACTTAAAGGTTGAATGAAATACGTCTGGATTCACGTTTAGATATAGGGATTCCCAGAACAAATAACTGCTGATGTCTGATGAAATCTCGTGTATACCGATCTGCCAAAAGGTTTGTCAACACACACGGATCATAGGATTTGTAATGACCCCCTCAGATAACCATCTGAAACATTTATGTTAGGCAGAACGGATTGGGCACAAACTTATTTCCCAAGGGGTTAGACAGAGGGATACCTAATAGAACACCCACATTTCGCAGTTATGTTCAAGTTCCATGTGACTTCCTATCAACCGAGCACAAATGGAGAATCCGTGGCTTCTACTGAAAAAATCCTTATGGAAAAACCCAATAACACTTTACCTGATCTGGAAATCGAGCCCAGGACCTCATTTTAAGCAACAGCTCTTGCGACCTTTAGACTAACGAGACAGTCAACGGATCGGGTATGGATCTGAATCTACGTTTTGCTAAAATATCTGTATTTGAAAGGGCTGAGTAATATTTGTAAATTTGAAATCACGGTCTCGAAAACGGCTCCAATGATTTCGCGCAAAAAAACGATCTAGCTAGGGCTCTTATCTCGGAAAATTCGTTTTCACTATTGTCACCCGAGCAGAGCTTGGTCGCCCAAGTACTAGGTCTTAAATGGGGAAGGATGGTCAAAGCTGATTGTAGATGGCTTGTCCATAGCTTAGTCCCAATCTGTCCAATGAGGAAGCTATTTTGAATTTTAAAATGACATTGACAGATTTTCAACCAATGACGATGCTTGGTACAAGCTATGCTAGCGCCATTAGTTCCACAGTTGCCATCCCCATTGGCTTTTCATCTGCTCATAAACATCATGTCATAGGCATGTACTGTATATGTACGTTTGTCGGTGCTCTTAATTTAATTTTTGAAAGTCGAGTTTCCAATGACGAAACAAATGAATGGCAAAAGAGATGTCAGCACACTAGAAGGGGTCCGCAAGGGCCGATGCCTGCCGGGGTACGGGATTGTTCGAAAGAAATACCGCGGCCCTGGAACACAAAGGGCTAAAAAGAAACATGGATGAGTTTTAGTCAGTAAAAGTCTGACACTCAAATGACTCCTCCCGCTCTGGGTAGAGCGGAAGCTCTGCCCAGAGCGGGAGGAGTCATTTGATGATTTCCCATCCGAAAAACAAAAAGTCCCAATTTTCTCATCATCATTCCCCAGTCCCCTGCCCTTATCCCAATTTTCTTACGTAGTTAAATGATTAATGTGTATCGGAATTTAAGCACAGCTGAAGCAACAGCAATATCTAATCAAAGTTTGTTACAACATCTTTGAACAATATTATTGATCAAAGTATAACATACTTTACATTGCAATGATGTTAGGACTCATAATAACAAAAGGCCTATTATAGATTGACCAAGCTCAAGAAGCAATAGGGAATATGCATAACCTTTATTTTTTTAATTTCGATACGGAATGTTAAAGTACTATAAAAATAATGTCAAAAAGCGAAAACAAGACATAAATCGGCCAAACAACACAAAAGTTATAACCATTTAAACTTTTGTTTCTATCTCTTTCTATATAAACGGTATTTAGTATGGATTTTGTACGTCGATGCAGCGAATGAGGTCATTCGCTGTATCGGATCTCTCTGTCTAATCAGCAGTTTCAAATGCTTAAAACTTAGTATTTTTTATCGATATTAAAAAAATAATTTCACTTTGCTATTTCCGATGTTAATACGCTTTGTTTAGAGTGATAAGAAAAAATCATGCATATACCCTATTGCTGTTGTTCACATAAAGCAAACGGCTTAACAGATTTGTATGACATTTGGCTAACAGGTAGACTATACACCTGGATGAACATACAAGGTCAAATCATATCAAATAATAAAAATTGCCTAGCGAAACTCCGCAGACAACGGTATTTCTATATCTAAACATGAAAAAATGAATAACAAAGTTTGATTATTGTTGAGATTTATATATCACGTTTAAAATTCGATACCCATCATGTCTGCCATGTTTTGCTAGCTAAGTTAACTGTTTATGATACTTTGAATCCTAGTCATTACCCTAGAAAGGTAGTAAAACCACGGTCATCATCTACATAAAACTTATCGATAAGTGTAAGGTCCGTTTCCTTTTGTTTTGTCAACTAGCATTATTCATACCGATTGCTTATGAACTTACACAATCTGCATGACAATGGCTGTAGGGTTATGCTGGGCTTGGACGGAGTTTACGTCCCAGGAAGTGGCGCCAGATTCAGAAAAGTTCATACGGAGTCATCTGTCCTGGTACGT
This sequence comes from Xestia xanthographa, assembly GCA_905147715.2. NCBI lineage: Eukaryota > Metazoa > Arthropoda > Insecta > Lepidoptera > Noctuidae > Xestia > Xestia xanthographa. Next base: position 7,552,766 of record LR990664.1, on the reverse strand, counting down.
GTTATGGAGGGATGAATAGCATGATATGACGTAACAGTGATGAATAGAGAGGCAGAGGAAGACCAAAGACGAGGTGGATAGATTGTATTTATTTGAGAAATTATGCAGGAGAAAAGGAGTAAAAAAAAGTAGAAAAAATCGTGTAGCGCCGACCCCAAATAACAGGAGACAAGGGCAAGAGGATGATGATGATGAGGTCGTTGATGATATTTGAATTACCTTACCTGAGTCAGGTTAACAAATCTTGGTGAGTAACAGTAATCACCTGCATGACCACCGTAGAAACGAAAGAGAATCGACAAATCTTCTGTTCATCTGTCCTTGAACCGACAAAATGACAGATGAACAAAAGATTTCTCGATTCTCTTTCGTTTCTACGGTGGTCATGCTACGCGGGCTGATGCAATGAGAGGTTTTCCTTTTGAGGTTTTAAAAAAAAACTTAGTTTCCAAGAACTCTATAGATGGCGTTGAACTTACTATGCCAAAGCCAAAACGCTTGAAAAAAAAAACATTGTGTCACGTCACATACTCTCGTTGACTGACACTTTCATTTGCTTAACCTTCCGAATATAACCAACATTTCTCGTGCTTTTTTAAAATCAGTTTTTTAGGTTCCGTTATTTGCATTATCATACTTACTCCTAGCGCCATCTATCCAGCGACTAGGGAAGAGCTAAAAAGAAAATCCCTCATTGCGACAATGTTTTGCATCAGCTGATCTTTGTTGCTCATTAACAGTTTCATTATTAAAACGGTACCTTTTGTAGTACCTATCAGTTTCTTTGATACAGAAAACTTGCCTTCTACTCAAATCTTCTTTTTTGTTTGGAATGACTTGTGGTCTCAATACACATTTCAGTATGGTTGTACAAAATTTACTGAACTTGTTGGTTCTATCAGGAACATTTTAGCCAGTAAGGCAATATGGCATCCCAGCTGTGGGATGTAGGTACCGTAGCTGGGTCGATTATGTACGTCGATGGTTCGTCTCCGCTGGTATTGGCCACCATGTCCGACAACGGTCAGGAGGACTATTTTATTTCTGGTCAATTATCAGGCACCCCTAACGCACTACGCAAAACATAGGTAAAGCGCGACATGTGAGCAGCAGTACGTTTCACAATACGCCGGCGCAAAGCGGAAGATTGCGGCGTACGCGCACCGCGATCTTTTGCGAAACACTCGCTAATGTTGCACCGTAATGTGTCTTGCATGACACCATTGTCGTGAAACATGGATCTTCCTTGGGTTTTTTGTAAAGGGTGGATTTGTAATCTGTGAAAAATAGGTTTGGGATATTCGACAGCTCCATGATACGCGAAAGCCTAAGTGTGATTTTTCCCATGGTTGAAACTATGCGACGATCCTTGCATACTCCTTTTTGCTTCGTTCCCGTTCATACATTACTGTAATTATCTGAGTGATCAATCAGCAGAGAATTACATCAGCGATCTTCCGTTATCATTTTACCAATTGACTGCCTCGTTGGTCTCAACCACGACGAAACAACTCCAACAACGGACCCCCCAAGCGTGGTTCAATTAAAGTCATAGTAAAATCGGGCCCGGAATTTGGAATTGTACTTCGATGATGACTAAAGGCTCGATCTCTATCACAATTAAACAAGTGGCAAGACGAGGGCTTCAATGGGGCGACACACTATGGAACTAATGGCTAGCATAGCTGGTTCCCAACAACGTCATTGGTTGAAAATGTGGTAACGTCATTTTATATTTCAAAATAGCTTGACCTCATTGGTCAAAATTGAGACCAGCTGTGGTGTCGCCATCATAGATTATCTTTGCCTGTGTCTCTCCATTGACAAGACAAGGTGAAGGTGGTTTGGTTATACATGCTTTTCGGACAACTGACCGTCGTTGAGCACATCCTCTTCATTTTCCTTCAACCTTCGAATTATTCGACTTAAAAATGTGTAGTTGTTTACTTTTCCTTTTATTTGGGATTCTAAAAACAATAGTACAGAAACCAAAGACGCAGTATTACTATATGTGTCACCTAAATACTTTTAATGCCTTGAAGTTTATTCGTCTTGCTCAATTTCGAAACAATGGTCTATTGACTATTTATGAAAGTTAAGGCTTAATTACTGATGTAATACCCTATTTGAATCATTAATTTAACTAGTCTAACATTCCAAGTGCCAGAAATACTATTGACTAGGCGAAATCCTGATTTAGCTACCTGTGTGTGAGGATCCGGGGAAGCAGAAGATGCAGATAGGTAGAAAAACAATTGAAAGTTTGCCAAACTTTAGATTTTTGTGTTTTACTGCATTCGTTCTAAAACCGGTATGATGATTGCATTTTCATACATTTTTAATGCTTGTGAGATGTGACTGCTACTGTCTGCATTGTTTCTTAAAATAGCATACGCGACAACGAAAGCGAAATGCTTGGTTGCTTTCTTTTTGCGTATGCTTTTAGCATTAGCTTACCCTTTATAAGTTTAATGGCAAGCAGTTCCTTTCTCACCCAAGTTTCTTTTGGATGGCTTCAAAAGAACACGAAAATTTATGAGTGCATTCAGTTCACGCGCACTGGATGTAAACATACATACAGCAGCAGCTGTTTACTTTGATAAATTGTTACGTACACACATCAACAATGTTGTTATGTGCCACTGGCGTATGTGTGGGTGCAATATCAGGTGATTTTACGTCGATGCTTAGAATTTTAGTTTGTTTACCGATTTATTTTTCGTGCGCTTCTTTTTGGTGACTTGTTTAGCTCATTGGTTTAATAATTTACAATATTATACGGAATAAAATAAAGGTATTTTGGGAAAACATAGAATAAGCACTGGAAAATGTGACTGGATGACTGGAGAAAGCATTTGACTTGTCTACTGTACTGGCTGCTGGAACACCTGCACTCAGAATCAATAGAGCTCAGACTAATGAGTAGAGCCATTGAAACAAGAAGAAAAGATAAGAAACAGGACTGGACTAGTCATCGTTGATACATTGACTGCGAGATAACAAAACACTAACAAAAAGCTACATCATCATCTGCCTTGCCTTTTTCAAACTATGTCGAGGTTGGCTTCCAGTCTGACCGAGTCCAGCTAATTACCAGTATTTTACATGGAGCGACTGCCTATCTAACAAAAGGCTTGGTGATCTTCCTAATCTGCGTGCTAGTATAGATCACATAATCACACTGAAAATATTATGTTTTGACAAAATTCCGCGGAAAAAGCTAAAATTATCACTCGGACGTCATTGCGCATAGACATTACGAAATATCTTTTGTAGACTGTTTATTTTTAAAATTTTGCTCAGTCTAGCTATTAACTGCTGAGAGTTTTCTATTTGTTTCTTCGTTTGAATGTTCATCCTCCTTATCTGACCCTCCTCGTGTTTATCTTCCACGCGTGATGTAGGCAAGGAAGAAATAGTTTCCATCACTCTAGAGTTGCCATTCTTATCCAAATCATCGTATCTACTACGTACATCTATCTTTTCTTTAGTCCCCTTTTCTTATTGCCATTCACAATCAACATTGTTATTTTATATTATGAACAGTAAGTAAATAAAGCAATGTCAAATGTAAATTCTTTGCTACATTTATTGTACTCGGCTTTTGAACCCAACTTTTGTAAAAAGGAAAATGTAAAAACATGTGTTGTTGATTAAAATGACTATAAAGGTGCATTGCATGCCTTATAAGCAAATAAGAAACTCGATCTTTGTCAGGATTATCGTGACTCGGGACCTGATGATTTATTATTAAACGTTTTCTTGCAATAGTTGGCTAAGTAGAAAAGTCGTATACTCCAGTGATATCTGATTCATCTGCAAGTGTTTACACTTTATTTGACTTTATACGTATCTTGCCAGGCAGTTCACAACTTCACACCTAACTTTCTTTTCTCTAACGTGTCGACGTTAGAGAAAACAAAGTTAGGCAGTTTTGACGAATAACTCATCGTCATCTTCCTATACTCCTCCCATGCTACTTGGGGTTAGCGCAGCTCAACACTCCTTCCATTCCCTTCTGTCAGTTGACACGCTATCATTGACCTTCGTTTTTCCTAACATATTCCATCCATAACCATTTTTTTTTTGCCCACACTCTCCTTCCATTTTATGCTGTACTTAAAATATTGGCCAGTTGGATGCTATGCTAGCAGCTGGGGCTACCCAGACTCCGCCGGCCGCATTCATTTACTTGATGCTACTCTTCGAGGCTATATCAATACACTTAGCACTACATTCAATAATTGTTATCTAACAATATTTATTGAATTTGAAACATTGTTGATATCAAAACTTGCTTTTGCAAACAGTGCATTTGCAACCATGAACTGCCAAGATAAACCGAGTACCCTGTAAACATTGACTCGATGGAAATGATGAAATATTACTGCCAATGTGTTAAGTAGATAAATAAAGCAATTTATCTCACAACATCTAAACAGATACAGTCAGATGTTGAATTATCTTTCAGCATAAATATTAAGTTTGACTGTTATTGTCTAATGTGTAAACTGGACTTCGTTTTCATATTGGCTTTGAACTTGAACCCTATTAGAAAGTAGATTTTATGGAACGTGATGATGATGATAACAATGAAGATGATAGAGATGTATTAAAATATAGAAGGAAAAGAGAAACTTGCAACGGCAAAAGGTAATAAGGACAGGAGGCTTCATGATACAGAAAAAATAAGCAAGAAATGTAGATATGTTCCACAAAAACATAAGTATACGACGTAGTTCTATAACACCTGCGTACCTAAATCCTAGCGATATTACCAAAAAGTAATGTGTTTAATCTCATACCACTTTAGATTAGAACTAATATTGCACGTAATATTTATGGCCCCATGTAAAGGTCGCTGTTGTCCGATACTATAGCTGTTACCTTTGCCTAGTTATTCGAAAGTATAGTAAAATTATTGGTATGTCCGCACATCAGTGCTAGAATATGCGCAAAAAATGACGTCCTCCCAGAAATATGATTGTGGCCTTTGGACTTTGCTATCTTACTCCTCCCTTTCCGAATGATTTTGTTTCCGTCACAGCATATTTTAATGTCTTGGCCTTTGGACTTCGGTTCTGGTTACCTTTGCGACAGGCACCCGAAAAAGATAGATAAATTTGCGATTTATTTTCACCCTCTTGTTGACCATTCCATGTGTCCTCAGGATATTTTCTATCGGCGCCAAGTGAGTGATCCCCAGTGACAGTTATCCCAACTTACTTGAGTTCAGTTCTACGTGTCTTCTTTCTCTTTCCGACATCTCTGCAGTCATCTCAGTATTCACCCTCTTTTTGTCTATATCATCTTTCACACATTTCACCCGCCGTTACTTTCATCCTCTTTTAGCTATTCATGCTCAAAACTTTCCTGCCAGTTTTTACCCAAGGAAATGGCAGAGATTAGCCTATATTCTAATGTTATCCGGACGCACATTTTACACAAGATATCTTCCTACACCGACGCATAATATAAGGTGTAAGTACCTACAGTTAATTAGTACGCTGAGTGCGGACACTCATACTATTTTGGAAGTTAGGAATGTTCGTTCGGAGTTGTGCGGTACTTCGGTCTACTCAATGTCGTTTCAATCGGGTCCAAAGTCCGTTTAATCATCAAGTGGAAATAACAATTCTTAATTAATTGGTAATGCTATAAAAATAATCGGGGTTATTCTCAGGTGCACTAAACCGCAATATCCTAAGCATTAGAAAAAATATGTTCGCCAGTTTTGCCCAAGAAGCTTTTTTGACACACAGCAATATCTTAAAATTCATCTAAATATAGAAAAAGAAAATGCAAGGTTCGGAAAGTAGGAAAAACCCGATTAGTTACTTTCCGTAAAATTATGTTCGTTTCCCAGTGATTGCACGTCCCTCATAAAGATCCCTGATAATACGTCGACTTCGGGAAGAAAATCATAATATTTTTTTGTTTTATACTAAACTAGCTGATGCCCACGGCTTCGCTCGCTTGATAAATAATATACTAAAACCTCCCTCTTGAATCACTCTATCTATTAAAAAAACCCGCATCAAAATCCGTTGCGTAGTTTTAAAGATCTAAGCATACATAGGTACAGACAGACGCGGCAGGGGACTTTGCTTTATAATATGTAGTGATGTTAGGCTTGCGTTTGGCCACTTTTCGCCTGTTGATGTGAAGCGATAATGTGGCCTAGGGTGGAGCACGCTTGTTTCACTTTAATTAACCTTTGGAGCAGCCGGGAATAAACAAGATAACGTACAATGACCGGTATTATCACGTTATCATGTTATCAAATAATCTTATCAAAACTTTTACCCTTTCATATCCAGGATAGGTACAAAGAAAGCAGTCTCGTGCAAATGCGCACGTTGACTGTTGTTTCCAAACAACCACGATTGACGTCAACTAATCTTTATGTTTATCTAGTAATTGTTTATGTTATTAATAAAATAATTCCTATTTATCACATCACATGTCAGTCTCTAATAATTCTGTTAATCGTACTTGATCTCTTAGAGACTGGATAATAGCCTAGCGGGATCAAGATAGAAAGAAGTTAATCATTGCTTCCAATATTTTGTTTTGGGCGTTGGATACCAAATTACCAGACTGGACATTTCAAAATCCATATAACAATTGAGATTACTTACATAATTCATAAATATGATTGAAAAGATTTGAGTATGTAGATATTTCTTAATAAAGCGCAGGCCACACCGCCAGCTAGCGGGCGGGCGAGCGAAGCGAACGAGGCCCTTTTCATACTTCGTTCGGCTTTTTCGGTAGCTCGCGGTGTGAACCCCGAAGTATGTAAAGAGGTGAAACGATGTTCGCCCGCCTAGCCCGCCCGCCCGCTAGCTGGCGGTGTGGCCTGCGCTTAAACCTGGTGCTGCCTTGCATGGCTTTGGATCTTCATATTGCCTGATTTTTGTAATGATGATTTTAAGGGACTTCGTGTTTCGCCGCAACTAGTCCTCCGTCAGTTCCTTGATATCCATATATCCTTAGGAAGGAGCTACTTATATCAGATTGACCTGGCTGTTTTAAAGTACAGTTCCGAAGACGACCGCAGCGACACGACTGCTCACTATGTATCTATAAAAACGGCAACAGGCGGCAATGTCGCCATCGAAGGAAGCGTTGCGGTGCCCTTCGAAATGATACCTTAAAACCGGTTACCTTGGCGGCTCTTCGCCCGACTTTAAAGTGACGTTAATTAGCATAGCATCGGCATCCTTTGCAATTTTTCTCAAGATACAATCGCGATGGCCTAGACTCGTTTCTTTACCACCTGCCTTCAATATCTGGAGATCGAATCTAGCCGGATAGATCTATATTAATATTATAAAGAGGTCATGTTAAGTTAGAAAGTTTGTAAGATTGGATATAAGTGGCAATCTTCGGAACTCCTGATTTTATTCCGACAATTCTTACACAAATAGGAAGCTACATTATCTTGGAGTGTCTTAAGCTATATGTAGGACGTTCACGTAAGGTAATTTCTGCACATAATGCGAGCAAAGCCGTGCGGAAAAGCTAGTATGCGACGAACGACTCTTCGTTCTTTTTCCGATGAGGGAGATAGATAGTCTAATGTTGTATCTGTACTGAGTATTCCTTTTTAGGGTGTTTACGCTAGGTATCTAATGAGTTCGCGCTTGGATTCTAATTAAAGACCGCTCAGGTGCTAATCTGGTTAGCTCGCCATGATATGCAAAGTTAAACGTAAGGTAAGTAATTTTTTTTTTGCTACTGCGATTATGTAATAGTTGTACTAAATATTGCTAATGGTTACAATAATGGCTCAATTAGTATCTTGCAACTGACTACTACGGGGTTAAAAATCAAGCTAGGACACAATGTCCCGTAACGCAAGCGCTTTATCGTTGTTCCGAAAAATGTAGCGTTCCCCAAAATTAACCAATTTATTTGGAGGCCACCCTGATTATAGAAATAAACGAACTCCCGGGTTTTTACTATAACCAAATAGGTCCACCATAACTATTATGTGAGGGTTCATATCTTCAGTTTCCAAGGGCATAATTATCCGCCATCCACCGGCCTCCCAGGAGTAATGGCCTCAATAATAGCGTACCGTATAAACCCGTCCTCTTTAGATTTACAGGTTTTATTTAACATCCACCTGTGGTTTATATTCGCATGTTTTGTATTAACAAAGATAGGTTTGTACCAACTTTAAACATGGTTCTGGAGGTTATTTTTATGTTAGTGCTTCTTCTATTCGTATCGTCTAGTTCTTCTATAATTTTAATTAAAGATGGCATATCATCAATATTGTGATCTATCCCTATCTATTGTTTGTTCTTGTTATTGCAATTTCTCGAGCTGTGGTTTTATTTTCCTCTCATCTTTTACTTTCATTGACAACAAACCCATAGCGTGACAATATTTATGTTTTGATTACAGGGGTTGCGTGTGTAGACTTGCTACCGGTAATATTCAACTTCCAAAGCTTTGATCCATTGGGCTCGAACATAGTCAAATCTATCACCATCCATATGAATCTTTCGGTCAAACTTGAATCTAGGAACCTAGTATGTAAGAAATCTTATCTCTGGGAGTACTAATCAAAATGTATAGAGAAGTTTTACTCCTTTACCAAGGAACTCCAAAAGGCCTAGAGGTGCCAATTTAACATCATTAGACACAGTGGCTATGTTACACCACATGCTAGCAATTATTCAGTTTCGCAAAACCGCACACACCATTCTGGTCCTTAAACCACAGTTATTAAAGACGATGACGCCGTGAAAGTACCGTGTCTCCGGTGGTGAAGAAATTACAGTCTCATTAACCGTTTATTTTCTTTTAGTAATACGTGGGAAAATGGACAAGGTGCAAGGCAAATAGGGGATTGATATCATAGTCTATGTGACCCTTTTGATGTCGACCTGCAGGCTATGCAAATTCGGGTATGTCAGGTTTTATGACCTCTACTGGTTTTGTCTAATGTCCTAATTATTTTTACCTGTCTCATAATTCTTGACCTTGTTGCCCTCAATTTTAGTGGCACGCGGTCTTCCGATAAATTGCACAGCTTAATGAAATTCGTTTATAATAGGTATCGTAATGATAGTGCATATATGCGCTTTGACGTCCCACTGCATTTCTTGATCTTTATCTTAAGATAAAATAATATCATACTTATTTGTTTAATTAATAATTACTTTATTGCTAAGCTGTTGCCTGTTATTATCTGTAAAGATTCGAGAGCATTCTTGTGTTGCTATCTGAGATCATGCCTTTTCTCCATCTTCAGCATTCTTCTTATCTTCAATTTCTATCCTAACACGGGCTCATTTATTGGCACTGGCTTATTTCTAGTATAATAATAATAATAATAAAAGTAATAAAAAAAAGCATAAGTTTTCGGGGACTGATATCAATCCTCGAGACTACATGTCCCGTGTCACAGAACGCATCGACTTCCTGAAGCAGAAAGTGTATGCATGGGCAAACCGTATTCGTAGGTATAAGCGGCGGGTGGACCGATACACCCAGAATCGCACATTCCAAAAAGATGAAAGGTGGGTTTATAGGGCTTGGGAGCGACCGGACCAAGGTGTGGCTGACACGCACCTGCCGGATGATGATGCAATGTGTTCGTTCTGGCGCAGCATCTGGTCGGTGCCTGTCAGCCATGCCGAGGGTGAATGGACTCGGGTGATTGAGCGAGCATGCGATCCAATATCAGAAATGGGGGCAATTACTATCAGCCCCCAAGACGTAGCTCGTGCAGTCCGTCCGTTGCCTAACTGGAAATCTCCAGGGCCGGATGGGCTGCACAACTTCTGGATAAAATGGTTCACAAGGTCGTACGCTCGCTTGGCGACCCTGTTCCAGTCAGCCTTAGAGTCTGGGTCGCTGCCAGAGTTCCTGACAACAGGTATAACCCACCTGCTCCATAAATCGGGTAGTACTGCGGAACCCAAAAATTATAGACCGATCACCTGTCTCCCGACAGTCTATAAAGTTCTTACATCCATTTTGAGAACTAAAATTAGCAAACACATAGATGACAATTCTGTCATGTCCGCTTCTCAGAATGGATGTAGGAACGGGTCCCGTGGTACTAAGGAGCTACTCCTCATTGATATGGCCATTAGTCACCAGGTTCGCCGTTCCCGAAAGGATCTGTCGACATGTTGGATAGACTATAAGAAGGCCTATGACTCGGTGCCACATACATGGCTCATGAGGGTGCTCGAGTTGTATAAAGTTGATGCAACTCTGCGCACCTTCCTGATGTCATGTATGGGGCAATGGAGGACAGTCCTTCGCTATCCAGGATGTCGGCAGATTCAGAGGAATAGCGAGCCGATAAGGATAGAGCGAGGTATATTTCAGGGCGATAGTTTGAGTCCACTTTGGTTCTGCTTAGCCTTGAATCCTCTAAGCACACTGCTGGAGGATTCAGGTTTAGGCTATCGGTTGCGGAAAGATGGTCAGGTTATATCTCACCTCCTTTACATGGATGACCTAAAACTGTTTGCCCCCAACGATTTGCGACTGATGGAGTTACTGAAGGTAACTGAAACTTTCAGTAACGCCATCAGAATGGAATTTGGTGTGGACAAATGTGCGGTCATGCATGTAAAACGAGGGGAGATTGTGGAATCTGTGGGAACCCAGCTCTCAGATTCCATAACTCTTCGATCCCTCTCAGCAACCGAAACCTATAAGTATTTGGGTATGTCGGAAGCGCTGGGCGTCAATGTTGCTGACATGAAGCAATCGTTGAAGGAGCGTTTCTTTGGCCGCTTGAAAAAAGTACTTAATAGTCTTTTATCAGGTGGCAATAAGGTGCGTGCCTTCAATGGTTGGGTCATGCCGGTTTTGATGTACTCTTTCGGCATACTCAAATGGACTCAAACAGAACTAGACGCCTTGGATACGAAGGTCCGTAAATTGTTGACGGCGTATCGGATGCATCACCCACGTTCTTCGGTTATGAGACTGTATATCCCGCGGAAGTGTGGGGGTCGAGGCTTTTTAAATGCTAAGACTCTCCACAATCGCGAGATATGCAGCCTCAGGGAATATTTCCTAGGAACCGATGTGGGAATGCATCGAGATGTCGTCACGATGGACAAGGGCCTCACCCCGCTCTCCTTGGCTAAAGAGAACTGGCGCAAACCTCCAGTGCTTGACACTAACGATCGCAGGGAGATATGGCAGAGTAAGGAGCTTCACGGACGCTTTTTCCGGGCCCTCCATGGGCCCGATATAGACCTATCAGCGTCCGTAGCCTGGCTACGTTCCGGGGACCTATTCGGAGAAACTGAAGGTTTTGTCTGTGCAATAATGGATGAAGTTATGATGACGAATAACTACCGGAGATTTATTGTGAAGGATGGCACGGTTGACATATGTCGGGCATGCCACCGTCCAGGCGAATCAATCCGTCACATTATCTCCGGGTGTTCTCGTCTAGCTAACGGAGAGTACCTGCATAGACACAACCTTGTAGCCAGGATTATCCATCAGCAACTTGCTCTAAAATACAACCTTGTGGAATCGGAAGTGCCTTACTATAGGTATGTGCCCGACCCAGTTCTCGATAATGGCTGTATCACGTTGTACTGGGATCAATCCATCATCACTGACAGGACTATTGTAGCCAATAAGCCTGATATAGTGGTGGTGGATCGATCAGAGCGGCGCGCAATGATTGTTGACATAACGGTCCCACATGATGAAAACCTCGTGAAAGCCGAGAAAGACAAACAAATCAAGTATCTTGACTTGGCTCGCGAGGTTGTTGACATGTGGGAAGTGGACTCAGCAATCATTGTGCCGATAGTCGTATCAGCCCATGGCTTAATTGCCAAGAGCCTCGATCAATACCTGAGGAGGCTCTCGTTAGGCAGCTGGATCAAGGGCTTGATTCAGAAAGCGGTACTCCTGGACACGGCGCGTATTGTTAGGAGGTTCCTCTCTCTGGAGCCCTGACCGCCGGTAGCTTGGACCCTGTTCCCGATACCGGTGGGCTACAATTTTTTATATTTTTAAATGTTTTTTATATATTTTTTAATTAATATTTAAAAATGTAACAAATTTGTTTATAAATGAATAAAGGAAAATAATAATAATATTTTATTTCCCATCAAGGTAGGTACAAGAATTTCTTACACTAGTAACAATTTAAATCTTACTTTAAGGGTTGTACGCTGTCACATAGAATTTTGGGATTCTCTAACTCCTAAACTAAGTCAAGCTTGTATTATAGGAGTTAGTGAGCTGTTGACTTAGACACAATCTTGAACTTATGTAACTGTGAAAATAATAAAGATGTTGCTTAAATAATATAAAGAAAGAGAAAAAAAGTACAAAAAATAACATAACATAAATCTACTGTAAAGTTATACAAAAAGATATCAACAATAATTATATATATCTACCACCTTAATAAACAAACAATATTAGACATTTATTATACCTATTTACTTTTTAATTGTTAAAAGAGATTCTGTCTGATCATAAGTCAAAGTTAATAACCAATTGTTCAACTTATGCTTTACCTCACGCATGGTTAAATTATATATTGCCAGTATTTTATTGATCTCATTATATAATCTTGAGCTGGCGACCTCATATTGACGGCTTGCAAAAGCTGTTCTGCAGCTAACGCCGGGACATACAACTGCACCGGAGCGCTTTTTATTTGTTTTTTCGTTTAGAGGTAACCGGAAGTGTCTTCGGAGAACGATTTTTTGTATGAATAGCTGTCTTACGGTCAGTACGCGGCATTCATCATATAGTTTGGTAGTTGGATACAATCGATCGTATAGTTCGTATAATTCGTCCCTGGATTAGCTTAGCTAACATTTTGTCGTTCATCATTGTTAAAGAGACTTATAGCTTCCAGATTCTCGTGAATCTAACTATCCTCCTGCTCCTATAATCCATACCAATCATCCAACATTATCCCACAATGTATAATGTGTTTAATATCGGTCAGCCCTCGTGTTGCATGACAGGAACGGTCGAGACCACCAATTACACCAGTGTGAGGCAATTGCCTGTCCATTGGAAGCCGACATGACAATTGTACGCCATTTATGGCCACTTGCACGGCATCCCTGGAAATTGAAAGGATTATGATGTTGCTAATATTGTGCCTGTAGAAATTGGTTTATTGAGCTTGATGATTGAGACCCAAGATGCTTTATTTCTACTAAATGCTCAATTTTCAGTCTGATGTTTTGAAAAGGCATCTCTGGAAATGAAAGGATTATGCTTTATGATGTTGCTAATATTGTGCCTGTAGAAGTCGGTCGTTTTGGAGTAGTGCATAGTTGAATTTGTATAGGTCGATAAACTAGATGGTTTATCATTAGTAGATGCTCTATCGTCAAGCGAGTTGTTTTGTATGTTTACCAGATGATTTGATTGAAGTTTTGAACTATGATTCACCAACAAGATTTTACGAGTTTAATTTAACATAAAATTAATATCTAGCATGTATTTTACAAGTTATTAATTTTTCAAAGAAATCTCACTTTCGCGCTGAAGCGTTTTCGAATCAATTTTCATATATCGGTCACACTTCTGATCCTTAAATGCCCCCGTAAATGGCCTAAAGATATACCTACATTGGTTAATTAAAGATTGTATTGTGCTAAGTGAAACGGAAATATTCCACCACTTGTCCGTCAGGTGGACTCGTTGTCAGCCGAACACAAAGTCCACTGATAAAGGTGCACGATTGAATTCATTTGTGTTTTGTATCTTTATAGCACACGGACACTCCTCTGATTAATTAATTAATCTCAATATTGAAGTTCTGGTGAAGAGGTTGAGTATCCTGGGTTAGATCTGGGAGAGAGTGCTACTGTTGACCCCTTCAAAAAAAATTGTTGTTTACTAAGTTTTGTCGAAGATCTGTAAGAAGGTCGGAAATAATCCCACGAAAACGAATTACCGGTGTAAAATAATCCTTAGTAGGTTTATGAGATGGGCACACATTTGACCAACGTGAAAAGGTAACAGACAGATGGAGTTAATGTAGCATTTATAATATTAGAAAGGATTTATAAATAAAAAACAGTTCCGTGGCTAACTGATTGATTGACAGATCACCCGCAGCCAGAGGAGGTGGAAATATGCCATTCTAAAGATTTATAAAGGCCCTTCGAGACAAACTGAGGATGAAGTTTCCAAAACTAATTCCCGTGGGCGGAGCACCGCCGTGTCCTCGAAGCGGGATTGGCGGCGGCGACCTCTCGCGTCCGGCCCTGGTGCAAGCCATGGTCCGGAGCGAGACGGAATGGGACGCCGTCACCTCCTGCGAAGCAGTAATGCTAGAGGAGGTGGCGGAACGGGAGAGGGAGAGAACCTCTCAGCGTCCCGGCCGCCGCGGGAGGCGCTCCGGGCGTCGGGGGCCACCGTAGGCGCGGGCCTGTGGACGGTGGGCTATGGGCTAGCTCGCCGTCCGTCCGTCTCATGACGACCGGCCGTGTCGACGGCGCAGGAGTGTTCCACGCGCGCCTCAAAGAGAGTCAGCAATAAGAAATCAAAATCATCAAAATCAAAAAGGGGCAAGGGAAGGCAAGGGCCGATGCCTGCCGGGGTTGCGGGACTCGGCCCTGTGGCCCCGGAACACAAAGGGCGATGAAGGAACATGGATGGGTTTTAGTCAGTAAAAGTCTGGCACTCCCTCTTGCTCCGCCCAGAGCGGGAGGAGTCATTTGATGATTTCCCATGCGAAAAAAAAAAAGAAGTTCCCAAAACTGATTGATAAAACCCGAATAGAACAATAAAACGCACAAGTCAAGACGTATAACATGACAACCTTGTACTCAACCATGAGAACACGAATTGTATGGTTCGATGCCACGAGAGGTTAATATCGTAAGTAAATACCGGTTTACATAAGTACAAGATCACATAACTCGAATTACGACGTACAAGCAACTATCGTACTAAAGCGTTTTATAATACTTATCGTTGAGTGGCGTCGAGAGGAGCCAATGATGTTGATAAAGTCGTATCTTAAACTTAATGACACAGGATTGACGGGGCTTAAAATTTGGCATCCGTAGTATTAAGAGCCTATACCTCAGATTAGCAACTCCATTTGTGGTGGTTCAAACTTCGTTTGAAATACTGTTAGAAAAACGTTCTAATCAGCTTGCACTACAAAGCAGTTGTTACGTCAGTCACTGCGGCCGAATAGTGCGAAATAAGTGGTTTTTATTCTTTATAAAATCAAATTTTCGTCTTTTGTAAAAAATAAAAAACATAAAACCTGCTTTATAGTTAGTTCAGTTAGTATGCAAAGTTTCATGATCTAATTTGAAGCACTCTTTGAATACCAGCGGTTTATTGTTCGATTTGGAGGTAACTTTGGGTTTTTTTTCTATCGAGAAAATTTTATGAAATCGTGTTTTCGCCAAACATAAGACCTAACATTAATCCTCAACTTTACCATATATTTATTTCAAAATTAATGCTGCAGTATTTTAGGCGTAACGGAGGATCAGCCCGCGTAGCATGGCCGCCGTGGAAACGGGTTTTGTCGACTGACAATCGACAAAATGACAGATATTTGACAGATTTTCGAAAGACTTCTATCGTCCTAAGCATGGCGATGTTTGACATGTGGAAAAGAAAGGTTTCTATTCTTTAGCGACAAAAGTCTACAACGTCCGAGCATGGCGATAATTGTTTGTCTACTTTTGACACTGGTTGTAGGAATCGTTTCTTGTCAGCAAATGTCAAAAAGTCTACAACACATTAGACCTAGACAAGATTATTTTTATAAATATAATTTGTGTTTGCAAGCCATTTTGTTTTTAAAAACATGTCGGGGTCCTACCGTCGCCATACCCTCAGTTTTATGCCATAAGAACGCTGTACGAGGTCTAACCGGGGCTTCGATATCCCGGAAAACGAGTTACATCAATGAGATTTTACCAATAGAGACGTCATACTGATTATAAAGAAATAAAAACATGGCGATATTTTACATGAGCGGCTAGCTGGGTGACGGCCAATGTCAGTCTATGACAGCAGCTAGATAGAGTGAAATGGGGAAAAATGGGTACCTATCAGGCAGCATGAAGAAAATAAACAGTAAATTTTCAATATAAAAATGTTTATTTACAAATAATAATATTATGTATGTTTTTTTGTTTCACTATCACTTCACTATCACTAAAGTTGAGAACAAATAGTTGAGTATGTTGTTGGCATTTGGCATCCATTCATCTTCTCGTCTTTGGGTTCTAACTATCTGTACCCATTTTTCTTTAATTAATCCGTCTTTATGAAATCTAAAACAAAATAGAAGTTAATGATGAAAGGCAAATGTTATATTTATTTAATAACAATTATATTCTAGTAAACAGTTACGTTGTGAGCGCACAATCGTGAAGACTCGAAAAGGGCCCAATTGGGCCGTATAGCCTTTAGTCTGCAACACGCATGGCGACGAGCGATACGCTGCTACGAATTTAGATAAAAATTGTAAAAATGCCATCGTGCGTGTTCAGAAAGTGTACCAATTATGATACCAAAGTAAATAAAACATAAGGGATCTCATACCACATGTAACTACGCAATATACTTCGATTTATTAATATTTTTCATTTATTTTCTTAATATTCTGATATTTGGAGGATAAAAAAAGAAAGAAATGGGAAATGCATTTTTGTCGTGAGTACGACAACGACGCGTGAACTCTAGAGTCCAGACATAGAACAACACTATCTGTCTCTTTTTTTCTTATTGGTTTTATCGAGCTATCCCTTTTGTGTCATTTTGACTTGTAGTGAAATGTAGAATGAATAAAAAGGTGTGGTGCCACTGCTGCGCGAAACGCTTTTTTCGGTGGTTTTGTAGGTGTATAACATATCTGTTTATTAGAATATCATTGTCTACTATGGATAATATTGGACACCAGTGATGGAAAATAATATGTGATATTTGAATAATATATTAGGCCAGTACCCATATGGCCATATCACCCCAACATCCTTTAGCGTCGTTCGAACTGACAACACCGCGCGCCATTATCTCGTTTTCTCTATCACTCATAAATGCAACACGCTACTTGTCTCTTTCGTGTAGGTGACAAAGCGGCAACAGCGCGGCAGTCATTTTTGAGTAAAATTAAATTTATGATTTTCCATTTTAAATAGAATAAACAGTACTTACAAATGAAAAGACACATCCTTCTTGATTTTTACAGCCGGCCCAGTATAAGTATTGCACTTTCTGAACACACAACTGCCTTATTTGTTTAATTTCCTAAAGCAAACTCCCGTTAAACGTCAGTTCGCGTCGCGACCAGACGCAGGACGTGCGCAGGACAGACTGAAGTCACACAAGCTGATCAGCTTGTGTTTGCATTGCCACGCTGACGGCGGTAAAACGTATCTACCTCAGTATTATATATAACATCATTGAGTTACATAATGAGAATGCCATCTAGCCGATTTCGGCCACAGCGACTGCATTCCATGGCTTTCTAGGGTGATTGTCGAGTGCTTTGGAGGAGCTCGTGACTAAATAATAACAGCCGCTCGGGTCGATCGTTAGGTTAAGCCGTGCTTGCCTAGGTTGGTCTGTGGATGGGTGACCACCCATTACATACTGAGTTTCTTCTGTGCCTCGGAAAGCACGTTAAGCCGTTGGTTCCGGCTATCATTTATTTTGTAAATCTTTGACAGTCGTTAGGAGTTAGATGCCCAAAAAGTCTGACAACCAGTCTTACCAAGGGGTATCGTATTACCCGATACTAACTTGGTTGTGGGCAGTGGGGGTCAGATAGGCAGTCGCTCCATGTAAAATACTGGTATTCAGCTGCATCCGGTAAAACTGGAAGCCCACCCCAACACAGTTGGGAAAAGGCTAGGCAGATGATGATGTCGGGTGCTTTGGTGTACTGCTCTTTCATGTGCTATCAAGTGGCTAGCATACATCATCATCAATCATATCAGCCCGGAATCACCCACTGCTGAGTAAACGCCTCCTTTATTCCGCCACACTTCCCGATTCTGTTACTACTGTTTGCATCAATTTGTTTGTTTGCATCTTTTTCCTTTCAAACAAATTTAATGTCATCGTCCACCTTGCCTGATATTAACCACCGCCCGTGTTACCCGTATAACATTATTTTTAAGTAAACAACAAAAACTTAGTAAGAAACTAATATCTTACCAACTGAACATTGATGGATATTTTAAGATAAGTACAAAAATCATGAGATTGTTAAAGATGATATGAGATTGCAGGGAAGCAAGAGATCCTGTGATCTCTTCTAAAGTGATGAATATAATATCAAAAAACAATCTAAAAAAATATAATCAATTCTATTACTTCTTCTAGATCGCAGATGCTAAGTGCAAAATCTTCAATGTCACTCCGTTGCTATGGAAAGACCTTCTATGTCTTTGTCTTCGAACAAACTCGAGTCGATGGGTTGCCGCATGCTCGGGCATGTCAAGACATTAAGACATGTCAAGTTGTATAGAAAAGATTTTTGTCGAGTCTTGTAGAGTAGAGATAGAATCGCCATGCTACGCGGGCAGGTAGTATAGGCCCTTAAAGGGTTTTGGATGGATGAACTGCAATTCGGAGGGACAAGTAACTAAATTACAACAGCCGCACGGGTTGCCGGTCCTTCAATGGGGACTATCCCTATTCGTGCCACGGAAAGTGCGGTAAGCTGCGGTTCCGACTGTCGTTTGTAGATCTTTTGAAGTCTTTACGGTTAGTCAGAAGCATGAAAGTCTACCAACAGAATAGAACCAACCCATTACACTCACGGGTGTCGTATAAGGCGACTAATGTCTGAGGCAGAACACCTTGCGCCTCCGTAGACCAGAGAATGGGCAGCAGTGTTTTCTTCTGTTAGTCTTTCATCACTGCGATCTCCAATCCGCCTGCCAAGCGTGGAGATTACGGCAAATTCCTCCCATCATGGGAGAGGCTTATGTCCAGCAGTGGACGTTATGGGCTGTTGTTGTTGATGAAAGTCTGACAACCAGACTTCAGAAGTGGAATTGTATTATCCTTTTACTGGACTGTGTAGGTCAGATAGGCAGTCACTCCATGTTAAATGCTGGTTTTCAGCTGCATCCCGTTAGCCTAGAAACCGACCTCAACATAGTTGAGAAAATGATAATACATATTTTTGCAAGCGACACCGCATGCAAAAACATAACTGCAAGAATTCGAGTTCAAACCAGAACATTGGACGTAAACAACTCAATGAAAATTCGCAGCCTGTCACCTAGTCCCAAAAATAGATCATCATAATTTATAATGGACAATACCGACCTAGATCAACCGGAAGAGACGAACGGCCGGCAGTTGAAGTTCGTAATTCTATCTCGTTGACCTATTGTGGCTGTCCCGTGGCTAGCAGCCTTATTATTGCGTTTATTTGAGCAATATTGTGCTACGTCTGGTTCCTATCCATCAATCAACGAGGTGACCAGATGTTTGTTCGTGGACGAAGCAAAGGGATCGGAGCACGTGGTGTTCCTGTTTCTGCCAACTCCGAAAACATAATGGTTTCAGTTTACTATGTAGCAATTGGCAGTTTCTGCGTTATGGAGTTCATATAGGCAGTTGCTCCATGTAAAATACTGGTATTCAGCTACATCCGGTAAGACTTTCCAGAGCCGACCCCAATATATTTGGGAAAAGGCTAGGCAGATGATGATGAATCGGCAGTGTCAAATCAGTGCTAAGAATCTACTTCTAAGAGGTAAACGGAATAAGAACTATAGGAAAGTGTGTAATTAAATAGGAAATACTTTTATTTTCGAATCTTTTTGACCTAACAATTTCAACAGGTAATTTTTGCCAGTAGTTTTCTTTATGCCTTCATCGGCTTTTCAGGGGGTATAAAAAGGCCGCTAGCAGAATCTTAATATGAATCACGTTAAAAATTTAAATTTTTTAACGTGATTGAAATGAAAAAATGAGTGAGTGAAATGTGTGTGTTAATTTGTTGATATAATATAGCTATCCTCATCCGTTACATTACATGTACTATTTAAGTTCAAATTAACTTGCTTTATATGTTTTACTCATTTACTTTTTACGATAGCTCTCATTTTACTGTACTCATTTTACATACTTATTTCGTAAACTTTATTACCATAAAACTACACGGACTGATAATTAATGTTACGAACTTCATCATTGTACAAACTTTCTCGGTCATCTGCAATGTCAAGGCCTTCCTCGATAAAAAGTATGTTAGCTGAACTTAAGATGTCTTGCTTGACATTCTGGAATCATCTACTACTGCTATCCTCTTCTCCTTTCTTATTATATTCCATACTTTCTGATGTTTCCTAAAAAGGCTTTATCTCCCATCGTATGTTATTAATTTAAGAAGAAGTAATATCTAATGTGGTCCTGCAATTACATTTCGAATAGTATTCGAATAGTCGAAGCTTATTTTAAAGGGTCCTTGCATAAAGATATTATGCACATTAATCATTAAAGTATGGTATTTTACCCGCACCAGTTGGTAGGCACAGTTGTGTTTCGCAGCACCCAAAGGCGCAAAACTTCCCAAACGGAGAAGACAGAAGGTAGTCTTCATTACCGTCTAACCTCTACCTTGAAGTCATTAACTTATAAATAACAATAAATACCATTCATAATCTTAACATCAGCAAGGATGTCATCAAAAAAGAAAGGTTAAATGCCTTTTTGTGTCATAATGGTTGCATTAGTAAAAATTAATAACGCATTACCTATGTCTTTGTGCAGCGTCACGAACATTTTCGGCCAGTTATCTTTTTTGGACAGTCCATGAGATACGTTCTGTAAAAGTTAGAACAAATTTATGGTAGCATCAAGTTCGGATCGGACAAACGCCTTAAATTTCCCAATTTTTCTTTCTATTTGACCTTTTTATTTTCCACCATCGCGGTGAGATTTTCATCTCAAACAATTTCTGAAGTCATGCAATGACACCTTGGTTCTGTAAACTTAATGAAATTCCAGACAACCTCAACATTTTTATATCATACCCATCATACAAAAAGTTGTTTATTATTGTTATTCATGTAGATATCGTTATTGTCCTTACAAATTCCATTTATGTCAATCGACGATAAGAAATGTTATTGTCAATATTGTTTACTTTTATATGCTAATCAGTTATAAATCATTTTATAATCGTAACAAAACTTTATAGATGGATTAACGTATTCAGCAGCAAATCCGGTGGATAAAATACTTTAACTTATAGTGACCGCAATGTCCAATGTGAATCGAATAACAAATAACTTATCATTATTTTGTTGCCCTTATCCCATTTTATTTGGTGTCGGTGCAGCATGTCTTCTTCTTCCATTTTTCTCCCTCTATTAATCGTTATCTCATGAGTTCCAGCCATATAATTTTCCAAACAGTCCATTCATAGTTTCTTTCATCATCTTCCTGCCCTTATCCCATGTTACTTGGGGTCGGCGCAACATGTTTTTTTCTTCCATTCTCCCCTGTCAACCGTCACAGTCATTTACACCTTTTTCATTCATATCATTCCTTACACAATCCATTCATAGTTTCTTTAATAACAAATATCCTATTTGAGAACAATTTCACAATGACCACAACTTTATGGTAGGTAATCTAGAACTGTGCAGTGTTGGCTATTTTAGAATAGATAACTTTGATAATAAATAGGTTTTTCTATTTTTATTGTCTAACATAATAAGTAGTAAACGATCTATAACAATGAATACTTTTAAACTCAATACCCCTCTTATATGTCTTCAATCAGGCATCTTGTGACATGTTGCATATTGAGAAAATCGATGTATTGTATTTGGTTATCAGAATCTGGAAATTTTTAAACAGATTCCGCACCCAGCTTGGCTGAAGCAAGGAAACCTGCTCAGGCCTTAGAATGTAAATGTGATTGTTCTACAAACGGTGCGGCACTTAATATATTGTCCTGCGTGTCTTGCTCATTATAGGAAGTGATAGACTCTACTGAAAACACATAGGTACATCATACATGTAGCCAAGTTCTAACCACTCAATTTATATTGCCTCAAAAGAGGATGTTAACCTTTTTGAAACTGAAGAAGTAGCATTTTTAGCTAAGGAAAAAACTGCATGGCCTGTACTATCTCATTCCCGATCTGGTTGCTAGTTGGAAATACTGGATAAAGCAATTCAGCCTGTAATGTTTCTGTTAGAACAACTAGGTCAGTGTTAGTGTTCTCATTATTATCGAAGCAATGTTTTCTAAACACAGTATAAACATTTAACTCTTCTTCAGATATTTGCTTCGCCTTCATGCAGTAGTGCGTACTTGGTCTGCACCCTATATTTGGAATTAAATGAATGAGAATGTGTTTAGTATAGAATAAAACGTTCCTGATTTTATATGAGTATTCGTTGCTTCTGCTGTATCTGCTCTCGTCTCGGCACGAACTAGAATAGCTCATGCCTCATGCTGTGATAAAAATATTCGCCATCAAGGAGGGTGTGAATCAATACCCAGAATGCACCTGACGAAGTTACACATCTTAATTCTGTTCTTGAATCTTCAATTAAATCTTGTTAAAGGTTAGAAATAATACAGATATTTGTAGGTCATAAATTCAACTTGTGAAATGACATGTCACAGTGACATAAAGCCGATTCAACCCAGATACTCCTTCTAGAGTTCTAGACCCTTGAATCTAGGGCGAACTGCAAATCGATTGTTGGCGCAACAGTGTCTTGAAAATTGCCTTGTCCGTTGAAATGCATTTGACAATGTTACAAGCATTAAACTGAACTGTTTCCACTAAATTAATTTCTATAATTCTATTCTATTCTATTCTATTTTTTGTTGATGGCAAGCAAAGCCGATGTCGACCATTCTGCCAATGTCGAAAGTGAATTGGAACGGCAAGTGTGTATTTAAAATTTATAAAAATCTTCGACGATTTATTGAGTTAATGTAGATCTTGTGGGGTTAGTACTGGACTGAAACAAACAGAAATAATAAAATTACTTAGATAATATAAATGTTAGAACAATTAAAAATATAATATACCACAGCACACACAGTATAAGGCGAAAACAAATATTTACAGTTTTATATTATTGTGGCGGATGAAAATCATCAGCGCCACAAGCAGTTCGGGAGAGGAATATGTTAAAAGGGAGGGGAAATTAATGGGAAGAGGGATTTTAAATTTAGGGAGACGGTTATATAAATCTAGAGGTGGTGTGTTGTTGGAGCATTCGAAAAATATGTGATCCAGGGAGCCCTCCCCCAACCCGCACTCGCAGAGAGAAGAGTCACAGGCATGAATTTTGTGTAGAAAGACGGGGGTGCAACAAAAACCTAAGCGGATTCTACACAGAACAGAAATAACAGTTTTCGATACTTTTTTGTGACAGAAAAACCACGGTTTTGGTTTTATAGTCGGTTGCACTGCGTAAAAAAAACTACCTTTCTTTTTGCTGGACGTATTCCACTGCTCCTGCCAGGAACGCTGCAGATTCAATTTTGGAAGGGACAATAGGTCGTAACCCTGATAGGTATTGTGCGTGAGATCTGACAATAAAGATGAACAAGCATCCTTAGCCAAAGCATCAACACATTCATTACCCTTAATACCACAATGACTAGGTATCCAAACTAACTGAACATCTTTTCGATTACTGGCGCAGGAAAATAAAGATTTTTTAATTTTTAAAATAAGGGCACTGTGCAATTTACTTTTAAAGGGACTTTGAACTAAGGCTTGTAAACAGCTAAGGGAATCTGTGAAAATAACGGCTTTCTGAATATTGTGGTGTGACTCAATAAAAAGACAAGCTTCCAGTATAGCCACACACTCACCAGTGAATACAGAAGACTCCTTAGGGCATTTAAACTGTAAGATAATTTTGGAGCTTTGGTAGTAGACCGCAGCGCCAGTATGACTAAGATCGGTTAGTTTCGAAGCATCCGTAAAAAAAATTGGAAACCATTCCATCTCTCGCCCACCACCGCATTGAAAGTCGAATTCGCTGATGGAGATTTTTTGAATATACCAATATCAAAGAAAATTTTTGGGATATAACTTAAAACTTCATAGGGAAAATTAAAAAGGGGTAATCTGGGATACTGGACGATCGGGTTTACTAAATTTTGAATTAGCCGGAAGGATATTAGGATTAGAGGAATTTCTTTATTTTTCCAGTAATTTGAGCTTCTGCATAAGGCATCTAACTCGTTCAATCTGTCTATAAGAGGATGGGAGGATCTACATATTAGTCTAGACATAAAACGGGAGGCCAGATATTGACGTCTATGGGACAGAGGCGGTTCAGCACATTCGACCTGCAATGCGTTAACGGGAGAGGACTTCATACAACCTGAGATGATTCGAAGGCACTTGGACTGAAGTCTATCCAGCCCAGTCAAAGCACCTTTGTTGCAGGGAATTAGAAGGTATGTTCCATAGTCTAAAACACTACGAACTAGGGCATTTTAAACTAATTTCATGGTGTAGGGGTGTGCACCCCACCAAACACCCGCAAGAACTTTTAAAATTGAAATAATTCTTTCGCATTTTTGGATAAGAAAATTTATGTGCTGTTTGCCAGATAATTTTGTATCTAAAATAACGCCTAAAAACTTAGCCTTATTAACTATAGGAATATTGTGGCCTGAAATGTTTACTGGAATAGGAGGAATGAGTCTTTTACGTGAAAAAATAACTGCCGAACTTTTTGGTGCAGATAATGACAGCCCATGGTTTAAAAGCCAATGGTTCAAAGAATCCAAAGAGAGGCATAGAGATGACGCCGCGTCAACTATGGAGGGATCTGTCACATACAAAACAATGTCATCAGCGTATTGTAACATCTGACAGTTGTTATTTAAGCAGGATCCAATATCAGCCGTGTATAAATTGTAGAGTATGGGGCTAAGGACATAGCCTTGTGGGAGTCCCCTCCATGTCTGCCTTTTATCGAAGTCCTCACCCTGGACTCTCAGAACCAGTGAGCGGGACAGTAGTAGTTCACATATGCATTGTATCATCTTAGCCGGAAGACTCAGCTGTTGCAATTTTTGCCTGAGTACGGGAAGAAGTACATTGTCATACGCAGAGGAGATATCAAGGAAAGTAGCAACAACGGATTCATTTCTAGAAAAAGCTAAGTGTATATCCGTAACTAAAATACCAACACTGTCCATTGTACTAAGCCCTTTTCTAAAACCAAATTGATGGTTTGGCAGCAAGTCTCTTGATTCTACTATCCACTCAAGACGATTTTTAATAAGGTGCTCCAGTAATTTGGCTAGGACTGAAGATAAAGCAATTGGTCTAAGACCATTCGGATCATCTGCATGTTTGCCTGGTTTCAATAGCGGAATAATAACCTGTAATTTCCATTGATCTGGGACCCAACCCTTTAAATAACAGAAGTTTAAAATATTTAAAAAATAGATTTTAGCCTTTTCGCCAGAATGGGTTATAAAAGAATATGGCACACCATCAATACCAGGAGCTGAGTCCCGTAGATGTTTGAGTACCACATTAAATTTCTCCAAAGTAAATGGCGCATCGAAAGGATCCTCTGTTACGTTAAGCAGGGGTGCGTTTTGACATTCTGTTGAAAGTGGAACATAAGATGGTGCTATTTTGTCAAAAAAAAGTTCAGCTGTTTCTCTAGTGACTGGTGAAGATATTGTTGGGGAACATCCACGCCTAAACCTATTTATATTTTTCCAGACAATTGAAACTGGAGTGGAGGGAGATAAAGAAGAGCAGAATTTTACCCAACCCGTACGTTTCTTTTTGCGAAGAAAACGTTTGGTTCTGGCATTATAAATATAAATAATAAATATAACTGACTGCCGCAGTACATTCGGGATCCCACCACGGAGGTGAAGGTATTTTATTGCGGGCACTGTTCTTCAATGGAAAGCAGGAATCTGCACTGGAGGTAATAGCTGTTACAAAACTCTCATAACAGCTCTTGGCATGGCAGTGACCAGAAGGATCTGATAAATTTGAATTTAAATTTGGAAGAGCATCAATTTTATCCTCCAATAATGACGTAAATTTTGTCCAATCGGGTTTGGACAGGTTATATTTCAAAAGTGGAGGGGAGGTTTTTTCTAAATAAGATTTATTAACCAAAGATATGACTATAGGGTAGTGATCACTACCATGCGACAAGGTTGTGCATTCCCAGTGAGCTGATGCTGCTAACTCAACCGAACAAAAAGTAAGGTCCACACAACTCTTTTGCTGTCCTGGAAGAGATCGTCGTGTCGAGCAGCCGTCATTCAAGACGCAGAGATCCAAATCATCCAAAACATCAACTAGAGCTACACCAAAGGCATCACAGCGTTCAGACCCCCATCTATAATGGTGACAGTTAAAGTCGCCCATGACCAGTATCGGACCTTGAACATTAGAAAAAATATCTTTTAAAATAACTAAAAAATCTGGGCGAGGATGTGCAATATAAATGGAAAACACTGTGATGCCCTCTACCCTTCCTGCGGCAATGCTCATATCACCCGTAAGTGGAGGTAAAGTAAAGGGTAAAAGAGGAACCCGGTTGTTGACTAAGAGGGCCGACCCTCCATAGCATCTGATCTGTCGCATCTGACAGTGTTAAAGTGTGGCATACGGAAGCTAAGACTTGGAGTAAGCCAAGTCTCAGCTATGGAACAAGCTAAAGGCTTGTACTTATTTAGAAGGAATATGAGGTCGTGCTTTTTATGCCACACGCTCCTCACATTCCACTGCAGGAATACTTGGCGAGACGCCATTTCTAATATCTAAAAGAAGAGTTATAAGTTGGTTGGCAACGTTGGACGGTGATTGAGTATTAGCAGTAGAAGAAGAAGAAGTAATTAAAGGTATGAGTTTTATGAGTATATCGATAATAGATGAAGTACTATTGTTTGAAGAGATGTTATTATAGTTGAGAGCGCAGCCATTAGGCTGTGAAGGTGGAGGGGAATTAATAATCTGGTGATGAGCAGCTTTGTCATAAGACGGGGAAAGAGGGGCATGGGATCTAGGTTTTAGGGTTACAGTCTTGCGATAAGACTGAGAAATCGGGGTCTTAGTTATGTTAGCGTAGTTGCGGGAAGCTGCTGGAATTGATTTACTAGCTTCAGCATAAGAAATAGATTTCTCAGCCATAACGGTTTTAATGGCTTTCTGTCTACCATGTTCGGGGCATGACCTGCTATTAGCGAAGTGATTTCCCGAATACAGAAGGCCTCGCCCTCAGAAATGTTGCAACCATCACCTGGGTGATCGTGGCCACATTTGCTGCAGCGTGGTTTCGACCTACATACATTAGCCACATGTCCAAATCTACAACATTTGCGACATTGAATGGTGGGAAATATGTACTGTTCAACAGGAAGGGATGTGTAACAGCAGAAGATTCTTTTGGGTAAGACTTGTCCATCAAATGTAATCACACAAGTTTCAGTGGGTTTCCATTCATTATCTCCGTCTCTCTGAATTTTCCTATTGATACGACGAACTTTAAGAATGTGCCCACATCCTGCAGGTACAGACAAATATGTAATCGCCTCATCTTCTGTTATATCAGTGGGTATCCCTGTTACTACTCCCATCCTTGTGATGTTAAATGTTGGGATAGAGGCAGTATAACTGTACTTGGTTAATAAACTATTAACCAGGAATGCGTTGGCATCCTGGGGAGAAACGAACTCTACAGATACGCGATTTCTTCCAATCCTATTAACCCCACCACGAACTATGTTCGCGATGTTGTTGCTCAACAAAAACTTTCCAAAGTTAACCGGGTGTAGGGTGGTGCCTGAATTGGGTTGGGTCTCTACACGGGAGACGTGGACGAGAAAAGGAGCCTTATCTATTGCCGAATATTTGGCACGTCCAATTTGACTTTTCTGTAGTTTGTTTGGGGGGGAAGGTATTGGTACAGTATCTTCGTTATTACCAGGACGTATGCGGGAAGATTGCACCTGGGATTGAGATACATCCATCTCTGTAACGCTGCAGACAACATCCGCGAACTGCGATAGTGTATTTGGGAAAAGAGGAGGTGAATGTGCTGGGATGTCGGGGGGATCAGGGTCAGGCGGTTTATTTACATCCATCTTGTTAAACTAAAATAAAAAAAAGGGATTAAAATATGATAAATAAGACAAACCTGTTTACGTTCACAAGGACAATACACTTAAATACTAACAAGACACAAAAAAATCAACAAAAACAAGATTAAAAATACCCTAAAATTCTAGACACACGTGCTACCCAAGAACACTATGGCGAGAATCAATTTCTATAATTATTTACTCATTTCCTACTATGACACATGCACGTGATAAAAATCCTTAAACACCTCCATTAGTGTAACGGTGATACTGTTAACATCATCCAACGATTACTTATCATCAATCACAAGTTATATCGGTAACTATTCGCGAATCATACGATGTTTTATTTTGACTATGTCAAGAGATAAATAAAATAGTGTCAAAGTTCGTTTTGCACCAGTGTTTTTTTGACTTGACTCATTTTTAATAAATTACTGTTTCGCTGTCTGGTTTGTCTGCTTATGTTTGAACATCTTGTCGTGTATACAATGGATACTGTTTTATTTAACGCCACAGTCGGCCATGACAGGCTAGGCTTCCATAAAATGTTTTTTTTTTTCAATCTATTTTAGTAGTGTTCGACTTGGGACACAACAACTCTCACTTTTAAATTGATCGTTGATTAATTTAGACATGAGCTTGAGGTGGTGTCTATCTATATAGAAACTCGCATGTCAGAGGTTTAAGAAGCTTGCTCTTGTAACATAAAATAAAAGAAAATGTAAATAAGAAAAGAAGAAGATCAAATATAATGGGATCGACTGTATGAAAGATAAGATTATAATGATCCGTGAGAAAGTGAACACTGAAATGATGGCTGATATAAATGGTAGAAATAGTGAGCTGGCCCTAAATAAATTAGGGTTACTTCAGGAGGATGATGGCATGATTTAGTTTCAATGACACACCATGTCCTCCACCATGAACAAACGCGGAGGGTCAAGCCAAGTCAACAGTTTGGCTCCCATTTCTTTTACGCGCTAACTCAATCACTGTTACTACTGTAATAGAACGGTTGCGCGTCCGTGACGTGCGCACGCGGCGTCTTGCTCGGCGTCGGCCTCAGTACTGCGTCGTCCGTGCGCGTGACCACACGTATCGCGTCCGCGAACCCTTTTATGTTCGATCACGATTGTGTTATATAAAAATTCGCATTCTTTCGCCTTTTGTTACAAATCACATCAGTGCTCCGAAATTATAAAAATTCTGACCAAAATCTTCTTACATTCCAAAGCGTAACGTTATATTTTTTGAGGAAAAATATTCGGTAAAGTATCCAAAAGTATTTTTTGCATAGAAAACAACCTATGCAGTTTTTCACAACACTTGAATTCGCGAGCATTCATGCTTGCATGTCGATTTCACTTTCTGTGCCAACGTTGGAGCTGTTATTTGGAATTGTTAAATGACACCCCTTCAGTCAGCTAGTTGGTTTTGTAAACGATATTGTTACCAGGTTACCTGTCCATTGCTTGCTGGAAATGGTTATTTGAGAACTGAATGATAATAGTAACCAGACCGCATGATACTCATACATTAGTTTCGACCTGATTGCTTCGTTTTACCTCAGTCATAAAGATGCATAGAATTCAAGCGGTTATATCGTCCATACGCTTTGTTTACTGAAGTGTGAAATGGTTACAATTTCTTCTATTATTATCAACGGAGTTGCGCTCCTTTCTCTTTATGGGGAGCTGAACCCATGGTGTTAATAAGAAGTGTGTAATGTTAACGGCTAATTTAGTGATCTCGTTTTATTTAAAGAAAGTATATGGTAGGACTAGAAACGAACTGTCACGTCACCTGTCATCTGAAAACACCTCAGTAATCCGATCCTTAGTTGACGAAATGCCGGTACCAATATCAGTAGGTTAAAGAAAACTGTTCCATTTCCGTGAAAACCTCATGGCACTCTATGTATTCTCTTCATTCCAATTACTGTGACCGCTTCCGTAGAATTTTCGCTTTCTTGATCAACAATTATTTATGCATTCATTACATGACCGCAGCGTTGGAGCGCTGTGTGAAATTTTAACGATACTACATACTGATACAGTGCGGCTTGATAAAACATTTCATCAAACTTCTAATGCGGAATGATGATGAAGAAAGACAGATTGATTGATGAACATGAGGGTACTGTTAAAGAAATTGTAGCATTAATAAGTAAAGCTAGTGTGTCAACTGTTTATGATTCTGAACGGGTTGTGTCTTCGAAGGATAAATGGCTTACGAGCAGACAGAAAAATGAGAACCGGATTCTTGAGTCAAGTTAAAAGTCCTCTTTATAGTCAACAAAACAGATGCAACGTCTGTAAAAGGTTATAGTGCCATTCTTCGTGCTTGTGCAATTTTGGGTCCTACTGATCTTTAAAGAGAAGATACTTGACAAACACAGAGCGTATTAATCAGTGTTTCCAAGATTATACCTCATTTGCCCTTGCGGTGATCATCCTCATTCAAGTCATGTATGTTTAAGCCTTCTAATCCTTTGCGTATGTTGATTTGCATTAAACATTCGAACTTGGAACAAAAAATAACTCGCCATGTGCTTCTTTCTTTGGATTCTCAGATAACATATCTTCTTCAGAACATTTTTTATTCATTATATTAATATGATACCATGGTTGATAACAAAATAAACCTGTATCGACCTTGTTAGATACAGTCAAGTATTTTAGGTTGTCATAACTCATAGTAACGATGCCGTTGCGGCTCGCTGATTCTTTTTGGCAATTGAAGTGTTTCGCAAAATGCGAATAAACATTCTCAAATTCTCAGTGTTTTTCCTCATACATTGCAAAAGAGTTTTTATTTCTCAGTTACTAAATGATCTGTTTTGATGAATATCTGTAGAGGAAATCCAATTTGACCCATAAAACATGATTGCATCAAATCGGACGATCTGTACAAATGTTAATTTGCGTACAATGACTGATTCATTCTATTGTGGTAGCAGTAAGTGAATAGCTAATGTAATGTTTTCGTTTACTATTTCAATTGACACCTACGATCGTTGGTAAACAGTCATTTTTCAGTGTGTATCAAACAATACGTAAATTACGAAGTTAGGACCAAATTATGAAGCAGGCAAAAATACTGATTCATTATCCAGGTGTCCATTAAAATTTGTGACTTCCTATAGTATTAACATAAGTAAGTCAAAGCTGATAACCACGAAGAGTGCAAAAGCCAGTAGATGTTAAAAGGCAAGGGACTTGGTATAGAAAGATACCAAGTGACATGCAAGAGTAACGTGTTAGGTTAGGTTAGATAATATAATAGTTTAACACAGTGAAGAACCTTATCGCTATTGAGTTCATAGATGACTCTAGCGACGTGCGAAAAATAGTTGTTGATTCTAATAATTCATTGTCAAAGACAAATATTTTTTTAAAGAAGCTCACTGATTTCCTTGCCGTTACTTCTCCATAGGAAACGACAAAATCGCGTCAAGCATCCAGATTATGGCGTTTCCTAAGTGCCTATGAAGATTTATGTGAAATAAAATATTCTAAATTTTAAATTTTGACTCTTCATCAATGATATTTTTGTGACGACTATTGTAGACCAATTTAACGAATCAAATTGGTAGATAATACCCCAATTATCATGCTAGTTTGCATCCATATGACCATTGTTACCGATGACAAACACATGACAAGGAAATTCGTCACGAGTTTCATATTGTAATTTCTCTTCCAGAATCTTCTAGAATTCTATTAATTAAAGACAATGCTCTATAAAGGAGTAGCTTTAATTATTGTGCAAGTGATAGTACTTAATAGTCAAGTCACTCCTCCACTCAAGTTTAGTTAGAAAATGAATTCAATAAAGAATTTGACTAAATTTGAGTATGAAGACATCCACGAAAAAAATATATACGGTCGAATTGAGAAACCTCCTTTTTTAGAAGTCGGTTAAAAATCAATGTCAAGTATCTTTCAAACTGAAGGAGCTCAGTAAAGACGCCAGATTCTTGATTGTTGCTCATCATAAAAGGTATTTGTTTAATTATTGACTATTTGACACTTGATTAAACATTATCACGCATCACACGACGACCATTCGATGGACGTTATCTTTCACGCTTGAATCCACTTGTTTTCATACCAAGAAATATTTGTGACACCTGAACTTTTTACACGCGCGGCTCGACCTTCCATCTCTCCGACCGGTTTTGTTATGTCAGGTTCAGGACACACCTTGCGTCTGTGAAACGATGCGCATGAAAGTAATTGTTCCTTGGTAAAAGTGCTCGACTCCTAATTACTTTTATATTATCTTAACCAATTTTGTCATTAGTATTAGCATGTTGTTCTGGAATCGTATTTTTGATAACATCCAATCTTTCATACAACATGTAATGTTTATCTAGCACTAACGCTGTATTACAGTTAAATTTGTTCGATCCCCACAGCCACACCATTTGTCCCCCCTTCATTGTACTTTAAGTACTCGCTCCCTACCGGTTGCTAGCGTGAAATTTGCCATCCATATCAATCGTGATCTCCTTCACGCGCTTACTTGGCTCGTTCACAGTTCATGAGTTTATCACCAAGCAATTAGGTCGTTATTAATTACTGTTTTCATATCGATATCGCTTGGTAAGCTATTGCCGATGATATCTATCACGTTAGTGCAAACGCTCCGGGCGAATCAACGGACATAGGTCAGCCAAGTGCACATTGTGACATTTTCACAGCGACACTTTCAATACAAATCCGACTTTCGAGGAGGTAACACGTATTACCTCCGTTCGCAAAGAAATTGAAATCGATCATTTGATATCTTTTTAGAACTCGATAAGAAAATTAGTTGCGTAAATCTCCGAGGTTTTTAGTGAAATCTATAAATTGAGAAATATAATTAGTGAAGATTTCGTCCAAGATTGTGGAAGTAAGTGCGTTGTGGAACTGGACGGCTGGTGATGTAGTGTCGGTGCACAACAGCAGCGAGATGGATACGATGATAAGCGTGTGGACGATGGTGGAGCAAGTGCGGGTGGCCAGCGGGGCCGCCGAGCTCGCCATCTTCACGGCTATCCTCTACTGGTTCTTCACGTCCAGGTGTGTACTCTTCATCAATAGCTTCTCATATCCTGGAACAACTACCTATGTTGCCTAAAAGTTCTGGATTGTTAATTTTATAATTACAATTTTAGACATTTTTGTCCCTTAACGTTTACAAGTCTCTTTAACTATTTTTTTTTTGAAAAATTATCCCAAAGAATATGTACATGTTTAGTAGCACAAAATTTTTCAAATCCTTCATTATCTCTCATTTTAAAGCTGAATATTAATAGTGTTTGAGTAGAACCTTAATTTGCGTCAAAGGTGTCTCGTATTTCAGCTGTAAATAAATACTTTTAGTTGTGTGAATATGACCGTAGTCAAAAGGAAATCCTTCTTTACTTTTAAAATAATACAGTGGAATCGAGCTCACACTGGCGTAAATAAAATAAATTGTCGTTTCCTAAATAATAAAGAAACTTTAAGGATAAGAACATGATAAGGCTTTCAGAAACCAAGGATGTTGTTGTGAATGGAATTAAAGGACTAGAAGACTTGGTGGTCCTTTAAAAAAAAGAAAATTGCAAAATAAATATTACTCTACCGGTGTTCTTAGTAACAATGAAATTTGGTCAGTTGGTCTCCACGCCTGTTAAATTAAACTAAATTACAGTTGTACAGTAAAGAACCAACGAAAACCGTATTTAATTACACTTAATTTCAATTTTGCAACTATGCAATCTTTTCATCCTACTTCTCCATTTAATTGTAGACTTTGCACAGTAACTAGTTAAGTGGTTTAACTAGTTACTGTGCAAAGTCTATGACATGTCTTTCTATATACTTAGGTCCAGACTTCTAATAATTGTGATTTAATCGAAAGCTGGTCTACTCTCTCTTGAAGCCTACCCACGATCGTTGAAAGCGATTGGCGTCTTTACTGCTACACAATTTATTTAATTAAAAACTAGATAATTGCCTGTATAAACTGATACAGTCTTGCAGTGGGTACACTAATTGGTTTATCGAAAGGTCAATCGTGGTGTCAAACAGTTATTCTGCGCAAATTCATGACGTTGATAGTGTTCGCGTGAGAGTTCATGCTTTTCCTGGTTCTAAAGTATTTGTAATTTCTCTGCAAATTCTACCATTGAGGTATTTCTTTGAATAACCTCGTTTAAGACTTCAGAGCTTGTCATTTAACTGCGCGACTGTTTTGCCGGACAACCTCACTATTGCAGTCATTCTTCATTTTTAGTTTTTTCTCGATGTCATCATCTTTGACCATCTTTGTCTTGACATTTAATCTTTTGGATGCCGACTCCATGTACAATAACGAATCCCACTTATTGTTAACATACGTATATAACTGTATATATTGTTAATATACGTAAATAGTCAAATTGAATAATATTTATGAATTGCCACTTCACATTAGAAACGCAATCTAGATAATAAAAACAATATGTAAACTACACATACATATAAAAATGATAAAAGTCGGAAAACAAGCATAATATTAAAAGATTTCGTTAGTGTTAATGACCCCAGTTCTGCCTCAAACTTTATTTATAAACATAGTCTGCTTTGTGAATTGTGATATAAAAACAAAGACACGCATGTTTGACAAAACACTGGACGAAGAAAAAAAAATGGTGACGTAAAAAAAATGCGTAGTCCATAAGATAATTCGCTAAGTCGATATCATATTACTGTTCATTGTGTAAAATAAATATTGAAAAACAAAATAACAGTAATCAGTATATTGATAAAAATTGCATATTAGACACAGATTATGGAAACGATTATCATGCCTATAAAAATATTCGTAACAGTGACGATTGTATGAATCGGATGGTGTATGATAATGTTGCTGATTTTACGATTCCGAGACTTACTTATGAAATATTCTACATATTTTACTAACTTAGTTCTTGGAACACATTATTTGTAATGTAAGGCATTTCAGAAATCCGTAAAAAAATTCCTCTGTTTCCCCTGTTTCTTTTATTTTCTCTTGTGGAGACTTCGTGAGATTTCCACATGTCATGGTCTTCCATCCTTGAATCTCCTATATTACCATGTTTTCATTTAATGGCTGAATAAATTCTAGTCTGTCTTCACTCCATTCCGAAGCCTATACAAATAATGTGCGAACACTACACTAATTATGCGTTAACTACAAGAAAATTATGTACTATTTTATCATAAGCTATTGCAGTTCAAGAGTCGTTGGAATGTTCCGTATTATTGATCTTGTCATATATTAAGATTATATCTGTTTGTGAACGTCTAGGCTATGTGTATAAAGTTAATATTACAACTTGAGGGAGGTTATGGTTCATTAACTATAATTTATTCACTGAAAGAAATAACAAAGGTTCTTGTAATGTAAATATGGTGGGCTCATGCATTATTATTTGCAGTTAGTGTAGTTCTTACGATAAACTTTCTTCGTTGTGTCGTGTCTCTGCAGTAGGTTGGGATGAAACTACTCGCTGACCCTTTGGATAGTTTATTAATTACTTAATTACTCATCGATGTATGTTCTACGAACATTTATTTTGCTATCCTCAGCGTCAGCATCATGCCTTGAATTGTCTGTCAAACTGTTACAAATGGAACTACGCTGAAAATTGTAACAGCTTCTTACTTGACAAGAGTAATCATTTAGTTCGTTGCCGGCTTGGAAAAGATAACCTCAAATCGTAAAACTAAATTATGTTTTTTGAGATTTAGTTTCCCTTCTTCTTTGTGTCGCTACATACTTAAAGTTGCCCCAAAACTTCGTTTCTTCTCCGACGTTGTCGCCGGCAGGGCAGAGGTCACATGCCTATGCACTATGGGATGCGAATAATGCCAACCAAATCTTCCTGTATGGATTATGTGAGAGTTGAACTTGACTTTGGGTACTTCGATATCATTTTTACTTTATTCTGCATTTACGTTTTTCAAAACGCGATTCTCGATCCAGTTTGTGGTGCACCATCATCGCTGCAAACTAAACTGTACATGACGATGTTCTATTATTTAAATAGCGCTTTGTATTTCCTTAGCTTTTATAGTTCTTTTTATATTGTATGCCATTTATATTTTTACGATCAGAAAATGAAAGACTAAATTTAAATGTGTTTCTGGTTATTTTCCTAATGTATTCCTGTGGTTATAAAAGTCAATTTGGATCTTTGAAACCTGTGAAGATGACGTGACGGTTCCCGTATAAGAACCATGTTGGTTCAAACTTTAATGGAAAACGGAGCATGTTTTAAAACATCCGTTTCTTCTAGCATGTTCAGATAATGTCTTGTTAATTATTATGAACTTCAATGTTAACGCGGAATGGATAAGTTCAACGGGGCAGTAAAAGGAACTACCTTAACCGTTGCAGCTACACGAAAAAGGTCCTAAGAGACTATCCATAATTTTTCGTGAAATTTTGATCCCCACAAATTTTAGTAAAAATGTACCTACAGTTAGCAAGAAAATGGCCATTTTACACAAAACATTTTTTTGATGTCAATCGATGTTGTTTCTAATACTTACTGATCAAAAACTTCTATACCAATCCAGGTTGGAGTAGGTACTAAAAAAGTCAGAAATAGTAATAAAACATTCCCATACATTTAGTTTAAAAAGGGAAATGCCCATTTGATGAAGAGATTTTGGCCAAGTGACGCCCATGAAAGAAACCAACTATAGATGGCAGGGTTGACATCACAGATGAAGAAACAAACACTATTTTGTACATACGTAAAACTCGGTTGGACTTTTTTTTTATTTTATTTGTTTTCTTTAGGATTTACAAAGACCGGAAGTGTTAGATGGGCAATAAACGATTGAGTTTCTTGATTAATTTCGGCTTTTAATTCCGGAGGTTTCATTGCAAATAAGTAAAAGCAATATTTTAGTAAATAAATGGGTATGTTTTTTGTACTTTACACATTGGTGGGCAAAACGTGGCCAAGAATGGGCATTTCCCTTTAAAGGTAAGTAGGTACAATTTTTTTTATGTTATCGATCCACCCTTTATACTGGCTTAGTTTTGACAACAGCCTTGTGTCAACACACGATCAAATAAATCGATGTTTTGTAACAATCGGACTGAAATGTTAAA
This sequence comes from Xestia xanthographa, assembly GCA_905147715.2. Classification (NCBI taxonomy): domain Eukaryota; kingdom Metazoa; phylum Arthropoda; class Insecta; order Lepidoptera; family Noctuidae; genus Xestia; species Xestia xanthographa. The sequence goes on along the minus strand of LR990664.1, from coordinate 7,515,541 downwards.
TACGAAGATGCGTCGGCAGTTCGCCACATACCTTTGAACTCACAACATAAACATCATGAAACACTATACAATTATTTAAACATGGTGTTGGCGACAGATCTGGCAACCCCGTTGCTAGGGGCTTGTTGTGGTTGGTCGGCTAGCGAGGGCGGCTTACGTTATTTTCTAAATATTGTAACTTGATCCAATTATTATACCCAATTGCACCTATATACTGTCTTTAATTTGGTGCCTAACACATGGTTTTTCATGTCTTTTAAAATGATTTCCTTACACTGATCGCTGTGAAAAAGTAAATCTGTTTTCTTTAGTTACTATTATGGAACAGAGCATCTTACAATAAGAAAAATAAAATTATTAATTAAAAAGCTATGATAATAGAAATCATGTTTATCTATCAAATATGAACGCGTAAACAAAGTTTCATGACCGCGCTATTAAAGATTGAAGAGTTCTTTCGTGAGAAGATAATCCTGGCTGCAGGATTAAGTTTTGTCTGTCAAAAAAAATATTATCACCAGAACCAAAGGTGTGTGCAAAATTTCAGCTCAATCGGTTGAGGTGGGAACTGGGGAATATTTAGATTATTTTAGTCCAAAGAAGTGAGCAAGCCTGAACAATGGTTCAAGATTACAAAAGGAATGACAAAGTCAACCGTATTATAGAAATACAGTTTGATGGCACTTATCCTTTACGCACATACAGTTATACCTCCTGCTAACTTCAGCACAAATATTTTCATAAAAAAATGTTATCACCAAAAATCACGTGTTGCATTCTGATTACTGATTGAAACCTTAACTGATAAATATTCGGAAGCGATTATCAAATAAACACGTGTAGTGAAATATTGAAATCTTTTCTTATATTTGCAGAATTATAAGTTGTGGTGGTTACGTCATTAGAGATAAGGGTTATTGACTTTTCAAGTTTAGAAAAGTGGTCTGGTTGACCTAGGCAAACTTGTAAACGATACGCATCTTTCTGGCGCTAGAAATCAAGTTAACACGCTTTTTGTTACTGTCAAACTCTGGAAATGTCTAAAATTAAGCATAGTCATCATCTGCCTAGCCTTTTGCCAACTTTATTGGGATCGGCTTTCTGTTTTTCAAAGAGAGTCAGCAAAACGAAGGAGTCCGCAAGGACCGATGCCTGCCGGGGTTGCGGGACTGTTCGAAAGAGATACAGTGGTCCCGGAACACAGAGGGCGATGAAGGAACATGGATGGATTTTAGTTAGTAAAAGTCTGACACTCCCAACTCCCTCCTGCTCCGCCCAGAGCGGGAGGAGTCATTTGATGATTTCCCATCCGAAAAAAAATAATAAAAAAGATAAGTAGGTACCTTTTTTTTACATGGAGCGACTGACTTTCTGACCTCCAAAACCCAGTTAATACTGACTGTGTAATACGGTGCTGGTATTCAGCTGCATCCGATAAAACTGGAAGCCGACCCCAACAAAGTTGGGAAAAGGCTAGGCAGATGGTGATGTAATACGGTGCCCTTTGCTAAGACTAGTTGTCAGAATTTCGGGCAACTGACTATCTGCAACGACTGTCAAATATCTACAAATTACAGCCGACACCAACGGCTTAACGGGCTTAACCTTGGTGATCGACCCGTCCGGCTATATTAATTAGCCACGAGCTAAAAATTAAGCATACTACGTATAAGTACCAAAAAAAGTCCGCAAAATAGAATGGTATCAAATCCGTTAATTTTTAATACCGTAATAAGGCTCGATCGTAATGCTGCGTGGGATATCTTGTGTAGTCAAATGACTCAACATTGAAGCCAAAAACAAAATATTACGGTTGTACAATCGTTGCCTCAAAGGACCATTTTTCTAAAGTTTGAAATCTTCCAACCTGTCCGACAGTTCCGTTATGCTGAGCTGCTGAGTTTGTACCGCCATCCACCCTTTCTGTCCTCCCCAGCTAAAACACAAGTAAAATGACGAAAGGCGGGTATTTTGGAAGAATGTCTTGTGTAATTTTAACGTTCAAAATGTGCTGATTTTAATAAATGACTTGATTTTGACTACAAAGACTAAAAGGACCAAATAACTCAATATAAACTAAATATTCAAATTAAATAGTGCTTTACCGTAATGCTGTAGGCGTTGCATAACGTGTGAAATCAAATGACTCAACTTGGAGCTAAAAACAAAATATTCGATACCGTTGCCTTGTAGGTCTATTTTACTTTCTAACCTAACTGACAGATGTGTTACTGGAGATTTTGTCCCCCCCCCCCAATGATGTTATATATAATACTGAGGTAGATACGTTTTACCGACGTCAGCGTGGCAATGCAAACACAAGCTGACCAGCTTGTGTGGCTTCAGTCTGTCCTGCGCACGTCCTGCGTCTGGTCGCGACGCGAACTGACGTTTAACGGGAGTTTGCTATAGGAAATTAAACAAATAAGGCAGTTGTGTGTTCAGAAAGTGCAATACTTATACTGGGCCGGCTGTAAAAATCAAGAAGGATGTGTCTTTTCATTTGTAAGTACTGTTTATTTTATATAAAATGGAAAATCATAAATTTAATTTTACTCAAAAATGACTGCCGCGCTGTTGCCGCTTTGTCACCTACACGAATGAGACAAGTAGCGTGTTGCATTTATGAGTGATAGAGAAAACGAGATAATGGCGCGCGGTGTTGTCAGTTCGAACGACGCTAAAGGATGTTGGGGTGATATGGCCATAGGGGGCTTGGCCTAATATATTATTCGAATATCACATATTATTTTTCACCACTGGTGTCCAATATTATCCATAGTAGACAATGATATTCTAATAAACAGATAACACCTACAAAACCACCGAAAAAAGTTTCGCGCAGCAGCGGCACCACACCTTTTTATTCATTCTACATTTCACTACAAGTCAAAACGACAAAAGGGATAGCTCGATAAAACCAATAAGAAAAAAAGAGACAGTGTTGTTCTATGTCTGGACTCTAGAGTTCACGCGTCGTTGTCGTACTCACGACAAAAATGCATTTCCCATTTATTTCTTTTTTATCCTCCAAATATCAGAATATTAAGAAAATAAATGAAAAATATTAATAAATCGAAGTATATTGCGTATTTACATGTGGTATGAGATCCCTTGTGTTTTATTTACTTTGGTATCATAATTGGTACACTTTCTGAACACGCACGATGGCAATTTTACAATTTTTATCTAAATTCGTAGCAGCGTATCGCTCGTCGCCATGCGTGTTGCAGACTAAAGGCTATACGGCCCAATTGGGCCGTTTTCGAGTCTTTACGATTGTGCGCTCACAACATAACTGTTTACTAGAATATCATTGTTATTAGATAAATATAACATTTGCCTTTCATCATTAACTTCTATTTTGTTTTAGATTTCATAAAGACGGATTAATTAAAGAAAAATGGGTACAAGTACTTAGAACGCAAAGACGAGAAGATGAATGGATGCCAAATGCCAACAACATACTCAACTATTTGTTCTCAACTTTAGTGATAGTGAAGTGATAGTGAAACAAAAAAAACATACATAATATTATTATTTGTAAATAAACATTTTTATATTGAAAATTTACTGTTTATTTTCTTCATGCTGCCTGATAGGTACCCATTTTTCCCCATTTCACTCTATCTAGCTGCTGTCATAGACTGACATTGGCCGTCACCCAGCTAGCCGCTCATGTAAAATATCGCCATGTTTTTATTTCTTTATAATCAGTATGACGTCTCTATTGGTAAAATCTCATTGCCCCCCCCAACTTTAACACTAGGAAGTGACGAAATGCAGATGTTTTGGGGAACCGTCTTCAAAACGTTCTAATTCTGTCTAATTTGAATAAATGACTTCCGTTTTTTTTTTTTTTTTGAATACAAAAACCCTAAAAATGAAAATTAAATAGTGCTTATAGGATTGCGGCTTTCATTGCCAATCATGGCATCCCAGAATTATGTGACAAAAAATAATACTGTCGACCCTAATACTGTGAGCGCTACATAACTTGTCAAATGATTCAACTTAGAAGCATAAAAACAATTGCTTGATACCGTTGACCTGGAGAACCATTTTTCTCACTTCGCCAAATCCACGGCGTTGTCGTTGGTCGACTGGTAGCTCAGAGGTCTTTATTGATGAGGTTTGATTGTTTTTAATGTTTCTTCTCCTTTGTCCACAGCCGCGTAGCCGACATGCTGGAGGTGGTTGGCGAACGCGTCGGAGGATGGTGTGGCCGAGATACAAGCAGTTCACTCAGACAAGCTGTATACGCGCGCAAACGAACGTCCGAACCATATGCCAAGTTTGAAAGTGAAATCATTGTGAGTTGTTTTCTTACCTTACCTTACCTTACCTGTTTGCTTACCTTTACCTTTTTTTATACCTTTATAATATCATCATCATCGTAACTTTATATGCCGTTCTTCCCGTATATGCACTTCTACAGTACTTTCTCTGTTATATTACCTCTTGACAGCTGCAATCCAGCAGTAATTTTGACAGATTTGTTAGTGACAACATAACATCAACCTAATTGCTTCGAAAATAAAGATTACTGTGATTTTGACCATAATGCAGAGTCAGAGATATTTAGGATTATAAAAAAGGTCATAATGGTCTGCCAAGAGAATGCTTAAAGTATCAGAGAATCTTTAGCGGCTTTGGCCTTGTAACAACAAGGCGGGTTGGAAATCCGTGAGCAATTAAGAACCTCTATTTTAAGATCTCTTGTTAAATTGGTGAACCCTAGGCGGTCGCTGCGACACACCACATAAATAATTGATCGTCAATCGAAAGTCTGCACCTGATTAGGGTTCTCATAAAGGGAACAACATTCAAAACATATACGTAAAAAGATTTAAAGATATTTGACTAACTGCTTCCGTTGAAGCAACTATACACGCCGTTAGGGTATTAGTATTCATTCCATAATTTCCGCTTTCCTTTGTTGTAATGATATGCTAAAAACTCGTTGTTTATCAAAACTGGTTTTAAATATAAACTAAGTGAAAAATATCGGAAACAACATTGTAAATATTCTCGCTCGAAGGTATTAGTTGTATCATGTCATCATGTGTCATACCACGTAGAATAGAACACGTATCTAAATATTTATACCAATTCAATTTTTATTTGGTATTTTCTCAGTTTCTGCTAGCTTTGGTTTCTTTTCATCAATCTTCATTTTTTTAAACGTTGCCCCACTCTATGTATCTTTCCTGTATCGTGGGTGCGTTTAGAAACATTTAAACTCACATACACAAACAGCTAGACCCGGAACAACTACCTGCCGGCCATGCAAATATTTGTTCCGTGCTGGGATCGATACCGCGACACGTAGCTCAGCAGCCAATCGCTCAGCCACTGCGCCGACTTCGGCACCGTCATTTACACCTAGTACTTTACTCTCCCCCAAACCAATGCTTAGCTTATTTGTCACATGACTTGCATCAACTATTTGGCAATTCCCTTCAACACCTGTTTTATTATCAACATTTGCAGTTTCTACGTAATGCAATTTCTTAATCTTCTCACAACTTATATCTCGATCAACAAAATCTTGCAATGCCGTTTTGCATCTTCAGTCCCGTTTTCTGCCACTAGTGTGGCAATATGGTCATCAGTAAACTCAAACGACTTTGTCATTGAGTGTTCATATCTTTTACGTTAACCGCTAGTTACGAATGAAATAACATCGTTATATTCATCACTATTGTTAAACCGACAACGCCTAGCTTCACGAAACGTTTTACCACTAAGAATTTGGGCTTCTGCAATAATATTCTAAAACATAATTTTCAACCTACATTCCGACACGTGTTATAGCGTTTTTTATTTTTGGCATCTTAATCTGAGTCGGAAAACATTTCATTTGCGACGTTCTCGTGTTCGGTTTCTTTAGAAATTGAAATTATTTCTTCAAACAGAATCATAATACGTTAATTTGCTTCTTAGTTAGTCATACTGTTTATAAGATATTCACTAGTCACGTGTTTCCCACTGATTCCTCGAAAATTTTCATGTGTATATTATTACGTTTCATATTGGTAAAAATATAAACAGAAATGAGTCGCATTCCGTGATGGTGTTAATCTATGTTGGGTAAATGAGAGAACGAAATAGGGTCGCCTATTTAAGGAAAATTAATATCTACTTTTCTCCTTTTCAATTAAATTACGGTAAGCTACGGTACGCTTCCGATGGATTTATCATGTGATACCTGACGACTGCTTTTATAGAGATACAGTAAACAATAATATTTCCACGTTAGCGCTTGTATTTGCATATATTCAAATTCAAAATATTTTCATTCACATAAAGCTTCATCTGTTAGCGAAGTAGACAATAGTTAAACAATGGCGTCAGACCGATTCGGTCGACCTTCACAGGCGAAGGGGTCCACTGAACCGATCATCCTGAAATTTTGCATATACGTTCTCAGGTGTACCGAAACAGACATAGGGTGTACCTTTCATCCTGAAAAAATGTACTGTTCCCGAGGAAAACAACAATAACTTTCTTATAATAGAAGATGGCGCCAAGTGTCTTTCGAAAAATTATTGAAATATATTATTACAAGCAAAGTACAACCCGAATTGATTGTCAAATTCTAACTCCTGGGCAAATGCTAATTACTCATAAAACAATAATTTCAACAGTGCCGCAGATCTTCGCTGTTCAGAATAAAGGAAGGTCCAATAGTACCAACTCCTGAACCACACACAAGGCCGCCAGCGGGACTGGCATGTGGAAGATGTGCACCTGTTTCCAGGGTAAGTTTCATTAATGACTTAGCTGTAGAGTACTTCTAGGTGTTATTAAAAGAAAATATTGTAACAAGACTCTTTTCAACACACCAAAATGTGATTAGTCAACCACAGGAAACAAAGATACCTATTTAAAATTATATTTACTATTGACAACATCGAAATCTATTTGCAATTATTCACTTAGGAACGTGTCAAACTAGGCAATTATGACATATTGCTTCAAACACCGCTGAATAAGACACCGAAAAAAAAATACATTTCTTCGGATAATCTCTTCTGGACGATTATGAGTTTACACATCTCAATTTCATCATCATCATCCACAGCCCGAACTCACCCACTGCTGGGTATAGGCCTCTCTTTTCTTGTGCCAATCTCTACGGTCCTGTGCCAGCCTCATCCAGGTTTTTTCCCGACGGCAACTATTTCGTCTGCCCATCTCGGCGCCGTACGACCCACGTTCCTTTTTTCAGTTCTTGGATGCCAATCGATGACAGCCTTGGTCCACCTGTCATCCCCTGCGCCTTGCTAGGTGTCCTGTCCAACTCCATTTGAGTTCCGTAACACGATTTCCAATATCGAAAACTTTTGTGCGTTTTCGGATTTCAACGTTAGGAACTCGATCTATCTCAATTCAATCAATATCTCAATTTACTGTAATTCTTTTTAATAACGTTCGAATGCTGTGCGAAATACTTATTTTAAATTAATTTAGTCGTTATAATTATGTTGGTAAAAAAGTACCTACTTACGTACCATTCTCTAAATATTTGTAGTATACTTATGTAGGTATCTACATCGTTGCCCATCTATTTACCTTTTATCGCAAGCCTTGACCTGAATGTTTTGAATCGCAACTATTTATTTTATAATACTGAAAAATCTAGAACCTACTTGCCCACAGTTTTACTAAATTCTCTAATCAATTCAAATTAGAGGTATGTGATTATTATTAATTTACTTAGTTACTTGTGTGTTTGGTTGTTATAAAATGTTGGCGCATTTCAAGTTTAAATTAAAATAATGTTACCTTTACTGTATTATAAAATTACACGCAAACTACTTACTGAAATGAGACTGAAAAATTGCATTTTATAATGTTAACATTATCACGATAGCACGCATATTGTTATTATCACATAAATCTATCACAACAACAATTTAATGAAGGTTAATTGAGCAAACGATAATTACATTTTTACTCTAAATATGTCCTAGTACAGTAACTATGTACATTTTATAAGCAGAGGCATAATTTCAAAAAGATATAAACTGAACGTGGTCCTTCGAGCCGGATCTTTTCTAGGGATTGATTACCTTTTGTTTTTCTGAATAGAGCACGGATAGTTGACGCTGTAGGCAAGTATAAAGCTTCACTAATGGACTGCCACACTTTGTTTCGCAAGTCATCGTTATGCATTTTTTTCAAAAGCCTATATTATAAAGCACTGACTCATAATGGCTTTATATTTTGAAAATAAAAGAAAACAGTGTACAATGCAATACAATTTATACAAAGACTGACATGTGGGCTGATTAATAAAATACGCAGTACGAACTACGAAGGTTCGTTATCAAGGCGCAAAGAGCAATGTCTTCCGCACTTCGTGTTTTTTTCAATCGCCCATGTGTAAAGCACGAACTGCGCAATATTAGTAGGTTGAGTTGATACTGGTATCTTTTGTGCTACTAACACATTTATTTAAATGAAAGAACTAGATTTGGGGGTAAATAAAACTTTAAACGAAAATATTGACAAGCACCTTAAATAAACTTGGTTGACTACAGAGTCCGGAATACTTGTGAAAATAAACAACAGTTTTTTTTTCTCGTTAAGCATGGATGCTTGAAGAAGCCAGATGGCCTCTTCAAGGTTACATTTATAATTTTTAATGCCCTAATTAAGTAATTACGCTTAATGAAAACATTATAGTTTAGATTAAAAACCACTATATCCTATTATATTGCGGTTTGGGATTGACACATTATGCAATACACATTACAAGCCTGAGCCCCGGCTATATATCCGACCACCATAGGCTGTCTGATCTGAAAATGCAAATAAAACTGGCCTCACAATGCCGGAAAGGGTGATACTATCAATGGAAACAGTACAATGTAACCATATGCAGATGTCCGAGTAAGGACGCTTTGAGACACATTACAAAGGACTTTTCCTTTGAAGAGTCATTTTAAGACCTTAGTCTATATTGGTCAGTAGCTAGCTATCACTGTTGATGGCCATAGTTTTGGTAAACATACATACGTAGAGCCATGGATGAGAGCGATGGATGTAGCCAGAAACCACAAAACGTCACCTGCCGAGATCCCAACGATCCCTTCTTTGGATTCGTCCGGTGAAGGACTTTTCCTTTGACTAGTCATTTTAAGACCTTAGTCTATCTTGGTCAGTAGCTATCACTGTTGATGGCCTTAGTTTTGGTATACATACATACGTAGACCCATGAATGAGAGCGATGGATGTAGCCAGAAACCACAAAACGTCACCTGCCGAGATCCCGACGATCCCTTCTTTGGATTCGTCCGCGTTTGATTCTAAAAGACATCGCCGATAAGGCTGGTGTATGTCCTTCAAAGGCACTCGCACTCATATCGGCTTTGTTTGTATTATTCATAAATGACATGCAGGTTAAGACAATAAACAATATACATTCCATTACGGCAAAACAAAATCTTTAGATAATAATATTGATGATCTTATTATGCGTATATGTAATCTAGCGGTTAGTATCGCCTGATATGCCAAAGACCGCTGGCTTTCAATTTGAAGAAGATATCATGCCATAGGATCATCTGATATTTTGCAAAGGCGGCTTGTTTTTTATTTATGTGCATTTATTATCTATTATGTTGATGGATGGAGAAGGCCAAAGAAAAGATGATGGATTGTGTGAGGAATGATATAAAAGAGAAAGGAATAAATGATGATGAAATGACATTCATTAGAAACAAGTATTTTAAAAAAACTTGTGAAAAAGTTTGAACTGGGGTATGGTGTAGTGTAGAACAAAAAAACTGATCGCAATGACGGGGAGAACAAGTGCCTTTAGGCTGTGTTATTGATGATCATCAAGATGCCAATTGTCAAGTAATTACTCCGAGGTTAATAAAGGGAACTCTGTCGTCCCTGTATTCGGCCGGAACAGATACTCGCTGTGAATCTATTTCAGTTAAAGGTTATCAGACTTCTTGACCTAGAATTTGTTGTATGTGTGACGTTTGACGCTGAATCTAAATGGCAATCGCGATTCATCAAGTACCCAATTACTTGGTGAACTTTATCGGTACAACAGAGCTTTTTAAGTGTGAAATAGTTGTTTGTTTTATTTTGATTACGTCGTTGGTTTAGCGGTCTCTAACGCTGCTACTGACCTCCTGGGTCTTGAATTCAATTCCCTGATCGAGCAAAGTGCTATTGGGTATTTCCATTAGGAATTTCTCAGGTTCTTGAATTTGTGCCTCGTTGATGCCAATGCCTCTTGCATAGCTACTCACAACGCTTCGATTCGATTTCGATTCGACAAGTCGTATGTCTGTCTTTTTTTGGCATTACGAAAGCGAGCGAGATAGACATACAACTTTCCGAATCGAAGCGTTGTGAATAGCTATGCTAGACATAATATAACTAGCGAAATATGTTGTAAGGGTTCCGTACCCAAAGGGTAAAAAGAGACCCTATTACTAGACTCCACTGTCCGCCTGTCTGTCACCAGGCTGTATCTCATAAACCGTGATAGCTAGACTGTTGAAATTTTCATAGAATGTAGTATTTCTGTGGCCGCTATTAACAACAAATATAATAAAATAAATAATATACGATAGTCCCTTCATGCGGGAGTTCGACTCGCACTTGGCTTGGTTTTTATAAGTAAACTTCTGTCTAACCCTTTGGAGACTACAGGCGTGAAGTTATGATTGAGCAATAATTTTGTTTTCTTCGGAAGAGAAAGTCGTGGGCTAAAAAATACTGCAAGGTTACGTCATCATATAAAAGGACCCAGCAATTGATGCTGAGCTAACTGCTATGTATTTCGATTACTGTTCAGTGCCATATACGGATACCCTGATGATATCACGAGTGTCCTTTTAGGCCTTAACATCATTACGAGACGTCTGTAATCCCGATTGAAGTGTTCTTAATAGTACACCCGCATTTCATCATCGAGCAGCGGTGGCCCAGTTGTGGCGGCCGCGACTTACGAACAGTAAGTCGCGGGTTCGAACCCAGGCAGGCGCATTACTTTGTGTAATTTATTTCATCACCACTGCTCTCAAAACGGTGAAGGAAAACATCGTGAGGAAACCGGCATGTCCTAGAACCACAAAATTCGAAGACATGTGACATCTACCAACCCGCACTGGGCCCGCGTGGTGGATTATAGCCCATTCCCTCTCATAGAGAGGAGGCCTGTGTCCCAGCAGTGGGAACATTAATAGGCTGATGACGAGTTGACGATTTCATCATCATCATCATCAGCCTATTAATGTAGCAGCAGTGCAGTGCAGTGTGTTGCAGTGGGAACTGCTGGGACACAGGCAATTTAGGAAATATAATGTTGAATATGAATGAAGATGGTTATGGTTATAAGAGTAGAGGAAGACCAAAGAAACGATGGATGGACTGTATGAAGGATGATATGGAAAGAAAGGAGGTGTTTGATGAGATGACGAGCAATAGAGAAGTATGGAAGAAGAAGCGTGTGGATCGGGATAAGGGAGAATGATATAATCACGTAATCAGCGAGCACGTAGTTAGCAGAGTAGAATAGAACCAACCCATTACACTCACGGGTGTCGTATAAGGCGACTAATGTCTGAGGCAGAACACCTTGCGCCTCCGTAGACCTGAGAATGGGCAGCAGCGTTTTCTGTTAGTCTTTCATCACTGCGATCTCCAATCCGCCTGCCAAGCGTGGAGATTACGGCAAATTCCTCCCATCACGGGAGAGGCTTATGTCCAGCAGTGGACGTTATGGGCTGTTGTAGTAGTAGTAGTTTAGTCATAATTTGACATAATCTGTTCTTCTATGAAACAGTTGTGTGCAACCGTTAGTTCTACAGAAAGGGAACTGCCCATTTGATGAAGAGGTTTTGGCCAAGTGACGCCCATGAAAGAAACCAACTATAGATGGATGGGTTGACATCACAGATGAAGAAACTGACACTATTTTGTACATAGAACTCGGTTGGATTTTTTTTTATTATTTTTGTTTGTGTTTTATATGATTTACAACGACCGGAAGTGTTAGATGGGGCGATAAACGATTGAGTTTCATGATTAATTCGGCTTTTAATTCCGGAGGTTTCATTGCAATACTTGTTAAAAAATGGGTATATTTTTTGTACTTAACACATTGGTGGGCAAAACTTGGCCAAGAATGGGCATTTCCCTTCTATGTCTTTCAATTCTTAACATTTAATTTTTATCCTAGCAGGAGGTGTCAGTGACTTTATGTAAATGACGCATTGCTAAAACAATCAACTTTCATATGTTTATTTTATTTTATTATTTCCCACAGTTATTGTGGTATCTTTTTGTAAAAAACTAAAATCTTGCAGGTACGTCGACATGTCTGGTCCTAAATTAACGACATCGTATGACTATCTGTATGTTAATTACGGAAACAGGTTAAAATAAATAGCTTTAGACTGTAATTAAAGAACAGAACAATAGGAACAAAACACACTTGCATATAGGTACGTATAACTACGTCAATGTCTTATTACAAAAAATACGTCTACTGTCTTAAGTTTACAAAAAATATAAAAATATATTTGAATTCTGTCTTATAACTTTTCAAGTGTTCGTACATACGGTGACAAATCAAGCTATACCTCGCTATGTATAGATTTCCAATACAATGAGAGATCCGCATAAACTGGTTTTGTATAGCCCAATGTCGCCGTGCGTACTATAAAATAATATAAACGTTACAATTACTAGGTGTCTTGCTGACGTGGTAATAAAAACATGCATACTGCTACTTCAAAAAGCTTTTAAAAACCAATGACGTCAGTACTATTAGTTTCCGGATCCTTCCAACCTGATATGAATCGTTTAATGGACTGGCCACTTCTCTTAATATTTAATCTGTGAGGTGATACCCACTGCAGGAGAAGATTGGCCCTAGGAAAATTCCACCCAATCCCGGAACGGAACCCTAAAAATGGACATGTCTGAATGTCCATTTTTAGGGTTCCGTACCTCAAAAGGTAAAAAAGGAACCCTTATAAGATCACTCTCTTGTCCGTCTGTCTGTCCGTGTGTCACCACCTATTTTCTCAGGAACGGGTGGACCTAGCAAGTTGAAATTCATACCAGATACTGAGGTCTTATAGTCCCTATTAGGTGTATAAAATTTAAAGGTCATGAGTCAACACGATAAAAAGATATGGGCAAATTTAGATTTTCGCGAAAAAAGTACGAAAGTATACCTTAATTTTGAACTTTTTTATTTTTCGGAATTTTCCCTTTACTTGTGTTGATGAAATTGACAATTTTGGTTAAAAAGCAAGGTCTTAGCTTTTTAACCAAAATTGTCAATTTTAGGTCAACCGGAAGTACCCTATAGGTTTTGGGTCGAAAACCTTAATGGTAGTTCCCGTTGACCTAGAATCACGAAATTTATATTTATAGGTATTATATATTTCAGAATCTTTCCCATCCAACAAGTAGTTTTCATATAAACTTCTGTCACTTACGGGACATTTCAATTATTGTGAGCTCCCGATATTTCGACGCGATCTGGGTATGACATGATGATTTGCGCTTGTAACAGCGTCGTCAAGTGACAGTATAGGTTCACTATAAGCCGGGAAGCTTTAAACAGTGTTAGTTTGCATAAATATCTGTTCTTACTACTACTACTACATCAGCCCATAACGTCCACTGCTGGACATAAGCCTCTCCCATGATGGGAGGAATTTGCCGTAATCTCCACGCTTGGCAGGCGGATTGGAGATCGCAGTGATGAAAGACTAACAGAAAACGCGACTGCCCATTCTCAGGTCTTCGGAGGCGCAAGGTGTTCTGCCTCAGACATTTTAGTCGCCTTATACGACACCCGTCAGTGTAATGGGTTGGTTCTATTCTACTCTGCCGGATACCACACGGCTTACACTACTGCGTTAAACCTTCCTGATTTTAGATTTACCTACTTTCTTAACACTTTTTGGTTAGCCCTCATATCATCTTTGTCTCGATTTGACCGGTATCGTCAAGTCTCGTTCCATTTGTTTACATCGCAGATATCCTAATAGAGTATAGGTATATGGAAGCTTCTTATATCAATGTTTTGATATCAGAGGCTATTGTTTCATGACCGCTTTGTGAAGTAGTCTCTGGCCTTTATTGAAAACGGACGTATCATACAGGGTGTAAAAGACCTCATCACGAAGCCGTCAACCAAGCAATCTGTAGGTACATCAAACTAAGTAACTTTACGCAAAAATTATTGCTGGGAACTGGGAAACGACTTTTTTTTTGGGAGTAAAAAATCATGTTTTATGGTAGAACTCAATATAACGCACTCAAAACATTGTGCTGATGGATGGATTGAATAATGCGGGGGTCGTGAAGGTGTTTAAAGTAAAAATCTTACGTTAAAAACTTGTATTTAAAAAAAAAAAAAACAAAAGTTGGAACTTAGACCTCCAATATCTCCGTAACTAAAAGGTTCCCAGGTATGGTGTAGAACAAAAAAATGATCACAATGACGAGGAGAACAAGTGCCTTTCGGCTTCGTTAAGAGGTGTTTTACACCCTTTATTATGTAGGTTTCTTATATCAATGTTTTGATATCAGAGGCTATTGTTTCATGACCGCTTTTGAAGTAGTCTGGCCTTTATTGAAAACGGATGTATCATATTTATCTATCGAACTTTGTACAACCGATAGCAACGCTTTGTTCCCAATATTGGCGCATGTTTTGTTATTGTATTCGGTTCTTTGAGATTAGTTTTGGATTGAGAGATTTAGAAATGTGTCTGATAAAAAGTTATTTTAGATTTTGCATACTGTTTACCATTTCTTCTGGAAAACAATAGACGATAGAGTAAATTGCAGAGATCCATAATTTTATGGAACTGAAAACTTCACAATATGCATTGGGTATTAAATCTTGTTTTTTTTTGTGCTAGTTTATCTTAGATCAGTAGAATGATTATTCAGCATTTTTGAGCGTCAAAAATTAACAGAGACACCCACGAATACTGAAACGTCATTCAAAATTTAAGTAGCACTTATTTAACAGATACTCAAAAGTGACGTTTGGCCATACGAAATTTTAAGTTTAGAAGCTGCTCAAATGTTAAGCAGCCCTTAAATTTTGAGTGACGTTTCAGTATTCGGGGGACAGTCTCCCAAATCGCCCGCTTTTCGCCATTTTTATTAGCATACAAAAATCACTTTTTTCAAAACAAGATAATGACTAGGAAAGTAGGAGGTCCGTATTCTAGAAAAATACTCAATCATTAATCGATTTAATAAGATAAGTATGAAATTAAAAAATCATGTGATGACTTGGGCTTCGTTCTGAAACGCCAGTCCTAATCTTAATTCCTGCTGATATCAGTTTGATATTAAAATTAATACCTTCCTACCTACATTTCTCCAGGTGATAACCTCAAGATAAGCAAATGACTTTCGATACAAAGGTACTCATTAAGTATGGAAATAACATGAACAATCCGAACATTATTAAAGTAAACATTTAGCAACTTTTGAAATTTTCTCCTATTGTATAAAACACCATGTAACGTCGGGCGGGCGGGGTTATCCCGCCGAGGGGCTAATACGTCGTCTCAATTATTTAAAAACGAAACGACGTATCCCCTACGTAGCCTCTGAGGGCCCCTCCGGCGGAATATCGAAAATCAGCGAAAAATTAGCGCCATAATATGTGATGTTCACTGTGTTGCAGAAACTATCCCCATTAGTTTATAAAGGGTGTAAAACACCTCTTAACGAAGCCAAAAGGCACTTTTTCTCCTCGTCATTGCGATCATTTTTTTGTTCTACACCATACCTGGGAACCTTCTAGTTACGGAGATATTGATGGTCAAAGTTCCAACTTTTTGACAAGTTTTTTTTTTAAATACAAGTTTATAATGTAAAATTTTTACTTAAAACACCTCCACGACCCCCGCACTATTTAATCCATCCATCAGCACAATGTTTTGAGTGCTTTACATTGAGTTCTACCACAAAACATGACTTTTCACCCAAAAAAAAATTCCTTTCCCAGCAATAATTTGTAATAACTGTCAAAGATCTACAAATGACAGGCGGGAGCATTTAGCTTGGTTGCCATTAGGATCCTTTAGTGTACAGGGTGTAAAAGACCTCATCACGAAGCCGTCAACAAAGCATTCTGTACATCAAACTAACTAACTTTACGCAAAAATTATTGCTGAGAAATGACTTTTTTTTTGGGGTGAAAATCATGTTTTGTGGTAGAACTCATTGTAACCCACTCAAAATATTGTGCTGATGGATGGATTGAATATTACGGGGGTCGTGGAGGTGTTTATAGTAATAATCTTACATTCAAAACTTGTATTAAAAAAAAAAATACTTGTCAAAAAGTTGGAACTTTGACCCCCAATATCTCCGTAACTAGAAGGTTCCCAGGTATAGTGTAGAACAAAAAAATGATCGCAATGACGAAGAGAACAAGTGACTTTCGGCTTCGTTAAGAGGTGTTTTACACCCTTTATACTTAGGTATTGAATACCGAATTAGTAACTCAATAGGATGTAATAATTATGTTATCTAAAGGATTAATGTTTTTTAATCTAGATAATTACCCTAGGTGGTGGTATTAGTAAAATAGATCGCTCACCGGATGCGGTGAAATGATTAGATTGTGAGTACTTTGGAACACGGGTTTTGGTACAGAAGTCTTTTCTTTTATCTTCAGAATTTCTTGAAGGTGATTGATCTTGGTAGCAAGTGTACGTAATTCATGAACGGGTATTGCATAATATTAATTGTAATATCTGATAACCGTCCTTGACCAGGATTTGCAGTTTGGTATTAGGTACGATGAGGCTACTTACATAAGGACATAAATTCACGAATTTTCCTATGGGGGTAGACAGAAACTACCATCCATACAGGATGTAAACAACGTCACTTTACGTAAAAATAATTGCTGGGAAACGACTTTTTTTTGGTGAAAAATCATGTTTTGTGGTAGAACTCAATGTAATGCACTCAAAACATTGTGCTGATGGATGGATTGAATAGTATGGGAGTCGTAGTGGTGTTTAAAAAAAAAAGCTTGTCAAAAAGTTGGAACTTTGACCCCCAATATCTCCGTCACTAGAAGGTTCCCAGGTATGGTGTAGAACAAAAAAATGGTCGCAATGACGAGGAGAACAAGTGACTTTCGGCTTCGTTAAGAGGTGTTTTACAGTCTTTATAATCATGGGTTAGTAATTGGTGATTGCTTATAAAGTACAGTCGGCATTAGACATTGCAAAGCTTGGTTAACGCTTTACAATGTCTAATGCCGAGTACTTTATAAGCAATCATAATTAATTAATTATTGAGGTTTTAAAATGTTTTCTCTGCTGCTGAAACTCCCGGTACGATTTCTTAGAGAGAATTATCAAAAATAGTACACTAAGTTGAGGTGCATTCTGGTCTTCGCCAGAGAGATGACGGAAAATTTTACAAAAAAAACTTACTGATACTTCGGAGTTACGAATCGCTAATAAGTTCCAGAAGTAACTTTTAATGATGAACTTCTATGAATTACTTATTATTTCACTCTATCTAAGGCAGCCGTTTACTGCTCGAAAGAGATACCGTGGCCCCGGAACACAAAGGGCGATGAAGGAACATGGATGGGTTTTAGTCAGTAAAAGTCTGACACTCCCTCCTGCTCCGCCCAGAGCGGGAGAAGCCATTTGATGATTTCCCAAACGAAAAAAAAAGGAAGCCGTTTCATACGCGTATTTAAAACAACCACGACATTATAAAAAAAACGCTCAAGTAAAGTATAATATGATAATACTAAGCAATTATTGTGCTATACTTAGCGTTTTTATTAGTTTAATAAGAATTCTAATTGAGATATCATCCAAAATGCAAATAAGCGTCTAATTTAACAAGATTAAAACAAAAGATAAAAAGGCGCATATAAATTACTATTAAAATAATGAGAAGAAGCTACATTTCCATGGCAAGTTCTAGAACCAACAATAAAGACCCAATCTGCACGGGGGCCACGTGGTGGATGGGGCGTCCCAATCTATCTTACTTGTATGTCTATGCTTCTCACAGATTGGAGGCCTGTGTCCCAGCAGTGGGGAAATTATAGGCCGATTATGCAACCTACTTCGTTACTGCCTCGATGGTCTAGTGGTCGCAACCGCGATTACTAAGCATGAGATGCTGGGTTCGATTCCTGGGTCGGGCAAATTGTTATTGGGTTTTTCCATTAGGAATTTCTCAGTAGCAGGCACGGAGTCTAGAATCCAGACTCCAATAATGGAGATGATCGATGGCAATAGGCTCGCCCCCTATAACATGGGACTAAAACATAACTGGCGAAAGTGGGTTTACAATTAGGGACACCTCTGCCTAAATTGGTAAATTACTGGCTACACATTCTTTGGCATAAGTATAATAGATCTCTCCCATACGTTTCCATTCATTGTTATTTTCTGCTATTTATTTAAATCTAAATTACTACCTGATAATATTATTGTAGGTGCGTAGAGAATCTATTACTTAGTTTCTAGGTCTCTGATTTCGAGGTCCTTATCCTTATTCACATAACTTCACAATATAAACGCAGATAATGAAAAGGTTCAGAAGCTTCAAGATTACAATAGATTTGAACATTATGAGTGTTCCTCCCTCCACTTCGGCATATTTCAGTCCAAGTGAAAAATCTGATCCAGCAACCTTGGATTCTGGCATCGTTCATTTGCTCACCATCATCATCATCATCAGCCTATTAATGTTCTGCTTATGCTGGGACACAGGCCTGCTCTCTATGAGAGGGAATGGGCTATAATCCACCACGCGGGCCCAGTGCGGATTGGTAGATGTCACATGTCTTCGAATTTTTTGGTTCTAGGACAAGCCGGTTTCCTCACGATGTTTTCCTTCACCGTTTTGAGAGCAGTGGTGATGAAATAAATTACACAAAGTAATGCGCCTGTCTGGGTTCGAACCCACAATTTACTGTTCGTAAGTCGGGGCCGCCACCACTGGGCCACCGCTGCTCTAATGATCGATGATGAAATTAAATAAGAAGACCGTTCTTTCCTGTGTAATTTAGACGGTATCGTATGAATATGGAATGAAACAAAAAACACGGATGAAGTTAAAGACACTTCAACCGAGAACCAAAATACAACGAATCTTTTCTTATTTCGTTTCTGCGGCTTCCATCTCTGCAAAACCTCATCGTCATCCACAGGCCAAATTCATCCACTGCTAGCAAGACCCTCTCTGTCTTTGCTTGAGAGTCTCTCCTACCTATGATGGCAACAACGTAGTCTACCCATAAGTAAAATCTCACTTCCACATTATTGTACGAAGTGATCCCTCCACACCATTATCTCTGTATTACTCTTTGTAATTTACAAATGTAATACCAACCTTACGGTACTCCCCGCGGCCGTGCGTGTCGTGAATGCTAGAGAGGCGACCCGCTTCGTCTTCGTACCAAAGACAAGGCCTCAAGGTATACGGTACACCTCTGGTACACCTCTACTATTAGTTGATAACTTTCTAGTTAATTTGTTGGCACATCAGGATCTATGATACAAAGAAAATTCATTCAACTCTGACGAATTCCGTCCCTCCTCATGTCGTGGTGTCCATAGTACAGTATTGTCGGCGACGAGACCCTATCTCGACACCAGGGTGCAAGTAGTGGCCGTACGTAAAAATGTAAGCGCGAATTGTATAGTTGATTTTGTTTAAAACTTGTGATATTAACGTAAAGTTTAGTCTAGGTAAATTCTCATTAGAATCATGCTAAAATCTCATTAGTTTTATGTTAATTTAGCGTCAAATTAATGCTAGACTCCAATAAGACTGATTAGAAAGGAAAATTTTAAGTTAAAAATTGTAAGTCAATACTAATTACGTAACTTGAAAACATGATTT
This sequence comes from Xestia xanthographa, assembly GCA_905147715.2. Taxonomy (NCBI): domain Eukaryota; kingdom Metazoa; phylum Arthropoda; class Insecta; order Lepidoptera; family Noctuidae; genus Xestia; species Xestia xanthographa. The sequence continues at coordinate 7,495,627 of LR990664.1, read as the reverse complement.
TTTGTTTGATAAGATATAATGTTTAAATTAGTGTCAAAAGGTTGGTCTTAACTTAAAACCATTTTCTGTGAAAGAATTATGTAAATCGGTTCAGTAGTTTAGGAAATATAAGGAAAAATGTATAGTGAAAAATTCACACATTGCCAATTTAGCAGTTTATGTTCTAGGAAGTTTTTTATATGTTATATAAGGTGCAATATTATTGTTTTAGATTAAAGTAGACATAATAGGCTATGTAAAAAGGTATAATTTGTAAGGTTTATTTAATAAATAAATATAAATATGGGGTTCCAAAGGTCTCGGCTATAGCGAAAATAGACGCGAAATTAGAATAAAAAATCACGGTTCTCGTTACGGGCGGACAGGGCCGTATATTAATCGGGGTCGACGGCGAACGGTCGTCAGTCGCAGCCCAGCCACCGAGGAAGCAACAACTAGAAGAAAAAGGGGAACAAGCCGAAACCTAGGGAACTCCGAACATTGGGAAGAAAGAAAAATTGCGTTTTATTCTACGGTTCCTGCCTACCCCTCTCCTCCCCGAGGTCCAGCTCTACTAGGTCGCTAGTACCCGACCATACCCTACGCATTCAGGGGTGCGTGGAGACGTGCGCCACCAGCGAGTACTACAAGGAGCGCTCGTCTACTATTGTGGGAGATTGTCCCAGGTTGACTGGACCCCAGGGTCTGGCCATCCGAAACAGTTGGTCCTCCGATCCGGATCCCTGCAAGAAGACTTCGTTCAAGATGCCGGTAACTAGGAAGCAGAAGGATGCCTCCTCACGCCCCGAGTCCCGTCCTTCCGATAGGGACGCGACAGATGAAAGGACGGGGTCAGAAGGGGTCACATCAGCGTCCGCGTCATCGGGAACTACAGACACGAACACTTCTACGGGTACCACGACTACAGAGACTACCACAATGACTGAGAACACAGCTGCGACTGCGACCACGACTACAGCGGAGTCAAAGAAAAGTAAGGAAGACACCGCCCAGAAGGAGACGACCAATAAGATCCCAGAAGATGTCCCGGTTAAAGGGATTAGCGATTTAGACGTAACCTTGAAACCGACGGGGATCAGTAGTCGCGCCAGGTCTACGAAGACCACGAGTTCTTCAGCCAGAAGACGGGAGCTGGAAGCCAAGGAAGAATTGGCACGCCTGGAGCTGAAGCAAGCACAGGCTGCGGCAAACCTAGCTCGTGTTAGATTGGAATTGGCACAATGTGATGAAGAGGACTCCGTGGATGAAGACCAGGAAGACAGAACAGCACAGGTGCAGAACTGGATCGAGTCGTCTGCATTAGGCGAAGGCAGCAAAGAACAACCAGAGCTACGAGGCCAGCAGCCACCGGAATCCCAGAAAGTGAAGCCAGAAGAGAACTCCTCGACCAAAGGAGCTACAATCGAAATTCAAGCTTTAGCAACAGCATTTAAAGAAGCTTTCACCGCAAGAGGAGGACCAGTGGCACAGCCGAAGTACATTCACGAGTTACCCTACTTTGATGGCAACAGCAGCGAGTGGTTGGCCTTCAAAGTCGTCTATGAAGATACAGCACCAATGTTCAGCGAAATTCAAAACATGGCTCGACTAAGAAGAGCACTGAAGGCCAACGCAAGGGAAGCTATCAAAAGTCTGCTATACTCCGAAGCCTCTCCGTTAGAAGTGATGCAAGCCCTTAGAAGAAGATATGGAAGACCTGATGCGCTGGTGCTGGCTGAGCTGGATAAGGTCAAGGCACTACCGAAGATATCTGAAAATCCAAGGGACATATGTGTCTTCGCAAGTCAGATCAACAACAGCGTGGCATCAATCAAGGGGTTGAAGAAGCCTCAATACCTGCATTCACCTGAAATAGTGAAACAAATCATCGAGAAGATACCAACAATCCTCAAGTTCCGGTGGTACGACTTCACTGCGGCATCGGAAGAAGGCGAGTTCTCCGACCTGACATTGGTGTCCAAGTTCCTGAACATAGAAGCAGACAAGTGTGGAGCCTTTGCTACGTCCGAAGAGAAGAGCGGGTCCAGAAGAACCAATCGACAAGCAACGCACTCTACGAAAGAAAAGGATAACAAAGGAAGAAATTCAAGACAACAAGATAAAACTTGCCCTACATGTGAAGGTGAACACTTCCTCGTCGAGTGTCCGAAGTTCCAGAAGACGTCGGTGCAAGACCGCTGGGCAATAGTCAAGAAGAGTCACATCTGCTTCAAATGTCTACAAGGAAAACATCGCAAGGAGAGCTGCAGGAAGCCGCCGTGCAAGGAATGCAAAAGGTGGCATCATCACCTGCTGCATGTGGAGCCGGAAGACAGGACCTCAGGGGAAAAAACGGAAGCACCACCAGAAGTAGCAACCGTCGCGGCATCAGTGAATGCAGTCAACAACGCAAGGGCATACCTGAAGATAGTTCCTGTTGAAGTCTTCGGGTCGAAAGGATCAAAGAAGATATTAGCCCTCATGGATGAAGGGTCAACAGTGTCACTTCTGGACGAGAAGGTGGCACAAGAAGTCGGCGCTCAGGGAGACAATGAAGAACTGGTAATCGAGACAGTAGGGGGCAGGCTGATAAGAAAGAAGAACTCTCAGATGCTGGACCTCACAGTCAAAGGGGTTCATCAGGGCAGCAAGAAGATCCTGAGAAGAGTTCGCACAATCGACGAATTGAAGCTTGCGCCACAGTTCCTAGACAAGAAAAGAATAGAAGAATGTCAACATTTAAAGAAGATCGCCGACTCTCTATATTATAAAGGGGAGTCACCTCAGCTACTCATCGGTCAAGACAACTGGGAGCTGATCGTGACACAAGAAGTAAGAAGAGGGAAACCAGGGGAACCAGTAGCTTCAAGAACGGGGCTTGGATGGGTGCTCCACGGGTCAGACGTCGGAGGCGTGAAGATAGTACACTTTCTTAACACGTGTCTACATATCAACACGCCAGAAGAAGAAATGCATCAAGCCATCAAGGATCACTTCGCGATCGAAGCTCTTGGTGTACAGCCAAGAAGACCTACCACAGACTCGGAAGGAAGAGCACTCACCATCCTGGAGAAGACCTGCAAGAGATTAGAAGATGGACGATTTGAAGCTGGACTTCTGTGGAGAAACGAAGACGAACAGATGCCGGAGAGCTACACGTCTGCAAGAAATCGACTGACTAACATAGAGAAGAAGATCGACAAAGAGCCTCAGTTGAAAACAGAATACAACAAACAGATCCAGCATCTAATCGACAGCAAGTATGCAGAAGAAGCACCAATTGGACAAGAAGACTCCAAGAAGAAATGGTACCTCCCTCACTTCTCCGTGGTACATCCATTAAAGAAGAAAATAAGGATCGTCTTCGACGCTGCAGCTAAGTCAAAAGGAAGAAGTCTCAACGACGCTCTGCTACCAGGTCCAGATCTACTGCAGTCACTCTTCGGGGTACTATTGCGGTTTCGACAAGGTCCATTAGCAGTGGCAGCCGACATCAAAGAAATGTTCCTGCAAGTTCGCATCAGGCCGGAAGATAGAGATAGCCTGAGGTTCCTGTGGCGCGGGGATCGTCGCGACGTGCTACCAAAGGAGTATAGGATGACATCAGTTATCTTCGGCGCAACTTCATCTCCAAGCACAGCAATATACGTGAAGAACCGAAACGCAGCGGACTACAAAGAAGAATATCCAGAAGCCGCAAGGGCCATCGAGCTGAACCACTACATGGACGACTACCTGCATAGTTTCCACTCAGAAGAAGACTTCAAGAAAATAACAGCGCAAGTGGACTTCATACACAAGAAGGCGGGCTTCGAACTCAGGGGCTGGGCTGCGAATCGACCAAAGTTACTACAAGGCGTGAAGACTGAAACAACAGAGAAAACAGAAGTAAACCTTGGTGAAAAAGAAGAGAAGACACTGGGGCTACGCTGGTTCACAGAAAGGGACTCCATCGGCTTCAGGGCGAACTTACGAAACACGCCTGAAGAAATAGCAAACGGTTTCAAGATACCTACGAAGAGAGAAGTCACCAGCGCAGTTATGTCAACCTTCGATCCGCTGGGGCTAGCATCACCAGTCCTCGTCCAAGGCAAGAAGCTGCTGCAGAACATATGGCGAAGCGGCGTCGGCTGGGATGAAGAAATAGAAAATAAGGAGTATGAAGATTGGAAAACTTACCTGGAGAAGATGAAGCTGCTCCAAAACCTGCAGGTTCCGAGGTGTCTGGCGCCACATCGCACCGAGGGGGAGCTGCATACGTTCACAGATGCTAGTGAAGCAGCATATGCAGCGGCTGTATATTGGAGGACAGAAGATCAAGATGGAACTTACCACGTCAGCTTAGTGGCGGCGAAAGTAAGAGTCACTCCACTGAAGCCAGTATCGATCCCGAGACTCGAGCTGCAAGCGGCCCTCCTGGGAAGCAGACTGGCACATTCTGTAGAAGAAGAAATGGACCTGAAGATAGCAAAGAAGACGTTTTGGACAGACTCCAGCATAGTACTTTCCTGGATCAAGACTGACCCAAGAACCTTCAAGACGTTCGTGGCTCACCGCTTGGCAGAAATAGAAGATCTCACCAAACCACAGGAATGGAGATGGGTGCCCACGGCGCAGAACCCTGCAGACGATGCGACGCGAGACGTGCCAGAACACTTCAGCTGCAATCACCGATGGTACGCTGGACCAGACTTCCTGAGGAAAGAAGAAGCACACTGGCCTGCGGCAAGAACCTTCAAAAGGGAAGCTACAGGTGAAGAAAAGGCTATGGACGTCGTAGCAACATCAAGAACCACGCATCCAACACCAGATCCTGAACGGTTCTCTTCGTGGAAGAGACTCTGGCGAGCCACAGCGAGAGTACTGCAGTTCATACAACTCTGCAGAACAAGGGAAAAGGTCCACGCCAGCCGAGAAGATCCTGCTTGGAAGCTAATGAAAGGAAAAAAGAAGAAGATGGTTGAGAAGCAACATCGATCTTCAAAAACATCAGAAAGGAAGTACTTACCAATGGACGCAGACCTGCTTCAACGAGCTGAAACTCTACTGTTACAACGAAGTCAAGAGGGAAGCTTCAAAGAAGACATCAAGAGTCTACAGCAAGGAAAACAGATAGAAGCCAGCAGCAAGTTGAAGAAACTCGACATAATACTCGAAGAGGGTCTCCTGCGCATGAAGGGCAGAATCGACGCAATAGAAGGCGTGACCAGAGACTACAAGCGACCCATCGTGCTCGACAGCAAGGACACAACTACGCGACTCATCATGAAAGACTTTCACTGTCGCTTCAATCACGGAAATCACGCGACAGTAATGAACGAGTTGAGACAACGCTTCTGGGTACTAGGGCTGAGATCGGCGATCAAGGCAGTTCAACATCAATGTCAGTGGTGCAAGATGAAGAAAGGAAAACCACAAGAGCTACCGACGGGCAACTTACCTATTGAAAGGTTGATGCACGGAAATCCTCCTTTTACGTGCACTGGAGTCGATTATTTCGGCCCCATGGTCATCACAGTAGCAAGGCGTCAAGAGAAGAGATGGGGTGCCCTGTTCACATGCCTAACAACACGGGCTGTGCACATTGAGCTCACTCCTTCACTCTCCACCGACAGCATGATCATGGCGCTTCGACGATTCGCTGCAAGAAGAGGGATGCCGAAGACAATCTATAGTGACAACGGGACCAACTTCGTCGGTGCCAACAAAGAGCTGCAAGAGACATCAGACATCACGAATCAAGAGGCTCTCACCTTAGAAGCAGAGAAGATTGGCGTGCAGTGGAAGTTCATCCCTCCTGGTGCACCTAACATGGGCGGTGCATGGGAGCGTTTGGTGCGATCAATTAAAACCGCACTAGACGCCACACTCAACGAGAAGCATCCACGAGAGGAGGTACTCCATACCCTCCTGCTTGAGGCCGAGCACATAGTTAACTCTCGGCCTCTCACTCACCTCTCCGAGAATCTTGAAGAAGAAGCACTTACTCCAAACCACTTCCTCATTGGGCGGTCCTGCGGCGCAACGAGAGTCGGCAGCTTCCAAGACGACGAGCTCGTGGGCAGACACACCTGGAAGACTACGCAGCGACTTGCCGATCACTTTTGGCAACGTTGGCTGCGAGAATACCTGCCTACGCTACTGCCGAGGAAGACGAAGGGAAGAACCTGCGCCACAGACCTGCAAGTGGGGGACGTCGTGCTTATCGTCGACCACAGCCTACCGCGATGCACCTGGCCGCGCGGCAGAATCCTGCAGGTGTATCCAGGACCAGATGGGCGAACGAGAATCGTCGACGTCGGTACGCGAGGAGGCGTGCTACGAAGACCCAGTTCGAGAGTGGTGCTGTTGGTGCCGGGAGTGTCGCCGAGCCTGGAGGTTGGTGCGATGCACGAGGGGGAGACTGTCGGCGACGAGACCCTATCTCGACACCAGGGTGCAAGTAGTGGCCGTACGTAAAAATGTAAGCGCGAATTGTATAGTTGATTTTGTTTAAAACTTGTGATATTAACGTAAAGTTTAGTCTAGGTAAATTCTCATTAGAATCATGCTAAAATCTCATTAGTTTTATGTTAATTTAGCGTCAAATTAATGCTAGACTCCAATAAGACTGATTAGAAAGGAAAATTTTAAGTTAAAAATTGTAAGTCAATACTAATTACGTAACTTGAAAACATGATTTTTTGTTTGATAAGATATAATGTTTAAATTAGTGTCAAAAGGTTGGTCTTAACTTAAAACCATTTTCTGTGAAAGAATTATGTAAATCGGTTCAGTAGTTTAGGAAATATAAGGAAAAATGTATAGTGAAAAATTCACACATTGCCAATTTAGCAGTTTATGTTCTAGGAAGTTTTTTATATGTTATATAAGGTGCAATATTATTGTTTTAGATTAAAGTAGACATAATAGGCTATGTAAAAAGGTATAATTTGTAAGGTTTATTTAATAAATAAATATAAATATGGGGTTCCAAAGGTCTCGGCTATAGCGAAAATAGACGCGAAATTAGAATAAAAAATCACGGTTCTCGTTACGGGCGGACAGGGCCGTATATTAATCGGGGTCGACGGCGAACGGTCGTCAGTCGCAGCCCAGCCACCGAGGAAGCAACAACTAGAAGAAAAAGGGGAACAAGCCGAAACCTAGGGAACTCCGAACATTGGGAAGAAAGAAAAATTGCGTTTTATTCTACGGTTCCTGCCTACCCCTCTCCTCCCCGAGGTCCAGCTCTACTAGGTCGCTAGTACCCGACCATACCCTACGCATTCAGGGGTGCGTGGAGACGTGCGCCACCAGCGAGTACTACAAGGAGCGCTCGTCTACTATTGTGGGAGATTGTCCCAGGTTGACTGGACCCCAGGGTCTGGCCATCCGAAACAAGTATTGTGTGGTCTTTTCAAATAACTGGGGGCCCGTAGATGATCACGTTAATTGCGGCGTCAGTGATGGTTTATAATGTCCAGCAATTGGTCCATAGTCTGTTCGGGAGTACTGCATTCCCACTGAGTGTCACAAGGATTTTCAAAACCCCATTTTGTCAATTTGAGACCCAAGTAGGCATTAACAGATAAAAGGTGTAAAACACCTCTTAACGAAGCCGAGAGGTACTTGTGTGTTCTCCTCGTCATTGTGATACTTTTTTTGTTCAACACCATACCTGGGAACCTTATAGTTACGGAGATATTGGGGGTCAAAGTTCCAACTTTTTGACAAGTTAAATACAAATTTTAAATGTAAGATTTTTACTGTAAATACCTCCACGACCCCTGTACTATTCAATCCATCCATCAGCACAATGTTTTGAGTGTGTTACATTGAGTTTACCACAAAACATGATTTTTCACCCCAAAAAAAAAGTCGTTTCCCAGCAATAAATATTTTTTGCGTAAAGTTACTTAGTATGATGTACAGAATGCTTGGTTGACGGCTTCGTGATGAGGTCTTTAACACCCTGTATACGATTATCAATCTACAACGCAGTTCTTAGCTGATTGGTATCGTCCAAAAATACTTAACGTAATATTTAAAATGTTGTTTTAATTGCAGCTAACTGGCTGTCTAATTTGATTGTCTCTTGACCTCGTTTTTGTTTATCATTTGTAATTAATTCATTATTATGTAACTTTTGATGCTAGGCCATACCACATCTTACTTTTTACCGCCACATTTACGCCTAAATATAAGTTTTGATGATTCTTGTTTTCAAACATCTATTCTGGCAATAAAACAAACCACGAAATTGTTGTGACATTTTATTGTCAACTATTTTTGTTCATTTAGAGAAGATTACCTGGAGACCAGTTTTTTAGTATATAACTTGTTTTATGTGTGATCGATAAACGAAACCAGAGAAAAAACATGTACAATACATCCTACTAATATTTTGTGAGTATGGATATATGGATGTTTGTTACTCGACTTTCACGCAAAAACTACTGAATGGATTTGGATAAAATTTTGCACACAAATAGTTTATAACCTGAATTAACATATAGGATACTAATTATCCCGGTAGTAAGATTCCATATGGGACAATTATCAAATTTCACGCGGGTGAAGCCGCTGGCAGATGCTAGTGATTTATATCTTGGTGTAAACGCGCGAGATATTAATGGTCTTCTTCTAGAAACTTCTTCTAGATTGTTGATCTCGCAACCGCATACAATATAATATCCAGATCAAGTACACTTAACACAATGTTATGTCATCTAATATTACAGCGTTGTTTTTAATAACTAGCATTTGTTTCAAAACTTAACGCTATTATGAATCATGCAATTTTATATTGCGTCAGATGAAGGAAAAGATTTATTCAGATTCCAGACCAGCACATCAATCTGTCAAAAGTCTTTAATATATTTTTAACTTTATAGCCAAAGTATTAGGTTCAAGGTTGATTGGGAAAATGTAAAGGTTTCGGGGAGCTTATAGTGCTGGCATAGATATAATAAAGAAGGAGATATGCCCGCTAGACGAAAATGTATCGGGACCCTGTGTCTCGACTTTGCCCCTACCACACGGCAACTACTACACATGCAGTTCAGTAAAAGCAATAGATACGCAGTCGCGCAATTCCGTGATCAACAAAGTTTTGGTTTATGCTTCGGTTTTTACAAAAAGTCACTCAACAACACGGCATTGCTATAAGTTGTCACGATCGCGGTCGAAAGCACACTAGTTCGCGGAGACGGCCATTTGCTTATGACATGGCCTGTAGATCATGTCGCGCGGACACGCCCCCGTGTCATTTTTCCTGTTTTTTATTTTTATGAGTGCTGGCGTCTGTGCATTTCCAAATGCGCCCAATCATTTTGGAAGCAGACCTTGGCTTCGATGGGACCATATTTTCATAAGTGACGATATTGACGCTTGTTACGCTGGTTAGCTTCGGTATTGTCGCCTTGAGAGCCTGAGAGGTGCAATGCTTTCTCTTCTCTCTAATGAGAGCTAGTTCTTCGTTTATTCTTCTCTTGTTTGTCCCTGCCTTCACTTATACACCCGTATCAATACGTATACACAAGTCCAAGTGATTACTTGAGTAAAAATCATTATTTATGATACTATTTTTATCCTGTAGTTTAGTAATTGCTTGAAGTCATAAGTTAGAATTCTTAGCTTTGCTTTTTTTTTACGGTTCTTAGTTCTCTATTACCTAAAAATGTTTGCTTACGTAATTACTTAAGCTCAGATACGGGTGTTATAGTTGGTGCCAGTTAACAAAGGAATAGAGGTCATTAACACCTACCTACCAAGTTTTTTATCATAAAGCGATAACGACACTTACTAGTTACCTAAATCGACCAATAAGCGATACTTTGCTACATCGCTTTAGTATCATAATACCAGTCGGCTAGACATACAGGGGTTGAGAATCTTGTGTTGTTCCAATTCGAATTTATTATTATTTTTTGCTACAAAACTAATTTTATGCTTATACATTTACGTGTGACATAAATGCCCCCGCACCGTGACCTTAATGTGCTGCACACCTGACGCGATGACCTCGTAAAACGAAAACGGCATAAGATCAGAATTATAATTTTTTGTGATGAGATAGTTTTTGTGATGTCATAATTATATTTAGATAGGTACTTATGGTTTTTCCGTCATGGGTGTCGTTTTCATGGTTTTCGGGGTCGTTGATTACGAAAATGAGCTCAAAATGAAAATCCAAGATGGCGTCCAAGATTTCTTTGGTTTTTCCGTCATGGATGTCGTTTTCATGGTTTTCAGGGTCGTTGATTACGAAAATGAGCTCAAAATGAAAATCCAAGATGGCGTCCAAGATTTCTTTGGTTTTTCCGTCATGGATGTCGTTTTCATGGTTTTCGGGGTCATTGATTACGAAAATGAGCTCAAAATGAAAATCCAAGATGGCGTCCAAGATTTTTTTGGTTTATCCGTCATGGATGTCGTTTTCATGGTTTTCGGGGTCGTTGATTACGAAAATGAGCTCAAAATGAAAATCCAAGATGGCGTCCAAGATTTTTTTGGTTTTTCCGTCATGGATGTCGTTTTCATGGTTTTCGGGGTCGTTGATTACGAAAATGAGCTCAAAATGAAAATCCAACATGGCGTCCAAGATTTTTTTGGTTTTTCCGTCATGGATGTCGTTTTCATGGTTTTCAGGGTCGTTGATTACGAAAATGAGCTTAAAATGAAAATCCAAGATGGCGTCCAAGATTTTTTTGGTTTTTCCGTCATGGATGTCGTTTTCATGGTTTTCGGGGTCATTGATTACGAAAATGAGCTCAAAATGAAAATCCAAGATGGCGTCCAAGATTTTTTTGGTTTTTCCGTCATGGATGTCGTTTTGATGGTTTTCGGGGTCGTTGATTACGAAAATGAACTCAAAATGAAAATCCAAGATGGCGTCCAAGATTTTTTTGGTATTTCCGTCATGGGTGTCGTTTTCATGGTTTTAGGGGTCCCTGAATATGAAAATGAGGTCCAAACGAAAATCCTAAATGACGCCGAGGAAAATTTTTGGGTTTTTAATCATGGGTGTCGTTTTCATGATTTTCAGGGTCGTTGATAACGAAATGAGGTTAAAATTAAAAACCAAGATGGTGCCGAGAAAAAAATTCGGTTTTTCCGTTATGGCCGTCGTTTTCGTGGTTAAAGGATAAAGAAAATGAGGTCAATAATTATTTATTTCAATTAGGTCATTCAAAGGTACTTTTGAATGACGAATAGTGAAATGGATTCAATGATTTACCGTGCCTTTGGTTAAATCTGATTTCAACAAATCATTTTCATTTTCATTATCAACGACCCCGAAAACCATGAAAACGACACTCATGACTGAAAAACCAAAAAAAAACACCTTCAAGTAATAATAATAATAATAATCATTTTATTGTCAGGCGACTAAGGCCCATAGATAAAATACACAAAATAATAATTAACAACAATAATAAACTAATACATATTGCAGAACCAAGAGAATTAAACTATTGAACACGAAGAGACGGCGTCATGTTGCGCTGCGTGGTGTCGCGTAGCCTTCCGCGGAATCGCCGATACATGACACCCTTCGGCCAAAACTCTTCCTTGAGGAAGGTCTCAATATGATGAGTCGGAACTCGCATCACGAACGACTTAAAATTCGTGTTGTGGCTCGACTCTAACTTCTCGACCCTCAAGGTCCAGCTGGTCTTCGCTCGGACATACTCCACGATCTCCTCAACCTTCGTGGTGTGATGTAGCCGGGACACATGAGCTGCGTCGTTGGTAGCGCGGTTCCGCACTGGTTCCGACTAGGAGGCTTCTTCCTCTTCTTCCTCTCCACCTTCACGAAGCCATCCTCGTCACACGTGGCCGTTGCTGGGCCATGCTGTTTCGAATCCCTGTTGGCAGGTTCGCAGCAGCTCTTATTTCCCCCCTTCTTGTGCGTGGCGACAATAGCAGCATAGGCACGTTTAGGGGTCGACGTACCTACACACGTCACTGCCTCGACCGGCACCGAGTCAGCAACTTCGGCGGCGCGCGTTGCAACACGTGCGATAGCAGCGGGTGACGCAGTTGAGCTCGCCGACTTAAAACTGCCGACGCTAGCGTTTCTCGCTCCGCAACGTGTGATAGGCGTGATGTTATGTTTACTCTACAGAGTAAACCTCAGTGGCCATTAAGTCGCGCAAGAGTCCAATCGTGCAAGTGTCCATTCGCGCAAGATTCCTTTCGCGCATAAGTCCATTCGCGCAAAAGTTCGTTCGCGCAAAAGTCCATGTGCGCATGTCTTTTCGCGCAAGTGGGTGCGCGCAACGAGTGTTCTTTGCGCAAATGTCTTTCGCGCATAAGTCTCAGATCCTAATTTTAAGATGTATAATAATATATTTACTTTATTAAAATTGTCTCAGTAAGTTAAAATAGTGTTAAAAACGAAAATAAAGTATTTAAATCAATTAATTTCGTAGGGTACGTTTGCTCGATTTCTCTTTTTTTTTGTGTTGTGCACTGTGATATGTATGTGGGACACTGTGGATGTATTATGAGACTCAAGCGATATCAGTTTTGCGACAGGTTTGTACGGATGGAGCGACAGTATCGCTAATATTTAGATATCGGGATGAAAGTCGGAGCAATGACCTCTATTCCGATGTTAACTGGCACCAACTATAGTCTTAACTCTTTGTGATGTGGGTTTTATTCATTTTTTTCAATTCTAATTTTTTTGTTATTCACGGTTAAGCCTTAGTCACACGTTTCTCTGTTTTACGTTCTTTCAGCTGATTTCATACTAGCTGAAATTATTATAAAACACTGTTTTCCCCGTTTTTGCAACATTGTTCATTGATGCTCCGCTCCTATTGGTCGTAGCGTGATGTTATATTATAGCCTATAGCATTCCTCGATAAAAGGGCTATCCAACACTAAAATATTTTTTCTATTCGAACCACTAATTCCTGAGATTAGCGCGTTCAACCAAACAAACTCTTCAGCTTCATAATATTAGTATGGATTTACCAGTAAACTCTCACAAAAACATTTTTCCGACTCAATAGGTTTCCACAAACGCACAAGAAAATGCTTATTTATGTATATTTATAAGCAAGATCCATAGAGCATCAATGAATAATTTGACTGCCGTTATAGACATACACGCCCACTTTGCCGGCGATTTCGTACATTGACCTCAGACGAGCACATGCTATGAAGAACGAAGGGATATTTGCACATTTTATTTGTTTATGAGTACAAAGACTTGGTGGCTTTAGTATTTACGCATTAGGAATGCTTTAAAGCGCAATAAACTTCTTTGTTTGTAGTTCTACAAAGGAGCTCGTGACTAAATAAGAACAGCCGCTCCTCGGGTCGATATTCAGGTTAAGCCACGCATGCCTAGGTTGGTCTGTGCCAGGGTGACCTGACCACCCATTACATACCGAGTTTCCTCCTGCTGACAATTGTAGATCTTTGACAGTCTGTACAAGAAGTCAGAAGCCAAAAAGTCTAACAACCAGTCTTACCAAGGGGTATCGTATTACCCAGTACTAACTGGGTTGTGGAGGTCAGATAGGCAGTCGCTCCTTGTAAAATACTGGTATTCAGCTGCATCCGGTAAGACGGGAAGCCGACCCGAACATAGTTGGAAAAGGCTAGGCTAGGCATAATAATGATGTAGTTTTTCAATCTAGTTTCCACAAATTGGACTTCCTTTCTACAATGTATCGAGGACATTTCCCCACATAAATACATAATTTATCATTACATAACACAATTTAAAATGATACGGAAAACTACGCCCTTGACACTCGGGATATCAGAATAATAGAACGGATCAAATGACAACACATGCGTGTCAAAATCAGTCAAGTAGTTTATGAGCTATGAGGGGACGTCCGGAAACACACAGATACACACATGTAGAGAATAATTCCGTCTTTTACGACCTTCGAACATACGCGTTCACCACCGAAATTATGTGGAACAGGGGCCCTACTCTCTAACGTCCGTCCGTCTGTCCATCTCTATCCGTCTCTCTCACTCGCACTCATCTGCAGACGTGCGCGAGAGAGACGGATGGACGGACGGACGTCAGAGAGTAGGGCCTCTGGAACGTATACTTTGCACTCAATCGTGACTAATTATGCTCTGTTCTCAAGACAATTATACTTACGACTACGCACAAAAAATGTAATTATACGCACAAAAATGATCATTACTTATAAACTTGCGCGGTATTTTATATCACCTGCTTGTTCTTATACCCATATGAGGATATTTTGGGATGTTCTTGCCGTCCTTAACCCGTCAAGAGATTGACTACAATCCGCCATCTTCACGTAAGCTCAAAAATACATATCGTTTCGAGATTTATATCGCCTGTTTATACTTTCATACATGATACCGTAAACGTCATTTGTCGATTTAATTAGTAATGTAATGAGACATGAAGAAGTGATTGCAATCACACGCCACGACGCGCGCCACCCACCACATGACCACAAAGACGGACTTGATGTGAGTAAGTATCTTTAATTAAAAATTGTATTTAAAAAAAAAACTTGTCAAAAAGTTGGAATTTGACCCTCAATATCTCCGTAACTAGACGGTTCCCAGGTACCTATGGTATAAAACAAAAAAATGATAGTAATGACGAGGAGAACAAACGTGCCTTTAGGCTTCGTTAAGAGGTGTTTTACAGTCTCTATTAATTAGTAATGAGACATGAAGATGTCATTTTGAAATCACACGCCATGACGCCACCCACCACAAAGACGGACTTGATGTCTTTGACTTTCTTTACCAGTCAACCAATGGTGGTTAAGAGATAAGATGGCAGATGCTCTGTCAAAGAGAAAAAAAATAATAAAAAAATACCTTGGATGTAATTTGTATAAAAATAAATAATAAAAAATATAATTAAATATGTACAGGTACACAAGCAGGTAAAGTAGGTACCCTATATTGGCAAGGTTAATATGAATGTCGTCGAGAATCCATGCGAAACTTCTGACAATCAGGTAAATGCCTCGGTTGAGTCCAATTACTGTGAACTTGAGCTTTGTTGTTTGAGAAAGAATTTTTCAATATTACGTTTACGGTTGTGTTAATTTACACTGATTTAAAAACTGATCAAGAAAACTCAAAACATTCCCACGAAAAGACCATGATTGTCTCTTCAGTTATTATATAAATATGTTATTATTTTAAAATTACAGTCAGCCTATACAGCCCAATGTAATCGCTTAAGTTATTGAAATAAAAAAAATAAATAAAAAAAATACGGACCCCCGAGTACAAACTGTTTTTTTATATCCCATAACTCTAGGGTATAATTGAGACCATATCAAAGAATCAACATATAATCACATGGCATATCAATTATGTTTCAATCATCCTTTTTTTTTCATTATTCATACAAAATAATTCGGCAAAGTCACGATTATTAACGTTAAACACCCTTACGTGAAATATGACAACGTCGCATTTTCTTTTCTTAGCTTTAAATATGAATGATTGATTTGAATTAAAATGAATTACTCGTATTTATCAATTAGATACATATTATTTTACTTTGCTATTTATTTTACTGCGAAGTTTGGGAACCTCGCAAAAGTAAAGATTCGTCATACTGGTCACAATTTTTGACCTAATTTAATTATGATCGATGATATCTCCGTAACTATGCATTTTTGGACCACCTATTCTAGGAGTTTTAGTATTATTTTTACCTACAGAATATAACCCTAGAGTTATGGGATATCAAAAAGAACTGGTTTTATATGAGTTTTTGCCAATAGGCATGACGACGCCGACGGTATCAAAAAATTGCAAATCTATTTAGTCCGTCAGTTAAGAGTATTGGAAAATAATGGACACATATTTTTTGTTTTTGTAAATCAATGAATATTGACAGAGATAAAACGCATCAAAATTCGGGAGTGGGGGCTCGTGACGTCAGAACTAGCTAAAAATGATACTAAGGCGTGACGTATTGAGAATTTTAAAAGCGTCTTATCTTCGTCAATTTTGGTTTACGAAATAAAAGAAAAAATATGTGTCCAATATTTTTTGGAAATCCATCTGACGGACTAATTAGATTTTTTTTGTCGTCTCGCCTATTGGCAACGGAACCCTAAAAAAGAACAATAAATTTTTAAAATAATGAAGCAAAGTACTGCTTTCAGCGGTGGCATTGGTACTGGTTGCCTACACAAAACAAAAAAATAATAAAGTCGTCTTGCGTGTGTTACAGTTGGCCTCGTGATTTAAATTAACAGAATAAGTGATACTTAATTTTGTCGTAATCTTAAATTATAATGTTTCCCACAATTTCACGGAAACCATAAAAAAATTGTATGAAATAACAACACTATTTACTTGTATAGGCTGGTGTACGCAACTGTACGTTCGAAGCGCGTAGTTTGCATACTTTACATGACCATTTACTTAGACAAGTAATAGGGTATATGCATTTTTTTTTTATCACTAAACAAAGCATAATAACATCAGAAATAGCAAAGTAAAATTATTTTTTTAATATCTATAAAAAAATACTAAGTTATAATCATTTAAAACTGCTGATTAGTCAGAGAGATCCGATAAAGCGGATGACGTCATTCTCTGCATCGACGTACAAAATCCATACTAAATTCCGTTAATCTAGAAAGAGATAGAAACAAAAGTTTAAATGGTATAACTTTTGTGTTGTTTGGCCGATTTATGTCTTGTTTTCGCTTTTTGTCATTATGTTTATAGTACTGTAGCTATCTAAGTAAATAAAAAAATTGGTTGCCTGTAAAGTCGGTATACGGACGAAAGTTTTACGTGACAACGACTTTGAGTGGTAAAATAAACTTTTTATGTCTGTCTCTCTCGCTCTTAGGCGGGCTCTCACTCGCTCTCATTGTGAGCGCATAACGTGAGCGGGAGCGTAACGCTGTTTCTTGAAGTGTCACCCGGCAAACCAATTTATAAGACGTTGTCACGTCAAAAAAAAGAAAATACATGCATATTCCCTATTCTGCAATATTGATACATAATTTGTCGAAAAAAAAGAAAGACGATGTCATCATAATCAATAATCATTTTTCTGCCGTTATCCCAACTTATTTGGGGTAGACGAAACCCGCGCGGCATATCATTTCTTCAATACTACTACTACATCAGCCCATAACGTGAACTTCTGGACATAAGCCTCTCCCATGATGGGAGGAATTTGCCGTAATCTCCACGCTTGGCAGGCGGATTGGAGATCGCAGTGATGAAAGACTAACAGAAAACGCTGCTGCCCATTCTCTGGTCTACGGAGGCGCAAGGTGTTCTGCCTCAGACATTAGTCGCGTTATACGACACCCGTGAGTGTAATGGGTTGGTTCTATTCTACTCTGCCGAATACCACACGGCCATTTCTTCAATACTTTTCTATTACTAGTCATCTCATCAGACACCTCCTTTCTTGTCCTATCATCAAAAAGGACGACGTGTGAATCACAAAACTCACAAAGGATGTGTTTCCGTGTAAAACAAAGATATAAATTAAACAATATATTTCCTTTACAAACTGTTTTGTTAACTTACATTTGTTTACGTTGTTCATTTAGTCCTTGGCACGTAGGTTTGTACGATAAATGATTGCGTCAAAAAAGGTTTTGTTTAAAAAACAAGATTTTCTTTTTTCATTGTTCTTCATCTCAATGGGGAGACAAAGGCAAAGATAATCTAAGATTTTAGAGTATTTATAATTTTCCTTATTTATATTTATTTTACAACATTCTGTACCTAGTATGAATTTAAGTTAAATCATCACGCATCTTGTTAGTAATTAATCTAAATTAGTTTTATACCTGTAAGTCTTGGGGGGGCCTGGTGACCCGTAACACAGGTATTGTATACCTATTTCGGGCACCAGTCTCTCACAAATATTTTCCCTGGGTATTAGATTTATTAATTTCTGTTCACTGTAACGTTTGTGATGAGAAAATAAACACATTATTATTATTATTAAGATGGCGCCACCATAGCTGGTCTCAGTTTGACCAATGTGGTTAAGCTATTTTGAAATATAAAATGACATCACCACATTTTCAACCAATGACGATGTTGGGAACCAGCTATGCTAACTGCTAACGCCATTAGTTCCACAGTTTCCTTCCCCAATGATCTCTGGTTTCCAGTGCCTCTGAAAAAGCAAATTAAAAAAAAAACTGGGGTGACCTTTATCGTGTGGTTAGTGCCTAACCTGGTGTTTATGCCGCCCATGTGCCGCTGACTTGGCTTTACATGCCGTCGAGAAATACCTCTCAGGCATGCTGGATTCCTCACGATGTTTTCCTTCACCGAAGCAAAGTGATAATAGGGAAGATGCATGATTCTCACTCTAAACAAAGCGTATTAACATCAGAAATAGCCAAGTGAAATTATTTTTTAAATATCTATTAAAAATACTAAGTTCAACGAATGACGTCATTCTCTGCATCGACGCGACGTACAAAATCCATACTAAATTCCATTTATCTAGAAAGAGATAGAAACAAAAGTTTAAATGGTTATAACTTTTGTGTTATTTGGCCGATTTATGTCTTGTTTTCGCTTTTTGTCATTATTTTTATAGTACTTTAACATTCCGTATCGAAATAAACAAAAGAAAATTTATGCATCTTCCCTATTGTACAATACGCACATGAATCCAAAAAAGCAGTGGTGCGTGTCTTTAGTTCGAAATTGAGACTTAATACAGTCCGACAGTCCACAGCACTAGGCTATCCTGCTGCTACTGCTGGGATGATGATATCGTAAGAGTAAAATATACATTCTTACAGAAGACGCCTATGCCTTCAGAAGCAGAGAAAGAACATCTGATCTTATTCTACGAGATAGAAGCTATACTTAGATACCCGCAATTACAGACACAATAAAAATAAAAATGCACCGCGCCCGATCGGGTACGGCTGGGGACATAAGGGTTAATAAATATTTTCTTAATGTTACAATGAGGGATTTTCTTTTTAGCTCTTCCCTAGTCGCTGGATAGATGGCGCTAGGAGTAAGTAAGATAATGCAAGGAACGGAACCTAAAAAAACTGATTTTAACAAAGCGCGAGAAATGTTGGTTATATTCGGAAGGTTAAGCAAATGAAACTGTCAGTCAACGAGAGTATGTGACGTGACACAATGTTTTTTTTTTCAAGCGTTTTGGCTTTGGCATAGTAAGTTCAACGCCATCTATAGAGTTCTTGGAAACTAAGTCTCTCATTACCTGTTGTATCATATATTAATTGTAACATATTTTCGTAATGTTACAATTACCTGTGGTAGAGGAGCTCGTGGCTAAATAATAACAGCCGCTCGGGTCGATCGTTAGGTTAAGCCGTGCTTGCCTAGGTTGGTCTGTGGATGGGTGACCGCCCATTACATACCTAGTTTCCTCCGTGCCTCGGAAAGCACGTTAAGCCGTTGGTCCTGGCTGTCATTTGTAGATCTTTGACAGTCGTTAGGTAGTCAGAGGCCCAAAAGGTCTGACAAGCAGTCTTACCAAAGAGTATCGTATTACCCGGTACTAACTGGGTTGTGGAGGTCAGATAGGCAGTCGCTCCATGTAAAATACTGGTATTCAGCTGCATCCGGTAAAACTGGAAGCCGACCCCAACATAGTTGGGAAAAGGCTAGGCAGATGATGATGTTACAATTACCTGTTGTCAACTAGGTAACACCTGGAATTAGTACTTAATTAACTAATCGTGGAGGATATGCTCAAGGGTACGCAAACTGTCGGGTCCAAAGACCGATACATTGTTATCAAGCTGACGATAAGAACTTATGTAAATGACAGTCTTATTAACTGCAAATGATATTAATTAATTGATCAAAGTCCGGTGATAATCTAGATAATATATTTAATCCATGTAAAGCTGCAATATTTTTCGTAGATCTTTGACAGTACTTGTGGGACAACCAGTCTTACCAAAGAGCCTCTCCGAAAGGAAACAATGGCGCTCCCTGGTCAGCTAGCACTCTGTAACGCAGAGTCTAGCTGACCAATCCTGCGCGACTGCTGAGCATCAGGTCCTGCGTTCGATTCCAGGGTTGAGCAAAGTTTTATTGGGTTATTCTATCAGGAATTTCTCAGTAGCAGCCACGGAGTCTGGATTTGTGGCCGGTTGATGCCAATAGGCTGGCTCCTATTACATAGCACTTAAAACATAACTAGCGAAATGTCGGGTGTACTATTCGATATTCGGTACACCGACATTTAGACATGATGTTATGTTATTTATACAGTGGCGTAGCTTGGCGGGGGTGGTGGGGGCCACTGCCCCAGGCGGCATACGAAAGGGGGCGACAGAAAGCGCCAATGTATTAATATGGAAAATAAAAAAAATACTTACCATAGAAAACGATATAAATGTTGATATACAGGGTGATTGGTAGTTGGGTACATATGGACCTTCAAATGGGTGATACTAGACCTTATTTGCTAAAATTTTGACACCGATAACTCAGGGTCCAAACTGGGTGGTTTTTGAGAAATCGAATTTTCAAAGTGTTTTTGACACTTTATCACCTCTCCACCATAAAGTGTTGATTGTGAGTAATCTACGCCGTTCAGGATGTTAAACTGATACTTAGACCCCAAGTTAGCGGGGTTAATAAAAACAATATTAATATTAATTTAGTAAATTGATCCCGCGGGATCGAAATGAGCGGGATCAATTTACTAAAGAGCCGGCGGAGCGGATATTTCCGGTCGGCCCCAAGCTGCGAAAACTCACGCTACGCCCCTGTATTTATAATTAGGTTATAATTTTATTACACCATTCAAAGATCATAAACAAAGACTGATTGCTCATGAAACGCAGCGTATGTTATGTAAAAGTTGCAAAAAAACAATACATAAGTGTAACGATTACATAATGCACCAGTTGTTTAGTGTACAGTAGCAAATGCAGTAATACGCATTGTTGTTTTATTTTTATTATCAATGTAAAAATGGTCCGTAAGTATAAGAGTTTAAATAATAATAAATAATAATAAAATAGTTTATTCAACAACAAAAAATTCAGATACATATAAAACAATACAAATGTTGTAAAAACCGTACAATAATTTATATAACCCTGTCTCTTAAACTAGGATCACCTGTATTTTAAGAGACAGACAAATGTAGAAACAGTCGTAGGAATGTGGTCAGATCAGGTCAGATTCAGAAGATTGCGGGTAAGACCCTAGGGTTAAGACAAAGCGACATTTCACAGGTCACCAGTTCACCACCTACTTGTTAAGGTTTTAGTCACACCAGTTTGACTACGGATCAGCGGTAGTCACATCACACCAGTGTGACTATAGATAAATAAAATGAACCGTAGTCACACTGGTGTGGCAATTTGGTGTGACTATGGATCGGTCACGGATGTGTGAAGGGCTGAAGGGTGATATTGAAAGAAAGGCGGTGTCTGATGTGATGACGAGTAATAGAAGTATGGGAGAAGAAGACATGCTGCGTAGATCCCATATTAATAGAATAAAGGAAAGAGAATGTTGATTTGATTTTCTATGATGGAAAACTCGTTTTCTGTTAGTCTTTCATCACTGCGATCTCCAATCCGCCTGCCAAGCGTGGAGATTACGGCAAATTCCTCCCATCATGGGAGAGGCTTATGTCCAGCAGTGGACGTTATGGGCTGTTGTTGTTGTTGTTTGTTGATGGAAAACTCAAATCTTTTAGATTTTCTATAGCTATCAAAAAACGTTAATCCCATTGAATGTATAGTGCACTAGTTGAGACTCATACAGTTAAGGAAACGTGACACAAAATGTAGGACGAAGGTTGACGGATCCGTTGCGGGACTGTTCGAAAGAGATACCGTGGCCCCGGAACACAAAGGGCAATGAAGGAACATGGATGGGTTTTAGTCAGTAAAAGTCTGACACTCCCTTCTGCTCCGCCCAGAGCGGGAAGAGTCATTTGATTTCCCATCCGAAATTTAAAAAAAAAAGGTTGACGGATCCCATTGATGATGATAAAAGTCTTGAAAACGTTTAATTAGAATCCGTAGACCTAACTTCGAATGTTTATTTAAGACTAGAAAATAATAAATGATAATCAGAATAATATTATTAATTAAGCCCAAGATATCAATGCGATGACCTATCGAGTTATTTTCCCGCCTCCGTAAACCTAACTCACGTTTCTGAATGACGTCGTCGTTAAGATAAGGGACACATGATCCTACAAATATCAGAATATCAGTAGCCATCGCATTGAGCTGCGGATTATTTTGATTACGATTATTAAAATCGTGGATTAAAGGATTCGGGAGCTATTCGGGTTACTTATTGACGCAAATGTGAGTATACCGACATGATTGTAAAGCGAAATAATGTAGATTATAGTTGGTGCCAGTTAAGATGAGAATAGAGGTCATTGCCCTTTCCCTAATCTCTTCGTACGAACCAAAACAAATAAACCATGAATCGTTTTTCGTTACAAAAAATGTTGAAGATCACGATAGATGACGATTCCAGACTTGACTTATTTTTGGTTTTCAAAGTTAAGAAGTTTAATAAATGTAGGTGGGTCAATGACCGCTATTCTAATCTTAACTGGCACCAACTATAATAATCATCTACTCACTACTGGTATTATACCAAAATCTCTTACACAAAGCCTCAACACTCTACAGATGTCTAATCACACACTTTACATGCTTGGCTGGCTTTTTGTAAAAGCCACCATTCTCAACACCTGTCGAATCACCCGAAAGTTTCTGACTTCATCCACACTATCATCCACTTTCTCAATTTATAGTTTGTTTTTAGAGAGCCAAAGGAAAACGAAACTCGAGCCGGTCGAAAAAAGACAATTCGAATCCGGGACTTGCTCCTTCATGCTAGATTCTCTACGATCTCTAAAGATAAATACTCGACATCTTGCAGTACCTACCCTGTGTAAAACAAGCAACCGTAATCCCGGGCGCTTCGATGTGGTTTTGTTTATTGCCTTGAATAAACGTAGGTACCTCACTTCAGTGAAAAGAACTGTGTTTGTGATATAGAACTACCCTGCTACTATTCTCCACAGGTTCTTCCAAAAAAATTAAAATCAAAGGGGGGTCCTCTATTACGATGGTACGGAACCCTTCATGCGCGAGTCCGACTCGCACTTGGCCGGTTTTCATCCATTCTTCCCTGTCAGCTCATGGCTAGCCACGTTATCATTTAAGTACTCCTTTTTCTTTCAAATCAACTCCCACAGAATCCGTCTTGCCTTAGGTGTTCTTTTCTTCTCTGTCTCCAACCATCAATATTTATAAAGGGTGTTAAAAACCTCTTAGCGAAGCCGAAAGGCACTTGTTCTCCTTATCATTGCGATCATTTTTTTGTTCTACACCATACCTGGGAACCTTCTAGTTACGGAGATATTGAGGGTCAACGTTCCAACTTTTTGACAAGTTATTTTTTAAATACAAGTTTTTTATGTAAGATTTTTACTTTAAACACCTCCACGACCCCCGTACTATTCAATCCATCCATCAGCACAATGTTTTGAGTGCGTTAGAGTTCTACCACAAAACATGATTTTTCACCCCAAAAAAAAAGTCGTTTCCCAGCAATAATTTTTGCGTAAAGTTAATGTACAGAATGCTTAGTTGACGGCTTCGTGATGAGGTCTTTTACACCTTGTATGTACTACATCCGTCCTTATCACATGTAAGGTAAACCAATGTAAACTAGTAAATTCACAAAACAATATTGAACCATAAAGCACGGTTTTTCCTTATTGATCTAATCCACATTCTATAAATAAATTCGGTGCTCGGAGCATCTGTCAACACGCCATCGCCAGGTGCATCATGCAATAAGACATCACACATCTACTGTAAGTTAATATGCAATCCGTATCAAAATTCAGCAGTTTAAAAATGCCTTATCTTTCAGACAAATTTGTGTTGCCAACATTTATTTTTATAACATGCAATAAAACCAATAATCACGTTTTGACAAATCACGCGTTTCTTATCCAGTTCAATGTGGAAATAAACACATATCTCGATAAAGTTATTAAGCAGGTGCAAGTTCAAAAGTTATCGACGGCAAGTCACGTAACTGCCGGACAAGGTCGGGTCGCGGTCGTAACCTTAGTTAGAGAACTTACATAGAGACCGGCTGAGCTTATGTCAATCGTAGATGCGGTGTTTACCGACTCACTGTACTGAAACCGGCTAAAGTTACGACAATTAATTTATCATGCGGATGAAAAGTATTTAGCAAAAAGGTCATATTCGCTAGGAAGGAATTAAACACTATGATGAGTTAAAAGAGAAGTATGAAATAAAAAGTCGTATGTATTATCACCATCATCATCATCAGCCTATTAATGTTCCCACTGCTGGGACACAGGCCTCCTCTCTATGAGAGGGAATGTATTATACCGACCACAATTAATGTTCTTATGTTATCCAAAAAGCATGATCAGCCTACATCGTTCCCACTGCTGGGATATACGCCCCTTCTCTGTGAGAGGGAGTGGGTTTTAATACACCACATGGATCCAATGCAGATAGTGTATGTCACACGACTTTGATTTTTTTTTTGGTCCTTGGAGCCGGATACCTATGAACGTTAACCACAATTCTATTGACTATTGACAAAATGTGGGATTTCCAAACCGTACGATATTTTAGTATGTATATTGTCATCACTCAGTCTTTCTATGTTTGTCCTATAAGGTCGCAACTATTCAGTATGCTTCATAAAACTCTCATCAAGGCTTGAAAACAGGTGACTGTTGTTCTAATTTTTCCTCCTTGCGTTTCCTCTGTGTATCAATTACTTCGAGGTTAGCAGATAATGAGTATGTTTCTTATTGAAGAAGGATAATGTTTTGAGGTTTGCATGGATCGGAAATAAAATGAGGAAATAATAGTTCTCAGTAAAATAACACACGGAAATCGGGAAATGATTCACATTACAAACAGGTTTTTTTTAGGAATTTTGACGTAATCCATAGTTACCTACGGAGTATCGTGTAACCGAGTAACTGGGTTGTGGAGGTCAGACAGGTAGCCGTTTCATGTCATCATCATTAGCCTATTAATGTTCCTACTGCTGGGACACAGGTCACACAGGCCTCCTCTCTATGAGAGGGAATGGGCTATAATCCACCACGCGGGCCCAGTGCGGATTAGTAGATGTCACATGTCTTCGAATTTTTTGTTCTGGACTTGCTAGTTTCCTAACGATGTTTTCCTTCACCGTTTTGAAAGCAGCGGTGATGAAATAAATTACACAAAATGTGCCTGCTTGAGTTCGAACCCACGATTACTGTTCGTAAGTCGGGGCTGACACCACTGGGCCACCGCTGCTCCTCCTGTTTCATGTAAAATACTGGAATTCAGCCAATAGTTCCATGAAGATTGTACTATCATTAAAAAAAAGATACAAGCGTAGTTGCTATTTCTCTATGGCTTGAGCGATTTCTTGCTTTTATATTTTTATTTACATCTTGCCAAATGTACACGAAAACATCGGGAAGAGTGCTAAAAAGAGTTTCTTGTCCCTTTCGTTTACTCACTTATTTTAAGCAAACGCCCTAATTAAAAAAAATGGGTTTATACTATTTTTGGCGTTTTCCTAATTACCTTTCAAAGAACGCCTGCTTACTTACGTAAACCAAAAGGCAGTAACCTAAGTAATAATGTTATGAGAAAAAATATAATTCTCTTGTGTACGGCTCTCACGTCTGTCAGATTTTAGCAGGATTTTAACAATATTCTCACGAGGTGACATCATTTTTGTCACGAGTTAAAATCAAACAGTCTGAGAAACACGTGTTTTATAACGTGGAATTAAACCTAAGAGGACAAGAGCTTTCAATTGACATTTGAAATTGGATTCCACAGAGCATACCTACCTAGTAGGTACCCAGCAGCCAATAGCTTCCTCATAAAAATTCTTATTAAAAGACAGCTGACTCATAGCTGCGCGAGATACGAAACAAGCTGATAACCTTTATAATCTGCCACTAACAGATGACCGAATACTAATACCTTTAAAAAGAAGTAGATAACAAAAGTATGGCAACAACAAGTAGCTTCAATGTTGTCAATGTTCATTCATTCATTGGATCGAGTGCCTCTTTAAAATGGCCGCTTTATATTCCAAATTTAAACACAAAGGAGGCGGGCGCGGTGGCGTGACTCTCGCCGGCCAACCGGCGCGCAGCGCCCGGCGCCCGCGCGGCTAGTGCGTCGACCTCTCCCCTGCGATACGATTAAACAATCGAATCATTATCGATACTGTATGAAGACGCTTTGTATTCGATTATTCGAGCCTTTAAACACCTTATCTGTTCATCCGATAACGTAATAAATGACATATTTGCTCTCTTGATGTTGACAATGGAATACCTACCTTTCCGGTTAGTGCATCAAGTGTATCCATGACTTAATGAATACAGCTGGACATTTTAATTAAGTTCAGTTTAACCTACAGTTACTGTAGTTGGTAAATTTGTCTATTATTGGGTCTCTACTCCCTTGGACAAGCAAGGGCCCAGGCCCACGTCCCTACAAAATTCCTTTTAAGTACTTAATTAAAAATTATCAAAGTCGTCTGGTGTTTGACATTAATTAATCCATGACAACATTGACTTTTAAAACTAAATCTATTTCGTCATAGCCACAACCTATTGTTAAGTAAAGTCTATAATTATAATTATTGGTTCTTAAACCGTCATATTATATACACATGCGTCCTTATCTAGCTCACACGTGTACATTTAACTCGTCTATACGTTTATTTATACACGCGATAAATAATTTTGTTGCCCGAACACCTGATCTTTTATTTATAAATATAAATTTTCCCCCATTTCTTGTGTCGTATCTCACAAGCAACATAGCGATGTTTTTGCTAAACCAATATTGGCAGTTACGACACTTCGTCTGTGTTACTTTTTTCCGTGACATTGAAAACTGTGTGATGTAATCAATACGAGTTTTGTCTAAATTGTTTCATCACATTTATTTCACACTGTTGATTGTTCTTCTAACTTTGCATATCTTAGACTTCAAAGCCGCAATCCGCAACACGATGTGTTAATTCGACAATTTGCAATTATTACTCAGCACTACGTACAACAGTCAAGGACAGGTCGATAACCCATAGCGTACGGCTATAGTGACACGTTTCTCTTCTTTATTTTTAGTCGCATGGCTTAATAACTTACTTATTGCTTATAGTGCGGCATGGCTCTGCGTGAATGACAGTGCGCTGTTTTTGAACATTTTTGTGAAATGACATAGTAATAACAATATGGCGTCATTACATTAGTTTCGATTGTGAAGAACCAAACTGCACCATACAGTCGTATGTAATCGCCAAACATAACATAACATCATGCTTGAAATCCCCGAGGGTTATGCGGCCACATTTCTTCAGTTATGTTTAAATCCCATGTAATAGGGGGCGAGCCTAATGCCATCAACTGGGCACAAATCCAGACTTCGTGGTTGCTACTGAGAAATTCCTGATGGAAAAACCCAATAACAATTTGCCTGACCCGAGAGTCGAACCCAACGAGGCAGACAATGGCTAAAATCAAATGTAAACCAATACACTATTACTTTACACATCAGTACTAAAAATCTTATCTCTTGATATCACACATTTACACGAAAGATACTATTATGGTGTGATTTTGACTAAATCTTGAATTGTCATGTTTCAAGATTATCAATCTATGTCAGTGTCAGAACATTTTAATTTATTATCAAAACGTGGCTTGCGAATATTAGGGCGTAACGTCTGAAGTTGCGAACTTTTCAATGTGGTTCGTTACATTACAATATACACTGTTTGTTCAACTGCTCAGCGTATACAAACTCATTTAGTTACTAGGACACTCAATGGGTACGTCTACTGTATTATTACGATATTTGGGTTGTGTATTCATTTACTTAAATGATCGAATACAAAACTTACTACTCGTAAAGTTATAACTTGTGTTAGGTTTCCGGATTTTACTAGTCAATTTCCTGTTTTCAGAAAGAATTTTGTTTAAAATGTAAAACATTAAATGCTTTGTATTTTATTATGTAAACTGGTAACATTGATTCCGTAAGAATGGCAATATTTCTATCATTTGGATTTGTTAAATATTATACATTAAATATTATACCCCCCAACGGCGGGATTCTTGGTCAGGAGCTGGTGCCCGAGCGGGCAGGTAGGGCATTCTGGTGCTGAAGGTCGAAGACAATTGACAATTATTAAGATAGTCTATTGCCGATTTGTTATTGCTGTGCAAGTGTGTAATGTAACAAAATTGTAAAGTCGTTGGAGTTTTCCTTCAAGTGCTGCCGCCCTTTTTGGTATAGTTCATACTTGATACAATGTTAGTAGAGACTGATTTACATCATCATCTGCTTAGCCTTTTCCCAACTATGTTGGTATCCACCTTCCAGTCTAACCGGATGCAGCTGAATACCAGTATTTTACATGGAGCGACTGCCTATCTGACCTCCACAACCTAATTAGTATTGGGTAATATGATAACTAAGACTGATTTACATAAGTCATTATTCCAGTTTCAGCTGGACGTGGTTGTTTTCTGAATGATATAAGATAAGTATTAGGTATTTGTTTTATACAAATGACTCATTAATTAGTAATTTATGAGAGTTGAATTGAATATCTTT
Organism: Xestia xanthographa; assembly: GCA_905147715.2. Lineage (NCBI taxonomy): Eukaryota > Metazoa > Arthropoda > Insecta > Lepidoptera > Noctuidae > Xestia > Xestia xanthographa. Next base: position 7,466,999 of record LR990664.1, on the reverse strand, counting down.
GAAACATCGTATCTGGTATTTCCATAAAATATAAACACTAAGAATTCATAGGCATAAATGAAATCGTAAATGACTTTCTGATTGCCAAATTTTTAACATCAGGTGATTCTAAACATAACCGGTTTTCTTACAACGTAAAAAAACGTAACTTTACGAATAAATTACTTAGAAAGATTCTGTTGTGCTCAAACCAAACATAATTTAGACTAAGGCTATTGCTATCTTTTTCTCTCTAATAAAACGAGAAAGAGACGGACGTAATTTAGAGCTGTCAAATTTTGTTGGAACTAATATTTCCATACAAATGAAGGGTGCACGTAAAAACATGTCGACTAAAAACACGGTGAAGCGCAAGGCATAGACTAGTTTGACATCTCTAACTTAGTTCATAGCTATAGCCGTCCTTTTCTCGTACTGCCTTTTAGTAAAAGATAGCAATAGCCTAAATTAAGTTTAGTTTGTGCACAACAGAATCGACACCAATGTTTTTTTTATTGTATCATCTTCTGCGCGAGACTCAAGCGAAGCGCAGCATGTCTTATTTTCCATACTTCTCTTTTGCTTGTCACATCATCACTCTGCTTTCTAGCCATATCGGATTACGGTAATGGAAAATAACTACCCATTGTACTAGTAGAGAGTTCCTTACACTACAAACGTGTTTTCTCATAAATCATATATTTTATAGGCGCATTTGGCATGGTATAAGCTGCAATCCTATTGGCAATGCTGCGTTTGTGTAACGCCAACTGTCAAATTAGGTAATGTTAGGTCAGTGCTTAGTCGAGTGGAAGAACTCGAGTGTACAGCTGATTTTCATGACTTAAACATTAAATAATTATAACAATCTTTATTGACAAGTGATTGTTGCCCTGACTCTTGTACTAGGACTTCCTGTATCACAAGAGCTACGATCACAAGAGCCAGACTAAATATTACCAGGTATATTTATTTGGTGTAGGTGTGAGCTAACTTTGCGTTTTTTTTAAAGCTTTTTCCATTGAGTTTTTTTTCTTATTTACTCTTGAAATATGCGAAGAAATAATACAGAAAACAATTCTACTCATTTCCTATAAATTCTAAAATTAAATAAAGGTTCACCTCAGTTTATAACTTTAAACAATCAGGAATTGTGTTAAATACTGATGGAATTTCTACATAAACATCATCATCATCATCTGCCTAGCCTTTTCCCAACTATGTTGGGGTCGGCTTCCAATCTAACCGGATGCAGCTGAAAACCAGTATTTTACATGGAGCGACTGCCTATCTGACCTCCACAACCCAGTTAGTACCGGGTAATACGATACCCCTTGGTAAGACTGGTTGTCAGACTTTTTGGGCCCCTGACTACCTAACGACTGTCAAAGATCTACAAATGACAGCCGGGACCAACGGCTTAACGTGCTTTCCGAGGCACGGAGGAAACTCGGTATGTAATGGGTGTTCACCCATCCACAGACCAACCTAGGCAAGCACGGCTTAACCTAACGATCGACCCGAGCGGCTGTTATTATTTAGCCACGAGCTCCTCCAGCTCGAGCTGAATTTCTACATAAACAAAACATTGATAAATTAATCTGATCAATAACTTCAATCGTTGTGTAGTGCATGCGAATGTATCCTAGATGATGATTCACCCAAATATTCGATCCGATTAATTAATCTCATAATTTTATTTCAGTTATTTTGGCGCGCAATCGCATTAGAATTGTGCCAACTTTACAAAATTAAAATGACAATTTGAGTGTTGCCATACACATTTCTGTGTTGCCAGTGTAAAGACGGAGCAGAAGTAAAAAAAAAATGTTTCTTATTCAATCCAAATAAACGTCTTTATTCTATAAACTAAACCACTTTTTCATTTGTTTCCAGGAATCATGGCAGGAACCCAAAGCCAAAGACTCGGGCGCAGTGATCAACATCCTAGATATCGGTCGCCAGAACTTCGCCAATGGCGGCGTGGTCTCCCGGTACCTGTGCGACCTGGCACAATGCTGTAACCTGTTCAGTTATGACTACAAAGATGTTGTTCCTAATGTAAGTTTTTTTTTACACATGCGAGTAATGAATGGTAACACAGATTATTTTCTCGCCAATGTATTAGGAATGTTCCACAGAGTTGGTGCCAGTTAAGATGAGAATAGCGGTCATTGACCCACCTACATTTATTAAACTTCTTAACTTTGAAAACCAAAAATATACGTACTATACTATAACAGCCCATAACGTCCACTGCTGGACATAAGCCTCTCCTATGATAGGAGGAATTTGCCGTAATCTCCACGCTTGACAGGCGGATTGGAGATCGCAGTGATGAAAGACTAAAGGAAAACGCTGCTGCCCGTTCTCTGGTCTACGGAGGCGCAAGGTGTTTAGCCTCAGACATTACTCGCCTTATACGACACCCGTGAGTGTAATGGGTTGGTTCTATTCTACTCTGCCGGATACCACACGGCCACGACAAAAATATACGTAAGCCTGTTGAAGGCTTGAATCGTCATATATCGTGATATTCAACGTTTTTTGTAATGAAAAACGTTACATGGTTTATTTGTTTTGTTTCGTACGAATAGATATTAGGGAAAGGGCAATGGCCGCTATTCTAATCTTAACTGGCACCAACTGTATCAAATAAGTTCCAAATAGATCTGTAAATCTTCCGAGGTGAGTTTTTGGCCTAAAGAATTAAATTTCGTACCGTAGATACCTTCATCATCATGCATGATATCATTCCGGAATCCCCTACTGCTGGGTATAGGCCTCGCCTTTCTTCTGTCACACTTCCCGGTTCTGTGCGTCCCTGATCCAGGTGTTAATTCTGCTTTTTTTGAACCTGCTGACTGCTTCTCCAAAGCAGCTCAACTGCACTTCTATTTATTAGGTTCTCTTTTATCTCATTCCTTCTCTGTATTAGATTACTTATTCTTTTATTGCAAACAAAATTGAAAGATATACACACAAAATTACAATATGTAGCTTATGTACAACGGCGAGCTTAACCCAGAATAAAGGGTATTTAACTCTATATGAGAAAAAATCTAAAAATATATTATTGAGATAGCCTAGGCAAAAAGCAGTCGGAAAACGTTAGTTTTAGTTCATAAAATAGCAAACTAAATTTTAAAATTCAATTTAAAGGTTTCAGCTTTTTTAATCTGTTTCATCATAACACCGTTATAGTAGTCGCCATATTATTACGTCATACGGCTATGTAAACTTAGAAGTGTCAACTGTAAATTTCAAATATCTCTGCATTTGTTTACACAGCCAAATGACGTCATGACCACAAAACAATATGGCGTCCACTGCGTTCAGCGTTTTTGTCAAATTACGCGCGAAATGTGAAAATGCAAAATTTAATTGCATTTTTATGGCACTTAACGATTGAATAAAAATTTTGTGATTTTTTTGTGGTTCATTAGCTTTATAGAATCTAATTGAGACACTTTTTAAAAATGGGTGTAATACCGTATTGGGTTTTCTTACAGCAAACCTTACTTCTGTACTCTGCCTTGCAGTAAGACAATAACTGCAGTTTTACAATCACCATTGTTTTTCTTCCCTCTTCCAAATAAACAAAGGATCAGGACAAAAACACAACAATAATCAACTATAACGCTATTCTACTCTCGCATCGTGCCCGCAGAAACACATAGCTGAGACCATAGTAATGCCATAAATACTAAACTTATTTCAAATAATTTTCAGGTGGTAAAAGACGAGAGCGTTCAACACGCCATAGAGGAAGCCACACAAGAAGAGCTGAGGAAAGCCAAAGAGAACGGTCAGACGGGGGCAGAGTATACCAGTATAAGGCAGAGGGTGGAGGCGCGCGCCTTGAAGGTCGTCCAGGATGTCAGCTCGGCCATGTCCAATAATGTGCTCAAGTGAGTTAATTACATGTTTGTTTTGGTGTGTAGTTGTGGAGCACTGTAACATTGAAAAGTCAGAGAGCTTCAACTTAATTTTTGTAAAAATAGATTATCTAGTTATTAAAGTTTCTAGTATCGACAAGATGGGAAGCCTGACTACTTCAATATTGTGTTATTGTTTTGTGTTGTTAGGCATTGGATAGATTTGCACATGTTTAAAATTCTTAAAATGGACTTTATGCCTATGATTATAAAGTCCATTTTATGAATTTAAACTTTTTAACGTGATGCATATTATGATTCTGCTAAAGCGGCCATTTTATGCCCGCTGTTACCTAAAGCAAGCAGAATATGCCAAATAAAATGTGTATACCAACATACAGAGTGTAAAAAAACCTCTTAAAGAAGCCGAATGGCACTTGTTCTCCCCGTCATTGCGATCATTTTTTTGTTCTACACCATACCTGGGAACTTTCTAGTTACGGAGATATTGGGGGTCAAAGTTCCAACTTTTTGACAAGTTTTCTTTTTAATACAAGTTTTTAATGTAAGATTTTTACCTCAACGACCTCCGTACTATTGAATCCATCCATCAGCACAATGTTTTGAGTGCGTTTCATTGAATTCTACCACAAAACAAGATTTTTCACCCCAAAAAAAATCGTTTCCCAGCAATCATTTTTGCGTACTTAAGGGGCCGGGGAGCATGAATTTGTCCATACAAACGTAATACCAAAATCATTTTCAGTTTGAGCATATTTCCACCTTAATATGCTGTTATTCGGAACAAGATGGTAATTACCTAGGTTTCTACATTTTTTTTTTTCAAAATACTTACCAAAAGCGAAATGCAAACAAATTGAATATCTCACATTTTTACAGTTTAAATACGATGTTTTCATCTCATCTGTTCTATATTAAAAACGGTAGTATTTGTAATATTGTTCAAATCGAAACATGTGTTATATTGTTAAGTTAAATAATATAAAAAAAATAATGGAAAAGCATTGAGTTTTCATTCATCATTTTTGGTATTACGGCACGCATTCAAATTAATCACAAATGTTCATCGGAAGTCGTGCTATCGCATCAAGCATTGAGCTGGGGCGGGGCGCGGGGCGCGGGACAGAACATTTGGATGTGTTGAGTATACTTAGTGACAAAAATGTAGGTGAATGTGTGCGTGCGCACCTCGCCACCCGGCCGGGCCGGGCAATTCGTTTGTCAATTTTAGACGATTACTTGATTGCATTGTGCGTGCGTATTTGTTAGCCAATTGTATCGTAATATTTCTGACACTTCTTGACCTATGCTACGGATTTGGATTTAGATTTGCCTTGTGATTTGGAATCGAGTAACCTACCTAGGTACCTACTTAATTACGACTTTTGTTTTGTTTACGGACTTATTTGCTTACGATTTGGTTAAATTTAGGTTACAAAACAGGTACCTACATAAACATAATTATATAAAGGTTAGCGACAAGCCTAGACGCAAACTCTAACCATGTTCCTGTAATACTAACGATTGGCACCACGGTCTTAAACACTGAAAGAAACCCCAAATTGTACAACAAGCACACAGATTGGAGTTCATTTCGCGAATGTGTGGAAGACGGAATTAACCTTAAAATACCATTGAAAACTGAGTCGGATATCGATGTTGCTGCAAGAAATCTCACCTCGGTAATCCAAGAAAGTTGTTGGAAGTCAACTCCAGAAGCCAAAGAACGATCACCTCAAAATATATACTCGGAAACCATACGGTCAAAAATTATGGAAAAAAGAAGACTGCGGCGTATATGGCACACAAGTAGGCACCCAAATGACAAAGCGGCACTAAACAAAGCTATTAAAGAACTAAAAACCCTTATAACTGAAGCAGATGATGCCGCTTTAGATACGTACTTGGAAGGGCTCACAGCTACCAAAGCGACTGACTATTCATTATGGAGAGCCTGTAGAAACCTGGATCGACCCTTGCACCACAAACCACCGCTTCGGAACCCAAATGGAACCTGGTATAGATCTGATCAAGACAAAGCTGATGCATTTGCGAACCATCTCAGCAATGTATTTAAGCCTAATAACCCGAGACCAAACGCGGATGAATCTGATATCGACATTGTCCTCAACCAAGATTTTCAACTAGATCTACCCTTAAAGTTAGTAACGCCTAAGGAGATATGTAAAAATATAAACTCAATGGACAACAACAAAGCCCCAGGTTATGATCTTATCGACAAAAAAGTCCTTAAAGAATTACCTCGCAAAGGAATTGTGTACCTCACCATACTTTTTAATGCCATTCAACGAGTAGGCTACTTCCCAGATATATGGAAGGTATCACAAGTAATAATGATCCATAAACCCGGTAAACCGATGCATGATGTCACCTCATACAGACCTATCAGTCTCCTACCGATTATGTCTAAGCTCTATGAAAAGTCCCTACTACATAGAATGTTACATGTTCTCAATGAGAAGTCCATAGTGCCAGACCACCAATTCGGATTCCGAAAAGAACATGCCACCATAGAACAAGTCCATAGAGTGTGCAGGACTATCAGAAAATCCTTCGAGAGAAAAGAGTACTGCTCAGCTGCTTTCCTTGACATACAACAGGCGTTTGACAGAGTTTGGCACAAAGGCTTGCTTGTCAAAATAAAATCCTTGCTACCTCATACATTCTATGGTGTACTAAAATCCTACATTACAAACAGAATATTTCAAGTGAGAGAAAATCAATCCACCTCGGGTTTCCACGAAATATCCGCAGGAGTACCACAGGGCTCGGTCCTCGGACCCGTGCTGTACACCCTGTTTACTTCTGATCTGCCACAGAGCTCTGAGATCACAACTGCTACCTTCGCGGATGACACTGCCTTACTTGCTTCACACAAATGTCCAACGCAAGCATCCCGCATATTGCAAACCAGCCTAAATGAGACTGAAGAATGGCTAGCTAAATGGAGAATTGCCGCCAGCGTATCCAAGTCTGTGCACATCACATTTACTCTCTGCAAGAAAGATTGTGACCCAGTCACTCTAAATGGCAGTCAACTCCCACACCGCGAGTCTGTGAAGTATTTGGGCATGCATCTTGACCGCAGGCTCACATGGAGGAAACATGTCGAAACAAAAAGAGAAGAAATGAACTTGAAATACAGAGGTCTCTTCTGGCTTCTAGGAAGAAACTCAAAACTAGCAATAGACAACAAACTCCTCTTGTACAAGACTATACTAAAGCCAATCTGGACATACGGGATCCAACTTTGGGGATCAGCCAGTGCCTCCAACATAATGAAAGTGCAAAGGGCACAAAACTATATACTTAAACAAATATCTAACGCACCATGGTTTATCAAGACAACAGAGATCCATGAAATTCTAAATATACCTTTGGTTAACGAGGAGATAAAGTCGCATGGCGACAACTACAAATCTCGACTGCTGAAGCATCCAAATAACCTTGCGGGGCAGCTAACCATCCCAGAAAGCATCCGTCGATTGAAAAAGCGACGGGACATTTTCGACCAGAATAGTCAATGAGAAGAATGACTTAAGAAAGATAGGGCAGACTCTACAGAGAGTCTCCTAACATGCCATCTGAACCATCTCATCTGCTCATAGTCTGAAAGACTGATCGCAAGATTCAAATATAAAAAAAAAAAAAAAAAAAAATATAAAGGTTAGCAACATGGAGTCCAAACGTTGGGATGTATCTCACAGTAAGTATCTACCTACCTTTTTGTTTTCATCATTTTTTTTAAACTCAGACCAAGAAAATGCCTGCCTATCTACACATATTTTTTCTCGTTCATAATCGAAATTACATTACACTGGGTTAGTACATACTGAATTAGATGTGTTTAGGATTCAAATGTCCGACTAATAGGTTTCATTCATAATCATAACATAAGGGTACCTACCTACCTGCCGGGGTTGCGGGACTGTTCGAAAGAGATACCGTGGCCCCGGAACACAAAGGGCGATGAAGGAACATGGATGGGTTTTAGTCAGTAAAAGTCTGACACTCCCTCCTGCTCCGCCCAGAGCGGGAGGAGTTATTTGATGATTTCCCATCCAAAAAAAAAAAAAAAAGGGTACCTACCTACCGACTAAATAAATATTATGTTTTATTTTACAAGCTTTGATATAGTTTCACGTGTCCCGATGTTTGTCTGTAATCTGTAAGTACCTAATCAAATCTTGCAAGTAAAATTTGATCCACTTCCCGATTACCGATTGAGCTGAAATTTTGCACGCATATGTAGGTACAAACCGGTCACATTATCTCGAGACCTCGCTAGAATGAGAACCTCCCGCAATTTTAATCATATCATTATAATAATATTACCTACATTAAATTAATTAACACAATATTTGTTTTGTTGGAAATCTTATTGTTTATAATAATATCCTACTAGAGGATACTTGTTTTGCGCACCATATCAGAGCGCCGACGCGACGTGACGTCATCGACGCCAGGTCTCGAGATAATGTGACCGGGTTGTATATCGCGTGACAATGCTATAGGTGGCCATAGGAATTCTGTAATGTAACGACGTAACCCCATCGAGTTTGAACTTGTTTGATTCGTCGTGACGAGTACTTTGTCTTTAGGTTATATCCAGGGTCTGATGATGGAGCTAGAAGCTGTCTATGGGAACTCCGTTATAAAACGACATAACCCCATCGAGTTTGGGCTCGTATGATTTGTCTTGACGAGTACTTTGGTGCTAGGTAGTATCCAGGGTCTGATAATGGAGCTGGAAGGTGGCCATTGGAAGTCCGTAATAAAACGACATAATCCCGTTGAGTTTGGGTTCGTATGATTTGTCTTGACGAGTACTTTGGTGCTAGGTGGTATCCAGGGTCTGATAATGGAGCTGGAAGGTGGCCATTGGAGCTCCGTAATAAAACGACGCAACCGCTTCGAGTTTGGGCTCGTTTGATTCGTCTAGATGAGTACCTACTACCTACCTTCTATCTACCTACTACCTACCCACTACCTACCTACTACCTACCTACTACCTACCTACTACCTACCTACTACCTACCTACTACCTACCACCTACCTACCACATGCCTACCACCTGCCTACCACCTGCCTACCACCTGTCTATCACCTGCCTACCACCTGTCTTCCACCTGCCTACCACCTGCCTACCACCTGCCTACCAACTGCCTACCACCTGCCTACCACCTGCCTACCACCTGCCTACCACATGCCTACCACATGCCTACCACCTGCCTACCACCTGCCTACCTCCTGCCTACCACCTGCCTACCACCTGCCTACTACCTGCCTACTACCTACCTACTTTTAGGTTCTAGGATACTTATGCCGGTTTCTTCACGATGTTTTCCTTCACCGTTTTACACCGAACCTACGACTTAGGCGCGGGCAGTATTATAAGTAAGACTAGTATTTGCGTGGGTGCGCGAGCTGCGCGCAGCTCGCGTGTTGTCGTGTTCTTGAGAAGTATAACTTACCATCATAAAATTTGAGAATCCATAGGAATCCTTAAAATAATTGGAAAATCCGTTACAACTACCCCTAAATCAGTATGAAAACCCTTAAGAACCCCTAAAACATTCTAAAACCTAATTCAAAAAAAAAAGTAAAAAAAAAAGAATTCATTAGAAACGTTAAAAGCTGAGTTACGCTTCACCCACTCAACCTTCGTTACGCTAAGGAGGTCGCCGGCTCGCTTCGCTCGCCACCTCCCCCCTTGGCTCCACTCGGTCTCGCAGGTTCGCTCCACTCAGGACCTACCTACCACCAGACAGGTTTCGGCGCCTACTATAATATTTGTTCAAACACCCAATGGCTATCTCTGACCGTTACGAAGTTATAGCCTTTTTATTTTTAGGGGAGGTTGGGGAGAGGAGGATACCCTCCGTATACAAATTTAAACGCTCCTCAATAATAATTTATAGTAAAAATCAAAAAGCCGTTACGTGTCCTAGTTTCCGAGATACGATGGGGGGAGGGGTGAAGGGGGGGAGAGTGGGGAGTTTTGAAAACTGATATTGACTAACGCGTTGCCCCTTTATATGAATCTGAAAAAAAAAATGTTCCAAGTCTTTCAATTTCCGAGATCCGCCTAAAGGGGGTGAAAAGGGGGGCAAGGGGGGCAATTTTGAAAACTGGTTTTTACTTTCCCGAGCCTCTTCTATACGAATCTGAAAAAAAAACGTTCCAAATCCCTTGGTTTCCGAGATACGATGGGGGGGGTGAGAAGGGGGGCGAAAAGGGGAGGTTTGGCACTTTTCCCATACTCGCGAGAGTCACGTTTACGAATCTGTCAAAATATACCCACCTCCCCATCCACCATCTGGGAGAACAATTCTGTCAGTGAGTGAGTCAGTCAGTGGTAATCGAGCTTTATATAGTATAACTAGTATTTGCTTGGGTGCGCGAGCTGCGCGCAGCTCGCGTGTCGTCGTGTTCTTAAGACGTATTCATACCGTTATAAATTTTGAGAATCCATAAGAATCCTTAAAATTATTGGAAAATTCGTTACAACTACCCCTAAAACAGTATGAAAACCCTTAAGAACCCCTAAAACATTATAAAATTAATATAAAAAAACCAAAAAAAATAAAAGTAAAAAACCTTACTTAAAAAATGAGACCCAATAAAAAAACACTACCCTAAAGTTTGCTTGTCGTCGCCCCTGAGTTACGCTTCACCCACTCAACCTTCGTTACGCTACGGAGGTCGCCGGCTCGCTTCGCTCGCCACCTCCCCCCTTCGCTCCACTCGGTCTCGCAGGTTCGCTTCACTCAGAACCTACCACCACCGGACAGGTTTCGACGCCTACTATAATATTTGTTCAAACACCTAGTGGCTATTTCTGACCGTTACGAAGTTATAGCTCTTTTATTTTTAGGGGAGGTTGGGGAGAGGAGGATACCCTCCGTATACAAATTTAAACGCTCCTCAATAATAAGTTAGAGTAAAAATCGAAAAGCCGCTACGTGTCCTAGTTTCCGAGATACGATGGGGGGAGGGGTGAAGGGGGGGGAGAGTGGGGAGTTTTGAAAAATGATTTTGACTAACTCTAGGCCCCTTCTTACGAATCTGAAAAAAAAAATGTTCCAAGTCTCTCAACTTCCGAGATCCGCCTACAGGGGGGAGAAGGGGGAAAAAGGGGTCACTTTTGAAAACTGCTTCTTACTTTTCCGAGCCTCTTCTATACGAATCTGAAAAAAAAAATGTTCAAAGTCTCTTAACTTCCGAGATCCGCCTTAAGGGGGTGAAAAGGGGGGCAACTTTGAAAACTGGTTTTTACTTTCCCAAGCTTCCTCTATACGAATCTGAAAAAAAAATGTTCCAAGTCTCTTAACTTCCGAGATCCGCCTTAAGGGGGTGAAAAGGGGGGCAAGGGGGGCAACTTTGAAAACTGTTTTTACTTTCCCGAGCCTCCTCTATACGAATCTGAAAAAAAAAATGTTCCAAGTCTCTCAATTTTCGAGATCCGCTTAAAGGGGGTAAAATGGGGGGCAAGGGGGGCAACTTTGAAAACTGGTAATTACTTTTCCGAGCCTCCTCTATACGAATCCGTAAAAAACGAAAAATACGGGTCTCTTTGTTTCCGAGATACAATAGGGAGGGGGAGGAAGGGGGGCGAAAAAGGGAGGTTTGGCACTTTTCCCATACTCGCGGGAGTTACTTGTTTACGAATCTGTCAAAATATACCCACCTCCCCATCCACCATCTGGGAGAACAATTATGTCAGTGAGTCAGTCAGTCAGTCAGTGAGTGGTAATCGAGCTTTATATAGTATAATTATTATATAGTATAATTATAAGTACTAAGTCTATGGGCAGGGGAAAAATACAACACACGGTATATCGTCACATCCTCGTCAGCGCAATGATATACCGTGTAGCCTAAATTGCACGTTATTTCCATGCATTTTGTATGATATTTGAATGGAATAGGAAGCCGCCCTCGCCATGTCCGCGCCCGACGCCTCTTGTATTTGTCCCGCGCCTTACTGTTCGTAAGTCGGGGCCGCCACCACTGAGCCACCAGTACGTACTTTTATTTCAGATTTTCAGGCGAACCGTATACTTATTCGTTACCTACATTAGTGGTATAGAAAGAGTAGTAAGTAACCCAGTTTTTTTTTCAACAAAGCCTAGATTTTGAGTTAATCTAACATTTGTGATAAAAACATTGTAGACAGATTTCCTAAAAACGCATTACTATTCTGCACATACACTAACGATTGCACAAAGTAACTAACAAAAATAAAGCTAATAATGAACATGATAACTACTAAAAAGGTAAAAAGGTAAACACCAAACACTATTAACACACGCATAGGTAAATACTATTCACACATGCTCACGCGCGGCTACGCAACGGGCCGGGGAGTGTGAAACAGAGACAACAATATTTCAACGTGTTTTTGCCTTCGCTTCGAATTGCAGTTGCGAGCGGATGGCGCCGCACTCTTAAAGTTACTTATAGTTTGGCCGCTGAGAGAATGCGTTCCTGACGTCTGTCAGTTGGTACAAAAATTTAGCGCGAAATTATAACATTTATTGATAATTGATTTAATGATATCATTTTTAATAATATTATTTGTTAAAAGGGCAAAAGGGGTAATAATAGTTAAGTTATATAAGCAATAAGTTATCTATCATCACCAATAATACTAAAACTCGCGACCTGTCAGGAACGTATTCTCTCAGCGACCGAACTGTAGTTTGATGTACCGAATGCTTGGTTGACGGCTTCGTAATGAGGTTGTTTACACCCTGTATTTTTTTTAGGTTTTGTTACTTAACTAGCACTGCTTTTTGGCCGAAATAAACACCTAACAATAATATTATGGCTACAACTGAGGCTCACATGAGCTGAGATCAGATGATGGCGAAGATAAGACATCCAGCATCGATATTTAATACATTGTGATACATACAAGCGAGATGCTATGTACGATTCATAATTAAAATCTTAATTTGTTAAAAGAAGTGGTGAGACTCACCACAAATTCAGATCAATTCAAACTTCACGTACCGCCTGCTTCCATAAGTATTCCAAAAATGAGCCTGTGCTGTTTAAAAATTAACCAAAATATTCCATAACCATGATTTTATCTTAATTCCAGATTCGTCGCCTGGGTATGTCACAAAGCCGTGCGGCGGGTAGCAGGCGGTGGATGCGGGACCCGCGTGGCTGGCGTAGAGCGCCTGCGCAAGGCCAACGCGGCCGGCCTCCCGCTGGTCTTCGTGCCACTGCACAGATCTCACTTCGACTACATCCTCATGACGTTCACGTTGTATCTGACCGGTCTGAGACCGCCGCTAGTGGCTGCTGGAGATAATATGAGGATACCTTTCTTTGGGTGAGTGTTAGCGTATTATGTAGTCATCATCTGCCTTTCCCTAAAGCTGGGGTGGCTTGTAGTCTAATTGGACAGAATATCTCACTTCGACTACATCCTCATGACGTCCACGTTGTATCTGACCGGTCTAAGACCGCCGCTAGTCGCTGCTGGAGATAATATGAGGATACCTTTCTTTGGGCGAGTGTTAGCAGATTATATCGTCATCATCTGCCCTTTCCTAACTATGCTGGGGTGGCTTGTAGTCTAATTGGACAGAATATCTCACTTCGACTACATCCTCACGACGTTCACGTTGTATCTGACCGGTCTGAGACCGCCGCTAGTGGCTGCTGGAGATAATATGAGGATACCTTTCTTTGGGTGAGTGTTAGCGTATTATGTAGTCATCATCTGCCTTTCCCTAAAGCTGGGGTGGCTTGTAGTCTAATTGGACAGAATATCTCACTTCGACTACATCTTCATGACGTTCACGTTGTATCTGACTGGTCTGAGACCGCCGCTAGTGGCTGCTGGAGATAATATGAGGATACCTTTCTTTGGGTGAGTGTTAGCGTATTATGTCGTTATCATCTGCCTTTCCCTAAAGCTGGGGTGGCTTGTAGTCTAATTGGACAGAATATCTCACTTCGACTACATCCTCATGACGTCCACGTTGTATCTGACCGGTCTAAGACCGCCGCTAGTCGCTGCTGGAGATAATATGAGGATACCTTTCTTTGGGCGAGTGTTAGCAGATTATATCGTCATCATCTGCCCTTTCCTAACTATGCTGAGGTGGCTTGTAGTCTAATTGGACAGAATATCTCACTTCGACTACATCCTCATGACGTCCACGTTGTATCTGACCGGTCTAAGACCGCCGCTAGTCGCTGCTGGAGATAATATGAGGATACCTTTCTTTGGGTGAGTGTTAGCGGATTATATCGTCATCATCTGCCTTTCCCTAAAGCTGGGGTGGCTTGTAGTCTAATTGGACAGAATATCTCACTTCGACTACATCCTCATGATGTCCACGTTGTATCTGACCGGTCTAAGACCGCCGCTAGTCGCTGCTGGAGATAATATGAGGATACCTTTCTTTGGGCGAGTGTTAGCAGATTATATCGTCATCATCTGCCCTTTCCTAACTATGCTGGGGTGGCTTGTAGTCTAATTGGACAGAATATCTCACTTCGACTACATCCTCACGACGTTCACGTTTTATCTGACTGGTCTGAGACCGCCGCTAGAGGCTGCTGGAGATAATATGAGGATACTTTTCTTTGGGTGAGTGATACGTATTGTGTCGTCATCATCTGCCCTTTCCTAACTATGCTGGGGTGGCTTGTAGTCTAATTGGACAGAATATCTCACTTCGACTACATCCTCATGACGTTCACGTTGTATCTGACCGGTCTGAGACCGCCGCTAGTGGCTGCTGGAGATAATATGGGGATACCTTTCTTTGCGTGAGTGCAATAGGGAACTAATGGCGCTAGCATAGTTTGTTCCAAGCATCGTCATTGGTAGAAAATCTGGTAATGTCATTTTATATTTCAAAATGGCTTGACCTCATTGGTCAGATTGGGAACAAACTATGCTAGCGCCATCTGCTTTCAGCTTTCACTGGCCAACCCCATTAGCGTTTTATGTCGTCATCTTCAGCGCAGCGGTAGTGAGGCTGCCTTACGTTCTTAAGGACACGGGTTCGAATCCCGGTAGGAGCAAAAGTTTGTGTGATGAGCGTGGACAATTTTGTTTCCTAGTCATGGATGTTTATATGTATATAATAAGTATGTATTTACAAACAAAAAAGTATCTATGTAGTATATCAAGTACCTGGTGTCCACATACAAGCCTCGTTGCTTAGTGTGGCACTAGATGGCGCTGTGTGCAATGTGCAGCAATATTTATTTATTTATTTTCCTAAAAACTGGGGTGGCTTTTAGTCTAATCGGACAGAATAGTATTTTATTTACATGGAGCGACTACCCATCTTACCTCCACAACCCAATTTTGAGATACCTCTTGGTAAGAGACCAGTCTTACCAAGAGGTATCTCAAAATTGGGTTAGAATTTTCGAGCTTCAGCCGGGACCAACTGCTTAGCATGCTTTTCAAGACACGGAGAGTTTGGTCACCCATCCAAGTACCGACCTCGGGAAGCGTTGCTTAACCTTAGCCAGGCACGGACCCTTAGCCTCATATATTTATATTTTAACAGTATGCTTACATTGTTTCAGTTGGTTCTTGCGAGGCTGTGGTGCGTTCTACATCAGGCGAAGAGTGGAAGGCTCAGAGTATCATGGAGATCCTACCTACAAGTCAGCACTTAGGTAAGCAGAGTCATCATCTGCCTAGCCTTTTCCCAACTATGTTGGGGTCGACTTCCAGTCTAACCGGATGCAACGACTGAATAACAGTATTTTACATGGAGTGACTGCCTATCTGACCTCCACAACCCAGTCATCATCATCATCAGCCTATTAATGTTCCCACTGCTGGGACACAGGCCTCCTCTCAATGAGAGGGAATGGGCTATAAATCCACGCGGGCCCAGTACGGGTTGGTTGATGTCACATAATATGTCTTCGAATTTTTGGTTTTAGGACATGCCGGTTTCCTCACGATGTTTTCCTTCACCGTTTTGAGAGCAGTGGTGATGAAATAAATAACACAAAGTAATGCGCCTGTCTGGGTTCGAACCCACGACTTACTGTTCGTAAGTCGGAGCCGCCACCACGGCCACCGCTGCTCTCAACAACCCAGTCAGTACTGGGTAATGCGATACCCCGTGGTAACACTGGTTGTCAGACTTTTTGGGCCGCTGAGCCAGCCACTGTAAAGACTGTCAAAAATCTACAAATGACAGCCGGGACTAACCGCTTAACGTGCTTTCCGAGGCACGGAGGAAACTCGGTATGTAAGGGTGGTCACCCATCCACAGAGCAACCTAGGCAAGCACGACTTAACCTAAAGATTGACCCGAGCGGCTGTTATTATTTAGCCACGAGCACAGTATGCTACATTTTATCAATATCCATCATTCCAAATTATACCTTATTTATCATAATGATATAAACCCTTTTTGGAGTAACCTGAAATATGTGTCCTTCTGCTTTTATCCCAATTAATTGTGGTCGACACAACACGTCTTCTTCTTTCATATTTCTTTATCATCTCAGTGGTCAGTCCCTTTGTAACCATATGGATAGATTCTGTGAAAGATGTTTAAAATTTATTCCTTAACAAAACAAATCTAATTAGCCCGTCAGTTAGATTATCAAAAAATATTTGATATCCCGTATATTTTCTTTTGTTACGTAAACCAAAATTGACGAAGATACGACGCTTTTAAAATTCTCAATACATCACGCCGTGGTATAATTTTTAGTGCGTTCTGACGTCACGAGCCTCCACTCCCGAGTTTTGATTCGTTTTATCTTTGTCAATATTCGTTGATTTACAAAAACAAAAAATACGTGTCCATTATTTTCCAATACTCTGACTAAATAGATTTGCAATTTATTGATGGTGGAAACTAGCCTATTGTGTACTGAAAACTTTCCTCACGACATGTTTCTTGCCAAGTGTAGTATCATAACGTATATTTGTTCGTTTCAGGGCATACATTCTGAACAGTTTAGCAGCCGGTAACAATCTGGAATTCTTCATCGAAGGAGGACGCACTAGGACGGGGAAACCACAGACACCTAAAGGTACACAAATTGTATACAAAAAAGCATTTTTTCCAAAATCCCATAGAAAAAAAAGCATTTCCTCACCCTTTTTCGAATTTTCCGGTTAAACTTTCCAGAGTATTTTACCCTAAAAACCTTCTTTGAACTTTAACGGACATTTAATAACAAAAACAACATGTTGGTCAAGCTATTCCCAAGTAATGGATGCGTTTGCCAACTAACAACATTTAATGTTGATTTTGTTCATAGATTTTAGTCCAACTGCGATTTTACATGTAAACTTTCTAACAAATATATTTGAATGTTCTTGCGTACTTGGATCAATTAGATGCAGATGTAATGGGTATGTTTCAACACAAACACAAATATTAGTGTGATGTCATGTGATCTTTCTCCTGCTATGCTAGTTTTTTTTTTTTCAGGAATTATTTTCAGCTATATTTTTCGTAACGGTACCCAAGATACAGGCTGTAGCCTGCACCCCTTGCCAAGTTGACAATCTACAATCGTTAACGCTAGTAGAAAACTATTCAAATGAATGGGAATGAAATCATCTCAACGTTAAATCACGTGATCAACACAACGAATAGAAAATTCGTAGACAACTTTACATCGTTCAAAATGATAGAATAAAATGTTATCGTTTCTACAATGTTGATCGCTATACTCTTTGGTAGGAACACTCACCATAGACTAAAGTGTAGGTTTTTTCTACAGACATTAGAGAACGAGCGATCGACTCAGTCGTGTCAACTTGGCTACCAATTTAGCGCTTTCTACAATCGCTTACGCCGAGGCGTTTTAGATTGTAGAAAGAGAATCGATACGAAACGTTTGCAACTTGGCTAGGGGTGCTGGTTTTGTAACCAATGCTATCTTCATATTGTAATATTAGACCCGCTTGCAACACAAATCACGGAATGCGTTTATGACAAACATATTAAAACTTTATTTTATTATGCATGCTGTGGTCTCCTGTCAGTGAAGGTGATACTTACCTACCTTACCTACGTGATACTTTTGTCATCGGTTATTTATTTAGTGTGTTTGTGTACATCCTTTGTTAGATATCTTAAACAAATAAATAAAAACATCTTTTCTGTGTCATCTTCAAAAGTTGAATGCAGGCACAAAAAGTTATAGATTAAAAAAAGTTTGGCTTTGTAGTGTGTTCTCTGTTCCTCCTATTACTTGTTTGGCAGTCTGTTTCTAAACTAGTTATGTACACTTAAAAAAAAAACATTGAACAGTCGCAATTTTAATTCAGACAACTTCTTATCTCACTATTCTAATTGAATACTAAAAATCTTAGAATAATGTAAACAATTATTTACATTTCTTTAGAAACTTATTAGGTTGACAGGGTTTTTGTGACCTTTTTATAGTGTTTCTAGAAATAAAAATATTTACAAGTATCAAAAAGAGTTACAGGGCGTCGAATAATTCGTCCACATCGCTGTCAACAGGAAAAGAGCCCAGAAGGCTGGCAGCATTGCCACGTTGGATGGCAATGCTGTTTCTAGATATATTCTTCAAATCTGGATTTTAAATACCGAAGGCAGATCAACCTACAAGCGGTAACTATGTATTCAGTACATTCCACATGTATTTCAATTTATGATCGTTTCTTACAACTGTTAAATATATTTTATAACACATTTGCTCGTAAAGGGTCTCTTATTTCACCCATTTCAATATCGTAATGTATCTCATTACGTACTTGTGCAGTAATGTAATGTACAACCACAGAGTATCTATATAGACGCACGGTTTATCAAGATGCTCCGTCAAAAGGGAATGGTACTTTTTTAAATCTTAGCAAAGAGTTTTTATCTCAAAAAAGTGGTTAACATTTTATGAATAAAATTAACTGTGGGAGATGAAATATAATTAATAAACATTTAATTATTTAATGTAATTACATTAAAGAATTAAATAATTTTGACAATAAATTACAACCATTTTTCTGTAACAAAAACACAAAAATATCAATTTACTTTATTAGTAATACTGGCTGTTTTTTTGTGTCTTTGCCTTAAAAAAAATCGCTGATGCGCGCGCATCGCTAATTTGTGAACAAGTAAAAGATTTGTTCGTTTAAGAAAGTTCGAGTTTTATTTATTTCCTCGCAAATATGTTATAAAACGTCGTATGACATACGTGCGCTTTGATAATTACAGCCTCTGCTTTATTATAGCCCTCGCCTACGGCTCGAGCTAGCAATATCGCCTCAGCTGTAATTTTCAACTTACCGCACTTATATCATAATGTACTATTAGTTATAGTTTCCTTTATGCACTAATTATACCTTTGTTGCAGAAATAACACTACTGCACCTAAATGTACATTTTTGTAATACTTTTAAAAATAAATTATTATTCTATTCTATTCTATTCGGGGGGGGGGGGGGGGGGTCGAAATGATGTACTGAACACGTGGTTACTATTTGTACGTCTATGTCCACTCTGTATAGAAAACGCGTTTTAACATTAATTACTGTTTTTACTGTAACACTAATAGTCTAATTATTTTCGTCCAGCGGGCATTCTCTCCGTGATAATGGACGCATACCTCGACGGTACCATCGACGACGCCCTGCTGGTGCCCGCGACTCTGAACTACGACAAGCTGGTGGACGGCAACTTCGTGCGCGAACAGCTCGGCATGCCCAAGCAGATGGAGACCTTCTGGTCGGCGCTCAGAGGCATCTGGAGGACCCTCAACACCAACCATGGCAGCATCAGAGTCGATTTCAACCAGCCTATTTCGCTAAAGGTGAGTTTTGAACTGCGTGTTCATTCAAGGGAAACTACTGAACGTTGTATCCTAGGTCCGAATTCCAGGTTGGTAAATTGCTAAAAGTATCAGTAACAACCATTTTAAACTGAAGTTCAGTTGAACGTTTTTGAAAGAAAGAAAAGAAAGAAGATTCTTTTTATTTGGGATTAAAAACACTTACAAAATTTAAATTAAAAATGTTTCATAGGCTTGACAAACCTCGGTCTAGTGTTGCAAGTATGACTGATGAACATTTGGATACTCTATTACATACTGATAACATATTTATAATCATCTTCTACCTAGCCTTTTCCCAACTATGTTGGGATCGTCTTCCAGTCTAAATGGATGCAGCTGAATACCAGTGTTTTACACGGAGCGACTGCCTATCTGATCTCCACAACCCATTTAGTAATGGGTGATATGATACCCCTTGGTAAGACTGGTTGTCAGACTTTCGGGGCTACTGACTACCCGTAACGACTGTCAAATATCTACAAATGACAGCCGGAAGCCCGGAACCAATGGCTCAGTGATAATACATAGTCACTGACTGACATAAAAAGTGACCATTATTTGGTCATTTTGTTCAAAAAATATCGAAGTCAGAATCTGTGTTGTGTACTAGCCAATCTGATTGCGTTGTAACTTTTTACATTTTCTGCTCTCATTACACTTCGTTAGATTTTCAATATTTTTTCTTATTTAACTAATTCTAATTTTACATGTTTTCCCCAGGAACTAGTAACATCATTCCAGAAGTACCAACACTACAAGTCGCCCATAGAGAGCCCTCCGCTGACCCCGCCGAACAACAACCTGGCAGTGAACCTGGACAGGCAGATCCTGTACAACCACAGCCACTCCAGTCTGTACGGAGCCGACGTCAGCACTGACCACAAGATGATGGTCGAGGCCATCGGCAGACATCTAGTCTATGGTGAGTACTCATCATCTGCTTAGCTTTTTCCCAACTATTATGGGGTAGGCTTCCAATAAAACCGGATGCATTTCAATTCTATTATTTACATGGAGCGACTGTCTATCTGACCTTCACAAACCAGTTACTAGGTACCTATGGTAAGTATTGTCGGGATCAAACGTAATTAGCTAGCAAAACTTCACACACACAATATGGTGCAGTACAGAATAGATTTTCTTCTTTATTAAACATACATAAACTTCTTTATTTAACATTAAAAAATACAGTGTTTAACTTTTTGTTTTCAAATTCGAACTCACCCCTTTGAGCGGCTTTCGTTCTGAAGTCCCAAAATTATAACATTCCGTATTGCGCTAAAAGTATAGGGATGATTACTGACAAAAAAAATATGATTCTGTTTATTCGATAATCCCGATAATGTTTTGCCGTGTGGTATCCGGCAGAGTAGAATAGAACCAACCCATTACACTCACGGGTGTCGTATAAGGCGACTAATGACTGAGGCAGAACACTTTGCGCCTCCATAGACCAGAGAATGGGCAGCAGCGTTTTCTGTTAGTCTCTCATCACTGCGATCTCCAATCCGCCTGCCAAGCGTGGAGATTACGGCAAATTCCTCCCATCATGGGAGAGGCTTATGTCCAGCAGTGGACGTTATGGGCTGATGTTGTTGTTGTTGTTATTCGATAATCTACAGGGTGTAAAAGACCTCATCACAAAGCCAAGCATACTGTACATCAAACTAAGTAACTTTACGCAAAAATGATTGCTGGGAAACTACTTTTTTTTTGGGGTGCAAAATCATGTTTTGTGGTAGAACTCAATGTAACGCACTCAAAACATTGTGCTGATGGATGGATTGAATAGTACGGGGGTCGTGGAGATGCTTAAAGTAAAAATCTTACATTAAAAACATGTATTAAAAAAAAGACTTGTCAAAAAGTTGGAACTTTGACCCCCAATATCTCCGTAACTAGAAGGTTCCCAGGTATGGTGTACAACAAAAAAATGATCGCAATGACGAGGGGAACAAGTGCCTTTCGGCTTCGTTAAGAGGTGTTTTACACCCTTTATATCGAAAAATATTGGATACGTGTTTCTTGTTTTATCAAATTAATCAAAATTTACGAAGATAAAACGTGTCAAAGATCATGAGTGGGGGCTTGTGACGTCACATTTGAGTAAAAAATGTACTCAAATGAGACGTCAAACGAGTTTTCGACGCACTGTATCGTTTTCATTTTATGTTTACGTGAAAAAAGACAAAAATGAGTCCAATATTTTTTGGAAATTTATCTGACGGACTAATTAGATGTTTTTTTTTTGTCATCTACCGTATTAAGTGATTATGAAACCTCTTCTCCCAACAGACGCAGCGCAGGCCACCGCCCTGATGTGCACGAACGTGATCTCGTACGTGCTACTGACGGAGGCGCGGCGCGGGGCCAGCCTGGCCCAGCTCACGGCCAGCGTGGCCGCCCGCCAGGCCGCGCTCACCACGGAGGGCAGGGACCTGGGCTACACCGGGGAGGCCAGGCAGGCGGTCAAACATGCTGTGAGTATTATTGTGTGCCTAGTATGTTTTTGTATTGGTTTGTTCCCATCAGGAATTTCTCAGTAGCAGCCACGGAGTCTAAATTTGCGCCAGGTTGATGACAACGCTCTCTATTAAATAGAAGTTAAACTTTTTTTTTTTTAGTATCTGCTATTAGCCCTAGAGCTCAAACTCAAAAGCATTTATTTCAATTAGACCGTTACGGCACTTTTGAATGTCAAAAATACAAAAAAATAAATCAAAGCTACAGTCCCAGTCACAAGGCATAATAACTTGTGAAATTACTGTAGTTGCCCATTCTTTAGCGTAGATCTCTATGGAGAAAAACGGGCAGCTTTAATGAGATTTGTTGATTTGTTATATATTTTCGATTTGCACATCCAGTGATCTTCTATTTTTAAACAATCATCAGATTGAGGCTAATCTAGTCCGTTTCAATCGGAACATGCAATGGGGTAGATGACACACCAATCAATTGAGATACTTTTTAAGAGCTGTCAAAACGCGGTTCTCTCATTGACTTTGTATGGCAATATCAAACTGTGACGTCACTGTTTATTCAACTCAATGACTCAACTATTTATTGAATTCAAAGCAACTAAAAATCGAATTTGGCAATTAATTGAAAATAAATCGGGTTTTCAGGCCCAAAATAAAGTGATTTTTTTTTTGAGATAGTTGTCTTGGAATTATTGTTTTATGGTGTCATCTACCCTATTGTTGGTATTCAACAGTGTTGTGGCCAGATGATCTCTGTATCGTCTGAGTCTTTGTTTGCATACCTCACAAGAGTTTTCTATTTCTTCTCTGACTTTTGGAGTTTCCAAGTACTCATGTATTTCTGTGTTCCGTATAAACCATGGTGAATTGCTCAGGGTCTTCAATACTTTGCTTTGGAAGCGTTGGAGAATGGGGTAGATGACACACCAATCAATTGAGATACTTTTTAAGAGCTGTCAAAACGCGGTTCTCTCATAGATTTTGTAAGGCAATAGCAAACTGTGACGTCACTGTTTAATCAACTCAATGATTCAACTATTTATTGATTTCAAAGCAACTAAAAATCGAATTTGGCAATTAATTGAAAATAAATCGGGTTTTCAGGCCCAAAATAAAGTGGTTTTTTTTAGAGATAGGTGTCTTGGAATTATTGTTTTATGGTGTCATCTATCCTATTTCTATATTGGAGTGACTTGCTGAGCAGTTAAACATAACTGGAGGAATGTGTGTGTACTAGTACCCCCCTGTGTAACCCTTGTATGTGTCCCACAGCTGGACATGTTGGGTCGCGGGCTGGTGCGGCGCGAGGGGGGCGGCGAGCGGCTGGTGGTGCGGCCGCACACGTCCATCGCCGCCTCGCTGGAGCTGGCGTATTACGCCAACGCCGTCGTAGCGCACTACGCTGCACCCGCTATCGTCGGTGAGTACTCTTTTAGATTTTATCTACACCCATGCTATAAATCTAAATAAAAGTATCTGAAAAGTTAGCTTATTGCCAACATTAAAACAGCCAGTGTCATAATAACCATTATAACATCCAAACGGGTGTTAAAATGTTGTACTAAATTTCATTATGCAACTCGTTTTAAAAAAAGAACATTGTCTAGCACGTGCGATTCACTACCACAGCGCCGTAATTAAAAGAAAAAACTATAGGTTAATAAGAGGTTTTCCTTTTGAGGTATTAAAAAAAACTTAGTTTCCAAGAACTCTATAGATGGCGTTGAACTTACTATGATAGTTGGTGCCAAAGCCAAAACGCTGGGGAAAAAAAAACATTGTGCACGTCACATACTCTCGTTGACTGACACTTTCATTTGCTTAACCTTCCGAATATAACCTAGTTTTCTCGCGCTTTGTTAAAATCATTTTTTTTAGGTTCCGTTCCTTGCATTATCATACTAACTCCTAGCGCCATCTATCCAGCGACTAGGGAAGAGCTAAAAAGAAAACCCCTCATTCGAATTCACGTCGTATCCCGCCATTTTTGTTCGATATTAGTATTGCATTAGGTACTTTGTTGTTTATAAAAATTAGTGATACAAGCTTTGTGCATTTTAGTAATTGTATGTACAATTCAAAATGTAAATTCATAAAATTCATAAATAATTATATTATTACCTATGCATGGTTTATTTGTATTAAATACTCAGCAATTAAACATTCCTTGAATTTATATAGACTTCTTACAACACCCTATGGTTTCAGAACCTTTTATACAAGATTCATATCATGGATGTCGATAAAGTCTTGTATGCAACTGTACATAATTAGGTATTAAAACACTCATGTGATACTATTATCACACTCGGCTTGTGTTTTAATACTCCTCATTATACAACAGTTGCATAAATAACTAATAATAGATTCTTTGCTTATTTCCTAATTTTACGTACTGTATCGACACATTTGAGTACATTTTATACCGAAAAGTGACGTCACAAGCCCCCACTCATGATCTTTGACGCGTTTTATTTTCGTCAATTTTTATAAATTTAATAAAACAAAAAACACGTATCCAATATTGTTCGATAATCTTACTGAGGGACTAAACAAAATCATATTTTTTTATTCCGTGTTACGTAAGCATTATAGGGGGGCTGGGGGTCTATACTTTGCTTAATTTTGATGCTAATGTTTATATAAGCATGGGGGGGGGTAAGAGCTTTGCTTACTTTTGCTGACAAGGGGGAGGGGGGGTAAATAATTTTAATAAATTTGCTTACGTAGTACTTGAACGGGGGTACTTATTACATTTTTAGTAGTAAAACATTTTTTCCCAATTTCCAGCCACTGCCCTAGAAAGCCTGGTATGTTCGTCACCGTGTACGTCGGTCCGGTCGTGCGAGCTGCTGGCGGCGTCGCTGCAGCTGTGCGAGGTGCTGTCGCACGAGTTCATCGTGTGCGCGCCCTGCCAGCGCATACAGGACCGGATGCTGGACGCTATCGACGCTCTGGAGGCGCACCAGGTCATATACAAGGAAAAGGTACGCACTACACTACCTGAACTTACAACAAGCGAGTAGCTAATAACAATTGTCTTTTTTAAACTTTCACGATCAGTAGGCTAATTCACGTAACTAAAGAAGTGCTGTTGCAGTGCAGTTGCAGTTAAGTTTCGATCAAAACAACGCGTTTCATATTCTCTACCGCTGTCAGACACGCTCGCGTCAAGTTTGCGTCACGCGAGCGCAATAACGGCATTCTACTGTTGCGCGTCTTTGGTGCGTACTTCGGAACGCAACATGATCGGTATTCTACTATTTGTTTGACGTCTCAAAATGACAGCTTTTATGTTTCAATTCGATCAACGTTTAGTTTTGTTTACGCGCAACATAAGTTCCTTGTTACTTACTTTTATTGGCATCAAATTGTATTTTTTGTAAATGTAAGTGTTTAAAATGGATTATTGTATGTGGACAAGTTAACTACAAGTCGTTTTCAATGAAATTCCAAATGTTTTTTTTTTACTTTTTAGTGAATATGAGTTTTCAACTTGGCTTGAGGATTTTATCCCTCGCTGACGAAATTGATGACCGAGAACGTCGTCAAGCAAGAAGAAGACAAAGGATTTCTTTGGATCCATTCCGTATTTCAGAAAGGGAATTCCAGAAAACCTATCGTCTGAGCAAAGTTCGATTTGCCGCACAGAAACGCGTTTGCGTGAAGACATACCTACTGAAGAATCATGATAAACATGTATGAAAGGAATTTAAACTGTTACTTCATCGTCTACTTCCTTAAATATTATCATTTTCTTCACAATCATTTATTTACTTTATATTAGAATACATGCTTACCTTTTAAAGTACAAATCTTTTACAGTTTATAATGCACCTGTGATTTGCACTGAGTCTTTTAATTCAACTTTCGTGCCATTGGCGGGTATTCTGTTACTTTGACAGGTTTTGGTTTTATGGGGCAATGATAGGCCATCATTCAGCCAAATTTTAAGAAAATATGTGTTTCATTGTGAATCAAAACATAATTGTTTGTTTATATAGTAAGAAAAAGCACTAAAATCTATACTGGGGTATTATTTTAATATTTTAATAACGTCATATTCATTGAAATGGAATCGATTCTATTCGATTATTTAGTGAGTAATATTTTTTCTCTCACATGGCCACACCATAAGTAAGTTTGGTAGAGTTTGGTTGTCGTACAGTTGACGTACAGTTCACGTGCAGCTTACGCGCAGTTTAAAGATTACAAGAATACCGTATAACACTCGAACTTGGAACTGAACTGCAACTGCGCTACAACTTCATCGACGCTCCATAAAATTACGTGAATTAGCCTTCAGAACACATTATAATATACACACACATGACACACACACACACACACACACATCATGATTATCATCATAATTATGTCTTCCCGCGACCACGGCTGGTGCAATCCGGTCGAAACGTCGGGCTTATTATATAAGGTAAAATTCGCGATAAATACCCGTTTACATGTGTATTATAATGTAGCTAATAACAGCCGCTAGGGTCTATTTTACACAATACCTAATTGATATTTTTAGGAAGTTTTTTAAGAAAAACGATTTGTTCTACATCAAAATATATATATATATATTCATCATGTTTCAATGACCGTGGACAGACTCGATACATAAATAGACGAAATCGGCTCGATAGAGAATAATTGCAAAAAGTGGTCTTAAAATCATCATTAAACGGTTCTGTCTTTATTTTTTTGACGTATGGGTCTGTAATTAAAAACATGAAGTCAACATATTCATACCTAAACCCCTAACGAGTCATATTTCACAAATAATCCATACTTTTTTGATTTTAATATTTATTCATTATTTTCTTCTAAAACTTGGCCGCCCAGTAATAGTGACGTCTCGTTTACTCCCATAAAAATAGACAGTGTGCGCGCATTTTGATGTTGACTATTTTACAAATTGTAACTTAATTTTATTATGATTCTGCTAAAGCAGGATTTTTTGGCCCTCCTACACTAAATGTAAACAAACTAGCGGACGTCACGCGGTTTCACCCGTTCCCGTTACTCGCTGATAATGTAGCTATCCATTGCTGAAAGAATTTTTCAAATCGGTTCAGTATTTTTAACTTTATTCGTTACACACAAAAATACAAATCTTTCCTCTTTATAATATTAATAGGTATCTAGAAGATTGTATCAAGGCAACCAGATATAAGTGATATAATGTCACATATTAAGAACGAATTTATGAAAACGATGCTACCACCAATCTTTCATGCATTTCACAGTTCTTATTGACACAGCTGTAGATTGTCTACTTGTATCTGAAATTCTGAAATGCCATATTTGTTCTTTAACATCAACGAAGCATACATAGTTATCGATTACCACTACAGTCAGAAAACATTAGTAGTTATGTAGGACTACCTTTTTGGTCTCAAAAGCCACTGCTGAGTGCTGACCATGAGGTCTTAGGTCCGATTCTCAAGTCGGTCTAAGTGGTATTGATTTTTTCCATCCGGAATTTCGGAGTAGCAGCCATGAAGTTTTGATTTTTGCCCGGTGCCGGTGGCAATAGGCTTGCCACGTATATCATGGGAGTTGAAAAAAAAACTGGCGAAATATAGGTGTTCCCAGCAGTAGGAAAATTATAGGCTGATTGTTACGCTCGTATACAGGAAAAAAACACTTGGACTCTTCATACTACTTATTACTAATTTACACTGCTGTATTCAATATATCAATTCAAATATATATAAAAATAATTCAAATAAATATATTATAATAATTAAAACCATCCATTTTTTTTTTTTATTATAATTTTATTAATTATTATTTCAATTAATTGCTGTTTTCTTTATTTACAGACAACAGGAGCTGATTTAGAAGAAGAACAATGGTCCCGTCGCATGGCGCGTCGCCTCGAAGAAGACGACGACGACCGGCCCGACCCCGCGTCGCGCATCACTTACATCATCTCCGACAAGCCTGAAGCCATCGCTGAGAGGTACTATCGAGGACACTCCCGCCTGACCACCACTAAGCTCATTTTTGCTTGCACTCGCAACATAGAAACGCTCTCTAGCCCCGCCCCGTTGACTTTGTATAGAAATAATGAATGAAAAGATACCGAATCGGCCGAGCGCACTGACGACGCACGCCAAACGAGACTTATTGTTATTTTGCGCGCCAAAGTTGACGTTTTCCTAATAGGCCCAAACTTTAAGGAGGCGTGGCTCGGCACTTCCGCATGATGCAGGCGGAAAAGACCACGATAGTACATACTATTTATTTATTCAATTCAATTTATTCAGAAACAATAGGGTATATGCATGATTTTTTTATCACTCTAAACAAAGCGTATTAACATCAGAAATAGCAAAGTGAAATTATTTTTTTAATATCTACAAAAAATATTAAGGTTGAACTGCGCAACATATTTTCCATACAAATTTCGGGGGGCTATTACTCCACTGTTTGACATGGTACATCTAAAGTTAAACATGATATCGTTTTGTCTCATTATTAATTGTGTCTGTGCGGAAACAGAATAGTAAAATAAAAAGCCATTCAAAAGTTACAAGCTACCAAAGATTCATTTTTATTGCCAATTTTAACGTAACTTTGGGCGTAAATTAGTAATAAAAGAAGTGTCAAATTTCCAAAACAAAGTCGGTACCGACACAGCACAATTATCGAAGAATTCAAAAACTTTTATTTGATAATGATTTATGCAGTGGTTTTATCATAAAATTCGATTTCCCAAAAGCCTTTTCATATTTTTTTACCCACGCCTTTTACTATGAATTTTCGTGCATCTCACTGAATAATGTTTCCCCCGGTGCGGTGCGGGAGGGGGACACGCGATATTGACATGTCCTTCGTTTGATAGAAGAACAAGACCTATATTTCTGTCCTTTTCATTTCATGCATGACGTCAGTGACATGTCATTTGTTTTTCGCTGAAGTTGAAGGGCCTGTGCATTTTTGTTACACTCCTATAATGTGTGCATTTCGATGGCGCGACCACGGCATTACTTTTTTTTTAAACTATGGCAAGATTTTGTAAAAAAAAATAATTTAAAATTAAATTTATTAATTAGTTAAATTAATTTATTTCAATTTTAAATTTTACATTCAGAACATTTTGAAGGTGATAAGCGATACCGTACGTATGCTCCTGAAATATAAACCTAGGATTTTTTATATTTTTTTTTACGAATTCAATCTGTTATATTTACCTAAATTTCAGGTCTCTGCAACGCTTAGTCTTTAAGATTTCCGTGGCCAAGCGGTTCTCCGCGTTTCGATGGCGTGGCCACGTTCAAACCCTTATAACTTTTTAACCATAACTTTGACAAATTTAAGGTTTTGGGAAATTTGAACCACGTACATACATATTTTTACATTTTTACAAAATCATGGCAGTTATTTAAAAAAAAAACGCCGTGGTCGCGCCATCGAAACGCACACCCTATAATATAGTGTAGCGACCTACTTATTTAGAAACTTTATATACATAAAACCTTCACGATATAATGTTTACTTTTCTTCTGATCTGTCACTTCTCTGTCTTGTGTTGACTAAATTTATATAGAATTATGAAAAATTTTAATTTAATTTAGATAGTGTACAACAACCACTAAATTGGTGACTCCGACGTGATACGCCCTGAAAAGAAAATCCTAAACTTTATCAGGCCAAGGAAATCCACAGTACCACGATGACAATATAAAGCAGTCGTCTGCCGACCAACGTCCAGACTCTGCTGGCTTCACAGCCATTTATTTCTCTCGAGGGATTAGCAGACCTGGCGAACAATAACAAACAATATAGTTATACAATATTATTGTTGCCACTAATCTCGCGAATTGTGTAGTGACGATGACGTTATAAGTTGATAGTAAAAGTTTTAAAGAAAAAGTTTATTTTATTCTTTTTAGCGCATTTAAATAAAAGGTCAGACGAAAGTATTATATAACTTCGTTTTTGTTCGGAACGGTTCGGAACGCTGAGTGTGTGCGTACGAACTATAGTTGGTGCCAGTTAACATCGGAATAGAGGTCATTAACATCTACCTACCAAGTTTTTGATCACAAAGCGATAACGACACTTACTAGTTACCTAAATCGACCAATAAGCGATACTTTGCTACATCGCTACAGTATCATAATACCAGTCGGCTAGACATACAGGGGTTGAGAATCTTGTGTTGTTCCAATTCGAATTTATTATTATTTTTTGCTAGAAAACTAATTTTATGCTTATAAATTTACGTGTGACGTAAACGCCCCCGCACCGTAACCATAATGTGCTGCACACCTGACGCGATGACCTCGTAAAACGAAAACGGCATAAGATCAGAATTATAATTTTTTGTGATGAGATAGTTTTTGTGATGTCATAATTATATTTAGATACTTATGGTTTTTCCGTCATGGGTGTCGTTTTCATGGTTTTCGGGGTCGTTGATTACGAAAATGAGCTCAAAATGAAAATCCAAGATGGCGTCCAAGATTTTTTTTGTTTTTCCGTCATGGATGTCGTTTTCATGGTTTTTGGGGTCGTTGGTTACGAAAATGAGCTCAAAATGAAAATCCAAGATGGCGTCCAAGATTTTTTTGGTTTTTCCGTCATGGGTGTCGTTTTCATGGTTTTCGGGGTCGTTGATTACGAAAATGAGCTCAAAATGAAAATCCAAGATGGCGTCCAAGATTTTTTTGGTTTTTCCGTCATGGATGTCGTTTTCATGGTTTTTGGGGTCGTTGGTTACGAAAATGAGCTCAAAATGAAAATCCAAGATGGCGTCCAAGATTTTTTTGGTTTTTCCGTCATGGGTGCCGTTTTCATGGTTTTCGGGGTCGTTGATTACGAAAATGAGCTCAAAATGAAAATCCAAGATGGCGTCCAAGATTTTTTTGGTTTTTCCGTCATGGGTGTCGTTTTCATGGTTTTCGGGGTCGTTGATTACGAAAATGAGCTCAAAATGAAAATCCAAGATGGCGTCCAAGATTTTTTTGGTTTTTCCGTCATGGATGTCGTTTTCATGGTTTTTGGGGTCGTTGGTTACGAAAATGAGCTCAAAATGAAAATCCAAGATGGCGTCCAAGATTTTTTTGGTTTTTCCGTCATGGGTGCCGTTTTCATGGTTTTCGGGGTCGTTGATTACGAAAATGAGCTCAAAATGAAAATCCAAGATGGCGTCCAATTTTTTTTTGGTTTTTCCGTCATGTATGTCGTTTTTATGGTTTTCGGGGTCGTTGATTACGAAAATGAGCTCAAAATGAAAATCCAAGATGGCGTCCAAGATTTTTTTGGTTTTTCCGTCATGGATGTCGTTTTCATGGTTTTCGGGGTCGTTGATTACGAAAATGAGCTCTTAATGAAAATCCAAGATGGCGTCCAAAAATTTTTTGGTTTTGTCGTCATGGATGTCGTTTTCATGGTTTTCGGGGTCGTTGATTACGAAAATTAATTCAAAATGAAAATCCAAGATGGCGTCCAGGATTTTTTTTGGTATTTCCGTCATGGGTGTCGTTTTCATGGTTTTAGGGGTCTCTGAATATGAAAATGAGGTCCAAATGAAAATCCTAGATGACGCCGAGGAAAATTTTTGGTTTTTTAATCATGGGTGTCGTTTTCGTGATTTTCAGGGTCGTTGATAACGAAATGAGGTTAAAATGAAAAACCAAGATGGCGCCGAGATAAAAATCGGTTTTTCCGTTATAGCCGTAGTTTTCATGGTTAAAGGATAAAGAAAATGAGGTCAATAATTATTTATTTCAATTCGGTCATTCAAAGGCACTTTTGAATGACGAATAGTGAAATGGATTCAATGATTTACCTCGCCTTTGGTTAAATCTGATTTCAACAAATCATTTTCATTATCAGCGACCCCGAAAACCATGAAAACGACACTCATGACGGAAAAACCAAAAAAAAAACAACTTCAAATAATAATAGGCGTGATGTTATGTTTACTCTACAGAGTAAACCTCAGTGGACATTAAGTCGCGCAAGAGTTCAATCGTGCAAGTGTCCATTCGCGCAAGATTCCTTTCGCGCATAAGTCCATTCACGCAAAAGTTCGTTCGCGCAAAAGTCCATGTGCGCATATGTCTTTTCGCGCAAGTGCGTTCGCGCAAAAGTCCATGTGCGCATATGTCTTTTCGCGCAAGTGCGTGCGCGCAACAAGCGTTCTTTGCGCAAATGTCTTTCGCGCAAAAGTCTCAGATCCTAATTTTAAGATGTATAATAATATTATTAAAATTGTCGTGTGTTGTAAATTGTATTGTAAAATTGTATTGTTTTGTTGTTGTCTTAATTAAAATTGTCTCAATAGGTTAAAATAGTGTTAAAAACGAAAATAAATTATTTAAATCAATTAATTTCGTAGGGTACGTTTGCTCGATTTCTTATTTTTTTGGGTTGTGCACTGTGTTATGTATGTGGGACACTGTGGATGTATTATGAGACTCAAGCGATATCAGTTTTGCGACAGGTTTGTACGGATGGAGCGACAGTATCGCTAATATTTAGATATCGGGATGAAAGTCGGAGCAATGACCTCTATTCCGATGTTAACTGGCACCAACTATAGACGCGCGTGAAGACTAGCGTCTAACTGCTCATCACTGATACTATCTCTGTCGGGCACGATGCCAGGTGAGACAGCTTGTCTTTTTGGCCACGCCCATCAAAGTTAAAACTTTAAGTTATAAGCATTTGAAACTGCTGATTAGACAGAGAGATCCGATACAGCGAAAGACGTCCTTCGCTGCATTGACGTACAAAATCCATACTAAATTCCGTTTATCTAGAAAGAGACAAAAGCTTAAATGGTTATAACTTTTGTCGGCCAAACAAGCCGATTTATGTCTTGTTTTCGCTTTTTGTCATTATTTTTATAGTACTTTAACATTCCGTATTGAAATAAAAAAAACCGGCCAAGTGCGAGTCGGACTCGCGCACGAAGGGTTCCGTACCATTATTATCAAAAAAAGGGCAAAAAAATCACGTTTGTTGTATGGGAGCCCCCCTTAAATATTAATTTTATTCTGTTTTTAGTATTTGTTGTTATAGCGGCAACAGAAATGCATCATCTGTGAAAATTTCAACTGTCTAGCTGTCACGGTTCATGAGATACAGCCTGGTGACAGACAGACGGACAGACAGACGGACAGACAGCGAAGTCTTAGTAATAGGGTTCCGTTTTTACCCTTTGGGTACGGAACCCTAAAAAGAAAATTTATGCATATTCCCTATTCACATTGTGTTTGAAATCAACAATCTATACAAAGTCATTAATATTAACAACTAGGTAGGTTATTCCCGTGGCTTCGCTTCTTCGTTCGATAATTGTCCCACGGGATCGTACTACTGGGATAAAAAGTATCCTATGTGTTAATCCAGGTTATAAACTATCTGTGTGCTAAATTTCATCCAAATCCGTTTAGTCGTTTTTGCGTGAAAGAGTAACAAACATGCACACACACAATGAGATTTTACCAATAGAGACGTCATACTGATTATAAAGAAATAAAAACATGGCGATATTTTACATGAGCGGCTAGCTGGGTGACGGCCAATGTCAGTCTATGACAGCAGCTAGATAGAGTGAAATGGGGAAAAATGGGTACCTATCAGGCAGCATGAAGAAAATAAACAGTAAATTTTCAATATAAAAACGTTTATTTACAAATAATAATATTATGTATGTTTTTTTTGTTTCAATATCACTTCACTATCACTAAAGTTGAGAACAAATAGTTGAGTATGTTGTTGCCATTTGGCATCCATTCATCTTCTCGTCTTTGGGTTCTAACTACTTGTACCCATTTTTCTTTAATTAATCCGTCTTTTATGAAATCTAAAACAAAATAGAAGTTAATGATGAAAGTCAAATGTTATATTTATCTAATAACAATGATATTCTAGTAAACAGTTATGTTGTGAGCGCACAATCATGAAGACTCGAAAACGGCCCAATTGGGCCGTATAGCCTTTAGTCTGCAACACGCATGGCGACGAGCGATACGCTGCTACGAATTTAGATAAAAATTGTAAAAATGCCATCGTGCGTGTTCAGAAAGTGTACCAATTATGATACCAAAGTAAATAAAACACAAGGGATCTCATACCACATGTAACTACGCAATATACTTCGATTTATTAATATTTTTCATTTTTTTTCTTAATATTCTGATATTAGGAGGATAAAAAAGAAAGAAATGGGAAATGCATTTTTGTCGTGAGTACGACAACGACGCGTGAACTCTAGAGTCCAGACATAGAACAACACTATCTGTCTCTTTTTTTCTTTTTGGTTTTATCGAGCTATCCCTTTTGTGTCGTTTTGACTTGTAGTGAAATGTAGAATGAATAAAAAGGTGTGGTGCCGCTGCTGCGCGAAACACTTTTTTCGGTGGTTTTGTAGGTGTACAGATATGTTAATATCTGTTTATTAGAATATCATTGTCTACTATGGACAATATTGGACACCAGTGGTGAAAAATAATATGTGATATTCGAATAATATATTAGGCCAGGCCCCATATGGCCATATCACCCCAACATCCTTTAGCGTCATTCGAACTGACAACACCGCGCGCCATTATCTCGTTTTCTCTATCACTCATAAATGCAACACGCTACTTGTCTCTTTCGTGTAGGTGACAAAGCGGCAACAGCGCGGCAGTCATTATTGAGTAAAATTAAATTTATGATTTTCCATTTTAAATAGAATAAACAGTACTTACAAATGAAAAGACACATCCTTCTTGATTTTTACAGC
Organism: Xestia xanthographa; assembly: GCA_905147715.2. Taxonomy (NCBI): domain Eukaryota; kingdom Metazoa; phylum Arthropoda; class Insecta; order Lepidoptera; family Noctuidae; genus Xestia; species Xestia xanthographa. Next base: position 7,432,038 of record LR990664.1, on the reverse strand, counting down.
CGGCCCAGTACAAGTATTGCACTTTCTGAACACACAACTGCCTTATTTGTTTAATTTCCTATAGCAAACTCCCTTTAAACGTCAGTTCGCGTCGCGACCAGACGCAGGACGTGCGCAGGACAGACTGAAGTCACACAAGCTGGTCAGCTTGTGTTTGCATTGCCACGCTGACGTCGGTAAAACGTATCTACCTCAGTATTATATATAACATCATTGCACACACATACAAACTTTCGCATAGTTTATAATTGTGATTTCAAACAAAAAATACACACAAGACATGGCATGACAGTAGATGAGGAAACCAACAGTGGTCTCCTATAAATGAAGGCATACACCTACAGATGTAGAATTCTAACAATTATGTTAAATACAACAACAACAACAACCGCTTATAATGTCCAATGCTGGACATAAGCCTCTCCCATGATGGGAGGAATTTTCCGTAATCTCCACGCTTGGCAGGCGGATTGGAGATCGCAGTGATGAAAGACTAACAGAAAACGCTGCTGCCCATTCTCTGGTCTACGGAGGCGCAAGGTGTTCTGCCTCAGACATTAGTCGCCTTATACGACACCCGTGAGTGTAATGGGTTGGTTCTATTCTACTCTGCCGGATACCACACGGCTGAGTTAAATAAGCTACTTCTTAAAAAGTAAAGAGGCATCACAGTTATCGCTTAACCTTCATCTAACTATGATAACTGTTTCGTCGACGTGGAGGACACTACTTGCTAATGACTATTATCTCGCTCAAGAAATATACAAAAGATTGTAAGTCCTGTGTCAGTAAGAGGAATACATAATCTATAGTATAGACGGATGGTTGTTTTTTTTATTATATTTTGATGTGTATGTGTGAGACAAAAAAATAGTCTATAGTTGGTGCCAGTTAACATCGGAATAGAGGTCATTGCTCCGACTTTCATCCCGATATCTAAATATTAGCGATACTGTCGCTCCATCCGTACAAACCTGTCGCAAAACTGATATCGCTTGAGTCTCATAATACATCCACAGTGTCCCACATACATAACACAGTACACAACCCAAAAAAATAAGAAATCGAGCAAACTATAAATACTTTAAATAAACAATTACTACTAATACTACTTTACTTTTTACTATAATTACTTTTAATAACTTTGTGATTTAAATACTTTATTTTCGTTTTTATCACTATTTTAACTTACTGAGACAATTTTAATAAAGTAAATATATTATTATACATCTTAAAATTAGGATCTGAGACTTTTGCGCGAAAGAAATTTGCGCAAAGAACACTTGTTGCGCGCACCCACTTGCGCGAAAAGACATATGCGCACATGGACTTTTGCGCGAACGAACTTTTGCGCGAATGGACTTATGCGCGAAAGGAATCTTGCGCGAATGGACACTTGCACGATTGGACTCTTGCGCGACTTAATGGCCACTGAGGTTTACTCTGTAGAGTAACATCATAACATTACGCCTATTATTACTTGAAGGTGTTTTTTTTTTGGTTTTTCCGTCATGTGTGTCGTTTTCATGGTTTTCGGGGTCGCTGATAATGAAAATGAAAATGATTTGTTGAAATCAGATTTAACCAAAGGCAAGGTAAATCATTGAATCCATTTCACTATTCGTCATTCAAAAGTGCCTTTCAATGACCTAATTGAAATAAATAATTATTGACCTCATTTTCTTTATCCTTTAACCATGAAAACGACGGCTATAACGGAAAAACCGAAATTTTTTCTCAGCGCCATCTTGGTTTTTCATTTTAACCTCATTTCGTTATCATCGACCCCGAAAATCATGAAAACGACACCCATGATTAAAAAACCAAAAATTTTCCTCGATGTCATCTAGGATTTTCGTTTGGACCTCATTTTCATATTCAGGGACCCTAAATCCATGAAAACGACACCCATGACGGAGATACCAAAAAAAATCCTGGACGCCATCTTGGATTTTCATTTTGAGCTCATTTTCGTAATCAACGACCCCGAAAACCATGAAAACGACATCCATGACGGAAAAACCAAAAAAATCTTGGACGCCATCTTGGATTTTCATTTTGAGCTCATTTTCGTAATCAACGACCCCAAAAACCATGAAAACGACATACATGACGGAAAAACCAAAAAAATCTTGGACGCCATCTTGGATTTTCATTTTGAGCTCATTTTCGTAATCAACGACCCCGAAAACCATGAAAACGAAATCCATGACGGAAAAACCAAAAAAATCGTGGACGCCATCTTGGATTTTCATTTTGAGCTCATGTTCGTAATCAACGACCCCGAAAACCATGAAAACGACATCCATGACGGAAAAACCAAAAAAATCTTGGACGCCATCTTGGATTTTCATTTTGAGCTCATTTTCGTAATCAACGACCCCGAAAACCATGAAAACGACATCCATGACGGAAAAACCAAAAAAATCTTGGACGCCATCTTGGATTTTCATTTTGACCTCATTTTCGTAATCAACGACCCCGAAAACCATGAAAACGACATCCATGACGGAAAAACCAAAAAAATCGTGGACGCCATCTTGGATTTTCATTTTGAGCTCATTTTCGTAATCAACGACCCCGAAAACCATGAAAACGACATCCATGACGGAAAAACCAAAAAAATCTTGGACGCCATCTTGGATTTTCATTTTGAGCTCATTTTCGTAATCAACGACCCCGAAAACCATGAAAACGGCACCCATGACGGAAAAACCAAAAAAATCTTGGACGCCATCTTGGATTTTCATTTTGAGCTCATTTTCGTAATCAACGACCCCGAAAACCATGAAAACGAAATCCATGACGGAAAAACCAAAAAAATCGTGGACGCCATCTTGGATTTTCATTTTGAGCTCATGTTCGTAATCAACGACCCCGAAAACCATGAAAACGACATCCATGACGGAAAAACCAAAAAAATCTTGGACGCCATCTTGGATTTTCATTTTGAGCTCATTTTCGTAATCAACGACCCCGAAAACCATGAAAACGACATCCATGACGGAAAAACCAAAAAAATCTTGGACGCCATCTTGGATTTTCATTTTGACCTCATTTTCGTAATCAACGACCCCGAAAACCATGAAAACGACATCCATGACGGAAAAACCAAAAAAATCGTGGACGCCATCTTGGATTTTCATTTTGAGCTCATTTTCGTAATCAACGACCCCAAAAACCATGAAAACGACATACATGACGGAAAAACCAAAAAAATCTTGGACGCCATCTTGGATTTTCATTTTGAGCTCATTTTCGTAATCAACGACCCCGAAAACCATGAAAACGAAATCCATGACGGAAAAACCAAAAAAATCGTGGACGCCATCTTGGATTTTCATTTTGAGCTCATGTTCGTAATCAACGACCCCGAAAACCATGAAAACGACATCCATGACGGAAAAACCAAAAAAATCTTGGACGCCATCTTGGATTTTCATTTTGAGCTCATTTTCGTAATCAACGACCCCGAAAACCATGAAAACGACATCCATGACGGAAAAACCAAAAAAATCTTGGACGCCATCTTGGATTTTCATTTTGACCTCATTTTCGTAATCAACGCCCCCGAAAACCATGAAAACGACATCCATGACGGAAAAACCAAAAAAATCGTGGACGCCATCTTGGATTTTCATTTTGAGCTCATTTTCGTAATCAACGACCCCGAAAACCATGAAAACGACATCCATGACGGAAAAACCAAAAAAATCTTGGACGCCATCTTGGATTTTCATTTTGAGCTCATTTTCGTAATCAACGACCCCGAAAACCATGAAAATGACACCCATGACGGAAAAACCATATGTATCTAAATATAATTATGACATCACAAAAACTATCTCATCACAAAAAATTATAATTCTGATCTTATGCCGTTTTCGTTTTACGAGGTCATCGCGTCAGGTGTGCAGCACATTATGGTTACGGTGCGGGGGCGTTTACGTCACACGTAAATTTATAAGCATAAAATTAGTTTTCTAGCAAAAAATAATAATAAATTCGAATTGGAACAACACAAGATTCTCAACCCCTGTATGTCTAGCCGACTGGTATTATGATACTGTAGCGATGTAGCAAAGTATCGCTTATTGGTCGATTTAGGTAACTAGTAAGTGTCGTTATCGCTTTGTGATCAAAAACTTGGTAGGTAGGTGTTAATGACCTCTATTCCGATGTTAACTGGCACCAACTATATGACCTATTCTCAGACTTACCAAAATAAACACATTTTTTAAATAAAAATCCATCAATCCGTTTCGATGGAGTTCGATAGCAAACACTGACAAGAGATTTTTATAAATTAGATTTAAAAGAGGTAGGGGGCAATCTTCGGAATTACTGATCCGATTCCGAAAATTCTTTCACTAACGGGAAGCTACATTATCCCCAAGTGCTATAGGTTACATTTAAAACGTTCTCGTGTGTTGATTTTCATACATAACTGGAGCGAAACCGCGAGCAAAAGCTAGTAATTTATATCACCACCACTGCTCTCAAAACGGTGAACAAAAACATCTTGTTGATAAAAACGTTCGAAGATATTATGTGACTCCCTTCCAAAGGAGCCCTGTCTTGGACTTCCAGTCTAAACGGAAGCCACTGAATACCAGTACTTATTATTATCGTAACGTTTCCCAGACGGAGACTCCTGCTGACCCTGCGGCCAGTCCTGGAGGCGTACGCGGCGACTTGCCGGCAGCTGGCGCCTGGCTCCATGAAGGAGCTCGTCAAGAACACCCTCGACTCACTCACCGAGGACTTCACACACAATAAGATGGTTTACGGTACGATCTTGAATTTTTTTTGAAGGAAGAATGTCAACAGGCCGTATATATAATTATGAAGTCCGCGATTCGTCTGAGAGTGGGCTGTATCTTTAGAACTATTGCCAGCTGAAATTTTCTTAGAAGATACATAAATCTCATAGAATACGCTAAAAGTGTATCCCAGCAGTGGGTACATTAAATGCTGGTTATGCTACATTAAACATGATATAAAAACCGGCCAAGTGCAAGTCGGGCTATATTTAGTATTTGTTGTTATAGCGGCAACAGAAATACATCATCTGTGAAAATTTCAACTGTCTAGCTGTCACGGTTCATGAGATACAGCCTGGTGACAGACAGACGGACAGACATCGAAGTCTTAGTAATAGGGTTCCGTTTTTACCCTTTGGGTACGGAACCCTAAAAAGCTCAAACCGTAGGGAGGCGTCACCAAACGTACGGTGAACTTTACGATTATTATTTATGTTTGTTAAAACGAAACCCTTATATGTATCATGCAATCACACGCATAGGTGTCCAGTCACGAGCACCAACATGTACACTTTAGAATTTATAAAGTTTTTTTCTCCTACTGTTCTAATTAAAATGTCATGTTGTTACGTACATAGTATTCTGGAACTCACATTTTTATGAAAAAGATCTCCAAGTTACAATCATTATTTCTCGCGAGCTTTTAATTTTAGGAAAGTGTATACATATTGGTGCTCATGACTGTCCATGTCATTCTTGGGTTTTTACTTTACAGATCTGAACATTTCCTAAAGCATTATCAGCTACGTATTATAAACGTTTTTATAAAATGTATTATGAAGTTTTGAAGTTTAAATATCGACTTAAACAATATTGTTTAAATTTCCAGGCGAAGCTGTATCAACAGACGCGATCAACAACTGTTTGCGACTCCTGCGCCAGTGGGGCGTCGTGGACATGTTCACCGAGAAGCGTACGCGCACCGTGCGCCTGCCCGCGCCCTACGACTCGCCGGAAGCGTTGCACACGGTGTGCCAAAACGTCTACAAATTCAACATGGACACACCTTTACTGAACAACAAGTGATAAAGTGAACTGTGAACTTATAGGCCAGTGAATCAAGTGCTTATATAGTGAATGTTGGTCAAATTGGCGTGAAGCGTTTCTGCCAAGCAACTTGCAAAGAGTTTGTGTAAATAAGGTTTTAGGCTGCCAGGTGTGTATCATCGCATTTTCGTATGACAAAATTTAGTTTAAAGTTTTCAATGATTAAGCATTTGGTTGCTAAGTATACTTGTCAAAAAAAGTTGTTTACTCAAAAATGTTACTGTGAAAATAATTGTACAGTGACTTGAATGCTCTTGATATAAAAATGTGGTGTATTTTAACCAACAACTCAAATAAATATCCATTGTTGATGCTCGATAAACGGATTGTTGGTTTTGCAAAATGAAGGTTAATTGTTAAACCGCGTTTACACAATGAGAGTTGCATGTAAACGAAGCTCCATTTTGAGAGTGAAACACAAACATCACTTTTCATAAAAACTTTATTCCTGACCAAAGATATACTGTGTACAGTGTGTAGTGTAGACCCATGGTTTGGTTTGAAACAAACATTTCAACAACAGTTTCAGTTTGAAGGGAGTACAATAATTATTGGAGTATGATTTCATTGTAATAAAATGTTGTAATTATGACACCCTGGGTGTGTTAGCTTGGGTATAGTCGGTGACATCTCTTGTTTCTATCAAGGATTCCTACTAATTGGGAAGACAAGTTGTAAAACATTTTGCAACATGTTTTTATGTTTCTTGAAACAAGTTGTTTGCAACATTTCGTACAGAATGTGTCTGACACATGTTTTTAGCAACACAAAAACATGTTGATAGGGATAAGTGAATGTTCTAAAATTACGTCTCTTTCTCCTATCAAGAATTCCCACAAGTAAGGAAAACAAGTTGTAAAACATTTTGCAACATGTTTTTATGTTTCTTGAAACAAGTAGTTTGCAACATTTTGTACAAAATATTTCTGACATATGTTTCCAGCAACACAAAAACATGTTACACAACATGTTGATAGGGATAAGTGAATGTTCCATATAGTTAATGGTTTACTGTTGCCAGGGTAACATCAACGTACGTTATTTCAACGTAATATTGTTATTTATACAGTTCGGTTACATCTTCACGAGTTTTCAACACATTGTGATTTAGTATCGTATTCGTTTTGTATGGTAATGAAGGCTGCTCAAAGCTTAGAGCCAAATAATGTAATGGTTTTATTAAGGTGTATTATTTAAGGATGGTACTTTATGGCTCTGTTACACCCAAAAATCATTTCATCCACCTTGTAAGATAGTGTTACAAGCTGGGTATGGGATAAATTAATTACTGCTGATTAAACAACAAATAACTTGAATAATCACAAAACACTTAAAACTTGAATCACAAATACACTACTGATCATTATTCACTTAGATCGCACTTCTATTTCACTTCGTTGTGTAGCCAAAATTAGACTGCCTCTTCCGCAAACATGTCGTTATAGGGTGACCGATCCTTCGAGAACGATCCACGACTTACTCGAATTATTCTAGACAATTCCATTCCATAGTGGGTCATTGTCCTTCCACAACTTGTACAAAATAAATAAGTAGGTACTTTATGCCCTTGGCGTACGGTCGAAATTACAATGACAACTTCCTGATGTCTTGTATAGGAGTTTGCGAATTTGTACTTATATCATTCGAGACTCGTCCTACCTACCTACTTGTAGGTACGGGTACGACGTAACAATAGGATAGTTTTGGACCCGATAGGTGCCGCTGTTATTAGTCATCAAGTTCGCTCGCGACTCGTTAGAAACTTTATTTACTTTGTAATCGATATATATTTAATAGAATATGATGTAGTGTTCTCCAGATACCTTTCTGATATACTTTTAACGTAACTTATTATATGAAAGCGTATCAAAATTGCTAAATGGATATTATCTCGCCTCAACAATAGGCCTGAAGAATACATGCTTTCGGGGGGCGAAAAAGTAACTGTCGGCAGGGGAATGAACAACGTTATAACGCTTTCAAGCGTAGTTATATCCAGGAATGATTGTGTAAGTGCGGGCAGGGGCGGCCCGCACTGGTTGTTACCCGCTTAGGGGTGACACCCGACCGTGAACATCACTAGTGCCAACTATAAAAACCGGCCAAGTGAGAGTTGAACTCGCGTGGAGAGGGTTCCGTACAATACCAGTCATAAATCGAGTTTACCACTTTATTCTTTTTTTCAATTGATAGTATTTTCTGTATAAATCGACAAAATGACTCCTTGTACGTAATTTTTATTTTAACTGTTTTGATTGATTTTTGGGGTGACACCTACAATATCCGCACCGGGTGTCACCCATGCTAGCTACGCCACTGCATGTTCAAACAAAACAATAAAACACTCGTGAACTTTTTTTTGAGAGTTTTAGTGGAGTGTATGTTGAATGAGTAATAGAGGAGCTGGTGGCTAAATAATAACAGCAGCTCGGGTCGATCCTTAGGTTAAGCCGTGCTTGCCTAGGTTGGTCTGTGGATGGGTGACCACCCATTACATACCGAGTTTCCTCCGTGCCTCTGAAAGCACGTTAAGCCGTTGGTCCCAGCTGTCATTTGTAGATCTTTGACAGTCGTTAGGTAGTCAGATGCCCAAAAAATCTGACAACCAGTCTTACCATGTGGTATCGTTTTACCCGGTACTAAGTGGGTTGTGGAAGTCAGATAGGCAGCAGATGATGTATGTTGAATGAGTATGAGCCCTTGCTCACGTGTGCCATCATTAAATAATATACTATTACCATGCAAATTGATCTGTGATGCGACAGCGATTAAAAACGAGTGTTTTTGTATATATTGTGACTTTTAAATTATCATATAAATACGAGGTTGTCATGAATGTTTGTGCGTTGTGATCTTATGGTCGCAATGAAATGCTTGTGTGCGCACTTTTAATGTTTAATTTGGCATTTTAATTGTAAAGATATCTGAGTTGAGAAACTTATATAAACGTCGACGAAACAAAAGGTGTATATTACGTTACAGTGCACTGTAGTTTTTGCCTACCTTCGTAGATAAAAGGCGTGATGTTAAATGCATCTAGAAATGTAATATGTATCTAGACATGTAATTTGTATCTAGAAATGTAATTATACAAAGAAACAAACATTTTCTAGTTTAAACATAAAAGTTGCCTATTTTGACTTTGAGGCCAAGTAAAGCCGCGTTCCCACTTTGTCGTGACGATAGATAATCGTGTAGTTTTATTTTAAGTGTCGTGGCTTGTGTATTTACATAAAAGAACGACGCGATTACTGTCGTCCACGACTTTTACCAACGATAAATTAATCGTCACGACACAGTTGGTACGCGGCCGAATGTGTAAAAAGTGCGTATACAAGTGTTTTCCTTCTTAGCATTTGTTTTTGTCTGAAGTGTAAGTGTGGCTGGCCATCACCTGACTCCACGGAGTCTTAAGCCGAGATTTATAAACGTTACTTAGCACGTTTTTTGACTTATACATGTCCATGTACAGTGCACTTGTTGTAGTTAGACAGTGACGGGATAAGCCAAACCACATGCCAAGTGGTCTATCCATCTCGGTTTAAAACTTATTCCTTTTTGTACTGCGTTAAGCTTAAGTTGACAAATAGTATGTAGACTTTATTTACTTTGTTACCCATATAATGATAAAAGGGGGCAAAGCTAAGATTGATTAAAACAAACTTGAAATATTTTTTGGTGTTTTTTTTTAATGAAGGTCAAATCCTACTAATATTAAAAAAAAAATTGAAAATTTATGAGGATGGATAGATATGGATAAATGTTTGTTACTCTTTCACGCATAAACTACTGACCTGATTTGCATGAAATTTGGCACACATAGTTTATAAACTGGATAACACAGAATACTTATTTAATATTTATCCCGGTAGTACTATCCCGTGGGACAAATGTGACTGACACTGGCAGAGCCACTATCAGGGATTTTGATTTTGATAACACAAAAATTCAGTGGCTAATTAGTCGCCAAATATCAGAATTGGTCGGTCACTGGTTCAAAAGATATAAGGGTTTATAGGTGGCCGATCTGGAGAGAGCCTACACCAGCGTGGCCACATTTATATCTCAAAAACTAGAGCACCTAGCGAAGATCTGTTTTCTCCCATTAATTAGTCGCCAAATATCAGAATTTGTCGGTCACTGGTTCAAAAGATATAAGGGTTTATAGGTGGCCGATCTGGAGAGAGCCTACACCAGCGTGGCCACATTTATATCTCAAAAACTAGAGCACCTAGCGAAGATCTGTTTTCTCCCATTAATTAGTCGCCAAATATCAGAATTTGTCGGTCACTGGTTCAAAAGATATAAGGGTTTATAGGTGGCCGATCTGGAGAGAGCCTATCCCAGCAGGGCCACATTTATTTCTCAAAAAAAACTATAAATATATATACAGGGTGGAATTTTTGCATGCCACCTGGAGTGAAAGTACTCTACATACCGAAGATAGCAAATTTTACTCAAAGGAAACATTCCTTTATTTTTAAAAAGAAATGAATCTGCATTCAAAGATTTTTAAAATTATCTTGCCACACTTGGGAATCGAACCGGCTAAATTCCAAAAAAATAACACCCTTTACTTTTATGGCACCAATCGATAGGGTCAATCATAAGGATCAAATCTCTAAAAAATATGATAAATTATTAAAGGAAAGGAAAACCAAGAAATCTAAAGTTATAAATTCAATGGGATAAATTCAATACAATAAAGCACTTTTATTCAAAGGATGGAGCATTAAAGTTGAAGAAAGCAGATTGAAATTTGCACGTGCAATCTTCCTATTAGTAATAATTAATTATAAGTTAAGAATTGAACATTGAATTTATAAGTTAAGATTTCATGGTTTTCCTTTCATTTAATTTATCATGTTTGTAAGACGGATTTGATCTTTATGATTGACTCTATCGATTGGTGCCATAAAAGTACAGGGTGTTATTTTTTTTCAATTTAGCCGGTTCGATTCCCGAGTGTGGCACGCGAATTTTCAAAATCTTTGAATGCAGATTAATTTATTTTCAAAAATAAAGGAATGTTTCCTTTGAGTAAAATTTTCTATCTGCAGTATTAAGAGTACTTTCCCTCCAGGTGGCATTACAAAATTCCACCCTGTATATGGGCGTTTTTCAGAAAAGCTGACCGTTACGGAACCGGAACGCTATTTTTTTTTTTAATAATTTTGTATTTAATTTTTTAATTTTGGATAGCTTACTAAATGAGCTTTTTGAAAATACCAATTGTTTTGTAATTGAACAAAACATTAACATTAACATTCCGGCTATATATAACGTTACTCACCTGACGTTACGAAAGTACATTTTATGACTTCACATCACAATATTTTACATTAAATACACTAAAACTTATGATTCTAATATACTTCAGTTATTTTTAGATAATTGGTGCAAATCTTTAAACAATGTTCTTATTAAAACAATAACATTTACCTTTCAAAATCCCTGTACTCATCGGAACACGGTGTTATCGCCACACTGCTCTGCACACTAAGTAACGGTAAAATAACAAACATAGAGGCCCGAAAAAAAAAACGGCCAAACGATTTGAAACTGTCAAACTACGGTTCACACCACATCAAAAAATATTGGAATATTGGTTTTCTTTTAGTCGACGAAAATCGTTGTTACTTACTGGGAATTCCGGTATAACCAAAATTCTAGGACAAAATGAAATTGATTTATTTTATTATTTTGATATAACAACCAGTTCAAAGACATAAAAAAAACATGATTTCATATTGTTTTACCACGAGCCTAGTGATTTTTATATGAGTATGATGAGAATATTTGGGGATTATACACTTCAAAGTTAGGAAAGTATGCATGGGACATCGTGAAATTGGAGTAGCATTAGTCCTTTTTTTTATTTTTTTAAATTGAGTGTATATTTAAATTATTTTTCTGTTTTAATTTACTTTTCTTGAAATGTGCTATAGATTGCCATTTTAAACATGATGTTTTGACTAATAATTATTTAATAAGTTAATTGATAAGTCAGTGGACATTATGTTAAGGCAATGGTCAAAAAATTTGAAAAACGCCCATATATAAATGTGGCCACGCTGGTGTAGGCTCTCTCCAGATTGGCCACATAAAAACCCTTATATCTTTTGAACCAGTGACCGACCAAATCTGATATTTGGGAGAGACTAATTAGCGACTGAATTTTTGTGTTATCAACAAGATATTCTATTACACAGATATGTTGTGAGCGCGCAATCGTGAAGACTCGAAAACCAGCCAATAGGGAATATGCATACATTTTCTTTTTTTCATTTCGATACGGAATGTTACAAATCTATAAAAATAATGACTAGATAAAAGAGAAAACAAGACATACATCGGCCAAACAACACAAAAGTTATAACTATTTAGACTTTTTGTTTCTATCTCTTTAAATATAAACAGAATTTAGTATGGATTTTGTACGTCGATGTAGCGAATGACGTCATTCGCTATATCGAATCTCTCTGTCTAATCAGCAGTTTCAAATGCTTATAACTTAGTGTTTTTTAAAGATATTAAAAAAATAATTTTACTTTGCTATTTCTGATGCTAATACGCTTTGTTTAGAGTAATAAAAAAAAATCATGCATATACCCTATTGGCCTATTTTTCCTTTATTCTGCGTCACTGCGTGTATGTGAGCTGGCTCTCCACCGCGGCACGTGTGTACCTCTGTGGCCGGACCACAGTTTAGTACTCAGATGCTATAGTTCGAAATAATACCTACCTAAACTCTACTTTCATCAGAATACATATATATTTTTAGTACCTCAAGAGATATCTTTTTAATTAACAATTTATGTGGTCCGGCCGCCAGGCAGTACTCTCTGGCCGCGCCACCTCAAATTAAATGGAGTATAATGAACTATTAATAAATCAATATCCTGAAAAAAACTACCTAAAGAGTACCTTGCATACGACAAATATGGTCCAATAAACCCCTTTAGTTAAGGAGTTATTGGTCGTAGGGTGTGGTCCGGCTGGAAGGTATACTCTGCAGCAAGTCAATTTTGCAATATTTAATATTAACTATCCATAAATCAATTTATATAATAGTACCTTTTCTCTACTCTTCGTTGATACTTTTTTCTCTCAAGAAACTATTCATTTTGATTAATTAATCTTTAAAGTATGTGGCGCGGCTAGGGAGGATTACTTTCAGCAAATATAACAAAATATGCTTTATTTCTTTATGCCAACGAAAACTGCATAATAAGTACTTTATAAAAAGACGTGGACTTCAACTATAAACTTTTATTTTTATTATCAACAATGTTTTTGAAAAAGGTGCACTTTTTGGTTTTTGTTTACCTATCTACATAAGAATAGGTAGTTAATTTGACGGTGTGCGCTTCAACCGCGCGGCCACGGTGTTTTTTTTTTTTTTAAACTAAGCCAAGATTTTGTAAAAAAAATTAAAGTTGATTCCCAAAACCATAAATTTGTCAAAGTTATGGTTTAAAAGTTATAAGGGTTTGAACGTGGCCGCGACATCGAAACGCGGAGAACCACGCGGCCACGGAGATCTTTAAAACGAAGCGTTGCAGAGACCTCAAATTTAGGTAAATACAGATTGATTTTCCAAAAAATTAGTAAAAATATAAAAAAAAATCTTAAAACCCCATGGCCGCGCTATTGAAACGGTGAAAAATATGTTATCGCCGATATCTCGCTGAAAAAGCATCGCAGAGGTCTGAAGTTTTTTTTAAACACAGATTTGGATTTGTCAAAACTTGTAAAAATACACAGAAAAATCCTAGGTTTGTATTTTAGGAGCTGTAAGACTAAAACCCCATGGCCACGCCATTGAAACGGTGAAAAACACGTTATCGTCGATATCTCGCTGAAGAAGCATCGCAGAGGTCTGAAGTTTTTTGTAAAGCCTAGATGTGAATTTGTCAAAACTTATAAAAATGTACAAAAAAATCCTAGGTTTATATTTCAGGAGCTGTAGTATGGTATTGCTTACAAATAAGTCGTGATTATTGATCGAAGAAAGTAAGTATTAGCCTGATTTTTTTTTTTGTAAACAAACCCTAATTAAGTAGAACTAACGATAGTAGGCAAAAAAATATTTATTTTATAATATAAAACCTGTAATAACGTTTTGAATGTTTCGATAGGGTGACCATGACTTATTGTTTACAGAAAACATTCCACCTATTGTATTAGAAATTATTTCTCAAGGATCCTAAATTAAATAAAAATGAAGAGTCGTATGTTTATTTCTAATAAACATAATTATGTTTTTGACATCGCGTAACATCTACCAATCCGCACTGGGCCAGCGTGGTGGATTATAGCCCATTCCCTCTCAGAGGAGGCCTGTGTCCCAGCAGTGGGAACATTAATAGGCTGATGATGATGATGATGATCTTATCGTTTCATTTTAGTTTATTTTTTTAATTATAAAAAAACACAAATTACAGATTGTTCAGTTAGGTGCTTTTTCAGCTATCAAGCAATGGAGGATCCATTGCTTACTATGTGAAAAAGCATCTTAATTGAAAAAGTAATTGTTTTGAATTTTTCTAAAGGATTTGAAATATATGTATTATACCAGAAATAAGTGTCATTTCATGGTATTTCCATAATGATTTGTTATGACGATGGTAAAACCGAAATGCACGCAAGTTCTGAACAACCTATGACAATACAATGACCTACTCTAACATAATTATGGTCTATAAATAGATGATTAAGATATTCAAAATAATAAAAAAGAAAATTTAATCTAAAAAAGTAATTTTAAACAAACCATACTTTACAGTCGTATTAAAAAAAATATAATAAAAAAAAATTCTTAGTGTAAGTAAATAAATAATCTATGATTTGTGATTTTGTCAAATATGTGTAAGTTAGCAATCTGTGATTTATGTGATTTTTTAAGAAATAAACATGTTTTTGTATCTTACCATTTTAATTTAATTAAGCAACCTTGAGAAATAATTTCTAATACAAAAGGTGGAAAGTTTTCTGTAAGCAATAAGTCATGGTCACCCTATCGAAACATTCAGAACGTTTTGAAGGTTATAAGCGATACCGTACTACAGCTCCTGAAATATAAACCTAGGATTATTTTGTGTATTTTTACAAGTTTTGACAAATTCAAATCTAGGTTTTACAAAAAACTTCAGACCTCTGCGATGCTTTTTCAGCGAGATATTTACGATAACGTATTTTTCACTGTTTCAATGATGCGGCCATGGGGTTTTAGTCTTACAGCTCCTAAAATTTAAACCTAGGATTTTTTCAATATTTTAAAAAATTCAATCTGTTATTTACCTTAAAGTTTAAAAAAAAACGTGGCCGAAACGCACACCGTCAAGTTAACTACCTATTCTTAGGTAGATAGGTAAACAAAAACCAAAAAGTGCACCTTTTTCAAAATCATTGTTGGTAATAAAAATAAAAGTTTACAGATGAAGTCCACGTCTTTTTATAAAGTACTTATTATGCAGTTTTCGTTGGCATAAAGAAATAAAGCATATTTCGTTATATTTGCTGAAAGTAATCCTCCCTAGCCGCGCCACATACTTTAAAGATTAATTAATCAAAATGAATAGTTTCTTGAGAGAAAAAAGTATCAACGAAGAGTAGAGAAAAGGTACTATTATATAAATTGATTTATGGATAGTTAATATTAAATATTGCAAAATTGACTTGCTGCAGAGTATACCTTCCAGCCGGACCACACCCTACGACCAATAACTCCTTAACTAAAGGGGTTTATTGGACCATATTTGTCGTATGCAAGGTATTCTTTAGGTAGTTTTTTTCAGGATATTGATTTATTAATAGTTCATCATACTCCATTTAATTTGAGGTGGCGCGGCCAGAGAGTACTGCCTGGCGGCCGGACCACATAAATTGTTAATTAAAAAGATATCTCTTGAGGTACTAAAAATATATATGTATTCTGATGAAAGTAGAGTTTAGGTAGGTATTATTTCGAACTATAGCATCTGAGTACTAAACTGTGGTCCGGCCACAGAGAAACACACGCGCGGCACACACTTTTTTCGGTGGTTTTGTAGGTGTATAACATATCTGTTTGTTAGAATATTATTGGTTATCAAAATTAAAATCCCTAATGCCAGTGTCAATGACACACGTAGTTCGGGCTTTTACAGTAAGATGATATCCTAAATACCAGAGCTCTAGTTTCATTTATACCATAAACAGACAGCAAATAAAACAAACGACTTTAAAAATAATATTGATTTATTAATTAATAAAGAAATTAAAATGATTGAAACTTAAAAATGAAAACAGAAAAAAATTTCAAAACAAAAAGAATGTCAGAGAAAAAAAGATTATATAAAATATTTAAAATAAATCTTAAACTTAGTACCTAATAATTAATAAAGCAAATACAATAATTATAAAAAAGATAGGTTATAGACTACAAAATAGAATAGGTATACAGCATTTCAGTGGAATAGTAGGCTTTTACTTAGAGAATAAAAGAAGGGCTCTTGTTCACCGCCATTTTTACCCGGGCCGGCCGGCGGTCGACGGCACAATGCAATGGAGTCATGTAAAGCAATATGGAAGCTCGTCCACGACCGCGACTCAACTTCGCGCAGTGCCCGGTTTGACAGTGTGAAGAAGTATGAAAGGCCGTGAAACCGCATATCTTCCCGGCTCTAAACCAGTCGTGAGCAAGAGCAATAATAGTGAAGAATTACCTATAGCGTTTCAACAATCAATCTCAAATATTCAGTCATCATTTCATTCAGGATGTACTTTTTATGCAAAGGACATAGAACTAAAATGACATAGACAAAACCCATCGCCATTTTTGATACTTTTTTTAAAGTAGCGGCACACGCAAACTAAAGTTGAATGCTTTGCGAAATTGTGAGTTTTTGGACGATTAAGATCTTTGCATCGAAATAACTTTTCAAAGTGTCACTTTACGCAACCCTATATATCTCAAATGACCGCTACGCTACACTCCTAACTGCCACTATCGTCGTGCACCACAACTCTAAATAAAGATAAAAACGGAGATGGGGTGACCACACACACTTCCGTACAAAAATACTCAAACCCCTAATCTTCATTTCTCAATCAAGTTCAAAGTTACATAAAATTATCAATGATTCATCATAGCAAATAAACGCATCATGGTTAACTGTTCCATTTCTCTTTCTATCTTGTAACGGCGCAAGCTAGGCAAATGAAACTCCAGCCGACTTTGCCAAGTGGATCTGTTTTCCCTGTGGTCGGAACACTCGAGGTGCTGTTTCATGTCGGACCATCCTGAGACAACGAGGTTACAATATCCGCAGTGGAACAACCCGGGGCGAACCTGTAACATTACGGAAATTACTTAAAATGTCACTTACGGGATATCTTCCGTGATTATTGATTATTTTGAGCTCCCTATATTTCGACGCTGTTGCAAGCGCCATGATCGCGGGTTAACTGGAGAATGCGGGTGGATGGAAAAAAATGTTAGGAGCAGACAAATCTGTCTACCCTCTTTCTTTGTCTTTTGCTACGCGCACTATTGGAACTCCACACTAAGTCACGGCAAAACACACTCACAGTATCACTAGGTTTTGTGGAGTCCTTAATGTTGCTGGCTGCTACTTTTGAGCATACTCAATACTGGATTCCACGTACTTGACAATTTGAAGCCATCCTCTCGATTGAAATTTGTGTGTCTTCTTATTTCAATTGCTTCTTTTGTCAGCCTTGGAAAGTAATGTTTGTTGTTTTTTTTTTCCATCCATCCAGTTAACCCGCGTTCATGGCGCTTGCAACAGCGTCGAAATATCGGGAGCTCAAAATATTCAATAATCACGGAAGATATCCCGAAGTGAAATTTTAAGTATAGTTATGAACCGAGAAAGCTTAAAACCGTATTAAGGACATTATTACCTATAGCAGAAGTAAAAGAAAAAAAAACTATACTCGAACGCTAAGATAGGGTAGAGGTTACTGTTTTTTTTATTTCAAAATAAAGACTACGATAGTATATGAAGACTAATGGGTTCACTATACCTCTCTGATAATTTCGTTTTTCTCCGATGTAATGACAGGCACTTCCAACCACTTCATGATGTGCTGTCTTGTCTTACAATGTTCTTCAATATCCACAAGTGGCGACAAGTTCACCTCGCATACAATGCACCTCCTTCTAAAACCAACTTCCGAAATGAAATGGAAGCTTTTCTTAGGAATACAGAACTCTTCGTTAATGATACTGACGGTGTAAAGTAGATTTTGTATATCGTAGGACGAATCAACGAATTCTCTTGTTGACTCCTTGGCCAGATTTCTAGGAGTTTTCGGAGTTTCCTTGGCCAGATTTCTAGGAGTTTTCGGTTTGGTTACAGAGATGCCTGCCTGTCTTTTGTGATTTGCTCCTTCTACGTGCTCTTTCAATGACCTAAAAGAAGCCGGCACATGTACTTCACAAACACGGCAAAATGATTGGTTATTACCCTCGTTAAAAGTTATTTTATTTGCTTTTGCAAAGGTCATTGCGTCTTCTTCTTGGGAACATTTTTCTGGGTTTGTTGGCACGGGAATGAAGTCAGATAGAGAGCATGTCGAGTCTGTATCACTCGTATCAGTGTGTTCTTTTTTTGAAGCATTATTTTCTTCATGTGAGTCAAGATTTTGAGCTTTATCTCGTAAAGCTTTAACTGTGTCATTTTCAATCACACCAGACGATTTTGTGGTTTTGTCATTTATATCGACTCTGTTCAAGTTCTGATCCAGTGCTGATGGATACAGTAAATCAGAATCAACAGCTTCAGTTGATGAATGATTTTTTATGTGGTTTTCTATCTCATTATGATCAAATGTCACAACTTTGGAACATTTTTTACAGAAAGCTGTTTCGGTTTCCAAATTGATGTTGATTCCTTTACTTTGGTACTTGGTAATGAATTCAAGGATTTTAGACTTGTCTTTTGTCGGTGATTTTACGTCTGTGTTATTGTTATTGTCGTAGTTTATCTTTGATTTCTTTGGTTCGCCATCATTTTCTGTGGCAGAAGACATGTTGGTTGATTTTTCTTTATTGTTTTTGTTAGCTTCACTTCCTTGAGAGGTTTCTTTAGCTTTAATTCCTTGAGAAGTTCCTTTAGCTTCAATTCCTTGACAGTTCTCTTTAGCTTCGATTTCTTGACAGTTTTCTTCAATATCGATTCCTTGATGAACTCCATTAGTTTCGATGCGACGTTTCGCGTAAAGTTCGTGATGCTCTGTTTCGTCAAAATGTTTGGTCATCCTTCCGGGGGCCAGCAGCTTGTTGCAGGTCAGGCATTGGAGAGCTGTGTCGTCTAACTGCAATCACAGAATATTCACAAAATTTGAATCACTGCAAAATTTGAAGCACTTCTCAAATAATCGTACAAAAATTTAAAAAAATAGAGTAAGCAAACGGTTTTTAAATTATTTTAACCCATTGTGATAAAATTCACACTCATTTTGAGTAGTGCTCATTTTGAGAAGTGCTATTTTGAGAAGTGCACATTTTGCGAAATGCACATTTTGCAAAGTGCACACTTTTTTTTATGGGACAAGCCCGCCACACTATTCCCAAACCACTGTAACTCCTGAAAGCCAGAATCAACAGTGGCGACCACCAGAAAAGCGCCGAGACAATGAAGCTCGACGAAGTCCCAAGGAATTAATTTAACTGTCTTGGATCCTGCAACGAAATTAAACAAAAAATAAAAGTGTAGGTACAATAACCCGTATAAGTGCACATTTTGCGTCAAATGCACATTTTGCTTTGTGCACATTCTGCGTCAAACCCGTTCTAGAAAAAAATAATTTCGTGGGCCAACCCGGGGCTTCCCCCTTAAGGACTTTGGATATACTCTTAAAGAAGCTGGGAGCGTACACACTAAGCTTGCCGAAACTCGTGATCTTCACTGTGGGACTCGTTTGCTCCGGTCAGTTTTAGTAATAGTAAATTACTAAAAAAAGTTTATGAGGGACTAACAGAGCCGTACAACATAATTATAAGCAATGTTTTTATACCTACCTTATTTTTAAGTACACAATTCTATAACTACACAGGGTGGATACGACAATAAATTAAACTGTACTGTGGTAATTAACCACCACCACCATCACCTGTACCCATTGAAAGCAAATAAAGATCCGATTCTGATTCTGAAGAATACGAAGTTTCCAGTACTTATGCTTAAAAAAAATTGTATTACCAGTGTTTTCATTTAGTGTCGTATTGTCGTCTTCACCTTATTTAATATAAACCAGTGTTTCTCAACCTGGGGGTCGCGATCCCCTGGGGGGTCGCGAAGCCTTTACAGGGGGGTCGCAAGAGGTCTCGAAAACTACCTCAATAAACAAAACAATAAAGCCTAGAAAAATAGATTTAATAAGAAAATGTTAAATAGAGGATATATATAAACATTTGTATGTTCATGCAAATTAACAATATAAAAAAAAGTGCGAGTCGGACTCGCACACGAAGGGTTCCGTACCATTGACTATATTTAGTATTTGTTGTTATAGCGGCAACAGAAATACATCATCTGTGAAAATTTCAACTGTCTAGCTGTCACGGTTCATGAGATACAGCCTGGTGACAGACAGACGGACAGACGGACAGACGGACGGACAGACGGACAGACAGCGAAGTCTTAGTAATAGGGTTCCGTTTTTACCCTTTGGGTACGGAACCCTAAAAACTATTAGTGTTCATCCATCTTATTGAAGTTTAGCTTGTTTGTCATTAACTAATTTCTCCCATCGTGTCCGTTTTTGCTACATTGAGAATTTGAAAATTAAATCGAATTCCAAATTAAAAAAAAGTGTTTTTAAAACATTTTTATATATAAAATTTTGTATAGATATATTTGTAACTTATTAATACATGGAAAGAGTGGAGGGAGGCTTTTGCCCAGGAGAGGGACAGAGCAGGCTAGAAAAAAAAAACGGGTCGTGTCATGAAAAAGGTTGAGAAACACTGGTATAAACTAGTTAAACTACTATAAAAGTGGTTTACACTTACATGACGAAAGATGGCATTATCCGCTCCAAACTGAATAGGTTTCAGAACCAAATTCAAGGAGTGCTTCGCATCAGCTTTATGCTCCTTTTCATCGTCGAACTCCGCATTGCAGAGCGAACAGACTCCTTCGATCAGGCCGTGCCAAGCTTTTGCATCAATAACAATATCATTGAAAGCAATAACATCACCACCAATTTGTTTTAGGAGAAGAATTCCCTTGTTTTGTTTGTGTTCATCTTCAGTGATGTGTATATTGACTTTAGAAGCGATTGGCATCAGAACATTGCAGAATTCACAGAAGTAGCCTCCTTTGAACTGAAACAATAAGTGGTTCGAAATTATAATTATTTGAAATAAGCACCTCGCCCGCGACTTCGTCATAGAATGTGATGGCTCAGCTAATATAGGTACATGATATAATTATAATTTATAGCCTATAGCACCCACGAATAATGTGGGTAGCTTTTTGCCAGTGAAAGAATTTTCAAAATCGGATCAGTAGTTCCGAAGATTACCCCCTCCATAGAAACAAATTTTACCTCTTTTTTAATATTTGAATAGATGAGCTTTTGCCCGTAGCTATGCCATCGTGGAGGTCGAAAATAAAGAAAAAGAATTTAGTGTGTCATAATACCCATAAGGCCCTTCTAACCCTAAAATTAGGAATTCTATTTGTGGTGGTTCAAACTTCGTTTGAAATACTGTTAGAATAAAGTTCTAATCAGCTTGCACTACAAATCGGTTGTTACGTCAGTCACTGCGGGCCGAATAGTGCGAAATGAGTGGTTTTTTGCGATTTACAAAAAATCTATTGATTGTACTAATACAATAAAACACATAAGACCTGCTTTATAGTTAGTTCAGTTAGTATGCAAAGTTTCATGATCTAATTTGAAGTACTTTTTGAATACCAGCAGTTTATCGTTCGATTTGGAGCAACTTTGGAATTTTATCGAGAAAAGTTTATGGAATCGTGTTTTGTCACACATACCTACCTAGTACCTAGCATTAATCCTCAACTTTACCATATATTTATTTCAAAATTAATGCTGCAGTATTTTAGGCGTAACGGAGGATCATGCTAAGCCATTTGAGGTAGTATAGGCCCTTAACGGAACCGAAAGGCACTTGCTCTTCCCGTCATTGCGACCGAAACCGGGTTCCGCATGCCCTAAATTCCTATGTCTCTGTGTGCTAAACTTCGAAACCTTATGCGTGAAAGCTAACAGACTTTCGCATAGAGTTACTTTCATGTTTTAGGTATTAAAAAAAGTATTGATAAAGTCTTAGAAACATAGTGCAGTGCAGTGATTGTTAAACAAATGGGGTAATCCCCGGGTACAAATAACTCTCGCGGCGCGGCGGCGTGGCGTTCACTGAGTGCCACTCAGTGCAGTTGCACGATTCTGGGCAATTTCTGTAGTAGGTACTTGTTGTTATTTACCGTAACTACTTCGTTGGTACTACTGCATGAGCGCGGGGTCCTGGGTTCAATTCCCGGGTAGGTCACCGCGCGCACGTACTAGGGCCTCAACCGAGGACTCTTTGTTATTATTTACCGTAAATTAGTCATGCTGACGAAATCGTTGCTCCTTATGAGCTACTTCGGTGTAGATTCACCTTTTCCGAAAAAACACATCAATTATTCTAATCTTCTTTCTTTATCGTGTAGTGCTGGTATCAGAGTTTTTATGCTGCCCATAGACCTCTGACATGCCTTTACATGCCGTACCACATCATCATCACATTACATCGTCATTTTTCAGGCACATGCATCTGAAAAATCCGAGGTACTCGCCTTGGGTTCGAACTGATCGAGACCTAATATGATTTGGCAGGCCTACGCAATGACGTATTATATATAGACACGTCATGAACCAACATCGCGGCGCTTAAAAACGGCGAAAATACTAGAACTACTTATAAGCGTGAAGAAAGAGAAAGAAAATATGACACCGAACGGCGGGATGCCTGTTGCGAGAGGGAGATAAATATACATCTTCAGTCACGTCACAGGATTTATTAAATTATAAACAAACGTAGCGTCGCGCGACAGGTTGGTGCGTAACTAAGCGCGATGTGGCCAATTGGCTTCATTTCATGTTGTCATTTTAGAGTGCGGACAACGTATCTATAGTTTATATATCATTGGTCCTACGGTCACACTCACACCACTGTGTATCACTACTATGTCAATTAGTAAAAACATCAATGGTCACACCCACCTTTCTAATATGTTCATGTTGAAACTTGTCGGAGTACTGCACTGCATGTAACCTCTTCTTGTGTTCCGATGTTCCGACATGGTCGGCAGCTGCCCCCTGAGCGTCCAGGAAGAGATCGCATGCCAGACAAAAGGAATGCAAGGAGCCGGTGATGACCCCGTTGCTATGCAACTTATACGTCATTGTGACCTGAAAGAAAAAAGAAAACACTACATAATATCTCCAATTACAGTGACGTTTACTTTCGGTAATACATATTTAAATAAAATGCTTTGCAGACCCCTGGCCCGCCCGCCCGCCTGCCCCGCTCTGCGCTCAAACCCCGACTACGATTTTCACCCTAGAGCCTATCAATCACCGCAACTGACCCTGTTGGTTCCTATGTAGCGGATCGGATACTACAGTAACATGCAACAAAAAGTACTACAGCGTCATCTATGTTGGAGATGATGAACTAAATAGCGAAATACGTCAGAATCAAACAGAGTAAGCAAACAGAGTTAGCCCGATCCGTGACCAAGCCCAACGACAAAAGACTGTCGGTCAGTGGCCCACCGACGCGGCCCACCAATCCTTTTTCTATGGGGGATGAAGAGCTTTACACTAGAGATGCAACGAATAGTGATTTGGCCGAATACCGAATATTAGGCGGCGCTCTCAGCCGTATACCGAATATTCGGCCGCCGAATATTCGGCGGGTGATCCAGTACAATTGACGTCGACGCTAACAAGTAACGACACGTTTTGATGCGGTGCGTGCGGCGGTGACGGAGCGGGAAGTATTTGGCTCAGTAGCCGGCAAATCGTGTTACAACGTGCAGTGTTATAAATATACTTTGTCTAAAATTTGTCTAAAATGGCTTTAGTTGTGAATAAAAAGTCTCCTATTTGGAAATATTTTCAAGTTTTCAGTGAAGATTCCAAGTTTCGCAATTAATGATTGTTGGATAATTAAATGTTTCGATTAAATTTGTTTTTTTTATTTCCTTTTATAAGATATTTGCTACTTTTTATGTATTCGGTATTCGGCCGAATACTACTTACTATTCGGCCGAATACCGAATACTGAAAAAACTGGCCGAATAGGCCGAATACCGAATAGTTGCCGAATATTCGTTGCATCTCTACTTTACACCCTGTTCTCCATACATCCAAAACCATACCGCTTCTTTTAAAACTTTATGCACAAGTAAAAATTGTACAAAGGCGGACTTAATGCCTTGGGCATTTTCTACCAGTCTACCATAGGGTGATGCAGAGACAATACACAGTAGGTGCAATAACAGGAAATAACTTTAAGAAAATATGTATACTTAACTAAAATACAATATGTATGCAGTAGACAAAATAAATAGTAAGTAACAGATTATTATGTTGTTTAATCTTTGTATGAACACACATAAACACAGACATAGTTCTTTGCTCGGTACGACGCTACCTACCTACCCAATTCATAGAAGGAAACAAAGCCATTTTTTTTACTTTGAGCATGAGTATAAAAAGTAATAGGTATATAGGTACAGCTAGCTAATCACAAACATCCTTTTCTGTTATCAATGCGGCCATTGAATAACGTGTTCAGTTCAGCCTGACGCGATTATGTCGAGTCGTCGATTTTTAGGGTAACTTCCTAAACAAAGTAAGAACTGTAATAATATAAATAATAATGTAACTTATTTTGTGGCTCGTTGTGTTTTAAGGTTCCTTAGTCGAAATAAGAAAAGGAACTCACTTTATAACTTCACTACCTAGCTTATGCCCGCGGCTTCGCCCGCGTGGGGTCCGGAAATTTTCCACGAGATCTTAGGTACTTACTACTGGGATAAAAAGTAACCTATGAGTTAGTGGATGTATGGATGTCCCCTCACTCTTTCACGCAAAAACTACTGAACAAATTTGAATGAAATTTGGCACCCAGATAGATTAATAAGTAATATGACTTTTTATCCCGGGAGTGTATGATCCCGTTGGTTGGACTATGCTGCGTGGCATACAATCTAATCTCCGGGTAGTGTACCTACTTAGCATAAACTTTACACTAATCGAGTTCTTTGTTCCTTTCCTATCTACCTGCATTTGATCACCGTTTATTAAAAGCAGCCCTTGTTTAAAAAAGAAAACATGTAAACACTGTTTTAAGCAGGGCCGTTTTTACCAGGGGGTCCAAGGGGTGCGGAGCGCCCGGGGGCGCCTGTCGAGCGCTGAATTATATACTTGTTACTTACGACAAATATGTACGCGCAAGCAAAAAAAAAATAGCGCTGAATTATATACTTGTTACTTACGACAAATATGTACGCGCAAGCAAAAAAAAAATAGTCATCAACAATAATACTTTTTTTACTTTTATTAAAAAAATATAAAGGTACGTCAATTTTATTTTTTAAGCGTTATTGTTAGGTATGTACATTACCATCATTATCATCACATCATCATCATCACATCATTTGTTTATGAGAGAGAGTCATGACTGTTTTGTTTACTTATTTGTTTATAATTGCAAAAATACAAATTCTTAATGTTAGTGATTGATAAAAAACACTTACTTTATTTAGAATAAAGAAAGAAAAAATAAATAATAAATTGAAACTTGATTTTATTGTAGATGGCCGAATTAGGGGATAAAAAGAAACCATCGGGTGCTCAAAATAGAAAAAGGACACAGGATAAGAAGAAAAAATTAAAAAGCTAACTTCTCCGATTGACTCTAGACCTAATGAAAAAAACAATTCTCACTAGATCCATCATGGATCTGGCCAATAGATCTTCTGAGAATGATCCTTCTCAGTAGATCCATATCTTTAAAATCAGGATCCAATGAGAAAAACAATTCTCACTAGATCCATCATGGATCTGGCCAATGGATCTTCTGAGAATGATCGTTTCTTTCGACCTACCATAAATAAAACATCTGAAGTGGCATAAATCAGTGACAGAAGTCGCTGGTGTATCCCCTTTATATACTTATTTATTTTACTCTATGGAGTATCCTGCCTGGGTTCGATCCCTATTAAGTTCCTACTTACATGGCCGACTTGCTGCTCGAGTGTCGGGTTTATGTTTATGTTTGGTGTTACGCAAGATACATGCACGTGCAGCGTTAATATTATTACACTTCTTATTTTTTGTATAAGTTATCTGTAACTGTATACCTAATGAGTCTTAAATAAAGTAGGTTTTTATGATTATGGCAATATCTAATTAGGTAATATTATTGTTTTTTGAAAAAAAAAAACAAAATTGATTGGTATAAAAATAAATGATTTACTTAATTAAAATCTTTGCCAACTCAAAAGCAAGAAAAATTGAGTTTGTTTGATGTAAGTATGTGTATGTTACATGTAATAAATAGATATTTAGTCGATCGAAGTTTTAAGTTTAATTTTGTTTTTTAGAGAAATAAATAAATAAATTATCAAAATTACGTGTACCTACCTATTGTGTTTTCTTGGTTGACTAGGACCCCTTTCATACTGCAGTGTGTCGTCGGTCGCGTGCCACGCAGCAGTGCAGGCCACACCGCCAGCTAGCGGGCGGGCGGGCTAGGCGGGCGAACATCGTTTCACCTCTTTACATACTTCGGGGTTCACACCGCGAGCTACCGAAAAAGCCGAACGAAGTACGAAAAGGGCCTCGTTCGCTTCGCCCGCCCGCCCGCCCGCTAGCTGGCGGTGTGGCCTGCGCTAACTTACATACTTCGGGGTTCACACCGCGAGCTACCGAAAAAGCCGAACGAAGTATGGTTTGCTTCGCTCGCCCGCCCGCTAGCTGGCGGTGTGGCCTGCGCTTTAAAACATCAATACAACCCTCCAAGTTCATAAAGGTGCAAGAATGGTTTTGACCTTGGAAAAGTAATTTTTCCACCTTTATGAACTTTGAGGGTTGTATTGATGATTTTGATGGTTATAATCAATGACGTATTATATAGTTATAATTCTGTAACTATACGTCTTACAACCGCGAATAATATTTTAATCAACATACAATACAACATAACACTGGCCTGCAAATTACAAAAAACGTAAGAAAATTTGAATTTCGCTGGCTACCCTGGAGCATCAGCCCTGGTTTTAAGCTTCCATGGTTTAAAACTACCTTTAAGTACCTACTTTCACGGAAGATATCTCGAAACTGACATTTATGTTTTAGAAAACAATCATGTAGAATATTTTACAGAGATAGGCTATAATCATAAATTAATAGGACTTTGGCAAGACTTTGGAGTAATTTACCTTCATTAATAACTATTAAAAAAATAAATGTTGATTAATCACTTAGACAATTAATCGAGTTCATAACATCGTCATTAAGATAATGCATTGTTTAATATTAAGTACTGACGCCAGCACATTAAGCTACTCGAAACTGTAAAATTTTCCCAATGAACCTTGAACCTAATATTTTAGCGATAACGTTGAAAATCTACTAAAGAAATTTGACAGATTGTAGTACTTACCTAGCTTGGCATCATAAACAAAAATCGCACGACTGTATTTTGAGAATAAGTTTTTTGACTGAACGTCGAACTGGTTGAAAAGTCAATATTCATTTCGAGGAGACCTACCCTACCACGAAAAAATACGTGAAAATCGAACACGGAACTACAAGTTGCACACAAAACCATAACAAATTCTTATATCTATACTAATATTATAATAAAGAGGTAACATTTGTTTGTAAGTTTGTATGTACGGGGTAATCTCCGGAAGTAATGAACCAATTTTAAAAATTGTTTCATTGGTAGAAAGCTACATTATTCGTGATTGCTATAGGCTATATTTTATTCCCGTACTCCCACGGGAACGGGAACTACGCGGGTGAAACCGCGGGACGTCAGCTAGTTTCATTATAATGTGCACGCAGCTGATGCAGCCAATGAAACCCCTCAACGCTGCCACCGATGGCTGCAAAGCCGTGGAATTTTGTCGAAGTTTTAGAGCTAATAAATTAAACAATAATAAATGTCGTGGCAGCGATAAGAAGAAAAATTCAATAAGTTAGGTATGTAGGTATTGAGATCAGATTCAGATACAAGATCTTATTTTTATTTTTCGTTTAAAAATATTATTATAATAGTTTTTAGTTGTTAATTTATTTATCTTAATTTACCTATCTTTTATTTCCTTTGTAATTAAGTAGTTCAGTTGAAGCTAACATGTTACCTTTACTTGGGAAGAGACTGGATCCCACGACACAGGGTATCCTAGTGTGGAGTCCAGGGAATTTGTAAAAATCTAGTGCATGGATCATTGTTTTTTTTGTTTCTAGCTTTTTAATATTGTACCTTGGTAAGCGAACTGATTTTTTTTTTATTTATTTTTTTAAGTAGGTAGGTAGTAAAGGTTGGTTCTTGCTATGTTTTGTCGTAATCAATTTACCTACCTACCTTTAACTACTGCATTTTATGTGCATCATACTGAAATTATCTGTGAGTCATACTACTTAGACTTACTTATTATTATGAACAGTGTATCTGTGTAGGTAGGTACCTACATGTATACGTTATCGACGTGGTGACGTGACGGATGAATACGTTTTCACTTTTAACCATATTGTTATCAGAACACTCCGACGGATTTAAAACAACGTAAAATCTACTGACGGTTCATTTCATATAATTTATGTAGGTACCTAAGTACTGTATCCTATTTTGGTAGTTAGGTACCAAAATTATGGAAACAAATGTACATAACTATTCCAGAAAAAAATAACTTTCAACTACTTCTAATCAAAGCATAGATTTGCCCATAAAATGAGAATTCAAAGAGGTAACTACTAGTAGATATCAAAACGATACGAAATAGATAAATGGCGTCTACGACAAATCAAAATCTACTATTATTTATCAATAAACCTATAAGCCAGTAAGAAAATAACTAAAAACAAAATATAACAGTGAAAAAAGTTCTTGTATACTCACACAGTAGTAATTTGCCCCTTGGAAATTGTTCGTGTATTGAATGACTGCTCAGCACTGCTCGTTGAAAGCTGGACTGCGAAACTGCGAAAGTGCGAACGAATGAATAATCTTGCTCCCACCCGCCTACATAACCCAAGTGATATCGAAGATTCTGGAAAGCCCCGACCATAGACCATCAGTGTTGCCAACTAAACTACTTCAAAATACGCTAGATTGGTGTAAAAAATATGCCAAAAATATGATCCTTCTCCAAAAATGCCAAAAAAATGCCAACTTACATACATGTCAGTATTTCAGAAATTAAATCAGGGGAATAGAATATCAATGTCTTAATATTCATCAACATTAGCTGATGTGGAAGGCTGATAGAGTCGTTACTCTCTTTGGTTCCGATACAAAGTAGTACATTGTCTGGAACAGTGTAAGACTATCAGCACTTTCCTGCTCTTTAGGCAAAATCTGACGTACAAAATAGCATTCAGGGTTCTCACCGCCAAACCGCCGCCGCCGCGGAGTCGAGTATCGATTTCAATTTTAATTTCAAGAAAGATTGTGATTTACATTATTTTAATGTTTTACGAAATAATTATGTCAAAAAAATATGCTATACATACAGGATGTAAAAGATCACATCACGAAGCCGTCAACCAAGCATTCTGTACATCAAATTATGTAACTTTACGCAAAAATTATTGCTGGGAAACTACTTTTGTTTTTGGGGTGAAAAATCATGTTTTGTGGTAGAACTCAATGTAACGCATTCAAAACATTGTGCTGATGGATGGATTGAATAGTACGGAGGTCGTGGAGGTGTTTAAAATAAATAAAAAAAACTGGCTGTCTGTAAAGTCGGTTTACGGACGATAATTTTACGTGACAACGACTTTGAGTGGTAAAATAAACTTTTTATGTCTGTCTCTCTCGCTCTTAGGCGGGACGCGTGCCTCTCACTCGCTCTCATTGTGAGCCGCATAACGTGACCCAGTTTCTTGAAGTGTCACCCGGCAAACCAATTTATAAGACGTTGTCACGTCAATATTACATTATAAACTTGTATTTTAAAATAAACTTGTCAAAAAGGTGGAATTTTGACCCCCAATATCTCCGCAACTAGAAGGTTCCCAGGTATGGTGTAGAACAAAAAAATGATCGCAATGACGAGGAGAACAAGTGCCTTTCGGCTTCGTTATGAGGTGTTTTACACCCTTTATATGCTAAAAGCTAAAAAAAATATGCTAAACAAGAACAAAATATGCTTAATTTTGCATATATAACAAAAAAAATCTAAATTGGCAACACTGTGGACCATAGAGCATCACAAAAAAGTTTTGTCTATTGATTATTGAGATACGGATGCGTTCACAAAATTTCGAAATGGAAGCTCCAGGGTAGCCCGCGAAATTCAAATTTTCTTAAGTTTTTTTCAATTTGCAGGTCAGTGTCAGGTTGTATGTTGATTAAAATATGATTCGCGGCTGTAACACGTATGTAGTTACAGAATTATAATGATTAAAATCATCAATGCAACCCTAACAGTTCATGTAACTCGATTGAATAACTATTTCATGAAAGTACTAAAGTCATTCAATGGAAATGAACCTGGTTGTATTGATTATTAAAATGATTAAACTCAATAAATGAACACCATCCTAGCTGTTCCACATTAAAAAAACTGACAGGAGGTAGGTGAACTGATGGGTACGAAATATTTCAGTTCAATGTAAATGGTTCGATGGTTGATGCCAAGTTCACATTATTCGAGTTCATCCAGCTGAGATCTTATCGTCTACAAAATCTTAAAAAAACAACAACGTGTGTTCACTGTTAACATAATAAATGTGTGTACATAAATATGAGTACTTACTCAGTGGTCGAAACAATACATGAATTTTGTGAACTGGTCATTCACGAATCACTAAATCGCTCGATGAAAATGGAAATATTCTACAACGGTCTGCTCTGCCGACTTGTAAGATAACATTATGTAGATTGCCAGTAAAATTAATTTAATAAATCAAAAATGTTTAGATTATGGTCACGATTCCCCTAGAGCCACATGCAGTACCTAGGTTGCAGCTGTTGCACTTGGATTGGCGACATGGGGGGTGGGGGGTCTAGATGTTGAATAGGTACGTCAGCAGTAATTATTTACTTTTTTAGACATAAATGGCAACCCACACATTGTCTATGCTTGAAAACCAAACGCATAATCGGGGATTCCCACAAATAATGAATACGTTTAGGTACTCGCTTAGAACCGAGTAGCTACAAACTTATTTTCTTATTTGTAGAAACAGAACTGTTGCTCATGAATCAATAAAAATGCTTAGACCAATGTTTACGTAAGCATGGGAAGGGGGATTGGTACACAGAGCTTTGCTTACTTTGACTGACAAGGGGTGGGGGGGGGGAAATAATTGTAATAAATCTGCCCCATGTGCCAAAGTGGTGTTAGATTTAAATTTGTAACCTCAGTGCGACTCTCACTTAAGGCAGCTACTACAACGTTGAATTATTCACGATAGTGAATTGTTCGTGAGTAAAATTCATAGGTAGTACTTGAACATAAAACCACTTTCCAGCGTCCGGTGCACATGATTATGTAACTATAGGGGAGAGTATGTTCCCCAATAATATCTGAAAAGTTGCTAACCTTTTAATCTCAAAGCAGAAACAGATAATAATATTATGTTCTACACCTACAAAACCACCGAAAAAAGTGCCGCGGGGCAGCGCCAGCTCACATACACGCAGTGACGCAGAATAAAGGCAGAACAAGCCAATTGGCCCGTTTTCGAGTCTTCACGATTCTGTTTAATAAATATCTGATATCATTGGTCATTTATTTATTTATTTATTTATTTATTTAAGGACAACCAACAAAGCATACACCAAAATACATGTATAAGAACTCTTGTTGAATTTAACATTTTATAGTGTAGCCTTAATTAAAGGCTGCCACGGCATGCATTAAACATTGGAGAAGAAAATACAGTTACAAAACAGATCTTACCCATTCAGATCTATCTAAATAAGTAAAATCCGCTTTGTGCTGCCTTATCTGCCTGTTTCTGTATTTATTAACTGCATTTATACACCAATTATTGGTACTTATACAAATACAGCCAATTGTAACCTAAATCTGTTATACAATATAAAAAAACTTACATAATTAATTTATGTTCGACGTTGTGCCAATAAGAAAAAAGAAAAACTTTTTAACAAAAAATAAAACCGACTTCACTTCAAAAAACACAAAAAAGTGAAAAATAACTTTAGCTTCAGAAGTCGGTGACCTTTGTTTAATTGATTTACTTTTTTTGTCACCGACTTCTGAAGCTAAAGTTATTTTTCACTTTTTTGTGTTTTTTGAAGTGAAGTCGGTTTTATTTTTTGTTAAAAAGTTTTTTATTTTTTCATTTTTAGTTGTCCCCAAACAAATATTTGCCATGAATTTATTGTCAAACTGTTAACAACACATGTCATGGTAATAGGCGTATCCCCAACATATGGAAGTTATGGAACTTCACATACTTACCTTCTTATTCGGATGGGAAATCATCAAATTACCCCTCCCGCTCTCGGCGGAGCGGAAGGTAGTGTCAGAATTTTACTGACTAAAACCCATCCATGTTCCTTCTTAGCCCTTTGCGTTCCAGGGCCGCAGTATATCTTTAGAACAGTCCCTTTTGCTGGCATCGCTTTGAGGCGCGCGTGGAACACGAACGCGCTAACTTAACATACCTAACTGTCGAAATCTGGGTGTATTGTACACATCTGCGTACCCCCTCAGAGGATACAGGCGTGATGTTACGTCATTTAAGGCTCACGCGGAACACGATCGCGCCAACTTAACATACTTAACTGTCGAAATCTGGGTGTATTGTACACATCTGTGTACCCCTTCAGAGCATACAGGCGTGAAGTTATGTCATGATGTTGTATAAACAGTAAACATTGAAGCGATTTCAGCAATCACGGCAGATTTGCCGTCTATTTTTGAAGAGTTCCATTGTATATCTCCGAAGATCAGCATCAGATGTTCACAACATTTAAATGGGACCACACGGGAAGCACCAGCTTTCAAACAAAAAAAGAATCATCAAAATCGGTTCACCCAGTCGAAAGTTCTGAGGTAACAAACACAAAAAAAAAAAAAAAAATATATAAACACTTTCTTAATCATAAAGTAACGTAAAAATACAATTTTTACAATCTTTCAGGACAATGCCGTACGCAAGACAGACTTGACTTTATGTAATGAGTAGGACATATCAATATCTACATTAGGCGAGCGTGACAGGCGACTAAATTGAACTTGCATTCTGTTAATGGTTGAAAAATGACCCAGATTGGTTTTAAAGCCCTTAGCGCGAAGCAGCTGATATCTAGACTTACGAGCAAGTTTATAAGGCACATTTAAGTTTATTTGAGTTAGTAACCGCGGACAATCAAAGTGAGTGTTTATTATTTTGTACAGGAACAGCTGATCTAGGATCAAACGGCGATTTTCCAGACTCATAAGTTTGAAATGTTTCAAGCGTGAGCTGTAGCTAGTTAAATTTTTGACCATATTACAGTGATATGACAAATGCCAAAGAAATCTTTTCTGCACTGATTCCAGACGACGTTTATGTATTTCGTAGAATGGAGTCCAAACTATGCTGCAATATTCTAAGCCTGATCTGACAATTGAGTTAAAGATTGCAATTTTGGTTGAGACGCGCTTAAAATCTTTACAGTTACGCAGAATGAAACCCAACATCTTAAACCCTTTAGTAGCATTTTTATCAACATGTATATTAAACCGAAGCTTATTGTCATTATAAACACCCAAATCACGAATTACTTCTTTCTCATATATAATTTGGTCATTAATTTTATAATTACGAAAATACGGTCCTTTTTTCCTAGAAAAATGTAGGTACGTGATTGCATTTGTTAGCATTAAGTAACATGTTATTGGCCAAGCACCACTGGGAAAAACGGTCTAAGTCTTCTTGGAGTTTAAATGGATCCTGATTGCACTCCATTCGTTTTATAATTTTCAGATCATCTGCGTATAAATATATATTTGAGTGTACAAAACAAGACGTCACGTCGTTTATGAATATATTGAAAAACAATGGGCCTAGATGGGAGCCTTGGGGTACGCCCGAGGGTGTCAGAAACAGGTCCGATGAATAACCGTTGACAACAACTTTAGATGTGCGTTTAACAAGGTAAGACTCACACCACTGCAATAAGTTTCCTGCAATTCCGATTGCTTGTAATTTGTTAACCAATATTCTGTGATCCACCTTGTCAAACGCCTTGCTAAAATCGGTGTAAATTACATCTACAGGTGATCCCCGGTCTACAGCGTCGACTAAATCCGAAATAAAGCACGCAAGATTGGTTCCAGTCGAACGGCCTTTCATGAAACCGTGTTGTTCAGGCATCAATGTCTGTTTCACATGCCACGAAAGTATGGGGTATACTAAAGCTTCGAACACCTTGCCAAAAATAGACAAAATAGATACTGGTCTATAGTTATTCGCGTCGGATTTGTCCCCAGACTTAAAAATCGGTACTACTCGTGCTTCTTTCCAAGCCTTCGGAAAACAACCTGTGCTCAATGATTTATTATAAATCATAGATAGAGGCTCCCCCAGCAAGTCACAACATTTTATTGCGAAAATGGAAGGCAGTCCGTCAGGCCCTGGCCCTTTATTAGGGTCAAGTCTCTTTAAGGCTTTAATTACAGAATCCGTGTTTAGTGTCAATTGGGTCAGAAAATCAGAATGCTGACATTGCGCAGAATCGTCAACAGTATTGCACATATTTGGGTTATAAACAGATGAAAAACATGAGGCAAATATGTTGCAATTATCTGCTCCATTACTACCTATGACGTCGCCGTAATGTATTGATCAGTAGCGGCGTTAGGGGGGGGCGAGGGTGGGCGACCGCCCAGGGCGCGAAATATGAAGGGGCGCCGCGCGCCGCAGGCGCCCCTCCTTATCCCCTCAGAGCAATACCGTCTTTACCATAAGGGGACACGACGCACGTGCCCAGGGCCCCGCGACCCAAGGGGCCCCCAAGTTCCTGTTACTAATATCCCAGGCAGGACCATAGGATACTAAAATTTTCGAGCACGCTCCGCTCGCTTTTGCATCTAGCTTTTTGGCATAAGTCAATTTTAGCGGCGGAGAATTTTAAATTGAAACAAAACACAGAAAAAAGTTTTTAAATCCTTGTCATTGGCTTTATTTGACTGATAAATTGTATGCCAATGTTTCTTTGCTCTATAGAAGGTAATGAAACCTTCCTTTGGCACTCAAGCGAAAAAAACATTCACATGTATTACATTCTTCCCATTTTGACCTATGGATCTCAGACTTGGACGTTTGAAACCACATGTCTGCAACATTAATGCCTTGCAATTGTCACACGAATAGTTAGTTATCATGTCTTTAAACTGCTCGCAGTTAACTGTAAGTTCCGACCATCCTCGTTTTTGAACCTTTGACGAAATTAGAAACAATGAGCACTTGGAAGCCAACATTCAACGCATTATTGCCGAAATACAGCATCCAGTTTTGGGCATGTTCGCGCCAGCCGCAGTGGCCACATCACTGAAACCATATTCATGCATTTATCATCAAAAATGTTTTTCTGCATTTTATTTACAAATAAAGTTCTCCACCGCTAAAAAAACACCTGTTTATTTTTGTCAAGCAAAATCTAAACTATCCCAGGCGGGTTGCAAAAAAGTTCGAGCTCGCTTCGCTCGCTCTTGCATTCTACAAGGGCTCCATTATTCTCAAGTGCCCAGGGCCTCCAAATGGTTAAAGACGGTCCTACCTCTGAGGCCTACTTACTTGTAAATATCCTAAACTAGCTGACCCACCCAACAAAGGCCAAGTTGCCAAGTTTGTCAATCTAGATTCACAAACTTGGCAACTTTGTCAATCGAAAATGAAATTGCTGAAAACATCGACTTCGATAACTTAATGGATAACTTAATAAAAGAGTTCGCCGATAGAAAGGCTAGAAAAGTAAATTTTTATTAGTTAAAAAAAAGATTATGTTTTTTAATGACTAAGGTTGTTTCATTATACCTATCCTTTGCCTTTTTTTCTTACGGGTTTAAAATTGCAGTTAGGGGGCGCGCTAGAAATCTCGCCCAGGGCGCTGGTAGTGCTAACACCGGCACTGGTATTGATGAAGGGTACGTACTGTTACCGTTACGTTTATTCTTTAAAAATGACCAAAAGAGCTTAGGGTTAGAAGTGATCGAAGATTCAATTGACTTTATTGTTGTGTCTGATTCCCAGATGATTTTACTTTATGTATTTAGTCGTGCATGGATGTCTGATGAGACAACAATTCAATGAAGAACACGGTTATCACATCAAACTATTTATTATTTCCATTTGAATCTAGACACACAATTATTAACCATTTTACAGTACAGAGACCACACCCAGTAAGCAGACAGACGCCATGACCGATTATGGCACAGACAATCTTCATACAGCCAAGTGGCTGTGTTGCCACACAACACTCTCCTCCTTTAAAGATTGAGCTTATCTGGCTTTTTGATAACTCTTTTAGGATAGCGCCTTTCGGCCACACTTACTGGTTCCAAGCTCACTCTTTGAGAGGACTCTACACTTGGTACATTTGGAAGTCTTTCAACATTTAAATCCTTACTCTCTACAATGTTACTGCTACACCTAGCAACACCGGACTCGCGCGTACGTCATCGAGGGGATATAGAACGGTCATTTTCTCTGTTACAACTTAGTCTTACAATTATTACTGTTAGCTGATTAAACATATTTTACTCTGTGTGTATCTTCTTTCACTACAAACACAACAGAATTGGCGACGAGGATTATGGATTATTGAAGGAAATACGTTTTACGTGAAATACGAAGAATATGTTCGTGACTTATGGTAAAATTTTCTTTTCCCACGTGCACCCTAACCATTTTGTTTTCCTTTTGCTCCAAGGGTTCCTTTAGCCTGTGATGATAACCCGCTTCACAAATTCCCTATTCCTTACCCACCGAACGACATACTTCAAAAACAATGGAGGGATTGGCACAAGTTCTAAATCAAATGATGGAAACCATGCGCGGCATGCAGATACAGCAAACATACTTACAAAGTGCACTACAAAATCAAGTACAACCATCAAAAATAGTAAGTGGCATTACATTACAACCGTACGACGAAATAAACGAGGCTTTCAGTACGTATTTACAACGACTACAAAATTACATAACCTTGAAAAGTGTGACAGACCCAGGTGTCAAAGTACAAATATTTCTAAACTGCATTGGACCGAAATACTACCAAGTACTGAAAAATATTACAGCGCCAGAGACTCCGGAATCAAAATCATTTGATAATCTCATAAAAATATTGGGAGATCACATTTCACCAGAACCAGGGGAAGTGGCACAGCAGCACAAATTTTGTCTTAGGCAGCAACATGAGCATGAAAGTATTGCTAACTATGTTGCTGGACTGAAAGAAATTGGAGGCAAGTGCAACTTTGTTTGCAACAATTGTAAACAAACTACCTTTGATACACACCTGCGAGTTCAATTCATACGGGGGCTTCGTAACATAGATATTAAAGAGAGATTATTACAGGAATCACCTAATACAAAGTTTGAGGATGTGGTAAAGATTGCCATGGCCATTGAAACTTCAAAATATGAAACTCAAGAAATGGGTCAAGAAGTACATACAAATATAAATAAAATATCAGTGAATAAGAAGAAAAGGTACACAAATAATGGGAAATCAAATACACAAACTATAAATAATACATACAAAAATGATACAAAAGAAAAGGAAATAATTTGTTTTTGCTGTGGCAGAGAGAACCATACAGCACGGCAATGTAAAGTGAAACATAAATTATATTGTAAGAAGTGTAATCGACGAGGACATGTTCAGTCAGTGTGTTTCAAAGATCAGAAACAATTACAAATTGAAAGTGAACTGTCGAGTGATGAAAGTGAAGATGAAATATATGAAGTACATAAAATACATAAAGAGTACACTACAGATAATGAGAAATTTAATATTACATTACAACTAAATGGAAAAATACATACCTTAGAATTGGATACTGGTGCAGCGGTTACAACATGCTCTTCAGAATATTACAAAAATAATTTCAAAAACCTGAAACTGAAAGATACATCAGTTAAGCTACGTACATACACAGGTGAAATCATAAAGCCATTGGGTACCTGCAAATTAAAGATAAAATACAAAACTAAGGAAATAGAAGGAAGAATATTTGTGATTGAAAAGAAAGTAGACCCAGTGGTGGGAAGAGAATGGTTGAGGAAGTTGAATTTAGAATTTGAAATAAATACAATTGAAAAGGAATACAAAGATATTACAGAAAAGGAATTTAAAATGAAACTACAGAATTTACTAGAAGAATATAAAGAATTATTTTCTGAAGAAATAGGAGAAATAAAAGATTATCAAGCAGAATTTAAATTGACAGAAGGAACAGTACCTGTATTTCTGAAGCCAAGACCGGTACCATTTGCTCTCAAAAATCAAGTCGAAGCAGAGTTAGACCGATTGGAGCATGAAGACATATTAGAGAAAGTCACCTACTCTCAATGGGGTACACCTATAGTTCCTGTTATGAAACAAAATGGGAAAGTACGTCTGCGTGCAGATTACAGAGCGACATTGAATAAAAATTTGGAAAATGATAACTATCCGATACCGAGAGTTGAAGAAATATTTTCAAAGCTAAGTGGAGGTAAATATTTTTGTACGTTGGATATAAACCAAGCATATTTACACATGAAAACAAATGAAGATACAGCAGAGATGCAAGCTATTAGTACATGCAAGGGTACTTACAAAGTAAAAAGACTCATGTTTGGCGTGAAAATTGCACCAAATATATGGCAAAGATATATGGATCAAACTCTACAAGGGATAGAAGGTACTGCTTGTTTCTTTGATGATATCGCATTACAGGGACAAACATACATACAATTACTTCAGAGAATCAGACAAGTTTTTGAGAAATTAAAGAAGTGTGGACTTCACATGAATAAAAAGAAATGTCAATTTTTCCAAAGGTCAGTGACATACCTGGGCCATACAATCAATGAACAAGGCTTACATCCTACACAAGAGAAGGTTAGCGATATAAAGAATAGCCCAAGACCAACAGATGTTTCTTCACTACGTACGTTCCTGGGAATGATAAATTACTACCAACAATTTATCCCAAACCTAGCATCAAAGTTAAATCCACTTTACAGATTACTACAAAAAGAAACAAAGTTTGTATGGACCTCAAAATGTGAGAAGGTTTTCCAAGATCTAAAAGAGGAAATCTGCGGAGAAAAGGTATTGACACCATTCCATGACAACTTACCGGTAACACTGGCTACTGACGCATCACCTACTGGATTTGGAGCGGTATTGTCACACATCATGCCAGATAAAACGGAAAGACCTATAGCATTCGCTTCCAGATCACTAACAAAAGCAGAAAGAGGGTACAGCCAACTTGATAAAGAAGCAGCGGCATTGATATGGGGTCTTAAAAAGTTTTTCCAATACTGCTATGGGAGAAAAATAACCCTGATTATTGACAACCAACCACTGGCTAGAATCTTACACCCAGAGAAGGCAATACCTGGTACTACAGCCATTAGACTAGTACATTATGCAAATTTCTTGGCTGGATTCAACTACGAAATTAAACTCAGGAAAACTACAGAACATGCAAATGCTGACTATTTTTCTAGAAATGCAGTGACTACTGATTTAAACAAAGACAAACTTACAGATGATGATGTTTTCTACCTAAATCAAATTACAGAAATGCCAGTTACACAACAAGAAATTAAAGAAGCTACAGCTACAGATCCAGAACTACAAAAACTATACTTAGATATACAGTCAGGTAGAGAAGATTGCAAGAGAATACATGAACTTTCACTACAGAATAACTGCATCTTCTATGGCATTAGAGTAGTCATACCAAAGAAACTCCAACACAAAGTGTTAAAAGAATTACATACAGCTCATACAGGTATTGTGAAAATGAAGGCATTAGCCAGAAGCTATGTATGGTGGCAAAATATTGACTCAGACATAGAGAACATGGTTAAACAATGTAAAATGTGTTGTCTCATGCAGAAAAATCCTACAAAAGTACCTATACATGCTTGGGAATACCCAAAAGAACCATGGAGCCGTATACACATTGACTACGCTGGACCGTTCATGAACCAATACTTCCTTATTGTGGTAGATGCATATACCAAGTGGCTTGAAGTTGTACCAACAACATCTATTACTGCAACAGCTACAATTAATATCCTGAAAAAGATATATACTACATTTGGCCTACCAATAACTCAAGTTTCAGACAATGGAAGACAGTTTAGATCAGAAGAAATGCAAAGATTTTTAAAAGAAAACGGAATACAAGCTAAATTCACAGCACCTTACCATCCGTCAACAAACGGTCAAGCAGAAAGATATGTTCAAACACTGAAAAATAAATTAAAGTCAATGGCTAATGAAGAAGGATCCTTACAAGACAAACTGCAGAGATTTTTAATGATGTACAGGAAAACACCTAACAGCACTACAGGAATAAGCCCAGCTGAAATGATGTATAAAAGGATATATAGAACACGGATTGACCTTGTGAAAAGAGAACGAGAGATAAGAAGAAATAATGAAAATGATGACCTTACTGTAAACAAAGAATTCAAGAGAGGAGATAGAGTACAAATAAGAGGATATGATGGAAATAAGTGGAAATTTGGAAAAATATTGGACAGAAGGGGGAAGCTACATTACGAAATTGAGACAGATGGGAAGAAACAACAAAGACATGTGGATCAGATAATCGGAACAAAATGCACAAGGGATAATGATCATGCCAACATTTCTAACACTTACCTGCGGCAGCCGACATTATCTCAGGATACGGACTCAATTACAAAAGATAGTCTTGCACAGAATGAAGATTTTACACCATCGTCAGAAAACCCTGAAAAGGAAACCAGTCCAGAAACGTCCAGACGGGCAGAAGACCTACAGTGGCTACCTACAACACCAACTGTACATACACCTGCGCCAGCACTTACCTTGATGGAGACGCGTCGCAGTACAAGGACCAGGAAACCGCCGAATCGGTTGGACCTTTAATTTAATAACGTGGGGGAGACTGCTACACCTAGCAACACCGGACTCGCGCGTACGTCATCGAGGGGATATAGAACGGTCATTTTCTCTGTTACAACTTAGTCTTACAATTATTACTGTTAGCTGATTAAACATATTTTACTCTATGTGTTATCTTCTTTCACTACAAACACAACAGTTAAAATCAGTCTGAACACTATCATTAATTGTACCGTTTTCTTTTTTATCTTTTAGCATTGCATCCAAATCTTTCACAGTAACTTTATTAGATACAGGTAAGTTTTCATTATTTAATTTTTCTTTTACAGGTTCATCTTTACTAATATTTGATCTTATGTTTTCAGGTACCTCTTCTCTCTCCTGATACATACTTTCAAACAACATTATTTGTTCAACATGCCTTTTCCATATTATACCAGTATCAACTAACTTAACCAAATATGTTACAGGTCCCAATTGTTTTAATACTTTCCCTTCTATCCATTTACAATTATTTCTGTATGATCTTACTAATACATTCTGTCCCACCTGATACTGTTTTGCCTCACTTCCCCCTGAATAAACTTTTTGCATTTCCTGTTTTTTCTCCACATGACCCTGTATATTAGGTTTTAACAAATCAAATTGAATACGAAGTTTCTCTTAAACATAAGTTGAGCAGGTGTTTCACCAGTTGTATTATGCTGTGCATTTCTATAATACATCAAAAAATTACAAATACTAGTTTCCAAATCTCTTTTTTCAAATACAGCTTTCTTAATACAATTTTTAATTATTTTTACTGCACTTTCTGCACAACCATTGCTTTGAGGGTGATATGGTGGTGAAAATACCTGTTTAATACCACAACTATTAATAAAATTTTGAAATTCAGATGAATGAAAGGGTGGTCCATTATCACTACAAATTAACTCTGGATATCCAAAAGTAGCAAATATTTTCCTTAATGCTGAAATTGCTAGAAATGCTGAAGTAGATTTAACTTCTACCACCTCAATCCATTTTGAATAAGCACATTGTAATACTAAAAACATTTTACCATAACAAGGACCAAGATAATCAATATGTAATCGTGACCATACTGTTTTTGGATATTCCCACGTGTGTAAAGTTACTTTTTCAGGATTTTGCCTCTGTTGTAAACATGCACTACAACTATTAGCTAACAACTCAATATCTCTATCTAATGAAACCCACCAAAAATAAGATCTTGCAATAGATTTCATCTTTACTATCCCCAAGTGAGTACTATGTAACTCATTCAATACAGATTTAGTCAGTTTACTTGGAATTACTACTCTATGACCATACATAATTATTCCTTGTTCTACAGTTAAGGGCCCGTGCACAAAATTAAGACATTTTGAACATTTTTGATCACTGCTTGTGGGAAAGTCAAGAAGAATTTGAACCTTATTTATTTTTAATATAATAGACAGGTTCTTCATCTTGTCGACTGCTTGAACAATTTTTTAAAATAATGTATATATTAATGGCAATCACCCATATTCAAAACCCCTTTTCCGCAAAAGTAACGAGCGAGTGATGTTTGTGGTTCGCTGAACAAAGAACTACAAAATATTCTGAACATTAAAAAATATGAATAACATCATTATATGGTCTACTCGTAACATAGCAAGAAACATTATTGATTTCAATACGAAATATAGCAGAAAAAAAATGTTGAAAAAACGTAATTTGTGGAAAACGTCGGGACAAATAAGTATTTTTTTCTATACCTTAGAAACACTTTAAAGAAAATTAAAAAAAATATTCTTAATCTCAAGGTAGCTTTTTAATAGAATCTGAATTTTAATTTATAAATAAACAATAACTTCATTTCGTAAATTAAATGCAAAGTGAACTATATAATCAACCGCGCAAACCCGATCCCGTCAGTAACGAAAGGGCTCTCCCAGCGTGAGCACGTATCACTTTGCTTCGCAAGCGCTCCCGAGTTATTACGTGAATATATTTCCGAGATATACGCAGACTACCACATTTCGATCCAGTATTTATATTAAAATTATTAAACTTTTTGATTGTATTAAGATAAGAGTTTTTTTTGACGTTGGTTGTTTATTAAGATTTATTTCGTTTTCATATTATTTAAAGTTAAGTTTCTTTGTACTTAATATGTTTTATGTAAGGGTAATAATCTGCGGAACTACTGATCCGATTCCGAAAATTCTTTCATTTAGGGGAATTCACTACTTCATATTATTATTGGTTTTCATGGTGACCTATGGTACCTACAATTTGATTTTGAAATAAAGATAATTTTCTATTTTGGAAGTGCGATTTGGTAGAAATCGTCACGTAAGAAAATGCCGTATATGTTGTTGTGTGTGTGTGTGTGTGTAGTAGGAGGTATACAAGAAGGGTATGGTGGGGTCGAGTGAGCGAGCGATATTTTTCTTTCATAGGTGTCGATTTCGTGGATTTTGGGGTTGGTGATAACGAAAATGAGGTCAAAATGAAAATCCAAGATGGCGCCAACGAAAATTTTCGGTTTTATCCTCATGGGTGTCGTTTTCATGGTTTTTGGGGTTGCTGGTTACGAAAATGAGGTCAAAATGAAAATCCAAGATGGCGCCGAGGAAAATTTTTGATTTACCGTCATGGGTGTCGTTTTCATGGTTTTTGGGGTTGCTGGTTACGAAACTGAGGTCAAAATGAAAATCCAAGATGGCGCCGAGGAAAATTTTTGATTTTCCGTTATGGGTGTTGTTTTCATGGTTTTTGGGGTTGCTGGTTAAGAAAATGAGGTCAAAATGAAAATCCAAGATGGCGCCGAGGAAATTTTTTGATTTTTCGTCATGGGTGTCGTTTTCATGGTTTTTGGGGTTGCTGGTTACGAAACTGAGGTCAAAATGAAAATCCAAGATGGCGCCGAGGAACATTTTTGATTTTCAGTCATGGGTGTCGTTTTCATGGTTTTTGGGGTTGCTGGTTACGAAAATGAGGTCAAAATGAAAATCCAAGATGGCGCCCAAAAAATTTTTCGATTTTTCCGTCATGGGTGTCGTTTTTATGCTTTTTGGGGTTGCTGGTTAAGAAAATGAGGTCAAAATGAAAGTCCAAGATGTCGCCGAGAAAAATTATTGATTTTCCGTCATAGGTGTCGTTTTCATGGTTTTTGGGGTTCCAGGTTACGAAAATGAGGTCAAAATGAAAATCCAAGATGGCGCCGAGGAAATTTTTTGATTTTTCGTC
The DNA here is from genome assembly GCA_905147715.2 of Xestia xanthographa. Lineage (NCBI taxonomy): Eukaryota > Metazoa > Arthropoda > Insecta > Lepidoptera > Noctuidae > Xestia > Xestia xanthographa. The sequence continues at coordinate 7,387,572 of LR990664.1, read as the reverse complement.
ATGGGTGTCGTTTTCATGGTTTTTGGGATTGCTGGTTGCGAAACTGAGGTCAAAATGAAAATCCAAGATGGCGCCGAGGAAAATTTTTGATTTTCCGTCATGGGTGTCGTTTTCATGGTTTTTGGGGTTGCTGGTTACGAAAATGAGGTCAAAATGAAAATCCAAGATGGCGCCCAAAAAATGTTTCAATTTTTCCGTCATGGGTGTCGTTTTTATGGTTTTTGGGGTTGCTGGTTAAGAAAATGAGGTCAAAATGAAAATCCTGGTTGGATTTTAATTTTGAGCTCATTTTCGTAATTAGCGACCTCGAAAACCATGAAAACGATATCCATGACAGAAAAACCAAAAATTTTCCTTGGCACCATCTTGGATTTACATTTTGACCTCATTTTCGTAACCAGCAACCCCAAAAAAGATAAAAACGACACCCATGACGGAAAATCAAAAATTTTCCTCGGCGCCATCTTGGATTTGCATTTTGACTTCATTTTCGTAACCAGCACCCCTATAAACCATGAAAACGACACCCATGACGGAAAATCAAAAATTTTCCTCGGTGCCATCTTGGATTTGCATTTCGACTTTATTTTCGTAACCAGCAACCCCAAAAACCATGAAAACGACACCCATGACAGAAAATCAAAAATTTTCCTCGGCGCCATCTTGGATTTTCATTTTGACCTCATTTTTGTAACCAGCAACCCCAAAAACCATAAAAACGACACCTATGACGGAAAATCAAAAATTTTCCTCGGCGCCTCTTGGATTTTTATTTTGACCTCATTTTTGTAATCAGCAACCCCAAAAACCATGAAAACGACACCCATGACGGAAAATCCAAAATTTTTCTCGGCTCCTCTTGGATTTTTATTTTGACCTCATTTTCGTTATCAGTGACCAAGTAAACCATGAAAACGACAACCATGACTTAATAACCAAAAATTTTCCCTGGCGCCATCTTGGATTTTCATTTTGACCTCATTTTCGTTATCAGTGACCACTTAAATCATGAAAACGACACCGATGACAGAAAAAACAAAAAAAATCCTGGGCGCCATCTTGGATTTTCATTTTGACCTCATTTTCGTAATCAGCTACCCCGAAAACCATAAAAACCGGCCAAGTGCGAGTCGGGCTCGCACACGAAGGGTTCCGTACCATTAACTATATTTAGTATTTGTTGTTATAGCGGCAACAGAAATACATCATCTGTGAAAATTTCAACTGTCTAGCTGTTACGGTTCATGAGATACAGCCTGGTGACAGACAGACGGACAGACGGACAGGCGGACAGACGGACAGACAGCGAAGTCTTAGTAATAGGGTTCCGTTTTTACCCTTTGGGTACGGAACCCTAAAAATGACACCCATGATGGAAAAAACAGAAGTTTTCCTCGGCGCCATCTTGGATTTTCATTTTGGTCTCATTTCGTTATCAGCGACTCCTTAACCATGGACATGACATCCATAACAGAAAAACCAAAAGAAAAAATCACCTTCAAGTATAAATAACAGGGGTTTGTTATGTTTACTCTACAGAGTGAACCTCAGTGGCCATTAAGTCGCGCTAAAGTCCAGTCGCGCAAGTGTCCTTTCGCGCAAGAGTCCATTTGCGCAAGTGTCTTGGCGCGCAAATTTCCGTTCGCGCATAAGTCTAATCGCGTAAAAGTCCATTCGCGCAAGTGTCCAGGCGCGCAAAAGTCCGTTCGCGCATAAGTCCAATCGCGCTAAAGTCCAGGCGCGCATTTGTCTTTTCGCGCAAGTGTCTTTCGCGCAAAAGTCCCAGATCCAGAAAAATTAACTTGTCCTTTAAAAAGTTTGTACGGAACCCTCAGTGCGCGAGTCCAACTCGCACTTTTATTTATCATTTTGTAAAATGTTTATATGTATCTTAATTCTTCTAATACAAAATTAAACCATTTCTATTTTGATTGTGATAAATATACAGTAGACACACATTCCAGACTTTTATTTCTAAACCGTACTGACTTTATAATTATGTAACATAAAATAATATCGTCTACAGGATCAAAATGGTTTAAGCGATCACTACGCTCGATCTTCACCCGTGTGTGCGTGTATCTGCATGAACAATGCACACTAACATAGGATCGCAACGAATTTGCCTAAACTCTAACGACTGCACTTTGTGCACGGACTCTTAACTGTTCTTTCTTATTAAAAAAAGGTTGAAATATACTATCCACATGTTTAGGCCATCCTGTATAAATGTACTCTAATACAGTTTTCAATAATGGATCTAACATAGTTTCCTTCCTTATCATTTTGTGATCTAATGGTAAGTAGCTATTGTCAGTAATAAAATTTAAGTATGAATAATCTGGTGTACAATAATTATTTACTCTTTCTAAAGGTAAACGTGAGAGACAATCTGCATTATTTTGCTCAGATTTTACATAGATAATGTTGTATTCATACCCTGATAACAATAAGGCATATCGCTGTAACCTACCAGCTGCTAATACAGGAATTCCCTTTTTAGGACCAAAAATACTTAATAAAGGCTTCGAATCAGTTACTAGAGTGAATTTCTTTCCCCACAAATATTGATTAAACTTTGAAACACCAAATACTAATGCTAAGGCTTCCTTATCTATCTGACTGTAGTGTTTTTCAGCATCATTCAGTGTGCGAGATGTAAAGGCGATTGGCCTTTCTATACCATGTTTCTTTTGAGATAACACTGCACCCAAACCATATGCACTAGCATCACAAGCTAAACATAATTCTGCCTCCGGGTCATAGTGTGCCAACAAATGAGGCGATGCCATCATCTCTTTGATCCGTTTAAATGCTTTCTTACAATTTTCATTAAAATAATACTGTATACCCTTTTTTGTTAAATTATATAATGGAGCTAGTACTGTTGATGCATTTGGTAGAAATTTAATATAATAATTTACCATCCCTAGAAAAGATTTAAGTTCTGTAATGTTTTGTGGTTCTGGTGCCTTCAATATTGCTTCCACTTTCCTATCATCCGGTTTAAGACCCTCACTTGACAATTCATAACCCAAATAATAAATTTTAGGTGACATAAAAATACACTTTTCCATTTTTATGGTTAGACCAACTTCTTTTAAAATAGAAACCACTTCCAGAACATTATTTATATGATCTTGATCATCCTTCCCTGTAATAACAATATCATCAAGGAACGTAGCTACACCCTTATTTTCTAACTTTTTGAACAATTTATCCATAATTCCTTGGAAAATATTTGGAGCTGTTTTCACACCAAAAGGTAAACGGTTATATGCAAACAACCCTAAGTGAGTATTTATAACAACTAGCTTTTTAGACTCATCAGAGAGTAAACATTGTTGGTATGCATGGGCTAAGTCTATTTTAGTGAATTTCTGACCTTTCTTTAAGTTTACAAATAAATCTTCTATCCGTGGTAAGGGATGCTTATTTTCCTCTAAATATGGATTTATGGTTACCTTAAAATCTCCACATAATCTTAATTTACCATCATCTTTTAATACAGGAACTAGAGGAGTTGCCCACTCTGCTGATTGAACAGGAGTTAATATATTTTCCTTTACTAATCTATTTATTTCTTTACCAACTAAATTTTTCATAGAATAAGGTAATGGTCTAGCTTTGTAATATTTAGGGTTAGCGTTCTCTTTTAAACATAATTTTATTTTTTCACCTGTATAAGTACCTAATTCTGAACTGAAAACTTCTGGGTATTTATCCTTTAACATATTCTTCAAATTAAAATTTGTAGGTTCCATAGAATGAATAGATAACAAATTAATACTTTGTAACCAGTCTCTACCAACTAATGGTGGTCCTCCTTTCTCAAAAATATATAATGGTAATTTGTGACAGTCTCCCTTGTAATCTAATAATATCTGTATGTAGCCCAGTGGGCATATTGGTTCATTACTAGAGGACTTAAATTCTACATTACATTTTTGCATCGGTATATCACTAAACAGCTTCCTATAAAGATCTAAATTAATTGCACTTACTGCTGATTTTGTATCAATTTCCATATTTAGGTACTTGCCTGATACATTTAATTTAACCAAGTATGGTGAAGTTTTAGATACATCCATTACAAATAGACTTTGAATGTCTTTTACACAATTACTACTATTAACATTACTGTCCTTTTCAATGTAATACTGTTTCCTGTTGCACACATACTGCAAATGTCCTGGATTTCCACATTTATTACACTTTCTATCTCGAAACCAACACTCTTGCTTACTGTGTCCCTGCTTGCCACAACAGTCGCACTTTCCTGGTTCTCGCTGCTCCCAACCACCTTTCTTGTGGTTCTCCACCGGCCTGCCACGATCCAGCTTCTGCCGTCCTTCTTCCCGTTTCCTATCAATATATCCATATCCTTCTCCATTTTTTCTATTAATATATCCATATCTTTCTCCATGTTGTTTCCCTTTAGGATTTTCACTTTTCCGTCTCCATTCTCCTTCACATCCTCTGTGGGCTGCGCTTTAGAATCGTGCGTCACGCGGAGGGGCGTAAAATGGGTTAAAGCTGGTAGGGATTGGGTCCCCGATTATAATGCTATCACTTCTATTATTAGGAAATGCATATTTTCGAGAAAAAATTTCTAACCTCAAATCAGCTTCATAGCGAAAACGGAACGTTAAAATGGGCGATTGACAACCAAATCTGTTCCACATATTGTCTATGGTGCAAAATGACGTGAAAAATCTGCAAAACGGAACGTAAAAAAAAAAAAAAGTATGTTATTGTGTCACTGTCATGTCGTTTATTTGTTCATTCCGTTTCTCCTCGAGTTGCGTAGGCAATGTTAATAGAAACTGAGAATGCGATTAGGATAATTTGGATGCAAGAGCGAGCGAAGCAAGCTCCAGAGCTTGCTTCGCTCCAGTCCAGACTTGGGGCACCCCGACACGGATAGATTAGGTTAGAAGGGTATGGCGGGGTCGAATGAGCGAGCGAAGCGAGCGAATAGACCCCGCCATACCCTTCGTGGTTATTTTTTTTTAAACCACTCAGAAGTAGGAGCCCCGCGGAGCGGGGCTCCGTCGACCGGCTTTCCCTCGACCGCGCCAATTTGAGCACTTTTTAGAAGACTATAGTGTTTTGAGGTTAGGTTACATTAATCGGTTTTTCTCAAGGACCGTACATTTCCTAATCATGGGAGTGGTACCAGGGGCCAGGAGGGACCCCCCCCTCCCCCCGCCCCCCCCCCCCCCCTACCCCCTCCGCGTGACGCACGATACTAAATTTTAACCCTTTCAAGTTCCTTTCAGTATTTTCAAATGAAAGTGCCATCTGCACTGCCTTATCCAAGGTCATAGTAGTTTCCTGCTCATTGAGGATACGCAGTTTTACTTTTGGATCTCGTACTCCCGATATAAATCTATCTCGCAACATGTCTTCCAGTTTTTCCCCATAGTTACAATAGATAGATAACTTTTTTAATTCCGTTATGTACTCTGCAATCGTTTCGTTCACATTTTGATTTTTGAGATCTTTGATTAAATTTGTATCTTTCGGTAATTATTGAATTTTTTGGCTCTAAATGTTCACTTAAAATTCTTTTTAATTCTTCATAGGTTTTCTCGACCGGACTTACTGGTACGCACAGATTTTGTAATAAAGCATATAGCTCGGCCCCAATTACTGTCAGAAATACCGACTTTTTCTTTTCCTCTTTGATTCCATTGCAGTCAAGGAATATTTCGAATCTTGATATCGCACGCTTAATCAAAAAAAGAAATATATCAAAATTTAATTTTTTTGGATATGACAGCCTAAAGTTTAGAACTATTCTGGGTTGAACTTTGTTTACGTATTAAAATTAATTTAGACGTGTTATAGGGAAATAAATTAATTTATAGGAAAGCTGGGTGTATTGGTTTTTGTTAAGTGCTATAAAAAAGTATATTTTATTTACTATTGACTAGTAGATGATACATTGAAAAAAAAGTTCCTAGTTATTTCACTTTATAATTAAAATTTACGTGACCATTTTAAATGTTACTAGTCATAAAACATAATATATCTCTTTCTTTATAAAAAGTTGTTTGGCTATTTAACTAAAATAAGCCTTATTTCAATGTTTAATTAATAAATGTAATAATTTTCTTACGAGAATTCGAAATATTTCTTTTTCTTACAACATGACGGAAAAATTTCAATAAATTTTATATTAATGAAACGCATAATTAGTAATTTTCTTATATTTTAAAGGACGAAAGTAGTTTAATTCAAGACATTTAATGACTTAACTAACAAAATTAAGGTAGGTAACCTTCTAACAAAGTTAATGCTACCGGTGCATATCAGACCCGGCTAAAGCTAACAGTAAAAAAAATATGTAAAAAAAAATCAATAAACTTGGAATCATTAACAATTATCACAAACGTGAGATCCATAGAAAATGTACCTAATATTAATGTTATACATAACTAATAAGAGTTATACTTAATTAACAAAATCAAAACTCGTCTAATTTACTAATAACAATGTTTATGGAAATATTGTAGATAAAAATAATAAAATATTATGAGATCAATGGAATAACTCTAGTTAATGATCGAATTATAAAAATTTGCGTAAAAAGGAGGAATGAGTCCTTTATTGACGAGGTCTCTTAAATCCTTCTTTTTATTAAGACTTATATCTTGCCTTTCCGTGTAAGCCTTTTTTAATGTAATTTCTGTAATGAGCTTCATCTTCTTCCTTTTATTTCTTACATCTATTTCTTGGAAACAATCATCTTTGTAGGAAGTTTTGTAAAAAATACTTAATGGTTTCTCTTTTTTCATCATCAATACTTTTATATTATTCCAATTAACTGTTTGTCCGTCCATATTTGTGTTAAAATTGTATCCCCATTCTTCCTGCAATAGTTTAGAATCAACGAAGGAATCAAATGTTAGCTCGTGTATATTTATAGCGGGTTTACTTTTCTTAACATTTTTAATTAAAGCTATGTACTGATCAGGTGTGTAAATGGGCCCAGATTTTAGATTTTTCTTAATCTCCTTCTCTATTAAGCTATGCACGCTATCCGCTTCATTTTGAGTATGCCCTGTGATTAAAAACTTGTGTATTATACTTCTTATATTCAACGTGTTCACAGCAAATAAATATAATGTAGCGATATACTTATTTTTATTCTGTCCGCAACAATTATCAGAATAAAATATTACGTTTTTCTCTTCTATATTTCCTTCACATATACCTTCAAGATACTGCCATACACAAGTTCCTATTTCTATTGCCCCACGTTTAGCTTCTGATTCTGTCCAAAAATAACAATGTACTTTTTCATATGCCGTTTTTGACTCCATTTGTGTCAATTCCGTTAATGTTAAATTGTAACTGTTAAGTTTGGATTTATAATAAAATGCTGAGGTATCACCTCTTGGACATTGGAGCACTGCTTCTAAATCATAAATTGCGACTATATTATCTTTGGTAACGTTTTTACGATCTTCTTGTTTTTCAATTCTACTCAATGACTTTTCTTCTATGTGTTTATTATATTTATCTTCTAGTTCTCTCTTTTTTTCATCAGTACTATTTTTAAACGATTCACATAAATCACATTGATCTTTTTTTGGCTGGAAAAAACTTAAATTAAATTCTAGGGTGAATATTTTATAGTATGCTATGTAATTTCCTGTCTCTTTATTATTTTCTTCTTGTTGTTTAACAAAATCTGAATATAAATCCTTTATAGTTTTTCCACCGTCAATATATTCTCTGGTAGAAGTAGCTCTCACATAGTGTGACTCTATTTTCGGAATGGACTGAATATGCTTCCGTATGTCGTCAACCAATTCAGGATGAAGAGTTTTGTGGCTATGGTGTTTCCCTCTCAAATCTTCAAGCATAAAGCCACCGTCACTTACTTTATGCTGTATGGTGAATAGCATTCTATCCGTAACATCTAAAGTAGATTTAAAAAATGTCTTACATACCCTTATTTTATTATTATTAACAGTAAAATTATAGGCTTTATTTGGGCGTCTGGGATTTGTAGCATTTGTGTACCTATATTTTGGAGTTATGTCTACCATACAACTGCTTATAAAAACTCTTTGTCTTGACAGGTCTCCTAAATCCCAAAATTCTTTGAATATATTATACCTTTCCTCCATTGATATATTATTTGTACATTTTAATCTACATTTATCTGTACAAGGCACTTTAAGACAGCGGCTGGGAATGACTTTCTGCGATTTTGATGTGGATATATACGATTCACCTGTGTTCCGTAGCTTTTTTACTTTATTTTGTTTCCATTTTGCAGGATTTAGAGATCGTTTGCGACCTCTTTTACTAAGCTTCTTTCTATCAGAATCTGAAAAACTATTGTCACTCTCAGATGAGTCTGTTTTGGTGGCAGCATCAAAAAAATAGTTTTTCTTTTTGCGTTTGATAGACAGTTCATAATTGAACGTAGGGTCGTCATCATCACTTAAGTCTACGTTATCACTTTCATCAGTAAAATTTGGTGAAATATTGGCAGGTTGAGTGGAATTTGAAGCGCTCTGTGGTCTTACACCATCGGCGTATTGTTCAGAATGTTGATTATTTCGTTTAGAAGACGTAGAACTGTCTGAATCCGAAGATGAACTACTAGAGGAAGAAGAGCTCGTTGAAGACGAGCTTGACGTAGACGAGCTTGAAGAAGATTTCGGCAGTGTTTTTTGAATCATTTGATCAATGTCATTAGAAGTTTCAATGTTTTCTAAGTTCCTATTATTATTTATGGATGAATCGTCACTGTCATAATCTGGTACGAGGTTTGTTTGCAATGTTCTTATAATTGATGTGTGTGTAGTAAGACTACTATTATCTGTTTCACGGGAACTAATAAATCGAGCATCAATTTTGTGGCCAAAGGGATCATCTCTATCACAATCCGATAAGATCTCATCACTTACATCAATATTTTTATTTGGGGAGAGATTTTCTGTGTTTTCTTTCGCTGTACTGTTTTGATCTTCTACAATAGTGTTGTCGGTTTTAACCACCAGTTGATTGACCTTGTCTTGAGTACGAGGTGTTGCATCAAGTGATACCAATTTAAGAATACGACTTGCTCTCGAAGACGCCATGTTACAAAAAAATAACAATACAATTTTTTAATATTAAAAATAATAACAGTAATTCAATTAATGCACGTCTGCAACTCAGAAGCTAACGGATTGAGTCTCGGTTCGAAACGTCAATAATAACCGGCCCGTGACCACGTCTGATCTAATGCATAGAATAAGTAACAATTAAAATATTCTATTCTAATTAAAAGAGAAATAATTTTAAATGTCACAAATAACTTTTGACGATACTTAATCATAAACAGCACTAAGCATGTTTCATTATTAAATTTAAACGATAATTTAAAACTAAACCGAAATAAGTATTTTTGTGCCAAAATTATATGTATTGTTTTAAAATGAAAACGAAATAACTAATATAAATTCGGACGGCGGAATATTACAATTTAAACTAAACTGCAATAAGTCAAAATGATTTCACGAAGTAGTGACTTACTTTTATAATAAACTGAAATAAGACTTAGTTATTCACTTTATAAATAAATTAAAACAAGAAATAAGGCTGACCTGTTAATAATATAAAGATTTATGACGTAATGTTTCGCCCTTTGAATAATTTTACGATCACCTTGCTTGCATCACTGTTGGCACATTACTGAATATTGCCGTTTACTGGTACCAACCTGTTCGGTGGCGTTAGTCAGAAAGAGAGCGACAGTGTTTTATTTCGTTCATATTCATTCAAATCGAGCGGCGGTTGGAGCGTAAATATTCTTAGCGATATGTTATTACGTTTTATGATTAAATCTGTAAATATCTTATTTTTGAGTTATTTCTCTTTATGATTAAGCGTGCGATATGTAGGTCGAAAAATTTTCTTTACCATTGTATTCTATGTTTCCCAAATATGAAGAAGCCATTTTCTCGTCGCCACTTTGTTGTGTCTGATTCCCAGATGATTTTACTTTATGTATTTAGTCGTGCATGGATGTCTGATGAGACAACAATTCAATGAAGAACACGGTTATCACATCAAACTATTTATTATTTCCATTTGAATCTAGACACACAATTATTAACCATTTTACAGTACAGAGACCACACCCAGTAAGCAGACAGACGCCATGACCGATTATGGCACAGACAATCTTCATACAGCCAAGTGGCTGTGTTGCCACACAACATTTATATATTGCCTATAATTAATATGTGTTAATTTTGAAACTCTGTCTTTAAGCAAACGATATGAAATTTTATCTAGGGGGTTGTTAAATTTGGAATAAAGTGTATGGTACTTATTTTTTTCTTGTAATAGGCGAATAAGATTCCTGCTAAACCACACCGGATATTTACAAGTTTTAGGCTTAGTCTTAGGTACGTACATCTCAATAACATTATAAATTACTTTGTAAAATAAGTCCACCATTGCGTCGACATCGCAACATTGAGAAAATAAGTCTTGCCATGCTATTTCACCTAATTCTTGAATAATTTTAATATAGTCAGCTTTATAGAACTTAAATGTTGGCTCCTGGTTAGGACGTAAAGTTTCCTCATGCAAGTTGCACAGCAGCTCAAATTCAAGGGGGGGATGGTATGAGTCTATATTACTTAGAGGTCTTTCCGATACACTAAAACTTTTCACCATCGTGTTAGTTAAAATAAGATCGAGTATCTTATTTTTATTGTTATAAACACAATTGTATTGAGCTAAATTATTTAAAGAAATAAAGTCCAGTAGTTTCTGCTCAAAAATGCCATTTTTGTTTAAGGAAGATGCAAGCGGTGCGCCTGGTGAGCCCCTCCATTCAATGCTACTTAGGTTGAAATCACCTAACATTAACGTGGCATTAAAGTTTTCCAATGCATTATTAGCATTATCGATAAAATGTTCTAAAATATGCTTTTGTACTGGAGGAGGGATATATACCGCACAGATCAAAAGTTTAGCTGGTCGTTTGTTTAAGCAAATATCTACGCACACCCATACGTCTTCACATTTACTCTCCCATTTAGCCACTCGATATGATCTTAACCTTTTAGACACCGCCACTAACACACCGCCACCCGACTTTTTGTTATGAAAACCACTAGACTCACGATCCCGTCGATAGACCAGATATCGGTTGCAAAATAATTCAGAGTCTAATATGTCACCCGCCAACCATGTCTCACTCAGTAAGTACAATTATATCATAGTTACACATTAACATATTCAAGTAAAAATCTACAGTTTTGGTCCTCAAACCTCTTACATTTTGATAATAACATTTAATTATATCAGAGAATGGAAATAGATAAGTATCGTTTCAAGAATTTAGTTTAAAGTAAGTACCTATTTACTACAAGAAACACAATTAAGTACAATAGAAACAACAAATAGATCAAGTTAATTTATTCAATGAGTCCATATTACGAATAAATATCTTGTCAGATTCACCCGATTTGCGCACATAAACTCGTCCTCCGCGTACCCACACAAATTTATAATTTAGTTCTTTAGCTCGAAGACGGGCTGCGGCGTGTAGGTTTTTGTTTTCCATCGTGAGATTCTCAGTAACAAATATCGCAATTTTCTTATCATCCAGGCCTAGTGCGCTGGTGTTCACCTTCTCATTTGGGTGATCCTTGTTGTATTGTATTGTAGCTGCAAGCAGGGAATCCCGGGTGCGTGGGGTGTTGAACTTCACCAGGATTGTACGTGGGCGAGCAGATTCAGGGTTCGACTTGGCAACACGTGAACAATAAGATATGTCGCCATCGTTAATGGGAAACTTGACAACTTGGCCGAGGTGTCTGACAATGCTCACTACATTCTCAGCCTTGTGCTCGGGTACACACTGAAGTTCCCAGTTAGTCGATCTAGACAACTGGTCCATCTGCCTGACACGATTAGACAGAACGTTGACCTCCGACCGAAGCAGCTCGTTTTCAGTTTTTAGTTGTTTCATGGTGGAGTTATGAGCGACCATATCGCTATTTATACTGTCAAATTGTGCACTCATAAAACTTAGGGATTCTTTAAACCCAGTAATTTGATCTCTTAGTTCTCGCAATTCAACATTCAAGGTATTTCTTATTTCACTCATAAATTCATTCATAACCGAACGCATCTCGTCGCGTATCATGATCTGTATATCGGAGCGTGATCCACCGTCCGGCATTCTAGTACCAGATGCTTGTACAAAGTCCGGTTTGTTTAGCATCTTACGACGCGTTACATTAAAAGTTATATCAGCCAAGCCTGTTGGTGTCGAAGGGCGAACGGGATCATTACCTTTGGGCTGTTTATTACCGCAACTAAGGCATATCCACTTCTGGCTTGCATCGAGAAACTTCTTTCCTTCTTCAGGTGAGATATCGAGGCATAAGCAGTGTATTTGTCCTTACAACGCTGGCATTCTAAATAATCCTTTTCTGTTAGGTCAGAATCATCAGAAGAATGTCATATCTGGCAGAGAAGGTACAGACGACAGCACATCAAGCCACTGGTGTCGATTCTGTTGCGCAAAAACTAAACTTAATTTAGGCTAAGTATTGCTATCTTTTTATCTATACTAATATTATAAAGAGGAAAACTTTGTTTGTTTGTTTGTAATGAATAGGCTCAAAAACTACTGGACCGATTTTAAAACATCTTTCACCATTCGAAAGCTACATTATCCCCGAGTAACATAGGCTATATTTTATCCCCGTACTCCCACGGGAACGGGAACTACGCGGGTGAAACCGCGGGACGTCCGCTAGTCTCTAATAAAACGAGAAAGAGACGGACGTCATTTAGAGCTGACAAATTAAGTGAGAACTAATATTTCTATACAAATAAAGGGTGCACGTAAAAAAATGTCGACTAAAAACACGGCGAAGCGCAAGGCATAAACTAGTTTGACATCTCTAACTTAGTTCATAGCTATATCTGTCCTTTTCTCGCACTGTCTTTTAGTAAAAGATAGCAATAGCCTAAATTCAGTTAACTTTGTTGTGCACAACAAAGAGTACAGTATATATGTGCACAACAGAATCGACACCACTACCTACAGTGTGTCAAATTTCTTCAATAATATTTTCAACTTTATCGCTGAAACTTTAGGTTCAAGGTTCATTGGGAAAATTTGGCAGTTTCAGGTAGCTTGATATTTTGGCGTCTGTACATTTATGCAATGATTATCACTCTAACTCGCTTTCAAAATTTCTATTTATGCCAGGTTTTCTCTTGGTATATCCATGTTTAACTTAGAAACTAAGCCTGGTTGAAGCCTTCACTTCCAAAGCTCAATGTATGTAGATAGATCACCAGCCATCTGCCAAGCCTTTTCCCAACTATGTTGGGGTCGGCTTTCAGTCTAACCAGATGCAGCTGAATATACCAGTATTTTACATGGGGGCTGGGGCGACTGCCCATCTGGCCTCCACAACCCTGTTAGTACCTACTGGGTAATTCGATACCCCAAGGTAATATTACAACGTTAATACCTAAATGAACTCGGTTATTACAGAACTTTTTGGTAAAGTGGTAAACATCATATTAATTCAATGTTAAAATCCCTTTCAATGTTTTGTCTTGATTCACACCCCTGTGTTCCTATTCACCCTGTTTAAACCGGAAACTAGTTTTAAATCGGCCTAAAACCAGTTTCAATACATGAAGCCTTGAATAAGGTTAAAAAAATACCCATCAATAGACAAAATACTAGTTGTAGTGTTATGCATGTGTTTTTGAATACACTTTTCAATTATTTTACCATCAACTTGATCCGCAGGTAACATTTTTGTTGGGGATTGGGAAGCAGGCAAATTACTCAAACATAACTTACCTAGTGAAGTAATTTTTTATTATTTATTTATTTATTATTCAAAGATGGTACGTAGACTTATGAACTAAGCCCTACAAAACCGTTGTAATGGTTTGACAGTGGGGTCGGTGAGTCTCTAGACACTCATAAACTTATAAGTACACTACACTAAGATAAATCAAAGTATTTTTCCGACTACATATTTTTGTAAGTATTAAGTATTAGTAATGTAATGATAAAAAAAAAGAAAAGAGAGTGTGAATGGGTGTTTTATGAATTATATTATAAATGTTAAAAAATGTGTAGTGTGCTCCAAATAAAAATAATAAATAAAAATGGAAATTCGGGCGCCAGGAGTACACACAAAACTATGCCTAGGATAGACTTACCTGCGAGAGTTGGATTTTAATCTTCAAGCGGGAAGGTATCAATAAAAATCGACCATGAAAGTTACAGATCTATTTTATTACCCGAAGGCTTGCTGGTTGGGAGAAAAACACAAAAAAAAATTCCTTTCTAATATTAAAACATAAGGTTCTGAATAAAGGTGTAAAACTAAGAATAAACGGGTGTTATTTTGTGACCTGTCATTATTGCACTTTGGAAAATATAAAATAGGTACCACAAACCATACTAAAATTTTGTCAAATAATTTAAATCCGATGAGCTAAATACGTGCTCATCTTGGTGACCTCCGCTGTGATGCCAACGGCGTCCATCATAAATCTTGGTAGAGGCGAGCGTTCAAATATTTACGTTGTAAAAAATAAGAAGGATCGTCGGAAGAAAAACTAATCGTATAAAGAAAACTAATCGTAGAAAAAAACTAAAAGTCGAAAAGAAAACTAAAAGTCGAAAAGAAACGCCTCGTACGGCTGCGAACAAACATTAATAATTCGTTAGCTGGAGTACAGCGTTGATGAAAAAATGGCGGACCACGCCAATCGAACAAATACTATTAAACTCACCGTTTCTTCCAAAATATCCAAAAGCAGTCATCAGTAGATGATGCAATCCAAGCAAATATATTATGTCCAAGTTAAAAAATCCATCAAAAATATATGTTATCCAACTAGGATGCGGGCAAGGGCAATCGGCTACCACATAATGGTGATTAGATGCCGCCCATTGGAAGCTATATTTAACGATTTCTTAGGAGCGCTGTAATTACGCCATCACCCAAAAAATTGACGAGCCGAAAAGTGAGCAATGTCAAAGTGAACTTGACAGTATAAAATCAGTGTGACCACTACATGAATCCAAGTCAACCAACCACTGAATTTTTTAAAAGGCAACACCCAAGCTAATTTGTCAAGTAAACGACGAGAATATTATGCATCGATGTGACGAGCTAAAAAGCCTCGTTACATTACATCCCTCCCCGAAAATAAAAGAAAGGAACTTTCTTTTATTAAAAAAAGAAATATTCAACCAAATAAACCAGTCTTAATAATTTTATAATTCCACAGGAAAAATCACTAAAGATTCAAAGTGTAAATGAATTCTGAAAACGTCAAACGACAAGGTCTCAAGAATTTAATAAAAGTAAAAAATGCAAATGACTAAAAGTCAAAAACGAAATCTGTGAAGAACAGACAAAATTATAAGTTATAAAAACTTTATCAAATAAATGAAAGAAAGAAAAACTTTCCAATTCTTCTAAACTCCAAAACAGTACAGCTAGGCACTATAGCCGCTGACTAAATTCAACAAACCTACAGAAATTTAAAAATAAAATGTAAGTTATAAAAAACTTAATAAAAGAAGAAAATCCCTAAGTTTCCCAAAACCCATAGTAGTTCAGTTAAGCACCATAGCCACTGACTAAAAATTTCAAAATCCGTCTCACCTATCTACTCATACCACAAATTTAAGTTCAGTTAAGCACCATCGCCACTGACTAAAAATTTCAAACAACTTGGAACAGTACAACTTAGAGTGCAGTTAGGCACCATAGCCACTGACTAAAAAGTCGACTGCTTCCATCTCTTCTATCTCCACGAGTGCAGTTAAGCTCCATCGCCACTGACTATCTATCTATCTCCACAACAAACAATCCGAAAATTTCTATCCCCAAACGAAAGTATTAGATAAAGTTGAAGGACTATATCCAAGAAATTTTGTTACAGCAACAACCTGCAACAAGAAAAGCATATTGTGGTCGGCCTATCACCACCGAACTTCCGAACACAATAGCTGAAAGTGGAAAGGAATGCAATCGGCAAGTGCCTCTTCAAAAACCAATCCAAACAAAAACATTGAGATCTCCAATGAGAAATCTCAATAACAAAAGGCGAAAGCCAAAAAATTTCATATTGTGATCGGCGCAACGCCACCAACTTTCCGAGCACAATAGAAAAAATAAATGGTAAAGCCAAAGCTTCACAATGCGATCGGCACATCACCACCGAACTTCCGAACGCAAAGAAAAAGAATGACGAAAGTCAAAAAAAATATCCGCATTGTGATTGGAACAACATGTCCAACACAATGGAAAAAGGAAAAAATATGGCCGGGGCCAAAATCCCACATTGTGATCGGCACAACACCACCGACTTTCCGAGCACAATGGAAAAAATAGTTGAAATCAAGGTCAAAAGTTACACCAAGATCCAAAAATAATAAGGCATTTTGTAACAAAGGTTACAGAATGACCCTAAAAAGTAAAGTCCAGGATGAACGCGTTACTAACAAAGTCACATCCGAGCAATGTCGAATGAATCTCGAGATAAGAAATGGTAAACACTGTCAATAAACAGTAGAAACAGACTTACAAATCAATAACTATTTAAGACTAATAGAATGATTCCAATCTAAGAAAAAGGTAGGATTATAAAAACTTGAAATTAAATTTAAGCTTTTAAATCTCTAAATGTAAAAAAACAAGTGTGAAATTATATAAGATCTCAAATAAATGTAAACACAGGTAAAAAACAAGGTTACCCTATATGTAAAAGTAAAATTAAGATCCCATACAACTCAAACAAGAAAACAAAACAAACAAATAAGATCCTTCGATGTGAAAAATATTTTTTATAAGTGTGAAAAAAGAATTCTTTTAAATTAACCGAAATTACCTAAGTTTTATTTCAGAAAGAATTGAATTGGAATCTAATAAATTGTATGGAAGTTGCCTAACATAATAATACTTTTCAAACTGCTATATCCTTTCATTCATCATTCTATCAGAAGCAGATCTCCACACAGAAATAGTCAACACCAAGACAAAGTCTATAAATTTCCCAGAATTAAAATTTAATAATATCCTTTACATGATAACGCCCTACTGAACCCTTATTTAAATCTTTCAAAACATAAACGTTATCAGAAACTTTTTCAGTTATTCTACACTTTAAGAACTTAGGTGCAAGCTTAGCCGAGAAATAAGCAGGTGCTTGAGATTGAACAAAACTTCTTCTCCACACTATATCGCCCACATCAAAAGAAATGACTTTCCGACCCTTATTATAATAAGCGGCATTTCGCTTATACCCCTTTAACAAATAAACTTGAACTTTAACAAAAATATCACTAAGTGAATTAAGAGAAACTGCATAAGCATTTCTATTGGAAATTTCTAGTTGAGATAAGTTATCAACTGAATTACTAAAATGATGTAATGAAGCATCAAGAACAAGCTCTCTACCAAACATAAGAAAGTTAGGTGTAAACTCTGTAGCAAGGTTTACACTACTATTTAAAGCTAATTGAACATTGGGCAAAAAAGTTGACCAAGTTCTATGATCATCTTTAACAAAACACGATATGCAAGTTTCGACCGTCTTATTATACCTCTCAACAGGATTATTTTGAGGTGTATACAAAGTGTTATAAAATATTTTAGTTATATTAAAACCTTTCAAAAATTCCACAAAATGTTTTGAGGTAAATTGAGTTCCATTGTCACAAACTATTATTTTTGGACAACCAAACTTAAGAAATATTTCTTTTTCAAAATGTTTACAAATTACTCTAGTGGTAGCATTAATCATTGGGAAAAACCAGCAATATTTAGTGAAAACATCAACAACTGAAAGTATGTATCTATGTCCTGAATAAGTTTTAGGTAAGATTCCTATAATATCAACTGAAAGCATAAGCATGGGACGATCTACCTTTTTGGGATTAATCATAGTACCGAAAGGAGGAGAAGTAGTATGTTTATAAGCTTTACAAGTATCACATGACAAAATGTATTGGTGAACATCATTAAACATTCCTTTCCAAAAATAATGTTGTTTTAATTTCTTTATAGTTTTATGAATTCCTAAATGACCAGAGTTTACATCATCATGATTTGACCTAATAGTATCTAGAATATGCTCTTTTGGTATAACAATTTTCCAATCTAACAAACTGTGAGGGTTAAATTTATTTCTACAAAATTTATACAAAGTATTATTTTCTACTCTAAAATTTTTATATTTTCTAGGATATTTCTGACATTGGGTGAATACTTTTCTATACCATGGGTCAGTAATATCATCGTCAGGAGAGACTAAATTATCCTGAGCGTTTATAGCAGTGACTTCTATCCGTGACAGAGCATCTGGAACTAAATGTAATGAACCTTTTTTATGAATAATATCGAATGTAAATTGAGAAATTCTGGCTGCCCAACGAGCTAACCGTCCACTAGGATTACTAAGACCTAAAAGCCACTTTAAACAAGCGTGGTCGGTGATTACTGTAAACTTCATTCCCTCGACATAAGGTCTAAAATGTTCTATGGAATCTAAAATAGCTAATAATTCACGTTCAGTGGTACTATAGTTTCTTTCACATTTATTAAGAGATCTCGAATAAAAGGCAATGGGATGCTGATCTCCCTTCTCATCCTCTTGGCTTAAAACACTACCTAGTCCTACAGAACTGGCGTCACAATGCAAAAAGAAAGGTTTTTGAAAATTAGGACATTGTAAAACAGGAGAAGTTATTAAAGATTGTTTTAATTCTTGGAAGGCAATTTCTGCTTCGTCATTCCAAACGAGTGATTTTTTTGAATTTTTACTACCTGCTGTCAATTTAGTCAAAGATGAAGCTATATCAGCGAATTTACTAATGAATCTACGATAATAAGAACATAAACCAAGGAAACTACGGAGTTGTTTTACCGTTTCTGGACGAGGGAAATTTTCTATTGTCTCTAATTTAGAAGGATCAGTGTGTAAACCATTACTATCAACTATAAAACCAAGGTAGCGAAGTCTATCCTTGCAAAAATTACATTTCTTTAAATTTACAGTTAGTCTTGCCTCTTTCAATATTTTATGAATTTTATGCAACTGTTCTATGTGGCTGCTAAAGTCTGAATTTATACAAATTAAATCATCTAAATAACAAAATACAGAATTATCATACTCTGGACCAAAAAGTTTATCTACTAGTCTCTGCAACTCAGCCGGTGCATTAGTGAGACCGAAAGGCATCCTAACAAATTCATAAAGTCCTTTCCCAGGGACCACAAAAGCAGTCTTCTCACGGGAGGATTTTTCAAGTGCAATTTGTAAAAAGGCTTTAGAAAGATCTATAGTACTAATATATTTAGCATCTCTAAGGTTATCTAATATTCTAGAAGTATAAGGAAGGGGATAAGAATCTTTAATAGTAACGGAATTTAAACGTCTCGAATCTAAACACAATCTAGTTCCTCCATCTTTCTTCTCTACCGCCAGAACAGGTGAGCACCAAGGGGACTTAGAGGGCTGGATAATACCTTCTTTCAATAAAACTTCTACCTCATCAAAAAGTTCCTTCTGTTTAGCAGGACTCAAAGGCCAATATCGTTGCTTAAAAGGTTCACTAGTTACGTTAATTTTATGTTCTACTAAAGGAGTGAGACCTAGGCCTCTTTTCTCATAAGAAATATCTTCAAATAAAGCAATGGTATCATTTAACTGTTGTTTCTCAGAAGGAGATAATTCAGTAATAGCAGTAACAGAACAAACCTGTTTGCTATTTCCTGGAATAAATTTAATGTTTTTCCACAAATCTTTAGCTAAATTAAATTTAATCCAAAAGTCAAAACCTAAAATGATTGGTGGGTCAAAAGAAGGAATAATTAAAAATTCTACTAACTTAGTCATACCATCGCAAGTTACTGGTAAATCCAAGGCACCAATAATTCTCCGAGAGGAACCATCCGCTGTGGATGCAGAACCACAAGTAGGTCTAATTTTAAATCCTAATTGTAAAAATTGTTTATGAACATTACAACCTAAAACGCACTTATTGGAACCACTGTCCAATAATCCTGAAAAAGTTTGATTACTAACGGTGAACTCTAAAAAAGGCCTAACATCCTCCTGTTTTGTAAAAAGAACAGGGGCTGAACGGTAAATATGAAAAAAAGTTTTTAAATAGTCTAACCAATTTGAAAAATCTTTGTTACGGGCAACATTACCAGGCTTGTGACTACTAATAATTTTCTCACACATCGAGTCTCTCGAAGTTTTATCAAAAACGTGGGCTCGATGCTGCCTAATCAGTTTTTTGACTCTTGCGAGTTTTTAGTTTCCGAATCACAAACATCACAAGTCTTAGAGGTGACCCCAGCTTTATGACACTTAAAACAAACAACACCTGGAATGGATTTACAATTTTTATATGAATGTCCAGGTTTTTGACATTTTAAACACGTTAAATTATTCGAAACGGCATTAGACCTAACAGCTGGCTTACTTGAATCTTTGAAAGGCTTTCTGTCAACAACAACTTCTAGTTCCTTCGCAAGTTCTAGAAACTGTTCAATGGAATCAATCTGTTTAAGAAACAAAAAAGGTGTATAAATTGGCAACATATTGTGTTTTATTGCATTGACTAAAGTTTTATCAAATAAAGGTTCTGAAAGACGACTAGCCATGTCAGAGATTTCGGTGATGAAGTCAGGAAGTGACTCAGACTGTTTCTGTTTCCTAGTACGGAGTTCATTTTCCAAAAAATAATCAAAATCGGGTTTATCAAAACGTTTCAAAAGAGCTAACTTAAGTGCTGTCCAAGAAGGAATCCGAAATCGAACAGACCTGAACCATTTGAGAGCTATCCCGTCAAGCAAATCCGAAAAAGAACCAACAAGTAAAGTTTCATTGAAATTTTTATAAAGAAAATATTCTTCAATTTGAGTAATAAACTCTCTAACACAAGTTTTACCATTAAAAATTATTCTACTTTTCTTCAAATCAGGCAGCTTTGTAAAAGGTGGGAAATTTTTCCGAATATTTTCATTTACAAGAGCATTCAGTGAATTAAATGAAGGCGCAACGTTCATTGCGAAAGCCGAAGAAGAATGGGCAATCCTGGATTCAAATGGATTATCTACCTCGGGGGCTTTGACCATCTCATGCTCCACTTCCCTAACGTTCTGCTCACCAACAGCAACCTTACCTGGATCCTCCAATTGTGGGCACTGAACTCCCTTGTCCATGCTTAACTCGTACAAAAACAAATAGTAGCGAAAGGCAAGACTAAACTTCAAAAAGTTTCAAAATAAATCAAAGTTTTGAAAATAAAATTCTAAGTTTGAGGTTAAGTATGAAAGTCAATGTGATATTTTTATAAAAACTACTAAGTTATTTAACGTTGAAAAAGTGCAACAATCACTTACAAACAGCTTAAATCTAGATAAACAAGGTGTACTATAATGTACTTATGTTAAGATTAAATTATTTACTTAAAAAGTTAAGCTAAGTTATGAAATAACTTCACTGTTGAGAACAACAAAGAGCGGTCTATGCTATACAATTGTTGGTTATGCTAAGGAAAAAAACATGTTATAAACAACAGGTTATAAACAAAATTATCAATTGTAAAAACTAAACAAACTATGTTTACAAAAGATTCAACAAGTTAAACAACAACTCATGAGTCAAATTATCAAAGTTACATTTAACAAAGTTATGAAATTAATAATGCACAGAACAAATTACTGTAAACAATAGACTCACTAGTTAAAGTGTTAATTAATTAATAGTGCAATAATGACAGTATATAATTACCAGCAAAACCTACTTCAAGTCCCTGTTCGCTGAGCGACAATTGTAATGATAAAAAAAAAGAAAAGAGAGTGTGAATGGGTGTTTTATGAATTATATTATAAATGTTAAAAAATGTGTAGTGTGCTCCAAATAAAAATAATAAATAAAAATGGAAATTCGGGCGCCAGGAGTACACACAAAACTATGCCTAGGATAGACTTACCTGCGAGAGTTGGATTTTAATCTTCAAGCGGGAAGGTATCAATAAAAATCGACCATGAAAGTTACAGATCTATTTTATTACCCGAAGGCTTGCTGGTTGGGAGAAAAACACAAAAAAAAATTCCTTTCTAATATTAAAACATAAGGTTCTGAATAAAGGTGTAAAACTAAGAATAAACGGGTGTTATTTTGTGACCTGTCATTATTGCACTTTGGAAAATATAAAATAGGTACCACAAACCATACTAAAATTTTGTCAAATAATTTAAATCCGATGAGCTAAATACGTGCTCATCTTGGTGACCTCCGCTGTGATGCCAACGGCGTCCATCATAAATCTTGGTAGAGGCGAGCGTTCAAATATTTACGTTGTAAAAAATAAGAAGGATCGTCGGAAGAAAAACTAATCGTATAAAGAAAACTAATCGTAGAAAAAAACTAAAAGTCGAAAAGAAAACTAAAAGTCGAAAAGAAACGCCTCGTACGGCTGCGAACAAACATTAATAATTCGTTAGCTGGAGTACAGCGTTGATGAAAAAATGGCGGACCACGCCAATCGAACAAATACTATTAAACTCACCGTTTCTTCCAAAATATCCAAAAGCAGTCATCAGTAGATGATGCAATCCAAGCAAATATATTATGTCCAAGTTAAAAAATCCATCAAAAATATATGTTATCCAACTAGGATGCGGGCAAGGGCAATCGGCTACCACATAATGGTGATTAGATGCCGCCCATTGGAAGCTATATTTAACGATTTCTTAGGAGCGCTGTAATTACGCCATCACCCAAAAAATTGACGAGCCGAAAAGTGAGCAATGTCAAAGTGAACTTGACAGTATAAAATCAGTGTGACCACTACATGAATCCAAGTCAACCAACCACTGAATTTTTTAAAAGGCAACACCCAAGCTAATTTGTCAAGTAAACGACGAGAATATTATGCATCGATGTGACGAGCTAAAAAGCCTCGTTACAGTAACAATGGTGCATAAGTACTAAGTTAGTATTGTTAGTATAATCATCACTCTTGTACGTGGGCAAAGCCCACAATTTAATTATTAACCTTTGACCACCAGAGCATTAACGCATTTGCATGCCCTCCACAATTTTACCTACTATTTCATCAGTTGCATATATGTGTGTCGATTGCACAGATCATAGTTTCTATGATCTGTGGTTGAATGGCATACAGGGCACAAGCTTCATCAAGCTTGCTTGTCACATTTGTATGAGACTTTGGCGGCCAAAAAAGGTTAAGCTAATAAAAAAATGTGTTTTGCATCTGAGGTAGAAGAAATTCAATCAAACAATTTGTATAGTTTTAAATGTTGACAGATTTTTATTGAAATGTATAAAATATAATAATAATAAATGAATAACAATCAATACTTTTTGAACGTCATGCTTACAAAAGAAGGTTGTTTTTCAGGGAGAAGCCGGGCCACAAAATCTTCAGAATGCTGCCTGTTAGATTGCATCAGTAGATGTTACCAATAAACATAGCTTTCTTCTGTGCATATGTGATGTTTTTAATCGATTTTCGTGACAAATTTTCAAAATAAGTTTCTTCCTTGTAGTATCCTCAGTGTATGTTATGACTTCAAGACAAAAATATTGTCTGGCTATCAGGATCCTCGGTGGGTATCAACAGCTGTGGTAGTTCCAGTTGTTCTGTTATTACCTTTTACACCACCACAGTTTGTATGCCTACTATTTTTTCTTGAAGCTTTCTCAATCTATTTGTGACATTAGTCACATAATTCTTTTTATTTGAATTTGGATTGTACCAGTGCTGCAGTGTCACTAAAGTTGAAAATATACTCTTTCTCCAGCTTGCTGCAATTTGTTTATCACTGAAAAAGGCAAAAATATTTAAAGACAAGATCAATAATTAGAGCAACCAACCAAACTCCGAAAACTAATACTTTTTTTAAAACTATCCTCGCTAGAACTACCGTATGTCTGAGATGAATAAGACTGTTTTTTGTTATTTTGTAGTGTTTATTCAAGATATTCCCTCTCATAGAGAGGACGCCTGTGTCCCAGCAGTGGGAACATTAATAGGCTGATGATGATGATGATGATTTAAGATACAGCCTTTCCAATTCCAACTACCTACGTCTTATTGATTTTGTATCACGATGCATGGAAATTTAATAAATTGTTTGAGGTTGGGGTAAGCCAATCTTAAATTGCACAAATCATTTTCATATACTTATTTAAAATAGAAAACCATAAAAAATACAACATTATCACAATCAATCAATGAAAACGATATCAGTAAAAACCGCTAAATTATACAAATTACAAAATAATGGCAAAACTTGTTGCATTGCAACAAAGACAAATCACCAAAATCACGGACTCGCGCTCGCGCTCCCGCACGGTATTTAAGATAATGATATGTCACTGTCACAAGTGTCAGGTGATCGCATGGAACTACTAAATACAAATGGTCCTTGGATTTTTGTCCCGTTCACTGGTCATCAACAGACGAATAAAAACAATTATTTGCAAATTGGGGCCATGATTTTTTATGATCAGGATCAAAAAAACAAAACAAACCCAAGAAGAATCGGAGAACAAGCATAAAACTATCCATTCACCAGTGTCCAGTTGTCATTAAAACAAAAACACAGCATTTACAGCTACTTTAGTTGGCAGCCCAGTTAATAATAATGTACTCTGTGTTGGCAGCTGTCTCTGCCCACGCCAACCATAGTTTGAATTGTGCAGAGATTTTTAGTCTGTGTTGTGCATTGACGTCTGTCGGCTGCCTGTCATTTTAATTTCATAATTTGTATTTTTTGTTTCTCAAACTCAAAGCAAGCCGTGCTTGTGCTCGATGTGGTCCATTCAAGTGTTTATTTAATGAATGATGTGCAGTGCCTTGTTGCTTGGACATAATGCAACATATTTCTAAGTAACATGTTTATTTTCTAGCTCCATTAGCTAGTTTTGTTTCAACTATGTCACAAAAAACTTATAGTGTGAAAATGTTCAGTGATAATGTTTGTGTTATGTGCTTGGTGCATTTATTAATATTATTAGCGCTGACAAAGGGCACTGCGGAAGCTCAGGAGCTAAGTAAGTCTCAAGTTTTCTATATTATTTGCCAAGGCGTGGATCAAAACTTCTTGATAAGGTTGTAGGTGTAAGTTTTTGATCGTATTATTGATCACCACCTTGCGTGTTTGTTGTGTTTTATTTTTCGAACTTCTGCCTCGATATGGGTCTTCATTGCTTCAAAGGTTGAATTAATTCTTTATTAACAAACTCAATATCTTCATTTGCTACAGTACAGCTCAATACAGTATGTGTTAGTAAAGTTTGGGATCATTCCTGAAATCTTTGATAATTCTTTATTAATTTAAAAAGAAGCACTTTTAAATAACAGCATATATTTTGTAAGCCTATATGGGCCAGACAAATTGTTGTTACAAATTAAAAAGAAATATTCTAAAATTCTAATTAAGAAACAATTATTATTATGTCCTGTAGGTTGAAAAAAGTCCTTGAACAAGCTATGTACATGCACCTCCTTGTAGTGTCTATTTCAATTGTACTAAATAATACCATTATCTTGTGGCTATAAATATACATTTGATAATGTGACGTCTTAAAATTTATTGTCATAGTTTAGGGTATGTTAGAAGTCATAAGTATTAAATCTACAAAAATTTTAGTCTTCTGCGCTTGCAGAAGCATTATCATTTGTATAACTTTTTTTATATAAAAGTTTTATAAAAAAAATATACAGGGTGGAATTTTGTAATGCCACCTGGAGGGAAAGTACTCTTAATACTGCAGATAGAAAATTTTACTCAAAGGAAATATTCCTTTATTTTTTTAAAGAAAATAATCTGCATTCAAAGATTTTGAAAATTCGCGTGTCACACTCGGGAATCGAACCGGCTAAATTCCTAAAAAATAACATCCTGTACTTATATGGCACCAATCGATAGGGTCAATCATAAGGATCAAATCTCTCTAACAAATATTATAAATTAAATGAAAGGAAAACCATGAAATCTAAAGTTATTAATTCATTGGGATAAATTCAATATGTTAAAGCACTTTTATTCAAAGAAAGGATATTTACAAATGAAGAAAAAAGATTGCAATTTGCAAGTATTTGTTTGAGAAAATTGCAATCTTCCTATCTAAATAGTTCTTCGTCATTTTAATCAATAAATGTCGTCAAAAGATAATTGTTTATTAGGTTCTAACATAAGTAATTGGAGGATGGACCTTTGAGTAAAAGTGTAAGTTTATATTTTATGGTTTTCTTTTCATTTAATTTATCATGTTTGCTAGAGGGATTTGATCTTTATGATTGACCCTATCGATTGGTGCCATAAAAATACAGGGTGTTATTTTTTTGGAATTTAGGCGGTTCGATTCCCGAGAGTGGCACGAGAATTTTCAAAATCTTTGAATGCAGTTTGCTTTCTATTCAAAAATAAAGGAATGTTTCCTTTGAGTAAAATTTTCTATCTGCAGTATTAAGAGTACTTTCCCTCCAGGTGGCATTACAAAATTCCACCCTGTATATTACCCTTCCAAAATATTTTATTATCAGTATCATATGGCTGGGCAGTTTTTTGAGCCACTTCTTCCTGCCTAGAACACTGGGAATTAGGGAAGGGCGATTGGGGGGTGTGTATAGTTTTATGCCTTAAATTCGGCCTAAAATCAACTAATTTGATTAATATTTTCAACATATAAAAATATTGTCCAATCTACCAAAATAATTAGTTTTGTGTAATGGATGCATGGATCCACAAAAGTTCACACACATATGAATAAAATACCACGTTCTTGACATTCAGTTAAAATGTCCACTGCTTGAAACAACTCACAGATACTCCTAAGACTTCCTGGACATCTGGTTACCCTAATCTCACAGTTAGTTGTTTAAGACCAGACATCTGATAAACTTACTTAGTGATATTATTTTAACGTTGTGGTATTATGGTTTGGTTGGTATGGTATGGGCCACAGTAGGCCCTGATTTCCTTAAATGATGTTGTTTGCCCTTGAATCTTTAACCGACTTAAAAAAGGAGGAGGTTCTCAATTCAATCGGTAATTTTTTTTTTCTAATGTGTAGATTAAATAAAATTATGTCACATTCGTAGTCTAGGTATCCATTTAAGTACTGGGCATAATGTGTTTGATGAAATCTATATCTTGAACAAAAATATACAATCGATGTCATGTTTTTATACGTAATTAGCGTTTACTTATGGTTTCGCTCCCGTTATGTACGGAAATTAATCCATGGAAATGTTTAAAATTGTGTCTATGACACTCGTGGTTAATGAAACTTCCCGTTAGTGAAAGAATTTTAGGAGTCAGATCTGTAGTGTTGAAGATTACTCCATACATACCTACAATTTTAACCTCTTTTTTATTATTATAGATTTTGTTGTGGGTGACTACAAAGTATTTTTTTTTTTTTTTTCCTTTTACAAAGAATACAAAGTAATAAAACAAACAATAAAACCATAAACAATCACGGAAGATAGTGACAATACAATATATGTTTACAAAGTCTCTTGTCTATGTCACTGAATATGAAGTTAAAAGTTGAATGAAATGCACAAAAACAATGTGAGATGGTAAAAGCAGTATCATCGGACTTCCGCCGTCCGGTTCCGTTGTTGCGAAGTTCTGCTGAACATAATTAGGGTACCTACTTACGATAAAAAATACGCGACAATAATTACTACCGTTTTCACCAACACTGTGATAGGTAGGTACGTAAATTATCTTAACAATTGGACACTGAAAGGTAATTCGAACAGCCCGATTTTGTTTAGGTGTCGTGTTGAAGTAAATGGGCGTACCTTAACGTCTGATACACAATGAACAATCA
Organism: Xestia xanthographa; assembly: GCA_905147715.2. Lineage (NCBI taxonomy): Eukaryota > Metazoa > Arthropoda > Insecta > Lepidoptera > Noctuidae > Xestia > Xestia xanthographa. The sequence continues at coordinate 7,359,651 of LR990664.1, read as the reverse complement.
TTGGTCAACATTAGTCGAGGCAGTGGACTTTACTCCTCCTTTCATGAGAGAGAGTGGGCCCTACGTAATCCACAACATGGGCCCAGTTCGGGTTGGTGGGTGTCATGTCGCATGTCTTCGATTTTTTAGTTCTAGGACTTTTTGGTTTCATCCACCGTTGTGAGAGCAGAGGTGATGGAATACATAAAGAAAAACACCTACCTGGGTTCGAACGCACAACACATAAGTCGGGGTCGTTACTTCCGGTCCACCAGCACCACTGCTCACGACACGAACCGGAAGGCACATTTTATTCCACCACGAAGTTTATTAACCCGAACCCTTAAAAGTCTGCTTGCTAAACTCATAAATTATTCGTTCCCGCCATGGTAATCGTTTGCATACTGCCTATTACAAGGGGAAGCTCATATCTGACCATCTGACATTTGCCATAAGGGTCCCGAACATAAGCCTAGTATAGTTTAGGGAGCTCTGTCGGAAGCGCATAATTATTTTAATTTTAATCATGACCTTATAATGCCCGAATAAACGAATGTATTTCAAAATAATCCTTGAGTATTATATAGGTAGTGATCGATGGTATCACAATATAAAAATGGACAGTAGGGAAACTGCCTACATTACGCTCGATACCGCACACTCACACAAACATGCGCATCGACGGGACCCCCGAGTGGACGTCGCGGTGCTGTCAGCAGTGCTGCCAATCGCGGGGAAAATCCCCGATTTTCGGGGAATGGACGGTTAGCGCGGGGAGAGCGCGGGGAATGACAAAAATCGGGTAATTTCGGGGAATCCAGGCAATTTTTTTCCGTGGGTTAAAACTACTTTATGTCGGGTAACTTACAACTAAAAAACTGTCATTCGAACACGATTTTGTATTATTTTATTATACTATTCCAAATAAAATAAGGGCCATTATAGATTTAAATAAAAACTCTTTTTGTACCTGTATTGCACTTTTTTTTGGATAGTATTTAAGAAGTCTATAGATGTAAGAGTTAATTTTGTTATAAAGTATAGTATTTTATTAAAGTTTTAGTAGAATTAGACAAATTTTGTATAAAACAGTACTTTTTTAAATTTTGTGGAATATGTGGCAAATTAATCAAAAAGAAGCGGGGAATTTCGGGGAATTGGCAACACTGAGTCGGGGAATTGAGATTTTTTTATTGGCAGCACTGGCTGTCAGTCAGTAGCGCGTGCCGCGCCGAGACGACTGGTCATGTATAAGTTTTATTCCCAATCTTTTTAAAAATGTCACGAACGTATTGCGCGGTATACCTACGGCTGTTTGAATTTTTAACACAATAATTAATTCAATAATATAGAATTTCGAACGTGTCGTAGCAGAAGAAAGTATTTTTCTGTAAATAATTTGTAATAACGAAGATATTTTTTTAAGTAATAAACTTATTTTTTCATGTTATAGTTTTTTAATTTCCTAGGTATTCCTACGCATTTTCGGGTTGAAACGCGGTACGGTCCGCATAAACTGTTTTCCGTGTTTTAACTATCGTCTTTTGTTGATATTAACCGACGCCATAAGATAACTATGCCATAAATACTATTTAAATTGCATTTGTAAGCTAGTGACATATTTCAATTAGATCGATTGATCACAACAGAATAAAAATGTTTTAATAAAAAAAAAACAATATCACCAACATTAAAAGGGACAACCCTATGGCTTCAATGGAGCGTAGGTAAATAATGCATCAACAAGGCTTAGTTTCGCTACTGTCCATTTTTATATTGTGATGGTATTATACCTAGTTTTTAAGGGCTTAAACCACCTATACTACCTCAAATGGCTTAGCATGATCCTCCGTTACGCCTAAAATACTGCAGCATTAATTTTGAAATAAATATATAGTAAAGTTGAGGATTAATGTTAGGTCTTATGTTTGGCGAAAACACGATTTCATAAAATTTTCTCAATAGAAAAAAATCCCAAAGTTACCTCCAAATCGAACAATAAACCGCTGGTATTCAAAAAGTTCTTCAAATTAGATCATGAAACTTTGCATACTAACTGAACTAACTATAAAGCAGGTCTTATGTGTTTTATTTTTTTAGTCCAATCAATAGATTTTTTGTAAATCGCAAAAAACCACTCATTTCGCACTATTCGGCCGCAGTGACTGACGTAACAACCGCTTTGTAGTGCAAGCTGATTAGAACTTTATTCTAACAGCATTACAAACGAAGTTCGAACCACCACAAATAGAGTTGCTAATCTGAGGTAGTATAGGCTCTTAAACAAAAAATAATAGTTCATCCCGATTAGTATCAAAAGCTTTCTATCTAGGCGTTTGTGTAATTATTATTCTGAGATTTGTGTGATAATTATTGGATTCTAGTAACAAAAGCCCTCCTTCCTTTAGTGTCATTCTTCTAGATGGCGGTCCTTTTTGTTTATAACCAAAAGATTTCTCACAAAATCTCTAACCCTCGCATTTAATAGAAGACCAGTTTTTAACGAAGCTTTCTCCATTTACGACAACAACAGCCCATAACGTCCACTGCTGGAGATAAGCCTCTCCCATGATAGGGGGGGGCAATTTGCCGTAATCTCCACGCTTGGCAGGCGGATTGGAGATCGCAGTGAGGCGCAAGGTGTTCTGCCTCAGACATTAGTCGCCTCATCCGACACCCGTGAGTGTAATGGGTTGGTTCTATTCTACTCTGCCGGATACCACACGGCTAGCGGATACCACACGGCTATTTCTCCATTTACAAGATTTAAAATAAAATAACAGTGCTGCAAAACTTTAAATAAGATAAATTCGGAAAAAGTAACAGCATAGCAGAAGCTATATCGATCCCACTGCTGGGACGCAGATCTCCTCTCTGAGAGGGGAGCGAGCCGCAATCTACCACACGCAGCCCAGTGTGTTGGTGGGTGTCACATGTCTTAGAATAAAACTCTTCATCATGTCCGTCGTAATCCCAACTTCTTCTCCTTCATACTTCTTTGTTACTCGTCATATCATCAGCAGTCACTTCCTTTCAAGTCCTATCATCTTTCACATAGTCCATCCATCGTTTCTTCGTCGAAAAAACTAGCATTTAAAATTGTATCCAAGAAAGCGAAGTGTAATAAAGGGTCGAAAGCCCAGTCTATGCTTAGCATAAATAAGTACCCTCCTTGTGGGTTCTACGGATGTTTATTAGACATTTTATTTTTCATTCTGCACAAGCACTGCTCATCATGGTGAATCATGGACGGTTTCCGACTGATTCATTGGCAATACATTATGCTAATTTGTCTACTGTTGTATGATGCTAGTCATTATTCAATACTAGCTACCATTTCTTCTTGTTACTCATTGTTTTGAAGACTTCAATGATGGTAAGACCTACATATGCTAATTTGTCTACTGTTGTATGATGCTAGTCATTATTCAATACTAGCCACCATTTCTTCTTGTAACTCATTATTTTGAGGACTTCAATACCTGGTAAGACCATTTTTGTCAGTCTTTGGCGTCTTTTGAGAAGAAACTCTAAATACATATACGGCTTTTTCCTCTGGGGAGTCAGAAACAAGAGCAAACCAACTGCTAAAATCCATTAAGTATACTGCTTTTGTTTCGTCCACGTTTACATATCTAGTCATATACGTATTCCAATTGCGAGTACTTACGCAAACCTATAATTCAAATTAAAAATGACATCTCTTATACCGTTCTATACGCCGAATGCATCGTAGGTAACGTTAAAAAAATAAATTACCTAAAACGAAAATTGAATTTAGAACGCCATGCCATGCACCAATCATGCGTTAGTTTACATCAGAACATATGCGCGTGAGTCGTGTACACATTGATGCGATCCCCTGTTTGTTTTTTTTTAACTAACTTTTTTATAGTTATTGCTCGTCGTAGACTTTTATGGGCATGGGCCCGTGACTGATGCACTTATGTCGTTTTGGCTAGTATAATGGAGGGACACGTGGAAACAATAAAATGTTATCATCTGTACATGACTTAATGGGGAATATAGAAAAAAAAAATATAGTCAGGAACGTCCCTGTTATGTTTAAAGGATAAAAATATCCTATTACGCTCAAATTCATTCATGTAAGCTTTGATTTTCAATATCACAGTTTTAGAAGTTCTAGAAGATCTAAGGTCTAGAAGGTCCTCCTAGTCATTAATGTATACTTGACTTTACTTAGCTAATCACAATCTACTCGATAGCTTGGACACGCAATTTCTTAAGTTTCCCCGATAATTAGAATCCGGCTCGAAGGACCAGTTTGGTTGGTCCTACGAGATAATTATCGATACGGAAATGTAACTACTTTCTTGGCAGATCTAGGTAGAATCATTATAATTTGAATACGCCTTTTATATGTGCATAGATATTGAAGTATTTTAAGTTATCGTTGAATACGAAAAATATTATCAAACAGCAAAGACCAAAGATGGTTACAATCTCAAAGCCACCCCAGTCACCCACAATCTCATTGTTTCTTCCCCACACCCATTATTTAATTATTCCCGACATTTATCTGTTCCAAAACTCATTAAATTAAAATCCAACGAAGAGCTCTGACAAATAAAAATACTTAAAAGGAGACGCTCTTCGTCAACAGCTGTTTTTAGAACCAACCAATTTTCGTTGATCCTTCGGCTCGATTCTTCTGTTAAGTTTCGAAGGACCAGGTTGTGTTGGTGGTGTGTATTTCTGGATGTAACTGTGTTAGAGACGATATGGGAATGATGACTTCCACGCCAGGACACGGTGCGTTTCCTCTCAGTGACGTCACGTCCGATAGAACATCAGTTTTTATGAAATTACTGTGCCTTTATTGTCAACATTGGTTTCGTAATGCGGCTACCAAATGTTTTTCGATGTGGGTTCGTAAATATTTTTTTATGGATAGAGTTTGTGGTTTTATGCGTTTTTTCATTACTCGGAAAGCAGAAAGGTTATTGAACTCATGATGTCGCAATAATGAATAGGTTATGTGGTATTGAAATCATTTATAGGAGAAATACGTGTATGTGTTCATTAAAGGGGCTGAAAAAAAGGACCATAAATATCTCGTCACGCGTTTTTTGCCAAAACTCCGCAAAAGTCATTGCTCCCAACTCATCTTCATCTACACTAATATTATAAAGAGGAAAGATTTTTATTTTTGTGTGTGTGTATGTTTGTAATGAGTAAACTCAAAAACTACTGCGCCGATTTCAAAAATTCGCTACATTCACCCTAAGTAACATAGGCTATTTATTATATTTTATCCCCGTACTCCCACGGGAACGGGAACTACGCGGTTGAAACCGCGTGACGTCCGCTAGTAATTAATAAATTCCCTATCTCGCATGCCTGCGTCCCATAGAGTAAAATATTCTAAACAATAGAGGCTACGATAAAAGCTGAACTCTCTAGCGCGACCCGAATAACACGAACTAGGATAGTGGCAATAAACGAGCTTGGGCGAAAACAATCATAATAAATTCCGCCGGTCGTTCGCACTGCGCATGACCCACTCAGCCTTTTAATAACCGACAAAACGGGCAAGTATGAATAAACAATGGGCAATGTATAACCTAATTTGACTTCCATTCATCTTTATATTGGTACATGGAAAAAAATTCATGCTGACTGTAAGCCAAGAAGCAAAGTAAGCCTGTAAGATTTTTTAAAATAATCAATAGGCTGGTGATTTTTGCAACTGGTATTTCTGGAAGACGACCCCCCATCAGGCAGTGACCGCTCTTACCGATGCGGAATCTCCTTGAGCCGACCAGAAAGTGCTTTATGTCCTTGCAATTAGAGCGAAAAGGAGTCCATTCGCATCGTTTCGGTTCTGACGACACGAGTCGACAACTCGTCGGACTATTCGCGATAGGTTTCTGTTAGTTCCTGAGTTTTACGTCCGGGTCGCGGTTGTCATTAAGAGAACTCTTCAAAGCTTAAAGTTATAGAGCTAGGAAACTTGCCAACTCCTATAATAGCGAAAATCCAACTGAGTGCATTCAAAATCCTCCAAAAACCAGTTGAAGGGCGTATAGCACGCCCATGCCCAGTTTCGCTTCTACACACAAAGTACTGTTTCTCCATGGTTATTTCATAGGCGTTTCCTTGTTTTGTCTCGTTTTGGTCAGTACTGATCTAACACCACCGACACTAATTTAAGCTAATCCGCAGAGATACGCTGGTTTATTCAAGACCTTTTCCTTTACACAATATAATAAAATGACTCACAAAAAAATCTTGTTTACACATTACATTTATGACTCATTTACGATGATCTTTGGCAAACTCTGCATTTCGTAGACACCGTCTCGCAGACTGGTTGCTAGTAAAATTGTAATTACACACGTCTAGTTGAATTTACGTGGGTGGCAATGTGGTACTTATTAGTTAAATGCGCGATAATGTCTGCCGACTACACATGTATGTTATCAGTAACTACTAAGATTAATCAGACGGACTTCCCAGTAAGATGAATTTAGTCTTAGGCTGGTTTTAACTTTAACTAGAGTCGTTCATCAACTCGTCCCACATGCCCACGGCCCATTTGGGACGAGTTGATGAAAACCCACTAAATGCCAAATATAAAAGAATGACTATACACGATGTAACGGAATAAGCGCAATACCGACCATCAAATTGGACAACTTTCCCTAAGGAACAAGAGCCGAAAAAAATATTTGGACTTCCCATACAAAATATCGCATCGGCTGACGCAAGTAGTATGAAGAGTCCAAGTGTTTTTTTTCCTGTATATACGAGCGTAACAATCAGCCTATAATTTTCCTACTGCTCGGAACACCTATATTTCGCCAGTTTTTTTTTCAACTCCCATGATATACGGGGCAAGCCTATTGCCACCGGCACCGGGCAAAAATCAAAACTTCATGCCTGCTACTCCGAAAATCCGGATGGAAAAATTCAATACCACTTGACCGACTTCGGACCTAAGACCCCATGGTCAGTAGTGGCTTTTGAGACCAAAGAGGTAATCCTAGTCCTACATAACTACTAATGTTTTCTGACTGTAGTAGTAATCGATAACTATGCTTCGTTGATTTTAAAGAACAAATGTGTAATTTCAGATACAAGTAGACAGTCTGACAGCTGTGTCAATAAGAACTGTGAAATGCAGGAAAGATTGGTGGTAGCATCGTTTTCATAAATTCGTTCTTATTATGTGACGTCATAATTATCTGGTTGCCTTATTTATACTTACTAATATTATAAGGAGGTGTTTGTTTGTACCTTTGTAAGTTTGTATGTAGGGGGTAATCTCCGGAATTAACGATCCAATTCTAATCTAACGATAAATTCTTTCACTGGCTGAAAGCTACATTATTCGTGGGTGCTAGAGCTATAAATTATATTAGCCGAACTGTCAGAATTTTTGTGGACGAAGTCGCGGGCGATATGCTAGTGTTGGATAATTTAGCTAGTAACATCACGCTTAGAATCCCTGAAGGGTTTTTTCAAAGCCGTATCTATAGATACCCCCATATTTAGCCAGGTACCCCATGTAATAATAGGGGCGCAAATCTGGTTGGTGTTGCCTTAAAAATAATGTCGGTTGTCGTGAAGTAAGTAAGTAGGTATACTATGTTATGCAGTTATGAGTAAAAAGGGTGGAATATTGCCTGGGGAAGTGATCTTTATTTGCGTCGTCGTGACAATGAAATGGCATTTTTAGGGTTCCGTACCCAAAGGGTAAAAACGGAACCCTATTACTAAGACTTCGCTGTCTGTCCGTCTGTCTGTCACCAGGCTGTATCTCATGAACCGTGACAGCTAGACAGTTGAAATTTTCACAGATGATGTATTTCTGTTGCCGCTATAACAACAAATAGTAAAAACAGAATAAAATTAATATTTAAGGGGGGCTCCCATACAAAAAACGTGATTTTTTTGTCCTTTTTTTGATAATAATGGTACGGAACCCTTCGTGCGCGAGTCCGACTCGCACTTGGCCGGTTTTTTTATTTTTACCGACGCCATGTTGTGTTCTTTATATTCAGAAGTCAAGGATTAGCGTTTTGTAAACTTTCTGAGCCTTTCACTACTTATCTGGTCATATTTCCAGGTTCTTCTTCTGCAAATGCCTTTAAAATCACTGATTCCGTTTGGTAGATGAGGAAGACGCCTGAAAGAACATAAACTAATGTGTTCATAAAGTTATAATATTAAAACTAAAATGGAATCGCTTTCCACCTCTTAGGATTAAGATCTCATATCCATTTACGTCTGTCCGAAAGTCTGACAACCAGTCTGACCAAGGGGTATCGTATTACCAAGTACTAACTGGGTTGTGGTGGTCAGATAGGCAGTCGTTCTATGTAAAATACTGGTATTCAGCTGCATCCGGTTAGACTGGAAGCCGACCCCAACATAGTGGGGAAAAGGCGAGGCAAATGATGATGTCGATCCTTTGACGTCTGTATTTATACAAAACTAAAATTACTTAAGATCGTATTTACTTGACTTATGACTGTCTGTCAAGTGTGAAAGTCGCGAGACAAACAATGCCTGACGATAATAGTTCCCCATTCACACGTACTGCTGACATTGCCCTACAAACGACATACGTCACATATGCTCGCGAAAACATATGGCTTGACATTTTGCATACACATGCATTTTGTGTGACCTCGCCGGGAAAGGACCAAGAATGCACTTAAGAATTTATGTACGTGAAAATAATCGGATCTGAACGGTCTTGGCAGCTGATGGTAATGCGACGAGTGTGGTATGTTTTGTTATCTGTGAAAGTTCTGATTAAGAAGTTTGTGCATTCTGTGCCTTTCATTACTTGACCGAATACCGATCTTGACTCATCGTCATCATTCCTGTTTTGGCACTTAATTTACAGTCTTCTCTTAACAATCACCTGAAAAAAAAAACTAGAAAAATATTCATGACCTTAAAACCGGTCCTTTGAGCCGGATACTTTAAAAAAAAACCGGCCAAGTGCGAGTCGGACTCGCACACGAAGGGTTCCGTACCATTGACTATATTTAGTATTTGTTGTTATAGCGGCAACAGAAATACATCATCTGTGAAAATTTCAACCGTCTAGCTGTCACGGTTCATGAGATACAGCCTGGTGACAGACAGACGGACAGACAGACGGACAGACAGCGAAGTCTTAGTAATAGGGTTCCGTTTTTACCCTTTGGGTACGGAACCCTAAACAAACAAAACCTAAACTGAAATCGCTAAGGTCTTACCACGTCGTAGTAATGCGACTTGATTCAGTTCCAACAGCTCGCAATCCGGTTTATAATTTAGTTTACTATGGAGGACACCTAGATTAGGCGAGAGGCTGCAAATAACAGACCATGCGGACTAGTGCACTTTGTAAGTTATTGAAGTGCTAAATATGTCAATGTCTGCCTTATCTGAGGTTAGAACTAATCGGTGTTAAGTTTGCCAATTTTGTGTCTGTGAAATTGGTTACAAATGTCCATTTTTAGTAACGTACACCTAAATTAATGGCTAATATTATTGTTGTGCTCTATTGAATAATAACCTTTGGCGATAAGTATGAAGTTATTTAAATATATCTGCTTAGAGTTACAACTTCCATATTCACGAGAATTGTTAGATATGTGTATGTTCCAGTTCATAAAACAAAGGTTAAATTAAAAATAACTTGTCCATGTTTCCTGGAAAAACGATACGAACTCGGAAACAATTGGTATGAATTAATTAATAAAATACCAAAGGACGGCAAACCAATTCGGTCAGAAAACTGGCGCCAAGCCTCTTTCAATTAGCTACCGAGTGATATCATTGGAAATGTACCTTTATTGTCTTTTGGTCCTTCTGCCTTTTATCATAAAGTTCGAATTAGCTCACAAATATACACAGAAATTCTAAAGGCCCTGTCAATATGCGAATTTCAAGTACGTTTGAGCTGAAGTGACCACACAGTGGGACCCAACCAGCAGCAAATGAAAACATGGCAGAAGATTTTGTTATACTTATTGGCCAGCAACTATGGATAGATAAATGGAAGGAGGGAAGGGAGACCTTTGCTCCGCAGAGGGAAATTGGCTGATAACAAAAGTAGGTACATAACTTCATAAATGTAAGGGTGCGTACAGACTATATAACATATTATATAGGTAACTTGTGTTTTATAACACGTCCACATTATGATATTGACATTGACATTTATAACATTCAGTGTCCACATTAGCTGAAACATGTTATATAGCAAATTAGTAATGTTATGTTATATAGTCTGTACGAACCCTTATAATATACTCACTAGGCAAATAACATCATGTGCACAGCTAAAAACTCTTTTCAGGATTTTTAATATGGCATTACATTTTACCTGTTTTTGTGACGTAAGTATACTCGTAAAAACAGGAAAATGTTTTTAATTTAGTATAGCAATAATCACAAATTAATAATAGTAATGGTATTATTGGTAATAATTCATATTAAGTATCCTCTGCAAATCAAGGCTTCAGGTAAATCATTAAGAGTAGGTTATTAATAAAAGGAAATACCAGTCTAAATTCGTGGAATATGGCATGTTCATTCAATGCTTCCTATATATTTCAAACGGGGAAAAAGAAAACAATTAAAAAACCATGACATATTTTAGGTAATTGGTCTAGTGTTCTCATGCGCGACTGCAGAGTAAGAAGAGATATTCCATCAGGAATTTTTCAGTAGGTACCTACCACGGAGTTTGGATTTGTGCCCGTTTGATGGCAATAGGCTCACCCCTATTACATGGGACTTAAACATAACTAGCGAAATTTGGGTGTACTGCAGGTACACCTCTGCCTACCCATTCGGGGATTACAGGCGTGATGCTATGTAAGAAACTGTAACATTAGCCTAAAAAGTAAACCCATTCGGGGATTACAGGCGTGATGCTATGTAAGAAACTGTAACATTAGCCTAAAAAGTAAACCCATTCGGGGATTACAGGCGTGATGCTATGTAAGAAACTGTAACATTAGCCTAAAAAGTAAACCCATTCGGGGATTACAGGCGTGATGCTATGTAAGAAACTGTAACATTAGCCTAGAAAGTAAACCCATTCGGGGATTACTGGCGTGATGCTATGTAAGAAACTGTAACATTAGCCTAAAAAGTAAACCCATTCGGGGACTACAGGCGTGATGCTATGTAAGAAACTGTAACATTAGCCTAAAAAGTAAACCCATTCGGGGATTACAGGCGTGATGCTATGTAAGAAACTGTAACATTAGCCTAAAAAGTAAACCTATTCGGGGATTACAGGCGTGATGCTATGTAAGAAACTGTAACATTAGCCTAGAAAGTAAACCCATTCGGGGAGAACTGGCGTGATGCTATGTAAGAAACTGTAACTTTAGCCTAAAAATTAAAACCCATTCGGGGATTACTAGCGTGATGCTATGTAAGAAACTGTAACATTAGCCTAAAAATTAAAACCCATTCGGGGATTACAGGCGTGATGCTATGTAAGAAACTGTAACATTAGCCTAAAAAGTAAACCCATTCGGGGATTACAGGCGTGATGCTATGTAAGAAACTGTAACATTAGCCTAGAAAGTAAACCCATTCGGGGATTACTGGCGTGATGCTATGTAAGAAACTGTAACATTAGCCTAAAAATTAAAACCCATTCGGGGATTACAGGCGTGATGCTATGTAAGAAACTGTAACATTAGCCTAAAAATTAAACCTATTCGGGGATTACAGGCGTGATGCTATGTAAGAAACTGTAACATTAGCCTAGAAAGTAAACGCATTCGGGGATTACTGGCGTGATGCTATGTAAGAAACTGTAACATTAGCCTAAAAATTAAAACCCATTCGGGGATTACTAGCGTGATGCTATGTAAGAAACTGTAACTTTAGCCTAAAAATTAAAACCCATTCGGGGATTACAGGCGTGATGCTATGTAAGAAACTGTAACATTAGCCTAAAAAGTAAACCCATTCGGGGATTACAGGCGTCATGCTATGTAAGAAACTGTAACATTAGCCTAGAAAGTAAACCCATTCGGGGATTACTGGCGTGATGCTATGTAAGAGACTGTAACATTAGCCTAAAAATTAAAACCCATTCGGGGATTACAGGCGTGATGCTATGTAAGAAACTGTAACATTAGCCTAGAAAGTAAACCCATTTGGGGATTACTGGCGTGATGCTATGTAAGAAACTGTAACATTAGCCTAAAAATTAAAACCCATTCGGGGATTACTGGCGTGATGCTATGTAAGAAACTGTAACATTAGCCTAAAAATTAAAACCCATTCGGGGATTACAGGCGTGATGCTATGTAAGAAACTGTAACATTAGCCTAGAAAGTAACATAATAGTTCAATAACCACAATATTTTTGATCGAACAGAATTAAACAGCCGATAGGCTGTTGTAACGAAATAATTTCTTTAAGTAGAGCGTGGATGCACGGTAATTATTTCTACTCGGAAATCACAGTTACTTCAATTAGTCATTGGTTTTATACAATTATTGCCATATTGTTACCTATTGTTTTCTGGTTTCCTTATGCAAAATCACGTTATTCTCTAAGTTTCCTGTCAGTGTATATATACTTTTTTAAATATTTATTTACGGGGTTTTTTCTGCAAAGAATATGTCACCCCGATGATTACACATACAATTAAATAACATATAATAAAATAAATAAAATGCTGGGCAGTACACACAGCGCCATCTAGTGCCACAGTAAGCAACGAGGCTTGTGTCGTGGACACCAGATAGTTGATATACTACATAGATACTTTTTGTTTGTAAATACATACTTATTATACATATAAACATCCATGACTCGAAAACAAATGTCCATGCTCATCACTCAAACATTTGCTCCGACCGGGATTCGAACCCGGAACCCTGAGAACGTAAGGCAGCCTCACTACCACTGCGCCATTCGGGTCGAATATGTAACTTACATTCTAAAAATCTAAACTAGCCTACCCGCAATTAATCTAAATATATAAAAGAAGAAACTGACTGACTGACTGACTGACTGACTGACTGACTGACTGACTCATCTATCAACGCACAGCCCAAACCGCTGGGTCTACAGATTCCAAATTTGGCAAATAGGTTCCTTATGTGGTCTAGGGGTGCACTAAGAAATGATTTTTCAAAATTCACCCCCTAAGGGGGTTAAACGGGGCTCCAAAGTTTGTATGCGGAAACAAGATTAGTTAGACTATTTTATTCGAAACTTCACAGGAGTGTTCCTATTGATAAATGAGTAGAAACGGGTTTCAGGTTTTTTCAGAATTCAACCCCTAAGAGGGAGAAATGGGGTGGCAAAGTATAAAAATCAATGCACAGCCCAAACCGCTGAGTATAGAGATTCCAAATTTGGCAAGTAGGTTCCTTATGTGGTCTAGGGGTGCACTAAGAAAGGATTTTTCAAAATTCAACCCCTAAAGGGGTTAAACGGGGCTCCAAAGTTTGTATGGGTAAAACAAGATTAGTTAGACTATTTTATTCGAAACTTCACAGGAGTGCTCCTATTGATAAATGAGTAGAAAAGGTTTTCAGGTTTTTTCAGAATTCAACCCCTAAGAGGGGGAAATGGGGTGGCAAAGTATAAAAATCAATGCACAGCCCAAACCGCTGAGTCTAGAGGTTAGAGATTCTTTATGAGGTTTAGGGGTGCATTAAGAAAGGATTTTTCAAAATTCACCCCCTTAGGGGTTGGAACGGGAGTCCAAAGATTACATGGGGAAATAAGATTAGTTAGACTACTTTATTCGAAACTTAACAGGAGTACTCCTATCGATAAATGAGTTAACGTTTGTGTTTCAGGTTTATTCAGAATTCAACCCCTAAAGAGGGAAATGGGGTAACAAAGCCTAAAATTCAACATAGGTATTGTTTGTATGGTGAATTGGGTGTATTACAAAAACAACGACTTTAAAATTTAATGTGGCGGCCCTAAAATAACATCATTCCCTGTTAGGGTGCGATGGGGTTGAAATGTCTAAAAATCAATATGGGTGTCGATACCGAGATTATCAGGGGTGCTGATTACGAAAATGGCATTTATTTTGAAATCTAGAAGATGGCGGATTCGATTGTGATGATTGTGATAACTATGATGATGATTGTGATTACGATGATGATGATTTGATAATTATTGTGATGATGATGATATTTATTACGATGATAATGATTGTTTTACGATGTTGATGATTGTGATAACGATGATGGTGATTGTGGTAGTGATTTTGATGGAGATTGTGATGGTGATTGTGATAGTGATTGTGATAGTGACGGTGATTGTGATAGTGATAGCGATGGTGATTGTGATTGTGACAGTGACGGTGATAATGATGTAGATGATTGTGATTACGATGATAATGATTGTGGTAACGAAGATAGTGATTGTGAGAGTGATTGTGATGGTGATGGTGATTGTGTAAGTGATGGTCATTGTGTAGTGACGGTGATTGTGATAGTGATAGCGATGGCGATGGTGATTTTGATTGTGACAGCGACGGTGATAATGTTGAAGATGATTGTGATTACGATGATAATGATTGTGATAACGAGGATAGTGATTGCGAGAATGATTGTGATGGTGATTGTGATTGTTTTAACTTGATTTTGTGATAGTGAGGGCGATTGTGATCATGATGATTGTGATTGAGATGATAATGATTATTATTACGATGATAATGATTGTGATTACGACGATAATGATTGTGATAACGATGATGGTGATTGTGATAGTGCTTTTGATGGTGATTGTGATGGTGATTGTGATTGTGACAGAGATGGTGATTGTGATAATGACGAAGATGATTGTGATTACGATGATAATGATTGTGATAACGAGGATAGCGATTGTGAATGTGATGGTGAGTGTGATTGTGTTAGTGATGGTGATTGTGATAGTGATGGTGATTGTGATAATGATTGTGGTTGTGATAGTGATGGCGATTGTGATCATGGTGATTGTGATTAAGATGATAATGGTTGTGATTACGATGATAATGATTGCGATAGTGATGATAGTAATTGTGATAGTGGTTGTGATCGTGATTGTGATGGTGATGATGACTGTGATTGTGATGGTGGTTGTGATTGTGATAGTGATGGGTGATTGTGATGATATTGGTGATTGTGATGATATTGGTGATTGTGATAATGATGGTGATTGTGATTACAACGATAATGATTGCGATTACGATGAAGGAAAGGTTGTGATAACGATGATGGTGATTGTGATAGTGATTGTGATAGTGATAGTGATTGTTATAGTGATAGTGATTGTGATTGTGATTGTGATAGTGATAGTGATTGTGGTAGTGATTGTGGTAGTGATTGTGTTAGTGATTGTGATAGTGATTGTGGTAGTGAATGTGATAGTGATTATGATAGTGATTGTGATTGTGATAGTGATTGTGATAGTGATAGTGATAGTGATAGTGATGGTGATTGTGATTGTGATTGTGATTGTGATAGTAATAGTGATAGTGATTTGGTAATGATAATGATGGTGGTTGTGATGGTGATTTTGATGATAATAATAAATTGTGATGATTATGAAATTTGGCACATATATAGTTTGTAACCTGGATTAACATGTAGGACACTATTTATCCCTTTATTATGATTCAGTGGGACAGTTACCGAACTTTACGCGGGCGAAGCCGCGGGCAACAGCTAGTAATAGAATAAAGTGTTCTAGTCTCATCCGACAATGGTGAGGCCAGAACGCTATTATAGAAGCCAACATTCAAACTATTGACAAAAGCTTGACGCCTTTGGACCCCCACACGAGCACACTCCGTCAGGACATGATGCTCATCTTCTATGACTCCACAGACAACACATTTTGGTGAATCGACTTTGCGCATCATGAATCCGAAGCTATTGAGCGGTATGTGACCGGATCGGAGTCTCAAAGCCGTCACGAATTCTTGCCTGCTCATACTGCCTGTCCGTATAATGGGACTCAAATATTATATCTAGTGTAAAAATGGTGCCGATTCCCTTGTTTACAAACTAAACCAAATTTAAGTTCAGTGCATCTTTTTCTTTCTATTTCATTAGGAAAAAGACAGAAGATAAATTTTAGTTATGTTCTGTCAAATTAATCAGCGCCATACAAGTTTTAGACGCGATTAAAAAGTTGACTACTAAAATTACATCAAATTACGTCAGGTGCTGACTAATTTGACAGGATTAAACTAATATTTGTCTTCTGTCCTTTTCATAATGAAATAGAAAGAAAAAGATGCATTCAACTTAAATTTAGTTTAGTTTGTGAACAAGGGAATCGGCACCAATATCAACTTGAACGAATAATCGTTTATTTGGGGTCGGCCCAGCATGTCTCCTTCTTTCATACTTCTCTATTCTTCTTCTGAGATGACGTCTCAGTAGCCATCTCCTTTTTGTCTTCTTCTACTCTTTAGCCGTCTACATTCTGTAACATTTTCCTCATTCCTCCAAATCACATGTCCAACAACTTAGAATATGTTTGTAAATATTAAAAAATTGCATATCTTAGGCGAAAGCTGAAAAAGAACTTGTTGCAAAATAAGTCCAAGTTTATCTACGGAGGTGGCATGCAAAACAAATTCTCCTTTGTGCGAAACTTCAACTCGGGCGCACGTGCAAATGCTGCCATTACTCAAGAACATACAACAATGAGCAAATGAAACAACAGTAATATTGGATCAGGAGATTGTGAGGTATATCATGGTGATTAGTTTTGTGCTGTCGTTAGATTAATATTAAACATATGCTCTAGGTTTCTTTATACTTCACGTAATGGCTAAATAATCACTGCCTCATGCGCGTTGGATTAAAAACGAAGCGACTTTAGAAACTCCCATAATAAAGGGTTTGCAAAAAATAATTATACATCGCATTTTTTGTTCCCGCTCTCCGCTTGCTCTAACATTTTTTTATTATTTATTCAATCCACATCAACCTTGGTAGGAACCAATTTACGGTTCTATGACTCAAAAAGTTCTAGAACAATATAGAACAGTGCTGCCATAATTAGCATTTCTACTGCAAAACAAAAGACCAAGCCCTAACAGATAGATTCCATTACTTAGTTAATAATTTAGGTGAAAATTATGGATGTAAACGATGGCCAATTAGCGAAATTGATAGCTAATGGGGCTAAGTAAAAATGTTTTTGCTTCGGGCTGTAAATTACACCTGGAAATTGAGGACTTAAAGTCAGGCTTTCAGATCGAAGAGGATTTGCACGCGATGGTTCACCGTAATTTATGGTCTGCGTTGTTTTCAGTAGGGTCTGCTTTAGGGGTTCGCTCGCACTTCGAATTGACTTATAGTCGGAGATTTGGTGTTAATCCTTAATTCGCAGTATAGTGTAGTTGGTCCGTGGTATGGACTATGGAGTAGTTTTGAGGGATCGAAAGGGTAGTGAAAGTTACTGCCAACAGTAATAACGTGTGTTCCGGTTGTTATGCTCTTATTACTTTCACGTTTAAGCTGGATATCCATGTTTGTTGCAATTCTCGACTGTATTTATGCCCAATGTTCTTTGTTTACCTGTACTGTCTGTGTACAGTTTGCCAGTAAACATTTATCTTGAAATTGCAAACATAGTTGATTTATTTCGAAATAAGTACTTAAAACTTTGACCAAGCCTGGCATTCATCGATAACAAAGCACTCAATGACTCACATTGTGCTGATAACTAGCCGTGTTCCTACAAATGGTATTCAATAAAAACTACCGTTTAATCAATTAATAGCTTTTCTGAACAAACTCCAGTACTATAGTAACTAAAATAGTAATAGTAAAACAAGAAAAAAAATCCGGAAGTTCGTAAGACTTGCAAAACAGTGGTACTCTTTGGCTTCCCGCCAAACTTAGGCAACCCATGTTTAATGGGTAAACAAAGATCCATTACATAGTTACTGAAATAAACAGCGTTCATTGATCTCCTAGGCTGCACTATTATTTAGCATGATTTACTGTATGTCTTGGCTTATGTATGGAGATGCAGAGTCCCGGGGTTCGCTGAACTAGATGAATATTTTTAGTGCTATTTTTATATAGCTGAGAATAATCCCGTGGGTGTGACTAAGCGGTCTAAGACAATAATATGAACCTGCTTGCAATATCATATCAAATTGGTTTCCGTAAGTGTTAGAAGTGAACATTCTTATCGCGAAAACATAAACTTGCAAAAGTCAGGTCGTACGTTACTTTACTGGTCCTTCGAGCCGGATCATCTTGATATTTTCCCGGGATAGCTCCAAAGTCTTAAAATGTGTATCTCTTTAGACTTTCTTAAAAGCCAAATGCATGAAGCATTATCCTTAAAACTCAAATAAACTGTGTTGTTTAGTATCTCAGCATCGCAAAAAATCTTTTAAAGGTCAGCCATTTTAAATTTCGTCCGCGTTGTTAAACCGTGCTCTTATAACGGTTTTTTTTGCCGCTGACTTATACTATTTTTCTCGTCGGGCAGAATCTGGGCAACGGGAATGTTCGGTTTTTGTAACCACAGAGTATAATGCAACTATTTTTATACTTATCTGTGATGAATTATGGATACTTTGTCTAGGCCTAGGCGCCGTGGAAGTTCGAACTACAAATTGATTAATTAATATTAATCAACGGTTTTTTTCTCACCGTGAAACGTCTTTAGCATATGCACTAAGAGTTGTTTTGTTTTCCTGTTTGTCATCTTATGTTTAAGTTCAATGCGCTTTGGTTCAATGGGTAATTCAACTGCATCCAAGTTAGTAATTTAAAGACGTAGTTTGTTTTGCATTAAATAACCTAAATAAGTCAAAGTGAATAATATTGCTGGACATTACACACAGCGCCATCTAGTGCCACACTAAGCAACGAGGCTTATGTCGTGGACTCCAGGTAGTTGATATACTACATAGATAATTTTTGTTTGTAACTACATACTTATTATACATATAAACATCCATGACTCGGAAACAAATGTCCATGCTCATCACACAAACATTTGCACTGATCGGGATTCGAACCCGGGACCCTAAGAACGTAAAGCAGCCTAACTACCGCTGCGCCAATCGAATCGTCAAATAATGAAGTTCCTCTGAAAATAATAGTTTGAAAAACCTGGGTGTGTTTTCTGCAAGCTATTCATTGTTATAAAGTTGACCTTTGATGGACGGACGCAAAAGTTTGGTTTCATTGTTGACTTCAGACACTTTTTTATGTGATGTAGTAGTTATATACAACCTTTTATCTGCTAATTTGATCTGTTGACCACTCAACAGGTTTTGAAACCCGAGACTTTTATGAATCATCCAACTTTTAAAATAACTTTTTCACAGTTCTAGACCGTTTATTATATGAGAAAAGTTGTAGCGCGTCTAATTTGAATCTATTAACCTTGCTGAAATACGTTATTGAGCTGACCCTTCTTATTAATCATGCGTTTTGACATACAAATGATAGGTAACGGGAAATTAGGGCACTTCCGACACGCCTGAAGTTCCCAAAGGGTTTGGTCATTGGTAGAGGTGTTCTATATAGTATGGGATGTACTGCTGATAAACGGTGTTACCGTTATCCTCAAAGTGTCGTGTTTACGCACAAGTGAGCACAGTTCCGGGTAGTACAGGCTCAATGAGGAAACCCTTTTAAAAATACTCTTTTTATAGTGTTTCTGCATTTGTGGAGTTCACCTAAAATTCCACCTAATCGCGTTCAGTTTCAGTGTTGAAATTCGCCCTAAATGTCATAATATTTCATGTTATTTGATGTTACAAAATTGATTTCACAACTATTGACTGACTCAAAAACTAATTACGAAATGAATCTACTTCTAAGTACCGTCCATACGAGACCAAGATCCTCGAACTTAAATGAGTTGCAAATTATAACTTGCAATTAGCACGACTTACTTTTATTTCGCTTCGTAAGCCTGCTTTGAATCCAGTCCACGAAAGGTCAATCGATATCATAAGGTCAAAAGCCAGAAAAGAAATATTGAACGAATATTACGATTACTTACAGCGTGAACGATATGAAAAGCGTGAATCATCAGAAAATAAAATTTACCTCGAAAACGGATTCGTTTTAAAACTTTCGATATTTCAATTTCAAATCTTCTGGGACTTCAGTAGCAAAGCAATGGGTCATTTGAAAACCTAATTACCATAAATCAGTCAACGCTACTAATTTACAAGAAGGACCGATTCTCCTAACCAAAATGGGCTTGTACCCAAGGACCACGGAGGCATGAACACTCTTCTTGATGAATATTATTTAATACAAGCAGTTGTACATAGAAGACATGCTGCGCCCACCCCAAATAAGGGATAAGGGCAGGAGAATGATGGACGAACATTTGTACTTAGTTCAGTGGTATCGGCGCCGACTACCGGTGTTTGATTTGTAAATCAAACACCGGTAGTCGGCGCCGATACCACTCGAAGCTTGCACTTGCTTAATTTCATTTATTTCATCTCCTCTGCTCTCAAAATCGGTTAAGAAAAATATCAAGAAGAAGCCGATGTCCTAGAACTTAAAAGTCGAAGACATTGGAGTTTGGACATCTACCAACCCGCACTGGGCCCGCTTGGTGGATTGCAGTCACAGTCCCTCCTCAGAGAGGGCCTATACCTTAGTAGTGGGGACGTTATGTTATGTAATCCTAACCTTCCTAACCTTCTTCTTCTTTCGTGTCGATGGTACGACTTGTTTAAATTTTCTTGAAACCAGTACGTGGCCAGTGTGGCCACGTTAATGGCAGCGTCTGTGGTGTCTTTTAGTTCCGGTCGTCTGGTTGGGATCACCGCATTCACACTGTGTCTCGGAAGGATCTACTAACCTGATATTAGTCCATTCATCATCATTATTTCAGCCGAAAGACGTCCACTGCTGGACATAGGCCTCCCCCCAAGTGTCGCCACATTGATCGGCCCGTTCGACTCGCATCCAGCGCATCCCCGCAACATTCGCGAGGTCATCAGTCCACGGTCCACCTATAATAGTGGGAGGTCTTCCAACACAACGCCATCCGGTTCGCGGTCGCCACTTCAGAACTTTTCGGCCCCATCGGTCATCCGTTTTGCGAGCAATGTCATTGCCCACTACTACTTAAGTTTGGCAATTTTTCTGGCTACGTCGGTATTAGTCCATTAATCTGGCTTTAATGTTTTGCGCACTTAGGTTGGTTAACTAGTGTCGGCGTTATGGGAATCGCAAAACAAGTACTGGATTTACTTAGTATGGAGTGAGTTTATTAAAATAAATTACAAGGAGCAAGAATGCCGACCGACCGAACCCGGAGACGAGAAGTTACTGACTGATTTTACATTTGAACAATTATTGAAAACTTGGGATACGGTCGGAGCGGCACGTTACAAACTAAACAATGTACAAAGGTTTCTATAGCTAGGTAACACAATAAAATAGCACAGTAAAACAATAAACATATTACAAACAGAACCGTCGGCATCTCAACAAAAATATCAAAGGCTAAATATACTATAAACATATACTATTGCTATACTCTAAATTCTTAAAGCTAATATGAACAATAAGCAAAATGGGCAAGGCCCTACCATAAACTATTGTTATCCTTACATAAAACCTGCAATAAAACACCTGCAGGCTTGCCGTGAGAACCTAAAGCTTAAATTACTTACATACTAAGTTCACTGAAGTAATAACTATAATATTAATAAATAATTAATGAACAAACTATAATTAATGAAGACGCGGCAAGGCCCTACCATAAACTATTGTTATCCTTACATAAAACCTGCAATAAAACACCTGCAGGCTTGCC
Organism: Xestia xanthographa; assembly: GCA_905147715.2. Lineage (NCBI taxonomy): Eukaryota > Metazoa > Arthropoda > Insecta > Lepidoptera > Noctuidae > Xestia > Xestia xanthographa. The sequence continues at coordinate 7,337,888 of LR990664.1, read as the reverse complement.
GTGAGAACCTAAAGCTTAAATTACTTACATACTAAGTTCACTGAAGTAATAACTATAATATTAATAAATAATTAATGAACAAACTATAATTAATGAAGACGCCACAGTACCTCCCTGCCAGTGATCGAGATCACGAAAAACTGGCCTCGTAGTAATCAGGGAATCGTACGCGTCTACCAGACCTTCGCGGCCCCTGCGGTTCAGGAACCTGAGGTACAGATGGCGCACATTGGGGAACTGATTCAGGTGCGGTTTGAGAACGTGAAGTGATTTCGGGAGCGAGATCTACGACAATATTAGTAGCGCTGTCCGGATGACAATTAGAATCTCTTAACAAATAAGCTGGTTTCAGTCTATCGATTGATACCGTAACCTCGCGGCCACGTATATCTAATACGAATGTTTTATCCTTCCTGGAAATTACTCTGTAAGGGCCGTCGTAAGGTTGCTGTAATGGAGCTTTGACTGTATCGTTCCGCACCAACACGTGAGTAGCGTTATTAAGGTCCTTGAAAATGAAAGTGCTTTTCTGTCCGTGCTGTGTACTCGCGACAGGCTTGAGGTTATTAAAATGCGAACGTAGCTCTTTAGCAAATTCAGCCTGCGTAGTTTCGTTAGTCGGATTGTCACCTAAAAATTCCCCGGGGAGGCGTAAGCTCTGTCCGTAAACTAATTCTGCGGATGTGCTCTTCAAGTCCTCCTTCCAAGACGACCTAATTCCTAGCAAAACGGTCGGGAGAATTCGTGTCCAACTACTGGTTGCTGCATTGTGAGTTTGTGACACTTTAGTGCACTCTTTAATTGACGGTGGAAACGCTCGACCATGCCGTTAGCTGCAGGGTGATAAGCCGTCGTTCGAAAATGAGCCGTACCGATCAGGGCATTGAGATCTCTGAATAGATGCGACTCAAACTGTTTTCCTCTATCAGTTGTGATTCTAAGTGGTATGCCAAAACGAGCAATCCAATTGGAATAAAATGCACGGGCTACTGTGTCGGCTTCTTGATTGACAATGGGAATCGCTTCCGGCCATCTGGTAAATCGGTCTACCATAGTAAGACAATAACGGTATCCCTCAGAATAGGGCATTACTACAATATCAATATGTACATGGTCAAATCGAGATGATGGAAGTGTAAAAGTTCCCGGCGCTGTAACGACGTGACGAGATACTTTTGATCGTTGACAATCAACACATGCTCTGGCCCATAACTTACAATCAGAATTTATCGAGGGCCAAACAAATCGTTTAGTGATAAGCTTAGTCGTAGCCCTACTACCTGGATGGGAGGTGTTATGAAGCATATTGAACACGGACTTTCTGAATGGTTCCGTAATAAAAGGCCTAGCTGTTTGGGTAGAAAAGTCACAAAAAATTGGTTTGTCTCACTCTGGCAAATGAACAAGACGTAATTCAAGGGACGAGTTTCTATTGTCAATTAAGCTTTTAAGCTCCGCGTCATTTTGTTGCGAGGATGCAAGAGCTTTCCAGTCTATCTCAGTACATACTGACTCTATGCGAGATAGTAGGTCGGCTGTAATGTTGTCCTCTCCTTTGACGTGACGTATGTCTGTAGTGAATTGTCCAATAAAGTCTAAATATCGAAATTGCCTAGGGGAACATTGCTGATTTTTCTTTCTAAAAGCGTAAGTTATTGGTTTGTGGTCTGTAAAAATTGTAAAAGTTCGCGCCTCAACGTGATGTCTGAAATGTTTGACCGCGGCGTAGATTGAGAGTAATTCTCGGTCATAGGCTGAATATTTTTGTTCAGTAGCCGTAAGTTTCTTAGAAAAGAAAGCAATTGGTTGCCATTCATTATCGATTTTCTGTTGTAAAGCCGCGCCTATGGACATGTTGGATGCGTCACTGAAAATAGCAAGTTCGGCGTCGGGCTTGGGATGCACTAACAACGTTGCTTCAGCTAAGCTGTCCTTGCACGTCTCGAAGTCACGCTTAGCTTGGTCGTTCCAAGTAATAGGTGTTTTTCCTTTCTTGTTGCCGCACAGCAATTCACGTAAACTAGCTTGGCTACGCGCTGCATTAGGTATGCACCTTCTGTAAAAGTTCAACATACCTAGGAATTGACGTAGCTGCTTTGCGGTGGTTGGTAAGGGATAGGTACGTATTGCTTCAACCCTTGTGGGGAGCGGACGCGTACCTGCTGCTGACACTTGATAACCTAGAAACTCAACTTCAGACTTACCGAACACACACTTTGCGGGGTTTATTACTACTCCATATTTCCTTAACCTAACAAATACAGTCTCTAAGTGTTTTAAATGTTCCGTTTCGTCACTAGATGCGATTAAAATATCGTCTATGTAGCAGTACACAAAATCAAGTTCACATAACACTTCGTCCATAAATCGTTGAAAAGTTTGAGCTGCATTACGCAAGCCAAAAGTCATAAACTTAAACTCAAATAAACCGAAAGGCGTAGTTATTGCTGTCTTTGGAATGTCCTCTTCAGCGATAGGGATTTGGTTAAACGCACGCACTAGATCTAATTTTGAAAACACTTTTTTTCCACTTAAGCACTGGGCGAAGTCTTCTATATGTCGCACTGGGTATTGGTCGGGCACTGTTCTTTCATTCAAACTACGATAGTCGCCGCAGGGTCTCCACTCGTCTTCACACTTTGGAACCATATGTAGCGGCGAAGCCCATGAACTTTTCGAAGGTCGAGCGATGCCTAATTTTAACATCGACTCGAATTCTTTCTTAGCTGCTATCAGGCGGTCCGGGGCTAGACGCCTAGGTTTCTGTGCAACCGGTTGACCGGGTGTTACAATTATGTGGTGTTGAGTATTGTGTTTGAACGTTTTCTGCATAGTCCCATCAAGGCGAGTAATGTCGACATATTGTGCTAACAGATGGTGGTACGGCGTTTCACCGTTAACGGTTTTGACTGACTCGATTTTGCACCCAACTACCTGTCCATTAACGGTACACTGGGTGGTTGCATCTACAAGTCGTCGGTTGCGCGCATCGATCATTATATTATAATGTGCTAAAAAATCGATTCCAATTATTGGTCTAGATACATCTGCCACCACGAACATCCACGGGAAATCTCTGCGTAGGCCTAGGTTAAGCGTGAGTGGGATCGTTCCATACGTAGCAATCTGTGTGCCATTAGCGGCCAACCCATAGGCGGCTAACCCATAGGAAGATATTTGGCGAGCCGTATGAATCAGTGACTTTGGATAAACGCATAGGTCTGCACCGGTATCTACGAGAAAATCAACTTTACTGCTTTTGTCCTTTATAAAAATGCGGCGTGTGGGTGGCTGGGAGTTTGCGTCATCCGCCACTAATGACCCCCGCTCGCGTTTCCCGTCGGTGGTGATTTATATGCGCATGGTTGCACACACTTCTCTGCTGCAGGGCCGAAATTATGATGGTACCAACACTTCCACCCTTCTGGTCTCGACCTTGATCGGCTTCTTGAGTGACTGCAACTTGACCTCGATCTGGAGCAGCTGCGTGGTCGGGACACTCGTAACTCGTCTAACTGAGCCTGCATTTGAGCTAGTATTACCCTTATTTGTCCTTCAGGTGGCGCTGCGGGCTCTTGTTGTGCAGCGGCTACAGTGGCGCAGATATTTCGGCCAGATCGTAGCTGTTGGTTTTCGTGGATGAGATCTGCCATTTCCGCAAGGTGATTCAGAGAGGCATCCATCTTTGTTATCACCGCGTTTTGCATGTCGTGAGCCAAACCTTTCATCCAGATTGCTCGCAGGACGTCGTCCGTTACCGTAGACCCAGCAAGAGTCTTTAGGTGCCGCAGAAATTGTGATGGCGTGCGGTCACCGATCGCCTGGTCTTCGAGCAAAAGCCGTGTTTTTTTCGCTTTTGAGTCACCAAACCTTGTCAGCATTGTCTGTTTGATATGTTGGTATGCATCTCCTTGGAAAGTCGGCAACACGGTTAATATGTCGGTGAGCTCTTCCATTGCTTCAGTGTCTAGGGCGCGTACAACGCATTCAGTTTTTAAGCGCGGGCACGTTACTCCTGCCAATGCCATTAAGCACTCTGCCCCGCCAAACCATATTTCTGGCTTGGCCGGATTAAAAGGCTTTAACACCACTTGACGTGTATTTGCAACGGGCTGAGGTTGGTCCTCACCGGCCATTTTATTATAATATATTTATGTCTTTCGTGAACGAAAAACTAACACTTGTTCGCGCACAGGTTTCGCAATTCCGCGCACTAATCGAAGCACTAGGTAACCAGATCTCTCAACGATAGAGATCACGTCGGGGTCACCACATTTGCGCACTTAGGTTGGTTAACTAGTGTCGGCGTTATGGGAATCGCAAAACAAGTACTGGATTTACTTAGTATGGAGTGAGTTTATTAAAATAAATTACAAGGAGCAAGAATGCCGACCGACCGAACCCGGAGACGAGAAGTTACTGACTGATTTTACATTTGAACAATTATTGAAAACTTGGGATACGGTCGGAGCGGCACGTTACAAACTAAACAATGTACAAAGGTTTCTATAGCTAGGTAACACAATAAAATAGCACAGTAAAACAATAAACATATTACAAACAGAACCGTCGGCATCTCAACAAAAATATCAAAGGCTATTACTCTAAATTCTTAAAGCTAATATGAACAATAAGCAAAATGGGCAAGGCCCTACCATAAACTATTGTTATCCTTACATAAAACCTGCAATAAAACACCTGCAGGCTTGCCGTGAGAACCTAAAGCTTAAATTACTTACATACTAAGTTCACTGAAGTAATAACTATAATATTAATAAATAATTAATGAACAAACTATAATTAATGAAGACGCGGCAAGGCCCTACCATAAACTATTGTTATCCTTACATAAAACCTGCAATAAAACACCTGCAGGCTTGCCGTGAGAACCTAAAGCTTAAATTACTTACATACTAAGTTCACTGAAGTAATAACTATAATATTAATAAATAATTAATGAACAAACTATAATTAATGAAGACGCCACAAATGCAAACGTTTGTTTACATTTCAAAAACATTAGAGGTGAAACGAATTAGTACTAGTAATTACGCATATGCGAAGTTACGTGGATTTTAGCAAAATGGTGCGTCTGTTCTTGCAATAATTAGCGTTGTTAGCTATAAATAAGAACTTGTACGGAAGGAGGTCGGACCGCCATGGAAGTTGTTCTCAGTATAATTTCATATCATCAATAAGAACATGGTGACTTTGTAGTGTGGGTTTCCGTCTTTGCTTGAAATTAGTAAAGTACCTACTGTCTGTGATGTTCATTTCGACTCCAAGGTACATCTTCTTTTTTTTTGATATGGTATCTTGCAGGTCAACCGTCAAACCTTCCTTGTCGGCTGCTTAGCCGGGCAATCAGTTAATTATTTGTAATCTGCCTTACAATACCTTACTACTACATCTTAGGTCAAATTCTTGGGCCTAAATATATGAGAAAATACCTCATCAGTTGAAAAGTTCATCAGACTTCCTTTCAGTTCGAGTGGATCCAATCATCTTTCTTGTCTTAAAGAATGGCCAACATAATTTTCGATCCTCAAAGTTCAGAAATACACATATTTGAATTCCACCGTGCATTTGGGTGTAAAAGGTTTGAAGTTAAGTGACACTGATAAAACTTATTATTATGTCTGCAGTTTCAACAAGATGGTGTATAAGTACCTACCTTTAAAGATACCCATGTAATCATGTTGATACCGCTTCAAGACGAGTACTAACTAAGACTATGATCCTACGCATGTTGTAATAGTAAGCTGAGCTAAACTGGTACAGCAGTACTCTTCCGCGATAAGGCTACAATGCGGTCTGGCATGGCTTGCTCAGGTGTATACAGTCATATAGATATGTAGATACAGTTTACTTTATTGTACCGCAAACTTACCGAGATGGTGTGTTGATGTTGATGCGCAGTTTTTTAGTTACTCAGATGGTGTGTTGATCTTGATGCGCAGTTTTGGTCACTCGAAAATTTAGGACATTTTTAAAAAATATTATTTTTACAAGAGGCGGTGGCCCCATTGGTAATAACTCAGAATTACGTATCGTAGGTCGGGATTCGAACACAGGAAAGCACTTGACTTTGTGTATTTTTTTCCCCAGTAATACTCTCAAAACAATGTCAAATGAAACACGAAACCAGAATGTCCTAAAACCTAAAATACGTGGCTACTTCTTTCAAAGGGTTGACTCTGTCCTGTTGTTTCTATGATATGTGACTCTGTCCCAGCCCAGCAGTGGGAACAAAGAGCGGGCCTAACGCCAGGATAAATTGTGATTTCCCCCGCGCGTCTCGCTACACCCGCATTAGTGCCGATAACAAACACGGGCGGCCGCGGCGCCACGACGCGCGCGCGAAGCGTGGGACCAAGCTTGCGTAGTGTAGCGGGTAGGGCGTAGTATATGCAAGCAACACAGTTAAATAAAGCCACTTTTTTTTCTTATTTTTTTTTGTTTCATTTTTTAACACCTATACAATACATTCCTATGTTGTTTGTATGTCGTGAAATAAAAGTTTAGTTGTTTAGTACTCCAGTACTCAAAAGTCGAAAAAATTAAGATGAAATGGATTTCATCTTAATTTTTTTCTCCATTTCGTTTTATCATCACGCCTGTTATTTTGACGACCCGATTGGCGCAGCGGTAGTGAGGCTGCCTTACGTTCTTAGGGTCCCGGGTTCGAATCCCGGTCGGAGCAAATGTTTGAGTGATGAGCATGGACATTTGTTTCCGAGTCATGGATGTTTATATGTATGTATAATATGTATGTATTTACAAACAAAAAGTATCTATGTAGTATATCAACTATCTGGTGTCCACGACACAAGCCTCGTTGCTTAGTGTGGCACTAGATGGCGCTGTGTGTAATGTCCAGCAATATTTATTTATACTTAAAGGTGGTTTTTTTTTGTTTTTTTGGCCCATGAGTGCCATACGCTCGACAACATAAACAAACACATATTAATGTCTACAATTTTTGCACAAATACCAACTAAAAAGAAAATGTTATATTATAAATACATTAAAAACGATAACAAAAAGTAAAATGATGAAATAATAAAATAAATAACATTCGATTTTTTAATAACTTATAAAATTTATACATACTGTGACCATTAATAAGAGGAACATACCGTACAATAAGAATCAATAATAAAAGTAAAAATAATAGAATGTATAAAATTTATGACATTGGTAAAATTGAATAGGTAACGAATAAAAATTGATGAAATTAAAAAAAATAAAGATAATATATTGATAACTATGCTAATATTTAAAAATGCATAAGATTGTATTAATGATACCTATACATGATATATACCTAATTGATAAAAACATTGATGAAAATTGTTTTAAATTGATACATCAAGACACAATAACAAAAATTATAGAATGTGTAAAATTAATAATATTGGTAGAATAAATATTTATAAAATACTGTGCCCGTTAATAAAAAGAACAAAAAGGCAATAATAATAAAAAGCACAAAAGATAAAATCGAAAATTTTATAAAATTGATAACAAAAATAAATTTGATGACATACACTAAGAATCAGAAACAAAAAGTAAAAATGGAGGAATGTGTAAAATTTATGAGCTCAAAATGAAAATCCCAGGCGGTCAGAACATTTTTGGTTTTCGATCATGGGTGTCGTTTTTTCATAGTTTTTGGGGTCGCTGAACACAAAAATGAGGTCAATTCTGACCTCATTTTCGTATTCAGCGACCCCAAAAGGCAAGATGGTGCCGGGAAAAAAATGTGGTTTTTCCATCATGGGTGTCATTTTTATGGTTAACGTGGTCACCGATAACGAAAATAAGATCAAAATGAAAATCCAAGATGGCGCCCAAAAAAATTTATTTTTGCGTCAACCCCGAAAACCATGAAAACGACACCCATGACGGAAAATCAATAATTTTCCTGGGCTCCATCTTGAATTGTCATTTTGACCCCATTTTTGTAATCAGCGTCCTCGAAAACCATGAAAACGACACCGATGACGAAAAAACCAAAAATTTTCCTCGGCGCCATCTTGGATTTACATTTTGACCTCATTTTCGTAATCAGTTTCCTCGAAAACCATGAAAATGACACCCATGACGTAAAATCAAAAATGTATGCCGGTGCCATCTTGGATTTTCATTTTGACTTCATTTTCGTTATCAGTGACCCTAAAAACCATAAAAACGACACCGATGACAGAAAAACCAAAAATTTTCTTTGGCACCATCTTGAATTTTCATTTTGACCTCATTTTCGTTACCTATCAGCAGTGATAGGAATAAGTAGTGCTTATTAGCCTTAACTTCGAAGAACAGAGACTAGAATCGGAGACTTCCTTAGACCACAGAATAGATAATAGTACTTGCTTAGACTGTATTTTTTTCCGGGACATCACGTAAGTACCTACATCAAAAATTAATGTTATTTGGAATAAGAAATTGGTCTATGTTTACCTAAAGTTTGCGACTAGACATAACATAACACAGCCGTTACAACCATCAAAATTTCTGAAAGTTTTCTTTTTTTAAGAACATTTTGGAAACGACTTCTTCATCATAAAACTATGAAACGCTATCTTTGTCAAGGAGCCGTACACGTTTTGAAGTAAATATCTACTTTCTAGCTCACTCTTGGCCACGTTTGTTGAAATTTCTAAAGTTCAAGTGATTTATTATTTCAAAAACAAAGGTATTTGGATTTTATCTTACTAAAATATATTTCTGAAGTATATTTCAAAATTCTAAAATAATAGCCGGGTTACATTGTTTAGTAACACACTTAAACTTTAAAAACATCATTTAATCTTTATTGCAACGAAAGTACAATAGGCGGACTTTTATGGCTGCGCATTTAGTTATCTACTCTTAGAATTTACAAAAAAAAACTCGTCGTGGTCGCATAATAAAATATAGTCTAAGGAAGTTTTGTTTTCCGATTCTTTTCTCTGTTCTTCTTCGAAGTTTAGACTAATAAGCACTACCTATTCCTATCACTGGTTATCAGTGACCACGTAAACCATGAAAAAGACACCCATGACGGAAAATCTAAAATTTTCCTCGGCGCCATCTTGGATTTTCATTTTGACCTCATTTTCGTTATCAGTGACCACGTAAACCATGAAAACGACACCCATGATGGAAAAACCTAAAAATTTCATCAGCGCCATCTTGGATTTTTATTTTGACCACATTTTCGTAATAAGCAACCATGAAAACCATGAAAACGACACCCATGTTTGAAAAACCTAAAATTTTGCACGCCGCCATCTTGGATTTTTATTTTGACCTAATTTTCGTTATCAGCGACTCCGAAACCATGAAAATGTCACCCACGACAGAAAAACCAAAAAACCAACTTCAAGTATAAATAACAGGCGTGAATGTTTACAGAGTGAACCTCAGTGGCCATTAAGTCGCGCAAAAATCCAGTCGCGCAAGTGTCTTTCGCGCAAGTTTCTTGATACCTACTACCTACCTACCTACTACCTACCTACTACCTACCTACTACCTACCTACTACCTACCTACTACCTACCTACTACCTACCTACTACCTACCTACTACCTACCTACCTACTACCTACCTACTACCTACCTACTACCTACCTACTACCTACCTACTACCTACCTACTACCTACCTACTACCTACCTACTACCTACCTACTACCTACCTACCTACCTACTACCTACCTACTTACTACCTACCTACCTACTACCTACCTACTACCTACCTACTACCTACCTACTACCTACCTACCTACTACCTACCTACTACCTACCTACCTACTACCTACCTACTACCTACCTACCTACTACCTACCTACTACCTACCTACTACCTACCTACTACCTACCTACTACCTACCTACTACCTACCTACTACCTACCTACTACCTACCTACTACCTACCTACTACCTACCTACTACCTACCTACTACCTACCTACTACCTACCTACTACCTACCTACTACCTACCTACTACCTACCTACTACCTACCTACTACCTACCTACTACCTACCTACTACCTACCTACTACCTACCTACTACCTACCTACTACCTACCTACTACCTACCTACTACCTACCTACTACCTACCTACTACCTACCTACTACCTACCTACTACCTACCTACTTACTACCTACCTACTACCTACCTACTTACTACCTACCTACTACCTACCTACTACCTACCTACTACCTACCTACTACCTACCTACTACCTACCTACTACCTACCTACCTACTACCTACCTACTACCTACCTACTACCTACCTACTACCTACCTACTACCTACCTACTACCTACCTACTACCTACCTACTACCTACCTACTACCTACCTACTACCTACCTACCGGTTAATTCGGACGGGTTGTATATATTTAAAATAATTTCGGACAAAAACAATGCACATAAATCAATCATTCGTTTATTTTGCGTTTACTATGAGCTTATGCACGTAAAAAATACATAGTACCTTCGACTTCGGCAATCAGCCATCATTTGAGTCTTCAACTGTTTTAGTTATCGCTTTTCAATTGTATTTTTCTTGTTACCCATGTTACACAAAAAAAATAATTGATTCAATGATATTATTAATGGCGAATTGGCGCGGAGCAAAGTGACATAGACTACCCGTCTCAACAGAGCGAGGGCAACTGATCGGCGAGTGATCGGTGAAACAAACTGATGTCTCAAGCTCGCGTCACGCGGGACGGAAGACTGCGTATTGCGCGGAATAAAAATGTAGTAAGCGCCAAATGCTTTGAGTCTGTTATCTCTTAAAATAGAAAATATGTTGAAAAAATGCCAAATGTCAGCTATAGGTTATACATGAGTGTTAATATTTATCAAGTTTATGGTTCAGTAACATGCACCAAAATAGAATAAAAACCAAAAATGTTGAAAATTAGAGGTAACTTTGTGATGGTTTTCTATCGAGAAAATTTTATCCTATTATGTTTTTCGCCAATGTCAACCATCACATTCATAATGAAGTTTCCTGACATATACTTTTTTTCCAATTGGAACATGATTTACTACTCTAAAAATCTAATTAAAGATTGAAGATTTTGCTTTAGGCCCGCTCTTAAGTAAAGCTTTAATTTTTTCGTTGATCTAGTGGTCGCAATGGCGACTGTTTAGCCTGAGGTCCGATTCCAAAATTGTCATTGGGTTTTTCCATCAGGAATTTCTCAGTAGCAGCCACGGAGTCTGGATTTGTGCCCGGTTGATGGCAATAGGCTCGCTCCCTATTACATGGGACTTCCTCTGCTTACCCTTCGGGGATTACAGGCGTTATGTCATGTTTGTTTTATTTATTTGAAGGATTGCTGTGCAAAAGCTTTTCTACTCTGGTTGAGCTACTAAAGACCAGTTTTTACGAGTCCAGCTATAGATTAACGATAAGTTTAAAAAAATCTAATCCGCATTTTAATTACTCACTACAGCTTTCTGCTTAAGTGAATGGTAATGGTTCTAGCAATGTTTTAGATCATAATCTATCAACTGGCCTTGTCTCAACGTATGGTAAATAGACGCAATTTAAAACTAGTGTGATTTAGTTCAGTTTATTATGTTCACAGTGTTCAGTAACTACCAATAAATATAGTCGACATGAAATGTTTTAAGTGGTTGTCATGTTGATATGTCCTACATATCGAAGGACCACTGAAGTTTATATTGAAGCCAAAATAAAAAGCTCCTCAAACCTTTGTTGCTATGGTTAAAAATTCACATTAATTCCTGTTGTAACATTCAAAATTAGTGCCCAACTTTCGTATTTGGCAGTCAAGAAAAGGGACCGTCAAACACTATTCTAATTTTGAAACCCAAGATGTCAGATGGAAAGCATTTCTAAATTTAAAACCGCGTAGCGCGTCTGAGCATGCTGTGTTCAAGAAGTGCATTGACTTAAGAGTTTGCGAAGCTAGTTAGAGCTTACCATAAAATATAAATTAATTGGTATCTTAAATTTCTGTATTTAGACACACCTGCCTTTGTTAATTGTGTTAGCGCAGGTGTGGATTTAAATTAAACAAGGCCCACTTATAATGCGTTCAACTTTGTTACGGTTATTAAAAGACTAATTCTTCTGAATGATGAAAATATATTGTTTGTTTATAATTATTAACTTCGAGCTTCCGTGTACCCCGGTAATGTGTTTATTAATATTTTTATCAATTTGTTTTTGTAAGCCTGTTTGTTTTCCTTCCCGCTAGATGGTTTTATCCGTCATAAATATTTTTATGTGCTGAGGGAATCAGGATCTAAAGCTTTATTCCTTCTATTATCAAGAGTTCTAAAAATACAGGGGATACAAAAAGCTTTTATCGTACAAAAAAGAAACCCGCAGATGCTCCACAAACTAAATATTGAAAGGTGCGAAGTCTCAAATGACATGGGTATCCTAAAAAAATAAGCAAACAAACTTGCGGGTAAAACAAGGCATTCGGCGAAGCTCGTGGATGTGAAAGGGACGAAAGATGTGCAGATGCGAGTGTTGCAACACTGCCGACCCGTTATCTTTCTAAATGGACTGATGAAATAGGTGCAAGATTTTGAAGTAGATGCCTTCCGAAAGCCTCAGTCTGATCGAAGTGTTCCGTATTTTTGATTGTGCGAGGAACGACCGTTTTGAATAAGACATGACAGTTTTGGGTTCAGTTCTGCTAAACGACGATTTTGGCCAGAAAACGCTAGTACCTGAGCCTTTTGAAAATGTAGGTAGGTATACCATCAGGGTCTCCGAAATCTTGTTTAGTGTCCGGTTATTGGCAATAGGCTCGCCCCCTATCATAATTATGCTAGTTTAACATGTGGCGTCTTCATTAATTATAGTTTCTTCATTAATTATTTATTAATATTATAGTTATTACTTCAGTGAACTTAGTATGTAAGTAATTTAAGCTTTAGGTTCTCACGGCAAGCCTGCAGGTGTTTTATTGCAGGTTTTATGTAAGGATAACAATAGTTTATGGTAGGGCCTTGCCCATTTTGCTTATTGTTCATATTAGCTTTAAGAATTTAGAGTAATAGCCTTTGATATTTTTGTTGAGATGCCGACGGTTCTGTTTGTAATATGTTTATTGTTTTACTGTGCTATTTTATTGTGTTACCTAGCTACATTGTTTAGTTTGTAACGTGCCGCTCCGACCGTATCCCAAGTTTTCAATTTTTGTTCAAATGTAAAATCAGTCAGTAACTTCTCGTCTCCCGGTTCGGTCGGTCGGCATTCTTGCTCCTTGTAATTTATTTTTAATAAACTCACTCCATACTAAGTAAATCCAGTACTTATTTAGCGGTTCCCATTGTCAATCAAGAAGCCGACACAGTAGCCCGTGCATTTTATTCCAATTGGATTGCTCGTTTTGGCATACCACTTAGAATCACAACTGATAGAGGAAAACAGTTTGAGTCGCATCTATTCAGAGATCTCAATGCCCTGATCGGTACGGCTCATTTTCGAACGACGGCTTATCACCCTGCAGCTAACGGCATGGTCGAGCGTTTTCACCGTCAATTAAAGAGTGCACTAAAGTGTCACAATGCAGCAACCAGTAGTTGGACTCGAATTCTCCCGACCGTTTTACTAGGAATTAGGTCCTCTTGGAAGGAGGACTTGAAGAGCACATCCGCAGAATTAGTTTACGGACAGAGCTTACGCCTCCCCGGGGAATTTTTAGGTGACAATCCGACTAACGAAACTACGCAGGCTGAATTTGCTAAAGAGCTACGTTCGCATTTTAATAACCTCAAGCCTGTCGCGAGTACACAGCACGGACAGAAAAGCACTTTCATTTTCAAGGACCTTAATAACGCTACTCACGTGTTGGTGCGGAACGATACAGTCAAAGCTCCATTACAGCAACCTTACGACGGCCCTTACAGAGTAATTTCCAGGAAAGATAAAACATTCGTATTAGATATACGTGGCCGCGAGGTTACGGTATCAATCGATAGACTGAAACCAGCTTATTTATTAAGGGATTCTAATTGTCATCCGGACAGCGCTACTAATATTGTCGTAGATCTCGCTCCCGAAATCACTTCACGTTCTCAAACCGCACCTGAATCAGTTCCCCAATGTTCACCATCTGTACCTCAGGTTCCTGAACCGCAGGGGCCGCGAAGGTCTGGTAGACGCGTACGATTCCCTGATTATTACGAGGCCAGTTTTTCGTGATCTCGATCACTGGCAGGGGGGTACTGTGGCGTCTTCATTAATTATAGTTTCTTCATTAATTATTTATTAATATTATAGTTATTACTTCAGTGAACTTAGTATGTAAGTAATTTAAGCTTTAGGTTCTCACGGCAAGCCTGCAGGTGTTTTATTGCAGGTTTTATGTAAGGATAACAATAGTTTATGGTAGGGCCTTGCCCATTTTGCTTATTGTTCATATTAGCTTTAAGAATTTAGAGTAATAGCCTTTGATATTTTTGTTGAGATGCCGACGGTTCTGTTTGTAATATGTTTATTGTTTTACTGTGCTATTTTATTGTGTTACCTAGCTACATTGTTTAGTTTGTAACGTGCCGCTCCGACCGTATCCCAAGTTTTCAATTTTTGTTCAAATGTAAAATCAGTCAGTAACTTCTCGTCTCCCGGTTCGGTCGGTCGGCATTCTTGCTCCTTGTAATTTATTTTTAATAAACTCACTCCATACTAAGTAAATCCAGTACTTATTTTGCGATTCCCATAACGCCGACACTAGTTAACCAACCTAAGTGCGCAAAAAACATAACTTGAGAAATGTGGGTGTACTTATAAGTAAATACACTTCTGCCTTTCTCTTCGGGTATTACAGGAGTGATGTTATGTTATGTATTGCGCCATTTTGATGCGCATTTGTGACAGATATCGTATGTCAACTTAGAACTATGAAGTGTTTACACGGTTGAGTAGTATTTGCAACTAGATACACCGCTTGAGATGCTCATTCTTAAATTTCATTCACTTATTTTTTGTTTAGTTGAGCATTTTTGCTGAGGTTATTTTTATTAAAACCGGAACAAATCTATTACAATTATATTAATAGCTATTTAATGTAATTTCAATCCTAGACAATAGTCTTAAAATGTTTGCTTTACCTACTTTTTATACTTAAGAAAAATGTGGATTGGCCCAATTACGAAATTTGTGGCAGTTTTCTGTTCTCACCGAAATTACGTAAGTATTTTAATACTTATCACATTTAACATATAAACAAAAACCGGTTAGGCGCGAGTTCTTGGCGGAATTTCTGTGGCGACAAAAACAGCCGGCCATGGCAGAATTAACGGCTAATTTGAACTTGGAAGTGACAGGTGACGCCACCTTTGGCGTTTGGCGGGAAGTGCCGACACTACGCTCTCTCCGTTTTAATTTGAAACAAACGTTATTGACTATAAAATGAGCGTAGAGCGTGCACAGCACGAATCTTAAAAGAACTCCGAATAATTCATAGTCTCAAAAGCTTACGAGTACCTATTGGTCTTCTGAAAGTGCTGGAATATTTCTACCACATCGCACGAAAACCAGGAAAACTGTGTGAAAGATGGAAGGAAAGTAATTCAGGACACGTAGCCTAATCTATACGATGGTCACACCGAGTAAAGCAACGCCTAGACACAAAGATCTCCAAAGAACCGCACGCCAAAGATTTTCATGAATGGAGGGAGATCCTCCAAGAACTGCGAAGGAGTGAGCAAACGACTGCAGTACGAAGAGAGCGTAAGAGAATTGGTGTATACGATACACCACCTAACCCACCATGATTCGCAACTCCCATAATCACACAATCATCATCAGTTGCCTTTTCCCAACTATGTTGGTGTCGGCCTCCAGTCTAACAGCTGAATACTACCAGTATTTTACATAGAGCGACTGCCTATCTGACCTCCACAACCTAGCAGCAACTGGTTGTCAGAGGTTCGGATTCCAGCTACTCTTATAAAGACTGTCAAATATTACAAATCCCAGCCGGGACGAAAGGCTTAACGTGCTTTCCGAGGCACAGAGGAGCTCGAAATGTGATCGATAGAATCAGAATCATTTATTTGTCAAACATTAAGAATCTTCTTCTTGATAGTCACCCCATCCACAGACCGATCTCAGTAAGCGTAGCTTAACCTTCCATCCTGCTAACACTCATGCAGCTACTATTAGATACCTACACAAGCTCCATCATCACATAATCAACTAGGTATTTTATATTTTCCTGGTGTGCATCCTTTGATAAACCTTATCCTGCATGATTATTATGATTATCCTGCATGAATGTTATTTCGGAATTTCCGCGTAGATTAGACTGGAATCTGTAAGTATCAGCGTTTCCTGTGTTATTTCAGTGTAGATAGCCTCTGACTTTGTTTACATTCATGAAGGTTGCATGCAGTTTAATGGTCCTTATCTGAACCTAAATACAGTCATTGTTCATTTTATGTGGAAGTCTTGGCAGGATTAGGTGCATTTGTCATAAGTTGGTTGAAATCAAAACTGTGTTCTATAGAACTCATGTCATTACCGTTCTTGTTATATCTTTGGGATGTACTTACCTAAAGGGTTTGATAGAATCGACAACGATTAGCTTGATCCAGGATTGTCGCTTGAACCGTCAAGTTTAGTTTGACTACTATCCTCTCCTATCCAAGTCTGGCGACAGTTAGTCCGAACCGAATAGTCATTACTGAATCTAGACAGACAAAAGCCTAAATAGTCAACAGCTTATTTCAGCAACGACTAGAAGACAAAGACCTGTGTCTGACAGATATTCAACTTTGACAGTTTACAAATGACCATTGCCAACTTGATCCTTCTGAATATGTAGTATCTTTGTACGGACATCGAGGAGGCCAATGTCTAGCAGTAAGACTTGGGCTGTTACAACTTTAATAACTTATAATTAAAACTTTTTAACTGTCTGTCTCGTGAATCGTCGTGTACCAGTTTCTATATCGGGGTTAGCAGCTTTAGCTTTTATGCCTCGTGTCTGTATTTGCGTCAGTCTTACCGATACGTATCGTGTTAATCCAGTAACTGGGCTGTAGAGGTCGGATAGGCAATCGCTTAATGTAAATGCATGCATCCGGTTAGACTAGAAGTGGACTCCAACATAGTTGGGAAAGCTAGGTAGATGTCTGTATTTGTGTTAAAAATCTAGCCGGATTCGAGGTGTGGATAAGTTAGGATGCAGCAAATAAAGTTGAAGAGCAGTTACAATTCTCTGCAAAATTTTGTAATGCTCATGTATTAGGTGCTGGTGTGACTAGTCGATAAGTTTCAACCCATCTATCTATACTAATATTATAAAGAGGACAGATTTTCTTGTTTGTTTGTACCGAATAAGCTCCTAAATAACTGGACCGATTTTAACAATTTTTTCACCAATAGAAAGCTAAATTATGCGCTATGCTAATGTGCGATCTGCGATCCCTTGGGAAAATTAAAATCTTGGCGCGGGCATAAGCTAGTAAACAATATACTTTTGTGAGTAATTTTTCGTAATTTTACAAAGCATTATTTTCAAACGTTTACACGGTTCGTTAGCAATTTTCTCGGGACAGTTGTCAAGTAGAAACTGTTTTAAAATTATTATAGGCACTCGTCACGCAAGTTGACTCGCGCTTGACCGGTTACTGGCAGGATTTGTTCAAAGTAGCGAACAGCCAATCAGTAGCACTTTTGATTGATTTTACGTTGACAAGTTCTATTTAAATCTACCATTCTATCAATACATAACGACGGCGATTTAAATACTTATAGGTTGATTTGATTGGTTGGTGTTTCATTCAAAGGATGATGATGATAGTGGTGATGAATCATCACAAAAACACAACAACATAGTGTGGAAACCAGCATGTCTGAGATATATTTTTTGACGGCATGTCAACCGAAGTCAGAGGCTCATGGGCGACATAAAAACTCACACCAGGTTATGCACTAACCACACGATAAATAAAGAGACCACAAAAAAACACAGTTTTCCATCACAAATCAAATACTTTGATCTTCAACACGTTTTCAGGCAAAAACTTCATTTCACAGCTCGCAGCGCAATAACAATCCTGACATGACACAGACTTCTTGAAAACCCTAACCGACCAGGTCAGTGACTCCTTCACAATAAACAAAGAGGATTACAAACTCTAATTCGTTGTTTATACGGCCTATAATTGCGTAAACAATTTTGACAGCTTCATGATTCACTTGGAATACCTTAGAATGTCTTGGAAATGTTCATTTTCCTTTACGATCATTTTACTAGCGAACGCGTACTTTCATCCGGGTATGTTAATTAACCGAATACCTGTTTTAGTACGCCCTAACTCTAATTTAGTTTTTTAGCTTTTGCTGCGGGAGAAGCTGTAAAAGTTTTAGCGTCTTTAAAGAAAGTTTTACTAGCCTGTATCTGTGTTCCCTATGCTTTAGAAGTAATTGGACTTTTGTCCATAAATCTCATTGCCAACGAAATAGAAAGCTAAACATTTTTGGCGTGGTCTACGGACAAAACTCTCTCGTCTGCGCAGGCCCGATATCGGATTGGAATTGGATAATCGGTATCAACTGTGTCATGGCCTAAACATTTGTCATTTTACCTAGGTGAGGATTTTGAAATTCCTGACCAGTAATCTCTTTCGTTCGAATACTTAGATGACATCCTATGTTTCCGGAAATTCCATTCCTGTTCTTCAAGTTTGTTGTCAGGTTCATTAAATATTCTTACCAATTGTGCAGTAAGATAGCAACATTCTCTACGATCAAACACTGTTTTAAGCTTTCACGGTTCATAACTATACTTAAAATGTCACTTACGGGATATCTTCCGTGATTATTTATTATTTTGAGCTCCCGATATTTCGACGCTGTTGCAAGCGCCATGATCGCGGGTTAACTCTCTACGATCAGTTAATCACCTAGAATGATCAGCCCAGAAGTGACCAGCAATTTTTTCATTTCATGAGGCCTACGACCGACCGTGAACTTTTCAGTGTGAATTGTGATATCGGTAACTAAAAATAGAGCTTCAGGCAACCTGCCATTGCTGCATGGCATAATTTCGCGATGTATAGCCCCGATTGTAAGTTTTTCTACTTTAAGATTTTGCAAGAATCCTTAGAACTTCGAAAGAATTTGCACCACAAGTCACATAATGCGTTTAGCTCTAAATCGATTTAAAAAATCGTTTCGTTTTAGTCAATCGTTTGAAGATGACGGAGACAAAATGACGTTTTAATTTAGTGAGTGAGACGCAAGTAGGCCTTCATCTTCGTCTCATGCCTTGTAATCATCCTGGTCCAGTTATTCCACAAAGACTAGATCCTAATTGGTAGAAGTACCCTAAGGACAAAGGTAAAACCGTTGCTTAATTTTAAATTGAGCACTTCCCTTTTGCGGTAGACTTCGGCCCTTGATAGTCTCTTGTTTTACCGAGACTAGGACGAGAGGAAGTCTCAATTAAACGCAAACCAGCGCGTTATGGGCCCGTATTCTTGACCAGACAATGGGGAAGGCAAATGTAAATCTAATGGCGCTAGCATAGCTTGTACCAAGCATCGTCAATGGTAGAAAATCTGTCAATGCCTTTTTATATTTCAAAAATCTTTACCTCATTGGTCAGATTGGGATTAAGCTATGGACACGCCATCTACTATCTACAATCAGTTTTGATCAGCTTTCCCTATTCAATGGCATAGATTTTGTCTGTCTGTTGTTTTCAGTTAGCCCAGTTTACGCTCCACGCTTCATGCCTCACTGTAATTTTAGTTGTTTGTTTTCAATTCTTAGTTATGCTGATTGCTTACATTCCGTCTGAAACGAGAAAATTCTTTACCGTAACGCCCAAGGTTATTATTGCCATGTTATGCTGCCTGAAATCAAAGCATTCTGAAATGAAATTTCGAGAGAAGGGAAAACGCTTCAGAAAATTCCTTAAAGAGTATTCTAATCTAAATGAATGGAACAAAAATACTTATTGAGACTGAATTCATAGCGAGTATCATCTGAGAATCTGGAATGCTGCTCCAGTGTCTTTTGATGGACATCTGAATGTCAGATTAATCAAAATTAAGTTGAATAAAGCATATTTTCTCCCTTCTTGTTCTTGTCGTGTGTGTCTTGTCCACTTTATGTAGGAAACATTATGTTTGGTCTTCGATCACTTAAAAAGATTCTCGTTGAATGCAACAAAAATTGTTTTTCTTTGGGTTATCATGAACACCAAGTCGTTGTCCACACAATCGTTTGCTTGAAGACGGCAGCGATACAGAGTACATCTTTAACCAAAAAGGAAATCATCTAATTTCCATAAAAACGAGGTCACAGTTAACCCAAACCGTAGATCAAAGCCATTAAATCCGCTACACCGCTTTCCATCAATCAGGCCTTCAAACTTTCTTTCGCATCTATATTGCCGTGAAAAAGCGAACATGTTGAAGTATAATATATCACTTCACAGTCTTCACACAATGTGAATTGATTCTCGCGGCCTCAATGGATGTTAGGTAAGAATGCAACGCGCACGTAACTGTTAAGTAATGTGGAATCAAGTTAACTGTTCACTTGCAGTCTTAGGAAGTGACCACATGACGACGTGGAATCTGCTTGAACCGGTCAGAAAAAAAGAGGTCATTTACCTGTTTTCAGGTTCGGGGACGCGAGTCGACAAATTGTCAGGCTTTAATTGTATGGTCGATAAAGATACGAAGACAATGCTATTTCAAGCCAACTCTTCGTCGTCATATAATATGGTGACTCCCTTTACCGGATTTACAAATTTCTCTTTTGGAAGGAGACGGTAAGATGTGTCTTTGAAAACAGCTTTGGTATACCAAGAGACAACACCATTTCTTTGTTTAGTTATGGAGAAGCGAACGTTAGAGTTTAGACTATTATCTCATGATGTAGTGGTAAGCGATGATGATGTCGAAAATGGTCACTTACCGATAAGTACTATTCATTAGAAATCCTAACACTATCTCTAAAGGGTATCCAATTTTGACACTGGCCTCTATTGAACGCGGTTTAGATGTGCTGATCGCGTTCAATTTGTATTCGTGAAATAAGCTCCCCAAGAAATTCGACTTAGTCACGAAACAACTTGTGGGTCCTCTTTAGGCATTCAGACAGACTGCAAAATAACTTCAAGATGCCAATCGCGTAATTAGGTACTTTGACTTTTTGGACCAAGTCATATATCGTTGCTTTAACAGCACCTAAAGGTCGGCTGGGTGTTGCAACGGACTGCACTCTAGATGGTAATGCTGCAAATTGTGGAGAAAGTCAACCTTGTTTTTCCATGTTTCAAGATATCATTGTATTGTTCGCATTCTTTTGTAAATGTACTGGAATTTTTCAGGACGATAGTGGTTTTATAAATGATCGTATCTTTCATAAACGAGTTTAAAGGTCGTGCGTTGAGAATAGATTCGAATAAAAACTTTCCAAGACGTTCTGCGACTGCTGAAAGTTTTTCTGTAACTATTTTTAATCTGTATCTCTCGTTCCGGGTTAATGAAACCCATCGTAATCATATCATCCGTAATGTCTTTTAGGGAGTCCCAACTAGTCCCTACGTTTTATTTTTGGCTTAAAGATAAAAAAAAAATTAGAGTACCGATATAGGATAAGGTCAGGAAGATGATGATAGACCTAAAATTAACTCGAAAAGGAAAAAAACGAGAACACACAAAAATAATCTTCTCGGCCTACCTTGTATCCTTACAGAATATTTTAAAATTACAGTCACCACGGTAAAATATCTTACTTTATGTTGAAAGTCAACCCAAGGTTTTATTACCGTCACAAATTACTGTAACGAACGGGAATGTTTAAACAAATCAAATTGATTAGCTGACTGATGAGTCAGTAGGGCGAATGAGGGAGCTCCAGATTTGAGGAAAATCACTGTTGATTAATTTATGCTTGTCAAATTTTGTTCAGAAACAACACGAGTGCATGGTGCTGATGTTAAAAATCTCGCATCAAAATCTTCTCTTCGTGAGGTCCTTTCATGTAGCGTACAACGGGGCATTGCATGGATTTCTGTTAAACGCCCCGCTGCACGCTGCAAGAAACGCTCCTCCCGAATTTGCGGCCTTAGGAGCATCTCAGTTACCTGCCTGAGTTTTCCTAGGTTTATCACCAAAACCTTAAAGGCTCACCTCAGCAATTAGTTAAATAATCAAATCTTATTCAAAACTTCTCCCACGAAAACATAGTCTGCTCCTCACACAATGTCGCCAGTTACCAGCCGGTTCATTGTCAAATCATTGACAGGTGTTTGTGTCTATTGTAGGCACAACTACAATAGTGTCAGGCCTCACGACTGTACCTTTTTCAGACTCCATGGTTCATGCTAACGATACTTCTATATCCATTGCTTCTTTTAAACACTAAAATACATTCGAAGTAGGTCAAACCTTTCAATGTATTACATTGACATTCAATGCGGTCAGGTTCAAACAAAAGATGGTGGTTCCCAAATACGGATGTCATACTATTTGTATGTATTGTTGATCATTCGGTCGCGTGATTAGATTTTATTGAATGGGCTGATGTGCTTTGATTGTTGGGGCACCGAAGATTAGGCGCCGCGCCATTCCAGGCATATGATTGGCGGCGCATGCGTCCCTTGTTAACAGTAATAATGATTGAAGTGGTTGATGGCAGATAAACAAAAGTAGGTGAAGTTTATTTGCGACTTCTAAATTAACGAATCAATTGACACCTTTCTCATCAAAATTGGATGAATAGTTTAGGCGCTACGGTGGAACATACGAACGTAAATAAAAACATACACACATACTTACCATAGACTGCTAAATAATAACCCTTCATTTTGGCTTCGCCGTAGTCGGGTAATAAATTAATATAAGGAGATTTTTATCAATGTCTCGAACATTTGCACAATTCTTATTAACATATTTTAGCTTAGTGACGTTTATTCCAGTGTCAAGGTTGTTGAATTCGATAGTCAGTATGATTCATCTTCATAATAAATTATGTTGAGGATGACTAGTACTAGTACTTACCTAAGATAAACGTAGAAAAGTTTTGAGAGGAGGAAATTTCTCACGTGACGTCATTTAATGCGCATTTAAACAAAACAACATGGTATTAACATTTATTATTAATTTATTGAGGAAAATGTATGCAAAACAAAAATCATTATGGAAAATACGAGTTTAGATCACAGTCATTATATTTTGTGTAATTATAGTCAAGTCGGTATGTTGACTACCCAGTCCCTGAATGAAACTGTAATACATACACGGTCTAAATGTAAAGAACAGCCGTTTTAATAAAACCGACTTCAAAAAAAACAACAAACAAAAAAAAACACAAAAAGAAAAGGACAAAAAAATACACTAAAAGAAAAACAAAAAAAAAACACTAAAACAAAACCACAAAAAAGTGAAAAATAACTTTAGCTTCAGAAGCCGGTGAGAAAAACACCAAATCAATCAAAGGTCAAGCTTCAGAAGTCGGTGACCTTGTTTAATTGATTTAGTGTTTTTGTCACCGACTTCTGAAACTTGACCTTTGATTGATTTGGTGTTTTTCTCACCGGCTTCTGAAGCTAAAGTTATTTTTCACTTTTTTGTGGTTTTGTTTTAGTGTTTTTTTTTTGTTTTTCTTTTAGTGTATTTTTTTGTCCTTTTCTTTTTGTGTTTTTTTTTGTTTGTTGTTTTTTTTGAAGTCGGTTTTATTTTTGGCAAAAAAGATTTATTTTATTTTTCCATTTTTAGTTGTAATATCCTATACTTACAAATATTTGCTATGCATTCATTGTACATGGTTAACAATACATGTCATGGTAATAGGCTTATCCCCAATAAATGGAACATAACATGCCAGAACTGTCGAAATCTGGGTGTATTGTACACATCTGCGTACCCCCTCAGAGCATACAGGCGTGATGTTACGTCATGATATTGTATAAACAATGAACATCCAACCGATTGGAGCTATCACAACAGATTTGCCGTCCCTTTTTGAAGAGTTCTATTGTATATCTCCGAAGATCAGCATCAGATCTTCACCAAATTAAAATGGGACCACCTCAGGAGTATACTTTTTCAAATAAAAAAAGAATTTTGAGAATCGGTCCACAAATGGGAGATAAATCAGGTAAATTGTACACTTCTGCGTACCCCCTCAGAGCATACAGGCGTGATGTTCCGTCATGATGTTGTATTTAAACAATGAACATCCAACCGATTGGAGCTATCACAACAGATTTGCCGTCTCTTTTTGAAGAGTTCCATTGTATATCTCCGAAGGTCAGCATCAGATCTTCACCAAATTAAAATGGGACCACCTCAGGAGTGTACTCTATCAAATGAAAAAAGAATTTTGAAAATCGGTCTACAAATGGGAGAGAAATCAGGTAACATACATAAAAAAAAAAAATACATACACACGAACATATAACCTCCGCCTTTTTTGAAGTCGGTTAAAAATGAATACCAATGAAAAATTTCGAAGTGGCTTCAGAACATCGAGTCAGCGACCAAATACACACTGATCGAAGTAACAAATTTCTCGGAGCCGTTTTCAAGAAACGTGCTTCAATTACTAATCAATGGTTGTGCAGCCATATTATTCCCCGGAACAATAATTAGAAATAGAGTGCTAATTATAGACGTTTCTGACACGTTATCCGGTCATTTAGATTCAAGCATGAGTAATCGCAGATGCACGATCAAGCGACAGTAAAAAGAGACAAGCAATTAAGAACCGATCCCAATTTGTTATTTGGGGTCTTCTTCCATATTTCTCTATAAGAGATGATCCTTGAGATGGTCAAACGCGCCTCAAAAGGCATATACGTTGATGGGAGACCCTAACCTGGCATTTGTCTCTGAACCTGCATTGATGTTAACACATCTAATAAAATCCAGTGACACGAAGCAAGCCAGTGTTTGGGGCGATTACTCATGTGTCATGATCGTTCGTATGGGGCGTTGTGACTTCTGTTGTGGCTTTCGGAAAGCAGGATGCAAATGACTCCACATTTTGCCGCGCGTACACGAATCAGCATTAATGCTTAGTCTCGCAAAACCGCCATTCATGCAGTTTCCACAATTTTGCAAGCATTGTGTGCGCCGGACATTATAGAAAATTGTAGGAAAGTGTGTACGGTATTGTACTTATCTAATTATGAGCGAAAGCCGAGTTGACTCGCCTGAAGCAAGCGGGCCGTGGACATTTAAGTTGGGCATAATTGTTATTTTAGTTTCCCTGGCCTACTCGTCATGCCCGCTTCACTTGAAAGCACACGGAGTAATCAAAAAATAAAGACCGATTTACTTTGTCTTTATCATCTGACTGCATATCACTTTCATTCAATAGAACTGAACGAGAAGTATCAAGATTTCAATAGACCGTAGGGAATTTGTGTTAGATACTTTTCTATTTCTCTTGCTCTAAGAAAGCGCGTAAAGTTAGACGCTCATAGTCCAAATATTTTCTTGTCCATGTTTGTGCGTTAATTGGTAATGTTTCAGACAGTATTTATAGTAAGTGGATACTGCTGATCTACACCTGATTACACTTCTTTAATGAATCCAACAGCATCTGTGAAGAAAGACATTTGTTAGTGAAAGCATGAACTAAGCTAGCTAACTAACAATTAGTTTACTGTGCACTTATTTTGTCTAGGTGCACTAAAAAGCAAATGTTATGTTATTCAAACAAGGACATAGTTTTACACTAACGTTTCACTCAAGTCCGGAGATCTAGTTTTCGTTGAATGCACAAAGAATACTAATTTCTATGTGCAGAAATGTAGACTCGCATTTATGTTGTCACAAATACATACAAGCGTTAGTGTGAGGAAAATATCTAAGAAATCTACTTGAAGATGGACTACATTTTATGAGAGTTCTATACTCAAAAACTGTTCAAAGAACTTAGGATCGACCGTCTTTGATGGTCATAGGTTCTTGGATGCAAAAACTATGAGTACCGTTAATGTTATTCCAAATGTAGACGACGATCTTATCAAAGAAGTTGTGTCTATAATAGAAGTAGCTGTTATCAAACATGCACCTAAGTAGGTTTTAAGTCAACTGGCCTAGAAACCCAAATGTCTGTAGTAGTTGCATAGCGTAGTAGATTAATTTAGGCTAAGATATGGTCAGTTTCATCGGTGTTTTCTGAGCCCCAGCGCATAACGAATGCTTCTTCAGTAATAGAAAAAGATTCTGGTTCAAAAGATTGTCTGTGCAGTTAAATACATTTATAGCCCTACATTCCTATGGACTGTTCACTTAGACGACTTTTATAACAGGATTAACTTGGAAGTTATAACATGAAAAATCTTGATGTTTAAAAGCCTTGTGGTCTCCAAAGATGTAATGAAATTTGTCATTTATTCATAAAATAGTCTCATCGTGAACATTGTGGCACATCTATTTTGAGAATCACCGCGATACGGATCTTCGATTCTCTACTTTCCTCCTTTAATCCTCACAAGAGACCTTTGACATATTGAAAAACGATATACTAGTAGTGTTGACCGGTCCAACCAGCCATTACATTTCGTAGGACATAAAACGGTCTAGCCAACGAGTGTCCTTTAACATCTGTAATGCGAACTGTCTGTATCCTGCGACAATCTTAAGCACTTTACCGTCAACTTGCCAGGATGAGCGCTTAATGCTCGATTTTGCAACACGATCATTATCAACACCAGTCTTAAATAATTAAAGTGAATTTGTCTCTAACAGCTGTTCGTAAGCGAAACCACGGATAATAACGGGAGGTCAAGATACGTCTAGTCGTATTGAACGCTGACTCACGACTGACTTGCAATTCACGAAACGTCATATCTGCTTTCCGACCCAGTACAATATCAACCTTATTGTCTTTGTGGAAGAATTGGTTTGGATAACTCATGGCGTGTATAGTCATACAGAGCTTAATGCCTGTCCACAATTAGTTGCATTTGCGATGTAGTTACAGTTAAAAGTGGCGTTGAATCAAACAGTCTTGAGTTCTCGGGTATCGTTGGATGGGCTCGTTTTCTCGATAAAGCTGATTACACACACTTGTCACGGTTACATGGGAAACAAGTGTGTAGACCGGCTTAGCAAGAGAAGTGGTTTGTTACTGTCATTGGATTTGAGTGTTTAATGTTTTGTGAGAGGTTACTTTTATAAGTTCCGTTTTGTTGTAACTTATAAAGTTTTTCCTTTTTCTGGGTTTATGGCAGCCTGTTTTGTGGGCTGGTTTTGTATGAACGGTCATTTATATGGCTAAGGCATGTCATGTTTCCCATTCCCACTTTTGCAGTTTTCATAGACGTCTTCTGACTGTTTGCAATTTCTATAAGGCAAACCTCCAACCATCTAATGAATATTTGCCGTTTTTACTGCAAAGAAAAGATCAGGTTTTATCGCAAAATCGGTCAAGAAAATAAACGCCCGGCCACCGAAAACATTTACTATCAGCCACCTACTTCCATTTCTTAGATTTTTTGTCTCCGACATAGGGTTACCATCTGACCGGATAAATCCGGTCTTGACCGGATTTTTAATGCCAATACCGGACTTCGCCCGGATTTTGTGCCAGACCGGATTTTTCGACTCATGCAGGAACAGACTAAGTATAACTGGAAAGATTATAGTTTGAGCAATTTATCAATCAAATTTTTGCGGTGAAAATCTAATTTTAAAAGTTATTTCTTCTTAGTATTAAAAATATAATTAACACTTTTACACGTTGTTTTGATTATTGAACATGATTTATTGTTTTTTTTTTCTCTAACTTTGAATAAAGTTTCAGTTTTTTGTTTGATCGTAGGTAAACTTTATGCTAGACCGGACTTTTTTGTCGAAAATCAGGATTTTTCATCCTCCTAGACCGGATTTCCGATTTTAGGCCCTGGTAACCCTACTCCGACAGCGCACTACTGAATCAATTCGACCCAATACAAAGGCTTGTACTCATTCATTCTACGTTTCAGTTTCGAAGGTTTTTGCAACCAGCTTTCCCTTTAGTGGGTTGATAATGCGAATTTCGCAAGCCTACGTCAAGTCCAAACCAAAATACGTAGCTTAAGGGCGAATTTGAACTCGATCAGTTCATCTTAACCTCTTTCAAGAGCCATCTTTGTCACTATGGATGTAGAATTTTGACACTGCGCAATTAATTGGTCTGTGACCGTCGATTAATGAATAAACAGTGGCAAATTCTTGCTCAAACAAAGCAAGTCGGTACGTCTTTGGAGACGAAGGATTAAAAGAAGATTCAATAGAGATTAATATAGCAGTTGACGATGTAGACGTGATGTCATTGGCGACATGTGGGCGCGTTACAGATATCTTCTGCCTACTGCTTTTTAAATTACAGGAGTGACAGTTAATATTAGCACTTTTAAGTGTCTGGAAAAAGCAATGGAGGTGTTTTAGGAACTAATATTTTTTTCTTGGCCTGTCGTGTCCTTTGTCCTCATACACCTCTCTATCTTGTGCTCTCTATCAGTTCGTCACACCTTCTTCGCCGCGGTCTACCTCTACGTCAAGTGAGTAACGATCTTTGCCCAAATGCCCACCTCTCCAGGTGCATTCGCGCTACGTAGCTAGGCTTACGAATACATGTTTGTTATTTGTTCCACGTTTTAGGAAAATAAATAATAACTAAAATATATTTGTCTTTAACCTCGGTAAACTGGACAGTGAACATTCCACTTCTCCCAGAAACAACCTAGCATTGATCTAAAACTTAGCAGTTCCGGTAAGAACCAGAGCGTGAAGATAAATATCGCGGTACTAGGTAATTTCGCAAAAGCTAGTCCTCAATGAAACGTGTCTTTCGAAACGCCAGCGCGTTGATTGTAAGCGTCGCCTACGCACATCCTGTGATCTCCATTGATTCATTAGCTCAGTGATACTCGAACTGATGCATGACTTTCATTGTTATGTGGCACCATTGCCGATATAGCAGCTGCCTAAATATTGGTATTCAGCTGCATCCGTTTAGACTGGAAGCCGACTCGAATATTGGGAAAATGCTAGGAAGATATTGCTGATAAATGATGGCCATACAAACTCTTCCGAAAATGACCCATACGAAACTAAAAGGTAGTTTCGTGGAAATGTGGGCAACTAGAATGAATTCTACCTCCTTTTAAAGTTTGACATTCAAAAGCGCCTTTTAATGGCCTAATTATTGACTTAAATGGTAAGACTTCGATTGTTTGAAAATATTGTTCCAAAAAATACCGTATTTGGTTTGGCGATCAGTGGTTTGAAATTATTGTTTGCTGGACATTTGTAGGTCTTCACTGTCGTCAGGGACAATCAAAATTTCGTCTGCAAAACTTAGCTACTTGCTACTACTAGCTAACTATAACTTAGCTTGTAGCTTAGCACGAAAAATGAAATCAGACAGGCAGATAAGGACCTTTCAAATTAAACGGGAAAATCGAAAAATTTACAGATTTCTTTTCACAATCTGTCATGTTGTCGATTCTTCTGTCGACAAAACACCTTCCAAATAAAACGGGAGAATCGAAAAATTTACAGATTTATTTTCACAATCTGTCATGTTGTCGATTCTTCTGTCGACAAAACACCTTTTAAATAAAACGGGAGAATCGAAAAATTTACAGATTTCTTTTGACAATCTGTCATGTTGGCGATTCTTCTGTCGACAAAACCCGTTTCATCATGCTACGCGTGCAGTACTGACCTTTTAGTCTTGTGTGCTAGTTTACATTCAGCCTAAAAAAACGTTGAGTACCGCTGCATAAACTGGTTGATTCATCCTGCGTTTGTTTTAAAGACGTGCACCGACTGTTGACAGGTGGCTTTGTCTAACGGGGCCGAGGAAATTCATTTGTTTAACTAGGCTATCATTTATGTTGGCCTAGTCTCGATTGCTGAGATTAACCTGTGCAATAAGGTCTGTAAGATAGACTTTTTTTTGACGTATTCAAATAGGGTTCCAGCACGAAAAATCCAAGGACAGATAGATCTAATACTTGTTGCCAGCTATAGTTATTATAAATAGTATAATACCACATCAAATTAGTCATGTTATAGTACAGAATTGCAATTGCATATATCTTGAAGATATAGGTAAGTTAACTCATTTGTACAAAATTGCAATATTGTGTTACGGCGATTCCATATTTTATTTTATTTTAAAGTTACAAAAGTAGGTAGGTACGTTAAAAAGTGATACGGTTTTAAAATAAAAAGTTGATAAGCTAAAAAGTTCATTATAAATAAATACCTAACAACAATTGAGATAAAACTAATTACAAGGAAATTAGTAGTAAATATTTATAAAAAATAATTAGCTTCTTTACGTTAATTAAATGTATTAAATTATAGTATAACACTGTGCTTGATAACCCGTGATAACACGAGAACAAATGCTACTGTATCGTTTGGTGATGAATCGGAATACATTGTTGTTCTTATTTACTTACATAGTAAATGTATGATAAGAATGAGTCATAGCTACTGAAGTTATGGATTAAAACAACAGAAAAAAAACCAGTCAAGCGCGAGTCGAACTGCAGCTCAGCGCATGAAGTGTTCCGTACTATCGTACATTTTTTTTAAATTATTATTTGTTGTTATAGCAGCAACAGAAATACACATTCTGTTAAATGTCTACTGTCAAATTTCAACTGTCTAGCTATCACGGTTCATGAGATACAGCCTGGTGATAGACACGGACAGTGGAGTCTTAGTAATAGCCTTTTACCCTTTGGGAAGGTACGGAGGAGGGTACCTACGGAGGTCACGCTACGTGTGCTGTAACGAGAAATATATCGTCGTTGATAGTCTAATTCCGCGTAACTTACATTGTTAAATACCGCGTATGTACACTTTCGCAAATTTTACAGGAGGGACAAAAAACTATTTTTTTTAAAAACTAATCGTCCGAATTTTGAACGAACTTGGGTATAGGACCGTTTCGATCTCCTTATTCTACTGTACTATTTTTAAAGTCTATATTGCTAACTAGCTTCTGCCCGCGACTTCGTACGCGGATCCTGTTGCTTATGCCAGCAACAACGGGGTCGTCAAAATCGAAGATCTGAAACGTCTGATGTCGAATTTTAAGAGCCCCGGGACGGGAATACAACGGGATGCGCGAGACGATTCGAGACGTTCCAGATCTTTCATTTTTGTAAGTCAACAGGAAATGCCCATCAGAATAAACATTTTAATAAGTCAACAGGAAATGTCCATCAGACCAAACAACACTTGCTAAGACGTCATTCCTATGTGTTATGGTGTAGCTGGGCTTTTGGAGTTCCACAACAGGTGTTCCAGATCTTCGATTTTTATAAGTCAACAGAGAGTGCTCATCAGATTGAACAACTTTTGCTAAAACTTCATTCCTATATAAATGTTATAGTGTAGCTGGGCTCTTGGAGTTCCACATCAGTTGTTCCAGATCTTAAAATTTATTCTCTCAGCAGAAAATGCTCATCACGTAGAACAATTTTTGCTATGGTATCATTTTTGTTACTCTTATAGTTCAGCTGGTCTGTTGCGGTTCTGCATCAGGTGTTTGTTTCCCAGATAAAAGTCAACAGGAAATGCCCATCAGACCAAACAACACTTGCTAAGACGTCATTCCTATATGTGTTATGGCATAGCTGGGCTCTTGGAGTTCCACAACAGGTGTTCCAGATCTTCGATTTTTATAAGTCAACAGAGAGTGCTTATCAGATTGAACAACTTTTTGCTAAAACTTCATGCCTATATATATGTTATAGTGTAGCTGGGCTCTTGGAGTTCCACATCAGGTGTTCGAGATCTTCGATTTTTATTAGTCAACAGAGAGTGCTCATCAGATTCAACAACTTTTGCTAAAACGTCATTCCTATATATATGTTAGTGTAGCTGGGCTCTTGAAGTTCCACATCAGGTGTTCCAAATCTACAACAGAAAATGCCCATCACGTGGAACAATTTTTGCTATGATACCATTTTTGTATCTCTTATAGTTCAGCTGGTCTGTTGCGGTTCTGAATCAGGTGTTTGTTTCCAAGATAAAAGTCAACAGGAAATGCCCATCATACCAAACAACACTTGCTAAGACGTCATTCCTATGTGTTATGGTGTAGCTGGGCTCTTGGAGTTCCACATCAGGTGTTCGAGATCTTCGATTTTTATTAGTCAACAGAGAGTGCTCATCAGATTCAACAACTTTTGCTAAAACGTCATTCCTATATATATGTTAGTGTAGCTGGGCTCTTGGAGTTCCACATCAGATGTTCCAGATCTTCGATTTTTGTAAGTCATCAGAGATTGCTCATCAGATTGAACAACTTTTGCTAAGACGTCATTCCTATATGTGTTATGGTGTAGCTGGGCTCTCGGAGTTCCACAACAGGTGTTTCAGATCTTCGATTTTTATAAATCAACAAAGAGTGCTCATCAGATTGAACATTTTTTGCTTAAACGTCATTCCTATATATATGTTAGTGTAGCTGGGCTCTTGGAGTTCCACATCAGGTGTTCCAGATCTTCATATTTATTCTCTCAGCAGAAAATGCCCATCACGTGGAACAATTTTTGCTATGGTACCATTTTTGTATCTCTTATAATTCAGCTGGTCTGTTGTGGTTCTGCATCAGGTGTTCAAGTTTCCAAGATAAATTATGGCCTATATCTTCCCCAGACTTAAAACCTATACAACAACAAAAAAATCATTCAAATCCGTCCAGTAGTTCCGAAGATTAGCGTGTACAAACAAACAGACCCACAGACAAACAGACACACAGACAAACAGACAGATTTTTTTTTTTGGATTCGTGATCTATGACTGTTTCTTAACCCCCCTCAATTATTTATTTTTTAATATATTCAATGTACAGACACAGTTTTTCTACTGTTTTATTATATTTTATTATATACTAGCTTCTGCCCGCGACTTCGTACGCGGATCCTGTTGCTTATGCCAGCGACAACGGGGTCGTCAAAATTGAAGACCTCAAAACGTCTGATGTGGAATTTTAAGAGCCCGGGAACGGGAATACAACGGGATGCGCGAGACGATTCGAGACGTTCCAGATCTTTCATTTTTGTAAGTCAACAGGAAATGCCCATCAGACTAAACATTTTTATAAGTCAACAGGAAATGCCCATCAGACCAAACAACACTTGCTGAGACGTCATTCCTATGTGTTATGGTGTAGCTGGGCTCTTGGAGTTCCACAACAGGTGTTCCAGGTCTTCGATTTTTATAAGTCAACAGAGGGTGCTCATCAGATTGATCAAATTTTGCTAAAACTTCATTCCTATATATATGTCATAGTGTAGCTGAGCTCTTGGAGTTCCACATCAGGTGTTCCAGATCTTCAAATTTATTCTCTCAGCAGAAAATCCCCATTACGTGGAACAATTTTTGCTATGTTACCATTTTTGTATCTGTTATAGAGTTGTGTTCATGAATCGTTGAGTGAGAACCTTGAATAATGTGGTGAGTTCTTGACTTCTTGCATTTATAACTTTTGTTTGTACAGGGTTATTTTCAAATATTATAAATCAATAAATGTGACTATTTTGAGGGCCATCATAATGTAGAGCGACGTTGTGGAGTTGGGCGATTTTTTTTTTTTTTTTTTGCTCTCCTTATTTCGTGGCCTACCCATCCTGCTGGACCTCTGCACGCCACTGGTTATAGTTCAGCTGGTCTGTTGCGGTTCTGCATCAGGTGTTTGTTTCCAAGATAAAAGTCAATAGGAAATGCCCATCAGACCGAACAACTTTTGCTAAGACGTCATTCCTATATGTGTTATGGTGTAGCTGGGCTCTCGGAGTTCCACAACAGGTGTTCCAGATCTTCGATTTTTATAAGTCAACAGAGAGTGCTCATCAGATTGAACAACTTTTGCTAAAACGTCATTTCTATATATATGTTAGTGTAGCTGGGCTCTTGGAGTTCCACATCAGGTGTTCCAGATCTTCAAATTTATTCTCTCAGCAGAAAATGCCCATCACGTGGAACAATTTTTGCTATGGTACCATTTTTGTATCTCTTATAGTTCAGCTGGTCTGTTGTGGTTCTGCATCAGGTGTTCAAGTTTCCAAGATAAATTATAGCCTATATCTTGCCCAGACTTAATACCTATACAACAACAAAAAAATCATTCAAATCCGTCCAGCAGTTCCGAAG
The DNA here is from genome assembly GCA_905147715.2 of Xestia xanthographa. NCBI lineage: Eukaryota > Metazoa > Arthropoda > Insecta > Lepidoptera > Noctuidae > Xestia > Xestia xanthographa. Next base: position 7,303,748 of record LR990664.1, on the reverse strand, counting down.
ATTAGCGTGTACAAACAAACAGACAAACAGACAGACTTTTTTTTTTGGATTCGTGCTCTATTACTGTTTCTAAACCCCCCTCAATTATTTATTTTTTAATATATTCAATGTACAGACACAGTTTTTCTACTGTTTTATTATATGTATATAGATAGATAGAAGATAGTTTATTTACAAAATCACTTACGCTGTATAGTTTCAAACGATTCTGGTTCTTATACAGTACTTACGCGAAATTGTCCATGAAATAACGTAATTTCACAACAACAATAATAATTATTTAGAATATAAATGACTTAATTTAATCATAAATATTATATGATTATGAAAGAATAAAAGATATCGGCCAACAAGAATGACCAATTAACAAAAGTAATAAAAGTCGACATTATTTCTTCTATAAACTAATTCAGCTTTTAAACTACAATATCAACTATGTATGTACTGAATACATATTTTTATTTGATGTTCCTGTATAACCCTACATACTAGGGCCATCTAGGAACATCGAATAAAATATAATATAAAGTTATGTACTGCTAATTTCGTTTTAAAATGCAGCGCATTAGCATTCAAAGAAGGACATACTTTACCGCCTGTAAGTCAGCAGTAAGAGCATGGATTACTTTTAGTTTTGCCTTTTCTTTTCTTCGCTTTAATGTGCTGTTGGTAGGCTTCTTCTTCTACATTGCCTGCTTTTTAGGAGGACCGGAAATCACCAGCGTTTTTCTTTGGCTGGTTAGCTCTATATCCTCTTCAAAGACATCATTAAAGAGCTCTCGTGATGCTACTGGCACGGAGTTTAATGCTGTGCAACCAGTACAACTACACAGTCTCAGAGAACATAATACAATATAGGAAAAAAAACGTGTTTTAGAGTGACTTCATTTTATTTCTTGTATTCTTCTCAGCAAACCCTTTCATTTGATATCCATGTCATAGGAATTCATTAAAAAACAACTATTCTGCCATCTTTGGGAGTCTGCCTTATTAGATTTAGAATTACTTCACATAACTAACCATGTACGTATATTGTCATCCAAATTTAACATGTACGTAAAATTTCAACTCAATTGGAAACCGGGAAGTGGGTCAAATTTAACTTCTCAGATTTATTTACGTGTTCCTAACAGGTGAATCTAATAAAAACGGATTCAAAACGTCTCAATTTGATTTATAATTAAGTATAGAATACGTGTGACATAGAACATTAAAAATAATCCAGTAATTACTTATAAAAATAATTATTACCCGGAGCTTCACATAAAAACTACACACTCTAATAGAAATTGGCGCAGATACGCGGCTTTCGTGGCGTAACTTGTGCGTCGAAAGATCCGCGGTATTGTTATTTTTGATTTACTCGTCCTTCTATTGGACGATTAAAAAAATTGTCATACGGGTCGATGCGAATCACAATCAGTTTACCTACAGCCGCGAAATCTCATTTTTGCTTTTTTTGTACATTCGCGGTATTTTACAATGTTAGTTACGCGGAATTGGACTATCAACGACGATATTTAGAAGAAGACAAAGATTACGCTGCATCGACTTTGATTGAAAATGGTATAAACGAGAGCGATGATGAATAAATGATGATGTATAGTAGAACGCAAAACGTCGTCTATGTAGAAATTTTTGTTTTGAGTCATACAGTCAGAGATCTTTCTCTTAATCATTCTGCAGATTTTCTTGCAAGTCTTACTTTTTATATTTCTTCAAGTAATTTCCATGTTTCATCCTTTTTCTTGTTCGACTCCTTCAGCTTTTAAAAATACATTGTATTTTATTAAAACCTTTTGTCATTCCCGTCTTGTTCTTTCTGTCTACCAAAATCAATGTAATCATCAATCAATCCTTAATTATTAAAACTAGGGAATTGCTCAGTTGTATTTCCTGCGTACTAGGCTCTCATAAGCCAGCAGGTGTTCAGAACATCTGTGTAACTGTGGGACTGTAGGTAGGTACCTACTCAATTAATGTCGACTACAATTAATGTTATAAAAGTGAATCATGCCTTCCTGGTAGCCTGGTATTAATTACCTGTTGCAATAAATCGGGACAACAACAGAACTTAATATGCGTTAGGGAAAACTTGACTTACGTCAAAGTTTATCTAATTTGAACTAATGAATTGAGTTACCTACTTATTATAAATTCCTCATGAGTTCACCATTATTTATAGAACGTAAAATGTTTGGTAAATGTTCCATGTACTTACAATGCATGTAAAACCCATGAGGTCATTTTATTTGTCCAAACTAAAGTAAATAAAGGAAAATCAAATGTGAGACGCAAAAAAAAACAAATGAACAAATCACCGTATATCCAAGATAGTTTAAAATTTATAATCATCTTGATGAGTTAGTCACTATGATAAACAAACTGACAATAACTGCATAATTTGCAGCTTCTCATCTAAATACATAATAGTAAAAGAAGGTCATCTACAATAACAAAGCCTATTAGCTTATATAACGACTACAAACTGACGCCTTTGTCACATCTCAGCAGATACGTTAAAAAAAAACGAACGTTGCTAATGGCGGGAAAAATCTGTGACTCACTCATTCATAAAATATTGCTCAACGTGTTTTATCACAACAGGTGTTAATTTGTTTGCTGTGATAGTCATCTTTTAATAGCTTTACTATTCATTTAATAATGAATAAAAATTGTTGACATTGACGTGTAATTTGGCGCCAATGCGTAATTTGTTGTCTCTGGTCGAGCAAGGAGGTCAGGAATTGGGTTAATAGCTGGGAAGTCAGCTATTTATTGGTAGGTAGACATAATTCATCGACTTTTGATAGAGAAAGATGCCCGAACATACTATAACGCCCTAGATCCTCGGAAATACGGTACCGAATCAGTACCTCGAAAGTAAAAGGGTTGTGTTCAATCAGATGAGTCATGTTATTATGTTATAGACATTGAGAAACGGAACTAATGGATCGGATGACCAATATATCACATTCATTTTTCATCCAGGCATGACGAATGTAATGTCTTAGTAAAACTTGAAGTGGGTCTGTCATTAGGGGCATGAAATGACGAAAGGGTTTGATTACCAGACAAATGTTTGGCAAAAACGAACGGTGCGTCTCTTCTGGGTCAGGAAAATGAGAACAGACATTAAGGGCGAATTTCAACAATAAAGCTTAACTCCATCACCGGTTCCTAACCTTGTTGAAGGGTTGTCAGTGAACATCGTTCATCATCATCATCATCTGCCTAGCCTATGTCGCCCGTGTGTCGCCTGTGTGTGCCTATGTTAGGGTCGGCTTCCAGTCTCACCGGATGCAGCTGATGCTGTCAGTGAACATCGTGGTGATGTCATTTAACTAACAGTTTTTGAACGCAGTTTAAATGTGCTAATCGCGGTTAGTTTCATTGGTAATGTAACAACAACAGCCCATACCGTCCACTGCTGGACATAAACCTCTCCCATGATGGGAGGATGCCGTAATCTCCACGCTTGGCAGGCGGATTGGAGATCGCAGTGATGAAAGACTAACAGAAAACGCTGCTGCCCATTCTCTGATCTACGGAGACGCAAGGTGTTCTGCCTTAGACATTAGTCGCCTTATACGACACCCGTGAGTGTAATGGGTTGGTTCTATTCTACTCTGCCGGATACCACAATAATGGTACGGTAATGTAAGCAGAGGCAGGCGCGGTTACAGGATTTCCTTCAAGGGGGGGCAATTTTTGGAAAATTCATTAAAAAACAAATTATAAACTTTTGATAGTAAATGGGCGTTACTTTACAGAAATCCATGATATGCAAGATACAAGGGAGGCACCAGCTTTTGGGCCAGGGGGCAGGAGTGTAGCGAGAAATTCTTACGACACCTTACCTTGAACAGGTTATAATGGTTTCGAACGATCATATAGGACTTACTTGTTCAAATTTTAGATAAATTCAAGAGAAAGTAGTCTTTATAGCGAGCGAAGCGAGTTCAAAAATTTTAACACTATTCCTACCGACATACTGGAGTTACCTGGGCCTCTTATAGACAAAGTTAACACTCATGAAAAAGTAGGCTTCAAGAGCGAGCGTAGCGAGCTCGAAATTTTTTACAACATTGCCTCAGATAATAAATTATGCTATAATTGCACATATATTTAAGGCCTCGGGGCAAGGGGCTCCTAATTTATTTCAGGCTTTGTCTATTGTATAGATCGATCACGCAAAAATCCAATAGGAGTGCCAATCCAGAGGTAGAAAAAAGGAGCCTTTTTGATAAATGTTTTTTCACAGGGTTAACTTGTATGTCCCCAGCCGTGCCCGAACGTGCACGGTGCATTGTTATTTTAATTGTGTCTGTAATTGCGGGTGTCGAAGAGGCACAATACTTATCTTAATTTAAGTGATTCCATTTTAAGCTACAATTTATTACGTATAATACCATTCTACCGCATCAGGCAAGAAAATCTATAACTTTTAAGAATCCTGAGCCTCTAGGGGCAGCTGTCTCCTCCTGGCGACGCCCATGACAAGATATACAACTAGAATATTTAGTTTCAATTCCGTCAAACTAGTTCAAGCTTGGCTAGTGACGTGTTTGGTCTGGTTTAGGGGGGGGGGGGGCAATTGCACCCATTGCCCCCCCCCCTGTATCCGCGCCTGAGCAGAGGACAAATCTTCGATGGAAATAAATATGACTGGAAGCACAAACAATTTACCCTTGTTGATTCTAACTTGCACGAATTACCTTTTGCGGTCCCTACCAATACATTATTGATTTGATAAGCATGAAAAGTGGCCATGGCACTCCGGTTCGTGTTACAATAAATAAAAGTAAAAACACTAATAAATCCCAGCAGGTGGCAGCACTGGCCACTGCTCCAGATTCGTTCGCGAGTTAAGAGAAATATAGAAAGTGTTTTACTAATGTAATTTCTATTCACGACACTTTTCCATTTAATTCTGAATACCTCATAGGCCCACTTGCACAACAAAATATGCATATAAAGCTACTCGTATTTAAAACATCATTGTGTCTGTCATTTTCAAATGATTGACAGAAATAGAACGATCTTTAATTTTGAATTTAGTGAGTTATGGTGCAACCAAATCATAAGAAATCTGCAATTAATTAGTAAAATTAAATTATTCATCGCTGCAACGTAGAAATTAAATATAATTTCCATAATTAGCAATAATAGTATCTTCATCGATTATGAAACGTGACCAAGACATTGGAATAAACAGCCTCGTTTTTATAACAATACTGGCAAAGGCACGATCCGGCGAAATCGTGAACCGTACGCATCAAATTAGCATTGTGAATCGATTAAATACGCCCAGTTGTCACACACTCTCGTGATATCCAAACGCAACATGCATATTTTGACAGGTGCAATGTGCGTTCAGAAACGGATTTCGTCTATGGTCTCTTTAACTTATAGTTGACCTCGTACTTGTTTCTGAACATAAAAAAAAAACAAAAGTAAATGGGCCGAAGATATTTTTAATGGATTATTTTGCGTTGTTTAGCTAGTTCTTACCTTTTCTTCATCTGCAACGGATTCTAAAGATTTTTTTCTAAGTTGTTGGAACAATTAGATTTGGTCCTTGTTAACATAGTTATCAAATATTTAACTGAGGTTATTTGTAAATAAAAATATTTCAATAAGCAAAGCTTACGTAATAACACGTTAATAAAAAACTTGCATTCAAATAAACTCAAGTTTTATAATTGGTCCTAATTTCCGCGCCGTAAATTTTTAGAACAGTCTAATAAATAATATTCTAGTCTAATTAATAACTTTATTTACAATTGAACGCAACGGTAGAACATTATTACCACATTTATAATTTTTTTCGCTACTCGTTAATTGAGGCAAGGTCGGCCAGTTGGTCAGTTTACTTTCTCTCGTATTACGTAAATTACGACCTATAGCACTGGACCTGTACTGCGATAATAACAGGATTGTATTACTGCGTTTACCAAGGTAAATCACTGCAAATATGGAGGCCTGGTAGGTGGGTAAAGTACCAAATAATAAAAATACTTGTTTCGGCGGCGGCAGTCCCATATTTTAAGGTTCATCAATCGTAGGAAGGACCGATGCCTGCCGGGGTTGCGGGAATGTTCGAAAGAGATACCGTGGCCCCGGAACACAAAGGGCGATGAAGGAACATGGATGGGTTTTAGTCAGTAAAAGTCTGACACTCCTTCCTGCTGCGCCCTGAGCGGGAGGAGTCGTTTGATGATTTCCCATCCGAAAAAAAAGGTTCATCAATCGTCATCATCCTCCTTACCTTTTTTCTGTGTCTTTGTCCTTCTTTTGGGCAAAGGCTTCCCATCTCTCCCTCCATTTTTCCCAAGCACACGCGTCCTACCTTCCAGTTTCACCTCTTGCCCTTATCCCAATTTATTAATTTATTAAAATCTCCCTTGCAACTATCATTACAGGAATGTTTCTAATGGGATAGCTCGTTCTCAAAATTAAATTTACTTATTTACACTATAAAAAAACCGGCCAAGTGCGAGTCGGACTCGCGCACGAAGGGTTTCGTACCATTATTATCAAAAAAAGGGCAAAAAAATCACGTTTGTTGTATGGGAGCCCCCCTTAAATATTAATTTTATTCTGTTTTTAGTATTTGTTGTTATAGCGGCAACAGAAATACATCATCTGTGAAAATTTCAACTGTCTAGCTGTCACGGTTCATGAGATACAGCCTGGTGACAGACAGACGGACGGACAGACAGCGAAGTCTTAGTAATAGGGTTCCGTTTTTACCCTTTGGGTACGGAACCCTAAAAAACTATGATAAACCTAAAAAAAAAACAAAAACTACTACTAGGTACAAAATCAACATCTAATAATATATACTAAATAAAAATCATAGCTTCTGTACTACGTTCCCTAACTATAAAAACACAAGATTTAAATTATAAAACAACAACATTTAGCATAATCTAATCTACATTGTAACATAAAATAAACAACAGTAGGTTACAACATGTCTTCTTCCTTACACCTAAATTGGTTCTTATCTTAGCATGTCATTTCAATCACCTCTGGTCAGTTTCCTCTAATTTTATACGCAGGGTCTGGGGAGGATATCCGAATTTAAAATTTTCTCCGCAATAGCAGTTTGAAATAGAGGTAATTTTCCCAAAAATAATTAAACATCCGCTGACTATAGTTCGTATCCAGTGCCTATTGTGTAAAATATAATTACCCCCATTTAAATTATATCATCACAATTATTTTGAGGACAATAGGACAGGAAAAAGCGAGGTAACTCTTTCATCGTAAAACAAAAACTGTGATCATGGCAATACCATGAGAATGGTGACAATGATGTAAGTGGTATTGCCTTATCTTGAACACGAGTATAGGAAACTGTAATCATAGGTGTGACTGCAAATCGTTTACTAAACTAACGTTTTAACGTCTCACAATATTTAAAAACATTTGATGAACGTTTGTTTTCTAGAATATCAATTTGAATTTATCGCTGTTCATTATAAATTCTAACGTTTTACGCTTTGTGAATTTTAATTTTATGACGCGTGTCTATTTTTTTCACTAGTATGTTAATAAAGCAGTTTTTAAGTTCGTCTTCCTATTTTAACTTGTATTTTCCTCAAGGATTCGAGTTTAGATGCATCGTACAGCTTCACAGGACATAAATAGGTCGTCGCTTATTTTTTTGACTACCGTATTAGGCCAAGCTCGAACTGGCTTCAGAGATATTCTCACAATGGAAGGAAGTTCACAGACTGTGCGTCATCGCGCGTAAAAAAAGAACGCTTTGATTATTATTATACTCTGTGGTAAAAAAGTAAAAAGGCGCGAACGCTTTTGATATTTTATTTTTTTAAAGGGACTGGCCGGGCGGTTTATTCAAAAAAGCATCACGTGTTCAATTCAAAATTCGAATAGGTAGTCCGAACATAGAAATTGTTTGTTTTTAAAGATGTGTTTTATTTGCGTTTGAATAGCTCTATGGTCGTTATATTTTGGTTATGGGCGTTGCTCGATGAATAATTTTAAGCTTCTGCAGTTACTAATTATGTTTGAATAAATTAGTATTGTGTAGTGTAAAAAGCAAATTACGTTGTTTCTACGTCAGCCGAAAAAGATAAAAATTCTTTTTGACACTGAAATCTTGTTTGATACGAAATTTCATTAGCACTTTAAACCGAACCGTTATTTACTCCAGTTTACTATTGTATATGTCTATATCTATATCACAGTTTCTATGTCAGTTTGTTTACAGAGCATCGTATATGAATAGAGTTCTAAAAGTCGCATGTCACTGACCTATCGGACGACACCCTAACAACGTTACGTCTTCATACACCTTAATCTTTAACACAAAGGTGCAAAGTTTAGAATCGTTTGAACCAGGTGTGTAGTTGAAGGCTGTTAAGGTTGGCTGGCTGTCAAAAGTCCCGGACAATGGCGTTTCGCGTCACACAAATGCATTGGAGGGTTCCGGATCGGTGCATGTCATTATTATGTAAAATAAAATAACCCTTGAATGCGTTTGGGAGACCCGGTATTTCCACTGTGAACTGTTAAAATCAGACTTATATTCGGATACGGTGCTTTTTCGGGGAAATTGGTCATATTACTTATTAGAATCTTTTCAAAGGGTGCTCTTGTGTGAACTTTACAATATGGGCCCAAGTACCAATCCTGAAATATCGACAAAAATGTTTTTTATTCAAATGCACAAAACACAGCCTTTTTCGCTTTTTAAAAGTCCCTGGAATAATGCTCATAAGTCCGTCCGTATATTTTATTAAAGTATTATTCACCTCTGTGTCAGGAACATACTAAGATTTTGAATCACCAATACATTTACCAAGCTTTTGAAATATTTTCCAACATTCTGCTGAAAAGTTCAGAAGTGGGCGTTAACGTGGCGACTCTTTCCGTCTCTTCAAGGCAAGTTCTCGCATAAAATAAGCTAAGGCAATAGAATTCGAAGATATACGTGCAAACTGCAAAGGAAGTTAGGAGCTATTTCATGGAACTAATGGATCGTAGAAATTTTATAGACCGCGATTCATATTCAATGCCCATAGTTCGGGATTGATCGTTTCTTTCGTACCAGAGATAAGGGATTGAGATATCTATGGTCTTCTCTGGCGGGAATTAGTTATCTGTAAAACTGTCATGGCCGTCTTTTCCCGCGTAATTTGCATTGCAGTGGTGGTTCGGAGAAAGCTGTTGACACTGACAGCAGTAAGGAAAGCGGGCCCTAAGGAGACTTCTACAGATGTTTTCGCCATAAGAATAGTGAATTTATTAGTAACTGTTAAACTAAATGGAGTAACAGTCATACTTGCATAATGCAAAACATCCGCTCATGCAGATTTTGCATTACTCATAAGTTATACCACATTTCTTGGAATTGGTAATACTGCTTGCAGTTTACAGCTAAAACGAACCGTCCTAGACTAAAGTCACTTATACTTAGAGAACAAATTAGTAATAAGTAAGTGAAGTCAGCGCACACCAAGAGAGCAGAGCAATTTCTGAGACTACTGAAAAATGAATCATAAGACAACTACTTACGTTGCAAAACGCGTACCTATTGAAACATTTATGCATCTTGCAAGCTCGAGCTTGGTCGAGCATCAAGTTTGGACGTTTAATTTTGCAACGTATAGAGTTGTCATAAGATTAATTTTTCAGTAGTCTCAAAAAATGCTCTGCTCTGCTCTTGGTGAGCGCTAAAGCTTCAGAATCACACACTATTCTTGACAAACATACTCCCAGTTGACGTTTTCAGACACGAAGCTTTGTGGACATTGCAGAAAGGACTAAAACGGGAAGCATCGCAAATTGTCACAACTTTTGTCAGACTGATCTCAAACACTGACTGCCTCGTTGCTGGCTTCGATTTCCAGGTCGGGCAATATTTTACTTGCTATCCCATACGGAATAGCAGTACTTAGCAGCTACGGATTTATGCATGGTTAATGCTCCCTACTACTTGGCACTTGAAATATTACTGACGAAATGGGTGTAATTAGGTACACGGGTACATTTCTGCCTTACCCTTCAGCGATTACAGGCGTGATGTTTAATATCTCAGTAGCCGTTTCTAAACGCGGAATTTTGTAGTCGGTGCAGGACTCAAACGTGAAGATACCAAACCATCAATAAAAAGCTTTATCGAAATTCTTCATACAAAAACTCCGTGACACCTTGTCTGCTCAAGATCAAGAGTGACATAGGTGCCACGATAAGCAAGGTTCAATATTAGCTTAGTATTCATAATAGCTACTCCAAACATTTAGTCTTCCGTGGTTTCCGGTCACAATGACTCATCCAACGGAAGTGCGTTGATGTTAATCTTTGTTACGATAGCCAATTCTGAACATGTTAATTATTACTTAACGCATTTGTGGATTCGCGCCAGTATCCTGTGGAGGCAGAAACTTCGCAATAGGTGTAATAATTACTGCAGCATTTTTTTTGGAAAATTCTCGCTATGTTCTCACGAGAATTTGCATGGGGTAGATTTTATCAAAAATTTTCACCCACATCTTTTACGCTTTTCCACAATACCAGCAGTTGTGAGATAGCAGCATTATACTTCAACGTTCTCTGGTCATTTGACATCAGAAAATCACCTGGAACAACCATTCTTATTAATCCGAAAAAATAGAGGTGCCTGTCTTGTGTTCGACGGTCACACAACAAGGCTATCACTGCTAAAAACTGGATAAATCTTTGTCGCCGATTGTAGAGGATATTTTAATGCACTCCTATGCTAATTCAGACTAGCGAGTTGATGGTTATCTCAGTAGATTAGAACATTTAACTCTGGTACAAGTCAGTCCTCCATGTTTGTTTTGATTTAGTACATGAAACCGTAAATGTAGCGGAACAACTGTCATTAATTTTGCGTATTCGAGGAACGGGCTGTCATTTCGAGAATAAATATAGATTTAGTTAGTGTGGAGGGTCGTGTAGTTTCTAACCAAGAATAGCTATAGATCCCTTCCCGTGAGTTGTAAGATGTTATTGAAAAGGATTTAGTACACTACAGCTACAATATATTATGTCCTGTGTTTACCCTAATAACAATAACAGTAAGTATGCATTTATGAATACTAGAAATAGAAGAGCGATAACGAAGGACGGGTGAGATTATTGTAAAAGAGACTTTATGTAAGAATATTGCATAATTTACTTTAAGGTGAAAGCGTCAGGGTAGCCCGCGAAATTCAAATTTTCTTACGTTTTTTGCAATTTGCCGACCAGTGCTAGGTTGTATGTTGATTAAAATATTGTTGGCGATTGTAAGACGTATGTAGTTACAGAATTAAAATCATCAAAATCATCAATACAACCTTCCAAGTTCATAAAGGTCTAGCAATGCCTTTGACCTTGAAAAAATCGTTCCTCGACTTATATGAACATAGAGGGTTGTTTTGATGATTTTGATGATTATAATTCTGTAACTACATACGTCTTACAACCGCGAACAATATTTTAATCAACATACACAACTTAGCACTGGCCTGAAAATTGAAAAAAACATAAGAAAATTTGAATTTCGCGGACTGGTTGGAGCATTCACCTTAAGTAAGTACCTACCAAAAAAAGTTGAAAAGCAATGTAGATGTAGGCAGCCTCACTTTTCGACTGACTGGCTAATACTATAAGCTTTTCTTAAAAGGTTCGTGCCAATAGCAAGTAAGATCTGTCTGTCATCATCAGCCTATTAATGTTCCCACTGCTGGGATACAGGCCTCCTCTCTATGAGAGGGAATGGGCTATAAATCCACGCCGGCCCAGTGCGGATTGGTAGATGTCACATATCTTCGAATTTTTTGGTTCTAGGACATGCCGGTTTCCTCACGATGTTTTCCTTCAACGTTTTGAGAGCAGTGGTGATGAAATAAATTACCACAAAGTAATGCGCCTGTCTGGGTTCGAACCCACAACTTACTGTTCGTAAGTCGGGGCCGCCACCACTGGGCCACCACTGTTCTCTGAGTCGCAGTCGTCTGAGTCTCTGCTCGCTGATCTGTCTGTAAAAGCCCTATTCTCTTGTGTCTGCTGAGATAAGAAACTTGTTGACTCCGTCGTCCGAAACAGAATCGGATTCAGCAGGAAATCTTGCTTAAATGTTCATGAAAGTTTTACTAAATGCGTAACAGCGTAATGCACATTTTAAATTGAAGTGAACTTTCGAACTGTGTTTGTCGACTTGATCAGCCATTGAAAACTTGCATAACACACTTTACTTTGTGTAATAAAAGCAAGTGATTTGTCTTTGACATTAATATTTTATTGGTGTTTGTTGCAATTTTATTGCCCTTCGCATGCGATCTGTGCTACCATGTCTGGCCAATAAAATTCAGAAAAGAGACATTAATATTGCCAGTCAAGAAATAAAAGGCGTATTTGAAACTGTCATAGCGAGCAAAATGTTTTTCATTCATGTGTTTCTTATTCGATCGAGATCTTTCATATTTTTTTTATGATTGCCTGGACTGTCCCATTTCAGGGCATAGCCTCCAGGGCGAAGCCATCCAAAGGACCAAGGCCCGTCAAACCTCGATCATTACTTTTATCTGATTAACAAGAGAGGTATATTGGTGTCGATTCTGTTGTGCACAAACTAAACTTAATTTAGGTCCTTATTGGCTATCTTTTTCTCTCTAATAAAACGAGAAAGAGACGGACGTAATTTAGACCTGTCAAATTTAGTTGGAACTAATATTTACATACAAATCAAGGGTTGCACGTAAAACATGTCGACTAAAAGCACGGTGAAGCGCAAGAGGCATAAACTAGTTTGACATCTCTAACTTAGTTCATAGCTATAGCCGTCCTTTTCTCGCACTGCCTTTTAGTAAAATTATCCATCCATTCATCCATCCATTATCCACATTTTTGGAGTATCCTTCCTTATCTCGAATGTCACTGTTTCTTGTATTTTCTGTGTACATTTGCTCATTTCCTGATAAAACCGCTAATAAAAGCTGTCGGAAGACAAACACACAATCTACGTAATCCCAGCTGATTGTCTGTCTTTCTGTCTACATAAAGATTTATTGTTAAAACTGAACATTAAAGGCTACATAATCAGCAACCAGTTAGCTGAATCAGTGTAATGTTATGGCAATCCGGCGCAGAATGTTGATTGCACGTAGAAGGTGACTGGGGACGCAAGTATTTCTGTCTTTGTGTATATGCGCCCTGTATGGTATGACCAAGTTAGAGACGGTTTTCCGTAAACAAAATGTAACTTGATTGTAAAATGGATGGATTGTGTGAGGACTGCAGGCTTAGCCAAGTTGACAATCTACAATCGTTAACGCTAGTAGAAAACGTTAAATCACGTGTTCAACACAAACGAATAGAATATTCGTAGACAAGTTTACATCGCATCGTTTAAAATGATAGAATAGAATGTTATCGTTTCTACAATGTTGATCGCTATATCTCTGGTTGGAACGCTCACCATAGACTAAAGTGTAGGTTTTTTCTACAGACATTAGAGAACGAGCGATCGACTCAGTCATGTCAATTTGGCTGCCAATTTAGCGCTTTCTACAATCGCTTACGCCGAGGCGTTTACGATTGTAGAAAGAGAATCGGTCTGTAGGCCTAGCCAAGCTACAAACGTTTCGTACGTTTGTAGCTTGGCTAGGCCTACAGACAGAAAACAGACAGAAAAGACAGATATAAAAGAGAAACGAGTAAATGATGCCGTACCGTCTGACAGGGGAGAGTGGAAGAAGAAAACATGTTAGGCCGACCCCAAATAGAGTGAGACAAGGAGAGGAAGATGATCATGATGATTGTAGATTTATTACAGTACGTTCTTATTTACTTTTTAATAATATTAACACCTACAGTGCTGTAAGGATTCTTCGGTGCTAGAATGGCAGTGACAACTAGCGATGTTGGTCAATATTTGAGATTATTTTTTCGTGAAAATGTATTGAAAAAAAAAGATGGCGGGGGCGTGAGTTTTGATTTTGGCCACGCGCCCGAATTTCGGGTAAAGTGGTCTTGGCTTTTTCCATCAAGTCTAACTTCGTTCGCGTAGTGTGTTTGTTGTATGAGTGAGAAAAAAAACTTAAAAATAGCGTAGGTACCTATGTGCTATTCAGACATATTATTGCTGGGAAACGACTTTTTTTGGGGATGAAAAATCATGTTTTGTGGTAGAACTCAATGTAACGCACTCAAAACATTGTGCTGATGGACGGATTGAATAGTACGGGGGTCGTGGAGGTGTTTAAAGTAAAAATCTTCATGAAAAACTTGTATTAAAAAAAACTTGTGAAGAAGTTGGAACTTTGACCCCCAATATCTCCGTAACTAGAAGGTTCCTTCCCAGGTATGGTGTAGAATAAAATAATAGTTTAAAAAACTAAAAAACACGCTTTATATAGAAAAGCAAACTAAAAAATAGAAAATAAATTTTAATAAATTTGAATTAAGAATAGTGTAAAAAACTCTAACAAATTTATATGAATAATAGTGTTAATAAGAAAAAAATGTTTTATTTAAAAAAAGCGTGGGGTGCATGGTGTCAATAGTTATAAATATTTCATTGAAAGATATGAGAAGAAGGATTATCATTTCGATAATATCTTAAATAAAATAAAATAAAATAAAAAGCACCCCACGCTTTTTTAAATAAAACATTTTAAACTATTATTTATTTTCTACTTTTTAGTTTGGTTTAGAACTGAACGGTAGAACTATACGGACATAATCTTATTTATATAAGCATGTTTTTTTTTTTTAACTGTTATTTAAACTATAATTTATTAAGTCAGTAACTTGTCTGAGTGGGTAAATCGGGCGCCTGCTGCCTTCTTTAGATGAGGTAGCTGTTTCTCAGGTTCCCTCTCCGAAAGGTTTATCTTATTTAAAGTTGATGACTTTATCGACTGTAGATCCTAGGCTACGCTAATTACTAAATGTTATTCTGAATATTTTGTTTTGATGTACTTATATAAGAAGATTTTTTGTAAATCACGGTTACCGTTATATCAAGAATACTATCTGTTGCCCGCGGCTTCGCCCGCGTGAAGTTTGGTAACTGCCCCACGGGATCATATTTATTCATATTAGAGAGATAAATAGTATCCTACATGTTAATCCAGGTAAAAAACTATCTATGAGCCAAATTTCATAATCATCACAATCACCATCTCTATCACAATCACCATCTTTATCACAATCATCATCACTATCATAATCACAATCACAATCACCATCATCGTAATCACAATAATTATCATCATAATCACAATCATCATCATCGTTATCAAAATCATCACAATAAGTACCTAAATCAACAATAACCCTGTATAGAAGTCGAATCCACCATCTTATCTAAATATACTGGATCTCAAAATAATTGCCATATTCGTAATTAGCACCCCTGATAATCTCGGAATTGACACCCATATTGATTTTTAGACATTTCAAATTTTCAACCCCATCGCACCCCAACAGGGGATGATGGTATTTCAGTTACACATTAAATCTTAAAATCGCGTTGTTTTTGTAATACACCCGCTCGACCCGATACATCATACAAACAATAACCATGTTGATTTTCAGACTTTGTCACCCCATTTCCCCCCTTAAGGGGTTGAATTCTGAAAAATCCTGAATTGTCATCGGTCTTTGACGGGTGTGCAAAATTTGAATGAAATCTGGTCGTTTAAAGTGGGTCATAATCGCGCCCTAAAAAGTCGGTTACAAACATACAAACAAACAAACATACAAGTGAAGCTAATATAAAGCGTGTAAAAAATGATCGCTATGATGGGGAGAACAAGTGTATAGTAAGATGTTTGCGAACTTAATAAAAACCCATTCCTTGTGTGGGTTGGATTATTTACAACAACATAAACCACAGGCGTTCTCACTATGCCAATGTTTTTTTTGTATAGTGATATGTGAAGAATTGTTAATTGTTCCACTTTTTATATGCATAGGGGTGGTTTGATAAAAGTTTATGCTGCGGGCCGGGGGCGTAACAATGTCGGTAAAGTAAAAGACAACTTGAGGACAAGCATTTTTAGTTTATTTTTAACTAGCTGATGCACGCGGCTTCGCCCGCCCGCAAATTATATACTAAAACCTTTCTCTGGAATCACTCTATCTACTTATTAAAAAAGCCCGCATCAAAATCTGTTGCGTAGCATACATAAGGACAGACAGACGCGGCGGGGGACTTTATTTATAATATGTAGTGATAAACGTCTTAAATTATTATATTGTGTCTTGTAGAATTTTGCATAAGAATGTGATTTTATGTTCGTTCAGTTCAAAACAATACTTACATGACTACATTAATTTATTATGGCATTAAATAATTTGAATAGGAATGCAGAATTTATAAATTAAATATGGTGATAAATCTTCACAGATATGAATATTATAATAATCTGGTTTTATAATTCATAATAAAATTCAACATTAATAAAAAGCATGCAATTAATGCCGATTTTAGTCACAAGGTGGAAATTATTGCGTTTTAATTATTATTTTTTCCCATAGAAAATCCATTGAGATAGTATGAACTGCTATAGGTACTGCCTCGTTGGTCGAGTGGTTGCAAGCGCAACTGTGGGCATGAGGTCCTGGGTTCGATTCCTGGGTCGGGCAAAGTGTTATTGGGTTTTTCCATCAGGAATTTCTCAGTAGCAGCCACGGAGTCTGGATTTGTGCCCGGTTGATGGCAATAGGGTCGCCTCCTATTACATGGGACTTAAAACATAATTGTCGAAATGCGGGTGTACTATTAGATACACCTCCGCCTATCTCTTAGGGGATTACAAGCGTGATGTTATGTGAACTGCTACAGCTTTCAAGCCAGTGATATTTTTTTCTTTTACCATACAAATGTGCAAGGATCAGCAAATTAGATTATGAAGCCAAAGGACTATCGAATATGGCTGCGATTTGCATAGTCTGGAACGTTAGCTCTTCTATTTTGAACTTTATTTCACGAATGTTAAAGTTGCAAGTTCAGTGGAGCTTTTATACACATTGCAGATACTCTTCGGCCGTAACTTTTGGATTCGCAATTCGTATAAGAATTTCATATTCGAAGGCGCACATTTTTGGGGTTTAAAATATTTTATAAAATATTTTTTGGCATCATCAGTGAAGCTAGGTATCTTTGTAAGGGTCATCGACCCACGTACTTATTCAAGATCTGTAGGTAAGTACTTCCAGAAACGTTAAGAAGAATTATACTTACAAGATTATTTTTGTTTTGTAACTAAAGCACAATTTTGTTACCAACTGAACTGTAAGTACCTGAATTCATCGCATAAGTACAGGTTAGGGTTGCCACCCGTACTATATAATATATAGTATTGTACTATATTTCAGTCAATTGTACTACTTATATATTATAGAAAAATAATATAGTACGAAAAATACTATATTTTTATCCCTAATTCAACTGTCGCGCTTTTCTGGAAGTCTGGAACGTAACCACCCACAGCGCTACACCGGGAATTTCAGAACAAAACGCATTCGCGGCAACAAAACGTAAAACTGTCAATAATTTGTCGATGAATGCCGCCCGATTTTTATAAACATGTGTTTATTCTCTGCTGTTAAAATAAAAAAAATACATGGAAAGTGATGATGGTTTTTGCACGACACCCAAGAAAAAGCAAAAAATAGATAAAAGGCTTCAAAAGTATAAAAGCGAATCGACTATCAATAGTGCAAAGATGTCTAGATCATTGATGGGCAAAGCGAAGAGCAATAACAAATAGGTATATAATATGGAAAATTACATAATGTTTAAAAATAAATGTGTACTGTTTTTTTTCCTGAATTTCCCAAAAGTACTATATTTTTGCAGCAGTTTTGGGAAAATACTATATTTGCTCAAAATAAAGGTGGCAACCCTAGTACAGGTCCACATTAAATTAGTTGGTTTGTTCGCAAACGGAATCAAACGATACCCTGGACATGAAAAAACAATTTTATTTGTCTTTACTCCTAATTTCAAGTGGAAACACTACCCGCAGACGTTGACCCTGTAATCAGCTGTTAAAACCACCAATTTTTGTTTTTCGTGTTCAACCTTCTGAGCTATGCGTTTTCTCTAGCCAATTCAATTTAACCCTGTATACAGTCACCGCCTTCATGATATGCCAAAATTTATAACTAGACAATAAATAACACATTAAGCTGAAATCTTCACACGCTTACTTCGTTATTAATCTCTAAATCCGTTAAGGTGTGACAGCGGGCGATAACATTAGATTTATGCTTAGCGTTAGCTTAACAGGATGTGGAACACCCTTTATCTCTAAAAGTCGCTTTGTAGATTGTAGGTGTGTGGCGAAATTATGGAGTAAGCTTTGTCATCGAATGGAGGAATTTGAGCAAAAGTACTATAAGCCAAAAAGATTAGTGTACAGGCAGGTAGCGCCATCTGCTTTGTGATTTTATGTGCTGATTGTCTAATCTATACATATAATAAAACAGTAACGAAAGAAAAAATGTACATTGAGAATTTTCGAGAAAAAATAAGTGGCTTTTGTTAGAAAAACCTAACTGATGACAAAAAGTGACTTTTTAGAATTTTTGTCTGTTTGTCTGTGTGTATGGTACGGCTTCACGCCAAAACTACTGGATAGATTGAATTGAAATTCAGCAAAAATGTTCTTTTTAAATCAAGGAAGGCTTTAGGCTACATATTATCACGCCGTATGTTATGAGAGGTAAGCAATATTGATTTTAAAAGTTTTTTGTTCGTACTTATATATACATCAAAATTGCCACGCGAACGAAGCCACGCGCAACAGCTAGGGTGTTTAATAAATTTCTTTGAAGTGTTCTTGCATCCAATACTATAAATGGTCGTTGAAGTTTTAACACCATGTAAGTAAAAAATGGCAACTTTATAGGAGAGTGCAAAAACTGCTTTTATGTAGGTAATGGTACAATACCATTTTATAGTTTGTGTTCACTTCGAATTAGGTAGAGACGTTGCTTGTTTCTGAGTGGCTCAAGCAACGCGTCTTCCGATTCTCTAGCTAGCTTATGGCATCAAAATATCAAGACCGCCAAAAATGTACTGTCGAGCAATTTATTTGGTTTACATTTTTACAATGTAATTTGTGGGTTGAACTGTAAACCAAATAGCTTGTTCGACCGTACTTACGTGGTGTTAGAATTTCAACGACTAAATGCGAAATTAACTCCGCCTGAAAAGGTAAGACCTTTTTATACTTCAACAACTGACCTTTTATCCCGGTAAGACATTCCCGTGGGATAGATTTCGACCTCCATGCGGGTGAAGCCGCGGTCAAAAGATACTAGTTAGTACCTATAACTTTTGCTCTGACAGTTAACCTGAAAGTAATCTTAAAATAAATGTTCCAAAGAAAAGTTTATAAATAAAAGCTCGTAGACATAATTATTTGCAATAACTTCCATTAATAACTTAGTGTCATTCGCTTCCTGATTGGCTCCCCAGTCTAGATAACGTTTGTTTACGTCCGTGTCGTACTTGTATTGTCTGATCTACTTTATTAATATCCTCACTCAAGTACTAACTACACTTTCAAGTTGTCATGAATATGGCGGTTTGTGATAGTTTATATGTATAAAAAAAAACCTGTACCATGATTTATTACCTATACAGTATGTCATCATACCGCTGCTATGTGAGTTATGTGACTTGTAACTGGAACCTTGTGGAAATCTGTTGCTCTAAGGTTGAGGAAGACTATCCGCTCGTGATACAGTTTTATACTAGTGCGAGGGGATAGGGCGAATCAGACTATATAGATACGTAGGCAACCAAACCATCTTTTCATTGTACCATTTCACATCCAACGATCTGTCTATTTTGTGTTTATTATTGAGTTACTCTGTATGGTTGTCTCAAATTGGTGAATAAATATTATTATTATTATTATAAAACCTGCCAACCTTTATGGTTGTCTGAGCCAAAAGGTTTGATTGAAAAGTCACCCCTTTGTTAAATTAATGCAATGTTTCAATCTAAAGACAGCGTTCGCTTTTATTATTCTTCACTAAACTTATCGCGATGCTCTTTGGGAGTTTGGGCTTCCCCAAAACATGAACAATAAAAGATCGGTGATAATTTGAATGTTTTGATAGTACCAAATACGTAGTGCTAAAATGTCTGACTAACTCAAAAGTTGCTAATGCAATAAAGAATCATACACTTTAGGCGCAATTGATCAATTTGCACCTTATTTTGGCAATTTATACGCCACAGACCACAATTTTTCCAAGAAAACAACCCATTTTGGTCACTACAGCCAAAATCATTTTGACTGGCGCCAGCCGAATCGGTTACCCAAATATTTCTGTCCGCACCAATTTTTTTCAAGTGAACAATTTCATTGCCATGTCAACTTGAAAAAAATTGTTAAAACATCACGCTATTTTGTGGAATTCTATAAATAACGCCTAACTGGGTCAGCCCAAAACCGGCGGGAGCGCAATGCGTGTGGTATTCAGCTATTTGCTCATTTAGGACATAGGCGGCTAAGTCTTAATTAAAGTGGACAAGTATGTCTTCTAAAATGTACTAGAATGTAGGTATATGCTAGAATGTCGAGAACCCTTTGTTTCACTTGCCTTTCCAAGCAACTGTAAATTGTATGAATGACAAGACATGTCTTCGACTTTATAGGTACACCATGTTTGTATGCTTTTAGCTCAGGTACTGATGTTCTCTCATTGTAGTTCATTGAATTAGCCTAGCATGCCTGAGAGATACATATTTCTCGACGGCATGTATAAATTGGTCTATCGAAATCCTCTGCTGGAAAGTGGAAAAACCTCTTTCTGATGGAAGAAGGAGTCCAAATCCAAAGTCACCCGAGAAACCTCCCAAGCTGTAATTTCCTGGTATTTTGTTGTAGGAAGCACCGTTCCATATTGGTATAATGGATCTTATCCTCATACTAATTCATAACTATGTTGTACTTCTAAAATTTGAGAATTTGTTCACCTGGTAACACTGAATTTAGACTCTCTTGCATCAAACTTAGGTCATCATTCTCTTGCCCTTATTCCTTATGAAACTTAGATATACTATGTTAACCCGTATGCTCCCGGCCGTGCCTCCAGAGGCACGGTGCATTGTTATTTTAATTGTGTCTGTAATTGCGGGTATTGAAGTGTTAAACTATGTTTAGCCCTATATCTAGAGCCCAACGCGCAATACTCTCGTCCGCGACGAATACAGTGTCTTTGTTCCAAACGCAGGTTATCCTATAGCTTCCATATGTGTTGTGCAGCTTGTGTTATCATAATTAAGATCTCAAGGCTAAATTGTTTTAAGGTTACCCTACTGCATAGCTTCCATTTTAATATAATTATTCGAGTCTCGTTATCTCAGTCCTAAATAATGTGTAATTAATGTGTCCAAGTCGATTTCCTTTTATTATGGCGGTGTCATATCCGGTCGAATTAATAGGCTCTTGATCTTAATGGAACTGGATTAATTTAAAGTACAGTGTCTTATTAAACTTCATAAAATTTGTAAGGCATAATCATAAGCCGTATAAAGGCAAGGCTTATTACGAATGTGTTTTGGCACAACTATGGACTCATGATTGCTACTTTCAGACGCTATACGCAATGGTGTTCAAACTTGATTCTGATCGACTTCGTGATTCATTTGTCTCTAAGCAAGATGACGTTTCATATCATCCTGTATAAAAACATGTATTGTTCGTCTTCACGAATTTCTTCACTTGCTTAGATGCTTTTTCAATTTTCAATTCTTGGGGGACCTGGTGTCCTAAAATACAGACCTCGGCTTAGTTCAGGCGCCAGTCACCACAAACAATACTTTTTCATGTATTGAATATGTTGCAACATAAGAAATTATGGTCTTTATTTTTGGAAGAGAAACAAACAAATTCTTATTGTTTTATCTATTCTTGGACCTCTACTTTGATCGCTATCAAGACAAACACATCTTTATCTTCTGCCGTTATAACAAGCTTCTTTACTTCAAAATGTTCCTAAAGACGATAAACTTCACAAAGTGCCCAAACAGTGTTGCTGACACCATTTTAGCTGACAACAATGTGCCTTTGTGCTACGCAAGGCGAGGTGCGCTGGCGACGTTTTTGTTGCCACTTGCTTAGGTAGTTTATTTTATAGCACATGGATTGATATCTAGGGAGATTAATAGGCTGTGCCTTGCGTTTCACCGGCTGTTTAATTTAAAAAATCTTGCTCGATAATATTGATCTATCAAATACACAAATATTTTGTCGAACGAAACCGACTGGACGTTCCAGATATTAGCGCGCTCCAACAACAAAAACAAACTCTTCAGCTTATGCAAAAATATTAGGGGGGGGGGGGGGAATATAATGACCACCAAAAATAACTTTGACCACTAACATCTATCACTTAAAATATCAATTGATCACCAAATTTAGTAAATGGAGCACCAAATTTTAACGAGGTGGTTGATGACAAACTAGTTTTGCCTAGGTCGACTTGGGGCACCCCTACACGGATAGATTAGGTTAGAAGCCATACCCTTCGTGGTTATTTTTTTTATAAACCATTCAGAAGTCCGTCGACCGGGACTCCCTCGACTCGGATGAAACAGCATAACAGTTCAATTTCTGGTGGTCATTAACTGAAATAATAAATGTTTGGTTCTAATTTCACGATAAAATGGGGATTAATTTTGGTGATCATTTACTAATTTTGGCAATCAAAAGTGATTTTTTTGCCGTTACATTTAGCTAAATGTGGTGGTTCGTTAATTGTATGCCAAATATTAGTATAGATGGATTAAGAAACGACGAGTGGATTGTGTGAAAGATGATGTGGCTAGTAAGGGGGTGACTGACTACGTATGTGACGACATAATAGACAAGTATGGAAGAAGAAGAAATACTGCGCCGACCTCAAATAAATTGGGATAAAAGCAGGAATTAAGAATAGGTTAAAGAACTATGGAGTAGGTTCTATGAAATTATGAAATACTAGACGACATCGCTGCAGACAAAGACATTAAATTATATATTTAATCTCTTTGGCTGCAGACAACTTCGAAGGTGGCGGGGACGAACTTTACTGATACAAAAAAGACTGTCAGACTTAATTGCGTGGATAATGGAGAGGGAGGTCTTTGTCCAGCAGTGGGACAATACAAGCTAGTTAGTTAGCATTTTGACCACGTTTGAATGATATCAAACTGCAAAAAATATTTGGGTCTAAAGTGAGAGTGTGTGTATGAAAAAACCGGATGAAAACGGTTTCATTTGTATTACCTACATGTACAGCTACAGACCGACAAAAAACTAATGCTAAATTACCACCACCATTTTGCATATGACAGCTCCAAAATTACGCATGTCCGCAGTGTAATTAATTTATCTAATTGCATTTTTTTTTCGCACCAAATTTACATTCTGGGCACATGTCCATTCATCCGTGTCTGTTGTAGTAATAAATGCCGGTCGTTGATCTGAGCTAGCTAGCAATTTTGACTGCCACGTGTATTGGCCAGCACGATATGCGCACGCGCAGCATTGTACACTTTATGAGGAAACCTCTCGCGATACAGTGTATGTATGTATATAGGCAGAAACTACAGAACGTCACCTGTCGCAATCTTATAATCAAACGCCTAGTGTTTCGCTGAAGATGTGGTTTTCTTTCTCATTCCTCACAAACCATCCATCGTTTCCTTAGTCTTCCTTTCCCTTTCCATCCAACCACAAATATAATAATCCGAAAAAAAAAAATGGATTTAATATAGGTTCATACGCAGGCTAAACATGAAATAAAAAACTATTTATAATCAACATTAATTGGGGCTCTAGCATTTCAGGAGTTTACTCAATGTCATGGAGTATGATATGTATAATGCCCAAAATAGGTGCCAGTACCTGACCCTATTTTAGTAATAGATTTTTAATTTTTTTGTAAAATTCTCTCCATATAAAGGGTGTAAAAAACCTCTTAACGAAGCCGAAAGGCACTTGTTCTCCTCGTCATTGCCATCATTTTTTTGTTCTACACCATACCTGGGAACCTTCTAGTTACGGAGATATTGGGGGTCAAAGTTCCAACTTCATGACAAGTTTTTTTTCAAATACAAGTTTTTAATGTAAGATTTTTACTTTAAACACCTCCGCAACCCCCGTACTATACTATATACCCCCGTATCAATCCATCCATCAGCACAAACAATGTTTTGAGTGCGTTACATTGAGTTCTACCACAAAACATGATTTTTCACCCCAAAAAAGAAAGTCGTTTCCCAGCAATATTTTTTGCGTAAAGTTACTTAGTTTGATGTACGGAATGCTTCGTTGACGGCTTCGTGATGAGGGGGTTTACACCCTGTATATATTTGTATGGAGTATCACAAAAACAAAATCCAGTACTTACTGCATTAATTACTAAGAAAAACTGCATAGTTATAATCAACATTATCCACCATTCCTTCACGGTTTCAAAACAAAGACTTCGCGGTAACTGTACAATGGCGTATGCAAATTGAAATTCTTCTAATGAATCATTTCATTGGCAAAGTGAATGTGTTTCCTGTGCCTTTTGCTGCTATCTTCCAATCTTGACTTCGTGTTCGGACACGGGGAAACGGGAAGTACCCGTGTATAATTAAAAACTTACTTAATTATTAATCATAGTTTCCGGTCAAGAGTTGGCCACCTCCTCCTCTTCCGTAGGCATATAAGTGATAATAATCACAACTCCAAATTAAGCAGCACCCTTCCTATTTTATATTATCCACTTTCCAGCGTCGATAGCGGTAACAGCGTATATTTTTTGCAACGAACCGCCTCCGAACGCGCTAACGATTTGCGAATTATTCGCAAAAATTCGCAATTCTATAAAAACACTTGACGATCGCAAACTACAAGAGATATAGCTATATAAACTCTACAATGAATAGCTGAATAGATATGGAACCTATTTAACCAAAAATAAAGATAAATAATTATAATTTGATACCCTAAAAATAATGTAGAACTTGAAAAACAGCGATAAAAACGTACATTTCGCTAATAAATTATTAATTTGTGGAAAAACTATTAACTTTTTTACTATTTTTTTTTTATATTAATATAAACTAGACTATATTTCCTTTCCAACAAGACCATAAACGTGTAAATACCTTATCACAAACATAAAAAACAAATAGTTAGAAACTAGGTACTCACTGTTTGTTTACATCCGCGGACTGACTCTGGCCTGCCGCTTGTGGGCGAAATGGTCCTCATACAAAACACAAAACACTTGTTTTTTTGGTTTAAATAGTTGAAAAATCTAATCATCTCACTAATTAAACACTAGTTTTCCCATTTCACACACGTTTTAATCACTAAATCACGTATTTCTTCACACTATACAATCACTGTAGGTACATATAACTACTGCATTTTCACAGGCGAAATACTGCAATTTTGCGATTCGGAACCTAATTTGTGTTCTCGTAATACGATAATACAACTTCTCACGAACATTTTAAGGTATAACACTGCATTCCAATAACAAATACGTAACTCGTAATTACTTGAAGTGTGACACTAACGCTAAAACGATGACGCAAAAAATGGCGCGCTCCGTTGACGTAAGTTTGTTACTTCATTGTGACACTTGTTGACGGATTATATCTATGGTTTTTGGTATGGAGTTGAGGAATATTGTAGAGATGGGAAGTAAATCAGCCTATTCACGAATAAAGCACGTTTAGTCGATTATTAAATTATTAATTGACGGGGTGTTTTATAAATGTTAATGGGGAATTAAGGTACCCGGACGCGGTTAGGGGTACGCACCTCCTGGGTATGTAGGGTACCCGGACGCTGAAAACTGGATTAGTAGCGAAAGAGAAAATCATACTCGCTTGGCCTGGATGCAGCTGAATACCAGGGCAGTCTCGACATAGATAACGAAAAAATCGCAAACTTTCGACCCCGAAAAAATTCGGTTGCAATAAACCGCATCTTGGATGTAACTGCATGATGTAAGGTCTTGCATTTCCACAAGCAACGTTATTGCAACCGATTTTTTTCGTGATCGGAAGTTAACGATAATGTCGTTATCTATTTTATATGTAACGACTGCTTAGTAACTGATATATCCACAACCCAGTTAGTGGGCAACACGATACCGCGTGGTAAGACAACCAGTATTGTCAGACTTTCTGACTTCTGGCCATCTCAACGACTGTTAAATATGATCTACAAATGTCTGCCAGGACCAACGGCACGTGCGTTCCGAGGGGTCTTGTTATGTTAGGGATAGATGTTAGTATTATAAAAGAAGAACTTCAAATTGAAATGACTCAGGTCTAACGTCAAGTTTTCATTGTTTCAGGATCACCAGCCTTAGACTTCAATAAGCACAGAATAGTTCAGCCCATTGTACATCATGGAAGAACGAGAAGAGAGATCTCAACAACGAGAGACACGGTAAGGGATTCAAACATTAATATCCTACGTAAGCTAGATTAAGAAGCTAAGATTTTTTTAGCTTTAGGCACGTTCTTGTTACACAACATTAGGAAACTCTGAGATTACTCTCTGATTGATAATGGTAGACTGGAGTGACTCTCTTTAACGGTTTCTTACTTTGTGCTTTAGGCCTTTAAAAATGGTGAAGGAAGCCATCGTGCGCAAACCGACAAGATCTTGAACAAAGACATTATAAACGTGTTGCATCCAACGACCTGCACTGGACTCCCTGTGGTGGAGGGTTCTCTCATAGAAGATGATAGAAGAGAGGCGTGTCACTTCAGTCTTTGTAACATGTTCCAAAGATCTAAGCAATCACTTACCTTCCTTATTCTTTTGTATCAATGGTACGTTAATCGTGGCGTCGTCAGTAGCGTTTTAAGTTCTCAAATACAGAACTATTCCCTAATGGAGTTGATTTCAAAACACACATTATTGGGAAAACATGTCAGCTTCTCAAGTTCGAACTATTTCTAGTTTTAGAACCATAAATATTGTTCTTACCACTATAAATCATGAATCATGGTCTCGGACTGTGAAAATGTATGCAGATTTGATTTTAATTACTGCTAGATTGTTGCGGTTATTATCAAATTGATTTGGAGCCGTGCCATTGTAATCTTCATCGGTTTTTAAATGTCTGTCAAGGTACATATTTTGATGATCTATAATTCGGTATGTCTTCTAAGACATAATGCGACTAAATCTCTTGAACAATACGTGATAAACTGTACGATCCAAAAGAGCCCCAAGACCGGATCATATTTCTGTATGCTGAAGCACAGATCTCTTCTGGGGGTCACCAATTTTGCCAAGATTATCTGGCTCAATTCATTGTCCCGGTCCCGAAATAAGAATCCTACTCTTATTAAATGCCAATCCAACCCTCGTTGCTGTATATGGTACTGAAAGCAAGCCTATTTATGTCAGCTAAAAAACTCAATGCTAAACTTATTACCATAAGTGGGAGGCTCATATTACCTTCGCACATGCATAGCGTGTAACACCGTATAAAATAATCTATTACAATAAAATAAAACTACGGAATACCATTTAGAACGGAAGTTAGCTACGCTACCGGCCTCCGTCAGTGGCCGTAACTGTCCGGCAAAATTGCTGTTTTATAACGGTTCCATTGAAATTACTTGATTGTAGGTGATTATTTTGTGGTGACCAATTATACAACTTTATTGATGGCAATAGGCAATAGGCTTCCAATCTGAGGGAAGAATGATTTCTCCATCTTAGACAGGATGGAAGTTGTTAAACATTGGTTGTGACTCAAGAACCCCGGATCATCAAAAGCAGGGAAAACTGGCAATGCATTAAAAACAAAGTTAAGTTTTTGGGTTCGAAACTATGACCAAAGACACGACATTTTTTGTTTGTGGAAGTCCTCTGTACCCGAACGGAATGCCAGGGTTGACAGTTCCAGCTTCCATGCATGGTTAAATTGTTTATGTAGATTCCATTACATAAACAATTTAAGTAATGGAATCTAGGAAGTCATTTTAACCGACTTTTAATGGTCATATCGAAATTAAACTATGAACATGTGTGTAGTTCGGATGACAATTCTATAATTTGGTATCTTCGGGTTGATGATGAGGCCAGGAGGTGGATAGTGGAACTCCTCAGTTGATACTAATTAACCCCTCGGTGCATATGCCTATTTTGTTGAGTCCAATAGATTGCATTTAGTGTTAAGGGTCTGATGATGGAGAGGATGATAGTAAATATGCGTAACAAAAGTGTGTTTTTAAACTATATCATTATGTCGAAAATCTGAATCCAATGTTTTTTCTTTTCCAGAGCGGTGCACATCATTCAGAGGTGACAGTAACTGTTCCCATAGACGGGCAGGAGTACGTGCTGGACCTCCGACTGAACCACGACCTAGTCACTGACAACCACGTACTTAGGTACCAGAAGAACGGCAAGACTGTTGTATATAAACCTACGAAAGAGGTGAGTCTGACTATCACTTTGGTATTTATTGTAGTTCTAGAGACCGCGTATCGGTAAACGTAGTGTGGGATGCCAACAAGTTAAATGGACCAAAGCCACCTGGGACAGTTTGGATGCTGAAGGTGGAAGACCGTGAGTTGTGGCGTGGCTTGGTGGAGGCATATTCGATTAAAGGCATATATGCCCCGCGCTTAAACCACCGAATACTCAAAATACTCTTGAAGGTACTATTGCTACACTCATCATCTTCCTGCCCTTGCACCAGTTCACTTGAGGTTCCGTACCCAAAGGTACAAACGGGACCCTATTACTAACACTCCACTGTCCGTCTGTCTGACAACATTATAATACGCATGTAAACGGGTATATAAATAAACACCTTCGCTTTGCTGTGGCGGTACCTCCAATACTTCAGTCTTCCCGCGACCACGGCTGGTGCAATCCGGTCGAAACGTCGGGCTTATATTAAAGGTAAAAATTCGCGAAAATACCCGTTTACATGCGTATTATAATGTGTTTTGATCGTGAAAGTTTAAAAAAGACAATTGTCTGACAACGGGCTGTATATCATGAACCCTGATAGCTAGACAGTTGAAGCCCGGTTTATTTTTTTCTTCCATTCTCGCCTGTCAACCGTCACGCCACTGCTTTTTCTTTTATATCACTCCTCAGTCCTCACACAATCCATCCCGTTTCCTTGGTCTTCCTCTCCCTCTACATCTATCAACATTTATATTCATCACTCTTTTAGTCACATTCGTTTCATCCCTCCTTAAGGTGAATGCTCCAACCAGTCCGCGAAATTCAAATTTTCTTACGTTTTTTGCAATTTTCAGGCCAGTGCTAAGTTGTATGTTGATTAAAATATTGTTCGCGGTTGTAAGACGTATGTAGTTACAGAATTATAATCATCAAAATCATCAAAACAACCCTCTAAGTTCATATAAGTCGAGGAACGATTTTTTCAAGGTCAAAGTCATTGCTAGACCTTTATGAACTTGAAGGGTTGTATTGATGATTTTGATGATTATAATTCTGTAACTACATACGTCTTACAATCGCCAACAATATTTTAATCAACATACAACCTAGCACTGGTCGGCAAATTGCAAAAAACGTAAGAAAATTTTAATTTCGCGGGCTACCCTGACGCTTTCACCTTAATACATGTCCATACTCCATAGCCATACCAAGACATACGAATTCCTTTCAATTTATTCAGCTGTTTTGTTCTCTATTTAAACAATGACGTTGTACAGTTGTTAATATCGATATCGATCTTTAATTTCCTTCTCTGTGAACTAAAGCTATACTAAAATACAATGCCCATGGTGTGGCGAAAGACTAGGTAGTAAGGTCGGTAGCACGGCTAACTGCTCGGAAGCGCCGCTTAGTACCGTAATTATTTTGAAGATTTCCCTGTGGATAATCATTTACCATGGTTGCCGTAAGAATCGTTCGCCTGTGAACTTGCGACATCAATTTGTGTCAGTCAACGCTGGTAAATTATGAGTTTGAAAGTGTCCCTTCATTTTTGTTTTCCTATTCAATGGTGGCTTTTGAGGCCATGAGAAAATTTGAAAATTGCAGTTCGTGTGATTGAGATTGACTGATTGACGTTTTCTTGAATGGAGACTGCGAATCAGCAACTTAAGTAAGGATGCAATTTAGTCAGATGGAGTAATGTTCTTCGCATAATGACTGATCTCAACTCATGGTAGTGAAACTGAAACTGACCACCAAACCTGAAAGAGATATGATAGGGATCATGTACTATCGGGGTCTTTTCCGCCTGACCATTTTATTTTTTTTTCGCTTAAATCATGCGGAGGCGCCGCGCCACGCCCCCTTAAAGTTTGGGCCTATTAGGAAAGCGTCAACTTTGGCGCGCAAAGTAACAATAACTCTCGTTAGGCATGCGTCGTCAATGCGCTCGGCCGATTCGGTATCTTTTCATTCATTTTTTCTACACAAAGTCAACGGAGCGGGGCTAGAGAGCGTTTCTATGTTGCGAGTGCAAGCAAAAATGAGCTTAGTGGTGGTCAGGCGGGAGTGTCCTCGATAGTACTTGGCTGGGCTATGCAGTGTTTTTAGAAGCATATTATTTTCGACATGGCATCTCGTAGGTCAACCTATGAGGCTGGCTTCTGCTTATCTTGAGAGTGCCTTGAGTGTATCGCCTTCAGCCAGGGGCAAAAAAACTCACAAATTAAGCGACAGTGCGCTAAGGGCACTGGGATGTCGGGTACGGGAAAAGTGAGAGCAAGGTGACAGGCTGGATCTGAGTGATATTTTTAGAAGCATAACTTTTCTAACCTCTAATAAATTTTCGCCATTAGCTTCATCTAAATTCACCATGTCTCGTTTCAGGATATAGACTTATGTCAATACTCAGGGACAGTGAGAGGCAAGCCTGGCTCATGGGTGGCGGTGTCTACCTGTCATGGCGTCCGGGGCATCGTCTTCGATGGAGAACGAATGAAATACATCGAGCCTGCTGAAGGTATGCTTTCAAAACGTATATTAGTTTATTCTTCGTAGAGACGTTGACAGTTTGCTGATGAATGAAAGTGTTTGTGCCGAGTATTCGTAAGCTGACTGACTGTTCCACCATGACTAAAAGTAGGACGTTTTTTCTTTGCCTGTATCTTATGCTAATTGCTCGTTTTCACTAGGTAACATTAACGAAAATCTGGCACCGTTGGGTTTTCAATGCATTGCTCAGTTTCGAGTGGTTAAATTCGAACAGTGCTATAGGATTTAGACACTAAGGTGTTGTGTAGTTTGTGCCAAGACAGCAAAACGTAAAACGATCAACATCTGAAGCGTGGACCTGCAGGTCCACGCTTCAGATGTTGATCGTTTTACGTTTTGCTAAACACGTTTTGAAACAGTCAGAAAAAACATCACTACTGTTTTCTCGGAGACAATGATGTTTAAAACACTCGCATATCGTCACTTTTATTCAAGTTCTTCGTAACAGTCGGTAAGTCGATACCACTTACCAGACACAAATCCAAACTCACAAATAGGACATAATAACAATCTGTAGACAATACGTAGTGTCTTGTTCTAAGGTGAAGTGGAATCGGCTTCTAAGGTGTCTTCCAGCCTGCACAGCTTATGCAGGCTCGAAGACACATCTTCTAACTTATCTTTTCTCTTTCCCCAGGATCAGAGATCCAGTCCAACCACTACATATACGACCATGCGGACTTGAATAACGATTACCACTGCGGCTACGTGGGAGGAGTCACACAGAACGCGAGCTACGATCCGCAGCTCTTCCAGAAGTATCATAGTGAACAGGATAGGCAGAGGAGCAGGATCAGTAGAGTAAGTTATTTTTTTTTTATTTTAGTAAAAAATTTAGTCCATCAAACTGAACAACTTTCTCCATGGGACGAATATCATCATCAGCAGCGATAATAAAACAGTGCGCTTTTCTAATTTTATGATAAACTAGCGGACGTCACGCGGTTTCACCCGCATAGTTCCGGTTCCCGTGGGAGTACGGGGATAAAATATAGCCTATGTTACTCAGGGTGAATGTAGCTTTCTAATGGTGGTAATTTTGAAATCGGCGCAGTAGTTTTTGAGTTTATTCATTACAAACATACACACAAAAATACAAATCTTTCCTATTTTTAATATTAGTGTAGGTAGATGTAAATAAAAATATGTATGTATAATGACTCTTATCAAAATACCTATGTAATAAAACAACATTATTGCTTTATTATGGTTGGACGACAATTAATATTAGCATAAAAGGAAAAGTGCAAAATCAGTTATAATTGATTGTGTCATCATCAATTGTAGTTTTGCCTTTAAAAATAGTAAATCGCTTTCGTTGTCTGTTTGCATACAGCTCATTTATTTATTAGATAATTTACTAGTTTTTTCCTGCGGCTTTCGCTCGCGTAACAGTCGAAAATTATCCTACGGTTTAAATACAGCCAGTGACTCTCGGGGATAATTTACCTTCCCATTAGTAAAATATTTGATGGAATCGGAACGTTCTCGTGATATACTTGCCAATCGTAACGCAAGTGGAGTCGCAGTAAAAAGCTAGTCGTAATACTAATAAAATTTGAAATTGAAATTTGAATTTGAAATTTGAAATTGAAGTTTGAAATTGAAATTTGAAATTGAAATTTGAAATTTGAAAATTGAAATTGAAATTGTTTAATGAAATAATTGAATTACAATTCGCGGGTGATATAGGCTATAAATTATATGTATAATATCATGCATATTAGTCGAGCTGTCATATTTTTTGTGGACAAAGTCGCGGGCGAAGTACTAGTTTTTAACCGACTTCTTCTATAAATATTAGGACAATATTTGGTCGGATTTTGTTTTAATTCCAATTTGATTAATTGAAAGGGCAAACCAATGATGTAACTAGAATAGTCTTGTCAACTGAAAAAATCTAATTAATCCGTCAGATTTGCAATTTATTGATGGTGGAAACTAGCCTATTTACAATAAAATTAGTTATATATTCTCGTATATGATATGGAATAGTTCTCAGTTGAATCACTAGTTATAAAGCTAAGGTTCAATTGGACTCTTTAACGGTAATTAGAGGTAATTAACTATGTCGCAAGGTGTCATCTTTGTGTTTAATTAACTGATGTAGGAGTTGCATCTTCTAAGAATTCTGTGTAGGACTTGGCTTGGACTCCTCAGGCCATTTCGAGTATTTACTTCAATGGGGAAGGAAACTGTGGAACTAATGGCGGTAGCATAGCTGGTTCCCAACATCGTCATTGGTTGAAAATGTGGTAATGTCATTTTATATTTCAAAATAGCTTAACCTCATTGGTCAGATTGAGACCAGCTATGGTGGCGCCATCTTAGATTATCTTTTCCTGTGTCTCCCCATTGCAATAATTTGTAAAGGGATTTTGAATAACATAAATTCTAAACTGACTGCCTCGTTGGTCTAGTGATCGAAATTGCGACTCCTGAGCATGAGGTCATAGGTTCAATTCCCAGATCAGGCAAAGTGTTATTGGGTTTTTCCATCAGGAATTGGTCAGTAGCAGCCACGGAGTTTTGGATTTGTGCCCGGCTGATGACAATAGGCGCACTATTAAATGGGACTGAGACATATGTGGCGAAATGTGGTTGTGCTATTAGATACACCTCTGCCTAACCCTTCGGCGATTACGGGCGTGATGTTATGTTATATTATGTAACGAATTTTTCGATGCACTTTAAGGTGAATGTTCCAACCAGCCCGCGAAATTCTTTTTTTGAAATAGTCATTCAATCGAGTTACTTCAACTTGGAGGGGGGTTGTATTGATGATTTTGATGATTATAATTCTGTCTACATACACATACGTCTTACAGCCGCGAATAATATTTTAATCAACATACGTCCTAGCACTGGCCTGCAATTTGCAAAAAACGTAAGAAAATTTGAATTTCCCTGGAGCTTCAGCCTTAAGATAATTCCTGTATGTCCCCAGTCGTACCCGATCGGGTACGGTGCATTGTTATTTTAATTGTGTCTGTAATTGCGGGTATCTAAGAGCTACGAAACTGATACCTATCCGTTGGATTGCGTTCCTTGGAATGTACCACTAACTGGCTCTTCACAGGAACTCCTAGTACAAGAGCCAGGGCTACACTGATGTATGAGCAATCATTTTGTCAATAAATAATTTTATTATTTTTAAACATGATATTTTATGGCTCATGGCTCGAGGAGCTCGTGGCTAAATAATAACTGCCGCTCGGGTCGATCTTTAGGTTAAGCCGTGCTTGCCTAGGTTAGTCTGAGGATGGGTGACCACCCATTACACAACGAGTTTCCTCCGTGCCTCGGAAAGCACGTTAAGCAGGTGGTCCCAGCTGTCATTTCTAGATCTTTGACAGTCGTTACAGGTAGTCAGTGGCCCAAAAAGTCTGACAACCAGTCTTACCAAGGGGTATTGTATTACCCAGTACTAACTGGGTTGTGGATGTCAGATAGGCAGTCGCTCCATGTAAAATACTGGTATTCAGCTGCATCCGGTTAGACTGGAAGCCGACTCCAACATAGTTGGGAAAAGCTTAGGCAATGATGATGATGCCCTATCAGAAAACCAGCGCTGCGGTATTTGTTTTCATTTATCGCAGCATCATGCTGAGATAGGAGCCTTTTTGGCCTCGCACAGGTTTTCCTTTTATGATTTAGTTTTAGATTATTTTTATTGTTAAGTTTTAGATTCTTTATTAGTTTTTTTTAAATATTATTTTTGTATTTCCTGTGCTTGTCCCAAATAAATATTTTTCTTTCTTCTTTCTATGATGTTGTTAAAGAGAAATGCACATTTTAGACTGGAAGCCGACCCCAATAAAACTTGGGAAAAGGCTAGATAGATGATGATGATATTTTAAGGCTCAATTTTCTATGTTCCCAGTACAAGCGATACGCCCCAGCCGACACAGAAGTCCGGGGCCCGTACAACGCGAACAAGCTGTCTCGGTACGTGGAGCTGGTATTGGTAGCTGACAATCGCGAGTTCAAGGCGAACGGCGAACAGATACAGACGGTGTACCGTCAGATGAAGGATGTCGCTAATATTATTAATTCGGTAAGTTTTAACTGGCCATATACTGCAGTGTGTGTGTAGTTGTACCAGAAAGGTGTTATGAATCTGACCATCAAATTGAACAACTTTCTCTATGGGACCACCATCATATTCACAAAACAAAACAGCTGTCCATACATTTGGATAGACTTACCTACTAATATTAAAGTTTTAATTATGCTAGCGGTTTTTTTTCGACGATGACAATTGACGGTCATTTCGTAATTTAAATAATTTAAATTCTCTCAGAGAGTCATTGTCATTATGAACGAATTTTACTTTGGTATCAACATATAATTTCACTGTACTACACCGTAGTGGCAACTTAAATTTTATTATTAGCAATTATTAGCAACAGATTTTGCCAACTGTTCACACCTTAGTTGTAAATTATGTCATTTTTTTAAAAATTATGTTTAAAGTTAATCAGTGGTAACCAAATCAAATTCCCTTTACAAAGAAATCCTACTCACTTATACGACAAGCCCGCCACACTATTCCCAAACCACTGTAACTCCTGAAAGCCAGAATCAACAGTGGCGACCACCAGAAAAGAGCCGAGACAATGAAGCTCGACGAAGTCCCAGAGAATGATTTAACTGTCTTGGATCCCGCAACGACATTAATCAGAAAAGTGTAGCGGAGGAGTAGAAAAAAACCGTAATTTCCACTTATACGACATTAAAAGCTTTTTTTTAAGTAAATAAAATAACTACTAAAATATTTTCCACATTTCCAGGTATACTCTCCTTTGAACATCTTCATAGCCCTGGTCGGCGTGGTGGTGTGGACGGAGACTGACGAGATCATGCTCGAGGAGAACGGAGACAGGACACTGAACAACTTCCTGGGCTACAGGAAATCTGTGCTCGTCAAGGATATACCTAATGATAATGCGCAGTTGCTTACGTGAGTTTATTTTCATAAGACGATCTGTTATTTTTAAAACATCAATCCATAGAAGTCCTCTAACAAAGAAAAGGTCCGTGTCCCAGCATTGGGAACTTTTTCACCTCATTAGGCTTATAGTGCAGGTTCGAAGGCATCTACGATTCTTGCGTGCTTCACTTCGGGAACAAGGCATTATAGAGTATGGGATGCTACCCGGTTTGTAGACTTGAAAAACGCACCCGGATCAGACTAGACCCGTAAGGTACCGGGTGTTGTGACGAAACTTGACAGAGGCCTATTTCTATCAGTGGACTGCGATACCATGAGCATTTTAGAAATCATAACAAAAGACGAAAAATCTCGAAAGCATGCTGGTTTCCTCACGATGTTTTCCTTCTCCGAAGCATGTGATAATTAAACAATACATCTCGAACACATTTGACGACCTGAATGGCTCAGCGGTAGTGAGGCTGCCTTACGTTCTTAGGATCCCGCGTTCAAATCCCGGTAGGAGCAAATGTTTGTGTGATGAGCATGGACTTGTTTCCTAGTCATAGATGTTTATATGTATATAATAAGTATGTATTTACAAACAAAAAGTATCTATGTAGTATATCAACTATCTGGTGTCCACGACACAAGCCCCGTTGCTTACTGTGGCACTAGATGGCGCTGTGTGTAATGTCCAGCGATATTTATCATTTATTTTTAGACATGTGGGATGCATACATAAATATCTTAAAGCGACTGTAACCACTCATCATAAGGTGAACTACCTTATTTGCCACACAACAATATAAAACCTAGTAAAATCTTCTTCCTTTTCAGCCGCCAAAAATTCAACGACGGTGTCGTCGGCAAAGCTTTAAAAGGTCCCATTTGCACCTACGAATTCTCCGGCGGAGTGTCCACCAACCATTCCGAAGTGATTGGCCTAGTGGCGACTACCATAGCCCACGAGATGGGCCATAACTTCGGCATGGAACACGACACGGATGACCTGTGTGAATGTCCTGATGCCAAGTGTATCATGAGCCCGTCGAGTACAGCGGTGACGCCTATACATTGGTCGTCTTGCAGTTTGAACTCTTTGGCGCTGGCTTTTGAAAGAGGAATGGATTATTGCTTGAGGTGAGTTGTTGAAAGTGTCATGTGTGTGATTTAGTTTGGGTGTTATCGTGGTATTGGAATTTAAGTTCTCAGCGCTTAGTTGAGCTCTGAAAATCCAACAGCGTGCATTTGTTTAGGCTTCATTTAGTTGTCGCGTGATAGTGGGCTTAAGGATTAAAAAAACCGGACAAGTGCGAGTTGAACTCGCGTGGAAAGGGCTCCGTACAATGCCAATGGCAAATTTTCCGTAAGTGAACGTATTAAATTGAGTTTACCACTTTATTTTTAGTTGATGGAATTCTTATAGGTTTTCCTTTAGTCTACAAGCAATGAACTATATTTTGTATTTTTTTTTAAATTTTAGGCTCATTAGTTTCGGAGATCAGGGGGGCAATGGTCAATTTTCGTCTTATTTTATGAATAAAATCAAAACTATTTATTTTACAATAATAACAAAAATATATTTGAGATCACCATAGCGAGTCCTTTCATTTGATCACAGTAAGGTTTGCAAAACTTTTTTTTTATTTCCTATTTTGTCCCTCAAAAATGACCCATATTTAAAAAAAAAATACTTTGCACTTCTGTGTTGGGTCATAGAATTACATCATCGTACCAAATTTCACCTGAATTGGTCCAGTAGATTCGAAGCAAATTGGCTGTGACAGACAGACGTACAGACAGACAGACAGACGAGCGATCCTATAAGGGTTCCGTTTTTTTAATTCATTTTTTGTACCGAATCCTAAAAATAAAGGGACGAACACACCACCTAACACCTCGCTATACGTGCAAATAAACTGCAATAGTTCTGTTTGATAAAAAAGAATATAAAACAAACAAGAATTTACGTGCAAGAAGCGCAGGAGATAAACACAAGCAAGAGGGTCACTGCTGTCAACTTGGATTTAAATAATTGAATTTAAACGCTTCAGCATCATCTTACAAATTAAATGACCGAAAACCAGTACACAAGCAAGAAGCCCACTGCTCGGTACAAGCAGGAAACAGTGTAGAGTGAACATTTACATGTCAACTTGGATTTAAATAATTCAATTTAAATGCTTCAGCGTCATCGGTACTTACAAATTAAATGACCGATAAACCAGTACACAAGCAAGAAGCCCACTGCTCGGTACAAGCAGGAAACAGTATAGAGTGAACATTTACATGTCAACTTGGATTTAAATATTTCAATTTAAATGCTTCAGCGTCATCGGTACTTACAAATTAAATGACCGATAAACCAGTACACAAGCAAGAAGCCCACTGCTCGGTTCAAGCAGGAAACACTGTAGAGTGAACATTTTCATGTCAACTTGGATTTAAATCATTCAATTTAAACGCTTCAACATCATCTTACAAATTAAATGACCGAAAACCAGTACACAAGCAAGAAGCCCACTGCTCGGTACAAGCAGGAAACAGTGTAGTGATTTTTTTCTTGTCAACATGGATTTAAATCATTAAATTTATATGCTTCAGCATCATCTTACAAATTAAATGACCGAAAACCAGTAAGTAGTTATCATTAAAACCTACGTCTGGTGAGTAATAAATATCGAGTTGCAGCGACGCAATAGCTAATGACTCACTATGAATGGAGTGCATCGTGCATCTTAAATGTCGCATCCAATTAATAGTTGAATGTCAAGTACTACATTGTGAACGAAAAATGACGTGTCTTGGTATTTAAATAGTCCATTATGATCAACTAGGATAACAAGGAATTAGGCGGCAAAATCTCATAAAACTGAAGTTTTGTTTGTAGGTTTAAGTATAAGAATAAAATATTTTAAAAAAAGTGTTACAAAAGTGTACAACACAATTGCACCATTATTTCTCAAACAATTGTATAATTAATCGCTCCTAAGTTTGATACTGGGGCAGCCGGTGATATAGTATAAATTTTGAAATTAGGAAATTCTCAGTCTAAATAAATATTAATTTCTTTCACATAAATCTACATCAGCACTTATAAAATGTCAAAAGATAGGTGCAGGTTTCCTAAGCATAAGAACCGGCAAGAAACTCCACGATAAACCAAACATATCTTAAACAACAAACAAAACAAAACAAAAACAATCATATCTGGTACAGTAGCAGCCTCTAGTCTTCGTTCTGTCAATGGCAATATTCATCACCAGTTATGGCAAGAAAAATGTGATGTACAATACGGCCGATGTATCTTGGCGAGTCTGAACATAGGCTCTGCGAACTTTAGCGCATGTACACTCGTGAAGAAAAATGTTATTGTCTTTATTTTTTATAAACCAAATGTACGACTAAAATAACCATAATATGCTTTGGTTGGCATATTTGGCGAATAATATAAGTGCCAACTGACACTTGCAAATACCGCAAATAGAACAAACTTAACACTAAACAAAAAAACTAAACAATAATAATAACCAATAATAAATAATTCACAACAATAACAACGAAAACTTTTATAACCGACTGTACTCAAGACAGAGATAGTGACACGAAAACGACATCAATGCTAACGTGTGAGTGAGACATATTACCGTGTACCGAGCATTGCCGAATAAGCACGAAGCTTCACGAAGTAATCAAATAGGGATGTCCAATACGCGTTTCTGAGGGTGCTGTTTAATCGATTTTTATTCAAATCGATTAAAATTAAGTAAAAAAATATATTTATTTTTAATTTTTTAAGGAGGTTTAAATTTTCTCAAATAGTCGTTACTCAAGTAGTCGTTAATAGATAACTGATATTTTATGTAAATCATGTCTTTCAACCGAGAAAATAAAATTTAATAAGTTTTTTTTTTAATTTCAATCGAAATCCCGTTTATTCACAAACAAAATACACTATATTTGTAAATCTATTTCGTTTAATATCCTAAATAAACAAAAATCTGTTAATTCTAAATAAAACTAATCGATTACGATATTAGATTGAATAAAGGGTCGATTGTGTTTATTTTTGGTCAATCTCTAGCCTAGACCACCGCCCCCCGCACGTCGCCTCATGCCACCATTTGGTTCCTCAAAACAGTGATTGCGCAACCTTCTGCGCGAAGTTCGGACTCGCCAAGATACGTTGGCCGTATTGTACGTAGCTGCTGCTTTGGACAATAAACTGCCAAATAACATAAAAAATACAAAATCCATGGCAATATTCAAGAAACATTTAAAATTACACATATTTAAAACAAGCACACCTTAGTACATTACATACCACATCTAGTTGCGCGCGTTCCGTGTATGTTTCAATTTTAGCTGGATTACAGTTTACCGATTACCCTACACTCACACTAACTTCGTCTGCGTCACATAATAAAGCTTATAACATGTAATTTTGTGCATTCAATTACGAACAAAAACCTTTAAAAATCAATATTGCTTACCTCTCATAACATACGGCGTGATAATATGTAGCCTAAAGCCTTCCTTGCTTCACAAAGAACATTTTTGTTGAATTTCAATTCAATCTATACAGTAGTTTTGGGGTGAAGCCGTACCATACACACAGACAAACAGACAGAAATTCTAAAAAGTCACTTTTTGTCATCATTTACGTTTTTCTAACAAAAGCCACTTATTTTTTCTCGAAAATTCTCAATGTACAGTTTTTCTTTCGTTACTGTTTTATTATAATTATGTATAGATTTTGTACCTATGTTTGTAATTATTTTGTCAAAACTGTATGTAAAACAAATGTTTTTTTTTTTAACTAGGTAGTTAATATTTTTCATGTAGGTAAGTGATATTTCTTATGGGAAATAAAGACATCAAACCCGATATTTGATTTTAACTTTGAATATTGTTTCAGAAACAAACCAAAAAGGCTATTCGAGTCGCCGACCTGCGGCAACGGTTTCACGGAGCCGGGCGAGCAGTGCGACTGCGGCACGTCGGCCGACCCTAAGGGATACAACCCGTGCCACGCCTGCTGCGACCCCAACACCTGCATGCTGCGGGCCAACGCCACCTGCGGGGCGGGGATGTGCTGCGATTTACAGGTCTATATGATGATTTTCAGGATAAAACATTGCCTATAAAAGTATAATTATATTGAAACAATATTGAGGATTTTCAGGATGATAAGTAGTCTATGTTACTAGTCGGTCTATAAATTATGTCTATGCGAAAAATCACGTTTATACGTCGCTCCGTTGCTGCGTGTAAAAAAACCATACAAACATACTTCAAATTATAATGTCAGTTAGATAAATCACGGTTTCGCTCACATTCTAGCGAAAATACTTCATCATCATCAGTTTAGCCGAAAGACCTCCACTGCTGGACATAGGCCTCTCCCAAAATACTTAGTTTGTCCCAATAAAAAGACCCCTACACTATAATACATTTCATAGTCTGCTTGAGTGCCAAAAAACTCCCAAATCGGTTCAGCCATTTTAGCGTGATAGTAAAACAAACAAATAAACACACTTATTAGAGTGTTTGGGTGTGTGAATGCTACCTACTAAACCAAAATAATCTAGTTAACGAGACGAATTCACCATCCATTCCAAAAGAAATCTAAAGACCAGTCTTGGATA
Source organism: Xestia xanthographa (assembly GCA_905147715.2). Taxonomy (NCBI): domain Eukaryota; kingdom Metazoa; phylum Arthropoda; class Insecta; order Lepidoptera; family Noctuidae; genus Xestia; species Xestia xanthographa. The sequence continues at coordinate 7,262,160 of LR990664.1, read as the reverse complement.
TACAAGTTTTTATATCATTTTTTATAAAATCGGGTTCGAATCCCGGTTGGAGCAAATGTTTGTGTGATGAGCATGGACATTTGTTTCAAAGTCATGGATGTATATATGACATGTATAATAAGTATGTATTTACAAACAAAAAGTATCTATGTAGTATATCAACTATCTAGTGTCCACGACACAAGCCTCGTTGCTTAGTGTGGCGCTAGATTGCGCTGTGTGTTAATGTCCAGCTATATTTATTTATTTATAAAGCGTTAGCGTTTTTTTTTTCCCAGACGTGTCGACCAAAATCAGCGGGTACCGTATGTCGATCAGCGGACCGCGAGTGCGACCTGCCGGAGTACTGCACCGGACACTCCGAGTACTGTCCCGATGACTTCTACAAGATGGACACCACGCATTGCGGGAAGGATGGAGAGGTATGGATAATTAATATAATACATAATAATATATGTACAGTGAGTTATGGCAATTAGCTGACACACCTTTGCATAAATGGAAAATAAACCTCAAGCTTATTAGAATATGAATCGATACAATTTTATAATTGTTTTATATTTTATTAACATTGCACAAAAATTTGTAAATAAAATATAAAATAATTATAAAATTCTTTCGATTCGTATTGTAGTCCTATACCCGGCGTTATCAGTTCTGTCAAAGATGTTTACTTATTACATTTCAATAATGCTCGTTTATCGTTGTATTTTAAACTTTGTCACACATGATCTGCACTCATTATTTGCAATGGGAATAAGACCAAAAAGTGGAACGAATTAAATCAAAGTTAGAAGAAAAAAAATCTTTCTCATGAAAATCCGACCACTATAAACTGCGTTCCTCTATTTGTGTGCTCTCTAACACGAACTTACAAGATTATTTCCTATGTAAATAATAACCAAAGACTTCATGTTTCTTTATGTTGGTCAACAGAAAGCGTACTGCGTGAAAGGCTCCTGTCGCTCGCACACGGACCAGTGCCGGCTTCTGTGGGGTACCACGGGCCAGAGCTCACACGACAAGTGCTATGTCAGCACCAATGTTAAAGGGAACAAGTCAGTATATCATCATCATCATTATTTCAGCTGAAAGACGTCCACTGTTGGACATAGGTCTCCCCCAATAGGCTAGTATCCACCATCAATAATGCTAAAGGGAACAAGTAAGTATATCATCATCATCATCATCATTATTATTTCAGCCGAAAGACGTCCACTGGTGGACTTAGGCCTCCCCCAATAGGCTAGTATCCACTATCAATAAATGGCGACGGCAACTGTGGAACTAATGGCGCTAGCGTCGCTTGTACCAAACATCGTCATTGGTTGAAAATCTGTCAATGTCATTTTATATTTCAAAATAGTTTGACCCAATGAGGTCAAACTATTTTGAAATGCCAATCTGACTAATGCATCAGATTGGGACTAAGCTATAGACGCTCCATCTACAATCAGCTTTGATCAGCCTTCCCCATTGCCAATCTATTTAGTCCGTCAGTTAGAGTATTGGAAAATAATGGACACGAATTTTTTGTTTTTGTAAATCAATGAAGATTGACAAAGATAAAACGCATCAAAACTCGGGAGTGAGGGCTCGTGACGTCACAACGCATTAAAAATTATAACACGGCGTGACGTATTGATAATTTTAAAAGCGTCGTATCTTCGTCAATTTTGGTTTACGTAACAAATGAAAAAATATGTGTCAAATATTTTTTGGTAATCTAACTGACGGACTAATTAGTTTTTTTCAGTACTCAAGCCTGTTGTCGCCACAATAACCGGTCCCGTGGATCTTGCATCCAGTATATGATGCCTACCTATTAAATATTAACTCTTCTCTGTAATCCTCCATTATCTGACTGCTTCGATGGTCTAGTGGTTGCAATGCACCTGCTAAATATGTTGTCCTGGATTCGATGCATGGGTCGGGCAAATTATTGGGTTTTTCCATCAGGAATTTCTCAGGTTGATGCAATGTGGGTGACGTACTGTCAGGTACGCCTCTGCCTACCCCATCGGTGATTACAGGCGTGATGTTATGTACTTCTCTGACATTTATTTTTACTAGTGGAAGGCTTCGACTTATAAAGACTTATTTTTTTGTGTGTACAGTTAAACCAGGAAAGTTATGTGCTTCGGTAATATTCGTGTTAAACACAGAAAAATTACAGGAACCTACGGCTAGTTATTATACGTGTTATTGCCCGTAAAGGATAAATTGCCTTACTTGATTGATGTCACTTCTATTTCTACACTAATATTATAAAGAGAAAAGATTTGTATTTTTGTGTGTATGTTTGTAAAGAATAAACTCAAAAACTACTGCGCCGATTTCAAAAATTCTTGCACCATTAGAAAGCTACATTCACCCTGAGTAACATAGGCTATATTTTATCCCCGTACTCCCACGGGAACGGGAATTACGAGGGTGAAACCGCGTGACGTCCGCTTTTCTACACTAATTATAAAGAGGAAAGATTTGTATTTTTGTGTGTATGTTTGTAATTAATAAACTCAAAAACCACTGCGCCGATTTCAAAAATTCTTTCACCATTAGAAAGCTACATTCACCCTGAGTAACATAGGCTATAATATTGTTACGAGCTGGGTATGGGATAAATTAATTACTACCGATGAAACAACTGAATAACTTTAATAATTACAAAACACTTCAAACTCAATCACAAGTACACCACTGATCACTATTCACTTAGATATCGCACTTACTAGATCACCTCGATTCGCTCCGTACTGTAGCCAAAATAATACTGCCGCTCCCGCGAACAGGTCCGCTATTTATACTGGTGACCAATCCTTCCAGAAACATCCAAGAGTTACTCGAATTTCTAGACAATTACAGTCGGTCATTGGCCTTTGTACAAAATAAAGAAGTAGGAACTTTATGCCCTCGGCGTACGGTCGAAATTACAATGACCATTCCTATACCTACATCTTCGAGACTCGTCGTAGGTACCTACCTACTAGTATCTACCTACCTACTTTTGATTGTAGGTACGAGTACGACGTAACACTGCCCCCTCCTTAGACATGCTCGTCCCGAGCATCATTAGCCCCGTAGTATCGCGCTAATCGGTCTACATGGACAATCTTAGGCGCACCTCGTGGACCCTTCTGTATTCGGTAGGTGACATCGTTGATCCTAGTCACGACTCGGTATGGTCCATCCCAGTTTGCTTGCAATTTCGGAGACTTCCCTTTGCTCCGTACTGGGTTATGCAACCACACCAGTGAACTCTCGTCGAAACCTCTACTATTTGCCTTCCGGTCATAACGGGTCTTCATCTTCTCAGACATCTGTTGGCCGGATTGTCTGATATGCTCATAAACATCATTCAACTTGTTACGCAAATCATTCGCATAATCTGTTACACTACGTGGGGCATCGGGGGGAGTTCCAGTGATTAAATCTGCAGGCAACCGTAATTCCCTTCCAAAGTTCGCGAAGGCTGGCGTCACTGTCGTACTTTCGTGGACTGCGCTGCGGTAGGACAGAAGAAATGGCTGTATGTGCTTGTCCCAATCCCTTTGTCTGCTTTCCACTACTTTTGCCAGATATCTTTCCAAAGTTTGGTTGAATCGTTCCACCATTCCATCAGATTGTGGGTGGTACGAGGTGGTTCTGGTTTTGTGGGTACCCATTAATCGACAAGTCTCCTGAAATACTTGCGATTCAAAATTTCTTCCTTGATCGCTGTGTATTTCTAAGGGTACTCCAAAACGACAGAAGACTTCCTGAACTAATTTATCTGCGACAGTTGTGGCTTCTTGGTTAGGAATGGCGAAGACTTCTGGCCACTTTGTGAAGTAATCCATGACCACCAGGAAGTACTTGTTTCCGCTCTCACTTTCTGGAAATGGTCCCGCAACGTCTAGTGCTATCCGTTCCCAAGGGGCTCCAACGTTGTACACTTTTAATACACCTCTACTGCGTGTTTGGGGTCCTTTCACGGCCGCACAACTGGTACATTTGCGACACCAGTCCTCCACATCATCTCGACAGTGGATCCAGTAAAAGCGTTCTCGAATTTTTAGTAAAGTCCTTTTTACCCCCATATGTCCTCCCGAACATCCATCATGGTAGAGCCGTAAAACATCCGGTACCTTAGCTTTAGGGACAACCATTTGTAGAAGACAGCTGTCCCCTCGAGCGTTTTCCCATTTACGGCACAAGACTCCATCCTGGATCACCAAGCTGTTCCATTGCGCCCAATAACTCTTCGTGATGGAACTCATCGCAGCCACATCACTCCACTTGGGTTTAGGAGCACCAGCTTTGATCCACTTGAAGATCGGTTTGATATCCGAGTCATTTTGCTGAGCCTGCTGAAGGGTTTCCTTCCATTCATCGCTGAGATCCGTTCTAAGCATCCTCACGGGCACTACTTCCTTAGTTTCTTGCCTGGCACAGTACTTACAGTCTTCAGGACAAGGCCTTCTCGACAAGGCATCTGCGTTACCGTGAGTTCTTCCACTGCGATGTTCAGTTACGAAGTCAAACTCTTGCAGTAGCTCAATCCATCTCGCCACTTGCCCCTCTGGATTCTTGAACTGTAATAGCCACTTCAATGCAGCATGGTCAGTTCTTAATTGGAATTTACGTCCCAACAAATATTTACTGAAGTGCTGCAATGTCTTTACTACGGCGAGTAGCTCCCGTCTTGTAACGCAGTAATTTCTTTCTGGTTTGGATAAAGACTTGCTGAAGTAAGCTATCACAACCTCTTGGTTTCCTTTCCGTTGAGACAGCACGCCCCCAATCCCAGTATTACTTGCATCTGTGTCAACTATGAAGTCATTTTCAGTGTCGGGATATCCCAAAATAGGCGTATTGCACAGACGTTTCTTTAATTCTTGAAATGCAACGTAGCAGTTCTCGTCCCAACAGAATTGCCGCTTTTCCTCAGTGAGTTTGTGCAGAGGTTTTGCAATGTCGGCAAAATTCTTGACAAACCTTCGATAGTAGGAGCACAAACCCAGAAATGCTCTGACCTGTGTCTTGTCTTTCGGAACTGGCCAATCCTTGACGGCGACCACTTTTTCTGGGTCCGTTTGAACACCATCCCCCGAAACTATGTGTCCTAAGAAGTTCACTTGTCTTCTGAAAAACGAGCACTTCTTCGGACTTAACTTGAGATTTGCTGTTTGAATTTTCGACAGCACTTGGTCGAGGTTTTTAAGGTGATCTTCAAATGTACGGCCCACGATGATTATGTCGTCTAGATAAACGAGACATGCGTCTCCAATCAATCCAGCGAGTACTTGCTCCATCAGCCTTTCAAACGTCGCAGGAGCATTGCATAAACCGAATGGCATAACTTTAAACTGCCACAGCCCTTTTCCTGTTGAAAATGCAGTTTTCTCCTTATCCTTGGGGTCTATTTCTACTTGCCAGTAGCCACTTTTCAGATCAAGTGTGGTAAACCACTTCATACCAGTCAGCGTATCCAGTGTGTCATCGATCCTAGGCAGCGGATAGCTGTCCTTTTTCGTGACATCGTTCAGTCGTCGATAGTCCACACAGAAGCGCATACTGCCATCCTTTTTCTTTACCAGGACCACAGGAGAACACCATGGACTTGATGAAGGCTCTATAACACCGTCCTTCATCATTCCCTCCATCATGGTTTCCACCTCTTTTTCTCGTGCAACTGGCAGTCTTCTTGGTCGTTGACGGATTGGTAACTCGTTACCCGTATTAATCTTATGCTGAACTAGTCCAGTTCTCCCTATGTCAGCATCATTTAAAGAGAATGTGTCGGCGTACTGAAGTAACATCTTCTTAGCCTTGTCCATTTCTCCTTTAGTTAAATCGCAGTTTTCCAAAAGCGTTGACACGTCAAACTTTGAACAACTAATTTTATTTCCGGTAGGCAGATTTTGCAATTGACGCATCCAAGCTACTTCCTCGCAAGTGCCGATTAAGGTGCCCTTCTTAATCACTTGCTCCTTGTCACTTGGATTCAGTATTCGTACTGCTGAGACGTTGGTGGCCTTGACCAGAGTCCGTGCCATCTTCCATGGAAAGTCATTGTTCACCCTTTCTATCAGAACACTTCGATCTTTTTGTCCAGAATTCCGTGGTAAACTAATTGGCACAATCGTTTCTGATCTGCGAGGAAGAACAATCTCCTTCAAGCAGTACACTTTCCCTGATGGTGCACCTTCCATGAAGACTTCCTCTGAACCACATTTCAATACTCCTTGATCAACGTCGATCTCACAACGATATTTCCGCATAAAATCCAAGCCCAAGATGCAATCGTCCACTATGTCGGCCACGATGACATTGTGCTTGTAAAATCTGTCACCCAATTTTAACTCCACCTCCTTCTTGCCTCGGACGGTTATGTGCTGACCGGTCGCTGTTAGCAATCGTATACGGTCGTGGTTATCGAAATAGTCCCCAAGAAACCGACTTGCTAGGTGAGAATTGACGACCGTGTGAGAAGCTCCAGTATCCAACGTCAGTTTGCATGGTGTTCCATTGACTTCGCCTCTGATGGTCAGGCTGTTCCCGTCATGTGCTTGCGAGATCAAGATTCTCGGGGCTCTTTCAATACCAGCCAGCACCCGCCCCCCAGTCCTGGCATTTACTCGTTTCCCTGCTGTGGCTGGGCAGTCACTTCAGCCACCCTTCCTTGCTGATCTTCTCGCGGGGTGCTACGCTTAGGACAGCTTGAGCGAAGGTGACCCCTTTCTCCGCAAGTGTAGCACCTAGGACTGTACCCTTGTGGGCGGTCGCGTACCAGTGATGCTACAACCTCCCTGACGCGGTGTGTTCGGTGGTCCTGCCTCACTGCCTCTACTTCTAAGGCATGGGCCAAGGCGTCTTTCAGCGTCTCATGGTGCCCAAGTCTCACAGCGGCTCTAACTTCCAAGTCACGTATTCCATCAACGAACGCTTGTACCAGATTCCCATCGATAAGTGCAGGGGCAGACTGGTATGCTTTCCGAACCAGCTTTTCAACTTCCAGGGCCCACTGCTGTAGGTTCTCGGCACTACGTTGAACACGATCCTTCAACTTAGCACGAAATACGTGCTCCAGGTGCGCGTCGCCGTATCTGGACTCTAACGCCTCCAGCAGCTGCTCGTAGGTTACATCCTTACCGAGCGCCTCAAGAATGTTTAGGGCCTGGTCTCGGAGGCCCAAGGTGAGCGCGGTCATAGCTTGCGATTTTGTCCATCCATTCGCCTTCACAACGGCCTCAAATTGAATTTTATAAGCCGACCACGAAGATGTTCCGTCGAATGGAGGCACCTTAAAGCCCCGCGCTGAAGGTGCAGCAACTACTGAAGCCACAGTCACGTCTCCAGACTTCAGTTCTCCCAAAGCCTTCTTCACTCCAGCGATCTGAACTTCGGCCTCTGAGATGCGATTCTCGTGCTGGTGAACCTGGTCCTTCATAATCTTGAGCTCTTTGCCGAAAGTTGCATGAAGATCCTTTATGAGGATCATCTGTTCTTCTTGACGGCGAGCCTGCTCCACTTTATCTCGTTGCAACTGCTCTTGTAACTGGCGAGCCTGGTCTTCTTGACGGCGAGCCTGCTCCTCTTGACGGCGAGCCTGCTCCTCCTTATCTCGTTGCAACTGCTCCTGTAACTGGCGAGCCTGCTCCTCTTGACGGCGAGCCTGCTCCTCCTTATCTCGTTGCAACTGCTCCTGTATCTGGCGAGCCTGCTCCTCTTGACGGCGAGCCTGCTCCTCCTTATCTCGTTGCAACTGCTCCTGTAACTGGCGAGCCTGCTCCTCTTGACGGCGAGCCTGCTCCTCTTGACGGCGAGCCTGCTCCTCTTTATCTCGTTGCAACTGCTCCTGTAACTGGCGAGCCTGGTCTTCTTGACGGCGAGCCTGCTCCTCTTTATCTCGTTGCAACTGCTCTTGTAACTGGCGAGCCTGCTCCTCTTGACGGCGAGCCTGCTCCTGCAGCAGCGCCATTAAAGCTGACAAGTCTGGCGCTACTGATGCTGGAGAAACTCCGGATGGACCAGCGACTGGCACTGACGTAGGCTGGACACCACCCGGTGTCTGTGTCGGAGAATCTCCAAACCGCCTTTGGTCCATGTCCTGCTGTCGCTGACTCCTGGTACGGATACCGTCCGTGTTGTCCTTTGGTAGAACTGGCATAATTTATCCCTCACTTCTGACACCAAATTGTTACGAGCTGGGTATGGGATAAATTAATTACTACCGATGAAACAACTGAATAACTTTAATAATTACAAAACACTTCAAACTCAATCACAAGTACACCACTGATCACTATTCACTTAGATATCGCACTTACTAGATCACCTCGATTCGCTCCGTACTGTAGCCAAAATAATACTGCCGCTCCCGCGAACAGGTCCGCTATTTATACTGGTGACCAATCCTTCCAGAAACATCCAAGAGTTACTCGAATTTCTAGACAATTACAGTCGGTCATTGGCCTTTGTACAAAATAAAGAAGTAGGAACTTTATGCCCTCGGCGTACGGTCGAAATTACAATGACCATTCCTATACCTACATCTTCGAGACTCGTCGTAGGTACCTACCTACTAGTATCTACCTACCTACTTTTGATTGTAGGTACGAGTACGACGTAACAATATTTTATCCCCGTAATCCCACGGGAACGGGAACTACGCGGGTGAAACCGCGTGACGTCCGTTAGTATTAAATAATTTGTTTCCTAGGAGCGGCAACTGCGGCTACGACCGTCTGAACCAACGCTACAAGCCCTGCGCAGCTCAGAACGCGATGTGCGGCACTCTGCAGTGCAGACATCTCAACGAGAGGCTCGAGTTCGGCATGGAGTCTGTGGCCACACTCTCCGCAGTCTTCATCAACAACAACGGTATGATAAACCAAGTCCTCATACGAAAAGAGACCTTTTATCCATAGAGCTTGAGCTTCATATCGCTTTGCCTTTTCCCAACTATATTGGGGTCGGCTTTTCAGTTTTAAGGCCCTGTCTAACCCTAAAATTAGCAACTCTATTTGTGGTGGTTCAAACTTCGTTTGAAATACTGTTAGAATAAAGTTCTAATCAGCTTTCACTACAAAGTGGTTGTTATGTCAGTCACTGCGGGCCGAATAGTGCGAAATTAGTGTTTTTTGCGATTTACAAAAAATCTATTGATTGGACTAAAAAAATAAATAACATAAGACCTGCTTTATAGTTAGTTCAGTTAGTATAAAAATGATCATGATCTAATTTGAAGTATTTTATGATTGCCGGTGGTTTATTGTTAAGTTAGGTAACTTTGGGATTCGAGAAAGGCGAACGGCAGGTTTCGTACCGTAAACTTTGTTTGTTGTTTTGTTATAGAATTTGTACCACTTAAAAGGCAAATAAGCCTTTTATTTTCATGTAAGTGTACTATTTTTAGAACTTCGGATTGATTAATAATATCAATAAAAATATTTTAATAATTACGTAATAAAATCGTAAACTAAACGCAGCTGTGTTTTTCGATGTTGCCATAAGTAAAATAACACAAAAATCTAAATGTTAAATAATTATTTAAACATAGAAATAACATTAAATACACTAATTATACATAAGAAAGCATAATTGTTGCATACAATCTTAATAGGTAACGATTTAATGATAGGAATGATTTTCGTCACCAATTTTTTTTTTTGTTATGGCAATTATTTATTGACACGTAAAGAAAATCTGTCTTACACTTCACTTCAGATCTTTGCTGCTGTTTTGGATTGTAGTTTGTGATTGCATCTGACCAATTTAGCGAATTGTCTGGCCCTATTTACGTTGAGTCCAGCTCCTGCTACAAAAATAGCGAAAACTATACTAGAACATTTACTTTATCACCAAAACAATGTTTAGGCAGCTCTACGTATCAAAGTACATTAATACACTGGTGCATAATTACCTTAAAAAATAAGACTGGTTATAACTTTTACGTCCCAAGTTCTAAAAATCTAAGAATTTAAAAAGGGCTTTTCTATCATATTAACTACCAATTAAAACAAAAAATATCTCAAAACACGACATTTTATTAGCGGTACGATATTCCCATACAAGCCTGCCATTCGCCTTTTATGGAATCGTGTTTTCGCCACACATCATCATCTTCCTACCCTTATCCCATGTTACTTGTGGTCGGCGCAACATGTTTTTTTCTTCAATTCTCCCCTGTCAACCGTCATACAGTCATTTACACCTTTTTCATTCATATCACTCCTCACACAATCCATCCATCGTTTCTTTGGTCTTCCTCTCCATCCATCAACATTTATATTCATCACTCTTTTAGTCACATGCGATTCTTCCCTCCTCATCACATGCCCATACCAAGACAGTCGATTCCCTTTCAACTTTTCTGTAACTAGCGCAACTTTCAAACTTCCTCTAATATACTCATTCCTTATTTTATCCATTCTTGTCACATCACACATTCACCTCAACATTCTCATCTCCGCTACATGCAATCTTTTTTCATCCATCTTCTTCACAGCCCAGCATTCCGATCCATACAGTACGACAGGTCTAATCACGGACCTAATATTAACGGTATTACGGTCCTATGTGTTTTCGCCACACATAGGACCTAATATTAATCCTCGACTTGACCATATATTTATTTCAAAATTAATGCTGCAGTATTTTAGGCGTAACGTAGGATCATGCTAAGCCATTTGAGGTAGTAATAGTAGGTAGTAATAGGTAATAGATTCAGTTAAATACCAATTTTTTTATTGAAATCTTTTGTGCAGGTACAATCATACCATGTCGGACGGCCATCATAGATTTGGGGCTGACTGATGTGGACCCCGGTTTGGTGCCGGATGGAGCTAAGTGTGGCGAAGGAATGGTATGTATTTTATCATTAAACTAGTAGCGGCTTCGCCCGCGTAAAGTGTGATAATTGTCCCATGGGGTCTTACTATCGGGATAAAAATTATCCTACGTGTTAAACCAGGTTATAAACTATATGTGTGCAAAATTGCATCCAAATCTGTTTAGTAGTTTTTGCGTGAAAGAGTAACAATCCTCACAAATCCTCATAAACATTTATGATATCAGTAGGATAATGAATTCAAGTAAACAACACCGCAAAATGGTTCAAGTAAAAGTTGTTTTTTGCTCCACAGATGTGTTTGAGACAAGAATGCGTGCCGGTATCAGCTGTGAGAGAAACTATAGCCAGATTGGAGACGTCTGTCTGTCCGTCTAACTGCTCCGGACATGGCGTCTGTAATTCTGCAGGTAAGAAATTCTTCTAATGCACTCTTAAGTTAGCGCAGTTTTTTTCTCAAATAACATACACCTGAGCAAGTACATTGCAAAGACAGGTCAGAAAAAGTATTCCGTATAAACTTAATTATGTTGTGAATGAAAATGAGATTTTCAATAAATGTCTCTCTACCTAACCCGTAAATTAGCTACTGCTCAAAGTATGCTTCGTGTTTTTTTTTTGTTTTCCTGGGCTTAGCGCCTAACTTAGTGTCAGAGTTTTTATTAGCGCCAAACCTAGTGTCAGAGTTTTTATTAGCGCCTAACCTAGTGTCAGAGTTTTTATTTGCGCCTAACCTAATGTCAGAGTGTTTATTAGCGCCTAACCTAGTGTCAGAGTTTTTATTAGCGCCTAACCTAGTGTCAGAGTTTTTATTAGCGCCTAACCTAGTGTCAGAGTTTTTATTAGCGCCTAACCTAGTGTCAGAGTTTTTATTAGCGCCTAAGCTAGTGTCAGAGTTTTTATTAGCGCCTAACCTAGTGTCAGAGTTTTTATTAGCGCCTAACCTAGAGTCAGACTTTTTATTAGCGCCTAACCTAGTGTCAGAGTTTTTATTAGCGCCTAACCTAGTGTCCAGAGTTTTTATTAGCGCCTAACCTAGTGTCAGAGTTTTTATTAGCGCCTAACCTAGTGTCAGAGTTTTTATTAGCGCCCAACCTAGTGTCAGAGTTTTTATTAGCGCCTAACCTAGTGTCAGAATTTTCAATAGCGCCTAACGTAGTGTCAGAGTTTTTATTAGCGCCTAACCTAGTGTCAGAGTTTTTATTAGCGCCTAACCTAGTGTCCAGAGTTTTTATTAGCGCCTAACCTAGTGTCAGAGTTTTTATTAGCGCCTAACCTAGTGTCAGAGTTTTTATACCGCCCATGACTTGGCTTTACATGCCGTCAAGAAATATCTCTCAAGCATGTTTGGTTTTCTCACGATGTTTTCCTTCACCGAAGCTAGTGATAATTAAACAAACGTTTAACGCTTCATGAACAAAACAAAGAATAAATAGACAAATGAAAGATTAATGAGATGTGATCTCTGGCGGGAGGTGCTTAAGCCCCCTGACGGCTTCATCGAGACGTCTGAAAGCCTTCCACCTGGGCATGCGTTGCCGTGGCCGACTTGGAAATCCTTGACTTGACTTGGAAGTCCTTGACAAAGACAATCTCCTTAAATGGGGGTTTATGGACGGCTATTTTAAATGTGTATGTGTCTGTCTCCACAGACAATGGCCCATCTTCCATCTTGCGCTGTATACCCTGACAGCTGCACACTTGACGATCCTATGATTGCATCAGCGAGCGGAGTTCGCATTGTTTAATTTTGGGCCAAACATATTTAATAAAAATTAAAAATTGGCATCGACACGCTAAGAAGAAGAATTATATTTATCTATATTTTATAAACCAATATAAAGATAATTTTAGACTCGTTCATAGAATCTGACATAATGCTAGCAAACCTTTAATGCCCAGAGCCCGATAAACTGTATAAAAATGTATGCCTTCCCCTTACCCTTGCTACATGATACTGTGTCCCCCAGGCCACTGTCACTGCGAGGCAGGCTTCGCGCCGCCGCTGTGCGCGCTGCCCGGCCCGGGAGGCTCTGACGACTCCGGCCCGGCCACTGATCCTAACAGTGAGTGCTTTATTACTGTTTTTCAATACACTTCCTCGAAAATTGGTTCTTATCGCACTACGATTAGGTTGAACATGCAATGTATTTGAAAAAAAAAAATGAAATGAATAGTTTCCTACTAATTCATGACAAAAATATTTTTCGTTCTTTTATTTTATTTCTTCAAAAGTGTATTGAAAAACATCGTTTGATACACGTGGACATTTGTTATTGCAGTTCTCGGCTCAAAAACACCCTCGCCTACGGCTCGGGAGTTATTTCCGCCTCGGATGCAATAACAAACTTTCTCCGCTTGTATCAAAATGTACTATCATACTAGCCTTTGTGTGCGGACTGCCTTGTTGGTCTCAGTAGCAGCCACGGAGTATGGATTTGTGCCCGGTTGAGTAATAGGCTTGCCCCATATTACATGGGACTTAAACATAACCGGCGCGATATATGGGTGATTAGATACACCCCTGGTACTATTAGATACACCTCTGCCTAACCATTGAGGTATTATTATTGAAACAGCAGTTTCAACACCGATTAAATACTATTCTAAAAACACAACTTTATTCAAGAAACACAATAAAAGCAGTCAACACTTATGCAATACCTGTACTTACCTATTCTTTCGGAATTATCAACTGGACCAAAACGGACCTAAAAAACCTACAACGCAAACTAATACCACCATGACCAAATTCCGAAAGCATCACCCAAGATCGTGCGTGCAAAGGCTAACACTGCCAAGAAAAGAAGGAGGCAGGGGGCTCATTGACATTCAAAACTTACACAATAACCAAATAACAACCCTTAGACAATATTTCTTTACCAAGGCAGAATCTTCTGCACTTCATAAGCAGATAGCAGACAACGATCACCACTTTACTCCTCTAAATTTAAAAGACAAATCCGAACAGAAAAACGAAAAATTAACCGACAACAAAACCAAACTACTTGAATGGAGCCAGAAGTCTTTACACGGAAGGCATTACCAAGATTTAAGCCAAATTAATGTCGACAAGGAAGCGTCGAACGCATGGCTTAAACGAGGCGAGCTCTTCCCAGAGACTGAAGGCTTCATGCTTGCAATACAGGATCAAGTAATTGAGACTAAAAATTATAGGAAGCACATTATTAAAAACCTAAGCAATGATATGTGCCGAAAATGCAATAGTTCACCAGAAACCATCCAGCATATCACAGGCGCGTGTAAATCAATAGCCCAGACAGACTACAAACATAGACATGACCAAGTAGCTAACGTGATACACCAGAAACTAGCACACCAATACAAACTAGTAGACTCCATCGTGCCCTACTACAAATACATCCCCGAACCTGTGCTGGAAAACCCTTCGACAAAATTATATTTTGACCGAGGGATTTTTACAGACCGAACCATACACTTTAATAGACCAGACATCACTTTAATAAATAAAACAAACAAAACTGGATATCTCATTGACATAGCTGTACCAAATACACACAACTTACAAACCACGATTGCAGAAAAATTATCGAAATATATCGAATTAAAAGACGAAATAACCCGCCTCTGGCATCTGCAAAAAGTAACAATAGTCCCGATAGTGCTGTCCACAACAGGAGTAATACCAAAACAACTCCACCAGTCCCTTACTTCTCTAAACCTGCCCTCTAACACATACCACCTGCTGCAGAAAGCAGTGATACTAAACACGTGTAGACTGGTGAGAAAGTTCCTACAGTGTGAATCAGACAACCCGCACCAACATAGCCACTTAAACATACCCTCATCTCTCTCCCAAGCTACAACACAAAACCGTAATGTACCTACTAATACCTCTATAACTGTTAACCCAGCTGATAATCACTTGGCTTAGGCCCGTGTTATCAGTAATTTCCGGCTACCCGGTTAGCCGAGCAAAATAAACGAAGGAAATAATAATAATAATAATAAATAAATCATTTTATTAGGACCAAACATTTTCTACATTTTATGAACCCACCAAACTGCGTAACAGTTTGTCGGCGGGATTTGCGCTCGTCTTTATACATTTTTGCTTCAAATTGTAATTGCACATAATAATTAGTAGTAGGTAGTAAATTATGCTAGTAATAAAAGTAGCAGATGTTGTGGCGGCGCGGCGCGCGCGGCGGCGGGCCGGGCCGTCACACTTATTCAGAATTACAAAAACAAAAAACAGTTACAATAGAAACAAATACAAACTCCTGACTTATGAGTCACTGCCTCAGTGATAACTATGAGTACATAAAACCAATCATTATAGCGTTCAACTGTACACACAACAGTTACATTATAACAAAAATAACAAAATTAGTGGGTATTTTCGCATCTTGCGACCACTTCTTTGAGGATATCAGTCTTTAGCTTATATTTTAGTGTTCGTTTACTAATTTTATCGTTATCTTTTCTCAGCCAATCGAAACTATTAAAAAGTGTAGGGGTCAAGTACTTGTTAGTTCTTTTGCCATAGTAATTTTTTTTTTAGTAAGTCATGGTTTTTAGTAAGTAATAGTAAGTCGTGACAATGGCAATCAATCAAGTTCACTCTCACATTTAAATATGAGTTTGTATGATAGCGCCATCTATCCAGCTTTATGGGAACTACGCAACCAACCAGCAAACTACCGCCCTTTGTCATGCTTTTGAACTTTTGATTACCTAACGTAACGTAACACGTAAAAAATACGATAACGGCTAATCGTACTTTCCGAGGCACGGAAGCAACTTACTATGTAATGGATGGTCACCCATCCACAAGCTAACCTTGGCAAGCGTTACTTAACCTTGAAAATCTAATATTCTTAAGCCACGAGTTCTTTGGTTTAGAAATGTTATACGTATATTTCTTGTTTTACGAGCCAAACTCTAACTTGTACTCTCTCTTACAGTTCAACGCAACTTCATGGTGGCGATGTACGTGATATTCCTGGGCATCATACCCTCGATCCTGCTGGTCCTGTTCCTCATCTACTACTCGCGCCACAACGTGCTTCTCTGGTGGAAGAAACCAAGGAAATCGTACGTAGACAACCTATGTAACGGATGCACTAAACCTAACACTAAGAAACTGATCGCTAGGTTCCAAGATGGCACTTCTTCCCTTAGAAAGAAATTGAGCATTAAAAGAGTTGACAGTTCACATTCTATTGCTAAAATCTGTACAGACCCTCCACAGCCAGAACGTCCAATTTACTCTAACTTACAAGAACTGAACGCTAATGAAAAACCTAGTCAAGGTTTTTGTTTGCCAGACAAAAATCTACCTAAAGTAACTTTTAACAAAACTGTGGTAGAGGAAGTTAAAGCTGCTCAAAAGCCTAGTGCTCCGATTTGTATCCCAGAAAAAACTCTAGCGAAAGTGCCTCTAAAAAAACCCGTGAAAAAAATTAACAAAGATGACATACAAATCGCGAATCCTGCTGATATTAAAGTCAATAGGCCGCCTGTCAAACCGAAGCCGAATTTGAGTAATTTGCCACAGGGAAATAAACCCAATGTCGTCATAATAAAGCAGGGTTTAGCGTCTACTACTAATAAAATGGTAGCGAACAATCAGCATAGAATGCATAATGTTGGTAATGATAGTAGTTTATACGCAAACATGAATAAACTTGACAGTAATGCCAATGCTAAGGTGCACAGGTTTAAGAAGTAACGAAGGAACTTGATATTACCGTGCATTTGCATGAAAAATAATGCACGTTTTTGTTGGCTGATGTTTTCAATGTATTTATACACAGCAGGGTTATCGTCACGCAAATTTTTACCAAAGATTCTGTACACGATTGTGGTGTCAAAATGTCAAAATTTTACGTTGATTTATAATAATCTGCAGTTCCAAAAATTGCCTTTGCACTATTGACTGAAAAAAATACTGGGCAATCTGAACAAGTTCAGTCACGAGGACTAATATGTATAACTGTCTGTGTATGTACTTAGCGAAATTCAAAAGCAATATTCTCGTGAAATAACGGTTTCTGCAATGAGATAAGACCTATTTTGTAATAATAAAATATAATGTTCGTGAGAACGAACTTTAAAGTTACTGCATGTTTATATATTAGTGCGCGTGCGTGACTGTACTAAATCCTTGGTAAAACTTTGTGTCACAATGTTCCTAACATCGTGTACATACGTCATAAGAGATAATTATAAATATATGCACCTTGACTATTTTCATGTTAAAACATTTTTTGACTGAAGCTAGAATCTCTATATTCGATTTGAATGATTTATTAATTTAAGTATAATTTGTTTAAAGCGTAGAACTTAGAAATCCCATTTTTTGATACAATAAAAAACATGTCTTCATTTTAATTTGCATAAAACAGTCCTAATGGATGGGATTTATTTATTTAATTGTATTCTTAAACTGTGATACTTTTGGCCTGTGTATTTTAATTTAATCAATATTAACAAAATGGGAATTTAAAAATACTAATTTAGATAGTTAATTTTACTTACTGAAAGTTTTGCTCAAAGTGTGCCATGGTTCTTTCGTTTCATTTCACAAATGTTCACTAAGAGCTATAATGCCTTCCAAACGCTACAAGAACTATGCTACACTCATAGACATAGACAATAGACACAGCGTTCCTTGCCCAACTGTAAAGTAAACACGGGCAGGAAAGTGTGAGAGAGACAAAGCGATCGTGTGGCCAATTGTTGTCTTTTTCTAGAATTTTGATTGGAACACCCTTGAAGGAGCGAATGAATAGTGATGAACACTGACTAAAACAAATAATGATTCAGATTAGTCCGTGAGTCAGATTATCGAAAAATATTGGATAAGTACGTGTTTTTTAGGGTTCCGTAGTCAACTAGGAACCCTTATAGTTTCGCCATGTCTGTCCGTCCGTCCGTCCGTCTGTCCGTCCTCGCTTAATCTCTGTGACCGTTAGCACTAGAAAGCTGAAATTTGGTACCCATATGTATATCAATCACGCCGACAAAGTGGTAAAATAAAACTTGGAAAAAAATGTTTTATTAGGGTAGCCCCCCTATATGTAAAGTGGGAAGTGATTTTTTTTTAATTCAACCCTAACGTGTGATATATTGTTGGAAAGGTATTTAAAAATGAATAGGGGTTTCCTAAAATCATTTTTTGATAATGTCAATAATTTCGGAAATAATCGCTCCAAAAGTAAAAAACAATGTGTCCCCCCCCTCTAACTTTTGAACCATAAGTTTAGATAATATGAAAAAAATCTGAAAAGTAGAACTTTATAAGGACTTTCTAGGAAAATCATTTTGAACTTGATGGAAACAACAGTTTTTGTACAAAAAAGACAAAAAGTTGTACAAAATAATTTCTGGACTAAGTTTGTAGTATATTCGTATATGCAAGCATTTTTACATAATGGATAACCTTTAAACTCATAAGTGGGAACACTTATTGTGACGGATGGGAAACTACGGAACCCTACACTGAGCGTGGCCCGACACGCTCTTGGCCGGTTTTTTTGTTTTATCAAATTAATAAAAATTGACGAAGATAAAATGTGTCGAAGTTCATGAGTGGGGGGCTTGTGACCACATTTGAGTAAATTTTTTACTCAAAAGTGACGTCACAATAGTTTTCGACGCACTGTATCGTCTTCATTTTTTGTTTGCGTGAAAAAAAGAAAAAATGTGTCAATCTTTTTGACGGACTTGTTAGATTTTTTTTGTCATCTACTCTATGTACACTACGTGTACAATGAGACAGGTGTTGTAGAAAAGAGACGGGTAATGAACACACGGTCTCTTTCTCTCTTTCTACAGAGTGGCCATTTTCATAGGGTTTTCATACGCATACGTCACAGTCCATTATCTATGTCTATGATAACACCATACTCGAAGTTTTGCTCAAATTCATAAATGTCAACTGTCAGCCTAATGTCACAATGTCATCCATATCACCCTGTAATGTCTGTTTTTCTTCTTCTTGTAGTAATTGTTTGACTTTACTTTGTTGAATTTCATTTCATTATTTTTAGTGGTCCCCGGTTTCTAAATGTTCACGTTACTTGAAAAGTAAATGTCACTTAGTGACAGACAGTCACAATATCACATAGTTCACTTACAGCCGTTTTCTATAACTTACTTACGTATAACTAATAGTTAGTATGCCTATGCCTCGTAGCTACCGGTGTTTCTATGAACAAAGTTAGCTTGGAATATCTTATCCGCGTCACCTACCTGTCACTCGGTGGACTGTGATTCATAGAAAAAACAAAGAAAGCTTTTCTGTGGCGTTTTATTTCTAACGGTCCGTAAGCTAAATGTCAAACAGTTAGAGATACTAAACTTCCGTTACCCGTTAGTAAGATATTGAAAATGGCGGATAGTCGATTACCTGATAAAACATTATCTTTAACCGACTTCAAAAAGGAGTATGTGTTTGACGAGTTCTTTTTAAAGCTTAATGAAACCGTGGGCTACCCTTTAAAAGACATTTCAACTTAACTATTAACATTAACTGAAATAATTTATTAAAACCAAGCTCTCTAAAAATGTCCTCTAAAGGCTCAAACTCATACGTTACTTTTTATTATAATTTAACTAGTACTTAGTTTAACTGTAGTTAGATTTAACGCATTGTTTAATAAAATACTCTTTTTTCATTCTATTAGTTGCTTGTTTGATTATTTTTTTCTTTGCACGAAGTATTGCCAGCTTTAAAACAAAATGTTCATTCAATAGGGATGATGACCGACTAAAAATATGATTCAGTTTAGTCCGTCAGTTAGATTATCGAAAAATATTGGATACTTTTTTGTTTAATTAAATTAATAAAAATTGGCGAAGATTTAAACGTGTCAAAGATCATGAGTGGGGGCTTGTGACGTCACATTTAAGTAAAAAATGTGCTCAAATGTCACACGTGTTTTTGACGCACTCTATCGTTTTCATTTTTTGTTCACGTGAAAAAAGAAAAAATATGTCATATCATCTTCAACTATATTGGGGTTGGCTTTCAGTAACCGGATGCAGCTGAATACCAGTATTTGATTGGAATCTTTATACTTTATACTTAGTCTATTACCGGGGCATTTATTAGTTAAAGTTTAACATAATTCATATAGTCAGCGTATACCATTCCCACTGATGGTACAACAGGCCTCCTCTCGGAGCGATGGAGCGCCATAAGATACACCACGGAAATTCAGTTTTGTTTGATCATATAGTTTTATTATAACTTAGTAAGAAAAAAAACATTTATTTAAAACTAAATTATTGTCCATAACTATTAGTAACAAAGGTTTTAACTTTAGAATTGCATTATTCAAATAATATGTAAAGAATACTCATCTCATTACTAAGAATATTCATCTAATTTATAACTAAAACAATCCCATAATTTTTAAAGCTGGCAATACACACATAAAACCTCTTTACAAGGTGTTGTCTCTGCATTGTTCTGGTGAGTGATTTGCTCTGGTTTTGCTTTTCTTTAACATTGCATGGCGGTTTAGTATTAAGAGCATGTTTTGGGCATTAACTGCATGTGTTTGGCAAGCATGATAATGCTTTTATTTGGTAAGAGTTTAGGCCCGGTTGCACTTTAAAAGACTGATTGCGTATACTGCTAAACTTCTGCCAGTCATTTGAAGATTACAAAGACAGAATTTTGTTTTAAGAGGTTAAAGCTCATAGCCCACATAAACGACTCCTCTCCCACCCGGCAAAAAGAATACAATTCAAATATGGCCTTTATGTATTGCTCTTTAGATATACTTCACATTGGAAATTAGCAGACAGCTCGCTGTCAGCGAGGTTACCGCCTTCAGACTGCTCGGTTGCCAACGTAAAGTATATCTAAAGAGCAATACATATAGCCCATATTTGAATTATATGCTTTTTGCCGGGTGGGAGCGGATTCGTTTATGTGGGCTAAGACCTTTACCGTTAAACGTATGTAAGACTTGGTAGTACAAGCGAACTTTAGTGTCGAAAGTATCTTTTCTGTAAGTTTTAGGTAATTTCTATAAGGGGCTAAATGTATGCGGTTTCTGTTATGATGACCACTTCTAATATTTTTCTGAAACAAACTTTATAAGATTTCATTTACAACTGCGTGTTTAGTTAGCGCTAATTTGGTTAGTTTCGGTATCGAGTTCATATCACTACAAAACTCTAAACAGGCAGAATTTAACAATGAACTTTTCAAACTGTTTGATTTCCAAATGAGATATTATTGCATGTACCAAAGAAATAGAACTTGCATGACTGCAATCTTTATTTATTTAAAAATATCTAAATATGTACAACATTAACAATTAATTCCACAGTTATAATATTAATCGAAACACATCTGTTTACAGGGCTCCATCACCAAAGAAAGCAAGTCTACAACATCGAATCTCGCGCAGCGCAAGTAAATTTGCGGCGAACTTCCAAAATGGTACTCAAAATAATGCTCAACCCGTCAACGTCCATACACTATCTAATCCTGATGATATGAGCTCCAGTTTACTCCGAAGCGACTCGGACAGAAGTCCCCCGGGCAATATTAACCCTTCCGTCAACTTCTTTGGCAATTTCAAAGGGTTCTCCCTAACTCCAATAGAAAAAGCCGCAAATGAAAAAGCTGAAACTGAAGTACCTATAAAAAATAAACCAGTGAAAAGTATAGCGGAAAGTTTAAATAAAAGCGCGAAAATCACGCCCGTACATCGAAGCGGAAGCAACAGCCAGAATGTTGTACCTCAAAATGCCTTGAAGCCGGTATTAAGAAGTGCTCCACCACTTCCGGTCGTCCCAACTACGGCGAAGACTAGCCCTAAAACGAGTCCCTCAGTCAAAAGAACTAATAGTACTGTCCAGAACAAAATAAAAGCTTTAATGAGTACTGAGAAAACAGAGGAAGTAACCCCTTCAGTAGGGGCCAATCCTCCCCCAAGGCCAGTGATATCCAGTCCTATTCTAGAAGCTTCGACGTGTACAGCGAAAGAACTGATATCTCCCTTACAAGGGTCGAAGACTTTAGGGCCTATAAGAGCAGCCCCAACTGTCCCTACGTCCTCGGATTTCCCCAAAAGACCGTTAAGCATGCATTCCGCTGGGGTGCCCCAAAAACCTTTACCAGAGGAACCTAAGAAAGTCAAAGAAGGGATGTCATTAAACCGTATAGCTTCTTTCTTGAAACATGATAAGCCTAAGGAGAAGGAACGAAAGCCAGTTGAAAGAAGTCACTCTTTACCTAAGAACCCAAATCACCAAATCAAAGTCGCCAAAAATGACAAAGTTGCTCTAAGAAACTTGCAGATATCCAACCCTATACTGCAGAAAGAGATTGAGCTACCTGTCAAATCTGTGTCGGTAGTATCTGATTCCGAAGATGGGGATGACCCTAAAGCCTTTGTCAATCGAGCGCAGAGTATGAGAGCTCCTGCGAGCCAGAAACCGGCGTTGCAAAGCTTTGGGTCTATGAGACAAGCGCCAGCTGCGCCAAGGCCTTTATCCGTGGTAGGAAGACCGACAGCCCCACCACCGCCTTTACCAAGTCATTCGGACCCAATCCCACCACCAAACCCAAAACCACAGCCTGAATCTAAATCAGTAGATTATGTGGACTGTATAGAAGAAAAGCAGGCTCCCTTAGCTCATATCGCTGAAGAGTCCACAGACAATATCTATGCGGTTATTGAAGAGAGCCCCGAAAAGCACTCGAAGCCTCTACCAGGGGTGCCGCCACCAATCAAAACGATTCCTCAACCGCCTCCAGAAGGATACAACACTCCGAAAGTCGTTCCTTCAAACTCAGGCAGTACTGAAAGCATGGGTTTACTAGGAGAGATCGTCGACGAAATACAGAATCGTAACTTCGAATCCATATACTCGGCCTCAACTCTTTCTAGAAAGAAAGAGAAGGAAAGAAAGGCCAAAGCTGCGGCGGAAAAGAGAGGGAATAATCGAGATAGTACGTACATGAATTCAGAACATTATAAGACGCCTGAAAGTGTTTATAGCAATTCTGGAGCAAAGTCCAACGTTTCTACAACTAGTAGTGGGTACTTACACCCTTCAGCTGTTAATGTACCCACGTATTTAAAAAAGGATGAGCCAAAGGAAGAAGATAAGGCCCCACCTTTACCGGGGCCTAATTCTAAGATCCCAACATTCGCAAGACAAGTAACCCCTCCCAATCTCAAAAACACTTCAACATTCAGAAATGTGCCTCCATCACCAAAAGTACTGAAAACCGTGAACTTAACCCCTAAAATAATGAACAGTCCAGACGTTGTGTCTAGCTGTACGGTACCAGACGCGAAGAATGTGAAACCACCCGATGTCATTAACAATAATAAGCTACCAAATGACACTACGAAAGTGACGACTAAGCCCGCGGTGACGGCGAAGCCGAATGACAACCGACCGCCGTTAAGACCCGCGCCCACAGAACCGAAGAAAACGAACAAAGTTACGCCCCCAATTAAACCAGTCAATTCTAACTCGAACTTAAACAAAGTGACAGACAAAAATCCGCCCGCGAACCGTGCCATGTCAAAAGTAGACTCAGTAAAAGCAATAGCGGACAATTTAAATAAGAACAAGCCTAAAGTAGTACCAAAACCTACCACAGTCGCCAAGACAGAAAATAAGCCTAGTAACACAAAACTGACGGCCAAACCATCGAATGTTGCCAGTTTACAGCAGAAATTCGAAAATAGAAAGTCGTTAGGCAAAGAGATTGCCGTAACAAAAAAATGAAAGTAATTTTAACAAATGGCGTCGTGTAATTTAATTGAGTTATCTAGTCTGTAAATATATTTAAAATGGCCATTTGCACAGAAGACTTGTCGTAACAAAGTATGTTAGGATCTGATTTTTACGAAGCATTTTTTTAAATGGACGAAATCGTATGTGGTATGATGGATATATTGAATTTGGTTTGGTTGATCAATGGCTGGTTAGTGTTGTAAGTTGATTGTCCAAAAGAGTGTTTAATCGATGTTAGATATGGCTGAAAACTAGAATACGCATTTGGAATCTAGGCTTTTGAGCCATATTCAACTGCAGCTAGAAATCCGTTAGTAGTATGTTGGTACTCAACGCGTGAAAAGAATGTTCAAAATATAAAATAAGATTAAAAGAACGAGAACGATAGCAAAGAAATTATTTTTATTACTTATTCAGCTTATTATGAATATAGAAATAAAACGAAAGTGTTCATATTTTGTAATGAAACGCAATTTTGACGGTAAGAAATATCTGTACATATATGTAGAGTATATTTCTAAATATTTGTATCTATTTTACTTAAAAAAAAGGTAAGAAAAAAAGCTATGAAGGTTGTAGCACACTATGAGATTGGCAACGTATTGTTATATCGTTTGACTTGATCGGTCGAAAGCGCGACTGCGCATTCCCAGCCCGCTTAGCATAAACACCGAAGAAACGAAAGAGAATCGACAAATCTTTTGTTCATCTGTCATTTTGCTGTCATTGAATCGACAAAATGACAGATGAACAATAGATTTGTCGATTCTCTTTCGAGTCTTCGGTGGTCATGCTAAGTGTGAAGGTCTGTACAGCAAAGTATTATAGGGTTTTCCAGAAGGAATTTCTCAGTAGCAGCCATGGGAGTCTGATTTGTGCCTGGTTGATGGGAAAAGGCTTGTCCCCTATTATAAGGGACTTAAACATAACTGGCCACCACCAAAACCACCAACTACTAATGTTAAAACGATCTTATGTGACAGGCAATGCTATAATGAAACGGAGCCAAGTTCAAATGTGTGCACACACCTTTTATAAACAATTGATTAAAATATAACTAAGAGATCTCTGTAAATATGATTAGGTTAGTTTTATTCCCTAAAGTTAGTGATGATAAATGAGAAGTGTCTTATGGTACATAATGCTTAATTCGTATTTTTATAAAGACTATAATTGTTTGAGATTTATAGAGAAATAGTGCCTTTGCTATGTTTTTATGACGCCGTTTAAAATGTGAAACTTTTACACATTTTAAAATCAAGAAAATAAAAATTGTACAAACGTAGCTCATCAAGTTACTCGACACAGTCAATTTTTTTCCAAACGGCCTTCAATCTAATGCTTTAGCGTTAAAGTTGAAAATCCATTGACAGATTGCAGATATGAGCTTGATGTGCTGGCGTCTGTACAAGGGAATACTCGTTTTCACAAGCACAATGTGATACCTAATGGTAATGCTTAAAAATATTATTGCATTGTATAACAGAGCGCTCATTTTAACTATTGCCTTATTTCTTATCCAATGTTTAAATCGTATTATGAAGCAGTAGTCTAGTGGCGTGAACCAAGTTCGAACAAGCTATAGGTACTATCAAAGACACTCCCGCCTGATCACCACTAAGCAAATTTTTACTTACACTTGCAACATAGAAATTAGAAACGCTCTCTAGCCCCGCCCCGTTGAGTTTCTATAGAAATAATGAATGAAAAGATACCGATCGGCCGAGCGCACTGACGACGCCGACGCACGCCAAACGAGAGTTATTGTAATTCTGCGCGCCAAAGTTGACGCTTTCATAATAGGCCTAAACTTTAACGGGGCGTGGCTCGGCGCCTCAGCATGATTTAAGCGAAAAAAAAAATTACTTGATCAGGCGGAGAAGACCACGACTGTACATATCCAGTATAACTTGACCTCGAGCTTCCCGTAATCTTTAGCTTATACTGGTTTTGCATAGCTTGATTGGCCGTCGTACGTACCTTTCTAATAATGCTTTTATACCTATGAAACTTTCTGTACACATACAGTTCTTCCCACCTATCTTCCATTTTCCTTTTTAAATGGCGACAAGCAAAGGCACACCTAGTTAGTTTTGAGTGTTGATGCTTTACGATATAAATAATTTATATAAAACCCGTTCTTAATTCACTATATAAATGGTGCTACAGCGTATCAACTTGCTTACCGAAAATAGATGATAAACGTATTTTTTTAAAAGGAGAATCAGATTGTTTTGATGTATTTGTGTCAGAGTCATGGGCAGGATTTAAAAAGGCGGTTGTTATTGTAATGTGTTGTTTGTGTTACCGTTGAAGACTAGCAGCGTTACAAATAAACGTGGTATAAAGTTATACTCGAGAATAAACAAAGAATAAGCAAAATGTCTACAAATAAACAAAGCATAGCTTATAACAGGTATAACTTTGACATTTGTATTCATACAACCGCTATTCCGAAGTTATGCGCGCCTCCACCCTTGTATAAAGCTAGTATAACCTTAAAAATACCACGGTTTGTGTTTGTTTACGCGAATTTAAATATTTTACGTTCGGTTTGATTATGGAATTAGATGCAATAGAAGAAGTAGAACCAGTAAATATCATTCTAAATCTATCTAATGCAGGTTCAAAGAAAACTTAAAATATTAAAAAAAAGAGAAAATCCTTTTGATACAAATAGCGATGAGCAGTTACGGTTAAAATACTAATTTTCTAAAGGTGGTGTAACGTTTTTAGACCATTGGTAGATCTCTCAATATGGACACGTGCGGAGGTATGATGTCAATATGGTAGGGGACGTAAATAAAGATATTATTTACGTCCTATACTAAAGAAATATATTCTAATCGTTCTCCCAGGTGATTGATCGGTCTCTCTTAGCCATTTTAATATTCAGTTTCTAAATTATATTTCTCTATCCACAAAAATAAACAAATTCAATTACAACTGTATTGACTCAGTCCACGCGCAAACAATAGAACAAAAAAAAAAAGCTCGAGAATCGTCAAGTTGACAAAGGGTCCCCATACAGTTTTTATAGACAAACTGCTTTTTTTCTGCTAGTTTCTCTTCGGTCGCGCTGTTGCCACATCGTGCATTTTGACATAACGGAAGCGTTGTTATAACAAAGATATACCTGGTTTATTTGTAAGAAAATATTCTCGACTTATTCTTAAGTTATACCTGTTATAGCTATATATGGTATAAGAATGGTATAAATGCGGTATAACACATTTTTATTTGTAAGGCTGTAGAAGACGAAGATAGCTAAAGTGTGCGAATTGTTGAAAAAGTTTAGTGATACACCCCTGGTGTGTCGACTCGAACACCCCTGTTGTGTCGACTCGAACTCGCCTGTTGTGTCGACTCGAACACCCCTGTGGTGTCGACTCGAACACCCCTGTTGTGTCGACTCGAACACGCCTGTTGTGTTGACTCGAACACCACTGTTGTGTCGACTCGAACACCCCTGGTCATCGCCGAATCATGTTAGGATCAGCTTGACACAAATTGAGCTAAGCCTACCGCATTTTTCTAGAACATACGAGTTTAGTATACTCGAGTTAGCCGTGCGGCTTTGCTGACCGTTGCTGACTGTACTAAAGATAAAAATGTATTTGATACTCGTAAGATATACCTAGTTATGAATATATTTTAAATTCTGCCCATGTTCCTGCAAATAATATGCTTTAATCGGAATAATGCAATAATTTATAAATAAAATAGAAATGCATAATAATTGTCGTCCATAGTCGTAATCACTGCCACAGCTTGGTACAAAATATAATGGTGCTGGATTGTCGCAAATAACCTCAATATTATGGTCTATAATTGTCCAAGTGTGTTAATAAATGTAAGTAAGCAATAGTTTTGTTGGCGATTTTACAGGAAAATAGACTTTGTTCTTTACAAAATAAGGTACTTGATTGGAAACCACAGAGCAGTCAAGCCAAGAATCGTCTTTGGTTGAACATCTGTCAATGTCATTTTATATTTCGAAATAGGTAATACCTCATTGGTCTGATTGGGACGTAGCTGTAGTCGCGCCATCTACAATAAGCTTTGACAGACATAGCCCATTGAAAGACACGTAAGATAAATTAAGCTTTGTATCTGGTAAGGTAACGCATCTGTAATGTTTCTGGTATTGCAAATACCCGGGCAGTGATCAGTTACCACCGGTTCCGCTGGGTGGTCAACAACTAAACATAAAATAGCCGTCGTCTAACTTAAGGCGACGCATCGTTCTAAAACCGGGCACGCGCGCTTCGGGACTGAGCGGGGGACTGGGCGTCTGAGCGGGGCGAGGATTGCTAGCTTATAACTTAAAGGACGTAAACGACAAAATGGTTTTTGTTATTTAATTCAGTTGGGAACGATAATTTCAGAAATTCCTTCTACAATTTTAAAGAGTATCTAGAGACTCATCTACGGAGAAAGTTAAGAGGCTTTAATTGGTACCGTTTGCCCATAACATGTGAATCTCTTTTTAAAAAGAGGTACGTTTGATATTTTTTTCTCTGTTACAAAAGTTACTTAATCATGTATTGAAAACTAACAAAATAAGGTCGTTATCATGAATTATCAGGTCACCAACTTATATTTTCATTCGTTTTGTAATTACTGACAAAAATTGAGATCATTGACTCCATGATTTCCAATGCGTCCTCTTAATTGTTTTCTTTAAACCGCTCTGTGGTTGCCATTCTGTAAAAAATTGAAATAAGATTGATATTGATTTAGTTAAGTATATCATGTGATTGACCGGGATAAATATTGTTATCCGTCGAACTTTAATGAAAGCTTCACAACGAAATTAATAGATTGAAAAGTGGTGTAAGGTGTGAAATTGATATTTTTTATATTTAAATTGTAATATTTTCTCTGATAATTGGACTATCCGAAACAGAGTAGGGCCCAAAAAGTTATTTCAATCGTGGGCCTTGTATAGAATGGTGAATGCTGGCCAATCTTGAATGTCCACTACGGGCCATTCTATACAAGACCCTTGACAACTTTGTTAACGTTTTCTATTGCTATCATTGTTCTAGATACCTATTTCATTCATTTCGAAAACTTGCTTTCTTTTCATTTGTAACTAAGTATTTCATTTTAATATTTGCGTACTGGAGTTAAAAATACTAAATATAACGATTGGCTCTTTCATGATTGTATTTATTTCATATTTATTTTGTCTTTCGCAAATGTGTCGCTTTAGTAATATGTAGTTGTGATAATTTAAATAAGTTTTAAAATGAAAAGTACATAAATATTTGTAAATATAACCAAAGAAATTTATGTAAGTGTGGTCCCGGTACGCATCTTAGCTTGTTCCTGTATGAATATGAAAAAGTTTACGTAATGTGTTGCAAGACGATAAAACTAATGTTGAATGAAAATGGCAATGTCTATTATTAAAATTAGCCTTTATTTTTATTCCAAGACTGTGAATTATAAGTATATTGAACTATTATATCAGAATTAGTAATAAAAGCTAGTTGAATACTTCTTTTTTTTCTCTTATTATTACAGAAAAAAATAATAAAAATATTTCATCAATGGTTTTTGTTTTATTTTGAATTGTTTATCATTATTATTTACTTCTGACATTCCTGGAAGCTTTCAAAAGTTATGTACGTCTTTTAGAAGGTCATATACCTACTTAGAGAACGGAAAAAGGCGCGAGCAATTTACTGACTGCATTGAAAATATGAAAGAAAAACAGTTAGTCCTCACAGAACAAAATATGAAAAAAAGAGTACAATAAAATTGTATAAAACCAGCCAAGTGCGTGTCGGGCCACGTGCAGTGTAGGGACTAGGGTTCCTTATTAGCACAGATTATATAGAGATACGTAATAGCCCGTTAATAATAATTTTAGATCAAATTTGTCATCTGCCAGTTTTTATGGACTACAGCAAATACTTTATCTCAGTCACTAGGATTTATTCTAAGGAATGTATTTGGTACAAAATTATCCAACACCAAAGTTCAACGACTATTACTGCTAAACTAACGAAGTTATCTTCCGCTATAATTTTACTCTTTATTTCATGAAATATAATATCATCATGATTTTTTCCAGATTTTTCAAGCCAGCTCAGTTTAGCTTTTAGAGGGGGCTTACTGGAACAAAAATTTGCACTAGTTTGTTTAATATTTCGTAAATGAAGCATCTTTTTTCGTAAATCGAAAAAAAGTATTAGCAACCCCAAGTCATTATAAAAGATCTATTGAACGATACCCCGCATGATGGGATAGACGACGAAAAAAAATCATCCCCTTCCCCACTTCACATGTACCCCTACATGTGAAGTGGGGAAGGGGATGATTTTTAGAGCTACCAAAAAAAAACGCTCAATGAGGTTTTTTCTAGGCCAGCTTCCACTAAAAACGATAGGTGGCGCTGTACATGACTCAAAGTAAAAACCCAAATACCCAGACTATAATTTCGCGGGTTACCGTGGAGCTTTCACCTTAACAGAATTTCCACAAAATGTTGATAAATGATGTTATTCAGCACTCAAGCATTCAAGCGCCAAAAAGAACCATGCAGCACTAGGTCTCGTCAAAACATCAGCAAGCAAGCCCTAATAACAGCACAGATTAGGAGGTGGGGTTGGATAGATAGAGAACAGTAGTCGCGGCTGATGGCCTATTTGTTGCACAGCCAGCACGACTCGCTCGCTGAGTTGCTGCTATGCCGAAAATACAAGTTACGGGTATTGCGATGTACAATAATGTCACTGGCAACACCAGCTAAAAATAGTCGTCTGTGTCGTGTCAACCAACTGACCCAAAAGACTACTGTCCAAATGGCACAAAACAAAACATTAATTTAAAAAATAATAAATTAAAAAAATACTTGGCGTTGTTGTAATTTGTGTGTGAAATTGTTCGGGATTTGCAATTTTGTTGATTTCCACTTGATAAACTAGATTAAAACCATTACAAAATGTAAGTACATCAACTACAAATGCTAAACACTTGAGATACGCAGGTCCAAACTGGTTATCTGACCAAAAAATGTGCTTTCAGGGCATCAACATCTAAGCCACGCTCGGAGATGACTTTGGAGGAATTAGCCAAAATTGAAGAGGAAGAATTCAGTACGGGCCCTCTTTCAGTACTTACGCAGTCAGTAAAGAACAATACACAAGTTCTGATCAACTGCCGAAATAACAAAAAGCTGCTGGGACGCGTCAAGGCATTCGACCGGCATTGCAACATGGTTCTTGAGAATGTCAAAGAAATGTGGACTGAGGTGCCGAGGCTAGGCAAAGGCAAGAAGGTAAAGTTTCCCTTGAAATTGCATTAAAATTCGTACTTTGTCTTGTCCTATTTGGGAAGTTTTTTATACAAATACTGAATTTAGAGGTTATCTATTGATTATTAGGAAAATGTTTGACGCTCAAAGTTACTCCACTAAAAAGTTGATATAGGAGATCAACAAGTGATTGTTTCACTTCCAAGGCTATAATGTTTTTGGTTACTTTACAAATAATTATTATGTATGTTTATTGGTTTTGGTCAATGCATAAACAGAACAGTTTAAAAACATAACCCTGTTGGTTGTGCAGTTGGCTACAAAACAGTACCTCTTTTCTTTGTTCTCTTGATTAATTAACAAGGGTATTTTCAATCTTCAAACCCCTTTTATAAGTTATTGAAAGTATTGTGTGTGCTGATGGTTTCTTTTAGAATACTTTGGATCCCCTATAATTCACTGGCTACTAAAAACAAAAAAGA
Organism: Xestia xanthographa; assembly: GCA_905147715.2. Lineage (NCBI taxonomy): Eukaryota > Metazoa > Arthropoda > Insecta > Lepidoptera > Noctuidae > Xestia > Xestia xanthographa. The sequence goes on along the minus strand of LR990664.1, from coordinate 7,230,812 downwards.
GTTTTCTATTCTACTCCATTCAAATTTCGAATAACATCGCTCCTCCAGGCACAAAATTACAGAAAAATATTGTATTGTAACATCAAATTCCAATTCCTACCTCTTACTTTACATTAAAACCTTTTTAATTTCAGGGCAAAGCTGTGAACAAGGATAGGTTTATCTCGAAAATGTTCCTTCGTGGAGACTCAGTGATCCTAGTATTAAGAAATCCACTGGCCACTGCTGCTGGCAAATAAAATCCCAGTCTACAGTGAATGTACAGTATTGATATTAGGCACATCGGGTTTTAGGAAAAAATCAGCTTTATAAAGTGTCATGTTAAGGTGGATGCTCAAGCGTAGCCCGCGAAATTCAAATTTTCTTACGTTTTTTGCAATTTGCAGGCCAGTGCTAGGTTGTATGTTGATTAAAATTTTGTTTGCGACTGTAAGACGTATGTAGTTACAGAATTATATTCATCAAACTCATCAATACAACCCTCAAAGTTCATATTGGTGTCAAAATTACTTTTCCAAGGTCAAAATCATTCTTGCACCATTATGAACTTGGAGGGTTGTATTGATGATTTTGATGATTATAATTGTGTTACTACATACGTCTTACAGTCGCAAACAATATTTTAATCAACATACAACCTAGCACTGGCCTGCAAATTGCAAAAAACGTAAGAAAATTTGAATTTCGCGGGCTACCCTTGAGCATCCACCTTAATGAAACAGAATTACTGGCCGTCTTTCTAAGGAGGGCTACACACGGGATTGATTCTGCAGTATTTATTTACCCGTATGTCCCCAGCCGTTTCCGAAGGGGAACAGTGCATTGTTATTTTAATTGTGTCTGTAATTGCGGGTATCTAAGAGAGAGAGTGAGCAGTGTAAGCAGAGTGGTTCTGAAACATCTACTATGTCATATGTTTACCTTTTGATGATTGGCAAAGTCTCTTTAGCTGCAAAATCATGTACACATTGGCTTGGTTCAGCCCTTTTAATTTGTTTTGCTGAATGTATTAACACATTATATCAACATCATTCACCTGGCCTTCATTTGTCGGGGCAGCAATACACATAATTATTATATTTAATTTTGCCACCCTAATGTTCTGAATCATGCTCACAATCATGTATTGAGAACAACTAAAACTCAATGTGCCATCAAGTACTGTACGTCTTTGCATTATAACTGAAAGTGTTCTCCAAAACCTTAGTCTTAAGCTGTGGTATGGATCCAATGCATCTCTTTTTGTATGATGGTGTATTGAATAATATTAAAATAAATAAGTTAAGATTTCTTTTTGCATTTTTATTTTATAAAAGGTGCCTTTTATAATGTAGTGGAAAATTTTAGCTGATGATGGGCTATTTTTCCACCAACAGATGGACAATTTAGTAATGACCAAGATTCTGCTTTCTGTTTGGATAATAAATAGTTGCACTGTCTGTCCAGGGCCTTATTGTTGGGCTGATGTTGTACACCCATAACACTCGTATAACTGACTAGCAGACGTCACGCGGTTTCACCCGCGTAGTTCCGGTTCCCGTGGGAGTACGGGGATAAAATATAGCCTATGTTACTCAGGGTGAACATAGCTTTCTAATGCTGAAATAATTTTTGAAATCGGCGCAGTAGTTTTACACACAAAAATACAAATCTTTCTCTTTTTGGGTTCCGTAGTCAACTAGGAACCCTTATAGTTTCGCCATATCTGTCCGTCCGTCCGTCCTCGCTTATTCTCTGTGACCGTTAGCACTAGAAAGCTGAAATTTGGTACCAATATGTATATCAATTACGCCGACAAAGTAGTAAAATAAAAATTAGAAAAAAAAGTTTTATTAGGGTAGCCCCCTATATGTAAAGTGGGAAGTGATTTTTTTTTTTATTTCAACCCTAACGTGTGATATATTGTTGGAAAGGTATTTAAAAATGAATAGGGGTTTCCTAAAATCATTTTTTGATAATGTCAATAATTTCGGAAATAATCGCTCCAAAAGTAAAAAACAATGTGTCCCCCCCTCTAACTTTTGAACCATATAAAGTTTAGAAAATATGAAAAAAATCTGAAAAGTAGAACTTTATAAGGACTTTCTAGGAAAATCATTTTGAACTTCATGGAAACAACAGTTTTTGTACAAAAAAGACAAAAAGTTGTACAAAATAATTTCTGGACCGGAACCCTACACTGAGCGTGGCCCGACACGCTCTTGGCCGGTTTTATTTAATACTAGCGGACGTCCCGCGGTTTCACCCGCGTAGTTCCCGTTCCCGTGGGAGTTCGGGGATAAAATATAGCCTATACGGATTCGGAAGAATCCCTCTAAGTAATGGTAAAAGAAATTTTGAAATCGGTCCAGTAGTTTTTGAGCCTATTCAATACAAACATACAAAAATACAAAGGTTTCCTCTTTATAATATTAGTATAGATAGTATAGATTAGTGTAGGTAGATGAATTGTGGTTGTACTATAGGTAAACATCTGCTTAACCCTTCGAGGATTAAAGGCGTGATATTGTTTTGCAACATGTGGTCAGGCCGTCCTTCAAAATATATTTTTGTACTTTTGCGATGCCTGCTGATTGTACTATAAATGTCACTTACGGGATTTCTTCCGTGATTATTGTTTATTTTTGAGTTCCCGATATTTCGACACTGTTGCAAGCGCTATGATTGCGGGTTAACTGGAGAATGCGGGTGGGTGGAAAAAATTGTTAGGAGCAGACAAATCTGTCTACCCTCTTTCTTTGTCTTTTGCTACGCGCACTACTGGAACGGAAAACGGAGCTCAAAAATAAACAATAATCACGGAAGATATAACGTAAGTGACATTTATAGTATGAACCGTGAAAGCTTAAAACAGTGCCTGCTGATTGTTTCGCGACTTTGGTCCAAGCCCGGCCTATGGAAGGCGATGCTGAGACGTGAAAATGTAGCTGTTTATTTATTCTAATAGCCGCCACCAATGATATTCTAATAAACAGATAATATTATGTTATACACCTACAAAACCACCGAAAAAAGTGTGCCGCGCGGGGCAGAGCCAGCTCACATACACGCAGTGACGCAGAATAAATCAAAACAGACCAAATGGCCCGACGCGCGACGCGGCGACGCGACGTGACGATTGCGCGCTCTTGGCCGTCACCATATTGTGTGTGTGACTCCCAAGTTTGTTCCCTCATTTAGCACCAAAGAAAACATTCTCAAAGTTTTCTGTAGAATCGTTCATCTTCGTCATGCTCAATTATTTATTAAGTTTATATTAAGTTCAAAGAGCGCACATATTCTGAAATATTAGGGTCACTAACCCATCACAGATGGCGCTGATACCAAAGTTTGGTATTACTGTCTCCGTTCAATAGCCTTTGATAATAACCTCAGACGTTCGCGCCAGAACCGCATTCATAACACGATATTGTTTACGCACTGTCGTTTATTCAATCCTTGTGATCACACGCGCGTTACGTTTTGTGTAAAGAGTGTATAAACTATCAAAACTTTGAAGAAAACAGTAGTTTTGTGCATCATGTCGGCTTGAACTTGAAAGTGCGACGAACTTGTATTTTTTCCCGCCTTTTCCTTTTTTTTTCTGAGGAAAATGTGCACTGTTATTTTGTGTTGATACTGTTTTCGAAGCAAAGGAATTTTTTAACATCCACTGAGGTAAGTTCTTACAGTTATTTTAAAATGTTATGTATGATTGATTTATTTATTTACTGCATCTTTACAGACCTAGCGTAATACTTACCTACTACGTGAAATTTCGAGTAGTTAACCTACCTAAAAGTGTTTGTAAATAAAAATGAGTAAGGCTCTTATCATTCGTAGTCCCAAATTAAATTAAGTAGATCTTTAGTTTTATCTAAAACTAGAATAGGTTCAGTTTGTAAGTAAATACAGAGGTACTAGTTTAGAAGCTACTAAAAACTTGAAAAGTTTTAAATGCTTTCATCCTGCAGATATCTACCGTAGGTTCTTACGTACTATCGTAGGAGAGTCCGTCCTTCCTAAATTCTTCCTAGTTTGGTACCTGTTGGTACAAAAAACGTAGGGACCTATCTCAGTTTTAAATTTAGTAGATGTAGCATCGATGATTGGCTGAATTGCAGAATGACTTTGTGACAGGGTTCAACAAAACAAAACGTTGTGCCTACGCTATACCTATTTAAAGGTACAGTCGGGGTCTTTTCCGCCTGACCATTTTAATTTTTTTTCGCTTAAAACATGCGGAGGCGCCGAGCCACGCACCCTTAAAGTTTGGGCCTATTAGGAAATCCTCAACTTAGGCGCGCAAAATAACAATACTTAACCTTATTCTGTGACTTAACTCTCGTTTGGCGTGCGTCGTCAGTGCGCTCGGCCGATTCGGTATCTTTTCATTCATTATTTATATACAAAGCCAACGGGGCGGGGCTAGAGGGCGTTTCTATGTTGCGAGTGCAAGCAAAAATAAGCTTAGTGGTGGTCAGGCGGGAGTGTCCTCGATAGTACATAATGCTCGTGTTCTCTGCGCCCCTTCATGACTTGTTGAATGCATCCTTTCGAAGAACAGAAGAGGTGACTAGATGAGATGAAACCTCGATGCCCAATAGTTTACGATTAGATTCTACATCGCATTCTAAAAATAATCTAAATGGCAACACACACAATCGAGGTTGTTTCCACACGATTATGCATCTAGATGAGAGAACACACTACCTATGATTTTGCGATTTGCCAAGATGTTTTGGTATTTTGCCTTAAAGACACGTTCAAAGCTAGCTACAGATCAACAGAGGGAAGCTAGCGGTGTCTGATCTGGGCACATGAGTAGATAAACGTTTAGCTACTCATGTGGTCTGGGTTTCTAAAGAAGAAGAAATCGAACTCGTTAAAAAACTCATTTTGGTAAAAACCAGCAAGCACATTTTCGAATGAATTTGCATTGAAAAGCAATTGGATGCATCAACATAGAGCGACAAACATTAGAACGTTTTTTACAAAAAAAAAAATAGCGATTCTTGACCAAAATAACAACCAGGGACGGGAGGAGGTTGATACGAAGTTGAACTATATCAGCTGTTATCCAATGTTCTTCTCAAAACTGAAAAATCAGATCTCTAACTTTCTTGATTGACATTAATGTTTTTGTGTGTATTCCTATCTATTGTGCGAATTCCTCACGTGTAACTTTCAAGAATGTCAGCAGGGTTTCACGAGTTGGGGAACTTGGGCATCTGCATCCTCAGAAACTTGTTGGACATTCTCAAACTTCTCGTAATGTTAAATAAACATTGTAGAGCTGTACCTGAAATAGCTTTAATTTAAAACTTTTCATTGAAAAGTTGTTCCAATTTTGCAAGGATGACTGCTGAAACGGCTGAAACTCAAAGAAAACTCGACTGTTGAATACGTTTTTTTGCGACAAGAAAAAGGTTGTTGGAGTTTAAAATGCATGTACCTAAAAGATACTGGGTACTGGCAGTACTTAAGGATTTAGGTTTTTTTTAATGAGTCTTTAAAGGTGTAGGTTTCATTCATTTAATTCCCATGAGAATGTTTGACCTAATTTTCGACCAGCATTTACAACTCCTTCTTTGGAGTAAAGGCGTTACATTACTAGTTCCGTATAGGTACGATTGAAAAAGTCAATGAATATCGACTACTAGTTGTGTATTGCAAATTGTGTTATAATGTGCTACCCATGTTAGCAAAGATGATTGCCTTCAATAAGGTCAGGAGACTTGTTTTCTAGCTAGCTACTAGCTTGTAACTATGGCACGTACTATCATTATTTTATTGTAGTATAAGTACCTAGATGTTTCTACGTAAGTAATTCATACTTCCATAGTGCCATGTACTTCGTCTGTCTGTGACCTTTTCGCGCCTAAACCACTGAGCCGATCATATTTTTATTTGACAGCTAGGTAGACCATGAACTGGATGACTTTTGGAATAGATCATACTCGTAAAATGGTAGACACTTCTATCTCGGTTCCTACTACGTTTTATTACTATTCTGAATTGGACGCAGGAAAAACCGAGGGTAGAAGTTAGTTAAAGTTTAATTTTCTATTAAGTACAAAAGATAGGTGATAGTAAGTAGTTCAAGTTTTTATGTAGGTAGTTAGTCATTATTGACATTAGAGTTGGCAGATTTTTAAGCAAATTAAATTACTTAATACTTTTTAACACCTTTGTAAATAAACACTTGTAATTTTTACAACTACAGATTAGTTCTACTGTGAAAATATTATTTGAATTGTAGTTTTAAATGTGTCATCGAAGGAAAAATATTTTTACTTGCTACGTTTAGGTAACGTAGACGATGACAAAACATTAGTTTTTCTGGGATTTTTCAGTGACTGTGATTTACGCGCAATACGCAAGAATTTTCCTACTGTTTACGTGACCTATAGTGGGGGCTCTAAATCATTACTACTGTACTTGTAGCTAAAAATGCTACAAGGACCTTTTGGCGTTTCAATGACGTTCGTTTGTTCGTTTCAAATCTGACAGATATTTATGTCAAATTGTTTGGTGAAATTGGGTGAAATGTATTGAAAAAAAGATGGCGGCGTTAGTTCCAATTTCGGCCACGCGCCAAAGGATCCTTGTACAACTATAAGTAGGTACATGTATGGTTTGCAGACAAAGGCTACCATAACCTAAACAATGTTGACCTTCCTGAAAAACTATACAAAGGTGACCTTTTATCCATATTTTCAGACATAACAAGCATTATGTAGGTATCTACCTACCAACCAACTATAATATCATTCTATTCCGATCTCAACGTAAGTACTTAAAGAAGCAAAACAAAAGATCATAAGTAGTAAATCATGAAACACCGTAGTTCTTTCCGCCACGGTCTCTTGCGCAGATACAAAAAGTTAGGTGTGTTTGTTCGTCGCAAATTGATCTATTATAAAGACGTTTTGTAGAAACGGTTTGGCTAATCGTAATTGTCTAAAAGGGTCGATTTAGTTGAGTAACTCTATGTTTATTTGATTGGGTCTACCTCAGTTATGCGCCTGGTCTACTCTGGTCAGAAGTCCTATGAGGTTTCGGGGTTTTGCAAAGATTTCCTTCTATTATTCAATTTTGTTGATAGTAGAACTTGTAGAAGAGTCCGGGAGGCTGTGATTCACGTTAAAAAATTAAAATGGACTTAAGTAATGCTCTTATTATTGAGTCCATTTTAAGAATTTTAAATTTTTAACGTGATTCATACTAAGATTCTGCGTGGATACTGCTAAAGCGGCCATTTTAGACCCGCTGGCTGTCTGTACAATTGTACATCGCATGTAAAATATTTTACATCCCTAAAACTTTTATTTGATTTTATCCATATGCGATGGTTACTGCTCTCAAAACGGTGAAGGTAAACATCGTGAGGAAACCGTCATGTCCTAGAACCAAAAAAATTCAAAGACATGTGACATCTACCAATCCGCACTGGGCCCGCGTGGTGGATTACAATTCCTTTTCATAAAGAAGGGGCCTGTGTCCCAGCAGTGGGAACATTAATAGGCTGATGATGATAATGGTTACTTGGAAGTGGAACATCCCACCAGGAAACCCATTTATGTCAAATATAACAAAAAAATCCGCAATGGAACCTTCTGTTGCGGATTTTTACTCCTCATTTGTTTTTCCGAGTAAGTAACAAGATACCAGACAACATCCTGATTAAAATGGCCTAATTCATAATTATCAGCGTTTTGGCTGCAAAAAAATAAGTTTGACTAAAAGCAGAAAAACCCGTTATGTCCTACCATAGCAAATATAAGCAAAAACACGTTTTCTCACAAAATTAACGTTCAATTGTTTAATTGTAACCGGAAAGAACTAGATTGAGGCGGTATTTACCGCTTCGGACCGGTAACTGATTAATTGTTGCAATCTTCATCGATTGTTAGTTTAATGAACAATTGTAGGTACTGCGAATCATGTATTGGACTCTTTCAATTAAGCACATTGGGTAGATGTTCAAAGGAACTCCTTTTGTATACGAAAGAAGTTAGAGTTCAATTTTAGTTAGACTTAGTCAGGGGTATGTAGCTAAGGTAGCCATCACATCACGTCACATTTCATTAGTTATGTAGAAGTACTTAGTAGAGACTAGAGATGCAGATCCTTTCTTCGTAGACTTACCGACTACACTAGCTGATATTCTGCCCATAGAGACTAATGGAATCGGGCCAATACGACAGGTACTCTAAGGATTATTTCCAGGGGGTGCATGATCTTCAGTTTCATGAAAACAGCTCGACAATTTTTACTTTCCTCCTCGGATTTAGGTTAGATTTTCGTTTGTCCAATACGTCGCGTCGTGTACATTTTTCATTTCATTTATTCAATAGGTAACAAATTACATTGTGTTTGAATGTGATACATGAGAAATAGTTAATAAACATAAATAAATTGAATAATTAACAATTATAATTGAATAATAAACATAAAACAAGGAACCACGGAAGTACGGCTTCCGGTCTGGTGTCTCCACTGAAGATGCAGTATTGGATCTAACGCAATCTATTGCTAAATCCCTGGACAGTAGAACAAAGTGCCTTGGTATATTCTTGGACCTCTCAAAAGCCTTCGACACAGTTTCTGTTCCCAAACTAATCTCCAAGCTGGAGTATCTGGGTGTACGTGGCATAGCTCTGGAAATTTTCAAAGACTACTTGAGGAATCGCACCCAGCAGGTAAAGATTGGCTCCAGCTACAGTAACGAAGAGGTTGTGCTATACGGTGTCCCCCAAGGTAGCATTCTAGGCCCCACACTTTTTCAAATATACATAGATGACCTCTGTAGAATGTCATTGCCAGCTTGTAGGATCTATGCATATGCTGATGACACAGCAATTCTGGTTGATGGGATTTCGTGGGAAGATGTGAAACAGAAGGCGGAATTTGCACTGTCTTCAATGATGAACTGGCTTGACATAAATCTGCTAACATTAAATCTAAATAAAACCTATTACTTACCCTTTTCAATCCGGTGCAACACCAAACCTACAAGTAGTTTTACGATAACGGCTCACTCATGCCAGAATCCGCTAATATCGTGTTCATGCCCCTCCATTGCTAGAGCTGTTAGTGTTAAATACTTGGGTGTACACATAGACGATGGACTAAAATGGGACAAACAACTCGATACACTGACTACTCGAACACTTCGTCTTATACACATTTTCAAATCTCTCCGAGAATCCGCCAGTACTGACATTCTCAAAATGGTATACTTCACACTATGCCAATCGATTATTGGCTACTGTATAACTGTATGGGGTGGAGCAGCAAAGACTTATCTTCTGCGAGCAGAAAGGTCACAAAGGGCTGTACTTAAAGTTATGTTGAGGAAACCCTACAGATACCCTACAACGCAGCTTTACGCTGATTGCAAAGTACTAACGGTCCGGCAGCTCTTTGTTCTCCGATCTGTCCTGAGGATACATGCCCGTTTGCCTCCATCTGATCCAAGCAAGCGTACATATGTTCCCCCAGGTGTACAGTACAAAACCTCATTTGCGCGACGCCAATTCTATGTCTTAAGCCATCAAGTCTTTAAAAAAATTCAGAAAGAACTAGACATAATAGACCTAAATAAATTTAATGTAAAATCAAAAACATCGGACTGGCTCATACTGCAGGACTATATAAAAACAGAATCTTTGCTATCATACATCGCTTGACTTATAAACCACGTCAAAAAAAACACAAACCGCACAAATACTCAAATACACATACACACATACATCGGCACACACTTACACTCCCTTCCCACACACACACTCATGTTACACACACCTCAACACTTACACATATTTGATTAAAAAATATTAATATAGGTACATTTAGAATAGTAAATCGACACACTTTCACTCTTGTAAACTTGTTCTATTAAATTTCAATTCTGGCCGATCACTGTCTCTTAAGATACAGGTCTCCTAGTTTAAGAGACAGGGTTCATTATTATTTTGTATGCATAGAAAAAAAAAAAAAAAAAAAAAAAAAAAAAAAAAAAAAAAAAAAAAAAAAAAAAACCATTCTGCCTATTTTAATAAAGAAAAGCATAGAAACGCAAAGGACATAATTATTATAAGACGTATCTGAATAAGCGAAGTGACCTCGAATAATTTAGGATATACTCGGATAAATTAGGTAATTTTTGTTCATACAAATAATCATGACAATAGTAGTACAAGCGAGCGAAGCGAGCAATTTTTTGCTTTTAGCCTCGGATAGATTGGTTTCTTTATAGTCGCGTAAGATTTCGCACCCTCCCCTGCTTACGGGCCCTACGGCCCTGACGATAGAAGAAATACTGTATTCACAAGAAGAGAGTAGAGGAGGACACTAAATTGATTGACAAGGTGATTAACAAATTTGAACAGCAACCTCGATGCCATAAGTTTTTATTAACACAGTAACATATTATAAAAATCCAAATCTTTTCGATAAACGAGTATATTCTTTTCCGCCAGGGGGGTCCAAGTGCACGGGCCCATGATAAGGTCTTTCTTTATAATGCCATCTTACGGTTCGTAGATGGACCCATAGACCTCATTGGAGGATGTATTTTTTTCTGAAATACGTTTACTCGAACGAACCTAGCTCCGGAGGCGAGGTTTCATATATTTCGTAATTCACTTTAAGGCGACTACATGAGCTAAACGCGAGTTTTGTAATGCAAAAAAGCATATGATTCACTGCAATAAACAAAACCAAAAACATATATGATATTCTTCAGGACATATGCTAGTACGATAGTGTTTCGAAAACATAATACAACTAACTTTATTCGATAGTAAAAAATCACGAACTTATCTCTAAAAAAATATTTTATCAAGTAAAAACCATACTAAAATACATGCGATCATTCTGATTTTTTGGCAAATAATTCTACAAGCAACATAATATTAGCATCATAGTGTTTTACTTTTTTAGCCCAATCAATAGATTTTTTGTAAATCGAAAAAAACACTCATTTCGCACTATTCGGCCCGCAGTGACTGACGTAACAATCACTTTAGTTTTAGTTTTTGTAGTGCAAGCTGATTATTACCTTTTTTAACAGAATTTCAAACGAAGTTTGAACCACCACAAATAGAGTTGCTAATTTAGCTCCTGTAATCGCCTTAAGCCAATGAAAATATAATTATTCTGATTGTGGTACTTTGAATATCATGAGGAAGGAAAGGAATGTATATACAGCCGCCAGCACAACAAGCTACCCGAAACTGTAAATTTTCCCAAATAAAGTTGAAAACCCATTAAAGACATTTGACAGAATAGAGTAGCTTGATGTGCTGGTGACTGTATATCTATATTCATGATAAGCTTATCCACCAAAAAACTGTTAAGGCGGTACCCCGAGCAAAATTAGCAACTCTATTTGTGGTGGTTCAAACTTCGCTTGAAATACTGTTAGAATAAAGTTCTAATCAGCTTGCACTACGAATTGGTCGTTACGTCAGTCACTGCAGGCCGAATTGTGCGAAATGAGTGGTTTTTATTCTTTATAAAATCAAACTTACGTCTTTTGGAAAAAATAAAACGACAATTATGTTCATTATTAAATTGCCTATCCATTAGTATAAGTAGCAAATCAAAATAATGGTTACTTTACGAGGAGTAGCATTTTATAAATCATTATTTCTCATTTCTATGGTTTCGTTGTGAGGGGATTTATTAAACACTAAGCAACTTAAAAAAAAATATGAAACGACAATTTTGGAGTCAAGGATATGTAGTAATTTAATGTATTTTTTATTAGTTGGTATTTCTTTTGGATAAAGAGGAGTAGGCTCCGAAAAACTGCTCGCTCAAGGTCATTTGCTCGGGGAGCCGCCTTAATTGAATAAAGGCTTCCGAAAACATAAACACATTTATCAATTTGTCTGATATAGTTATCATCACTTCAATTGGTTGCCTGATCGATAAATAGATAAGTAAGTACTTACATAAACATTTTTTTTCGCTTCAATTAGTTTGTATACGGTTCGTTCGCCAATTCAACCCATTTTCCTTTACGTCTTTAATCTATAGTATGGTAGGTATAGCTAGAATGTTACCAGCCACACTATTCCCAAACCACTACAACTCCTGAAAGCCAGAATCAAAAGTGGCGACCACCAGAAATAAAAAGCGACGAGACAATGAAGCTCGACGTAGTCCCAGAGAAATAATTTAAACATCTTGAACTACGGAACGAAATTAATCAGAAAAGTATAACGGAGGAGTAAGAAAAACATTATTTTCACTTCCCTCCATATCAGCAGGAAACATAACAAAACAAGGCCAATAGGCACAAAGGGACGTTTACAATTGGGATAAGCCCAGTTGCCTAGCGCCACGGATAAATATTAGTATCATGCATTAAAAAAGTCACATCAGCAAAGTCATCAATCTCGGGACCCCCATGCATGACGCATGGTGTCATATCTCGCACATAATCAGCGAATAATCATCATTATTACCCCCCTCTTGCTATCATGACATCGCAACGTCTGCCGTCAATCTGCCAAAGTTATCTCCAATCTGATGTGCAATTTTATACCGTTTTTTCCTTACAAGATAATAATGTAGCATTAATGTGTAATCTGAATTTCCTGATGAGTGGGCAGAACTCAGATGTTTTCAGTATTACAACATTTTGCCAAGGACCCTGGAAATGGAATAGGCTGAGCATAGAATATGTTTGTGACCACTGAATCTTTTCTGTCTGAGGTTTATAAGCGCAATGAGATCCCATATCAGCAGTTGGACTTTCAAAACTTTAGAAAAGCTTGTAGAGGCTTTAGACTCTAAAGCCTGTACAAGTTTTTGAGAGTTTTAATAAGTCACTTTCAGATACGACTACAGTGTGTCTATCTAAGTTAATGCTATGCCTTTCTTTTTCAATAGGGTGTCTTCTCGTGTTTTGAAAACGGGCCTTCAGGGCTTCAGTTTTAACTTATTTAAAGTCGTAAGTTAGGCCTTTTAATGTCATATACTGACCTTAAAAGTAAACCATGTCATATACTCTATATACTTACGTTACCAAATACATTATAACTGCGTGGTATAAATGGTATTGTACCTGACATTCCTGCAATTAATTGCAGCTCTAGGCTAGACTCGTAAAGGTAAAACTAGTGTAATAATGTAACTTCCGTCAGGTCACCCGTTTATAACTTGACTGATTTATTTGTGTCTGAGTTATATATTATACTTACCTTAGTATCATTGAAGCTTTGTTTATCCTAGCCGTGTGGTATCCGGCAGAGTAGAATAGAACCAACCCATTACACTCACGGGTGTCGTATAAGGCGACTAATGTCTGAGGCAGAACATCTTGCGCCTCCGTAGACCTAAGAATGGGCAGCAGCGTTTTCTGTTAGTCTTTCATAACTGCGATCTCCAATCCGCGTGTCAAGCGTGGAGATTACGGCAAATTCCTCCCACCATGGGAGGGAGAGGCTTATGTCCAGCAGTGCACGTTATGGGCTGTTGTTATTGTTGTTTGTTTGTTCTGTCTGTCACCTTTTCACGACTTGGCACACAGATAGACTGACCTGGGATAGGATTTTTGGATATACGATACTTTTATAAGCTATAAAAGCCCCGTATAAGCTCCGAGGTATAATTTCCCATCGCCACGCAGGCGAAACCACGGGCAAAAGCTAATCTATTCTAATATTATAAAACTGGAGAGTTTGGTTGAACGCGCTAATCCCAAGAACTACTGGTACGAATTGAAAAAATATTTTAAGGTTGGATAGCCCATTAATCTAGGCTTTATAACATCACGCCACGACCGAGCAGAACATCAATGAAAAATGTTGCAAAAGCGGGGAAATAGTATTTTTATTAAAAAAATACGGGGACGAAGGTCACGGGCAACACCTAGTGCATTAATAAATGTAGCTTTGTCTGTATTTTAAACTAAAAACTGCTTATAATTACTCCTTAGTGAGCATGAACCACTTCACAGATGGTTACGATTGGCGCCAAAAGCACATGGCCGCCATTTTATTAAAGTTGCGTTACCTACTTCTAATGTAGCGAACGTTAAACAGTTACAATGAAGTTAATTAGCAATTAAAACTGCTGTCTTTAATTAACGAATCATCTCTTTTTGTGCTCATTGCTAGTCGCTACGCTTCAACATTAAATAGAGATAAAAACTCATTTGCCTCAAAAACTCAAACTCAAAAACTCATTATCAATCCATAGTAACATTATAAATGCGAAAATAACTCTGTCTCCAGCGGCTCGTGGCTAAATAATAACAGCCGCACAGGTCGATCTTCAAGGTTAAGCAGCGCTTGGCAAGGTCAGTCCGTAGATGGGTGACCATATGTCTTTACAGGTAGGTAGTCAGTAGTCCGTCTAACAACCAGTCTTACCAAGTGGTATCCTAGTAACTGGGTTCTATAGGTCAGATAGGTAGTCGCTCCATGTAAAATACTGGTATTCAGCTGCATCCGGTACGTTTGGAAATGGACTCCAATATAATATGTGGTTCGGGAAAAAAGGCTAGGCAGGTGATGAAAGAAAAACCGTGGGATAGAACCCTATTTTATAAAAACCTAGCTTGAGTAATAAAATGAGTAAACCAGAAGATGAACTCTAAGGGTACGTGTGCTCGCTGCCCCGGGATAAGTGTGGACTACTCAAACGACGGAACCTTATAGCTCACGGTACGTTTATTAGTATATCACATCACTTCCTTTTTATATGAAAATATTTATTTCAATTACTTAGGCCATTAGAGGGCACTTTAGGAAATGAGTTCATCTTCTTTTCCCATTCGCTAAGGTAGTTTGTATGGAGAAGAATGGGGAAGAAAATCTATTACTTTTACAATCACCCGTCCCCGTCTACTACGTACTCCTTAAAACCTTGATCTAAATCCAGTCACTTAAATAAACCTATTTTATCCGACTTTTCCTCGCAACGTCCTTCTAATGTTTCCGCGTTCATTTTGCACACAATCTTGAGACAACTGGATAGGTACTTTGTGTAAGTAATTATCGTAGTTTTGCCGTTGCGTGTCGTGACGTTTTGACGCCATATGACGGTGTTGGCGCCTTATTCTCTCACTAATAGATGAGTTTAGGCGAGAAACGTTGAAAATTTAAAGATCAAAAACGTTTTGGAAGTCTTTTTATAATATAATACGTCAGAACTCAGCTATGCTAGTGGATCATATCATTCGTATAGCGTTTGCGATTTCTGTTAGATTTTCTCTAAGATTATAGGAAACTTCTAGTCATTTTCACAGTTCCCTGAATGCAAAAAAATAGGTATGTGACAATGATATTCTAATAAACAGATATGTTATACACCTACAAAACCACCGAAAAAAGTGTTCCGCGGGGGAGAGCCAGCTCACATACTCGCAGTGACGCAGAATAAAGGAAAAATAGGCCAATTGGCTCGTTTTAGTCTTCACGATTGCGCGCTCATAACATAATATCTGTTTAATAGAATATCATTGGTATGTGATGACTATTTCTGATAATATGTTCTCTCCTCATTTGTTTCTTGGTTCAGAAATTCACTAAAAAAGTCCTCGGTCAGTCGAAGTGTAACAATTTTAACCAGCTGAAAAAAGGAGAAGATTATAACCGATTATACATTCGATGAGTTTTATAAATACGTGCAATTAATTATAGAATATTTTTCCCAGTCCAGTGAATAAAGCTGGTCATGTCTACAATTTGAAATCATTTATAGCTACATCTACATCCCAGGAAGTTCATTCGAGGTCTATGAGTGCAATAAAACGTGCTCGCACTTCAGTTATTTTCTGTAATAAAGTAAATTAAATCTCAGGGCGGAACTAGGTAGGTATCAGGTTTGGCAGCAAGCCATGCACTGCAATATGCAACGACGCGTTCTGATTGCAGATTGGAATAATCTTGAATTGATTGATATCGATTCCGCCTTGGTTAGAGTTTGATTTTGCATTGAATTATCATTGTTTCCTCTTAGCTGTTTGTCAGATCCTTTCCTTGCTGAGATAGTGGTTTCAGTACTTCTTTTATAGAAGAAGGTTTACCTACCTATTAATCTTTTTATCCTTTACTTCCTTCCGGAAGTGATCAAATTAAGATGGAACTATCTATCGTTACGAATATTGCGCAGATGACTCACGCTAGGTTATTGCTACCGGACAAGTCCCGTAGATTCCAGATTTTCTGAGTATGCGTAGACTTGGAGATGATTATATCTGCCTTCTCTATTATTGGAACACTAGCAACAAGAATTAAACAGCTTTTCCTAAATAAAAAGTTTCTCGTTCAAATGAGGCTGAGAATCATTTTTTGGGCGTAAACAATAGACTTAGACAGTCCCCCAAAACGCATGCCCCTCGCCTCTTCCTAGTATTTGAGCTGGGGAGAAACAGTGGCGGAACAAATTCCCCAGCAACACATCTGTTGGGATGGGTCTTGAGAAATACCGCTTTGTGCCATGCATCGTAGTGACAGGATTAGTCACCTAGACTCTGCGTTATTGAGTGTCCAGAGTCCAGAGTGCGCCGGACGGTTGAGGGTTTGAGTACGTCTCTCGGGGAGGCTCTTTTCATGCATCCTAAAACGAGGATGAAGAACCGAGGTTCTATGATTTTTAAGATGTGCCACTAACAGATTTGTGAAAGACGTCGGTAGTTCAAATACCTCAATTATCTAATCTTCTCAAAGTACGTACATCTTCAAAAGTTCAAACACAGTTTCCTGTCACCCACAGCCATAGTTATGACAGTGCAATTTGGAGCAAGAAGGTCATTCGGCACGCGGATGAGCACGTGAGCAGTCGCGTCGCGTGTCGTCGTCAGCGTGGCTGTCAGGTTAAGTGGTGTGCGGCGAGGCCTGTAATTGGATTGGTGGGCGAACGAGTGTTTTGGATGGAATATTTCTGTTGTTTAGTTGAAAATTATGACGCGATAATCGATATACTTTTTTAGGGTTCCGTAGTGAACTAGGAACCCTTATAGTTTCGCCATGTCTGTCCGTCCGTCCGTCCTCGCTTAATCTCTGTGACCGTTAGCACTAGAAAGCTGAAATTTGGTACCAATATGTATATCAATCACGCCGACAAAGTGGTAAAATAAAAATTGGAAAAAAATGTTTTATTAGGGTAGCCCCCCTATATGTAAAGTGGGAAGTGATTTTTTTTTTAATTTCGACCCTAACGTGTGATATATTGTTGGAAAGGTATTTAAAAATGAATAGGGGTTTTCTAAAATCATTTTTTGATAATGTCAATAATTTCGGAAATAATCGCTCCAAAAGTAAAAAACAATGTGTCCCCCCCCCCTCTAACTTTTGAACCATAAGTTTAGAAAATATGAAAAAAATCAGAAAAGTAGAACTTTATAAGGACTTTCTAGGAAAATCATTTTGAACTTGATGGAAACAACAGTTTTTGTACAAAAAAGACAAAAAGTTGTACAAAATAATTTCTGGACTAAGTTTGTAGTATATTCGTTTAGGCAAGCATTTTTACATAATGGATACCCACCTTTAAACTCATAAGTGGGAACACTTATTGTGACGGACGGGAAATTACGGAACCCTACACTGAGCGTGGCCCGACACGCTCTTGGCCGGTTTTTTTAAAAAGTGTTGTTGTTAAACTAGTAGGTACCTATTTTAGTTGCCTTGAGAGATAGTTTTTATTGAGATTTGACTTTAGGCAGAATTATGTCACTAAAGTGCCGGAAGAAACTGGAAACCCATGACACAAAACCGACAAAAGTGCAGAGATTTGGGAGAGACCTACACTCAGCATTGGATGGCCAAATGTTGAGGATATCCCCAGGATACTTGGATTTGTTATCCTGATAGGTAGTTTAAAAAAATCTAGACTCGATACATAATTGGACGAAATCGGCTCAATAGAAAATAATTGCAAAGATTGGTCTTTGTCTTTATTTTTTTGACGTATGGGTCTGCAATCAAAAACATGAAGTCAACATATTATTCATAACTAAACCGCTAACGAGTCATATTTCACAAATAATCCACACTTTTTTTATTTCAATATGTATTCATTATTTTCTTCTAAAACCTGGTGGCCTACCATGACGTTTTATTCCTGTTCGAGTGTGGGTAAGAGACTGAGCTATAGAAGACCTCTAGCGCCATCTCTTTCCCTCACTGGAATAAAATTAAAACGTTCCTGCTATAAGACGTCATGGTAGGCCACCAGACCGCCCAGTGATAGTGACATCTCGTTTACTCCCATACAAATGGACAGTGTGCAATTTTGGTGTTGACAGCGCCTTTAGGAATAATATGACAACAGTAAAGCAGTGAAGGCCTAGTTTTGTGACCGTCGGACTGCCATGGGTCTCGAATTCGCTACTACAACAGCCCATAACGTCTACTGCTGGACATAAGCCTCTCCCATGATGGGAGGAATTTGCCGTAAACTACCCCCGCTTGGCAGGCGGATTGGAGATCGTAGTGATGAAAGACTAACAGAAAACGCTGCTGCCCATTCTCTGGTCTACGGAGGCGCAAGGTGTTCTGCCTCAGACATTAGTCGCCTTATACGACACCCGTGAGTGTAATGGGTTGGTTCTATTCTACTCTGCCTGATACCACACGGCTTACACGGCACCCAAGACATGCACCCTGATTTTTCGGATTCATGTGCATATTGTAATAATTAGGTATCACTTGATTCTGTGTAGGAAAACATCGTGAGGGAACCAAACCAGCATGCCTGAGGAGAGATACTTCTCGACGGTATGAGCCAAGTCAGAGGCATAAAAGATCAGACGAAAAAAAAATATTATTACGTTAAAATTCGCAAATAAATATAATTATAATAATAAATATCGCTGGACATGAACACACAGCGCCATCTAGTGCCACACTAAGCAACGAGGCTTGTGTCGTGGACACCAGATAGTTGATATACTACATAGATACTTTTTGTTTGTAAATACATACTTATTGTACATAAACATCCATGACTCGGAAACAAATGTCCATGTCAATCACACAAATATTTGCTCCAACCGGGATTCGAACCCGGACCCTAAGAACGTAAGGCAGCATCACCACCGCTGCGCCATTTGGGTCTTCCCAAATGGTCGCAGACACAGTGAACATTGTCACTTTCTGATCATTTTGCGACTGCCCCTGAACTTCGGAACCTTGCTCTGATAAGAGATCACCTGGATACAATACCTAAATGGTCTTTAACATTAAATAAGAGGTACCTACAGGTCCCATGTCACGTAGGCACACGCTTATTAATGACAAGCTATCAGAAATCAATTAAGTGTAAAAAATTAAACAATCAGACCTAAGTAACTGCCTTGTTAATTTAAATTGACCCAGTTATTGATAAACTAAATAGTTTTGGAAGTAACCTTTGTCTGATTTGATTGTAAAGAAGATTGCTGAATTTCTCAGGATAAATAATTATGACTACACTTGGTAAATTGGATTAGACATACTTACATCGTTTTCGTGGTCTTTCTCTCCCTCTGCATCCACATGCGATTCGTCCCTCTTCATCACGTGTCAATACCAAGACAGTCGATTCCCTTTCAACTTTTCTGTAACTTTATTAATTAATTTATTTATTTTATTCATTAACACATACATTTGTTTTAACAGGTAAAACCCAAGCTAACAAAAGTAGTCATAAATTGCTAATTATTCAGTCTCAAGTAAATCAAAGTCTGGGTACACAAATTACACAGTGGACAACAAACTAAGTGTCTCCCTCTGGAATTCCGCCAAAGAGCAAGAAAATATGTCTAAACGCCGAGAGACATCATTAAGTATTCTTACTGCACGAATCACTGGTGCAAACTTTAATAAGTTTGAACGGGTTGCCGGAACTTTAAAAAGCCCCTCTCTCGGTCCCAACCGTAGCCTCCTGTTTGGAACGACCAATCCCAACGATTCCAATATTTGTGGATACAACAATATTTATCCAATATTTGTGAACTGGCACAGTTTTCAAATAAGTAGACAAATTAGACAATCACATAGTTAAACAGCAGCGGTGGCCTAGTGGTGGCGGCCCCGACTTACTCGTGCGAACAGTAAGTCGTGGATTCGAACCCAGACAGGCGCATTACTCTCAAAACGGTAATGGAAAACTTCGTGAGGAAACCGGCATGCCCTAGAACCAAAAATTTCGAAGACATGTGTGTGATATCTACCAATCCGCGTGGTGGATTATAGCCCATACGCAAAATAACGCACGCTTTGACGTGGAGTTGCGGACACCAGCCCGTTATACATACAATACAGGGTGTAAAAGACCTCATCACGAAGCCGTCAACTCAACCAAGCATTCTGTACATCAAACTAAGTAACTTTACGCAAAAATTATTGCTGGGAAACGACTTTTTTTTTGGGGTGAAAAATCACGTTTTGTGGTAGAACTAGGCTCAATGTAACGCACTCAAAACATTGTGCTGATGAATGGATTGAATAGTACCTACGGGGGTCGTGAAGGTGTTCAAAGTAAAAATCTTACATTAAAAAACTGTATTAAAAAAAAACTTGTCAAAAAGTTGGAACTTTGACCCCCAATATCTCCGTAACTAGAAGGTTCCCACAGGTATGGTGTAGAACAAAAAATCGCAATGACGAGGAGAACAAGTGCCTTTCGGCTTCTTTAAGAGGTGTTTTACACCCTTTATACAATTTACAACGTAACACCACAAAGTTAAAATGTAAGGACTGACTGAAAATTACTCTGCTGTGATTTGCAATTTCAGGATTCGTTCGATGATAAAAGGAGATATAATGATGAAGGCAAGTTCTCGAGAGGGTTTCCGTTAAACAGTTCAGCAAACAAGAGAAGCTCGTGGTTAAATATAACAGCCGGTCGGGTCGATCTTCAGGTTAAGCCGCGCTTGCCTAGGTTGATCCGTGGATGGGTGACCACCCATTACATACCAGGTTTCCTCCATGCCTCAGTAGCCGTTGGTCCCGGCTGTCATTTGTAGATCTTTGACAGTCGTTACAGGTAGTCAGTGGCCTGAAAGTCTGACAACCAGTCTTTCCAAGGGGTATTGTATTACCCGGTACTAACTGGGTTGTGGAAGTCAGATAGACAGTCGCTCCATGTAAGGTATTCAGCTGCATCCGGTTAGTCTGGAAGCCGACACCAACATTAGTTGGAAAAAAGGCTAGGCAGATGATGCTGAGTTCAGCAAACTTTGTACAGGTCAGTCTTTAAGTTACTTATAAACACAGGTTCAACAACCAACCAAGATATTTTTTTCTACCTTATAAAGGTGAACGCAGACTTAGCCGCACCGCAGTCGCCGCATTCGAATTTTTCTATGCAATCTCGCACAGCCATAGACACAGATTGCACACAGACACAGATTGCATAGAACTTTAAACGAAGAATTCGAATGCGGCGACTGCGGCGCTAAGTCTGCGTTCACCTTAAATGTCCGTTTAAGTTCAGGTTATTAACTTCTCCGCAAAGGTAAACAAAACCGCTGATAATTTATTCCTTTGTACACTTAACTAAAGCTACTTCTATTTACAGTACTTTCACCTGTCCAAGAATATTTTACCCCTAAAATTTAAATACCAGCGTTGAATGACAGGGATCATCATTTGCCTTTAGGGGTAACTGTAAGACGTTGACCCCTCCTGTAGGTTACCTTTAGGTCGGGTTGCCATTTGTTCAGATTTTC
The DNA here is from genome assembly GCA_905147715.2 of Xestia xanthographa. Taxonomy (NCBI): domain Eukaryota; kingdom Metazoa; phylum Arthropoda; class Insecta; order Lepidoptera; family Noctuidae; genus Xestia; species Xestia xanthographa. Next base: position 7,209,151 of record LR990664.1, on the reverse strand, counting down.
CGGAATGCGCGAGAATTCTAAAACATTTCAATTCGAATTTCCACAAATGAGAAAAATAGCAGTCGAGAGCAATATTTTTTTTCTTTTCAGTAAAAGTAATAAATACAATAAAATTATACTGCTACGGAGTTTCCTTCGGATGTCCAGATTTTTATCCGAGAAAATAACCGATCTGAAACCTTAGCCTTAGGGTGCTTGTTCACAAACCGTGTTTTACCCAGTTACCCGGTTTCTAACCATCAGGAGATGCGATGTTGTTTGCATGCACAGTGCGTACGTCCGACCTCGTGAAAAGCGTTCATAGATTGTCATAATTGACCGGGGAACACGGGGCAATGTTGAACCGGGACTAGCGCGCGTGACTACATGGAAAAGCCTTCATTATCAGCCTATAACGTTCCCACTGCTGGGCTACAGGCCTCTGGCAGAACTCACAAGCTACAACTCGTCAAGTACAAGTTGGGGTCATAACCATAGGGCCACCACCGCTTTTAAAAACCTATAGTGCTTCATGCATGACTCTAAACCAGGCCGGACGCCGGGTAAAAACCGGCTGTGACGTCAACAATAGCTCTTACGATGCCATTGACTCGTGAAATCTGACAAGGTTCTCATGACTTTGATGAATTTATTCATCTAGTGACGGAAGAATTTGAGATTAGAAAGGTTATTGGATTCAAATCGACGACACCATTGAAGGGCCTTTTATTAGAATTTCACACCTTTGTCGTGCTAGTGGTTTGAGATTTTATTATTACTTACGTAGATTTACCACTAGAAATTATAAACAACTAGCTGATGCCCGCGGCCTTGCCCGCTTGACAAATTATATACTAAAACCTTCCTCTTGAATCACTATATCTATTAAAAAAATCCGTATCAAAATCCGTTGTGCAGTTTTAAAGATCTAAGCAGCATATATAGGGACAGACAGACGTGGCGGGGACTTTGGTTTATAATATGTAGTGATAGTGACTAGCTAATGCCCGCGGCTTTGCCCACGTGGAGTTCGGTAATTGTCCCACTGAATCGTACTACCGGAATAAAAAGTATCCTATGTGTTAATCCCGGTTATAAACTACCCGTGTGCCAAATTTCATCCAAATCCGATCAGTAGTTTTTGCGTGATAGAGTAATAAACATCCAGACATCCACACATTTATACATCCTCACCAACTTTCGCATTTGTAATATTAGTAGGATTAATGTATGGAGAGGGCAAGGAAGGCCAAAGAAAAGATAGATGGAATGTGTGAGGTATGATGAAAGTTAAGGGACCGAAAGATAGCGTCTGGGTTGACAGGGGAGAATGGAAGAAGAATCTACCCCAAATAACATGGGACAAGAGCAGGAAGGCGATCAAATGAGGGAGAAACTAAGAACAGGCCCCTTATTCACAACGCTTCGATTTGATTTTCGATTCGGAAAGTCGTATGTCTATCTTTTTTTGACATTACGAAATCGAGCGAGATAGACATACGACTTTCCAAATCGAAAATCGAATCGAAGGGTTGTGAATAGCTATGCAGGTGGCCTACCATGACCGTCTTAAAGCAGGACTGTTTTAATCTTATTCCAGAGTGAGAAAGAGATGGCGCTAGACGTCCTCTATAGCTTTGTCACTTTCCCACACTGGAGTGACATTAAAACAATCCTGCTTTAAGACGTCACGGTAGACCCAGACCCCAGACTTCTTCTCAAGTCGAATCTAGGGAATATTCTAGATGTTACCTCAAATGCGACAAAAACAATGTATAAGTCGTAACTCGTATGCTCGTATGCTTACAAGTAGTAGTGACTTAGTGAGATCATAAGGTATTCAAATGTTTTTATAACCTATTATATGACGGTCACCAAACTGAAGAATGAAATCATAATAAATCGTAATGCGATTACCAATTCACTTGTCGGGCAGGTTAACTAAAGAAAAAAAATACTGTCATACATTGACCGCACTAAAAGGGTATCATCCTTTAGTGCGGTCAATGTATGAGGATGAAATCATCATCATCATCATCATTATTTCAGCCGAAAGACGTCCACTGCTGGACATAGGCCTCCCCCAAGTGTCGCCACATTGACCGGTCCCGTGCGACTCGCATCCAGCGGATTCCCCCAACCTTGACCAGGTCATCGGTCCACCTAGTCGGAGGCCTTCCAACGCAACGTCTTCCGGTTCGCGGTCGCCACTCCAGAACTTTTCGGCCCCTTCGGCCATCCGTTCTGCGAGCATCAGCAGTTCATAGAGGTTGACGATGATTCAAAATTACGAAAATCGAGGAGATGGTTCGGATGGACTGACATAGGGTTTTGGAATGAAAGGGAGTAGGAACATTGTTTATTGCTTCATCACCATCAGTTGGGTAACTGATGATGATGAAGCAATAAACAATTCGAAGGGTTCGGCAAAGGTGTAGAAAACTGAACACCCACATTTCGCTGATTGACATCAACTGGGCACGAATACAGGCCTTTTCTTTTTTCGGATGGGAAATCATCAAATGACTCCTCCCGCTCTGGGCGGAGCAGGAGGGAGTGTCAGACTTTTACTGACTAAAACCCATCCATGTTACTTCATCACCCTTTGTTTTCCGGGGCCACGGTATCTCTTTCGAACAGTTCCGCAGCTCCGGCAGGCATCAGTCCTTGCGGAACCCTTCCTTTTGCTGACTCTCTTTGGCGCGCGTGGAACACGAACGCGCTGTTGACACGGCCTGTCGTGAGTCATGAGACGGACGGACAGCGGGCTAGCCCATAGCTCTCCGTCCACAGGTCCGCGCCTACGGTGGCCGCGGGCCACCACGTGGGCCCCGACGCTCGGGGCGTCTCCCGCGGCGGCCGGGACGTGAGGTTCTCTCCCTCTCACGTTCCGCCACCTCCTTCTCCAGCATTCCTGCTTCGCAGAAGGAGGTGACGGCGTCCCATTCCGTCTCACTCCGGACCATGGATTGAACCAGGGCCGGACGCGAGAGGTCGCCGCCGCCGATCGCCGCCGCGCGCTGCGCCGCTACGAGGACAACGAATACAGGCCTTGGGGGTACAACTGACAAATTCCTGACGGAAAACCCAATGCCACTTTGCTCGAACGGGGAATCGAACGAAAGACCTCAAGATCAACAGTAGAATAGCAACTCTTCTTCTTACTTCTCATATTAATAATGTCTAAATTAGAACATTCAATTTTTTTTATTATTAGCAAAATGCTTCTGTAATAAAATAATTTGTCATCGAAACGCTAGAAAGTTGAAAGATTTTACATTTAAATTGGTGTACGTAACCCCAGCAGGAAAGTGTCTCCTAGAGATATATGAGTGACACGTTTAATTAGTGCCCTAACTGCTGGGAATGTGCCCCCACATAAAAAATGTGTGCCCCCTGTCGTTTTGGAAATAAACGGAAAAAACGATTCCTGCTGGGGTAACGTTTTTCTAGCAGGAAAATTCTAAACGAATGATTGGAGAGAGAAACATTGTGCATGGCCTTGTAGCTTATGTTAGTGCCACAATGTGCCCCCAAAAATAAACGGTGTGCCCCTTCAGGTTTTCGAGATATTGCGTTTCCTGCTGGAGTAACGTTTTGCAGAATCGTATATCTCTGAAACCATAGTATGTGCCCCTGTAGAATAAACATACACGAGTAGCTCTTATTGTGTGCCCCTTAGTGCCCCAATTAGATTTAAGAAAATATTTCTAATTTCCAAGTTATCGCGGTTTTATGAAAACTCGAAAAAACATCGCAGCGCCTAAATGAGACAAGGTATTAGCTCGCTGAAAACTGTATTCTGTCCGTCTTGACACTAATAATAACCATACAAAGTTTCAAAACTGTTCATGCATGCGTTTTTGAATTATCTTGTTATAAGTCAAAACAATGGTGACATAACTTTGACGGCAAAATACAAGGAACCAGCTCAATCCCAGATGTGTAGGTGTAAACCAATAATGTGTGCCTTTAGTCAAAAATATATGGTGAAAATATTCAGCTTGGAATGTTTCACAATAAGTAAATATCGACAAAAAACTAAACATGTAAATAACGGCTGGTTATCCGACCAAATTCGAATGACTACTAAAAAGCGACGGATTCATACATAACGATGACCATCTTAATTGGACGTATTATACTTAAGCTGTTGTCCATACCACAGTATGAATATGGACAGTACGGAAACTACCTACAAATACTCGAAACCGCACACTAACACAAACATGCGCATTATTGCGCATCGACGGGGTCCCCATAGTCTAAGATCCCTTACAAAACGACCCTCACCGAGCTGGTTAATGGTTGAAAAGTATTTTATATCAAATTAAATATGTCAATAAATATATTACAAATGGTTTGACTAAAAAAATTCAGTTAAGAACATGATTAATAAGAGCAATTTAAAAATTATTTATTTTTTAAACATTTCTCTGGTTTGGTTAAACAAATTCCATACCAAATTGAAAGTATGAAGCTTTCAGAATATGCAAAGGTTAATCGGTTAACCTAACGTATGCATATTCTACAGGCTTCATACTTTCGATGGGTATGGAATTTGTCTATTAACCAAACCAGAGAAATGATTAAAAAAATATATAATTTTAAATTGCTAATTATTCATATTCTGAACTGAATTTTTTTAGTCAACCCATTTGTAATATAGGTATTTATTGACATAATTTAATTTGATATAAAATACTTTTCATCCATTAACCAGCTCGGTGAAGGTCGTTTTGTAAGGGATCTTAGACTATGGGGACCCCGTCGATGCCAGGCCTGTGTCACTCCGCCTGTAGGTATTAAAAAGATACCTACAGGCGGCGGCCACTGCGGAAGGGCCAATCTAGTAGGCTGCCCCAAGCGAAAGAAGACACGCGCGCGCGCTATTTGTTCGACCACGTTCAACTTTCTCGATAATTGTAATCTTGCAATCCAGATGGACACAAAACGAAAAAAAAGCAAAAATATACTGTGCAGTATTTAATTGTTTAAATACGGATCGTGATCGAAATTTAACTTTTTTTTGGTTACCTAAAGACAGGTAAAATCTACTTTGATTGGATTGCATTAGGTATGTTCCTATTTGAAATGAAATTAATTCAAACTACAAACCCTTTCTCCCCTTGTTGAACAAAGTACTATTCCAATACCCTAAAAGTATTTAAAAAGTACAATAAAAAGACATTTTAGTCGTTTCATTCGAGTTGCATTTCATTTGTCGTATTCATTTACGAACTTAGACTAAGAGCCCAATGAAAAATATTTACGGTAATACTATAGGTGATACCTATGGAATTCTTTTCAACTTAAAGGAAGTTTGCGAATCCACACTAGATGGCGTAAGTAGTTTCTCGAAGTAAGCAACCCTAGTCCGCGGCTCTTTCAATATGTATAACCACGTATAACTTATTATGAACCGTAGTCCAGTGAATTAAGGCCCATATTCCCTCAAAAAAAAATTGGTAGGTATATAAATGAACACGTGGTCGACTGGAACGCGAGCTAAATTAAATCATATTGTTTATCAGATTAAGTACATATTTCTTTAAAAACAATTGCGAAGTAAAGCTTCTGTAACGCTAGTTACTAGTTATTATTCTGTGTCGATGCGCATGTTTGTGCGGTTTCAAGCATTTGTAGGTAGTTTCCGTACTGTCCATATTCATACTGTGGTATGGACAACAGCTTAGGTATAATACGTCCAATTAAGATGGTCATCGTTATGTATGAATCTGTCGCTTTTTAGTAGTCATTCGAATTTGGTCGGATAACCAGCCGTTATTTACATGTTTAGTTTTTTGTCGATATTTACTTATTGTGAAACATTCCAAGCTGAATATTTTCACCATATATTTTTGACTAAAGGCACACATTATTGGTTTACACCTACACATCTGGGATTGAGCTTGTTCCTTGTATTTTGCCGTCAATGTTATGTCACCATCGTTTTGACTTATAACAAGATAATTCAAAAACGCATGCATGAACAGTTTTGAAACTTTGTATGGTTATTATTAGTGTCAAGACGGACAGATTACAGTTATCAGCGAGCTAATACCTTGTCTCATTTAGGCGCTGCGATGTTTTTTCGAGTTTTCATAAAACCGCGATAACTTGGAAATTAGAAATATTTTCTTAAATCTAATTGGGGCACTAAGGGGCACACAATAAGAGCTACTCGTGTATGTTTATTCTACAGGGGCACATACTATGGTTTCAGAGATATACGATTCTGCAAAACGTTACTCCAGCAGGAAACGCAATATCTCGAAAACCTGAAGGGGCACACCGTTTATTTTTGGGGGCACATTGTGGCACTAACATAAGCTACAAGGCCATGCACAATGTTTCTCTCTCCAATCATTCGTTTAGAATTTTCCTGCTAGAAAAACGTTACCCCAGCAGGAATCGTTTTTTCCGTTTATTTCCAAAACGACAGGGGGCACACATTTTTTATGTGGGGGCACATTCCCAGCAGTTAGGGCACTAATTAAACGTGTCACTCATATATCTCTAGGAGACACTTTCCTGCTGGGGTTACGTACACTTTAAATTGATGGTGGAATCGAAAACAAAACCATGTAGAATAAAGGTGAACGCAGACCTGGCCGCACCGCACGCGCCGCAGTCGCCGCATTCGAATTCTACTATGCCATCTCGCACCTAGACACATAGACACAGATTGCACACAGACACAGATTGCATAGAACTTTATACGAAGAATTCGAATGCGGCGACTGCGGCGCGTACGGGTCTGCGTTCACCTTATGTAGTGTCTGAATGAGCATTTGTCACCAAAGAATCACTGTGCACACAATCTTGTTAATAAACATAAGTTGATCACTTGGCAAGTCGTTATTTACCCGCGGCAAGGTTGACCAGCCGCGATCAACCTTGTGCAAGACAAACAAACGGTAATACATATTGTTTAGGTATATCTAAGTTATACATAATATGGAATTGTAGAAGTTCCGTGTAGAAACCGCTATAGGAAGATGAGATGAAAAATATACAGGCTAGGGTCTAAAGTCTAGGTCTAAAATGGCCGCTTTAGCAGAATCGTTTTGTGAATCACGTTAAAAATTTAAAATTCTTGAAATGGACTTTTTATTTACATAAAGTCCATTTTAAGAATTTAAATTTTTTAACGTGATTCATGCTAAGATTCTGCCATAGCGGCCATTTTAGACCCGCTGTTCCTATGGATTGTGTTTAGGGGGAATTCTCTGGGTGAGAGCCGATGAGAGCAGTGATAGCGAAGTGGTAATACTGGGAATGGCCCCGACTTATGAGATGAGAAAAGTTAAGACGGAACTCTGCGAACGGAGAAGTGAGGCTGGTTTCGTAAACATGTGTGAATTTATTGAGCGTAGTTTAGTTGTGGTTTGATGTAAATGAGTGCGTGTGAGCGTGTATGCACAGAGCGAGGCGTAGTTTTGCGCATGCTTCACTGTATTATTCGCAGCGCTGTCTTGGTTTTTTATTTGGTCTATGGTCCGAATACCAAAAAAATAAAGAATCAATCCGCATCTGGCTCTGGTGGTGCATTATGGCCTGCTCCTTCTCATTGAAGAGGGGGCGTGTCCCAGCTGAATGTAAAAACACAGGACCGGTCTATATGGCGAAGATTGGAGGAGGTTTAGATCCAGCATTAATGGACCTCTTTCGGCAGAAATTATAATGATCTGTATTACAAGGCAAAAAAAATGGAGGTTGACAGCAAAATTATGATGATCAGCAGCAGCAGAGACGTGAAGCGTCCAAAGTCACACATCCGACTGCTCTTTTCCAACAATGTCGGCTCGGCTGCGGCTGCTGTTTTGACCTCCACAACCCAGTTACCGTAAAGTGAAGCGTCTAAATTTCTGGCAAATAAGAGGTCATGACTTTGAACCCCACAGAGTTCAACTGTTGTAAATTTTTTCCTTAGCACGGCTTCATTAGTTAGTAACAAGATAATTAAGTACCGAGGATTTAATCCCCGAAGTTTTGGAGTAGGTGACTTAAGGTGACCCAGTCACACATTAATAATAAGCCTACCAGCCTAATATCGTTGCCTAATTTACATCGTTTTTCATAATTAGCAGGTACCTAAGGCATAGGATTTTGTAAAGTAACTTCTGTACCTAACCATGTTAATTATTAAAGCTTAATTAGAAATTGTTCCATTGATCAAAGTAAGCGAAAAGTCTTTGCAAAGGTTTCGTATCGACCACAGATTATAGAGCGCAGAGAAAGTGAGTAAGTAGGTACTCCTTGATAAATAAAATATCTAAGTAGCTGTTTTTTATTTTAAAAAAAATGTAGCATAAAATATGACCTTCGTTCTTTATGGCTGGTCAATGTTTTAAATGATTATGCTATTGAATATTTTTCATTCAATATGATATTTAGGCTCGGAAAGCACGTGAAGCCGTTGGTCCCAGCTGTCATATAGATCATTATAGATATATCATTGTAGATCTTTGACAGTCGTTACAGGTAAATATAGACTAGAAAGTCTGACAATCAGTTGTACCAAGCCTGGGTTGTCAAGGTCAGATAGGCAGTTGCTCCATGTGAAATACTGGTATTCATCTGCATCTGGTTAGACTGGAAGCCGATTGTAACATAGTTGGGAAAAGGCTGGGCAGATGATGATGATGACGAGGTGATATTTATTTTGGTTTTGCTTTTATTTACTTTTCAATACACTTCCTCGAAAACTGGTTCTTATCGCACTACGATTAGGTTCAACAATCAATGTATTTCACACGTGTGTGATTTTTTCATTTTCTAACACGTGTGCGGGAATGAAAATTGCCACAGATAACTATAGATCCATATACTTAGTCCAAATTGGTTCGATGCCTATAGTCGGAGGTGAATGTTTTTTTTTTTAATTTCGGCAAAGCAATAATTAATAACAATATTTAATATTTTTCGTTCTTTTATTTTATATCTTCATAAGTGTACCTATTGAAAAAAGCCGTTTGATACACGTGGACATTTGTTATTGCAGTTCTCGGCTCAAAAACACCCCTCGGATGCAATAACAAACTTTCCCCACTTGTATCAAAATGTACTATTTCAATACACTTCCTCGAAAACTGGTCCTTAACGCCGCACTACGATTAGGTACAACATGCAATGTATTTCACACACGTGCGATTTTTTCTTTTTTGAACGAAAATTGCCACAGATAACTATACCTATACTTAGTCCAATTTTAATTGGTTCAATGCCTATAGTCTGAGGTGAATGTTTATTTTTTTATTTTTGCAAAGCACTACCACGGTAATATTATGATACAGTAGTGTAACTCGGCCGCATGATAGAAATAAATGCCTACAGCCGCGCGGTACGTAAACATGCGTTAGGGCTGCCCGTCTCCAGCATTTTAATTACATTTGCCTACTTTCTGTTTCTATTTAGTTTTGTGATTGTAAATATCCTTTTTATATTAATAAATAAAATACTTTGTATATTGAATAGGAAGTGTTCAATAAAAATGCGTGTTGTTTTTTTATTGGTAGATTTAATTAAAAAAACATGTTTTTGTTCGAAAAACAAATCGGGCTTATAAATTTGCGACCGAAAAATATTTGCGCCTCGACTGAGTCGTACGAAATGCTTTATTGTTAAATTTTAAAGTATAGGTACCGAAGTTTTAACACAAGCGTAAGTAGGTAGGTACCTACCGTATCATGATTCATTCAGAACCGCATATAACTACCTATTTCACTCAATAACTTTCCGTTACTCTATTCGCTTTATTTATTAATCCAAACACCTTTTTTTTCGTGAGATAAAAGGAAATACTTATCCATTAAAAAGACACACATTATGTACCTACCTACTAGTAAGTAAAATTATTTTATAGTCTTACCTTTCAGAGTTTCCAGGTAATTTAAAAAAACTTATGTCTGGATGCGTTATTGACGAATTCATACAACCAAAAACAGCACAATATTTCCTACTCGTCATATTAACTGATTTTTAGAGAAAAAATCGCGCGGTTATTGTTAAAAAAACAACACACCGTCCGTTCGACACTGCGGTACAGCCGTGACTGTCTGCGCCCCAAGTGCACCCTTAGATCGAGGCGCGTAGGTATAGCTCGCGTTTCGTCCGTTTCTATGAAGTCGGAATACTGTATCATAATACTACTGTGGCACTACGTTACGCGTCTTTACGGCATAAATATTTTTTGAATATTCAAATTGTGTTTATAAATAGAATATCATAGATAAACATGATTATTAAAAACTAATAGTTACATACACACATACACAAATTAACATTTATTTGTGTTCTGAATTCAAAAATTTAAAATAAATCTATTTTTTATATTAGGCTGTTTAACGGCTACATACCATTATTGCCTCTCTTTAAAAAAAAAAATATTATTCGTTATTTTATTTTATTTCTACAAAAGTGTATTGAAAAACGTCGTTTGATACACGTGGACATTTGTTATTGCAATTCTCGGCTCAAAAACACCCTCGCCTGCGGCTCGGGTGTTATTATTCCGCCTCGATTGCAATAACAAACTTTCTTCACTTGTATCAAAATTGTAGGGTAATCATTCCCCTTTACACAAACACTAAGTGACAACTAGGAAATGGATGCAGGACCTAAAAAAAAGAGGGCCCTGACAGATTTTCGATATTAGTATTATTGTTTATTTAATTAATTAAGTTTACAAAAGTCTCAAAAGTCAGATAGTATTTCGGCATTCAATTCCCTGTCGATAAATACTGGCAGCGAAAGACTTCTAAGGTGTAAAAGGGTGAATTTCAACAGGTCCTATAAGATCTTCATTTCCGTGTTTTTTTTCATCTTAAGTTTTTTTTTTTTTTAAAAAACGCTTTTATTGAAGTTTTTGATAATGTATATATTCTTGCTTAATGTCTAGCAGATAACTTAAAAAACTAACGATATTATCAGGATTAAACAAGCGTCCACGGCAATGAAAGAACTGTGCCATGGCAATGAAAGAATCAATCCACGGAAATTAAAAAATATTCTATTTAATGAGATAGACAGATAGATAGAATAAAAATTACAGTTTATAAGAGGTCTTGATTCCAACACTTGTATGGGAGTAAAACTTGGGTAAACTTGGAGATATTACAAAAAAAGAATGAGAGTACAATAAGTAAACAAAGACTGTTTAATTACACTCGCAACACTACTTAGAGACTTTAATACTACAGTCTTTCTTTTCTTATACATACTCCCATTCTTCCTTTTGTAATATCTATCCAAATCTTACTCCCATACACAATCTCTTTGGGTTTGCCTTTCCCTCTCGGAGACAGGCATGATCAGGATATATTTTTCCACTTGACAAAACAAAATAGCTTCTTCAGAAAACGTATATTGTGATCTCTAGCAAGTAAGATGCATTTTCAAAATAACAAGTACTAAATTTTTCTCCTAATCATACCATGGCGATGAAAACACAAGTCACGGAAATGAAATACCTGGCCACGGCAATGAAACTAAATTGTTTTACAAGGCATGGCAATGAAATTTTTTTCATTGCCGTGTCTTTTTTTTCATTGCCATAGCAAATTTCGGCTACGAAAACCACGGCAATGAAAGCACGGCGATGAAAATCAAGGCAAAAAATATAAATAACAAAAAATTTATTAACTATTCGAAGAAATAAACACTTCACAACTTAACATATGAGAGCTCGTGGCTAAATAATAACAGCCGCTCGGGTCGATCTTTAGGTTAAGCCGTGCTTGCCTAGGTTGGTCTGTGGATGGGTGACCACCCATTACATACCGAGTTTCCTCCGTGCCTCGGAAAGCACGTTAAGCTGTTGGTCCCGGCTGTCATTTGTGATCTTTGACAGTCGTTACAGGTAGTCAGTGGCCCAAAAATTCTGACAACCAGTCTTACCAAGGGGTATCCGTAATACCCAGTACTAACTGGGTTGTGGAGGTCAGATATATTCAGCTGCATCCGGTTAGACTGGAAGCCGACCCCAATAAAACTTGGGAAAAGGCTAGGCAGATGATGAACTTAACATATGAGAAATGGTGTTCTATCGAATGCTTACTCATGAAGACAAACTTATTCAAATATATAGTTATACCTATCCACGGCGATGAAAGAAAAAATGTCCAGTAACATAAAAATTAAATACTTATGTTTATGGCGCGAAAACGCAGGCACGTGTGTACGTCCTTCCACGTTGAGCACTTAGGCAGCACTAATATGCAACGTTTAGCATACCGGGAGGGGGGACGCAAGTCGTAGGTAAAACAATATCCTTGAACATGATTAGGACACGGCGATGAACAGTAGTTCTGGGACAAATGATTTTTTATTAACCATTCGTTGTATTGTTTAAATATTTGAATAAATGTATTCCGTAACAATACTTAAACTATTCATGTATCAAATAAAACTAGTTTTTAATATAAATAACCAATAGATTTTTATCAATGAGGAATAGAATACACAACAAGGTGAAGTGTGGACAAACACGGCAATGAAAGATTTCGAGGTTTAATTAATTTTTTTGGAGTATCCATTAATCCAATTAAATAAAATATTTAGTGCTACACATAGATTACTATTTCACCTAACCGGAAAAAAATGTGAGAACATTATAACTATGTTTTTTTGTACCGATTTCATTGATGCCACGCAATTTTCGGTCCCGGGAAATTCACTCAAAACACCTCTTAACGAGGCCGAAAGGCTTGTTCTCCCAGTCAATGAGATAATTTTTTTGTTCTACACCATACCTGGGAATCTTCTAGTTACGGAGATATTGGGGGTCAAAGTTCCAACTTTTTGACAAGTTTTTTTTAAACACAAGTTTTTAATGCAAGATTTTTACTATCACTTCGATACCCGCAATTACAGACACAATTAAAATAACAATGCACCGTGTCCGATCGGGCACGGCTACACCTCCACGACCCCCGTACTATTCAATCCATCCATCAGCACAATGTTTTGAGTGCGTTATATTGAGTTCTAACTTCTACCTACCAAAAAACATGATCTTTCACCCCAAAAAAAAAGTCGTTTCCCAGCAATAATTTTTGCGTTAAGTTACTTAGTTTGATGTACAGAATGCTTGGTTAACGGCTTCGTGATGAGGTCTTTTACACCCTGTATTATTATAATATTACTCTCCATTTTAAGAGCCTATAAGGGTTGCGCCTCATCTATTAGCACGGACCCGCATTTTATTTTTTGCGAGAAACCTTGTGGAAACTCGGTACCTATGTAATAGATGGTCACCCATCCACGGACCGACCTTGCCAATCACGGCTTAACCTTGAAGATCGACCCATGCGGCTGTTATTATTTAGCCACGAGCTCCTCAATAAGGTAACTAACCTAGCAATAAACAAAAATGGCATAAAAAGAAATTCCTTATCGACACTATCAACAGGTAATGTGCCTGAGAGTTTCCACGTGGCCGATGGCAACGGTTAAATCTTGTCGTATTCTGTTTGCTAGTTTATGTAGTATTTTGCACCTACCTTTTTTTGTTGTTGAATGTTTCAAGTACTTACTTGAAACAAACATGACAACAAAAAAAAATCGGTCAATTAAAAAAAAAAAAAAATTATCAATGTTTTTTTTTTTTAATAACTTAAGTACTTACTTATATTTTTTTAAATTTTAATTTTGTTTATATTGTATAAGCTGTTTATATTAGCTGTTAAGCCTCGTATCCACTGGGCAACATTTGGCGCACGACATGTTGCTCACCGTGTTGAAAGTCCGCGTGAAACTTTTGTAATGTTTTGTCATGTGCGCCTGTTAGCAACGTCGCGCGATGTTGTGCAACGCTGCCGAACATGTTGACCGTCACGTGTTGCGCGTCAGTTATTGCCTAGTGGATATGAGGCTTTAATTTCCCAAATAAATATAATAAATAAATAAACGTTCATGGGTCACAAATGTTCACGGGAAGACTCTAGTTCTCAGTACTCTGGCTTACATCTTTACAAGTATTTTATAAGCCCCTCTCGCTCTTTACATTTCAAGGGATTAGGCTAACATCAAATTTTATTTTGCCTTAGCAACCAGTTTCTATAGAATTTTCCTCAATCGCTTTAGCAAGAGCAAAAGTAAAGACGGTATTATGAGAAAAAAAAAAAAATAAGAAACGTGATATTGAATTTAAAAATGGCGGCTATTCTGGCAACCTTATCGCGGCTCTGAGAAATTCTAAGAAGTTTCCCTTTCATGTAAAATATACGAATATTATAATAATTTATAATGCAGACTGTCTGTAACATTTTAAATTATTATCTAAATATTATTTCGGTAGCTTTGAAAGTTTTGCTACAAGTATAATAGGATTTTAATCAATAAATTAAAAGGTTTTCTTTGATGGTTAGTCTTTGTTTGTGGCTTTTCTACCCACACGGTTGAATAATTTAGAACATTCCACCAATTTGTTGTAATTAACCGTATACATTACATACGTGCCTTTGGAGGATGGGAAGTTTATCAAGTTAACTAAGTTTCATACTCTTAGGTACAGATGTTAGGCACATCAAGCTACTTCAATCTGTCAAAAAAATATTTTTTCAATACACTTCCTCGAAAACTGGTCCATAACGCACTACGATTAGGTACAACATGCAATGTATTTCACACACGTGCGATTTTTTCCACTTTCCCGCACGTGTGCGGGAATGAAAATTGCCACAGGTAACTATACCTATACTAAGTCAAAATTGGTTCAATGCCTATAGTCTGAGGTGAATGTTTTTTTTTTTTCGGCAAAGCACTACGCGTCTATACGGCATAAATATTTTTTGAATATTCAAATTGTGTTTATAAATAGAATATCATAGATAAACATGATTATTAAAATCTAATAGTTACTTTTATACACAAATTAACATTTATTTGTGTTCTTAATTCAAAAATATAAAATAAATCTATTTTTTATATTAGGCTGTTTAGCGGCTTCATACCTTTGCCTCTCCTTCAACCTGGCGAAACCAAAGCGCGAAAAAAAAAGAAAATGAAAATCATAGTTTCATAGTTCGTGACAAAAATATTTTTCGTTATTTTATTTTATTTCTTAAAATTGTATTGAAAAACGTCGTTTGATACACGTGGACATTTGTTATTGCAATTCTTGGCTCAAAAACACCCTCACCTACGGCTCGTGTGTTATAATTCCGCCTCGAATGCAATAACAAACTTTCTCCACTTGTATCAAAATGTACTATTTCAATACACTTCCTCGAAAACTGGTCCTTAACGCACTACGATTAGGTACAACATGCAATGTATTTCACACGCGTGCGATTTTTTCCACTTTCCCGCACGTGTGCGGGAATGAAAATTGTCAAAAATACTTAGTCCAAATTGGTTCAATGCCTATAGTCTGAGGTGAATGTTTTTTTTTTTAATTTTTGCAAAGCATTACGCGTCTTTAGTCTTTACGTCGTAAATATTTTTTGAATATTCAAATTGTGTTTATAAATAGAATATCATAGATAAACATGATTATTTAAAACTAATAGTTACTTTTATACACAAATTAACATTTATTTGTGTTCTGAATTCAAAAATATAAAATAAATCTATTTTTTATATTAGGCTGTTTAACGGCTTCATACCATTGCCTCTCGTTCAACCTGGCGAGACCAAAGCGCGAAAAAAAAAAAAAGAAAATTTTAATCATAGTTTCATAGTTCGTGACAAAAATATTATTCGTTATTTTATTGTATTTCTTCAAAAGTGTATTGAAAAACGTCGTTTGATACACGTGGACATTTGTTATTGCAATTCTCGGCTCAAAAACACCCTCGCCTACGGCTCGGGTGTTATAATTCCGCCTCGATTGCAATAACAAACTTTCTCCACTTGTATCAAAATGTACTATGGTGCGAAAAATCACGGTTTACGGTAGGAGTCAAACGCACTCAATACATTGTGCAGATTGATGGATGCATTGATTTGAATAATATAGGGGTCTTACGGGTATTAAAAGTAAATGTTTAAAACAAAAAAAAAAATTTTTTTTTTTTTTTTTTTATAAAAAATTGTATTGAAATAAACTCTAAAGGGTGTAAAACACCTCTTAACGAAGCCGAAAGGCACTTGTTCTCCCCGTCATTGCGATATTTTTTTTGTTCTACACCATACCTGGGGGGAACCTTCTAGTTACGGAGATATTGGGGGTCAAAGTTCCAACTTTTTGACAAGTTTTTTTTCTAAATATAAGTACAAAATGTAAGTAAGTAATGTAAGAGTTTTAGTTTAAACACCTCCACGACCCCTGTACTATTCAATCCATTCATCAGCACAATTTTTTGAGTGACACAAAACATGATTTTCACCACAAAAAAAAAAGTCGTTTCCCAGCAATAATTTTTGCGTAAAGTTACTTAGTTTGATGTACAGAATGCTTGGTTTGAGGGCTTCGTGATGAGGTCTTTTACACCCTGTATAAATAAGGGTCTTACGGGTATTAAACCAACTAAACCATTGATTACTTCTCCAGTCTGGAATCTCTCTTTGAATCTGTTTCCTCAGAGTACGAACATCACATATATGAGTGACTTTAACACCGACCTTTTGAAAGACAACCCTAGGTCACGTAGGTTGAGAGCGATCCTAGAGTCGTCCAGTCTGTCCCTTCTAGCGCTTAGTCCGACACATCATAACTCAAGCGACTCCTGGCTCGATCTTATGCTTACTTCTTCTGCGGATCTCGTTGCTAACCATGGTCAGGTCGCTGCTCCTGGACTATCTAGACACGATTTAATTTATCTCTCTTACAAAATTAGACCCCCTAAGCAGCGGCCGAGGCTTTTGCGAGGTTGGATAGGGAAAAACTCAATGCTGATGCGCAACTGCGCAAGCCCTTGATTGGGACGACCTTTTCCAATCATCGACAGTGGAGGAGAAAGTTGAGATATTTAATAGGTCTGTTCTCCAGCTCATCGACGCGCATGCACCTCTGAGGGCCGTCCGTGTTAAGCGCCCTCCGGCTCCATGGATAACCCCAGGAGTTAGGATGGCGATGCGACGACGTGACAGGGCTTTCAGAAGATATAGACGGGATCGCAGTGAGGAGAACTGGAGCCTGTACAAGTTGGCTAGAAACCGCTGCAATCAGATGGTAAGAGCATCTAAACGCCGATACATTTGTGAAAATGTCCACAATTCTTCACCGGCCGATATTTGGAAGTTTCTAAAGTCACTTGGCATAACAAAGCCCTCCTCTAGCATTTTACCTTCTAGTTTGTCCTTAAACGTTCTTAACAACCATTTCTCAACGTCAGCTTCGCTGTCAGTTGATGTTAGGAACCAAACTATTCACGACATTACTTCCAAGCCATTGTTACCTCCTGACTCTTTCTCTTTCTCCCCTGTGACTGACGTTGAGGTCTCTAAATTTTTCAAGTCAATTAAGTCTAAGGCTGTTGGCTGTGATGGGATCAGCAAGGCAATGTTATCTTTTGTGATTGATAACTTCATTATATTGATATTGTTACCCATATCATAAATTTTTCTCTGTATACTGGTGTGTTTCCAGCTTTGTGGCGTAAGGCTTACATTATCCCTCTTCCAAAGATTCCCAGTCCCAGTTTGCCAAATCACTACAGACCGATCTCCATTCTTCCTTTCCTTTCCAAGTTCCTTGAAGCAGCTGCTCTTAGACAAATAACTTCCCACGTTCTTAAGAATAGCCTGTTGTCCAAGTTCCAATCTGGTTTTCGGCCCGGCCACAGCACAGCCACAGCCTTGCTTAAGGTTACAGAGTTGGCTTGGAGAATTCGAGGGTTACGGTGTTGGTTTTAATAGATTTTTCCAATGCTTTTAACACCGTTGACCACGATATCCTCCTCGCCATACTATCTCAAATTGGGGCTTCTTCGTTGTCACGTGATTGGTTCTCATCATATCTTCGTGGTCGCCAGCAGGCGGTGCGTGCTGATCAGGTTTACTCCGAATGGTGCGACCTGGTAACTGGTGTTCCACAAGGCGGTATACTCTCTCCTCTCTTATTTTCGTTATTTATAAATTCTATTACCACTATTCTCAAGTGCTCTTACCATCTGTATGCTGATGACCTGCAACTTTACGCTCAATCGGACATTGCCAACCTTGATAATTGCATCTCGTCACTTAACGCTGATCTCGGAGCTATCGGAGAATGGTCTGACAAATTTGGGGTTGCTGTCAACGTCGGGAAATGCCAAGCCATCCTCATTGGTAGTTCGTACTACCTGAGAAATTTGGACACTAGCCGACTAGCGCCGCTTATGTTCGACAACTCTGTTATACCTCTCTCACCACACGTAAAGGACTTGGGCCTGTACATTGACTACACTTTCAGTTGGAATAAGCAGGTAGCTCAGGTTAGCCAGAAAGTCACTTACTCACTGCGGTCTCTCTATAGATTTAAACATTTTCTCCCATCTAGCACTAAAACAACTTTAGTTCAGTCGCTTGTGCTCCCCATTATCGACTATGCTGATGTTTGTTACTCTGATCTAACCCAAGAACTTCTAAACAAATTGGATCGTCTTCTGAACAATTGCATTCGTTTCATTTTTTGGGCTTCGTAAATACGATCACATCTCTTCGTATCGTTCTCAGCTTAAATGGCTGCCTATCAGACTCGGGAGGTCCCTCAGATCTCTCTGCATGCTTTTCACCTTTATGAATGATCCATGTGCTCCCGAGTACCTAAAACCTTTTTTCAAGGTGTTGGGCAGTTCTCACAGTCGCAACCTTCGAGCTTCCAAAAACCTAATCCTTCAAATTCCCTCTCACCGTACTGGTTTTATGTCCTCTTCTTATGCTGTCTCCTCTATAAAACTGTGGAACGCCCCTTGGCATTAAAAAAGCTGAAAGAAAATTGGCTTTCAAAAGAGCAGTTCGGAAGTTCTATTTAAAGTCAGACTAAATTACTTTCTAGTCATTAATAAGTAGGTACCCATTTATGTGTTTTTAATTGATGCTTACAAAATGGTATTTTTATTATTTATTTTTATTGTACTCTATCACAATGCTATCCTATTTGACCCAAAGGTTGACTGGTAGAGAATGCCTTGTGGCATTAAGTCCGCCTATGTACCACCCTTGTACATGAAGTTTAAATAAATAAATAAACCTACCTTGGTTTTAACTATTCTGATGTTCCCGGTGTTTCGCTCTGTGGCACTCCTTTAGCATGGGTGACTAAATTTAAGTACTTGGGTCATTGGGTCACTGATGATCTTAAGGACAATATGGACATAGAGAGGGAACGCAGGTCGTTGGCTATTCGATGTAACATGCTGGTTCGAAGATTTGCACGTTGTACAAATCAAGTTAAAGTCACTCTATTCAAAGCTTTCTGTCCGTCACTCTACACAGTGCAGTCTTTGGACCCGCTTTACGCAGAGGACATACGCAGCGATCTGCGTGTCCAATGTAATAACGCGTTTAGGATACTGTTGGGGCTGTCGTGGCGTTGCAGTGCGTCCACAGACGATTTTTACGCCATTGTAAGAAAAAGGACCGCCTCCATAGCCGGCCGGCTACGCACCGCCTCCAATAGTCTCCTGAGCGTGTTCTCAGATCGGTGGGACTCCCCTCTGCTGCGCCACTGGGTGAAGATCCATACCAATTAAAATTTTAAGTGTATCTCCTTATTACTAACACTAATTATTAAGTTATTTTGTTGCTACTAACACTATGGACTCATGTCTGAAATAAAGAATTTGAATTTGAATTAAAAGTAATGTTTTAATACTTACCTAACATAAAAAAAATATTTTACAAAAAAAAAATACATGAATACGTTCTCGTATGATACATCAATATCTCCATAACTAGATGGTTCCCAGGTATAATCCAAAAGAGAAAAAAACACACAATGACGGGAAGGACAAGTGCCTTTTGGGTTCGATATGGGTCTTTTTACACCCATTATCTGACAGAATCCGGAGCCGCATCCCCAATTAGTCCGAACCAGTTTGTTCGAACCGAAACTTATCTACACCAGTTTGTTTGCGATGTTACACACAAACACATAACAACAACAAATATCCGTGTCGTGAAAGACAATACGGCTAACAATACGCAATTTACGATCCCGTCCATTTTCCTCTGACCTCAGACTTCTAAGATATTACTGCAGGTGCAATGTCAAGGTGAGATCACGAAGGAGGATTTATTACGGACAGTTATAGACACGAAAGATCGATATTTCAATGGTCAGTTGCAAGGAGAAACCCATGATGACCTTATTGTAACAGGATCTAGGAGGACCAAGATACACGGCTTTGCTTAAGTTGAGGCCAATGTAAAACCTTTTTTTTTGTAATACATATTTTAGGCAATTTTATTTTTGGGGGTAAAGATAATGATAGATTTGGTTAGAAGGGTATGGCGGGGACGAATGAGCGAGCGAATAGACCCCGCCTTACCCTTCGTGGTTATTTTTCTAAAAACCATTCCACCGGTTCTCCCTAGACTCGGATGCAACAGCATAATAGTTCCAATTTCTGGTGGTCATTAACTAAAAAAAATATTTTTGGTTCTAATTTCACGATAAAATGGGGATTAATTTTGGTGATCATTTACTAATTTTGGCAATCAAAAGTGTTTTTTTTGCCGTTACATTTTGCTAAATCTGGTGGTTCGTTAATTGTTTGCCAATTCTATTTTTTTTTTGTATTTGTATATGTAGGTATAAAGATCACTGTGATTTTGAGAATTTGTCAGTGGCAGCAATCAAGGAAGATTGCTGCCACTGACAAATTCTCACCTTTCTTACCAATCTTACTAATATTACAAATACGAAAGTTTCTGAGGAAGGATGGATGGATGGATGTTTGTTACTCTTTCATGCAAAAACTATTGTTCGGATTTGGGTGAAATTTTGCACACAGATAGATTATAACCTGGATTAATACATAGAATAGTTTTTATCCCGGTAGTATGATCTCGTGGGGCAATTATCGAACTCCACGCGGGCGAAGCCGCGGGCTAGCTAGTATAAAAGATATCGATATCTTATGCGGGAACAAAAAAAGACGAAAAAATTAATGTTATTTTTGAAGACTATGGGTACCTCCTTGTTTAAAATTTTTTGAATGTTTTTTATTGGAATTTAATGATATTTTATGTTGTGTAATGAATTGAATGATATTTTATGATTTTTAATGAATTGAATGATATTTTATGATTTTTAATGAATCGAATGATATTTAGCCGTGTGGTATCCGGCAGATAGCCGTGTGGTATCCGGCAGAGTAGAATAGAACCAACCCATTACACTCACGGGTGTCGTATAAGGCGACTAATGTCTGAAGCAGAACACCTTGCGCCTCCGTAGACCAGAGAATGGGCAGCAGCGTTTTCTGTTAGTCTTTCATCACTGCGATCTCCGAACCGCCTGCCAAGCGTGGAGATTACGGCAAATTCCTCCCATCATGGGAGGGGCTTATGTCCAGCAGTGGACGTTATGGGCTGTTGTAGTAGTAGTAGAATGATATGTTTATGATTATTGATGACTTCTTTACTATTTTATTTTATTTTATCTGTTTCAATTGTATTTTACTTGCATACATATGGGTATTTTTGCCTGCAATAAAACACTTTTTTTTTTTTTTTATGACTTATTGTAATGGAATAAGGATCACGAAATTGAGAAACGACCAATAGGCTTGTGTACTGAAAATATCTAATTAGTCCGTCAGTTAGATAATCAAAAAAAAATTTGACCCGTATTTTTTCTTTTGTTAAGCAAACCAAAATTGACGAAGATACGACGCTTTTAAAATTCTCAATACGTCACGCCGCACTATGGGACCAAACAGTATTTTCCATCTCAAAAAGGGTTCGGACAAAAGTCGTGTTACTGAAACCGTTTTAATTGTTTTATATTCTAAGGTGATAGAGCTATCCGATATAATAGTAAAAAAAAATAAAAAAATGTTTTAGGTAAGTATTTAAAATTACACCCAAACTTTATACTTTGATATTTTATTTTAACTAGATTACTCATTATGGAAGTTCAACTTAAGATATTTTCTATGTTCTTCAAGGGAATACATAAGTATTATACATTTTTGGATTGCTCAAGATCTCTAATTTATAACTAAGTTATGTTTTTATGAGATATAATTTTTATAATTTTTTTATTTAATTTTAAGTGTCAGAAGGAAATTTTCCGTCTTTTTAATTTTCAAGTTGAGGTTTCCTTGTTATCGGTGTCTGCCGGTGTCGAGTTAATGACATTTTTAGATTCTTTAACTATTCAGTAATACAAGGAAATAAAAAAAAACCTAAGACATTGCTGCGCCATTTCGAGCTAGAAGCAAAAATGTCGACCGAAAAATATTTTCACATAATATTTTTTATTTGCGGTGATCATTTTAACCACACTTATCACAAAATTATGATGCATAGTTCTTATATCTTGAGGTAATTATAATCAGTATTGGTTACTGCATTTCTGTGAGAACTGTTTTTATCAATTTTCTCATTGGTTTTGCACAAGTTACTGAAACTAGGGTCCTATAAATAATCGGGTTATCAGCGGGTTCATCAAAGTGTCCGTATACCTTCCCTCAGTAACTGTAAATTTGCTGTAAAAAAAGAGTGAAAAAAAAATTCTAAATGAGATTCGTTTGTTTTCGACGTGACGTGATATATATGTGCTCAGATAATAAGCGGGAAAAGTACTTCAGATATTGAAAAATATTTGTTGCACAATTTCCATTTATCAACAACGGATGTGAATACGGTTATGCAAAGTATACAAAAAAATGATAACGATTTGTAACAAAAAATGGGTGAAAGTTCATGGAAAACAAGATCGTTTCGAGAGCCAAAACACAAATTGGTTAATAGTTACCATTGAATTCGTGCAGTACCTACCTCAACATCTAAAAATTCTGACTTGAATACATCTGGAGATCGTAGTAGACCCACAAAACCATATGACGCGTGTTCGGTGAGTACAAAAAAATTTAAAAACATGGAATTACTTCACGATTATGGAATGTGGCCTGTGCATTACGCTTATGTATTATTATGTTTGTTTTTTCATGACTTTATATTGTTTTTTTTTTAGTTTAAAATTATGTAATTAGGTAGGTATTAACTTATTAAAATTTTTAATTTAACCTAATGTGAGCAAACAATTAATTTTAATAGTTTAATTTAATTTTTGTATGAAAATTTACAACATTTTATTTTAGTAATTTTTTTACTCAATAAACATAGTTTTTAAAGTCGCAATGTCTTAATTATCTATTAGCATAAGTATTCAGGAATACGTATATAATTTAAATAAAAAAGTTATAAAAAAACAAAGTTGTGTAAAAAGAAACAAAAAAGTTATAGATTTTTGAGATGGATCCCATAGTGCGCCGTGGTATAATTTTAAGTGAGTTCTGACGTCACGACCCCACAAGTTTTGATGCGTTGTATCTTGGTCAATATTTATTGATTTACAAAAACAAAAAATACGTGTCCATTATTTTCCAATACTCTAACTGACGGACTAAATAGATTTGCAATTTATTGATGGTGGAAACTAGCCTATTGTGTATGGCATTAGCAACCTGAGTCATCACTATACCTAACCATAAGGGGGACTAGTAAATTAGTAATGCAAAATACTCCGGTAAGTAAATAACCAAATAACCACGCTACTTCTAGATAAATTCAATTAACGTGCAAATGCAAGATGTTCTAAAAGGTTGTGGTTTTCCTTAGCGGGTTTTCCCGCTAACTTAATTATGATTGCTTTTCCGGATAAAACACCGAACCTTTTTGGTAGAATTACTTCAGTTAAGTACTCCATTATTAATTTACTGACTTTTCCCCGAAGCTAAGTCTAAGTATGTGGAATTCGGAAATTATACGACAGGAAAGTACTATCGAGATAAAAAGAATCCTGCAGTGGTGAAGCTTCCATACATCTCGATTCCTACCGGATTCCCTTTGAAAAATGACACACTCAGTGTTCTATAGACAATTATATACCTCTTACAAAACTTGACCCTTCGGTACTGGTATCCTGTCCTTTACACAAGGCTCAGTGGTTAAGATCATCGAAATCCAAACAGATTTATTTTCGCATCCATATTTTTTATTCATCTTTTAACGTGATAACGTCTTATAAATCGATGAACACCGGCTGCACGCACGAAAAAGTGTCGCCGCGCGTAGCCGTGTGGTATCCGGCAGAGTAGAATAGAACCAACCCATTACACTCACGGGTGTCGTATAAGGCGACTAATGTCTGAGGCAGAACACCTTGCGCCTCCGTAGACCAGAGAATGGGCCGCAGCGTTTTCTGTTAGTCTTTCATCACTGCGATCTCCAATCCGCCTGCCAAGCGTGGAGATTATGGCAAATTCCTCCCATCACGGGAGAGGCTTATGTCCAGCAGTGGACGTTATGGGCGTTTGTATGTATGTTGTATGTTACGCGCGCTGCTGCGATCAACACCCAGCCCAAACCCTTGGACCTAGAAAACTGAAATTTTGCACAGTGGTTCCCTATATAATGTGGACAAGGCTGAAGAATAGTACATTTTGATACAAGTGGAGAAAGTTTGTTATTGCATTCGAGGCGGAATTATAACACACGAGCCGTAGGCGAGGGTGTTTTTGAGCCGAGAATTGCAATAACAAATGTCCACGTGTATCAAACGACGTTTTTGAAGAAATAAAATAAATTAACGAAAAATAATTTTGTCACGAACTATGAAACTATGATTTTCATTTTATTTTTTTTGGTTTCGCCAGGTTGAAGGACAGGCAAAGGTATGAAGCCGTTAAACAGCCTAATATATAAAAAATGATTTATTTTATATTTTTGAATTAAGAACACAAATAAATGTTAATTTGTGTATAAAAGTAACTATTCGTTTTTAATAATCATGTTTATCTATGATATTCTATTTATAAACACAATTTGAATATTCAAAAAATATTCATGCCATAAAGACGCGTAGTGCTTTGCCGAAATTTAAAAAAAAACATTCACCTCAGACTGTAGGCATTGAACCAATTTGGACTAAGTATAGGTATAGTTATCTGTAGCAATTTTCATTGAAAAAAACGCACGCGTGTGAAATACATAGCATGTTGTACCTAACCGTAGTGCGTTATGGACCAGTTTCTGAGGAAGTGTATTGAAAAGGATTTTTCGAAACTCAACTCTGGGAGTTACATATGGGATGAAAGTTTGTATGAAAGTCCGTCAGTTTTAAAGTTAGGATCTTAAAATCTTGTGCTTAGACTGACGATTGAAAATTAATTTATACGTGTCTCAGCGTTTTTGATAATTCCACCCCCAAAGAGTTCAAAAAGGGGATTTATCCCCTTTTCCCCTTGTTGTGTATGTAAAGTCCTAACCAAGTAAAAATTACAAAATTTATTATCTTGGCGTATATTGGAAGATAACGCAACGGTGTTGTTAGAATTTCAATCCTGAAGAGGGTGAAAAGGGGGATGAAGTTTTGTATTTTTAATTTAAAATCACTAATATATCATGAAATATTACGTTAGCACGTTAAATTATCGTCCGTAAACCGACTAGACGTCGGTCACGTACGTGTATTCATTGTGTACTATATAGCACCATACTGCGAGGCTGACGTCAGCGGCGACCGACAGCCGTATTATGTTCTCGCTGACGTCACGACCGACCGTACGCGACCGACCGTCAGGCGGCCATTTTAGGCCCCCGTTGAATGAACGTGGACGAGGTAAAAGGAGTATTTGTAAGGATAATAGCATGCGGTGTGTTCTGCTGTTACTGCCTACCCTCGTGGGAAATAGGCGTGAGTTTAAGTATAAAAAGACACTTTAAAAATACTTAATTATTATTAGTATGGATTTGGATCCTATAGTGGACCTATAGATATGGTAACCAGTACTGTTTGGCATACAATTAACGAACCACCAGATTTATCAAAATGTAGCTGCAAAAAATTCACTTTTGATTGCCAAAATTAGAAGATGATCACCAAAATTAATCCCCATTTTATCGTGAAATTAGAACAAAAAAAAATTTTTTTTTGTTAATGACCACCAGAAATTGAACTGTTATGCTCTTGCATTCGAGTCGAGGGACACAAGGTCGACGGAGCTGGTTTATAAAAAAATAACCACGAAGGATATGTATATGGCATACCCTTCTAACCTAATCTATCCTTGTCGGGGTGCCCCAAGTCGGCCTTGGCAAAACTAGTTTGCCATCAACCTCCTCATTAAAATTTGGTGCTCAATTTACTAAATTTGGTGATCAATTGATATTGTAGGTGATAGATGTTAGTGGTCACAAAATTATTTTTGGTGGTCATTATATTTTCCCCCGTACTATTTGTATATTTATGAAGTAAAATGTGTTTTAGTATATTTTCTTTTTGAAACAATGGATGTCTGTCTGTCCGTAAATTTTCTTTTCCTAGTGAAGTAAGCATCCGATCAGGCGGGACTAGACTTGTACTTCCGGTTAAGTTACTACGCTTCCGGCAAGCTAAACAGGTTATATCAGTATGTTTATTAGACACGTTTGTGCGAACAAGAAATACCTACTTATAATATGGATGATCTTTTATTATTTATTTATTCATTTCATTGAAACTAGAAATACAATAAGACGTCATATTCTAAGTGTTTTAAGTAGGTAGGTATTGTGTAACCCAAGAGGTCACCTTTATTAGATAAGTTGTAACTTGTAAGTAACTATACGTACAGTCGGGGTATTTTCCGCCTGACCGTTTTATTTTTTTTTTCGCTTGAAAACATGCGGAGGCGCCGAGCCACGCCCCCTTAAAGTTTCGGCCTATTAGGAAAGCCTCAACATTGGCGCGCAAAATAGCAATAACTCTCGTTTGGCGTGCGTCGTCTGTTCGCGACGAACGTCACCAATCCAGCACATATAATGTTGCTTTACAGTTAGAAAACAGTGTAGAGTCAGTGTATGGGCAATATTATAGTGGTATATAACAAGCGCCTTCAGTGATTTAGAATAGTTAGACAGTAATTTACAGACGCGCTAGACACATATAGGCTCGCAAGTGGAGTTTTATAGTTTAATTTAAGGTTTTCGTGAAGTCCAGGTAGCCTAGGTTGCGACCTAGGCCTGGATATAGTCTTTTTTATAACTTAGCTTTTAGTTAAACCACTTAGATGAGAGTATGACGGTCTAGCGCAGCTATATTCGACAAAAACGAGGAAAATTTTTCTTACAGATTTACAGTTGAAGGATCGTTACAGGCTGAAAAATACAGACACGAAAAAATAAGTGACAGTTTTAGATGGGCCATATACTCGTCTAGTATATGGCAATTATATACTTACAGTCACAGCAACAGTTTTCGTGAAATTCAGCCTGGAAAACCCTTCCTCCAGACACTTTTGGAAAAGTTGTCTGGTTTTATGGAAATAATTTTCCCATTTTAATAAAGATATTTGTTATTTTTATGTCAATAAGTAAATAACGTTATGTAGAAGTGTGGTGATGTATATAATGTGTTTAAACATAAGCTCAAAATTGTAATCTGCAGAAAGATTGTACATTTCCATAATCAAATTTTCATTAAAGTTTTCCGAAATCAAGAAGCGAAATCAGGGTCCTCGTTATAGTAAAGTTCTGGAGTACCTTAGTAAACTCAACTTTTCTTAGAATCGTAGTCATCAGTACGGCAAATATATTAATAGTAACAGTGAAAAAGTAGTGCGCGAATAGTCCTGAAATCGCTTCCTGAACAGTCATGAAAGTTAAAAAAGTGTCTTATTTTCCCAGTAACCCCTATCCCCCCCCCTCGTTAGGTCTACGCCTGAGATAGCGAAGAATGATCAGCTACAGTTAATTAGGTGTAGGACGTCAGCGCCGTCTGGCGGCGAAGTACAGTCTAAGCGTGCGCCCGGTAATAATAGGGTATAGGCAGACCATCAGGTACACGTATCCACACCCTCAGCGGATAACGCCCGTCCGGCACATCGTCAGTGCGCTCGGTCGATTCGGTATCTTTTCATTCATTATTTCTATACAAAGTCAACGGGGCGGGGCTAGAGAGCGTTTATATATGTTGCGAGTGCAAGCAAAAATAAGGTTAGTGGTGGTCAGGCGGGAGTGTCCTCGATAGTACATTAGTAGGTTGGTTGGGTTGACGAAATCGTCAAAATGGCGGGAACAGCTGGATGAGGGACGCACAGGGTGCCCAAAATGGCTGCTTTATTAGAATAAAAAACCGGCCAAGTGCGAGTCGGACTCGCACACGAAGGGTTCCGTACCATTGACTATATTTAGTATTTGTTGTTATAGCGGCAACAGAAATACATCATCTGTGAAAATTTCAACTGTCTAGCTGTCACGGTTCATGAGATACAGCCTGGTGACAGACAGAAGGACAGACAGCGAAGTCTTAGTAATAGGGTTCCGTTTTTACCCTTTGGGTACGGAACCCTAAAAATGGTCTTTAAGTATGGTTAAATTATAAATTCTATTTTAAGGCCGTCTACGCCAAGCAAAGTAGGTATTTAACGCTACCATCCTTTACGCGAAACGAGTCGTGCACACGCGTCGCCGACTTGAACCCAAAGCTGAGCGAAGTGTCACAGTATAGGTAAGCGTGTCGTGTAGGCAGTAGGTCAACTTATTTTATTAAATTGTCAGCTTGATTTATTATAATAGGTAGTAATTGCGAAAACCTAACATTTAAATGTAATAAATTCATTTGAATAGATATTGTAAATGCAAATTGCTGCAAGTCGTAATTTATTCAATTATTTGTGTACCAGACGGGTGGACTCGTGTTTTGAAATTTAAAAACTATAACGGAACCAAATCTGAGCTACTAACCTGTACCGAAAATTCCGAGTGTAAACGTTAGCTTCGTAGAACGGAGAGGTGGGTTTGGAAAATACTGCACTATTATTGTAGATGGAGAAGAAATGAAACACTATTTGACTATGGTAAGACACTACAAGCAGACAATACTAGAAAAACTGAGCTGAAACTATAATCGAAAAGAACTGTCAACTATTCGGATATCGAAACGAAACTGACTGCTTGAATATCGAAAACAAAACTGACTGTTCCAATGTCGAAAACAATAGCGGTGTGTACTTGTGTAGTATTGTTCGCTAGACAATCTTTTAATTCATACAAAAAGCATGAACAAAAACATTAACAAAAAAATACAAAGGAAACTATAAGCAAAAGGATGATAAACAACTCGAACGGAAGAAGGAAGTAAGTACTTTACGCCCTCGGCGTACGGTCAAAATTAAATTAACATTTCTCGATGTTTTTTATAAGTAGTTTGCGTACGCGCACCTGTGACGAGACTATTCTCGAGGGAATTTGTACCTACTTACTTTTAAAACTAATAATAACAGAAAGTACTCGACAAAGAATCACAAACACGGCAATAGCGTACTTTTTCGAACGTTATTTCTATAGACTATATTAAAAAACTGTTTTAGACACTTGTCGCGAACAATTTGACTAGGTTTCTTACATTGTTTTTTATCTCACGAAGTGACACATGCTTTATTTGTTGTATGTGTCACCGTAAAATTGTAAATATCGTTAGATTATAATCTATCTCGTGAGATTGTAAACTCGTTCGTTGAGGAATTCCCTCGACTGTCTATGGTCTCCATCATCAGACCAATGGCACTTAATGTAACTAATGGCACTTATAACCCTTATGGGTGCAAAGTTCTCATCAATAGAAATGAATTAAATCCAAACACAAGGTAGCTACTGTAAAACGTTGAGGAGTTCCTTTGACTGTCCTTCGTCTTTATCATCAGACCCCGAAAGATGACCACAACCCATTTAGGTGTAAAGTTCGCATCAATACAAATTAATCAAGCCCAAACACCAGGTACTTATTGTGAATCGTTGAGGAGTGCCCTCGACTGTCTTCGGGTTACACCATCAGATCGAGTCCAGACTTTCTTTAAATAGTAGTGCTCTAAAATACTCAATGAACAAAAAAACAAACGCACTAGTCGCACTACGATGTTCAACGGTTCCCCTCGATTTCTCTGAGATGCCATCATCAGATCCTAGTTTCATGGTACTACTCTTGGAATATTTTCTTTCCAACAAAAAAAGAATCATCTAAATCGGTTCATAAACGACGAAGTTATCCTACGGTCAAATTGTAAAACCTCCTCCTTTTTTTAAGTCGGTTAAAAAATACTGTACTGTTATAATTACACTACGTTCTTTAAATAAATCGTTCGATAAATCGGCGGGACAGCCGTGCGCCAGCAAAAGGGACATAGGTCCTACCTCGTCAAGGCCTGGCGGGCGACTGAATCCACATGCGCAAGCCGTTTTCTTATATAATAATTTATTATTAAAAGGATTAAATTGTTTTGCAAAATTCAACCACAAATAATTGTTCGCAATGTTATTAACTTTGCTTAGATATTTTTTTTGGAAGTAAAACTTTCATATTCTTCAAGTAAAATAAGAAAAACATAAAAAAATATTCGAATTAGGCTCTTGTTCGGATTTTTTTTTCATCGAGTGAAGTTTTTGATATCATGTTTTGAACCACAAATTATCTTAGTAAATATAGTCAACTATAATATCTATTTTTTTTGGCTTTAAAAAATCACTATTTCTTTGTTTACTATTGAATCAAAGTTATGTAAAATTGGGAAAATTGGGTCTACCTGCCCTTAAGAATTTTAAATTTTTAACGTGATTCATATTATAATTCTGAATTTCTGATAAAGCAGCCATTTTAGGCCCCCAGAACCGAGACGTGTGGAAGAAGAAAGGGGAGGCCTATTCCCAGTAGTGGGTGGATGATACCGGGCTGATATGATGATGATAATGAGTTGATGACATATGTAGGTACTACTATTTACAAAAACATGAACCCTTCCTAGGCAGTCGGGTAAAAATTACAAACAAGCACTTACGTAATTTAACGTTAGGCATAAAATGGTTAAGCTGAGCCATCGAAATAGGTGCTCTTGCGTTATCTAGGAAAGTATATCTATTATAAGGTGTACCTATTATTCATGCACGAAATCTCATAAGGGGTCATTGTGCTCATATGAACAACTTTTACTATGGGACCAAACCAAACCCAGAATCGCGGAAAAAAATCAGCTGTTCCCTAGAACAGCTGATTTTTGGTTTTGGTATGGTCCCATAGTAAAAGTTGTTCATAATGATGAGTGCAATGACTCTTAAAAGGTTTCGTGTATGAATCTATACACCTTATACAGGGTGTAAACAACCTCATCACGAAGCCGTCAACCAAGCATTCTGTACATCAAACTAAGTAACTTTACGCAAAAATTATTGCTGGGAAACGACTTTTTTTTTGGTGTGAAAAATCATGTTTTGTGGTAAAACTCTATGTATCGCACTCAAAACATTGTGCTGATGGATAGATTGAGTAATACGGGGGTCGTGGAGGTGTTTAAGTAAAAATCTTACATTAAAAACTTGTAAGTATTAAAAAAAAAATCTTTTTTGCAAAAAATAAAAACCGACTTCAAAAACACAACAAAGTGAAAAATAACTTTAGCTTCAGAAGTCGGTGACTTCTGTGTGTTTGATTCAGTTTCTTTGCCACCGACTTCTGAAACTAAAGTTATTTTTCACTTTGTTGTGTTTTTGAAGTACTTACTTACTTATGTTTTACTAGCTGACGTCCCGCGGTTTCACCCGCGTAGTTCTCGTTCCTGTGGGAGTTCGGGAATAAAATATAGCCTATAGCACTCACGAATAATGTAGCTTTCTACCAGTGAAACAATTTTTAAAATTGGTTCATTACTTCCGGAGATTACCCCCTACATACAAACTTACAAACATACAAACAAATGTTACCTCTTTATAATATTAGTATAGATTTTTTGCAAAAAAGTTTTTTATTTTTCCATTTTTAGTTGTAATATCCTATTACAAATATTAGCTAAGTATACATTTATTTTAACATAACATAACATCACGTCTGTAATTCCCGAAGAGTTGTGCTGAGGTGTACCCAATAGTACCTACCACCCATATTTCGCCAGTTATGTTTAAGTCCCATGTAATACGCAAGCGCTGGCGCAAATCCATACTCCGTGGCTGCTACTGAGAAATTCCAGATGGAAAAACCCAAAAAGTACCCAACTGCCGAAATGTGGGTGTACTGTACACATCTGCACACCCCCTTTTTTAGGGTGCCGTACCCAAAGGGTAAAAACGGAACCCTATTACTAAGACTTCGCTGTCTGTCCGTCTGTCTGTCACCAGGCTGTATCTCATGAACCGTGACAGCTAGACAGTTGAAATTTTCACAGATGATGTATTTCTGTTGCCGCTATAACAACAAATACTGAAAACAGAATAAAATTAATATTTAAGGGGGGCTCCCATACAACAAACGTGTTTTTTTTATAATAATTGGTACGGAACCCTTCGTGCGCGAGTCCGACTCGCACTTGGCCGGTTTTTTTTTTTTTTCGGATGGGAAATCATCAAATGACTCCTCCCGCTCTGGGCGGAGCAGGAGGGAGTGTCAGACTTTTACTGTCTAAAACCCATCCATGTTCCTTCATCGCCCTTTGTGTTCCGGGGCCACGGTATCTCTTTCGAACAGTCCCGCAACCCCGGATCTGCATACCCCCTCAGAGCATACAGGCGTGATGTTGTGTTATGATGTTGTGAAAACCACAAACATCCAAGCGATTGCAGCCATCTCGACCGATTTGCTATCTATAATTGAAGAGTTCCATTGTATATCTCCGAAGATCACCATCAGATCTTTACCAAATTTAAACGGGACCACCGCGAAGTAATTTTTCAATACACTTCCTCGAAAACTGGTTCATAACGCACTACGATTAGGTACAACATGCAATGTATTTCACACACGTGCGATTTTTTCCACTTTCCCGCACGTGTGTAGGAATGAAAATTGCCACAGAAAACTATACCTATACTTAGTCCAAATTGGTTCAATGCCTATAGTCTGAGGTGAATGTTTTTTTTTATTTCGGCAAAGCACTACACGTCTTTACGGCATAAAAATTTTGTAATATTCAAATTGTGTTAATAAATAGAATATCATAGATAAACATGATTATTAAAAACCAAGTTACTTTTATACACAAATTGACATTTATTTGTGTTCTGAATTCAAAAATATAAAATAAATCTATTTTTTATATTAGGCTGTTTAACGGCTTCATACCTTTGCCTCTTCTTCAACCTGGCGCAACCAAAGCGCGAGAAAAAAAAAATCAAAATCATAGTTTCGTAATTCGTGACAAAAATATTTTTCGTTATTTTATTTTATTTCTTCAAAAGTGTATTGAAAAACGTCGTTTGATACACGTGGACTTTTGTTATTGCAATTCTCGGCTCAAAAACACCCTCGCCTACAGCTCGGGTGTTATAATTCAGCCTCGAATGCAATAACAAACTTTCTCCACTTGTATCAAAATGTACTATTCTTCCAAACAAAAAAAAAGAATCATCGAAATCGGTTCACAATTGGCGAAAAAAAGGCACAACAAAAAACACAAAAATAAACATGCGAATTGATAACCAACCTCTTTTTGGAAGTCGGTTAAAAAAACTTGTCAAAAAGTTGGAAATTTGACCCCCAATTTCTCCGTAACTAGAAGGTTCCCAGGTATGGTGTAGAAAAAAAAATTGATCGCAATGACGAGGAGAACAAGTGCCTTTCGGCTTCGTGAATGCTTCAACCAGCCCGCGAAATTCAAATTTTCTTACGTTTTTTGCAAATTGCAGGCCAGTGCTAGGTTGTATGTTGATTAAAATATTGGACGCGATTCTAAGACGTATGTAGTTATAGAATTATAATCATCCTAAGACGTATGTATTTACAGAATTATAATCATCAAAAGTTCAAAACCATCAATACAACCCTCCAAGTTCATAAAGGTCTAGCAATGAATTTGACCTTGAAAAAATCGTTTCTCGACCTTTATGAACTTGGAGGGTTGTATTGATGGTTTTGAACTTTTGATGATTATAATTCTGTAAATACACACGTCTTACAATCGCGTCCAATATTTTAATCAACATACAACCTACCCGCGTAGCATGGCGATTAGAAACGGGAAAAGACTCGACAAATCTTTTGTTCATCTGTCATTTTGTCGATATTGAATAGACAAAATGACAGAGGAACAAAAGATTTGTCGAGTCTTTCCCTGTTTCTACGTCGCCATGCTACGCGGGCTAGCACTGGCCTGCAATTTGCCAAAAACGTAAGAAAATTTGAATTTCGCGGGCTACCCTGGAGCATCAGCCTTAAGAGGTTTTTTTACACCCTTTATATCTGTGGGTGCACCGTGCAATCTAGTGTTAACGGAATCCACTAGGTAAACACTACGGTACTCTAATTCCGTGACGTCAATTAACCTATCCGGTTGACGGACAAAAAGACTTTAATTACTAAAAACAAAACATTGACGCATTTGAAAATATTATAAAACGTGATCTGTTTGATTGCTTTTATAAAATTGATGGCTTAGTTAAAGTTCAAAGTCAATGTTTGGCGAAACACGATGACAATCGTTTTACAGTTATACTTACCTAAAATTAAGTACCTACTGAAATAAATAAAAGCTCGTGGCTAAATAATAACAGCCGCTCGGGTCGATCGTTAGGTTAAGCCGTTCTTGCCTAGTTTGGTCTGTGGATGGGTGACCACCCATTACACACCGAGTTTCCTCCGTGCCTCGGAAAGCACGTTAAGCCGTTGGTCCCGGCTGTCATTTGTAGATCTTTGACAGTCGTTACTGGTAGTCAGAGGCCCAAAAGGTCTGATAACCAGTCTTACCAAGAGGTATCGTATTACCCGGTACAAACCGGGTTGTGGAGGTCAGACAGGCAGTCGCTTCTTGTAAAATACTGGTATTCAGCTGCATCCAGTTGGACTAGAAGCTGACCCCAACATAGTTAAGGCTAGGCAGATGATGATGAATGAAGTTCCTCATGAGAAGAAACTCATGACGACAGGCCGTGTCGACGGCGCGTTCGTGTTCCACGCGCTCCTAAAGAGAGTTTAGAGAGTCAGCAAAAGGAAGGGGTCCGCAAGGACTGATGCCTGCCGGGGTTGCGGGACTGTTCGAAAGAGATACCGTGGGAGGAATCATTTGATGATTTCCCATCCGAAAAAAAAAGAAGCTACAATTGTGTTTTGACTATTTATACCCTGCCTTTGGTCTAATGGTCGCAAGCACGACTGCTAAGCATGAGGTCCTGGGTTCGATTCTCAGGTCAGGCAGTGTTTTCCATCTGGAATTTCTCAGTAGCAGCCACGGAGTCTGGATTTGCGCCCGGTTGATGGCAATAGGATCGCCCCCTATTACTTAGGACTTAAACATAACTGGCGAAATGTGGGTGTACTATTAGATACACCTCTGCCTAACCCCTCAGAGCTTACAGGCAGCTACAGGCGTGATGTTTATACTAAGTCTATGTTTTATACCGGTAATAAAAACCGGTTGTCTTGAAAAGATTGCTTTTAGCGATAAGACCACCCATTGTGTCACCTCTTGTAAAATGTTCTACATTTGTATCTGTGATTTTTATGGTGTACATAATAAAGAGTAGGTATTCTATTCTATTCTATTCTAATACGTTCTCGTTTGATAATTACCAAACGGAACACGGGCGAAGCCGCAGACCACAGCTTGATTTCTTTTACTTTCACGAATTTTTATTCGTATGATTGACATGACAGCGTCAAAGAATTATAGATTAAAAGAGGGTAGTTGTTTGACATGTAGTCTGCCTGAGGCTCCCAAATTTTTCGGGATTAAAACTTTACTATAAGTACCTACCGTGATCTTTTATCCGGAAAAAAGGCGGCAGGTTATTTGCCCACGGACATATTAAAATCGGTTGGGTAGTTCAAACCACCTGCACCGGGTTTAGAGATATGAGGTGACAGGTGAACATTTATATTAGGTAGTAAGACACCTGCTATGAAATCGTCAGTCTAGTTAAACATAATATTACTCCCATTGAGCTATTACTACTACATAAAGAGAAAACAGCGCGAACAAAATCTGCGCGCAGTGCGGCGCGCGGGGGGCGGCTAACTAGTGAACTGCAGCCGGCTGACAACAGTTGAACGGAGCACAGATTTTGTTCGCGCTGTCTTCTCTATACGTAGTAGTAATATTTCAATGATCACACCTATATAACCTACATTTTGCCGGTTTTGTAGTCCTATGTATAAGGAAAGACTTTAGTGCCACCAACCGGTCTCAAATCAGGATAGGATTAGGATCAAACAAATCGAACTTAGAACAAAATGTATACTGTCAGGACATAACGTATTGCGGGACTGTTCGAAAGAGATACCGTAGCCCCGGAACACAAAGGGCGATGAAGGAACATGGATGGGTTTTAGTCGGTAAAAGTCTAACACTCCCGCCTGCTCCGCCCAGAGCGGGAGGACTCATTTGATGATTCCCCACCCGGAAAAAAAAAAGAACATAACGTATATTTCTTTACATTATTTTCTATTACGATAACAATACAACTTAGTAGTACATGACTAACATTGATTATTGATATCATCATCATCAGCCTTTTAATGTTCCCACTGCTGGGACACAGGCCGGCCGCGGGCCCAGTGCGGGTTGGTAGATGTCACGTCTTCGAATTTTTTGGTTCTAGGACATGCCGGTTTCCTCACGATGTTTTCCTTCACAATATTGCTTTGTTCAAATAGCCGTTTGTTTTTTTTTTAATTGGATGGATCAACTATGAATAATAACTGTTTTTCCCTGAAATTGAATTATATTATCGTTAAATCTGTTAAACAATAAATTCTCAGTATCCTTTACTGAAATATTAAATTAATCCCAGCTGGGCGCCAATAATCGTCGGTACAGTTGAAAAATGAAAATGTTACATAGGCTCCTTAGGCCCGTTTAGGTGCACAATCATGTACCTATCGACTTTTTTATACTTATTTCTTTCACATTAGAACAAAGAGAGAAATTTAGGAAAAAAATATGAAAAATGTCGAATTTAAAATCATACGCAATATCAATTTCGATTTTTTTTTATTAAAAAATAAAACTAAGTACGTATGCCATTTGCTTCTACTCCGTTCACCTATTATACCCATTTTTTTGGAAAGTGATGAAAAAGTCATCCGGTATATTTATTTATTCATATCTCTAATGATATTCTAACAAACAGATATGTGATACACCTACAAAACCACAGAAGAAAAAAGTGTGCCGCGGGGGAGAGCCAGGTCACATATACACGCAGTGACGCAGAATAAAGGAAAAACAGGCCAATTGGCCTGTTTTCGAGTCTTCACGATTCGCGCTCACAACATATCTGTGTAATAGAATATTATTTGCATTGTAGGTATAGCTCCATAATCTTCAGCAGCGGGTCTAAAATGGCCGCTATAGCAGATCCTACGCAGAATCTTAGCATGAATCACGTTAAAAAGTTTAAATTCTTGAAATGGACTTTATGTTAATAACAATAAAGTCCATTTTAACAATTTTGGATTTTTAACGTGATTCACAAAACGATTCTGCTAAAGCGGCCATTTTAGACCCCCTGAACAGGGGCCGCTTCGTCGGAGTAATGTCAATATTAAATTGAAATGACATAAAAGTTATAAAACGTGACACGTGCCAGGTGCCTGTTTGGCGGGAAATGAATACTTTTGTTCGTTCTTCTTTCAGTTTTTATACCTATACAAAAATAATCATCTTTGAGACTTGTCTACACTAATAAGAAAAAATAAAGATAAAATAAATATAAAGAGGAAATATTTGTATTTTTGTGTATGTTCGTAATGAATAAACTCAAAAACTGCTGCGCCGATTTCAAATATTCTTTAACCACTAGAAAGCTACATTCACCTTGAGTAACATAGGCTATATTTTATCCCCGTACTTCCACGGGAACGGTAACTACGCGGGTGAAACCGCGTGACGTCCGCTAGTAATTTATAAGGCTACTGTCACACTATTTTACTATCCTAACGTGTAGACTTGCAGCCGTTTTCTGTAACTTACTTACGTATTACTATTAGTTAATATGCCTAGTTGCCTTGCCTACGTCTCGTAGCTACCGGTGTTAATATAAACAAATTGAATTGGAATATCCTATTCGCGTAACCTACCTGTTGATCGGAGGACTGTGATTCCTAGAAAAAACAAAGAAAGCTTTTACGAGACGTTTTGTTTCTAACGGTCCGTAAAATAGCAACCCTCTGTTACGTGTTAGTAAGTTATTGAAAATGGCAGTTCAAAATGGCCGTTAATAAAGATGCGACCCAAGGATAAATGTCTCGTCAATATGGAATGTCTCATTACCGATATATTATGTGAGATAGCTTGATAGATAGATATCTCTCGATGAATGAAGGTCAAGGATTTAACGATCGACGATAAAAGGTTGAGTAGTAGCTTTGCGTTTATTAAATCATTACTGACGCTTGCGTACTCATTTCTCTACTCGGTTAAATAGGATTTACCACAAATACCAGAATAAGAAGACCACAAATAACTCGAAGTTATCATAGAATTTTGTATTTTTTGGATAAACCCTAGTTTCTGTAACTGTGAAGGTCATAGAACACAGTCCAGTCCATTTGCCTAACCCCGTTCCCTAATATAAGCGATCGTAGTGAGATACGTCCATTTGTTAAATTTGTTCGGAAAACCCGCTCTCTGCTGGTGCGACGAGCGATGCGTTCAGGTTTGCCGAAGAAAATGAACGAGGTGATCATGTATTTGTGTGACGATCGCTCATATTAGGACACGGCCTGGCACTTCAAACAGGCCGGAAATATTGATAGACCTGCTATGGAAGTAATATTTGTTAGAAACGAAACTACGTGCAAAAATATAGGTACGTTTTCGCTTCGGATTCCCTTCCATCCCGTATACTTGCCTAGTATGTTAAACCTATCAGTATAAAATACAGTGCAAGTGTATTTTATATTCCCATAAATTAGATATTGCTATGACTGTTGCTGAGGACTATAAACAAAATCTACTTATTCATTGCCATTATTATAATAATTACCACACCAAGTTTAGCGAAGAAGCGAATCGCGTTTAATAAACTTTACCCAAGAAATGTTTAAGTTTCTTTGGGAAGAAAACTCTCTGTTTGTGTTTCTTTGGGAAGAAAACTCTTATTGTGCCTAATAAGAGTTTTCTTCCCAAAGTTGATCATCGAATTCTACGAAACAGAAAAGGATTGTTATGAACTGTAGGTATTTAATAAAATGTTACGTAGCAGTAGAGTTAGTCTTCAAATTGTACTAGATTTACTAGCACTCAGTAGAATTCGTTAAAATATGCAGACTATGTACTAAATCAGAACAGCCTTTCGGTTCGATCTTTATTGCCTAGGTTAGTTCGTGGATGGGTGGCCTCCCATAACATATCAAGTTTCCTCCGTACCTCGGAAAGCACGTTGGTCCCGGCTGTCATTTGCAGTTCTTCGAGTCGTTACAGTCAGTGGCCCGAAAGCGTCAATCAGTCGTACCAAGTGGAATCGCACTACCCAGTCCAACTGGGTTATCGAGGTCAAATAGGCAGTCGCTCCATATAAAATACTGGTATTCAGCTGCATCTGGTTAGGCTGGAAACTAAAGAATATTGTTGGGAAAAGGATAGATAGCAAATTCTACCAAGGAAACCGCTCAAATATGATCAGCATAAACCACGTTCAAGAGCAATCCCGGTTTAAATGTGCTGATCGCGGTTTAAATGTGCTGATCGCGGATTAAATGTGCTGATCGCGGATTAAATGTGCTGATCGTGCTTAAATACTTTGGTGAAATTCGCCGTAAATACTGTCGAAAAAGCGGCAAGCGTAAGATGACGCCCTCAGGTTAGGTGAAGCGACGATTTCCGCAGTGCACAATGTGTCTGGTAGGAACTGGATGAGAGTTGCCGAGAATCTAATTGAGTGGAGAGGCCTATGTCCAGCAGTGGACTACTGTAAGCTGATGATGATGCTGATAAAAAAATAGCCATACCAGCTATTCCAGTGTGTATCAATTAAATCAACCATAATCAAGGCAAGGGCCACGATTCCAGACAAAAAAAAACTTAGCAAAATTGCAATAATTGCAGATTGCTAAAAAAGATCTTTAAAAAAATCAAGGGAGAACTGTCAGCCAATCAACTATGTATTAGTATAACAAAATGTATTTCTTTTAATTACACGGAATTTTTAAATCTATACTGATAAGTCACTCTAAATCTACTAGTCAAATTCTTGATCAAGAAAATATAGCAGTATAAACTATCCGCAT
This sequence comes from Xestia xanthographa, assembly GCA_905147715.2. NCBI lineage: Eukaryota > Metazoa > Arthropoda > Insecta > Lepidoptera > Noctuidae > Xestia > Xestia xanthographa. The sequence goes on along the minus strand of LR990664.1, from coordinate 7,168,887 downwards.
CCTCTTCGGCAGCATATAATGTCTATACAAGTCGATTGAATGCCTTCGCTTGGACACATTCGTCCAATGCTTCCATCAGGCTGACGGTCTCCTCGTGACAAGTTTCGGCTGTGTAAAGTAGCTTCCTAGTCACCCTCTTTTCACACTGCCTTGCTAAATCTAAAATAGGTTTTACGTGACAATCTGTAAAAGAAGAAGTAGGATCAGGCACTATTACGGGATCCACGGTGGAAGGGATATCGAGACATTTGTGGCACAAACTTCTAATAAGGATTTTTTGGGGCAATCACTACATATTATACTTTATACTACATATTATAAAACAAAGTCCCCCGCCACGTCTGTCTGTCCATTTATATTATATGCTTAGATCTTTAAAACTACGTCACGGATTTTGATGCGGGTTTTTTAATAGATAGAGTGATTCAAGAGGAAGGTTTTAGTATATAATTTGTCAAGCGGGCGAAACCACGGGCATCAGCTAGTTATATATAAAATAAAAAATAGCAGGTGGAAACAAAGCCTTCACGTAATGGTTACTGAAGGACGTTTGAAGAAGTGTTGGAGAACCCGTTGGTAGACCGACAGCTAGATAGATGGGTGGATGATATTTAGAAGATCGCGGGTCAGACCAGGGAAGCAGAGCACCAAAGAGTAGAGGCCTATACGCTACAGTGGATGGAACAAGGCTATAGACGACATTGATGTTGATTAATTTAAAAAAAATCCCCAGTCCCATTGTCAAAAGCCTAATACTTTTAATATCACCGATAAAAATCTTTAGCGCTGGGATCTAAAATAATGTTACTAGCTAGGATTTATTCGTCACGAATTTCGTTGTTACTGTCAGTGTTGTGTTGAACACAGCTATCAGTACGCGGCAGTCGATTTCTCGCTTTGTTTCTCGCTCTAGCAAATGGCGGTTCAGACGGTTCCGAAAAGGATAGGAGCATGGAAAAATGGGAGTCCATTCTAATAGATGTGGTTCGACCCTAAACTTCTTATAGAATTAGAAACACATGACCCGAGATTCGTCTCTACAACAATCCATTTTGCGGGGAAAACTTTTTAATTTTCCTATTATAGACGTTAATTTTAAAGTTTACAACCGCAATAGAAAATCATTTAACTCTGCGAAAACTTTGAATTTTGTTACTGAAGACTATAATAATTATATTGTAAATTCTTTAGATACTGTCTGAACTGGACGGTTATTGATGAATATTTTATGCTTATGAAAGGAATTTTCTAGTCTAATACTTACAGTAAATAGAATGGAGAGGGAGTGGAAGACTAAAGAAAAGACGGATGGATTGTGTGAGGAATGGTATGAAAGGAAAATTAGTAAATGAGAGTGTGGCGACAGATACCTAAGGGAGAATAGAAGAGAAAAATGCGCCGACCGTAAGTAACTTGGACAACGGCAGTAATACGATGATTGATGACTGTTATGATGTTCGGGCTAGCGAAACTGTGTGGCAAATAAAAATAAATAATAAAAAAAACCCGACTGCGTAAAAAATAACTAATAACTAAAAAAAAAGATAATAAAAAAAAACTAATAACTTTAAATAAAAACAAAAAAAAAGATAATAAAAAAAAACTAATAACTTTAAATTAAAACTGAAAAGAATAAAACAAGTTCAGGAGGACAGGAGACAGGACATATTGACTGCAACAGTTGGGACCCATATTGGATGTAATGATTTTAGTCAAGATTATTTAATGGGTCCAGACTACTTATACATACATTATTACATACTCTCGAAAAACATAATCCTCCTTCTGGCGCAGTCGGGTAAAAAGCAAGTAGCCACTTTGCACGGCTAGGTAATCACCTGTAGCGTGTAAGGGCTCATATTTATCGCCATCTGCCAAGGCTTTCCCCAACTATAACCATTACATAATAAAATGGACGAGACTTGGGTTCAGCGTCCAATCTTGTTTTATAGATAATCTTGTATGTTTGTCATTTGAAAACAACTAAACATATTTGATATCCCAGATTTATAGCATACAAAACTATGGTCGACTCTTCGAACCAGTCTGGTGTATGTACCCCAGAATGGGATCCACCCTTGTAAGGGGTGACATAGTTCAAGCTGGGAAAAGGTCATGCTAGATGATGGAGTTAGATAACATACATACCCTTACACCTATTCCCCATGAGCGTAGACACTACAGAATGGCATTGGCATGGCATTTACGATCTTGAAATACTTCTTTTGCCTCGTCCACATCATCAGAGGCCCTACTCTCTAACGTCCGTCCGTCCATCCGTCTCTCTCGCGCACGTCTGCAGATGAGTGCGAGTGAGAGAGACGGATAGAGACGGATGGACGGACGGACGTTAGAGAGTAGGGCCCCGGGCCATACACGCAAGATGGTTGCGACTAGGCACTACGCGTCTACGCACCTGGGGGTTAAAATGGCCGCTCTAGCAGTATTAAAAAAGCAGATTATTATCTAATATAATTACCTACGTTACAATTCGCAAAATGGTCACAAATTGACAATTTACAATACTAACTGCGAGACCGTGACCATTTTAAGAACTATTATGATTCTGAAAGCGACCATTTTAGTGCCTTTTGATGATGTTCTAAAAAACTGGCTGTCTGTATAGTCGGTATACGGACGATAATTTACGTGATAACGTCTTTTGTGTTTGCCCTGTTTTCATGATATTATTGATTTTAACTTAAAAATAAAATTTCATCCCTTTTAACCCCTTTATGGATTGAAATTCTAACAAAACCGTTGCGTTAGCTTCCAACCATATAGATAATACATTTTGCAATTTAACTTCGAAAATTAAGGACTTTCCATACACAGCTTTATCCACTTTTTTTAAGTCTTTGGGGGTGGAATTATCAAAAACACTGAGACACGTATAAATTAATTTTCAATCGTCAGCCTAAACACAAAATTTTAAGATCCTAACTTTAAAACTGACGGACTTTCATACAAACTATCATCCCCTATTTAACTCCCTTAGGAGTTGAATTTCGAAAAATCCTTCCGTATTCCTTGTCTACATTATAAAGAGAACCACTGCGCAAAATTTCAGTTTTCTAGGTCCAAGGGTTTGGGCTGGGCGTTGATCGCGGCGCGCCGTAACGGTGTGTTTTACGTGCGTGCAGCCGGTGTTCATGAAATCATGACGTTATCACGTCAAAAATCAAAATTACACCAATATATTAAATGGTCACAAAACTTCACGCAATGATGATTTCTAGGTGCTTTTAAGGGTTACGAGTACCTAGTTGAAAAAAAAACCTACCCATTAAACATTTTGCTCGTTCATTATCCATTGGGTCAGTTGACCCCTGAAACAAAAGGAAGGTGTAAATTAGTACGTTACTGAAAAAGCAAATACAACAAAAACTGACATGGCAACACACACAGGGACGCTGGTGGCGACACTCCGGACGCTTTTACAAGTAGTGCCGAAGATGGTGTTGTTACGTTTATAAGCTTGATAGAATTTAGGGAAATGGTGGTAATTTGGGACATACCTACTCGAGTCGTAAATCATGATTTTAAAATTCATTACGTAGGTAGTACTTTATTAATATTTTATGTTTCTTATTTTATTTGGTAATGTCATTGTATACTATGCCCCTTTCAGATCGGACAGCGTTTGTTTTTAACATATTGTAATGCACTGTCAAAATTTGTCCGCGCCGACCGCCGCGCCGCTGCGCTCAGCGTTCTGAATCCAACAGCGCGCATTTAGGTGCTTTCTAGTGTAAGTTAGTAAGTAAGTTCAGGCCTTCCCTAAATTGGAGGTTATGAGGCAACTTTAATTCTTGCGCGTTCAGTTGTAAACCATCAGAAAATTCACATGTCTATCTGCGGGCTACCACTAGTTTTAAGCATCTTTCCACAAATTACTGTTTGATACATCTACGGTAGGCAAATCAAGCACGAGCGGAGCACGAATTCGCTTAGCGTTGACGGACTTAGGAGCCTCGAACGAGCACTCCCGCTACGCGAATTCGTGCTCGGCTTGTGTTCCACTCATGTTCGGCTCGTCCTCGTACTCGAACTTAAAGCTGATGCTCCAGGGTAGCCCGGGAAATTTAAATTTTCTTACGTTTTTTGCAATTTGCAGGCCAGTGCTAGGTCGTATGTTGATTAAATTATACAAACAAAAATCTCGGGGGAGGGAAGTTGCTCGCGTCCGTAGGATTTACCATCTTTTCCTAGACCCACCCTACACGTCTCCCCCGGGTGGTGCTAAACGAGCAACAACGCCGAGTCTCGGGCGGCGGTTACTAACCCGACTCAGATTGCCTAACAAGCAGATCCTTGTTGGGGGTAGGAAATGACCTCCACGACCCGCAACTCCATTTTACTATGGAATCGGGGGCATTGGCTTAACCGCCCGTGTCAAGAGGTAGAAAGCCTCTCTAAAAATTCACCCTAATCCTAAGGTGGGAATCGCGCCGAGAGGATGTATGGCTTACAGGTAGTAAGTTGCTAGCGCCAACCTCAACGGACCCGGCAAACGTTGTTGTATGAGCCTTCTTGAAGGAATAGGCGTTACCCTTCAAGTGACTACTTATTTCGACCTTACTCGTGGGAACAATATGAATGAAACTAATAAAACTCCAAATAATCCAAATAATATGATCCAACAACAATTTCACAAAAGTATGATCATCAGAAACCGTAGTAACAGTCTACCATCAGTCGCAGCAACTAAAACCAGTGATAAAGAAAATCAAAACAATGAACTAGAGCTTAAAAATAATGAGAAGAACCCTTCAAACACGTGGCAAAATGATAAAGTACCTCCTAAAAGGCAAAAAAGAAAGGAAACTAGCCCAATCTGCAGTGACAATACTAAGAAATCAAAGAATACACCTACTTTTGCTGTGCCTACGCACAACAAATTCGACATCCTCAACAGTGAAGAAACAGAAGAACCGGTCTCAGTCACAGAGTATATACCTAAACCGGAACCCATTTTTGTGACCGGAGTCATGGATATCACAGCATTAAAATCCACTCTAAATAAAATTGTTGACAACAAATCATACCAAATGACAACATTAAGATCCGGGCATATCATTAAGTTAATGCCCAATGATATACAAACTTATAAAGCAATACGAGAGCAGTTTATAACTAACAATATATCACATTATACTTATAAATTAAAATGTGAAAGAGCATACAGAGTCGTACTACGAGGACTACACTCCACAGAAGATACTGCACTAATAAAACAAGAGTTAAAAGAACAAGGACATGTGGTGAGACAAATAGTAAATGTTTTACATAGATCTACTAAAGAGGCATTACCCATTTTCTTCGTGGACCTGGAACCAAACAAGAACAACAAAGAAATATTTAACTTAAGATACCTAAGTCAAATGAGAGTAAAATTCGAAGCTCCTTATAAGAAAAAAGAAATAATGCAATGCAAAAGATGTCAGAGGTTTGGACATACTAAAAATCAGTGCTTTAGACCATTCCGATGTGTGAAATGTGGTAGCGATCATCCTACTTCTTCGTGCACCAAAACACTAGAGACAGATGCTACATGTGCAAATTGTCAAGAAAGACATCCTGCAAGCTACAAGGGTTGCTCAAAATATAAACAATATAAGGAAAGAATACTGAAAACCAAACCAACCAATAAAGAAAACCGGCCAACTCCGAATACAAAAGAGATCAAAATATTGGATCAAACAGTAAAACAAAACCTAAGACAAAATAACTACACAGACAAAAGAAGCTATTCAGACGCAACAAAAGACCAACCACTAACTGGAGGTGTACCAAACCCTGAGAATGGGCCAGACAGATTAGAACTAATGTTCGCCAAATTTCAACAAATCATGATCACCATGATGGACAAAATGATGGACAGAATGATCCAGCTTATCTCAAGCGTAATAACAAAATGATTAACACATTCCGAGTAGTCACTTGGAACGCCAACGGCTTGACGGACCGTCGTCAGGAGTTACAAACATTTCTTCAGATTGAAAAAATTGACGTAGCTTTAATCTCTGAAACAAGGTTCACTGCAAGATCTCACTTCGCTATACAAAATTACACAGTATATACAACAGACCACCCATCAGGAAATAGTCATGGCGGAACCGCAGTAATCATTAAAAATAATATTAAACATTATGAACTGGAAAAATATCAAACGGATAAAATACAAGCTACGTCAATAAAAGTGGTATTTAATGATAAAGTTGAGACAACTTATTCTGCAGTGTATTGTCCACCCAGACACACGATAACAAAAAATGACTACAACACGTATTTCTCTTCACTTGGCTCCAGATTTATATGTGGTGGGGATTGGAATGCAAAACACACATACTGGGGGTCACGCTTAATCACTCATCGTGGAAGGCAACTCCATGGTACGGTACAGAATCTGAGACTTGAATGCATGAGTACACGTAAACCAACATACTGGCCAACGGATAGAAGTAAAATTCCTGACTTGCTAGACTTCTTTATAACTAAAAACATAGGTCGAAACTACACACATCAAAAGTATCTAGGGATCAACATATATTTTTGCAATAACTTTTCTCCTGATTGATATTAATTAAAATTTTCTTTAAGGATTCATCAAATAAAGTGTTTTCGTTTGTCACAGTAACGATAAACCAAGTCACCTTTGCATTAATAAAGAAATTTGCCATTTTCCTAATAAAGGGATTTTTGACATTTGAACCACTAACATTAAAGTTCGAAAAAATGACTGAAAACACAGTTTTCTTTAAAATTTTATTGGGTAACTTAAACAATTAATAATCCGTGTTTCTACCGCGAACACTAACAACACAAGAACATCGGTTTGGCATACTCAAAATGAGTTCATCCAAATCACGCTGTGGAATGGCCGCCCATGTTCGTTGCAACAACAAAAAAAGGTCTTCTTGCGACTGGATACCCTCCATATTCGGCAGAGCTCTTCTCTGTAGCATATCCCATGCATGCTCAATCGGGTTCAAGTCTGGCGACTGAGCAGGCCAGGGCAGGACATTGATGTTAGCTGCGGCGAGAGTCTGTCTTACAACTCTTGCGGTGTGCGGTCGTGCATTATCATGCATTAACTGAAATAAGGGACCGATTTGCACTTGTAGAGGAACGATGACGTCTGATACAATCGTCTCAGCATAAATTTGAGCGTTGAGGTTGCCTCTGATCCAAATCAACTCAGTTCTTCCGCCGATCCAAATACCCGCCCATACCATGATGGTTCCACCACTATAAGGATGGACTTCCTGGCAGGATTTTAATCGCTGTTGGCGTCCAGGGGTTCTCCAGTGTCGTATACGTCTTGTATCCGGTCTCATACCAAAACGAGACTCATCAGAAAAGCACACGAAACGCCATTGTTCTTCTGCCCAATTTCTGTGTTCAAGAGCCCATTGATATCGAATCCTACGATTGTGAATTGCTATAGGTGGTACCCGTAGCGGTCTTCGGGAATGAAGGTTCACTTCATGCAAGCGGTTTCTGACTGTTTGGTCGCTAATTAAGTTCCCTGAAGAGTGATGAAGCCTCACGGCTAACATCATGGCGGTTATTGTTGGAGCTCTTCGAGTTAAGATTTGAATGTATCGGTCTTGTCTCCGTGTGGTGCAGCGATACCGTCCTCCATGGCGCTCAGCCACGGTACCAGTGCTTCGGTAACGTGTCCAAAGTCGACTGATAACACTCTGACTTGTATTCAGAGCTAAAGCTACAGTACGTTGCCGGGAACCAGCTTCTATCATTCCCACGGCTCTGAGCATTTCTTCCCTGCTTAAATGACGTCGCCGCTCCATAATAACTTTAATTTGCTCGCCGTTTTAATCAGTAGTAGGGAAACAGTAGCACTAATAATGTCTTCAATGCGTTGTATGTTTTTATAGGGAAAATATTGACAGCTTATTTTCATCTTTTACTCGAATTTGATTGAGAGTTCCTGATTCAAATTATGAAATGCACCAAAAAGGATCCATATAAATTTATAAAATCATAAATTTATTACAAAGCCACATCTCAATCTCAAGAAATCCGCATAAAAATGCTTGATCCCTAGACACTTTTGATGTGTGTACATGACTACTGAAGTATGCACGGATCTATCTTCTGACCATACGCCTGTGTTATTAAATGTGAGCTCATCAGTGTTATTAGTCCAACCCGCAGAACGACTCTATAACAAAAATACTAACTGGGAGATGTATAAGGACATGATCACGATGGGAATTAAGCTCATAAATCCATTAAAAACGGTAGAAGACATAGAAGAGGCTATTGAGAACCTCAATAAAATCATACATGAAGCAGCAACTATCTCAACAAAAGTGCCAAAAAACTTACCCTTAACGCTTAATAAATATCCGAAAACGATCAAAGACAAAATATCAAATCGCCGTATTCTAAGAAAGATATGGCACGAATCTCGATACCCTGCAGAAAAAACAGCGTTCAACAGGGCTTCGAATGAACTAAAAGACCTCATTAAAAGTTTTACCAATAATAACCTTCAAACGTTCCTTCTAATTTGACTCCAAGTTTGGACACAGACTACTCACTATGGAAGGCAACACAGAAATTAAAACGTCCCAATTATCACATTCCTCCTATCAGACAAAGTAACGGGACTTGGGCCAGGTCAGACACAGAGAAGGCTAAACTCTTTGCCGAACACCTTAGCAATGTGTTTCAACCATTTCCTGAATTGAGACCAGAGCATGACGCCGAAATAAAAAGTTATCTGGAAAGTCCACAGCAAATGTGTCTCCCATTAAAATATACAAGCCCTACTGATGTGGCAGGGGAAATAAAACAACTCAAGGATGGCAAAGCACCGGGGTACGACAAAATCGACAGCGTTCTTTTAAAAAATCTGCCAAAAAAGGGTATAGTAGCAATCGTAAACATATTGAATGCCTGCCTAAGACTCAACCACTTCCCAGGTCAATGGAAGATAGCCCAGGTAAAAATGTTACCCAAACCCGGTAAACCACCTAATGAAGTAGCGTCGTACCGACCTATAAGTCTTTTGCCTATAATAGGGAAACTCCTCGAGAAAATGCTACTGAAAAGAATGAAAGCACACCTAAGTGACATCATCCCAAATCACCAATTTGGCTTCCGGGAGAACCACGGAACGATCGAGCAAGTTCACCGCATCGTAGACGTTATAAGCAGATCGCTGGAAGAAAAGAAATATTGCTCGGCAGTCTTTTTGGATATTAGCCAGGCATTTGACAAAGTTTGGCACGAGGGCCTATTATACAAAATCAAAAAGATGCTACCACACTCGTTTTACCATATAATAAAATCTTATCTCAGCAAGCGATGTTTTGAAGTAAAGTTCAATGACGAACTTTCCGACTTGTGTGAGATCAAATCAGGAGTACCACAGGGAAGTATACTGGGACCAGTTCTCTACACCATATATACTGCCGACATACCAACATCAGACAAGACTACGGTTGCAACATATGCAGACGATACAGCCTTACTATCGACACACACAAATCCAGATACCGCATCAGAACATCTACAACACCACATTGACAAAATTGAAGAATGGCTCAAAATCTGGCGAATACACGCAAATCAAAGTAAATCAACACATGTGACCTTTACTCTCCGAAGGGACACGTGTCCACCGGTTATACTAAACAATGAAGAAATCCCGCAAAATGACAATGCAAAATATTTGGGTATGCATTTGGATCGAAGACTGACATGGAAAAAAACACATATGGACAAAGCGGAAGCAACTAGATCTAAAGCTACGCAGTATGTACTGGTTAATAGGACGACACTCACAAATGAGCACACACAGCAAGCTGACAGTATATAAAGCCATCTTGAAACCAATCTGGGCCTATGGCATACAGCTTTGGGGTACTGCTAGCAACAGTAACATTGAGATACTGGAAAGATTTCAAACCAAAACACTGAGGACCATATTTAACATTCCTCAATACATCAGTAATAAGAACATATATCTTGACTTAAATGTACCAACTGTCAAACAGGAGATAGCAAAATTTAGCAACAAATACCAAAAAAGACTCGCAAACCACAAAAACGAGCTTGCCCTCAAACTCAGTGGAAATCAAGGCCTTCAACATACAAGACTGAAGAGACATAGTGTCCCAAACCTAAAAGATAGATTCATCAGGATGGAATGAGACACCTACCCAAGAAGTGTCTCACCAAGCTAAAAACCCTAAACAGATACGCTTGTATCAGACAAAGCAGTGGCTTATTGTTGTGTCCAACAGATTGCCGCGGAGCAGGAAAGAGAGAAAAAAAAAAGAAAAAAAAAAAAAAGATAACAAATATATAATCGATTGATAGAAAGTCATTCAATCGAGTTACATGAACTTGGAGGGTTGTATGATGATTTTGATGATTATAATTCTGAAATATGTCGTTTCAGAATTATAATCATCAAAATCATCATACAACCTTGCAGTCGCGAATAATATTTTAATCGACACACAACTTAGCACTGGCCTGCAAATTGGAAAAAATGTAAGAAAATTTGAATTTCGCGGACTGGTTGGAGCAAAGAAAGAAAATACACTACTACTATGAATGCTGTATCAAAGAGGAATGTATCAGAACATTTTTCCGATACTACCAAAGTACAGACTCGCATACGCCAGCTCTACCCGAAACTGTATATTTTTTCCAATCAACCATGAACCTAATGCTTTAACGTTGAAGTAATAAAGTTGAAAATCGAATAAAGAAAGACAGATTGTAGTAGCTTGATTTCATAGGCTGGCGTCTGCACCTAACCCAAAACTCAACGAAGCAAACGATTCGTTATTCGATGTATCTGCATCGAATCAGTTACGATCGGTTTCAATTGACCATTACTCATTTTGCGGAGAAGAGAAATAATAATTAGCAATAACAACTGTTCCATTGGTTTGACCATGTGGGGTTCAATGAGATTAAGATATTTTTCCGTTGAAGAACAGAATGGCGAATTAAAATGATGTTATCTATACAAACAAATAAAATTGAAGTGTATTGTTAGGGCTACCGCACACTATAGACAAGACTGTCTTTAGACAGACAATTACCCTACTAGTGCGAGCGAGAATACTAGTCTGTCTCGCTCGCACTAGTAGGGTAATTGTCTGTCTAAAGATAGTCTTGTCTACAGTGTGCGGTAGCCCTTATTCTTATTCTTATTCTTATTCTTTATTGCACACAAAATTAAAAAAGTATACACACAAATTAAAATATATACTTAGCTTATGTACAACGGCGAGCTTAACCCAGAATTGGGTTTTCTTACATCAAACCTTACTTTTGATGTGAAATTTGCAGAAGAGGATAAACTTATGTGCACAAACAATACAGTTAAAAACTTAAATTAACTTATTTTATACACTAAACTAATACATGCAATATAATACCCTTATTGGGTTTATCCATCAGGATTTTTTAGTAGCAGGCACGGAGTCTGAATTTGTACCCGGTTGATGGCAATAGGCTTCCCCTTATTACATCATAACTATCAAATCATCTCGCCACCTCTTTCTAGGCCGGCCTCGGCAGCACCCGTCCGTCTTCCGGCAGCCATCCGGGTATATTTAAAATGTTAAAATTAGTGGCTCCCTTATTTCAAATGTTAAAGGCTAGAAGAACAAGGCCCATACAAAGAAATTGTGAGGCTTAACAACATTAAATGAAACAACCAAACATAAGAAAAATCTTAAAAACACCATTAAAATTCAAAGTCAATTATAAATTCCAGAAACTTCGTAACAAAAAGAAAGAAAAACGAAAAGCGTGGGTTTTTTCATTGTTGTAATAAAACAATGGTGCGGACATGTGATAATAAATGTATATTGTATGTCATTACATCCATAAATGAAGCATTCAGGTCAATGTGCAATTCAAATGTTAGGGCCTGCAATTCTGCAGGATAGTACAAAGTTATTTAATTAAAACTAAACTTCATCCGAAAGAAAAGAGTGAATGAGAGTGTGGCAGTTTACAGGGAAGAATGGAAGAAGAAAATGTGTTACGCCGACCCCAAGTAACATGAGCCAAGAGCAAGAAGTTGATGAGCAACTGAGTAACTTTATCTGGCACTAGAAACCTTCAAATCAAATTCGTTTTATACGCACAAACCACTGTATGATGGTCTATAGAAGCAGTAATCCGGTTGTTGGTCCGATTGACCGAACTAGTGCAACTTTTCAGTAGCAATAGTTTGGCTGAAATATAGCACTACCGATACTCTTTACTTAGTAACAAGAGTTCGGTTTGTAAATAGCTCTGTCAAGAAGATACTTAGAGCACTAATCTTACTCCTAAGTAGTTTCCTCCGATTTTCGGATTAAACTTACTTAGTTATTAGATACTTGTGGTCTACTTCGAAAATTATTTGAAACTTGAAGATTTTGGTCAGCCCTAGCCAAAAGTAGCGATCAATGGACCGTAGTAATTGTTGGCGTCCTTACAGGGTGTCGTTTGACATTGTTGAATTATTCGTACCTCTAAACACAGTAACAACCTCTTGTGGTAAAGAAAGACAGCCGGGATTAATCTAGTGAAAATGTTTACTTAAAGTCTTTGCCCTTTTCAAATGTGTTTCAGGCTTCTATTGTAATTTCTTTTACGTAGATTTCAGGTTCTTGAACTGCTTTTTTGTTTGGTTTTCTTTACAACTCTAGACTGACAAGCTTTAATATTATATCTGTGAGACGGCAAAGACTAGGGTTACTGTTTTTTATGCGTAGGTATCTTTGTAGGTAGGTACGTGATTTTTTAAATCATACTGGCATCATAACGGATGAGAGGATTTTTATACACGAGGTGTCTCTATATCGACTCAACTATATCATGCGATGGCTATAATCTAGATTTTAATTTGATTAATTATCAAAATGCCTTGAAATCAAGATTTTTCAAGATCAGAAATATTTCCAAATATGTATCATGTGCAGTCGTGGTCTTTATTATAATATCACAAGTCTATCATCAATGACCTCATACGCCTTTTTGAAAACACTTAGGTATAAGAAATGAGAATTGATGATGGGTCCATTTTAGCAAAAGGATAAGCCTAAATGTCAGCCCCTTGTAATATTGAAATAATATAACTGAATTACGAACATAATATAAAGACTATGTAAACGAAACTATTGATTATAGATATAGATACAAGGGTAAATGGGTTAATCTTGCTCAATTTGGCTTTAAACCGGTCTCGTCCAGGTCTGCGTGTCATTTGCATGAATAATGGATTTTGTCAGTCATGTGAGAATGTAATGTCGTTGTGCTATTTTCCTTACACGCGTTTTAATTAATACTACTGTTGAGCATCAGGTCGTCCTGGCTTCCATTCCTAGGTTGGCTAAAGTGTTATTGGGTTTTTCATCTGTAATTTCTCGGTAGCAGCCCGGAGTTTGTCCGGCTGATGGCATTAGGATCGCCCCCTTTTAAATGGGATTTGAACGTAACTGGCGAAGTTGTAGGTACCTATAGGTGTTCTGTAAGTGCATCCTGCTGTTATGTTTTTTGTCCGATACGTAGAATTTTATATTTAACGTTCATTCAAGACTCAATTTAGAACAGTTGAGTTTCATTTGGGACCAAAATAACCGGCGTAGACGAGTCAACGACATCTCATCGGTTGCAGGAAAACTCTGGAGCGTCATAATTTTTTAAACCAAGAAAAAAATTGTTGTGAAATTGTTTTGCAAGAAAAGAGTGAGTAATACGTAGATAGCTGCATGCAAGGATTCCAAATGATCATGATTTTGATGTTGAAAACGAATAAGAGATTTTGAATTTGATATAATATTATGAACTCTATAGCGCCATAATTTCAACAAAGCAGATAGTTTTTTGGATGGATTAAATCAGTAAACCATCACAAATTTCAAAATACGCCATCGATAGTAAAAAAAACTACGTTATTGCTTTGCTAGTCATGTAAATTGCTTATCCGGTTTATATTGACGTCAAATCCCAGTGTTTTTTATGTATTTTAAGAAAAAATGTTATCAGGATTTACCTACTTCTTCTGGTTTACATTTTGATTGGCTTCCTTGTTTTCTGTACTTTTCTGTACTAATATTATAAAGAGGTAAAAGTTTGTAAGTTTCGTATGTAGGGGGTAATCTCCGGAACTAATGATCCAATTCTAAAAATTCTTTCATTAGCAGAAACCTACATTACTCGTGGATGCTATAGGCTTTAAATTATATTTACTTCATGCAAATTAGCAAAGCTATCACATTTTTTGCGGACGAAGTCGCGGGCGCGAAGTGTCGTATAAATCTGATCGATTAATGGCCGAAATACTAAGATTTATTCCCTTCTTCTGTTCAACGTTTCACAACAACAAAAAATAATGGGACCGGGATGTACTATCGACGGGGCGTCACAATGTACACATGCCTACTTTATAGGCATTGGTCGCAACATCCCAAGAGGCTCCCAAAGACACTTTCTCCAACTACAAAGTGTAATAGATATCTTGCTTGCATATCGCGAAGGCCCCTCTAATGCACGAGGTTGTTGGTTGGAATCCGGGGTTTCCTACGTTTTGGACATCACTGATATCAGCGACCTTCACTGTAGAGGAGGCCTTTGACCGACGCGACGCGACAGTGGGACTTATTATTTATTATTCATGCATGTAGTAGCATTTTATCCAAGTATGTCACCTCAGCAGTTTAGCTCGAAGTACCAGGCCATCATATATTCATAGAATCGTCGATTACTTCGCCCGAAGAATCAATGCAGTTGACCCTATTAACTACTAGGGCACCAGATGATACATGCAATCGTACAAAATTCTCCAATTCAACACTTCTTTGTAATCCGAACGTGGGAATTAGTCATTTTATTAATACAAAAGCGTAATTTCCTTGAATTTGGGCCAAAAATCCGTTGTGTGTTTTCGCTTGATAATAATCTTCTCGTCTGCTAACCTTGTTCTGGTTAACGTGTTTACAGTGTCAACGTCTTCATCTTGAAGATTATTTTCTCACTGAATTTCATAAGTCGCTTGACACATTTCTTCTTGCCCCATTTTGAAGTACTCAGGTCGAATGGAAGATCCCCTCGTTTCGGTTGAGTTGTTGGTGGTTTCAATTTATGCTCTACGAATACTAAGAACTTCGATGCAAAAGGGACCCCAGTTTCATCTCAAGATTTCTGGGGGCGTAAAATGGCTGCATTAGCAGAATCATAATAGGAATAATGATATGAATCACGTTAAAATTATTATGAATTGTCACGTTGTGACGCAAGCGGCCATTTTAGACCCCTGTTCAACTCCTTTCATCCACGTTTTTACCAGAAAACATGCAAAAGTGACGAGACTTTCCCCATATTTCAAGTTGGGACCTTCCAACCTATCAGATTAGCTTTTAGTCACGTAAAACAATATCGGCTTTATCTATATCCAGTTGCAATAAACAACAAACACCACAGACATCAAGTTAGTCGCGTGCAAAGCCAATAATAATCCGTAGGTCACAATTCCTCCGGGAAATCATCCAGCTACTAGCAGTATAAACGTAAACAAACAACTTACTGATGAATTAATATCAGCTGATCCAGTTACGTGTATTTCCGTGTTGCGCGTACGAAAACGACTTTGTATTATTAGTAAATAACTGAGCACTATGTCTGGCACTCCTAGTTGTCAAATAGACATGACTGATAGATTTATATGTACTACGGTACCTACGTTACCTACAAAGACGGGAGAAGTTGGTTCTAGATGTACACGTAGGTAGTGACCGTGTTATTGCGGTCTAGATTTGAATGGTATTGACGAGTTTTTGACAGTAATTGCGAATCAGCCAAATTCAATTCTTCTCCAGCCAGGAAGTCATGATCGGCGGGATACCCCAATTGCGTATAACATTTGCAGTGCCACTGCGTATGAGATTCATCAACAATAGTTATTGAGTTATTTACGTTCTAGAGCAGACGAATTTGTCCACCTTTTGAAGCAATGGATTAGTGATTTCCCCCAAAATCCTTTAGGTTGTGTTGAAAGGAAGGACCATCCTTTTTGTCCAAATCTAATGAGACACTGTCGTCAGAGTGGTCTAAAGTTAAATCTTAAAAATGGCATGTACCTAAATCTTCATAATGACTGGTCTGACAAAGGGCATTGGTGCATTTAAAATGCATAAGATTCCAATGTTGACTATTAATAATATTCTATGCACGCCAATTTTCTTGAAGTAAGTCTATTAAAGTCTACTCTAGTGCCAAAATCTGTCATCCGTGTAACGGTTGGGTGCGTTTCGCCGCCTTATCAAGTACGCCCTATTTCGTAGTACCTAGTTGTGTCATTTGTTAGAGTGTAATAGGTGTTTAGGAAAGGTGCTTCTTACCATGGCATCGTTGCCTATGAGGTATGTGAGATCTTGATTATCCGGAAGGGATCTTTCTATTATTTCTTTGTTATTTGCAGCTGTTACTTGTGCATTGCATAGCGTTACTTTGTTTTCTTTATTTGATTGGATATCATCATGTTATTTTGTGACGAATGAGGCCATTGCTTTAAAACAACAATGGCTTGTCTTTCTTTATAGTTTTAATATTAGGTACAATGTCTTTAAACTTAAACACAGACAGAAATTAAATGTTAAGGCCGTCTACGCCAAGCAAAGTAGGTATTTAACGCTACCACCCTTTACGCGAAACGAGTCGTGCACACGCGTCGCCGACTTGAACCCAAAGCTGAGCGAAGTGTCACAGTATAGGTAAGCGTGTCGTGTAGGCAGTAGGTCAACTTATTTTATTAAATTGTCAGCTTGATTTATTATAATAGGTAGTAATTGCGAAAACCTAACATTTAAATGTAATAAATTAATTTGAATAGATATTGTAAATGCAAATTGCTGCAAGTCGTATTCAATTATTTGTGTACCAGACGGGTGGACTCGTGTTTGGAAATTCAAAAACTATAACGGAACCAAATCTGAGCCACTAACCGCCCTGTACCGAAAGTTCCGGGTGTAAACGTTAGCTTCGTGGAACGGAGAGGTGGGTTTGGAAAATACTGCACTATTATTGTAGATGGAGAAGAAATGAAACACTATTTGACTATGGTAAGACACTACAAGCAGACAATACTGGAAAAACTGAGCTGAAACTATAATCGGAAAGAACTGTTAACTATTCGGATATCGAAACGAAACTGACTGCTTGAATATCGTAAACAAAACTGACTGTTCCAATGTCGAAAACAAAACTTACTATGCGGTGCCTGCGCTGTGCTTTCATACTATAGCAGACACACAAAAAATATTCGCGAATCCTCTAGCGGTGTGTAGTATTTGTTCGCTAGACAATCTTTTAATTCATACAAAAAGCATGAACAAAAAACATTAACAAAAAAATACAAAGGAAACTATAAGCAAAAGGATAATAAATAACTCGAACGGAAGAAGGAAGTAGGTACTTTACGCTCTCGGCGTACGGTCGAAATTAAATTAACATTTCTCGATGTTTTTTATAAGTAGTTTGCGTACGCGCACCTGTGACGAGACTATTCTCGAGGGAATTTGTACCTACTTACTTTTAAAACTAATAATAACAGAAAGCACTCGACAAGGAATCACAAACACGGCAATAGCGTACTTTCTCGAACGTTCTTTCTATAGACTATATAAAAACACTGTTTGAGACACTTGTCGCGAACAATTTGACTAGGTTTCTTACATTGTTTTTATCTCACGAAGATACACATGCTATATTTGTTGTATGTGTCACCGTAAAATTGTAAATACCGTTAGATTATAATCTATCTCGTGAGATTGTAAACTCGTTCGTTGAGGAATTCCCTCGACTGTCTATGGTCTCCATCATCAGACCAATGGCACTTACAACCCATATGGGTGCAAAGTTCTCATCAATAGAAATGAATTAAATCCAAACACAAGGTAGCTACTGTAAAACGTTGAGGAGTTCCTTTGACTGTCCTTCGTCTTTATCATCAGACCCCTAAAGATGACCACAACCCATTTAGGTGTAAAGTTCTCATCAATACAAATTAATCAAGCCCAAACACCAGGTAATTATTGTGAATCGTTGAGGAGTGCCCTCGACTGTCTTCGGGTTCCATCATCAGATCGAGTCCAGACTTTCTTTAAATAGTAGTGCTCTAAAATACTCAATGAACAAAAAAACAAACGCACTAGTCGCACTACGATGTTCAAAGGTTCCCCTCGATTTCTCTGAGATGCCATCATCAGATCCCAGTTTCATGGTCATGGTACTACTCTTGGAATATCTTCTTTCCAACAAAAAAAGAATTATCTAAATCGGTTCATAAACGACGAAGTTATCCTACGGTCAAATTGTGAAACCTCCTCCTTTTTTTAAGTCGGTTAAAAAAGACTGTACTGTTATAATTACACTACGTTCTTGAAATAAATCGTTCGATAAATCGACGGGACAGCCGTGCGCCAGCAAAAGGGACATAGGTCCTACCTCGTCAAGGCCTGGCGGGCGACTGAATCCACGTGCGCAAGCCGTTTTCTTATATAATAATTTATTATTAAAAGGATTAAATTGTTTTGAAAAAATTAACCACAAATAATTGTTCTATATGTTATTAACTTTGCTTAGATATTTTTTTTGGAGGTAAAACTTTCATATTCTCCAAGTAAAATAAGAAAAACATCAAAAAATATTCGAATTAGGCTCCTGTTCGGATTTTTTTTTCATCGAGTGAAGTTTTTGATATCATGTTTTGAACCACAAATTATCTTAGTAAATATAGTCAACTATAATATCTATTTTTTTTGGCTTTAAAAAATCACTATTTCTTTGTTTACTATTGAATCAAAGTTATGTAAAATTAGGAAAATTGGGACTACCTGCCCTTAAATAAAACTTGTTATATCTGAGAATCCATCGATCATTCTCTAAATCTCGACAAACTTCAAAGGGAAAAACTGTATGATCCTACTAATATTGTAAATACGAAAGTTTCTGAGGATGTATGGATGTTTGTTACTTTTTCACGCAAAACTACTGAAAGGATTTGGATGAACGGAGATTCGGCAAAATTGCCGAATTAGCAAAAGTTGTATAATAGCAAATGTTCCCATTGAAAGCTCTTTCGAATGGTGTACATCTTATTGCTACTGGTTACCCAGGAAATCATAACTTGGGTACCCAATTAGACACACATTTAGGGCAATAATTCAAAACAGACTACGAATTAGCGAAAGTGGTGTTAGTAGCAAAAGTTCTCTTTGAAAAGCTCTATCTAATAGTGTATATCTTATGAATATTAGTTGCCCGTTAACTGTTAAATTGGTTGTAAATAAAATCTTTACTTCCGTTTGGAGAGCTCAATAACTCCAAACGGACTACGAATTGTCAAAAGTCGTGTTATTAGCAAAGGTTCTCCTAGAAAAGCTCTTTTCAGTTATGTATATCTTATGGCTATTGGATCTTTGGGCTGATGCCCTTACTTCGAGGCCCATTCTCCTTTTCCACACAAATAGTTTATAACCTGGATTAACACATAGGATACTTTATTCCGGTACTTAATATGATTTCGTGGAATAATTTAGTGGTGGAGCGAGACAGTCGGAAACATTAATGTTCGATATTGACCTCACACTTGTGTTTATCATCATCATCAGCCTATTAATGTTCCCACTGCTGGGGCACAGGCCTCCTCTCTGTGTGAGGGAATGGGCTATAATCCACCACGCGGGCCCAGTGCGGATTCGTAGATATCACATGTCTTCGAATTTTTTGGTTCTAGGACATGCCGGTTTCCTCACGATGTTTTCCTTCACCGTTTTGAGTGCAGTGGTGATGAAATAAATTACACAAAGTAATGCGCCTGTCTGGGTTCAATTCAAACCCACGAGTTACTGTTCGTAAGTCGGGGTCGCCACCACTGGGCCACCGCTGCTCTCTTGTGTTTGTTGAGTTGCAATTCTACGTGGCAGAAAGTGTAAGGTTTCACCCTGAATACATTAAAGATTGCCACAAAACTGTACCGAACGCGAACCACGTCGCGTGCCGACCCGAACATGTGTTTTTGTGTGTAGCACCCACCGATCACTAATAAAAAAAAATAAAAAAAATATTAGTGATCGATGGTAGCACCCCTTTCATAAAAGGACATAATTATGTATAAACATGGAATTACTGCTCTTAATGTAACCATCACGAATGTTTGCAGTATTATTTAAACTGTAGCAAAATATTATTCCGCGAGTACTGCTGTTTAGACTTCTCGTTATCGTATGGATAAACGTTTGCATAAAATAAAATATATTTTCACACTGTGCTGTCTGTTGAAAATTTTCCATTAATAAGTTAGCAATTACATATTATTATACTGACGATATGTAATTATTATCGAGGTGAGAAAATCCACTATTTAGAAGCGTAAGTAGGTACAACATTTTTCTTGTAAATACTTTGCAGAAACTTATCGGAAAATTTTCAGTTTCAAAAATAATCCTGGAAAGCACAAAAAAATGATATTTCTGGTAGGAGTTTTAGAAGAATAGCTGAAGATTGATTGAAACAACCGGAAGTTGCCAAGCCTTATGTCCAGCAGATGACTTCTATAACCTGTTGATGGTGATGACGTCGCTAAGTCTTTTGTAGAGATCTTTAAACGACATTGTGGACGGTTAAATGCTATTTGAGCTCTACGAAAAAATGGCCGATTATCTAGTTTTTTTATTGAAGCACACCGACCAAAGTGGCAATGACGACAAAAAATATATTTATATTTAAACAACAACAACAGCCCATAACGTCCACTGCTGGACATAAGCCTCTCCCATGATGGAAGGAATTTGCCGTAATCTCCACGCTTGGCAGGCGGATTGGAGATCGCAGTGATGAAAGACTAACAGATAACGCTGCTGCCCATTCTCTGGTCTACGGAGGCGCAAGATGTTCTACCTCAGACATTAGTCGCCTTATACGACACCCGTGAGTGTTATGGGTTGGTTCTATTCTACTCTGCCGGATACCACACGGCTAAAACATACAACCAAAAAGTATCAAAAAGAGATTTTATGCGTCGTCAACAGACACTGTGCTGTGTTATAAACGTAAATGCTTTGCATCATTTTGGAGTAGCTCAATATTAATACACAAAACAGTATTAAATAGAAGAATGCTTTTTAAATGTAACAAAATATAAATCTGTACAAGTTTTTAAATTTACAAATACAAATTATTCAGCATCTGAGTCATTGGAAATAAAATTGTGATCTCCAACTCGAACTTCAGAACATTCTTCGTCATCGTTTTCTGTTTCAGTTGTTTCCACAATGTCTTCTATCCTTAAAGGTGTTTGATCCCCAATGAACCCTTGGTTTTAAATAGTATTAATCTAAGAACCAACCGCAGTTCTCAGGTTGAAGTTTCATAGTGCACATACGTTACTTTTCCGTCTGTCTTGCATTTGTAAATTGAATGTTTTGCAAACGATTAGCGCTTAGCCATAGTAGGTCTACCTACGTGCTAATAAATATTGTCTACAGATCCGTCTTAATTAACGTGCAAAGTAATCCAGTTCCAGACTGTTTCGAGTAATTTGATCCAGTACAAGCTTGCTCCCATCAATTGCATATTACTGAAATGATACAGTTGAGTTTTGGAAGGTCGTTGAATGGTGCAAATCAATTATACCATTGACATTGTACTAAATTCTCCAATTAGACTCAAATCATTAGATCCAGAAATAGCAATGGGTATATAATAGAGCTTCAATTTTGTATTGAGAACTGGGCTAAGGGCGTTATAATATACCCTTATCATTCATCAAATAAAAGGCTGTAAATTGTGAGGTCTTTTGGGTAGTAAAAGCGGTTTCAGACCAGCGTATTTTGTGGCGCG
Source organism: Xestia xanthographa (assembly GCA_905147715.2). Classification (NCBI taxonomy): domain Eukaryota; kingdom Metazoa; phylum Arthropoda; class Insecta; order Lepidoptera; family Noctuidae; genus Xestia; species Xestia xanthographa. Next base: position 7,146,999 of record LR990664.1, on the reverse strand, counting down.
TATGAGCTCGTAGCGGCCTTACGCGCGTGCATGCACGCACCGCCCAAAAACATCTAAAAATAATAGAGACCTCACAAGTTTAAATTGTCCCGATTCCCCAGTCCCACGGGATTGTACTACCGTACCGGGATAAAAAATATCCTATGTGTTAATTAATCCATGCCATAATCATCATCATCATTTCAGCCGAAAGACGTCCACTGCTGGACATAGGCCTCCCCCAAGTGTCGCCACATTGACCGGTCCCGTGCGACTCGCATCCAGCGGATTCCCGCAACCTTCACCAGGTCATCGGTCCACCTAGTGGGAGGCCTTCCAACGCAACGTCCCGGTCCGGCCATAATACTATGCATTTAATATTTGTGTGCCAAAATTCATCAAAATCCGTTCGTAGTTTTTGCGCGAAAGATTAACAAACCACCTCATCATAAACTTTCGCATTTATGAAAGTAAGATCTTAGTTAAGAAGTCTAAACATCTCAATTAATTTGTCCTCAGATTTTACGGGTCATGGTGCTATGACAACATGGCCACCACGACGATGGTAGTGTCACCATTAGCAACGCAGCCATCACCGAAGAACAAGAGGCGGTTATTCGCCGAAGCTAGGCAGAACAGCCTACAGAAGCTCAGCATCATATTCGACCACGGAAATAAAAATGGTAAGTAAAAAAACAAATGAGATAATCGCTGGGCAAAATAAACAAATCAAAATGGATGCCAAAGGACACTCGACCTCGTGGGAGGACCAAGCGAAGATGTCGAGGCGAGTTGGACCGCTACATGAAAAATTTAACCACAGAGGCGAACTGCCGTGAAAAATGGAAAGAGTGGGGTGCTTTTGCCCAGCTGTGGGAAACCATGGACTGATATAAATAAATAAGAAGCAAGTCATCATCATCTGCGTAGCCTTTTCCCAACTAAGTCGGGTCAGCTTCCAGTCCAACCGGATGCAGCTATTAGTATAACCAGTATTTTACATGGGGCGACTGCCTATCTGACCTTCACAACCCAGTTAGTACCGGGTGATACGATACCCCTTGGTAAGACTGCTTGTCAGACTTTTTGGGCCACTGACTACCTGTAACGACTGTCAAAGATCTACAAATAACAGCCGGGACCAACAGCTTAACGTGCTTTCCGAGGCACGGAGGAAACTTGGTATGTAAGGGTGGTCACCCATCCACAGACCAACCTAGGCAAGCACGGCTTAACGTAAAGATCGACCCGAGTGGCTGTTATTATTTAGTCACGAGCTCCTGAAATAAAAAGCAAGGTCACACCAGAGGTAATTCCAAACATACACAACTCTTTGTAGTAAAGGGTTCAACAGGTTGGTCCTAATTCCCTTACCCGGTAACTATAAACGGAACACCTAGAACTAGATGGGTTAAAGTACCAACACTTTCAAAAGGGTCAGTTGGGACAAGCTAATTAATATGGGCAGTTCAAGATGATGTACCTACCTTCTAAAAATAAAGGAAAAGGCTATAATATCAGCGAGAACTAAATACAACAAATACTAGAACGAAGTTGTAAGACAGGGAGCGCCATCTAGGTAGATATGTGTGTTATTCCGAGAAACTAAAGGTACAAGCAACAGGCAAAGGCTTGCATGTAAGAAACCAGCAAATAAAAAGTGTATTTCAAAGTAATAACATTATATTGCTTTATATTTTCCCATAGAAGCCTCAGCAAGTCAATAAATAAAAAAATAAAAACTATTAAATTGTTGTGGTTAAATTGACTGCAATTCCTTTGTTTAAAAAGAAACCCATAATATATCCGATAAACGTACCTAACTATTGAGGTGGTGCTTGCAACGGGCAAATGATAACCTCCTCCTTTTGTGAAGTCGGTTAAAAATGTCTGTTACCTACATTTAGTTCCATAGTCTGCCGCGTAACTTCATTGCAAACTTGCACCACTTCCACCTGTCGCCTGTCGGTCTCCATTTTGCAAAAAAAGGTCGATGAACAAAGCAAAGGTGTGCATTTTTGCAGCCGGCGTTCATGATTTGTTGTTTTTAATCAAACAAAAGGCTAGGACTTCTTTTGTGGACGGAAACGATAGTCGTGCCTATCGTCCACAGAACATATATACCCTAAAGGGTGCTATCCTCTCTGATTCTTTATTATTAAGGCTGATGCTCCAGGGTAGCCCGCGAAATTCAAATTTTCTGACGTTTTTTGCAATTTGCAGGCCAGTGCTGTGTTATATTATGTTGATTAAAATATTGTTTGCGACTGTAAGACGTATGTAGTTACAGAATTATAACTATCAAAATCATCAATACAACCCTCCAAGTTCATAAAGGTGCAAGAATGATTTTGACCTTGGAAAAGTAATTTTTCCACCTTTATGAACTTTGAGGGTTGTATTTTGTATTGATGATTTTGATGAATTTAATTCTGTAACTACCGTGTTAGAACCGCGAATAATATTTTAATCAACATACAACCTAGCACTAGCCTGCAAATTTCAAAAAACGTAAGAAAATTTGAATTTCGCGGGCTACCCTGAAGCATTCACCTTTAAGAATCAGGAGACGATAGGCACGACTTACGTGACTTTAATGATACTTATGTATACCAAGAAAGATATAGCCGCGATCAATGGAATAAGTGATCCTCAGCTTTAGCCCCATTTCCCCCCAAGAGCCGTGCGAAGACGTGTGTACCTACGGTGTACATTCAGCACGTGTCCAAAACGAAACTATACATAAAACGTTTCTATTCGCCTTAGCTCGGCGAAATAATAATGGCCAGTCTTCCTGCCGGCCGGCTAAAGCATAAGTGCCTACTAAAAACCCGTATTATGGGAAATTCGTTTGTACTCTTTCTCCAAAGTTCTCTAGACATATTATAATATTTAAGTAACTAAAATAGTAATTAAAACTATTTTAGAATGATTTTAGATAAATAACTTACCAGTTTAAAATATTTTTTTTCCTTGAAATCAGGCGGCAATGGTTCTATGCAATCCTTTACCTTTATAACCTTAACATTTACAGTTTTGCACTTTTTCGGAACCTCCGATACACATTCATCTTTTTTTGTGAACATTTTGAAGTACTTCCTATATTTTTGCCTTGTTATGATTCTAAAATTATTCCGAGTTTCAATTTTTTTTCTAAAAATAAATCATGAAATTCTTTCTTGCTTGCTCGACGACAGTTCTTGATGCACAGAGAATCTATATGTCTTGATGGTTCTTGACTGGTATTTAAAAATTACTCTGTCTCCTGTGACTTTAGATGACGTTCGTTAAATTCAAGTTTTAAAAAATGCGCTGCTTTATGCCGGAAAACGGAAATACTATAATACCACACATAAATCTCAGTACATCGTCTTACTGATAAGAAACAATATGACTGAAGACACAATAATAAGTGGTTCAAATTTAATACGATACACTATTTGATAAATAAAACATTATGCTTCCGTTGTCAAAATTAAATGTTTTAATTGACCAAATCACACATGAAATCGTATGTCGGTTAAACAGGACTTAGTTATAACATTGCTACTAGATGGCAGCACAGTAGACAAATGAAATGCGCGCTTTTCCATGACTGTTTTTTCTCTCAACGTCCATTTTGACATTTAGAGTCACGGTGTTGCTACTTTGATAAAATTCTACCATCTTATTTATTGTGTGTGTTACCGGTTGTTTTATTCAATGATTGTCTCCTCTAGTTTCTTAACATCAGTAAAAGTGTACATTCAAGCGCAGTAGTGTTATTTCTCATACAATCGTATAAACTAGTGCTTTACGTAAACTATAACTAGAATATATCTAGCAGTTGCAAGTAATGTTAGTGTGGAATTAAGAGGGCCGTTCCCGGCCCGTCTATCGTCAACGCGTGGATGGTCGAAAAGCTTGTTGTTTCATCCAGAGCCACAGTGGTGGTATTCTTTCAACTTCCCTGTCTTACCTAGCCCTGACAACGCACTACTCGTCACCCGCGCACCTCATACAGCCTAACGCGAGGACATTGAACGAAAAATAGTGTTCGAAAATTTATAAAACTTGTTCCAGGAAATACGTGTTTTTGAATAAGTCTTAGAAATTTGTAAAATAAATATTTGTCATATAAAATCTCTACTACATTTGCAAGGCTTCTTTCTATCAGGATATTTTTTAGATTGTATAAATATAGGAAAAAAAAATTAAAATTTTTCGCTTAAATCATGCGGAGGCCCCGACGCCCCCTTAAAGTTTGGGCCTATTAGGAAAGCGTCAACTTTGGCGCGCAAAATAACAATAACTCTCGTTTGGCGTGCATCGTCAGTGCGCTCGGCCGATTCGGCATTTTTTCTACACAAAGTCAACGGGGCGGGGCTAGAGAGCGTTTTTATGTTGCGAGTGCAAGCAAAAATGAGCTTAGTGGTGGTCAGGCGGGAGTGTCCTCGATAGTACCAGAAACGTGGTTATATTTCATTCAAAACCATCCAACTAAGCAATATTCGCCATGGGACCACAAACGAAATCTCAAAAATAATCTGCTGTCCCATACGTTTGGGTCAGTAAGTATTTATGTTTTGTACTGGACAGCTTTTTTCTCGTGATTATGATTGTGGTTCAGCAAACCCTTTAATTTGATACCCTTATCATCATAATGGGAATGCACTATATTCCACCATCTTTGTCCCCACTTTCGGATTTAAAATGACGTTACTTAGCTATGCAAAATTTCAGCACTATACTATATATAAATATATATAATACCTTCTAAGATTTTTTACATAGTTACAGCTGTGAAGCTAATAAAAGCGATAGCCACAACAAAAGCTATTAAAGAAATCCCAACTGCAAAACAAGTTTAACACAAAATAACTTTTCTAGCAGGTCTAATCTGAGTTTGAACGCAAATCAGAGCTACCATTGTTTTTTTTGTCTGCAATCTGCTTACTATTTGATGTCCTCATAGATGTATAATAATTTAGTTTTATCTAATAACTTGCCGGTAAATATAAAGATGTGATGTCACTTATTAATTATAACATGTTATAATAAATGACGTCAAAGTTGTTTTGTTTGCCTAGAAGTCTTGTACAAGGGCGTTCGAGAACGCGACGCGACGCAGCGGTTTGCTAGTTTTATTTGCACAAGCTGTTAGTAGATTTAGTAAATGTCGGTATGGCAACACTGAATTCTGCAGTAATTATTTGTATGTATTTCTCAGCGCCATTACTTTTTACCGATGTAATGTTGAAATGATTCTAATCCGTTTTAATCGTCAAATCTGTGTGATGTTTTAGCAAAAACCTCAAGTGATTGTGTACTAAAACTATTGAACTTCTAAAAGTTTTTGTGCTGGGCTTTGTCATGGCCGGTAAGTGGTGACTTTTTGCGCCCGCTAGTCAAGGGCGAAATTGGATTCGGGAATCGCAATAAGTCGAAGATGTTTTATCGTTCGAACTCCGACGGTAAATGCAATGTTATTGTCATTAGTTTGGTTTTTAGTATTTAGTGTTTACATCTTGTGACGATAGCTTGTTTGGATTAATGTTTGGTTATCATTACTTACGCCGATAGTTTTAACCTTTTGTTCTCTGAATTCACTATTGCTAGAGATGTAGATGTGAAGAAGTTCTCGCAACGGTCTTTCGGCGTCTGTTTTCGAATAAAAAACGACATAGTTACATAAAAAATGCGGGCTAGCAGGAATGTTTGCGAGAACATATGATTGTATTTCGTTGCGGTTGTGTATTTAGCGAAAACGTAGCCTAATATCTTCTGAGCAGTATCTAGAGACGTTATTACACGCCCAGGGGCTTAATCGTAATCAAGAAAACACGTTATTCCAATGAAGTTAAATTCAGGTAAGCGTTTTTTTTTGATAATAACGTATTTTGCAAATTTTGGAGACCCGTAATCAGGAAGTCGTTGATGTTATCAACAATTTGCTTGTTGTTAAATAATTTGTTGCTATACAGTCGTAGTGATAGTTTATTTTATTTCTGGAAACTACCCATTTAGATCTTACGAACAATAATTTAAATTAGTCTAGAGATGTCCCTCTCTAATTTGCGTTTGAACAGCTGTGTGAGAAAGAGATAGAAATATTTAACGTTTCTAATTGGAGTAAACATCCAGAAGGTCACATTTCTCAGTTCATCATTAATTTGCAACAAAAATTATTAGATTATTTATAAATTTCAAACATAATTCACAACAAAATGAAAAAATAACCTACAAATTGGCATCTTTGTGCTAAATCATGGTAACCTCCAATGTCATAAGTGCATAACAAAGCAGAATTATCATCTTACATGTACCCTAATTATCATTTTCTTAACTCTTATTCTGCACAAAATAACAGGCAAAGATCATAAAGTTTTCTCTCGAACATAGATTCAGGTCATACTCGCTTTAGTTTTATTGGTCATAAAGACCACAGACTATTAATAGTTGTTGTCATCCAAACTTGGAAAAGGCAAAGGCAGCGCAATTATAGGAAGAACTGTGCTCTACATGGTGGTCAAATAAAAAATGTCTAATTCTGTTGTATAGTGTCGGCTAAAGAATATTTAAGTCTGCGACCTGTATAAGATTATCTTGGTTTATCTTTGGATCTCTGTCGCAATTAATTAATACTTAGCTATAGTTTCTAGAGAAGTTCACTGCTGAAGATGGGTTCTAATGCCAAACAAGTAATTAGTAATTCTCCAAACCTTTTCATTTATGTGATGATGTTTTTTATCATAATGTCAGCTTACAGCTGTCTCTGATGGACATAAGTTTCTCCAATTACATTCCATTTAATATATTCTCTGCTACATCCAACTGCTACTATTTACCCTGTATTTATTACAATTCAGTTCCAGGTACCTATATTTTTGTAGCCATACCTGACATTTTTTCTTAAATAATGAATAGCATGAAGCTTGACATAACCACAGAACAGTCTCATAAATTATTGATATAAAATAAATATAAATAAATAAAATAAATATCGCTGGACATTAACACAAAGTGCCATCTAGTGCCACACTAAGCAACGAGGCTTGACTAGATAGTTGATATACTACATAGATACTTTTTGTTTATAAATACATACTTATTACACTTAAACATCCATGAGTCGGAAACAAATGTCCATGCTCATCACACAAACATTTGCTCCAACCGGGATTCGAACCCTGGACCCTAAGAACGTAAGGCAGCCTCACCACCGCTGCGCCATTCAGGTCGTCAAATAAGAGAGGCTAGTGATTTCAACTGTCTTAGATTTCAAAACGCTTTCTCTTCACTTAATTTCATACCCAATGATCTATAATTAAGAGAGAATATGATCACAAGCTGTATGAATATCAAGACCTTCACAGTAACTTCATCACTGGATAAACCATTTTTAACAATAAGATCTGAACTTTCCTCCTAATGACATGTGTTCTTGACCTCTTTTCCTTGTTAGGTAAGCACTAGTAAGTAAGATTTACCTGTAATAAGTAGTGTTTGGAATTAAAGTATACATGGAAGAATAAAATTGTTAATATTTACACCTATTGCTATTTGGTACAAATCTGACAAATTAAAAAAAAAAATGTGTATGATGTTTCAATTTACATGTTTACTACAATGTTTGGAATATCATATTTATTATTTGGTAAGCAAACCCCTTTTTTTACTACTTCTAATTAACAGAATACTGTCTCACTACTGCGCAAAGATATCTTTTTATTCATTATACATTTATACTGAATATTATTCCATGAATTAATTAATACAGTTTTGTTGAAGTAAACTGCTTTTATTCAGCAGTAGAATATCTTTGTTGCCAGAACAATCATTGGAAACACAAAAGAGGTCTTATAGCATCATTCAAAGACACTACTCTATACTAAAGAGTTCACTGTATTATAAACGTAACAATACACCTTTATACTCTGTGGTATCAGTTTCCTCATACATTGTCAACACAGACAGGGAAGATAGACAAAAAATACAGATAAGCTAAAAACAGTACCTTCACATTGTTGTTGGTACAATTCATTTACCTATAGAAGTTTGGTTATGAATATACAATTACGTACTTTCTGCAATGTACCCGATAGAAATTAGATGCACTTTGATTATTCCATGCAATAATATTTTTATTGAAATTAAGTCTTAGTGTTTTCAGGGCAAAGAACATTGCAACTGTAATATTGTTGGTATTACTATTTATTTTAATTTACTAATTATAGTTTTGTAAAACAACTTTGTGTCTTGACATTATGAAAGCCCCAATATATTGGGCATTTTTGTTGGTTTTAATTTGCCAAAATGCTTGGAAATAAACCCATCTCTAGAATCCATGATACCTCACCTTTTTGCAACACAAATAAAAGATATAAAAGTTTTTAATTACTTTCAATAATGGACTGTCTGGTTAAATATGGAGTTATGTGAAGGTTCCATAGTCAATTGCAGTAATTAATATTCATGTACGTGTTTATATGACTGGAATCAATTTAAATTGATGGACTATCATTAAATAGGGCCTGATTAAGGCTAGTTGTGATGATATACAACCTTGCATAAAGACAACATTTTAATGTTGGTACCTGAATACCTGATAGGTATTTTGTTTTGAGTTGGTGCTTCATAAGTAGCTTAAGAGCCTATAGGTACTACCTCAAATTAGCAACTCTATTTGTGGTGGTTCAAACTTTGTTTGAAATACTGTAAGAATAACATTCTAATCAGCTTGCACTACAAAATGGTTTTTACGTCAGTCACTGCAGGTCGAATAGTGCATAATGAGTAGTTTTTATTCTTTATAAAATCAAAATTTCGTCTTTTGGAAAACTAAAAAACATAAGACCTGCTTTATAGTTAGTTCAGTTCAGTTAGTATGCAAAGTTTCATGATCTAATTTGAAGTACTCTTTGAATACCAGCGGTTTATTGTTCGATTTGGAGGTAACTTTTCTATCGAGAAAATTTTATGGAATCGTGTTTCCGCCAAACATAGGACCTAACATCAATCCTCAACTTTACCTTACATTTGTTCTTTACCTCAAAATTAATGCTGCAGTATTTTAGGCGTAACGGAGGATCATGCTAAGCCATTTGAGGTAGTATAGGCCCTTAATGTATGTAATGTTAACAAACAGAGTGAATGGGATGTATGATTGTATGGAAGAGGATTATGCTGTGCCAATCCTAAATATATTGGGATCAGGACAGGAGCATGAACATGGAAGCATTTTATTGTGTTTCATAATTGTTTTAAATTAACTACCGTCATATAATAGTTATTTATGCAACTGTTGTATAATGAGGGGTATTAAAACACGAATGTGGGTTTATCACACGAGGCTAAGCCGAGTGTGATAATAGTATCACATGAGTGTTTTAATACCTAATTATGTACAGTTGCATACAAGACTTTATCTACATCCATGAAATGAATCCTCCATAAAAGGTTCTGAAACCTTTTGTAGTGTTGTAAGAAGTCTATGTAAATTCATGGAAAGTTTAATTGCTGAGTATTTATTACAAAGAAACCATGTATAGGTAATAATATAATTATTTACATGTTGGATTGTACTATTATTAAAATGCACAAAGCTTGTATCACTCATTTTTGTAAACAACAAAGTACATAATGCAATACTAATATCCAAATATCGAACAAAAATGGCGGGATACGACGTGCATTCGAATTAACTTAAGTTTTTTTTTAAATTACGGCGCTGTGGTAGTAAATCGCACGTGCTAGACAATGTTCTTTTTTTAAAAGGAGTTGCATAATGAAATTTAGTACAACATTATAACACCCAAACGGGTGTTATAATGGTTATTATGACACTGGCTGTTTTAATGTTGGCCATAAGCTAACTGTTTCAGATACTTTTATAGAGGATTTATAGCATGGGTGTAGGTAAATTAAGTTATAATATGAGGGTTGTATGGTGCTATCATTTATAAACTCTAGTTTTACTGGTAATAAAGTGCTTGATGATAGGTGAATCATTTTAATATGAACTAATTGATCATGATTGTAGTGAGTGATGTGTCACGGTGAAAAGTGACAATGAGGCAATCTTTAACTTCATTATTGTTATTATGGATTTTATGGCACATACACATGATTATCGTGTATGAAAGAAAATGACCTCAAACAAAAATGACGACCTGAATGGCGCAGTGGTAGTGAGGCTGCCTTACGTTCTTAGGGTCCCGGGTTCGAGTCCTGGTACGACCAAATGTTTGTGTGGTGAGCATGGACATTTGCTTCTAGTCATGGATGTTTATATGTATAATAAGTATGTATTTACAAATAAAAAAGTATCTATGTAGTAAATCAACTATCTGGTGTCCACGACACAAGCCTCGTTGCTTAGTGTGGCACTAGATGGCGCTGTGTATTGTCCAGCGATATTTATTTATTAAAAAGGGCTAAAGAAATTTAGATGGCCTTTAGAGCTTAGAGCATAAATGGCAATCACAATAGGGAATATGCATAAATTTTCTTTTTTTATTTAGATACGGAATGTCAAAGTACTATAAAAATAATGACAAAATGCGAAAACAAGACATAAATCGGCCAAACAACACAAAAGTTATAACCATTTAAACTTTTGTTTCTATCTCTTTCTAGATAAACGGAATTTAGTATGGATTTTGTACGTCGATGCAGCGAATGACGTCATTCGCTGTATCGGATCTCTCTGTCTAATCAGCAGTTTCAAATGCTTTAACTTAGTATTTTTTATAGATATTAAAAAAACATCATGCATATACCCTATTGAACCAACTCAGAATTTGTCTGGTGAATAAAGTGCACTTACCTGTTACCTTTACAGTGTTTGGTTAAAAATAATCCTGAATTTATGTAAATATTGTCAAAAATATTTGGTTTGGTTGTCAAAACAAAATACTAAATGACAGTGATCAATAAAACTGAGTCATATATTATTATTACATTTTCATACTGATACCATGTGTATTTTTATCTATGAAATTACATTTAGTTATCAAGGTAAATTATGAATTTAGTCTGTCTGTCAGGCTTGTTTATGTAAACCAGTTTATAATTAAATAGTTTCCACTTTAGTCTAAAGCCACTACTGGGACATTGATTATTTTAAAGTCTATTGAGATTAATGTAGACACGGATCACAATGGTGTTGATTCTATTGTGCACAAACTAAACTTAATTTAGGCAATTGCTATCTTTTTCTCTCTAATAAAACGAGAAAGAGACGTACGTAATTTAGAGCAGTCAAATTTAATTGGAACTAATATTTCCATACAAATGAAGGGTGCACTTAATAACATGTCCACTAAAAACACGGTGAAGCGCAAGGCATAAACTAGTTTGACATCTCTAACTTAGTTCATAGCTATAGCCGTCCTTTTCTCGCACTGCCTTTTTTAGTAAAAGATAGCAATAGCCTAAATTAAGTTTAGTTGTGGATTTTATATTAGTCTTACTTATAATTAGTGACGTAAGTTTCATACAAGCCCTGCCCTTGCCCTTATAACTTACTACTCTTCATGATGTAGAGGTTTCTGAACAGTCTGCTTTCCTTTGTATAACGGGCTGGTGTCCGCAACTCCAAAACAAAGCGCGTATTTTGCGTATACGGGCTATAATCCACCACGCGTAGGGTTACCAGGTCCTAAAATCGGAAATCCGGTCTTGGAGGATGAAAAATCCTGATTTTCGACACAAAAGTCCGGTCCAAAGAGTATAATAATAATCAATAAAAATAAATAAAGTTTACGTAGGATCAAACAAAAAACTGATTTTTTTACTCAAAGTTAGAAAAAAAAACAATAAATCATGTTCATTATTCAAAAGTTAAACGTAAAGTGTTAATTATATTTTTTCTATCTAGAAATAGGTAGGTAGCTTTTAAAATTTGGTTTGGACCGCAAAAATTTAATGGAAGAATTGCTCACAACTATACATCTTTCCAGATAGACTTCGTAAGTACGATGGCTTGAACTCCACTGATAGTCTGTTTCTTTCTTTCGTCCAGCGTGAGTCGAAAAATCCGGTCTGGCACAAAATCCGGGCGAAGTCCGGTATTGGCATTAAAAATCCGGTCTAGACCGGATTTATCCGGCCAGATGGTAACCCTAACCACGCGGGCCCAGTGCGGATTGGTAGATGTCACATGTCTTCGAATTTTTGTTTCTAGGACATGCCGGTTTCCTCACGATGTTTTCCTTCACCGTTTTGAGAGCAGTGGTGATGAAATAAATTACACAAAGTAATGCGCCTGTCGGGGCCGCCAATACTGGGTCACTGCTGCTCTCAGGTCTCTCTGCTCGCCTTTTGGGCTTGTCGTATTGTTGGCTCCTAAGAACACCACTACTTATAATAATACCTTATTATTGCCACTGCAAGACAAAAGGCTCTTTATACACTTAGGGGCCCAAACTACAAACATTCTGTAGCAGAGTGATATTGAAAAAAATTATAAATATTTCGGAATTGTAGAGCGAGTATCCACATGCTACTCACTTCCTTAACTTTTTGAGAAGATGGTGATTAAAAAAGCAAGTTATTTATACGAGATTCTCAAAGAAAATCCATTTCCCCACAAACATCATAAAGAATACGTCATTAAATTAATACATCATGAAGAATGAATTATACGCCACTTACAATGACACAAGGAAAATGATGTATACTCTACTAAGACCTGTGCTAATTTGGCATCACCCCAAGTATGGCAGGAACACTACTGCACTGGAATGTTAAGCAAAACCTGGCCTTGTTTAACATTTAACTAGCTGATGCCCGCGGCTTCGCCCGCCCGCAAATTATATACTAAAACCTTCCTCTTAAATCACTCTATCTATTAAAAAAAGCCGCATCAAAATCCGTTGCGTAGTTTTAAAGATCTGAGCATACATAGGGACAGACAGACGCGGCGGGGGACTTTGTTTTATAATATGTAGTGATAGTGATATTGTGGATAAAGTTGGTTGAGAGTGACAAATTATTAGCGTTGAGAAATGTGGAACATGTATGAGAGTTTTCAGTATGAATGTGGCTACTTAGGTAGCTGTAACCTGATAATATTGTAAAACCAAATTATTCTAAAAGCCATGCCAAACCATGGAATTTCTTGCCAGTTCTTCTCTATAGGAAACAATCAACCCAAACCGTTCACCTTTTTCTCGACGTTTTTTAAGTGCCCATGTAGGCCTATGTGAAATACCTAATATATTTTTTCCATGAAGTAAACAATAAAAACAACAATATTTATTTGTTTAAGACTTAACCTATTCACAATTATTGTACCTTAATTAGTCTAACGTAAAAAAAGTAAGTGTAAACCAAAGAAATAATTGTTGGATTATGTTAAATATAATTAGGTACTCAGGGGTGAAATTAAATCAATCAAAACAAAGTTATAATAGGCTAGAAAGTGATTCTTCACATAAAACAATTTTACCAACAAGTTACAGACCTACCTATGTTCTATTACAGAGTTTTATCTATTGACAACAAGATAACGTCTAATACCTATGAAACTAGCAAAATTGATATTCAGATCCTGCTTGGAAAAATAGCTTGATAAGAACATCAAGTGTAGGTCGACGATAAAAACCTAATTTAAGGTTATTTCTTCACGAAATCATCATCTGCCTAGCCTTTTCCCAACTACGTTGGGGTCGGCTTCCAGTCTTACCGGATGCAGCTGAATACCAGTATTTTACATGGAGCGACTGCCTATCTGACCTCCACAACCCAGTTAGTACCGGGTAATACGATACCCCTCGGTAAGACTGGTGGTCAGAATTTTTGGGCCACTGACTACCAGTAACGACTGTCAAAGATCTAGAAATGACAGCCGGAACCAACGGCTTAACGTGCTTTCCGAGGCACGGAGGAAACTCGGTATGTACTGGGTGGTCACCCATCCACAGACCAACCTAGGCAAGCACGGCTTGACCTAAAGATCGACCCGAGCGGCTGTTATTACTTAGCCAGGAGCTCCTCACGAAATAAACTTATGTAAAACTGAAATTTTGGTTACCTCAAATTACAATTTTAGGGAAAATTACATCTGTAGTCTATCCTAGTTACTAACCATAAATTTTAAACCGACCTAGACTTTTTATCCTCATCCTCAATATTCTCGTCACCCGCTCATCCAAGGCTGTGACAAGGAAGACTGACTGACTGACGCGCATCAAGATATCAATACGTAAACAAACCGACTATGTTTACACTCTGATAACAGTATGCCACTCAAATGACCTTGAACTTATTGATGACCCGACCTATCTTGATTTGAAAGCGTTTCTATCAAGAAATTGAATATTTGAACATTGTAAGGATTCATGGAATCTTTATTGAAGAAATTGATAGTCTGTTCTTGTATGGCTTCAAGTTTTGATTTCGACAGATTTTGTTTACAACCCTTCTCTGTTTCTTATACCAAATGAAATTAATATGGTGCTGCCTATTGGGCCTTTACATTTGCCCCCACAAGTGGTAATTGGTTTTTGTCTAATTGTATGAGATCTGGTGCATATTGGTATGCACCAGAGCTCATACAGTCTCACCGTAGCGACAACCAATGTAAACTGGTCCAAAATATGGGGAAACTACTGGAATTCGAGGAGCTATCGTGGCTAAATAATAAAAGCCGCTCGGGTCGATCTTTAGGTTAAGCCGTGCTTGCCTAGGTTGGTCTGTAGATGGGTGACCACCCATTACATACCGAGTTTCCTCCGTGCCTCTGAAAGTACGTTAAGGCGTGGGTCCCGGCTGTCATTTGTAGATCTTTGACAGTCGTTACAGGTAGTCACAAAAAAGTCTGACAACCAGTCTTACCAAGGGGTACCGTATTTACCCAGTACTAACTGGGTTGTGGAGGTCAGATAGGCAGTTGCTCCTTGTAAAATACAGATATTCAGGTGCATCCGGTTACACTGGAAGCCCACCCCAACATAGTTGGGAAAAGGCTAGGCAGATGATGATGACTTAAATTACTGGAATTGGATGAATCGTATGTCGTTGAATTCTCATCTTAATATCAACATTTTCCATTTTCACCCCCTTATTTCTCAGTAATGGATCAACCAACAAAAGACTTGTTCCCGTCAATAACAATACAAGGGTTTCAGGCAATGAATATTAATTCTAGACAAGCTAACAGTCTAATTTTAGGTCCATAACGACCTTTATTTATCAAAATTCTCTGTTAGCTCATCAATTTTAGACACTTATGCCAACTAAGCTAAAGGTACATAATATAAAGTATTCAAAAGTCCACTTCAACCCGTCTACTTCTACCCCTCATTTTCGTGTCAGCGTTAAAATATGGCGACGAAACTTTCGTCTGTAGCTATATCATTAGTTGGTCTATAAATCGAGACAGAGTCGATAACTTTGGTAGCCATTTGCGTCACCAACTTCGTCACTTATCGAGTGACGTTGGTTTTGAAGAGTTAAGTGTTTATTTAGGCACCCTTTTTGTATTAGATATGAATTCAAATTAGGGTAAAAGCTGGCGTCTATCTGACTGGCGTAAAGAGGTTGAACAAAGACTATTCGATCTCTAAATAAAGAATACTTCAATAAACACTTTTTTGGATAGATGAAGCACTTGGGTATATTGCAGGACATGATGAGCAAGACATGATGTTTAAAAACATTGTAAGCGAAAATGTAAAGTAACAGGTTCTAGGCTCGGGTTTTTATAGTAAAAAAGAATCTGCAATTTTTCCCAGTACTTCAATACAAAAACTATCTTCACGGCGGCAGACACGCAACTGCCAGTACTAATTATCATGGCAGCGCTATTTATATCTTTCAATTACGTACTACACATGTACAAGGTGCTTCCTCTAATTGTTACGCGTCAAGCCTTGTGGGCCCATTGTCTAAACTCAGCCTACAAAGGCTCAAAAGAAAGGTGTAATGTTACCAAACCACTGTTCTCATTCACGAGTATAACATTACCGTACTAGGTTCAAAAAAACAGGTTCCAAATTCAAAGTTTTCCACCATTTACAGTCAGGACATGTTACAGAACTGTACTGTTTAATCTTTTTTTGTTAATTTGTAGTAAAATGCGTGGTTATTTACTGTTTTGTAAGTTAATTTAGTGTGTAGAGATGTTGAAAAAGAAGGAAGCACCGTGTTATTCCAATCATCGTATTAGGATTCAGGACAATTTCGCCAATTGGAGACATCACTCGTGTCGAGTGCACTGGAATACGACATGTGATTGTACGTACATTTGATAAATGGGTCAATTTTCAATCGTTTCAATGCCATAAACGTGTTATTGGACGGCGGCGCCAGATATTTTTCGTACAGTGAATGGAGGCAGGTCAATCTATCGTAAAATATAAATTCTGGGTTCATATAAATTACTTGAAAAAATATTGACGTAACTGATTTATTTGCAAACAATTCGTTATAGTATAAAACGCTATCAGAAAAAGCTAAAATGATGTAATGACGTCCACCTTCTTGAATTTAAATCGGATGAAAGACCATTGAGAGAACAATTAAATTACTTTAATCATTTTAAGATAACGTAGTTTAGTTTAGGATATTTGAGATTTTTTATAACTTTACTAAACTATTGATAACAACGGAATGATAATATTTTTTTACGCTGGCTATCTTGACAACGTTTGTTTCTCTATTGTATAATACATTGCATTTACGACTTTATATGCTTGTTGTTGACTAACATTTCTTTCTTAATTAATGTGTGTGTTGACTAATATTTTTTGTGTTCTTCGTTGATTTTTTTTATACCATGTTGTTTTGTTGAGGTGTTTGTTGCGCCACTTCTAGCCAGCTAAAATCACTGGAAGAGTGAAATGTTGGCGTTTTGGAAACTAATTTTTGACGTTCAAAAATTGCTAATCCTCAGCCATATTTTTTAATTGTCTATGTATTTTGATACTCTGTCCACGAAAAATAATTCTAGGAAGAGCGGCTCTAGAAAGGTCCAACTCGTACAGTAATCAATGAGATCACTCTATTATGGAAACACTACCGTGGTTAGAATCTGCGTCTAAAAAAAGCCTCTGCTTGGTAGATCACAGGGCTCCTCTTTGGGGGCTGGACTGAGCTACAATCCATCACGACTCTTATTACAGTTGGTGCCAGTTAAGATGAGAATAGCGGTCATTAACCCACCTACATTTTGTTTAACTTCTTAACTTATAAGCCTGTTCAAGTCTGGAATCGTCTTCTATCGTGATCTTCAACATTTTTTGTAATGAAAAACGATACATGGTTTATTTGTTTTGGTTCGTATGAAGAGATATTAGGGAAAGGGCAATGACCGCTATTCGCATCTTCACTGGCACCAATTATAGCGCTAGGGCACACAAAACTACAATCTGTTGAATTCTTTAAAACCTAGACTACTATCGAGATTTCTCTGAAATATATCATTAAGGTCCCGATAAAATGTCACCTTTATAATTGTAGTGAAGCTACTGAAATTCAATATTGGGTGGAAAATGAAATTGGAATGATTGATTTTAATCGACGCCGTGGTATCGCTTAGTAGTGGTGTTGAGAAACCTCACAAAAATAATTAGGTTGAGCCAAATATTACGTAGACGATGTTTTGTGGAGCCTTTGGGAAGTTACGAATAATGGGTAGATTTTATGTAGGTGTTTGGTACAGTAAAAGTGACGAAGATTCATCTTAAGGCTATGTTTCTACCAGAGATGCGCGATAATGCGTAGCGAGGGATGTGTAGCGAGGGATGTGTGTATACACCTGACCTAGATTTTGTAACAATATTTTAATTTAAAGAGTGTCCATGGAGTTTCTTGTCCATTCTTCTCCATAGAGATCTACGCTTTGGAATGGGCAACTACAGTAATTTCACAAGTTATTATGCCTTGGATCTGTGACCGTAGCATCGTCTTCTGTGTTTTCTGACATTCAAAAATGCCTGTTATGGTCTAATTGAAATAAATGCTTTGAGTTTGAGTTTTTAGTATAGCTCAAACTGTGAAAAAGCTATATTATTTGGTTAGTTTCACACACATCCCTCGCTACATCTCCGGGCCTATCTCTGGTGGAAACGCAACCTAATGAAATAAAACCTAACCTCTTGCATTATTTTTGTCACCTATTCGTAACATTAGATTCGAACTGGACTAAACTGCGTAATAGGCAAATAGTTATGTAATCTGATGTTTTGAGTGAGCTGCTATAAGAAAAACTGGTTTTGACATTTTTTTATGACACAACGTTGGATTTTTTAAGGCTTTAAACAAGGTCAAATGAAATTTGTTTTCATTTCGTAAATAAGATTCCAGTTCAATTTGACAGTCCCAAGAAAAATCATAAAAAGACTATATTCTTCGCTTTCTTTGTCCCAGTTGCAAATTATCCGCTATAATCCTACTTATATTCAAATAAAAAGATAAACAGGATACTAGATTTTTTTCTACTCCATGAACTTATTTTGTTTGCCCTTTGCCCATATTACTCAGGGTCGGTGCAAAACATTTTTTTTCTCCCGTACTCCCCAGGTTAATAACAAAAAAAAAGAGTTTTAAAAATGGAAGCTTCATTCAAATATCATCCGGTTAAGCAGACCACAACCTCATAGGTTGACCTGAGAAATGCCTTTAGAAACATGATCTGTTCATCACTAACATCCTTTGGCATAGGTCGTTCTTCGAGAGGCGCATACGCACGCCAACTCGTCGAGTCTTCGCGACGCATCGTGCTCGTGCGACGCTCGCGCCGCTCAACACGTCCCACTAGGCATGGGCTAACTAGCTCCGGTAAAAATTATAATTGGATATAATAATGTCACTCCAAGTAAATATGTATATCCGATTTTTAACCAAGGATTGGTACCTCGATTTTTTAGAATAATATCCGTTTTCGAATATAATATCCTAGTATACACTATTGCCCGTATTACCGAACTTCACTCAGTACTCGAGCATTATTTAAAACTAGTTTCAACCAATCAAATGGCTTGAATCTAGTTTCAACCAATCAAATGGCTTGAATCTAGTTTCAACCAATCAAATGGCTTGAATCTAGTTTCAACTAATCAAATGGCTTGAATCTAGTTTAAACCAATGAAATGGCTTGAATCTAGTTTTATGTAAGTTGAGTATTGAGTAACGTTGTATAATACAGGCCTATGTATTCGGAGTTACCCATGCCTACGGACCAGTAACATCTTGTCTTTTAAAACCAGTGAAAACACCAAATCGAAGACTATTTACTCGACCCTAAAGTCGAGGTTCCACCAAACTGGAGACGAGTCGAGCGGAGCGGGGACGAGACGTGCCGAAAACGACCATTCACAATCCATGTCGCGGCTCTCGACTTTTTTATGATTGGTTGAATTTTGCACGTCTTTACACCGTTAACCCCAAAAAATCACCGCTTTGGTGGCACCCGGCTTTACTGCCCCTAGTCAGTTAACATTTTCAGGCATATTTTGTTCTCATTTGAACGATAAACTTTCCAGGCAATGGTGGCGAGACGACATGGTGTTTCAGCCAGGTGAAGGGCACCTTGGAAGACGATGTCACGGAAGCTGACCTCATCTCCTGCGTGGAGTTCAACCATGACGGGGAACTGCTCGCTACGGGGGACAAGGGAGGCAGGGTTGTTATATTTCAGGTTAGTTTAGCTTTTTAATTTATTTATCTACGCTTGGTCTATGGCCTAAAATAGTCAGACAAACGGAGAATTCATGGCATTGATAGGACACCGCTGCTCTGTTTCCATGTACGCTTCATATTATTATTATGTAAATTCCTAGGATACTTCCTGTCTCAAGGAACCAAGGTTCAATGATTCAAAACATTATATTTGCCCTCACCAACAACTCTTTTGTTGTCGGAAATCACTTGGCTCTTGCCACCGCTCTGCGAACTTCTGGTGGCGCTATGCCTGTCAGTTCACTCTTGGTGAAAAGGGCAACATGGATTATAATCAAACCTATACTTTATAATAATATAAGGTGGAAGAAACATCCAAGAATTCTCGAATGCATGACTGCGTTCACTAGACGCCGCGTCAATGCGAAGTTGATTTCCATAAGATCACGTCACATATAATTATGACGCTATCGACGTTGATACAACGTCAACTAACACCTGATGCGAAGTTACCCAATGAGTCACTTCATGCGATTCTCTCTTGGTCACACTGGTCGCGTCACTGCATTTCAAACCTGTAGGTGTAGATGCGGCCAAAATCTCAGATAACGCATACTTCAACTGCTTGGGGAGAGTTCAACGCTTATAATTTTGATATCTTATATCTTAATTATATTGTCAATCTGTTCTTCGCTAGATTTCGAATAAACTCTGTGATGGAAATTTGAAATAAAGCAAGGAACATTGAGTGGACTTATATTTTCAACTTTGGGCGTAGAGCTGACGTTTCAAATTCAACAGCACACTCAATGATCTTTACGTAATTCAAAATACTACCGTTGATAAGCGTGAAAACTCCTATCGAGGAGTTGATATAAGAAGGACGGTGCTTTTTTGTATGGAGTAATGCTCATTGATATGCCCTACGTCTGAGGAAAGGAGTACGAAGAACCCTTCGTTCTCCTTTAAAAAACCCTTACTGTTCCTACTACTACCATAAATAGGGGGACTCGGAGCTAGTAGTAGAAGCCTGCTGCAATATGCCTATCGGGCCCCATCACGAGATACACAGTGCCTTATAAATCTCCTTTTCCATTCCAGAGGGACCCAGCTTCAAAGCAATGCGTCCCGAAGAAGGGCGAGTACAATGTGTACTCAACATTCCAGTCACACGAGCCAGAGTTTGACTACCTGAAGTCTTTGGAGATCGAAGAGAAGATCAACAAGATTCGGTGGCTCAAGCGGAAGAACCAGGCCCACTTCCTCCTCTCCACTAATGACAAGACCATCAAATTGTGGAAGGTTAGTCTTGTATGTATTCCAGCTTTTTTTATTATTTCTATTCTTTAATTTTAAGTTGTTTTCCTTAGTATTTTAGACTTTGAAGGAATTCGGAGATGCCTATGCCACGCAATGGCAATGCGACAATATAAGCTTAGATAGCTTTTGTCTGTATGGTGTCGGACGTAAAGAATAGCACCATCCCATATCTTCCCGTGGGTGTCGTAAGAGGCGACTAAGGGACTTGCCAGAGAATGGGCAGCAGCGTTCTCTGTGCTTTTGTAACAACCGTAACCGTACTGCGATCGCCAACCCGCCTGCCTAGCGTGGCGATTATGGCAAAACCCCCCCTTGAGGGAGGCCTATGTCCAGCAGTGGACGTTTTTTCGGCTGATATGATGATGAAGCTTAGATATAGGAAACCCAGCCCGTCTAATCAGTTGACGAGAAACCTAGACGATCTTATTATTTACCTGCAAAGCAAGATCTGGCGGTGAGCATACTGCAGAGCGATTATTACTTGCTGGGTTCAATTCCCATGTCCATCTATGCATACAATAAAAAAATACCCTAGCATTGTCGTCAATGGTCCAACTACCGACATAAACTTTTCATATGGAGGTTTTACTGAATCTTCACAAAATACAAGGGGTATGAGACGACACGATAGTTTTGCGATATAAATTGTCTAGATCCCTTTGCAAGTTGGCATGTATCGCCTCTGAAAAATGCCCATGTAATTGAACGCTAAACATTCCATAGCATTACGATCTCCCAACCTATTTGTGATCATGTGCCATCGATCGTGTTATTGACTGGCGTCCGATGACGTCATTCGATACCAATCTAATGTGTCCAGTATGCTACACAATGCATAGTACTAAATGCAGTAATAAGGTATATTGTTATGGCTTTTGTTTACCTGTTGATTAATCTGCAATACTATAGGTAATTTATTTATATGACTTTTAACAACCATAATGACAAGCCAGTGATAGTTTCTCACACCCATTGCTTAATTTAATTCAGGCGTAGTTAATGCTTTTATAAGTTTTTGTGAAGGAATAGTGCCATAAAAAACTAGTATTTTTATTGCAGTATGTTTATTGTAGCCCAAAGTACAAATCCTGAGTTACTGTTTAACAAACTTTCTAATTAGCTACATGCCTGCATGCCTTTTTTAACCCATTATGCCTAAAAGTCAGTATATTGCAATATATGTCTTACTGTACCACAATAAGAGGGTTTATAATAATCATGGAACTATTCTTAAGAATAGTAAAGAATGTGGGCAGACTCGTGACCGATTGAAGGATTTGATTTTGATCAGCAGTAGGTCGATTTGTGCTAGGTATAATAAAAATTCGTGTCCTAAGAGGCAACTAATAGACTTACCAGAGAATGGGCAGCAGCGTTCTCTGTGCTTTTGTAACAACCTTACTGCGATCACCAATCCGCCTGCCAAACGTGGCGATTATGGCAAAAACCCCCCTTTGTTAGGGTTACGTCCAGCAGTGGATGTCATTCGGCGAAATGATGATGTTAATACAACAACAGCCCATAACGTCCACTGCTGGACATAAGCCTCCCTCATGATGGGAGGAATTTTCCGTAATCTCCACGCTTGGCAGGCGGATTGGAGATTGCAGTGATGACATGAAAAACTAACAAAAAAAGCTGCTGCCCATTCTC
This sequence comes from Xestia xanthographa, assembly GCA_905147715.2. Classification (NCBI taxonomy): domain Eukaryota; kingdom Metazoa; phylum Arthropoda; class Insecta; order Lepidoptera; family Noctuidae; genus Xestia; species Xestia xanthographa. Next base: position 7,124,442 of record LR990664.1, on the reverse strand, counting down.
TGGTCTACGGAGGCGCAAGGTTTTCTGCCTCAGACATTAGTCGCCTATTCTACTCTGCCGGATACCACACGGCATGATGATATTAGAGATGTCTTTTTTTTTTTACTAATTCCTCATTTTTCTTCTAGGCACCACATCCTGACAACAACGACAGAGAGCACACATACTAATGCTCCAGCATTTGCAGGTATCCGAGCGAGACAAGCGCGTGACGGGCTACAATACGCGCGAGGAGGGCGGGCGGCCACGCGACCCGGCGCGCATCACTCAGCTGCGCGTACCCACTGTGCGCCCCGCTGAGCTCATGGTGGAGGCGTCTCCTAGGTAACCACCATACTATGTCTCTCTCCAAGCAGCATTTAGCAAGCAAGCAGCAACTCGTATTTAATTATTTATTGGTCTATCTACAATTGTTACACTTTTTAATCTAATAAAACAATCTAAGATACACACCAAGTGTACAATATGATGCGATAGACACAGCATGCATGAATAACTAAAAATAATTACAGTAGTTGTACAGTTAAATACGAGTGTCTAGTGTATTGATCTTCATTGCTGAGGTTGGCCCTTTGGCCCATTACATACCAAAGGGAAATGCCCATTCTTGGCTACGTTTTGCCCACCAATGTGTAAAGTACAAAAAATATACCCATTTTTTAACTAAAATATTGCTAATTACTAATTTGCAATTAAACCTCCGGAATTAAAAGCCGAATTAATCAAGAAACTCAATCGTTTATTGCCCCATCTAACACTTCCGGTCGTTGTAAATCCTAAAGAAAACATGTAAAAAAATAAATAAAAAAAAGTCCATCCGAGTTCTATGTACAAAATAGTGTTTGTTTCTTCATCTGTGATGTCTACCCTAACATCTATAGTTGGTTTCTTTCATGGGCGTCACTTGGCCAAAACCTCTTCATCAAATGGACATTTCCCTTTCCATCGTACCTCTGCAAGCACGTTAAACTGTTGGTCCCAGCTGACATTTGTAGATATTTGAAAGTCGTTATGGGTAGTCAGTGGCCTGAAAAGTCTGACCACCAGTCTTACCAAGGGGTATGGTATTACCCAGTACTAACTGGGTTGTACACTCCAACATAGTTGGGAAAAGGCTAGGCAGACGATGCTAGGAACCACTGTAATTACATACAGGCAGGACATTTTAACATCATCTTTGGGATGACAATGTACCTGTGAATGTCTATCTATAGACGGTGATCACTTACTAATACCTGCTTTCATAGTGCAGGAAAGGGCCAAAAGTAGTTCCTAATGTATTATTACTTATTATTGTGACGACCGCGAACCGGAAGACGTTGCGTTGGAAGGCCTCCAACTAGGTGGACCGATGACCTGGTGAAGGTTGCGGGAATCCTCTGGATGCGAGTCGCACGGGACCGGTCAATGTGGGCGACACTTGGGACAGGTCTATGTCCAGCAGTGGACGTCTTTCGGGTGAAATAATGACGATGATGATGTATTACTTGTCTAGTTTTTGCGTCTAAATATCCCAAGTTAGTCTAACCTCTTATCAACATATTGCGAAAATCAAGAGCTGTAATATCGTAACACAGTGTTTGTCCCGCGATAAGCGTCAAGGATCTAATTTAATTAATATTCAGGCATATTTACCTCAACACTTGTGTTCAGCCATAGGATTATGAAACGTTTTTAATATAGTTTTTATCTGACATACATTTTTATAACGCGAAGGTTATCTATGGGGATAAGTAGGTTAACGGTAGCCGATTTGTTATTATGGATTTTGGGAAAAAAAACGTAGTTTTAGGCTTAGCAATATAATTAAGGTGGATGCTCAAGGGTAGCCCGCGAAATTCAAATTTTCTTACGTTTTTTGCAATTTGCAGGCCAGTGCTAGGTTGTATGTTGATTAAAATTTTGTTTGCGACTGTAAGACGTATGTAGTTACAGAATTATATTCATCAAAATCATCAATACAACCCTCTAAAGTTCATAAATGTGGAAAAATTACTTTTCCAAGGTCAAAATCATTCTTGCACCTTTATGAATTTGGAGGGTTGTATTGATGATTTTGATGATTATAATTGTGTTACTACATACGTCTTACAGTCGCAAACAATATTTTAATCAACATACAACCTAGCACTGGCCTGCAAATTACAAAAAACATAAGAAAATTTGAATTTCGCGGGCTACCCTTGAGCATCCACCTTAACAGTGTAGGTTGCAGTCTGTGAAACACGTTTTTTTATAATAACCGACTAAAAAAAATATATTATGTAAGATCTGAAGTAATGTACTGAATATCTGAATTATCCTGCTGAATTACGAACCAAGTATTATTTGCTGATTAGCACTCTCTCAAGGAAACACAAATCTATTCCACCTTAGTAGCGGAAACGGATAACGATGTACAGTCACGAGCACCAATATGTATACACTTTCCTACATTTAAAAGCAATTTTCGCGAGAAATAACGAATGTAACTTGGAACTAGGATCTTTTTCATAAAAATATGATTTCCAGAATACTATGTTCGTAACAACATGACATCTTAATCAGAACAGTAAGAGAAAAACACTTTTAAAAGTTTTTAAGTGTTTACATATTGGTGCTCGTGACTGTACTGTGTTAATCGTGATCATTTGATTATAGGCAGTATTTTCCTACTGCTAATCACAAAAGTCAATCACTAGTATTGTAGTGTGAACTTGACGCAGAATGCTGATCTTTAAACTTATTACGAGATCCTATTGAGCGTGATTTCACTCTGACGTACGCCTCGGTCGGAATAACCTCACCTTAGGGAAATTACCGTAATGAGGTTTATAGTACTGCCGTCATAATATGATTTTTTCATCCTTCCCTGTTTTCATTGTCATCAGAAGCCTACAAAACAGTCCACTGCTGTACAGTCTTTTCCGCCTGATCAGTTTTTTTTTTCGCTTAAATCATGCGGAGGCGCCGAGCCACGCCCCCTTAAAGTTTAGGCCTATTATGAAAGCGTCTGGTAATTAAGCCGTATGGTATCCGGCAGAGTAGAATAGAACCAACCCATTACACTTACGGGTGTCGTATAAGGCGACTAATGTCTGAAGCAGAACACCTTGCGCCTCCGTAGACCTGAGAATGGGCAGCAGCGTTTTCTGTTAGTCTTTCATCACTGCGATGTCCAATCCGCCTGCCAAGCGTGGAGATAACGGCAAATTCCTTCCATCATGGGAGAGGCTTATGTCCAGCTGTGGACGTTATGTTGTTGTATGAAAGCGTCAACTTTGGCGCGCAAAATAACTAACTCTCGTTTGGCGTGCGTCGTCAGTGCGCTCGGCCGATCGGTATCTTTTTATTCATTATTTCCGATACAAAGTCAACGGCGGGGCTAGAGAGCGTTTCTATTTTCTAAGTGCAAGCAAAAATTAGCTTAGAGGTGATCAGGCGGGTGTGTCCTCGATAGTACATGGCCTCTTTAATCGCCACTTAATTCGATTCTCGGTAACTCTCAACCAGTTCCTACTAGCCTGAAGGCGTCCCACCTTACACTTGCTGATTCGCGGTCTCCACTCTCCACTCAAGAACTCCTAACTCTCTCTTCAGTCATAGGTTCTACGGTTAATATGGCAGGCCCAATGCCACTTCGGCTTACAAATTCCCTGTTTTATCCCACACACACAGGGGAAGGACACAAGCCTCTGTAGCTGCAAACTGGTATCCAAAAGTTGCAATAGAATGTGATGTTACGGATGATTAGCCAGTTTTTTACAGTATGAGATATTCTTATAAAAAATAATGCAGAAATTGTATATAGGGTGAAAGAGACACTGATGCACAAACGGATACCACGTTGTCAGTACATCATTCAGAACGCCCCCACAAAGAAAATTTTCGTCGATTATTTTAAAAAACAATTAGCTGTTTCCTATAATCAACAAAAAAAGCTGCTTTGAGTCTATTCCGTATTAGATCAACTCAATGGGCACGTGGCTAAATAATATCAGCCGCTCGGGTCCATCCTCAGGTTAAGCCGCGCTTGTCTGGGTTGGTCTGTGGTTGGGTGACCACCCTTTACATACCGAGTTTCCTCCGAGCGTCGGAAAGCACGTTAAGCCGTTGGTACTGGCTGTTAATTGTAGATCTTTGAAAGTCGTTGCAGGTAGTCAGTGGCCCGAAAGTCTGACAACCAGTCTTACCAAGGGGTATCGTATTACCCGGTACCTACTAACTGAGTTGTGGAGGTCAGATAGGCAGTCGCTCCATGTAAAATATTGGTATTCAGCTGCATCCGGTTAGATTAGACCGCAAGCTGACACCAACATAGTTGAACATAAAGAAAGAAAGAAAACATAATTTTATTCGGCACATGCCATAAGTGCACACAACAAAAGAATAAAGTAAAAACAAAAGAGTAAACTTAAATCTACACAATAAAAACATAAATCGAGACAGAAAAAATGAGATAATAATGTGTGTTCCACGGCTGCGCCAAATAGGCTCAGTTCAGCAAACTGTCGAGCAACTAGTGCCCGACGCTGGTATTCAACTGGACCTGAGATGGTGATGTGACGGACGTAAAAATGTTAAAGCAGCACAAAAGAGAAAAAAAAAATTGTATAGGTACAAAGAATTTTGTTTGTTTAGTTTATTGTTTTTAGTGTTGTTTTCTACATATTTTTAAAGTTTAGTTTTTAAGTAGCCGTAAGTTGTTTTACTATTTATCTGGTGTGTGCTCGCCAACCACTATCTTATTGGGGACACCTGTAAAGATAGTGTGTAAGTTTAATAATAACTAGCGGACGTCCCGCGGTTTCACCCGCGTAGTTCCCGTTCCCGTAGGAGTACGGGAATAAAATATAGCCTATGTTACTCGTGGATAATGTGGCTTTCGAATGGTGAAAGAATTAAATCGAATTGAATTGAATTTAAATCGGTCCAGTAGTTTTTGAGCCTATTCATTACAAACAAACAAACAAAGTTTTCCTCTTTATAATATTAGTATAGATAATAAATAATAAAAGAGTTTTGTTCTTTGTGTTATAGGTATGTGTAACATAGTTGGAAAAAGGCTAGGCCGATGATGATGACCTGTATAGTAATCTTGCCATGTCATTTTTTGTTTTATTTTGTGTTTCTTTTTTGTTGCCAATGATTACCCTTAAAACCCACCCTTAATCTTTTGAACAGTCAATAAGAAAGCTTTTAATTGTCAACAGGAGGATATTCGCGAACGCCCACACCTACCACATAAACTCCATATCGTTGAACTCGGACCAGGAGACCTACCTGTCTGCCGACGACCTGCGCATCAACCTCTGGCACCTGGAGATCACTGACCAGAGCTTCAACATTGTGGATATTAAACCTGCCAATATGGAGGAGCTCACAGAGGTACGTATCTTTATTTATTTAGAGTATTTTATAGTGTTACGACGACGGCCAACAAGGCTGATGCTCCAGGGTAGCCCGCGAAATTCAAAATTTCTGACGTTTTTTCTTAAAGTTCATAAAGGTGGAAAAGTTACTTTTCCAAGGTCAAAATCATTCCTGCACCTTTATGAACTTGGAGGGTTGTATCGATGATTTTGATGAATATAATTCTGTAACTACATACGCCTTACAGTCGCAAACAATATTTTAATCAACATACAACCTAGCACTGGCCTGCAAATTGCAAAAAAAGTAAGAAAATTTAAATTTCGCGGGCTACCCTGAAGCATTCACCTTAATACATCTCGAAATCACGCCATCAAAGTCATTTTAAAAAACCTATTCAACGATAAACGATATTTAAAAAAAAGTATTTTTCAAATTTTCACAATTTTATTTTACCACTTTTTGGCGTAATTGATATACACACCCCTACAAAATTACTGCTTTCTAGTACTAACGGTCTCTTAGCAAAACCTCGGACATAAGACTATAAGGGTGGGTTCCTTGTCAGGACTACGGAACCCTAACCCAGATAAGTAGGATTAAAGGTCATTGATATTTCCTTAATTTCTCTGCGTAGGTACCCCGACAATACATTATGAATCGTTTTTTATTACTAGAAGTCAAGGATCATGATAAAGGTAGTTTCGAGACAAGTTTATGTCATTATTTCTGTTTTCGGAATTATGTATTTAAATAAATGTATGCGGGTTGATGACCTTTATTTTTTACTTATTCGGCGCAGACTATAATTATTTATTATGCATGCCTATCACATGGGTATTAAATGAAAGCGAAAAATACCAGAAATAAAATGTGTTTAAGCGTGTTTTTTTAAACTACATAAATGTATAATATTTTATTGAATGGAGGATAAGAAACTTTCCACTCTCTTCTTACCTTTAAAGGTCAATTATGTCACGGACAGAAGACTAGCAAATAGAGCTTTATTTATTACTAGCAGACGTCACGCGGTTTCACCCGCGTAGTTCCCGTTCCTGTGGGATTACGGGGATAAAATATAGCCTATGTTACTCGCTGATAATGTAGCTATCCATTGCTGAAAGAATTTTCAAAATCGGTCGAGTAGTTTTATGCCGGCTCTACACGCTGGCTGTTTGTCACAAACACCAAACACAACAAACAACGTCCCAAACACCGATCACAATCTCCCAACACAAACAAGCATCCTCAAGCTCGGCGAACGTGTTAGTATATTCCGGATCAGCAAACATGGCGGACGACGAGCTTGTTGCAGCTTTATCTAAAATAAATAATAAATAAATAATGTTTTGTTTTTTATATATTTCTTGTAATTCCACATTTTGTATTGGATAATGTATTTTGACATTTATTTATTTATTCTGTGTTGTTTAATGTCTCGAATGTAATCTTAATGTAATTCTGCAATTTTAACTAAATGTTTTTGTATTTTTGTTTCGGACCTGATATAGATGATTTTATTTATTTTTATTTATTTATTTTATAACTTTCGGGTTGTCCTATTTTTATTTTAAATTCAAGCAAAATCAAGTTAAAAGAAAAAGAACAAAACGCAGACGATGGTGGATGATCACATACACAGAAATCTTCATAAGAAAGAAATAAAAAAAATAAAAATATATAATAATAATATATATAAATATAATAATTTCATAAGCACGCCGCTTTGCGCGCGAAAAACTGCTGCAAAAAATAAGAAACGTCCGCCGCGTGCAAGCTCGCGCGCCGTACTGATTGCTACCAAGCGTCTGGATACATCGCAAACTGTTTGCCGAACATCCTTTGATTTGTGAAGAAAAACCGACACCGACGCCGAACACAGGCGAACACAAACACAAACAGGCGAACATAACCAAACACCCATCCACATGTTTGTGTTTGTTGATTTGTGTTTGCTGTTCGCCATTGTTCGCCAAGCGTGTGGAGCCGGCATTAGAGTTAAATCGTAACAAACACACAAACAAACAAAAAATCAAATCTTTCCTCTTTATAATATTAGTTTAGTATAGATGGGTATTTTAGTATTCCAGTGGTTAGAAACTACATATTTAAGTTAGTTTGTATGCCTATCCAAGATAAGTTGTTACATAAGACGATAGATTTACGTAGGTATTTAATTAGTCTAGCTGCACTAAGACTAATAAATTATAACTCTATGTATAAACAAATCTATACATATAATAAAACAGTAAAAAAACTGTGTCTGTACATTGAATATAATAATAATAAAAAAAAAATAATTGAGGGGGGTTTAGAAACAGTAATAGAGCACGAATCCAAAAAAAAAGTTCTGTCTGTTTGTCTGTTTGTTTGTACACGCTAATCTTCGGAACTACTGGACGGATTTGAATGATTTTTTTGTTGTTGTATAGGTATTAAGTCTGGGCAAGATATAGGCTATAATTTATCTTGGAAACTTGAACACCTGATGCAGAACCACAACAGACCAGCTGAACTATAAGAGATACAAAAATGGTACCATAGCAAAAATTGTTCCACGTGATGGACCTTTTCTGCTGAGAGAATAAATTTGAAGATCTGGAACACCTGATGTGGAACTGCAAGAGCCCAGCTACACTTACATATATAGGAATGACGTTTTAGCAAAAGTTGTTCAATCTGATGAGCACTCTCTGTTGACTTATAAAAATCGAAGATCTGGAACACCTGTTATGGAACTCCGAGAGCCCAGCTACACCATAACACATATTGGAATGACGTCTTAGCAAAAGTTGTTCGGTCTGATGGTCATTTCCTAAAAACATAAACACCTGATGCAGAACCGCAACAGACCAGCTAAACTATAAGAGATACAAAAATGGTACCATAGCAAAAATTGTTCCACGTGATGGGCATTTTCTGCTGAGAGAATAAATTTGAAGATCTGGAACACCTGTTGTGGAACTCCAAGAGCCCAGCTACACCATAACACATAGGAATGACGTCTCAGCATGTTTTTAGTCTGATGGGCATTTCCTGTCGACTTATAAAAATATTTAGTCTGATGGGCATTTCCTGTTGACTTACAAAAATGAAAGATCTGGAACGTCTCGAATCGTCTCGCGCATCCCGTTGTATTCCCGTCCTCGGGCTCTTAAAATTCGACATCAGACGTTTCAGATCTTCGATTTTGACGACCCCGTTGTCGCTGGCATAAGCAACAGGATCCGCGTACGAAGTCGCGGGCAGAAGCTAGTCGATAAATAAATAAACAGAAGTCAATCTGACTGATAAGACACGAGTAAGATAACATATCAGAAAATGTACTCAATGTAGCCAAGATACACAAAAATATTTGGAACGAATTACGTTATCATGAATGAAATTATTAGATTTTTGTTAATGAAATGTTTGTCATGTTGTTTCAGGTCATAACCGCGGCGGAGTTTCATCCGACTGAATGCAATCTCTTTGTCTATTCTAGTAGTAAGGGTGAGTATCTTTGACGCGTTTTATCCTCGTCAATTTTTATTAATTTTATAAAACAAAAAACACGTATCCAATATTTTTCGATAATCTAAGTGACGGACTAAACAGAATCATATATTTTTTTAGTCAGGAATCATCCCTTAGTAGTAGTCTTCCTCTGACGCCAACATTCACTGCTCTACCGCCAGTCAAGCGATAAGATAATATTTATTTGTTAAACATGTGTCATACATACAAGAAAATACATGCAAGCAAGATGGTAAGACAAACAACATTATTAGGTACAGCATGTTTGCCACATGATGTGACGTGCAAATATCCAGAAATGTTATTTAAAAAACAAGATAAAATAACAATAAATTAAGTAATTAAAGTGGCAGTGGGCAGGGCACATTGCTCGCAGAACGGATGGCCGATGGGGCCGAAAAGTTCTGGAGTGGCGACCGCGAACCGGAAGACGTTGCGTTGGAAGGCCTCCGACTAGCTAGGTGGATCGATGACCTGGTGAAGGTTGCGGGAATCCGCTGGATGCGAGTCGCACGGGAACGGTCAATGTGTCGACACTTGGGGGAGGCCTATGTCCAGCAGTGGACGTCTTTCGGCTGAAATGATGATGATGATGATGACGAAGTAATTAAAGAATAACAATATTGCAATAAATTTAAAATAACAATAATGAAACAGAACATTAAAAACAAAAATAAGTTATTAGACTTAGATACAATAATCATGTGAACAATAAAAAAAACAAAATGGAATTATTCAATTTTTCCCCTAACCCGTATTCCTACTCTCGCAGGTACGATAAGGCTGTGCGACATGCGCGCGGCGGCGCTGTGCGACCGGCACGCCAAGCTGTTCGAGGAGCCCGAGGACCCGCACGCCAGGTCCTTCTTCTCAGAGATCATCTCCTCCATCAGCGATGTCAAGCTTAGTAATTCTGGAAGGTAACCAAACTATACTATTACTGTTTTATCTAGAAATTAGCTTTTAATCGCGGCTTTGCTCTCGTCATGCACGGACGACGGTGACGATTCAAATGTAGCTTATGACACTCGGGTATAATGTAACTTCACGTTAGTGAAAGAATTTTCAGAATCGGATCAGTAGTTCCCAAGATTACCCCTGTACATATTAAGTTACCTGGCCTTTGGTGGCCTTTTTTCGTTAGCCGTGACCACACGGCTATGGCAATGGGTTGGTTCTATTCTACTCTGCCGGATACCAATCCGGCAGAGTAGAATAGAACCAACCCATTACACTCACGGGTGTCGTATAAGGCGACTAACGTCTGAGGCAGAACACCTTGCGCCTCCGTAGACCTAAGAATGGGCAGCAGCGTTTTCTGTTAGTCTTTCATCACTGCGATCTCCAATCCGCCTGCCAAGCGTGGAGATTACGGCAAATTCCTCCCATCATGGGAGAGGCTTGTATCCATGGGCTGTTGTAGTATATTAAGTTACAAACAACTCTTTATAATATTAATATAGAAATAACACTGCCAGACTGCCGGTTTTTTCTGGGATTGTTCTATCCTATGACCAATTTGACCATGTGTAATTTATTTAATCACCGCTGCTCTTCAAAACTGTGAAGGAAAACATCATGAGGAAACCGGCATGTCTTAGAACCAAAAATTCATAGACGTGATGTGACATTAACCATCCCACAATATGCCTTGGGTGGATTATGCCAACACGCTAACTCACAGAAGTGGCCTTTGTTCCATCAGTGGGAACATAAATGTAGACTAAAGGCATGTTTCTTGTATGCCTTTTTCATAGGTGACGTCGGGTTTTTAGTGACAATCCGTAAGTTCAATTCCCTGTCACAAGGGTATTTAGCTTTAGCGCACGATTGTTTCGTGAGAGTATCAAGCACACCTAAATGTGCTAAGACGGGACAGTCAATTTCACCTTACTTTCCACGTTCTGAGCCTTCAGTTGTTGCAATATTATCTCTATTGCTACAAGGCCTACATTCATGTATTACTGTCACTCTTCCACTAAATCTGTACCATATAATAATTTATCTACACCCATGCTATAAATCCTCTATAAAAGTATCTGAAACAGTTAGCTTATGGCCAACATTAAAACAGCCAGTGTCATAATAACCATTATAACATCCAAACGGGTGTTATAATGTTGTACTGAATTTCATTATGCAACTCGTTTTAAAAAAAGAACATTGTCTAGCACGTGCAATTCACTACCACAGCGACGTAATAAAAAAAAAAACTTATAGGTTAATTCGAATTCACGTCGTATCCCGCCATCTTTGTTCGATATTTGGATATTAGTATTGCACTAAGTACTTTGTTGTTTACAAAAATGAGTGATACAAGCTTTGTGCATTTTAATAACTGTACAATCCAAAATGTTAATAATTATATTATTCCCTATACATGGTTTGTTTGTATTAAATACTCAGCAATTAAACTTTCCATGAATTTACATAGACTTCTTACATCACTGCAACACCCTATGGTTTCACAACCTTTTATGGAGGATTCATATCATGGATGTAGATAAAGTCTTGTATGCAACTGTACATAATTAGGTATTAAAACACTCATGTGATACTATTATCACACTCGGCTTCGCCTCGTGTGATAAACCCACATTCGTGTTTTAATACCCCTCATTATACAACAGTTGCATAAATAACTATTATAAGTTTAATCTTGTTTCAGATACATGATGTCACGCGACTACTTAGGTTTAAAAGTGTGGGACCTCCGCATGGAGACGAAGCCGGTGGAGACGTACCCGGTGCACGAGTACCTGCGCTCCAAGCTGTGCTCGCTGTACGAGAACGACTGCATCTTCGACAAGTTCGAGTGCTGCTGGAGCGGAGACGACCAGCGGCTCATGACTGGCTCTTATAATGGATTCTTTAGGTGAGTGCACTATGTGGTCAGTGGTGTGCAGTGGTTCTCCACGGAGGGTAGGCCACGAAATAATAAAAGCAAAAATAAAAAAAATATAGTTATAGTCATCGGCGCTATCTTGGATTTTCATTTTTAAACTCATATTCATTATCAGCGACTCCAAAAACCACGAAAACGACACCCATGACGAAACTAACCGCACATTTTCGTCGGCGTCATCTTGGAATTTCGATTTGACCTCATTTTCATTATCAGCAACCCCATAAACCACGAAAACGACACCCATTAAGAAAAAACAGAAAATTTTCGTCGGCGCCATTTTGGATTTTCATTGTGACCTCATTTTCACTATTAGCGACCCCAAAAACCTTGTAAAAAACACCCATGAAGAGAAAACCGAAAATTTTCGTCAGCGACATTTTGGATTTTCATTTTGACCTCATTTTCATTATCACCAACCCCAAAAAACCACGAAAACGATACCCATGAAGAAAAATATAATAACAATAATATTATTAATCGTTATAATAATAATACGCGCCAATAATCCCCGTATTTAGTCATATTTTAATCAACATACAACGTAGCACTGGCCTGCAAATTGCAAAAAACGTAAGGAAATTTGAATTTCGCGGGCTAAGGAACATCCAATTCTGGCCTTCTGCTGTAGCAGCCAATCACAGCCCAGCTACACTCGCAGGAGTTACCGCCCTAAAATGACCGCAATCTATACATGTGTGCGGTTCATACACACGAAAATATGCACCAATGTGCCACTGTGTGCGTAAAATTATCAATGGATTTTAGGCTAGACGACTGTTTGTTGGTCTGGCGGAGCTCCAAGCTTCGTAGTAACTTCCAGTATAGTGTTAGTCACTTGACACGGGAGCGACAAATTGCTATACGTATTCTAACAGGAGTTTGAACTTTTTTTTTATTTCGTTCATACGAGAAGTGTTATTTTATTACATAGTTAAGGCCCATTTTTTTTTTTCGTATGGTAAATCATCAAATGACTCCTCCCGCTCTGGGCGGAGCAGAAGGGAGTGTCAGACTTTTTCTGACTTAAACCTATCCATGTTCCTTCATCGCCCTTTGTGTTCCGGGGCCACGGTATCTCTTTCGAGCAGTCCCGCAACCCCGGCCGGCATCGGTCCTTACGGATCCCTTCTTTTTGCTCTCTTTGAGGCGCGCGTGGAACACTCCTGCTTGTCGACACGGCCTGTCGTCATAAGACGGACAGACGGCGAGATAGCCCATAGCCCACCGTCCACAGGCCGTGCCTACGGTGGCCCCCGACGCCCGGGGCGTCTCCCGTGACGGCCGGGACGTGAGGTTCTCTCCCTCTCACGTTCCGCCACCTCCTTCTCTAGCATTACTGCTTCGCAGAAGGAAGTGACGGCGTCCCATTCCGTCTCGCTCCGGACCATGGATTGAACCAGGGCCGGACGCGAGAGGTCGCCGCCGTAGTTAAGGCCCCTGACGACCACATCTCGATTTCGATTTGCTTTGACGCTTGGCTTGACTTCTGACCTGACGAGTAACAAAAATGTTGGTATTCATCTGCGTCCGGTTGAACTGGATGTTGATTTCTTGATTGATTAACATTGTTTCTTTCCTTAGGATATTCGAACGCGGCGGGTGCGGAGGGGGCGGGTGCGGCGCAGCGCGGCGCGGGGAGCTCACGCTGGAGGCCGCGCGGGACGCCGCCGCCCGGCCCAGGCAGCCCCTGCGGGCCCGGCGGGTCGCTACCACTGCCAAGAGGAAGAAGGTATGCAGTACCAACTATTTACTGTCGCGCACAGTTAGCTCACGCTGGAGGCCGCGCGGGACGCCGCCGCCCGGCCCAGGCAGCCCCTGCGGGCCCGGCGGGTCGCTACCACTGCCAAGAGGAAGAAGGTATGCAGTACCAACTATTTACTGTCGCGCACAGTTAGCTCACGCTGGAGGCCGCGCGGGACGCCGCCGCCCGGCCCAGGCAGCCCCTGCGGGCCCGGCGGGTCGCTACCACTGCCAAGAGGAAGAAGGTATGCAGTACCAACTATTTACTGTCGCGCACAGTTAGCTCACGCTGGAGGCCGCGCGGGACGCCGCCGCCCGGCCCAGGCAGCCCCTGCGGGCCCGGCGGGTCGCTACCACTGCCAAGAGGAAGAAGGTATGCAGTACCAACTATTTACTGTCGCGCACAGTTAGCTCACGCTGGAGGCCGCGCGGGACGCCGCCGCCCGGCCCAGGCAGCCCCTGCGGGCCCGGCGGGTCGCTACCACTGCCAAGAGGAAGAAGGTATGCAGTACCAACTATTTACTGTCGCGCACAGTTAGCTCACGCTGGAGGCCGCGCGGGACGCCGCCGCCCGGCCCAGGCAGCCCCTGCGGGCCCGGCGGGTCGCTACCACTGCCAAGAGGAAGAAGGTATGCAGTACCAACTATTTACTGTCGCGCACAGTTAGCTCACGCTGGAGGCCGCGCGGGACGCCGCCGCCCGGCCCAGGCAGCCCCTGCGGGCCCGGCGGGTCGCTACCACTGCCAAGAGGAAGAAGGTATGCAGTACCAACTATTTACTGTCGCGCACAGTTAGCTCACGCTGGAGGCCGCGCGGGACGCCGCCGCCCGGCCCAGGCAGCCCCTGCGGGCCCGGCGGGTCGCTACCACTGCCAAGAGGAAGAAGGTATGCAGTACCAACTATTTACTGTCGCGCACAGTTAGCTCACGCTGGAGGCCGCGCGGGACGCCGCCGCCCGGCCCAGGCAGCCCCTGCGGGCCCGGCGGGTCGCTACCACTGCCAAGAGGAAGAAGGTATGCAGTACCAACTATTTACTGTCGCGCACAGTTAGCTCACGCTGGAGGCCGCGCGGGACGCCGCCGCCCGGCCCAGGCAGCCCCTGCGGGCCCGGCGGGTCGCTACCACTGCCAAGAGGAAGAAGGTATGCAGTACCAACTATTTACTGTCGCGCACAGTTAGCTCACGCTGGAGGCCGCGCGGGACGCCGCCGCCCGGCCCAGGCAGCCCCTGCGGGCCCGGCGGGTCGCTACCACTGCCAAGAGGAAGAAGGTATGCAGTACCAACTATTTACTGTCGCGCACAGTTAGCTCACGCTGGAGGCCGCGCGGGACGCCGCCGCCCGGCCCAGGCAGCCCCTGCGGGCCCGGCGGGTCGCTACCACTGCCAAGAGGAAGAAGGTATGCAGTACCAACTATTTACTGTCGCGCACAGTTAGCTCACGCTGGAGGCCGCGCGGGACGCCGCCGCCCGGCCCAGGCAGCCCCTGCGGGCCCGGCGGGTCGCTACCACTGCCAAGAGGAAGAAGGTATGCAGTACCAACTATTTACTGTCGCGCACAGTTAGCTCACGCTGGAGGCCGCGCGGGACGCCGCCGCCCGGCCCAGGCAGCCCCTGCGGGCCCGGCGGGTCGCTACCACTGCCAAGAGGAAGAAGGTATGCAGTACCAACTATTTACTGTCGCGCACAGTTAGCTCACGCTGGAGGCCGCGCGGGACGCCGCCGCCCGGCCCAGGCAGCCCCTGCGGGCCCGGCGGGTCGCTACCACTGCCAAGAGGAAGAAGGTATGCAGTACCAACTATTTACTGTCGCGCACAGTTAGCTCACGCTGGAGGCCGCGCGGGACGCCGCCGCCCGGCCCAGGCAGCCCCTGCGGGCCCGGCGGGTCGCTACCACTGCCAAGAGGAAGAAGGTATGCAGTACCAACTATTTACTGTCGCGCACAGTTAGCTCACGCTGGAGGCCGCGCGGGACGCTGCCGCCCGGCCCAGGCAGCCCCTGCGGGCCCGGCGGGTCGCTACCACTGCCAAGAGGAAGAAGGTATGCAGTACCAACTATTTACTGTCGCGCACAGTTAGCTCACGCTGGAGGCCGCGCGGGACGCCGCCGCCCGGCCCAGGCAGCCCCTGCGGGCCCGGCGGGTCGCTACCACTGCCAAGAGGAAGAAGGTATGCAGTACCAACTATTTACTGTCGCGCACAGTTAGCTCACGCTGGAGGCCGCGCGGGACGCCGCCGCCCGGCCCAGGCAGCCCCTGCGGGCCCGGCGGGTCGCTACCACTGCCAAGAGGAAGAAGGTATGCAGTACCAACTATTTACTGTCGCGCACAGTTAGCTCACGCTGGAGGCCGCGCGGGACGCCGCCGCCCGGCCCAGGCAGCCCCTGCGGGCCCGGCGGGTCGCTACCACTGCCAAGAGGAAGAAGGTATGCAGTACCAACTATTTACTGTCGCGCACAGTTAGCTCACGCTGGAGGCCGCGCGGGACGCCGCCGCCCGGCCCAGGCAGCCCCTGCGGGCCCGGCGGGTCGCTACCACTGCCAAGAGGAAGAAGGTATGCAGTACCAACTATTTACTGTCGCGCACAGTTAGCTCACGCTGGAGGCCGCGCGGGACGCCGCCGCCCGGCCCAGGCAGCCCCTGCGGGCCCGGCGGGTCGCTACCACTGCCAAGAGGAAGAAGGTATGCAGTACCAACTATTTACTGTCGCGCACAGTTAGCTCACGCTGGAGGCCGCGCGGGACGCCGCCGCCCGGCCCAGGCAGCCCCTGCGGGCCCGGCGGGTCGCTACCACTGCCAAGAGGAAGAAGGTATGCAGTACCAACTATTTACTGTCGCGCACAGTTAGCTCACGCTGGAGGCCGCGCGGGACGCCGCCGCCCGGCCCAGGCAGCCCCTGCGGGCCCGGCGGGTCGCTACCACTGCCAAGAGGAAGAAGGTATGCAGTACCAACTATTTACTGTCGCGCACAGTTAGCTCACGCTGGAGGCCGCGCGGGACGCCGCCGCCCGGCCCAGGCAGCCCCTGCGGGCCCGGCGGGTCGCTACCACTGCCAAGAGGAAGAAGGTATGCAGTACCAACTATTTACTGTCGCGCACAGTTAGCTCACGCTGGAGGCCGCGCGGGACGCCGCCGCCCGGCCCAGGCAGCCCCTGCGGGCCCGGCGGGTCGCTACCACTGCCAAGAGGAAGAAGGTATGCAGTACCAACTATTTACTGTCGCGCACAGTTAGCTCACGCTGGAGGCCGCGCGGGACGCCGCCGCCCGGCCCAGGCAGCCCCTGCGGGCCCGGCGGGTCGCTACCACTGCCAAGAGGAAGAAGGTATGCAGTACCAACTATTTACTGTCGCGCACAGTTAGCTCACGCTGGAGGCCGCGCGGGACGCCGCCGCCCGGCCCAGGCAGCCCCTGCGGGCCCGGCGGGTCGCTACCACTGCCAAGAGGAAGAAGGTATGCAGTACCAACTATTTACTGTCGCGCACAGTTAGCTCACGCTGGAGGCCGCGCGGGACGCCGCCGCCCGGCCCAGGCAGCCCCTGCGGGCCCGGCGGGTCGCTACCACTGCCAAGAGGAAGAAGGTATGCAGTACCAACTATTTACTGTCGCGCACAGTTAGCTCACGCTGGAGGCCGCGCGGGACGCCGCCGCCCGGCCCAGGCAGCCCCTGCGGGCCCGGCGGGTCGCTACCACTGCCAAGAGGAAGAAGGTATGCAGTACCAACTATTTACTGTCGCGCACAGTAAGCTCACGCTGGAGGCCGCGCGGGACGCCGCCGCCCGGCCCAGGCAGCCCCTGCGGGCCCGGCGGGTCGCTACCACTGCCAAGAGGAAGAAGGTATGCAGTACCAACTATTTACTGTCGCGCACAGTTAGCTCACGCTGGAGGCCGCGCGGGACGCCGCCGCCCGGCCCAGGCAGCCCCTGCGGGCCCGGCGGGTCGCTACCACTGCTAAGAGGAAGAAGGTATGCAGTACCAACTATTTACTGTCGCGCACAGTTAGCTCACGCTGGAGGCCGCGCGGGACGCCGCCGCCCGGCCCAGGCAGCCCCTGCGGGCCCGGCGGGTCGCTACCACTGCCAAGAGGAAGAAGGTATGCAGTACCAACTATTTACTGTCGCGCACAGTTAGCTCACGCTGGAGGCCGCGCGGGACGCCGCCGCCCGGCCCAGGCAGCCCCTGCGGGCCCGGCGGGTCGCTACCACTGCCAAGAGGAAGAAGGTATGCAGTACCAACT
This sequence comes from Xestia xanthographa, assembly GCA_905147715.2. Classification (NCBI taxonomy): domain Eukaryota; kingdom Metazoa; phylum Arthropoda; class Insecta; order Lepidoptera; family Noctuidae; genus Xestia; species Xestia xanthographa. The sequence continues at coordinate 7,106,697 of LR990664.1, read as the reverse complement.
ATTTACTGTCGCGCACAGTTAGCTCACGCTGGAGGCCGCGCGAGACGCCGCCGCCCGGCCCAGGCAGCCCCTGCGGGCCCGGCGGGTCGCTACCACTGCCAAGAGGAAGAAGGTATGCAGTACCAACTATTTACTGTCGCGCACAGTTAGCTCACGCTGGAGGCCGCGCGGGACGCCGCCGCCCGGCCCAGGCAGCCCCTGCGGGCCCGGCGGGTCGCTACCACTGCCAAGAGGAAGAAGGTATGCAGTACCAACTATTTACTGTCGCGCACAGTTAGCTCACGCTGGAGGCCGCGCGGGACGCCGCCGCCCGGCCCAGGCAGCCCCTGCGGGCCCGGCGGGTCGCTACCACTGCCAAGAGGAAGAAGGTATGCAGTACCAACTATTTACTGTCGCGCACAGTTAGCTCACGCTGGAGGCCGCGCGGGACGCCGCCGCCCGGCCCAGGCAGCCCCTGCGGGCCCGGCGGGTCGCTACCACTGCCAAGAGGAAGAAGGTATGCAGTACCAACTATTTACTGTCGCGCACAGTTAGCTCACGCTGGAGGCCGCGCGGGACGCCGCCGCCCGGCCCAGGCAGCCCCTGCGGGCCCGGCGGGTCGCTACCACTGCTAAGAGGAAGAAGGTATGCAGTACCAACTATTTACTGTCGCGCACAGTTAGCTCACGCTGGAGGCCGCGCGGGACGCCGCCGCCCGGCCCAGGCAGCCCCTGCGGGCCCGGCGGGTCGCTACCACTGCCAAGAGGAAGAAGGTATGCAGTACCAACTATTTACTGTCGCGCACAGTTAGCTCACGCTGGAGGCCGCGCGGGACGCCGCCGCCCGGCCCAGGCAGCCCCTGCGGGCCCGGCGGGTCGCTACCACTGCCAAGAGGAAGAAGGTATGCAGTACCAACTATTTACTGTCGCGCACAGTTAGCTCACGCTGGAGGCCGCGCGGGACGCCGCCGCCCGGCCCAGGCAGCCCCTGCGGGCCCGGCGGGTCGCTACCACTGCCAAGAGGAAGAAGGTATGCAGTACCAACTATTTACTGTCGCGCACAGTTAGCTCACGCTGGAGGCCGCGCGGGACGCCGCCGCCCGGCCCAGGCAGCCCCTGCGGGCCCGGCGGGTCGCTACCACTGCCAAGAGGAAGAAGGTATGCAGTACCAACTATTTACTGTCGCGCACAGTTAGCTCACGCTGGAGGCCGCGCGGGACGCCGCCGCCCGGCCCAGGCAGCCCCTGCGGGCCCGGCGGGTCGCTACCACTGCCAAGAGGAAGAAGGTATGCAGTACCAACTATTTACTGTCGCGCACAGTTAGCTCACGCTGGAGGCCGCGCGGGACGCCGCCGCCCGGCCCAGGCAGCCCCTGCGGGCCCGGCGGGTCGCTACCACTGCCAAGAGGAAGAAGGTATGCAGTACCAACTATTTACTGTCGCGCACAGTTAGCTCACGCTGGAGGCCGCGCGGGACGCCGCCGCCCGGCCCAGGCAGCCCCTGCGGGCCCGGCGGGTCGCTACCACTGCCAAGAGGAAGAAGGTATGCAGTACCAACTATTTACTGTCGCGCACAGTTAGCTCACGCTGGAGGCCGCGCGGGACGCCGCCGCCCGGCCCAGGCAGCCCCTGCGGGCCCGGCGGGTCGCTACCACTGCCAAGAGGAAGAAGGTATGCAGTACCAACTATTTACTGTCGCGCACAGTTAGCTCACGCTGGAGGCCGCGCGGGACGCCGCCGCCCGGCCCAGGCAGCCCCTGCGGGCCCGGCGGGTCGCTACCACTGCCAAGAGGAAGAAGGTATGCAGTACCAACTATTTACTGTCGCGCACAGTTAGCTCACGCTGGAGGCCGCGCGGGACGCCGCCGCCCGGCCCAGGCAGCCCCTGCGGGCCCGGCGGGTCGCTACCACTGCCAAGAGGAAGAAGGTATGCAGTACCAACTATTTACTGTCGCGCACAGTTAGCTCACGCTGGAGGCCGCGCGGGACGCCGCCGCCCGGCCCAGGCAGCCCCTGCGGGCCCGGCGGGTCGCTACCACTGCCAAGAGGAAGAAGGTATGCAGTACCAACTATTTACTGTCGCGCACAGTTAGCTCACGCTGGAGGCCGCGCGGGACGCCGCCGCCCGGCCCAGGCAGCCCCTGCGGGCCCGGCGGGTCGCTACCACTGCCAAGAGGAAGAAGGTATGCAGTACCAACTATTTACTGTCGCGCACAGTTAGCTCACGCTGGAGGCCGCGCGGGACGCCGCCGCCCGGCCCAGGCAGCCCCTGCGGGCCCGGCGGGTCGCTACCACTGCCAAGAGGAAGAAGGTATGCAGTACCAACTATTTACTGTCGCGCACAGTTAGCTCACGCTGGAGGCCGCGCGGGACGCCGCCGCCCGGCCCAGGCAGCCCCTGCGGGCCCGGCGGGTCGCTACCACTGCCAAGAGGAAGAAGGTATGCAGTACCAACTATTTACTGTCGCGCACAGTTAGCTCACGCTGGAGGCCGCGCGGGACGCCGCCGCCCGGCCCAGGCAGCCCCTGCGGGCCCGGCGGGTCGCTACCACTGCCAAGAGGAAGAAGGTATGCAGTACCAACTATTTACTGTCGCGCACAGTTAGCTCACGCTGGAGGCCGCGCGGGACGCCGCCGCCCGGCCCAGGCAGCCCCTGCGGGCCCGGCGGGTCGCTACCACTGCCAAGAGGAAGAAGGTATGCAGTACCAACTATTTACTGTCGCGCACAGTTAGCTCACGCTGGAGGCCGCGCGGGACGCCGCCGCCCGGCCCAGGCAGCCCCTGCGGGCCCGGCGGGTCGCTACCACTGCCAAGAGGAAGAAGGTATGCAGTACCAACTATTTACTGTCGCGCACAGTTAGCTCACGCTGGAGGCCGCGCGGGACGCCGCCGCCCGGCCCAGGCAGCCCCTGCGGGCCCGGCGGGTCGCTACCACTGCCAAGAGGAAGAAGGTATGCAGTACCAACTATTTACTGTCGCGCACAGTTAGCTCACGCTGGAGGCCGCGCGGGACGCCGCCGCCCGGCCCAGGCAGCCCCTGCGGGCCCGGCGGGTCGCTACCACTGCCAAGAGGAAGAAGGTATGCAGTACCAACTATTTACTGTCGCGCACAGTTAGCTCACGCTGGAGGCCGCGCGGGACGCCGCCGCCCGGCCCAGGCAGCCCCTGCGGGCCCGGCGGGTCGCTACCACTGCCAAGAGGAAGAAGGTATGCAGTACCAACTATTTACTGTCGCGCACAGTTAGCTCACGCTGGAGGCCGCGCGGGACGCCGCCGCCCGGCCCAGGCAGCCCCTGCGGGCCCGGCGGGTCGCTACCACTGCCAAGAGGAAGAAGGTATGCAGTACCAACTATTTACTGTCGCGCACAGTTAGCTCACGCTGGAGGCCGCGCGGGACGCCGCCGCCCGGCCCAGGCAGCCCCTGCGGGCCCGGCGGGTCGCTACCACTGCCAAGAGGAAGAAGGTATGCAGTACCAACTATTTACTGTCGCGCACAGTTAGCTCACGCTGGAGGCCGCGCGGGACGCCGCCGCCCGGCCCAGGCAGCCCCTGCGGGCCCGGCGGGTCGCTACCACTGCCAAGAGGAAGAAGGTATGCAGTACCAACTATTTACTGTCGCGCACAGTTAGCTCACGCTGGAGGCCGCGCGGGACGCCGCCGCCCGGCCCAGGCAGCCCCTGCGGGCCCGGCGGGTCGCTACCACTGCCAAGAGGAAGAAGGTATGCAGTACCAACTATTTACTGTCGTGCACAGTTAGCTCACGCTGGAGGCCGCGCGGGACGCCGCCGCCCGGCCCAGGCAGCCCCTGCGGGCCCGACCTGAATCAATGTCTTGCTTACAGGGTGTCTTGCGTGATCGACGAGTACATAAACCAAAGGTTGATTGGTAGAGAATGCCTTGTGGCATTAAGTGCGCCTATGTACCACTATTACATGTACATGAAGTTTAAATCAATAAATACGACGAGACGCTGCGAACGCGACGAACGCGATCAACTCAATGGCATACACCCTACTTGCGGTCTATATGGCAGTCTGCCGCGGGACGCGAAGTAACCCGTACTTGTTTTGTGGGCGACCAGACGCGACACCACGTACCGGTACTACAAAATGGTTGATTCAGATGTTTTTTTTTTGCTTCAGTTGATTCTTTGTTTTTTTGCGTCATGTTTTAAAAGTCTCTACTTTAAATATGAACTTTCAAGCAAAATTGTACTGTACTTCTCCATGATTCGAGAAAGAATGACCAAAATCACGTAGGACTGTCGTGTGTAGCATCGCCTCGCATTGCATCGTGCCGTGTCGTGTCGCGTCGCGTCGCGTCGAATTCGTCACTCACGCAGGACATCCCGTTAGTTAGCTTCTTCATAAAAAATCAAATCTTCTTGACTGAGTGACCTGACAAAATATTCGAAGAATAAGAATCACGATTCACTTATAAAATTTGATTCCACTGCCATCAACGATGATGACAATGCCTCTGAAACGGTAGATGTCTATGGAAGTCCCACCAACCAACCACTGGCTGGACTAGCCCCACGATAAAAATAAACCATGTATTCCCTCCCCAGGACGAGATAAGCGTAGACTGCCTGGACTTCAACAAGAAAATCCTGCATACAGCGTGGCACCCACACGAGAGCATCATCGCCGTCGCAGCCACCAACAACCTGTTCATCTTCCAAGACAAGTTCTAGCAGCCGCCCCCCCCCGCCTAGCGCACCACAAGTATGTACTGCCCCGGACTGGGCTGTAGGGCGTGAAGGTGCAACTAGACTGCTGGTTATGTCGCTTTTATACATGAATCTAACTAAAACCCCAACTGAAAAGCCGTTGATCTTCTTTGTGTAAAACACCTCTTAACGAAGCTGAAAGGCACTTGTTCTCCTCGTCACTGTGATCATTTTTTTTGTTCTACACCATACCTGGAAACCTTCTAGTTACGGAGATATTGGGAGTGCGTTACATTGAGTTATACCACAAAACATGATTTTTCACCCCAAAAAAAAGTCGTTCCCAGCAATAATTTATGCGTGAAGTTACTTAGTTTGATGTACAGAATGCTTGGTTGACGGCTTCGTGATGAGGTTGTTTATACCCTGTATATCGTGTGGTTGGTGCCTAAACTGGTGTCGAGAGTTTTAATATCGCCCATGGGCCTCTGACTTGGCATAATAGCCGTTAGTAGTTGATTAGGGACCGTTGCAAGTATTAAGTAAGCACTATAGGGGGGCGGAGGGGTCTATGCTTTGCTTATTCTTAGTCAGCAGTAATTATTTACTTTTTACACATAAATGGAAACCCACATATTGTCTCGGGGATTCCCACAAATAATGAATATGTTTAGGTACTCGCTTAGAACCGAGCAGCTAAGCTTATTTTCTTATTTCTAGAATTATAACTGCTGCTCATGAATCAATAAAAAAAAACAATACATACATTAAAAGAAAAATGCATAGACCAATGTTTACGTAAGCATGGGAGGGGGGTAAAAGCTTTGCTTACTTTTGCTGACAAGGGGGAGGAGGGGGGAGGGTAAATAATTGTAATAAATCTGCTTACGTAATACTTGAACGGCGCCTTAACTTTGGTTAGAGATTTCTCGAAGGCTTAGACAAAAGTGTCACCTATATTTCACCAGTTATGTTAAAGCTCTATGATTTTGTCAAATATTCCTCGGAAGGGTAAGGTAGAATCCATAAAGAACAGCCTCATTTCGGTCCGAGCATATTGCTATTTTGTTAATGTTCATTGTAAAAAGAATAAAATCTTGTAATGTGGAGGCTAACTGTGGAACTAATGGCGCTAGCATAGTTGGTACCCAAACATCGTCATTGGTTAAAAATGTGGTAATGTCATTTTATATTTCAAAATAGCTTAACCTCATTGGCGACCAGCTATGGTGGCGCCATCTGAGATTTACTTTGCCTTAACCACTCCATTGTTATATCACTCAAGTGTTAAAGCTATTACTGTATCGTTGTTAGAAAAGGATGAGAAACCTGATTGAGTAGATTCTCCTTTCTCCTGTCCGGAACGTGCTAAACGAAAATCACTCCAACTGAGATAGAAATAAAGTTCAATCGGCTTCAGAGTTGCACCTTCACCAAAAACACTGTAAAGTTATGTCAGTATCATTGTCCCGTCTGAGCCAATCGGTGGCAAGGGCTTATGACGTCCCATTAACTTACCATGTGGACTAAATAGTATGTGAATACGCAGATATAGCAATAATTTGTTTTGTATACCTTATGTGGATGTTGTTATTATGGATCTGTACTGCATGCGATGATTAATAAGCTGAAGCCTTGATTCAAGGCACGCATAGATGCGACTTATATCGCGTCTTGTCGCATTTTCTTTACGACGTGTTTCCGGACGATATCGATAAACTTCGACCGGTCATTGTACTCATCATTATAAACAACTTTTACTATGACACCAAACACTGAATCGTGAAAAAAAAATCAGCTGGTCCCTACAATGGGATAGATGACACAACAATCAATTGAGATATTTTTTAAGAGCTGTCAAAACGCGGTTCTCTCATAGATTTTGTATGGGAATAGCCAACTGTGACGTCACTGTTTTTTCTACTCAATGACTCAACTAATTATTGATTTCAAAGCAACTAAAAATCGAATTTAGCAATTAATTGAAAATAAAGCGGGTTTTCAGCCCCAAAATAAAGTGGTTTTTTTTTAGAGATTGGTGTCTTGGAATTATTGTTTTATGGTGTCATGAAATGTATGAAACAGCCGATTTTTTTTCGCGATTAAAAAGTTTTGGTCCCATAGTAAAAGTTGTTCATAATAATAAGTACAATGACCGGTCGAAGTTTATCGATACCGTCCTTTGACATTGTTAAAGTCGGTTCACAAATACTTTTCAAAAATCTCCGAAAGTCCGCATGCGGACTAAAATAGAATAACTCAATTTTGTTTTAGTTTAAAGTGGGTTTCCTTTACAATAAATAGGTTCATATTAACACAGTGCTCAATATAATTTACTACAGTAAAAAGCTCATTGAACTACAGATGTAATACATAGGCATTATGGGCGTAACCTCGGTGCGTTGGGCGTCAAAATATAAACTTGTTACAATATACAAGGCGGCTTTCACGGCATATCGTTTGGTAACGCTGCATCACAATTTGTTTAGCGTTTTTTTGAGTCGCTGCTAGAGGGAATATTATGTAGATTTTTACAGTACCCGGTCGTATATAGGGATTTTGAACCTAGGCCCGTTTTTACAACAAATCACTAAATGAGTAACACTAAACGTATTATAAACATCATTCTGTTTTTATCATTAACTAGCGGACGTCACGAGGTTTCACCCGCGTAGTTCCCGTTCCCGTGGGAGTACGGGGATAAAATATAGCCTATAGCACTCACGAATAATGTAGCTTTCTACAAGTGAAACAATTTTAAAAATTGGTTCATTACTTCCGGAGATTACCCCCTACATACAAACATACAAACTTACAAACAAATATTACCTCTTTATAATATTAGTATAGACTAGCGGACGTCACGCGGTTTCACCCGCGTAGTTCCCGTTCCCGTGGGAGTATGGGGATAAAATATAGCCTATGTTACTCAGGCTGAATGTAGCTTTCTAATGGTGAAAGATTTTGAAATCGGCGCAGTAGAGTTTGAGTTTATTCATTACGAACATGCACACAAAAATACAAATCTTTCCTCTTTATAATATTAGTACTAGATTTGTAGATGAAAGATACAGAATGATATTTTTAATGTTTTAGCGATTATCACATTCAGAGAGTTGTAGTACAAGTGGGTGCTTAAACGGTTGGGTACTGTAGTTATTTTTTGGTCGAACAATGTACTGGTTTGAGTCTGATAGTTTTGAAATAGATGTTTATGACAGCATTGCAAGACGGTGAGATTTTTATAGGTCTGAAGAATTATATCAATGCAAAAAACACGTTGTCGTAGTTAGTTTTTCGAAATGGTTGTTACTTTATTAAAAGTAAAATCAAATTCATAGGGGGTAATTAGGTCATCATAGAAAAGCTGGAAGTCAAGAATTTAAAATGTAAGGAAATAACAATAACAAAAGTATCCATATACCGAGCCTTAAGCGTGACTGCTTTTAGAACAGAGTCGTCGAAAGCCGCCCTTGTAAGAGTTGTGTCGTATTGATTATAGGGAAAAGTGCTTTCAATTTTGTATGTTTCGTTTGTGTTTAACGTCGCGAGTGAATCAGCATTTAGTATAACTGATACTTAAAAATATGCTAGATGACGGCACAACACAAAAATATCTAATGCTCAAAAAAATGCGTTCATTTGACATGACTATGTTCAAATTTCTCATTTCAACAACTTTTCAACTTCACACAATGCTCTCAGCATTAAACCCTGTTACCAGTGACTCCGTACATTTTGTATGTTCCCATACAATACGACACAACAACCTAGGTAGATAGGAACTAAGTCCGTTAATTCAAATTTTCTGAGAAAAAAATAATTTATACGCTTTTCTTACTTAAGGTTCTAAGCGATAATTAAGTATTTATTGTTTTAACATAAAACATCCTTTTTTAAGGAATGGACACATCCGTTGTATGAGATTAGTTAGGTGTAACGAATGTCTTAAAGGCGTAGAGAACTGAATGTATGGGATCGGACGACTTAGGGTCTCATTCGCGTGTCATTTCAATTTTGTATGAGAGATGTATATAATTCTCTTTCATTGTCGGCGATACGAGTATATCATTTGTGTGTAGACGTATTGTAGTAGGTTTTCTATCATGCAGTAAAATTAGGGTTTTTTGAAGGATAAAATTGGCTGGTTCTGCAAATTATTCCAATAAAAAAATGTTAAAATCTTATGAAAATACACCAACATTCTTAGTTTCATCAAAATAGTTTCCGATAATCTCGAATACAGAGCACATTTACAATATACGTACATATCTTCAAGCCGCGACCGCGGCGTAGGCAGAATGATCTCTTGACATTTGATTAGATCTCGTACATTTTTAGTACTGCGCTCAGAAAGGTATCAAATTCAAGTTAACTGAAAAGGTTTTACTTGAAGGAATCCACCGCCATATTGAAATGCTCGGTTTGTACTGTAACTGCGTCTTAGTCACGAGAAAATAGAGCTTATGCACTGTTGCTACGTCTCAATTTTAAACATCACAAAGAAATAGCTATCATTCTAATTCTTGTTGAATTTTGTACCTTAGTTCCATTTCATAGTATTGAATTTGTTTTACTCATGCATCGGGTTTTAAATATAGCAATTTTCATTTATAAAACTGATTTCAAAAATCAAATTCGCTCAATACTAATATTGTGATACTTTTCTTCTCACATTGGGGGAAACATTAGATAGAATAACATAATATCATAGCCAATCTTTAATTCTCAGTGGTTTTCAACAAAAATAATCCGAAATATTCCTTTAACTTTGACAGGCGACTATGTCGTCTACGGAAACGTGTAGACCGTCGAGTTACATAAAAACTTGCTTTTGGAAAAGCACCCTTAGGTTGAGTTTCCACTATAGATGAGCTAGGACGTGTAGCGAGGGATGTGTGTGGAACTAACCCATAGTAAAGGCTCTTTTACCCGAATGGCGCAGCGGTAGTGAGGCTGCCTTACGTTCTTAGGGTCCCGGGGGTTTGAATCCGGGTAGGAGCAAATGTCTGTGTGATGAGCATGGATATTTGTTTCCGAGTTATGGATGTTGTATGTATAACTAGCTGATGCCCGCGGCTTCGCCCGCCCGCAAATTATATACTAAAACCTTCCTCTTGAATCACTCTATCTATTAAAAACACCCGCATCAAAATCCGTTGCGTAGTTTTAAAGATCTAAGCATACATAGGGACAGACAGATTCGGGCGAATTTGTTTTATAATATCTAGTGTATAATAAGTATGTATTTACAAACAAAAAGTATCTTATATGTAGTATATCAACTATCTGGTGTCCACGACACAAGCCTCGTTGCTTAGTGTGACACTAGATGACGCTGTGTGTAATGTCCAGCAATATTTATTTATTTTTCACATTTTGAACTAAGCTAGCTATGTGACTGGTTAATTTTATGCACATCTCTCCCTGTACATCCCCTGCAAATCTCTGGTGGAAACGGAGATTTATTCGTTATCTTAGTTAACTCAATATTCACCGTTATAACTCAAGACACAGTTACAGTCCAAACAATGACAGAATACATACGTAAAATATGAAACTTCAGCGTAATATCGCCGTTTCAAGTTTGTGCAGGCAATGTGCCTTACGCTCGAAGTTGTTGATATAATATACTTTATTTATTTACTATATTATGTATTATTATGTATCTTTTCTAAGTTACTTTGTGATTATGTTTTTACAATTATTGGCGATTAACGTTTTCTTGTTACGATTATGGTTTAATTTAAAATTGTTTTTTTTTAGTCTTGATGGTTGATGCGGTGTATTTTTCTCTGTCTCTCGGTGGATATGTAGTAGTTTGACTTAAATTAGACATGTATTTTTGTATTTCAACGATGAGATATTGCAATAGATTTCTTTGTTGATTATTTTCTTTAGTTTTCATAAAGGCGTTGCGTTTTTTTCCGTGACAATTATAGGAATCGCTTCGTATCAAGTTTTAAAGTCTTCCTATTTTTATGTACGTTATATTTTATTTTAGTACTGGAATATTGCCACACCTTGAATTGTCAAAAATGTCACAAATTCTTAGCTTCTTGCCACACCAGCTTAACTCATCAAGACTACTCCGTTATTTCGTAATTTCGGCAAATATTACTTATTGAAAAATTGTGATTCGAAGCATGAACAGAATGGTTATTGTAAATGTAAATATGTAGTGTTGAATGGAGGCCTGAACAGATATACTACGTCACAATTGTACAGTTAATATTATAATATGTATCTTGTGTAAAGCTTGGAAATTATGTTCGACTATATGATATGAATTTGTTTTTAACTTTGTGTCTAGTTCTACGTTAACAGCTAGCGTTTAAAGTAACTACATTTATACATACTTTTGTAACTGAAAATTGTTTTAATAATATGTAAATCGAGGCTTTAAACCAACGTTGCATCGAGCGGAATCTTCCTAGGAATACATAACTCTGTGTTAATAGTTAAAATGGTAGTGTTTATGAAAGCTAGCCAGTTATTGATAAGTAGAAGGTCTGTCGCTCGATAGAACGTCGCCTGAATGGTGTCTGTTTCTGCAAAACTTATAAGTCTGCATACAAAATATCAATAGGATTTTGGAGTTGAAATAAACCTTTACAAGGCCTAGTGTAATCCACAATAATCGTGCATCGTGTGTAACTCGTCTGTTTGTGATCGTTAGTATCCCGAACTTGTCCAGTTTTGTACATAAGTAACTGTACGTTGTTCCCCGAACATGTGATAGTTTTGCAAGGCGGACCCCAAATTAATTGGTTCTGTACATAGACACGTGAGCTAACATTTATTTTAATATTCGGCTGTATTCAGGCCCTCTCCATTATCTCCACAACATTTTTTATGTTCATCGATTTGTATAGGAACTGCGTTAAGTTTTAGTTTTTTTTTCTCGTCTATTTTGTAAGGGGCCCGGTCAATTCCTTCTAGATGTTCCGATGATAGCTGAACACGCTGTTTCGCTATGTAATTTAAAAAATGTGTGATATTTAAAAATATGCCTATGCAGCTTGTACTGTTTCCTCTTATAAACGTTTATAAATAATGTCAGAACGTTGTCTAAGACGGTTGTAAGGGGAAGAGTGTTATTTTTAAAATATATAATTGCTTTAAAAGCAATAAATAGTATAGGAATTGACTGTCCCCCGTGAGATCCAATGTAAAAATATGTCGCTCTGTAGTATAAATGCAAAGACAATCTTGTATAGAGTGTGGTTGCGAAGCGCGAATGCGAGCGAAATAGGTGATGAGTGAGCTATAATTTAAGTACTAGTTTATAGTTAGGCGAAAACTGTGAAAACACAGAATTAAAAAAATCAGTTTTTTTTCCTGTATCGAGGGATCAACAGATAAATGCTTGATAAATGTGATAATGTCGCAATAAGCGGTGTGTGGTCTGCGGACGAAATGATGAAGTGGATAGACTTTTTTTTTTCTTTTTGAGGTACCGTTTTGCGCTGTGAGGAACCTCGGACGGTTGGCTGACAACGAAACCTCGAGCTGTCAGTGTGAGCGCTCGCGTCCTTGAGCAGGCGCACATTACGAACTTCAAACCGGACGAATGTTGACGTTAAATCCTGGTACTGAACACTTGTCTTCGTAAATCAAAATCCACAGTCAAACATTTTGGTACCGCGACTACCTTGTTACTGATGCCTTGTGTCAAAATTGATAAGTAGTAAAATAGCGGTATCCCATACAAGTAAAGCGAGAGTTTATACCATTGTGCCATGATCTTCGTCGGCTCGGTGACGCGTGCGCTTCATACGGAAAGAGTTGTTGTTAAATCAAAATATTTCCTATAAATAATAAAATTTTTATATCTGAATTTTTGTGTTTTTATTTTTTCATCCTTCCAGACATACTTTTTCTCATTATTTTAATAATTGGTCATAAGAGGCTCAGTGGGGACAAGGTCATATCATATGCCATTTTCCGTCACTGCATACGAGTCCCAACTTTCTAAAACGAAATACGTAGATCAACAGTCGATCTAACAAACTTCATTTTAATGGGAGAGCTAAAAAAGAGTATAGACAAAACCATTATGAACTTTGAAACCTCAAAGGTTCATAATGGTGGAAAAATTACTTTTCCAAGGTCAAAATCATTCTTGCACCTTTATGAACTTGGTGGGTTGTATTGATGATTTTGATGATTATAATTGTGTTACTACATACGTCTTACAGTCGCAAACAATATTTTAATCAACATACAACCTAGCACTGGCCTGCAAATTGCAAAAAACGTAAGATAATTTGAATTTCGCGGGCTACCCTTGAGCATCCACCTTAACGGCATTGTAACCTAAATGTAGTCAACGCGCATTTTTAATGCCTTAATTAACGAGTAGTTGGCCATTGCCATTAACGTTAACCCAGATGTGGGAGTAGCATAATACTGACGATTGGCACCACGGTCTTAAACACTGATAGAAACCCAATCTCAAAATACCATTGAAAACTGAGTCGGATATCGATGTTGCTACAAGAAATCTCACCTCGGTAATCCAATAAAGTTGTTGGAAGTCAACTCTAGAAGCCAAAGAACGATCACCTCAAAATAAAGTAATACTGGGAAACCATACGGTAAAACATTATGTAAAAAAAACCGGCCAAGTGCGAGTCGGACTCGCACACGAAGGGTTCCGTACCATTGACTATATTTAGTATTTGTTGTTATAGCGGCAACAGAAATACATCATCTGTGAAAATTTCAACTGTCTAGCTGTCACGGTTCATGAGATACAGCCTGGTGACAGATAGACGGACAGACAGCGAAGTCTCAGTAATAGGGTTCCGTTTTTACCCTTTGGGTACGGAACCCTAAAAAGAAGACTGCGGCGTATATGGCACACAAGTAGGCACCCAAATGACAAAGCGGCACTAAACAAAGCTATTAAAGAACTAAAATCCCTTATAACTAAAGCAGATGATGCCGCTGTAGATACGTACCTGGAAGGGCTCACAGCTACAAAAGCGACTGACTATTCATTATGGAGAGCCTGTAGAAACCTGGATCGATCCTTGCACATACCACCGCTTCGGAAACCAAATGGAACCTGGGTATAGATCTGACCAAGACAAAGCTGATGCATTTGCGAATCATCTCAGCAATGTATTTAAGCCTAATTCCCCGAGACCAAACGCGGATGAACCTGATATCGATATTGCCTTCAACCAAGATTTTCAACTAGATCTATTTAGACCCTTAAACTTAGTAACGCCTACCCACCACCCGTACATTATAGTATTGTACTATATTTCAGTCAATTGTACTCTATTATATGATAGAAAAATAATATAGTACGAAAAATACTATATTTTTATCCCTAATTCAACTGTCGCGCTTTTCAAGTATGGAACGTACCCATCGCATTCGCGGCAACAAAACGTCTAACTGTCAATAATTAGTCGATGAATGCCGCCACAAGTCAATGCGCCATAGTTCATATAATTATGTGTTTATTTTCTGATGATAAAATAAAAAAAACAATCATGGAAAGTGATTATGGTTTTTGCATGACACCCAAGAAAAAGCAAAAAAAAGATAAAAGGCTTCAAAAGTATAAGAGCGAATGGGAGTTCAACTACCAATTTATGGTGCAAAGAAGATGTTTAGATCATTGATGGCCAAAGCGAAGAGCAATAACAAATAGTTATATACTAGCGGACGTCACGCGGTTTCACCCGCGTAGTTCCCGTTCCCTTGGGAGTATGACGATAAAATATAGCCTATGTTACTCAGGGTGAATGTAGATTTCTAATGTTAAAAGAATTTTTGAAATCGGTTCATTACTTCCGAAGATTGCCCTCTACATACAAACTTACAAACAAATGTTACCTCTTTATAATATTAGTATAGATGGAAAAATACATAATGTTTAAAAAATAAATGTGTACCTACTATTTTTTTTCTGAATTTCCCAAAAATACTATATTTTTGCAGCTTTTTTGGAAAAAATACTATATTTGTTCAAAATATAGGTGGCAACCCTAGTAACGTCTAAGGAGATATTATGTAAAAATATAAACTCAATGGACAACAACAAAGCCCCAGGTTATGATCATATCGACAAAAAAACTTAAGGAATTGTGTACCTTACTATACTTTTTAATGCCATTCATTCGAGTAGGCTACTTCCCAGATATATGGAAGGTATCACAAGTAATAATTTTAATGATCCATAAACAACAATGCCTACAGGATGTTGTTGGGCTTGCCTCGTTACTGCAGTGCGTCGGGGATGTTCGCTGAGAGTCACGCGTTGACTGCTTCTATGACGATGCGAAAACGGTGCACATCCTTGGTGCGCTGGGTCCGCGCCAGCTCCAACACCATCTTGAGGATGTTGGCTGAGAGGTTCGACTGTCACATTAACCATTGTTGTATGCTTAATGTTGTGACAATAGCAAGAAAATTAAATAATCATAACACATTAATGTTCATTATATGATTCAACTGTTGATTGAAATAAAGGAATTGAATTGAATAAACCTGGTAAACCGATGCGTAATACAGACCTATCAGTCTCCTACCGATTATGTCTAAGCTCTATGAAAAGTCCCTAGTACATAGAATGTTACATAAACTCAATGAGAAGTCCATATGGAAACCACTTTTTTTCTTTTTGAGGTGGCAAATCACGTAAAGTCCCAGACCATCAATTCGGGTTTCGAAAAGAACATGCTACCATAGAACAAGTCGATAAGAGTGTGCAGATTCGAACTATCAGAAAGTCCTTTGAGAGAAAAGAGTACTGCTCAGCTGCTTTCCTTGACATACAACAGGCCTTTGACAGAGTCTGGCACAAAGGTTTGCTTGTCAAAATAAAATCCCTGCTACCTTATACATTCCATGGTGTACTAAAATCCTACATTACAAACAGAATATTTCAAGTGAGAGAAAATCAATCCACCTCGGGATTCCACGAAATATCCGCAGGAGTACCACAGGGCTCGGTCCTCGGACCGTGCTGTACACCCTGTTTACTTCCGATCTGCCACAGAGCTCTGAGATCACAACTGCTACCTTTGCGGATGACACTGCCTTCTTGCTTCACACAAATATCCAACGCAAGCATCCCGCATATTGCAAACCAGCTGAGAGGCTGAATGAGACTGAAGAATGGCTAGCTAAATGGAGAATTGCCGCCAGCGTATCCAAGTCTGTGCACATCACATTTACTCTCTGCAAGAAAGATTGTGACCCAGCAGTGCCGGTTTTAGCACTACCAGCGCCCTGGGCGAGATTTCTAGCGCGCCCGTAACTACAATTTTAAACCCATACGAAAAAATGATTATATTTTTAACTAATAAAAATTTACTTTTCTAGCCTTTCTATCGGCGAACTCTTAATAAGTTAACAAAGTCGATGTTTTCAGTAATTTCATTTTCGATTGACAAAGTTGCCAAGTTTGTCAATCTAGAATCTAGATTGACAAACTTGGCAACTTTGTCAAAAACCTATCTTGCCGCAGGCGCCTCTTCATATCCGGCGCCCTGGGCGGTCGCCCCCCCCCCCCCCCCCCCCCCTCTAATGCCGCTACTGTGACCCAGTCACCCTGAAGGGCAGTCAACTCCCACACCACGAGTGTGTGAAGTATTTAGGCATGCATCTTGACCGCAGGCTCACATGGAAGAAATGTGTCGAAACAAAAAGAGAAGAAATGAACTTGAAATACAGAGGTCTTTTCTAGCTTCTAGGAAGAAACTCAAAACTGGCGATAGACAACAAACTCCTCTTATAAGATAGCTTGCAAAATAGCGGTTGTCACGCGATTTCACCCGCGTAGTTCCAGTTCCCGTGGGAGTACGGGGATAAAATATAGCCTATGTTACTCAGGGTGAATGTAGCTTTGTAATGGTAAACATTTTTAAAATCGGCGCAGTAGTTTTTTTGAGTTAATTCATTACAAACATACACACACACAAAAATACAAATCTTTCCACTTTATAATATTAGTGTAGACTAAAGCCAATCTGGACATACGGCATCCAACTTTGGGGATCAGCCAGTGCCTCCAACATAATGAAAGTGCAAAGGGCACAAAACTATACAGGGTGTAAAAGACCTTATAGACCTCATCACGAAGCCGTCAACGCATTCTGCACATCAAACTAAGTAACTTTAGGCAAAAATTATTGCTGGGAAACGACTTTTTTTGCACTCAAAACATTGTACTGATGGATGGATTGAATAGTACGGGGGTCGTGGAGGTGTTTAAAGTAAACATTTTACATTAAAAATTTGTATTAAAAAAAACTTGTTTTGACAAGTTTTTGTGGAACTTTGACCCCCAATATCTCCGTAACTAGAAGGTTCCCAATTATGAACAAAAAAAAAATGATCGCAATGACGAGGAGAACAAGTGCCTTTCGGCTTCGTTAAGAGGGTTTTACACCCTTTACTACATCAGCCTATAACGTCCACTGCTGGACGTAAGCCTCTCCCATGATGGGAGGAATTTGCCGTAATCTCCACGCTTGGCAGGCGGATTGGAGATCGCAGTGATGAAAGACTAACAGAAAACACTGCTGCCCATTCTCAGGTCTACGGAGGCGCAAGGTGTTCTGCCTCAGACATTAGTCGCCTTATACGACACCCGTGAGTGTAATGGGTTGGTTCTATTCTACTCTGCCGGATACCACACGGCTAACACACGGCTAACACACTTTATACTTAAACAAATATCAAACGCATCATGGTTTATTAAGACAACAGAGATCCATGAAATACAGTAGAATGACACAGTCCACTTGAGATTTAAGTTTTTGTTGATTAGTGACCGTAAACTACCTCTTATAATACAGGTTTACCCTAGCGTAAGAGGTAGAGTAATAATCTTGTACAGATTTTGCAACTTAAACTATAAATGTACCTATACGTATTTCCTTTCAAACTCTGTATGTTTTTTGGAGAAATAAAGATTTATTATTATTATTATGAAATCCTAAATATACCTTTGGTCAACGAAGAAATAATCTCGCATGGCGACAACTACAAATCCCGACTACTGAAGCATCCAAATAACCTTGCGGGGCAGCTAACCATCCCAGAAAGCATCCGTCGATTGAAAAAGGGACGGGACATTTTCAACCAGAATAGTCAGTGAGAAGAATGACTTAAGAAAGATAGGGCAGACTCTACAGAGAGTCTCCTAACACGCCATCTGATCCATCTCATCTGCTCATAGGCGAAAAGAGATCAGTCTTTTGTCTTTGCAAGATTGAAATATAAAAATGAAAAAAAAAAATGAATGGGAAAATGTTGATTTACGTGGCGCGTAGAACCATCACGGCATGACGCTCGGTTTTACTGCCAAGGCGCGTCTATAGAGGTTTCACATCAAAAATCCAGATGCAGAAACCCTATAACACCACCCGGCCCGGGAATCGAACTCGACACCTCATGATCAGTAGTTGCGACTACAATACCCCGAAGCGTTCTATAACGTGGAATTGAACCAACTGGCAAAAAACTTCTAAGATTTTACATAGTTAACTAATTACAGGTGAAGCTAATAAAAGCGTGTTAAAAATAAAACAAGCCCTACATATTATATAAAATCTTTATTCATAAATAGGTACCCAAATCACATGGTATCACGTCACCACTTCGGCAAAGTTCTCTCGACGAGAAGAAATAACAAAATAATCTAACATACAACGTACCAACTATACAATAAAAATGCGTTTACACAAATACTTTTGCAGTATTTTCGTATCATTTTTTAAGTGCCAAACTAACAGTGAATTGCTTACAATTACGGCACAATTTTATTCAGAGAAGAGAGTAAATAATTCACATTTACTTGTCAAGGTATTAAAACAATTTTAAAGATCGGTTAAACCGGTACGGACAATTTGCAGACACGTTATCGGACACTACTTAGGGCCAAGTTCACCGAAAAGATAACAGTCTGATTAAAACACATTTTTGAACATAAAAATGTGTTTTAAACAGCTGTTTTTAGATAATCAGACTGTTATATTTTCGGTGAACTTGGCCCTTACTCCATCAGAACTATATGTCAGTGACCGTGTCGAAAACCGCGTCCGCAAGTTATCCGCACCTCTTAGATTCTTTAGGTAGGTTTATACCAAGTTTAGACGACAGCAAATCAAGCTACTTCTCTAATCTAACCTGTCAAATTTCTTTAATAGATTTTCAACTTTATCACTTAACCATTAGGTTCAAGTTTGATTGGGAAAATTTGACAGATTCGAGTAGCTTTATGTGCTTGCGTTTGTACATTGGAATGTAAAAAATATTCATAATTTTTAAACATATTCTTTATTAAAGTTTTCTTAATTACTTTTGAACATAACATTTCAGCACTTTTTATAAACACTATCCATAATATTTCAAGCTTTTTAAATCATTTGTCATGATTTACTTCCAACTAATTTTCTAGCAGTAATATACTGCTAGTAGCACCTATACATACAGGGTTGACACAAAATAAGCTAGCGAGACTTCACAGATATTTTAGATGTCGATAACTAATAATGAAACAATTCATAACCCTCCTTTTGGGCTTCGCCACAGTGGGGTATAAATATTACCAGACTTATAACATTAAAATCAACAACAGTTTTTTACGGGGCCATGTAGTTACCAATTTGAATTTATGAGTTCAGGAAATCTTTTTTAACCAACTTACAAAACAATATCCATGACAAAAAAATATCTGTGACACAAAAAAAACAAAACCACAATCGGTTCATCCGTTTGGGAGCTACGATACCACATACAGATACACAGACAGACACCTTAAACATATAACACCCCTCTTTTTTGGTCGGGGGTTAAAAAAAGGAGGTTATTTGTTTTATCGATACCCATCAAATCTAGGAAGTCTCGCTAGCTAATTTATTTTGACCCCGTACATTATACAGAATATTTAAGAAGACAATTATCACATATTCTGCAATCCCAGAGAGACATAAAAATATAATTAATAGCTATGTACAGGCTACCCGATAAATAGAATTTCTTTCACAACTTCTAAGAAACCAAATTGAAAAATATCTACCTTATTTACCTAAGTTTTTGTTTTGTGAAAGAATCCTATATCAAACTAAATATACTACTAAACCGAAAATATAGATTATTCATAGGTTTTGAACCGGTGATAGGGTCGATTCACATTAAAATTTATAAAGTTTTAATATTGGCAATATAATAGTTACCTATGATATTTAGTTACAAATTATAAAAACCAGTTTAGCTAGATAAGGTGCTTAAAACAATCATAACTATTTTATTGATTTACCTAACACATTCTTTAATTCTTTTAGATTTCTCATTCGACAATTTAACCCCTATAGTAGGCGAAATTGACGAAAATCGTTCCATCATATAAAACTAACTTTTCCCAAAATTCCAAATTTCATACTAGACCTTTTTGGTTGTGCAAAGTGCAACGTTTGTCAGTGAATTTAGGATTTTTTTTATTAGTAAGAACTTGTTTTTAGCTCCTTTAATTCCCACTAGATGTCGCTATAGTGACGATAATAAGACAATAAAACGTTCTTAATGTCTCGATTTGAAATATCGATAAAAAATCATAAATAACCTCGATTCCCAAACCAAAAAAATGTCCTAAATGCAATCTTATTTCAATGTTGATAAAGTCTAAAAAACTTTAATATCGTCTTCGTTCGTATTAATAAATTATTTGTAACATTTTGCTACTGAACCCGATATCACACCAGTTTCAGGTCAGCACAATTACTGTAACATGTACAGCGGATGTGTGAATATCCATGAATGGGGCGAAAAACCAACTCTTATAGCAGTGTTAGCGAGAAAGAGACAGATCTATCCATCTTGCATATCCCTATCTCTTTCGCACACTGGAATAAAATTAAACACTGTACAGCCACATAACCTATAACTTACCTACGTCTTCTTTAACTTCAACCGTAAGTATATTAAAGCTAATGTGATAGCTATCCACGCGAGGGTGGTGAGGAAGCCGTAGATGACGGAGGGGTCGGCGAGGGTGGCGCCCTTCTCCATGATGTCGCGGAGGGACTTGGAGGGGATCGTGAACGGGAGCGTCAGGGCGATGATGCGGAGGGTGTACGACATGCCTTCTAGCGGCCAGAGGATACCTGCAAGTAGAGAAAAGTGCTGTGTTAATAGTAGCTTCGAGTCTCGGGCGCAGGTTTGACGATTTTCAGCCTACTGAACAAGCCGGTTTCCGAAAAGGCTTTAGCACCGCGGACCACATACATACGTTGCGGCAGGTTATACAGAAGACCGAAGAGTATAACTTGTCTCTCTGTTTAGCGTTTGTGGACTACGAGAATGCCTTCGATTCGATCGAGACACACTGCTGTACACACAGCTGCTGTACAGCAGTCTCTCCAACGGTGCCAAATCGACTATCGGTACATCGAGGTGTTGAAGTGTTTGTACAAAAACGACACAATGTCAGTCCGACTTCAGGACCAAGACCAAGCCTCGGAACCTATCCTTCTGCAGCAAGGTGTGAGACAAGGAGACGTCATATCCCGCTGCACTGGAGGATGTCTTCAAGGTTCTGGACTGGAGAGGGCTAGGCATCAACGTCAATGGCGAGTACATCACTCACCTTCGGTTTGCCGACGATATAGTGGTCATGGCTGAGACCGTGGAGGACCTCAGTACAATGCTCGATGACCTCAGTAGAGCAAAAGAGTGGGGCTAAAAATGAACATGGACAAAACCAAGTTCATGTTGAATGCCCATGTAACACCCACTCCTATCAAGATCATAGACACTACACTCGAAGCTGTAGACGATTATGTGTACCTGAGACAAACGGTCCAGTTAGGTAGGTCTAACTTCGAGAAAGAGGTCAATCGTCGTATCCGACTCGGCTGGGCAGCGTTCAGGAAATTGCGCGGTATCTTCTCGTCCAACCTACCGCAGTGTCTCAAGACGAAAGTCTATGACCAGTGTGTTGCCAGTGATTACATACGGGACCGAAACGTGGTCGCTCACAATGGACCTCATCAGAAGACTTATAGTCACCCTAAGGTACTGCAGTTGTCCTAGTTACTAAGTCCCAAACAATAGGAGGTGATCCGGGGGTTGTTTACTAAGGATTTCCTAAAGAGAAACCCCAATAAAGACAGCTCGACCCTGGCCTCGAAACCAGGACCACACACTTAGCGGCCGCGCTTGCGACTATAAGATCAACACAATAGAGGCAATCAGCTCTAAAGAATCTTCGTCATTCTCGTGCCCTTATTTCTAATTTAGGGTCACAGCGACGACCAATTTTTATCTAAATAAAGACCTGGTGAAGGTTGCGGGATCCGCTGGATGCGAGTCACACGGGACCGGTCAATGTGGCGACACTTGGGGGAGGCCTATGTCCAGAAGTGGACGTCATTCGGCTGAAATGATGATGATGAGAAACCAAAAAAATACTGTTTCAACTTACCACACAATAAAATCATAGGATAGAAGCTCCCCGTGGCCACGAAGAAGGACATGGTGTGGCTGGGACAGTACACGGACAGCAGGAAACCGTAGCACATCCCGCAGATACCCTGCAGGAACAGTAGCAGCCCGCACACCAGCTTAGAGCCCACCGACGGGATGCCGTAGCCGATGAAGGCTAGGGCCATCATCTCCACTGTCTGGAATTGAGAAGAGAAAATGGGAGTTAGGTAAAAAGTTTAGGAATTTTGTTTGTTTTTGAAGTGAAAACTTCTTTAGGCGCGTTGAGCACTTTTTGGGTGAAGGAAAAACATTGAACTCATCGTCACTTGACGTAACGTGCGGTCACACTTCGTAGCACTCGTAGACGATCCGCTACGGCGTAGCACCACATAGGCATGCGCGGGCACAACCAGTGCTACGACTGGGGAGGGACCTGTGTACTTTTTGTTTTCACTTCTATCGGCAGTCCCCAAAGACTGCCCCGATTGATTTTTTCAAACGTTCTTAGCATGGTTAAGGTATGGTACGGTGGGGAGGGCAGACTTCTTTAACATTTTTTTTTTTTAATTTGATGTAGGAAATTTTAATACTGTGCAGGTTTTGTCAATAGGGAATATGCATAAATTTTCTTTTTTTTATTTCGATACGGAATGTTAAAGTACTATAAAAATAATGTCAAAAAGCGAAAACAAGACATAAATCGGCCAAACAACACAAAAGTTATAACCATTTAAACTTTTGTTTATATCTCTTTCTAGATAAACGGAATTTAGTATGGATTTTGTACGTCGATGCAGCGAATGACGTCATTCGCTGTATCTGATCTCTCTGTCTAATCAGCAGTATCAAATGCTTATAACTTAGTATTTTTTATAGATATTTAAAAAAAAAATTACTTTGCTATTTCAGGATGTTAAAACGCTTTGTTTAGAGTAATAAAAAAACATCATGCATATACCCTATTAGGTAGGTACTAATAGTAGATTATACAACAAGTGAGAAAAGGGAATTTAATTCGAGGGACTAAGTTGTATCCCAAAAGTAGCGTAGGCTTCTAGACAAGAATCCCGATCGTAGCAAGGGATTCTAGATAAGAATCCTGAGCGGAGCGAGGGATACGAGTGCCAGGATGTTTTTTTTTCAAGAGTTGTGGTCTCTACTTTTTATTTTTACCATTGACTGCGTGAATATAAATAGTAGTTAGTAAACTATTTATATTTATCACATTCTATTATATAATCGGTATTAACAAAACAAAGGATTAAATATAAACATTAATAATTTATAGTGAAATTAGTTTTCGAAATTCATAATTGGTGCTTTTTCTAAATTCAAAATGTTTTGATTCACTCAAAAGATAGTTTTATTCACTTTTATCGATTCGACACCCGGCACACACTCGCCCTCCAGCCGGTCCGAGATCATCAGCGTCGACGTCACGATGGCCGACAGGAAGAAGATTATGACATAAATCTACCTGCAACATGATGACAGTGGACTGCAGCGTGATGTGCACGTTGAGCATCTCCTTGGGCTTCACTCCGGCCACCGCCGAGCGCTCCCACACGCCCTCCAGCCGGTCCGCGATCATCAGCGTCGACGTCACGATGGCCGACAGGAAGAAGATTATGCTATGGATGGGGTTTAATGAAACAGTTCATATAAAAAAACGAGACTATTGCACTAAGTTGTAGCACAAACATGACTATAGAAAGAAAGAAAGAAAAAGCATTTATTAGCCCGCACAGGACAAAACACAAATTAAAATGGTTAAATTAACAGTACTTACAACTAATAAAAATAAAAAAAATAAACAAAGAAAAAAATAAAAAAAACATGAAATGAAATTGGTCCTGTACGAGGCCAAAAGGCCCCTATCTCAGCATGGTGCTGTAACATTTAAAAAAAAAACGTCACAGCGCTGGTATAGGGGTGGACCAAGGGCAAGACTCAGAGTGGAGTGGAGAGGAGACTTGCGGAAGTCAACCAATGTGTTTGGTCGATTATCTTACTCATTTTGAAAAAAAATCGCTATGAGATTCGACTGTAGACATATTTTTTAAGACCTAATTTTTTAACTGTTTAATGCGGAGAGTTACAAAAAATACTTTTCGTTCTATTATTTTATTTCTTCGAAAGTGTATTGAAAGGCGTCGTTTGATACTCGTGGGGATTTGTTACTGCAGTTCCCGGCTCAACAACACCCTCGCCTGCAGCTCGGGTGTGTATTCCGCCTCGAATGCAATAACAAAGTTTCCCCACTTATATCAAAATGTACTTTAAATTACTTACCTTATACCTTTTTGTAGTAGTAGCCTTTCATACCGATGATAACTTCCAGTCATTGGAACAATGTCTTTTAAAAACTAAGTACTGTACTGTACTGTAGTCTGCGCTAGATAAGTAGGAATTAAAGGTCACTAACCCGCATACATTTATTCAAATACATAATTCCGAAAACAGAAATAATGACATAAACTTGTCCCGAAACGACCTTGATCGTGATCCTAGACTTTTTCTAGTAATAAAAAACAATTCATAATGTATTGTCGGGGTACTATCGGGGACACTCCCGCCTGATCACCAATAAGCAAATTTTTGCTTGCACTTACAACATAGAAACGCTCTCTAGCCCCGCCCCGGCGACTTTGTATAGAAATAATAAATGAAAAGATACCGAATCGGCCGAGCGCACTAACGACGCACGCCTAACGAGAGTCATTGTTATTTTGCGCGCCAAAGTTGACGCTTTCTTAATAGGCTTAAACTTTAAGGGGGCGTGACTCGGCGCCTCCGCATGGTTTAAGCGATTTTTTTTTAACTGACCAGGCGGAAAAGGCCACGATTGTACCTACGCAGAGAAATTAAGGAAAGAGCAATGACCTTTAATTCTTACTTATCTGGCACAGTAAGTATTTTTTATCGTCGTTTCCTTGTTTAGGTATAACACAGTGAACTATCTATGAGCCTGTGGAAATTATAAAGTAAATTCTTACAATTACGATTTGTATAACTTACGTGATGAGGATTCCTGGTGCCATGAAGCTGACGACTTGCGGTTCACTCTTACCGAACACTGGCTTCCCAAAGTGCACTGGAATCTGACGCACACAACAAAACATTATTTTTAATACTAATATTATAAAGAGGTAATATTTGTTTGCAAGTTTGTATGTAGGGGGTAATCTCCGGAAGTAATGAACCGATTTCAAAAATTCTTTGACCATTAAAAAGCTACATTCACCTTGAGTAACATAGGCTATATTTTATCCCCGTACTCCCACGGGAACGGGAACTACGCGGGTGAAACCGCGTGACGTCCGCTAGTTTTTAATATTTAGTTAGGTTTTTGCTGTTTACCCAGAGGTAAGCATTGTAAAATAATTTCAATGGTGTATGGAATAAATAAATAATGTATATTATTGGAATTATACTTTTTTATTAGGTGAAAATCCGGTATTTGTTAACTTTTAACACTGTTTCGCCTACCGGTAGGGTTTATTGGTGTTGATTCTCTGTTACTCTCTAATAAAACGAGAAAGAGACGGACGTAATTTAGAGCTGTCAAATTTTGTTGGAACAAATTTTTCTATACAAATGAAGGGTGCACGTAAAAACATGTCGACTAAAAACACTAGTTTGACATCTCTAACTTAGTTCATAGCTATAGCCGTCCTTTTCTCGCACTGCCTTTTAGTAAAAGACAGCAATAGCCTAAATTTCGACACCATTAACCGACTGGTGAAAAACTTTCTCTACCTTAGAATTTGTGTCAGAACCTGTTTTATAGCAATAAGCTTGTACTTACTCGTATATACTTAATATGATGATGATGATGAGTGTTTCATTAAGAAAATATCTGAAGCAGTGCATAAAGAATGACAAAATATTTCACAGAATAGGCTAGTTTCCACCATCAATGAATTGCAAATCTATTTAATCCGTCAGTTAGAGTATTGGAAAATAATGGACACGTATTTTTTGTTTTTGTAAATCAATGAATATTGATAAAGATAAAACGCATCAAAACTCGGGAGTGAGGGCTCGCGACGTCACAACGCACTAAAAATTATACCACGGCGTGACGTATTAAGAATTTTAAAAGCGTCGTATCTTCGTCAATTTTGGTTTACTTATCAAAAGAAAAAATACGGGTCAAATATTTTTTAATAATCTAACTGACGGACTAATTAGATTTTTCAGTACACAAGCCTATTAGCATGGTAATATTCTGAAAGGTGATTTTTTCATTACAATGAGTTGTGTACTATTTTTAAGCAAAATAGTGTTGAAATTAATAAAATTAAATAATAATAAATAAATATTGCTGGACATTTCACACAGCGCCATCTAGTGCCACACTAAGCAACGAGGCTTGTGTCGTGGACACCAGATAGTTACACAGATACTTTTTGTTTGTAAATACATACTTATTATACATATAAACAACCATCACTCGGAAACAAATGTCCATGCTCATCACACAAACATTTGCTCCGACCGGGATTCGAACCCAGGACCCTAAGAACGTAAGGCCTCACTACCGCTGCGCCATTCGGGTCGTCAAATTCAATATACTATATAGAATAATAATAACATACACAAGAGATTCACTAATATCAATAGTCATACCTGTACTAAGTTCTCAGGTCTTCCACATCCGATCATGGCTCGTCTCGTGAAGCTCTCATACGCCTTGTGGAGCTGACTCTTCATGAAGTTTGAGATCTGATGATCTGGAAAGAAAAAACATGTTTTAATAACTAAAACTTTTTGTCTAGATGTTTTTTTTATGTTTATTTTATGATAAATTTAATAAAAAAAAATTAAATTAAATTAAAAAAAAATCTAAATGTCATGTTTCATTTTTTTTATTGTTATTTATTGAAAAAAAAAAACATGAAAAATTTAAATTTCAAACAGTCCCAATCGTTCTGAGTTCGAAACTCTTAAAAATAAGCGTATACAGGGTGTAAAAGTCCTCATCACGAAGCCGTCAACCAAGCATTCTGTACATCAAACTAAGTATCTTTACGCAAACGTTATTGCTGGGAAATTACTTTTTTTTTGGGGTGAAAAATCGTGTTTTGTGGTAGAACTCAATGTAACGCACTCAAAATATTGTGCTGATGGATGGATTGAATAGTACCCGGGTCGTGAAGGTGTTAAAAGTAAAAATCTTACATTAAAAACATGTATTAAAAAAAAACTTATCAAACAGTTGGAACTTTGACCCCCAATATCTCCGTAACTAGAAGGTTCCCAGGTATGGTGTAGAACAAAAAAATGATCGCAATGACGGGGAGAACAAGTGCCTTTCGGCTTCGTTAGGAGGTGTTTTACACCCTTAATTTAGTATCTACTAAGAAGTAAGGGTAGGGTAAATGATCTTACTGGTCATATCCAGCCACACGCTGACACTGCTGTCATCAACGATGACGTCATCCACCTCTCCGTCCGCGATCCGTTTGCCGAGCGCGAAGCTGAAGTTACGCGAGAAGTGAAGCGCTCCGTACAGCTTGCCGGTCGATACAGCTTCTTTAGCTTCTTCGCTAGTGTTGAATGGCGTCTGGAGAGATCAGAAAAGGAAGAAATTGAAATTATTAGTGGAAATTTATTATTGACCTTAGGTTACTTCGCATTTTTGACCTTAGGTTACTTCGCATCCGGGGTTGCGGGACTGTTCGAAAGAGATACCGTGGCCCCGGAACACAAAGGGCGATGAAGGAACATAGATGGGTTTTAGTCAGTAAAAGTCTGACACTCCCTCCTGCTCCGCCCAGAGCGGGAGGAGTTATTTGAAGATTTCCCATCCGAAAAAAAAAAAAAGGTTACTTCGCATTTTTAACCTTAGGTTACTTCGCATTTTGACCTTAGGTTACTTCGCATTTTGACCTTAGGTTACTTCGCATTTTGACCTTAGGTTACTTCGCATTTTGACCTTAGGTTACTTCGCATTTTGACCTTAGGTTACTTCGCATTTTGACCTTAGGTTACTTCGCATTTTGACCTTAGGTTACTTCGCATTTTGACCTTAGGTTACTTCGCATTTTGACCTTAGGTTAGGTACTTCGCATTTTTGACCTTAAATAAATAAATAAATTAAACTTTAAGGTTTGGTAAGGTTAGGTTAGGGATGCAAGTTCTTAAATCTCAAATACAGATCAGTGAGCTATCGCTTATGGGCTCCTATTTCTCAAAACAATCTTATGTTGCTCTGACATTATTAAATGGTAAAAACGAATCCTACTATCAAAAACCAAACCACTTATTGGTGACTCTCATTACTAATCAGGACGCAACTCTTAGTAACGATTTCGATAACCAAGCAAAGATTTTGCTAAATTCGATTAGCTTTGAGTGGGTAGTTTCCATCATTTCATTAGGTATGGATCAATCTCATCAAAATGAGAGTAACGATTTAATTTTATTATGTACATACAATTGTACTTTTCATCGTATTTAAGGTGAAATCGATTATAACTCTGTAAAGCCAAATTTGTTACTGCCGCGAATCATATAATCAACATACAACCCGACACTGACCTGAATGAGAGGTTTTCTTTTTGAGGTATTAAAAAAAACTTAGTTTCCAAGAACTCTATAGATGGCGTTGAACTTACTATGATAGTTGGTGCCAAAGCCAAAACGCTTGGAAAAAAACATTATGTCACGTCACATACTCTCGTTGACTGACACTTTCATTTGCTTAACCTTCCGAATATAACCTAGTTTTCTCGCGCTTTGTTAAAATCAGTTTTTTGGGTTCCGTTCCTTGCATTATCATACTAACTCCTAGCGCCATCTATCCAGCGACTAGGGAAGAGCTAAAAATGAAAATCCCTCATTGCAAAAAAAAACAAAAAAACAATGGATTTTGAGGGCTTCCTTGGCGCTTCTACCTTAACAAGCCCTAAGTCCAACAAAGGTCTACATACTGAAGAATATAGCACGACACATACCTGGTACAACAACTTCTTCTCCATTTCCTCTAAGAACCAGCAGCTCAGCATGTAGAAGTCGCAGGTCTCGTCTTCGTTCAGGGTCGTCGTTATTAGGGTTGAATTACTGCATATGTCTAGTCCCACTGGAAATAAATGAAAGAAGAAGTCCATTAACATTTTTTTTGGAATATGTATGTGGGAATGTAAGGTGAGTTAAGTGGCAACACTGGTTGAATAAGGGAATGTAAGATGATAGAGTGACAACACTGTATGTCAAGGAAGGATGAGAGAGCATTATTAGAGGTACTATCGTGGTCTTTTTCGCCAGATCAGTTTAATTTTTTTCCGCATAAATCATATGGAGGCGCCGAGCCACGCCCTTTCAACTTTGGCGCGCAAAATAACAATAAGTCTCGTTTGGCGTGCGTCGTCAGTGCGCTCGGCCGATTCGGTATCTTTTCATTCATTATTTCTATACAAAGTCAACGGGGCGGGGCTAGAGAGCGTTTCTATGTTGCGAGTGCAAGCAACAATTAGCTTAGTGGTGGTCAGGCGGGAGTGTCCTCGATAGTACCTACGACAGACGACGAATAAGAAAGATGGAAGACGTAAGATTTTCAGGACAATATTATAGAAAGTAAAGTTTGCTTGCTGTTTTATTTTGGAATCCCACAACACACACTACATGTATTTTCTTCAATCCTGAGTAGACAAACACTGACAAATTATCATTATTGTCAAATTATGTTGCACACCAAGAATAGATGTCTACACATCCATTCTTGGTGTGCAGGATTATTTCGGCACTTCAAAAAGTACTACACCATTGGTGTCGATTCTGTTGTGCACAAACTAAACTTAATTTAGGCTATTGCTATCTTTTTCTCTCTAATAAAACGAGAAAGTGACGGACGTAATTTAGAGCTGTCAAATTTAGTTGGAACTAATATTTCCATACAAATGAAGGATGCATGTAAAAACATGTCGACTAAAAACACGGTGAAGCGCAAGGCATAAACTAGTTTGACATCTCGAACTTAGTTCATAGCTATAGCCGTCCTTTTCTCGCACTGTCTTTTAGTAAAAGATAGCAATAGCCTAAATTAAGTTCAGTTTGTGCGCTACAGAATCGACACCACTGACAAAATAATAAAAAATATTGTCCCCTTTTTTTCCGTGACCAAATTATCCTGCACACCAAGAATAGATTTCTTTCTACACATCCATTATTGGTGCAGTAAAAAGTACTACAGCATTACAGAACTAAAACTAAAACTACTACAGCGCCATTTATGCCATTACGCCATTTACGCCATTTATATATTACACAGATGATGAACTAAACATCTAAACCCTACAACGCAACGTTATCTGCGACTTAATATAAATATACTCGATATTGAAATAACCCGACCCGTCGACCAGTTGTCGGGTTATTTCAATATACTCATATTGAAATAACCCGACGACTGTCGGCCCACCAGAGATAACACCCGTCTGACCGGAGAATTCTCCCTTTTCTACGGGGGATGAGGAGCACTTTACACCAGTTCTTCACCCCCAAATATTGGATTGTGTCGGGCTCCAACCGACTTTTGAACTTATTACACTAGCCAATATTTTTTGTTCAAGCTAAGGAACTCGTGGCTAAATAATAACAGCCGCTGGAGTCGATCGTTAGGTTAAGCCGTGCTTGCCTAGGTTGATCTGTGGATAGGTGACCACTTTTACATACCGAGTTTCCTCCGTGCCTCGGAAAGCACGTTAAGCTGTTGATCCCGGCTGTCAATTGTAGATCTTTGACAGCCGTTAAAGGTAGTCAGTGGCCCAAAAAGTCTGACAACCAGTCTTACCAAGGGATATCGTATTACCCAGTACTAACTGGGTTGTGGAGGTCAGATAGGCAGTCGTTCCAAGTAAAATACTGGTATTCAGCTGCATTCGGTTAAGACTGGAAGCCGACCCCAACATAATTGGGAAAAGGCTAGGCAGATGATACTATCCATGGATATCAGCTTCTGAGTCAACAATTCGAGATAGATACTTCAGTTCACTTACATGGTGAAAAGGCGGCTTCTTCATTAACTACTCCGATGTGCAGATCCCGCGGATCGTGACCCACTGCCGCGAAGAACGCCACCACTTGGATGATGGGAAACAAGATCGAGAAGATCAGACCACTGGAACAGAAAAAATTTGAAGGATTAGCAGACTTTCTCGTAAAGCAATGCATGTATGGTGTAATTGGTGTACCTACCTATGAACGTATTAAATAAAACAAATACAGCACAAGATAGGACCCCAGGGTAGCCCGCGAAATTCAATTTTCTAAGGTTTTTTTTTGTAATTTGCAGGTGAGTGACGTGGGTGTCAGGTTATATGTTAAGATAAGATAAAGATATATTTCTCGCCACAATACATAGGTACAATAAAGGTTTCGTAAACAATACATGTTGAAATGTTGAACAAAATATGATTCGCGACATAATCAAAAAAATAATCAATGAAAAAACCTTCTAAGTTTGATGCAAATTACAAAAAAACGTTAGGAAATTTGAATTTTGCGAGCTACCCTGTTGCTTTCACCTTAAGAAGTCCACCAACAGATAAGTTGGTTGTAGTTGGTTCAGCATTGCCGAGGGGTATCGAGTTACTCAATAACTGGGATTTGGAGGTCAGGTAGGCAGTCGTTCCATGTAAAGTACAGGTATTCAGCTGCTTCCGGTTAGATTGAAAACTGTACTCTACTTATTTGGTGGGAAAAAACAGGCTAGACACGTTACGTTGGTAGTAAAGTTATTCTCAAGACGATGTTTTCACTGATTACTCTAAGAATGATGGATGACAAACAAGTGTACTTAAATAAAATATTCTACAGATGTGTAACTCACCCTGGATGCCTTGCGAACTGCTGTATACTCTTGATGAAGACTGCCTTATACCTCGACTTTGTTAATCTCTTACTCTCGCTCGGGCTTTTCTCCTTCTTTGTCAGCACCTAAAACATGGTATTATTGGAGTCTTAGTTCATGTTACAAAAAAAGTGATGGATATAAATGGTGATAAATAAATTAAAAAGAAAACGAAATTTAAAAATGTACACACAGCCTACAGACAGCTTAAATGGCGTTGGACGGGACATATGTTAAGAGAAAGTTAAGAGAAGTGGACTAGTAACAGAATGGTATCCAGAAGATAGCAAAAGAAATAGAGGCAAACAAATCAAAAGATGGGAAGATGATCTTCAGAAAATAGCTGGTCCGGTATGGACCCGTTTAGCAAGAGACAGGAATACGTTTTGTCGACAGACACAGTCTGTGAAACAGCTTTGTTTCACAGAAACATCGAGTTGCCTATCATTCAAATGTAAATATATTACAATTTATCAAATCAATTTAATTTTAAAATACTTAGGGAAAAATTCAGTACTTAGGTAATAATATTGTAAGGAAAGAAACAGCAATGAAGGCTATTTTATTGATTTATCTATTAATGGTGATGGTTGGAGAGGGAAAGAAAGGCCAAAGAAAAGATAGACGGATTGCGTGAGGAATGATATGAAAGAGAAAGGAGAAATGATGACGTGACGTCTGACAGGGGAGAATAAAAGAAGAAAACGTGTTGCGATGACCCCAAGTAGAATGAAAGAAGAACAGAAATATGATGATGATGATAGGAGTCTTAGTTCAGATCTACTAATTGATATCCTTTCATTTATAAAAGTGAGAAGTTAGCGTCACAGTGAACATTAATTAAATGATGATTAACTGATTTCAACTATAAAGATGATTGTTCAAGGCCTTCCAATCCAACGTTGAGTCCATAACTTTTCGACCCTACGAGTATCTGCGAGCAATGTACCCTGCCTAATGCCATTTAAGTATGGCAATTTTTCAAGCTACGTCGGTTATCTCGGTTCTGTACATTACTGATATGATCTGTCAGGGAACCAGAAGGTGCAACTTCGGAAGACCTCCCAGTCCAACAAGGTAATCAATGAGGAGGATCAATGGCCTGGAAGTCTCTGGACCCAGGTTGGTCACAGCAAGGAAAACCTGCTCAGGTGGAGATTCATTATTGACTTTGCACTGGAAGTAAAATTGGTCCTGCGTGTTCTGTTGTTTTTCACTACGGGGTTCATCAGTTGATGAACCCTACCGAAAGCGTCAAACTATTAGCTCAGTTCTGGGCCGCATCAATTTAGATTGCCATTGACACGCAAAGAAGAAGAATGACCTGGTGAAATTGCTGGGATTCGCTGGCTACAAAAAGCGCAGCACTGGTTGACGTGACGACGTTTGGGGGAGGCCTAGGTCCATTTTTACGTCTTTCGGCTGATATGATGACAACGAAAGATTGAATAAATTCAGGTGAAAGTGGTACGAATTTTTAGGTAAGCCAGCTATTATTAATAAGGGGTGATAAATGGTCGGAGACTTGTACAGACCTGACGAATCTTACGAAGGGTTATGATGGTAGTGGTACTCACATCCGTGCTAGTGGTGATGGTGGGGAAATCGTCTCGCGAGTGGTAGCGGCTGTCCACGCCGGTGCAGATGCTGCTGTCCGGGATCACATCCGGGGATGCTGTGAGTGCTGCAATTGCAATGAAAAATAGTTACGTTGTAGGTCTATTAACGATTAGACGGTGAAAGAGGAAGATAATTTTGAATCAAAGGCGCAATGGTTAGAATCTACACTCTATCTAATCTACTTCCTACTACTTCTATGTCAATTTCTGCAGGTTCTGACATTGGAAAACCGTAACGCTAAGTACACTTTATTGAAATTAGACACGATCAATACACAGATTAAGTACTAAGTCGAATTCGACTGTCAATTTATTGAAGTTGTCAATTTGTCAATTAATGTAATGTTGTCACATTACAATGAGACAACATCACGCCTGTAACCCCTGAAGGGTTGGGTGAGTTGTAGGTACATAAATATGGTACCTACCTAGGCTAGTAGGGGGCAAACCTATTGCGATTCATTAACCGGGCATAAAGAATCCTGTACTAAAGTAAGTGTGGAAGAACCTACGACCAAAGCTCTTAATAAGCTCGTAGATCAGTAGTGTACTTACTAGACCGCCGCCTCGGCATCTCATGTTGCCTCATTGCCAGTTTCAAGAACGCCTCCTCAAGAGTGTCACAGTCGAACTTCCTCAGCAGGTCCTCTGGGGAATCCTCGGCTAAGAGTTGACCGTCTCGGAGTAGACCAATCTGTGGACGAAGGTCGTATGTTCATTACTGATGATATTATTATTGTGGGTAGGTTTATGAGTGGAAAAAACTATACGATTTTGAAAGAGGGTGTCTTTTCTTTGTTCTTTTGTTGTGCTGAAACCGAAAGCAACGGTAAGGTTTAACTATTGTTGAGTTTATATGTAATATGTGAAAAGGCCAAAAGCCGTGTGGTATCCGGCAGAGTAGAATAGAACCAACCCATTACACTCACGGGTGTCGTATAAGGCGAATAATGTCTGAGGCAGAACACCTTGTGCCTCCGTAGACCTGAGAATGGGCAGCAGCGTTTTCTGTTAGTCTTTCATCACTGCGATCTCCAATCCGCCTGCCAAGCGTGGAGATTACGGCTGTTGTTGTTGTTGTTGTTGTATGTGAAAAGGAGGAAGGAGGTGTCTCATGAGATGACGAGTAATAGAGAAGTATGGAAGAAGACATGCTGTGCCGACCACAAATGAATTGGGATAAGGGCAAGAGAATGATAATGGATGTGGAACATCACATGATAATGAATTTGATTGGCTGTTTTCATATCAATTAGCCAAATTCTTGCTTTCAAAACATGAGATCAGATTTTTGTGTTTATAGCCTTTTCAAGGGGCATTCCGTTTATAGCCCTATTTACATTTCTCGCACAAAAATAACCAACATTTCATTGATGTTTTTCAATAAAGTAATCGTAATATTCTATATGTTCCACTATCATCACAATACTGAGGCCCAGGATCTAGAGAATCTAGAGGATCTATCCGCCTCTCTCGCGCACGTCTGCAGATAAGTGCGAGTGAGAGCGACGGATAGATCCGAATATACGGATGAAACGTTATCACACGTTAGAGAGTAAGGCCCCTGTACCGGGGGTCTGCAATGTGAAAAAAGTTTGGTGTTATAGATATAGTAGTATACTTTTCAGTTTAGTATTCTCAAAGGAAATACTCTTCAGAAACAATAAGTAATACATTAAAATCCAATCTGATTAACCATGCTTAAACAAAATGTGTAAGAAACAATTAAAATCAATGATTGCGTTACATCTAGCTATTGTAATAATGATCTGTTATTCAATATAATTGCATGCTTGAACAACCTTGAAAACTTTTCTGTCATGGAAGTTTTATTTGCAAGGGTTGCAACATTGTATCGTTCGTTGACTAGTAATTATGGCACTGATTTCATCACTAGAGCATCGGGTATCTGTTTACTGATCTTACAATTGTTCTAAGATCTTATTTGAGGGTATTGTTGAAAAAAAAAATATTTTATTCAGAGCAATTACTACCGGTTACTGAGTGACTGTAGTAAGTGTTGGCAGACCATCATCAGCCAGATCATAGGTGGATGATATTCAGAAGACCATGGGCAAGACCTCGGTTACAATAACGATGATTGCGAGAAACGTATCTTGGATGTAGAGACTTGCGTTACTGGCAAGCATCATTAATACAACCGAATTTATTCGTTAGTAATTAGTAATCAAAAGTTAGCAATTCTGTCGTTATCTCTGTCGAGACTGCTGGGCCCTGGTTGAGGCTGTCGCAGACTTGACAGGTATGGTACATGCAGCAGTGGATAGAACGGGGCTGCCAATGATGATAATGATTTGTTCAGAGCAGCGAGCAGTGGGTCTTAGTGGTAACGTCCTCAACTTACAATTTGAACCTGTGGACACTACCAGTGGAGTGTTTGGACCAGTAGCACTTTATGCAATTTATTTAATCACTGCTGCTCTAAAAACGGTGGAGGAAAACATCTCGAGGACGCGAAAGGAAGGAGAGAGAGGAGTTCTGTGTCTTGGAAATATAATAGGCTGTTATACACAGACATTTCTTTAATTGGGGTAGGTAAGTAGGGTATTCCTTGCGGTAGGTAAGTATGGTATTCCTTGTGCGATCGAATCAGAAATGAAGACATCCGCAAGAGAACCAAGGTTACCGACGTAGCCCGAAGAATTGCCAAACTTAAGTGGCAGTGGGCAGGGCACATTGCTCGCAGAACTGATGGCCGATGGGGCCGAAAAGTTCTGGAGTGGCGACCGCGAACCGGAAGACGTTGCGTTTGAAGGCCTCCCACTAGGTGGAGCGATGACCTGGTGAAGGTTGCGGAAATCCGCTGGATGCGAGTCGCACGGGACCGGTCAATGTGGCGTCACTTGGGGGAGGCCTATGTCAAGCAGGTCCACTGCTTGACATAGGCCTCCCCCAAGTCTCTAGTCTAGTCTTTCGGCTGAAATGACAATGACATTTGGGGTAGGCATAGCCTTAGTCCCGACACTTTATCAGCACTTTTGTGGTGTGATTAAAAAAAGTGGGTCACCAACTTCCGGGCTTCTTCGACATCCTTAATACTCAAAACCTATAGTTGGTTAAATTATTAGTTTAGCTCACCTTGTGTGCTTGTTTTGTCTCGTCTATGTAATGTGTGGTGATGATGACCGTCGTGCCACGTCGAGCTTGCTCGGCGAGGAAGTCCCAAATCCTGAGGACAAATAGAAGAAAATGTTTTTAATTCAAACTCGTGAATATTACATCACTACATAGGTATTATAAAACAAAGCACCCACCGCGTCTACCTGTCCCTATATGCTTATATAGATCTTTAAAACTACGCAACGGATTTTGATGCGGGTTTTTTAATAGATAGGGAGAAGAAGAAGAGGAAGGTTTTAGTATATCATTTGTCAAGCGGGCGAAGCCGCGGGCATCAGCTAGTTGTAAATAAAGTAAGCTTTTTTCGTAAAAAAGATGCCGGAGAATCTCTAAAGCAATAACTCTCTCGATGAAGTCAAGTACCTTAAACATTAACAAAACGAAATCAAAGTTGGTTTATCCGTTTGGGCGACAGACAGCTTGATCACAATGAAATTATTGACAAAAATTGATCAACACTTTTGTAGAGTAGGCTTACATCTTCTACCGTATAAGTACGTTCAATTCGGAACAGAGTTGGTAGTCCTGGCATGATGTAATCGTCTGAATAAGGGTCTGAAAGCAAAATTAAGGAAATATCCAAAGGAGGCAGCTTTGGTTATCTCCATAATTTTGCTTTTATGTGGTAATTTACCAGTTAAGTAGGTATTACGGTATAATAGAAAAATTACATAAATGTAGGTGAAGTGTCTAAAAACGTCAGTTTCCTAAAAAACTGCGCAAGCCTTTTATTTTTGCTTTTATGTCGAAAATAAAAGTGTGGGTTGTACATCATCTATTATTATGTTTTCTGTCGGTGCATGACGATTAAAATAGTATGGTTCACAGTATTGCTGTGAATTCAGTTCTATTTTTCGTCCTTTATTACTTGGGACTGTGGCCCCAAATTCCGTGGGACTGTCACTATCAAAAGATGCTTCTGTATTTTTTTTTTAAGTTAGGGTCGCTCTCGTCCTGTTTTTAGTCACTAACGTCTAACTCCAGGGCTTTTAGTTTGAAATTAACCTCATGCCCTCTATTAGGGGAAACCCTCACCCCTTAGGGCCCATATACTTGAGACTCGCGGTCCTTAAAAAATGGGATCCTATTCGATGGATCTTTTTCCACTTCATCATCTGCCTAGCCTTGTCCCAACTATGTTGGGGTCGGTTTCTAGTCTAACCGGATGCAGCTGAATACCAGTATTTTACATGGAGCGACTGCCTATCTGACCTTCACAACTCAGTTAGTACTGATACCCCTTGGTAAGACTGGTTGTCAGACTTTATGGGGCACTGACTACCTGTCCAAGAACTACAAATGACAGCCGGTACCAACAGCTTAACGTGCTTTCCGAGGCACGGAGGAAACTCGGTATGTAATGGGTGGTCACCCATCCACAGACCAACCTAGGCAAGCACGGCTTAACCTAAAGATCGACCATAGCGGCTGTTATTGTTTAGCCACGAGCTCCTCGGATCATTTTACACTTATTACATAGTTCTCTCTTTTGCCTTGGGAATCTTATCGTCTAGACTTCTACACTAATATTATAAGGAGGAAAGATTTGTATTTTTGTCTGTATGTTTGTAATGAATAAACTCAATAACTACTACGCCGATTTTTTATCAAAAATTCATTCACCATTAGAAAGCTACATTCACCCTGAGTAACATAGGCTATATTTTATCCCCATACTCCCACGGGAACGGGAACTACGCGGGTGAAACCGTGTGACGTCCGCTAGTATTTTTTAAAACTCTCATTCTTCAGGGAAAAATCCAGTGTGGAGCAACATTTGATAAAAATTAAATTATTATGCGAAACTGTCACAAAACAAACTAAATCGTGACAAAGAAATGTAGGCTGGTATAGAATACAATGGAGGAAGGCAGTGGGAATTATAACTTAACACAGTGCTCTCAATCAGATGTTATACAACTTTTATTGGTGTTATGGGAACTAGTGTGTTTGATAAAAAATACAAACTATGATAAGTTGGCAATGTTATTTTAAATCACAGCACGTATTTCCCACTGCGCCGACTCCAAATGATTTGATATAAGGGCAGATTAATGATGATGATGATGACGTGTGTTTGATGGGGTTTTCTATCAGCAAAATTACGAATTGTATACTAGGGAAGAATTTTCCCAAATCTTTTCCTAATTCCAAGCTTCTAGCTGTGCGTTGTCTCTAAGGGGACTACAGGAGCTAAACTCGAGTTTTATTATGCAAAACTAGAGCATATGATTCACTGCAATAAACAAAACCCGAAAAATAAATGATATTCCTCAGGATATATGCTAGTGTTTTGAAAACATAATACAACTAATTTTACTCGATAAAAAAAATCACGAACTTCTCCCATACCTACTAAAAGTATTTGTACTACTTTTTTGGCAAATAAATTTTTGGCAATTTTTTTAGTCCAATCAATAGATTTTTTGTAAATCGCAAAAAAACACTCATTTCGGCCCGCAGTGGCTGACGTAACAACCACTTGGTAGTGCAAGCTGATTAGAACTTTGTTCTAACAGTACCTATTTCAAACGAAGTTTGAACCACCACAAGTAGAGTTGCTAATTTAGCTCCTGTAGTCGCCTTAAATGCAAATGCAAGACCGGTCGGTAAGGCAATTCTTGGGATAGGCCAATGTCTAGAGGTGGTAATTTTAGGTCACGAGAATAAATTCTCGTGTGGTTAGTGGCCTAACCTGGTCTCAGAATTTTTATGTCGCCCATGGGCTTCAGACTTGGCTTTTCATGCCATCGAGAAATATCTCTCAGGAATGATACTCTTCGATGGGGAAAGATGAGGAAAATTTCATGAGGGAAGTTCTGAGAATGAATGTGCTTGCATACTCTATTCTATAAGAGAAGGAGAGGCAAAGTACTAAGTAATAAGTAGTAAGTAATATTTGTACGCCGTTACTTACGGCTAAACATTCTGGACTATACCAATGTAACAAGATGTTACATTGGTTTAACAAGATGTTACATTGGTTTAACAAGATGTTACATTGGTTTAACAAGATGTTACATTGGTTTAACAAGATGTTACATTGGTTTAACAAGATGTTACATTGGTTTAGTCCACAACATCTCTTTAACATAAGCGCCACGGACAGCCCACTCTGCAGGGGCTGCTTTGACGCCGAAGAATCAGCTGCCCACGTCATCCTGGAATGCGAGGCCGTGGCTACCCAACGCAAACAAATCCTCGGAACGGTGAGGTCGCTCCGCGAAGCCTGTGATGATCCCAGGAAACTTCTGTGCTTCTGGACGGAGCTAGGCTGGCTAACTTAGCCAGGACACCTACGCACAACGGACCGAATGAGAGTCTAAGTGCGGAAAATGGAGTCCCTACTCTACTCTACTACTACTCTACTGGTTTAGTCCAGAATGTTTAGCCGTTGTTCACGCATGCTCTTGTATGTAAACAATGTTTAAACAAATAAAGAAAGTGAGTGGTTGACCAAAAAGGGACCTGGAGGGATTGGAAACCGTATTTTTTTTTTTTGAATTTTTTAATCTGTGGTCTTTTAGCTTTGTTTTGGTCTAACCTATTTACTCGAAATCAATTATTTTCCCTTGAGGTCCCTTTTTGGTCAACCACTCACAAATCTTATCTTATCTTATCAATAAGATATGCTGCTCCGACCCCAGATAAATAGGGATGAAGACAGGATAATGACGACCTTTATGATATTCCTAGAACCTACATAATTTATGTAAAGTATACACTTATACACGCGGTGGTACAATAATGTCTTGTTTGAAGAACAAATGCACAAATACCGCGTAACCACGAGTTATTAGTTAAGTTCTATTGATTTAGTATTGTATAATAGATGTGTTATGTTCTTGCAATATTTTATACCGACAGATGTTAATAGAGTACTAAGTCCGGTCTAAAAGTACTTACCTACAAGTTTTAAGAAGATACCATGATTATTATCATCAAGACACGCACCTCAGATTTTTCGGATTCCTGTGCGTATTGTATAATGCAGGAAAATATAATGACCACCAAAAATAACTTTGTGACCACTAACATTTTATCACCTAGAATATCAATTGATCACTAAATTTAGTAAATTGAGCACCAAATTTTAATGAGGTGGTTGATGACAAACTAGTTTTGCCTAAGCCGAATTGGAGCATTGGACGTTATTTTTTTATAAACCATTCAGAAGTAGAAGCCCCGCGGAGCGAGGCTCGGTCTCCCTCGACTCGGAAGCAAGAGCATAACAGTTCAATTTCTGGTGGTCATTAAATAAAAACATAATTTTTTGGTACTGATTTCACGATGGAATGGGGAAAAATTTTGGTGATCATTTACTAATTTTGGCAATCAAAAGTGATTTTTTCGCCGTTACATTTAGCTAAATCTGGTGGTTCGTTAATTGTATGCCTTATATAATTATCACTTGCTTCGGTGAAGAAAAACATCGTGAGGAAACCAGCATGCCTGAGAGATATTTCTCGACGGAATGTAAAGCCAAGTCAGATGCCCATGGGCGCATTAGATCTGACACCAGCACCCCTAGCCAAGTTGACAATCTACAATCGTTAACGCTAGTAGATAACTATTCAAATGAATGGGAATGACATCATCTCAACGTTAAATCACGTGATCAACACAAATGAATAGAAAATTCGTAGACAAGTTTACATCGTTCTAAATGATAGAATAGAATGTTATCTTTTCTACAATGTTGATCGCTAAACTCTTTGGTAGGAACGCTCACCATAGACTAAAGTGTAGGTTTTTTCTACAGACATTAGAGAACGAGCGATCGACTCAGTCGTGTCAACTTGGCTACCAATTTAGCGCTTTCTACAATCGCTTACGCCGAGGCGTTTACGATTGTAGAAAGAGAATCGATACTACACGTTTGTAACTTGGCTAGGGGTGCAGGTTAGACACTTACTACACGATAAAGAAAGAAAGAAACTATTTTTCTTTTTTACTTCCATTCTCCTGTTTTCCAAGTTGGGAGAATTTTGATGTACAGAGAAATCGGTTATGATTGGGGGTTTGGTCCGCCACTTTGCTCTTTAGGTAAAACCATAGGAAGTGCTGAAATGCAGGCGTCCATTAACTACGTCAGTCGAATTAATGATTTTTCGAGTCTCCTTGTTGGGGCTCAAAAAAAATCTCATTCATCAACAGATTTTTTTTAATGATCATTTTATAAATGTTAATCTGTACTAAATCCAACGCGATTTATTAAAAAAACATAATTTGCGTAATTATTTTAATTGAATTTATTCTTGTGTAGGTTTTAGCCATATTTTAGTGGAGAAACATGTTTACTTAATTAAACCCAGTATTCTTACAATTTAAATACTGTTTTTAGCGAAAAAAAAACTTGATGTTTGCGCGGACCCCCCTCATACGAGTTCACGTAACAATGCCCGCTTTATTTAATTCTGAAGTTCAAAGAGTGTTGATTCACATCCTGATTTGAACAAAAGAGTTTTGATTTAGTAAATGTACGTAGGTTTGATTAAAAGATTGGAGTTAAGGAAAAACGACTTTCTTTTGTGTAAGTGTACGACATTGCACTTTTTGGTAACAAAGGTACTTATTTCCTATTCCGGGGCTGCGGGACTATTCGAAAGAGATACCGTGGCCCCGGAACACAAAGGGCGATGAAGGAACATGAAGGGGTTTTAGTCAGTAAAAGTCTGACACTCCCTCCTGCTCCGCCCAGAGCGGGAGGAGTCATTTGATGATTTCGCAACCGAAAACAAAAAGAAAAAAGGTAAGTATTTCCTATTTTTGGTAACAGAGGCAATTAGGTAATGCTGAATTAGGAAAACAGCTGTTCTTTTTAAGACAGTGCAATAGGTACCTACACCACACGGTCAAAATGTATGGAACGGGACCCTATTACTAAGGGACTACTCACACTTATTCAGCTCTATTCAGCGTATGCCCATAGAAAACAACGATTTTGTATGAGACGCGTACGCATCCGTTCAGCGCGCGCGGCGCGTACGTGTCTCATACAAAATCGTTGTTTTCTATGGGCATAAGCTGAATAGACCTGAATAAGTGTGAGTAGTCCCTAAGACTCCACTGTCCGTCTGTCTGTCACCAGGGTGTA
Organism: Xestia xanthographa; assembly: GCA_905147715.2. Classification (NCBI taxonomy): domain Eukaryota; kingdom Metazoa; phylum Arthropoda; class Insecta; order Lepidoptera; family Noctuidae; genus Xestia; species Xestia xanthographa. Next base: position 7,063,881 of record LR990664.1, on the reverse strand, counting down.
TCTCATGAACCGTCATTGCTAGACAGTTGAAATTTTCACAGATGATGTATTTCTGTTCACTGTTGCCACTATAACATCATCATCAGCTTATTAATGTTCCCACTGCTGGGACACAGGCCTCCTCTCTATGAGAGGGAGTGGGCTATAATCCACCACGCGGGCCCAGTGCGGATTGGTAGATGTGACATGTCTTCGAATTTTTGGTTCTAGGACATGCCGGTTTCCTCCCGATGTTTTCGTTACCGTTTTGAGAGCAGTGGTGATGAAATAAATTACACAAAGTAATGCGCCTGCTTGGTTTCGAACCCACAACTTACTGTTCGTAAGTCGGGGCCGCCACCACTGGGCCACCGCTTCTCTCACTCTCTCTAGAACAACAAATACTAAAAACTGCATAAAATAAGTATTTAAGTGGGGCTCCCATACAACAAACGTGATTTTTTGATACCTAATGGTACGGAACCCTTCGTGCGCGAGTCCGAGTCGCACTTGGCTGGTTTTTTAAATAACCCATGAAGCTATGGGGTCCCCTCCAAGTTCCACCTTCTATGATTACATGACTAACTAACTTTTGCATCAGTCTGAAAAATACCCACTAAGGTAGGTATTTATTTAATGTAACATACGTTTACCTTATTTGATGTTAAGCATAAAGTATATATATTTATTTAACAACTATATTTTATAGTTATTTGCACTAGAACAAATGAATATCCAATGTTAATTTTATTTATTTATCTTCACGACTCATGCTCAAAGTCCCTACTATGATAGATAAAAAAAATAATTAAAAAAATTAAAAACCCATATTGGATGTTATGATTTTAGTCTAGATTATTTAATGGGTCCCGACTGTTGCAGTCAATATGTCCTGTCTCCTGAACTTGTTTTATTCTTTTCAGTTTTTTCTTCGCAGTCGGGTTTTTTTAATTTTTTTAATATTTTTTTTATTTTACACTTTTTAGTTACTTGGATATTATAACCTTTTAAAATCCTCATGATGAGCCCTTTATTGGGGTGTGTAATATTATGGTATAATAACAAATAGTACATTATCACTTGAAATAACATTCATTATGTTACAATTTTCATATGCTATAAAAACAAATAACCAAATTTCATGACATGTAATGTTATATTTCATTTAAACTTCTGTTGCTCTAATTACATTTAGTTTTTAACATTCATTTTATATAATTTTCAATTTGTGTAATGCTCTTTTTATTATATAACATTTAGTTGACCTATTTTCATTTGATATAATTTTCAAATTTACTAATTTTCAGCCTAAATTCTGTAATGAATAAGTAAATATCAGGAAACTTCATACTGTTATAACTTCATCTTTAACCCAAATGATTCACCAAGAATAGAGGGGATCGGGGGGGAGCACGAAAATCTCAGGCGTCTATAATCGAATCAGTTTTTGTTTAGGTATATGTCGCAGCCAACTTAATTTATTTATATAAAGTTTAATTAGCCGTTCATCTAACTCGGGGTCCTAACCTCAAAACACTTTATATTGGCCAAAAAGTGTAGTCGACGGAGCCCCGCTGTGCGGAGCTCCTATTTTTGTCTTGCAGGGTTTGAAGGAACCTAACTAACCTAACATCGGGGTGCCCTAAGTCCCGAACTTAAAGCTGTTTAGACGAGATTTAAGAGTTGATTGAACGCCTAATTAAACTAGTTGGCTGCGACACAAAAAAAAGTTGACGTTTCAAAATATATTAAACGTTATTATAGATTTTTTATATTATACCAACTAAATATTAGGTCATGTGATCGTTAGAACTTTTGTTATTATATCAAATGGTACGCACCCCCTTTATTGAACCGTTAAGGCTGCAGAGCGTGCCAAACATTTGAATTTGGCGCTAAAAATCCGCCATTTTGTTTTTTATTATTTTAGAGTCACTCTCACAGTAAATACGAATCTAATGGCACCTCTCAAGCTAAAATCCATCTAGCCGTTCAGGCTGCAGAACGTGCCAAAAATTAGAATTTTATTTACTTTTATACTATTTGTCATTTCGAATTACATTCAAACATATAAGTTGCATATATTTTTGTAATCGCCTTTAAAAACCCTTCATTTTGATACCCCGCTCGATGGTATTAGAAGAAAAGAAAAATTCAACCTCCACAATCTGGCTCCCCAAATCCGCAATTTTCTTTGTTTATTGATTTTAATGTAGCCAGTGACACTCGCGCCATCAAGACGAATCTAACGACATATAAACTATCCAAATCCCTCCATCCGTTGAGGAGTTACGTGGGAACAAAGACACGGACATACATACAAACATACATACAGGGCAAATACATAACCCTCCTTTTGGGCTTCGCCGCAGTCGGCTAAAAAACGTGTGCTGATGAATAATATTATGTATCGTTATGTCAAACTTGGTATATTTATTTTAGTTCTGTGTTTTTAGGCCCTCTCGTCACCTGCCTAGCCTTTTCCTATGTTGGGGTTGGCTTCCAGTCTAACCGGATGCAGCTGAATACCAGTATTTTAAATGAAGCGACTGCCTATCTGACCTTTACAACCCAGTTAGTGCTGGGTGATACGATACCCAGTAGTAAAATTGGTGATCAGACTTTCGGGCCCCTGACTACCTGTAACGACTGTCAAAGATCTACAATTGACAGCTGGGACCAACGGCTGGTCAGGCCCTGACAAATAAATTAATCTTATAATAGTACCCAATATGTTAACGGTTCAATAAAAACATTATCATTATTTTATCATGGGACAAGATAAAAGAGGATTACAAACAATAAAACTATGTTTTACATTATTTCATTAAATATTAAATTACACTGCCTGCGACTTGAATCGCATGTATTAACATACTAGTTTTTGCTTGCCGCTTTGCTCGCGTGGATGTCAGAAATTATTCTACAGTAACATAGTTTAGGGATAAAGTCTCCTATATTCTAGCCCAGCACCCCTAGCCAAGTTGACAATCTACAATCGTTAACGCTAGTAGAAAACTATTCAAATGAATGGGAATGACATCATCTCAACGTTAAATCACGTGATCAACACAACCGAATGGAAAATTCGTAGACAAGTTTACATCGTTCAAAATGATAGAATAGAATGTTATCGTTTCTACAATGTTGATCGCTAAACTTTTTGGTAGGAACGCTCACCATATACTAAAGTGTATGTTTTTTCTACAGACATATATTAGAGAACGAGCGACCGACTCAGTCGTGTCAACTTGGCTACCTATTTAGCGCTTCCTACAATCGCTTACGCCGAGGCGTTTACGATTGTAGAAAGAGAATCGATACGAAACGTTTGTAACTTGGCTAGGCCTGCAGATTTTTATGCCATTAGTCAGCTATTATAATTCTAGGAACTCTGAAAGTGGCGCCGGTGACTGATAAGTTATGTGGTAATCAATTGTCGTGTTATGTGCATGTGATGCGGAGGGATGAGGAAAATGTCGTGAGGAAAGTTTAGAGTATGAATGTGGATGGGTATATGAGTAGAGGAAGACCAAAGAAACGATGGATGGACTGTGTGAAGAACGAAATGGGAAGAAAAGAAATGTCTGATGAGATGACGAAAAATAGAGAAGTATGCTGCGCCGACCGCAAATAAATTCGGATAAGAGCAAGGTAATGATGATTGTCAGCCATTATAATTCGTGAAAAGGTTAAAGACAAACAGATAAAGTAATTTTCGCATTTATTAATATTGATTTGAATAGCAATAGTTGTCTATCATTAAATTAATTTTATAACAACAAACAACAACAACAGCCCATAACGTCCACTGCTGGACATAAGCCTCTCCCATGCTGGGAAGAATTTGCCGTAATCTCCACGCTTGGCAGGCGGATTGGAGATCGCAGTGATGAAAGACTAACAGAAAACGCTGCTGCCCACTCTCTGGCCATCCATTCTTCCATTCTTAATTTTATAAGGCACTTAGATTTTCTGCGTTTACAAATAAACAAACAAAACCTCTTTAACTATATTATCAGATAATGAGGTATAATAATAATTAGTAGATAGATTATAATCTTAATATAGTAATTTTTTTGAACTTAAGCAAGGCTACATATGTAAATGCTTATATTATTATATTGTATTATTATATACCAGTATTATGTACTAAACACGTGAGAAAACCACTTCAAAAGGAATTTGAATCTTTAATTGGGCGAAAACTGGTATTTTAGGGTTATTATACAAATAGATTTGAATGTGCTGTTGGACTTATGATGAGCTCAGAATAATGTATACAGGATGTAAACACACCCTTCAAAAACCGTCAACCAAGCATTCTGTACATCAAACTGAGTAACTTTACGCAAAAACTATTGCTGGGAATATTTTTTGGGGTGAAAAATCATGTTTTGTGGTAGAACTCAATGTAACGAACTCAAAACATTGTGCTGATGGATGGATTGAATAGTACGGGGGTCGTGGAGATGTTTAAGGTGAATGCTTCAGGGTAGCCCGCGAAATTCAAATTTCCTTACGTTTTTTGCAATTAGCAGGCCAGTGCAAGGTTGTATGTTGATTAAAATATTATTCGCGGTTGTAAGACGTATGTAGTTACAGAATTATATTCATCAAAATCATCAACACAACCCTCAAAGTTCTTTTAGGTGGAATAATTACTTTTCCAAGGTCAAAATCATTCCTGCACCTTTATGAACTTAGAGGGTTGTATTGATGATTTTGATGATTATAATTCTGTAACTACATACGTCTTTACGTATACGTATTTTACGGTAAAACTCAATGTAACGCATTCAACACATTGTGCTGATGTATGCATTGAGTAGTAAACGGGTCATGGAGGTATTTAAAGCCCTTCTAACCCTAAAATTAGCATCTCTATTTGTGGTGGTTTAAACTTCGTTTGAAATACTGTTAGAATAAAGTTCTAATCAGCTTGCACTACAAAGCGGTTGTTACGTCAGTCACTGCTGCCGAATAGTGCGAAATGAGTGGTTTTTTGCGATTTACAAAAAATCTAATGATTGGACTAAAACAATAAAACACAGACCTGCTTTATAGTTAGTTCAGTTAGTATGCAAAGTTTCATGATACGCGTGCACGTGCGTTTCGTGTGTGCACGTTTCAAGTTTCATGGTGAAGTACTTTTTGAATACCAACGGTTTATTGTTCGATTTGGAGGTAACTTTGGTTTTTTTTTCTATCGAGAAAAGTTTATGGAATCGTGGTTTTTTACCATATATTTATTTCAAAGTTAATGCTGCAGTATTTTAGGCGTAACGGAGGATCATGCTAAGCCATTTGAGGGATATGTAGCCCTTAAAGTATACCTAGTTATAACATTAAACACTTGTATTGAAAAAAAAAACTTGTTAAAAAGTTGGAACTTTGACCCCCAATATCTCCGTAACTAGAAGGTTTCCAGGTATAGTGTTGAACAAACAAAAGATCGCAAGGACAAGGAGAATAAGTTCCTTTCAGGTTAGTTATGGGTCTATTTATACCTTTTATAAAGGTCAGTTCCTCATAGTAACCGGTCGCAAAAAATTATGAAATGTTGTTCTGCGGAAAAAGAAAACAAGAGTTTGATCTTTATTAAATAAAATAAAAGATATTACGCCTGAAATAAATAAATTCTGACTCCGTTTCTGCTACTGAGAAATTTCCGACCTGGGAATCGTGGCCAGGACCTCGTGCACAGCATTCGCACTTGCAACCACTAAACCAATGAGGCAGTCCAACCGAGGTCTGCTATAAAGGAAGATCTAAATCATCATCACTACATATTATAAAACAAAGTCGCCAGCCACGTCTGTCCCTATGTATGCTTAGATCTTGAAAACTACGCAACGGATTTTGATGGGGTTTTTTTAATAGATAGAGTGATTCAAGAGGAAGGTTTTAGTATATCATTTGTCAAGCGGGCGAAGCCGCGGACATCAGCTAGTACAGTAAATAATAAATAATGCCTAACGTCTGGCTACAGGCTGGGTGGCTGATGGTTGTCGCAACCAATCTTTATGTTAAGAGTTAGAATAGATGCCAACGAAATAGTCAATGAGGGTTATGAAACTAGCTTCTTTATTACGATGATAATAATGCCACTGACAACCAGTCTTACCCAGTACTAACTGGCTTGTGGAGGTCAGATAGGTAGTCGCTCTATCCGGTTAGACTGGAAGCCAACCATAACATAGTTGGGAAAAGGCTAGGCAGATGATAATGAGTCCGATGATTATATTATATCCGTGTGGTATCCGGCAGAGTAGAATAGAACCAACCCATTACACTCACGGGTGTCGTTAAGGCGACTAATGTCTGAGGCAGAACACCTTGCGCCTCCGTAGACCAGAGAATGGGCAGCAGCGTTTTCTGTTAGTCTTTCAGCACTACAATCTCCAATCCGCCTGCCAAGCGTGGAGATTACGGCAAATCCTCCCATCATGGGAGAGGCTTATGTCCAGCAGTGGACGTTATGGGCTGTTGTAGTAGTAGTAGATTATAATGGATCTCTCTCCATCCATCAACATTTTTATTCATCACTCTTTAAGTCACATGCGATTCGATACAATCTGAATCGTACATTAATTGTCCTCGTTTACCATTACACTTATCAACAGATAAAGAATTAGACCAAGAAAAAACAATCACAACCGCACAATAAATCATTATCACGTCAACATCAACAACCAGCATGCAACGGTTGCGCAAACGCACGTAATTGCGATCGGTTGCAACAGGCGACGAGTGTCGACCGAGACATTGCCAAGACGAGTGACGCAGAGAGGAATGTTTCTCGATTGATACACGTTATATGCTGTGTCCTGAAAAAATCTAATTAGTCCGTCAGATAGATTATCAAAAAAATATTTGACACGTATTTTTTCTTTTGTTACGTAAAACAAAACTGACGAAGATACGACGCTTTTAAAATTATCAATACGTCACGCCGTGATATAATTTTGAGTGCGTTGTGACGTAACGAGCCCCCACTCCCGAGTTTTGATGCGTTTAATCTTTGTCAATATTCATTGATTTACAAAAACAAAAAATACGTGTCCATTCTTTTCCGATAATCTAACTGACGGACTAAACATATTTGCAATTTATTGCTGGTGAAAACTAGCCTATTATATGCAACGGGTAATATTGCCACATTTTGGCAAGAACATACTAAATAGGAGAACTAAGACACAATAAAAAATGGCACTTCTGGATCATACCTGGGAACCTTCTAGTTACAGAGATGTTGGAGGTAAAACTTTCTATATGCGACCTACCCAAATGTCCTTTCTTTGGTATTGTTCGTCGTTTCGTTGAGCTCCTTGAGTTATAATAAATCGAGCTACACTCTACCTGACAAATGCTAGCATTGACTGGACAGGTTCACTCAAATCTGTGTGGTCCTTTCTTCGAAAGACCATCTCAGTCTGCATAGTCCTCATGTGAATTGAGCAAGATTATGTCTGGACTTCAAAAGAGACTACGACCTCTGAGTTTACAGCAACAGATAGACGCTTGAAATAATCACAGAATATTTAGTTGGATATTCACTTTAAAAATAAATAATTAAATTAAAATAAAATAAATACCTAAGTGGCTCAGGCTCATAAAAAGTGTACCATCACACACGGGAACTTGTAACACACGATAACACACTAGAAATATGTAACACACTGGAAATATTGTTAAAGTTAATTTACATGTTATTAATTAAATAAAATACTAAGTAGGTAGTTTATCCAAATGCACATTTCAGGACTGCATGCATACCTATTAGTGGACTTCTCAATAACATTGCCATATGAACTAAGCTTTGTGCGTTTCTCGTGTGTTACGTCACACAATTTCGTAACACACGCAACACACGTGAACAAACACTCGTGAGTAATATAACCTAAAAGTCATTAGCATCTTTAAAATGCAATTCAAATCTGTATTAAACTGCTTTATTTGATCATTTAGTTATCCTTTTCAACTGCCCCTATCCGAAACAAACATCTTTTACTACTAACCACGCGAAATTGCTTCCGAAAAGTTTCGAAAATCTAAGGACGAAAAGTAACTCTCACGGAGCACTGCCTCTTGCACAAAAACCAAGATGTCGGACAACACACTGACATGTCATATTGAAAATAGTAATGTTGCCATCACAAAAAATAGATACCATGTGTTGCTAGTTTATAATGCAAGTAAACTACTACGTAACAAACTTATTGTAACACACGTGAAACGTGTTGGATACATTTGTTTTTCAAATCATATTTATTTAATTGATGGCCAGTTTTATTATAATTTCCATTAAAACAGTAGTTTTAACTCCATTTATTTTACACATTACAACAATTCCACGATAAAAAGCACAGATAGGATGAAATAAATAAAAAATGAACTCGACTTGGGGTGGACACATTTTATTGTTGAATGAAATTATAGCAGTTCGTTTTGGTTAAATTCCAAATATATTCACTATTTCAAAGGCCCAATATTAACAAGGTATTAATAGCTAACATGGAAAACAAAAGATTAATTCATTAAGAGCCTTCGACTTTTTTTTTTCTCTGCTCAGAAACTGGCACATAAAAAATATGGACAAAGTACAACTTTTGTGAGCCTTAACCAAGTATTTAAGGGGGGGCTCCCATACAACAAACGTATTTTTTTTGCCGTTTTGTCTAATGTTGTATAGATGGTACGGAACCCTTCGTGCGTGAGTCCGACTCGCACTTGACCGGTTTTTATAACTTAATTTTAAACACCTCCATAACCCCTGTACCATTCAACGCATCCATCATCACAATGTTTTGAGTGCGTTACCTCAAAGTTTTTCCATAAAACGTGATATATCACCCCCAAAAAAAATGGTCGTTTCGTCCAACATTTTTTTTTTGTTTAGTGTTAATTAGTTTGATGTTACAGAATGCTTCCGGGTCCGTTTACGCCATGTATGTTTGAAAGGACACTGCCATTGTGTGTTACGCGGTTATCCTTAGTAGGTACCACAGAATATATAAGGGTACAATTACGGGCGAACAAGCTATTTGGTTTACTCAGTTTGACCAACAAATTACATTGTAAAATGTAAACCAAATGTAATGTATACCGTGCTAGTGCTTAGTCAAAAAACTTCATGTTTTCTTTTGCGTATGGTTAGGTGCGATAACAACCGTAAAAAATCTTACGTAGGTATCAATGTTTTTTTTCATGCATACAGTTATTAGTATTTCCTATATTCAAGAGAACATTTGAATGGTACCAAAATGTGTTATTAATGTAGTATCCTTTATTATTTCCTACAAAAGACCTACATCGGTTCAAACCTGCTAAAAATCTGGTTTCCAAAACGATAAAAAACAACTATTTAAACAACATTTTTGGAACGCGGCATTCAGAATGTAATTAATTAATAATTCATCACATCGAATCGTCTAAGACAGTGCGCAAAAGCGTCCTGACGATAATATCATCTGCCTAGCCTTTTCCCAAACCACGTTGTGGTCGGCTTCCAGTCTAACCAGATGCAACTGAAGCTTCAGCTGCAGCATGTAGCGACTGCCTATCTGACCTCCACAACCCAGTTAGTACTGGGTAATACGATACCCCTTGGTAAGACTATTGGCTTCGGATTTCGGACTATTCGTAACGACTGACAAAGATCTACAAATGACAGCTAACTAACGGCTTAACGTGCTTCCTAAGGCACGGAGGAAACTCAGTATGTAATGGGCGTTCACCCATCTAAAGACCAACCTAGGCAAGCGCGGTCTTAAGCTTGAAGACCGACCCTTTATTTTCGGATTGAAAATCATCCGCTCTGGGCGGAGCAGGAGGGACTGTCAGACTTTTAATGACTAAAACCCATCCATATTCCTTCATCGCCTTTTGTGTTCCGAGGCCACGGTATCTCTTTCAAACAGTTCCACAGCCCCGGCAGGTGAAGATCGACCCTTGCGGCTGTTCTTATTTAGCCACGAGCTAAGTCTGCGCACAATGTAATAATTTAAATCACCTAACCTAAAATAGTTTTTGCTCAAACAAGATCACCAATCTTCGTCCAGCAACAAAAAAAAAACAAAACCATCACATTGGCGCCATTTCTTAACAGATTGCGATCACAATGACGAGATAAATTCAGATTTGGCAACAATAGCTGCCGTGCATCACTGAGCACCTTACCGCACCTAAGTGTTGTAAAGCAATAAGAGTAACCGCTGTTAAATAAGTAAACATGGATCAATTGGTCTTTGGAGAAGAATTGCAGCATGATAAAAAAGGGGGAAAATATAATGACCACCAAAAATAACTTTGTGAACACTAACATCTATCACCTAAAAAAAATATTAATGCAATTTATTTATCTGAGAAAAATATATTTACATAATTAATTAAAAACTAAGTATTAAATAAACTAAAATAAATAAACTAACAACAAACTATAAAAGGGCATCGAAAAACTCCTCCTCAACCCTGTCAGCTGGTAATGTGCCCAAGAGACTGGCGACGTTGCCACGTTGTTTAATATTAATTGATCACCAAATTTAGTAAATTGAGCACCAAATTTTAATGGGGTGGTTGATGACAAACTAGTTTTGCCTAGGCCGACGTGGGGCACCCATTTTTTTTTTTTTTTTTTTCCCGGTCGGGAAATCATCAAATGACTCCTCCCGCTCTGGGCGGAGCAGGAGGGAGTGTCAGACTTTTACTGACTAAAACCCATCCATGTTCCTTCATCGCCCTTTGTGTTCCGGGGCCACGGTATCTCTTTCGAATAGTCCCGCAACCCCGGCAGGACGTGGGGCACCCTGACACGAATAGATTAGGTTAGAAGGGTGTGACCCTTCGTTATTATATTATGTTTTATTATAAACCATTCAGAAGTAGGAGCCTCGCGAAGCGGAGCTCCGTCGACCGGGTCTCCCTCGACGACTCGGATGCAAGAGTATAAAAGCTCAATTTCTGGAGGTCATTAACTAAAAAAATAAATTTTTGGTTCTAATTTCGAGTCGTTCATCAACTCGTCCCACAAGCCCATTTGGGACAAGTTGATGAAAATCAAAATTCGTAATATTTTCGTTCTGCAAAATGGCGATTACTTTTGGTGATCATTTACTAATTTTGGCAATCAAAAGTGTTTTTTTTGCCATTACATTTTGCTAAATCTGGTGGTTCGTTAATTGTATGCCGATAAAAAGTAATAAATAATAGGTTAATACTGCCTCGTTGTGTAGTGTGGTAATTGGTTGTCGTGGTATGGGCATGTGAAGCGAAGGAATTCGGAAAAGTCTTGAGGAAAGTTTGGACTATGACTGTGGATGGGTATAAGAGTAGAGGAAGACCAAAGAAACTATGGATGGACTGTCTCTGAAGAATAATATGGGACGAACAGAGGTGTCTGATGAGATGACCAGTAATAGAGAAGTTTGTAAGAAGAAGATATGCTACGCCGACCACAAATGAATTGGGATAAGGGGAAGTCAATGTTGAGGATACTGCCTCGTTGGTCGAGTGGTCTCAAGGTCATAAGGTTCGATTCCAGGGTCGGACAAAGTGTTATTGGGTTATCCATCAGGAATTTCTCAGTAGCAGCCACCGTTGATGGCAATAGACTTACATCATCATCATCTACCTAGCCTTTTCCCAACTATATTGGGGTCGGCTTCCAGTTTTACCGGATGCAGCTGAATACCAGTATTTTGCATGGAGCGACTGCCTATCTGACCTCCACAACCCAGTTAGTACCGGTAATACGGTACCCCTTGGTAAGACTGGTTGTCAGACTTATTTTGGGCCTCTGACTATCTAACGACTGTCAAAGATCTACAAATGACAGCCGGGACCAACGGCTTGCAATAGACTTACATGGGACTTAAAACATCATCATCATCTGCCTAGCCTTTTCCCAACTATGTTGGGGTCGGCTTCCAGTTTTACCGGATGCAGCTGAATACCAGTATTTTGCATGGAGCGACTGCCTATCTGACCTCCACAACCCAGTTAGTACCGGGTAATAGGATACCCCTTGGTAAGACTGGTTGTCAGACTTTTTTTGGGCCTCTATCTAACGACTGTCAAAGATCTACAAATGACAGCCGGGACCAACGGCTTGCAATAGATTTACATGGGACTTAAAACATAATTGGCGAGATTTAGACGTACTATTAGGTACAACTCTGCCTAACCCTACAGGTACTACAGGCGTGATGATATGTGAATGAAGTACGTTCTTAAGTACTTTTACCTTTAGAAGCTCATTCCGACAAACATCGTAGCCAGTTTGTAAGTCATGGCCATTTTCAAATAAACAAAAGAAAAATGAATTCTTTTTTTATGGCATCTGAGTTTTATGACATGTGAATTGAATTGTGAAATCGTTTCGCCGTAGCAAAGGGTCAGGCATGTTGGTTTCTCTTGACATTGATTCAATATTATGAAGGATGAGAAATATTTGTCATGTAACGTTCACGAGCTGTTTATAGGTCATCTGAATATTCAATTCGGTGACTTTTTGAGTATTCGCGAAGGTTACTTCCGAGGTGATTTTGTATTAAATTGATTACTTTATAAAAAGGTCGCATTTTAGAGGTTAGACAACAATATGTATGTGAAGTGTTATAAGAATATCTCGGCCATCGAATGCTGTTGACATGGGTCGTTGTTGGTAAACATTTATGAATAATGAAAATTTATGTTTTAAAGCTTTTTTCCCCAACCATTTGAACTCTCACTAGGTAGGAAATGATTTTTAAAGCGTTCACTAGAACTACTAAGTCAGGAACTGTAAGAGTCAATTAGATTTGTTATACTTCCTAATGTTATAAAATATAGTCTAGGTATCGTAAAATAATTGGTATTTTTGTATGCGGAAACAGCTGTTGTATCGTTTTTGGTCTTAAGTTCCAAACGCATAATAACCTAAGTTGTTAATTGTATTAATTTTCATAATATTAAAGAAGCTTTTTTATCTTTTCTGTTTTCATTTACGAAATATTAAGTACATTTATATACAAGCACACTGTCGGATTGTCAATTTTCGGCCCTGACAGTTGAAGTGAATTATTAGTCGCTGCTTAGCATTATTGTAAACGGGCATAAGTACTACCGCGTTCACTAATGGGAAATATTATATTATTATATGTGCTAAATATGGTCGACCATTTTTCACCCCTATTCCCTGAGTTATAAGTTTGAAAAGCGATCGATCGTCAGTGAGCGCGATAGTAGGTACTTACATACATTTCTTATTCACATAAGCGATTTTGAATTACTTAGAAGTAGAACACACACACACACATTTACTTGACCATAGATCGGTCAAGTAAAATAATGTGAAAAAGTGAAATGAAAAGTCAGATCAAGATCTGACTTTTCATTTGATTGAGTGCTTATTAACCTTGACAAAAAGGAGGACCTTTGTGTAAAAGTTTATGTTGGTATAAGTAAAATGTTTTGGGTAGCCTCGCGAGGGAAATTATTCTGTCAAGGCATTGTGCATGTAAAATAAATAAATAAAGAAAAGACGCGCGAAATGATAATAATGATTCTCAAAGTTACTTATGTCATTGTCGACTGAGAACAAAAACAATGACAATTTCACACACATTTTTTTAAGAATGACGTGATAGGTATTGTTTTTGCTTTCTAGAAAAAGCATTAATAGTTATTTATGCAACTGTTGTATAATGAGGGGTATTAAAACACGAATGTGGGTTTATCACACGAGGCGAAGCCGAGTGTGATAATAGTATCACATGAGTGTTTTAATACCTAATTATGTACAGTTGCATACAAGACTTTATCTACATCCATGATATGAATCCTCCATAAAAGGTTCTGAAACCATAGGGTGTTGCAGTGTTCTAAGAAGTCTATGTAAATTCATGGAAAGTTTAATTGCTTGTATTTACTACAAACAAACCGTGTATAGGTAGTAATATAATTATTTACATTTTGTATTGTTCAATTATCAAAATTCACAAAGCTTGTATCACTCATTTTTGTAAACAACAAATTACATAATGCAATACTAATATCCAAATGTCGAACAAAAATGGCGGGATACGACGTGAATTCGAATTAACCTATAAGTTTTTTTTTTTAATTACGGCGCTGTGGTAGAGAATCGCACGTGCTAGACGTTCGATTCACTACCACATTCGATGTTCTTTTTTTAAAACGAGTTGCATAATGAAATTCAGTACAACATTATAACACCCGTTTGGGTGTTATTATAATGGTTATTAAGACACTGGCTGTTTTAATGTTGGCCATAAGCTAACTGTTTCAGATACCTTTATAGAGGATTTATAGCATGGGTGTAGATAAATAAAATAATAACATCCATAAAGAATAATTGATCGATTTAGATTTTAAAGGCTTTGTCAATAGAGCCGTTAAATTGCCTTTTTTTTCAAAGAATTGCGTACAAAACGGATCTTATAATTAATATTAAGAAATTTCTGACGAAAGTCAATATACTAAGTAGCAGGAAACTGCTGAGTCATGATTGCACACCTTATGAAGTTATGATTAACCTATTATGTAGTGAAAGAACTGGTCTGAATTCGAAGGTCGATGTGGAAACAAGGAGCCATATTAAATTAACAGTCATTGCTGGACTTGAGGATAGGAAGACAGCGTGGCTAAATGATACCATCCCCAAGGTTAGGCATCCGGCAGCCATTCCTTGGAAGAGTCTTCTTTCTTTATTGTGTGGTTACTGATTAACACCTGGTATCATAGTATGGCCGACTCATGAGAAATTGAATAGGGTCCATATTTAGCTTTAAACCCTTTGTTTAATCTTTTTGTAACAACAATATGGAATGCAAAATAAATGAATATGAATATTTATAGTGAATGGCTATAAAAGTAGTAGACAAAATAAACTTTGGTCAGATTGTGTGAAAGATTTTAGCTAGAAAGGTAAAACCCTGAGTTAAATGACGGTTAGTAGGGTTTATGGAAGAAAAAAATATTGTGTGACCACCATTTAGTCATCAGTAAGAATCATCATAGCAGTGATGGCCTAGTGGTGTGACTGTGGGACTGCCAAGTCATAGGTCTCAAGTTCGAACCCAAGACACCCACCCAAGCACGTATCCAAACTTTTGGTTCGGGGGGGGGGACAAACATTGAAACAACCATGTGAACTGTGTTAAAAAACCGGCCAAGTGCGAGTCGGACTCGCGCACGAAGGGTTCCGTACCATTATTATCAAAAAAAGGGCAAAAAAATCACGTTTGTTGTATGGGAGCCCCCCTTAAATATTAATTTTATTCTGTTTTTAGTATTTGTTGTTATAGCGGCAACAGAAATACATCATCTGTGAACATTTCAACTGTCTAGCTGTCACGGTTCATGAGATACAGCCTGGTGACAGACAGACGGACAGACGGACAGACAGCGAAGTCTTAGTAATAGGGTTCCGTTTTTACCCTTTGGGTACGGAACCCTAAAAATCGCTGTAATCATTGTACTTTAATTACGTGCTTCGCAATTCCCGTTTATTTTCAGCCAGATTTCGGGGGGGGGGGATCAACTGTGGAACTAATGGCGCTAGCATAGTTGGTACCCAAACATCGTCATTGGTTGAAAATGTGGTAATGTCATTTTATATTTCAAAATAGCTTAACCTCATTGATTGGTCAGATTGAGACCAGCTATGGTGGCGCCATCTGAGATTTACTTTGCCTTCGCCACCCCATTGGTTTTCTCTGAAGAAGAATATGTTCAAAAAACAAAACAAACTCCAAGGTGATTTCTTATTCCACGGAAAGCTAGTACTATCATGACAGTCAACTTTCCCAAAAGAAATTCAATGGTGTGTCTGATTGACAATAGATAGCTATCAGTGGTCAAACTTAACTCATTGTGATGTCAGACAATGGACTTCCGTGGTAAGACAATACTTATTATGTTATTTGGGCTGTGTTATTAAGTATTGTTAAGGACACGTTTACGAATTACCGCGCTCCTATTGTTCGAGCGAAAACTTATATTTCATTACAACATTTTTGTGCATTAAATCCAAGACAAGCAAAATAACCCTTAACTCAAGCTCATAAGATTCATCAGATTAAACAAAATTTGTTGAAAATATAGATGTTTTTTTTTTTTCTGAGTGTGATTGTAAAATTTTGATACTTTTTAGGGTTCCGTACCCAAAGGGTAAAAACGGAACCCTATTACTAAGACTTCGCTGTCTGTCCGTCTGTCCGTCTGTCTGTCACCAGGCTGTACCTATCTCATGAACCGTGACAGCTAGATAGTTGAAATTTTCACAGATGTTGTATTTCTGTTGCCGCTATAACAACAAATACTAAAAACAGAATTAAATCAATATTTAAGGGGGGCTCCCATACAACAAATGTAATTTTTTGGCAGTTTTGTCTAATTTTTTTAAATAATGGTACGGAACCCTTCGTGCGCAAGTCCGACTCGCACTTGGCCGTCTTTTTTTAATATGCGAGCACGCTCTTGACACCATTTTGAGTTGAACATAATTATGTGCTTAAATATTTTTTTTTTTAATATATAAATTTATGTTATTAAATACAAGAAAACTGATCCTAAACTCAACACGATATCGTTAATGTTGTGTGGAGAGGCATCGAAAATTATTTTTTTACAATATTATAAACCAATATTTTTAATAAAAACCTATTATTTGAGGATGAAGGAGTAATCTATCTGTTGTAATTATTAGTAACATTTGGTTTAGTTTCATTTTTTCACAAAAGCATCCGAAAAACTGCTTATTTTCAACCGACTTCCAAAAAGAGGAGGTTCTCAATTCGACTGTATTTTTTTTTTTTGTGTTTGTTACCTCAGAACTTTCGACTGGGTGAACCGATTTTGATGATTCTTTTTTCATTTGAAAGCTGGTGCTCCCCGTGTGGCCCCATTTAAATTTTGTGAACATCTGATGCCGATCTTTTTTAAAGTTTTAGTCGGATATGCAAACGCGTTCTTAAGTAGGTTTGGAGACAGTAGTCATGTCCTCACAAATTTGGGTCGTGAGGAGAGCAGAGACATTTTTAAAAACATAACATCACACTTGTAATCCCCGACGGATTAGGTAGAGGTGTAGCTAATACTACACCCAAATGCCAGTTAAACGTAGTCGTTTAACTGGCTCCTATTACATGGTAGTCCATGTAATAGGAGGTGAGCCTATTGCGATCAAACCGGCATAAATCCAATTGGTTAATCTTTTCCTGGGTTGCGGAGTACGCGAAAAGAAAAAATCCCGTCTAACTTACGAAATCAAGAAAAATTTGCATGTCAAAAAGTTAAAACGAATTCAACTCAGGCGAAGCCCTTTTTTTTTTTTTTTTTTTTCGGATGGGAAATCATCAAATAACTTCTCCCGCTCTGGGCGGAGTAGGAGGGAGTGTCAGACTTTTACTGACTAAAACCCATCCATGTTCCTTCATCGCCCTTTGTGTTCCGGGGCCGCGGTATCTCTTTCGAACAGTCCCGCAACCCCGGCAGGCATCGGTCCTTACGGACCCCTTCCTTTTTGCTGACTCTCTTTGAGGCGCGCGTGGAACACTAACGCGCCGTCGACACGGCCTGTCGTCATGAGACGGATGGACGGCGAGCTAGCCCATAGCCCACCGTCCACAGGCCCGCGCCTACGGTAGCCGGGGGCCACGTGGTGACGAAGCCCTGAGGTATTCTTCTTCTTTGCGAGTCGATGGATTCAAATAATACCCGACTGTAGTATATAGCCACCAGAACAGCTCTTTCGTTGGCTTCGTTTAAATCCTGGAAGGTGCAGGTGGCTGTACAGGATGGGCAGGAAAGAGGAAAGGAGGTGGGGCATATCCTGCAGAAGAGTTCCAAGCTAGCATCAATGATATTATAAAGAAGATACGCCATGTTCATACTGAATGGCGTTCAGATATCGTTGCGAGTAATTTAAAACTATACGACAGCGATAGATAATACGGAACGTATAAGATAGAAAGAGATAGCTAGCTATCAAAGTGCAACAATTGTATCACTTTGTCCTCAACAATTTGTGCGTGCTAGTGCGATATCTACCTCTTTTTACTATATAATATCATTGGCTAGCATTGTATTTGAGACGGGTCGATGATACCCAATTGCCAGTTTTTTTCTACAGCGGCTAACCTGGCCCCGGAAACGGTTAAGGGATTTCCAGATTTGCCACTGCAGTTTCTGTCCAAGAGGAAGGTGTTCTGTACGATTGATGAAGTGAGGACGGAATGAAAAGTCTATTTAAGTTTTACCTCTGTACACTAAGGAAGGAAGAACGCATGAATTCAAGGATTCATGATTGTAAAGTTTCACATTTGTGAAAAAACAACTGATGATGCAAGACTTAGTACAGAGAAATCTAAATACCCGCACAACTCATCTTATATTTCCTATTGCCAATGCCATTTACTCTCTGAAAAAATCAAGACTTATTAACATATTTTATTTTATTGTAGAAAAAACCTTGAAACGTTACATTGTAGTCTGATAAATCTACGCGACTTTTCACACGTCATTATTTTATAAGATGACACATTTTTTGCTTGGCATTGCGTAAGTTATGAATTGTAAGGTAAAGTTTGCACTGCGTTTTGAGTTCCGTATGTTAAGTAAACTTATTGAAGAGTGTCTATATTATGTATGCCTGTACTTTAAGCATGCTAGACCTTGCTGTCATCGACCACTTGAATAGATTCGTTGATCTTGCCAGCATCTTAAAGATATAGTGATTCTTAGATCTTCTGGTCAACAACAACAACAACAACAACAGCCCATAGCGTCCACTGCTGGACATAAGCCTCTCCCATGATGGGAGGAATTTGCCGTAATCTCCATGCTTGGCAGGCGGATTGGAGATCGCAGATAGCATGAAAGACTAACAGAAAACGCTGCTGCCCATTCTCAGGTCTACGGAGGCGCAAAGTGTTCTGCCTCAGACATTAGTCGCCTTATACCACACCCGTGAGTGTAATGGGTTGGTTCTTTTCTACTCTGTCGGATAACACACGGCTATCTCAGATCTTCTGGTCAGTATCAGATAAAGAATCAAACGGTTATTCCGTTCCAGTTATCCTAAATAGGATGAAAGCTTTAGAAAGTGAACCGCATACAGGTACTAGCTTTTTCAATGAGACCCAGTGCATTTAGACCCCTTAGTACCAAAGCTATCTTGCCAGAATAATCAGGCATCAAAGTTTTTAACCATTGATTAATTATTGTAGTGTCGATATATTCTAAATAGGATTCTAGAAAGTCCCATGTTAAGTAGTACCACTGCAATTGTTTTACCCAAAGGAATCTGTTTTTCAGGCTGTTTTTCTACAGAGACGTATCATAGTCAACCTAGCTTTTTCCCAACCAAGTTGTGGTCGGCCTTACAGTCTAACCGGATGCAGCTGAATACCAGTATTTTACATGGAGCGACTGCCTATCTGACCTCCACAAGACAGTTAGTACTGGATAATACGATACCCTTTGGTAAGACTGCTTGTCAGACACGTTCTGTAACGACTGCCAAAGATCTACAAATGACTGCCGGGACCAACAGCTTAACGTACTTTCCAAGGCACGGAGGAAACTCGGTATGTGAGGGTGGTCACCCATCCACAGACCAACCTAGGCAAGCGGCCCGAGTGGCATTATTTAGCCACGAGCTCCTGAAACTAAACCGTATATCTTCAAACTACATGCGTCATAAACTCACATGATTATACCCATGGGTACCTATTGAAAGTTTTTTGTGCAGTTACATAGTTAAGTTACCGCCGACAATCGTCTAGTCAATCATTCATGATAAATAGTTTTAACTTCAGTAGCAAAAAACGGTAGAAAAAATCTTCACGTGATCATCAATTATATCTATTATTCAGTGATAATTTTTATTTCCTTTTGGCTTATTAGCATTATTTAGTGTCAAATTGACGTAGTAATAAAGAGAATTAGCGTCAATGAGTTGCCATTTGTAATTTTAATGTGAATAGGAATTATTGTAATAATGCAAATATTGTGAACAAACGTGTCACATTTTTTTTGACCAATAAAGTCCTTTTGCGATTTATTAACATATTAACTCATCATTTCAACCGAAATACATCCACTGCTGGACATAGGCCTCCCCCAAGTGTCGCCACATTGACCGGTCCCGTGCGACTCGCATCCAGCGGATTCCCACAACCTTCACCAGGTCTTCGGTCCACCTAGTGGGAGGCCTTCCAACCCAACGTCTTCCGGTTCGCGCCACTCCAGAACTTTTCGGCCCCAACGGCCATCTGTTCTGCGAGCAATGTGCCGTGCCCACTTAAGTTTGGCAATTCTTCGGGCTACGTCGCGGCGTCGGTAACCTTGGTTCTCTTGCGGATGTCTTCATTTCTGATTCAATCGCGCAAAGGAACTCCGAGCATAGCCCTCTCCATTGCCCTTTGGCAGGCCCGGATCTAGGGGGGGGCAAGCCGGGGCCCATGCCCCGGGCGGCAAATTTAGGGGGCGGCAAATTCAAGTTAGGCAGACTTACAGTCAAAGTTGCGATAATGGGCGCCGCGAACTTAATCTCGTGGCTACTGCCCAATCTGCGGGGTTCCTTTCAATTCCTGCAGAAAATTCTATATGGGGATCGTACGGTCCGTTGCGCCCTATGGAGTGCCTGTATGGGCGGACAACTTGACGACCTAACTACTTACCGTAATTTAGCGATTAACCCAGAGAGCGATGGCCGTCAGGGTGATGAGAATAAATCAAACGGTCTCTTTCAAGGCGGCGAGCTTTTTGGCCAGATCACCACCATGAGATCTTGACGTTATAGTCCTTACACAGAGCAAGTACCTGATGCGCCGCCAACACCATGATATCGAGGTGTAGAGGGCTGTGCTCCATCAGGTCCTAGTGATGGAATGAGAAGTTCGCCGACCCAGGTTCGAAACCCAGTGCACATCATGCATGTGGGTGGACATTTTGATCTCAAGATCTCTCTCTTCTGAAGAAAGACGTAAAATTTTCGAGCTCGCTTCGCTCGCTCTTACAGCCTTGTTTCTCTTGAATTTTAACTTTGTGCATAAGTCACCTAAGTAACTCCGGTAATTCGAAACAATTCTAACCTGTCCAAGGTAGGTAAACTGTTAAGTTTTCGAACTGGCTTTGCTTGCTTTTTAGACTACTTTCTTTAGACTTTGTCTAAAAGTCGACCAAGTAATTCCTGTATGAAGGATCGAAACAATTCAAACCTGTCTAAAGCAAGGTGTCAAAAAATTTTCGAGCTCGCTTCGCTCGCTCATGCAGTCAAGTTCCTCTTAAATCTTAACTTTGAAAGTCAACCAAGTAACTCCTGTATGAAGTGACGAAATAATTCTAATCTGTCCAAAGTAGGGTGTTAAATTTTCGAGCTCGCTTCGATCGCTCTTGCAGCCTTAGTTTCTCTTTCTCATTAAATTGTCTACATAAATTGATTTAGTAGCATCTATTCCTAACCTTTTCAAATAACTCTTCAAAACATAAACTAACCCATCCGAGGTCACGGAGGTGCTAACATTTTTGAAGTGGCTATATACACTTCAGCTGCATCCGTAAATAGTAAACTTAAAAATCGCACCCTTCTGATAGGCCCCCCTCCTGGCCCAAAAGCTGGCGACGCCCTTGACCAGGCCCCCAAGTAGTATTAGCCCAGGGCCCAACAAACTCACGGTCCACCCCTGGGTCTATGGCCATCATTAGGCGTCTGATGACTGAAATAATGATGATGATAAAAATAAAAATATAGACGGGCGGGGGCGGCATTTTTCAGTTTTTGCCCCGCCTCGAAAAAAATCAAGATCCGGGGCTGCCCTTTGGGTAACTTTAAGCCTTCTGATGAGGCCCATTGTGAGCGACCACGTTTCGGTCCCGTAAGGAATATCTATTTCGTCTAAAACCACAAAATTGTATTCTTTGATTTTGACACAAAGACATTCCAATGTATTGATGACTAACCTTTCTCTCAGCACAGGATCCAGTCCAACAGTAGGCTCATCCAATATAAGGAGTTCAGGCTCATGCACCAGGGCAGCAGCCAAAGACACCCTTCTCTGCTGACCCCCGGACAGGGTCTTGATGAGTCGGCTTCCACTGGGCAGGTCCAGAAGGTTCGAGAGGAACTCAAACTTTTCCACCATCTTCTCCACCTGCATGCCGTAGATCCGACCGAAGTAGTATATGGCGTCGCGGACTGTGAATTCTCCGACTAGGGCTATGTCCTGAGAAGAGAAGAAATATTTTAAATTAGATTAGCTGGAAATTTGATACTAATGTATACTTTAATGTTCTGTGTGAGTGTGTGTGTGTGATGTGTGGTGTGTGTGTGTGTTTGTGTTCTGTATGTTGTGTTTGTGCGTGTTTGTGTTTAATGTGTGTTGTAAGTTTGGATGTAGGGGTTAATCTTCGGAACAACTGATCCGATTTCGAAAATTCTTTCACTAACGGGAAGCTACATTATTCCCGAGTGTCATTGGTTATTTAAAACGTTCCCGTGAGTTAATTTCAGACTATAACGCGAGCGAAGCTCCGAGCAAAATCTATCTATTAGAATATAAGATTCAACCTTTCCCAAACTTGATACATAAACCATTATCAAAATCTGCCTAGCCTTTTCCAAACTATGTTGAACGCGCCTTCATTGCAGGCTTACCGGTGGCAGCTGAATACCAGTATTTAAAAACTTAAATATTGATTTCAATAAAACCATTCACATGAATTCCCAAGAGACGAGAGAGAACGGGCAAGAAAGACCAGTTAGACATTCTTTTAAATTAGTTATTACAACATTCTGGGTACATTTCCAGTTACTGGATTGGGGAGTACAGATAGGTAGTCGCTCCGTGTAAAATACTGGTACGTATTCAGTTGTATGCTGTAAAACTAGAAGGCGGTCTCAAAGTATGAACTTTTGAAGTATGACTTCTCTTGGGAAAAAGCTAGCAGACAGTGGGCTAGATAGCCTAGAAAGACATAAGGTAGTAAGACGCATACCTGAGGCATATACCCAACCCTGGGTCCGGGCACTCCGCTGCCCTTCTCTCCAGGTCTTCCACCGAGGACCCAGACGTTTCCGCTGTTCAGTTTCCTCCTGCCTACTATGCAGGACAGTAACGTGGTCTTGCCACATCCTGATGGGCCGAGTAGACCGTATCTGTGGAAAACAATTTATTTTTTCACATAGGCAAATATATCCTGGCAATTTTTTGTGAAAATCTGGACAACATTACTGAAGAAGATGAACGTTAAGAAGATTTAGTACCGAGACATATAACGTCTCAAAAAGTCAATGCATGGTCTTTGCGTCAGGTGGTGCTAAGTGCCCTGAAACTGTGCCTCCGCTTTATCTGAATGGTTTACCTCTGGATAGAGTGGATCAATTTAAGTACCTTGGGCATTTAGTCACGTCTGATCTCAGGGATCATGCGGACATCGATCGGGAACGGAGGGCTTTGTCGAAAAGAGCAAACATGCTCGCCCGCAGGTTTGCACGTTGTTCAAATCTAGTTAAAATCACCCTGTTCAAGGCGTACTGCACCTCTCTATACACGTGCAGTCTGTGGGCTCGCTACACACAAGCTAGCTACAACACCCTCCGCGTCCAGTATAACAATGCGTTCAGGGCAGTGGTGGGGCTGCCTCGTTTCTGCAGTGCCTCGGGCATGTTTGCGGAAGCGCGCACCGACTGTTTTCACGCCACCATGCGCAAGCGGTGCGCGTCCTTGGTGCGCAGGGTGCGAGCCAGCTCCAACACTGTCCTGGCGATGATTGCGGGGAGACTTGATTGTCCTTATATGAGGCACTGCTGTAACCGGCATGTTGCTTAGACCTAATGTTTACATATAATTATATACGATTGTTTTGACATATTTCTTATAATTCCACATATTGTATTATTTTGATAATTAATTTTGACATTTAAATTTCTTGTAATTCCAAATTTTGTATTTGATAATTTATTTTGACATTTATTTATTTATTTCTTAATTCTGCAATTTTAATTATATGTGTTTGTATTTTTGTTTAATATGGGTCTCGGACCTGAAATAAATGATTTTATTTTATTTATTTATTTATATACTACACAACTCTTTAAATAAGCCATTGTGTTGAGCGGTGCACAACTCATTAAATAAGCCGTTGTGTCGAGCGGTCGCATTAACTCGTAAAATAAGCCTTAGTGTACTTTTTTTAAACTTAGATAATATTTTTTTATCCTTCACCCTCCTTGACCCTTGACTTAAAGCTTAAAGGCTTCTCTTAAGCGCTTTATGCTCTTAAACCTTGACTTATACTTCTACTATTAGTAAACTTCAATTATCTTTTTGATGTTCACGTCAAAAATATCCCTACTATTATTACTTGTTAAGGGATCTAGCTCACTTGATATTGTATCTTGTGACATCTAAAGCTAACATGTTCATTCATATAAAAAAAAAAAATGTTTTATTAGCTGTGTCCTCATTCATAAGAAAACAAATGAAGAAGAAATTGCATAGAGCCTGCTACGAACCCCAACGATGGGAATTGCAGCAAGACTTGGATCATACGACACGCGCGTGTTTCAATTGTTTCTTTCACATGAGTCTCGTCGCGGTGACTCGTGGCGTGGCATGACTTTCATTTGTTGCCCCGCAGTCGCTAATAGACGCAGGTCTCTTGAGCGTGCAGGTCGTGGCCAAGACATTACAGCATGAGAGAAGATGAGGTAGGTACACAGTTGTGCCGTTGTATACTTACATGATTCCCCTATCGACGACCATGTCCATATCCTTGAGGACAGGCTTAAAGTCGGCCTTGTCAGGCCTGCCATAGTACTTGTTGGCCTTCTCGATGATCACCGCGGCCGAACAGACCGCCATTTTAAATTGTGGGTGCGCTGATCCTGGTTAGAACGATGACATTTTCTTTCTGTTGACAAAGAAAATACTCTAATTAGAAAAACACATAATATTTGGGACAGTACGCTGATGGTCTCTAGAGCCTTAGACAATAAGACATTTTGCTGAAAGTATAGTTGCGTCATTTTGAAAGTGATTGCCACTCCTTTGGAGAAAGAAACAACGGGATCCCCTGGATGCGAAAAAGCTTAGCTCAGATAGCTGTGGCGACGTATAGGGGCAGGCTTTATGCCCAGCAGTGGACGAGCTTTGGCTGAACGATGAAAATATAGTACCTGAGGGTTTAATATCTAAATGTTATGTCTTTGTTGATTAATTGTGATTCGAGCCGTGAACAATATGCTAATCACAGAAGTGAAGAACACCGAAATATTACAGTAGTAAGATGTGACTGTTCCTCAATTGCCCTTAGAGCCTAGAGTTATTGAGGTTATTTCTCATAACATGTTAATATTAGTATTAAGACCGGTTCAATAAAAGACACGATGGCTTATGTAAAAACTGTTCATCTTTCTTAAGTTGCGTAGTTGATTGACAAATTTGCGAAAAACCATTGAAATTCCGTCAAGACACGCCACACAAAGATTGTGGACTTTTAACCTCGGTTCGGCGATTTATTGATGACTAGAATTCTGTGACTAACATGGTAATTCCGTTCGGACCTTGTCAGTAATTAATATTAATCGATTGAGTTATCTTGCTGTGTCGTGCATACACAATTGGTTTTACTGAATTGTTGATTAAACTACAGTGAAGTGTGCCAGGTAGTACATAGTTGTTAGGTGTCATCATTTTACAGTGGTTTTTAGTCATCAGTAATCAGTAATTAAGGGGTATCGTGTTAGTGCCTGGGTTGTTGAGATCAGATAGGCAGTCATTTCATGAAAAATACAGGTATTCAGCTGCATCCGTTTAGACTGGAAGCCAACCCCAACATAGTTGGGAAAAGGCTCGGCAGATGATTTATTTAATTACAATGGTTGTATTTCTAAACCAATTACAGTAAAGATGATGGTGATTGATTTTGATTAAGTACTTCGTCAACTCATGCCGAGGTTGAATAATTCAGTAAGCAGTAATGCTATGGTTCAAAAGTCTAAGAGAAGTCAAATAAATGGAATTGAAACAGATCTGAACTTATAGACTTAGCTAACACATAATATGCAAAGAACATTACGCATAGGGCAATTTTTTTTTATAGTTATTAGTATATGCATTTATAGGTTAAGTGCTCGGCCAGAGTGGAAACGCGGGTGCGGTGCGGGCGCGGTGCGACGAGCTCAAACATATGAACTTCATTAGAGCGTCCATAGTGGGCACGCGGGTGCGGGCTGCGGTGCGGGCTAGTTGGCGCGGGCCGCACGCGATTCGCGTATCGCATGCGGGCAGCTCAAACCATAGCTCGTTCATACAAGTGGCCGCAGTGAGGGCGCGGGCGGCAAGTGCGGGCGCCAGGGTTACCAACTCCCAAAAATATTTACCCCTCAAGCTAAGTCAAATATCCCACAATTACTTGAAAATCCTTTTTTTTTCGGATGGGTAATCATCAAATGACCCCTCCCGCTCTGGATTTTACTGACTAAAACCCATTTCAAACAACCCGCAGCCCAGGCAGGCATCGGCCGTGGCCCCCGGCCATTTACTAGTATTATTTATTTTCTATAATCTTTATTTTTATTATTTTCGAAATCCTAGCTACATGTGTAATACAAAGTATGAGAAAAACAGCTAATCTCCGCGCCCGCGTTTTCAGTCTAGCCCAGCACTAAAAGTACCCCTAAAATAGAACGCCCCTAAAAAAATCACATCCCTCTTATTTACCCCTAAATTTGGGGGGAAAACCCTTATGTTGGTAACCCTGGCGGGAGCGGGGATCTCCGAACCCGCGCCGCTCGCCGCACCGCA
The DNA here is from genome assembly GCA_905147715.2 of Xestia xanthographa. Lineage (NCBI taxonomy): Eukaryota > Metazoa > Arthropoda > Insecta > Lepidoptera > Noctuidae > Xestia > Xestia xanthographa. Next base: position 7,037,086 of record LR990664.1, on the reverse strand, counting down.
CGGCCAGTCTGGCCAGGCAAACCGCATGCGTTGCCGCACCCGCACCGCACCACGCACCGCGCTCCCACTCTGGCCGAGCACTAAGGTATTTATCTATGGGTCTTTGTTACCTGATATAAATGGTTTATTATTATTTAAGCCGTAGAATCTGTGACTCGTATGTTTTTCACTCAGATCCAGCCTGTTCCTTTGCTGCCCTACTCAGCGAAGCCCAGGCTCGTACTTCACGGAGGTCGCCTTAAGCGAATTGTTGCATAGTTTATAGGTGGCTGGGTGGCCCTGGCTGGAGGCGATACACTCAAGGCACACACAGGATAGTCCGGTTAAGCAGAAGCCAGCCTAATGGTTGACCTGCGAGATGCCTTTGAGGTTGACATGTTCTTGCAAATTGCAAAACGCGGGGGTTGTGTGAAAGGCCGCGGGCCTGTGAATGGCTAGCTCACCGTCCGTCCGTCTTATGAAGACAGGCCGTGTCGACGGCGCGTTCGTGTTCCACGCGCGCCTCAAAGAGAGTCAGCAAAAGGAAGGGGTCCACAAGGGCCGATGCCTGCCGGGGCTGCGGGACTGTTCGAAAGAGATACCGTAGCCCCGGAACACTAAGGGCGATGAAGGAACATGGATAGGTTTTAGTCAGTATAAGTCTGACACTCCCTCCTGCTCTGCCCAGAGCGGGAGGAGTCATTTGATGATATCCTATCCGAAAAAAAAGGGTTGTGTGAGAGGTATGCTCTCAGCATCGAGCACATACCCCAATAGAGCGGTAATGCCGGGCCATCCGCCTTCGCAGCTAGTGATTTATCACTTAGTAATTTTACGCTCGCTCTTACTAAAACAGTGAGAGCGAGAGAGAGAGAGTGTTATTGACCCTTGGGTCAGCCAATCAGAGCGTAGTGAATGCAGATGTGAGTAGCTGTGAGTTAGCGGAATTGTTTTCAAACAAAATAAGTAACATTTCTGCTCTACTGGGGTATGTGCTCGATGGCTCTCAGGCTCGAAAGTGTGAAGATCTTCATAGAATCGAGAATCGAGTTTAACACTTATTTGACATCTCAAAAGAAAAGACATACTTAAGAAACGTGTGCACTTCTATGGGAAGTAAGCAATTTGAGCACCTATGTCACTCACGAACATTTCCGGTCACCACACGAACATAGAAAACGTGCAATTAAACACAACTTCCAAGGTTTCTCCTACTATTTAACCGTTATTTCGTGAATTACACAGATTATGTATAATTCAAGAACTTGCTGGGTAAGCGGGCTATTACAAGTGTTGATTATACGGTTTAACTTGCACTTATAAGTAGTCTTTAAACTTGGTTATTATGAGGTAGATTTTTATCTTAGGTTAGGTTTAGTTGTGGTGTTACATAAGATAACATCATGCCTGTAATCCCCGCAGGCAGGCAGAGGCTGTGAGACAATGGACATCAAAATCAAAATCAAAATAGTTTATTTCTTTAACAAGATACACACCTAGTTTGTGATTGGAGCCTTCTTTTAAGCAAACAATGCCTGTATTAGAAGACTCCGCTCTTCCATAACAAAAAAGAAAAAAATAAAAATATTTATAATTAGACAAAATTGGCTTTTGTATAGTTTTGTGTGTGTGAGTGAGTGTGTGTGTGTGCACGTGTATGTGTGTGTTTTTTGTGCCTGTGTGAGAATATAGGTTATGTCATGGGTTTCAAGAGCTCTTCGGTTTCATTATAAGCAAGTAAATATAAACTACTACTTGAATTAGCTTTGTATTCATAATCGCTCAGGTAGATCGACACAGTCTACTATTATACTTATAGCATCACTTTTTAAGCTGAATCACTGTCTCTCAAGATACAGGTTACCTACCTAGTTTGAGAGGCAGGGTTTTCCATATTGTGTACAGATTTCAGTTCCTAGATTGTATTACATTGTGTTACTACCTAAGCTCATTTAAATTGTGTTTACTTAAAACATGTTAAATCTGTGTTTTTATGAAATAAAGTTTTATTATTATTATTATTATTATTAAGTGGTTTGATCCATTTCAGTATATTTTTTTTGCATTCATAATATTGGTTTTTATTTATACATATTTCTTTATTTATTCTATTATATAACCGAGCAGATATTATACATCCGTGGTAAACAATAAATACTTATTATCTACACCCATGCTATAAATCCTCTATAAAAGTATCTGAAACAGTTAGCTTATGGCCAACATTAAAACAGCCAGTATCATAATAACCATTATAACACCCAAACGGGTGTTATAATGTTGTACTGAATTTCATTATGCAACTCGTTTTAAAAAAAGAACATTGTCTAGCACGTGCGATTCACTACCACAGCGCCGTATTAAAAAGAAAACTAATAGGTTAATTCGAATTCACGTCGTATCCCGCCATTTTTGTTTGATATTTGGATAATAGTATTGCATTATGTACTTTGTTGTTTACAAAAATGAGCTTTGTCAATTTTAATAATTGTACAATCCAAAATGTAAATAATTATATTATTACCTATACATGGCTTGTTTGTATTAAATGCTCAGCAATTAAACTTTCCATGAATTTACATAGTCTTCTTACAACACTGCAACACCCTATGGTTTCAGAACCTTTTATGGAGGATTCATATCATGGATGTAGATAAAGTCTTGTATGCAACTGTACATAATTAGGTATTAAAACACTCATGTGATACTATTATCACACTCGGCTTCGCCTCGTGTGATAAACCCACATTCGTGTTTTAATACCCCTCATTATACAACAGTTGCATAAATAACTATTATGTTATTTGGGCCGTGTTATTAAGTATTGTTATGGAGAAGGTTTGGGGGCAGTAGTCTTATCGTTTCACGTTTTGGTTGTGAGAAGAGTAGAGACATTTTTATAAAAGTAACATCACACTTGTAAGCCCCGAAGGATTAGGCAGAGGTGTACCTAATCGTCATCATTTCAGCCGAAAGACGTCCACTGCTGGACATAGGCCTCCCCCAAGTGTCGCCACATTGACCGGTCCCGTGCGACTCGCATCCAGCGGATTCCCGCAACCTTCACCAGGTCACTGCTCCACCTAGTGGGAGGCCTTCCAACGCAACGTCTTCCGGTTCGCGGTCGCCACTCCAGAACTTTTCGGCCCCATCGGCCATCCGTACCTAATAGCACACCTACATTTCGGCAGTTCTGTTTAAGATTTTAGATTTTTTATTTTATTTTCTTTTATTTCTGTTCTAAACCATAATCACACTTCTAAACTGAGATTTTAGAAGTGTGATTATGGTTTAGATATGGCCGCAAAATTAAAAAAGATATATGCCCGAGAAAGTTTGATTAATTCTCTATGGAGTGCTCAAAATAAAAATCAAAATTTTTCTTATATTTGAGTGCTAGACTCTTAAAACACTCAAAAACAAGAAAATTTGTAATAGCCCTCTTAAGTCCCATTTATTAGGGGTCGAGCGTTTTGCCATCAACCCGGGCACGAATCGAGGGCTTATTCCCAGGAGCTCCAAATCTATTGTTCTCCAAACAATTTCTCTCCATACATTGATTCCCAACAGCTCCATGATTTTATTAGTTAAATAATAAAAATACTAAAATTCTTCCCAGCGGCTCCAAACCAAATTGCGTAAGGTCAACAAAACACAAATTGCTACCATCAATGTTATAATTACCACGAAGTACTTGAAAATTTTGGAGCTCATGGGAAAGATTTTATTTATTACTATAATATTGCTTTTTTAATTTGGAGCCGCCGGGAATAAAATTATGGAGCGCCTGGGAATAAGCCGAATCGAGACTCCGTGACTGCTACTGGTAAATTCCTGAAGGAAAAACCCAATAGCACTTTGTCTGACCCGGGAATCGAACCTAGCACCTCATGCTCAGTAGTCGCGTTTGCAACCACTAGACCAACGAGGCATATTGATTTAATAGTACTTCCTACAAGTCTTTCAGATTCATTGATTTGATTATAATTATTGTAATATACTGACACATGCAACTCACGATCGATAGTATTAATGTAGGTACGAATATTAATTAATTTAATTAATGATGTTACATAGATCGCCAAGAATCTATGATAACTACATTCAATTAGAATGACGAAGATACATCGTGTTTAGATCCATAATAAATAAATCATGTATGATAAGATTTTGACCGCGGCTTTGCTCGCGAGATTGGATATTATCCCACGCGAACTTATTACTGTGAGGTAAAGTATCCCTTGGCCAAACACAGGCTATGGTCTTTAGGTGTGCTAATTTCAATTCCATCAAAATTCGATCAGCCGTTTAGGGGTTAAAAAATAGGAGACAGACAGACACAGTTAATTTCACATTTGTAATACGTAGAAGTATGGAATTTATATAAAACAAGCATACTTTTATAGTGGCTAATGTAGTCATTAATATGGAAGACAAAATCTTTATTGACGTGACCAGCAAATAGATTGCAATGATTAGTTACATTTTTTAAGAATTTCTATTTAGGTAGAGTATTTTTATAAATGTATTAGGTACGTGAGATGAGACAGTAACGACAAAAAATACAATAGATATATTTTGTCTGAAACTTTGTACTGTTGTTCAAGGTTAGATTACAATACCTTCTCAATCAGCTAAATATGAATAACTAAAATAAAAAAAAAAATAATCGCTGAGGACAGGATTCGAACCTGCGCGGGTATAACCCATTGGATTTCAAGTCCAACTCCTTAACCACTCGGACACCTCAGCTCTATGATTCATATTCAAAACTGTTGAATAAAAGGCATTCATTGTTGTTTCATGAGTAAATAATGGATTTATTTGTACAAGTGTAGATAACAATATATAAAGCTAGAATTATGTTTCTACTGATAAATAATAAATACAGTGGTGTCGATTCTGTTGTGCACAAACGAAACTTAATTTAGGCTATTGCTATCTTTTACTAAAAGGCAGTGCGAGAAAAGCTATAAGGTTATATATAGCTATGAACTAAGTTAGAGATGTCAAACTAGTTTTTGCCTTGCGCTTCACAGTGCTTTTTTTTAGTCGACATGTTTTTACATGCTCCCTTCATTTGTATGGAAATATTAGTTCGATTAAATTTGACAAGAAAAAGGTACCAATAGTCTAAATTTAGTTTAGTTTTTACACAACAGAATCGACACCAGTGTCATATTTAATTAGCTAGAAAAATTAAGGTTGAGTGATGGTTTATCGATACTAAAAAATAAAGGCTTCCAAGGTATCGGATGCAGTGGAATACCAGTATTTTACCTAGAGCGACTACCTATCTGACCTCCACAACCCAGTTAGTACTGGGTAATTCGATACCCCTCGGGCCTCGGCAGACTGGTTGTTAGACTTTCGGGCCACTGACTACCTGTAACAGTAGTCAAAGATCTACAATTGACAGCCGGGACCAACGGCTTAACGTGCTTTCCGAGACACGGAGGAAATTCGGTAATTCGATATACTATCTGTAACCATACTCAAACTCAAACTCAAAAAACTCAAACTCAAAGCATTTATTTCAATTAGACCATTATGGCACTTTTGAAAGTCAAAAATACAAAAAAGAAAATCAAAGCTACCTCAAGTTATTATGCCTTGTGACTGGGACTCCAGTCACAAGGCATAATAACTTGAGAAAGTACTGTAGTTGCCCATTCCCTAGCGTAGATCTCTATGGAGAAGAACGGGCAAGAAACTCCATGGACACTCTTTTAAAATCAAAATATTGTTACAAAATCTTGGTTACATCATTAATTTTGAGATTATACATATAGTGAGAACGATGTAGAAAGACGTGCACACTAAGAGCATTCAGAGTAAAAGATTAGATCAAAAATTTATGAATAAAGTAATTAAAATGAACCTTGGCAGCTAAGAGATGACCAGTCCCAACTGACAGCGCCCGTTCACAGACATGACGCATGTACCGGCGCCATTCAACTCAACCATATTGAAGGGAACTAAATGACCCGACACACCCGCCACCATCAGCGAGACATCTAAGTGAGCATGACATTCTCTCAGCTACCAAGGCATATTCAAGTCAATGAAAGATAAATAAATGTAAATGGTGGCTGAACAGTACAAAGTACTCACACATGTGCAATGCAATTATATAATACTAAGAACTGGAATCTATACAATGCAAGTATATTTTTACAATCTTCTGCAGCTTCCACAATACATTAACATGGGAATCAATTCTTCATCTTCTTCTTTACGTGTCGATGGACTCAAATAATGCCCGACCAGTACAAACAATTAGTTTGCCCCCCCACCTATGGTTGTGGAGCAGGACCAGCATTTAGCCAAGCATTTTTATCATCAATGTAATCCCCCAACTTATAATATGCTTGCCTACATAGTGTGCGTTTTATACAAGATTTAAATTTCGTCTCATTCAGTTGAAGAATGTGGGGAGGTATTTTATTGTAACATTTCAAACAGTACCCCATGAAAGATGAATCCACTTTAGCAAGCCTGAAACCTGGCTGAACTAGTTGGTCCCTATTTCTAGTGTTATAGTGGTGTCTGTCCCCTCTCTTACTGAATAAATGCCCATTTTTTCTAACGTACATGATGTTTTCATAGATGTATTGACAAGGTACTGTCATGATATTAATTTCCTTAAATAGTTCTCTAAGAGAATCGCGTCTACGTAATTCATAAATGGCTCTGATGGCTCTTTTCTGCAGAATAAATATAGACTCGATGTCTGCAGCCCGTCCCCATAGTAAAATACCGTATGACATAATACTATGAAAATAACTAAAATAGACCAGCCTCGCGGTATCAACATCAGTAAATTGACGGATTTTTCTAACAGCATATGCTGCTGAGCTTAGCCGTCCTGCAAGAGATGTTAGATGAGGACCCCATTGTAACCTTGAATCGAGCGTGATTCCCAAGAAAACCGTTTTATCGACAAATTCTAGTTTCTCTTGATTCAATATTATGTCACAATCACTACTTTTGACATTTGGTAGAGCAAATCTAATGCATTTAGTTTTTTTCCCATTTAGTACTAAATTATTAGCGGTAAACCAATTGTGGACCTGCAGTAGGGCGTTATTTACGTCATCAAGATTAGTGGCACGTCTGTTTATTTTAAATATTAAAGAAGTATCGTCAGCAAACAACACCATATGCGGATGGTTGTTAAATAGATGGGGTAGGTCATTAATATATACTAAAAAGAGGAAGGGACCCAATATCGAACCCTGTGGTACACCCATTTTTACTTTTAAACCCATTGAGTTGACTCCATTTATTTGTACCTGCTGCTGTCTATCATGCAAGTACGATTTTATTAAACTGAGCGCAAGTTTACCTAAACCGTAATGCTGAAGTTTCAAGATCAGGGTTTCGTGATTTACGCAATCAAATGCCTTCGAAAGGTCACAGAAGATTCCTATGGCATCTTGTGCCTCTTCCCACGCAGTAAATATTTGTTTTAATAAAGTGACACCGGCGTCAGTTGTACAACGTCCTTTGGTGAAACCATACTGTTGCTCGTGTAATATTTTATTAGTGTTAAAATGGTTAAGCATTTGATTGAGCATTATCTTTTCAAACACCTTGCTGAAAACCGGCAACACGGATACGGGCCTATAGTTATTGGTGTCTTTACTGTCCCCGGATTTAAAAAGCGGTATTACCTTACTGAATTTCATCAGATCCGGGAAGACCCCTTGATCCACGCACAAATTAAATATTGAGGCTAAATACGGCGCTACAGTCTCAATAATTGAGGTACAAGCTTTGATAGACATACCCCATAGATCTTCCGTTAATTTGACCTTGATTTGCTTAAAACCTTTTATGACTGTTAAGGGGTTTATATGCTGAAATTTAAATTCATTTGGACAGGCTGAAACGTTCGCTTTCAATAAATCAATAGAGAGCAAGGGAGAGGAATTTAAGGTTTCAGTAGTTTTAAGTGGGATACTGGTAAAGAAATTTACAAATTCTTGAGCAACTTCATTGTTTGAGCTCACAAGGCCACGCGGTGTCTCTAGTGTGAAGTCATTACCTTGTTTTTTATTTCTATTTGTTTCACTGTTGATAATTTTCCAAACCGTCTTTATTTTGTTGTCGGCTGATTTAATCTTGTTGCTAATGAATAAGGATTTGGCTACCTTGCAAGTGTTTTTAAAAATTTTCGAGTAAGTAGCAACATATTTATTAAAAGCTTCAGTGTTGATGTAAGGCTTAAGGCCGTACAGCTCAAACAATCGTTCCCTACTTTTCCGAATACCCTGTGTTGCCCAGTCACTGAAAGTAAACTTTGGGCCAATAGTTTTAGATTTCTTTTTTAAAGTATTATTAAATTCAGTGTGCACTACCGAAAATAATTCTTCATAGAATACATTTGCATTGTTTCTAATATGACCTGGTATACTTAACTTGCTAATTAAATTATTATTAAATTTGTCTAGATTGCTGGGTGTTATTAGTCTAGTTTGTATTTGAATTCTTTGTAATTGTCTATTGTACGCGAAAGTAACCGTCTGACCACTATGATCTGAAGGCAGGTAATTTACGATGGATTTATTTATGTAATCGCAGCAACAAAAAACATTATCGATACATGTAGCAGTATTTGTAGTAATTCGAGTTGGTTCTGAAAACACATTTGACAAGTTAAATGATTTAAAGAGACTTAAGAATCTACTGCTATTCACATTATTCTCTATGATATTAACATTAAAGTCACCACAGATAATTATTGGTTTGTTACCAGTTACAAGTTTTGCCAAAGTATCTTCCATTACTGACTCAAAGATAGAATAGTTCAGGTAATTAGGGGGTCTGTAAACGCACACTATTACATGCTTATCTAGCTCAACACAAGACAATTCAATGCTATGTTCAACCGATAGATCGACTATATCATTACGAGACTTAGATTTAATACAATTTTTTACTAGGATTAATGAACCCCCACGCATCTTAGATTTTCGGTTAAAGCAACTGCTCACATTGTAATTCTCATAATTTATTTGCATTACTTCATAATCTTTCATCCAATGTTCAGTAAAACAGATAATATCAAACTTAGTTTTTTCTAAAAATAGTTCTATTTCTAGTTCTTTGGAAGAAAGTCCCTGAATATTCTGGTGAAACAATTTTAAGGTATTCTGCTCAGCCCCTTTTTTACAGTTATTTGATTGAGAGCTAGAAGATACCTCGAAGTTGACGAGATTAACTAAATTGTCACTCGTACCTTCTATTGTCCTAATGACTAGTTTAAATCTAAGTTAATACTATTTGTATAATTACAATTAGTATAATTACTAATTTCAGACCTATTTACAAAAAACTGCGACATACCACATATGTCTGAGTTTATATTAAAAGCTAATAGCCTATATATAATATAGCCATAATATAGCCTATACCTATATTATGTTTCACAAAATAAATTATTGATTGATCGGTATGTAATGGTTTGTCATCCATCTACAGACCAACCTATGCAAGCGCGGCTTCAAGATCGACCTGAGACGCTGTTATTAGTTAGCCGCGAGCTACTAAAATAAATATTAATTACACAACACAAACTAATCACACCAGTCTCATCATAATTGCGATTGCGTGAATATCCATAACCTCCCCATAATCGTCTGTCGCGAATCACCCAGAATGACACTCCGACATTTTTGGTGTCGTTGAATCATTCGGCGACAAAACGCCGGTGAATGAGAGCCTTATAAGAGAGTTTGGCTTATTTACATTGCTAAGTTAATGTTTAGAAGGAAACTATTGATTGCCATGTGATTGTTGTTTACGCACAACTAAGTCAATCTTATTGATAGCCAAGTTACCATGTCACTTGACCAAGATTATGTTTAACCTTTTTTAAGAGATTTTTTTTACCAGAAATGGGGAAGGCTAGTCAAAGCTGATTGTAGATGGCGCGTCCATAGCTTAGACCCAATCTGACCAATGAGGTCAAACTATTTTGAAATATAGAATGACATTGACAGATTTTCAACCAATGACGATGTTTGGTTCAAGCGATGCTAGCGCCATTAGTTCCACAGATGCCATTGGGTTGTGTTTTACCGCAACCCCACTGATGTTATGTGATGATTCTGTCGCATCATTGACCAGAAGAAACCAATTCTTTCAATTCAAAGATCCAGGTTGTTATGATCGGGGAACAGAAAAGCCAGCAGTGAATTCCACAAGCTGACGGTTGGCACAAGCACATTGGCCTCTGAGCATAGTCATTGCCTCTGAGTTTATACCGGCAATTTCTTTTTTATCGCTGGACATTACTCACAACCACCATCTAGTGCTTCACTAAGCAACGAGGCTTGTGTCGTGGACACCAGATAGTTGATATACTACATAGATACTTTTTGTTTATAACTTATTATACACTAGCGGACGTCACGCGGTTTCACTCGCGTAGTTCCCGTTCCCGTGGGAGTACGGAGATAAAATATAGCCTATGTTACTCAGAGTGAATGTAGCTTTCTAATGGTAAAAGATTTTTGAAATCGGCGCAGAAGTTTTTGAGTTTATTCATTACAAACATCCACACACACAAAAATACAAATCTTTCCTCTTTATAATATTAGTGTAGATTTTAAACATACATGACTCGGAAACAAATGTCCATGCTCATCAGCATCACACAAACATTTGCTCCTACCGGGATTCGAATCCATTTGGGTTGTCAACAATTAAAAAATAAAAGAAAAGTGTGCAATTGTTTGTAGTAACCCATTTATAAAATAAACATCAATTAACAACTAAAGCCAAACGCGTCTTTCGACAGTGACTGGACGTAAACAAATGAAAGAATATTTGGACGATAATTCTATAATTTCTGCTTCAGAAAATTGTACATCACCTCACCTATTTTGAATCTTATTGACATTAGCATTAATATTAAGACATGTAACCTAATATATTTGACATTTATTGAAATCGATTTTATTCTCTATACTGATTAATCTATTTGACATTTTTATTGAAATTGATTATATTCTTTATTTATTTATATTGACATGCATGTACCTATCTATTAATTGATTTTATTACCAATGTGAAAGTCTACATAATTTTATATTATTCTACCACTTCATGATAATTATTTTAAAAGCTAAATTGTTGCTAGAAGTAAAGACAATGTAATTAAATATATTTGTACGCCTCTGGGCAAAACATAGAGGACCTACCTATCTGTAACACCATTATTGTAATTTAACCTATGTTTACAAATAAAGCATTCTGATTCTGATTCTGATTCTGAGAAATATATTGTTTAAAAGTTATACAGGGGCTAAATCTTGTAAATAACAATTCCTACATTCCTACTCCGCAAAGACTTCAAACTACCACTAGTCTGTCTATTAGACAAACGGCTTGAGAGATCGCGGTATGGTGTTATCACAGTTATGTTATAATTATGTAATGATGTTACGCATACGTTTACTACTTATTAAAGATTTTTTATGATCTATCGCTGGTGTAATATCGTCTCGCCGTATTGTCGAATAATTGTAAATATTGTGCCAGAGTTAGAGGAGCTCGTGGCTAAATATAACAGCCGCTCGGGTCAATCTTTAGGTTAAGCCGTGCTTGCCTAGGTTGGTCTGTAGATGAGTGACCACCCATTACATACCGAGTTTCCTCCGTGCCTCGGAAAGCACGTTAAGCAGTTGGTCCCGGCTGTCATTTGTGACCTTTGACAGTCGTTACAGGTAGTCAGTGGCCCAAAAAGTCTGACAACCAGTCTTACCAAGGAGTATCGTATTACCCAGTACTAACTGGGTTGTGGAGGTCGGATAGGAAGTCGCTCCATGTAAAACACTGGTATTCAGCTGCATCCGGTTAGACTGGAAGCCGACCCCAATAAAACTTGGGAAAAGGCTAGGTAGATGATTGTGCCAGATTTAACTGGTTAGGAGATTGGGTCAACATCAACACGTGGATAATTAGTATTTGCGTGTGTGAGATGGTTTATTCCGATCTGCCCCCACCGGTCTATCACCAGTGGTGGCAGTTGCAACTATTTTTCTTATCTACTACTGGTGGTGGATGCATCTAATCCGTCGCATTTGATCCGAACTCTGTCACCACTGGTGGCAGATGCCACTGAGATGATCATAAAGCCATTAATTAGATCGCTTTGGCAAATTGATTAAACTTATTTGTAGAATTAACACTCCTGATTGAATTGTTAATGACTGTAGTAAGTCGTTTATTCTCTGAAGAGATTTTTTCTCCAACGTTTTCACGGAATACGGAATTAAAGATGACCCTTTTTTAACCGATTCCAAAAAAGGTAGAGGTTCTTAATTCGACTGTATTTTTTATGTTTGTTATCTCAGAACTTTCGACTGGGTGAACCGATTTTGATGATTCTTTTTTTATTTGAAAGCTGGTCTTTAGCTATAGTTCAAAGTTAGAGCTCAATTTAACTTTTTAATTTCGTTTTGTGACGTATCTGGTTCATAATAATTCAAAGTGGAAGGGCACCGACGTTGTTTTTTTTTAAATTAGGTACCTACCGTTGAAGATTTTCTATAAGGGCCCGTTCAGATTGATTTACTAAATAAGTGGCAACAGTTTGGCTTCAGTGTCCTTTACACCCTGTACGTATATAATAGGCTAGTTTCCACCATCAATAAATTGCAAATCTATTTAGTCCGTCCGTCAGCTAAAGTATCGGAAAATAATGGACACGTATTTTTTGTTTTTGTAAATCAATGAATATTGACAAATATAAAACGCATCTAAACTTGAGAATGGGGGCTCTTGACGTCACAATCACAACGCACCAAAAATTATAGCACGGCGGGCGTGACGTATTGAGAATTTTAAAAGCGTCGTATATTCATCAATTTTGGTTTACGTAACAAAAGAAAAAATACGTGTCAAATATTTTTTGATAATCTAACTGACGGAGTAATTAGATTTTTTCAGGACACAAGCCTTTTATATCACGGATAGAAAGAATGCCGAATGGAGACAAAGATAGAAAACGCTCTATTGTTCTCCAAAATTTTAATAAACTTGACTTTTCCTAAAACAAAATCTTACTAAAAATAAACTAGGTCTACGTCAATTAAAATGTCAGACAGAAAGCAAAAATGTGAAACCTACATTTAAATCCTCAATCAACATAAAAATGATCAGAAGAATTTTAATTAAAAGAAAAACAATCGTTTTCTACTATCTATGCAAGTTCGTCAGCAAACGGGGTCGTATCCATAGTCGGGCGCTCAAACCTGTTGGTGTGGCCCACTGAACTCTTTCGTACGCACACTATAATAGTGTTTACGTACGACGAGCCTTTATTTAATGAGCGTGCGTGTGTGCGTGAGATTGAGGCGCTTGTCCAATGTTATGCGTGTGAATTTGTGTCTACTTTTTCTTTGTAGGATTTTCTTGTTGGTTTTTCAATTCCATTGGTGATGTAATCCGCTTGGGTTGTTTGTTATTAAGTATCGCAGTACTTCGGGAAAAAATAAGAAATTGAATTTGATGTGAGATAAGAGAGCAGAGCAGAGCATATTGATTTAGGTTTCTAAAATCGGAGACGTATTTTTTTTGTTTTGCTAAAATATTTAGTTATAATTCCGTAATAAACCTAGATCCAGCCTAGGATTCAGAATGCAGCGACAGCTTCATGCCCGCCCGCAAAAAATGTGCGCATGTGTTAGTTTTAATACACGTCATTTTATAGCTAAGTTTCCATTTCAGGAAAGTAACGCCAACTTGCGAAGAAATATAAAGTTTTTACAGATCCTTCCTGATCAGAAGGTCAAGTAGCTACAATTTTTGACTTAATTAATAATTTATTTATAAGTAGATATTATAAATAAATTATTAATTAAGTCAAAAATTGTGGTCATGAGACGTTTAAATAGTAGATTATACATCAAGTGCATAAAACGCACTATTTTACGCGAGACGTGGAAATGAAACAGCAACATGTAAAATAATAAATGGATGAAATAAAAAATATAAGTTTATTTCATGATGTTTTATTGTGTACTTTGGCTGTTGGTATCTTTGCCTTGTTCTTAGAATACCAACGAAACGAAAAATTAAAATAAAGAGGCTATTCTATGAAGTTGTTCGTGTGGCTGTTGGACCGATTGCCTTGATCTTCGACGAAGATTTTACTTTATGCTCTAGAGCATAAAAAGCGACTTTATGACGCCTACGCACGTCATAAAGACGAACTTTAAGAGCATGAGAAGTGAAAAATGAATTATTTAACATTACAAAGTCAACTAATTAATTAGGTACTTGAGAGACATCTTAAAAACGTGTTATGAATTGATGAGTTGCTTGATTAAAAATCAGTATGACCATCGACCAAACATAATACCTAAAACTTACCTTTGGTTACTATTGATAATTTAATTATATTGACTTCAAATTGTGAACACGTGCTTGACTTTTCAAAATAGCCGGCTAGCGCTTGACCGGTTTTTATATTTTTAAATATGCTAGCCATGAACGTTCCTAATAATTATTTGCAATAACTAGACTTACTCGTCTAAATAATTAAGCCTTTGTGCTATATAAAACTACAGTGTGTTTGTTTTTGGTACTTAATAATCGACAACCGTCAAAATTGTCGACACATCACGCTTAAAAAACGTTGTGTCGTCAAAACCGTGTCGGCATCAATGGAAACGCGCCTACTCGTAGATACTTGATGCAACACGTTACGTGTGATCTCGGATGACCGGAACAGTGAGCCAACCTTAGTTATGTCATCGACCTCGTATCTTAGCAAATTGTCGACACAAGTGGATAACGACATTTTTGTTAATCAGTGGCCCAGTGTCGAGGTTATTCTAGGGTGGGAAGAGAAAACCAGGATGTATAATTAGTTTTTTTAGATGTACCCATTAGTACACCCACATTTCGCCAGTTACGTTTAAGTCCCATGTAATAGTGGCGAGCCTATTGCCATCCACCGTTCAAATTCAGACTTCGTGGCTACTGAGAAATTCCTGATGGAAAAACGTAATAACACTTTGTCCGACCTGGGAATTGAATCCAGGACCTCATGCTTAGCAATCGCGCATGCGACCACTAGATCGTGAGAAGAATGTTCGTTTGGTGTACATGAATGGCCATTATCAGCACATGAAATGGAGAATACCGACTGAATATAACTATATTTAGTAAGAGTGTCACTTTTAGAGCACACAATGAAGCATATTTAAATAATAATAATAATAAAAAATATAATAAACCATTTATTTCAGACCCTTAAATAAATAGCTTAACCTAAAAATACATACTAATAACAAATTTGTTAGTATAAGTAGTAGCACTTCACTTCACTTGCACGATGTTTTGTGCATACTTGTGGAATTTGTCAGCGGAAGCGACGGAACACCACATCCTGCGACCAAAAACTTTCTTCCAACACCAGTTGGAGCATACACGTTGGGATACGCACCACAAACGCCTTGAAATTGACGTTGTGGCACGACTCCAGAAGCTGTACTCTTGGCGTGTACTTCAATCAGCTCTATGTAGATAGGTGTACTGTAAGGTTTTAAAACTTACATCCAATGATATTCTAATAAACAGATATGTTATACACCTACAAAACCACCGAAATAAGTGTTCCGCGGGGCAGAGCCAGCTCACATACACGCAGTGACGCAGAAAAAGGGAAAACGATCCAATTGACCCGTTTTCGAGTTTTCACGATTGCGCGCTCACAACATATCTGTTATCATTGCTTACATCCAACCTTAAATTAGGCAGGTCGCATATAGGGGCATTCGGATTTTCAAACGATTTTGAACTTACTCGTAGAGTAATTTATGAAAAGATTAGTTTTTATGTCGGCACTGAGTGTCAATTGAATTTTATCCTTTTAAAATGTGGTCCATTATTTAAAAAGAATAACTAAACTCTCTGAAAGCGATTAAATAAAGTAGCTATTATAGTATAGTTGCATTACAGCTCCCACTAGTCATAGTAGCTAATTCTGATAAATGATTAGTTATGAAACCAAGCGTTACTTCGCGGAATTCCATGATAGTTAAATATTATGAAAGCAATATATAAATATTCAGTTTTGATTCCGCCAAAAACTAGAACCTCACATTAGCGCAGAGTAAAACAAATGCACAATTATTCGGACGAGTTTATTCACGTCCTGGTTTAATTCAACTGAAAAACATAAAAGGTAAACGTTTTAACTTTTAACTAAAGACTTCAACCACAGAATAACTTCAACGCTCACCATTTTGGTCTGTCTCAAATGTTGTTTTACTTTGCGTAACTACTAAACGAATTTGTTCCGGTTTTCATATTTAAGTAGACCAATTCATGTCTTCGGTTATGTACTACGTAGATATGCTTGATTATTTATTATTATTATTTAGATAAGGAAAATAATTGACAGTGCGTCGATGATTAATCCATTGACAGTGCGTCGATTAGCTGTTTTATAGCCATTTTGTACAACGGTCAAAGAACTGTGATTAGCACATGCTAATCACAGGTTAGGCTCCGGCCCATCTCGTAACTTTCCCATTTCGACAACTAAACAAAATAGCATCACAAAAGTCTCATTTCGTAACTATTTTGATCTTCTTATATTGAATCCCATTTCGTAAATATTTTGATCTTCATACATTGAATCCCATTTCGTAACTATTTTGATCTTCATACATTGAATCCCATTTGGTAAACTTTTTGTTCGGCAAGTACAGTTAGCACTCAGGAGAACTAATAAGAAAAAAAAAAAACTCGTGCCTAGAGCCGACCCTTGGTGCAAACCAACATCCACATTGAAGCTTGTTGCTACTGCCTGTTGTAGACCGGACTTGTTCGATAGTAAAAAAAAAAACAATCAATTTCCCTGACTTTACATAGCATCAAGTCTCAAACGAAGTCGGGGTGTGTCACAAAATACGGAAATAAAAAAAAAAACAACAGAAGATCTGTCGCAAGCGCAACTCATTTAACAAAAGATTGACGTGTTTATTATAATAAAGATATGTTACATAAATAATTGAATGTCACACCGTCACACCGTGTGATGAGTGAAAGTGACAGCTATGGTGGCTCGTTACGGTGTGATAGGCAGCCAGTGAACAGGGACGAGTGAATACGTGATTAGGGGATTGATTGTTACTGTGTAAGTGCCTTCCGATGTGTTTTATGTAGGAAGTGATGTACGGAAATAGCTTGAGTTAGGGATTTGGTGGTATTTACCCCAAGACAAGTAAGTATGTTGTACAGCGAAAACATAGCTACAACAACAACAACAACAGCCCATAACGTCCACTGCTGGACATAAGCCTCTCCCATGATGGGAGGATTTGCCGTAATCTCCACGCTTGGCAGGCGGATTTGAGATCGCAGTGATGAAAAACTAACAGAAAACGCTGCTGCCCATTCTCTGGTCTACGGAGGCGCAAGGTGTTCTGCCTCAGACATTAGTCGCCTTATACGACACCCGTCAGAGTAAGGACATGTCTAATGAACATAGCTATAGTTGACTTTAATAGCGAATATTTTTTAATGTCATCTAGGCTATCTATGCCCAAGAAAATCGCTAAACAAGTTCCGTGCCAGAAATTCTAGGTGTCAACAGTAGTTTAGTAGTTTTATGTTAATTTTAATCTTGTTTAATAAATTTAAACAGAATTTGAGTTTCATTTCAGCAGAGAATCCAGGGATTTCAACAACTAGTTCTTAGTTTAGACGTGACTAAAAATAAATATGTAATTTATTGTTAGTTTAAAACTCGATCTATTGTCTCAAATCGAGCAGTTCTTCATTAATTTCATGAAACAAGATTTTTCTTTCACCGTTGAAACGGCATCGCTTATAAAACGATGTGAAGTGATGAGATACCGATCTATTGCAGTGAATAGATCGGTATCGGTAGGTGTGATAGAGCAGCGGTGGCACAGTGGTGGCGGCCCCGACTTACGAACAGTAACTCGTGGGTTCGATCCCAGGCAGGCGCATTACTTTGTGTAATTTATTTCATCACCGCTGCTCTCAAAACGGTGAAGGAAAACATCGTGAGAAAACCTGCATGTCCTAGAACCAAAAAATTCAAAGACATGTGTCATCTACCAATCCGCTCTATCAACCCGCGTGGTGGATTATAGCCCATTCTCCCTCAGAGCGAGGAGGCCTGTGTCCCAGCAGTGGGAACATTAATAGGCTGATGATAATGATGATGATAGGTGTGATATGAGCTTCAAGCATCCTTGGAAGAAACCGTCACCTTTTATTTTATAATTAAAAATGTTTGATTATTATATAATTTTCTTAAGTTAAATTTATTTTCATTATAAAGAATAATATTATTTCATAAAAAATATTTATATCAGAATTTATTGAGAGATTTATTCAAGATATGTTGTAATTATATATAAATTGAATTAAAATAATTAACACCTCTTAATCAGTTGCCAATACTGGAAAAAACTGCATGAGAGGAACACAAATTAGCAACATACAATGCATTAGTAACATTAATAATTTTAATTAAGGCGGTACCCCGAGCAAAATTAGCAACTCTATTTGTGGTGGTTCAAACTTCGCTTGAAATACTGTTAAAATAAAGTTCTAATCAGCTTGCACTACGAATTGGCCGTTACGTCAGTCACTGCAGGCTGAATTGTGCGAAATTAGTGGTTTTTATTCTTTATAAAATCAAACTTACGTCTTTTGGAAAAAATAAAACGACAATTATGTTCATTATTAAATTGCCTAGCCATTAGTATAAGTAGCAAATCAAAATAATGGTTACTTTACGAGGAGTAGCATTTTATAAATCATTATTTCTCATTTCTATGGTTTCGTTGTGAGGGGATTTATTAAACATTAAGCAACTTAAAAAAAAATATGAAACGACAATTTTGGAGTCAAGGATATATGTAGTAATTTAATGTATTTTTTATTAGTTGGTATTTCTTTTGGATAAAGAGGAGTAGGCTCCGAAAAACTGCTCGCTCAAGGTCATTTGCTCGGGGAGCCGCCTTACAACTGGCAACATGTTTTAGGAAATAAAAGTATTTTTATGTTTATTTATTTACTAGTTTAAACCGACCACTCTGTGTCTTGAGCTACCAACAACACAGATTGATTACCTTCAACTGTATATCGGTAGATATAAATAAAACACATGTAGCATTATGATGTCGAAAGCAGTAAACGTACCAAGGTGGCAATGAAAGGGTAAAAACACCATTAATCGTAACTACTCCAATACCCTTGAAATAAATCAAAACACAGACGCAATATTTGCATATTATACATAGTGTTGCATGTCATGTATTTTAAATAAAAATATTTTTAGACGGTTAGAGAGAGGCTTGTCGGCCTTAAACTGAGGTTATGGCAATCAATAATTTGGTTAAGATTAGTATTACTATTACTACCGTTTAGGGATGGGCAAAATTTGTTTGGAAGAAAATATGTATTTTCTTTGTAGAACTTAGGAAGGGTTATGATTATTATTATGATTTTTTTTTTTTACACATTCTTGTAATCGGATTATGAGTGAGTGCAGCACTTGTTTGCACACACGCTTGAGCACAATAATGGTTCCTATGGTGATTGATAGTTTCCACTGAGATTGGCCGAAGGAAAACTATGAGAAAAGTATTTTAAACTAGGTACTAATATTTTAAGGCGACAGGACAGGAGCTAAATTAGCAACTCTACTTGTGGTGGTTCAAACTTTGTTTGAAATACTGTTGAATAAATTTCTAATTAGCTTGCACTACAAAGTGGTTATTACGTCAGTCATTGTCATACAAATATATGTTAAAACCCGGAACGAAAAACTGCCGAAAAAAAAAATTGTTAAAAAACACATCATGCATTGAGCAAATAGGCCCGAATTTACGATGTTCGTTCCTTCTCTATAGGAGGTTATATCAGATACACAGTGGGACAATACGGGCTGATGTAATAACTTAGAAGTAAATAATACAGCTTCCTCTTCGGAAGCAAAGGTTAAAAAAATTAACACCTAGGTACTATAGGAAACATAAATTGTTCGTAATAGGTGTGCTAATATAATAATGATGAATATAACTACAAATATAAACTAATAATCAATCTTGGAAAAGACTGACAGGAACAATTAAGGATACGGTTCTTGCAGCCTACATAGTTTAAAACTAGTAGTAGTCATAAAGAAGTACTTCAACGGACCACCTCCATCTCCCGTCCTGCTTGTGCAAGTCCACCAGTATCTTAAGGCGATTACAGGAGCTAAACGCGAGTTTTATAATGCAAAAAAAGCATATGATTCACTGCAATAAACAAAACCAGAAAAATATATGATATTCTTCAGGATATATGCTAGTACGATAGTGTTTTGAAAACATAATATAGTCACTGCGGGCCGAATAGTGCGAAACGAGTGGTTTTTTGCGATTTACAGAAAATCTATTGATTGGACTAAAAAAATAAAATACTATCATGCTAATGTTGCTTGTAGAATTATTTGCCAAAAAATCAGAATGATCGCATGTGTTTAAGTATGGTTTTTACTCGGTAAAATATTTTTTTAAAGATAAGTTCGTGAATTTTTTTTATCGAGTAAAATTAGTTGTATTATGTTTCCAAATCACTACCGTACTAGCATATATCCTGAAGAATATCATATATTTTTCTTTCTGGTTTTGTTTATTGCAGTGAATCATATGCTTTTTTGCATTTTAAAACTCGCGTTTAGCTCCTGTAGTCCCCTTAACCTTACCACGTGTCATAGACATCATAGCAGACCTAGGACTAATTCAAAAACCACCAAATCGTGACCCTATTTAATTTGATTACCAATTTAATTTAGCATTGAAATAATTTGTAGCACCGCGGTTTCCTTCCTGATATCCTAAAAGGCGCCTTTTAAATTCTGGCCACGTTTTGATACAAAGGAAGCATTCACGTCCATTGTTAGTTATTGTATTTTGTAAAATAAAATTAAAAGGAAAGGTATACACTGGTGCCGATTCTGTTGTACAAAAACTAAACTTAATTTAGGCTATTGCTATCTTTTACTATAAGGCATTGCGAGAAAAGGACGGCAATAGCTATGCACCGTGTTTTTAGTCGACATGTTTTTACGTGCACCCTTCATTTGTATGGAAATATTAGTTCCAATTAAATTTGACAGCTCTAAATTACGTCCGTCTCTTTCTCGTTTTATTAGAGAGAAAAAGATAGCAATAGCCTAAATTAAGTTTAGTTTGTGCACAACAGAATCGACACCACAACCTCATTGGTCTAGGAGTCGGCAGCGCTACTGCTGGTCTTGGGTTCGATTCCTAAGTTGGTGAAAGTGTTATTGTGTTTTTGGTTATTGGGATTTGTGCCCGATTCAGTGCAAAATGGCCCCCACCCCTTACATGGGGCTTAAACACAACTGCTCGACCATTCGGGGATTACAGGTGTGATGTTATGTTAATAAGGAAAAGTAAATATTACGCACAGGATCAAAGTTAGGGAAGGGAAGTGGAGGAGGGTAACTGGGTAGTGGAAGTCAAATAGGCACTCGGCTTCCAGTCTAAGCAGATGCAGCTGCCAGGCGCGGATACAGGATTTCCTTTAAGGGGGAGCAATTTTAGGAAATTCATTAAGGCTGATGCTCCAGGGTAGCCCGCGAAATTCAATTTTTTTTACGTTTTTGGCAAATTGCAGGCCAGTGCTAGGTTGTATGTTGATTAAAATATTGGACGCGATTGTAAGACGTATGTAGTTACAGAATTATAATCATCAAAACCATCAATACAACCCTCCAAGTTCATAAAGGTCGAGAAACGATTTTTTCAAGGTCAAAGTCATTGCTAGACCTTTATGAACTTGGAGGGTTGTATTGATGGTTTTGATGATTATAATTCTGTAACTACATACGTCTTACAATCGCGTCCAATATTTTAATCAACATACAACCTTGCACTGGCTTGTAATTTGCCAAAAACGTAAGAAAATTTGAATTTCGCGGGCTGGTCGAAGCATTCACCTTAAGAAAAAAAAACTTTTGATAATAAATGGATCGAAAATTTTAACACTTTTCCTACCGATCTACTGCTGGGCCTCTTATAGACAAAGTTAAGACTCATGAAAAACTAAGCTTCAAAAGCGAGCGCAGCGAGTTCGAATTTATTTACAACATTGCCTCAGATAATTATGCTATAATTGCTGTAATATATAAGGCCAAGCAAGGGGCTCCTAATTTATTTCAGGCTATGTCTATTGTATAGATCGATCATGCAAAAATCCAATATGAGTGCCCATCCAGAGGTGGAAAAAAGGAGCCTTTTTGATAAATGTTTTTTTGCAGGGTTAAACAATATCTTAATTTAAGTGATTCGATTTTGTTACGTATAATACTATTCTACGGCATCAGGCAGGAAAAGCTATATCTTTTAAAAATCCTAAGCTTCTAGGGGCAGCTGCCTCCTCCTGGCGACCCCCATGACAAGATATTTAGAACTAGAATATTTAGTTTCAATTCCGTCAAACTAGTTCAAGCTTGGCTAATGACGTATTTGGTCCAGTTTAGGGTGAGGCAATTGCACCCATTGCCCCCCCCTATATCCGCACATATAGAACTAAAGAGTAAGGACATACATTGAAACATACTTATGTAGTACATACGTATTAGACATATTGACCTACATTAAAAAACTTGTTGGAGTCTACATCTACATTAATATTGTATTTTATAGTTAATCAAAACAGAGCAGTACACAAATTACAATACATAAATTATATTTTTGTGAACACTAAAAATGATGTCCTTGTCAATGAAATATTAAAAACAATAAATATTATAATATTAAATCTCTGATTTAATTTACAAAATGCCACCCAGAGGACATCCGGTAATTACTGAAGTGGCAAATAAAACGTGTTTTGAGGTCACAAAACATACGATAAAAACGGGGCCACATCACTAGTTTATTAATTTATCAATTATTCATGAGAAAAATTTAGATTGCCACTCAAATTGGTCAATGCACTGGTCTTAAAGTGTTGGTTCAAATAAATGTTTGAAAAACTTTCAAATGGTGCAACTATAAAGGATGGTTTTTGGGGCATTCACCTTAGTTATCTGCGTGGGCGGCATGAAAACTCTGACACCAGTTTAGGCACCGGCATGAAAACTCTGACACCAGGTTAGGCACCGACATGAAAACTCTGACACCAGGTTAGGCACCGGCATGAAAACTCTGACACCAGGTTAGGCACCGGCATGGAAACTCTGACACCTGGGCGCCGCACATTGGGGATAGAGCCAATTTTTTGTCCAAAACCACCTAGAGATCGCAAAAATAAACCAAATGAGACAATTTTTTGGACAGAACTGTTTGTAATTAAATTCTAAAGAGACTGACGAAGCCGGATTTCTAATATTCCTTAAATCTAAAATTTCATAACCCACTAAAACCAAGGTAAAGCGAGTTTTACCCTGTTCTTTAACCCTTTCAGTCACGCATTTTAACTAGCACTTGTATGGAAGTGCAAATATACGCTTCCGATGTATTTTTGTCGTTGAAAACGAATCTGATCAAATTGTTTAAATAACTTATTTTTGCAAAACATTCTACAAATAAACAATTTGCAACACGATTAACCCTCTAATATATTCATTGTTTATTTCGTATCAGGAAAAAATCTCATGATCGTATGAGTATAATATAAAATCAGTCATAATATAAAAATAAAAAAAATTATATTCAATTTATATGCATTTTTTATAAAAAAAATAACATCCTAATTTCAAAAATCGGGCTTCGTGAGCGTCTTTGGAATTTAATTTCAAACATTTCTGTGCAAAAATGGTTTAATTTGGTTAATATTTGAGATCTCTAGGTGGTTTTGAACATTCTGTGAGTCATCATCATCTGCCTAGCCTTTTCCCAACTTTGTTGGGGTCGGCTTCCAGTTTTACCGGATGCAGCTGAATACCAGTACCTTACATGGAGCGACTGCCTATCTGACCTCCACAACCCAGTTAGTACCGGGTAATACGATACCCCTTGGTAAGACTGGTTGTCAGACTTTTTGGGCCTCTGACTACCTAAAGACTGTCAAAGATCTACAAATGACAGCCGGGACCAACGGCTTAACGTGCTTTCCGAGGCATGGAGGAAACTCGGTATGTAATGGGCGGTCACCCATCCACAGACCAACCTAGGCAAGCACGGCTTAACCTAACGATCGACCCGAGCGGTTGTTATTATTTAGCCACGAGCTCCTCTCCCGACCCAGGTGTCAGAGTATTATTATTTATTAGTATTATTTTTTAATTTTCAATAATGATGCTTGCGAGAAACGCATCCAACCGAATTTATTCGTGTAAGTAATTAGCAATCAAAAGTTAGCGATTTTGTCGTTATCTCTGGCGAGACTGCCAGCCGTTAGGAACTAACTACACGAAAAAATATGGAAAACAAGCTTTTCTACTACGGTTTATTTTAAAAGTAGAGCTAAACGAAACATTGTATATTATGCAACGTGTTTTAACTATACTGGTGGACATTAAAAATAAGCCATCATAAAAGTACGATATTTAAATTAATTAATCAACGCTAAATTTACAAAAAAAAGTATTCTAAAAGTCGGTATCTTCAAACATAGTCACAACAGCCGCTTTAAAGGTAAGTGTCCACCTGTCCGCATCGTAGGCATCGGACGCATCGCATCAAACGGATCGCAGTATTCTTTGTATAGAAAGTCACTGATCCGCACCGTACGGATCGCTCGAATCTGTTCAAATACGTTTGATGCGATGCGCACGATGCGGACAGGTGGACGCTTACCTTGAATAGGCGGCACCACTCCTTTCCAACTATCCCGGACATAAACATAACATCACTAAATTTACACTATGAAAATCATACTAACCATATCTCATAAAAACATTGTATCCGTATAGTTCTACCGTTCAGTTCTACTAGTAGGACTAAACGGAGAAAAAAATCCGTTTAGTACTACTATCTGCTGTATGAATTTTAATTGAACTAAACGGACAAAAAAGTTCTTTTCGTACTACTAATTTCAAACAAAATTCAATAGGACTGAACGGACAAAAGATTGTGTCCGTGTAGTTCTACCGTTCAGTTCTACTAGTAGGACTAAACGGAGAAAAAAATCCATCTAATACTACATATCTGCTGTATGAATTTGGACTTCGTCGAGCTTCATTGTCTTGGCGCTTTTCTGGTGGTCGCCACTGTTGATTCTGGCTTTCAGGAGTTATAGTGGTTTGGGAATAGTGTGGCGAGCTTGTCCCGTAAAAAAAAACGAACGAAAAAGTAAATTGCTAACTCCTAGCTAGACTAAAACAAACTAACAAACCACTAATATTTTAGGTTTCATTTTATCATAAAGATTCTAAAAAAAGAGAAGTATATATTTGGCTATTGACCAACATCATTTGCTTGTTTAAAATATACATTTTAACATAAAGCTTCTAAAAAAAGAGAAGTATATATTTGGCTATTGACCAACATCATTTGCTTGTTTAAAATATACATTTTAACATAAAGCTTCTAAAAAAAGAGAAGTATATATTTGGCTATTGACCAACATCATTCGCTTGTTTAAAATATTAATTTTATCATAAAGCTTCTAAAAAAAGAGAAGTATATATTTGGCTATTGACCAACATCATTTGCTTGTTTAAAATATTAATTTTATCATAAAGCTTCTAACAAAAGAGAAGTATAATAATATATTTGGCTATTGACCAACATCATTTGCTTGTTTAAAATATTCATTTTATCATAAAGCTTCTGACAAAAGAGAAGTATAATAATATATTTGGCTATTGACCAACATCATTTGCTTGTTTAAAATATTAATTTTATCATAAAGCTTCTAATAAAAGAGAAGTATAATAATATATTTGGCTATTGACCAACATCATTTGCTTGTTTAAAATATTCATTTTATCATAAAGCTTCTAACAAAAGAGAAGTATAATAATATATTTGGCTATTGACCAACATCATTTGCTTGTTTAAAATATATTGATCATTTAAAATGGTTTCAATTTTCCTCCTTTTGATCTTCATATTGGCATTTTCTATTTGTTTGCTTTTAGTTATGTTCAACGACGTATCTTTATATAAAACGTGTAATAACTGCATCATGTTTACATGACCTCTTGTTATACAATTATTATTAAGCCTCAAATGCCATCCTTCCACATAATTAGTTGTTCTTAAACGTTCCTCAAAAACACACCAAATGTTGATGAATTTCTCACTTTTCATGCAATATGACTCGACATATTTGATGAACTGCTGCATGTTAATGCCGTTGGTAATTAATATATTCAGCTGTTCCTTTATATATAACCGACCTTCTTGGATATTGTGAATCGGCAGAATACTGGTTAGTTGAAAAATTATTTTAGTTCGTTTCATTTTTGTTAATTGTAATTGTTTTGCCTTTTTCTAGATTGTATTATTAAAATGGTAGAAGCATCCTTTGACAATCACATTTGGGAACACCTCCGCGATTGCTTTTATTGCGGCTTCTTCGAAGTCGAAAGAAAACTTAAATGGTTGCCATTGTGGCACTTGAGACTTGATGATATTAAATACAATTTTATATGATTGTTTACATTGTTTTGTCATTATT
This sequence comes from Xestia xanthographa, assembly GCA_905147715.2. Lineage (NCBI taxonomy): Eukaryota > Metazoa > Arthropoda > Insecta > Lepidoptera > Noctuidae > Xestia > Xestia xanthographa. Next base: position 7,010,458 of record LR990664.1, on the reverse strand, counting down.
ATTATTATTTTATTTTTTAGAAGTATGTTGCATGGAATCGTAGAACAAAAAGAATATACGTTTTTCTGCTATCCGTTCAGTCCTATCCTATCAGTAGAACTCGTCGTAGAACTAAACGAACTTAATAATCTTTTTCTCCGTTAATTTCTACTAGTAGGACAGACTGTCCGTTCTGTCCTACTAGTAGAAATAAACGAATTTTTTTCTCCGTTTAGTCCTACTAGTAGAACTGAACGGTAGAACTATACGGATACAATGCATAAAAAAACCCCTTGATGGTGATGTTGTTTACGTCAAAAACACCGATTAGATACTTATGAACCGATTTCACACTCCAAGATAAAAACAAAACAATTTGTGCTAACGAACTATAATTACTGTTTTTACGCATTCGTAATGTAATTTTGAGCGGTTTTTCGCCTACTTTGAGGTAAGTACTATTAAAGGCATGATCTACTACTACATTTAAGGTCTTTTTTTGACTGTTAATCTGTGGTAAGATTGGTGAAGCGGTTTCAAACGAAAGAAATATGTTGTTTCCAAGCCATTTTTTTTCATTGTAATGACTCTACCAGATTAAGACATTTTGGAAAAACCACAGTTTGATGGATTAGGCACCTAGTCTTCGATTCAGTTTTAACAGTAAGTAGTATTTTTTTTTGAATTAGTGGCTTCGTTAAATTTCGTGAAAATGCGACTTAAAGACAGGGATTTTAATTGTATACTTTCAATGTAAAAAATGGTAAAGTTTAATACAAAACAGTTTTCTTTTGTATCAAACCCGTGGATCTTGTTGTCTGTAATTATTTAAGGAAAAGACTTCCGACCGTTCGTTGAGCCAGTTATGAGGTTCTCAAGTTGACGATTTTGGCATCTTGTAGTTCAATCTAGGAGGTTATCGGCTCCTTAACAGGGCAATCCTGCACATGAAATATTACTAAGACCTCCAATCGGGGCAGAAGTTGACCATGCTCAGCGGCAAACCTTTATAGGTCGACACAGTGACTCAATCCGACTCAATGCATCGACAAGCAAATGTGACGCAATGTGTCATGCATGATGTCGCGTCTGTTTATTGTCAAGCCACAGAATAAAAAAAGTTCTGCCGGTTTCTCGCAGGTTGATTGTGAAACTCCTTGTTGGTTATGCTTAGTTCCTTGTCTGTGGCCCGTATTCTAGAACGTCTAAATTCAAATGAAAGCGAGCAATACGAATTGAAGTTTGATTGGTTTAGCTGTTTGTATGACATGATTGTGCTAGTTTTAAGTTGAGATTTATTCAGAAGCGTCGTTTAAAATAACGCCTTGGTAAATCTGATTTAAAGTTGAAAGGGCAGTGCGTCAGAAATCAGAATTATTGAAAGTTCAAGAGCGGATTCTCACGGGATTAGCTGCTTTTATAACGGTTTTGAGAGTTGCCGAAAATCTAGTTGAGTGGCGTGCGATTGAAGAGGCCTAAGTCCAGCGATTGATAACGGTTTTAAAATACAATTTTTTAATTGGCAACACATAGCTTTCGCTCATGGCCTCGTACGCGTATAGGTCGTAAATTGACTCACGAGAACGTACCTCTACGGGGATAAAAGTATTCTTTAAAGTCAGATCCTAGGTCAAGGTCTATCGGTGTTTCAAACGTCTAAATACGTTCAAACGATTAGTCTTGTAAAAAAAGCGTGCCGAAAATCCGACATACAAACAGAGTAAAGGTAGATACACTACTGTGTCGTGTTGCATTGTGTAACGTCAGAAGCATGTAAGTGGTTTCATACATTTAGTATGTTTAGAAACATTCGCGCTACTCATCACAGTCATCACACTGTAATAATGTATTTCTATCGCATTTGTAATAACCACTCTGGAAAAGTCAAGTTCCATTTGACAGTTATGTTAAGTGTGACAAAGACAACATTATCAATCTGTCGCAGATTATTGAAGTTAAAATAAAAGCCGTTATTCTGTCGCTAATAAGACTCTTGTTACCACACACTGTTTACAGAGGCAACAGAGGGCGAACGCCTAATTTCTAATGTATACTCAATGCACAGTTAGAGGATCGGGGTCATTGGCCTGGTGATAGTTAGCTAGGACAACATGGACACCTTTGACACCTTCGTCAATTTTTTATTAATTTGATAAAACAAAAAACACGTATCCAATATTTTTCGATAATCCAAATGACGGACTAAACAGAATCATATTTTTTTAGTCAGTCATCATCCCTTTTAATAGATTCCGAATTATTCTGAATGTTTTCGGAATTCGGTTGATTTTTAGGGTTCCGTACCCAAAGGGTAAAAACGGAACCCTATTACTAAGACTTCGCTGTCTGTCCGTCTGTCCGTCCGTCTGTCCGTCTGTCCGTCTGTCTGTCACCAGGCTATATCTCATGAACCGTGACAGCTAGACAGTTGAAATTTTCACAGATGATGTATTTCTGTTGCCGCTATAACAACAAATACTAAATATAGTCAATGGTACGGAACCCTTCGTGTGCGAGTCCGACTCGCACTTGGCCGGTTTTTTTTTAATGATGATGATGTTACCCTGAATCCGTTCATCATCTGCCTGCCCTTTCCCAACTACGTTGGGGTCGGCTTCCACTCTAACCGGATACAGCTGAATTCCAGTATTTTACAAGGGGCGACTGCCTATCTGACCTCCACAACTCAGTAAGTACTGAGTAATATGATTCCCCATGGAAAGACTGGTTGTTAGACTTTCGATCACTGACTACCTGTAACGACTGTCAAAGATCTACAAATGACAGCCGGGACCAACAGCCTAACGTGCTTTCCGAGACACGGAGCAAACTCGGTATGTAATGAGTGGTCACCCATCCGCGGACCAACCTAGACAAGCGCGGTTTAACCTAAAGATCGACCGGAGCAGCTGTTATTATTTAGTCACGAGCTCCTCCAACACCTGCTCATGACTCGAGAGTAAAAGCATGGAAATTGCCATCTGCTTAGGTAAGTTTTTTGTAATGTTAGACTAGAGTAACATTACAAAAACTATGTCTTTTGAAAAGCTTACCACGACGCTAAGGTGAACGTAAAACTACTTTAAATGATTGACGTCAAACGTCAAGTAAAATATTTGTAACTTATTAAAGTACTAGCACTACTTAGTCAAGGTTTATTAGGTAGCAAAATAATGATCACTACTGCAATTTGAACTAAGATAAGTGCGGTTTATCACGCGAATTTCAATCGTTCTAAGTTTTTATTGACAGCTTAGAGTGTCTATTCAATGCATCGCATGCACTTAAGGTTCGTAATTATAATGGTCATCGAATGCAAGTCATCACTAATTATAAATGATGATTTGCATTCGATGGCCAATTAATTACTAATTATAATTCGATAAAAACGAATCAAAAATATCTTAAAAGAGTTTCCTGTCTATTCTTCATACGAATGAACCGACTTTTGCGAATGACGTTTAGGGCCTTATTACCGAACGTCACTCAACTCAATACTCAAGCATTACTTAAAACTAGATTCAAGCCATTTGATTGGTTGAAACTAGTTTTAAGTAGTAATGTTCGAGTCTTAAGTGACGGTCTGTAATACGGGAATCACTACCTTGTATATCCATGTAAAGTTTAGAATAAATGGCTTGAATTTTACGAAAGTTTTTAACTTAAGGGCCTATACTACCTCAAATCGCTTAGCATGATCCTCCGTTACGCCTAAAATACTGCAGCATTAATTTTGATATAAATATATGGTAAAGTTGAGGATTAATGATAAGTCTTATATTTGGCAAAAACACGATTCCATAAAATTTTCTCGATAAAAAAAAATCCCAAAGTTACCTCTAAACTCAACAATAAACCGCTGGCAATCATAAAATACTTCAAATTAGATCATGAAACTTTTTATACTAACTGAACTAACTATAAAGCAGGTCTTATATTATTTATTTGTTTAGTCCAATCAATAGATTTTTGTAAATCGCAAAAAAACCACTGATTTCGCACTATTCGGCCCGCAGTGACTGGCGTAACAAACACTATGTAGTGCAAGCTGATTAGAACTTTATTCTAACTGTATTTCAAACGAAGTTTGAACTACCAAATATAGAGTTGCTAATTTGAGGTAGTATATATAGGCTCTTAAGGTGAATGCTTCGACCAGCCCGCGAAATTCAAATTTTCTTACGTTTTTGGCAAATTGCAAGCCAGTGCAAGGTTGTATGTTGATTAAAATATTGGACGTGATTGTAAGACGTATGTAGTTACAGAATTATAATAATCAAAACCATCAATACAACCCTCCAAGTTCATAAAGGTCTAGCAATGACTTTGACCTTGAAAAAATCGTTTCTCGACCTTTATGAACTTGGAGGGTTGTATTGATGGTTTTGATGATTATAATTCTGTAACTACATACGTCTTACAATCGCGTCCAATATTTTAATCAACATACAACCTAGCACTGGCCTGCAATTTGCCAAAAACGTAAGAAAATTTGAATTTCTCGGGCTACCCTGGAGCATCAGCCTTAAGCGATACAAAATATTTGGTTTGGTGGTGTAAGGGGTCTTACAAGACTTTTATCGTAAATTTTCAGGTCGGCTTTTAGTCTAACTGGATGCAGCTGAATACCAGTATTTTACATAGACCGATAGTTCTGATCTACACATCCCTGGGCCCTGAGTAACTCGCCAATTACTTGTGTCTTGGTCACAACTTCGGAGGCGCTACTGTTGAGGGTTCAAAGACAGGCAAAATTATATCAGGGTTTCCATTAAGAATTTCTCAACAGCAGCCTAAAGTGTAAACTTGTGCCCAGTTGATGGCAATAGGCTTGTTCTCTATTACATGGAACTTAAACATAATTCTCGACATGTGCCTGTGCTTAAAGTGCACCTCTGTTTTAAGCAACAATCGTGTTTTTAACCAACTTCTAAAAGGAGAAGGTTATATGTATTCCACCAGAATCTTTTTTTTTACATGTTTTGTTACGTGTTTCGGTGTTTTATTAGGTTTTAAGAAGAACAAAGTCCAATCTCTACTAACCGAAACGATAAGTACTACCATCCATAATGGCACCTTTTACGGTCAGCATGCAAGACTATGGTTTAAAACAGTGGCTTCCAAACTTTTTTCCTTAGATTCAAAAGTAAAATGCATTAACACTACAGCAACCCTAGCCAAGTTACAAACGTTTCGTATCGATTCTCTTTCTACAATCGTAAACGCCTCGGCGTAAGCGATTGTAGAAAGCGCTAAATTGGTAGCCAAGTTGACACGACTGAGTCGGTCGCTCGTTCTCTAATGTCCGTAGAAAAAACCTACACTTTAGTCTATGGTAAGCGTTCCTACCAAAGAGTTAAGCGATCCACATTGTAGAAACGACAACATTCTATTCTATCATTTTGAACGATGTAAACTTGTCTACGAATTTTCTATTCGTTTGTGTTGATCACATGATTTAACATTGAGATGATGTCATTCCCATACATTTGAATAGTTTTCTACTAGCGTTAACGATTGTAGATTGTCAACTTGGCTAGGGGTGCAGGCTGTGGTGCAGGTAATAATATTGTAATTGAAAACACATCATTCTAACAGAAATTTAAAATTCGAATTGAGAGTTCGATTTTTGAGGTTATATCTTCTGCAAAGAGATTAAAAGATTTATAGAGTGCTCATGGAAAACATATTCATAGGTACATTAATCCCTAAAATTTTTGATATTGTCACACGAATGCTACCACTGACATACGGGCGTATGACACTAGACAGAATAATTGTGCCAAGAATTGGATTACGATTATCTTCGTCTTGTCCCGTCTATCGCTCATAAATATTTGAATGTCTTTGATCTTCCGTATAATTGAAAAAGTACGAAAAAAGAACCTTTCACGGACCATAATTTTGGTCCTTGCGGCACACTGGTGGTCCAGGTACTACAGTTTGGGAGCCACTGGATTAAACGCAGTCAACCATGTTATCATTGCCGCCATGGCACCGTAACCGGCACATCTGAGGTTTAATTGACACGCAATCTTATACTTTTTTTTAAGTATTTTTTGCGAAGGAAATTAGATATTTATAAAGCCACAAGACACGCACGTGTCCAAAAATAGTTCTTAGGATACTTTAGGTGTTATCATTTTGGTGTTGGTCAATGAAGAGAGCAGTTTTGTTTAGCGAAGAGTCATTGTTTATATCTGCTGGTTCCGTAGCTGCACGGGCTCCACCGCTAAGATGCGGCTAAGAACTGAGAAGTGTTTGTCTGGCTGAGGAAACTACCCCTCTTTTTTTTTTTCTTCTGATGGGAAATCATCAAATGACTCCTCCCGCTCTGGGCGGAGCAGGAGGGAGTGTCAGACTTTTACTAATTAAAACCCATCCATGTTCCTTCATCGCCCTTTGTGTTCCGGGGCCACGGTATCTCTTTCGAACAGTCCCGCAACCCAAAATACTGCCCCTCTGACATCATCATCTCGTCAACATGTTTTAACACAGAACAGGATCCGAGCGGTGGTCAGGAACCTCGTAACAATACGCGCATATCCAGAAGTAGGTACCGCTTTCTGAATCAGGCCCTTGATGCAGCTGCCAAGTCTCAGAAGTTAGTCGAGGCTATTATTGGCTATTAAGCCATTGACCGACACGACTATCAGTACAATCACTGCTGTACTCACATCCCACATGTCGACAACCTCGCGAGCCAGATCTAGATACTTGAATTGCTTATCTTTCTCTGCTTTCACGAGATTCTCGTCATGTGGGATAGTTATATCAACAATCAACTTTATTATATTATTATGTATATTATCTAAGGAACTTTTTTTCTTTTATTTATATTCCGCATTGAGTTCATTCTGACGATGATGAAACTGTTAGAGCAAATAAATGATTTAATATTTTTTTCCGCTAACCACGCAAGCACTCTTAAGTAATACATTTTTTACTGTAATGTCTATTTGTTCAAATCTCAGTTAGGTTGAATAAACCATTTAGTAGGCATATGACGCACACTAATGATCATTTTCACTAACACTAGGCAACACTTGAATAATTAATACCGAAATAGAGCGCTTCGTTGAATTTTCAACGCTCGACTCAGCGCAGTAAGTTGAAATTTCAACTGTGAAATAACTTCAATAAAAAAGAGTTTAAGAAGTAGATGTTCAAATGACTGATTTATTAGTTTAACTAACGAGGATTCTTACAGACGAGCGGCACGTTGAATCCGTAAACTGAATAGATGGATACAAAAAATAAGATCACGTTAATATTTTACTACGTCTTTATTGTGAATCAGCTGCGCATCCGGCAATTAACATTATGCGTTAGTATCTAGTACCTTTTGCCATCATAGAGCTGAGTATCTCCCTCAACCCATTATCAGCCAGTTTAGTCTAACCGGATGGAGTTGAAAACCAGAATTTTGCATGGAGCGACTTCCTATCTAACCGCATATATTGGTCGCTTGTCCAAGGGGACGGTGAAGTAGACCGTGACGTAACGCACCGGATCAACTCATGATGGATGAAATGGCGACAGATCACTGGAACAACTTGCGACCCACGAATGCCCCTCAAGTTAAAGGGGAAAATATACAAGTCCGTGATTAGACCTGTCGTATTGTATGGATCGAAATGCTGGGCTGTGAAGAAGATGGATGAAAAAAGATTGCATGTAGCGGAGATGAGAATGTTGAGGTGGATGTGTGGTGTGACAAGAATGGATAAAATAAGGAATGAGTATATTAGAGGAAGTTTAAAAGTTGCGCCAGTTACAGAAAAGTTGAAAGGGAATCGACTGTCTCGGTATGTGGGATGAGGAGGGAAGAATCGCAGTGACTAAAAGAGTGATGAATTTAAAGGTTATGGATGGAGAGGGAGAGGAAGACTAAAGAAACGATGGATGGATTGTGTGTGGAATGATATGAATGAAAGGTGTAAATGATTGTGTGACCGTTGACAGGGGAGGATGGAAGAAAAAAAACGTGTTGCGCCGACCAGAAGTAACATGGGATAAGGGCAGGAAGATGATGATGACTTCCTATTAACCGCCACAACCCAATTAAAACTGGGTAATAGACAGATGGGTGTTGGACTTTCGAGCCATACGGGATCTACAAATGACAGCCGGGACCAACGGTACTTTAATTATATTTTTCACAATATGGCGTCTGGTTGTCACTATATTGAATTATGATTATTGTGATGTATTTAGTGACACACGCAAGATTAAGATAAATCGATTGACGTAAGAATCATCAAAATCGGCCTACGCGTTTGGACTCTAGAGCGCCACAAAGGAACAAACATACATAATAGGATGTAAACACATAAAAAAAATACTAGAATCACTACTTTTTTGCCCAACCACTCAAATCCTTAAAAGCTTTAGTCAAAAAAATCCTAATTATTAATCAATCAGTTCTCTTATTAACACCACAAAGAATCCGAACAACAGACCAAAGACCTCAAAAAACTCTCTTTCAACAAACATTACGGTAACCTCATTGGCTGCACACTGCTCCCTACCAACCGGTTAAAGCGACCTACAGACGGGTAAGACGTAACACGTTACGTCACGGAATGCAATCAATTATGTCTTGATACCTGTTGATGTTTGTGTAGGTTGTGGCTGATGGCTGGAATGTCTGCGTTGGTCTTTATGGTGGAGTATTGTCCTTGACTGTGTTGTAATTGAGGACTTTAGGAGAGTTTGAAAGACTTTTTATGAGCTTCAATGTTACTCTCCATGAGATTGTCAGTCTTTTTTTTCTTTTTGGTTAGTGCCTAACCTGGTGTCAGAGTTTTTAAGCCGCCCATGGGCCTCTGACTTGGCTTTTGCCGTCGAAAAATATCTCTCAGGCATACTCGTTGCCTCACTATGTTTTCCTTAACTGAAGCCAGTGATAATCTACACTTAATTAATATTATAAAGAGGAAAGATTTGTATTTTTGTATGTTTGTAATGAATAAACTCAAAAACTTCTGCGTCGATTTCAAAAATTCTTTCACCATTAGAAAGCTCCATTCACCCTGAGTAACATAGGCAATTTTATCCCCGTATTCCCCACGGGAACGGGAACTACGCGGGTGAAACCGTGTGACGTCCGCTAGTTATACAATAAGCACATTAATCCGAAAAATCTAAGGTCTTGTCACACCACTAAGCTATATCTGCTGCTAACAGAAGGTTGTGAGTAACAGAAAGGGGTTGCTGGATTTTCTTGAGGAGCTGGAGGATGAAATAATCAATAGGGTATATGCATGATTTTTTTTTATCACTCTAAACAAAGCTTAATAACATCAGAAATAGCAAAGTGAAATTATTTTTTTAATATCTATAAAAAATACTAAGTTATAAGCGTTTGAAACTGCTGATTAGACAGAGAGATCCGATAAAGCGAATGACGTCATTCGCTGCATCGACGTACAAAATCCATACTAAATTCCGTTTATCTAGAAAGAGATAGAAACAAAAGTTTAAATGGTTATAACTTTTGTGTTGTTCGGCCGATTTATGTCTTGTTTTCGCCTTTTGTCATTATTTTTATAGAACTTTAACATTCCGTAACTAAATAAAAAAAAGAAAATTCATGCATATTCCCTATTATTCAAAATACGCGCTTTGGACGTGGAGTTGTGGACACCAGCTCCTATAAAGTGTGTAAAACACCTCTTAACGAAGCCAAAAGGCACTTGATCTCCTCTTCATTGCGATCATTTTTTTGTTCTACACCATGCCTGGGAACCTTCTAGTTACGGAGATATTGGGTGTCAAAGTTCCAATTTCTTGACATTTTTTTTTTTTTTAAACAAGTTTTTGTTGTATTATTTTTACTTTAAACACCTCCATGACCCCCGTACTATTCAATCCACAAAACATGATTTTTCACCCTAAAACAAAAGTAGTTTCCCAGCAATTACTTAGGTTGATGTACAGAATGCTTGGTTGACGGCTTCGTGATGAGGTCTTTTACATATACAATTCAATGGATGGGGTTTTAATGTTCATTGGATTACTTAATGCTTTGCCAGCCAACCTGGCATCTTTCCATTGGTTTAATGAACGTGATTTGATCAATTAATATACTCGTTCACTGAGTCACTGCTGCTGCTACCGATATCAAAAGATTGCTCCAGTTTTTGTTGTTGTTAGATAATATTGTATTTTTGGTTCCACCTGTAAATCAGTTGTGTTATATAGTACAACTTGAAACTACTGGCATTTTAAGTGACACCGCGCCTTGCTAGGTGTCCTAGTTTTGCTTAATTTTAAGGTGTTACTATTTTTTATAATGCCAATAAACACAATTTTCTTTCTTTCTTTCAATGTGTCGATGTTATTACGGTACTTTTAAGTCTGCGTGGCAGTATGGAGTTTCAAACAAAGAATCCCGAATGGCTGGAATTGAGACAATATTGATCCCATGTAGCGCGTGTATTTATAAGGGATCTGACGCAGAATGTCCCATTACATATTTGTTGACCTAAAAATCGCTCAAAACATCTGTCATACATTGCAAAAGTCACCAAACAACAAAACTAGTTGTGATAAATCGAGCATCTGATTCAGAATACGACTATATCAACTTTCACTGAGAGGAATTCCGGTTGCGCTCGTAACACTTGATCATCTCACGCGAAATCTTTACGTTTTGCTAACTCATAACATGCGAGATAATGTTTAATGTTTTTTGTCTTGTTCAATGTTTTTGACACGTGTTCATGTACTTTTTGTGAAGAATCTCGAACAGGTAAGTACTGCGATCATGCGGCATTTAGGATTATCATCGTCGAGACGTATGCAGCTTTTTAGGTCTCTGTCTGTAATTTGCCCGGACTTGTAATTTCTCTGGATTTTACAACTTACGAGGATTTTTTAGGAAATAAAAAAAAAACGAATTACTTTCCAAAAAAAAAAGATAAATAAATATTAAGTTTTTTTTTTATTTACAGAACTTTTTAAATTTCGAAATGGAAACCCTAGGCCACTATAGTTGATGCCAGTTAACATGAGAATAGCGGTCATTGACCCACCTAGATTTCTTAAACTTCTTAACTTTGAAAACCAAAAACAAGCCTGTTTAAGTCTTGAATCGTCACCTATCGTGGTCTTCAACATTTTTTGTAATGAAAAACGATACATGGTATATTTGTTTTGGTTCGTACGAAGAGATATTAAGGAAAGGGCAATGACCGTTATTCTTATCTTAACTGGCACCAACTATAGTAGCTTTGCTGTGTTTTCTGTAAACAGGATTTTATGAATGTCCCAAAAACATGTTAAAGCTCAGAGAAAAAACCCTACGTGTGGGTACAATGGTGCAAATGGATCTTACTTTCGTCTGCCAAGCATAATGACAATGACATTTACGCTCTAGGTAGACCGTCCTGTATCTGGGAGGTCTCTGGACATTTGTGTGCTACTGTGGGCTTTGTCTAATCAGAACACGTAGGAAATACTACAATGGCAAATAATTTGGCATCGGTCCTATGACTAAGCGCATATTAGAATATAGGACCACAGCCGAAGCTACTGTGAATAGGCCCATTTGTATGGTAATATTTTTTTTTACAACCTCTTTACTGCTCTATGCTCACCAGACTTTAACATTCTGGGAATCCCCAAGTTATACAAAGAGTGTATTTGGGTTTATCCATATAGGTATAGTGATCGATCCGGAGATCCAGCTTGTACTCTGAATAATATTTTTTTTTTGAATTGATGTGGAAGAAAAGTTCGTACTTACTATTTAAGTCAGACTAAATAGCTCTCAAATCGAAGTCGAGTCATAATAATTTTAGTTTTATCGCTATTTAATTTTTGGTATTTGATAGAATAACTATTAGTTTATTTTATGTGTATAAGTGTATTAGTATCAATATAAGTTTATACATTCTCGCTAACAAGAAGTTAGTTTTTTAGACATTATTTATTTTATTTTATTTATTTATTTAAACTTCATGTACAAGAGTGGTACATAGGCGGACTTAATGCCACAAGGCATTCTCTACCAGTCAACCTTTGGGTTAAATAGGAAAACATAGTGATAGGGTACAAAATAATGTCTAAAAAACTAACTTCTTGCTAACGAGAATGTATAATACTTATATTGATACTAATACACATATACACATAAAATAAACTAATAGATATTCTATCAAATACCAAAAATTAAATATCGATAAAATTAATAATAATTATTATGACTCGACTTCGATTTGAGAGCTATTTAGTCTGACTTAAATAGTAAGTACGAACTTTTCTTTTGAAAGTGAATTTGCTTTCAGCCTTTTTAATGCCAAAAGGTAGCGTGTTCCAGAGCTTTATAGTAGAGATAGCGTAAGAATTTGACATAAAGCCTGTACGGTGTGAAGGAATTTGTAGAAGTAGATTCTTTGAAGCACGAAGGTTACGACTATGAGAACTGCCCAACACTTTGAAATAAGTCTTTAGATAATCGGGAGCACGTGGATCGTTCAAAATCGTGAAGAGCAAGCAGAGAGATCTGAGGGACCTCCTGAGTCGGATAGGCAACCATTTAAGCTGAGAACGGAAGGAAGAAATGTGATCGTATTTACGAAGGCCAAAAACAAACCGAATACAATTGTTGAGAAGTCGATCCAATTTATTTAGAAGTTCTTGGGAAAGATCAGAGCAACAAACATCAGCATAGTCTATAATAGGAAGCACAAGTGACTGAACCAATTTAATGTGTATAAGTGTATTAGTATCAATATAAGTTTATACATTCTCGCTAACAAGAAGTTAGTTTTTTAGACATTATTTTGTACCCTATCACTATGTTTTCCTATTTAACCCAAAGGTTGACTGGTAGAGAATGCCTTGTGGCATTAAGTCCGCCTATGTACCACTCTTGTACATGAAGTTTAAATAAATAAATAAATAATGTGGTCATTCGAGATTTGGAATAAGACAGTAGGTCGATTTATATCTGGGTATTGTTTTAATATCTTTGAAAGAAGCAAATAGCCAAGGCGTAACCATATTTAATTAAAGCGTTTTAGTATTCGTAAGGATGTTTTTTTTGCAAAAGATTAAAATTGTTGGACTGTCGAAAGATCAAATCAAATGGCAACGGGCTTACAGATCAGGTGCCAGATTAGATTTCCCAACGGCGAAATTGTCGAAGTTCCATAAAAACTTTCATTCCATATCTAACACGTTAGGGAAATAAATTTTCAAAAATCCTGCCGAAGTGACATGCGTAGTCGTGGATAAAAGCTAGTTATGTAGCTATATGTACTAGATTAGATATCTTTGGTGCCAGAGCGTCAATGCTTATGTGACATGTGTCGTCGTATTACACATCCGATACGCGGCGGTGTTTCCTAGCGCATTTGCGGAGGCCACAACGTAACACTTCGATGTTTGTTATGAATATGATATGTATGCAGCTGAAACTAAGTAAGTACCTACTTAGTGATTGGACTATCTACTATTGTTGGTAGTACAAGAAGAATAAGAATATTAGGAAACATGAACCTGAAAAACCTTTTTTGCAAAAAATAAAAAATACTTACAAAAAAAACAAAGAAAAACACATCATCATCATCTGCCTAGCCTTTTTCCCAACTATGTTGGGGTCGGCTTCCAGTCTAACCGGATGCAGCTGAGTAACAGTATTTTACATGGAGCGACTGCCTATCTGACCTCCACAACCCAGTTCATACTGGGTTATATGATACCACTTTGGTAAGACTGGTTGTCAGACTTTTTGGGTCACTGACTACCTGTAACGACTGTCAAAGATGGACAAATGACAGCCGGGACCAAAAGGACAAAAAGTGAAGACAAAGTTATTTTTCACTTTTTGTGTTTTTCTTTGTAGGAGCTCGTGGCTAAGTAATAACAGCCGCTCGGGTAGATCTTTAGGTTAAGCCGTGCTTGCCTAGGTTGGTCTGTGGATGGGTGACCACCCATTACATACCGAGTTTTCTCCGTGCCTCGGAAAGCACGTTAAGCCGTTGGTCCCGGCTGTCATTTGTAGATCTTTGACAGTCGTTAGGTAGTCAGAGGCCCAAAAAGTCTGACAACCAGTCTTACCAAGGGGTATCGTATTACCCGGTACTTACTGGGTTGTGGAGGTCAGATAGGCAGTCGCTCCATGTAAAATACTGGTATTCAGCTGCATCCGGTAAAACTGGAAGCCGACCCCAAGAAAGTTGGGAAAAAGGCTAGGCAGATGATGAGACTAAAAAATAATCACGTAAATCGGATCATAAATCTCAGCGTAATCGGTGTACATACATAAAAGAAATACCAATCGAATTGAGAACCTCCTCCTTTTTGAAGTCGGTTTAAAAGGAAAGTATTTTGGGGGGTTAAGGGAAAACTTCCTGATTATTTCTAATCTGATATAATGGATATTATAAGGGGTGTAAAAAAACCCTTAACGAAGCCAAAAGGTAGTTCTTCTCACCGTCGATGTGGCATTTTTTTTGTTCTACATCTGAATACGTGGGAACGTTCAATTTTGGAGATGGGGGTCAAAGTTGCAACTCTTTCACAAGTTTTTTTTATTAAAAGTCATTTTCCTGCAATAAGTTTTGCGTTGAGTTACTTAGTTTTATGTACAGAATGCTTAATTCCCGTCTTCGTGAAGGATCCCTTTACATCTGGTATTTTAAAGATTTATGGGTTGATCTAAAAGTTTTGTAATATTGGCAAACAAAGCACGCACCGTATAATACCTAGTAGGGTATATGCATGATTTTTTTTATCACTCTAAACAAAGCGTATTAACATCAGAAATAGCAAAGTGAAATGATTGTTTTTAATATCTATAAAGAATACTAAGTTATATGCATTTGAAACTGCTGATTAGACAGAGAGATCCGATACAATGAATGACGCCATTGCTGCATTGCACTGCATCGACGTACAAAATCCATACTAAATTCCGTTTATCTAGAAAAAGATAGAAACAAAAGTTTAAATGGTTATAACTTTGTTGTTTGGCCGATTTATGTCGTGTTTTCGCTTTTTGTCGTTATTTTTATAGTACTTTAACATTCCGTATCGAGATAAAAAAAAAGAAAATTTATGCATATTCCCTATTACCGCTGATTCTGTGATTGAGTGATAAGTACGATCGACCATTGACTTTGCAAATAAACTATTTATTTAGTGCTCTTTTCATACACTCTAAATTAATTTGGTTTTTATTTAATTCTTTAAAGATGTAGCAGTTAAACGAAATCTAAACCTACTTATGTCATTATTTAGTTATTCTGCCTCCTGTCACATTCTTTTGAAAATAATTGTCCTCCCTCTTTGCTTTCCTCCTTGCCTGCTGTCATCAGGGCCTTTTCTTATTTGACATTTGATATCGAATTGGGCATGTGATGCGAAGTACCTAATGAGGAAAATGCCGTGAGGAAGAATTTGAGTATGAATGTGGATGGGTATAAGAGTAGAGGAAGACCAAAGAAACGATGGATGGACTGTGTTTAGGATGATATGGGTAGAATGGAGGTGTTTGATGAGATGACGAGTGATAGAGAAGAATGGAAGAAGAAGACATGTTGCGCCGACCACAAATGAATTGGGAAAAGAAGAAATATAAGAAGAAGAATGATGATGATATCGAATTGATGTAGAATTTATTTACGAGTTCTAAAAATACACGGTATAAACAACTGTCATCACGAAGCCGTCAACCAAGCATTCTTCAAACTAAGTAACTTTACGCAAAAATTATTGCTGGGAAACGATATTTTTTTTGGTTTGAAAAATCATGTTTTGTGGTAGAACTCAATGTAACGCACTCAAAACATTGCGCTGATGGATGGATTTAATAGTACGGCGGTCGTGGAGGTGTTTAAAGTAGAAATCTTACAATATAAAATTATATATTTAAAAAAAACTTGTCAAAAAGTTGGAACTTTGACCACTAATATCCCCGTAACTAGAAGGTTTCCAGGTATAGTGTGGAACAAAAAAACAAGTGCCGTTTTTTACACCTTTTAGATAGAAAATAGTGTATCACAGAAAATAGCAGGTAAAGAATGCAAATTACACACAGGTAATCTAAACACTGCTGTTTCATCACGTTTTTCTATTTTATTTACGACTGCAATAAATCGAATTATAAAGCAATAAATAAACAAACTAATTGTCCATGTAATACGTAAATATACGTGCCATAGTTTAAACAATTATGCTAACTATTGTCTCAACGAACAATTGAATTGTCTGTGATCATGTTTATACAATGTTAATAATTGTTTTTTTCTGCATAATGTCATCATTGCCTTCTTCGGGTGGCGTAATATTGCTACGTGTCATTTATTAGCATTTTAATAAATATGTACAAGCTGTGCGTCTGGTGGGATATCCCATCGACAACTTTTCAAGCCTAGGCGCAAAAAATAGTTGTCATCAATTTGTGGAAACTACTGCTTTTATATTTAGCTTTACTTTAAGACTGATGCTCCAGGATAAATTTAACGAAAGAAAATTTCAATTTCGCGGGCTGGTTGGAGCATTCACCCAATTAAAATTCCTAGCTTCAAAAATTACAAATCGTCACTTATGAAAAGCCTAACTAAGTATTCTTAAGTTACAACACGATTTCAGATTTCTTGGTTTTTGTTAATATAAATACGATGGTTTTCAGGGATCTTTGGAAACCCATAGGAACCATGGTATAAGGTTTAATCGCAGTACTTACCTATTGTTTATATAGCACAGGTTCTGTTGGTGATGCTTGCCTGCAAAAACAGAAAAACCTAATTAGTACCGACAAAATAGTTAAAGTAATCTTAACTTTAACAGTTGCAATTAAAAAAAATAATAGAATATAATAAATATAGAAAAAAATAATATAATATTTATAGAATTTTAATTAATATTTTTAGGTTAAGGTATTTATCTATGGGTCTTTGTTACCTGAAATGAGGCAGGTATTTATTTTGTTAGCATTTTATTTCTACTCTTCATATAAATGAAAAAAATATTTCTAAGTAATTAAATTACATTTTCTTCTTCAAATTTTTGTATGCCGATTCATGGCGAGACTAGTAGATCATAATCATCTTTGAGACCACTATTGTGCTCATGAGACGACCAGTATTCCAGTAGTATGGAAAAAAGAGACATGCTGCGTCAACTCAGAATTGGGAAATTATGAGGTACCTATACTATGTTTTATCTATACTAATATTATAAAGAGGAAAGATTTACAAAATACAAAAAAAATACAATATAGTTATTACTTTACGATTATATCGCTGATAAAAATGCTTGGCTCAATGCCGGTCCTGCTCCACAAGGACAGGGGCGCATTAATGGATAGCACTAATTGTATTGTTGGAGCTGCTGAAGATTGTACAACTATCTTTGTATTGTATAAATTCAATATCTTTATTATTATATAGCCGCATATCGCATATTGTGTGAGTGCTATGTACTAGAATGCTATCAGTCGCTGGAAACCTACGTTTTTCCTTGACTTGAATGTGCCGTGGCGGTTAGGAGATATGTCATGCTCACTCAAATGTCTCGCTGATGGTGATGCGTGTGTCGGATCATTTAGTTCCCTTCAAAATGGTTGAGTTGAATGGTGCTGATACATGCGTCATGTTCGTGAACGAGCACTGTCAGTTGGGACTGGTCAGCTCTTGGCTGAATTTTATAATTTTATTTTTGAATTGTTTTTGTTTTGTTTTTACTATGGACACCTTTAACGTGCACATCTTGCTACATTGTTCTCTCATAATGTATAATGTACCATCTCAACATGAATGATGTAACCAAGATTTTGTAAAAATATTCTGATTTAAAAGAGTGTCCATGGACTTTCTTGCCCGTTCTTCTCCATAGAGATCTACGCTAGGGAATGGGCAACTACAGTACTTTCACAGTTTTTATGTCTTGTGACTGGGACTGTAGCTACATTTAATTTTCATATTTGTTTCGACAGTTCAAAAGTGCCTGTAACTGGCCTACTTGAAATAAATGCTTTGATTTTGATTTTGCTTCTTAAGTTTATTAAAAGTTTAGTGTTTGGAGCTTCCCTTTAAGCAAGTAATGCCTGTGTTGGGAAGCCCCGCTCTTTCATAGCAAAGCAATACAAATTTATGCAAAAGTTTGATTTGATTTTTTGTTTGTTTGTTTGTGTGTTGTTTACGATTTAACTCTAGAACTACTCGACCGATTTTAAATTCTTTCAGCAATGGATAGCTACATTATCAGCGAGTAACTCTAGTTTATATTTCAAAGTCTATATTTTATCCCCGTACTCCGATGGGAACGGGAACTACGCGGGTGAAACCGAGTGACGTCCGCTAGTTACAAATAAAAGTATTATTACTTTTATAAATACTGGCACGAAATCTCTCATAAAAAGCTTGATTGTTAAGGTAATTAAGATTTAACTAATAATTAATTGAAAAATAAGAAACATTTTCATAATAACTATTGTATAAATGTATAATAAGTAAGTAATCAAATGACCATTTGAAAACTATAACACATTCTGAAACATTGTTGCAAGTAATTGATGGTTGAATTAAGGACAATTAATTTATAAGTGTGTCTGTAATGTTTTGTCGACCCAGTGGTAATTGTTTTGACGTTACAGGGTAATAATCATAAAGGGTGGCACTCCACAGGCCAGCGTCATACTTCGCGGCTATGTTAGCTTCGTTGTATTGGGCAGAGAGCAGAAAATGTTAGCAGGATCTTCAGAATTTTTTGGCGTGAAATGTCGTTAAAATCGGTACCATACACGAGGTACCATGTAAGAAAACCGGACCGTAACGAATTGGGTTATATCTACTGACATTAATAACTACAAAACTATTCATCGTAGAAACATGAATTTAGTGTCATTATTTGGCGTATATAGTCAGCTCACTGCTGAGATTTTGAGTTTGCATCGGAGCCAAGCGGGGCGGCGGGGGAGGGGCACTGCCTAGAATAACGGAAACCGGCGCTCTCGCTGGTTTCTATTCGATATAACTCACGACTCACGTGATAGCGCTGTGATTCTTTCGTGTATTTACAGAGTTCATTTAGACCAATAGATTTAAATATTTGTAGTTTAAAATACGTGTAACCAATAAGTGTAATAAATTAAATAAAACCGAGATAAGGCCGACATATTGATTCGGGTCGTCGTGATTGATATGTGATATAGACGTTTCACGTTAAAAGCAACGGCCGTTTTTTTTTAAATATTAAATAGAGCTCTTGGGCACACTCATCGAAGTACAGTCTGTAAATAATTTACGGTTAAATTATTATCTTCCACTACTACCTACGGCCTTGATACACATAAATCATCATCTGCCTAGCCTTTTCCCAACTAAAATTAGATCGGGTACCAGTCTAACCCTATGCAGCTGAATATTACTTTTTTACAAGGACCGAACCGTCAAAACCCAATTACTGGGTAATACGATAACCCTTGGTAAGACTGGCTGCCAAACTTTCCGGCTACCTGTAACGACTGTCAAAGATCTACAAAAGACAGCCGGTACCAATGACTTAACGTATTTTCCGAGCCACGGATAAAACTCGGTATTTAATGGATGGTCACCCATCCTTGGGTCGACCTTGGTAAGCGGTGCTTAACCTTGAAGATCAACCCGTGCGGTTGTTATTATGGCTCAGACGCAAAATGTCGCTTTCGCAAAATGTCGACTGGTAGTGAAATGTCTCTTTCTCATAATGTCGCTTTCGCAGAATGTCGCTATTAAGCTATGAGCTCCTCCCTTGCTACGCACAAATGCTTGGCAGGCGAACAAATGAATAGCGCAACTATCGTGGACCCTGTGACCATAGGATTGCAGCTACGTGTCATGAAAATCGACGCGACTGGTCCAGAACGAATTAAGAAACATACTATATTATCACACAACGTAGGAAATAGATTTAGGTTCAAAACTTCTACTCTCCCAAAACGTCCACTCTCCCAAAACGTCCATTTCCCAAAATAGGTCCTACATAGCAGTAGATGGTCGACTCACCTAATTATTACACTTATCTTGTGCATGATACTACTCATGTTTTATTATCTTTGCAATCAGCGATCATCTTATGTGCGAATTGCTTAACTTGATCTTATCTGTGAAAACTTTGGCGTTATTAGGTGTGTAGTTAGTAACAATTAGGTACTAATAAAACTGTGTATCAGGAACACTCAACAAATTCAAATAGAAAATTGTGATTTCAAATTAGATTGAACACACTTCCGATAAACATTTTTTTGAGGTATCTTTTTAGTTTCGACTTTTTTTTTATTTGTAATAATCCAAATTTATGAAATTAGTTTTAAACTAAACTTTTTTTCTGAAGACTCTGCCTGCAGCTTTCGTAATTAACCTCATCGTCGACCATTTACGTAGAAGACTAACGATATTTTCTAAATTTAGAATACTTTTTTTTGTTTTTGGAAAGTAAGACCGTTACCTTCGGTCTTACATGTTTTTTCTCGTTGTCTTATTAAATAACAGTACCTCATGGGTCCGATAACGAAGGATAAATACTTAGCACACAAATGAGTTCCTACATAAATATTGAAAAAATAATACTCAATACCTAAGTCTAGTGTTGTTTTTATTAATTAAACAAAAACAACACTAGACAATTCATATTTGTTTTATACAAAAATCGTAAAGCCTTGAAAACAGTTCTGTTGTGAACCTTGATATATCTCGCTAATTGTTTAGACAAATAAAAATACAAGAACTATATTTATTTTAACACATTTTGTTTTAGAAGGAATCTAGCTTCATTCCACGGTTTACCTCGCATGGAGTTTAAAAATCATAAGATTTTAAACGATGCTATTTCAATCTTAAAAAACCGGCCAAGTGCGAGTCGGACTCGCGCACGAAGGGTTCCGTACCAATTATTTAAAAAAAAAACACGTTTGTTGTATGGGAGCCCCCTTTAAATATTAATTTTATTCTGTTTTTAGTATTTGTTGTTATAGCGGCAACAGAAATACATCATCTGTGAAAATTTCAACTGTCTAGCTGTCACGGTTCATGAGATACAGCCTGGTGACAGACAGACGGACAGACGGACAGACGGACAGACAGCGAAGTCTTAGTAATAGGGTTCCGTTTTTACCCTTTGGGTACGGAACCCTAAAAATGATGAATTTTGTATCAAGATTTTTTGCAATCGGATCACTAATACCCACTGCTTCTTTGGGTAAGTAGTCGCAAGCGCGGCTGCTGTGCATGAGGTCCTCAGTTCGATTCCCAGGTCAGGCAAAGTGTTTTTGGGTTGTTCCATCAGAAATTTCTCAGTAGCGACAAGGGAGCCTAGTTTTGGGCCTGGTTGATGGCAACAAGCTCGCCCCTTATTACATTTAATAAGACTTAATCAAAACTGGTAAAATGAGGGTGTACAATGTGTACACCTCTGCTAACCCTTAGGGTATTACAAGCGTTATTTTATGTTCAATCACTGTTTGTTAAGCATTGTAACCAGGAAAAATAATCTGCCGATGAGATCATCATCATCAGCCTATTAATGTTCCCACTGCTGGCACACAGGCCTCCTCTCTATGAGAGGTAATGGTAATCCACCACGCGGGCCCAGTGCGGATTGGTAGATGTCACATGTCTTCGAATTTTTGGTTCTAGGACATACTGGTTTCCTCACGATGTTTTCCTTCACTATTTTGAGAGCAGTGGTGATGAAATAAATTACACAAAGTAATGCGCCTGCCTGGGTTCGAACCCACGACTTTCGTAAGTCGGGGCCGCCACCACTGGGCCACTGTTGCACCGCTGCCAATGAGATAAAGTTCAATCAATTTTCAAAACACTTTTCCATGCTTGTTAAAATGAATAACACTCAAAATTTAAAATTGTATGCTTCTAGATCCAGCAGTGTAGCCTTATGTGACAGCGAATGGATTTAAGATTTCTATTGAGTTGATGAAAGTGTTTCTAGACCAAAACAATGCACCGTTAGATAGAATAAACTCAAAAGTATAAAAAGATAAGCAAAATAAAAGCAAACACAACAATCTAGAGCATCCTCTTTAAAATTATTCAACGCGCTTTCTCCACAATATGGCGGAAATCATCTGCTGAGCAAAACGTATAGGAAACGGAAAACTTCGCTGATGTCACCATAATGTTATTTTCTTGTATCTAGTAAGAGCAAACTCATCTATAGGTATACCTACTTTTAATAAGGAAATTAAGTATTAAATAAACTAAAATAAATAAACTAACAACAAACTATAAAAGGGCATCGAAAAACTCATCCTCAACGCTGTCAGCTGGTAATGTGCCCAAGAGACTGGCGGCGTTGCCACGTTGTATGGCAACACTTAGCCTCTGACCAAGGTAAAAGCCAGCTCTTGGGTAAATAAACATAAAGAAATTATGTTTATAAACTTAGTTATAGACTTTAATAGGGTAGATGACACCATAAAATAATAATTCCAAGACACCAATCTAAAAAAAAAACACTTTATTTTGGGCATGAAAACCCGATTTATGTTCAATTAATTGCCAAATTCGATTTTCAGTTGCTTTGAAATCAATAAATAGTTGAGTCATTGAGTTGAATAAAAAGTGACGTCACAGTTTGCTATTGTCATACAAAATCTATGAGACAACCGCGTTTTGACAGCTCCTATTTTCTTGTCTTATTGATTGGTGTGTCATCTACCCCACTAGCAGGGTTCGTAGGAATTATCAAGATAATTATTTTGTTTATGTTTATCAGATCCACGCTGATTCATAACTTGATCTCTTAAACATTTCTGTGTGACTTACAAAATAATAATGATTCATTTCTCAAATATGATGTAACTAAAAAGACATTTATAATTAATAATTGTTTTATTCTTAAGTTACCGCAAATGTATCAAACATCCTGTTTGTTGAATAATTAAAAACACAATGTTTGTGACCGTTTTTTTTGGGTTTACGCTGGGTACGCGTTGAAGCGGAAAATCGCAGTCAGACACGTTAAGTTTATTTATTATAGTTTTACGGTTTTTGTTATTATCAATATATCTAATAGGGTAGATGACACCATAAAACAATAATTCCAAGACACCAATCTATAAAAAAAAAAAAACACTTTACATTGGGCCTGAAAACCCGATTTATTTTCAATTAATTGCCAAATTAGATTTTTTGTTGTTTTGAGATCATAAAATAGTTGAGTCATTGAGTTGAATAAATAGTGACGTCACAGTTTACTATTGCCATACAAAATCTATGAGAGAACCGCGTTTTGACAGTTCTTAAAAAGTATCTCAATTGATTGGTGTGTCATCTACCCCATTATCAATGATAATTATCTCTTCGAACCCTGATAATTAGTACAAAGCTAAGTCGTGTGTGCGATAACCGATAACTTAGTTTTTATAAACCACACAAAAGATTTAGCACACGCTAGTTTTCAGTGCTGGTGGTTCCAGAAACATGATTGTACTGAATCAAAAAGTTTGTATGACGAAGTTCGTTACATCATAACATCACGCCTGTAAACCCCGAGGGGTTAGACAGAGGTGTATCTAATAGAACACCCACATTTTGCCAGTTTTGTTAATGCCCCCGGTAATAAAAGAGGAGCCTATTGCATCGGGCATGAATCCAGACTCAGAGGCCGCTGCTGAGAAATTCCTGTTTGAAAAACCCAAAAACACTTTACCCGGCGTGGGAATCGAAAACAGGACCTCATGCTCAGCACACGCGCTTGCAGTCACTAGACCGAGCGACAAAACCAGAACTCTTCCAAAGACGATTCGAGACTTTGACGTAGATTTTTCTTTATAGTAGCTGCTATCATTGTATGTCATTGTCGTCACAGTATCACAATTAGTAAAGCGAAACAAACAATAGGTGCAACTTACGTCCAACAGACGTGCTTTGAATATTAATAGCCCGGACGTTTTACTTAATTAAAGTTTTATTAATGCGATCTTCAATGCAAGGAAGGTGAGACGCTCCAATGCGGAAATATAGGTGTCCTTTATGCTGAAAATTGTTGTATTTTGTAACTTTAAAACACACAGAGAGACTCCATTAAATCTGTCACCAAGATCCCTCTGGCAGAATGTGCTCGCCATGCGACCAATAGAGACCGGTGGAAAAGAATCGCGAAGGCAGCGACCGCTGTTGTCGGCGATCCCTCATGACCACGACCACTCTGTCAAGAGTGAACGACTAAGAAGAGTAACTTTAAAACACAAAAAAAACTTTTTAACAAAAAATAAAACCGACTTCAAAAACACAAAAAGTGAAAAATAACTTTAGCTTCAGACGTCGGTGACCTTTGTTTGATTGATGTACTTTTTTTGTCACC
Source organism: Xestia xanthographa (assembly GCA_905147715.2). Lineage (NCBI taxonomy): Eukaryota > Metazoa > Arthropoda > Insecta > Lepidoptera > Noctuidae > Xestia > Xestia xanthographa. The sequence goes on along the minus strand of LR990664.1, from coordinate 6,986,161 downwards.
GACTTCTGAAGCTAAAGTTATTTTTCACTTTTTTGTGTTTTTGAAGTCGGTTTTATTTTTTGTTAAAAAGTTTTTTATTTTTCCATTTTTAGTTGTCCCCAAACAAATATTTGCCATGAATTTATTGTCAAATTGTTAACAACACATGTCATGGTAATAGGCGTATCCCCAATATATATATGGAACTTCACATACCTTTTTTTCGGATGGGAAATCATCAATTTACCCCTCCCGCTATCAGCAAAGCGGAAGGTAGTGTCAGAATTTTACTGACTAAAACCCACCCATGGTCCTTCTTAGCCCTTTGCGTTCCAGGGCCGCAGTATCTCTTTAGAACAGTCCCTTTTGCTGACATCGCTATGAGGCGCGCGCGGTAAGTTAACATACCTAACTGTCGAAATCTGGGTGTATTGTACACATCTGCGTACCCTCTCAGAGGATACAGGCGTGATGTTACGTCATTTGAGGCGCGCGCGGAACACGATCGCGCCAATTTAACGTACTTAACTGTCGAAATCTGGGTGTATTGTACACATCTGTGTACCCCTTCAGAGTATACAGGCGTGATGTTATGTCATGATATTGTATAAACAATAAACATCCAAGCGATTTCAGCTATCACGGCAGATTTGCCGTCTATTTTTGAAGAGTTCCATTGTATATCTCCGAAGATCAGCATCAGATGTTCACAACATTTAAATGGGACCACACGAGAAGCACCAGCTTTCAAATAAAAAAAGGATCATCAAAGGATCGTCTGCCCGTGGGACTGCCAAATCTTAGGTATCATTGTATTTTTATCTCATTGTTTTTTTTTTTTTTTTTTTTGTTTTTTGTTTTTTTATTTGTTTTTTTTTTTGGTTTTTCATTGTTTTTTTTTATTTTTTGTTTTTTATTTTTATTTTTTAATGTCTTAGGTATCATGTTCGAACCTAAGCCAAGCACCTCTGATTTTTCGTACTTATGTGCGTATTGTATAATTATCACTTGCTTCAGTGAAGGAAAACATCGTGAGGAAACCAGCATGCCTGAGAGATGTTTCTCGACGGCATGTAAAGCCAGGTCAGAGGCCCATGGGCGGCATGAAAACTCTGACACCATGTTTATGCACTAACCACCAATGACGTATTATATATAGACACGTCATGAACCGACATCGCGGCGCTTAAAAACGGCGAACATACTAGAACTACTTATAAGCGTGAAGAAAGAGAAAGAAAATATGACACCGAACGGCGGGATGCCTGTTGCGAGAGGGAGATAAATATACATCTTCAGTCACGTCACAGGATTTATTAAATTATAAACAAACGTAGCGTCGCGCGACAGGTTGGTGCGTAACTAAGCGCGATGTGGCCAATTGGCTTCATTTCATGTTGTCATTTTAGAGTGCGGACAACGTATCTATAGTTTATATATCATTGCTAACCACACGATAAAGAATAGACGAAGACTCAAGAACAGGGAAGTATGGCATAAAAGAGGAGGCATCTACTCGGCAGTGAGTGGAATAAGGCTGCTAATGATAAATGAAATGAAATCATGAAATGATGTTTAATTTTGCAAGTACGGGGGACGAAATCCTCGAAAGAGTGAGGAAAGCAGTCGACGCGAAGGAGGGTTGGGTGCGCGTCGAGAGGGTCCGAAAGGCCAAGGACCAAAAGGTAATCATGGGGTGCGCCACGACGGAGAAGAGGAGGAAACAGTGCGAATAGAAGCCGGGGAGAACCTCGTCATTGAGGACGTGAAAAATCGGGACCCGCTTCTGATTCTTAGAGACGTATTACTCATGCACAGTGACGAGGAGGTGCCGAGAGCTCTTAAGAATCAGAACCGAGAAATATTTCACGGGCTCGACGACAAGGAACAGGGGATGGTGGTTAAATACCGACGTTAAACACGAAACCTGCATGCGAATCACGTTAAATGATGAATGATGTGTATTTTGCAACTAGGTGTTTACAAACACTTTTACACGTCATTTTTTAAAAACTTGTTGGGGCCGGTGTTTCGTACCTGACTACTCTGAGAAGAAACAGCCGAAACAAACTCAGAAATCATAGTCTCTTTTGAAGTCCAGACATAATCTTGCTCAATTCACATGAAGACGATGCAGATTAGTGTCTGAGATGGTCTTGATAAAGCCATATTACCTTAAACCTAGATTTTGCTGATAGTCTAATCTCTAAAATTCTTCTCGTATTCCTAGGGATCACCACCACGTCATCACGTATTTTGTGTATTTTATGTATGGGCCTTAGTAGCCTGATAATAAAATTATTATTATTATTATTAACACGGAAATAAAAGGGGTCAGGGTCACCTGTATTGTTATCGCAGAATAGTTATTATTGTTAAACTCGTAAATATTGCAATAAAAGTTAAGTGCAACGTTTCAATTGACTATAAATTGAACATTATCATATTTTACTCAGTTCTGAACAGTTTAAAAAAAGCTGACTAGCAATCGTTTTTTGATATCAGGCTGCTAACCAAAATTTGCCTAAAAAGTCCCCACTGCTGGAAATGCTAGAACTCAGTCTCGGCTATGAGATCTCAGTGGGCCGTATCTGTATTAACCAAGCATTCTGTACATTAAACTAAGTAAACCTCTAAGCAAACAATACGCCCTACAAACATGTTACTTATGGCCATTGAATAGTACAGGAATACATGTAAGTATTAAAAGTACTTGTGGTTTTTTTTTAACTTGTGAAAATGTTGGAACCTCCAATATCTCCGTAACTATAGTTGGTGCCAGTTAAGATGAGAATAACGTTCATTGCCCTTTCCCTAATATCTCTTCGTACGCATCAAAACAAATAAACCATGTATCGTTTTTCATTACAAAAAATGTTGAAGATACATGACGATTCAAGACTTGAACAAGCTTATTTTTGGTTTTCAAAGTTAAGAAGTTTAATAAATGTAGATGGGTCAATGACCGCTATTCTCATCTTAACTGGCACCAACTAAAGAAGGTATGTGTCCAGGATCACAAGTACTTTTTGGTTTCGTTATAAGGGTCCTTTAACACTTATTATTGTAAGTTTGGAAGACCAAAGAAACGATGGAAAGACTGTGTAAAAGAAGAGATGGCACGAAAAGAGGTGTCTGATAAGATGACGAGTAATAGTGAAGTGTGGAAGAAGAAGATATGCTGCGCTGACCATAAATGAATTGGGATACTGGCAAGAGAGTCATGATATACTACAACAGCCCATAACGTCCACTGCTGGACATAAACCTCTCCCATGATGTGAGGAATTTGCCGTAATCTCCACGCTTGGCAGGCGGATTGGAGATCGCAGTGATGAAAGACTAACAGAAAACGCTGCTGCCCATTCTCTGGTCTACGGAGGCGCAAGGTGTTCTGCCTCAGACATTAGTCGCACGACACCCATGAGTGTAATGGGTTGGTTCTATTCTACTCTGCCGGATACCACACGGCTTATTTTTGATTTTTTTCAACATTTCACTGGTTTGGCTAATAGACAAATTCCATATCAATCGAAAGTAATAAACCTGTAAAATATGCTTAAATATTCTATAGGCTTCATAACTTTTGCGTATTCTATAGCCTATAGAATATGCAAACGTTAGGTTAACCGGTCAACCTAACATTTGTATATATTCTATAGGCTTCATACTTTCAATTGGTATGGAATTTGTCTATTAAGCAAACCAGAGAAATGTTAAAAAAAATAAAAAATAAATAAATGGCTAATTAATCATAATCTGGACTGAATTTTTTTAGACAACCCATTTGCAATCTATTTTTTGACATATTCAATTTGATATAAAATACTTTTCATCCATTAATCAGCTCGGTGAAGGTCGTTCTTCAAGGGATCTTAGACTATAAGTTTTCGTTGAGAAACTAGGTCGAAAAGACATTAGAATTAGGTCAGACTCGTTGCAGCAAACTAAACTGCTTCACCAGTCCAAAATCGACAATCTTACACACAATCTTGGCACATCATCTTCAATTACTCTTTTGCACAAGAATCAAAGCACACACATACATATCCGCACTTTAGTTGGCTCAAGGGCGGCTTACACCGTGGGACGTGAGCTGCATCGTTTAAACCAAGGTTAATTTCACTGGCGGTGGTCGTTGAATACCGTATGCTACATTTTTGAGGTAGCCAAACGGTTTAATGACACTTCCAAAGCCGTGATTTGCATGGTTAAGTTGGACTGTTCTGTTTATTCAGGTTTTGACTAGGGATCTGGAGTTAGATTTGATGCCATAGGTCGGTTTGTTTCAGTTTTTAAGTTTCAAAGGTATACTGGATTTTATAAAAAATTGGCAGTCAAAAGCAATGTGGCTTAAAAAAAAACATTGCAGAAGCTCTCTCGTAAATAGTACGGGTTCTTTCATTCAAGGCAAAAATTTTAGCTTGCTCTTATGCAGGGTGTAAACAACTTCATAATGAAGCCATCAACCAAGTATTCTGTACATCAAACTAAGTAACTTTACGCAAAAAATATTGCTGGGAAACCACTTTTTTTGGGAGTGAAAAATTATGTTTTGTGGTAGAACTCAATGTAACGCACTCAAAGCATTGTGCTGATGGATGGATTGTCCGGAAGTCGTGGAGGTGTTTAAAGTAAAACATTAAAAACTTGTATGTAAAAATAAACGTCAAAAAGTTGAAACTTAGACCCCCAATATCTCCGTAACTAGAAAGTTCCAAGTATTGCTGTAGAACAAAAAAAAAATTGAAATGGCGGGAAGAACAAGTGCCTTTCGGCTTCGTTAAGAGGTTTATATCACACCCTTTATAACCTACTAGCGGACGTCACGCGGTTTCACCCGCGTAGTTCCCGTTTCAATGGGAGTACGCGGATAAAATAAGCCATGTTACTCAGGGTAAATGTAGCTTTCTAATGGTGAAAGAATTTTTGAAATCGGTTCATTACTTCCGGAGATTACCCCCTACATACAAACTTACAAACAAATGTTACCTCTTTATAATATTACTGACGTCCCGCGGTTTCACCCGCGTAGTTCCCGTTCCCGTGGGAGTACGGGAATAAAATATAGCCTATAGCACTCACGAATAATGTAGCTTTCTACCAGTGAAACAATTTTTAAAATTGGTCCATTACTTCCGGAGTTTACCCCCTACATACAAACTTATAAACAAATGTTACCTCTTTATAATATTACTGACGTCCCGCGGTTTCACCCGCGTAGTTCCCGTTCCCGTGGGAGTACGGGAATAAAATATAGCCTATAGCACTCACGAATAATGTAGCTAAAGTACTTCTACCAGTTAAACAATTTTTAAAATTGGTCCATTACTTCCGGAGATTACCCCCTACATACAAACTTACAAACATACAAACAAATGTTACCTCTTTATAATATTAGTATATACTACCTAGGGTTAGGGTTTCTCAACAGTCTGCTTACCTCATGCGCATACGCATTGCTCGTATTGTTGGCCCCTAGTCACGCCACAGATCGTAAACCCTTTGAACGGATAACCGAGGTGGGGACCTTGCTCAATAAGCTTCTGACGTGCATTTAGGCAGGTATCTCCTCTAATGATAGTTATTTTTCCATCTTGCAACACTCATGGTGTAGTAAATGCTGATGATAGTGATCAGGTGGGCAATCTTTTGCAATAAAGGGCCTTTGTTATGATCAATTAACTTGTCCGAGTAATTAAGCAGATTAACGATTAAAATAGTTTGCTGTATTTTTTATGATTATCCTGATAATAATCTAGGAAATAATTCTATTAGGAAGAGCGAAGGATATTTACAAGTCATTGTCTATAAGGAGTCTACTATTTTGTTTTAGTCTAATTTTATGAACTCCGTAAGAAAGAGTGAAGATAAATAACCCTGTATCAACAAATTATAAACAATAATAAACAACAAAACAACAAAAAACAATATTTTACTTCTAATAAACTTCTAAATCGCGTTCACAATTAGCACACACAGAGACTGATCTAATTATTACGTCTTGCTTCGGTGAAGGAAAAAATCGTGAGGAAACCAAACCAGCATGCCTGAGAGATATTTCTCGACGGCATGTAAAACCAAGTCAGAGGCCCAATGGTGGCATAAAAACTCTGACAGATTAGAAAGAAAGAAAGAAAGAAAAGTATTATTGAACTCACACAGGACATAACAGAAACAAAAAGACAGAATAGACATGACTACATTATATAAAAAAGTAAACAAAAGAAAAATAAAAAAACAATCAAAATGGTCCTGTGATTAGGCACTAACGACACGATAAAGAAGACAGACACTTACTCAAAAAACTGCTTATTTTCATGTGGACTCCCCTAATGAAATTAGTTTCAGGTAGATGTCTCGGGAACGCCCTACCTCGTTCCCAAGTCTAGGGGACCAGTTTAGCATAAAGAGTCTTTGCGATATGCCCCATTGTCCGCAACCCACACGTTCAAGCACTGATCATAGAAACAACAGTTGTTGCTGTTGTTTCTATCATAGAAACAACAGCAACAATTGTTGTTTCTATGATCTGTGCGTTCAAGCGACACGCGGCTTGACATGGACACTACAGGGAACAAACACAACAGAAAAGTTGATTGGAGCACGTCGACGCAACTTGAGGAACAACATATACTGTGGCCCCGGAACACAAACGGTGATGAAGGAACATGGCTGGGTTTTAGTCAGTAAAAGTCTGACACTCCCTCCTGCTCCGCCCAGCGCGGTAGGAGTCACTTAATGATTTCCCATTGGAAAAAAAAGAAGGAGCTACAGTTCTTACACGAACGAAACAAGAAATGTCTGCTGGATTGTCACATTGTTTGTTATAGCCCAAGGTCGTGAACGGGGCCTAAAATCATTAATCCACCATCATCTGCCTATCCTTTTCCCAACTATAGAAGTGGGCTTCCAGTCTAATCGGATGTAGCTGAATACCAGTACTTTACATGGAGCGACACCTAGAGCAGCGGTGACCAGGTGGTGGCAGGCCCGACTTACGAGCAGTAAGTCGTGGGTTCGAACTCAGACAGGCGCATTACTTTGTGTAATTTATTTCATCACCACTGCTCTCAAAACTGTGAAGGGATACATCGTGAGGAAACCGGCATGACTTAGAACCAAAACATCGAAGATAATTATGTGACATCTATCAACCCGCACTGGGCCCGCGTGGTAGATTATAGCAAATTCCCTCTCATAGAGAGGAGGCCTGTGTCCCAGCAGTGGGAACATTATAGGCTGATTATGATTATGCATGAAGCGACTGCCTATCTGACCTTCACAACGCAGTTAGTACTGAGTAAAACGAACTAATCAATCCACTATAATCTATCCAAAACTGTTGGGATTTTCGTGTGCACCTGGTACCAAAATTCTAACTTATGCTAACTCAGTCTGTATCCGTGACAAACATACTAACTAGATAACTTCCTTTACGAAACATAGACAGATGTTCTGTGGAGATAATACTTGGTGAGAATAATAAATGGATGAATACCGTACTGTTGATTCATGGGGATCAAGAAGTGCCACTTGGTAGCATTTTAAATGTCGTCATCATTGTTTGAATGAGGAGTAGGAATCGTTGTAATGTATTCCGAGTATTATGGAAGATCTAGTTTTAAACCTGGATTAATATAATAATATATATTTTTAAATTTTTCTTTGTCTGTTTGTTTCGACTAATCTCAGAAATGGCTGCATCGATTCTGACGGGACTTTTACTGGCAGACACCTGAAGTTATAAGGAGTAATTATAGCTTTTACTTTTATATTATACTAGCGGACGTTACGCGGTTTCACCCGCGTAGTTCCCGTTGCCGTGGGAGTACGGGGATAAAATATAGCCCATGTTACTCAAGGTGAATGTAGCTTTCTAATGGTGAAAGAATTTTTGAAATCGGTTCATTACTTCCGGAGATTACCCTTTACATACAAACTTACAAACAAATGTTACCTCTTTTATATTATAAAAAGTAAAGGATTGAAAAATAAACCCTTGTAAATTGTTAAATAAATCGGACTCAATTTAAGGAAATATTATTTTTATAATAAGTTCTCGCGGGAAACAGCTAGTAAAAAATAATAGTAAATATGTTTTTAGTTGTGTGTGTGTGTTGTTTAATAGTTTATATTTTTTGTTATAATCCTATCGTGGCCGAACATTGCTTGTCCCTAAAACACCCACATAATGAGTGGGTGGTCGATTCTGTTCCGGTACTCACTGGTGGTCACTTCACCTTGATTTTAAGTAGCAGATGGCTACATAACGGATTCTCCCTCTCTGCGTTTTGATGTTGTAAGCGGCTGCCAACTAATTGCGACAGCAATAAAGGTTGCTCTTGTCTTCAATAAGAGGAGCTCGTGGCTAAATAATAACAGCCGCTCGGGTCAATCTCTAGGTTAAGCCGCGCTTGTATAGGTTGATCCGTGGATTAGTGGCCACCCATTACGTTCCGAGTTTCCTCCGTGCCTCGGAAATAACGTTAAGCCGTTGGTCCCGGCTGTCATTTGTAGATCTTCGACAGTCGTTACAGGTCACTGTCCCGAAATTCTGACAATCAGTCTTTCCAAGGAGTATCGTGTTAACCAGTAGTAATAACTGGGTTGTGGAGGTCAGATAGGCAGTCACTCCATGTAAAGTACCGGTATTCAGCAGCAGCCGGTAGCAGTAGAAGCCGACCCTAACATAGTTGGGAACATGCAGGCAGATGGTGTTCTTGTCTTCAATAAGAATAAGATGCAGTCGTAAAAACCAATGTTCGTCATCATCATCTGATTAGCCACGGCCTCCATTCTAACCGGATGCAGTATAATCATCATCATTCTTCTCTCTCTCTCTCTCTTCCATACTTCTTTATTACTCGACATCTCAACAGTCACCTGCTCCTCCGGATGCTGCAGAATATTAGTAGATACTACACAGAGCAACAACAACAACAACAGCCCATAACGTCCACTGCTGGACATAAGCCTCTCCATGATGGGAGGAATTTGCCGTAATCTCCACGCTTGGCAGGCGGATTGGAGATCGCAGTGATGAAAGACTAACAGAAAACGCTGCTGCCCATTCTCTGGTCTACGGAGGCGCAAGGTGTTCTGCCTCAGACATTAGTCGCCTTATACGACACCCGTGAGTGTAATGGGTTGGTTCTATTCTACTCCAGTGTTCCGCAAAGTGTGTGCCGCGGCACACTGGTGTACCGTGGTCATTAGTTGGTGTGCCTCGGAAAAATAAAGTTATCTTATAAGTTAATAAATAGACAAACTGAACAAAAATACCTACTCAAACAGCCGTAAAACTTTAATAATAAATGTTGATTAAAATTATGTAAAATTATTTTTCAATTATGGTGTACCTCCAAAATTTTCCGATTTTGTAGATGTACAGTCAAAGGTCAAAATTCCACTTCCACCGCAATGCACATTATCGTTTGCGCTATACGGGCGGCGGCGCCTATACACACATACGCATATTTATCCGTGTGAGTGATGTTCCAACGCTAACAACCAATTTGGCCACCGTATCACTTACACAACTCATTGAAATTTGTAATAACAATCTTAAGCGGGCAACAAGTTGCTAATGTGTAAGTGTTGTCAAACGTTCTTATAGAAGAAGGTCATAAGTACCACCAATATTGCTTTGCCATTGTGTTGCGAGATTGGCAGTCGACTTCTGACTGTTACTGTAGGTACCTTGAACACAAAAAGTTTGCGGAACACTGTTCTACTCTGCCGGATACCACACGGCTGACTCTGACGGATACCACACAGAGCGCATAGAGCAAATACATATCTGACCGCCTGTACCCAGTCACTGGACCAAACGATACTCTTTGGGAAGACTGATTGTCTGTGTAAACGTACGATCATACATAGTTTGGACGAGGCTTACGCGATTCAAGAGTTTGCAAATCTCAGATTACTTACATAATATTTCTTAGAAAAAAATATTTCCCATGCAAATATTGAATATCGCATGTCCAGTCAATATAAACAAGGCAATATCGGCCATATTTGTAATGGAAAAACAATGGACAATGCTCTTAACGGGAACAAGAAATAATTAGCAAAGAAGTGCGAACGTCTTTTGTTTATTTACTGTTTACATAAGTAGTTTACATAAAGGAAAGATGAGGCATTGTTTAAGATTTATCGTTCGATTGATATTCTATTGAATGTTGTCACGTAATGTTTTATAATTGAAGTGGAATCTTCAAAGACGAGTCATTCAGAAACCTTCGAGATGACAGGACCATAAAGCCACGAGCGGTTTGTCAATAATATAGTAATGGAAAAAAAATATCGGGCGAATTAAAAAATAATTGGCGACTAATATACTGAATGGGCCACTATTATACCAAGTAAATATTTATATATCCGGACATTGCAGTAAGGAGAATATAGGAAGCAAGAGCGAGCGAAGCGAGCTCGGGACTTGTGGCACCCCGACTCGGACAGGTTAGGTTCGAAGGGGATGGCGGGGTCTTAGTTCCCGCGCGTTTTAAAACATTAAGATTATAAAAAGGTAAAGTTTGAAACGACACATCAGATCTCAAAAAAGATTTCTGTGATGAAAGCTATTACCGAGTACCATAAAATATGTTTTTCACTCGGGCGAAGTCGCGCTACTTTGTTACATGGAGTCTGGAGTAAGTTTTAGGGCCACTCCCATGATGGCTAAGGGTGGCCGATGATGACTTACAAACAGCGCTTGTCATTAAAATGGCTTTTGTGCAAACGTGCCTGATACAGGTTTAAAACAAAGGCTTATACCGGTCGGTGAATTTTGTGGTGGTGTTATCAAAAAGTAGGTCGGTAAAGGCTGATAAAACAATGGTGTAGGCTGGGTGAGTCATACTGAGTATAATGAGAATTTGCAGTGTGTTTAAGAAAATCCTTTTCTCCATGCTAATGTTTTAAATGTAAATAGTAACTGTGTATGTCTGTTACATTTTCATGCTTAAATGGCGGAACAGATTTTAATGTTTGGAACACAGGTAGACTAGGACTCTCAAATGAGATTTTTTATCCCGGTTGTGTGTTCGCTTGTGAAGATTTTGAAGAGATAAAACTTAGGGCAAATGTATGGAGAGGGAGAGGAAGACCGAGGAAACGATGGATGGATTGTGTGAGGAATGATATGAAAGTAAAAGGAGTAAATGATAGCCAGTGATAGGAATAGGTAGTGCTTATTAGCCTAAACTTCGAAGAACAGAGACAAGAATCGGAGACTTCCTTAGACTATATTTTTTTCCGGGACATCACGTAAGTACATCAAAAATTAATGTTATTTGGAATAAGTAATTGGTCTATGTTTACCTAAAGTTTGCGACTAGACATAACATAACACAGTCGTTACAACCATCAAAATTTCTGAAAGTTCTCTTTTTAAGAACATTTTGGAAACGACTTCTTCATCATAAAACTATGATACGCTCTCTTAGGTACGCACTCTTAGAATTTACAAAAAAAAACTCGCCGTGGTCGCATAATAAAATATAGTCTAAGGAAGTCTCCGATTCTTTTCTCTGTTCTTCTTCGAAGTTTAGGCTAATAAGCACTACCTATTCCTATCACTGATGATAGCGTAATGCGGCCGCCACACTATGCTCCTAGCGCTGCTCATCGCTATGCTCCTCGCGCTGCCGCGATTTGTCGCGATATTGCCCTCTCTGCTCTACTCACGCAATTAAAGACGCTCCTCACTTGTCATTTGCCTTTGTTGGACAATTGACGATGAAACTGTGGCAGCGTGCGCGCTATGCATTTTTAGTATAGCTAATTATATCAATGTCATAAAAAGAAATATACATCGTCGTCGTCGTCCTCGCCAACGGAGATGGTGGATCACATCACTGCGACCGCGCGATTACGTAGCCAGCCACTCGCGCTCGTATTGCCGGTCGTTTAACTCGCGCACAATAACCGACAAAATAGGGATCGGTGGGCACGACGAGGAGCATGACGTGCGGCATGACGAGTAATGTTGCCACACTATATCTCTGCCTCCTTTCCTCGCTACTTCCTATGCCACTCGTCGAGTGTATGGCAGGCCCATACGGTTGACAGAGGAGAATGAAAAAAAAACGTGTTAATCCGACCTCAAGTACATGAGGCAAGGGCAGTAAGATGACGAAGATGAAAACCGCAGGCAATAAGCTATACTAACATAACTTAACATAATGCCTGTAATCCCCAAAGGGTTAGGAAGAAGTGTCCCTGATAGTACCCCCACATTTCGCCAATTATGTCAAGTCCTATGTTATAGGGAGCAAGCCTGTTGCCATCAACCAGACACAAATCCAGACGTCGTCGTGACTGCTACTGGAAAGTTCCTGATGGAGAAACTTAACTAAACTTTGCCCGACCTAGGTATCAAAACACAGAACTTCTTGCTTAGCAGCAGCGTTTGCAACAGAGGAGCTCGTGGCTAAATAATAAGCACGTTAAGCCGTTGGTCCAGGCTGTCATTTGTAGATCTTTGACAGTTGTTAGGTAGTCAGAGGCCCAAAAAGTCTGACAACCAGTATTACCAAGGGGTATCGTATTACCCAGAACTAACTGGGTTGTGGAGGTCAGATAGGCAGTCGCTCCATGTAAAATACTGGTATTCAGCTGCATCCGGTCAGACTGGAAGCCGACCCCAACAAAGTTGGGTAAAGGCTAGGCAGATGATGAGCAGCGCTTGCAACGGGAACAACGAGGCACAACAAGGTAGTATAGGTACTTAATTTTATAAATATGTAAACGATTTCTTTCTTTTTGAATTCTGCAAATAGCAAACATAATATTCAAGAAATTAGATTCACATTTCAAGCTCATTACTGAAGATTTTTCCACTTGACCTTAATGCTATGTGAAGCTTAAATCAGTATAAGAAAGTTTTCACGAGAAATAACATAGAAAGTATTGTTCAACGTTTTTGGTATATTATAGCAATTTCGGTAGTTTAGAACTGTTTAGTTTAGTTTATAACTTTCACTCCATAAGTAGTTATTTAGTTGTTTATATTTTTTTAGGATACTACCTCAAATGGCTTAGCATGATCCTCCGTTACGCCTAAAATAATACAGCATTAATTTTGAAATAAATATATGGTAAAGTTGAGGATTAATGTTAGGTCTTATGTTTGGCGAAAACACGATTTCATAAAATTTTCTCGATAGAAAAAAATCCCAAAGTTACCTCCAAATCGAACAATAAACCGCTGTTATTCAAACAGTACTTGTACTACAAATTAGATCATGAAATTTTGCATACTAACTGAACTAACTAACTAAGCAGGTCTTATGTTTTTTATTTTTTCCAAAAGACGAAAATATGAATTTATAAAGATTAAAAACCACTCATTTCGCACTATTCGGCCGCAGTGACTGACGTAACAACCGCTTGGTAGTGCAAGCTGATTAGAACGTTATTCTAACAGAATTACAAACGAAGTTTGAACCACCACAAATAGAGTTGCTAATTTGAGGTAGTATAGAGGCTAATGTCGTGAGGAAAGTTTTGAGTATGAATGTGGATGAGTATAAGAGTAGAGGAAGACCAAAGAAACGATGGATGGACTGTGTTTAGGATGATATGGGTAGAATGGAGGTGTCTGATGAGATGACGAGTAATGGAGAAGTATGGAACAACTTAAAGAAGACAATATGCTGCGCCGACCACAAATGAATTCTGATAAAGGCTGCAGGATAATGGTGATATAATGTGAAAGTGAATCTGTCTGTCGCTTAATTTTGCAGGCTTGTACAGTTGGATGAATTTGGAAAGGACAATGGCAGCCGCCCATACATTAATTTAGCTGAGATTAAATTATGGCGTCTTTAAATAAAAAATATCTTGTTTAACTCGGCGTCAACTTCTGAATGAGAGGTTTTCCTTTTGAGGTTTTAAAAAAAACTTAGTTTCCAAGAACTCTATAGATGGCGTTGAACTTACTATGCCAAAGCCAAAACGCTTGAAAAAAAAAACATTGTGTCACGTCGCATACTCTCGTTGACTGACACTTTCATTTGCCTAACCTTCCGAATATAACCAACATTTATCGCGCTTTGTTAAAATCAGTTTTTTTAGGTTCCGTTCCTTGCATTATCATACTTACTCCTAGCGCCATCTATACAGCGACTAGGGAAGAGCTAAAAAGAAAATCCCTCATTAGTTTGTGCAAGAATTTTTGTCCAAGAAGGCCGAGTTAAATAGAAATTCAGTCATGAACTTTTGTAGGTTATGTCTATGGTAATTCCAATTCGAGGAAGATAAGACGCAAACCCACCGCGGCGCATGCTGTGCGTTGCATTTTAGCTACGTGGATTCATTAGTTTTACTTTTTTTCTGCACATTGCGCATGCATCTGTGACTGTGACATATTTATTACAAATAACCAACCAACAGAGCAAAAAGACTATTATCCCAAATCTAAAAAAAAATTAACTTGGTTTGACACATTGTTTGACAACTGTTGTCAAACCAAGTTATATATTTTTTTAGATTTGGGATAATAGTCTTTTTGCCTATCATTAATTGGAAGTAATTCATTTATTTTTCCACTACAATATTTTGACCTCCCTTAGGGAACACTTCCACTTAGAAATATACAGTATTGTTAATTCATTTACTCCGTTTAATTCCAATAACAAACTAAAACTGATTATTTTACAATAATGCTGTCCTTACTGTCCCATGGCAGAATAAATATAAAATAGCAACACTAAACCTCAATGCAAAAATCATATCTTTTTTATCCGGCCTTATCTAGTTAATGTGAAACTTTGAAAAATCGTAGAAAAATAACGAAATTGCCTTCGTATTTATGTCACTTTTAGACGCTCAAAAAAAAATTCAGCTAAGATTCGCCATTGTTCTTTGACACAACTGCATTTCCTGACAACAGCGCGCGTGAAGCCGCGGTTAAAAGCTAGTATTATATATTAAAGCTATTATATTAAGGGTGTAAAACACCTCTTAACGAAGCCGAAAGGCACTTATTCTCCTAGTCATTGCGATCATTTTTTTTTCTACACTGTACCTGGGAACCTTCTAGTTACGGAGATATTTGGGGGTCAAATTGGGGGTCAAATTTCAAACTTTTTGACAAGTTTTTTTTTTTTTTAATAGAAGTTTTTAATGTAAGCATTTTACTTTAAACACCTCCACGACCCCTGTACTTTTCAATCGATCCATCAGCACAGTGTCTTGAGTACATTACATTGAGTTCTACCACAAAACATGATTTTCCACCCCAAAAAAAAAGTCGTTTCCCAGCAATAATTTTTGCGTAAAGTTACTTAGTTTGATGTACAGAATGCTTGGTTGACGGCTTCGTGATGAGGTCTTTTACACCCTGATCTACAGGGTGTAAAAGACCTCATCACGAAGCCGATGAATAATAGCCGTATAATATCTAATTATAGCTATTATTAACCCAGAATGTCCAGCTTCTATTGAACGAAATGTCGTTCAGTTGAATAATGTAACAGACAATTGTTTAAAAGAACATGAATTTATCATGTAGATATTTGAAGACATTCCGTTATTCATCGGTTCTTTATCGAGTCCACGAGATTTACAACTACAAAAAAACCTGAATCATCATGAAGGCACTGTTTGAAGCTTTCACGATTTTCAGGTTTTTTGGAAGTGAAAACTTCTTTAGGGGCGTGTAACACTTTTTGGGTGAAGGAAAAATATTAAACTCATCGTCACGTAACGTGACGTGCGGTCACGCTTCGTAGCCGTTCGTAGCACTCGTAGCATCCGCTACGGCGTAGCACCACATAGGCATGCGCGGGGCTTAACCAGTGCTACGACTGGGGCGGGGTCTGTGTACTTTTTGTTTTCACTTCTATCGGCAGTCCCCAAAGACTGCTCCAATTTTTTTCGGTTAAACAATTAACAATCACGGAAGATATCCCGTAAGTGACAATATAAGTCCATCATGAAGGCTTCAAACTCAAGGAATTATTACAACTACGTAGTAAATCTCAGTGCTTTGCATTATTATTTTATTGACCAACAAACATCTAAATCTTCGATCGGCACAGATATTTCGCCATGCATAATGTAGTTATCAAAGGCGAGCCGTAATAGATAATCTAGTGAGACAAGATTACATGATAATTGAGTTTTGACACGCAATGTAATGCAGAAGGCCGAGTGAATTACAGATGGGAAGAAGTTATTCACAACTAGCGGACGTCACGCGGTTTCACCCGCGTAGTTCCCGTTTCCGTGGGATTACGGGGATAAAATATAGCCTGTGTTACTCAGGGTGAATGTAGCTTTCTAATGGTGAAATAATTTTTGAAATCGACGCAGTAGTTTTTGAGTTTATTCATTACAAACATACACACACACAAAATACAAATCTTTCCTCTTTATAATATTAGTGTAAACTGTAACTCTGATGTTATTATAGACTTGTTGTTGTTGTGATAGCTCGGCTAATATCACTATCACTACATATTATAAAACAATGTCCTCTGCCACGTCTGTCTGTCTGTTCGCGATAAACTCAAAAAATACTGCACCGATTTTCATGCTGTTTTCACATCTTTCCTCGTTAGTGTATTGGTCGCAAACTCGCAACTATAGTTGGTGCCAGTTAAGACGAGAATAGCGGTCATTGACCAACCTACATTTATTAAACTTCTTAACTTTGAAAACCAAAAATAAGCCTGCTCAATTTTTTAATCGTCATCATCGTGATCTTCAAGATTTTTTCCAATGAAAAATGATACATGGTTTATTTGTTTAAGTTCGTACGAAGAGATATTAGGGAAAGGGCAATGACCGCTACTCTCATCTTAGCTGGCACCAACTATAGTCGCAAACACGACTGCTGGTTGGTCCTGTGTTCGATTAGTGTTATTGGATTTTTCCTTCAGGAATTTCGGATTGGTGCCCGGTTGATGGCAATAGGCTGGCTCCCTATTACTTGGGACTTAATCGTAACTGAGGTACTGGGTGTACTAATTGGTACACCCACATTTCGCCACATTCTTCAGGTTTTAGGCGTGATGTTAACAAAACAGAACCAAGATTTTAAATTTAAACGCCGCCGTAGGAATGTAGGATACGAGGAAGTGGTTCGAATTCAATAAGATTTAACTTAAAACTAACTGACAATAATGCAAGTTCAATATAAGCTTTTAATTATTAAAAATAAGTAGCAGTAGTGAGCAGTTCAACTGCTCACTTAAAGTTGTCGTGATCTCTATGGAGAGGAAAAACAAAATGCCAAACACAGGCAGCTTTTCACAACATTCCAAATTATTTTGTTTTCGATGAAAAATGGCAATGCATTGTAGGTATTTATTAAGACCGTGAAGTATCTTAAGTACATCTTACCTAAGCAATTAATTACTAAATGACCGTCAAAGAGATTAGATTCTAATACATATTTAACAACTATAAATACTTTTGACCGTAACCTTTAAATTGGCCGACCTCCGTAAGATATAAATAATATTAGATAAGACGAAGGAAAAGCTATACAGGAAATCGGCATGTCCTAGAAATTAAAATTCTAACATTTTCAGAGTTTTTTTTTTAAACAGGCACAACATCGAGGAAGGTGCATAGAATGGGGGAGGCTTTTGCCCAGAAGTGGGATAGTTTCATCTAATAAAAAAAATGACAAGCGGGTAAGAGCAATCACCGTTACCTGTGGTCCCGGTGGGATACGATTTGCTGTTAGTATTTTCTATCGATATATTCAGAAATCCAGGAAACAATCCCTAATGCCATGGAACCACGGGTAAATAAAATTACCCATGGACCCGGTAATGGGTCGATCCACCGGGACCATGGGTAACGACCCGCTAGATACATGCTTCTAAAATATCTATATTTTATGCAGTACCTTGGTACTGTTATGCCACCAGCTGGGCAAAAGTATATCCCAGTCTACCTCCCTGTACCTACCTACTCATTACCTTGTCTTTTTATTTTAATAAATAATTAATTAAATAAAAGAGATCAGAACTTTATTGTAACTTTGCAAATGTTTGTATATATTGTTTCTGTTTAAAAAAAAATATAATCTTGTACATGAATATTTAATTGCGTTGAGTGCTACTTTTTATATAATTATTTTATGTCCAATTGCATGTGGAATTGTGGACTAGGAAACGATTTCAATGAAAATCTGTTCCGGGTTCGTAAGATTGAAAATCATTGCCCTCCTTCTAAGCTCCATCGTAGTTGGATAAAACGATTCGTGTACCAAAAAAAAAACAGAAAAAAGAAATAATACTAAATTGTAGCCAAGCAAATAAAGACAACCTAATCTTTGTCTTTAATTGAGTTTGAAAAATGTCCAAGTGATCTTTATTTGCTTGGCTACCATTTATAAATAAATAATAATAATAAATAACGGCAATATTTCGGTTTTCGTTCGTAGTTGTAAAGAATTACTAGGTAAGTACTAACTTAGCAATTACTGACAGTTTATTAAGTGCAAGATTAGCTGTCTGCTGGCTGCTGCTGTTGGCTGTGTGTCTTTATGCGGTAAGACAGTGCACTAATTGAACTTCGCAGCCTACATGGGTCAGAGCCCATTCGTCCCCTAAAATTCGTCCCCCAGCATAAAAGTTTTGGATTCGGCCCCTATATAGGTGCCCATTGGTCTCCTGGTAGGGGACCAATTAATATTTTAACTAAAAATATTATTTTTAAGGTACCCATTCGTCCCCTCTAATATATATACAATATAAGTTAAAGATTCGGCACCTATTCAGGTGCCTATTGGTCCCCTGAGATAAAATTAGCTATATTTTACAAAGGAAACGGTTAACATAGTACACTTGTGAACAGTTTATTAACGGAATTAATTTAATAAATCATAACAGATCATTGAAAAAAGAGTTATGATCAATGATAATCCGTCATGATAATAATATAACCTGACGATAGGCTTACGATGTAATATTGTCTCTCGTCTCACGAATGGCTTGTTAAAAAAAACGGGTTACAAAATAGATAAGGTGTTTTGTTTGTATGTTATGGCTGCCTCGGTGACATATTTGTTCTTGAAAGTGACTGCGAATACGAGACTGTTCAATGTGTTTTTGGTCTTTTATTAAATGAAGTTCGCCTAACGAAATAAACAATACTGTTAATATTATAATAATAATATTTTTAACATAATTGAATCGAATTATCTCATTTGAATCCTGGAATATGATTAGTATTATTATTGATGGTAATTCACTTTATGGTGGAATACTACAGTCATATTTGACTAAAAAGTCAAAACTAAATTATTTACTCCTAAATATGTATAGCATTATTTTTTCCGTAATTATAATTTTATCATATTAGTGGATATTATTATGTTCTTGTATTCTAAGTGTTTCGTTTTAGCTCAATGTGGAGTCGTTGTCACCCTTTTAATGTACAAAAATAATGAACGTTCTAACATTAATTCGGTTTTCGTAATAAGATTAGTTTTATACTGAAATAATGTTGATTTGTTTAATCTTCAATAATTATTGTGATTTTAGTATTTTTTTTGTACTGTTATAATTTTTTAGATTTAAGTTATTATGATTTTGCATGTATGTAGTTGGTAAATATACAAAAAAATAAGAAGCGATTATTTACTGTTGATATGTGTTCTGACTGACTATATATGTGTTGTGACTATTTTTTTGCATATTTTATATTTAATGTTGATTTATATGATGGTCAATCAAGGCAGATTTTTGTAAAAGAGTTGTATTTTGTTAGTTTCTAGGACATTGTGATTTTGCATGTGTATTTGTAGTTAGTAAAAATGTTGGTTTTACATAGTTGATAAAGACTGATTTTACTTTTTATATTACTTTTATACAAAGTTATTGTTATATAGCATTATTTTGTAGATCTCTTTGACTGTACAAAGTACTAACAATTAATTGTTATTTTTGTTATATTGGTATTGATATTTGGTTATTTGTTTGTACACTGGATGTAAATTAATCTAAAATTCAGTTATTACTGGGATTTTATTTAAATAGTTACACAGTTTTATTTTACTGCATAAAGATATTATAGTTATCATATATTTTGCTAAATATTTACAAATGTACAAGAAACCAAAAGTTGATTAATTATTTTGAAGACTGACTTAATGCCTAGAGCCTAGAGGCATTTTATTAAACTTAATCTTATTTGAAATAAACATAGTAATTCGGTAGATATCTACCGAATTACTATATTTTTTATTTTACCCTTTTCTGCGCGTCTGTACCAGGACTACCAAGCTGCAGTATACACATATACATGTACTTATATTAGAAGAATGAATAAAAATAAATATTCTTCAGGGGACGAATGGGCCCCTCAAAAGTTCCAGGGGACGAGTGGGCACAGGGTGCGAATCTTAGGGGACGAATGGGCTCTGACCCGCCTACATTGATAAAATTAAAGAATGGGGGAAAATATAATGACCACCAAAAATAACTTTGTGACCACTAACATCTATCACCTATAATATCAATTGATCACTAAATTTAGTAAATTGAGTACCAAATTTTAATGAGGTGGTTGATGACAAACTAGTTTTGCCTAGGCCGACTTGGGGCACCGCGACACGGATAGATTAGGTTAGAAGGGTATGACGGGGTCGAATGAGCAAGCGAAGCGAGCGAATAGGCCCCGCCATACCCTTCGTGTTATTTTTTTTTATAAAACCATTCAGAAGTTGACTCCTCCGTTGACCAACTCTGTTGACCGGGTCTTCCTCGACTCGGATGCAAGAGCATAACATTTAAATTTCTGGTGGTCATTAACTAAAAAAATAATTTTTTGGTTCTAATTTCACGATAAAATAGGGATTAATTTTGGTGATTAAGTATTTACTAATTTTGGTAATCAAAAGTGATTTTTTTGCTGTTACATTTTGCTAAATCTGCAGGTGGTTCGTTAATTGTATGCCATAAAGAATACAAAGGGCGGGCGGCGGGTGTTTTAAAAATTGATGATTATCAGCCAAACTAGAATAAGTGACTTGATTTCAAAGAAAAATGCTAAAGTAAAGTTCGACATGTTCTCAACCACACATTCTTTATTACAAAAGCGGGTCTCAGCAAACTTTACACGGACGTGTTACCTACTTTTACGACCAGTTATGTCAATTTCTCGTTGTTTGATAATATCAAAGAACATTTGCCAATTATGAACAAATAAAGGCCAAATATCTACACAGGCAACCAGCGCGTAGTGCGAACTTTTTTGCTGACTATCACGAAGACTACCTAGCAAGCTATTAAAGTATGTTTATGCGGATCTCTCATTGTGTTGGAAATCTATGCAAAGCGAGGCCACGTTATACTGGAAATCTATCTAGCTTGATGTATCGCCATGTGTACATTACGAGTATTATTTTGTAAACATCAAGCAAAATTCAATACCGAGCGATTTTCTTGTGCAATAACTATTGCTACTTCGAGATTAGCCTTCCATAATAGTGTGCGTACCAAAATACTATGTTCATTGCAAACTTAACATTACAATCAATTAAGAGAACATATTTTTATAAAAGAGCTAGCATAAGTTTGATCAGCCTTTAATGTTCCCACCGCTGGGACACAGGCTTCCTCTCTGTGAGAGGGTGTGGGCTGTACGTCCGAGCGGCCTGCGGTCCATTCATTTTGGGCCGTTCAGACTAAGTACCCTTATCAATTAGAGCAGCGGTGGCCCTGCGTTGGCGGCCCCGACTTAGTCGTGGGTTCGAACCCAGACAGGCGCATTACTTTGTGTAATTTATTTAATCACCGCTGCTCTCAAAACGGTGAAGGAATACATCGTGAGGAAACCGGCATGTCCTAGAACCAAAAAAATCGAAGACATGTGACATCTACCAATCCGCACTGGGCCCGCGTGGTGGATTATAGCCTATTCCCTCTCATAAAGAGGAGGCCTGTGTCCCAGCAGTGGGAACATTAATAGGCTGATGATGATGATGACCCTTATCAGCGGGCCCAGTGCGGGCTGTTAGAATGATGTCACAGTCATGTTGTTTTTTTTTTATCGGTTTCCTCACGATGTTTTCCTTCATCTTTTAGAGAGTAGTGATGATGAAATAAATTACATACAAGTTACGCGCCTGCCTGAGTTAGAACCTAAGACGGTGAGTTGTAAGTCTGCTCTTATAATCTTATCTTATTCAATCGTCGCTAACTGAACCTATACATACTGCTGAGAACATGCATCCTTGTTGTCTCAGAAGATAATTTCGTTAATTGGACAATTGTGTACCTATTCAAATCTATACGTATAGGTATTTGCAATATTAAGGAAAGATCTATAGAGCTATAAAAACCAGGAGCTAGGAGAGAGTGGGGTATTTAAGTAGCTAAGTAAGACATGTAATGGGCCGGATGGTTAATTAAAATTAAATGTTTTCTATCCGTTACGATTTCATTATGTAGGTAGGTATATGAGAAAGGCAGAAATCTGTTTCTGTTTTGCTACGTCTCTACTTTTAAAATAGACATTGCGATGTCAAAGAATAATTCAGAAAAACAACTATGACATAAACTTTTCGTTACAGTAATTGAAAAATTAGGCCTGAATCATATCGAAACGCATGCTTCCAGTTTATTTTCTTAAGAATTGAAACTCACTCACTGAATTCTCACTTTTCTGTTCGACACCTTCCCCTTCCTTCGCCTTCGATATTTTAAAATATGTGTCAACGAAAGCTACATATTTTCAAATGACTCATTACTATGATTCTTACGAAACTTTTCTTCAAGTAAGCAACGATAAACAACCATTCAGCCTGAAATTATGAAAATTAATCATACTGAAAGATTTGTAATTACACTGCATTTTGCAGTGATTTGCATTTGCAAAACCAATTAAATCTATTATTTATGGAGATAACGAATCAAATTACTAGAAAATTGGGTTTCATAACCATAGCAGAAGTAGGCAATGATTAATGTAATTTCAATTACCACAAACTTTAAATACTTGCATAATTTTCACTTATTCGTTTGTTTCTCAAAAAGTAAAGATTTTAAACTCAAAAAAATATTTTCAAACATAATATTGGTGTTACTTTCAGATTATAATTGTGTGCTTAAATGCTAAAGTACCAATGCATATAATAAAATAATATTACATAAAAAATGAGAACGTTCAAACACAACTCACCGAAAAAGTAACAAACGTTTCACCTCCTTTTACTTTCGTACAACACACTCACACAAAAATTTAATTTAAATACCACGTCAAATCAAATTATAATAATAAACCACTTCTAATTAATTCAAAATATAAAAAAAATATGGCGATATGAAAAATATTTACGAAAACGGCGCGCGATTTGACAGCGATTCGGAAATGGAACACGTTTATTTTTTTAAACGTCGCGCGGTTACCGAGTCCGAGAACGCACTGGCAGCCTGTTGTTAGCAGATCGACGATCGCTCTCTCCAAGTCGATGTAGTATCATAAATTGTGAGAGGGGACATCTTCACATGATTTTTTTTACATTAGATGCTCGATTAAATCTTTTGTTTATTTGGTTATTTATGTTATGACGTATGCCCTTATTGTTGTCTTGTTGGGAACGGGGAACAATGATTTGTGGCTGATAACTTGAGAGAGCAATGATTACGAATGAGTATCCGTTAGATGCAGTTTATTTATCTAGCTTTCTGCGGGTTTGCTCCCGTTACGGTAGGAAATATATGTGAATGACGCTCGGAGTGAATGTAGCTTAGATATAAGTGAAAGAATTTTCAGAATCGGTTCAGTAGTTCCGAAGATTTCCCACTTACATTATTATTAGTGTAGAAAACATTTTCGGCAACCTTCAAATTAATGCACCATTGTTACATTTTTATTAATAAAATTTTATTGCAACATTAATAGCATCACGTGATACAGGTATCAGTTTTAAGTGAAATAATACTAAGTGTAATAAAAATTATTCATTTTAATTTTACTACTATTATAAATGCGAAAGTTTGGATGGAAGGATGTTTGTACTGAACACGCACTGAACACACTGTTTGTTGCGCCAGAACGGCTGAACGGATCCAGATGAAATTTGGCACATATATAGATTATAGTCTGGAATAGCACATAGTTGTTATCCCAGTCAGTTTCCCGGACAATAACCGAACCCCATGCGGACGAAGCCGCGGGCATCAGATCGTATTGTAATAAATAATAAAAGTAATAAACTAATAACAGATGTAGATTACATTGACCTTTCAGAAAAATAAAATAAATAACCTTAGTAGTTTAATTATTAACAAAGAAATAATTGAATCGTGATAAATCCAAAACCGCGTTCAAATTAATTAATTTATTTTTCCGAGTATCTATAACAATATTTTTGAATATCAATAAAAATATGGTTGTGATGTTTTTTTTTAATTCCTTCGAAAAAGGTTTTTACATTAAAAGCTCTTTTCATAAGTGGATCGAATTCGTAAAAATATGAATTCGTAAATATATTTTTAAAGTCAAGCTTTCTTAATTATTGAACGTCAAATTAATGTGCGTAACAACTAAGTAGGTTTTGAAAGGCAGAAATTGTTACAGTTTTCTCCTAATTTACTGAACAAACTCTAAAATCAAACACAAATGACGGACGTAGTGCCCACCTCTAGCACTTCATAGCTCTATATGCACCGTGACAACGAAATTGACGTCACAGAAATAAGACACCTTTCTCTGTATCGGAACGCAAACGCACCGATACTAGGGAATGCAACTAACCAATTATTATTGTTGTAACTCTTATGACATACTTTCCGGTCTTTTACCTTGACTGACCTACATTTAAATCAAGACCTGCAGAGCCTTTTCCCAACTATGTTGGGGTCGGCTTACAGTCTAACCGGATTGAAATGACTACTAGTATTTTACATGGAGCGACTGCCTATCTGACCTCCACAACCCAGTTAGTACTGGGTAATACGATATCCCTTGATAAGACTGGTTGTCAGACTTTAAGGCCACTTATTACCTATAACGACTCTCAAAGATCTACAAATGACAGCCGGGACCCACGGCTTAACGTGCTTTCCAAGGCACGGAGCAAGCTCGGTATGTAATGGGTGGTCACCCATCCACGGACCAACCTAGGCAGGTCTGGCTTAACTCAAAGGTCAACCCTAAGGGGCCGCCTCCACGGGCGAGAGACTCGCAGCGATATTATCGTCCTTGCCACGTTTTTCTATATTCTCTTTTGGGCTGCCTCCACGAGCGAGAGAATCGCGGCGATTTTTCGTATAGAAATACGTGAAATCACCGCGATTCTCTCGCTCGTGGAGACGGCCCCTAAACCATAAGCCACGAGCTCTTAGATTTAATTCAAACATAAAAAAAATGGTTGGTTGCAAGTAGTCTGTGTGGTCTGATTGGCCCTACCCTCCTCAGAGATGTCATGTCTTCGCACTTTTGTTTGCAGGACATGGCGGTTTCCTCACAATGTTTCCTGTCACCATTTCGAGAGCTGAGATGATGAAACTTTTTTTTTTTTTTCAAAATTTCTCTTTCTTTGTTCGAAAAGCTTACTTGAAATTTGTAGCGTTTTTTGATGATGGATCAATTTTTTTTAAGCTGTGGAAAAAAAGAAAAACTAGGTATGCCTTCTACTCCGTTCACCTAATATACCCTTTTTTTCGGAAAGTGATAAAAACGTCATCCGGTTAACTAGATCCTCATTCTATCATCGGATGAGCAGAGATACGGCGAAGTGTCACCGTTATATGGTTGAAGTTCCACGGACCGAACAAAGCGCCATGCTTCCACATTTATTGTGCTAACCGCCATCGCCAGTCTGTGGACTTCAGTACCGGCTTCTCTGTTTCCCGATCATTATAATCTGGATCTCTTCAAAGTTCGAGTTAATCAGTTTCTTCTAGGTAAGCGTGATCTACCATGGGAAATGATGGGAAATCATCAAATGACTCCTCCCGCTCTGGGCGGAGCAGGCGGGAGTATCAGACTTTTACTGACTAAACCCCATCCATGTTCCTTCATCGCCCTTTGTGTTCCGGGGCAACGGTATCTCTTTCGAACAGTTCGCAACATCAGGCGTGTGGCGGCCAAACGCTAGACTATTTAGTGTGAAAAAGACATAAACGATACGACAAATGAAAACATAATTTTTAATCAGATTTTTAAGTTATAGAATTAAGTGTTATTTTTCGAAAATCCATGCAAAACATTTAGCCTGCGGTTCCACTGAAGCGGAGCGGAGCAGGGGGTCTAAAATGGCCGCTTTAGCAGAATCGTATTAAAGAATCACGTTAAAAATTTAAAATGATTAAAATGAACTTTATGGTAATGAGCATACCAAGGGACCAGTCCAGGGGGGGGGGGGTCCAGTAGGGTCCAGTCTTACCAAGGGATATCGTATTACCCAGTACTAACTGGGTTGTGGAGGTCAGATAGGCAGTCGCTCCATGTAAAATACAGGTATTCAGATGCATCCGGTTAGACTGGAAGCCGACCCCAACATAGTTGGGAAAAGACTAAGCAGATGATGATGGTAATGAGCATAAAGTCCATTTTAAGAATTTAATCGTTTTAACGTGATTCATACTAAGATTCTGTGTGGATTCTGCCAAAGCGGCCATTTTAGACCCGCAGAACGGAGACGAGCTGTGCCACGATTCACTAATCACATGGCTTGAAATCCACATCTTTTCTCCACTCCTGCCATGTGATTGGTGAATCGCGGCACTGCTCGTCTCCGCTGTGCTCCGCTCCGCCTCAGAGGAACCGCAGCTTTAGTATTATACATTTCTAGTTTAAAATAATAATAACAGCCGCTCGGGTGTAAGGAGCTCGTGGCTAAATAATAACAGCCGCTCGGGTCGATCTTTAGGTTAAGCCGTGCTTGTCTAGGTTGGTCTGTGGATGGGTGACCAACCATTACATACCGAGTTTCCTCCGTGCCTCGGAAAGCACGTTAAGCAGTTGGTCCCGGCTGTCATTTGTGATCTTTGACAGTCGTTACAGGTAGTCAGTGGCCCAAAAAGTCTGACAACTAATCTTACCAAGGGGTATCGTATTACCCAGTACTAACAGGGTTGTGGAGGTCAGATAGGCAGTCGCTCCATGTAAAATACTGGTATTCAGCTGCATCCGGTTAGACTGGAAGCCGACCCCAACATAGTTGGGAAAAGGCTAGGCAGATAATGACACTAATAATATTTACCTTATTTACACACTAACTCTATAATAGAAATAAAAATATTTACAAGTATCAAAAAGGGTTACAGAGCGTCGAAAAAATCGTCCACGTCGCTGTCAACAGGAAAAGTGCCCAGAAGGCTGGCAGTAGATTTTCATTGTTATAGAATCAAGCGTTCCTTTGAGAAAACCCATGCAAAATATTTAGTATTATATACATTTCAAGTTTTAATTTAACTACAACACACACTTAGCTGGTGAACTTAATGTGGGTGTACTTAGGTACACCTGTGCCTAACTCTTCGGGGATTACAGGTGTAACATTATGTATGTTACGTAGTTTTAATTTCATGAAGAAGATCCTGGCCTGGATGCAGCATGCAGCACCGTCCTGCCGCCCGAAAACATATGCACATTCAGGATAAGCAATTACCAAAACAATTTCATGTAAAATGTTGCCAAGACGAGAACGGACGCGGTAGCTATAGCTTTGACAAGGGGGTGGTCCCCAAAGTAAAAAAAACAGAGCTCTAACGCCAATTAAATCTATAATATACCAATTAAACATTGCCTGTGACTATAACACGCAAGTATAGTCGCGGGTAATCTATAATATATAACTTAGGTTACTCTAAGTCATCATCATCATCATCAGCCTTTTTATGTTCCCACTGCTGGGACACAGGCCTCCTCTTTATGAGAGGGAATGGGCTATAATCCACCACGCGGGCCCAGTGCGGATTGGTAGATGTCACATGTCTTCGCATTTTTTGGTTCTAGAACATGCCGATTTCCTCACGATGTTTTCCTTCACCGTTTTGAGAGCAGTGGTGATGATATAAATTACACAAAGTAATGGGCCTGTCTGGGTTCGAACCCACGACTTACTGTTCGTAAGTCGGGGCCGCCATCACTGGGCCACCGCTGCTCTCCGCTGCGGGGTTACTCTAAGTAGGTGCCTTTAAATAAAAAGTTTTATGTAATGTATGTATTGCAATATTTATTCAAAAGTAACAAAGTTGAAACTTTAAAGTTATAAATTTAGTCTTTTACGTTTTGCTGCTAACTGATTATAATTTCTTCAAAATCAAATTGCACCGTTCTCTACAATCTTAATCGGCGCGGTGCATGTAATTTCTTTCTATTAAACAAGTAAGATGGATATGAATGGGGGGGTCCAAACCCCCAACCCCCCCCCCCCCCCCCTTATATACGTCCGTGAATGACTTGCACTGTGAAAAAGTTATCAGATCTCATGTAGAGCCAAGCTTCTAACTCTACACGCCCTAACTCTACAAGGTCTAACTTCACAAACTTTACACCTTAGGTAAAATATGTGGGTTGGCCATTTCGCTACATTCACATGGGCGTTATTGTATAATAACAGAAACCTGTTATTATACAATAAGTTCTTGTAGTAACGAAACGCTTTCTAGGACATTCGGAAATACCCTAAGTTTTTGATGATCATCAAGTCAGTGACGAAATCAGGGTTTTTTAGATATATCAATAAAATGTAAAGTATTAGAGCTATTGCAATTTAAACTTTATATGTTTAATAAGATTGCTATTGACAACATATTCTGAGAATTTTGTTTATCTGGTATAATCCAAAACCAAGTTATAAGGGATAAAAAAAAAGACAAAGCGCTTTGAGAAAAGGTAGGTAGTGCCCTTGCGCTTCGCTTGGCTAGTCTTGGCGGGGGCACTGCCTTGCCTGTAGATTAGCATGCCATTCATGCTATGGCACCCAAATTATACTCGACACGTGTTTTGTGAAAAATCTGACACCTCCTGAAGATGCAGATCACGGAGCATCCTCAGGGAGGAAGGAGTAATTCATCAACTCGTCCCACATGCCCACGGCCCATTTGGGACGAGTTGATGAAAATCAAAATAAATAATATTTTCGTTCTGCAACTCGTCCCACGTTTCTTTTTGTATGGAACTTTAAACTTTATTAACGTTAGGTACAGTTAGGAACACAAGATTTTTTTTTTCGGATGGGAAATCGTCAAATGTCTCCTCCCGCTCTGGGCGGAGCAGGAGGGAGTGTCAAATTTTTACTGACTAAAACCCATCCATGTTCCTTCATCGCCCTTTGTGTTCCGGGGCCACGGTATCTCTTTCGAAAAGTCCCGCAACCCTGGAAAACTGATATCCTGGTCTAAAATAATGCTCAAAACTTGCTCATCGCATCGTTTAATTTTTTTTCGGAATGACGACAACAGGATTTTCTTAGTACTTTTTGTTTTTTTTTAAACACTGATTTTCGATATAAATATTTATAAATATGACAGGATTTATAATATGACATTAATAAAAGTTATTGATTGCCTGCTGACGTATTAAATTAAGTCTGTTAGGGCAAAATATTTATAAGTGTGATTTAATTGTCCATTCATAATCATCTGCCTAATCTTTGCAAGTTCGTTAAACTGGTGCCCGAAAAAAAGGCCGTTTCGATATGATTATTTAATCTGTTTATACCCGACTTCTAAAAAAGAAAGAGGTTGTGTATTCCACCAGCATCTACTTTTTTTTCATGTAACATCCGATTACTCCGTGACTGATTTACGAGATTCTTTTATATTTGGTAGGGAAAGCCCGCACGGTGGTCCTATATAAATTACTAGCTGAAGTCCCGCGGTTTCACCCGCGTAGATCCCGTTCCCGTGGGAGTACGCGGATAAAATATAGCCTATGTTACTCAAGGTGAATGTAGCTTTCTAATGGTGAAAGAATTTTTGAAATCGGTTCATTTTTTCCGGAGATTACCCCCTACATACAAACTTACAAACAAA
The DNA here is from genome assembly GCA_905147715.2 of Xestia xanthographa. Taxonomy (NCBI): domain Eukaryota; kingdom Metazoa; phylum Arthropoda; class Insecta; order Lepidoptera; family Noctuidae; genus Xestia; species Xestia xanthographa. The sequence continues at coordinate 6,956,219 of LR990664.1, read as the reverse complement.
TGTTACCTCTAAAATATTATTATTATTATATTATTAGTATAGACTAGCGGACGTCACGTGGTTTCACCCTCGTAGTTCCCGTTCCCGTGGGTGTACGGGGATAAAATATACCCCGTAATATAACATAGTAATATAGCCCGTGTTACTCAGGGTGAATGTAGCTTTCTAATGGTGAAAGAAATCTTTGAAATCGGCGCAGTAGTTTTTGAGTTTATTCACTACAAAGATATTCACACACACACACAACAACAACAACAACACCCCATAACGTCCACTGCTGGACATAAGCCTCTCCCATGATGGAAGGAGTTTGATCCAATCTCCAATCTGCCTGCCAAGCGAGGAGATTACGGCACATACACACACAAAAATACAACTCTTTTCTCTTTATAATATTAGTGTAGATAGTGTAGATGTAGATATTAACTTTGCTTGAATAATTTATGGGTTAGATCTTTCAATATTCAAATTCAAATATTTATTGCTCAACACAGTACATTATAAACATTTCCAGATGTTAAGTGAATGCGCAGTCACTGTATTGTACCAATTCAGGCATGAAAAATGTATAATTATACAAGTTCATAAAATCCAATTAATATCATAAACAGAGTCGGACAGAAAATAAAATCGAATTAATAGGTACCTTAGACAATATTATACCTTCAAATTAATACGTTATAAAATGTCATAAATAAAGAAATAATAAATAAATAAATTAGATTAACCTACAAAAAAAAAGAAATCTCCATCTACACTAATATTATAAAGAGGAAAGATTTGTATTTTTGTATGTTTGTAATGAATAAACTCAAAAACTTCTGCGCCAATTTCAAAAATTCTTTCACCATTAGAAAGCTACATTCACCTTGAGTAACATAAGCTATATTTTATCCCCGTACTCCCACGGGAACGGGACCTACGCGGGCGAAACCGCGTGACGTCCGCTAGTAATAAATAAAAATAATACCCTATAAAGTGTCATAAAATCAAATTAATCCGTTGTAATACAGGGCAAAGTACTTCGTTGACCCAGGTATACTCTCCGCGAGACCGTCAGTAACGCCAAGGCGATGCTGGCCTTTCTCCCAGCTCCCCAAGATATTCGGACCTGGAGTTTCGGACACCACGAAGATACGGGGCCCGTCCGAAAGAAGCTTTGAAATTAACCCTACTCCCTAATATTTTCGGATTCATGAGTTTTGAAAACACATTGGGAGTTAGGTTAGGACAGATGACTAATCGTGTTGCCATTCATTTTTAGTTCAGTCTCCTAACGAATCTTATGTCCGTAAGTGATTCGGAGTAGGAAACGACCGTAACTTCGGCCGAAACTATGGTTTTCGTGCTTATAGAGTAGACCTCCGCTTCCATTAGAAAAAAGAGAAAAAATATTTATTTGACGTCAGCTAATATACAAAATAATAAGTATAAAAAAAGATATAAAATAAGGAGGAAAACATAATAATTATGTGTGCTGTGTGCCTCACCATAAAGGTTCACATCAGCATTCATGCACAGGTAATGCTGTTTGACGCTGGTCTTCCAATGAACCTTGAGAGGGAAGTGACGGAAAAACAGTTTCAAACATAATAATATCTAAATAAATGGTTACAAATAAATACATAACGAGTAAATTAATTAAATATGTATTTACGAGTTCGGATTTAAGAAAAATGTAAGTATGTACACACATCAAAAAAAGTTTGTGATCACTAGCATAAGCTGATATAATTTTTTAAATCGAACTTTATCAAGAAAAAATCTTTGTTGTGTATTTTCTTTATATAGAAATACCCTGTTTGAAATTAAAAAATAAAACTATTTTTTATCTTCACTTTAATATTATAAAGAGGAAAGATTTGCATTTCTGTGTGTGTGTTTGTAATGAATAAACTCAAAAACTACTGCGTCGATTTCAAAAATTCTTCCACCATTAGAAAGCTACATTCACTCTGAGTAACATAGGCTTTATTTTATCCCCGTACTACCACGGAAACGGGAATTACGCAGGTTCAACCGCGTGACGTCCGCTAGTTTTTTTTTATGAAAACGTAACAAAAAAGATTTCGAATTTTCAAACTGATCATAAACTTTTTTTGATGAGATAAGCCAAGACAGCATTATAAATATTTTTAAAAGAAAATAAAGTAGGTAGGTATACAGTATTTTAGTTTTATCATAAAACAACTTCATAAATGAAATATAATATCCACTACAAAGAAAATATGTATATATAGTAGGTATGTGTTAACGTACGCAGGCTGAAAAAAAAATGAACCTGTACCGGATGACATTTTTTATCACTTTCCAAAAAATATTTGTATATTTTTTATTTTCTTTTTTCCACAGCTCAGAAAAAAATTGATCCATCATCAAAAAACGCTACAAATTTCAAGTAAACTTTTCATATAAGAACAAAGAAAGAGAAATTAAAAAAAAAAAAACTTATTTTTTAAGTAATTTAATTTTTTTTCGTAAAAAAAAAAAAACTAGGTATGCCATTTGCTTCTCTCCGTTCACCTATTATACCCATTTTTTTGGAAAGTGATAAAAAAGTCAGCCGGTATATATAGGTACATTGTACAATATGCCAACAATGATTACAATACAATACAACATGGGACAAGAGCCGTGTGGTATCCGGCAGAGTAGAATAGAACCAACCCATTACACTCACGGGTGTCGTATAGGGAACGTGCAGGAACTGTAGGTGGCAGCACTAATCGACAAAAGAGACACTATGCGGACAGAAAAGGAAAGTTATCACTTCTCATCGTGCTTTCAATTTACTTAAACAAAATTGTCTCTTCAATTATATTATTTTTGAATATGCTAGAAGGTATAAAATATGAGTTCCGGTTTATCAATAACGATCGTCAGCGTAATATAAACGTTTAATAATATGAATTTTATATCTTTCGTTTACTTTCTGATGAAAATTGTGGTGTATGAAGACATGGTGGCTGGCATAACTAAGATAGCTTTCTTGAGTGAATTTCCCGGGACCGAAAATTGCGTGGCATCAATGAAATCGGTACTAAAAAACATAATGTTCTCACATTTTTTTCCGGTTAGGTGAAATAGTAATCTATGTGTAGCACTAAATATTTTCTTTAATTGGATTGATGGATACTCCAAAAAAAATAATTAAACCTCGAAATCTTTCATTGCCGTGTTTGTCCACACTTCACCTTGTTGTGTATTATTCCTCATTGATAAAAATCTATTGGTTATTTATACTAAAACCTAGTTTTATTTGATACATGAATAGTTAAAGTATTGTTACGGAATACATTTATTCAAATATTTAAACAATACAACGAATGGTTAATAAAAAATCATTTGTCCCAGAACTACCGTTCATCGCCGTGTCCTAATCATGTATAAGGATATTGTTTTACCTACGACTTGCATCCCCCCTCCCGGTATGCTAAACGTTGCATATTAGTGCTGCCTAAGTGCTCAACGTGGAAGGACGTACACACGTGCCTGCGTTTTCGCGCCATAAATGTAAGTATTCAATTTTTATGTTACTGGACATTTTTCTTTCATCGCCGTGGATAGGTATAACTATATTTGAATAAGTTTGTCTTCATGAGTAAGCATTCGACAGAACACCCATTTCTCTTAAGTTAATTTGTGAAGTGTTTATTTCTTCGAATAGTTAATAGATTTTTTGTTATTTATATTTTTTGCCTTAATTTTCATCGCCGTGCTTTCATTGCCGTGGTTTCCGTGGCCAAAATTTGCTATGGCAATGAAAAAAAGACACGGCAATGAAAAAAATTTCATTGCCATGCCTTGTAAAACAATTTAGTTTCATTGCCGTGGCCAGGTATTTAATTTCCGTGACTTGTGTTTTCATCGCCATGGTATGATTAGGCAAAGAAAACATCTTTTGGCACCTGTAATACAGGTAATACCGATTACTGACAGTAGAGGGAGTATGTATAAGAAAAGAAAGACTAGTATTAAAGTCTCTAAGTAGTGTTGCGAGTGTAATTCAACAGTCTTTGTTTACTTATTGTACTCTCATTCTTTTTTTGTAATAAATCTCCTTACCCAAATTTTACTCCCATACAAGTGTTGGAATCAAGACCTCTTATAAACAGTCATTTTTATTCTATCTATCTGTCTATCTCATTAAATAAAATATTTTTTAATTTCCGTGGATTGATTCTTTTATTGCCATGGCACAGTTCTTTCATTGCCGTGGACGCTTGTTTCATTGCCGTGCACGCATGTTTCATCGCCGTGGCACGATATTTTTAATCCTGATATGTCGTTAGTTTTTTAAGTTATCTGCTAGACATTAAGCAAGCATATATACATTCTCAAAAACTTTAATAAAAGCGTTTTTTTTTTTAAAAAAAACCTAAAATGAAAAAAAACACGGAAATGAAGATTTTATAGGACCTGTTGAAATTCACTCTCTTATTTTCAACACATGTTATAACGGAAGGGAATCCTTTATCAGCGAGAACAGTATCTCCAGGCTCTAATAAATCAATTAGTTCACAATCATTTGATGAAGCAATCAATAAAATGCAGTCCGTAGTATTTAGATACAAAACTTAAAAAACCAAAGGAGTGCAGCCAACTAAAAACATTATTGTGGTTATAACCATGTTTATATTCTAAGTACATGTGGAGTCTTTGATTAACTGTTGAGGGATATTTGGTGTGAACTTTAGTGCGGTCTAGTAGAACACGTGTATGGTGAAGTATAAATGGTTCTGGAAGGGTTCTGGTATGTTTGCATGGACGGTTGATTTTGAGGGCCTTTTCAATGCAGAGTGTAACAAAAGCAAGTTGTTTTCAAATATTTTTCTTTACTGCGTTTATCCATTTTTTGCGTTTTTCACCAAAACATGGTATATGATAGTAGTATTCTTTGGAAAGTAATAGAATTTTACGCTAATTGATTTATTTTAATTTTTGTGGATGTATTGGTACCTACATCCAGAAATGCAACAATGCATTATGATTAGTTAATTAATAAGGCAGAACACCTTGCGCCTCCGTAGACCAGAGAATGGGCAGCAGCGTTTTCTGTTAGTCTTTCATCAATGCGATCTCCAATCCGCCTGCCAAGCGTGGAGATGACGGCAAATTCCTCCCATCATGGGAGGGGCTTATGTCCAGCAGTGGACGTTATGGGCTGTTGTTGTTGTTGTTATGGGACAAGAGCAAGAAGATGATGAATGTTGCAAACAGGAAGAATATACTCGTGAATTAGGACTGAATGATATATATGGAATGGTCCATTGACTATTTACGCTGTAGGCGAGCATGTACAAAGAACTAGTGTTTATGTAAATAAGTCTAAGTATGCATGCACATAATAATAACCAGATAACAACTACATTAGCTTGTACATTTGCATTAAGTGCTCATTTTAAGTTCATTGTAAACAGTTTACATATTACAAAGCTCAAGTTTATGTTCCTGGTGATTTACTTACGGTTTTTTTTTTGTAGAATACTTTAAACTATTTGGGTTCCGTACCTAAAGGTTGCCAATGGAGCCTGATTACTATGGCCCCGCCTTCCGCCTGTCCGTCTATCACAGGACGGTATCTTTTGAAACGTAAGTTAGACACTTGAAATTTTGAAACAGTGTACATCATCATCTGCCTAGCCTTTTCCCAACTATGTTAGGGTCGGCTTCCAGTCTCACCGGATGCAGCTGAATACCTGTATTTTACATGGAGCGACTGCCTATCTGACCTCCACAACAAAGTTAGTACTGGGTAATACGATACCCTTTCGTAAGACTGGTAGGTACAACACACTAGTACAAACAGTGTACACTGTTTAAAAAATACAATTCTATTAGGTTTTATGCTTGGCCGCTATTTTAAAAATAAAAATTAAGTGCCAGACTGTCAGGAACTTTATTTTTATTTTCAGGCTTCATTCAATAATCTTCCAAACCCTGTCTATTTGTTGGCCGAAATATTTGGTGGTGGCATACACCTCCTTGAACATTGAGTCTGTCACCACTGTTGGATGATTCCACCAATCCAAATGGCATCAGTCACCAGTAGTGGCAAATACGGCTGAATAAGATGCAACCACCAACAGTGGTGGTAGATGAGAAACATAGTAGCAATTGCCACCACTAGTGACTGACGGTGGGGCAGATCGGAATAAATTAATAAAGGGAGGTCCCGTACAAGAAACGGTTTTTTTGGCGTTCTTTAATCGATCTAAATAATTTTAATACATAATAGGCTAGTTTCAACCATCAATAAATTGCATATTTATTTATCGTCAGTTAGAGTATTGGAAAATAATGAACACGTATTTTTTGTTTTTGTAAATCAATGCATTGTATATAATTGTATATAATTGTACCACGCTGCTTAGACTGCTTCATCTTGATGGCTAATTGATGCTAGAACACCACCTTCCACCGTAGATTCCACTTTCGACGGTTGTCGGGATGTTGCAGTCAGTAGTACGAATTCGGTAATTTTCTAAAATGCCCAATTCCGGATATTCCAGGGTTCTTCCGTACCGGTCAACTCTTGATTAGCTGCCGCTGCAGGGACTGTGGCTGGACAACCCTGCATGCTACGCACTACCCTCCGACTGGAAGACCGACCCACCTACCTGGCTTCTATCTATCTCCTACGTTCTTCTGGAACCTTCAGGATAGTGGTTTTCTTTAGGCGGTCTAGAACCCAACACGAGCTCGATATTGAGAATCCACGCCAGTCTTCTACTGGTGTGATTTTAGAAGTCTACCTACGTTTAATATTTTTTTTTTAATAATTATATTTTTGTTAAACTTACTCTTCCGAGTTTTATTTACCGGCTGAGCCCTAACCGTTACAGTGGCCTATTGACAAAGATAAAACGCACCAAAACTCGAGAGTGGGGGCTCGTGACGTCACAACGCACTAAAAATTATAGCACGGCGTGACGTATTGAGAATTTTAAAAGCGTCGTATCTTCGTCAATTTTGGTTTACTTAACAAAATAAAAAAATAGGGTTCAAATATTAGTATTTTTTGATAATTTAACTGACGGACTAATTCGATTTTTTCAGCCTCAAGCCTAACGTCTAACCAGTACGATAGCACAGAATCCTTCGTGCGCGAGTCTGACTTGCTATTGGCCGGTTTATTATTGCCGTGTTTTTGTTACTCTTTATTTTCAAGTGCCAAGATTACTTACCACATACTTGACCTGTAGAAACGGTTGTTTTTAACCATTTTATGAAGTTAAACTCATCAACTCTACTTATTTAAAACATTTGCTGTGTCCGACAGGGTCTTTAATTGTTTCTATTTTTTTACCACCTGTAGTGTATCTATTTAATAGATATGGTAACACTGTCTCACAGCCACAAGTAGTCAGGTAGCTGTCACTAATGACAACTGTCAGTCACCACGAATGGCGGGAAGTTGTAAGGTGAAGCACCCTGGACTGGGGGGCTTGGTGGTGAGGTGAGCCTGTGATATTCTTAGCGAATTGCGTTATCAACCTAATAGCCTACTACAAGTGGATACTACAAGTGGCGACGAGGATAAAGGTCAGAAATTCAAATATTACTTAAGGAAGTTTACAAGTAGTCGACAACGAAAAAGAAAACTTTAGTAAGTACTAAGTACAGCTATCGGACTATGCTTGATACATAATAAATTCATGTAAATTACCTAGTGTATTACTACTACTGTCAGCAAGTATTTCAAGCTAAAGGAACAATTCTGTATTGTTGTATCACGCACTAGCACTTCACCGCGACTTCGTCCGCGGGGGTTGTGGTGGCTCGGCTGATTTGCATGACATCATGTCAGTGTGATTTATGGCCTATGTTACTCGATAAAGATGTGGCTTTGTGATGGTGAAGGTGCTTTTGGAGTTGGTTAGGTGGTTCTTGAGTTAAATCGTAGCGAGTCCACAGACAAGGAATCAGATCTTCCTCTCTAGGGTCTTGGTGTAGATATAGATTGTACCTGATTGTTGCATTGTTAATATTGGAAGATCCCTCTTCTAAAATGGTTATTTGTTACCTTAAAAAGTAAAAAAAAAAAAAAAAGAAGGTAGTATGAAGTATTAACTTCAAGTCCTTTATCTAGGTAAGTTAGTTCTACAACTTTAGTAAGATAATCAAAAACAAGAAGGTAGCTACTATGACTCGTGTGTCAAATGAGATGACGAGTAGGGGAGAGGTTTGGAAGAGGAGGACATGCTGCGGGGGCCCCAGATGAATTGGTATGGGGGAAGGTGAATGATGATACTAGGACTCATGGTCACAATTATGGCTGCTTGCAGGACCTCAGTCCTGGTTTCGATTCCCAGGTTGATAGGAGCCTTGTTGGGTTTATTCATTGGGAATTTCTCGGTAGTGGCCAGGGAGTCTGGATTGTGCATGGTTGGTGGAAGTACGTTTGGCCCGTGTTGCATGGGATTTGGGCATGGCTAATAGCATGGCTGATAGACTCCAGAGCCAGTTTGGCCGCAGCGAGGAAAACCTGCTCAGGAGGAAAACCTGCTCAGGTGGAGTGTGGGTGTGGTGCTGTTCCACGGATGGTGGGGCGCTTGGTATCGTGTCCTGCGTGTCCTGTTGTTTGTTCACTACAGGAACTGATGGACGCTACCGTCGCTCAGTTCTGGGCCGACACAATTTAGATTGCCATCGACACGCTAAGAAGATGATGGCTGGCTAGGTATGGATATTCTATTGTGTGCACCTCCGTCTGCTCCTTGGGGGATTGTAGGCTTGAGTTAATGTGATGAACATATTAGGCAAGAATAATAATAATGTGCAGCTAATGTGGGAAATGTTAAGTAAATCACAAACATTGGCTGAATTGAAACTTTTAAGCAGTGATTTAAATATAAATAAATAAATAGATATCGCTGGGCGCTGCACGCGGCGCCGTCTGGTGCCGCACTGGGCGGCGGGGCTGGTGTTGTGGACACCAGATGTTAATGTACTACCTAGATACCTTTTTGTTTGTAAATACATACTTATAATACATTTAAACATTCATGACTCGGAAGCGGGTGTCCGTGCTCATCGCACAAACGTTTGCTTCTACCGGGATTCGAACCGGGGACCCTGGGAACGTGGGGCAGCTTCGGTACCGCTGCGCCATTCGGTGTGCTAAGTGCGAGTTCCATACTAAAATTCAAGTAATGTGTCGACCGCGTAAACCGAGTTTACGTTACCATTTACGTCGTCGGTAATGACAATAGAATGCCTCTATGAAAATGAGGTCCGTTTGGAGCACATCGCTAACGTTTGCATGCTATCGCGAGTGCAAGTTACAATTTTGACAGTTTTGACAGCTCGAATACGAAAAGCGAGCGTGAAAAGTTTTCACTTAAGATTTTGTGGTGAGAGCATCATGAGAGTGGCGAAAGAACAAAGTAATTCAATTTAATTTCGTATTGTGAATGAAACTTACCAAGGAATCTCGTATTATTTCGTTTGGACAATGTTTGAGACCGCAAAAGCACAAGATAAGCGTAATATAACGCCACAAAAAAGTAAACACGGTTACGTAAACAAAGATAGAAACACCACCACAAACCACTCGGGCATTATTAGATCATTGGCTTAGATCTCCATGCCTAAAAAGTAACAAACTTAATTTTACAAACTTCACAGATGGATCAAGGTCACTCACTACACACCAAAAGATATAAATTACACTAACTGCTCCATTTATGTCACCAGCATTTCAAATTGGGACGGGCTAGTCTTTATTTTTAACAATAATATTCAAAACTAACACAAACTTTCGTAAACACAAACAAAACTAATGACCATTGACCACAGATAAGTAATGTCGTCTAACTTCGTTCTATAACCACCACTAATTGAATAGGCAGTCGCTTATATTATGAACACAAAATACGAATGTCAACTTATTTTGGCCGGTTATTAATGTACGCAACACAAGTTACGGTGAATTAACGCGAAAACGAATGAATGTATTCTAGGATCTCACACTCGCAAGTTAACGATTGTCGATGCGGCACTCACACTACCTAGTTCTGACATATTACGCTAGATGGCACTACCCCAGCGCCATACAAATCTGCCTAAACGTTAACGCGCTCGAATGTGGTGAACGAAAACAACAAATCTCACACTAAGCCCTCGGGTCGTCTCATTTGAAATTGTGTAAGGTACAATTTCAATGATTGTTGTCTCAATGTGGAAATGAACATAATAATTAACTAATGATATTGATATTTCATATTTACATAAGTACATCGATATTTCTCGACGGCATGTTAAGCCAAGTTAGAGGCCCATGGGCGGCGTAGGGGCTCTGACGCCGGGTTGGGTACCGTACTAGCCACACGATAAAGAAGAACATAATTAATTAATAAAATAAAAATTTATTAGCCCGCACAGACTAAACACACAAATTAAAATGGTTAAATTAAAAGTACAAATAAAAAATAATAATAAGAAGTTATAATATAAATGTACCAGTTGAAACATTTCATTATTATTTGGAATAAGTTGCACTGAATAAGTAGATGGTATGTTGCAAATAAATTATGGTTACTTACATAAAGTAACAAGTAGGTACTATGTCACCTTAGGGACTAGTGTTTATGTATATCTGGGTAGTCAAAATTGAAGGTGTAAACAACAAATTTAATTTAGGAAAATATTTAACAAACATAACAATAGAACATAATTATAGTGACAGCACTCAACTGAGTGTTGTGAGTGTTACTTTTATGCATATCTATTTATTAAGAGCGGTGATGGCCTAGCCCGACATAGGTCGTGGGTTCGAAACCAGGCAGGCATTTTGTGTTATTTCACTCATCACCAGTGGATGCTCTAGTTTATTTATTTATTACGAGCGGTGGTGGCCTAGCCCGACATAGGTCGTGGGTTCGAAACCAGGCAGGCATTTTGTGATACATTATGTTTCACTCATCACCAGTGGATGCTCGTTAAATGGTGAAGGAAAACATCGTGAGGAAACCGGCATGTCCCAGAACCAATACTTCGAAAGACATGTGACATCTACCATGCAGTTTTAGCGTGGTAGGTTAAGGGCCTCCATTATATTGGACCAGTGAAAGCTCGTTAAATGATGAAGGAAAACATCGCGAAGAAACCGGCATGTCCCAGAACCAATACTTCGAAGACATGTGACATCTAACCATGCAGTTTTGGCGTGGTAGGTTAAAGGCATCCATTAAATTGGAAGCAATGGCATCCATTAAATTGGAAGCAATGGCATCCATTAAATTGGAAGCATTGGGCATCCATTAAATTGGAAGTATTGGGCATCCATTCAATTGGACGTATTGGGTAACCATTAAATTGGAGGTATTGGGCATCAGATTGTAGAAGTATCTTCATCATTTGAGTTAAGGAAAAGGATTTTGTTGATAAGGACAGAGTTACTTTGGACAAGGTGGTGATTGAAGCCAATATATTGGAAGCAGTATACATACTGCTTTTTAGTATTAACTACAAGACTATAAAACTAAGGAGAAAAGGAAAAGGCAACACAAATGGAGTTAATGCAGTTGCAAATAAAAATACAAGATGCATAAGAGGAAGAATAGATTGCTAAACATGATAATATTATGGAAATACATATAAAACATAATTATTATAAAAGAACCATGGAGTTTCTTGCGGTTCTTCTCAATAGGGGATGGCCGGCCCGAGCCGGGCACCTTTTCTCGACGTTTTATGAGGTGCCCATTTGGGCCTATGTGAAAAAAAATATTATGATTTTGGCTAGAGAAGAATCTCGATAGCGACAAACATTTAATCAAGTGGAATAAATATGGGAGTAGGTACATGAACCTCAAGATTTGTCCCGCTAAAGGAAAAAATGTCACAACTGTTGTAAGATAGGAAAACCAATACCAAAGATATTGTAAGTAAACAAAAAAAAAAAAAAAACTAATGAAAATTCGAACAAAACAATAAACTGTAGGAATTAAATATAGTAACTATCTGGAAAGTAACAACGAATGTGGTTGCAAAGAGGTTAAAGAACCAAACAAAACTTGCAGCTTTTTTTTATAAAGATGGTAAAAGGAACCTAGGACAGCAAAAGTAAAAAAATATATATATATATATAGTCGAGAAACTCATTGGGTAAGAAAAATTACACAGTGTTACAACTAGGTATGCTGAAATTGAGTACCAATATCAAACTTATTTAGAAACTCTGGGATCTTACGGAGGGTATGCAAGTCATCGGTGATGCCAACCCAGTTGGGGTTGAAGCAGTATATTTACTAACTGAGGACAATGGTTCCAGGATAGTAGCGAAGTAGCTGCACCCCGTCATTTCTGTTTCGGCTATTTAGGGTCGTGGCGTGATGTTTAAATGACCTACGGCCTTCTTCAAGAATTGGGCTATCAAATTATAAAAAAATCTCTCAGTATGTCTAATGTTGTATAAATTTAACCCCACCTTCGGTTACGGGGAAGAAACCATCAGAACTTTCCTTTAAGAGTCATTAATTATGAAAGGAAACGATAATGTGGTTAGTAACAAGAATTATATATATAAAAAAAAAAAAACAGAAAGGAAAGGAATATGGAAATAGGAAAACGAGATCATACTGACGCAAAGGTTAGAGTAGACGATAAAGTTTATAGAATAGATATGGAAAGGTCTAATAAACTAATAAGCAACTTCAATCCTACTCCACACGTTGAGAAGGCTATAGGAGAAGATGTTCAAATGGGGTAACTGGGTAAACCCTGAGAAGGTAAAGCATTTTCATTAAAACAAATATAACAAGGAAGGGATGTAGTGTATCTATTTAATAGATATGGTAACACTGTCTCACAGCCACAAGTAGTCAGGTAGCTGTCACTAATGACAACTGTCAGTCACCACGAATGGCGGGAAGTTGTAAGGTGAAGCACCCTGGACTGGGGGGCTTGGTGGTGAGGTGAGCCTGTGATATTCTTAGCGAATTGCGTTATCAACCTAATAGCCTACTACAAGTGGATACTACACCACCTGTAAGTGTATATCGAGGACACTCCCGCCTGACCACCATTAAGCTTATTTTTGCTTGCATTCGCAACATAGAAACGCTCTCCAGCCCCGCCCCATTGACTTTGTATAGAAATAATGAATGAAAAGATACCGAATCGGCCGAGCGCACTGACGACGCACGCCAAACGAGATTGTTATTTTGCACGCCAAAGTTGAGGCTTTCCTAATAGGCCCAAACTTTAAGGGGGCGTGGCTCGGCGCCTCCGCATGTTTTAAGCGAAACAATTTTAAAATGGTCAGGCGGAAAAGACCCCGACTGTACATTAAGGATATAGCAATAAACGATTTGATATTTAAAAAGATCGATCGGTCTGACCGTACAAGAAAAACAAAACATTGATTTATAGCAGTTTTATGTTATTTCACAAGATAAAATTAATTTACAAGAATGCTGCAATTATTTTATTTTCGTATTAAAGTGTAATAAAACAGGGGTTTAATAATCCTACCTACCTACATAGCAGGTTGGGTTACACACGTACACACAAATAACTTGGGTTCTTTTTTTCATGTGCCGGAACCACGAAAAATTACAAATGATAGTAAAAAAAACATGATGAAATTAAGTGATGTAAATTTGAAAAGTCATAACTGTAGAAAATTCCTTTATCATTCAGTTTTCATAAAACGTACACACCATCATCATGACTAATAGGCAGTGATAGGAATAGGTAGTGCTTATTAGCCTAAACTTCGAAGAAGAACAGAGAAAAGAATCGGAGACTTCCTTAGACTATATTTTATTATGCGACCACGGCGAGTTTTTTTTGTAAATTCTAAGAGTGCGTACCTAAGAGAGCGTATCATAGTTTTATGATGAAGAAGTCGTTTCCAAAATGTTCTTAAAAAGAAAACTTTCAGAAATTTTGATGGTTGTAACGACTGTGTTATGTTATGTCAAGTCGCAAACTTTAGGTAAACATAGACCAATTACTTATTCCAAATAACATTAAAATTTGATGTACTTACGTGATGTCCCGGAAAAAAATATAGTCTAAGGAAGTCTCCGATTCTTGTCTCTGTTCTTCGAAGTTTAGACTAATAAGCACTACCTATTCCTATCACTGCTAATAGGCTAGTTTCCACCATTAATAAATTGCAAATCTATTTAGTCCGTCAGTTACAGTATTGGAAAACACACGTATTTTTTGTTTTTGTAAATCAATGAATATTGACAAAGATAAAACGCATCAAAACTCGAGAGTGGGGGCTCGTGATGTCACAACGCACTAAAAATTATAGCACGGCGCGTGACGTATTGAGAATTTTAACAACGTCGTATTTTTGTCAATTTTGGTTTACGTAACAAAACAAAAAAATACGTGTCAAATATTTTTTGATAATCTAACTGACAGACTAATGAGATTTTTTCAGGACACAAGCCTAGTAGCCAAGTCCATATGTTTTTTTATACTGCGAACTGACATAAATTAAGTCTTCATGGCGAAGAAAAATCCAATTCTAACTTTCCAGGCTCACTGAGAGATATACAGGTTGAAAGGACCGATGAAGCGGTGTGTGACTGTGGTGCAAGGCGAACGAAGGCTCACCTCCTGTCCTGCACTATGTGCGGTTCCACCTGCACTTCGAGCCTGCCTGAGACCAACGCTGTCGAGGTGACAGAGTTTTGGTCAAACTAATTTGGCTACAATAAATCCCTTCGGCAAGGAGCCCGTGGGGAGGAGCTCGTGGCTAAATAATAACAGACGCTCGGGTCGATCGTTAGGTTAAGCCGTGCTTGCCTAGGTTGGTCTGTGGATGGATGACCACCCATTACATACCGAGTTTCCTCCATGCCTCGGAAAGCACGTAAGCCGTGGTCCCGGCTATCATTTGTAGATCTTTGGCAGTCGTTAGGTAGTCAGAGGCCCAAAAAGTCTGACAACCAGTAGTCTTACCAAGGGGTATCGTATTACCCGGTACTAACTGGGTTGTGGAGGTCAGATAGGCAGTCGCTCCATGTAAAATACTGGTATTCAGCTGCATCCGGTGAAACTGGAAGCCGACCCCAACATAGTTGGGAAAAGGCTAGGCAGATGATGATGATGAAATCCCTTCGGCAAGCCGCTGGAGGAAGTAGATTTCGAAGAAGGTTCCACTCATATTTTTTTCAACCCCTTGTATCAAAAAACTTTTTTTTTGTTCATGTTTAAAATCTTTAATTAACGGGCAGGTTATGGTTTTACAGCTGAAAAATGGTTATCATAATTTTTTAAATCCATTATGAGTTTAGCATGGAAACGCCCTCAATTTCAGTCAGTTCAGTTATAATTTTTTATTTCAAAAACTATAAGTTTTATCGC
Source organism: Xestia xanthographa (assembly GCA_905147715.2). NCBI lineage: Eukaryota > Metazoa > Arthropoda > Insecta > Lepidoptera > Noctuidae > Xestia > Xestia xanthographa. Next base: position 6,940,886 of record LR990664.1, on the reverse strand, counting down.
TAAACTTTAAAACTAAAAATTGTACAGTAAGCAGTTTGCTTTCAGAAAAAAATGCGGCGCTAAAACTGTTTACTGTTTCGGAGATATAATTTTTTTTCCAAAAATTTTGGAAATTACAACACCCTCCCTCAAGTTAGGGGTCGGAATGATAAAAATGTTAAACGGTTCAAAAATATTCCATAGGAAAAAAGTTATGGCCAAAAAACTGATTTTCGAAAAACCGCCCCCCCCACCGTGGTCGAATTCCACCCATTCACGAACTTGACCTAAGTTTTGACCCTTTCGATTTTCAAGCCAAGTTTGAAAGCAATCGGGGCATAATTGCGACCGTGAGTGTGGCTTAATTTTACTTGTCGCCCCACATGCATACGTATACTTATATACAGGGTGTAAAAGACCTCATCACGAAGCCATCAACCATGCATTCTGTACCTCAAACTATGTAACTTTACGTAAAAATTATTGCTGGGAAACGATTTTTTTTTTGGGGTGGAAAATCATGTTTTGTGGTAGAACTCAATGTAACGCACTCAAAACATTGTGCTTATGGATGGATTGAATAGTACGGGGGTCGTGGAGGTGTTTAAAGTAAAAATCTTACATTAAAAACTTGTATTTAAAAACTTCGACACCCAATATCTCCGTAACTATACGTAGAAGGTTTACAGGTATGGTGTAGAACAAAAAAATTATAGCAAACGAGGAGAACAAGTGCCTATCGGCTTCATTAAGAGGTGTTTTACACCCCTTATAAACTTTTTAACCGGCTCTAGGGGTTTCACAGGGTTTCACTATGGTGAAATTTTCGGAAAACTCGACTTTAGGTGCAAGACCAGTAGATTTTTTCTGACGAAATCTACCTAAAAGGGAATCATCGACATGACGAATAAGAAGGATGGAATCCATACAAATGATGTACTTTCAACCATGTATTTTTACCTAGTAACTGGGTGTGGAGATCAGTGAGACAGTCTCTTCATGTAGAACTGATATTCAGCTGCATACAGTTAGACAGGAAGTCGACCCCAACTTTAGGCAAGGCTAGGCAGATGATTTTAGTAGAAACATCGTCATAAAGTTTCGCAATACGTTACATCGTTCGTTATAAAAGAGACTTTATTTGCGTATACTCGTAACTATTGTCCTTGTACAGGACTTAAGTGTTATTATGCTTTGACAGTGAAATATATAAGTTTTATGTGTAATGAATGAATACATATAGCATTAGTAGTCTTAGGTTGTTCCTTTGTTTGACCTTGGTTTCAGGGTAGACTTTAGAATAAATCTAACAACACCTCTGAGGTACGTAAGTCAAAATCCTCGAGGCTTTCAGAAAAGTTACCAATATTTAACAAATTATTGGCTATTATTAACCTCAGAATACTTGATAATCTTTACAGGTACTTAGTTTTTAGGGTTCCGTACCCAAAGGGTAAAAACGGAACCCTATTACTAAGACTTCGCTGTCTGTCCGTCTGTCTGTCACCAGGCTGTATCTCCTGAACCGTGACAGCTAGACAGTTGAAATTTTCACAGATGATGTATTTCTGTTGCCGCTATAACAACAAATACTAAAAACAGAATAAAATTAATATTTAAGGGGGGCTCCCATACAACAAACGTGATTTTTTTGCCGTTTTGTCTAATGTATAGATAATGGTACGGAACCCTTCGTGCGCGAGTCCGACTCGCACTTGGCCGGTTTTTATTTATTTATTTATTTAAACTTCATGTACAATAGTGGTACATAGGCGGACTTAATGCCACAAGGCATTCTGTACCAGTCAACCTTTTAGGTAGTCAGTGACCCGAAAGTCTGACAACCAGTCTTACCAAAGGGTATCGTATTACCCAGTACTAACTGGGTTGTGGAGGTCAGGTAGGCAGTCGCTCCATTTAGAATACTGGTATTCAGCTGCATTCGGTTAGACTGGAAGCCGACTCCAACATAGTTGCGAAAAAGACGACAATCTTGATATCTTGACATGATAATCTTTGCATAATTTACTCCAAACCCAATGTTAGGGTTATAACAGATAATTCTTTCGGAATTGCTGTTTTAATTCGAACCTAATCCTAAGTTACGGCTGTAAAATATGCTTTGAAAAAAAAAAAAATTAACAGTCTTGTATTAAAACTATTTAAAACCCATTGTGGCAAAATTACATGCTCCAGAAAAAGTTTCAAGATTTTCAGGAGATTTTTGTACACTGTACAGGATCTCCAGAAATCTCTTTGGAAATCAGAAGATACCTAGTAAAATGAAAATATGTCAACTCACCACATACCTACTTATGCGCGTAAAACTCGGACGTAAAGTATGTCCGCCACTCAGTGAGCATTATATAATTATATTTTCGCAATACTCTGATGAAATTGAAACTTCCGCAATCACGAGTAGTGTCGTTTGACATTCATTTTGTTGATATTTGGAATTTGAACCCAACACTCACTGGGTTTGATTTCCAGGTCGGTTATTGGGTTTTTCCGTTAAGAATTTCTGAGTATCAGCCATGGCGGGAGGCGTAAGGTGTTCTGCCTCAGACATTAGTTAGTAAGTACCCATTCTCTGGTCTACACCAGAGAATGGGTAGCAGCGTTTTCTGGTAGTCTTTCATCACTGCGATCTCCAATCCGCCTGCCAAGCGTGGAGATTACGGCAAATTCCTCTCATCATGGGAGAGTCTTATGTCCAGCAGTGGACGTTATGGGCTGTTGTTGTTGTAAACATAATAGGCTGAATGTGAATGTACTATAATTGGGTACTCCTCTGCTCTGACCCTTCAGTGATTATAGGCTTGATGTTATGCCATGTGAACCCAACTACATTGTTGATACTTTGGCGTTATGGGTCGACGGTATTGCCTATATTCACTGACGGACGCTAGCATACTTGCTCGTTGAAACATAACATCATGCTTAAAATAATCTCCGAAGAGTTAGGCGGTGGTGTACCCCATGGTACACCCACATTTTGCCAGTCTCTCATAGTGTTTAAATTTTTCCCTACTATTTGGATTTTCCTGCAGTAGAGACCGCGTATCGGCGAGCGTAGAGTGTGGGGTCCTCCAGCCAGATGAGCTGACGACTTAAAAAGTTGGCTGAGACAGACTTGATGTGGAAGATGATGAACAGGGTGTTGTGGCATCAGAAGGGAGGGCCTATGTCCAGCAGTGGACTCTGATAGGCTGAGTTTATTGAAACAACGTCAGAAGCTTGACCTCTGGTAAATTATTGTTGATGTCCATAGCCACTTAGCATCACTTACCATCAAATGGGCTTGCGGTTTGTTTTTAAGATGGTTGGTCGGTCCAAATGCAAATCGTTACCTTAGTTTTGATGTTTTTGCTCAACTTTAGATCCCTACAAAGGTCTCGTAAGTTGTGTACAAATATTTACGTGGGTTAATTAATATATTGTCCTGTTGACTTTTTTGTGTGTACATAAATAAATATACCCCTGCCATTACATCATCATCATCATTTCAGCCGAAAGACGTCCACTGCTGGACATAGGCCTCTCCCAACAGTCGCCACATTGACCGGTCCCGTGCGACTCGCATCCAGCGGATTCCCGCAACCTTCACCAGGTCATCGGTCAGCCTAGTGGGAGGCCTTCCAACGCAACGTCTTCAAGTTCGCGGTCGCCACTCCAGAACTTTTCAGCGCCATCGGCCATCTGTTCTGTGAGCAATGTGCCCTGTCCACTGCTACTTAAGTTTGGCAATTCTTCGGGCTACGTCGGTAACCTTGGTGCCATTACATGGATTACATTATATTTACATGGAGCGACTGCCAGCTGACCTCCATAACCCAGTTGGTACTGGGTAAAACGATACCCCTTGGTAAGACTACTTGGAATAACGAAGCTGTGACGGTACCAAATCATTGGTGCCTGTGTCGCGACAGTTTATACAGATAAAACAGTTACCTACCACATCGGTGTCTCTTCCACCTTCTACAGACTTACTAATATTTTATAGAGGTAAAGTTTGTATGTTTGTAAGTAGGTATGTAAACAAGAAGTTATTTATTAGGGTTCCTTACCCAAAGGGTAAAAACGCGACCCTTTACTAAGACTCCTCTGCCCGTCTGTCCGTCCGTCCGTCTGTCCGTCAGTTTAATGTTTCCAGGATACGTTTTTTCTTATAAAAAGAGGTTTCTATTAACAACAAACACTTCACCTTTATAAGGTTCCGTACCAAAAGGGTAAAAACGGGACCCTATTACTCAGACTCCACTGTCCGTCTGTCCCTCTGTTTGTCTCATGAACCGTAATAGCTAGACAGTTGACATATTCACAGGTGATGGATTTCTGTTGCTGCTATAACAAAAAATACTAAAAACAGAATAAAATAAATATTCAAGAGGGTCTCCCATACAACAATCGTGATTTATTGGCCGTTTTTTGATAACGGCAACAGGTAGACGCTTGAAATATTCTCAGAATATTTAGTTGTATATTCACTTTAAAAATAAATAGGTGGCTAAATTAAAATAAATATTTAAGGGGGGCTTCCATATAACAAACGTGTTTTTTTGCCGTTTTGTCTAACGTTTTATAGATAACTAGCTGTTGCCCGCGGCTTCGCCCGCGTGCAGTTCGGTAACTGTCCCACTGAATCATACTAAAGGGATAAATAGTGTCCTACATGTTAAACTAAGTTATAAACTATCTATGTGCCAAGTTTTATAATCATCACAATTTATTATTATCATCACAATCACCATCACTATCACAACCACCATCGCTTTCACAACCACCATCAGTATCACAATCATTATCACAATCACCATCACTATCACATCCACCACCATTATCACAATCACCATCAGTATCACAATCATTATCACAATCACCATCAGTATCACAATCATTATCACAATCACCATCACTATCACAACTACCACCATTATCACCATCACTATCACCATCATTATCACAATCACAATCACCATCACCATCGCTATCACCATCACAATCACCGTCACTATCACAATCACCATCACCACCACAATTACCATCAAATCACTATCACAATCACCATCATCGTTATCACAATCATTATCATCGTAATCACAATCATTATCACAATCACCATCACTATCACTATCACTATCACAATCACGATCACAATCACCATCACAATCACCATCACAATCACCTTCACAATCACCATCACAATCACAATCACCATCACAACCACAATCATTATCACAATCACCATCACAATCCCCATCACCTTCGCTATCACCATTACAATCACCGTCACTATCACAATCACTATCACAATGACCAATTAAATCACTATCACAATCACCATCATCGTTAACACAATCATTATCATCGTAATCACAACCATTATAATCGTAATCCCAATCATTATCATCTTAATCACAATCATCATGATCACAGTCGCCATCACTATCACAACCATAATCATTATCACAATCACCATCACTATCACAATCACAAATACAATCACCATTACAATCACCATCACCATCACTGTCACAATTACCATCACTATCACTATCACAATCACCGTCACTATCACAATCACTATCACAATCACCATCACCATCACAATCATCATCAAAATCACAATCACCATCACCGTGATCACAATCATTATCATCGTGATCACAATCATTATCATCTTAATCACAGTCATCATCATCACAAGCACAACCTCGTTATCACAACCAACGCTATCACAATCACCATCACAATCACAATCACCGTCACAATTACCATCACCATCACCATCACAATCACCAACACAATCTCTAACCTCGTTATCACAATCATTGTCATCGTAATCACAATCATCTTCATCACTATCACAATCACCATCACAATCACAAATACAATCACCTTTACAATCACCATCACCATCACCATCACTGTCACAATCACCATTACCATCACTATCACTATCACAATCACCGTCACTATCACAATCACCATCACCATCACAATCATCGTTAAAATCCCAATCACCATTACAATCACCATCACAAAAACCATCACAATCACGATCACGATCACAATCACTATCACAATCACTATCATCATTTTAACAATCATCATCATCGTAATCACAACCATTATCATCGTAATCACAATCATCATCATCGTTATCACAATCATCACAATGAATCAACAATAACCTTGTATAGAAGTCGAATCCGCCATCTTCTGGATCTCAAAATAAATGCCATTTTCGTAATCAGCACCCCTAATATTCTCGGTATCGACACCCATATTGATTTTTAGACATTTCAACCCCATCGCACCCCAACAGGGAATGATGGTATTTCAGGTCCGCCACATTTAATCTTAAAATCGTTGTTTTTGTAATACACCCGACCCAATTCACCATACAAACAATACCTATGTTGAATTTCAGGCTTTGTTACCCCATTTCTCCCTTCAGGGGTTGAATTCTGAAAAAACCTGAAAAACAAATGTTAACTCATTTATCGATAGGAGTACTCCTGTTAAGTTTCGAATAAAGTAGTCTTATTTATCTTATTTCCCAATGTAATCTTTGGACCCCCGTTTCAACCCCTTATGGGGTGAATTTTGAAAAATCCTTTCTTAATGCACCCCTAAACTTCACAAAGAACTTATGTGCCAAATTTGGAATCTCTACACTCAGCGGTTTGGGCTGTGCATTGGTTTTTATACTTTGCCACCCCATTTCCCCCTCTTAGGGGTTGAATTCTGAAAAAACCTGAAACCCGTTTCTACTCATTTATCAATAGGAGCACTCCTGTGAAGTTTCGAATAAAATAGTCTAACTAATCTTGTTTCCCCATACAAACTTTGGAGCCCCGTTTAATCCCCTTAGGGGGTGAATTTTGAAAAATCCTTTCTTAGTGCACCCCTAGACCACATAAGGAACCTACTTGCCAAATTTGGAATCTGTAGACCCAGCGGTTTGGGCTGTGCGTTGATAGATGAGTCAGTCAGTCAGTCAGTCAGTTTCTTCTTTTATTTTATACTAGCTGTTGCCCGCGGCTTCGCCCGCGTGAAGTTCGGTAACTGTCCCACTGGATCATGCTAAAGGGATAATAGTGTCCTCCATGTTAATCCAGGTTATAAACTATCTATGTGCCACATTTCATAATCATCACAATTATTATTATCACAATCACCATCACTATCACAACCGCCATCATTATCACAACCACCATCACTATCACTATCACAATCACAATCACCATCACAATCCCCATCACCATTACACATCACAGTCACCATCATTATCACCAATTATCATCATTAACACAACCACCATAATTACCACAATCATTATCACAATCACCATCACAATCACCATAACAATCACAATCACCATCACTATCACAATCACAATCACCATCACAATCCCCATCACTATCGCTATCACAATCACTATCACAATCACCATCACAATCACCATCAAAATAACTATCACAATCACCATCATCGTTATCACAATAATTATCATCGTAATCACAGTCATTATCACACTCACCATCACTATCTCAATTACCATCACAATCACCATCACAATCACCATCACAATCACCATCACAATCACCATCACAATCACCATCACAATCACTATCACAATCACCATCACAATCACCATCAGAATCACCATCACAATCACCATCACAATCACCATCACAATCACCATCACCATCACAATCACCATCACAATCACCATCGCAATCACCATCGCAATCACCATCAAAATCACCATCACAATCACCATCACAATCACCATCACCATCACAATCACCACCACAATCACCATCACAATCACCATCACAATCACCACCGCAATCAACATCACAATCACCATCACAATCAACATCACAATCACCATCGCAATCACCATCACAATAACCATCACAATCACCATCGCCATCACCATCACAATCACCACCACTCTCAGAATAACTATCACAATCATCATCACCATCACAATCACCATCAAAATCAGTATCACAATCACCATCATCGTTATCACAATCGTTATCATCGTAATCACAATCGCTATCATCATTATCACAATCGCTATCATCATTATCACAATCACTATCATCGTAATCACAACCATTATCATCGTATTCACAATCATCATCATCACAATCTCCATCCTCGTCATCACAATCATTTTAATCGTAATCACAATCATTATCATCGTAATCACAACCACTATCATCTTAATCACAATCATCATGATCACAATCGCCATCACTATCTCAACCACAATCATTATCACAATCACCATCATTATCACAATCACCAACACTATCACAATCAAAATCACAATCACCATCACAATCACCATCACCATCACAATCACCATCACCATCACAATCACCATCACAATCACTACCCTCGTTATCACAATCATTATCATAGTAATCACAATAATCTACATCATTATTACAATCACCATCACTGTCACAATCACAATCACAATCACCATCACCATCGCTATCACCATCACAATCACTGCCACTTTCACAATCACCATCACCATCACAATCACCATCACCATCACAATCACCATCAAAATCACTATCACAATCACCATCATCGTTATCACAATCATTATCATCGTAATCACAATCATTATCATCTTAATCACAATCATCATCATCACAATCTCCGTCCTCTTTATCACAACCATCGCTATCACCATCACAATCACCGACACTATCACAATCACCGTCACTGTCACAATCACCATTACAATCTCAATCGCTATCACAATCACCATCATCGTTATCACACTTATTATCATTGTAATCACAATCATTATCATCGTTATCACAATCATCATTATCACAATCATCATCATCGTAATCACAATCATTATCATCGTAATCAAAATCATCACAATCATCGTCATCATTATCACAATCATCATCATCGTAATCACAATCATTATCATCTAGATCTCAAAATAAATGCCATTTTCGTAATCAGCACCCCTGATAATCTCGGTATCGACACCCATATTTATTTAGACATTTCAACCCCATTGCACCCCAACAGGGAATATTTCAGGGAGTATTTCAGGTCTGCCACATTAAATCTTAAAATCGTTGTTTTTGTAATACACCCGACCCAATTCACCATAAAAACAATACCTATGTTAAATTTCAGGCTTTGTTACCCCATTTCCCCCTTTAGGGGTTGAATTCTGAAAAAAAAACTGAAACACAAACGTTAACTCATTTATCGATAGGAGTACTCCTGTTAAGTTTCGAATAAAGTAGTATAACTAATCTTATTTCCCCACATAATCTTTGGACTCCCGTTCCAACCCCTAAGGGGGTGAATTTTGAAAAATCCTTTCTTAGTGCACCCCTAAACCTCATAAAGAACCTTTGTGCCAAATTTGGAATCTCTAGACTCAGCGGTTTGGGCTGTGCATTGATTTTTATACTTTGCCACCCCATTTCCCCCTCTTAGGGGTTGAATTCTGAAAAAACCTGAAACCCGTTTCTACTCATTTATCAATAGGAGCACTCCTGTGAAGTTTCGAATAAAATAGTCTAACTAATCTTGTTTTACCCATACAAACTTTGGATTCCCGTTTAACCCCCTTAGGGGTTGAATTTTGAAAAATCGTTTCTTAGTACACCCCTAGACCACATAAGGAACCTACTTGCCAAATTTGGAATCTCTAGACTTAGCGGTTTGGGCTGTGCATTGATTTTTATACTTTGCCACCCCATTTCCCCCTCTTAGGGGTTGAATTCTGAAAAAACCTGAAACCCATTTCTACTTATTTATCAATAGGAGCACTCCTGTGAAGTTTCGAATAAAATAGTCTAACTAATCTTGTTTCCCCATACAAACTTTGGAGTCCCGTTTAACCCCTTTAGGGGATGAATTTTGAAAAATCCTTTCTTAGTGCACCCCTAGACCACATAAGGAACCTACTTGCCAAATTTGGAATCTGTAGACCCAGCGGTTTGGGCTGTGCGTTGATAGATGAGTCAGTCAGTCAGTCAGTCAGTCAGTCAGTCAATCAGTCAGTCAGTCAGTCAGTTTCTTCTTTTATATATTTAGATATTTAGATGGTAGTGGCCTTCGTGCGCGACTCCGACTCGCACTTGGCCGGTTTTTTTAGATATTAGTTTGTACCCAATCACAATGTTTTCTTATTTAGCCCAAAGGTTGACTGGTAGAGAATGCCTTGTGGCAATGGTGTCGATTCTGTTGTGCACAAACTAAACTTAATTTAGGTTATTGCTATCCTTTTCTCTCTAATAAGACGAGAAAGAGACGAACGTAATTTAGAGCTGTCAAATTTAGTTGGAACTAATATTTCCACACACATGAAGAGTGCACGTAAAAACATGTCGACTAAAAACACGGTGAAGCGCAAGGCATAAACTAGTTTGACATCTCTAACTTAGTTCATAGCTATAGCCGTCCTTTTCTCGCACTGCCTTTTAGTAAAAGATGTGTACCACTATTGTGCATCATCATCTGCCTAGCCTTTTCCCAACTATGTTGGGGTCGGCTTCCAGTCTAACCGGATGCAGCTGAATACTAGTATTTTACAAGAAGCGACTGCCTATCTGATCTCCACCACCAACCAACCAACCAACCAACCGCAACCAACCAACTATTGTGCATGAAGTTTAAATTAACAAAATTAAATAAACGTAAGGTACATCTTTGGAACTACAGATTAAATTCTGCAAAGCACAAATCTTCGAACATTTTACGACTCCCAGGTGGCCAAATTAAGGTATAACTCTTTATCCCTAATCAGCGATTAATATTCTACCAACTGGTTAAGGTTCCAAACAGCGAAATAGACAAAACCAGTTTCATCAAACTGTTTCAAGTTGTTGAACCGTGGATAACTTTTGTCTTAAAATTTCTTTCAAGGGCAAGATATTGCGTTGGATTTACAACGATTTGGATACAATATGGATGTGGAATAGTACATTTTGATAAAAGTGGAGAAAGTTTGTTATTGCATTCGAGGCGGGATTATAACACCCGAAGGCGAGGGTGTTTTTGAACCGAGAACTGAAATAACAAATGTCCACGTGTATCAAACGACGTCTTTCAATACACTTTTGAAGAAATAAAAAATAAAACCGACTTCAAAAAGCACAAAAAAGTGAAAAATAACTTTAGCTTCAGAAGTCGGTGACCTTTGTTTGATTCATTTAGTTTTTTATTATTTTTGTCACCGACTTCTGAAGCTAAAGTTATTTTTCACTTTTTTGTGTTTTTTGAAGTCGGTTTTATTTTTTTGTAAAAACGTTTTTTTATTTTTCCATTTTTAGTTGTAATATCCTATACAAATATTTGCTATGCATTTATTTTACATTGTTAAAAATACATGTCATGGTAATAGGCTTATCCCCAATAAATGGAACTTAACATACCTAAACTGTCGAAATGTGGGTGTATTGTACACATCTGCGTACCCCTCAGAGCATACAGGCGTGATGTTACGTCATGATGTTGTGTAAACAGTAAACATCCAAGCGATTGCAGCTATCACGACCGATTTACCACCTAGTTTTGAAGAGTTCCATTGTATATCTCCGAAGATCAGCATCAGATCTTCACCAAATTTAAATGCGACCAACTCAGGAGTATATTCTTTCAAACAAAAAAAGAGTTTTGAGAATCGCTCCACAAATCGAGGAGAAATCGGTGAACATACATGAAATTATACCACACAACTGAAGTAAAAATGTTCATAAAATGAAAACTACTGGGCGAAACCATGTTAAATTTTTATGGGACCAAATGGCAACTATTTCGCATCAAACTAAAAAAGAATCACGTAAATCGGATCATAAACGGCAGAGTAATCAGTGTACATACATAAAAAAAAAAAAAAAAATACCAATCGCATTGAGAACCTCCTCCTTTTGGAAGTCGGTTAAAAATATAACGAAAAATATTTTTGTCACGAACTAAGAAACTATGTTTTTAATTTTTTTTTCACGCTCTGCTTTCTCCAGGCTGAAGGTGAGGCAAAGGTACAGTAAGCGTTGATAAGTGCAGAGGCACGCTAAGGATTGTATTGCTGTGAACGCACGGTCGAGCGTCCGTGCGTCTGTATGTGTAAGTGGTCTCAATACAGTACGCACACCACAGCCACAGAGTTCGCCCAATCGCATGTCGCGCGTCACACTCCACGAAACATAAGAATATATTTCCGTTTCTTTTATTATACATGCAGCAAACCTTATTTGTGTAGCGACCTGTTCTTACCATTGGATAGCTAAAATTCACACTTATTTACCAAGTGTTGATAGCTGTTGGGGTAATCAGTAGGATTCACGATCAAAGACATCCGAGTTCGAATCCTGTTAACAACGTGGGGTTTTTGTTTCTTGGTAACATCAGTTATTGGTTCATTATTTATTTTTTATAAGAACAAGTTAAATATTAGTAAAAAAAAACATAGTATTATTATTCAACTATTTATTTATTATTTTAGCTGTTCGGTGTTGGAAGGTGGAAATAAAAAAGTCGTGGTGAATGATAACAGAAATGTTTATTCGTTTTATTTATTTATAAAATTAACAAACTTTCATGATAAATGTAACGTCACATTCCTACCTAGATGTAAAAAAGTTATCTTGTAACCGATCATAAGATTTTTTATTGTATACGGTATACCCACTTACTTTGAATTCCTAATAACATACTTTAATAACAAGGAAAGGATATTATAATCACACAAATATAACATATAGTTGATACCCACTTATTATAGGTATCGGTAATCAGCAGAATTTATTGAAAACTAATATAAATCATTTAGACTTTATGAATATATTTTTTTGTGATGTCACAATAAATGTAACTCGTATTGAGGTTATAGTTTAAGTGTTTATTTTCCCGAAGAAAAGAAGATTGAAACTAAACCTCAATTTAAGATCATTAATATAATTACGGATAAGTTAATATTCACTAAATATTTTGTTACACATCTAATTAAAACTAAAGCATCTAGGGATTAATTTTGTAGCATGACAGCTTCTAATACTTCTACATAATTAAGTAGAACTGTTGGCGCGTGGAGGAATAAAAGCCAGTTCTCCTGGCCCTGCTGCACTTATCCATCCCCACATGATCCCCACATATTTACCATAATTCGACATGAGCCTGTATTAGGGATTATGTTTTTGTCAGACCAGCAGAGTGTTATTCTTGCGCCATAAATGAAGCCTACCCTTTTGACTTTATTTAAAAAGTCAGTTTTTTGAGTCTTCTCATGGTAGTATTCCAGTAAAAATCTAAATAATCCCGTGCGAAACGTAATCGTTCTTCTATAACTCTTTCTGTCAAGAAGGGCTTCTTAGCTGGTCTTCGTGATACAAGCCTTCAGCGTGGAGGGCACGGCGAACAGTTTGCGATGAGGTGTCAAATAATTCCACAAAGTGTCTCGTAGGTGTAAAACCATTTGTTTCTTATTCGCCAACCATATATTATGTCGTCGCTGCGCATCGATAATAAGCGACGGCTTTCCACTTCATTGTCGACTAGCAAGGCCTTTTGATCTGACTCACAGTATTCCTCTAAAACAAAAAACAAAAAAATGATGTTAGGCAGCTATAATAAAATACTGAAGTTATCATTCACTCTGCATTTATAAATCCAATAATTAACACTAATTATTTATCTTTTATGCCTCATGAATACTCATGATGGATTTAAAATCAATTTATTAATCCCTAAATCACCAAATAAATAAACAATAACAAAGTAGGCTTTAATTTTTAATAAAACTTTGTTACAATAATTCATAAATATAATACTCACATTAGTCCGGTTTCTTCAGATATTTGTGTTCTATTAAGACCACTTTTATGCAGCACGATAATATTAGTCGCCCTCGCCTCAATATCAATATTTGCCTGCATTTTGAGAAATACCAACAATAATACCGCTATCTATTAAACCACACGTCACTAACCAAATTTAACACAACCAAACGACAACGTTAATTTCGATCAAGTAAAATATTCATAAAGCTCAGGTTTACCTCACAGAAATATAAATTCTTGACTTATTTTTCTATGATCTACCTTCCTATAACTTTATGAAATGTGTGAACAAAGCGAGAATATTTTTCTGTCCCATTACTTCCAATCGAGTAAACACTTACAAAAAGTCTAAAAGTAACAACGTGAGATTTGAACTCACGGCTTACTGATTCACTCTTAGATGTGGACGCGCCTAACCACTAGGCCATCTTGACTTTTATTTCAATGTTGAAATTTTGGACTACATTTACTTGTAGATGACAATATCTATTTTCTTGAAAGTAGAAGGTCGTAAGTCAAACTAAACGCCAAGCTATTAGTATAAGATCCCTTTAAGAACGACCTTCACCGAGCTGCTTATTGGATGAAAAGTGTTTTATTTCAAATTAAATATGTCAAAAAATATATTGCAAACGGGTTGTCTAAAAAATTTCAGTCCAGTTTTTTTTTTTTTTTTTTTTTTCAACATTTCACTGGTTTGGCTAATAGACGAATTCCATACCAATCGAAAGTATGAAACCTGTAAAATATGCAAACGTTAGGTTAACCTAACATTTGCACATTCTATAGGCTGCATAACTTTTGCATGTTCTATAGCCTATAGAATATGCAAACGTTAGGTTAACCGGTCAACCTAACGTTTGTATATATTCTATAGGCTTCATACTTTCAATTGGTATGGAATTTGTCTATTAAGCAAACCAGAGAAAACTTAAAAAAATATATTTAAAAAATAAATTGATAATTAATCATATTCTGGACTGAAATTTTTTAGACAACCCATTTGCAATATATTTTTTGACATATTTAATTTGAAATAAAACACTTTTCATCCAATAACCAGCTCGGTGAAGGTCGTTCTTCAAGGGATCTTAGACTATATTGCTATGTGAGATTGCCTATCGACTTTTGGTCGACACTGTATGAGCCGTTAAACAGCCTAGGTATAAAAAATAGATTTGTTTTATATTTTTGGATTCAGAACACAAATAAATGTTAATTTGGGTATAAAAATGACTATTAGTTTTTAATAATCATGTTTACCTATATATTCTATTTATAAACACAATTTTAATATTCAAAAAATATTTATGCCAGACGCGTAGTGCTTTGCCAGAATTAAAAAAAATACGTTCACCTCGGACTATAGGCACTGAACCAATTTGGACTAAGTATAGGTATAGTTATCTGTGGCAATTTTCATTCCCGCACACGTGCGCGAAAATTGAAAAAAATCGCACGCGTGTGAAATACATTGCATGTTGTACCTAATCGTAGTGCGCTATGGACCAGTTTTCGAGGAAGTATATTGAAAAAACAATTTCCTTCAGTATTCAAAACTGTACTAATTTTACTTTGAATTTTAATTAAAAAAATGTTATGTTATACTAGGTACTGTTTTATTTCCTCGCAATCGAAGTGAAAAGCAGAGTTTATAACTCGTCCTCAAATCATTACGGATAAAAATGGTTCGTTTTGTGCACTTGTTGTAAAATCTACTATTTTTAGGGTAACATGTTGGGATGTGAATCGGGAATTTTACCATGGTACCATGTAGACAATTTTATTATGATTTGTAGGTTGTAAGGGCTTATTCTAATATTTTAGTTACAAATTGTTTTTTTTTTCGACCCAAAATACCAAAGACCCCTCCCGCTCTGGGCGGAACGGAAGGGAGTGTCAGACTTTTACTGACTAAAACCCATTTATGTTCCTTTTAGCTCTTTGTGTTTCAGGTCCTCGGTATCTCTTTCGAACAGTCCCACAGCCCCGGCAGGCATCGGCCCTTGCAGAACCCTTCCTGTGTGCTGACATCTCTTTGAGGCGCGCGTGACGTGGAACACAAACGCGCCATAGACACGGCCTGTCGTCATGAGACGGCCGGACGGCGAGCTAGCCTATTGCTCACCATCTACAGGACCGCGCCTACGGGTGGCCCTCTACACCCGGTGCGTCTCCCGCGGCGGCCGGGACGTGAGGTTCTCTCCCTCTCACATTCCGCCACCTCCTTCGCTAGCATTACTGCTTCGCAGAAGGAGGTAAGCAACAATTTTACCCAGGACTTTGTAACTCAGTAACAGCCACGGAGTCTGGATTTGTTTCCGATTGATGCCAATAGGCTCGCTCCACAATACATGGGACTTAAACTTAAGTAACTGGCCAAGTGTGGGTTTACTATTATGTAGGTCTAATTAGATACAACTCTCCCTAACCCTGTTTACCTGGTATATGTAAGAAATGGTTCATTTGTCGACAGGGGTTTATTGTAGATTCGTCACAAAGTTAATTCGTCACATTTTTGTAAACTCCATACATTGAAAGTTTATTCGTCACATGCATAAAAACTATGTTTAAATTCGTTACAAGTCTTTTTATGTATGTACATACTTTGTGCATAGATTACTGGTAGCAAACAAAGTCATTGGTTTTTAGCGCTCGAAATGAAAATGATTTCTAGTACGTGCTCCTCCCCACTCACAAAACGTCGTTTTGACTGTTGTTAATTTCAAAAATGTTAATTTAAAAAAACTTTCTGCCATCTGTCGTATAAACGAACAATTACGGTAGGAAGAGGCTGTCTCATCAAACAGTTACACAGCCTTCTGCCAACTTGATTTATCATATTAAAGATAGATGGCGCTAAACTAAACTGCTGTTTCAACTACAACCTTTTTGTTATGAAACCTCCTAGCTGGCAACTTAGGTACGTAATGAATTCCTACATTAAATAATAGATGGCGTTGCTTTAAGTAAGGATCATATTTTTTTGGTACTTAGGCCTAATACAAGGGCAAGGGGAATAGCTCGTCTATGCTATTAATCATAAGTACGTGATCTGACTATGATTTTAAATGAAAAAAACGTAATTTATGGTTTTGTAAGGCAGTTTGAAAAATGATAACAAGATGAGTCTTTAGATAGAACCCAATCGCATTTTGCCCTACCTGGAAATCAAATCTAGGACTTCATGTTCAGCGGTAGTGCTTGCAGTGGTCGCAATCACTACTACTGAGCATGAAGTCAAAGACTAACGAAGTAATTTTGACCTAGGTACTATGAAAAGGTGAATGGTGATTACATACGGGCCCGAAACGTGGTCGCTCACAATGGGCCTCATCAGAAGGCTTAAAGTCACCCAAAGGGCAATGGAGAGGGCTAGCCTCGGAGTTAATCCGGTCAATGTGGCAACATTTGGGGGATGCCTATGTCCAGCAGACTATGAAAATTATTATTATTAAGACAAACTTGTCAATAGAAAAGGTACAGTGCGACGGAATCAGTATAAATTTAAAATTACCTATACCTACATACAGGTATTTAAGTGATTCGTGCACTATAAATATGTAAATTATTTACAGATTGCATCCTTGAGCATGAACACCTTTATTTACAGAAATGAGTCATAATTTTAACACAAAATCAACATTTTACCTACTTGACCGGGTCACGGGTGTTCCCCGAATACCGAAACACTACGAACTGATCACTGCGATAACATCACGCCCGTATTTTTTAAAGTGTAATGCAGAGGTGTATGGCGAACCTATTCCCATCAACACTGTTGATGCCCGGAGCCTGCTCTTTTTTTTTTTCGGATGAGCAATCATTAAAAACTCCTCCCGCTCTGGGCGGAGCAGGAGGGAGTGTCAGACTTTTACTGACTAAAACCCATCCATGTTCCTTCATCGCCCTTTGTGTTCCGGGGCCACGGTATCTCTTTCGAAGAGTCCCGCAACCCCGGCAGGCATCGGTCCTTACGGACCCCTTCCCTTTTGCTGACTCTCTTTGAGGCGCGCGTGGAACACGAACGCGCCGTCCGGAGCCTGCCCTGTTGATTCAACAGGGCAGGCTCCGGGCTGCTACTGAGAAAACGAGTATAATGGAAAAATCTCAATCCAGTCTACAAGCGTGATGTCAAACTCCAGTTTGTTGCACTAGCGCGATGTCGGGCTTAAGTTTGTTGCACTAGCGTGATGTCAAACTTCAGTTTGTTGCTCTAGCGCCATGTCGAGCTTCAGTTTGTTAAACTAGCGTGATGTCGAACTTCAGTTTGTCACATTATCGTGATTTTAAACTTCAGTTTGTTGCATTAGCGTGATGTTGAGCTTTACTTAGTAGCACAAACGCGATGTCAAACTTCAGTTTGTTGCACTAGCGCGATGTCGAGCTTCAGTTTGTTGCACAAGCGTGATGTCGAGCTTTAGTTTGTCGTACTACCGCGATGTCGAGTTTCAGTTTGTCGCACAAGCGTGTATTCGAACAAGGTGAGTCGCAGTACAGTTTTGTCGCACAAACGTTATTCGCACATCCGTTTGTCGTCCTCACGTAGTGCACTCATTACTAGGGCACCCACTACTTAGAATAAGGAATTAAAAGCTAATAAAATCATGTTCTTAGCTGATCACCTTCATGCAAGAGTTCAAAGCATTTGAACCGAACCTCAACAAGAACATCAGCATAAAAACAAGATTATGTATGCGGAAATAAGATTTTTATAGCAACCTTGCGACAGCGTGTAGCAAGCACGTACCTATTATATTATTTTGATTTTTAGATACATCACGTTAGATTCGTTGTGTGTTCTAATTATGCAGGGATGTTAATCTATACTTAATCTACACTAATATTATAAAGAGGAAAGATTTGTATTTTTGTGTGTGTGTATGTTTGTAATGAATAAACTCAAAAACTACTGCACCGATTTCAAAAATTCTTTCACCATTGGAAAGCCACGTCTTTACTGAGTAACATAGCCTATATTTTATCCTTGTTCTCCTACAGGAACGGGAACTACGCGGGTGACACCGCGTGACGTCCGCTAGTATTATATAAAGGTAAAATTTGTTTGTAAGTTTGGAATAATCTTCGGAACTACAGATCCGATTCCGAAAATTCTTTCACTAACAAAAAACTTACGTTATCACCGAGTGTCGTAAGGTATACATTTAAAACGTTCCCGTGAGATTATTTCATAAGTACGTAACATTACGCCCTGTAGTTTTCGAAGGGTTAGTCAGAGGTGTAGTAAAGTAAAATACGTTTCAAATATTTTACTTAAATATAATCATATAAGAGTCAACTGATCAACAGATTGCTATCGGATAAAAATAAAAATAGAAGGTATAAATACAGGTTGTAAAAGACCTCATCACGAAGCCGTCAATCAAGCATTCTGTACATCAAACTAAGTAACTTTACGCAAAAAATATTGTTGGGAAACGACTTTTTTTTTGGGTGAAAAATCTTGTTTTGTGATAGAACTCAATGTATCGCACTCAAAACATTGTTCTGATTGATGGATTTAATAGTACGGGGGTCGTGGAGGTGTTTAAAGTAAAAATCTTACATTAAAAACTTGTATAAAAAAAAAAAACTTGTCAAAAGTTGGAACTTGGACCCCCAATATCTCCGTTACTAGAAGGTTCCCAGGTATGGTTTAGGACAAAAAAATGATCTCAATGACGGAGAGAACAAGTACCTTTCGGCTTCGTTAAGAGGTGTTTTACAGCCTTTATGCCTTTATACCTTTAACGTAGCCAAGAGGCAGTTATTCGTATCGCCATAGCTTTTTTTTGTTCTGGCCCGTACCTTCTAGGATACGGAGATATTGAAAGTCAAAATTCCAACTTTTTCAAAACTTTTTTTAAATACAAGTTTTAAATGTTATAAGTTTACTTTAAATGCCTTCATTATACCTGTACATCCCCTTGAATGTCATCGACCTGAATCAGGCATCAGTCCAATGATGCGTATCTGTCACGAGGCTTATGCATGAGCGTTAAAAATATTGTTATCATTTTGTTTGGTGCTACGGAACTCTTGGCCATTTGGCCGATTTTTTTCACTTAGGGCCAAGAATGGCCACCACAAATACCACCACAAATAGAGTTGCTAATTTTAGGGTTAGAAAACCCTAAAATTAGCAACTCTATTTGTGGTGGTTGAAATACTGTTACAATAAAGTTCTCATCAGCTTGCACTACAAAGTGGTTGTTACGGCCGAATAGTGCGACATGAGTGGTTTTTTGCGATTTACAAAAAATCTATTGATGGGACTAAAAAAATAAAACACATAAGACCTGCTTTATAGTTAGTTCAGTTAGCATGCAAAGTTTCATGATCTAATATGAAGTACTTTTTTAATACCAGCGGTTTATTGTTCGATTTGGAGGTAACTTTGGATTTTTTTTCTATCGAGAAAAGTTTACGAAATCGTGTTTTCGTAACACCGAAATACCTAGCATTAATCCTCAACTTAACCATATATTTATTTCAAAATTAATGCTGCAGTATTTTAGGTGTAACGGAGGATCATGCTAAGCCATTTGAAGCATGTTAGGCCCTTAACTATAAGAATAGTATTTTACAGGCTTTTTATTTTCATTGAATTTAGGAAAGCTTTCGACGGCCAGGGATTTCTATTTAAGAATCAATTTACTAAAGCCATTCTTGATGTAAAACAAAAAACAAAATCAAAAGAATATTTTGAGACCAAAGAAACGATGGATAGAGTGTGTGAAGGATGATAATATGGCTAGAAAGGAGGTGACTACTGAGACGACGAGTAATAAAAAAGTATGGAAGAAGAAGATATCATGCTGCGCCGACACTAAAAGGAGGTGACTACTGAGACGACGAGTAATAAAAAAGTTTGGAAGAAGAAGACATCATGCTGCGCAGACACTAAAAGGAGGTGACTACTGAGACGACGAGTAATAAAAAAGTATGGAAGA
This sequence comes from Xestia xanthographa, assembly GCA_905147715.2. NCBI lineage: Eukaryota > Metazoa > Arthropoda > Insecta > Lepidoptera > Noctuidae > Xestia > Xestia xanthographa. Next base: position 6,920,104 of record LR990664.1, on the reverse strand, counting down.
AGAAGACATCATGCTGCGCCGACACTAAAAGGAGGTGACTACTGAGACGACGAGTAATAAAAAAGTATGGAAGAAGAAGACATCATGCTGCGCCGACACTAAAAGGAGGTGACTACTGAGACGACGAGTAATAGAGAAGTTCGGAAGAAGAAGACATCATGCTGCGCCGACACTAAAAGGAGGTGACTACTGAGACGACGAGTAATAGAGAAGTTTGGAAGAAGAAGACATCATGCTGCGCCGACACTAAAAGGAGGTGACTACTGAGACGACGAGTAATAGAGAAGTTCGGAAGAAGAAGACATCATGCTGCGCCGACACTAAAAGGAGGTGACTACTGAGACGACGAGTAATAGAGAAGTTTGGAAGAAGAAGACATCATGCTGCGCCGACACTAAAAGGAGGTGACTACTGAGACGACGAGTAATAAAAAAGTATGGAAGAAGAAGACATCATGCTGCGCCGACACTAAAAGGAGGTGACTACTGAGACGACGAGTAATAGAGAAGTTTGGAAGAAGAAGACATCATGCTGCGCCGACACTAAAAGGAGGTGACTACTGAGACGACGAGTAATAGAGAAGTTTGGAAGAAGAAGACATCATGCTGCGCCGACACTAAAAGGAGGTGCCTACTGAGACGACGAGTAATAGAGAAGTTTGGAAGAAGAAGACATCATGCTGCGCCGACACTAAAAGGAGGTGACTACTGAGACGACGAGTAATAAAAAAGTTTGGAAGAAGAAGACATCATGCTGCGCCGACACTAAAAGGAGGTGACTACTGAGACGACGAGTAATAAAAAAGTTTGGAAGAAGAAGACATCATGCTGCGCCGACACTAAAAGGAGGTGACTACTGAGACGACGAGTAATAGAGAAGTTCGGAAGAAGAAGACATCATGCTGCGCCGACACTAAAAGGAGGTGACTACTGAGACGACGAGTAATAGAGAAGTTTGGAAGAAGAAGACATCATGCTGCGCCGACACTAAAAGGAGGTGACTACTGAGACGACGAGTAATAGAGAAGTTCGGAAGAAGAAGACATCATGCTGCGCCGACACTAAAAGGAGGTGACTACTGAGACGACGAGTAATAGAGAAGTTTGGAAGAAGAAGACATCATGCTGCGCCGACACTAAAAGGAGGTGACTACTGAGACGACGAGTAATAGAGAAGTTCGGAAGAAGAAGACATCATGCTGCGCCGACACTAAAAGGAGGTGACTACTGAGACGACGAGTAATAGAGAATATGGAAGAAGAAGACATCATGCTGCGCCGACACTAAAAGGAGGTGACTACTGAGACGACGAGTAATAGAGAAGTTTGGAAGAAGAAGACATCATGCTGCGCCGACACTAAAAGGAGGTGACTACTGAGACGACGAGTAATAGAGAAGTTTGGAAGAAGAAGACATCATGCTGCGCCGACACTAAAAGGAGGTGACTACTGAGACGACGAGTAATAGAGAAGTTTGGAAGAAGAAGACATCATGCTGCGCCGACACTAAAAGGAGGTGACTACTGAGCCGACGAGTAATAGAGAAGTTTGGAAGAAGAAGACATCATGCTGCGCCGACACTAAAAGGAGGTGACTACTGAGACGACGAGTAATAGAGAAGTTTGGAAGAAGAATACATCATGCTGCGCCGACACTAAAAGGAGGTGACTACTGAGACGACGAGTAATAAAAAAGTTTGGAAGAAGAAGACATCATGCTGCGCCGACACTAAAAGGAGGTGACTACTGAGACGACGAGTAATAGAGAAGTTTGGAAGAAGAATACATCATGCTGCGCCGACACTAAAAGGAGGTGACTACTGAGACGACGAGTAATAGAGAAGTATGGAAGAAGAATACATCATGCTGCGCCGACACTAAAAGGAGGTGACTACTGAGACGACGAGTAATAAAAAAGTTTGAAAGAAGAAGACATCATGCTGCGCCGACACTAAAAGGAGGTGACTACTGAGACGACGAGTAATAAAAAAGTTTGGAAGAAGAAGACATCATGCTGCGCCGACACTAAAAGGAGGTGACTACTGAGACGACGATAATAAAAAAGTTTGGAAGAAGAAGACATCATGCTGCGCCGACACTAAAAGGAGGTGACTACTGAGACGACGAGTAATAAAAAAGTTTGGAAGAAGAAGACATCATGCTGCGCCGACACTAAAAGGAGGTGACTACTGAGACGACGATAATAAAAAAGTTTGGAAGAAGAAGACATCATGCTGCGCCGACACTAAAAGGAGGTGACTACTGAGACGACGAGTAATAAAAAAGTTTGGAAGAAGAAGACATCATGCTGCGCCGACACTAAAAGGAGGTGACTACTGAGACGACGAGTAATAAAAAAGTTTGGAAGAAGAAGACATCATGCTGCGCCGACACTAAAAGGAGGTGACTACTGAGACGACGAGTAATAAAAAAGTTTGGAAGAAGAAGACATCATGCTGCGCCGACACTAAAAGGAGGTGACTACTGAGACGACGAGTAATAGAGAAGTTTGGAAGAAGAATACATCATGCTGCGCCGACACTAAAAGGAGGTGACTACTGAGACGACGAGTAATAGAGAAGTATGGAAGAAGAATACATCATGCTGCGCCGACACTAAAAGGAGGTGACTACTGAGACGACGAGTAATAGAGAAGTATGGAAGAAGAATACATCATGCTGCGCCGACACTAAAAGGAGGTGACTACTGAGACGACGAGTAATAAAAAAGTTTGGAAGAAGAAGACATCATGCTGCGCCGACACTAAAAGGAGGTGACTACTGAGACGACGAGTAATAAAAAAGTTTGGAAGAAGAAGACATCATGCTGCGCCGACACTAAAAGGAGGTGACTACTGAGACGACGAGTAATAGAGAAGTTTGGAAGAAGAAGACATCATGCTGCGCCGACACTAAAAGGAGGTGACTACTGAGACGACGAGTAATAGAGAAGTATGGAAGAAGAATACATCATGCTGCGCCGACACTAAAAGGAGGTGACTACTGAGACGACGAGTAATAAAAAAGTTTGGAAGAAGAAGACATCATGCTGCGCCGACACTAAAAGGAGGTGACTACTGAGACGACGAGTAATAAAAAAGTTTGGAAGAAGAAGACATCATGCTGCGCCGACACTAAAAGGAGGTGACTACTGAGACGACGAGTAATAAAGAAGTTTGGAAGAAGAAGACATCATGCTGCGCCGACACTAAAAGGAGGTGACTACTGAGACGACGAGTAATAGAGAAGTTTGGAAGAAGAATACATCATGCTGCGCCGACACTAAAAGGAGGTGACTACTGAGACGACGAGTAATAGAGAAGTATGGAAGAAGAATACATCATGCTGCGCCGACACTAAAAGGAGGTGACTACTGAGACGACGAGTAATAAAGAAGTTTGGAAGAAGAAGACATCATGCTGCGCCGACACTAAAAGGAGGTGACTACTGAGACGACGAGTAATAAAAAAGTTTGGAAGAAGAAGACATCATGCTGCGCCGACACTAAAAGGAGGTGACTACTGAGACGACGAGTAATAAAAAAGTTTGGAAGAAGAAGACATCATGCTGCGCCGACACTAAAAGGAGGTGACTACTGAGACGACGAGTAATAGAGAAGTTTGGAAGAAGAATACATCATGCTGCGCCGACACTAAAAGGAGGTGACTACTGAGACGACGAGTAATAGAGAAGTATGGAAGAAGAATACATCATGCTGCGCCGACACTAAAAGGAGGTGACTACTGAGACGACGAGTAATAGAGAAGTATGGAAGAAGAATACATCATGCTGCGCCGACACTAAAAGGAGGTGACTACTGAGACGACGAGTAATAAAAAAGTTTGGAAGAAGAAGACATCATGCTGCGCCGACACTAAAAGGAGGTGACTACTGAGACGACGAGTAATAAAAAAGTTTGGAAGAAGAAGACATCATGCTGCGCCGACACTAAAAGGAGGTGACTACTGAGACGACGAGTAATAGAGAAGTTTGGAAGAAGAATACATCATGCTGCGCCGACACTAAAAGGAGGTGACTACTGAGACGACGAGTAATAGAGAAGTATGGAAGAAGAATACATCATGCTGCGCCGACACTAAAAGGAGGTGACTACTGAGACGACGAGTAATAAAAAAGTTTGGAAGAAGAAGACATCATGCTGCGCCGACACTAAAAGGAGGTGACTACTGAGACGACGAGTAATAAAAAAGTTTGGAAGAAGAAGACATCATGCTGCGCCGACACTAAAAGGAGGTGACTACTGAGACGACGAGTAATAGAGAAGTTTGGAAGAAGAATACATCATGCTGCGCCGACACTAAAAGGAGGTGACTACTGAGACGACGAGTAATAGAGAAGTTTGGAAGAAGAATACATCATGCTGCGCCGACACTAAAAGGAGGTGACTACTGAGACTACGAGTAATAGAGAAGTATGGAAGAAGAATACATCATGCTGCGCCGACACTAAAAGGAGGTGACTACTGAGCCGACGAGTAATAGAGAAGTATGGAAGAAGAAGACATCATGCTGCGCCGACACTAAAAGGAGGTGACTACTGAGCCGACGAGTAATAGAGAAGTATGGAAGAAGAAGACATCATGCTGCGCCGACACTAAAAGGAGGTGACTACTGAGACGACGAGTAATAAAAAAGTTTGGAAGAAGAAGACATCATGCTGCGCCGACACTAAAAGGAGGTGACTACTGAGCCGACGAGTAATAGAGAAGTTTGGAAGAAGAAGACATCATGCTGCGCCGACACTAAAAGAAAAAAAAAATTAAAAGCATTTATTCGTGGTAATATCGTATTACAAAAAATGTTACTTCTGCCAAACTGTAAGACAGTTTATTGGCACATGTAGTTCCCATATAAAACATTCTTCTTTTATGTTAATGCTATTTTAGGTACTTTTCCATCAATAACAAGAACAAAAGCAAAACATTAACTAAAACTAAACACTAATATTTTACAATAGCACAAAAGGCTGACCAGTGGTGAATTGAAACGCCAGTACAAAATTCAAAACGCTAATAAATAAGTGAAATAAATTAAACTTTATTTTAGACTAAAGTCCATAGTTTTGTTAGTATTTTAGTAACAATGATGCTTAGTTATTAGGTTATACTTGTTAGTATCTTAATAATAAACATTTTAACTTAGATAGGTATACCTATTGGGAGAAACACAAAAATTAAAATTATTACAAAATTATATAAAATTAAAACACAAATCATGTCCAATAATTTAAGCCGGTTTATAAAAAACCTTAAGTCACGAGAAGTCCACAGTCCCTAGACGTTCCCGGCGCAAAGGAGCCCATGATACTTGCAGCGTTTCCGCGCTGAATTGCCAGGGCTAGCCTCTGCACCAGGAAAGAACCAGAGCGTGGGTCACCGCCCCTATCTCTAAGTCGCCGGCCGATCTCGGCCACAAATTTGATAGCGTCGGACCCCCAGCAACCAGTGGTTTCCACAGCCAGTGGGACAAAATAATACCTCGGCTCCAAAGTTGCATATTTGACCCGCTTTTTGAGAGCGGCTGATATACCTATTTATATTTGAAAATGAATGAAATCCCAAATAAATTGGGATAAGGCAAGAGAATGATCTTTATTTGCGCCTGCAGTGACGCATACATTTTAAATAGACTGAAAGAAGGAAATATTGAACAAATTGGGGAAAAAATACATCACATCTATCACGGCCATCACTCACAAAAATGCTACATCTCAGCATTATGTGCGTAACACGCACGACATCATTTTCAATACATCAATTTCTGATCTTCAGACAACTTACCAATATTGCCAATATATTTATTTGTCACACAATACCTTGACACGTCTGTCTCAGGTGAGACCTCGAGGGATGTCCAAAACTTCTATAGTAGGCGTCTGCACGGATGTCTGAGAATGGGTAACTGTGTTGGGTTGGGTGGGTGGCATCCTATAATGTGTAGTAACCCTTGGGCACAAGCTACACAATTAAATGACAACCGTAATACAACTGCAATAGGCTTGTCTCCAGAAAAAATCTAATTAGTCCGTCAGTTAGATTATCAAAAAATATTTGAAACGTATTTTTTTTTGTTACGTAAACCAAAATTGACGAAGATACGACGCTTTTGAAATTTTCAATACGTCATGCTATAAATTTTTAGTGCGTTGTGACGTCACGAGCCCCCACTATCGAGTTTTGATGCGTTTTATCTTTGTCAATATTAATTTATTTATTTACAAAAACAAAAAATACGTGTCCATTATTTTCCAATACTCTAACTGACGGACTAAATAGATTTGCAATTTAAATGGTGGAAACTAGCCTATTGCGGAATAAACAAATACGATTATTGACAAATTGTACTGACTGGACAGGTCCACAAAATCTGTGTGACTCATTCCTCAAAACACTTTGTAAGGGACTAATCTGCATGGTCCGCATGTGACTAGACCAAGATTTATACGTCTGGATTTTAAAAGACACTGTGACGACGTGATCTTTGAGTATGTTTCAGTTTTCTATTCCTTGTGTAATAGGCAATGAGATTTTACCAATAGAGACGTCATACTGATTCTAAAGAAATAAAAACATGGCGATATTTTACATGAGCGGCTAGCTGGGTGACGGCCAATGTCAGTCTATGACAGCAGCTAGATAGAGTGAAATGGGGAAAAATGGGTACCTATCAGGCAGCATGAAGAAAATAAACAGTAAATTTTCAATATAAAAATGTTTATTTACAAATAATAATATTATGTATGTTTTTTTTGTTTCACTATCACTTCACTATCACTAAAGTTGAGAACAAATAGTTGAGTATGTTGTTGGCATTTGGCATCCATTCATCTTCTCGTCTTTGGGTTCTAACTACTTGTACCCATTTTTCTTTAATTAATCCGTCTTATGAAATCTAAAACAAAATAGAAGTTAATGATGAAAGGCAAATGTTATATTTATCTAATAACAATGATATTCTAGTAAACAGTTATGTTGTGTGCGCACAATCGTGAAGACTCGAAAACGGCCCAATTGGGCCGTATAGCCTTTAGTCTGCAACACGCATGGCGACGAGCGATACGCTGCTACGAATTTCGATAAAAATTGTAAAAATGCCATCGTGCGTGTTCAGAAAGTGTACCAATTATGATACCAAAGTAAATAAAACACAAGGGATCTCATACCACATGTAACTACGCAATATACTTCGATTTATTAATATTTTTCATTTATTTTCTTATTATTCTGATATTTGGAGGATAAAAAAGAAAGAAATGAGAAATGCATTTTTGTCGTGAGTACGACAACGACGCGTAAACTCTCGAGTCCAGACATAGAACAACACTATCTGTCTCTTTTTTTCTTATTGGTTTTATCGAGCTATCCCTTTTGTGTCGTTTTGACTTGTAGTGAAATGTAGAATGAATAAAAAGGTGCGGTGCCGCTGCTGCGCGAAACACTTTTTTCGGTGGTTTTGTAGGTGTATAACATATCTGTTTATTAGAATATCATTGTCTACTATGGATAATATTGAGCACCAGTGGTGAAAAATAATATGTGATATTCGAATAATATATTAGGCCAGGCCCCATAAGGCCATATCACCCCAACATCCTTTGGCGTCGTTCGAACTGACAACACCGCGCGCCATTATCTCGTTTTCTCTATCACTCTTAAATGCAACACGCTACTTGTCTCTTTCGTGTAGGTGACAAAGCGGCAACAGCGCGGCAGTCAATTTTGAGTAAGATTAAATTTATGATTTTCCATTATAAATAGAATAAACAGTACTTACAAATGAAAAGACACATCCTTCTTGATTTTTACAGCCGGCCCAGTATAAGTATTGCACTTTCTGAACACACAACTGCCTTATTTGTTTAATTTCCTATAGCAAACTCCCGTTAAACGTCAGTTCGCGTCGCGACCAGACGCAGGACGTGCGCAGGACAGACTGAAGTCACACAAGCTGGTCAGCTTGTGTTTGCATTGCCACGCTGACGTCGGTAAAACGTATCTACCTCAGTATTATATATAACATCATTGGTAATAGGACAGGAATCCAACAACGGATCTGACGCAGAATGTCCCATTCGCAAAATGTCACCGTGAAAACACGACCTCATTTGATAACCCGCGTCATCCCAAAACTGAGCAGAGACCTCTTCTCATGATTTCCCAGTTTTTTTAAAAACAGGGCTTATGTGTTTGTTAGTTTTTTCAAGCTCGTCCTGCGACTTAATTTTTAAATGACCAGTGAAAGTGTTTTAAAAACTTATTTACAGAAAAAACATCGTTCATCATTAGAAAGAAACAAATGATTCACACCCGTGTCTCTTGACGCAAGTTGCGACGCGATTCGCATAGTACGAGGTCGTGAATGAGGCGTTGGAGAAATAGAAATAGCTATAAAAGGACTGAGTGGTCTAGTTTCGCAGATTTGGCTAAGCTAGGTAAGATTCCAAGGTAAGCAACATTTAGATTGCACAATGGCAACCAGATATGTGGGATTTAACTTTAGTTTTGTGGCAATTTAGCGTAACAGAATTAAAGAACCAGTAGCAGTAGCAACCAGGAGTCAGGATCCACGAATTGCATTAGGATTGCAATATAAATAAATAAATAAATATCGCTGGACATTACACACAGCGCCATCTAGTGCCACACTAAGCAACGAGGCTTGTGTCGTGGACACCAGAGAGTTGATATACTACATAGAATCTTTTTGTTTGTAAATACATACTTATTATACATATAAACATCCATGACTCGGAAACAAATGTCCATGCTCATCACACAAACATTTGCTTCTACCGGTATTCGAACCCGGGACCCTAAGAACGCAAGGCAGCCTCACTACCGCTGCGCCATTCGGGTCGTCAAATAATATAATAAACATGGAACTTAAAACATTATTGGCGAAATTAGGGTGAAGTAGTACACCTCTTCCTAATCGTTCTCCAACCCTCCCCTTTCCCCTTAACAGGCGTGATGTAATGTTTTGGGAGAAGGGAAGAAGTCTTGGTGCCTACCGCTGACACCATAAGGGCAGGAACATGATGATGAATTTGGCATACGAAAGCATGAGTTTGATTTGTTCGTACTGCCACCTTAGCCCTTTTTGGGGTAGATCTAGCACTTTTTACTGTGGGTAAACTCGTTTTTAGGGTTCCGTACCCAAAGGGTAAAAACGGAACCCTATTACTAAGACTTCGCTGTCTGTCCGTCTGTCTGTCCGTCTGTCCGTCTGTCCGTCTGTCCGTCTGTCTGTCACCAGGCTGTATCTCATGAACCGTGACAGCTAGACAGTTGAAATTTTCACAGATGATGTATTATTGTTGCCGCTATAACAACAAATACTAAATATAGTCAATGGTACGGAACCCTTCGTGTGCGAGTCCGACTCGCACTTGGCCGGTTTTTTTAAGCTTTAGTCCGTAAAGAGCAATCTAGCCCTTTTCAAGCGATGCGAAAACTTGCAAACAAAAAAAAAGCAGAAAAATCATTTCTACACCTTTATGAACGTGGAGGGTTGTATTGATGATTTTGATGATTATAATTCTATAACTACATACGTCTTACACCCGCGAATAATATTTTAATCAACATACAACCTTGCACTAGCCTGCAAATTGCAAAAACGTAAGAAAATTTGAATTTCGCGGGCTACCCTGGAGCATCAGCCTTAATACGTTTCAAATAAACAATTTTTATCTTTTTGCATTTGTATTTTAGTTTTTAGCCTTTTCTAGCTTTTTTGACGGCAAAATTAGCTAAATCTAGCTCATTCTAGCTTGTCCGACTGCCCCTTTTCAAAAACCAAGGTGGCAACACTGTTTGTTCGAATATTTACAGAAGGAAGAGGAGGCCCTTTATCTAAGAGTGAATGATAATTATACTAAGATCTTCATCATTCATAAGAGTGAATGATAATGATACTAAGATCTTCATCATTCATAAGAGTGAATGATAATGATACTAAGATCTTCATCATTCATAAGAGTGAATGATAATGATACTATGATCTTCATCATTCATAAGAGTGAATGATAATGATACTAAGATCTTCATCATTCATAAGAGTGAATGATAATGATACTAAGATCTTCATCATTCATAAGAGTGAATGATAATGATACTATGATCTTCATCATTCATAAGAGTGAATGATAATGATACTATGATCTTCATCATTCATAAGAGTGAATGATAATGATACTAAGATCTTCATCATTCATAAGAGTGAATGATAATGATACTATGATCTTCATCATTCATAAGAGTGAATGATAATGATACTAAGATCTTCATCATTCATAAGAGTGAATGATAATGATACTAAGATCTTCATCATTCATAAGAGTGAATGATAATGATACTATGATCTTCATCATTCATAAGAGTGAATGATAATGATACTAAGATCTTCATCATTCATAAGAGTGAATGATAATGATACTAAGATCTTCATCATTCATAAGAGTGAATGATAATGATACTATGATCTTCATCATTCATAAGAGTGAATGATAATGATACTAAGATCTTCATCATTCATAAGAGTGAATGATAATGATACTATGATCTTCATCATTCATAAGAGTGAATGATAATGATTCTATGATCTTCATCATTCATAAGAGTGAATGATAATGATTCTATGATCTTCATCATTCATAAGAGTGAATGATAATGATACTAAGATCTTCATCATTCATAAGAGTGAATGATAATGATACTAAGATCTTCATCATTCATAAGAGTGAATGATAATGATACTTAGATCTTCATCATTCACTCATCTTTATTCAAATTCATTTGGGGTCGGTACAGCATATCTTATTCTTCGATACTTCTTTATTACTCGTCATCTCAGGAGTCACCTCCTTTCTAGTCATGTTGTCTTTCTCCCAAGCCAACCATCGGCGAACCAAGCTTACCGACGTAGCCCGAAGAATTGCCAAACTTAAGTGGCAGTGGGCAGGGCACATAGCTCACAGAACGGATGGCCGATGGGGCCGAAAAGTTCTGGAGTGACGACCGCGAACCGGAAGTCGTTGCGTTGGAAGGCCTTCCACTAGGTGGATCGGTGACCTGGTGAAGATTGCGGGAATCCGCTGGATGAGAGTCGCACGGGACCGGTCAATGTGGCGACACTTGGGGGAGGCCTATGTCCAGCAGTGGACGTCTTTCAGCTGAAATGATGATGATGATGAACCATCGGCGATCTGTATTCATTTGACTCTATTTCTGATACGTAATCTACTCGAACACATAGGCCTTCAATGAAATTACCATAATTCCATCTAGATCTTATATTATAATTAATTCAGCAAATGAATAACATAGGTCAAAGATGATCAAAGTCTAGCTAGATTAAAAAAAAACCACGACAAAGTCTTAACAAAGAGCATCCAGTATATTGACCAAGCATTGCTGGCTTTAAGTGGAAAATCTGCAAAATATATAAATTACAAGACAAGCATCTGATTATACGCAATCATAGCAAAAAACTGATTATAAACTTTATGCTCTAGACCTAAAAGTAGGCTTTTGAAAGGCACTTCTTGAAGGTGATCAAGGCGCCAACCTGCGCAAGAGTTGTACGATTTTTATTTCAAGTTCAGTGTTATACCAACGTTCGAAGAGTTCGGACGTGGACTCTTTGAATTTAGAACGCGTATTTAATTAATTTAATTTGCGAATTAAGAATTTTTGAAGTGTTTGTGTTGTGTTGTGCAGTTATTTATTTTGAAGAGTTAATGTTTCGGTATTTTTGAAGATTGGAATTTTAAACGTGAGTTTTTATTTTTATTGCAATACTAGTGGAAATTTAATGGTTTTAAGAAAAATTAAAAGGTTAACATCTTTGTTGTCTATAGACCTTCCATAAACAGGTATTTTGTTGACGATCAGGTTTTTTTTTAAACATAAGCTAGCTAATGTCTAAAGTTATTATGTTAATCGACAAATCTCGTCATTTACGCAAATTACTGGAAATTAAAGTCAACGATAGACCTTAATGATAATTGTGGTCGTTTCCACAATTATTGTGATGTAATATCAAAAACCATTATTTTAATTGTCTGAATGATTATTTCCTTAAAAAAAAACAGAATATCATCATTTTCGACCAGTCATAACTCCATCAGAAGATCATTATGAGTTTTTTTCGAAAGACAATTGCCAATACATATTGCATATTAGGAATAGATTCGAACGTGTGACCTCTAGGACGCAATACCAGCAACTTAGCTATTGAGCGTCAAAGATTACGACATAAATTAAAAATAAATTAACTCACAAGTTTGAATATGAGCTAACCGGTTGTCTATGGAAGAAAAAGAAGATAAATAACTTTAATATTTGCCTATTTATGTATAAGTAGTAGATGTATTCATAATTAATGAAGTAAATATAGGTGTAAGGTTAATAAGATGAGAATCAGGATGACTACATTGTCTGCAGAAATTATTATTCAACTTTTGATGTATAAAATTAGAAATGCTTCGAATTCTAAGCATCTAGTTTTCTTAATCCAATGAGGTTAGTAAGGAATTTGTCCCCGAAAAAAAAGCAATACTTAATTCATGATAGTACATAGACAATTTCGAAAGTAAATAGTTCGATTCCGAAGCGACTTTTTAAACTTAGTGTGGACCAATCCGGGAATACAAATTTAGAAATGGTAATCCTATTCTATATAGTCAGGTACGAAACACCAGCCCCATCTAGTTTCAAAAAATTGACGTGTAAATGTGTTTGTAAAAACCTACTTGCAAAATAAACGTCATTTATCATTTATAGGACAAATCCTATACCTAAAGGATACCTACGATGTTTTTTAAAACATCAAGCTCATAAAGGTGAACGGTCCAACTGGTCTAAACAATGGAGTAATCTATTTATACTTGGTACATCAAGCCACGTGATAAACCTTACTGCCTCAACCAGAGATGTCATTTAAAATATCAAACAGGAAATCTTTTTCTATCAGGAATTTTAGAAACAGACAATTGTGTAAGATGGTCAACTTATCACTAATCTGTATAGTCCAGCGTGTTAGGTTTCAACCCAATTCTTCTCGCAAAGAAATGGACCAGTATAAGTGAGAACTTAAGCTAAATCAAACTATAATTATATAATAGTACTACAACAACAGTTTAAACATGGTTTTTTAAGGTTCCGTAGGAATCCAAAGGGTAAAAACAGGACCCTATAACTAAGACTCCACTGTCTGTCCGTCTGTCTGTTACCAGACTGTATCTCATGAACCGTGAAAGCTAGACAGTTGAAATTGTCACAGATGATGTATTTCTGTTGCCGCTATAACAACAAATAGATATTAAAAACAGAATAAAATAAATATTTAAGGGTGGCTCCCATACAACAAACGTGTTTTTTTGCCGTTTAGTCTAATGTTGTATAGATAATGGTACGGACCCCTTCGTGCGCGAGTCCGACTCGCACTTGGCCGGTTTTTCTTCCGTACATTTTGTAGAGAAGAAAAAATCAAGGTCCACCCGCCCCAAATAAATTGATATTAGGGAAAGATGTTGGTCTTGATATGCCCTCAAAATTCTCCGTTCGACCAGTATGTAGCCACATGCACGGTGCTATCATTGGATTCGTTTAAATCCTCGAAGGTGGTGTAGTTGTGCAGTACAAACAGTAAAGGGTACAATATTTACAATGTATACTTTCAACCAGTACACTATTTTCTCAAATAGTGTACTGGTTCTACGGAGGCGTAAGGTGTTCTGCCTCAGACATTAGTCGCATTATACGACACCCGTGAGACCAGAGAATAGGCAGCAGCATTTTCTGTTAGTCTTTCATCACTGCGATCTCCAATCCGCCTGCCAAGCGTGGAGATTACGGCAAATTCCTCCCATCATGGGAGAGGCTTATGTCCAGCAGTGGACGTTAAGGGCTGTTGTTGTTGTTTTGTTTGTTGTACTGTTTGAAAGTGAAAATACAAATCTCAGTTATAAGAGCAGTTTCAATGAAAGTAAGAGGCACGCGAAAACATGTCAGGGCCTTTCAATGTGAAGATGGAGCAGGAATACTTTAGTGACAGCTTGATCTCGTGAATCAGAAATATTTCTATATTTACGTGTGCAATATAGTTCTTAATCGATTGTTTCAAATCTCTGGAAAACCTACAATATTACCGTAATAAATGTTGTTAAACAGTAAAAGGATGTGGGACGTTTCCTGAAGAAGGACTCCACACTGGAATTGTTTTCACAACATTGAAATGTCCTCAATCAGTAAGACAATGAGAGGTTTTCCTTTTGAGGTTATAAAAAAAAACTTAGTTTCCAAGAACTCTATAGATGGCGTTGTACTTACTGTGATAGTTGGTGCCAAAGCCAAAACGCTTGAAAAAAAAAACATTGTGTCACGTCACATACTCTCGTTGACTGACACTTTCATTTGCTTAACCTTCCGAATATAACCTACATTTCTTGCGCTTTGTTAAAATCAGTTTTTTTAGGTTCCGTTCCTTGCATTATCATACTTATTCCTAGCGCCATCTATCCAGCGACTAGGGAAGAGCTAAAAAGAAAATCCCTTATTGAATTTAAAGATGAATTATTCCTAAGCACCATCTCAAAGTGCGACAGTAAGCAATTTAAACAGCAATAATAAAACCAAAGATGTACTCAATAAGATTGCCATTGTTTCTGACTCACCGTGCGCGGTGCGGTGTCGAAACATTATACAATGCAAGAAGACGGGACCTATCACGAAGACACGACGCTAATACGTGCATTCAGAGTAGGGCAAATTGTTTATTTTGGCAGAATAACATTTATTCATACCTGTATACTTCCAAGGGGTTTGTAGAGGTGTTTGTGCTCACCTACATTTTGCCAATTGTGTTTAAAGAACTACGAAAAAAGGGCATGTATTGCAAATATTAAGTAGTTAGTTGTAACTACTTAATATTTGCAATACATGCCCTTTTTTCTGACCTGACCATTGGCAGATAAACAACTCTGAAGGTTGCTTCTTAAGAGTTGTTTATCTGCGAGTAATCATTAAAAAAAGGGGGCATATATTGCTTAATACAAAGAAGCTCGTGGCTAAATAACAGTCATATGGGCCGTTCTTCAAGGTTAAGCAGCGCTTACCAAGGTCGGTCTGTGGATAGGTAACCATCCATTTCATATCGAGTTTCCTCCGTGCCTCTGAAAGCACGATAAGCCGTTGGTGCCGGCTGTCATTTTTTAGATCTTTGACAGTCGTAACCGGTAGTCAGAGGTTCGAAAGTCTGACAAACAGTCTTACCAAAGAGTATAGTTGGAAAAACTAAAAAAAATACTCTTTGAAATAGATAAGAAAGATCTGGTATAAGATCTTTATAGACACGATGGATGGATTGTAATATGACGAATGATATAAAAGAATAAAAACCGGCCAAGAGCGTGTCGGGCCACGCTCAGTGTAGGGTTCCGTAGTTTCCCATCCGTCACAATAAGTGTTCCCACTTATGAGTTTAAAGGTGGGTAAGTATCCATTATGTAAAAATGCTTGCATATACGAATATACTACAAACTTAGTCTAGAAATTATTTTGCACAACTTTTTGTCTTTTTTGTACAAAAACTGTTGTTTCCATCAAGTTCAAAATGATTTTCCTAGAAAGTCCTTATAAAGT
Organism: Xestia xanthographa; assembly: GCA_905147715.2. Lineage (NCBI taxonomy): Eukaryota > Metazoa > Arthropoda > Insecta > Lepidoptera > Noctuidae > Xestia > Xestia xanthographa. The sequence continues at coordinate 6,904,445 of LR990664.1, read as the reverse complement.
TCTACTTTTCAGATTTTTTTCATATTTTCTAAACTTATGGTTCAAAAGTTAGAGGGACAGGGTTAGGGGGACACATTGTTTTTTACTTTTGGAGCGATTATTTCCAAAATTATGGACATTATCAAAAATGATTTTAAGAAACACAAACTTATCAGTTTGTGATTTTTTTATCGAGTAAAATTAGTTGTATTATGTTTTCAAAACACTATCATACTAGCATATATCCTGAAGAATATAATATCATATTTTTCTGGTTTTGTTTATTGCAGTTAATCATAATGCTTTTTTGCATTATTAAACTCGCGTTTAGCTCCTGTAGTCCTCTTAACGAATCACGTGTTTTTATTTCGGAACATTTTTTTCCTGATGCTAGTGATCACATGATGTCTTCATTAATTTTAGAAAAGAGGGTAATTTGCATTTTTATTAAAAGCTTAGTTGAATTCTTAGTTTATTTTTTATCATATTTCAATGAGTTTTTTAGGAGAGCCGGTTTTGTAAATCTGCCAAATCAATTTAAGAATTACTTTATTTTATTAACTTTTGCAACTTGAACATGTGGATTTCATCTGATAAAAACATTATACCAGAATTCAAATTATCCATCATATTATCAGTCTGATTCTTCTTGATTTTACTATAGTGAAAAAAAAAATGCTTCAGATGTCAAAATAAACCTGCTACGTTTTTCGTAGCGAACGAATATCGTAAGTATTAGAGGTTTTTTTTTTGCATTTTGCGGGAATTATATAAGTAAGAGGATTTTTTTTTTCTTCACGCTTAAATGCCGATTATGACAACAACAACAGCCCATAACGGCCACTGCTGAACATAAGCCTCTCCCATGAAGGGAGGAATTTGCCGTAATCTCCACGCTTGGCAGGCGGATTATAGATCGCAGTGATGAAAGATTAACAGAAAACGCTGCTGCCCATTCTCAGGTCTACGGAGGCGCAAGGTGTTCTGCCTCAGACATTAGTCGCCTTATACGACACCCGTGAGTGTGATGGGTTGGTTCTATTCTACTCTGCCGGATACCACACGGCTATTTTGACGATTATGACGATGCCGATTATGACGTATAATCTGAAATCCGTCTGTGATTAAAAGTAATTTCAACCAGGATGTGTGGAGGTAATTAGTTTAGTCTAAAATAACTGCCTGTGATGATCATCTGACTACGAATCTCTTGTGTTTGTGGGTAATACCTACTCCGTAAAAAAGTGATGCTTTTTATGCATTTACGAATGATGCCTTTAGTAGGTTAAATATCCATGATATTTCCATCAATTCCATAAAAAGTGATATCTCGCAATTATTCTTACTAATGACGTGTCGACCGCGCAATCGTCGCGTCTCATGATTATTTTGTATGATGCAAAGTTTATCTGCGATTATCATGATGTAAACTGTATATCTGCAACTATGATAGGATAATATTATACATACATCTTGAGTAAGAATGAACTCATATTCAGACTGTTATTGTAAGGTGCGGGACAAATACAAGAGGCGTCGGGCGTAGGCGAGGCGCGGGCACGACGCCATTTTTCTGAAATTTCATACAAAATGTATACCTAGATGAGGTGAGGCGCGTGACATACTGAGACGGCGCGGCGCGGGCGCCACTTTTTCGCCCTCGACGCACCAGCAGTTAGCAGGGGCATGCCGCAATGTACACAGGGTTGAACTTGACGGCAAAAATGCGTGACGATATAGAATTTTAAAACACTAGAACTCCCGAAATGTATCCCTGTTTTCGCCCGCGCCTCACCTTTCCGACACCGTAAGCCTGTTCTGCGCTGCACCGGCGCCACGCCCGCACCTCGCCCGCGCCACATCTTCGCCCGACGCCTCTTGTATTTGTCCCGCGCTTAAAGTGCAGACACTTAACTTCGTGTGTATTGTGTCATCACGAATGCGAATCAGAACCTATAAGGTTGATTCCGTGCCTCGGAAAGCACGATAAGCTGTGATCCCGGCTGTCATTTGTGTGAGGTATCAAATTGCCCAGTGCCAACTGCGGATCATGGAAGTCAGATAGGCAGTCTCTCCTTGTATAATACTGATATTCAGCTGCATCCGGTTAGACTGGAAGCCGACCCGAAAATAGGCTATGGGAAGATGATAATGCTATCAGAATAGTGAACGAAAACATCGTGAGGATACCGGTAAGTCTTAGACTCCAGGACATTTCAGTTTCCATGCGATGTTCTAGGACCTAGAACCAATAAGGTCGACATCTACCAACCTGCATCGGGCCCAGGTGGTGGGTTATTATGAGCGTATTATGTATGTATAGGTAGTAATGGCAAGAAAAGAAGTGTCTGATGAGATGACGGGTAATAGACAAGTATGGAAGGAGAGAGCAGCGGTGGCCCAGTGGTGGCGGCCCCGACTTACGAACAGTAAGTCGTGGATTCGAACCCAGACAGGCGCATTACTTTGAGTAATTTATTTCATCACCACTGCTCTCAAAAAACGGTGAAAGAAAACATCGTGAGGAAACCGACATGCCCTAGAACCAAAAAATTCGAAGACATGTGACATCTACCAATCCGCACTGGGCTCGCGTGGTGGATTATAGCCCATTCCCTCTCATAGAGAGGAGGCCTGTGTCCCAGCAGTGGGAACATTAATAGGCTGATGATGATGATGATGATGATGATGGAAGGAGAAGACATGCTGCGACGACCACAAATGAATTGGGATAAGGGCAAGAGATGAAGAATGATGTTGATAAAGTAGTAATGTTTATTATATAAACAAGGGCGTGAAGTATTGAATTGCAACAATGCAATCCATTGTGTATGTGTTGTGTTGTCCATTATTTATGCAGTATTTGGTGTATAATGTGTTGTTGGAGATCCTAAATAAACAAATATTAACAATGATAATCTGACTCGAAATAATATCAACCAAGGCCAGTTAGTTCTGCCGGGGCTGCGGGACTGTTCGAAAGAGAACCGTGGCCCCGGAACACAAAGGGCGATGAAGGAACATGGATGGGTTTTAGTCAGTAAAAGTCTGACACTCCCTCCTGCTCCGCCCAGACCGGGAGGAGTCATGATGATTTCCCATCCGAAAAAAAGGCCAGTTAGTTCCTTTCGAAACCATGTACGAAAATATAATCGATTGATTGATCACAACGTCTGGAAAAAAAACGACTGTTCCATGACAACGCTTATGAAGCAAACTTATTGATATGTGTATCGCAAAAGTTCCGCCTGTTCTGCCCAGAGCGGGAGGAGTCATTTGATGATTACCCATGCGAAAAAAAGGCCTGTTAGTTCCTTTCGAAACCATGTATGAAAATATAATCGATTGATTGATCACAACGTCTGGAAAAAAAACTATTGTTCCATGAAAACGCTTATGAAGCAAACTTATTGATATCACCGAATCGCAAAACTTCCGCCTTGTGGTCTGCCAAAGAGCAATGAAGCGCAGCATTCTCGGTGTAAAAAGACCTTGAAAACACGTACAATGGTCCACTTCAAGGACTAAGTGCGGAAACCTAAACCCCATGATAGATAGATAGACCTTGAAAGAAAGAAAGAATGTGTCACAGACACATGCATAATTAAATGAATGTTCCCACTGCTGAGACATAGGTATATGAGAGAATTGAGAGGACGCAGGCCCAGTGCGCGTTTGTAGAGGTCATAATTATGTCGTTAAGTTTTTGGTTCTAGGACATGTCGCCATGTCGGTCTCCTCATAATGTTTTCTTCCGCCATTTTGAGAGTAGCGGTGATGAATAAATTACACAAAGTAATTCGACTGCTAGAATTCGAACACTCATAGGACGGGGGCACCTCCACTGGACCACCACAGCTGCTGACATGTGCTCCAGCTAGGAAGATACTTACTAATAATAAGTTCTTTTACATCAAGAAATTAATAATAGGCTTGTGTCCTGAAAAAATCTAATTAGTCCGTCAGTTAGATTATCAAAAAATACTTGACACATATTTTTTCTTTTGTTACGTAAACCAAAATTGACGAAGATACGACGCTTTAAAATTCTCAATATATCACGCCGTGGTATAATTTTTAGTGTGTTGTGACGTCACGAGCCCCCACTCTCGAGTTTTGATTTTGATTTACAAAAACGAAAAATACGTGTCCATTATTAGCCAATACTATAACTGACGGACTAAATAGATTTGCAATTTATTGATGGTCGAAACTAGCCTATTGTTAATTTGTAGCTACGAGTACGTTATAAAACACGGTAATTACTTTGATTTAGTATTATAATTGAAATAATAATTGGTCTTCTCATTATTTCTGTGTTAATCCGGTCTGGATAACAGAGCGTAAAGTTAAGACTTCCGTTCAAGGTACTAGAATTTGAATCTAAAATTCATGCTAACTTTAGTCAGTCGGTATACGGCCAATTCGAATCTTAATTACACGGAGAGGGAAAATGAGTGAAAAAAAACAATCTTTTATTATTGGTTTTATTTCTTTCTCATGTCGATGATTCCTTTTTAAGGCGACTACAGGAGCTAAATTAGCAACTCTATTTCTGGTGGTTCAAACTTCGTTTGAAATGTAATTAGAATATAGTTGTAATCAGCTTGCACTACAAAGTGGTTGTTACGTCAGTCACTGCGGCTCAAATGAGTGGTTTTTTGCGATTTGCAAAAAATCTATTGATCGGACTAAAAAAATAAAACACTATGATGCTAATATTTTGCTTGTAGATTTTTTTTATTTTATTTTCTTTTTTAATTTTCTTTCTCATGTCGATGATTCCTTTTTAAGGCGACCACAGGAGCTAAATTAGCAACTCTATTTCTGGTTGTTCAAACTTCGTTTGCAATGTTATTAGAATAATGTTCTAATCAGCTTGCACTACAAAGTGGTTGTTATGTCCAGTCACTGCGGCCGAATAGTGCGAAATGAGTTGTTTTTTGCGATTTGCAAAAAATCTATTGATTGGACTAAAAAAGTAAAACACTATGATGCTAATATGTTGCTTGTAGAATTATTTTCCAAAAAATCAGAATGATCGCATGTATTTTAGTATGGTTTTTACTCGTTAAAAGATTTTTTTAGAGATATGATAGTGATTTTTTTATCCAATTAAATTAGTTGTATTATGTTTTCAAAACACTATCGTACTAGCTTATATCCTGAAGAAAACTATATATTTTTCTGGTTTTGTTTATTGCAGTGAATCATTTGCTATTTGCATTATAAAACTCGCGTTTAGCTCCTGTAATAGCCTTAATAAAGTAAGTTTCAACCAGAACCCTGACACCTCGATAGCTCCATGGTATGACTCCAGATAGATCTATGGTAAAAGTTTACTTTAATTGATTCGTCATTAAAATTCCTATCTTTCTTAGTCGTTTCCATTTTGTCTTTAAGGTGAATGCTCCAACCAGCCCGCGAAATTCAAATTTTCCAAGTTCATAAAGGTGCAGGAATGACTTTGACCTTGAAAAAGTCATTTTTCCTCCTTTATGAACTTGGAGGATTGTAATTCACGGAATTAATTTGAAGAATTCTGTAACTACATACGTCTTACAGCCGCGAATAATATTTTAATTAACATACAACCTAGCACTGGCCTGCAAATTGCAAAAAACGTAAGAAAATTTGAATTTCGCGGGCTACCCTGGAGGATCAGCCTTAATGTTCGTAACCTTTAAAATTAACTTTAAATACCGGGCCTATTGCCACCAACCGTACACGATTTCAGTCTCTATGACTTTTAATGAAAAGTTTCTGATGGAAAAACCTTTTAACTGACCTGGGAATCGATCCCAGAACCTCATGTTCACCAGTCACGCTTAGGACCACTAGACCAACAAGGCAGTCAATAATTAACTACTCCCATCATACACTGCTAATAGTCTAAGATCCCTTACAGAACGACCTTCACCGAGCTGGTTAATGGATGAAAAGTATTTTAAATCAAATTGAAAATGTCAATAAATATATTGCAAATAAGTTGACTAAAAAAATTCAGTCCAGAATATGATTAATTAGCAATTTAAATAAAAAACCGGCCAAGTGCGAGTCGGACTCGCGCACGAAGGGTTCCGTACCAATTATTGTAAAAAAATCACGTTTGTTGTATGGGAACCCCCCTTAAATATTAATTTTATTGTGTTTTTAGTATTTGTTGTTATAGCGGCAACAGAAATACATCATCTGTGAAAATTTCAACTGTCTAGCTGTCACGGTTCATGAGTTACAGCCTGGTGACAGACAGACGGACAGACGGACAGACGGACAGACGGACAGATGGACAGACGGACAGACGGACAGACAGCGAAGTCTTAGTAATAGGGTTCCGTTTTTACCCTTTGGGTACGGAACCCTAAAAATTATATATTTTTTTAAACATTTCTCTGGTTTGGTTAATTGACAAATTCTACAGGTTTCATACTTTCAATTGGTATGGAATTTGTCTATTAGCCAAACCAGTGAAATTTTGAAAAATAAAAAAATGTATTCTGGACTGAAATTTTTAGTCAACGCATTTGTAATATATTTTTTGACATATTTAATTTGATATAAAATACTTTTCATCCATTAACCAGCTCGGTGAAGGTGGTTCTTTAAGGGATCCTATACTATAATAAAGCAGTCAACAAAATGGCTTCCCAATGTCTTCCATCATTATTACAACAATAATACATTTAACGACTCAACTCATCAACCTAAATGTAAGCGGACATGTTATTAATAAAGATATTTTAGATGCGTACGTGATAAAATGTAAAATGGCGTTAGTTTAATTGATAGATTGCTAATTACATTGGTTTTAAGAATCGGCCTCATTTACGTAATATGCCTCTGACGTACTCAATGGTGGGATTCATGCTTGCTAATTGGGAGAAAGTGGGCCATGACTTGATTCTACACCCAGGATCGCCTCCTTTTTTATTTTTTTCGGATGGGAAATCAACAAATGACTCCTCCCGCTTTGGGCGGACGGAGCAGAAGGGAGTGTCAGACTTTTACTGACTAAAACCCATCCATGTTCCTTCATCGCCCTTTGTGTACCGGGGCCACGGTATCTCTTTCGAACAGTCCCGCAACCCCGGCAGGCATCGGTCCTTACGGACCCCAGGATCGCCTGTTCAAGAGAGAACTCCTCATCGGTTAATACCACGGACGCGAAACTTTTAATACGCGTTCAATGTTGATATATAAACCTAATTTACTTATTTATTTAACACTTTAAGCATAAAGTACGGAGGCAGACTTAATAATAAGTAGTTAAATAATAAAAAAAAACATTATTTAAATAATAAAAATACAATAAACATATATAATACAATAAATATATATAATGCCAAAACAACAATTATAATTAGGTACTTCTTTTCAATTCAATAAAAGCTTATCTTTTTGTTTCAAAGACGCTTAATCTAATCTTTTAACTGGCCACACTCATGTGTGCCTAAATAAATGAAAAAAACAACTTCAGAAATATATTTTTAACATAATAACATGTTTTAATTTAGAACATGCTAAACAGGAAACATAAAATTAAGCAAACTGCTCAAAATTAATCAAACTAACTCAAGTAAAGGCTTATGAAATTCAACTTAGTGTCTCAGTATCTCAGTGACTTTAACAACTTAACTTCAGTTCAAGGTCACGCCACTCAGTGTCACATCAAGTCTTGTCATATTTTTATCTAGGAATTACCATATTTCCTTGTCAAAACTTCAACCCCGAGTGTCACTTTTAGACCTTAAAATATTCAGCAGCTACGTTAAACCAGCCTCTAGAGATCAAGGTTTATTTATTTAAACTTTACTTGGCTTAACATAACATTGCTTACTATAAACATTACATTTAACATTTCTTTCAATATTTTATTTAACTTTATAATTCTTCTAATATTTCATTATATAATACACACATCATTTCATTTCGTTTAACATTTCATTTTATTTAACAACTAGCGGACGTCCCGCGGTTTCACCCGCATAGTTCCCGTTCCCGTGGGAGTACGTTGATAAAATATAGCCTATGTTACTCAGGGTGAATGTAGCTTTCTAATGGTAAAAGAATTTTTGATATTGGTTCATTACTACTGGAGATTACCCCCTACATACAAACTTACAAACAAATGTTACCTCTTTATAATATTAGTATAGAAGTATAGATAGTATAGATACAATTAACGAAACATTTAGTTTTTCACTTCGTCTAAAGATATTTTTAGAGATCAAGGCATGTCAGCTAATTTGGGTTTAGTCAAATTTTACTCAACTTGCAAAGTTTACTCATAAAATTAGCGCCGTGCTACGAATATTACGTCACCAGAAATTGTATTTGCTGTCACTCTAATATTTAAAAAACCCCGCTTGGTATCAAAGCAGTTACATTGATTAATGTTTGACATGTTTTTTTACTTCAAATTAACCTAGGTTTAATCATGTAACAACTTAACTGACCCAAGGCCCAAAAAACCATTTACTAATTGTAAAGTATTTTTGCTGTCACCCCAATATTTAAATAACCTCGTTTTTGACATATTCAATTTCTAGATATCAAACCAAAATAAAGTTAATCATGTTTGTCATAATTTAACACTTAGAATAAATCTAGGTTTTATTAGAATTACCACGGGCCCAAAGCCCCCTACAAAATATAATATATAACATGTCCTTTTCAACCTTAATTTCTTCTTTCATACGTCTGTATCCTCATCTTAGCTCCTCCTTTCTTGCTATATAAAGGGTGTAAAACACCTCTTAACGAAGCTGAAAGGCACTTGTTCTCCCCGTCATTGCATTTTTTTGTTCTACACCATACCTGGGAACCTTCTAGTTACGGAGATATTGGGGGCAAAAGTTCCAACTTTTTTTATTAAATACAAGTTTTTAATGTAAGATGTTTACTTTAAACACCTCCACGACCCCCGTACTATTCAATCCATCCATCAGCAGTATGTTTTGAGTGCGTTTCACTGAGTTCTGCCACAAAACATGATTTTTCACCCCAAAAAAAAAAGTCGTTCCCCAGCAATAATTTTTGCTTAAAGTTACTTAGTTTGATGTACAGAATGCTTGGTTGATGGCTTCGTGATGAGGTCTTTTACACCCTGTATGATCCTGCACACAGTCCTCCCATCGTTTCTTTGGTCTTCCTCTACTGTTATACCCATCCTTTCATTTCATTTCATTTCATCATTTTGACGACCCGATTGGCGCAGCGGTAGTGAGGCTGCCTTACGTTCTTAGGGTCCCGGGTTCGAATCCCGGTCGGTACAAATCTTTGTGTGATGAGCATGGACATTTGTTTCCGAGTCATGGATGTTTATATGTATAATAAGTAAGTATTTACAAGGAGGAGCTCGTGGCTAAATAATAACAGCCGCTCGGGTCGATCGTTAGGTTAAGCCGTGCTTGCCTAGGTTGGTCTGTGGATGGGTGACCGCCCATTACATACCGAGTTTCCTCCGTGCCTCGGAAAGCACGTTAAGCCGTTGGTCCCGGCTGTCATTTGTAGATCTTTGACAGTCGTTAGGTAGTCAGAGGCCCGAAAAGTCTGACAACCAGTCTTACCAAGGGGTATCGTATTACCCGGTACTAACTGGGTTGTGGAGGTCAGATAGGCAGTCGCTCCATGTAAAATACTGGTATTCAGCTGCATCCGGTAAAACTGGAAGCCGACCCCAACATAGTTGGGAAAAGGCTAGGCAGATGATGAAGTAAGTATTTACAAACAAAAAGTATCTATGTAGTATATCAACTATCTGGTGTCCACGACACAAGCCTCGTTGCTTAGTGTGGCACTAGATGGCGCTGTGTGTAATGTCCAGCGATATTTATATTTATTTATTTATTATCCGAATTCATACTCTAAACTTTCCTCACGTCATTTTATTGATTCCTCCGCATCACATGCCCATACAACGACAACCGATTACCACACAACTTAAAACCTTAAAGTAGGAAAATAATTCAGTAGCTAAGCTTCCTAGGATCTGTTCAGGTCAAGGTACATAAGTCAGAAACCTTGACTGGTACGACAAAGTCTGGTAATATTAGCACAACAGTACAAATATGTAGTTTCATAAGATTTCGCACAAAGGTATCTTGGCTGTCGCTCATGTGTCAATGTTTTGTACGAAATTGCGTACATGACCTTATCGGTAGTTATTTTTCGGATACGGGTAGGACAACTGAAATGTAGGCAGTTTTTAAAAGGTTCGGAAATATAGGGGTTGAATATAACTTTCAGTGAAAAGCTTAGCTCTTTTCAAGCTAGTTTTTGAGCTTTGTATTGTATATGCCATTTTTTTAGTTTCATTTTATTTCTTTGAGCAGATCTTTGCGATCAATGGCATGTTTGATATTGCGGGAGCTTATAAGTCGAAGCAGCCATAAATAAATAGCTTCTTCTTCTCTTCTTTTGTGATTACGAGGTAGGTACTCGTTAGAGTAAAATCCAGATTAGCAGACATGATTTGAGAGCTTTGATTTTAGAGCCTAATGAGAACAATGATTCAGCTGCATCCAGTTACACTGAGAGCCGACCCTAACATACTTGGGAAACGGCAGATGATGATTTTCAAACAAACAAAACCGCTCAGTTCAATCTTCAGGTTAAGCCGCGTTTGTTTAGGTTGTTCCGTGGATAGGTGACCACCCATTGCATATCGAGTTTCCTCCGTGCCTTGGGGCCCGGCTGTCATTTCTAGATCTTTGACAGTTGTTACAGCAGGTAGTCAGTGGCCCGAAATTCTGTCAATCGTATTCTGCGATCGGCGGCGGCAACCTCTCGCGTCCGGCCCTGGTTCAATCCATGGTCCGGAGCGAGACGGAATGGGACGCCGTCACCTGGCCACCGTATAGGCTCAGGCCTGTGGACGGTGGGCTATGGGCGGCGCGTTTGTGTTCCACGCGCGCCTCAAAGAGAGTCAGCAAAAGGAAGGGGTCTGCAAGGGCCGATGCCTGCCGGGGCTGCGGGAATGTTGGAAAGAGATACAGTGGCCCCGGAACACAAAGGGCGATGATGGAACATGGATGGGTTTTAGTCAGTAAAAGTCTGACACTCCCTCCTGCTCCACCCAGAGTGGGACGATTCATTTGATGAGTTCCCATCCGAAAAAAAAGGGATATCGTAGTACCCAGTTCTAACTGGGTGGTTGAGGTACAGATAGGCAGTCACTCCATTAAAAATACTGGCATTCAGCTGCATCCGGAAGCCGACCCTAGCATAGTTGGGAAAAGACTAGCTATGCAGATGATGATTTCCAAACAAGCAAAAATGAAGTTAGGCTCGATTTACTTTGGAAAAATTACAGAAAATGATCATAAAACCTCCATCAAAATGATGATAGGTTTATAATAACTCAGTTCAAACCTTGCTTGGTCATCGTGACGCTACATTAACCTTCTGGTTTTTTTCTTATTTCTTGGAACGTATGCGTCATTGTGAACGATCATAACAAATCTTATGAGCCAATACACTCAATATGACCAGACCGGACGTGAACTTTGTAACTTTGGTTTAGTTAAATATTGACAAGCGTAGTTAGACTGACAAAGACGCAGTGGCGTAGCGAGAGACCGCCCGGGCGCCTCCATTAGAAGGGCGGCAAAATTATATAAAAAAAAAAAATTGTGCGGTCACTGATTCAGTCAGACAATTAATTTTTCAAGAAGTTAGCTTTTACCCACTTGCACATATTAAATCCCTCCCGCCCAAAACAATTGTTGCAAATCACGAGTGGCGGTCGGCCCTTGTTAGTGTTTAGACGTGTACATGCACGGTGTTAAGGTGTGCGCGCGAGGCGTATGCGGGCACGCACACTGTCACACCATGCTTTGAAATAAATAGTTTTCGCTCAATTCTTTCATTTCATTACGTTTTTTCTCACCAACATTATTATTTTTACGACGTTAAAAGGGCGGCAAATTATGACTCCGCCCCGGGCGACAGTGACTCACGCTACGCCACTGAGACGATCTTTAGGTTGAGCCGTGCTTGCTTTTTTAGTCCGTGAATGAGTGACCATCCCCTTACATGCCGGATACCAAATGTTACGGCTGGTTAGCTGGGCTCTGGCTCTCTGCTCTTTTTTTAAACAATACGAGGTTTTATATTTAGACAGGATTCATTCCAACTTCGTACAGCAGGGGTATATTTATGAGATAGGTAGAAGAGGTTATGTGTCAAATTATCGTAGTGTGGAGTTTGACGTTGACGTTGACAGGTGACAGGTGACAGGTGACGGTGACAGTTCGTGGTATTGGCACTGCGTTTCTTTGTCGTCGTAAGGTCGTAGGTTTCAATGATGTGTGTGAAGTGTAGTAGAAGCGTACGACAAGTCGCCATTGGGCGGCAGCGGACAGATTTTTGAAAAATCTGGTCGGGTGACGCTGGTGGCAGTGCGGATGTCGGCGGCCCTGGGAAACTCCATCAAGAGCTGGGGATGTCTTCACTATGCGGCCAAGATTCCATTTCAACGGCGGCAGGTTGTCATATTTGATGAGTACGTGTCCCTTGATGTTTCCAGAATTTACGACTTTTTATACTTTTTACCATTAAATTCTTCTTGTTTGCGTGTCGATAGACTCAAATAATACCCGACCAGTATGTTGCCACCTGCACAGCTCTGTCGTTGGCTTCGTTTAAATCTTGGAAAGTGCAGGTGGCTGATTACCATTAAATTAACCTGGTTTGCATTTGCAATGATATCCACTGCTGTTTTACAACCAAACTCTTTACTCCCATATCGACCAAAACCCTCCATGTACACCCACAATTCTCAGCGACCTTCAAAGTAATCACTGTTTACTTGCCCATTACGAGTTGCTTATTACATGTGACGTCAGTATTTCCCCACATCCGTCCGCCCAATCATGGTCATCTGTTAAGAAAGACAAGGTATGTTCATGCTCTCTTTCCCTTTGGTTAAAGTCTGACCCCGAGATCTATACTTTATAATAATAACTAGCGCAGCGGTGGCCCAGTGGTGGCGGCCCCGACTTACGAAGCAGTAAGTCGTGGGTTCGAACCCAGACAGGCGCATTACTTTGTGTAATTTATTTCATTACCACTGCTCTCTAAAACGGTGAAAGAAAACATCGTGAAGAAACCGGCATGTCCTAGAACCAAAAAATTCGAAGTCATGTGACATCTATCAATCCGTACTGGGCCCGCGTGGTGGATTATAGCCCATTCCCTCTCATAGAGAGGAGGCCTGTGTCCCAGCAGTGGGAACATTAATAGGCTGATGATGATGATGAATAACTAGCGACCCGCCCCGGCTTCACATGGGTAGTACTAATCTATAGCAGATGACTTTTCGAGGATGAATGGGGTGGTCATGTGACAAAGTGTTAGCAGATATCTTGAATTAAGGTGGGACCCTCGTCGTCGATATCGTCATCAGGAAGCTTTCTTTCGCAAAATGTTTTTAAATTATTACCTTCTCTGCTAATTCTTCTCTATTATTGGTGACAACCGTATCAAAATCTGTTCAGTAGTTTTCGAGATCCTAGCGAACAAAGAGATCCTTTGCCCGGCGGGGGACTAATTTATAATAAGTAGCGAACTAGTGATAGTGATGATGAAGGCTCTTTGTTCCTTAATCACAATGAGTATTTATGCAGAACCGGTTCCGGTTTTGTAAGCTCATGGCAAAATAATTACAGACACTCGCATCAATCTTCAGGTTAAGCCGCGCTTGCCTAGGTTGTTCCGTGGATGGGTGACCACCCATTATATACCGTGTTTCCTCTGTGCCTCGGAAAGCACGTTAAACTGTTGTTCAGTTTTACCAAGGAGGTACGGGAGGTGGAGGTAGGAGGGGGTATTACCCAGTACTAATTGGGTTGTGGACGTCTGATAGGCAGTCAGTTTATGTAAAGTATTCAGTTAAATCCGGTTAGACTGGAAGTCGTCCCTAACATAGTTGGGAAAAGGTTAGGCAACTGATGACATACATATTCCTGATAGCCGTGGGGAAAGGAAGTAATGTTATCATACTACAAGACAGGTTCACGTACAGGAAGTCATTAGTTTAAACAGTTCCGAAAAAGGTCAAATTGTTAAGGAAAATGTACACAACGACCATACACAGAAATCACAACAAAACGTCACCAGCTCAAATCCTACTAATATTATAAAAGCGAAAAGGGAAATGACCATTCTTGGCCACACAAAAAATATACCCATTTTTAAACTAAAATATTGCTATTACTAATTTGCAATGAAACCTCCGGAGTCAAAAGCCGAATTAATCAAGAAACTCAATTGTTTATTGCCCCATCTAACACTACCGGTCGTTGTAAATCCTAAATAAAACAAATTAAAAAAACGTCCAACAGAGTTCTATGTACAAAATAGTGTTTGTTTCTTCATCTGTGATGTCAACCCTAACATCTATAGTTGGTTTCTTTCATGGGCGTCACTTGGCCAAAACCTCTTCATCAAATAGACATTTCCCTTTGTGAGGATGGGGTGAATGGATGTATACTTTTTCACGCAAAAACTGCTGACCGTATTTGGATGAAATTTGGCACACAGATAGTTTATAACCTGGATCTTACGAGCCCGTGGGACATTATTGGACACACCGGTTTGGAATTCATTGTCTGTTGTATGTTGGTGTCGGTCTGTCGTTGTCTAAACATAAATTAACGAGACAGATGTAGCAGTAAGTTTTATATAAAGGCTGTAAGACACCTTTTAACGAATCCGAAAGGCACTTGTTCTCCATGGGGAGAATTGCGATCATTTTTTGTTCTACACCATACCTGGGAGGGACCTTCTAGTTACGGAGATATTGGGGGTCAAAGTTCCAACTTTTTGACAAGTTTTGTTTTTTAATACAAGTTTATTATGTAAGATTTTTACTTTAAACACCTCACGACCCCTGTACTATTCAATCCACCCATCAGCACATTATTTTGAGTGCGTTACATTGAGTTCTACCACAAAACATGATTGTTCACTCCAAAAAAAAAGTCGTTTCCCAGCATTAATTTTTGCGTAAAGTTACTTAGTTTAATGTACAGAATGCTTGGTTGACGGCTTCGTGATGAGGTCGTTTACACCCTATATATTCGATTTTAAGTTAAGTTTATAATTTTGAGTTATGAATGATAAATGAGCGCTTCTCGCCATGAAACTGTAAATTTTGGCGAGTAAAAAACTGTAAAAAATAATAACTTGATTAAATCGTATCGTAAGAGATAAAATAAATAAAAAAAAAGGTTACCGAACTCTACGCGGGCGAAGCCGCGGCCACAAGCTAGCCCTTCCATACTCCTTTGGCAAAAATAATAAAATATTCTTTCCACGATCAAGAACACACCCAGTATTCTCAACATTCACCGTGCGTAAGTCGAAACCTGTTTAGGTCCAGAACCTCGTAAGGTCTTGTGGCAAGTGCGTCATTCATAACCAGTTCTGCAAAATTACTGGAATCCTGTTTAGCTTCAGCGTTATTTTTGTATGAATGAGGTTTTAAAGAGTGATCATTTAAGTTGGCATTTTTACTGAAATCAGATAACGTTTCGTGCGGAAACTGATTTTTTACGTTACACGTCATAACTGAATACAAAAACGTTGCTCATTTTCATCTGCTTAATCTTTTCACAACAATTTTGGAGCTGAATACCAGTATTTTACACGGAGCGACTGCCTATCTGACTTCCACAACCCAGTGAGTTCTGGTAATACGATACCCCTTGGTAAGACTGGTTGTCAGACTTTCGGGCCACTGACTACCAGTAACGACTGTCAAAGATCATTTAATTTCTCGTGAAGAATGGGCCTAAGAAACTCGTTGAGTAGTTGATGGGATCATAAGGCCTTCATATCCTTGAGCCCAGGGGAAGAGAGGGGATATCCTGTCCTTAATTAAATAGTCGACACGGCAATTAGCACGTACGCGTACAATACCTACGTACTTCAAGGCGATTCACTAGCTTAATTAGGTGCTATAATCAGAACCAGAATTTAAATTACTCATATTTTCTATGGTCTAGCGGACAAACGATTTAGGGGCCGACTTTTGTACATTATAACATCCTTCCTACTAATATTATAAATCTTAAGCCCTTCTTCTTAATGAAGATCAAAATAGTTATGAAATGGGATTCAATGTATGAAGATCGAAATAGTTACGAAATGGGAATGGGAATGATGCTATTTTGTTTAGTTGTCGAATTGGGAAAGTCACCAAATGGGCTGAAGCCCTTCCTACTAAATCATAAATATGCGAAAGTTTGTGAGGATGTGTGGAGGTTTGTTACTTTTTCACGAAAGAACTCCTGAACTGATTTGAGTGAAATTTAGCACAAAGATACTTTATAACCTGGATTAACACAGAATACTTTTAATCCTGGTAGTATGATCCCGTGGGACAATTATCGATCTTAACGCGGGCGAAGCCGCAGGAATATGCTAGTCATCATCATCATCAGCCTATAATGTTCCCACTGCTGGGACACGGCCTCTTCTCAATGAGAGGGAATGGGCTATAATCCACCACGCGGGCCCAGTGCGGATTGGTAGATGTCACTTGTCTTCGAATTTTTGGTTCTAGAGGACATGCTAGTTTATCAAATCAAAAATCGAATCAAATCAAAAATGTTTATTTGCTAGAAAATACATACAAATTCAAGGAGAGATCTTATGTCCTAAAAGTATTTGTATTCTGCCTGCAAGCAAGCTTGCAAATTATTTGCTTATGTATTTATTATCATGCAATTAATAGTATTACTTTACACATATTATTAAAATTACTATATAACAATTATTAACTTTCATTCATTATTAAAATTATTTTTAAAATTCAATTATGCTAGTCTACTTATATAAATAAATCTGTACAATATATTAATCTCATTCAATTAATGTACTTTGTTTAATCTGGCATACCTATACATTAGAATATAAATGAGGTGCACGGTTCGAATTGGTCGATTACTATAGAGAAGTACTGGCAAGAAACTCCAAGGTTAACTAAAGTCTTTTAAAAAAATGTCTTCTGCAATTTCGTCATATTATAGTGTTTATACTTAAGTACATAATTATGAGAGAACATTGAAGGCCTGGCAACGTGTAGATAATTAGGTATCAACTTGAAAAATTGGTTATCTGGTGGTATTGCATTGGTGCCTTGTTGGTGTAGTGGTCGCAAGTGCGACTTCGATTCCCGGGCCGGTCAAAGTGTTTTTGGAATTTTGCAACAGGAATTTTTCAGTAACAGCTACGGATTCTGTATTTGTGCCCGGTTGTTGGCAATAGGCTCGCCCCTTATCACATGGGAATTAAACATACTGGCGAAATGTGGGTGTACTTGTAGAACACCACTGCCGATTCCTTCAGGGATTACAAGGTGTGACGTTACGGGTCCACCCTTTATAGCAGAACTTTTTATGTCATAATATTACTTTGCATAACAGCGGATAGCATAAACTTCATTTCGCAGAAAATCGTTTGGCAGACACTCATTTATCATACATTCAAAACTCATAATTTTGTAAGGCAGAATCATCTTTAGGCATAAATTTCATATGCATAAGAATTAAAAGTAGAACCATCTTAGCGCAGAAAGTTCACAGCCAGAATCATCTTTTGGCATAAATTTTATATCGATAGTCACTAAAAGCAGAACTATCATATCTCAGAAAGTTTACAGTTAGAATCATCTTTTAGCATACATTTCTTATGCACAACAATGGAAAGACTCATCTATCACATCCACATCACAGAAAAATGAATTTTCTGTGATGTGGATGTGATAGATGAGTCTCTAAAACAGTTGATTGTGAACATGTGGTTTTTATTTTCCTGTAAGCACTAGGCAAACATGCAAACAAGCATACATCTTGCATGCAGCAAGCATGCAGTATGCAAACAAGCATGCAGTATGCAAACAAGCATGCAGTATGCAAACAAGCATGCAGTATGCAAACCAGCATACAATATGCAAACATGCACACCAGCATACACCATTCATGCAGCAAGCATGTAGCAGGCAAGCAAGCATGCAGCATGCAAGCAAGCATGCAACATGCAGCAGGCATGGTTTCTGTCACGGCTCCGGCGCTGCGGGGCTCCGGCGGTGCCACGCGAGCTTATCGTCGCAGATGTGTTTAACGCTCACCACCGCAGCTTCGGCTTGCTTTAATAATAAATAAAAATATTCGTTTAAAGAAGATTATGCCAAGTGTGTTATGCCAAATAAATTTCGGAGTATCAAGATTCTGCCAGATAGAAGGAACCCGTGATGTTACGTTATGCATTGGTGACATAAATTCAGCATCTCCTATTGGGTAACCTAATAATGGTGAATGCTCCAACCAGCCCGCGAAATCGAAATTTTCTTACGTTTTTTGTAGTGCTAAGTTGTATGTTGATTGAAATATTATTCGCGGCTGTAAGACATATATAGTTACAGAATTATAATCATCAAAATCATCAATATAACCCTCCAAGTTCATGTAAGTCCATTGAATGACTATTTCATGAAAAAGTCATATTTTAATTTGTAATATTTTAATCAACATACGACCTAGCAACGGCTTGCAAATTGCAGAAACGTAAGAAAATTTGAATTTCGCGGGCTACCCTGGAGCATCAGCCTTAAACAACTAAATTGTTTTTTTACGTGATTCCACTTAAGGGGCTGACAACACCTAATTTGTTGAAATTGATGTTATTTAAGCAGTTTTTTAAGAAAAACTATTTGTTCTAGCACATCAAAAAAAATATACATTAATATTCATCATATTTCAAAGACCGTGGACGGATTCGATACATAATTTGACGAAATCGGCTCGATAGAAAATAATTGCAAAGATTGGTCTTAAAATCATTAATATCGGTTCTATGTATTTATTTTTTTGACATATGGGTCTGCAATTAAAAACATGAAGTCCACATATTCATACCTAAACCGCTAACGAGTCATAATTCACAAATAATCCACACTTTTTTTTTTTCAATATTTATTAATTATTTTCTTTTAAAAACTGGCCGCCCAGTAATAGTGACGTCTCGTTTACTCCCTTACAAATAGACAGTGTGCGCGATTTTGGTGTTGACAGCGCTTTAACCAGAAATTTATTATAAATCTTCTAAGTAGATAAAAGTTTTTAAATTGACATGGTCACTCGTTCTACATTCTAAGTTGATGTAAATATACTACTACGAAAACCAATGTAACAAACACGTGATGAGTTCAGAAAAAACGTGATGTGTTAAATATAGCCTGTTGTAATAACCACTACGTTTTTTTATACGTTTGCTGCGGTATTTCGCGATGTATCTTTATATACTTGAGCCATTGCCTAATTTTTGACGGCTTCCAAAGTATCTAAATGTTGCACACAATTGCTGTACTTTGTTTCTTTTGTTATGATTTTTATTGCACATATGTAGAAACCTTTCACGGTTTTCTTATGTGTTACACTGTTAAATGTTGCTGGTATTCTTAGTTCTGATACATCACTACGTACAGTCTTGATGAAATGCACAAAGAAGATTTTCTTAATGTTGTGAAAAAAATACTAAGTAACTTCAAAACTCGTCAATTTAGTAAGCCATGCAATTTTAGGCCTTTCGTACTTAATTCTTATCATCCATACTATATAATGAAATCATCTTTATTAGTGAACACAGGTATTGAAATAAAGATCTTATTCATACAGTTTAGTTGAGCTCTATGTCCTATCAATGAAATTGATGTACAAATATTGTTTTTTTAGTAGTAACTCTGGATTTATACAATACAAAGTCAGGTTCGAGTAAATAATGAGAATTCAATGTATTATAATCTATATCTATACTAATATTATAAAGAGGTAACATGTGTTTGTAAGTTTGTATGTAGGGGGTAATCTCCGGAAGTAATGAACCAATTTTAAAAATTGTTTCACTGGTAGAAAGCTACATTATTCGTGAGAGCTATAAGCTATATTTTATTCCCGTACTCCCACGGGAACGGGAACTACGCGGGTGAAACCGCGGGACGTCAGCTACTCTTCTATACAACACACAGTACACAAGTATCCGTTTTTAATTTGAAAATAGTTTTTTACTGAATGCATGTAAAAGTAATAAGGTACTTATAACATATCAATTTTTGTCTGTCTGTGTCTTTGTTCCGGCTAATCTTCGACATGGCTGAACTCATTTGACAGGAATTTTACTGGCACATAGCTGATGTTATAAGGATTTACTTTTTTTTTTGAAAAAAGATAAGAGTTTCATGAGAAAAAAATGTAAAACCCTTGAAATTGTTAACAAAGTCGGATTTAAATAGGGTAATATTTTAATAATAGTTTCATGCGGAACAACTAGTCCTGAAAATCCAATTCACATCAAATACGGTTCTATTAAGACTTATTCAGACTCTCTACAAAGACCCTATCAGCAAACCGTCGTCATAGACAAGAGGAAAGAACAATAAATGTATAATTCCATTACAATTCATACTTCAACAATAGTACTGACCAATTAACACAATGTCAATTGTTTAACTCTTGCCTAATGGGACTTAAAAAATCTTTAATAAGGAAAGTCGGTACAATGAGAACTGTTGCGACGACATTGTTACCGCTTTGTTAGGCTGTGTACGGAAAGGACGATTAGTCGCAATGTGATGCGACTAATTGTATTTCAATACACTTACTCGAAAACTGGTCCATAACGCACTACGATTAGGTACAACATGCAATGTATTTCACACGCGTGCGTTTTTGTCCATTTTCCCGCACGTGTGCGGGAATGAATATTGCCACAGATAACTATACCTATACTTAGTCCAAATTGGTTCAATACCTGGTGAATGTTTTTTTTTAAATTCGGCAAAGCACTACGCGTCTTTACGGCATAAATATTTTTTGAATATTAAAATTGAGTTCATAAATAGAATATCATAGGTAAACATGACTATTAAAAACCAGCCAAGTGCGAGTCGGACTCGCGCACGAAGGGTTCCGTACCATTATTATCAAAAAAAGGCAAAAAAAATCACGTTTGTTGTATGGGGGCTCCCATACAACAAACGTGATTTTTTGTGTGGATTAATAAGTCTGTGGTATCGCTATGTAAATTGTATGAATTCTTTGAATAACGTAGGTATGGTATATTGATTACTCACTGTAAGATTAAAAACCGGCCAAGTGCGAGTCGGACTCGAACACGAAGGGTTCCGTACCATTATCTATACATTAGACAAAACGGCAAAAGAATCACGTTTGTTGTATGGGAGCCCCCCTTAAATATTAATTTTATTTTGTTTTTAGTATTTGTTGTTATAGCGGCAACAGAAATACATCATCTGTGAAATTTTCAACTGTCTAGCTATCACGGTTCATGAGATACAGCCTGGTGACAGACAGACGGACAGACGGACAGACAGACAGACGGACAGACAGCGAAGTCTTAGTAATAGGGTTCCGTTTTTACCCTTTGGGTACGGAACCCTAAAAACTAATAGTCATTTCTATACACAAATTAACATTTATTTGTGTTCTGAATTCAAAAATATAAAATAATCTATTTTTTATATTAGGCTGTTTAACGTCTTCATACCTTTGCCTCTCCTTCAACCTGGCGAAAGCAGAGCGCGAAAAAAAAGGAAATTAAAATCATAGTTTCTTAGTTCGTGACAAAAATATTTTTCGCTATTTTATTTTGTTTTCTTCAAAAGTGTATTGAAAAACGTCGTTTGATACACGTGGACATTTGTTATTGCAGTTCTCGGCTCAAAAACACCCTCGCCTACGGCTCGGGTGTTATAATTCCGCCTCGAATGCAATAACAAACTTTCTCCACTTGTATCAAAATGTACTATTCTTTGCCCGAAAGTCTGGCAACCAGTCTTGACAAGGGAGATCAGATAGGCAGACGCTCCATGTAAAATGCTGGTATTCAGTTGCAATCGGTTATACTGGAAGTCGCCCCGTTGATATCAAAATCAAAATCAAAATCAAAGCATTTATTTCAAGTAGGCCAGTTACAGGCACTTTTGAATTGTCGTAACAAAGATGAAAATTAAATGTAGCTACAGTCCCAGTCACAAGACATAAAAACTGTGAAAGTACTGTAGTTGCCCATTCCCTAGCGTAGATCTCTATGGAGAAGAACGGGCAAGAAACTCCATGGACACTCTTTTAAATCAAAATGTTGTTACAAAATCTTGGTTACATCATTCATGTTAAGATGGTATATTATGTGAGAACAATGTAGCAAGATGTGCACGTTAAAAGTGTCCATAGTAAAAACAAAAAAAATACAATTAAAAAATAAACATTCAAATAAGCCATGGCAACTAAGAGATGACCAGTCACAACTGACAGCGCCCGTTCACGAACATGACGCATGGATCAGCACCATTCAGCTCAACCATTTCGGAGGGAACTAAATGATCCGACACACGCGCCACCATCACCGAGACATTAGAGTGAGCATGACATACTCTCAACTGCCTGGGCACATTCAAGTCAAGAAAAGACGTAGGATTCCAGTGAATGATAGCTTTACATAGTACTCACACAATATGGGCTATGCGATTATATAATACTAGAGATTGAATCTATACAATGCAAAGATAGTTGTACAATCTTCAGCAGCTCCAAAAATTATATGTAATGCTATCTAATTTATGCGCCCCTGTCCATGTGGAGCAGGACCAGCATTGAGCCACGCATTTTTATCAGCGATATAATCGCCCAACTTGTAATAAGCTTGCTTACATAGTGTGCGTTTGATGCATGTTTTAAATTTCGTCTCATTCAGTTCAAGAATACTTTGTGGAATTTTATTATAGCATCTCAAACAGTACCCCATGAAAGATGAGTCTACTTTAGCGAGTCTGAAGCCTGGCTGAACGAGTTGGTCCCTATTTCTAGTACTGTAATTATGTCTATCACCTCTTTTACCAAAAAGGTGCAGATTTTTTCTGACGTACATTATGTTTTCGTAGATGTACTGACAATGTACCGTCATGATGCCAATATCCTTAAACAGTTCCCTTAGAGAATCGCGCCTACGAAGATTATATATATGGCTCTGATGGCTCTTTTCTGCAGAATAAATATAGACTCAATATCAGCAGCCCGTCCCCACAGCAAAATGCCATAAGACATTATACTATGAAAGTAACTAAAATAGACCAGTCTAGCTGTATCTACATCAGTAAATTGACGAATTTTTCTAATAGCATATGCCGCTGAACTTAGCCGCGCCGCAAGGGATGTTAAATGAGAACTCCATTGTAGCCTTGAATCAAGCGTAATCCCCAGGAAAACCGTTCTATCTACGAATTCAAGTTTCTCTTTATTCAATATTATTTCACAATCACTACTTCTAACATTGGGTAAAGCAAATCTTATGCATTTAGTTTTTTTTTCATTTAATACTAAATTGTTTGCTGTGAACCAATTATGGACCTGAAGTAGGGCATTATTCACGTCATCTAGATTTTGGGCCCGTCTATTTATCTTAAAAATTAGGGAAGTGTCATCAGCAAACAACACCATATTTTGAGGTTGGTTTTTCAATAAATAGGGTAGATCATTTATATACACGAGAAAGAGGAAAGGACCCAATATTGAGCCTTGTGAAACCCCCATTTTTACTTTTAAACCCTGTGAATTAACACCATTTATTTGAACATGTTGTTGTCTATCACTCAAATATGATTTTACCAAACTAAGTGCAAGTTGACCTAATCCGTAATGCTCAAGTTTCAAAAGCAATGTGTCGTGATTTACGCAATCAAATGCTTTGGAAAGGTCACAAAATATTCCTATGGCGTCTTGAGACTCTTCCCACGCAGTAAATATGTGCTTTAATAAGGTTACACCGGCGTCAGCCGTACAACGTCCCTTGGTGAAACCATACTGTTGATCGTGTAAAATTTTGTTGGTGTTAAAATGATTGAGCATTTGATTCAGCATTATTTTTTCAAACACCTTGCTAAAAACTGGCAACACGGATACAGGTCTATAATTATTAGTATCTTTACTGTCCCCGGATTTGAAAAGAGGTATGACTTTACTGTATTTCATTAGATCAGGGAAAACTCCTTGGTCTACACACAAATTAAAAATTAAAGCTAAGTATGGGGCTATAGTCTCAAGTATGGATGTACAAACTTTGATAGACATTCCCCATAGATCTTCGGTCAGTTTTATTTTTATTTGCCGGAAAGCTTTAATAACTATCATAGGGTTTATGTGTTTAAATTTAAATTCAACCGTGCAGCCAGATACATTCGCCTTTAATAACTATATAATCATCAGATAATCAGGCCATGTCCTAGAACTAAAATTTCGGAGTGATAATGTGATAACCAACAGCCCGCATTGGATACTACATAACCCTATGATAGAGAGGAGGCTTCTGGCATTGAGAACATTATAGGAAGTATAAGAACATTATAGGAACACGCTGATGCTGGTATAAAAATTCACCACCGATGTAATTTCTTTGCCCCTCTTCTAAGAATACAATAAAACTAGGCTGTTGATAATTTAATGGTGGGTAAAATGGTCGAAATTTAACGGTGTACAAAACAACAAACTCAAGTAGAGCTGGGCAGGACGGCGAGGCGCACTGATGGCTGATAGACTATGGCTATCACCGAATGGCGTTCAAGAATAAGTTAGTTTCCACAATCAATAAATTGCAAATCTATTTAGCCCGTCACATAAAGCATTGCAAAATAATGGACACGTATTTTTTGTTTTTGTAAATCAATGAATATAGACATAGATAAAACGCATCAAAACTCGGGAGTCCGGCTAGTGACGTCACAAAGCACTAAAGCAAAGCACTTAAGTGACGTATTGAGAATCATTTTAAAAGCGTCGTATCTTCGTCAATTTTGGTTTACGTAACAAAAGAAAAAATACGTGTCAAATATTTTTTGATAATCTAACTGACGGACTAATTAGATTTTTTCACGACACAAGCCTATTGGGAAAAGAAATGTCAATCGTCCGGCACTGCGATGGGCAGACGACATAGTCTGGTGGCACAGGAATATGGAGATTGGCATAGGAGAGGCCTATACCCCAGCAGTGGGTGATTGGATTTGGATTTTTGTGTGGATGATGATGATGAAAGTGGACCTGTAATAGTTTTGGTTATTACTGAATAGCTTAGAATATTCCGAAGTTATTATTTATAACCTATTTTCACCCACTAGATGTCTAGACATTTCTTATTTACATTTTAAATTCAACATGCCGTTTATTTTGCGAAAGGAAACTGTGTTACTAAATTCATCAAAATTCAGAACTCAATTTTATTTTGGTAACAAATATAAAAATATTCTCATGGTTTGTAAGTGTATTTAGGTGTCAAATTCAGTTACAACCTATTTTCAGCCATTACGTGTCAAGACATTTCTTATTTACATTTTTAAATTCAATATGCCGTTTATCTTGCGAAAGGAAACTGTGTTACTAAATTCATCAAAACTCAGAACTCAATTTTATTTTGGTAACAAATGTAAAAATATTCTCATGGTTTGTAAGTGTGTGTATGTGTCAAATTCAGTTATAATCCTGATTTATTTGAGTGTAATAAATAAACGGACGTCAAAAAATATATTCAAGCAATACCATTATCAAGGTTGATCTAAAATAACTAGTTTTTTGTACTGATTGATATGGTTAAATTGACCGACATGATTTATATAATTTATGTCAGTTTGTATGTTTGTACATTTTAATAAACAACTTGTTATGTTTTTTGTCACTTCTTGCGTCACGAGTTTTTATCAATAAAACGGATAATCAGGGTTGTAAATAGTTATACAAGATTAAAGTTTTTTTTTAATGTCCTATGAAAATTACAAACTTTTATGAAATAAAATATAGTCAAGTAATGGAGAAACTTTGATAACCAGTTTTTACCACATAATATTGAAGTTTAGAGGAAGAATCAATCTTATTTTATTGGCAGCTTAGTTTATTTTTGAATTGTGTCACATTCAAATGGAAAGTTCGAAGACAATGTCATATCTTCGATGTTTTAGGTTCTAGGACGTGCTGGTTTCCTCATGGTGTTTTCCTTTACCATTTTGGTAGCAGATAATATATAAATACACAAAGTCATGTACCTGACTGGGTTCGAAACGCCCTACCACTCGAACGTCGAGCAACTCGTTTCAATTAGTCGCAAATCGCAACATCGACGCCAGTTCAGTCGCAAATCCAACCAATGCCTAATGTCTTGTAAACCTTCAAAGTAAAATCATAATTGCTGACGATTATTTCCTTTCCTTGGTCGCGAACGATTTAATTTGTATGACATTGGACCCTTTGTGGGGTAATCAAAGTCAAGGGTAAAGGGTAAGACTGAGGAGGGGGTAATTAGAGGTCGGTTCAATATTTTTTTGCCTTTTCATCGGTATAGGCTTTGTGTTGAAAAAAACTATAAATACGCATTTCTTTTGTTTTTGTAAGTCACTAGCTGTTCCTGTGGTCTTCTGTGTGGTTCTGTTTAGTCTACTGGCATTCATTATAAATGAATGGAAAGTGAAATCATATTATGTTTTTTTTTTGCACTGATAATGTGGGGTTATAGGTAAATAATGTCAAATAATATAATGGTCATTGTACATAGAATCTACCTATTTGATCCATATCAGATACATATACCGCAATGTCGACAGAATGTTTTATAAACAGGTTTCAATTCCAGTGCAAAACAGCAGGCATAAAAAACAGTTTTATATAGTTGGCATAGAACTCACAAATTCTTTGACTACTTTATAATGTTTATCGTAAAGTAGGGCCAATTAAATATACCACATTTGACATCGGTCAGTTTAGTACTACCACATTTTAAAGTTACCACTTATTTTGTGATTATTACAATAAATATGTAATCGTAATTGAAAAAGTTAAGCAATTATGCAGTTCTAACTTCGAAGAAATAAATAATATTTTATGCCAGCCGTTACAAAGTTACGTTGTTTGATTTTGATGAAATGTCAAATGTGGTCTATTAAATTGGTAGACCTATAGTTTCAGTTTTTTTCCTGACTTACCAATTAAAAAATAAGCCTGTATTTTAGACCACTTCGTTTTCTCATTGTAATCCATGTATAAGTATTTCCCCAATATACAAAAATATCCTCTTCATCTTCCTAGATCTATGCCACTTTAGGTGGGGTCGGCTCTCCTTATTTTCTTGCACCAGGTTAATCTGTCCTGGGTCGTCGTGTCAGGCAGTTCTTCCTCCTATAGGAGCTTCGTCATGATAGTCCACCACGAAGCCGGAAGTCGTTCTCTACTTCTCTTATATTCAGGTTGCAATACTTTCCTCACAACATATTCCTCAATATATATATCACACGGATTAATTACCTATTAAAGATCTCTTACATTAAACATACTGCTTAAGTACTTGGCTAGACAATGGCTATATAAGCTTAGTTTTTCTCACAAAACATTCTATTAGTAGACTTGTATAAAACTTTTTCCGTTGCGTTCCTATTAAGTTATATTTTTGAAATATACAATAGTGAAAATGAAGGTGAAAATGAATGTTTATTAAAAATGGTGGAATCGATACTTTTACCAACAACTGTGCTGGAATTCTGACGACCTGAATGGCGCAGCGGTAGTGAGGCTGCCTTGCGATCTTAGAGTCCCGGATCCGAATCCCGATAGGCGCAAATGTTTGTGTGATGAGCATGGACATTTGTTTCCGAGTCATGGATGTTTATATGTATAATAAGTATGTATTTACAAACAAAAAGTATATATGAAGTATATAAACTATCTGGTGTCCACGACACAAGCCTCGTAGCTTAATGTGGCACTAGATGGCGCTGTGTGTAATGTTCAGCAATATTTATTTATTTATTTAACTCTGCGGTTATTAAAAACTAGCCGACGTCACGTGGTTTCACCCGCGTAGTTCCCGTTCCCGTGGGAGTACGGGGATAAAATATAGCCTATGTTACTCAGAGTGAATGTAGCTTTCTAATGGTGGAAGAATTTGAAATCAGTTCATTACTTCCAGAGATATACAAACTTACACTTAAACCACAGACCGACGTCTGGGAGGAACTTTTGTCTGAATGGCAATGTAGGTGGGATAATTCCATCAAGGGCTGACACCTCCACCAGTTCTTTCCATCCGTTCGTGAACGGCTGGCCAGGACATGGCTGGAGGTTGATCACTGTGTTGCTCAATTTCTCACCGGTCATGGTAACTTTAAGAGTAAATTATTTTCCTTCAAGCTTGTTGACTCGCCTTTTTGTCAATGTTCCACATCTGACTGCGAATATGAACAATCAGCACATCATATTTTATGGGAGTGCAGTCTTTGGCAGATTTAACGCAATATTATGTTGGATAGTGTACAGGTTACATCCGGAGTTATTTACTACACAGACCTTGTATAAACTAGAACAAATTTCCGTGCGTTCAAGCGTTTTTGCCATACCTATTATTGGATTCAAATATAACTGCTCACCACTTAGGACCCATTAATGTTAATATTTTATCCGTGGTGCTAGGCAACTGGGCCTATCCCAGTTGTAAACGTCCCTTTGCGCCTATTGGCCTTGTTTCTTTGTGTCTCCTGCTGATATGGAGGGAAGTGGAAATTACGGATTTTCCTACTCCTCCGCTATACTTTTTTGATTAATTTCGTTGCGGGATCCAAGACAGTTAAATTCATTCTTTGGGACTTCGTCGAGCTTCATTGTCTCGGCGCTTTTCTGGTGGTCGCCACTGTTGATTCTGGCTTTCAGGAGTTACAGTGGTTTGGGAACAGTGTGGCGGGCTTGTCCCAAAGAAAAAAATACAAACTTACAAACATACAAACTTATAAACAAATTTTACCTCTTTATAATATTAGTATAGATAAATCTCTTGGTGTTCCGGTCCCGGCTGTCATTTGTAGAATCTTTGACAAAGTTCGGCCAAACGTCAGTCAAGTTTCTCTCGTCTTTATTTATGAGAGTGATAGGAGCGGGACATGTTGTCACCCGCCGTTCCTGTCGACCCATCTTAAATTAAATATGTCACATATTTATAATTATGGAGTACGCGTGTTCTTTGTGTCTCTACTTACCTACTATACATATTATTTTACTATTATGCTTTCTCGCAAAAAAACTTCTGAACAGATTTAGATGACAATTGGCAGTCAGATAGGCAACCGCCAGGATTAGGATATAGACTACTTTATTTCTCGATTACTTCCTATATCTCGTTAGAACGATACAGTGGGTTAGTTCCCAACCCACATGCTGAATCTTCGGAAAAACATTAATTGCGTCAGTTACGCTTTTGAGCAGACGAATTTTTAATAATGATTAAGATTTTCTAGAAAAATCCTTTGGATTGTGATTTTAAGAGTGTTACGCAATACGACTTAGGTTAGGAGTAGGACATCGATAAAACTATTACAATCATCTACGTCTGACAAATATAATGACGTGGGTAAATTGTTCAGGATTATCACATGTCTGTGCAAAATTTTATTCTCTTAAAATAGCAATATTATTTGGTGTGTTCGGAAAATACCAAAGTGTGTCAAACTAGTCTTGGTTTTTCTATTGACGTGTGTTTTGGATATTTTCGATCAAAATACACGTTCTTTAAATTATTGATCCAATCAAATCTATCCGTTATTCTTTTCATATTAGAATTTATAATACCCACTGCCTATTAACATGATATTATTCCTAATGAATACTCAATTAGTAGTTATAGGAATTCATTATAATATCACGCTTTTTATTCACGAAGGGTTAGGCACAGATCTACCTATAGTTCGGCCATTTTCATCAGTTATGTTTAAGTCACAATATGTGATAGGGAGCGACCCTATTGCCACCAATCTAGCATAAATCTGAACCCGTATCACCCGCGAATATGATTAAATGCTTAAAATTGTAAGACAAGTGACAAGTTGTTGTTGTTTGTTGTTGTTGTGATTGTTGTAGTTGTTGATTGTGTATTGATTGTTGTTGTATGTAAAACGAGTATTTTCAATTTTATTATCGTTTGTTTTAACTTTGGCCGTGTGGTATCCGGCAAAGTAAGGCGACTAATGTCTGAGGCAGAACATATTGCGCCTCCGTAGACCAGAGAATGGGCAGCAGCGTTTTCTGTTAGTCTTTCATCACTGCTATCTCCAATCCGCCTGCCAAGCGTGGAGATTATGGCAAATTCCTCCCATCATGGGGGAGGCTTATGTCCAGCAGTGGACGTTATGGGCTGTTGTTGTTTTAACTTTACGTTACATCGCGTATGTTAGTGTCTCCTGAGGCTTCTATTCTTCACCTTTCCTGTCAAGGTGATCCCACTATGTGTATTTATCATTTACAAACTCAAACATAACACTAAGACTAGAAAAACAAGTTTATCTAATAGCATTTTAGTCTAAAATTTAGACCTGCATAGCTATTCACAATGCTTCGATTCGATTTCGATTTGACAAGTCGTATGTCCGTCTTTTTTTGACATTACGAAAGCGAGTGAGATAGATCTACGACTTTCCGAATCGAAAAATCGAAATCGAATCGAAGCGTTGTGAATAGCTGTTGTTCCAATTAGTAAACTAATAATAATCGTTAAGTTCTGATTGGTTATTCTTAAAGGCCGGTTCTGACAGTTATTTATCATACTAGCTGCTGCCCGCGATCTTTGCCCGTGTGAAATTATTATTGTAAGACTTGCTCTCCTATGATCTTCTTCTTCTTATTCTTCTCAACCCTTGGTCACCCAATGCTGAGTGTAGGTCTCTTCCAAATCTCTCCACTTTTGGTGGTTTTGTCTCATGGCTATCCAGTTTCTTCCGGCCACTTTAGTGAGATCGTCTGTCCACCTAGTCGGTTATCTTCCCACATTTCTCCATCCCGTTCGTTTTCTCCACTCCAGCATTTTCTTCCCCCATCTTCCATCCAGTCTACGGCATATATGGCCCGCCCACTTCCATTTTCCTTTTGCTATCACTACCGCTATGTCCGTGAGTCTCGTTCGGTAATGAGCAAATATAAAGATCTTCAAATGACAGCCGGGACCAACGGCTTAAGGCCGTCTACGCCAAGCAAAGTAGGTATTTAACGCTACCACCCTTTACGCGAAACGAGTCGTGCACACGCGTCGCCGACTTGAACCCAAAGTTGAGCGAAGTGTCACAGTATAGGTAAGCGTGTCGTGTAGGCAGTAGGTCAACTTATTTTATTAAATTGTCAGCTTGATTTATTATAATAGGTAGTAATTAAAAAAAACGAAAGACGAAGCGAAAACCTAACATTTTAATGTAATAAATTAATTTGAGTAGATATTGTAAATGCAAATTGCTGCAAGTCGTAATTATTTGTATACCAGACGGGTGGACTCGTGTTTGGAAATTCAAAAACTATAACGGAACCAAATCTGAGCCACTAACCGCCCTGTACCGAAAGTTCCGGGTGTAAACGTTAGCTTCGTGGAACGTAGAGGTGGGTTTGGAAAATACTGCACTATTATTGTAGATGGAGAAGAAATGAAACACTATTTGACTATGGTAAGACAATACTGGAAAAACTGAGCTGAAACTATAATCGGAAAGAACTGTTAACTATTCGGATATCGAAACGAAACTGACTGTATTGTTCGCTAGACAATCTTTTAATTCATACAAAAAGCATGAACAAAAAACATTAACAAAAAAATACAAAGGAAACTATAAGCAAAAGGATGATAAACAACTCGAACGGAAGAAGGAAGTAGGTAGTTTACGCCCTCGGCGTACGGTCGAAATTAAATTAACATTTCTCGATGTTTTTTATAAGTAGTTTGCGTACGCGCACCTGTGACGAGACTATTCTCGAGGGAATTTGTACCTACTTACTTTTAAAACTAATAATAACAGAAAGTACTCGACAAAGAATCACAAACACGGCAATAGCGTACTTTCTCGAACGTTCTTTCTATAGACTATATAAAAACACTGTTTTAGACACTTGTCGCGAACAATTTGACTAGGTTTCTTACATTGTTTTTATCTCACGAAGCAACACATGCTTTATTTGTTGTATGTGTCACCGTAAAATTGTAAATTTGTAAATACCATTAGATTATAATCTATCTCGTGAGATTGTAAACTCGTTCGTTGAGGAATTCCCTCGACTGTCTATGGTCTCCATCATCAGACCAATGGCACTTAATGTAACTAATGGCACTTATAACCCATATGGGTGCAAAGTTCTCATCAATATAAATGAATTAAATCCAAACATAAGGTAGCTACTGTAAAACGTTGAGGAGTTCCTTTGAATGTCCTTCGTCTTTATCATCAGACCCCTAAAGACGACCACAGCCCATTTAGGTGTAAAGTTCTCATCAATACAAATTAATCAAGCCCAAACACCAGGTAATTATTGTGAATCGTTGAGGAGTGCCCTCGACAGTCTTCGGGTTCCATCATCAGATCGAGTCCAGACTTTCTTTAAATAGTAGTGCTCTAAAATACTCAATGAACAAAAAAACAAACGCACTAGTCGCACTACGATGTTCAAAGGTTCCCCTCGATTTCTCTGAGATGCCATCATCAGATCCTAGTTTCATGGTCATGGTGCTACCCTTGGAATATCTTCTTTCCAACAAAAAAAGAATCATCTAAATCGGTTCATAAACGACGAAGTTATCCTACGCTCAAATTATGAAACCTCCTCCTTTTTTTAAGTCGGTTAAAAAAGACTGTACTGTTATAACTACGGGACAGCCGTGCGCCAGCAAAAGGGACATAGGTCCTACCTCGTCAAGGCCTGGCGGGCGACTGAATCCACGTGCGCAAGCCGTTTTCTTATATAATAATTTATTATTAAAAGGATTAAATTGTTTTGCAAAATTTAACCACAAATAATTGTTCTATATGTTATTAACTTTACTTAGATATTTTTTTTGGAAGTAAAACTTTCATATTCTTCAAGTAAAATAAGAAAAACATAAAAAAATATTCGAATTAGGCTCTTGTTCGGATTTTTTTTTCATCGAGTGAAGTTTTTGATATCATGTTTTGAACCACAAATTATCTTAGTAAATATAGTCAACTATAATATCTATTTTTTTTGGCTTTAAAAAATCACTATTTCTTTGTTTACTATTGAATCAAAGTTATGTAAAATTGGGAAAATTGGGTCTACCTGCCCTTAACGTGCTTTCCGAGGCACGGGGGAAACTCAGTATGTAATTGGTGGTCACCTATCCACGGATGAACCTAGACAATCGCGGCTTAACCTGAAGATGTGACTGTTATTATTTTAGCGACGAGCTCCACCACGAGAACGTAATTGCAGCTCTCCTTAAAATGTAATTTCTGCAATGTTTTGTAAAAAAATCCGTTTTATTTTGTCCTTACCTGAGAATCAAGGGTAAACAGTCCATAAGTCTTTTATAATAAAGCCATTAAAGTCAAATGATTACTTTAAAACTGTAGAAGTTGTGTCGTAAAGTACCCCATAGGTTTATTATCCCCTCTAACTATGAGGGGGTTGATAAAAAATGTGTAAAGAAAACATTAAGTGTCACATTTGGGAGTTTTATGGATGAATACGCATTTAAATGGTTTTCAGTATGCGTTTGATTTTGGGATTCCAATGTTTTGAAGATTTATTTCTTAGAAATGTTTATATCAGGATTTTTCTAAAATATTTAGTGGGTGAAATAAAAATAATTACCTACCAATATAATTAGAACATATTACACTTAACTTTTACATACTACGCAATTTTTAACAAAGTTTGCGATATGGCGAAAATGGTTAAATTAATAGTACAACAAAATTATATAAAAAAAACAAACGAGGTCCTGAAAAGCTGCTGGAAGTTTCAAAAGCTGCTTTCTTAGTAGTGACTGTGACTGTGATTCTGTTTTCAGGAGTTGTAGTGGTTGGAAATAGTGTGGCATGCTTGCTCCAATAAAAAAACAAAGTGAATCCATCGTATCTTTTGTCTCCCTCTACTCTTATAGTCATCCAAGATTAAATGTATTTGCAAGATTAATGGTACTAATATCAAGGTACTTTTTGTATCAACAAGCTTTTAATTTTCGAGTTGAATGAACTAGTAATTTGTGCAATTTATTGTTATTAGTTGACTTAAATTAAAGATTAACCTTTTAATTAAAATAAATATTTGTTTTTGGGTAAAAGACGTCTTCTATATTTTGCCTTAATAGTTTATTAAGTGGGCAATTTATTAACTAGTTTTTCTTAAGTAGTGTTTACAATTAATTTTCGTTGTTATTTAGGCAATAATAAGGGTAGAGGTTTTTATTTTAATTTCGCAGCGCCTTGCTGAGATAGGAGCCTTTTGGCCTTGCACAGGACCATTTTGATTGTTTTTTTATTTGTCTCTTGTTTATTTTTTATATAATGTTGTCATGTCTATTCTATCTTTTTATTCTGATATGTCCCTGTATAAGTCTAATAAATACTTTCTTTTTTTAGGGAAAATCTAGGTAAACAGTGTGGGATGGTGTAAAAATATTTTTTATGCCTAAAAAGGTGGTGCGAAGGTATTGGGTTTTTAGGGGATAGAGATAATATAGAAAGAAGACATGGTGCATATTGCCACCAGGATAAATGTCAATTATTTTGGTTCCGTGGAATTTTCGTTAACATCATAAATTCAATTAATATTAGTAGGTATTCAGGTGCTGTAGTTTAATAATAACAGCGGCTCGGATCGATCTTCAGGTTAACCCGCTCTTGCCTAGGTTGGTTCGTGGATGGGTGACCACCCATTACATACCGAGTTTTCGCCGAACTTCGGGAAGCACGTTAATCCATTGGTCCCTGTTGTCATTTGTAGATCTTTGACAGTCGTTGCTGGTTGGCAGACTTACCCAGGGACTTACCCACAATACCCAGTACTAAATGGGTTGTTAAGGTCAGATAGGCAGTCGCTCCATGTAAAATATTGGTATTCAGCTGCATCCGGTAAGACTAGAGGCCTACGCCTACAAAGTTAGGAAAAGGCTAGGCAGATGATGAGTAGTAGATATTCAATATAATAATCAATCAAAGGGTTAGACCGGGTATACCGTATACTTATAGAATACCCATATCACTAGTTAGTTAGTTATATTCAATATTTCAAACAAATATTATTTTCACTTCTTCAAATTAGACTTCATAATCAGGCTGTATCGTGAATCAATACAGTGAGTTAGTCAAACTAATTAGAAGAGGATGTATCATTGAATAGGGCTCGTTAGTCTTATCTGCATCCGGCTCGAAGGACGAATTTGCAGCTTTTTAAAAGTTTATTTCCTTCTTTAGAAGAAGAGGATTTTAATTTAATAGAGAGTAGGGTGTTTAATTTTATTTTGGTCTTAATTTTTTGTTATTTCCATTGGTCCCGTGACAATGACAGTGATTCTTAATCAGATTTGGCGGACTCCTAAAGATGGCGGACTAAGTATTTTTTTTACATTCCCATGATATGGGTATCTAATGAAAGGGTTTGCTGAGAAGAATACGAGGAATAAAAAAAACATCACATGAAAGCGTGTTTTTTTTTAACTCTTATATTTTATTTTATCTTATATTTTTGGCCGTGTGGTATCCGGCAGAGTAGAATAGAACCAACCCATTACACTCACGGATGTCGTATAAGGCGACTTTAGTCTGAGGCAGAACACCTTGCGCCTCCGTAGACCTGAGAATGGGCAGCAGCGTTTTCTGTTAGTCTTTCATCACTGCGATCTCTAATCCGCCTGCCAAGCGTGGAGATTACGGCAAATTCCTCTTGTCATGGGAGAGGCTTATGTCCAGCAGTGGACATTATGGGCTGTTGAGGATATTTTATCAACCATTTTCATGAAAACGAAAGCATGAAAATGGTTAGATTAGGTACTATAGTTGGTGCCAGTTAAGATGAGGCTAGCGGTCATTGACATTTATTAAACTTCTTAAGGCTGATGCTCCAGGGTAGCCCGCGAAATTCAAATTTTGCGAAATGAACTTTGAGGGTTGTATTGATGATTTTGATGAATATAATTCTGTAACTACATACGTCTTACGCGAATAATATTTTAATCAACATACAACCTAGCACTGGCCTGCAAATTGCAAAAAACCTAAGAAAATTTGAATTTCGCGGGCTACCCTGAAGCATTCACCTTAACTTTGGAAACCAAAATAAGCCTGTTCAAGTCTGGAATCGTCATCTATCGTGATCTTCAACATATTTTCTAATGAAAAGCGATACATGGTTTATTTGTTTTGGTTTGTACGAAGAGATATTAGGGAAAGGGCAATGACCGCTATTCTCATCTTAACTGGCACCAACTATAACTTTTATACTTTCGTTTTCAATAAAGGTCTAGGACCCAGACTTTCGAACTAAAACGAAATTCAGGCCATATTCCATTCAATATATCGCCATCTGGCCACCAGCAAGTTATTACCCCTGAAGGTGAACGACCAGAAATAATGAAGGATTTTGTTTATACCGTTATTATAATAAAGTATAAAAAACAATCGACAGAGCGTGCAAGTCACTGTATTGTAAAATACCGGAGTATAAAAAATTTGTTGGTACGTAAACGCTGAATCAGGTAAAATAAGTATGACTGGTTGCGGGGATCCGCTGGATGCAAGTCCCACGGGTCCGGTCAATACTTGGGATAGGCCTATGTCCAGCAGTGGACGTCTTTCGGCTGAAATTAAATGATGAAGAAGTATGACTGTACAGTAAGTTGAAATAGTAGACTGAAACTAGCACCATAAACTAATAATACTCAGTCTGTAGCGTTCCCACTGCTGGGACACAGGCCACCTTTCTATAGGAGAAGAAATGCAGCATAGTCTAGCTCTCCGGCTCGGAGCAGTTTGGTGTTTCTTTCATATCTTTGAAGTTTTGGCTTCCTTATGATGTTTTCCTTCGGCTGCTATTATTTAGCTCGTGGCTCAATAATAGCAGCCGCTCGGCTCAATCGTTAGGTTAAGCCGTGCTTGCTTAGGTTGGTCTGTGGATGGCTGAACATCAATTACATACCGAGTTTCCTCCGTGCCTCGGAAAGCACGTTAAGCAGTTGGTCCCGGCTGTCATTTGTGATCTTTGACAGTTGTTACAGGTAGTCAGTGGCCCAAAAAGTCTGACAACCAGTCTTACCAAGGGGTATCGTATTACCCAGTACCGGGTAACTGGGTTGTGGAGGTCAGATAGGCAGTCGCTCCATGTAAAATACTGGTATTCAGCTGCATCCGGTTAGACTGGAAGCCGACCCTAATAATCTTGGGAAAAGCTTAGGCAAATGATGATGATGTTTACCATAGAAATGAATAATTATTTGATTTAATTTGATTAGAACTGTGACTATTAATGATGAAACTGACTGTTAAGTTTTAATCAGGAATTATTATAAAAGCAAATTGAATTTAAATCCAATTTCTAAGACACAAACACTGGGGTTTGTTATTTTAATCTAGATTCTTCACCGGTTCCATATTTGGAACAATTAATATTATCTTACTCAGTTACTGATAAAGTTGATTTTCCAGTTCTTCATGGTTATGGAAAACTTCAGTCTTAAGCAGATACATTTTAATGAGAAATAACTGGCTTCGTTATACTGGACAATGTATTAAAAACCTGTCGAATATCAATCACAATTTAATTCATGAGATTCCAATTAAATCTCCGTCTAAATTATTGATTTTAAAATTATTATTTATTCAAATTTATAAAAAGTCGTCGAGTGTCAGCGATTAAGATGATGGAAAATCGAATAGAATTATCGTTAATAAAAATAAAAGACACGTTTTCACGTATTCATCTCAGCAAACCCTTTCGTTTGATACCTATGTGATGGGAATGCATAAGAAATAACTTGTCCGCCATGTTTCGGAGTTCGCCATATTAGATTTAGAATGACGCCCTGTAACTAATTGTGCATTGGTGTCGATTCTGTTGTGCACAATGTAAACTTAATTTAGGCTAATGCTATCTTTTTCTCTCTAATAAAACGAGAAAGAGACGGACGTAATTTAGAGCTGCCAAATTTAGTTCGAACTAATATTTCCATACAAATGAAGGGTGCACGTAAAAACATGTCAACTAAAAACCCGGTGAAGCGCAAGGCATAAACTAGTTTGACATCTCCAACTTAGTTCATAGCTATAGCTGTCCTTTTCTCGCACTGCCTTTTAGTAAAAGATAGCAATAGCCTAAATTAGGTGTAGTTTGTGCACAGCAGAATCGATACCATTGTCATCCAAACTAAGCATGTATGAAAAATTTCAGCTAAATCAAAAAGCGGGAAGTGGGTCAAAATTAACTTCTTAGATTTTTTTACATAGTTACAGGTGAAGCTAATAAAAGTGTGTTAAATATAGGAAAGTACAGGTTTGCTCTGAAATTAACTCTCATCGTGTCACAAACTACACGATTCTAGGGGGTCTAGAATCGTGTAAAGTTTCTAGACTTAGAGCATAAACAACTTTTTTTACTTTTTAAATAAATAAATAAATTTTGTTATAAAAAGAACCAGTCAAGTGCGAGTCGGACGTGCACACACAGCATAGGATTCCGTAACATTAAATAAGATCATAATTAACAATATTTGTAACGTGCATACATATTATGTAAATTTACACTTCACAGCTAAACTAAATGGCAGGGAGACAGACAGGGCGAATCAGGGCGTCCATTTTAGGCATTTGGCTACGGAACCTTAAAATTCACTGCTTCATATATTTTTCATCTTCTATAACTGCAATCAAACTAAAAAAAATGCTGCAAAATGTTTACATAGTGAAAAATATGGGTCCATATTGGCTCACCTAAAGTTCTTTACCCGAAATTGTTCTTCCTAATGATTTGTAATCCGAATGATCATTCTTCCTAAAATTTTTCATCCTAAAGTTTTCATTCATACTATTTGTAGTGCTACCGGCGATGTTCATAAAACTTATGTTTCCGAAAATTGTATTGACTAATATCATTCATGTGAATATATTTAAACTCCTACTGTTTTTTATCATAACGCTTTTATCCCTAAACATAATTACCATAATATTTTCACTCGTACTCAGAAAGAAACATTTACCAAGTGTAATAAAAAAATATATGTGGGTAAAAGATGATATTTATAGTTTTAATTTGAGAGTATGATTATTATTTGGGGGTATGCTTTACATAACGTACTTGTTACTATAACTATACCTAAGATAATTATGTCTAAAAAACCAACTGTTTAAAATTATTAAAGGTCGTTTCACTGATTTTTGTCTTAAATGAATGAAATTCAGGTCAGAGTGTCGTCTTGGGGGCACTATGAAAAAAATACTTAGAAAAGTTTCGCGACCAATTTCGAGGTAGCGTAGTTGGTCACAGTTCTAACCTAACCTATGGATATCTTTGCAGGTACACACCGCTATGAATATATATGAAAACATGTATTTAACAACTTGTACCGTACTATTATTTGGCATAGGTACAATTAACGAACCACCAGATTTAGGAAAATGTAACAGCAAAAAAATCACTTTTGGTTGCCAAAATCAGTAAATGATCACCAAAATTAATCCCCATTTTATCGTGAAATTAGAACTAAAAAAATATTTTTGACCACCAGAAATTAACTGTTATGCTCTTGCATCAGAGTCGAGGGAGACCCGGTCGACGGTGAATGGTTTATAAAAAAATAACCACGTAGGGTATGGCGGGGTCTGCCTCGCTCGCTCATTCGACCCCGCCATACCCTTCTAACCTAATCTATCCGTGTCGGGGTGCCCCAAGTCGGCCTAGGCAAAACTAGTTTGTCATCAACCACCTCATTAAAATTTGGTGCTCAATTTACTAAATTTGGTGATCAATTGATATTTTAGGTGATAGATGTAAGTGGTCTCAAAGTTAATTTTGGTGGTCATTATATTTTTTTTATTTTGAATGGTACTATTATTCTTATTATGTTATACACGTTATGTGAAAATATACGCAAAATTAATGTGTATAATACTGATTATTATGAATAAAAATAAATCTAAACAAAAAAGATATGACTTTGAATAATAGTGTAAAAGATGGTTATGTTGAGAAAATATAGGAAAACAAATAAAAGTATAATAGATGTTTATTGCTACTGACATTATGAAGTTGAATGCTTCGGAATTATGAACATTAGAGACAGAGTAGTTAGGAATTGTGATTGTTAGGATGAC
Organism: Xestia xanthographa; assembly: GCA_905147715.2. Classification (NCBI taxonomy): domain Eukaryota; kingdom Metazoa; phylum Arthropoda; class Insecta; order Lepidoptera; family Noctuidae; genus Xestia; species Xestia xanthographa. The sequence continues at coordinate 6,864,292 of LR990664.1, read as the reverse complement.
AAATTTTAGGAAGAACATTTTCGGATTTCCAATTATCGGAGTTGAAAATTTAGGTGAACTTTGGCGCACCCGAAAAATAAGTATAATACATCATCCAATGAATGGTCACAAAAAATGGATACGAACAAAAAACATCGGACACTGAATTCCGTTGCTAGTTTTTTATTTTAAAAGTCAATGCACTCGAGGTTAGAGGTGACACAATGACACAAAGCTTAAAATAGTGCTAATATAAATAATTTAAAACATTGAAAAAAGAATGTTTGTTTTTAAATGTACTATGAAGGAAGGTCTTAAGGAACAAAGTTGAGTGACAATCTTTCAATGGCAGGTAATAATGACGGAATGATTTTTTCAATACACTTCCTCGAAAACTGGTCCATAACGCACTACGACTAGGTACAACATGCAATGTATTTCACACGTGTGCGATTTTTTCCACTTTCCTACACGTGTGCGGGAATGAAAATTGCCACAGATAACTAAGTCCAAATTGGTTCAATGCCTATAGTCTGAGGTGAATATTTTTTTATTTTATTTCGGCAAAGCACTACGCGTCTCTAAGGCATAAATATTTTTTTTAAATATTAAAATTGTGTTTATAAATGGAATATCATAGATAAACATGATTATTACAAACTAGTAGTTATTTTTATACACAAATTAACATTTATTTGTGTTATGAAATCAAAATATAAAAAAATCTATTTTTTTTTAATTAGGCTGTTTAACGGCTTCATACCTTTGCCTCTTCAACCTGGCAAAAATAGAGCGCGCAAAAAAAAAGAAAATTAAAAAAATAGTTTCTTAGTTCGTGACAAAAATATTTTTCGTTATAATTTATTTTATTTCTTTAAAAGTGTATTGAAAAACGTCGTTTGATACACGTGGACATTTGTTATTGCAGTTCTCGGCTCAAAAACGCCCTCGCCTGCGGCTCGGGTGTTATAATTCCGCCTCGAATGCAATAACAAAGTTTCTCCACTTGTATCAAAATGTACTATTAACATACCGTAACATCACGCCTGTAATTCCCGAAAGGTAAGGCAGAGGTACACGCACATTTCGCCAGTTATGTGAAGTCCCATGTAGTAGGGGGCGAGCCTATTGCCATCAACCGGGCACAAATTCAGACTCCGTGGTTGCTTCTGAGCAATTCCTGATAAAAAAAACCCAATAACACTTTGCCCGACCGGGGAATCGAGCCCCCCGACCAAATATGCAGTTCGTCTGATCTCTGGATATTTTTACTTAGATCACAGTTCTCGTATCGCTGTAGGAAATAATAGTAAGGCATGCTATGAGTATGATAAGACACTAAAGCAAAATGTTGTATGTGTTTTATATTATTACTAGTGGACGTTACGCGGTTTCACCCGGGTAGTTCCCGTTTGCTTATTCCCAGGAGCTCCAAATCTATTGTTCTCCAAACAATTTCTCTCCATACATCGATTCCCAACAGCTCCATAATTTTATTAGTTTAATAATAAAATACAAAAAAAAATCCCAGCGGCTCCAAACCAAATTGCGTAAGGTCAACAAAACAAAAATTAATAATGTTGTGGTAAGTAGTTTCAGTACATAGGCAGTCACAAATCAATTTTATCTTAGCTAAGTATGTACTTACTTACTCCGGTACAAAATCATAAATTATTTTTTGTAAATATATATTTTTGAAATCGGCGCAGTAGTTTTTGAGTTTATTCATTACAAACATACACACACACACACACACACACAAAAATACAAAAATACAAATCTTTCCTCTTTATAATATTAGTGGAGATGACTAATTTATTTTTATTTTTGTTACAGGTAAGTGCCCCCTGAATTTCACCAGAAGCAATGACCGGCTTGACCGGACACTCGGCCTTTTTGCAACCGACTAGTCGGCCCATCTCTACTCATTGCGCTATGAGGAGCTAAGATTCGGTAAAACCAGGACGGACGAATGAGGAGACACAGGCAAAGATAATCTAAGATGGCGCCACCATAGCTGGTCTCAATCTGAACAATGAGGTTAATCTATTTTGAAATATAAAATGACGTTACCACATTTTCAACCAATGACGATGTTGGGAACCAGCTATGCTAGCGCCATTAGTTCCACAGTGTGTCCCCCATTGCGAACGCGGCTCCGGATACCCCAATTACTACTACTACATCAGCCCATAACGTCCACTGCTGGACATAAGCCTCTCCCATGATGGGAGGAATTTGCCGTAATCTCCACGCTTGGCAGGCGGATTGGAGATCGCAGTGATGAAAGACTAACAGAAAACGCTGCTGCCCATTCTCAGGTCTACGGAGGCGCAAGGTGTTCTGCCTCAGACATTAGTCGCCTTATACGACACCCGTGAGTGTAATGGGTTAGTTCTATTCTACTCTGCCGGATACCACACGGCTAATCACGGCTACCCCAATTCAGTATACATATTGCCGTAAGTATCTGGCAGTGTCCGTTGTCCACAGTCGGTCCTCAAAATGTCCATTACAGTTCCATTGATCCTATGAACTTATTAGAATCCGCAAACCAGCAGAAACGTATTACCAAACACATTCTTTGAAGCGTTGCTTTAAAATTTCTTAATACGTTTATCACGTTTTTCTTGTAATACTTCGTCATTCATCAGTTCTGCTGACTCACAGTCTTCAGTTAATGTGTATTACGTGTAAATATGAAAGTTTACATGTTCTAACCTTCGGGTTTTACCTTACGTTTTGTCGGTTATAAGTATGTAGAATTAATTCGCTTACATTGAAATGCTGTACCACATTTTTTTTTTTTAATAATTATCCCTGGACATTACAAACAGCGCCGTCTAGTGGCACACTAAGCAACGAGGCTTGTGTCGTGGACACCAGATAGTTGATATACTACGTAGATACTTTTTGTTTGTAAATATATACTTATTATACATATAAACATCCATGACTAGCAAACAAATGTTCATGCTCATCACACAAACATTTGCTCCTACCGGGATTCGAACCTGGGACCCTAAGAACGTAAGGCAGCCTCACTACCGCTGCGCCAATCGGGTCGTCAAATTATTGTTAAGCCTGACAATTTGTCTATTTGTTCTTGTGCTTTTTAAAGCCATTTGACAAATTGTAAAACAACGGCAATGTTTGTTTCGACATAACTTGAACATAACCCCTAATGGAGAAACCCATTAGTACCTCCTGCCCGACCCGGGAATAGAACCCAGGGTTGTAGTATTCATTCCATTGCTAATGAACCCCTAGGTGTCATAGTGCACCTACCCTTTTATTTAAAAAAAAATCTTTTACCATTAAAAAAAAAAAATATCCTGAAAATGTTTCACATGTTATGAATAAGAATAATGATTTTTATTATCTTCTTCTGTTTTCTTTTCATCCTAACACATAAATTTATTATGTTTCTATAACAACAAATACTTAGAATGAATAAAACACAACACACACAAGAAATTATTCGTCTCTCTTAAAGTTAGTCGTTTCTAAGAAATAAGTATTATTAATGTTAATTAAGAAAACATTTATTTACATTATAATTCAGTTTATTTACCCGAGTCAGTACCTAATACCTTGTACTATTATGTATTTTGTGATACATACAAATGTTTGTGTAACGAATAATACGAAAGCATTTTAATAAAAAGGCCTTGCGTACGTTATACTTACGCAATTTCTTGGCATTTTTCTCACAGGGTTTACCATCGTATATACAGGGTGTAAAAAACCTCGTAACGAAGCCGAAAGGCACTTCTTCTCCCTGTCATTGCGATAATTTTTTTGTTCTACACCATACCTAGGAACCTTCTAGTTACGGAGATATTGAGGGTCAAAGTTCCAACTTTTTGATAAGTTTTTTTTTTTAATACAAGTTTTTAATATATTCTTTTTAACACCTCCATGACCCCCGTATTATTCAAACCATCCATCAGCACAATGTTTTGAGTGCGTTACATTGAGTTCTACCACAAAACTTGATTTTTCGCCCCAAAAAAAAAGTTTCCCAACAATAATTTTTGCGTAACGTTACTTAGTTTGATGTACAGAATGTTTGGTTGATGAGGTCTTTTACACCCTGTATAATAATAGTAATATTCTGAAGATATTTTCGACAAAAAATCGGCTGAACTATTTTCTAAAATTCACAAATTCACTCAATGTCATGTTAACATGTAACTATCTTATTTAGATTAAATACTAACAGTATCTTTTAGGTGACTACGATCAAAGAATATTACAATTTTCTCCAATAAGCCGTAAGCTAAACAATTTCATCCCCCATAAATCCGATGGGGTTACAAAACCATTCAAACAACATAATAACAATTTGTTTTAAGGGGTAGCATCCTTTTGTGACCACGATTTATTACCCTTAAGGTTCAGGTAGGCAGTTACCATTACAATATCTTTAATTACTATCAATTTTGGTAGTTTCAGTTACGAACAATGGGAAAACAAAGTGATATTTGCGGTGTCGGCCATCTTGAATTTGGGTTTTGTTTGAATTGATTAGATTTGAAGGGAAATAGCGGTCATCGTCATGAAGTTGTTTGCTCTTCATCTTCTTTATCGTGTGGTTAGTGCCTATAACCTGGTGTGGTGTCTGTGAGTGAAAGAGAGGGAAGCATTGTGTCGTCTCTGGGCGCGAGCAGTCAGTTAGCTTTGAGCTACGCTAGTGAACGGACGTGCGCGCGTCTGAGAGCCGATAATATAGAGGGAAGTACCACAACTGGTGTTAGACTTTTTATACCACCCATGGGCCTCTGACTTGGCTTTACATGCCGTCGAGACATATCTCTCAGGCATGCTGGTAGCTGGTTATAGAACCGATATCCTAGTGGTATGACCGTCGTCATGACTGCCAAGTCATGGGTCATGAGTTCAAACCCAAGACAAGTACCTCTGCTTTTTCGGATTTACGTGCGTATTGTTTATTATCACTTACTACAATGAAGGATAACATCGTGAGTTGTGTGCTTAACGTAAGCGTGTTGATGGAAGCTATAGTTGTTTTGTAGATGTTAGACTTAAAGCGATATTTTTGACTTCATCAGATATTATTATTTATTCTTTTCACTGTCTCGTTGGTAAAAGATAATTAAGTGGCATTACTTAGTTAGCTAAATACAGTCTCTTCTTCTTCAATCGGTCCCTCATAACTGAGGATCGTGGTCACTGGAACCCTTTAAACTTACAATCTGGCTCCCTACTCCGGTCCAAATTTGCCATCACCACCTCCTGAAATTTGCTTGAGGACATAGCCTCTTTTACTTGGTCGGACCATCGTGTTGGCAACCGGCCTCGCGCTCTCTTGCCTTCGGTATTACCAACAATGACCAGCTTTTCAAGGCTGCTATCTCCTCTTCGCATTATGTGGCTGAAATAGGTCAAAATACGCTGAGATAGCTGTAGACAATAGGGTCTTGATATCAGGTTGGGAATAAGGATAGACACATTTGTGCGTTTGGCTGTCCATGGAATTCGGAGCATCTGCCTCCAGCACATTCCGAATGCGTCTACTACACACTACAATACATAAGCCTCTCCCATAATGGGAGGAATTTGCCGTAATCTCCACGCTTGGCAGGCGGATTGGAGATCGCAGTGATGAAAGACTAACAGAAAACGCTGCTACCCATTCTCTGGTCTACGGAGGCGCAAGGTGTACTGCCTCAGACATTAGTCGCCTTATACGACACCCGTGAGTGTAATGGGTTGGTTCTATTCTACTCTGCCGGATACCACACAGCTAAATCGATGGCTAAATCGTCGAATGCGTCTATCCTCTGTCTTTCTCTTGTTTGGATTGTCCACGTTTCAACTCCATAGAGGAAAATCGGGAAAACTAGTGCTCTGACCAGACGGGCTTTCGTTTTAAAACTTATACCACGATTTTTCCAGCTAAGTACAGTAATGACAAACAAACAATCTAACACAGAGACATTACATTAAGCAACACTATTACCATATCTCGTTTAGACCAATCCTTGACAGACCCACGTATGGCCTGTGGCCTTAATTCTGTTTACTAAGTATCGATTCAAGACTAGGGCCAATGTTGAGGAAAACACACACAAGTTTGGCCAACGTTGGCGTAATTATATCTGACTAAATCGAACCTAGGACCTTATGCAGAAGCGATTGTGACTCTAGTCGAGGTCAAGGGCAGAGCTTCGAATTAATATGCCAGCTTATACTGATAAAATGATCTTTAAACAAAATAAATAGAAAATGAATAAGCTTTTACAAACACTTTCACGCGTCATTTTCAGGGTTCCGTACCTCAAAAGGTAAAAAAGGGAACCCTTATAAGATCACTCTCTTTTCCGTCTGTCCATGTGTCACCACCGGTTTTCTCAGGAACGGGTGGACCTAGCAAGTTGAAATTTATACCAGATACTGAGGTCTATAGTCCCTTTTAGGTGTATAAAAATCAAGGTCTTGAGTCAACACGATAAAAATATATGCGCAATATAGATTTTCGCGAAAACTTGTAAGTACCAAAATTTACCTTAATTTTCAACTTTTTTTATTTTGGCGAGAAACAATATCTTACAGCCTATGTAAAGGGAAAAATCTGAAAACCATAAATATGTAAGTTTAATAACAAAATACCTACAAGATCATACGGAACCCTCGGTGCGCGAGTCCAACTCGCACTTGGTCGGTTTTTTTTAGGCTGGTGTTGTGGACTCTGAGAAGAAACAGCCGAAACAAACTCAGAGTTCATAGTCTCTTTTAAGATCCAGACAAAATCTAAGTCAACCCACATGAGAACTATTCAGTTGTCTGAGATGGTCTTTTGAAGAAAGAACCACACAGATTTGAGTGGACCTGTCCAGTCAGTGCAAGCATTTGCCAGTGATCGTGTAGCTCGACTCATAACTGAAGGTACATTTGGGTAGATCGTTTAAAGTACTCAAAATGCCAGAAACAAAGGGAAAAAACTGGCTGTCTGTAAAGTCGGTTTACGGACGCTAATTTAACGTTGTTTCATTTACATTTTAACTTCAAAAACTAAATTTCATCCCCCTTTATACCCCTTTAAGGATTAAAATCCACACCATTGCGTTAGCTAAATTTTAAGTTCCTAACTTTAAAACTGACGGACTTTCATACAAACTTTCATCCCCTATTTAACTCCCTAAGGGGTTGAATTTCGAAATCCTTCCTTATTCCTTGTCTACATTATAGAAGGAACCACTGTGCATAATTTCAGTTTTCTAGGTCCAAGGGTTTGGGCTGGGCGTTGATCGCGGCGCGCGTAACGATGTGACACTTTTTCGTGCGTGCAGCCGGTGTTCATCGATTTATAAGACGTTATCACGTCAAAAACAAACACAAAAACTGTTACTATTTTTTGTTTATTATGTGGAGAGCAGCGGTGGCCCAGTGGTGGCGGCTCCAACTTACGAACAGTAAGCCGTGGGTTCGAACCCAGACAGGCGCATTACTTTGTGTAATTTATTTCATCACCACTGCTCTCAAAACGGTGAAGGAAAACATCGTGAGGAAACCTGCATGTCCTAGAACCAAAAAATTCGAAGACATGTGACATCTACCAATCCGCACTGGGCCCGCGTGGTGGAGTATCCCATTCCCTCTCATAGGAAGAGGCCTGTGTCCCAGCAGTGGGAACATTAGTAGGCTGATGATGATGATGATGAAGATTTTATTACCGCTATCGCGAGACCTTTAACTATACCTGATAAATAATGTCTTTAATCACGGAACTACTCGTATCTTAATTGATTTAGGTTGTGCTCATACGCAAGACATTTCGCACAACAGCAAAATTAAATTATACTTTGTTCGTTACATTGCCAACTTTGAATCTATTTTAAAAAAAAAGGGGAAACTAAGATATGTTTGAACACGTTATTAATGATTTCCTTTACGAATCACAGAAGCAATGTAGCAATTTGATATGGAAAAACCCCAAATGTACTGTTTCGCAAACGAATTATAGCGTGCGGTTGTTGGAAGAACTTGAAAAAACGTTACTGGGTTTTGTTTTTTTGTCTGGCTTGGAATTTTGAGGTTTTTGACCGACATATAAGCAGGTTGCAGGTCTACAACCTGGTTTTTAAATTCATTTATTGGTCTGTATACTTACTTGGTCGTTCTTAATTTATACATATAATAAAAGAGTAACGAAAGAAAAACTGTACATTAAGAATTTTCAAGAAAAAATGAGTGGCTTTTGTTAGAAAAACGTAACTGATGACAAAAAGTGACTTTTTAGAATTTTTGTCTGTTTGTCTGTGTGTAAATATGGTACGGATTCACGCCAAAACTACTGGATAGATTGAATTAAGATTCAGCAAAAATGTTCTTTGTAAACCAAGGAAGGCTTTAGGCTCAATATTATCACGCCGTATGTTATGAGAGGTAAGCATTATTGATTTTAAAAGGTTTTTGTTCGTAATTGAATGCACAAAATGACATGTTATAAGCTATATTATGAGACGCAGACGAAGTTGCGCGGGTCAGCTAGTTGTCACCTAAGTTCTTTTCGAAATAACTTAATGATGCTGACAATTTATGTTATAAGGAAACCTGCATTCCATATCTTTTTACTGTCACACTCTCAATTCAAGGATTTTGAATGAAATTCCTAATCCATTGCTTCGAAGGTTTACAAATGGTCTCTTGTACGTACCCAAAAACCGGCCAAGTGCGAGTCGGACTCGCCCTCTATAATTTTTAGTTTATATTTATTACCTACTTATCTGACCCGGTGAACTTCGTACCGCCTAACAATCGATTCTTAATTTTTTTTTCAGGCAATTTTTTAATTTTTTCTCTCCGTAAGAACCATCCTCGTACTTCCAGGGAAATTATAAAAAAAGAATTAGCGAAATCGATTCAGCTGCTCTCGAGATTCAACTGTCTAAGTACCTATTAATTACGGATCATGAGATACAGCCCGCTGACAGATGGACGGACGGGCAGACGGACGGGCAGACGGACGGACGGACACGGAGGCATATTAAATTATTGCTGGGAAACTATTTTTTTTTTTGGGGTTGAATAATCATGTTTTGTGGTAGAACTCAATGTAACGCACTCAAAACATTGTGCTGATGGATAGATTGAATAGTACGGAGGTCGTGGAGATGTTAAACGTAAAAATCTTACATTAAAAACGTGTACATATTTTTAAAAAAAGTTGGAACTTTGACCCCCCATATTTCCGTAACTAGAAGGTTCCCAGGTATGGTGTAGAACAAAAAAATGATCGCAAGGACAGGGAGAACAAGTGCCTTTCGGCATCGTCAATAGGTGTTTCACACCCATTGTGAAGAAAGTAGTACAATAAACGAGCATCACGTGCTCGTATATTGTCAGTACCTACTAGAACTTTTGCAGTAAAATCAGCATTAAATTATCTTTAGAGGTAATGAAGTCAATAATGGACACAAATAAATCTCTTAAACCAAATACCAAGAATTTAGGTAAGTTACAACATAATTGTATACTTCGGTGCAACGTAACCGACCAACGTTCGCAAACATTGGGGCCAAGGTTTGGGCCAACGGAACTCGTTTACAAGCCATTTATTATTAAATTGTTTTTCATCGTTATGTCATTGGTTATGCGAAATTTCAAAGTAAACAATTGAATTTTGTTTGGTGATAAATGTAATTTGAATAACAATAAATGGCTGACATAAACTTTAAGTTATTTTTTGCGTATTGCGGAATGTTTTCATTACATGAGCTAAATATAGACAACATACTTTAAAACGTTACTACATGTTTATGTATGGATATGATTGGCTAATAAAAATAATATACTTAAATCTTTATAGAAAGAAAGGGGGTAAGGGGGGGGGGGTTTGTAGGTTCTTTTTTCTTTTTTTTCTTTGTTTTTTTTTTCTTCCTTTTTTTTAGTAGAAAAGTGTAATTGCTTTTGCACGCGGTTTCGTTTGCATATTGGTCGTAAATTACACCACGGCAATGTTTTAAATACAGCATATGACACTCGGGGATAATGTAGCTTCCGATAAGTGAAATAATTTTAGGAATCGGATCAATAGTTCCGAAGATTACCTCTTACATTAAAACTAACAACCTTTACCCATTTATAATATTGGTATAGATAGTCACATAACTGCCAACTGATCTAATTATACTCAGTCGAATTCTGGAGTCTAGATTGTGTGATCTTTCGTTTTTTTTTTTATTATAGCATCTCACAGGTCAATGTGGGTTGCCTAGCCCGCAGGCTAGATTCGCTTCCATTTACAAGGGACTTCTGTATATCTTAGTTAGGGAATTGAAAGCACCTGTATCCAAGCTCTTTAGGGATAATATAAACATGGGATGTTGCAGTTCAAGTATGAAAAAGTAGCTAGTAATAATATTATTATGTCTTTTCCTCATTCCCAATTCTTTCCATCAACGGACATTTCTGCAACATTTCATTCGAAACAAAAAGCAAAATAATCATAATCATAATCATCCACACTTCGTCGTAATCATTGTGTAACAGTCCAATGTGGACATGCCCCGAATGGCAGCGGTGGCGGTGTAGCAAGTCGGTCAGAGCTAGTGACGTAGTAGATAGCGCGTGTAGCGAGTCGGCGAGTACTCGACTAAATTGGTTGCGATTTTTGCTGTTTATGTTATGATATTGGTGATTATTTTTTGAGATTTAGACTAGAGTCGCATGTGACATAATAAAAAAAGTAAAAAAGCCTTTTATTTCTTGCATTTCACACATGATATTATTATTTTACTTAAATATTTTCTATTATTAAAAGTAGTACATAAAAGTATTTTTTTTCAAATGTTGTTTTTGTTTAATGTTGTTGATGTTTGTTGTTGTTTGTTGTTGCTGTTGTTGTTTGTAAGTTGTTATTGTTGTTGCTTTTTTTAATGTTGTTGTTTGTTGTTGTTGTTGCAAAAACCCCATGGGAGGACCCGCATGGGAGATAAATAGTGATAAACGTTGATGGATAAAAAGGGAGAGGAAGACCACGGTAACGATGCCGATGGATAAATTGTGTGGGGAATGATATGTATGAAAAATAAGTAAATAATACCGTGACGGTTGACAGAGGAGAATGGAAGAAAAAAAAACGGATTGCTACGACCCCAAGTAACATGGAATAAGGGCATCAGGAAGATGATACAGCATTTAAGTACAGAATCTGACGAGGTAAGGGCCTGTTAAATTTGGACAAATAATGGTGCCGATTCCCTTGTTCACAAACTAAACTAAATTTAAGTTGAATGCATCTTTTTCTTTCTATTTCATTATGAAAAGGACAGAAGATAAATATTAGTTTAATCCTGTCAAATTAGTCAGCACCTGAAGTAATTTGATGTAATTTTAGTAGTCAACTTTTTAATCGCGTCCAAAACTTGTATGGCGCTGATTAATTTGACAGAACATAACTAAAATTTATCTTCTGTCCTTTTCTTAATGAAATAGAAAGAAAAAGATGCACTGAACTTAAATTTGGTTTAGTTTGTAAACAAGGGAATCGGCACCAATATCAAAAGCACGGGTCGATCTTTAAGGTTAAGCAACGCTTGTTGAGGTCGGTCCGCGGATGGGTGACCATTCATTACATACTGACATCCTTCTGCACCTCGGAATAAAAGGCAGTTGGGTTTCGGCTATAATGTCAGAGTGTTCCGAATGGCAGTCGGTCAGCGCTAGTGACGTAGCGACAAGCGCGAGTAACGAGTGAGCGAGTACTCGACTAAATTGCTTGCGATTTTTATTCGATTTTGCTGATTAGGATAAGGTCAGGCATGGACGTTCTCATTTTGAAGTAGAATAGCCTTGTAGTACTTTCTTGATAAATTTTATTGAGAGTGTAAATACTGTCTTCTTGTTAATTCTTTTTTTATGGTTTTTTGGATAAGAAAACTATTGAAGTTTTTTTTGTAAATCATAATTTGAAAAGATTTATTTTTATCTTTTTGATACCATTTCCTACACTTGTGTGATTAAAAATTATGCTCACTGAGGTCAGTGAGTCCCTGTAATCACAGTTTAAAGTTATACAAATATTTTGTCTTTTACACAATAAACGCGTTACATTGAATTTTACCGCAAAGTGTGATTTTTCACCCCAAAAAACAAGTAGTTAATAATTTTTGCGCAGAGTTAGTTGCTTGGTTCACGGCTACGTGAAAAGTCTGTTTATACTCTGAGTGGACTCCCTGGAGTTTTTAATCTTCGATCTCATGTCTCGTTAGTTGTATCCCAGGATCAACCCCAGGGTTTTTAAAAATCATCCCTTAGAGGAATTATATAAGAGATGAAAGTATACAAGTTCATAACTTTTGTTGCCTATGGGAAATATCATCAGGCGCACGTTCGTTGTATTGTTAATAAATTGTAAACATAGTGTATTTGTTTAGTCTGTTATTCGTTTTGGGATATTTGTGCAAGCAATTTGATTGGTCATCACAATGACGCAACTAATTACAATTGTTTACCTACGTATGAAGTTTACTTAATAGAATGAAAAATACTACCTACATGATAACATGACGCATCTATCCTCGAATGTGTTGCTGTGAAGTGTTTACTTTTTTGTAGCCCGTAGTACGCAGGGCAACTAATGAAGCTATACAAAAAAAAACACAAAAAGAAAAGGACAAAAAAATACACTAAAAGAAAAACAAAAAAAAAACACTAAAACAAAACCACAAAAAAGTGAAAAATAACTTTAGCTTCAGAAGCCGGTGAGAAAAACACCAAATCAATCAAAGGTCAAGCTTCAGAAGTTGATGTTCCGTCATGATATTGTATAAACAATGAACATCCAACCGATTGGAGCTATCACAACAGATTTGCCGTCTCTTTTTGAAGAGTTCCATTGTATATCTCCGAAGGTCAGCATCAGATCTTTACCAAATTAAAATGGGACCACCTCAGGAGTGTACTCTATCAAATGAAAAAAGAATTTTGAAAATCGGTCCACAAATGGGAGAGAAATCAGGTAACATACATAAAAAAAAAAAAAACATACACACGAACATATAACCTCCGCCTTTTTTGAAGTCGGTTAAAAACCAGTTTATGCGGATCTCTTGATCTCTCATTGTACGGGAAGCTCATATATAGTGAGGTCACGTTATACCGGATAAGTATACCTTGATGTGTCGGCGCGTGTACCAAGGTCTCTATATCAGAGGGCAAGCCAATAGGTAACCACCATCAATAAATTGCAAATCTATTTAGTCCGTCAGTTAGAGTATTGGAAAATAATGGACACGTATTTTTTGTTTTTGTAAATCAATGAATATTGACAAAGATAAAACGCATCAAAACTCGAGAGTGGGGGCCCGTGACGTCACATTCACAACGCACTAAAAATAGCACGGCGTGACGTATTGAGAATTTTAAAAGCGTCGTATCTTCGTCAATTTTGGTTTACGTAACAAAAGAAGAAATAAGTGTCAAATATTTTTGATAATCTAACTGACGGACTAATTAGATTTTTTCAGGACACAAGCCACTAACCGGATACTTCTTCTACGTACTTCTTAACGAATCGATGGCAAAAGAATTCAAGTATCTTTCTTTATCGTGTGTCGAGAAATATCTCTCAGGAGTGCTGGTTTTCTCACGATGCTTTCCTTCACCGAAGCAAGAGATAATTATACAGTAGGCAATTGAATCCGAAACATTAGAGGTGACACCATGATTGTTGATCTGTTACATATCGAGTTTCCCTCGTACTTCCAAAAGCACGCTAAGCCGTTGGTCCCGGCTGTCATTTGCAGATTATTGACAGTCGTTACAGGTAGTCAAAGGCCGGAAAGTTGTACAACTAGTCTTACCATGGGGTTTCGTATTGCAGTAATAAGTAGGTTATGGAGGTCAGATAGGCAGTCGCTCCATGTAAAATACTGCTATCCAGCTGCATCCAGTTGGACTGGAAGCCGACCAAGAAATACGCTAAGTAATTATAACAAAAGATTTTCTCATCTCGATATATTTAATACTAAATTAATACTAAAAAAGGTATATTTAGGAAACTATAATTAATAGCGTCAGTATGTGACGAACTGACAAACGCATCTAAACGAAATAAATGAATAATTAGGGTTGTTCAGAAGGTATACAGACAATCACCACACACACACTTTAACTCCTCAGGCACACACACTCTCACACGCTGTATTCTTAGCTATATAGAGATGTTAAATTGTAAATCCTTCATTGGATGTAGGATTAGTTAAAATAGTTTAGGATAAGATTGTAAAGAGCTGTGGATTTTGTGATAAATAAATAAAAAGGCGAGGCAGATGATGATAGTCAAAAAATCCAACTATCTATTCCCAACACTAGAATTCGTGTAACATAAGCTGGTATTCAAGTCAGACGTTATCTAAACTTGTGTGACACGGTGTAGCCGACTTTGGACTAGTTATGACATTATTTAGTAAGAACATTCGTCACGACACGAGTTTGTAACAGAATGTGGTCAATTAAGGATGGGCTGGGCTAGATTTTTTTTGTGTAGTGTCGAGAGTTTTTATACCGCCCATCATAGGCCCCTGACTTGGCTTTACATGCCGTCGAGAAATATCTCTCAGGCATGCTGGTTACCTCGCGATGTTTCCTTTACCGAAGCAAGTGAAAATTTTATACAATACGGTCCATTCCATAGGGTAGATGACAAAAAAAAATCTAATTAGTCCATCAGATAGATTTCCAAAATATATTGGACACATTTTTTTCTTTTCACGTAAACAAAAAATTAAGACGATACAGTGTGTCAAAAACTCGTGTGACCCCACTCCACGCTTTATCTTCGTCAATTTTTGTTAATTTGATAAAACATAAAACACGTATCCAATGTTTTTCGATAATCTAACTGACGAACTAAACAAGGGAGCTCGTGGCTAAATAATAACAGCCGCTCGGGTCGATCGTTAGGTTAAGCCGTGCTTGCCTAGATTGGTCTGTGGATGGGTGACCACCCATTACATACCGAGTTTCCTCCGTGCCTCGGAAAGCACGTTAAGCCGTTGGTCCCGGCTGTCATTTGTAGATCTTTGACAGTCGTTAGGTAGTCAGAGGCCCAATAAGTCTGACAACCAGTCTTACCAAGGGGTATCGTATTACCCGGTACTAACTGGGTTGTGGAGGTCAGATAGGCAGTCGCTCCATGTAAAATACTGGTATTCAGCTGCATCCGGTAAAACTGGAAGCCGACCCCAATATAGTTGGGAAAAGGCTAGGCAGATGATGAACTGACGAACTAAACAAAATCATATTTTTTTAGTCAGTCATCCCTATTTTATGTACTGTTGAGTGACCACCAGTCTGATCAGGTAAGACTAGGAGCTGACCCCAACATAACATCACGCCTGTAACCCTTGAAGGGTAACTAGAGGTGTATCTAATAGTACACACACATTTCGCCAGCTATGTTTAAGCTCCAAATAAAAGGTCGCACACCTAGACTCCGTGGCTGTTACGGAAAAACCCAATAACACTTTGCTCTACCCGGGAATCGAACCCAGGTCCTCATGCTCAGTAGTTTTGCTTGCGACCAGTAGACCAACGAGGCAGGCTGACCCCTATATAGATGGGAAACGGCTGGGTTGTTTATGTGGTCACCGTTAAATACATCTGCAGTGACAAAGGCAGGTGCGAGGCCATCCCAGAGACAATGCTGCAATTAATATCTGAAATGCCTCATGTACTATCGAGGACACTCCCGCCTGATCACCACTAAGCAAATTTTTGCTTGCACTTACAACACAGAAACGCCCTCTAGCCCGGCCCCGTTGACTTTGTATAGAAATAATGAATGAAAAGATACCGACCGGCCGAGCGCACTGACGGTGCACGCCAAACGAGAGTTATTGTTATTTTGCGCGCCAAAGTTGTCAATTTCCTAATAGGTTTACTATAAGAGGCCGTGGCTCGGCGCCTCAGCATGAATTAAGCAAAAAAAAAAAAATACTGATTAGGCGCATAAGACCACGACTGTACCTGTAATTAAACTTACACCTGCAATATCTCACCTATAGTTGGTGCCAGTTAAGATGAGAATAGCGGTCATTGACCCACCTTCGTTTATTAAACTTCTGAACTTTGAAAACCTAAAATAAGCCTATTTAAGTCTGGAATCGTCATCTATTGTGATTTTCAACATTTTTTGTAATGAAAAACGATACATGGTTTATTTGTTTTGGTTCGTATGAAGAGATATTAATCTGTTGGTCCCGGCTGTTATTTGTAGATCTTTGACAGTCTTTACAGGTAGTCAGTGGCCCAAAAAGTCTCGACAACCAGTCTTACCAAGGGGTTTCGTATTACCCAGTACTAACTGGGTTGTTGAGGTCAGATAGGCAGTCGCTTCATGTAAAATACTGATATTCAGCTGCATCTGATTAGACTGGAAGACGACCCCAACGTAGATGGGATGATGGCCTCCTGAAAAGGTCTATTTTGAAGTCCATCATTTGCCTAGCAGAGGCTAATGATGCACTTCAAAAGAGACCTTTTCCTGACTTGGTATTATTCCAAAAGAATTGCGAAAGTTTGTGATAAACATATGTTTGTTACTCTTTCACGCAAAAACTCTTAAACGGATTTGAATGAAATTTGGCACACATATAGTTTATAACCTGGATTAATAAATACATAGGATAATTTTTATTCCGGTGTACAATCCGGAACTGTTACCGAACGTGGGTCAAAGCCGTGGGAATAAGCTTGTTAATTAAATTGCAGTTAGTTAAATTGCAAACTAAGGGGCTTCCAGTCTTACCAGATGCAGATGAATACCTGTATTTTACATAGTGCGACTGCCTCTACCTGAACCTAAAAACCAGCTAGTAATGTATAATATGATACCCCTTTTTAAAACTGGTTGTCAGACTTTCGGGTCACTGGCTACCTGTAACGACTATTAAAGATCTACAAATGACAGCTGGGACCGACGGAGGAAACTCGGTATGTAATGGTGGTCACCCATCCACAGACCAACCTAGGCATGCGCGGCATAACCTTACGATCCACCCGAGCGGCTGTTATTATTTAGCCACGAGCTCCTCTCATTATTCATTCGAAATAACCAATTAATTAAATATTTCGCAGAATTATCAACTTCATCGTACAAATGAAGTACAATTTAATTGATATTAATTGAAATAATCAGAGTAATAGGTACAAAGCGGAATTGGGACGCAGGTGTACGAAATAGTTAATTTCTATTCAGCATTCAGTTAAATTTTGATTTATAATACATATATTGTTTGAAGTATGAAATTACCATCAAATTGTGGTAGGTTTCCAGGTTATACAGGGTTTAAGTTATTAATTTATAGATGCCATAATTGGTCAACGTTATCTATCATGTGTAACAATTAAGAGCGCCCAACCCGCCATACTTTTCGCGAGAATTTTGACAATAGCTCGTGCGTGATTATGCCGTTGTTAGACATATATCTTTGAATTTTTTGAACTAATAAGTTTCTTGTGGACTATATCTAGGCTTCTATCGAAGCAGAAAATAAAAATTTGTAGAAACAAATTCAGTATAAGCCTCCAAAAATTGCTGTTTTTCACAACTTTTATCTCAACTTTGCCCGTTCATAATGTACTTATAAATTGTAAAAGTAAAGAAAGCATTCTGATACAAGCCTTGTAAATTTAGTGGAGATTCTAAATAACAAATATTTATTTCACATAGTTGTACGACTAATTCAAAAACACGTATTTCCTGGAACAAGTTTTATAAATTAACGAACTATATTTTTCGTTCAATGTCCTCGCGTTAGGCGGTATGAGGTACGCGGGAGGAAAGTAGTGCGGGTTCGGGGCTAGGTAAGACACAATATCAGCGCTGTGGCTCTGGATGAAACAACAAGCTTTTCGACCATGCTCGCGTTGACGAAAGGCGGGCCGGGAAGGGCCCTCTTAATCGAAACCTAGACATAAAAAAGCAAATCATTTAGCTAAGCTAAGGAAATTAAGTTAATAACTTAGCATTTATGATTGATTATCCAAAGAAAGAAGGTAGGTGCCTTCTCTGGCTTTTCAGACGCGTTACCGTTTTGCTAACTAGAAAACCATTGTTATTTTACGGGTGATGTAAAAACGTTATTTTTTTAATCGAAAATACAATTATCTTATTAGCATTTTAGTTATGTTGTTTGCAATTATCCATGGAAACGATTAAAATTATCAAAATATTTTTATGCGTGAAACGAGAATTTTTAATTTTAAAATCGATGTGTTTACCTATTTACATTACATTTACAGCTTGCGGTCTTGCTAGGGCCTCTGATGATAACAATCGTTTTATTATACTGATATGTAAGAAAATTTCACGTCAAATTGATAGCGAACGTGACTCCTGAACGCAAGGTGTAACAAATACCTAGGACGGGAAACCCAGGGTTTGCAATTTCGCACACTGAATATTTCTCATAGTCCTGCACATCACCTTTTGTATTTTCTTTTTCTCACCAATAATATCAAGACATAAGTCGGTGCCGATTCCCTTGTTCACAAACTAAACTAAATTTAAGTTATTCAACTTAAATTTAGTTTAGATTGTGAACAAGGTCCTGTCAAATTAGTCAGCACCTGACGTAATTTGATGTAATTTTAGTAGTCAACTTTTTAATCGCGTCTAAAACTTGTGTGGCGCTGATTAATTTGACAGAACGTAACTAAAATTTATCTTCTGTCCTTTTCTTAATGAAATAGAAAGAAAAAGATGCACTGAACTTAAATTTGGTTTAGTTTGTAAACAAGGGAATCGGCACCATTTGTCCAACCATTATAATAATTAATAGATTCATTATACTCCATATGTACCTACAAATCATTCTATTGTTTCCCTGTCTAGATAAATTATTATGTCACGCTGACCTAAGTAAAGAACCTATTGCCATAAATCAATTGAGTCATCAGCTGTGCGGAATGAACAGCATAAATCGATAGATATAAATAAATACAATTGAAGTGTATGTTTGTAATTTCTAAATATTAAAAGCTTTCTACTGAATGCATATGAAATTATACAGGGTGACTTTTAATCCCTTTTCAGAAAAATGGGTATGGTAATAGTTGAACGGAGTAGAAGCAAATGGCATACATGGAATTACATGAAAAAAAATCATCAAAGAATTCGAATTTAAAATCATACGCAAATTGCGTATGATTTGAAATTCGATATTTTTTATTTAAAAAAAAACTAGGTATGCCATAAGATTCTACCCCGTTCGTCTAATATACCCATTTTTTAAAAGAGGTAAAAAAGTCACCCGGTAGGTATATACGGTACTTATAACAAAAAAAAAACATGTTTTTTCAATTGTCTGTCTGTCTGTTTGTTCGGCAAATCTCCGAAATAACTGGACGGATTTTGACGAAACTTTTACTGGCAGATAGTTGATGTTATAAGGAGTAACTTAGGTTACTTTTACTTTAGAAAGGGAATTGGGGTTTCGTGCAAAAAAATTAAAACCCTGGAAATTATTTGTATAGATGTTACCGGAAATGTTTCATACATTTCCGGTAACATCTATACAAATAATTTTTTGGAATTGTACCCAATTACTAGGAAATGTATACAATTCCGAGCCTAGTTAGGAAATGTGTAAAATACTGTTTCAAAGATTCTTTAATACACACATTTACTGGGAAATGTATGCAATTCCTAGGAATTGTATGTAATTCCGAAATGATACTAGGAAATGTATAAAAACGAATGCTCTCTGTGAATAAAATAAATAAAACACGTTTGAGAGCCGAAATCAGAATTTTTATTTAGGTAGATGGCTATAACCACGGTAATATTATGATACAGTACTCCAACTTCATAGAAACGGACGAAACGCGAGCTATACCTACGCGCCTCGATCTTGGGGTGCGCTTGGGGCGCAGACAGTCACGGCTGTACCGCAGTGTCGAACGGACGGTGTGTTGTTTTTTTAACAATAACCGAGCGATTTTTTCTCTAAAAATCAGTTAATATGACGAGTAGGAAATATTGTGCTGTTTTTGGTTGTATGAATTCGTCAATAACGCATCCAGACATAAGTTTTTTTAAATTACCTGGAAAGAACCTCTGAAAGGTAAGACTATAAAATAATTTTACTTACTAGTAGGTAGGTACATAATGTGTGTCTTTTTAATGGATAAGTATTTCCTCTTATCTCACGAAAAAAAGGTGTTTGGATGAATAAATAAAGCGAATATAGTAACGGAAAGTTATTGTAACGAGTGAAATAGGTAGTTATATGCGGTTCTGAATGAATCATGATACGGTAGGTACCTACTTACGCTTGTGTTAAAACTTCAGTGCATGTGTGTTTTGTTAGTTAGTACCAATCAAAAAACAACACGCATTTTTATTGAACACTTCCTATTCAATATACAAAGTATTTCATTTATTTATATAAAAAGGATATTTACAATCACAAAACTAAATAAAAACAGAAAGTAGGCAAATGTAATTAAAATGCTGGAGACGGGCAGCCCTAACGCATGTTTACGTACCGCGCGGCTGTAGGCATTTATTTCTATCATGCGGCCGAGTTAAAGTACTGTATCATAATATTACCGTGCTATAACTGTTTTGAAATTTGAATTTGGGTTGGTTTTTTGTTTGTTTGAGGTTGATTTATAGGTTTTCTGAATGGTTTATAAATATATAACCACGAAGGGGTATAGCGGGGTCTATTCGCTTCTAACCTATAAACTGTCGGGGTGCCCAAAGTCGGTAAAAAAAAAATTAAAAGCTAAACATTCCTCAAGACCATCAAGAATGTAACACATTTCCGATTGCTCTTTAGGAAATGTATAGATATCTTAGGAAAAATGAATATTATAAAATATATCATTCATTTACTATCTGTTTTAGTAATTGTATACATTTCCTAGGAATTGTACATTTCCGGTGACATATATTTAACCTCCAGTTAAGAAAGGGAAATAAGTTTTGACGATATCTTTCTCTTCCGTACGTTTAAAGGTTGACAACTTTCTTCGTGGTATTTAGAATGCGGAATCGCAATGACAGTTCTATAAATAAACTTTAAATTAGTATAATTATTTTCTGTACTAGTGGGTAAAAGTCAAAAAGGACCGCTTGCGAGTTACGGCCATGACAATATCAGAAAGAAAGTCGATTTGCGCTGATGCAAGCGCTTGTCGGGACTCTAAGAGTAAAACCTCACTATATCTGGAGGAACTCGTGGCTAAATAATAACAGCCGCTCAGGTCGATCGTTAGGTTAAGCTGTGCTTGTCTAGGTTGGTCTGTGGATGGGTGACCACCCATTACATACCGAGTTTTCTCCGTGCCTCGGAAAGCACGTTAAGCCGTTGGTCCGGCTGTCATTCATTTGATCTTTGACAGTCGTTAGGTAGTCAGAGGCCCAAAAAGTCTGACAACCAGTCTTACTAAGGGGTATCGTATTACCCGGTACTAACTGGGTTGCGCGCAGGTTTGACGATTTCCAGCCACTCGAACAAGCCGGTTTCCGAAAAGGCTTTAGCACCGTGGACCACATACATACGCTGCGGCAAGTTATACAGAAGACCGAAGAGTATAACCTGCCTCTCTGTTTAGCGTTTGTGGACTACGAGAAAGCCTTCGATTCGATCGAGACCTGGGCTGTACTGCAGTCTCTCCAGCGGTGCCAAATCGACTATCGGTACATCGAGGTGTTGAAGTGTTTGTACAAAAACGCCACCATGTCAGTCCGACTTCAGGACCAAGCCTCGAAACCTATCCTCCTGCAGCGAGGTGTGAGACAGGGAGACGTCATATCTCCGAAACTGTTCACCGCTGCACTGGAGGATGTCTTCAAGGTTCTGGACTGGAGAGGGCTAGGCATCAACGTCAATGGCGAGTACATCACTCACCTTCGGTTTGCCGATGATATAGTGGTAATGGCTGAGACCATGGAGGACCTCAGTACAATGCTGACCGGACCGGAACCGGAAACCGGAAAATCACATAAATAACCTTTAAAACTCATTTAACAAGAGCCAGCCAACTCATTTGGTTAACAGGTGTGTTTAATAGTTAATTTGGAAAGCCCATAACTTAACTGTAGTGGTTAATGCAATACCATTTGTGAGGGATTACTATTTGTTTGTCACGCAAATGTGTCACTCGCTTCTTGGTAAAAAATATTACGATGAGTTTGGAAAATTATTACGAAGTTCACGGAAAGTTCATAACTCATAAATCAGTTATTTGTATTTAAATGACTAAGACAATGTTAGGTATCAAAATGCTAAGTAAAAAAATGCGAATCAATGCACTAAAACTAAGGCATACAATAATTAACGAACCATCAGATTTAGCAAAATGTAACGGCAAAAAAATCACTTTTGATTGATAAAATTAGTCAATGATCACCAAATTTAATACCCACTTTGTCGTGAAGTAAGATTATTTATTAAAATTTGGTGCTTAATTTACTAAATTTTGTGATATTTTAGTTGATAGATGTTAGTGGTCACAAAGTTATTTTTGGTGGTCATTATATTTTTCCCCTGTTATCGTGCTGTAGAATACTTAGACGCTTTTGGTTATTTGTGATTTAACTATCGAATAAGCACTAGATTCGAACAAAGTTTGACGCTCAGAAAATTCATAATTTTTAAGATACTTCGAGAGTTTTCTATCTATACCTGTTTATCTGTACCCATTCCAACCAGACCATTCATGTGATTGTACTCGTATGTTATGTTCAATCTATTTTTTATCATCCAAATATTGAAACCTCGTAAAAAGACGGTGGGACGAGTTGGACAAACCAACGACCGGTGGTCCGTCCACATTAGCCAACCAACCACCAACTGGACTCTGAGGGTCGAAAGGTTGGAATCGCGCCACAAAATCAACTTTAAGTCATTCGTGGTACGAGTTCCAACCCACCATCTACAGACCTGCATGAAGGAGGACTTTTGGCCCAAGGGTGCGTATATCGTCGTTTCCGAGGGTGGTTACGCGACACCACGCAGCGAAACACGACGCCGACAACCTTGCGTGTATAGTTTGTCTCCTAAAATATGTATTATTATATTATTGTTGTTAATTATTATTTTGTGTATTTTATTTATGGCCCTGATAATAAAATGATTATTATTATTAGCCCTGGAAGCACGGGGAGAGGCCTTTGCTCGGCTGTGAGATGACGCAGGGTAACATTATCAGTACCTATATTAAAACCACAAACATTCACTCTATATTCAACCCCTTTAGTAGGGGTTTTCCTATAACATTAATAGCTAACATTTCCGCACACATAGTTTAATACCCCGGGGCCGGTGTCTTGTTGACATTATGGAAATTAATTGTAATATCGACGTCATTCGCATGAATGCTACGTTTATTAGGATGATTAACGAATTAATTAATAATAGATAGATAATGACTAACCCGACTGACGGCCCGGCAGTCTCGACAGAGATAACGACAAAATCGCTAACTTTCGATTGCTTAACTAACGAATAAATACGGTTGCAATAATGATGCTTGCGAGTAAAGCAAGATGGAAGAAGGAATCCAAGATGCGTTTTTCGCAAGCATCATTATTGCAACCGAATATCGATCAAAACTTTGCGATTTTGTCGCTATCTAAAGGGTGTAAAATACCTCTTAACAAAGCCGAAAGGCACTTGTTCTCCCTGTCATTGCGATAATTTTTTTGTTCTACACAATACCTGGGAACCTTCTAGTTACGGAGATATTGGGGGTCAAAGTTCCAACTTTTTGACAAGTTTTTTTTTTAAATAAAAGTTTTTAACGTAAGATTTTTATTTTAAACACCTCCACGACCCCCGTACTATTCAATCGATCCACTAGCACAATGTTTTGAGTGCGTTACATTGAGTAACAAAAACATGATTTATAACCCCAAAAAAAAAGTCGTTTCCCAGCAACAATTTTTGCGTAAAGTTACTTAGTTTGATGTACAGAATGCTTGGTTGACGGCTTCGTGATAAGGTCTTTTACACCCTGTGTCGAGACTGCCTTTCTCTCTCTTTCCAGGGCCCCCCTGGAAAGATAAATCTAGCAGCAGCATAGGATAAGGCATAAGGTTGGTAACGATTTTAACTGCCCAAGATACGTGCCTCAGCAATGATCATCTGCGTAGCCTTTTCCCTACTATGTTGGTGTCGGCTTCCTGTCTAACCGGATGCAGCTGAATACCAGTATTTTACAAGGCTGAACAAGTGTGTCTGAGTCTCTTGTGCATTTTTTACAAAACGTCCTTTTTGATATTGAAAACAGTTTCCATTCTCGCCAGTTGCAATAGAAGATCATTGTCAATATTATCTTAGCTCTTATAAAATTATGAATATTAATATCTTGTTACATTGTTTGTTAATAACTTCCATTTTGTTTCCGCATGGATTGAGTCAAGGTTCAGTAAAGTTATTATGTTACCTTGGTAATCAGTAGATTATTGTGCCATAAACACGGATTATAGTCTAGACCCGCGCAACTTCGTCTGCGTCACATAATACAGCCTATAACATGTCATTTTGTGCATTCAATTACGAACAAAAACCTTTTAAAATCAATATTGCTTACCTCCCATAACATACGGTGTGATAATATGTAGTCTAAAGCCTTCCTTGGTTTACAAAGAACATTTTTGCTGAATTTCAATTCAATCTATCTAGTAGTTTTGACGTGAAGCCGTACCATACACACAGACAAACAGACAAAAATTCTAAAAAGTCACTTTTTGTCATCAGTTACGTTTTTCTAACAAAAGCCACTTATTTTTTCTCGAAAATTCTCAATGTAGAGTTTTTCTTTCGGTACTGTTTTATTATATGTATAGATTAATAAATGTATAGATTAAAATTAGATGTCAGACGTTCTGTTTTTTTATCATTCGGCGTCTTTCAAGTGAAATGTTTGAACACAAAGTAAATAAAGAGTGAACAATTGCTTCATGAATAAAACAAACTAAAACATATCTGACAAAAATGCGAGTACTATTAGGTATACACCTCTGCCATTCCATCAACCATTCAGAGATTACGGATTTCATCATCATCATCATAATCAGCCGATAATGTTCCCACTGCTGGACACAGGCCTCCTCTCTATGAGAGGGAATGGGCTATAATCCACCTCGTGGGCATAGTGTGGATTGGTAGATGTCACATGTCATTACAGTCGATTACAGGCTTAATGTTATGTTATGAATGAAGAAAACCGATGTTAGATTTTACCATCAGAACCAAAGATAAGTTTGATAATATTTTATTAATGACTAGTTGACGTCCGGCGGTTTCACCCGCGTAGTTCTCGTTCCCGTGAGAGTACGGGAATAAAATATAGCCTATAGCACTCACGAATAATGTAGCTTTCTACAAGTGAAAGAATTTTTAAAATTGGTTCATTACTTCCGGAGGTTACCCCCTACATACAAACTTACAAACTTACAAACAAATGTTACCTCTTTATAATATTATTAGTATAGATAGTTTTAGTACAACAAAAAACTTATCACATTGTCGAGAATATTAAGTGACTCCCGACTTTTTTAAGCGTCTTTGTACACTTATAATAAACGGGTGATTTTTGTTGATGATAATTATTTTCATCAAGTTGTTGGTACCTAACTACGAAATTTATGACCGGATGAACATAAATCACATAATTTATGCCCTGAGGCTTTTTTACAAGATTACAATTATAGCCACGAGTACAACTTACTGGTAATCCATCAAGGGGTGCTTGCTGCCAAGGTTAATTTCATAACTTGTCTACCTTAAAATTATTCAAGATGCAACGACAAGCCTTTAAAATTAACAGAAGATTCGGCACAACCTTCAAAAAATAATTACAAAATCTTTAAAACCAGTAGTAAAGTAACAACTACTTAATATACCTGTACATTCGACCGAATATGGTCGAAGAAGACCCGATGTCATCAATTGCAAAATTATTAAACCATAGGGGACTGTAACCAATCGATGTCAAGGCGAAGGCGTGTCGGTTTGACCATAAAGATCAGTGCCATGTATTAATCGTCTTCCTTATAAGTTCAATAGCCATTTACTGGATAAAATAATTTAGTACAGTAATCGATTACACAAGGCTGTTTAATTTGTGTCATATTTATGAGCTTCTCCTTTTTGACGTCGTGAAAAAAGTAGTTTTTAATGATGAGCCCGTCTGCTGCTTAACCAGAGTATCCTGTGGAGAGCCTTGAGTGTAAGGCCTCCGGCCAGGGGAAAAAGTGGTTGTGATCGAGTGATGCTGTTTTTGTTTTTGACCTGTTGCTTGCGACATCTGCTGTACATGTCTTTAAGGCGTCTACAGGAGCTAAATTAGCGACTCTATTTGTGGTGGTTGAAACTTCGTTTGAAATACTGTTAGAATAAAGTTCTTATCACCTTGCACTACAAAGTGGTTGTTACGTCAGTCACTGCGGGCCGAATAGTGCGAAATGAGTGGTTTTTTGCGATTTAGAAAAAAAATCTATTAATTGGACTAAAAAAATAAAACACTTATCATATGATTAATAATTCTACAAGCAACATGTGTTGCTTGTACCATGTGAAATACTATCAGTATATTACATGGTACTACTGCCTATCAGCAGCATCCAGTAAGACTAGAAGCCGATCCCAACATAGTTGAAATATGCACAGTTTTTATTTAAACTTTGTCCCACGCAAGGAATTTCTTCTATATCGTGGGTGCGTTTACAAACATTTTGACTCACATACACAAATAGTAAGACCCGGAACAACCATTCAACTTGTAGGCCATGCAAATATTTGTTCTGTGCGGGAATCGAACCCGCGACAGGCAGCTCGACAGCCTATTTCTCAGCAACTACGCTAACCGTGTCGCCAAGTTATTATTAGCATCTTAGCATAGATTTTTTCTTATCTAAAT
The DNA here is from genome assembly GCA_905147715.2 of Xestia xanthographa. Taxonomy (NCBI): domain Eukaryota; kingdom Metazoa; phylum Arthropoda; class Insecta; order Lepidoptera; family Noctuidae; genus Xestia; species Xestia xanthographa. The sequence goes on along the minus strand of LR990664.1, from coordinate 6,837,403 downwards.
TCACATTAATCTTAAAACCTGTGATATGAGAAATAAATTTAAGAACTTAATATTTGTTTAAAGACTAACCATCTCAATGATTAGGTAATAAAACATAAGATTCGAAGAACAATTACCCGAAACTTAACGTTTATAAGAATCAACTTTCCAAAGAGTACTCACCAAAACTTTGTAAGTTCCTGAAACTTTGAAGAAAGCTGCTTAACTAAGCTGTAACTGAAAACGTTGAAGTTTTGAAAGAGCCTGTGAAAATGACATTTAAGAGACATCCGTTGAAGAAACTTAGTCTTTCTTTGACAAATCCCGTTCATGAAATTTAAGTGAATTTAATACAGAATTCAACGAAAGTGGGACACCCTCAGGCTCGGTAGAGCGACGATCTTCGCAGGGTTGCTGGTAGCAACTGAATGAGAGTTTAAGATAGTCAAAGTGTACCAATAAAATAATTAATACTTAATATTAAATCAAAATGGGCTGTATGGTGCCGGACGTAAAGAATAGCACCATCCCATATCTTCCCGTGGGTGTCGTGTGGCGACTTACCAGAGAATGGGCAGCAGAGCAGCGTTCTCTGTGCTTTTGTAACAACCGTACTGCGATCGCCAACCCGCTTGCCAAGCGTGGCGATTATTGCAAAACCCCCCTTTTGGGAGAGGCCTATGTCCAGCAGTAGACGTCTTTCAGCTGAAATGATGTGATGATGATGATCAAATCAAATATCTATTCGTCCTTAAAACACAGATAGCAACTGATTTCACAACCTGATTCAATGAACACCTTCCTTAACTTCTAAATCTTCCACCTTTACACCGCGCACCGGTGGGTATCGCTCCACGAATCAGACCGCTTCAAATATAACCGAACGCAGTAAAGTAAGTTACGGATGGAAATCAAAACACGTACTATAATTCCACAAATAAACAGTATTATGCGGTTTCAGCTCTGTATGGTGTCGGACGTAAAGAATAGCACCATCCCATATCTTCCCGTGGGTGTCGTAAGAGGCGGCTAAGGGATTACCAGAGAATGGGCAGCAGCGTTCTCTGTGCTTTTGTAACAACCGTACTGCGATCGCCAACCCGCCTGCCAAGCGTGGCGATTATGGCAAAACCCCCCTTTTGGGAGAGGCCTATGTCCAGCAGTGGACGTCTATCGGCTGAAATGATGATGATGATGATCAAATCAAATATGTATTTGTTCTTAAAACACAGATAGCAACTGATTTCACAACCTGATTCAATGAACACCTTCCTTAACTTCTTAACTTCTAAATATTTCACCTTTACACCGGTGGGTATCGCTCCACGAATCCACCACCAACCACCTACAGCCGATAACGTCCACTGCTGGACATAAGCTCTCCCATGATGGGAGGAATTTGCCGTAATCTCCACGCTTGGCAGGCGGATTGGAGATCGCAGTGATGAAAGACTAACAGAAAACGCTGATGCCCATTCTCTGGTCTACGGAGGCGCAAGGTGTTCTGTCTCAGACATTAGTCGCCTTATACGATACCCGTGTGTGTAATGGGTTGGTTCTATTCTACTCTGCCGGATACCACACGGCATAACGAATCAGACTGTTTCAAATATGGCCGAACGTAGTAAAGTAAGTTACGGATGGAAGTCAAAACACGAACTATAATTCCACAAATAAACGGTATTATATTATTTTTATAAAATAGTCAATTTTAGATCTTGCAAATTAAATTATTGAAAATATTTTCAGACGAAATAAATAGCAAAAGCTTCAAAGAGAGTTTCTGAGAATCGAGTTGAGTGGCGTGAGACATCATCATTTTAGCCGAAAGACGTCCACTGCTGGACATAGGCCTCCCTCAAGTGTCGCCCTGGTCTTTCTCTCAAAGCTCTAAAGGGCGAAGAGCGTAGCGCACAGCAACCGAATATGAAATACCACGAAACGCTCCAAAACAGGAATCGCTAGGGTAGGAACTAAGTTTGACATGCACCCACCCTTCACTGGGGCCCCACCACTCCACACCACATATATTCGGATCTATCCGGCTCTCTCGCGCACGTCTGCAGGTGAGTGCGAGTAAGAGAAACGGATAGATCCGAATATACGGACGAAACATTAGAGTGAGGCCCTACTCTCTAACGTCCGTCCATCCGACTGTATCCGTCTCTTTCGCGCACGTCTGCAGACGAGTGCGAGTGAGAGAGACGGATAGAGACCGATGGACGGACGGACGCTAGAGAGTAGGGCCGTCCGTGTGGTTGATGATCGTCCACTCCGTCACATAGAAGAGGTCATATTGTGCCCTAGTAGTGCATTCGCGCGAATGATCGCTTTGGTTAGAATGCAGGGTTCTAGGTTAATTATTACTTTTAAAAAGTATCGACTACTAGTACCACAGACCAGTTCTTAAAAAACTCATCAAAAAGCAACAAAACAATGAAAGAAAACCACATAAACTGGAAATTCTATATATAAATACTTGACACACGTCACAACAATGTTATTTCTAGTGTTGTATGCTATTTTTACATCTCGAAGTGCATGGAAATTACCACTAGCAAAGGTCATTGCGTCGGGAAGCTCGGTGCAGCTTCACGTGATTCAATTCACGCGAATAATAATTACACGAGTTTAGGAGAAGACTCACTAGGCATATCATGATAAGTATTCAGGAAACTATGAAAGTTTTATGAATCGTTACAAATTTTTGCCGAGATTTAAAAAAACACCGCTGGCCATTGGAATTGAACTAATTTTGGCCTTGTTTATTGTAACTGTGGATTCTTTATTTCCACACTAGTACTGATAAAAAAAACCTGAACCCAACAGTAGTGCAATTAAAGCCAGTTTTCTAGGAAGTGTAATGAAAATTATAATTAAGTATAAAAAACGAAACGGTTGGTCGACTCTTCACGTGACCAGCGGGCGGGCTTATTTTATGGTCAAAGAATGGCAATGCTGCAATGCTGCCAGCCTTCTGGGCACTTTTTCTGTTGACAGCGCTGTGGACGAATTTTTCGACGCCCTGTAACACTTTTTGATACTTGTAAATATTTCTATTTCTATTATACAGTCAGTGTGCAAATAATGTAAATAAATTATAATTGAAAAACTTGTCTCTTAGAGGTTTTAATATCAAGTTAATTGCATTTTAAACTGCAAATTAAAACATCATTATCCTCTTATAATCGGTAATACACCACAAAAATACGTACCCATAGATAATACACTATATAATTACGTACCTACCGACTTACAACTAAAAACAGAAACTATTCGAACTTTTTGCTCTGAAGTAATGTGACCTGCAAATGCCTGCGATTAGTTTTTTTCTAGTGAGGATCAAAGTTCAATAATGACCGGTTTCCGACTGGTATGTTTGTCTGTAGACGTCATAAGTGCGTCAGTGGTGCCAACATTCAATTTAGAATTTTCCATAGATGACGCAGAAACGCATAGATTTAGATTTAGAACGCTATGAGATTAACTGTTTACAGTTTTATTTATTAGTGTTAATTATTATACATTATGAACAATAAATAGGTATACATCTACCAACCCAGACTGGGCCCGGCGTGGTGGATTATAGCCCATTCCCTCTTAGAACAGAGTAGACTTGTGTCCCAGCAGTGGGAACATTAATAGGCTGTGATGATGGTGGTAGACAATTTCAATTATATCTCGCTTTAATCAAATAACTTGAACACTTCAAATACCTATAAACTATGCCGATTTTTTTCTGATTTAATATAAAAATACTTGTCTGTGATAGTTTCTTTGTTGAAAAACATGTTTTTTCTGATTTTTTTTGTCGTTTTTAGCTTCAATGAGTGACGTAAACGAGTGGAGCATAATAATTCGTTTAATTGAGATACTTAATAAAAACCTTCATAAAATCATGAAAAACTATAGTTTTTCTAATAATAAATCAATTTGCGATAGAGTCACAGTATGTCAAAGATCGTGTTTTACGGTGTACTACGGAAAACAAGTTTTTAGAATAATTTTATTATACAAACCTAAATAGGCAGTCGCTTCATGTAAAATACTGGAATTTAGTTGGATCTGGTTAGACTGGAAGACGGCCCCAATATTTACGTATGTTGTTGGGAATAGGTTAGGCAGATGATGATGATGACATTGTAACAGCCACCCAGGAGAAGAGGTTATAATCGCCCTATATAAAGATTTATTCTTCATTTTAATTATCTCACAAAAAACAAAAAATAAAAGATCTCAAAAGATTCTGATCGCGATCGTAAAAGATGCTAATTATTTAATTTGTTATTTGCTACAAAAATGATAACACTTAGGTAATTGTTTTGACTTTATAAAATTGTTGAAGTTTATATTTCCTGTTAATATAGACATCTGATTGTTTTTTTTTTCAAAATCAAGCTATGATGTGATATTATCATTCTGTATTGCTGGTGCATTAGGTCCTGGGTTCGATCTCCGGGTTGGGCAAAGTGTTATTGGGTTTTTCAATCAGGAATTTAATTTCAGGAGTTAGGGCTCGGTTGATGCCAATAGGCTCACCCCCTTTTACATGGGCCTTAAAATGTAACTGGCGAAATGTAGGTGTACTATTTATTACGTACACCTCTGCCTAATCCCTCGGTGATTACAGGCGTGATGCATTATCATTTATCAGAATTTTTGTAAAGATGGGTTTTAGATTATTTTCTTCGTGCTTTATGAAGAGGAGTCAGGTGCCAAGGCTCTATTGGATAAACTATGTAATGAATGGTTGTCTTACAAACAACATTACTATGATTTACAACACCATAATGCACCATAATACATAAACAACAATACACGTTTTACACATAAAAGTTTTATCGCTTTTTAACTCCAGACTTTGTGTAAGTCTCCGGTGTTTTGAATTTTTGATACATTGTCTAATACATACAGGGTGTAAAAGACCTCATTACGAAGCCGTCAACCAAGCATTCTGTACATCAAACTACGTAACTTTACGCAAAAATTATTGCTGGGAAACGACTTTTTTTTTGGGGTGAAAAATCATGTTTTGTGGTAGAACTCAATGCACTCAAAACATTGTGCAGATGGATGGATTGACGGGGGTCGTGCAGGTGTTTAAAAATCTTACATTAAAAACTTGTATTTAAAAAACAAACTTTTTTACTTGACTAGAGCACAATACAATAAAATTAGTAAAATTATTCTATTAAGGGCAAAAATATTGATGTAAACAAGGTAGATTGTGGTAAATGACGTTATATCATGGCCGCGACGTTTGAACTGTCATAGAAAATTGCAGGAGTTTAATATTATTTTTAAGCGACAAGCAGTAGTTGAACTTAACTTTTAATACTTTTCTTGGGTTAATGGTACTGTATTTTATTGATTTAAGTGAAGAAAAAATTACGTGCATATTCCCTATTCACGACGCGTGATTATAATTATTATGTTAGCATCAAACTTTGGTTTAGACAATGTTGAAAAGTATCACCTTGGTGTGGGCACTGTTACCTTTGGTGGGGTCACCTTCTATATCTAAAACTTTAGAAACATTAGCCTAGGACAAACTAGTTTTTCTGCAATCCAGTTTGACTGGTAACATTTCGGTACCATATCGGTTATATTATTAAATACAGCAGCTATATTTGAACGCTGGATCTAAAATAAAAAACATAGATGCTAGAGTTGAACAAGCGTTATTTTTAGTTTAAGGTAATCTCCAAATGGCGTTTAGGAAGAGGAATACGATATTAAATTAAAATTCCTCTTCCTCAACTTTTGGAATATACTGAGAGAAGATCTCTTCCGAACCTCTCCACTTTTGGCGGTTTTCTGGCATGGCTACCCAGTTTCTTCGGGCCACTTTTATCTGATCGTCTGTCCACCTAGTCGGTTGTCTTCCCACATTCCTCCGTCTCGTCCGTGGTCTTCACTCCAGCAGTTTCTTCCCCCATCTTCCATCCAGTCTACGGCATATATGACCCGCCCACTTCCACTTTATTTTTGCTATCGCTTTTGCAAATGCTCCCGGGCCATTTTCGAGTGAGTGTTTATAACAAAAAACCGGCCAAGTGCGAGTCGGACTCGCGCACGAAGGGTTCCGTACCAATTATTATAAAAAAATCACGTTTGTTGTATGGGAGCCCCCCTTAAATATTAATTTTATTCTGTTTTTAGTGTTTGTTGTTATAGCGGCAACAGAAATACATCATCTGTGAAAATTTCAACTGTCTAGCTGTCACGGTTCATGAGATACAGCCTGGTGACAGACAGACGGACAGACGGACAGACGGACAGACAGACGGACAGACAGACGGACAGACAGACGGACAGACAGCGAAGTCTTAGTAATAGGGTTCCGTTTTTACCCTTTGGGTACGGAACCCTAAAAAGATCCTAAATTTTCGCAATAGAATTTGAACACAGTCAGGGTGACTTCAAGTTCCAAAACTTGATAACCTAAGATTCACAAGACAATCAATCCATGTTATTCTTGTTGGAGAAACGGTAACCTTGATTCCTTAGGTTATTGGGTATTTCTGTTGACGTCAGAGCAACCGGTCTGTGGTCATGGACTCGAATAAATGAGGTTGTTTTTCATTAAACGATCGGTCGAGTGATCTGTTACAAAGTAATTCCCTTATGTGGATAATAAGTCTGTGGTATCGGTATGTAAATTGCATGAATTCTTTGAATAACGTAGGTACGGTATATTGATTACTCACTGTTATCATTGCTTATGGTATTAAGTCCGCCTCTGTACTTTGGCTGCGTTCCGAATTAAGCTGTAATCGATTTGAGCGTCCATAAACCCGTACCGAATTACCGTGAGCGCGATATCGATGTCCCTTGAATCGTCATAGATGACGTCATGACATGCGCCATCTTGCGATTACACCGACCGTGCCCCAAATAAATATCACCTTGAGCGCTGTCAAAAATGACAGTTGTATTCACAGGTTGTGTTGTGTATTTTGATTGAAAAAAATTGAAATGAGTTTCAAACTTATGAACATTATATTTAATTACCGTTGCATCTGATCTATGTAATTTGTAAGATTTATTTAAGGGGTAAATCTTTGTCGGGAGCAAAATACGCTAATAAAAACGCTTTCGTCATCCTTTTCATCACTGGCCGAATCGTCGTTCTCTATCTCAAAATCTGAGCTAACAGAGTAGATAGAGTCAACCAACATACTTCTATTTTCAAAAATAGGTCTTGTGAAATGTTTTGGTTTGGGGTTATGTTTACTGTCAACGCGTTCACGAGCGTTCCGAATTGATGACAGCTCTTAGCTGTCATAATCGTGATATCTAAATCGGAACGCAAAATATCGATGTGAGCGTTGTGAGCGATTATTTTCTAATACGGAATGCACCCTTTGTGTTTAAAGTGTATCTATGTCTATGTCATGTGTCATGTCTATGTCATTGAGGTTACTTTGGATACAAATAAAGAACAGTGGCGATTAATGTAGCTTAATTATGTATTTAAATTAGCTATTAAATTATTTGTAAATTACATTTGATTCGAGGTGAGAGCCTGGGGATCCTGGCATGAAATAATAATCAGTTAATTGAATCTGGTACTTCAATTAAAAAAAGAAAAGGAAACCAAAAAAAAAACAAAATGGGACAAGTAAAACAAAAAGCAAAAATTTTGTATTTTGAAAAATTACAAAGAATTAAATGATACCGTGATGGCCGCTGGGGAAGAAGGAATTTCAGCATGTTTCGTGGGCATCTAATACCGCAACCTGCCGTGCAAGTACTTACGTAAAAATCGATTCGATAAATCTGACAGTCATTCTCGACAAAATGAGTTTAGAACAAAGATAAAAACTCATTATGTCGAGAATAACTGTCAGATTTATCGAATCGGTTCCTACGTACTTGCACTGCTGAATCGTTAACCGTGGGCTAGTTACCGATAATCGTACTAGCATTTTTAAAGTATAATACCTAGGAATAATTATAAAAAAGCTACATTCCTTGATATTCTAGTTTACAGATTCTTTACCGTTTACCATTCTAAGAAGAGTTTATACTTTATAAATTACTATTAATTCACTACATACAATAATATGACATTCTAAGCAATAGAAGGTACGTTATTTTCCATTCTTGTACTTAGTAACATTATAATATAACCTCACGCCTATATGTGAAACATAGGTGTAATATGGGGCGGGCCAATTACCATCATCCCGACGCAAAACCAGAGACTCCGGGCTCCTACTGAAAAAATCCCAGTTGTAAAATCCCAATAACACTTAGTCTACTCAACAAGTAATGCTTCCAACTACTAGACTATCGAGATAATTAGGCACCTACCTAACCTATTATATTATTTTCTACAAATAACAGAAGGTAGTAATTTTCCATTTCAGTACTTTGTAACAAGCCATAATTTGTTGTTGTGATGATCAAAACACCTTTTTTTTCAACATAATAATATTATATATCGTTGAGGAAACGTTGGCATAGATAAAGTAGAGGTTACTTGTTAATTAATATTAATAGTTGTTTTTGTAAGGAATGTTTTATTTCCGTATCCTGGGTCTTCGTATTTTTCGTTGAATCTTGTGTGTTGGTTAATTAGATTAGTTAAATACGACTGCCTCGTAGTGGTCGCAATCGGGTTCGATTCCTGGGTCAGATGAATTCCGAGAGGAGGCGGTCCGTACCCGACGGGTAACCAACGAGACTCTAGAAGCCTCCACTGTCCGTCCGTTCGTCTGTCAGTCAGCGGACTGTATCTCATGATCCGTAATAGGTAGACAGTTGAAATGATCACAGAATGTGTACTTCTGTTGCCGCTTTAACAACAAAATTAAATAATCATCATCATCATCAGCCTGTTAAGGTTCCCACTGCTGGGACACAGGCCTCCTCCCTATGAGAGGAGATGGGCTATAATCTACCTCGCGGGACCAGTGCGGATTGGTAGATGTCACATGTCATCGAATTTTTTGATTCTAGGACATGCCAGTTTCCTCACGATGTTTTTCCTTTACCGTTTTGAGAGCAGTGGTGATGAAATAATTACACAAAGTAATGCGCCTCTGTCTGAGTTCGAACACACGACTTACTGTTCGTAAGTCGGGGCCGCCACTACTGGGCCACCGCTGCTCTACAAATCATTAAAAAGTAAAAACTTAACAGCCCCCCCCCCCCCCCCCCTTACCATGGTACGGAACCCGACTCGCACTTGGACGTTTTTTTTTACTGTATGCCGAGAATACGTTTGCATAAATCAGGAGCATAATATATTGGTGCCGATTCCCCTGTTTACAAACTAAACCAAATTTAAGTTCAGTGCATCTTTTTCTTTCTATTTCATTAAGAAAAGGACAGAAGATAAATTTTAGTTATGTTCTGTCAAATTAATCAGCGCCATACAAGTTTTAGACGCGATTAAAAAGTTGACTACTAAAATTACATCAAATTACGTCAGGTGCTGACTAATTTGACAGGATTAAACTAATATTTATCTTCTGTCCTGTTCATAATGAAATAAAAAGAAAAAGATGCATTCAACTTAAATTTAGTTTAGTTTGTGAACAAGGGAATCGGCACCATTATCTCTGCAAGGATTGTAGTTGCCCATTCCAAAATCGTAGATTACTATAGAGAAGAACTAGCAAGAATCTAAATGGTCATAAAAAAACTCTTGTTTCTTTATTTTTTGTTATCATCAATAATGTTTTCCGTGTAGCTACATTATTGTCATCACTTACAGTAATGGCTGCCGAGTAATTGACTTATAACCTGACATGACAAGCTGCGTGCGAGCGTTATGAGTGGCGCTGTCTAATATTATGATCAGTCATTTGTTTTGTTATGTTGTGTGTATCTGAGTGTTTGTGCGTTATATCTAAACTACTGATACGTCGAGTCGAGCTTGGGTTCCCCCGTACTTCAGTTAAGGCTTTGTGGTCATAAAAATGAGCCATTTTATTATTCCCAAGTTTAAGCAGCGCCGTCTTTTCATAAAAAGCACTGGAAAATTATTATTAGCCGCAAAACCGATAACCGTTGGGGTATAGTTCGGTTCAAACTTAATGGCGGCTCGGAAGTTAGCTGCGAGTGACGGTCTGCGCAGTAATAACGCTTTAAACTTTATGTTGATTTGGAACATCTAATGTAAAGCTGCGCAGTCAACAATTTTAGGTTTCAACGGGGCGCAGATGACGCATAGTTCTGTGTAATGCGCAGACCGTCACTTGCAGCTACCTTCCGAGCCGCCATTCAGTTTGAACCGAACTATACACGTGTTCTTGAGTGGAGACCGCAAATTGGCAAATGTAAGGTGGGACGCCCTCATGCTCAGTGGAGCGACGATCTTCGCAGGGTGGCTGGTAGCAACTGGATGAGAGAGAGTTGCTGAGAATCGAGTTGAGTGGCGTGCAATTAAGGAGGCATATGTCTAGCAGTAGACTGCTGTAGGCTGATGATGATGACTGCTTATCCGACTGCCTAGGAAGTATCTAGAATAGAATAGAATAGAGTAGAATAGAATAGAATAGAATAGAGTAGAATAGAATAGAATAGAGTAGAATAGAATAGAATAGAATAGAATAGAATAGAATAAAATAGAATAGAATAGAATAGAATCTTCTCGTCCAACCTACCGCAGTGTCTCAAGACGAAAGTCTATGACCAGTGTGTGTTGCCAGTGATTACATACGGGACCGAAACGTGGTCGCTTACAATGGGCCTCATCAGAAGGCTTAAAGTCACCCAAAGGGCAATGGAGAGGGCTATGCTCGGAGTTTCCTTGCGCGATCGAATCAGAAATGAAGACATCCGCAAGAGAACCAAGGTTACCGACGTAGCCCGAAGAATTGCCAAACTTAAGTGGCAGTGGGCAGGGCACATTGCTCGCAGAACGGATGGCCGATGGGGCCGAAAAGTTCTGGAGTGGCGACCGCGAACCGGAAGACGTTGCGTTGGAAGGCCTCCCACTAGGTGGACCGATGACCTGGTGAAGGCTGCGGGAATCCGCTGGATGCGAGTCGCACGGGACCGTTCAATGTGGCGACACTTGGGGGAGGCCTATGTCCAGCAGTGGACGTCTTTCGGCTGAAATGATGATGATGATGATGATGAGAATAGAATAGAATAGAATAGAATAGAATAGAATAGAATAGAATAGAATAGAATAGAATAGAATAGAATAGAATACTCTTTATTATGTACACCATTAAAATTACAGATACAAAAAAGTAAAACATACAAGGGGTGACACAGTGGGCGGTCTTATCGCTAAAAGCGATCTTTTAAAGACAACCTTTGGATGGATTTAAGGGGGAAGGAGAGACAATACTGCAGGTAGCCTGTGGTGTACCATTTACATATATACAATAAATACATACAAACATAAAACATATTACACTTATCTATGGTGTAAACTAATATTCAATCCTTACAGGAATCGAGTTAGACGACAGCATCGCCACTGTTTAAATTTACTTAGGCATAAGTAGGTATCAAAGATTTATCTAGACATTATACTACCATGACAAAGGCCGTCGGTAATCTAATCTCATTATGTACCACATTACGTAGTATAGGTACGTTATTTTTTTCTGGCTTTTTGTGGTATAAAAATTAGACAAAAATAGACCTTAAGGACTGTGTTCCTGATCCATACTGGTTTAAATAGAATTTTAGTCGCCAATAGTATTTGTTCAAGGTTCTTTTTAGAATAATAAAGCTTTTAAAATAGACTTAAATATACATTAAAGACAGACGGTGTTTTAATATAAATCTTACTGTGAAAACCCGTTTTAGTTGAAACGTGATGTTCCAAGTTTAAAAGTCTTAGTAACTTGTACTATTTTTAAATATTCTTGGTTTTAAATAGGTATTTCGCGTACTGACGTTTTTTACCAAAAAGTTTTTACGTTTTTGTTTTTTTATTTGCAAAAGGAGTATTAAGGATTGTAGCAGGAGGTTTTCTGTGGTTTCTGACCAAGGGAGTAGTCCCTTGGGTAAAAGGTGTTAGTTGTTTATTTAAATGTGTATGTGTATTAATATGTGTTATGTTTTGTGTGGTTTTATGGGTCGGGGGACTTTCCAGGACCGCGGACCCAGATTCACCTTAAATATTTTTGAGTGGTATTTTGGGACCACAAGAAAAAAAAAGTTAGAGTACAGTAAGCTGAAATAATATTGTGATCAACAATTACCTACAAGAATTTACACACCCAACTACGGCAATGCCAAAAGACGGTTGTAATTTTAAGAGGCTATATAATTATGTATTGTGTATCTACATTATGTATGTTCTTAGTACACAGTTTGTATGAATTTAAAATTGCAAGACAATAAAATTGTTTTTAAAACCAAAACACACTTTTATACACATGTCAGAATTTTACGTTTTTTGATATTAATAATTATATTCATGAATAAACAATTGTTATTACAATCCTTATGTAAATAATAATATTAAGTAGACAAGCACATTGTTTTTACACAAACAATATAATTCTATTGTCTGCAATACGAGTGTGTAAGTATTTAAATTAACAAAAAAGTTTGACACCATATTTGCATAATACAAAGTGTGAGAAATTATTTATTATATTTGCGAGAAGTCTAGACGAAATCTTAGTATTTTTAATTAAAGAAACTGGTTATATACTTTATTAAATTAATATGCATCGGGAACAGTTGCGGCTCTGTATCAGTTAATGGCCCTGACCTATGAGTTGTCGGTAAAAGAGTTTGCGGCTAAATAATAACAACCGCTAGATCGCTCCGGTTAAGCCGTGCTTGCCTAGATTGGTCCGTGGATGGGTGACCACCCATTACATACTGAGTTTACTCCGTGCCTCGGAAAGCATGTCAAGCCGTTGGTCCTGTCGTTTGTAGATCTTTGACAGTCATTCTCTGTTTGGCCTTTTCCTTACAATGTTGGGGTGGCTTCAAGCGTAACCAGAAGCAGCTGAATACCACTATTTTATATGGAACAACTACCCATCTGACCTCCACAACCCAGTTGGTACTGAGAAATATGATACACCTTGGTAAGACTGGTTGCCAGACCAAATATCTACAAAATGCCGGGACCCACGGTTTAACCTGCTTTCTGAGGCACGAAAAAAACTCGGTATGTAATGGGTGTTCACCCATCCACTGACCGTCTTAGGCAAACGCTGCTTAATCTGCAGAGCGATCCGGATCGATCTGGCGGCTGTTATTATTTAGGCGCAAACTCTTTTACCGACATAGAGCAGGGCCATTAACTGACACAGAGCCGCAACTGCTCCCGACGCATACTAATTTAAGACCCTTCTAACCCTAAAATTAGCTACTCTATTTGTGGTGGTTCAAACTTGGTTTGAAATACTGTTAGAATAAAGTTCTAATCAGCTTGCTCTACAAAGCAGTTATTACGTCAGTCACTGCGTCCAAATACAAAAAATCTATTGATTGGACTAAAAAAATAAAACACTTAAGACCTGCTGTATAGTTAGTTCAGTTAGTATGTAAAGTTTCATGATTTAATTTGAAATACTTTTTGAAGACCAGCGGTTTATTGTTCGATTTGGAGGTAACTTTGGAATTTTTTTCTATTGAAAAAAGTTTATGGAATCGTGTTTTAGTCACAACTTAGCATTAATCCTCAACTTTACCATATATTTATTTCAAAATTAATGCTGCAGTATTTTAGGCATAACGGAGGATCATGCTAAGCCATTTGAGGGATATATAGCCTTTAATAATGAAAGTTAATGACCTGTTTCTTAAATCGTGGTGGGTTAATCTTTGTTTTGAATAGCATCTCTCAGGTCAACCTATGAGGCTGGTTTCTGATTAACCGGACAATCCTGTAGGAGCCTTGTACGTAAGGCCTCCAGCCATGGAGCAAAATACTTGGGCTGAGGCTGATTTAAAAAAAAACTGGCTCAGCATGCATCGCGGGCTGGCTCGAGCAAGGGTCGGGGAGTTTCTTTTTTTTAAACTAGCTGACGTCCCGCGGTTTCACCCGCGTAGTTCCCGTTCCCGTGGGAGTACGGGAATAAAATATAGCCTATAGCACTCACGAATAATGTAGCTTTCTACCAGTGAAACAATTTTTAAAATTGGTTCATTACTTCCGAAGATAACCCCCTACATACAAACTTACAAACAAATGTTACCTCTTTATAATATTAGTATAGATTTCGTGCGGCATATTTTCTTTCGTGCCAGTACTACCTTGAACGGTTGTCAACCCTGTTCGTTGACATTCGTACAGTCTACCACCGATGGTCGTTGACTTTAGTAATCACCTATAAGTCTAGTGTTAATTTAGCTTTTAAGCTGTAGGTAGGTACATATTTTTGGGAGGGGAGAGCTATTGTAATTTATACAATATTCTAAGTTAAAATTGCTTTTTGTGTCTGTGTGTGAGTGATGTATTTTAAAAGGGCGCAATATTCATGGTTTACAAATATGGTTTTATAATTTCAAGAGATTAACTCCAGAAGCTTTATGTGAACAAAATACATTAATATTAAAATGTTATAAAATAAACAAAATCTGTGTGTTTTAGGGTGTACTATTGAAAAGGTACATCTCTACCCTACCCTTAGGGTATTACAGGCGTGATGTTACGATACGTTATGTAAAATCATTGTATTTGATCTTTAATTACCTACCAGTCATTTGCTATAGGATCTATTCGTAAAATGGCTTACGGCGAAAAAAGGACATTATTGTTCTCGGAATGGCTTATTCTTTAAATGACTTGTTCTCATAATACCTTATGCTGCAAAAGACTCATTGGTGTATTACCTAATTCGTGTAATGACCTATTCTTGAAAGGACTCATTTTTTTTAAATACCTGCTTTAACGCTAACACCGAACAATTGGCAATATCATAATCATAAAAAAATATTGACACACTCGTAATTGTGTGCTTAGCTATAAAGTCATTTATGTTTCCGATGACACTTACGTGACAGTTGACTCTTAAGCAAATACTTGGTAAATATTATATTTACCTTCGTATATATCAATGCAAAGTTAATGTAATTACAGAGAAAGAATACATAGTTTTTTTTAGGGTTTCGTACCCAAAGGGCAAAAACGGGACCCTATTACTAAGACGTGGAGTCTTAGTAATAGGGTCCCGTTTTTGCCATGCTATTACTAAGACTCCACTGTCCGTCTGTTTGTCACCAGGCTGTATCTCATGAACTATGATAGCTAGACAGTTGAAATTTTCACAGATGATGTAATTCTGTTGCCGGTATAACAAAAATACTAAAACCAGAATAACATAATTATGTAAGGGGGCTCCCATTCAACAAACGTGATCTGTTTTGTCTAATCATCATCATCATCATTTCAGCCGAAAGACGTCCACTGCTGGACATAGGCCTCCCCCAAGTGTCGCCACATTGAACGGTCCCGTGCGACTCGCATCCAGCGGATTTCCGCAACCTTCACCAGGTCATCCGTCCACCTAGTGGGAGGCCTTCCAACGCAACGTCTTCCGGTTTGCGGTCGCCACTCCAGAACTTTTCGGCCCTATCGGCCATCCGTTCTGCGAGCAATGTGCCCTGCCCACTGCCACTTAAGTTTTGTCTAATGTTGTATGGAAAATGGTACGGAACCCTTCGTGCGAGAGTCTGACTCGCACTTGGCCGGTTTTAATTTTGAGCAGCTTATTTTGTTAGCACCTGTGTTTGTAGTAGTGCTGCATCTTATATTCAGGCTTAGATCATATTCGCGGAATTAAAACCAAATATTTTGCATTACATTTAACTCTTGTTCCAATACTGTGAAAGTTCTTTATAAAATATATAATCATAACGGCCGAATGCTACTACTAGACTACACTCTGGTTTTCAAATTCCGAATATTTTTGAAGTGAAAACTTCTTTAGGCGCGTTGAGCACTTTTTGGGTGAAGGAAAAACATTGAACTCATCGTCACGTAACCTAACGTGCGGTCACGCTTCGTAGCCGTTCGTAGCACTCGTAGCATCCGCTACGGCGTAGCACCACATAGGCATGCGCGGGGCATTACCAGTGCTACGACTGGGGCGGGGCCTGTGTACTTTTTGTTTTCACTTCTATCGGCAGTCACCAAAGACTGCTCCGATTTTTTTTTCACATAATATCTTTTTTCAACCCTTCATCACTAACAGTCCTTTTTCTCTGTTACAGTAAAAAATGCCAGCCTACGACAATGAGGGGGCGACGATATCCATGGAGGATGTCCGCGCCCCGGAGGCGCCAATCACCATCAGCACCATTGAGGAGGAGCTCATAGCCAGGAGACACAAGATGTTCAAGACGCAGAAGTCTACTGTTGCTTCTAGGTTAGTAGTTTTTGTTTAAGGAGCTCTTTATGAAGAAGAGCTATTCGGTTTAGGAGCTCTCTGTGATGCAGAGCTCTTTGTGAAAATACTATCTGTGTTGCAAAGCAGCTTTGCTGTGTTACAGTTTTTAGTTGAAGGGTGTTTAAATGGGTGGCAGAGTTTTTTTAAGCACATGAGATATTTAGTATCTTCGGAGTTGTATTTTTTTTCTCTAAAAATTTCTTCGATTAAAAACCATACTAATGAAAACATACATGCGATCATTCTGATTTTTGGCAAATAATTTTACAAGCAACATATTAGCATGTTAGTGTTTAATTTTTTTAGTCCAATCAATAAATTTATTGTAAATAGTTAAAAAACACTTATTTCGCACTATTCGGCGGCAGTGACTGACGTAACAACTTAACAACCGCTTTGTAGTGCAAGCTGATTAGAACTTTATTCTAACAGTATTTCAAACTAAGTTTGAACCACCACAAATAGAGTTGCTAATTTAGCTCCTGTAGTCGCCTTAAGACAATGGTGTTTTAAGTGTCCGTTTTTCACCAGGAAACAGCAGGCAGTCTGTGTGAGACGAGCACACAAGAGATACGGCACACAGAAGAATCCCAACATCATATTGGATGGATTGAACATGACAGTACCTAAAGGATCCATGTGAGTCGAACATTATCATTCTCATCTTCGTGCCTTTCTTCTATGTCGATAGCAATAATAATAATAATAATTAAAATAGTTTATTTTCACAATAGTACATTGTTCACCGAGAGGAGAAAGTGACCGATTACCGTCGAGGGTGTCGTTTGAAGCCCGAGCCGTAGGCGAGGGCTTTAAAACACCCGAGATCTTTTTTCAAATTGTTTATCCTGCTGCCGCAGGGTCGCACTGCCAGCCCGACACCATCCAACACACAGCTAGTGGCCAGTGTCATTTTGCGAACTTGGAGATAAAAACTCACTGTAAAAACTTTTTGGCTTTTGATATTTAGGTCACCGGCGCATAGTCTTACCCAAAATTAAAAAAAAGAAAAACCACGTAAGAAATGAATTTTCATACACTTTTCTCTCCCGCTTAGATGCGTTTTCTCCCCGCATATTTGTTCGATATGCAATGACGTACTTTCTACCGTAAATTTGATAAAGTATCAAGGTACTTTCCAAGCAGGTGTAGTATAAAGAAACATACATTAGTATACACTGATTAACAAGATGCTAACTATGTTGCAGAAGTCTGTATACCTACAGATATTGTGAGCCCTGCCTCTCTGTGTTAAGCTGTGTTGTTCAGCTGTGAGGTTACTCAAAAATATTGATTATACAACTGCGGACGTGCCAACTTATTGTTCGTGCTAACAATCAGATTAACTTGAAATATTATATTTTCAGAAAAAGGAAAAGAAAAGGAAAAATAGTATAAAATAACAATTTAATACCTGTGTGTGGGTGAATGTGTGTGGTGGTGTGTTTATGATGTATGTTTGTGTGGTAATTTTTTGTGTGAAAGTAGTAAATGTGAGGTGTTATTTATGTAGGCGCTATAAGCAAAAAAAGGCAATATTAGACTATGTATTTTAATAGTGATTCAGTTTGTGTCTAGTCCTGTTGAAGAAGCCATTCCATCACCTTTGCTTTTAATTTTAATTTATTGCAATATAAATGTAGTCGGCCGAGGATTTAGCTACGTATTTGGCGTGATTAGTTGCTGTAACGTGGGGTTTGTCTCCACCGATCACAGGTATAAGATCACGTTAGCCACGGATCTCGGCGAGTTGTATGCATGGATGTTTTAACGTGTGGCGTTTATCAAAAGTTAATGCCTTTTTTGTTTTTGAATATCTACAATTTCCATAGACAAGGGGAAAGCCAGGGTGTATGAAATAGTCAAAATAATGGGAATAAATGCACTTTAAGGGGTTGTATTGATCGCGGGCCTGTGGACGGTGGGCTATGGGCTAGCTCGCCGTCCGTCCGTCTCATGACGACAGGCCGTGTCGACGGCGCGTTCGTGTTCCACGCGCGCCTCAAAGAGAGTCAGCAAAAGGGAAGGGGTCCGTAGGGACCGATGCCTGCCGGGGTTGCGGGACTGTTCGAAAGAGATACCGTGGCCCCGGAACACAAAAGGCGATGAAGGAACATGGATGGGTTTTAGTCAGTAAAAGTCTGACACTCCCTCCTGCTCCGCCCAGAGCGGGAGGGGTTATTTGATGATTTCCCATCCGAAAAAAAAAAAAAAAAAAAAAAAGGGGTTGTATTGATAATTTTAATGATAAGATTATGTAAGTCCATGCGTATTACGGCCGCAAATCATATTTTGTTCTACAAACGGTCTGACCTGACCGTCTAATTGCAAAAAACGTAAGAAATTTTCAACCCTGGCACTTCTACCTTGATGACATTCAGGCGCCAAAATGACTATAAAGCCGATTGTAAATTATTACACAGCCAAAAATATGGTTTACCTCTGTTACGATACTTGACGTGTATGAAATGAACTATGACGTTAGACTGACATTTAGATAAGGTTTGAACAAGCTATTAATTTAGACACACAAGTATTTTCCTTGTCTATAAAATTAAGGTATAATCGTGTGACTCATTCACATTTATAATTATTGTTTACGGTCTTAAACCTCGTATTCATTAGGCAACAATTGACGCGGTTCCCATGACGCTCAACATTGTTTGGCAACGATGCACAACAGCGTGTGAATTTTGGGCGCCATCTTTCTAAACAACAAAATAAACCTACCGTGTTGAATCTTTTGTGGAATGAATGACATTGACAGAGAAACTTTGTTAGTTATTAAATATTACGAGTATAATTATTAAAGATCGAGTTGGAGTGCGTCATGCGGCGTCATAGATTTTTTGGCGCCAAAGTCAGAAACGCGGCCATCTTGTTTCCTCAATACATTTTCCATAGACTGCCTGGGCAGGCAGTCTCGACATAGATAGCGACAAATTCGCTAACTTTTGATTGCTAATTACTAACGAATAAATTCGGTTGCAATAATGATGCTTGCTAATAATGCAAGTCTTTACATCGAAGATGCAATTTTCACAAGCATCATTATTGCAACCGATTTTATTCGTTAGTAATTAGCAATCAAAAGTTAGCGAATTTGTCGCTATCTATGTCGAGACTGCGGCTGCTGGACCGGAGTCTCGTCATAGATAACGACAAAATCGCTGACTTTCGATTGCTAATTACTAACGAATAAATGTGGTTGCAATAATGATGCTTGCGAGAAACGCATTTTGGACGTAGAGACTTGCGTTACTCGCAAGCTGATTGCAACCGAATTAACTAACTAACTTAACTCTCGATCGCTAAAATAACAATGAAAAAATTCAGTAGCAATAACGATGCTTGCGGGGTTTCCCGCAAGCACAAACAAACTCAAACTCAAACAAAACAAACAAACAAACACAAACTCATCTTGGATGTTAGAGACTTGCGTTTGCAAGTCTCTAACATCCAAGATGCAATGATGATAATGTTCTCGCAAGCATTATTATTGAAACCGAATTTATTCGTTAGTAATTAGCGATCGAATCTTAGCGATTTTGTCACTACCTATGTCGATTGTCGAAACTGGTTGGCCGAGCTAGCTACCGCAAGTGTGACTGTTTAGGTCCTGGGTTTGATTCCCGGTTCGGGCAAAGTGTTATTGGGTCTTTCCATCAGGAATTTCTCTGTAGCAGGTACGCAGTCTGGATTTGGGCCCGGTTGAAGACAATAGGCTCGCCCCTATTTCATGGGACTTAAAATATAACTGGCGAAATGTGGGGGTACTACTAGGTACACCTCTGCCGTACCCTTCGGGGATTACAGGTGTGATGTTATGTTTTCCTCGGACAATTTGACAAAATGTTTACCAATAGCACTAAAAGTACTATGACGTACTATACGATACGACAGCATTGGTCCATGATTGATCCCAAACGTAGTTCGCGAGTTATTCCTACAAAACTTGACCACATTTTCCTTAAAAAATCAACCGTAATTACTAATCATTCTTATTCTTTTTTCTGCTCTGCCATTTCACGAAACGTCACAAAATTTCGCGCCAAAAATAATGTCAAAAATGAGTCTTTTCAATTTGACAAACGGCTGAGATCATTTGAGGAAATGGTCTAGGAAGATTTTTAAATAATTTGAGTCAAATGGTTTGGACTAAACGATAATGTTTTCAATTTGCGGGCCCAGATGAAAACGTCTGAATAAATACATTTGAAATTCGTGGAGATGATGAAAAAATTCTTTGAATAAACAACTGTGTCGACTAAGGGAATAAATTATTGGAGATTTGTGTTAAAAATGTGTGAAAATGAAGATTTTTAAATTTTCAGTTCTAACAATTTTTTTGAACTGATTTATTCTATAAAAAAGTTGTTTATCTGTGAATGTAGTCGCTTCCGAACCAGTTGATCTTTTTCGACACACAATTTTCATCATTTATTAACATAGTCTATTTCCGATAGTTTTTGTATAGCCTGTATAATTCGAATTCAATTAATAGTTATCCGTAAAAACTGGATGCGAGTAATTATTTGATTTCTGTTTTTAAACACATTTATTTTTATTTTTACACATATTCCTTAGGTAACCTTTTAAAAAAATATTTTAAAAAATACGTTTTCGCCTGTAACGGAAGCAGGGTCGGCTACTACTGATGGTTAGGGCTGCAGAGACAGGAACCTCCTCACAATGCGCCTTATCAAGGAGTACTGCCTTCTGAATCAGACCCTTATTATTGTTACAACGTGAGAATGTGATTGAATGTATGTGTGTTGTTGACCAAAAAATGTTTCGAAGAAAACCAATACCTAAAAGTTCACCAAAGTCAATATGTAGTAACCGAAAGTTATTCTCTTTTGTCAAATGTAGTTTATACAACCGAACTTTTGCAATTTCTCAAACCAGTACACTTGAAGTATTTTTGTTTGACACTGTCGTATGGGAGTTACTTGAAGTTTGTTTCTTTTTCCCCGAAGTCACTGTTTCCTATATTAATGTTGACCCGTTGAACTTTGACAGCGTTTCCGAATCTAACTCAGATTTGGAAGCCCTGTCTAAGTTTTGCAGCTGGAAGTCGGGGTAAGGGGCGAATTTAAGGAAGAGTGGTCACTTTGAAATCCGGCCTTTGAGGATGCAGGTCTGATGAGTCAATGTTAAAAAAATGAGCACATTTTTTTAAGAAATAATTAATATTGAAATAAAGGGTTGGTATACAGAACCCTGGCTATAAGAGAGACCAAAAAAACGGTGGATGGACTGTTTGTAGGATGATTCAGCCAGAAAGGAGGTGTGTGATGATATGACGAGTGATAGAGAAAGTATGGAAGAAGACATGCTGCGCCTACCTCGAATATATTGTGACAATATATCATTATATCCCAATATAAACAACTAGCTGACATCCCGCGGTTTCACACGCGTAGTTCCCGTTCCCGTGGGAGTACGGAAATAAAATATAGCCTATAGCACTCACGAATAATGTAGCTTTCTACCAGTGAAACAATTTTTAAAATTGGTTCATTACTTCCAGAGATTACCCCCTACATACAAACTTACAAACATACAAACTTACAAACAAATGTTACCTCTTTATAATATTAAGTATATAAGTATATATATCTTATCCCATTATAGTGTAAACTTAAAAATTGAATCATACAATAGCAGTCTATTATATGATTCAATTTTTAAGTTTATACCATTCAATGTGCTTGCAATTAGGAGTTTAAATTGAAAAGATCGCGCCTAGTTTTTTTTTAATTTAAATCAAAAAAGAAAAAAAAACAATATCAAAATTGCGATAAATTCTTAGAAAAGCCGAAGTAATGTTTATCTCTTGACATTTTCTTAATTACATTCTTCTCTTTCTAGATACGGTCTCCTAGGAGCTTCAGGATGCGGCAAGACAACTCTGCTATCCTGTATCGTGGGCAGACGAAGACTGAACTCTGGAGAGATCTGGGTGCTTGGTGGGAAGCCGGGGAGTCCAGGAAGTGGAGTGCCTGGACCTAGGATCGGGTATATGCCTCAGGTTAGTTGATTAAGCTGGGTTTTTATTTAGTAATAAGCAGCGCTTGCCTAGGTTGGTCTGTGGATGAGTGAACACCCAAGTCTGACAACCAGTTTTACCAAAGGCTGTCATATTACCCTGATTACCCAGTACTAACTGGGTTGTGGAGGTTCGATAGGCAGTCAATTTGTGTAAAATACTAGTACTTAGTTACTCCGGTCCGGTTAAACTGGAAGCTGACCCCAACATTTTTCGAAAAAGGCTAGGCAGATGATTATGAATAAGCCGTGTCTCTTGCTGATATAGAGGGAAGTGGAAGCTATGTTTTTACTACTCTTCCGCTATTCTTTTATGATTAATTTCGTTGCGGAATCCAAGATAGTTAAATTGTTTCTCTGGGACTTTGTCGAGCTTCACTGTTTTGGCGCTTTTCTGGTGGTCACCACTGTTGATTCTTACTTTCAGAGTTTGGCGGTCTTGTCACTGTTAAAAAACCCACTACAGTGTGCTCTTGTAATTTTTAACAGATTGGTCCTTTCCTTCAAATTACATTCATAATGCAGTGTATTAAAAATGCGTTTATTTTTTATTTGGCATTCCTGCACTAGTACGGGAACTAATATTATAACAAGGGAGTAACGCGCATAAAACAAGTACCAGGTATGGTTCTAATGATGATATTTTATGAAGTGTACACTTTTGTTTTAGTTAATTTACTTTTGGCAAAAAAATGGCTTAACCGCGTCCTAACTAAACCGATTGGTCGCGTTCATAATGTCACTCATTTGTTTGAAAACCCGGAAGGCGCCATTTATTGACATGATAACCAGTTTCGATTCACTGAGTAGGGTATATGCATGATTTGTTTTATCACTCTAAACAAAGAAAATAGCAAAGTGAAATATTTTTTTTGAAACTGCTGATTAGACAGAGAGATCCGATACAGCGAATGATGTCATTCGCTGCATCGACGTACAAAAACCATACTTAATTCCGTTTATCTATTAAAGAAAGAGATAGAAACAAACGCTTAAATGGTTATAACTTTTTTGTTGTTTGGCCAATTTATGTCTTGTTTTAGCTTGTCTTTATTTTCATAGTACTTTAACATTCCGCATCGAAATAATAAAAGAAAATTTATGCATATGAATCCCTAATAAAATAAAATACCGCGACCGACGTCACTGTGGGTAAGAACGCGGCTTTATTCTGTATTTGTCTAAGATCCCTTGAAGAACGACCTTCACCAAGCTGGTTAATAGATGAAAAGTATTTTATATCAAACTTAATATGTCAAAAAATATATTACAAATGGGTTGTCTAAAAAATTCCAGTCCAGAATATGATTAACTAGCTGACGTCCTGCGGTTTCACCCGCGTAGTTCCCGTTCCCGTGGGAGTACGGGAATAAAATATAGCCTATAGCACTCACGAATA
Source organism: Xestia xanthographa (assembly GCA_905147715.2). NCBI lineage: Eukaryota > Metazoa > Arthropoda > Insecta > Lepidoptera > Noctuidae > Xestia > Xestia xanthographa. Next base: position 6,813,643 of record LR990664.1, on the reverse strand, counting down.
ATGTAGCTTTCTATCAGTGAAACAATTTTTAAAATTGGTTCATTACTTCCGAAGATTACCCCCTACATACAAACTTACAAACAAATGTTACCTCATTATAATATTAGTATACTTAGATTAGCAAATTAAAATTTTTATTTATTTTTTAAACATTTTTGGTTAGACAAATTTCGTACCAATTGAAAGTATGAAGCCTATAGAATATATGCAAAGTTAGGTTGACCGGTTAACCTAGAATATGCAAAAGTAATGAAGTCTATAGAACCCAGCCCAGCTAAGCCATATTTTACAGGTTTCATACTTTCGATTGGTATGGAATTTGTCTATTAGCCAAACCAGGGAAATGCTGAAAAAGAAAAAAAATCTGGACTGAAATTTTTTAGACAACCCATTTGCAATATATTTTTTGACGTATTTAATTTGATATAAAATACTTTTCATCTATTAACCAGCTCGGTGAAGGTCGTTCTTCAAGGGATCTTATACTATAATATCATAAATCAAATATCATAGGTATCCCTGATGCTGACATAACTTCTAGAAACTTCTTTAACTACTTGATAAACTTAAGTACTTACCGAAGTCGACTTATGATCCTTTCAATAAAACCAGGATCACACATCGTTCTTATTGTTTCAAAGTTTCTGATAATGTATCGGCAATTTGTGTCCAGAAAGCGTCTAATATGACACTTGAGTGACAGTACATAACGTGACAACTCACAACCAATTGCTGAAAGATAATCAACCTTGTTTCATGGGTGTTAAGGTTGATCGAGTATGTCACATAAGACACATGACATAACGTGCTAACTCACAACCAATTGCTGAAGGACATTTAACCTTAGTCCTAAGACGTTAAGGTTTGTTGAGATTAATGGTGTATTCAATGTCAGAGGCAGAAATTATAGTATTGTGATATGTGAAGCGAATTTGATATGTGGGTAGGTGTTTCTCAGGGTAGTTATTTATAACTACTTTGCGTAATTTGTAGGAAATTATTGTGTCGTATTGTTTGTTTTTCTTGTGAAGGAAATTGGTAGATATTATGACGACACTGAAGGAATGTTTCTGTTTTAATTTTACTAATTGACTGGGGAGCTACCGTGCCAAATGATGGCGGCTTCGACACGAGCAAGAAGTCGTGGGTTCGAACCTAGTCAGGCACTTACTAGTCGGGTAGTTTAGTGTAATTTCATCACCACTGCTCTCAAAACAGTGAAAGAAAACATCTTGAAGAAACCGGCATGTCCTAGAATCAAATATTCGAAAACATTTGACATTTACCAACCCGCACTGGGCCCGCGGGCCCATTCCTTTTCATAAATACATTTTTTTTGTTGTTATTCCTTTCTGCAAACGGTTTTTTTAATTTTAAATCTTAGATCTCCTGATTAAATATTATGCAGGCTATCTAAAACAGGGTGAATAACTATGTCTTTTCATTGAAATAGTTTTTCCTATCTCCGTCATTACTTTCATTGACTTATTATTTTTAGTCGCGGATAATTTTTTATTGAAATAAAACACAGAAAATGGTTTTAGTATCCACGAAATTGGCTATTTGATTGATGATTGATGAAAATGGCATAAAATTTTATGCCATTTATGTGTGAATTATATTTCGGGCATGTGGCTATCGCGACTGGTTTAATTGAATAAAATCGCAATCGCGTCCATGGACGTGAGGCGTTCTCGGCCTCTAAAAACTCGTTATTTAGGCATTCATGTGGGTGTCACCCAACTTTAGTGAACACGGGCATTATTGTAAGAACTTCACTAGTTGTTACCTACTTCGTAAGATCGTTATGTATAGTTTTTTTTTACCTATGTTAATTTAAAACAACAACAAAATCACCGAGTCATTTAACTATTATAAAGATCTCAAGTGGATATAGAAACAATGGATAATTGACAGACAAATAAGTCAGGAAATTTATTTATGGTAGCTATATTCGAACACGTGTTTCCAATGGGGAGACACACTGTGGAACTAATGGCGCTAGCATAGCTGGTTCCCAACATCGTCATTGGTTGAAAATGTGGTAATGTCATTTTACATTTCAAAATAGCTTAACCTCATTGGTCAGATTGAGACCAGCTATGGTGGCGCCATCTTAGATTATCTTTGCCTGTGACTCCCCATTGATGTTATTTCCGCTTATATGAATAAGCGTCCTAAGCGTCCACCTGCCCGCATCGTACGCATCGCATCAAACGGATCGTAGTAGGTATTATTAAACTGATTCGAACGATCCGTACGATGCGGATCAGCAGGGGGTCTACTCTCTAAGCACGAAATCCATAGTTTCGGCCGAAGTTACGGGCGTTTCCTACTTCGTATCATTTACGGACTTATGATTCGATAAGGGCCCGAACTAAAAATTAATGACAACTCGATTGGTCATCTGTCCTTACTCCCGATGTGTTTTCAAAACTCAAATCCGAGAATATTAGGGAGTAGGTTCATTTCAAAGTATAAAGCTACCTTCGGACGGGCCCCGTATCTTCGTCGACGGACTTATTCTTTGTACAGAAAGTTACTGAGGGTAGCCCCTCAGTGACTTTCTGTACAAAGAATACAATAGAAAAAAAATAAAAATAGAATCCGTAGAAAGAATAGAATCCGTTTGATGCGATGCGTTCGATGCAAGCCGTGTGTAGTAGAATAGAACCAACCCATTACACTCACGGGTGTCGTATTAGGCGACTACTGTCTGAGGCAGAACACCTTGCGCCTCCGTAGACTGTCTTCTGTTAGTCTATCATCACTGCGATCTCCAATCCGCCTGCCAAGCGTGGAGATTACGGCAAATTCCTCCTATCATGGGAGAGGCTTATGTCCAGCAGTGGACGTTATGGGCTGTTGTAGTAGTGTAGTACCTAGCCTAATACATACTTCGAACTTAAGACTAAGCTGGTGGTCGCTGGCGCCTGCAACGACACCCGTCAGTGTAATGGGTTGGTTCTATTCTACTCTGCCGGATACCACACGTTAGGCTAGGTAGGATAAGCAGTATTGCATCTAACTCTGTAAGCTCGGGTCGTTTCTAATAACACTCTTAGTTATAACGGGCCCTAACGTTTTATTTTCGCCGCTCCGCTCCCGAAATCTAACTATGTTGTAAACATACACATAGCCCCGACACCCTAAAACTACACAAACAAAGCTTTTGTTTGTGCTTTTAGTAACCAAGACTTTAGATAGATAGTAGGTAGCCCTTCTGAAACTATAATCCTCATGCCATAGGTACTACATACACGACACCGAAGGTAATCCAGCGGATGTTTTCCTTAGCCTTTGGTCGTTAGCATGCTAATATTAAACACTCTGTTAAACTAACAGATACTGTTTAATGTATTAAAATATACATTAGTGACCGGAGATTAAATACACTGGCCTGCAAAAATAAGTATCACACTTTTAAAAATTCATTTTTTTCTAAACTATAGAGAAGTTAGAGATTTAAAATAAAATACGTTTTATAGCAATTTTTATCACTTTTAGTAGTTTTTATGTACAAAATTAAACATTAAACTCTTTTTGGAGTCCTTTTTGTTTCGAAAGTATCTTGTGTCATCATCTGCCTAGCCTTTTCCCAAGTTTTATTGGGGTCGGCTTCCAGTCTAACCTGATGCAGCTGAATACCAGTATTTTACATGGAGCGACTGCCTATCTGACCTCCACAACCCAGTTGGTACTGGGTAATACGATACCCCTTGGTAAGACTGGTTGTCAGACTTTTTGGGCCACTGACTACCTGTAACGACTGTCAAAGATCACAAGTGACAGCCGGGACCAACTGCTTAACGTGCTTTCCGAGGCACGGAGGAAACTCGGTATGTAATGGGTGGTCACCCATCCACAGACCAACCTAGGCAAGCACGGCTTAACCTAAAGATCGACCCGAGCGGCTGTTATTATTTAGCCACGAGCTCCTCCTTCGAAAGTATCTTGTGTAGGTAAAGTTATTGCAATTTTAAAAGTATGATACTTATTTTTGCAGGCCAGTGTAATTAAATATTATAAAACCTTGACCAGTAAAATAGGGATATCTAGCTATAGCTGTAGGCAAAATAATATTTTGTTTGGGAGCAAAGAAACACTACTGCAGTACATCACGACCACATTGTGTTTCTTCTTTAGTAGTAAGAGAAAAATAAAGAAGTAATAAGAAGTCATTGAAAAAAACCGGCAAAGTGCGAGTCGAACTTTTACATGAAAGGTAGTGTTGCCCAAATGCAAGACCAAGACGAGACCTTAGCCAGTCTTGGTCTTGGTCTTGCGTCAATACACCTGGTCTTGGTCTTGGTCTTGGTATTGCGCTCTCAGTCTTGGTCTTGGTCTTGGTCTTGCAGCAAGAGTCTCGCAAGTCTTGCGAGACTCTACTACTTAGACTAGACTACTTTCAAAAACCTATTAGCCTATTGCTATATAATAAACACGTTAGTTTAGATCTTAAAACAACGTAACAGAGTATAACATGTTGAGCTTAAATTGACATAGGCATAGTGAACCACCAAATTAATAAAATTAACTAGACAATAATTTAAAAAAAATATTTATCCCAATCAATCATGAACCTTATTGCATTAGCGATAAAGTTAAAAATCTGTTAAAGAAATTTGGCAGATTGTAGTAGCTTGATGTGCTGGCGTCTGTACCGTAACATCGGCTGGCTTAAAAACTGCTATTAGTACTAGACCTACTCGACTCGCTGTTAGTTTTAAATTTAGCTGGATAGAAGAATAATATAAACTTTGAAACATAAGTACCTACATAATGTTTACCAACCTACTAACGTTAGATCTGCACATTAGACTTAAACAAGCATAATATAATACTATAGGTAGATATACCTACAAGGTATGAAATGAACTTTGCTAGAAAGTTATGCTAGGTAGATTTTTATCACATGGGAACATATTATTTGTACGTAACACGCTACCTACTTAATAAATAGCCGAAATATATAATAATCAATACAATACCTTTTAATGTTATGACGATACGGTTTTGACACTGGGTAACGTCTATCAAAATCGGGATTGAAAAAAATACCTACTATAACGCCCAAATCTCAGTTTGACATAACGGCAAGACACACGAGTCTTGCAGGATTCAGTCTTGGTCTTGGTCTTGCTACAATAAGTCGGTCTTGGTCTTGCAAAAATGCAAGAACAAGACCAAGACTGCAAGACCAAGACCGATTTTGGGCAACACTAATGAAGGGTTTTAGAGTTTGGTGTTAATCATAGTGATATAAAATATGAGGAGATACCTTTGTTTACTTTGTTTGCTAGAGGCAATAATTATGCTGGCGTATATTTCTAAAATCAGTATGGAATGTTTATAATTAATAAAGTTGAATATGTTATTAGTAATATGGAGTTGAATAGGTATTTTGATATGGGGAAAGTTGAAGTAGTTAATAAGAATTTTACTGATTTGAGGGTGGATCCTTTATTTTATCAAGATAGCTTTGCTATTTGTACTTATATTACTAGTTATCATGGTTCATTTGGGGCGCCTGAAGTTACAGGTTCATATACTAATTTGAAAAGAACATAACTTGGTAATAGCGGTTCAAGTTTTTGTATAGCTTGAAAAGGGCTAGATTGCTGTTTTCGGGCCGAAGCATGAAAAAACGAGTTTGCCCACAGTAAAAAGTGCTAAATCCAGCCCGAAAAGGGCTAAGGTGGCAACACTGAAAGGAACAGAAAGTGCACCTGTGCCTGCGCACACACTTGTGCACTATAATATCTCCCGCGCCGATGGCTAATCTCCGCTAAGATTGGTCGTCGTGACAGAAAACGGTCAAGAGGACTATAAAAGGTGTAAATCAAATAGACCATTAACGAAGTCAAAAGGCACTTGTTCTCCCCGTTATTATGATTTTTTTTTTTGAAGTGAAAACTTCTTTAGGCGCGTTGAGCACTTTTTGGGTGAAGGAAAAACATTATACTCATCGTCACGTAACGTAACGTGCGGTCACGCTTCGTAGCCGTTCGTAGCACTCGTAGCATCCGCTACGGCGTAGCACCACATAGGCATGCGCGGGGCACAACCACTGCTACGAGTGGGGCGGGGCCTGTGTACTTTTTGTTTTCACTTCTATCGGCAGTCCCCAAAGACTGCTCCGATTTTTGTTGTTCCGGATCATACCTGGGAACCTACTAGTAACGGAGATATTGGAGGTAATTTTCACAAGTTTTTCAAATATTAGTTTTTAAGGTCATAACCTTACTTTAAATACCTCCATACCCATTTACTATTAAATGTGTCCATCAGCACAATGTTTTGAGTGCGGTACATTGATTTTGATTGATTTTTGTGTTTTTGGAAAACGTGATCACGTTTGACCACAAAAAAAAGTTGTTTCCCAGCAATAATTTTTGCGTCGAGTTAGACGTAGTTTAATGTACAGAATGCTTGGTTGACGGCTTCTTTTACACCCTGTATTAGTATGTGTGTATGTAAATGCACAAAGAATAATGATGATGTAATGTAAATATGTATAATGTAAAAACGATGACTCCCAACAATTTTAACCAGATGACAATTTGTTACAGGAACTAGCACTATTCGGCGAGTTCTCCATCAGAGAGACGCTGATTTACTTCGGATGGATCGCGAACATGGATACAAGGGACGTGGAGCAACGCATAGACTTCCTGATCCAGCTGCTGCAATTACCAAACCCTACCAAGTTAGTATATTTTTACACACGGTTATTGATGGGCCCAAATTGTTCGAAAGCTTAGTACCTACTAAGCTTTTTTTGTATTAAGAGTAGACATGGGCTGCGATTTCCCCATACAAATTTTGACGAAATCGACGTTTCGTTCTTCCTGAATGATGAATTTCATAAAATCAAGGACTATACTCTAGACACGCCTTTGACATTTCTTTTTTTTCAGCAAATAAAATAAAAAAAAATAAAAGAAAATATGACCCTTCAAAATTGATAAAAAAATAACCCATTTTTACGGCTGTGATTAGAGGACTACCAGACAAATTCTAAAAGCTTTTAGCATCAAAGAAATAAATAGGAACCTAGGCATACTCTTTCTTAAAATTTTACAGCACAAATATTATTCCAGATAAAGACTGTAGGTCTAAAATTCACCACAAGACATTAGATGACAGCTAATGATAATAATAACTATTAATAGAATCAATGTTCTATTACAGGCAAGTGAAGAATCTATCTGGAGGTCAGGCAAGAAGGACTTCACTGGCAGCCGCCCTCATCCACGATCCTGAGCTGCTGATCCTCGATGAGCCCACAGTCGGAGTCGACCCTGTGTTGCGACAGGGGTAAGTTAATTTTTACCGGCTGTTTCTTTTTGTGGTGCCAGTAGACCTAAACGACTCTCATGTGGTATTGAAATACACTGCGACTTTAACACTTCAATACCCGCAATTACAGACACAATTAAAATAACAATGCACCGTGCCTCTGGAGGCACGGCCGGGAGCATACGGGTTAAATATGGAAGAAGCACTGGACTCGTCAGAATGCCAAATTATAGGTCTCGAGTTCGAACCACAACAACAGCTCATAACGTCCACTGCTGGACATATGCCTCTACCATGATGGGAGGAATTTGCCGTAATCTCCACGCTTGGCAGGCGGATTGGAGATCGCAGTGATGAAAGACTAACAGAAAACGCTGCTGCCCATTCTCTGGTCTACGGAGGCGCAAGGTGTTCTGCCTCAGACATTAATCGCCTTATACGACACCCGTGAGTGTAATCGGTTGGTTCTATTCTACTCTGCCGGATACCACACGGCTTAACCCAAGACTCACACCTCTGATTTTTCGGATTCATGTGCGTTGTGTTGTATTTATCACTTGCTTCGGTGAAGGAAAACATCGTGAGGAAATCAGCATGCCTGAGAGATATTTCTTGACGGTATTTAAAGCCAAGTCAGAGGCCCATGGGCGGCATATACAATCTGATACCAGGTTTGACACTAACCACGCGAATAAATGAAAGAATCATCAACATCATCATTTCAGCCGAAAGACGTCCACTGCTGGACATGGGCCTCCCCCAAAGGGGGGTTTTTGCCATAATCGCCACGCTTGGCAGGCGTTGGCGGGTTGGCGATCGCAGTGCGGTGGTTATACAAAAGCACACAGAACGCTGTTGCCCATTCTCTGGTAATCCCTGAGTCGCCTCTTACGACACCCACGGGAAGATATGGGATGGTGCTATTCTTTACGTCCGACACCATACAGAGCTTAAATGAAAGAATGGTACTCCCAAATTTCTAGTTGCATTACCACAAAAATAAAAACCCTAAGCGTTGAATTTAACAGTATTTATAAATTTACATAGTAGCTCAAAACTTTAACGATAACCAGAGTTTAAATTAATTTGAAAAGTTTTATTTTGTTGAACGATTTAAAAATGTTTGGTCGAAAATCCCAAATGCAGTTTTATGATAGTTCTAACCATTTAAATGTTTGTTTGCAGCATCTGGGACCACTTGGTAGATATCACTAAAGGGGGACGCACTACTGTCATTATCACGACCCATTACATTGATGAGACGAAGCAGGCTGATATTGTAAGTTATATTATTTTATTAAGTTTGGAATGGTTGCAGATGCTTGAGTTGATAGGTTTTATTGCCTTTGGTCCTCGGGGTCTTAAACTAAAAACTTTGTACTTGCTGCTAGAAACATTTTCAGTTATGAGGCCAATAACAATCCGTATAACTATGTTAGTTTTTTTGCATTGCGTTTTGTATTAAGAATATTAAATCTACAATTTTATCAATTGCACCTACTACAGTTCGTCTCTGCATCTCGCAAAGGTTGACTGGTAGGGAATGCCATTGGCATTAAGTCCGCCTCTGTATATGATGTGTGCTTACGTGTTAATTGTTAAATTGTTTATTCGAGTGTGTCATTTTTTGCATTCTTCAACAACTATACTTGATATGTTTTTGTGATGGTGAATGACTATTTGAAGTTTCTTTTCGAGTCTGCTGTCCATGTAACGTTATTCTTCTAAACTAGAAGCTAGATTTTGAAGCCGCTTTCAATATAATTTAAAAAAAAATATCGACGTTTTGTTCGTTTTTGAAAACCATGCGAAACAGAGTTGGGTCGCTAGAGTAAAATAAACCGTAATTCAACCGTATTTCTTTCTTCCAGATCGGACTCATGCGAGGTGGTAGATTCTTAGCTGAAGAGTCACCAACGGCACTGCTCCGTCGCTACCAGGGCGAGAGCTTAGAAGAAGTGTTCTTAAAGCTGTCGGTGATGCAGAACTTGGGCAAGCGGAGGAGGTCCAGCATCCTGGCCGACGTTGTGGAGAGAGTAGAACTGCCGGCTATACCAGTAAGTATTAACAAAGGATATTAAGCTAGGTAAGCTAGGCGTCGGCGTGAGCTAGGTAGGGCTAGGCTTAAGACTAGGAAGATAAGGGTATAAATAAGGCAAATACATAGGCTTAAGACTAGGAAGATAAGGGTATAAATAAGGCAAATACATAGAATAGTCAATTTACCCAATACAAATTACAATAATGCATTTAAAGTATCAAAACTATACATTTCACACAGGGATACCTAATAGGCGATCTTTTCAAGACAAGTTAAGTATTAGAATATGACGAGGAAATAGTTTACACCACTGCGTCTTTGGTCTAGTAGTTGCATACGCAACTACTGGATAGGTAATGGGTCGGATTCCCAGGTCGGGAAAAGTGTTATTGAGTTTTTCCATCAGGAAATTCTTAGTAGCAGCCATTGATACTGGATTTATGCCCGGTTGATGGCAATAGGCAATCCCCTACTACATGAGACTTTAACGTGCCGTAACCATGAAGTACACCTCTGCCTGAGATTACAAGCGTCATGTTATGTTAAAAAGTTTACACCGAAGGTTATCGTACCGTAGGAAGGGGTCCGTAAGGACCGATGCCTGCCGGGGTTGCGGGACAGTTCGAAAGAGATACCGCGGCCCCGGAACACAAAGGGCGATGAAGGAACATGGATGGGTTTTAGTCAGTAAAAGTCTGACACTCCCTCCTGCTCCGCCCAGAGCGGGAGGAGTTATTTGATGATTTCCCATCCGAAAAAAAAAAAAAAAAAAAAAAGGTTATCGTACCGTTCATTGTAACAATTCGACTTCATCAGCTTCTTTATTACATAGCTCCTTACGCGCTTCGCGACCGTGCAGCGTACTTGCACGTTGACTTGTCAACGGTACCAATTAATACATAAATAATAAAATAAGCCTTTATTGATGTTTTACAATAATTACATTAACATTTGTTACTGACAATCGGTTTTCAAACCACAGCTTGTCCTTCGACAAAGGCCTCCTCCAAAGACTTCTGTCTATCTCTGTCTCTTGCAGTTCTGGTCGCGGCGACTCTTTTGACATCATCTTCCCAGCGTTTCATTTGTCTACCTTTACTTCTTTTACCATCCCTGAGGTACCATTCTGATATTAGTCTAGTCCATTTCTCATTCCTCTCTCTCAGCATATGTCCTGCCCATTTCCATTTAAGTGTCTTATGGAAATGGGCAGGGCAGGACATATGCTGAGTCAACGGTACCAATTTATTCTTCATCAAATTGTTAAATACTTGGCAATAATTTGAGTGTACGATAAAAAAAAAAACATAGATTGAGAATAATCTATGATCTCTTCTAGGTCTATTTTTTTATGGTGATTCTAGATTCTGCCAATAAGAAGCTTTATTGTACCAAGTAGTTTCCAGAAATTAACTTATTTTGTATTATCTATCTCTCGCCAGAACCCATCAGCCGTGGACCTCGAAGAAGCAGAAATCGGTGAAATATCCGGCGAATTTGGTGACAATGTCTCCATGAGCAGCAAGGGTCGCGTGGTGGTGACCCCAGAGCTCATCAACCCGATTGAAGCTATGCCCCCAGAAGAGAAGCCCTCCAGGAAGCTTGAGTCGTACATGCCTATGAAGTGGCACCACATGAAGGCTTTAATATGGAAGAATTTCTTGAGTTTGTTCAGGAATTTCGCGTAAGTGTACTAAACATATTATTATTTCAAACGATAAAACAACAGTTGTTATTTCGGATTGCGAATACAAATCTCTTCTTCGTCTACTTTGCGTGTCGATGGACTCTCCCGACCGGTTTACTTTAGTTTTAGTTTAGCTCTTTGCTTTGTTTAAATCTTGGAAGGTGCAGGTGACTGTGCAGGATGGGAAAGAAAGAATGTGGGGCATACCCTGCAGAGGGGCTCCACACTGACATTGTCTTTGAGGCGGGTCAATGATACCCCATTTGGCCAGATTATTTCGACAGCGGTCAACCTGGGCGCGCAAATCGAATGAAACAATTTGAATGAAACGTGAGATTATTGAGTCTTAGGTAACGAAGCTCTTTGGCTTGTAATGACACAACACATTCTAAAAAAATAAGAGATAACCCAAATAATCTGTTGACATAATACGAATTTTTAGATTATTTATCCGATTAGGTACTTTTGAGTAGCGTCGCTTCGTGGACGTTCGATCTAACTGATACTGTTAGCCTGCGTCAATCCCCTGCTAGGCAAAGGCTCGGGGAGAGCCCCGTGACTTCCAGTTGTTTCTATCCAGTTGTAATCTGGACCACTGGTCGTTGATTTTGTCCAGCTAGTCCCGCCATCTTCTAATAAGTCTGCCGCGACGCCTTCTGATTGTGTCATGTTCGGTCTTACTCCATATTGATGTGAAACATCTATAGGCGCGGGTAAACAAAAAAAAAATCGTGGCCGTCTTTGGGGACTGCCGATACAAGTGAAAACAAAAAGTACACGTACGTCCCGCTCCAGTCGTAGCACTGGTTATGCCCCGCGCATGCCTATGTGGTGCTACGCCGTAGCGGATCGCCTGCGAGTGCTACAAAGCGTGACCGCACGTTATGTCAAGTGACGATGAGTTCAATGTTTTTCCTTCACCCAAAAAGTGCTCAACGCGCCTAAAGAAGTTTTTACTTAAAAAAAACTAATGAAAAATTCCCGGCGAGCGTGGCGATCGAACCCGGGCCGAACAATCCCAAACATTACCGACCTGTTGAAGCAGCATAAGATCTACATATTCGCCACTATTTATAAGAAGCCAACTGGTCTCGGGGCACAGAGCGCTGGGTTACAATCTCGTGACTTCGAGTTTGATTCCAGCATAAGGATTTTCTTTTTTTTTGTGAATCGAGTCATTTTGTTTTTATTTTATTTTATTTTATGTGTTTGTATTTTATATTGCCTTTGTTTAAGCATATTACTTGTATAAAATAATTTCGATGTTTGACATCAGCCAGGCGTCCCACGACGGCTTACTTTTTTATTTTTCTGTATCAAAATTTACCTAATTTCTCTTATTTATTGTGTGTTTCCAGTGCCTTAGCCTTCCTCCTCGGCCTGCCAGTCTCCCAAATGATAATATTCTGCCTCGCCATCGGTCACTACCCGGTCGGCTTACCGATCGCCGTTGTGAACTACGAAGTCAACTCTACGGAACCCCTTTGTGATTACGACAAGAACTTCTGCCCGCAGGACCCTAATACCTACGAATGGAACTTGACAAGATTCAGTTGTGAATATCTGGACTTTTTGTCGAAACGGCAAGCGAATTTGGTGAGTTAGCAAAAAATATTTTTCTTTATGGGGACCATACGGAGCTAAACGCGAGTTTTATAACGCAAAAAAGCATATGATTCACTGCAATAAACTAAACCAGAAACATATATGATATTCTTCAGGATATAAATAAGTTAGTATGATAGGGTTTTAAAAACATAATACAAGTAATTTTATTCGATAAAAAAAATCACGAACTTATCTCTATATTAACGAGTAAAAACCATTAAAACACATGCAATCATTCTGTTTTTTTTTTTGGAAAATTAAAACACTACATAAACACGATAGTGTTTTAATTTTTTAGTCCAATCAATATTTTTTTTGTAAATCGCAAAAAACTACACTTACTTCACACTATTCGGCCCGCAGTGACTGACGTAACAACCACTTTGTAGTGCCAGCTGATTAGAACTTTATTCTAACAGTATTTCAAATTTTCAAGCAAAGTTTGAACCACCACAAATAGAGTTGCTAATTTAGCTCCTGTAGTCGCCTTAATAACATTAATTCCCGATGGTTAGGCAGGGCCTAATGGTACGCCCAAAATTTTCCAATGTTTACGAGTACGTCCCTTGCAAGGGACGAGCAAATTGCTATCAACCGGTGACAAATCCAGACTTCGTGACTGCTTCAGAGAAATTTCAGATGCTCGACCTGGAAATCGAATGAAGAAGATCATGCTTAGCAGTCATGCTTGCGTCCACTACACTAACTAGGCAGTTAGTTTATTTAATTTTTAGCTAGAAAATCATTTTAGGTTTATAGGTTTTATCTAAATCAAACTAGTAATAGTAAACTAACTCATACAAGCCATTAAATGACCGGAAGCTTAGTTGATGTTCGGAGAAACACTAATGGTGCATTTTAAAGTGGAGTTTCGATGCGAAAGTTTTAACTAAATAAAAGCACTTTCGTACCATGAATATTGAATGTGAATATCTACAAACTGATGTTTACATACTGACTACCGCTAACTATTTATATTGTGACCTGGTTGCACAAGTGTAGTGTTAGTAACATAGCTGAATAGTTCTACTTACTAACACGAACAGTATTTTAGTTTTACGACATGTATCTTACTCTGTAAAACGCTCTGTACATGACATGCGTTATCAATGCCGAAAGATTTTTTTGTTCTGGACCATACCAGCCGTTACAGAGATGTTGAAGGTCAAACTTTCAACATTTTCACAACACATTTTTTTGAAATTTATGTTTTAAATGTCATAACTTTACTTTAAATATACATCATCAATGATTGCATCAGCATAATGTATTGAGCGCTACAGTAAATCGTGATATTTCACACCATAAAAAAAGTCATTTCACTTCTCATGCTCTGAAAGTGCTTATTTGTGCAGGATAAAGGCAGCACAAAATCAAATTATGTGCACAAGTGCACTCACTAACGTATCTACTCATAAATGTATCTATATTAAGGCAAAGAAAATGAGCCATACAGCCAATCACAATAAGAAGTTCATAGATAGAATTTGTTATTTTATAATATTTACTTTAATTTATTTGCTGTTTTTAAGATATAAAAGATATTAAAATTTAAATTCAAGTACGGTAGGTTATTTAAATAATTTAAGAAAATTATTATTACAAAATTAATTTAATAGTAGGCTGCAGCCCAAGCCTAATATCAAAGTCGTGAGATTTCAGAGTACGGGGATAAAATATAGCCTATGTTACTCGTGGATAATGTAGCTTTCGAATGGTGAAAGAATTTTTAAAATCGGTCCAGTAGTTTTTGAGCCTATTCATTACAAACAAACAAACAAAGTTTTCCTCTTTTAAATATTAGTATAGATGATTTTATAGGTATGTATGTATATACTGTATGTATGACGTATATTATATTGTATGTTTGTAGTTTAGTTTATAAAATTAATTAATTTTAGTAATGTTATTGCACATTCTTAAGTGAATCCTCTTCTGCAAATCTCGCTATCAAAATTAGGTTTGCTGTAAGAAAACCCAATTCTGGGTTAAGCTCGCCTTTGTACATAAGCTATATAATTGCAATTTTATGTATATTTGATTTTTTTTGTGTGCAATAAAGAATAAGAATAAGAATAAGAATTTCAAAAAATAAAGCGGCGATATGCCGGGAAAAACAATTTCCTTCAGTATTGAAAACTGTACTAATTTTACTTTGAATTTTAATAAGTTAAATGTTATGTTATACTATTGTTTTATTTCCTCGCAATCGAAGTGAAAAGCAGAGTTTATAACTCGTCCATAAAACCATTTTATCCTCAACATTACTATCAGCCCTCGCCTTCGGCTCGGGCTGCTAAAAGTCTCGGATAAAAATGGTTCGTTTGTGCACTTGTTGTAAAATATACTATCCATCAATAATTTTTGCGCAGTGTTAGTTTGATGTACAGAATGTTTGGTTTGGTTGACGGTTTTGGGGTGGCTCCTTTAACACCCCGTAAATGGGTGCACTATACAGTATACACTCCTGCTCAATACTTCGAGGAAATGGAACTCAGAATGGCTCAATAGCTAACACTAGTTTCAAAAGAAAACCTTGTTTTGTAGGCCATAAGATCGATAATTTTAATGGTTTCCAACAGGTCCTCTACCCTGACAAAGCGACAGCAATGGACGAGGCAGCACATGGCAAGGCACGAGCGGTGCTGGTGTTCTCCGCCAACTTCTCCGAGGCACTAATGCAGAGAATCACTGACCCGAGGAAGGTCACCTACTGGACCGTCAAGAGTTCTGATATGGAAGCCCATATGGATGAAACTGGTGAGTGATTGGCAATAGACATGACGACTGTATCAAAAAGTTGCAAATCTATTTAGTCCGTCAGATAGACACCCTAAAAATATTGGAAACATATTTTTTCTTTTTTTACTTCAACAAAAAATGAAGACGATACAGTGCATCGAAAAGTCGTGTGACGTCACATTAAATTTGCCTCGCTCATGTACTTTGACACGTTTTATCTTCGAATTTTTTTATTAATTTGATAAAACAAAAAACACGTATCCAATATTTTTCTATAATGTAACTGACGGACTAAACAGAATCATATTTTTTTTTAGTCAGTCATTATCCCTCTTGGAAAATAATGGACACGTATTTTTTGTTTTTGTAAATCAATGAATATTGGACAAAGATAAAACGCATCAAAACTCGGGAGTGGGGGCTCCTGACGTCAGAACGCACTAAAAAATACCATGGCGTGACGTATTGAGAATTTTAAAAGCGTCATATCTTCGTCAATTTTGGTTTACGTAACAAAAGAAAAAATACGGGTCAAATATTTTTTGATAATCTAACTGGCGGACTAATTACTTCGATTTTTTCAGTCGACAAGACTGTTCATCATGATCTGTCTAGCCTTTTCCCAGTTATGTTGTGGTTGCTGCTGCATCTTTATACCAGTAACGACCACTCTAATCAAGTTAGGGTAAAATGTTGATTAAATTGTCAGAATTACGGACTTTGGACTACTAGTCAAGACTGTTAAAGATCTATAAAGGACCGATGGCTTAACATGTTTAAGGCTGGGGTATCTGCTGATGAGAGGTTTTCTCCATGTAACTCCTATTTGATGAGTGAATATAAATGTGCAAAAAAAATATATATGTTGCTTATTATACTCTAAACTTTAATTAGTACAATTAAAATAATTATAACTTTATTATTTATTTAGGAAAAAAATAATCAAAGTGAAGCATTAAGTTTTAGTTTTTTTTCCACACAATATTTGTCACTTTTTTCTTCACAAAGTGTAGAATTTGTTTTTTGATCTAATAATTTATTAGGCTACAATTAAATAAAAACCATTCATTTCGCACTATTCGGCCCGCAGTGACTGACGTACCAACCACTTTGTGGTGCTAGCTAATTAGAACTTTATTCTAACAGTGTTTCAAACGAAGTTTGAACCACCACAAATAGTTGCTAATTTTAGCAGATACCCCAGCCTTAATGGGTACTTAATGGATACAACATTGTAACTACAAATATAACTTATCATAACATAGCATCACGCCGGTAATCCCGAAGGGTTAGGCAGTAGTCTACCTATTAGTACACCCACATTTTGCCAGTATGCCTCGTTGGTCGAGCGCTACTGCGGAGCAATGAGGTCCTGGGTTCGATTCCTGGGTCGTGCAAAGTGCTATTGGGTTTATTTTATTTTTATTTATTTATCACAAAATCCACAGCTCTTTACAATCTTAACCTAAACTATTTTAACAAATCCTACAGCCAATTAAGGATTTACAATTTAACACCTATACCTACATAGCAAAGAATACAGCGTGTGAGAGTGTGTGTGCCTGAGGAGTTAAAGTGGGTGTGTGAGTATGTTATAACGGTGTTTGTGTGTGTGTGACGTGTGTGTGTGGTGATTGTCTGTATACCTTCTGAACAACCCTACTTTTTTATTTATTTCGTTTGCGTTTGTCAGTTCGTCACATACTGACGTTATTAATTTTACGTTATTTACCATTTATTTACCCATCAGGAATTTCTCAGTAACAGCCACGGAGTCTGGATTCGTGCCCGGTTGATGGCAATAGGGACGCCCCCTTTTACATGACACTTTAACATAACTGGTGAAATGTGTGTGTACTATTAGGTACACCTCTGCCTAACCCTGAAGCGATTACAGGCGTGATGTTGTGTTATGTACAGTCAAAGGTCAAAATTCCACTTCCACCGCAATGCACATTATCGTTTGCGCTATACGGGCGGCGGCGCCTATACACACATACGCATATTTAAGAAGAAGGTCATAAGTCCCTTCCCCCCGGACCGCCGTAAGGTGTTGACGTGCCACAGTACCTTTATTTCGAATTTTAATTCAAATATAAAAAGTTTTCGTAAATTTAAATAAAGCATAAAAAATAGGAGTGCATCACTACCGAGGAGTTGACTACCAACTACAATACGGCGAGTGCGAGACGGCGACAATATCTCCAGCGATCGTGCGCTCCTGGTACCTGAGCAGTTTTATAGCTGTGAGACCCCACCCGCAAGGACAAGTAAGAGACCAATTAACTGTTCACCACTGCGCGGGCGCACCTCCTGCGGTAGTAGCCACACCCCCTCATTAAACGATTGGAGCACTGCGCTAATTAGCTAATGACCTCATTAGCTAATTTAGGCCCCGCCTGTTGACCGAAGATCCAACCAGCGCCAACACCAGCCTACGTGCACACATCAGCAACGATACACGGCGGCATCCTTAAGCTTCTGCTTTCTTGGTACTACAATACTAAATAAAAATGCCGTTAAAAAGCACTCCTTCGCCAGCAGGAGTTGCGGGAGCGTTCGCTCGAGTAGAATCCGCTCCCAATCTATGCGGTGAAGCCAAGCAGGATGACAATATAACAAACTGTAGAACAAACAAGCGCATGCGGAAGGGTTCAATGGAAAATGAATCGAGGACCCAGTCCTCCGATTTTATGAAGGAAATGAGACAAATGTTGTTGGATTTTAAAGCAGAGCAAGATGAAAAACTCGAAAGACTTCAAGGTAGTATCAACGAAATTAAGGAAAACACAAACGATATTTACAAAAATGTCTTAGATATGTCTAAACAGTACGAGGAGATGAGATTGAAACTGGAAAATGTGGAAGCAGAAAGGAAGAATAACCTCGCCTATATTCAACACCTCCAGGATAGGGTAGAAACAATGGAAAGAAATCAAAGAGCATCCAGTGTTGAAATAAGAAATGTACCTGCTAAAACCTCGGAAAGTAAAAGTGATCTAGCGAATACGGTCAGCAGTATTTGCAAGATGTTGAATATGTCGATACAGCTAACAGATATAAGAGATATATATAGAGTCCAAACAAAAACCTCAAACAAATCGATAATCGTTGATTTTAACTCTGCCCTAACGAAAGAAAACTTCCTATTGTCGCTAAAGAAATTCAACAACCAAAACAGAAGCAATAAACTCAATACTCAGCACCTTAAACTGGATGGACCATTAAATCCTATTTATGTTTCGGAAAATCTCACATTCAAGGCAAGGAAACTATTCTACATAGCTCGAGACTTTGCTGCAGAGAACAAGTACAACTTCTGTTGGACATCTCGAGGTCGAATTTACTTGCGCAAGAAACAAGGTGAGCTTTATTCCCGTATTGATTCAGAAGAAGACTTGGTGAAGCTCAAATCAAAACAATGACTAACTAAATTCAAAACTCTTTTTTTAATTCGTATTGTTACAAGCTGCATGAAGAACGTTTTTTGTACCATAGTTTACAATAGTCTAGTAATTAGTGTAAAAATGAACACATTATTATTCAATAGCATGTATTACATTAGTCCTAAAACAACACAAACCACTGTACACGCACATACACATACCCAAAACGCCTGCATAAAGAAGCCTGCCATCGGATATACAAACGCAAATTCTCACTATTGCGGCACTGTTACACGTCTTCTAATCAAGTGTTTGATTCTGACCCATGTCAATTCAGTAAATTCTCGAATGCATAAATTAACCAATCTGAACTATGTTAGCATATTTTGTTCACATACAACGATAATTATATTTATTTTATCAATTATTCAATGGCCACTCTAAACTTGAATTTAAATACTGTAGCAAATAACATTGATAACATTAATATTGCCACATCTTTTGTTACTGAACCGGGTCAATGTTCTAAGCATTTGGGAAACGCTAAAACCACTAACATCTTACATATGAACATACGTAGTCTTAATTGTAACTACGATGAGCTCAATATTTTACTTACGAGCATGGATTTAAGCTGCGATATAATTTTGTTATCAGAGTGTTGGTTAAGTAAAGTAATAAACTTGCCCGTATTGGACGGCTATGTCTCATATAAATCAAAATCTTCAAATCAAAACGATGGCGTAGTGGTTTATATATCCTCAAGGTTGGACTCATGTACATGTACTGAACCTACCTTTGTTGATGGAAATTGTTTAATACTCAAGCAACAAAATATCGCTATTGTTGCCGTGTATCGCTCGCCGTCGTACAAACACATTGACGGCTTTTTGAGTAGTCTAAATAATGTTTTGACATCCTTAGACTCATTCAGTACGATTGTATTGATGGGCGATATCAATATCAACATAAGCCCTAACAGGAACGACTCACGTACCGATGAGTACCTTAGTCTGGCAGCCTCTCATGGCCTCCTACCGGCACATGAGCTGCCTACTCGGGGTGAAAATTGTCTCGATCATGTAATGCTCAAAACTAATCATATTTCAACGGTCTTTGTTTTGGATACGTGTATAACTGACCATTCTCCAACCTTGCTCTGTATCGATCTAAAGCTGAAGCAGACCAAGACTAGTAATATTGTTAAAAGACTCGACATTAAATCCGCAATAGGTGATGTTAAAAATACAGATTTCACTCCAATTCTTTCATCAAACGATGCCAACATCGCGGCTGAAAACCTTGTTACTATTTTATCAATCATAGTCGAATCAAATACTAGGGATGTCAAAATTTCGCACAAGAATAGAATCATAAAACCGTGGATAACACCAGGGCTATTAAAATGTATCAGAAATCGCGATAATATGCATATAGAATCTGAAAAAGACAAAAAAAATATGATCAAAAGAATCACATATACCCGATATCGCAACCATTGCAACGAACTTTTAAAAAAACTAAAGAGAGTTTATGAACAGAACGAATTTGAAAAGGCGAAAGGTGACCCTAAGGCTACGTGGGATGTAATTAAGAATGTTGCCCAACTTAATCAACAAAAATCTGCACCTGACGAACTGCTGAAAATTTCAGAGGATCCAACTTCTTCTATAAATAAAGTTAATGACTTCTTTGTTAACATAGGGAAAAATCTAGCTGTCTCTATCATGAGAAAACAAAATCAGAGTTATGCAAGTTCGTCACAAATTTCCCTCCACCAGACTAACAACAGCCACGATCCAAAGACCGGCTCCTCAATGGTTCTCCTGGATGTCGATGAAGGAGAGGTTGAGACAATCATCATGGGACTTCGCAACGATTGTGCCGTGGGATGGGATGGAATCTCAGCTAACTTTTTGAAAGAAATACGTAAATTTATTTTACCATCTCTTACCCACGTTATTAATCTGTGCTTTTTAAATGGCAAATTCCCAAAAGTTTTCAAAAGAGCTCTTGTGCATCCTATCTTCAAGAGTGGGCACAGAGGCAGTGTCACGAACTACAGACCAATTTCAGTGTTGACCACTATCTCCAAAGTTATGGAGAAAGCACTTAACACTCGACTGGTTAACTTTCTGAACACAAACAAGATTCTAGCACAAAATCAATTTGGATTTAGACGTGGTTGTTCTACTGAAGATGCAATTATAGATCTAACAGAGCATATCAGTAGAACACTAGATCATGGCAACAAATGCATCGGCTTATTTCTTGATTTGTCTAAGGCCTTTGATACTGTCTCGGTGCCCATCCTAGTTGATAGACTAGAATCCATAGGCATAAGAGGTATTGTTCTTGATATATTTCGTCAATATCTGGCGGAGAGAAGTCAGTCTGTTAAGATTGGTCCTCTAGTCAGCAGTGAGCAGTTTGTCAGTTATGGTGTGCCCCAGGGCAGCGTGTTGGGTCCAACATTGTTCTTGATCTACATTAACAACCTATGCACGTTAGCTTTGCCCCATACCAAGATTTTGTCATATGCCGATGACACAGCACTGCTTATTGATGGACCAAACTGGGAGCAGGTCAAGGGTTATGCGGAAGACACCTTTAGAATTGTTATGGATTGGCTATCAGGTAATCTCTTAACACTTAACCTAGACAAAACATCGTTCATAACTTTCTCCCTTTCACAGAAAAGCCAACCTCAACCAGAGACATATAAAATTCAGGCGCATTGTTGCGACTCTACCAACGTCTATTGTGATTGCCTCCACATTAAAAGGACCTCAAGTGTTAAATACCTTGGAGTCCAGGTCGATTGTTTGCTAAGTTGGAAGAAGCACATTGATGAACTCGTCCCCCGCATTCGCAAGCTCATCTTCGTCTTTAAGAAACTCAGATCAGTGGCAGATCTTAAAACACTCAAAATGGTTTACTTTGCGCTTGCCCAATCTTTGCTGGGGTATTGTATCTCTGTCTGGGGTGGTACCTTTGCAGTCAGTATGTTACGTATTGAAAGAGCACAAAGAGCGGTCCTTAAAGTCATGTGCAGGAAACCCTTCAGGTATCCTACCGCACTTCTCTATAAAGAGTGTGAAGTCCTAACGGTTAGACAACTCTTTGTGCTCCAAATTACATTGCGAAAACATGCCACTATACCACAGTCCCTACGGCTGCGAGAAGGGAAACGAAAAAGAACTAGACTGTGTAGCACGGAGAGACACAGAACTGCTCTAGCTCAGAGGCATTATTGGATTCTGGGTTCACGGGTTTACAATAAAGTCAATGCTGTTCTAAATATTTGCCTTCTCACCCAACACCAATGTAAAAAATCTGTAAGTGATTGGCTAAACAGTCTCACCTATGAAGAGTCTGAGAGACTGATACAATTAGCGGGTTGACTGTATGTATAAGTTACCAACATATATTTACTTACACCATCTAGAATTCAGGACACACACTGCCCCACACACACATACACTTACACATACATACACACACACACAAACATACTCACACAAGCCAGAGCACACAGCACGAACATACATGCATTATCTTCCTTTTTTTATTATTATTTCATTTTACTTTTTTTGTTTGTTTGCTTATTTTTATTTAAGTTAGTTTTTATTTTAATCTCATTTTTATTTTATACTTTTGCACTGATTTCTTTTCTCTCAAAATTAAGTTATTAAATGTAAAGAACTACTTAGCAGGTCCGGAGGAAGGTGATGGCATTCGTGATACAGGGTAATCCTAGTACGAGTGCCAAAGCACTCCTTTGTCACTTAAGTGCACATCGTTTTTGTCAAAATTAATACTAATTATGTTTAAGGAGATTTACTGTACCCTTTTTACTTGCAATAAAGATTTTTATATTTTTTTTTTTATAAGTACCACCAATATTGCTTTGCCATTGTGTTGCGAGATTGGCAGTCGACTTCTGACTGTTACTGTACATTATTTTATTTGTTACTAGCTGTCCCGGCGAACTGCGTAACGCCTAACAGTCGTTTTTTTATTTTTTTATGCAATTTTTTAAAATTTTCTCTCCGTGAGAACCATCCTCGTACTTCCAGGAAAATTATAAAAAAAGAATTAGCGAAATCGATTCAGATGTTCTCGAGATTTGCGCTTAGCAACACATTCAGCTATTTATTTTTATAATATTATAGATTAAAATTGGATAGAACGTACATGCGTTGCGTTTTAAAAATTCGAAGACATGTGACATCTACAAATCCGCACTGGGCCCGCGTGGTGGATTATAGCCCATTCCCTCTCATAGAAAGGAGGCCTGTGTCCCAGCAGTAGGAACGTTAATAGGATGATGAAGATTATGAGACCGTACATGATACGTACTTACTAGGGTGTGAAACACCTCTTAACGAAGCTGAAAGGCACTTGTTCTCCTCGTCATTGCGATCATTTTTTTGTTCCACACCATACCTGGGAACCACAAAGTTACGGAGAATTAGTGGTCTAAGTTCCAACTTTTTGACATTTTTTTTTATATACATGTTTTTAACGTAAGATTTTTACTTTAAACACCTCCACGACCCCCGTACTATTCAATCCATCCATCAGCACAATGTTTGAGTGCGTTACATTGAGTTCTACCACAAAACGTAATTTTTCACCCAACAAAAAAGTCGTTTCCCAGCAATAATTTTTGCGTAAAGTTACTTAGTTTGATGTACAGAATGCTTGGTTGACGGCTTCGTGATGAGGTCTTTTACACCCTGTATAGTCTCGATATAGAAAATTAATAAAACACGGTATTCATATATTTGCAACTGTAATAAAAAGCTAGCAGACGAATCTCGAAAACACCTCGAATTCACGAATTACAAATGAAATCTTTTTATCGTTTAAATATCTTTTGTTTTCTACCCTATTGTATTGGATTTTTAATTGAATTGCACCTTTTCACAAATGGTTAAGAGATTTTTTTCATTGTTCAATTGAAATTAGCTTTTGAATCAGATGAACAATAAGAATTTGTGGTACAAAGGTACCTTTAATTTATTCATTTTTCGTTTTGTTTCAACGCACCAACATCGAGGTACGTAATTAATATGACGCAATAGGTTTTAGGCTCTTGGGTAAATAATAACAGCCATAATATGGCTCGATCGTCAGGTTAAGCCACGCTTGCCAAGGTCGGTCCGTAGATGGGTGACCATCCGTTACATATAGAGATGCCAGCGTGCCTCGGAAGGCCCGTTAGGCCGTTGCTCCCGGCTGTCGTTTGTAAATCCCTGACAGACGTTACAGGAAGTCAGTGACCCGAAAGTCTTACAACCGGTCTTACCAAGGGTATCGTATTACCCAGGATTGACTGGGTTGTGGAGGTCAGCTAAGTCATCACTCCATGTAAAATACTGATACTCAGCTGCATCCGGTTAGACTGGAAGCCGACCTCAAAATAGTTCGGTAAAAGCTATATGTTTAAATAAGCTACTAGCGCACGTCACGCGGTTGCACCCGCGTAGTTTCCGTTCCCGTGGGAGTACGGGGATAAAATATAGCCTATGTTACTCAGGGTGAATGTAGCTTTCTAATGGTGAAAGAATTTTTGAAATCGGCGCAGTAGTTTTTGAGTTTATTCATTACAAACATACAGAAATACAAATCTTTCCTCTTTATAATATTAGTGTAGATAATGTTGCCTATTGACGGCTACGTGAAAGGTCCGTTTTTACCTTGTAAACTCAGAAAACGGGTTATTATTTTTGCAAACTATTTAATCTATTGTATTCTGGTAAAGTAACGTTCTTGTCCAACTAAAATGTTACCATGTTGGTAGATCACGTCCGTCCAAAGCCTATCTTATTTTGAAGGACATTGAACATATCAAAAGAAACATAAGAAATAATAGTTTTTTCGGATGATTGATCCGAATATTGTCTGGATCCGTCTGAAAAGATTCCGATCCGTTATTTGACAGTAAACAAGCGTGTTTGTTTCAACGTTGACAATTTGATCCCCTAAGCCATACTCGACGGGAACCGAGATCCTAAGTAAATAAAATATTTAATTTATGTACATACATATGTTTCATCGTAGAGGAGCTCGTGGCTAAATAATAACAGCCGCTTGGGTCGACCTTTAGGTTAAGCCGTGCTTGCTTAGGTTGGTCTGTGGATGGGTGACCACCCAGTACTTACCGAGTTTCCTCCGTGCCTCGGAAAGCACGCTAAGCAGTTGGTCATTTGTAGATCTTTGACAGTCATTACAGGTAGTCTTTAGACTGACAACCAGTCTTACCAAGGGGTATCGTATTACCCAGTACTAACTGGGTTGTGGAGGTCAGATAGGCAGTCGCTCCATGTAAAATACTGGTATTCAGCTGCATCCGGTTAGACTGGTAGCCAACCCCAACATAGTTAGGAAAAGGCTGTTCAGATCATGATGATGACCATAGGTTTAGCACACTTACGGATTATAACATTATCAGAAAATTATTATGAATAATTGGCTTGTAAGTCGTGGGTTCCAACCCAGGCAGGCGCATTACTTTGTGTAATTTATTTCATCACCACTGCTCTCAAAACGGTGAAGGAAAACATCGTGAGGAAACCGGCATGTCCTAGAACCAAACACTCGAAGACGTGACATCTACCAATCCGCAATGGGCCCGCGTGGTGGATTTTATAGCCCATTCCCTCTCATAGAGAGGAGGCCTGTGTCCAGCAGTGGGAACATTAATAGGCTGATGATGATGATGAATGGCTTGTGTCGGAAGATAGGGAGGTGTCGTTATTCTTACGATATTCTATATCAAATTCAGAGCAGTGCTGATCAAATATTAAGAGGACGCATTGGGAATCATGGAGTCAATGATTTCATTTTTTTTCAGTAATTACAAAACAAATGAAAGTATAAGTTGGTGACCTGATAATTCATGATAAAAACCTTATTTTGTTAGTTTTCAATACATGAATTGATTAAGTAACTTTTGTAACAGAGAAAAAAATATCAAACATACCTCTTTTTAAAAAGAGATTCACATGTTATAGGCAAACGGGACCAATTTAAGCCTCTTAACTTTCTCCGTAGATGAGGCTATACATACTCTTTAAAATTGTAGAAGGAATTTTCAAAATTATCGTTTCCAACTGAATTAAATAACAAAAACCATTTTGTCGTTTACGTCCTTTATGTTATAAGCTAGCAATCCTCGCCCCGCACAGGCGCCCAGTCCCCCGCTCAGTCCCGAAGCGCGCGTGCCCGGTTTTAGAACGATGCGTCACCTTAAGTCGCGTTACTGCTCGTGAAAACTTTCTTGACGCCAGCTTGTCATGCTCGTAGATGTCCTTATTGTGTTGACTATTCAATTATTTTGCCTAAATCAAGGTCAAGTTGGTATTTTTAGCCCTTTTTTAAACGGAGGCTGCGTAAGGCTTTTTAATTAACGTTTTGTAGGTCCACAGTTAAATCGAAGGTCCCTACAAAGGTAGGTACTTGTAACATTTGCATTTAAATTACATTTTCATGTCCAATCACCGTGATTGGACCATTGATGTTATTTTTTATTGAAATAGGTACCCCATAAACCGTTATGGACTTTAATTTGAAAGCATTACAGTGTAATTTTGAATGGTTACACAGGTGATAATCATGCTAATCTGTGAAATCAATTTAGTTTTTTTATTTATTTTCTTTTACTGAAAATCAACGGCGATTTCATTTTTATTTCAACATGTTTTATTGAATTAGGGTTCAGTCAAACCATTACGGACAAGTTGCGGAACGGCTCTAGTACCGGACACTGACCAATACTTCAGTATAGTACTTACAGATTTGTCTAAACTTTTGTCTGTTGTCTGTTTGTTCCGTCTAATCTCCAAAACCCCTGGACTTATTTTAACGGGACTTTTACTGACATATAGCTGATGATATAAGGAGTAACTTATGCTACTTTTATTTTAGAAAAAATAATAGGGTTCCGCGCAAAAAAAATAAAACCAAAGAAATTGAACAAAATGAAATTCAAATAGGATGTAATATTTTTATACAGAACAGGTCCATTCAAATCTGTGTGGTTATTTCTTCAAAATACCATCTCAGACACTAATCTGCATAGTCCTCATGTGAATTGAGCAAGATTATGTCTGGATTTCAAAAGAGACTATGACTTCTGAGTTTGTTTCGGCTGTTTCTTCTCAGAGTAGTCAGATACGAAATACCGGCCTCATCTAGTTTTAAAAATGACGTGTAAAAGTGTTTGTTAAAGCCTACTAGCAAAATAAACATCATTTATAATAATTTCATTTCTCACATCGAAGGTCGCGGGGCACTGCTAGTCTATACTAAAAGTTTACGTTGTTTTCTCTAGAGGCCTTTTTGGTGAGTTTTCCTGGTCCCCCTTCACACTGCACCCAAGAGAACACAGTACCACTACCTACCTCATTTTCAGAGTACGCAAGATGTGCTCATACGAAACATACATAAGTAATAAATTTATTATTCGTTCCCTAAAATGTAACTTCCTTTTCACATGTGAACACACAAGCCAAATGCAAATTACGGCTACAACATATGTACTATCGAGGACACTCCCGCCTGACCACCACTAAGCTCATTTTTGCTTGCACTCGCAACATAATAACGCTCTCTAGCCCCGCCCCGTTGACTTTGTGTAGAAAAAATGAATGAAAAGATACCGAATTGGCCGAGCTCATTGACGACGCACGCCAAACGAGAGTTATTGTTATTTTGCGCGCCAAAGTTGACGCTTTCCTAACAGGCCGAAACTTCAAGGGGGTGTGGCTCGGCGCCTCCGCATGATTTAAGCGAAAAAAAATTAAAATGGTCAGGCGGAAAAGACCCCGATAGTACGTAACGCATTTCAAAACAAAAGAAGCGCGCTGTGTCTCGCGTCTGATATAACGCTAATAATATTTTGATTTCAAAGAATATCCATGGATTTTTTTGCCAGTTCATCTGTATACAGGGTCAGATTCTTCACTAAGCTGTTAACCAAGCTTACTGTACATCAAACTAAGTAACCCTACGCAAAAATTATTGCTGGGAAATGACTTTTTTTAGGGTGAAATATCATGTTTTACGGTAAAATTCAATGTAACGCACTCAAAACATTGTGCTGTTGGAGCGTTTAAAGTAAAGTTCTTACATTAAAAACATGTTTAAAAAAAAAACTTGTGAAAAAATTTGAACTTTGACCCTCAATATCTCCGTAACTAGAAGGTTCCCAGATATGGGTGTCGATTCTGTTGTGCACAAACTAAACTTAATTTAGGCTATTGCTATATTTTTCTCTCTAGTAAGACGAGAAAGAGACGGACGTAATTTAGAGCTGTCAAATTTAGTTGAAACTAATATTTCCATACAAATGAGGGTGCACGTAAAAACATGTCGACTAAAAGCACGGTGAATCGCAAGGCAGAAACTAGTTTGACATCTCTAACTTAGTTCATAGCTATAGCCGTCCTTTTCTCGCACTGCCTTTTAGTAAAAGATAACAATAGCCTAAATTAAGTTTGGTTTGTGCACAACAGAATCGACACCGTTGTCTAGAACATAAAAATTATCGCAATGCACGGGGAGAATAATTGCTGTTTGGCTTCGCTTAGTCTTTTTACACCCTTTATAGATAAATATGCTTCATCATCCTGATTAAACCGAATGTTAGAAAATTCGAAAATGTCTGTAATTGATATCGTTTTCTTTATTATTGTGCAGTTAGTGCCTAACCTGGTATCAGAGTTTTTATGTCACCCATGGGCCTCTAACTTGGCTTTACATGCTGTTGCGAAATCTCTCTCAGGTATGCTGGTTCCCTCACGATGTTTTCCTTCACCGAAGCAAGTGATAATATACAATATGCACATGAATCCGATTAAATCAGAGGTGCCTGTCTTGGGTTACAACTCAAGACTAATGACTTGGCATTCCGACGATCACACTATCACTGCAACAATAGCAATGTATGTAATTGTAACGGTAATTGGTATTATTTAAACAAATGATTTAACTTTGAGTTAGTAGCAGTGCTGCCAACCCGTCTAAGCAAAAACGCGCTGTTAGCTCTTTAAAAAAGCAATGAAAAGCGCCAAACGGTCGCTGTCAAAAAAGCGCTGTATTCGCCAATTTCTAACAAAACGCCCAATAATTTGAGACTAGGGGTGTATAAACGTATTTCGTCGGAATGATTTGGTACCTAGTAAAGACATATTAATTATTTTGAAGTAATTAAGAAGTAATTCAAATTAATGAATGCATTTTTTATTGAATCAAAATAGGTACGTCCGACTACGATACCAAAATAAGAACCATAATAAATTATCAGCATTTAAGTGATGCAAGTTCAAAAAAAAATAAGTGATTCGTTCCGTGTTACGCACATCGCAGAATAAATAATAGCAAATGTTCATATCATAATATGATTTCAAAAAGCGCTAGATCTGGCGTTAGCGCTAAGTCGGCAGCACTGGTTTGTAGCGTCAAACAACTAAAGTGATGCAGGAAGATTTTTGCTATGCCGTGCGGTCCTCCCAAATCTACGTGAGCCTTAAAATGTCAAGGAGTTCTGTGTAGTTACGCTTACTTATTATTTTGGACTATTCAAAAAGGTTCGTGAATAACAAGACGATACCAAAACTTAAAGCTAAGTAATTCTTGTAAATGTATGACCCATTTTCCATGAAACTGACTTAAAAATATCGTTACATTTTAACTTTTCAGTTGCTTTAAAGTTTTCTGTTACATAGTTCATGTCTAACTTGAAAACAACATTTTTAGATGGTTCCTCGCCTTTTGGCAACATTACAGCGTTTGTGTTTACCGTTTTATCAACTTACTTCAGCAATTATGTTAAAACAAGAATGAGATTGACAAAGCGAAGTGGCTCATAATGGCAAGGAATTAAACTGTTAGGTGAGTTAAACTGTAAGTTTAACTGTTAACTGTTGCCAAACTTAAGTGGCAGTGCGCAGGGCACATTGGTCGCAGAAAGGATGGCCTGATGGGGCCGAAAAGTTCTGGAGTGGCGACCGCGAACCGGAAGACGTTGCGTTGGAAGGCCTCCCACTAGGTGGACCGATGACTTGCTGGTTGCGGGAATCCGCTAAATGCGAGTCTCACGGGACCGGTCAATGTGGTGACACTTGGGGGAGGCCTATGTCCAGCAGTTGACGTCTTTCGGCTGAAATGATGATGATGAAATTGTTAAGAAAATTGAGTACAGACGCGCAAGATATTGTTACGGTTCTGTACCCAAAGGGTAACTAGCGGGACCCTTTTACTAAGCCCCCGCTGTCCGTCCGACCTTCTGTGCGACCGTTTGTCAGCAGGCTGTATCTCATTGATGTCATCATCTGCCTAGCCCTTTTCCCAAGTATGTTGGGGTCGGCTTCCAGTTTTACCGGATGCAACTGAATATTATCTAGTATTTTACATGGAGCGACTGCCTGTCTGACCTCCACAACCCAGTTAGTACCGGGTAATACGATACCCCTTGGTAAGACTGGTTGCCAGACTTTTTGGGCTCTGACTACCTAACGAACTGTCAAAGATCTACAAATGACAGCCGGGACCAACGGCTTAACGTGCTTTCCGAGGCACGGAGGAAACTCTGTATGTAATGGGTGGTCACCCATCCACAAACCAACCTAGGCAAGCACAGCTTAACCTAACGATCGACCCAAGCAGCTGTTATTATTTAGCCATGAGCTATCTCACTGATGTATCAAGTTGCAATTTTCACAGAATGCGTATTTTTATTGCCGCTGTAACAAAAAATAAATTAAAAATTAAAGGGGTTCCTTACTACGTTGGTACGGAGCCCTTCATGAACGAGTCCGACTCTCACTTGGCCGGTTTTTTGTTAAACCATAAAAAGAAACAATTAAAACGTAGTGCTCTAAATTCTAAGCTTCTTCATTTCTGAGAACACACTTCGTTTGTAACATAGATTTGTTTGTTACCCGGTTTTGAGGTTAAACCCGGATTCAGCGACGAGATTAAACGTTTGTTTATTTACTCAGACGTGGGATTAAGAAGTATTGTTTGATCTTCATTAGCCGGCTTAAGTGGGTTCGAAGATAAATCTTTAATAGGTATTTACAAAGAATGAAAAAGGAAGGGTTTTAGCGTAGTAGCGAGAGATCTTTAGAAAAGTCAAGGTAGGTACATCTGCGAAGTTAAGAATGGGATTTAGAAATTACTACTTTTGAAGACAACAACACAACACAACAGCCCATAACGTCCACTGCTGGACATAAGCCTCTCCGATGATGGGAGGAATTTGCCGTAATCTCCACGCTTGGCAGGCGGATTGGAGATCGCAGTGATGAAAGACTAACAGAAAACGCTGCTGCCCATTCTCTGGTCTGCGGAGGCGCAAGGTGTTCTGCCTCAGACATTAGTCGCCTTATACGACACCCGTGAATGTAATGGGTTGGTTCTATTCTACTCTGCTGCATACCACACGGCTTAATTCCTTTGAAGACGGTCGTGGCTATATAATAATAGCAGCTCGGGTCGTTCTTCAGGTAAAGCCGGGCTTGCCTAGGTTAGCGCATGGATGGGTGACCACCCATTACATACCGAGTTTCCTCCGTGTCTCGGAAAACACGTTGAGCCGTTGGTCCCGGCTGTCATTTGTAGACCTTTGGCAGTTGTAATAGGTAGTGTCCCGCAAGTCTGCCAACCAGGAGTAACTGGGTTGTGGAGGACAGATAGGCAGTCGCTCCATGTAAAATACTGGTATGCAGCTGCATCCGGTTAGACAGGAAGCCGGTTTCAACAAAGCCTTTTATTTTTTTGATGTTATGCTTATTCCAAGTATTAACACTGTAAATAGATCCATAACGTAGCCGAAAGGTACTTGTTCTTACCGTCATTGTGATCATTTTTTTGCTCTAGACCATACCTGTGAACCTACTAGTTACGGAGATATTGGGGGTCAAAGTTCCAACTTTTTCACAAGTTATTTTTTTCAAATACGAGTTTTTAAGGTTTTACTTTATTTTTTTCCGGGGTTCTGTTCGAAAGAGATTCCGCGGCCCCGGAACACAAAGGGCGATGAAGGAACATGGATGGGTTTTAGCCAGTAAAAGTCTGACGCTCCTTTCTGCTCCGCCCAGAGCGGGAGGAGTCGTTTGATGATTTGCCATCCGAAAAAAAAAAAAGGTTTTACTTTATTTTAAATACCACCATAACCCGTTAACTATTAAATGCGTCTTTCAGCACAATGATTTGAGCCTTACATTAAGTTTTACCGTAAAAGGTGATTTTTCACCCCAAAAAAAAAGTCATTTCCCAACAATATTTTTTTTGCGTGGAGTTATCTTAGTTTGATGTCAGAGTGCTTGGTTGACGGCTTCGTGAAGAGTCTGTTCACACTGTATATTATTTAAACTAGTAATAGGTTTCATCATTCATCATCATTTCAGCCGAAAGACGTCCACTGCTGGACATAGGCCTCCCCCAAGTGTTGCCACATTGAACGGTCCCGTGCGACTCGCATCCAGCGGATTCCCGCAGCCTTCACCAGGTCATCGGTCCACCTAGTGGGAGGCCTTCCAACGCAACGTCTTCCGGTTCGCGGTCGCCACTCCAGAACTTTTCGGCCCCATCGGCCATCCGTTCTGCGAGCAATGTGCCCTGCCCACTGCCACTTAAGTTTGGCAATTCTTCGGGCTACGTCGGTAACCTTGGTTCTCTTGCGGATGTCTTCATTTCTGATTCGATCGCGCAAGGAAACTCCGAGCATAGCCCTCTCCATTGCCCTTTGGGTGACTTTAAGCCTTCTGATGAGGCCCATTGTAAGCGACCACGTTTCGGTCCCGTATGTAATCACTGGCAACACACACTGGTCATAGACTTTCGTCTTGAGACACTGCGGTAGGTTGGACGAGAAGATACCGCGCAACTTCCCTAACGCTGCCCAACCGAGTCGGATTCGACGATTGACCTCTTTCTCGAAGTTAGACCTACCTAACTGGACCGTTTGTCCCAGGTACACATAATCGTCTACAACTTCGAGTGTAGAGTCTCCGATCTTGATAGGAGTGGGTGTGACATGGGCATTCAACATGACCTTGGTTTTGTCCATGTTGTTTTAAGACCTACTCTTCCGGAAGCTCTACTGAGGTCATCGAGCATTGTACTGAGGTCCTCCATGGTCTCAGCCATGACCACTATGTCGTCGGCAAACCGAAGGTGAGTGATGTACTCGCCATTGACGTTGATGCCTAGCCCTCTCCAGTCCAGAACCTTGAAGACATCCTCCAGTGCAGCAGTAAACAGTTTCGGAGATATGACGTCTCCCTGTCTCACACCTCGCTGCAGGAGGATAGGTTCTGAGACTTGGTCTTGAAGTCGGACTGACATGGTGGCGTTTTTGTACAAACACTTCAACACCTCGATGTACCGATAGTCGATTTGGCACCGTTGGAGAGACTGCAGTACAGCCCAGGTCTCGATCAAATCGAAGGCTTTCTCGTAGTCCACAAACGCTAAACAGAGAGGCAGGTTATACTCTTCGGCCTTCTGTATAACTTGCCGCAGCGTATGTATGTGGTCTACGGTGCTATAGCCTTTTCGGAAACCGGCTTGTTCGGGTGGCTGGAAATCGTCAAACCTGCGCGCGAGACGATTCGTGATGACTCTAGAAAACAACTTGTAGACATGGCTTAGAAGTGAGATGGGCCTATAATTCTTCAACCGGGCATTGTCACCCTTTTTGAAGAAGAGCACCACCACACCCCTGCACCATGCCTGTGGCGTTTTTCCCTCAAGTATGACGGAATTAAACAGCTTCTGAAGGGCCTTAAGTACCGGTTTTCCACCCGCCTTCAGGAGTTCGGCCGTAATTCCGTCATCACCCGGTGCCTTGTTGTTTTTGAGCTGCTTCAGAGCCATCCTAATCTCGTACAGGCTGACGTCCGGAATGTCTTCAGTATAGTGTCGGGTCAGTCTAGCTCTTGGGTCGTTTGCTAGATCTACGACGGGTTTGCTAGTTGACGTGTACAACTGTCCATAGAAGCTCTCGATCTCCCTCAGAAGCTCCGGTTTGGCGGATAAGATCCTACCATCGTCGGTCTTCAGTTTCGTGAGCTGGCTCTGCCCAATAGCCAGATCTCTTGCAAATACCTTGGAGCCTTTATTCCGCTCAATCGCGTCTTTAATACGCTCGGTATTAAAGCGGCGGAGGTCGCTCTTCAAGGATTTAGAGATCCGTCTATTGAGCTGCCGATATTCACACGCCTCGTCTGAAGACTGCAGGATCATCTCACGCCGCTCCTTCATGAGCTTGAGAGTGTGATCGGAGAGCCTCTTGTTCTGATCTGTACGACGCGCCTTGAAGAACTTAGACCCGGTCGTATGGACAGTTTCCACGAACCCATCGTTGTACTCGTCCACTGAGCTTCCTAGGCACTCGAAACGGTTGTGGAGTTCAAGCTGAAAGCTCTCGGGGTTTTGGATTTGGATCTGTGCTGGACGGAGCGTAGACTTCATCAGTCGATACCTTTCAAGCTTGATATTGATGTTCAATGTGCCTCTTACCATGCGGTGATCGCTCCCGGTTTTCACCGAATTGATCACAGAGACATCATTGAACATTTGCTTCTTGGTTGACATGATGAAGTCGATCTCATTTCTAGTTGCACCATCGGGGCTCTGCCAGGTCCACTTCCTGTGCTCACGCTTTCTGAAGAAGGAGTTCATCATATAGAGGCCCTCCTTCTCCATAAAACTAGCCAGTTGGTGACCCCGGCGATCCCGACGTCCAACTCCAAATTGCCCCACTTGCAGCTCATCGCCGTCTCGTTTGCCCAGTTTCGCGTTGAAGTCCCCCATGACAACTGTGAAGTGAGTTTTGGAACCATGCATGGCTTTAGAGATATCCTCATACATGGTCTCCACTTCGTCGTCGGGGTGTGCCGAGGTTGGGGCGTAGACCTGTATGACCTTCAGCGAATATCTTGAGGATATTCTGAGTATAAGGTACGCCACCCTGGTCGACACACTCTCGATCTTCACCACGTTGTTCACAAGGGACTTGTGGACGATAAACCCAACACCACCCTGGGATTGCCGGTCACCCTCGCAGAAATAGAGCAGGCTGCCGGATTTCAGGATTATCGTGTCCTCCCCCTCTCTTCGGACTTCAGATAATCCCACAATACTCCATCGCAGCCTGCTCAATTCCTCTTCGAGTTCCGCTATCTTCTCGTCGGTCCGGAGTGTGCGCGTGTTATATGTTGCCAGGTCTAGTCGTCGGTATTGGCAGCCGGATCCCTTCCGGAGATTCTTCGCACCCCTTGCCACGCCGTAGCCTCGACCGCTGCCGTAGTCGAGGGTAGACGGGCTGCCGGGCACTAGGGGCCATTTTTGTGATGCGCTATTCATTTGGGGGGGTTTTGCCATAATCGCCACGCTTGGCAGGCGGGTTGGCGATCGCAGTGAGTGCGGTTCTTACACAAGACACAGAGAGCGCTGCTGCCCATTCTCTGGTAAATCCCTTAGTCGCCTCTTACGACACCCACGGGAAGATATGGGATGGTGTTATTCTTTACGTCCGACACCATACGGACACCACCAATAGGTTTACCACCAGGAAATTGAATGTCACTTGCACATCACAAAATGAAAAAGAGCAAAAACGTTTCAATACTTAGAATTGAAATCTTTTCACATAACGTACTTATGGCCCATTGTGAGCGACCACGGTCACTCACAATGGGCCTCATCAGAAGGCTTAAAGTCACCCAAAGGGCAATGAAGAGGGCTATGCTCGGAGTTTCCTTGCGCGATCGAATCAGAAATCATCAAGAGAACCAAGGTTACCGACTTAGGCCGAAGAATTGCCAAACTTAAGTGGCAGTGGGCAGGGCACATTGCTCGCAGAACGGATGGCCGGTGGGGCCGAAAAGTTCTGGAGTTGCGACCGCGAACCGGAAGACGTTGCGTTGGAAGGCCTCCCACTAGGTGGACCGATGACCTGGTGAAGGTGGCAGGAATCCGCTGGATGCGAGTCGCACGGGACCGGTCAATGTGGCGACACTTGGGGGAGGCCTATGTCCAGCAGTGGACGTCTTTCGGCTGAAATGATGATGATGATGATGAACGTACTTACGGGATAATATCCGTGATTTTCTTTATTTATGAGCTCCCCTCCCGATATTTCGACGATGTTGCAAGCATCATGATCGCGGGAATGCTGAAGAGGTATGCGGGTGAGGCGAAAATGATTTATTATGAGCAGACAAATCTGTCTACCTTCTTTCTTAGTCTTTTATTACGCGCACTACTGGAACTCGATTATCACTAGGTTTTTCTTGATAGTGGAGACGCATGTTATTTTTAGGGTTCCGTACCCAAAGGGTAAAAACGGAACCCTATTACTAAGACTTCGCTGTCTGTCCGTCTGTCTGTCACCAGGCTGTATCTCATGAACCGTGACAGCTAGACAATTGAAATTTTCACAGATGATAACAGAATAAAATTAATATTTAGGGGGGGCTCCCATACAACAAACGTGATTTTTTTGCCCTTTTTTTGCCGTCTAATGTTATAAATGATGGTACGGAACCCTTCGTGCGCGAGTCCGACTCGCACTTGGCCGGTTTTTTATTACTTAGGTTTATCACTGGATTCCACGTACTTGATAGTTTAAAACCGTCCTCACGATTGAAATTTTTGTGTTCACGGATATTATCCCGTAAGTACCTACCTACTTTAAGTGTAGTGAAAAACCGTGGAAGTCTAAAACAGTGAAACTTTTCGTTTTTTGTTTGTATTAGACCTTATCTGGGAACATTCTGGTTACAGATAATGGAAGGTCAAATTCCAACCACCTAGGTACCTACTAATAGACCATTACATTTAAAACATCTTTATTGTAACCCTAACCCCCTGCTTGCTTCGTTCACCTTTAATTAAACAGTCAATCACGAGGTCTGTTCGACCCCAAAGTTAGAGGTTTTCTTAAAATTAATGTCCCATTATTAGACACGGGTTTCCGGGGGAGGTGGGTTTTATTGCTGGGGGGTAACAAATACCCCTTGCTTTCTTGTTTACTGAAGGCAAAAGGGCTGAATTGGGTTAAATGGGCATGTTTTGTGTCCTACGAACTACGTTAAAGAGGATTGATCACGATGTGAGGTCCTGGGTTCGATTCCCAGGTCGAGAAAATTGTTATTGGGTTTTCTATCAGGAATTTCTCAGTAGCAGCCACGGAGTTTGGATTTGTGTCCGGCGATTGATGGCAATAGGGCCGCCCCCGAATACATGGGTGTTATAATTAGGTACACCTTTGCCAAATCCTTCGGGAATTACAGGCGTGATGTTACGTAATGTAAATTCCCGTGGGATAATTTTCACCCTCCACTCGAATTAAGCCACGGGGAAAGTATTTCATAAAACTTTTGTTAATTTCTTCCTTTTTTGTTCTCAGACAAGCAAGTGGAGTGGATGTTAGCCAGGGACCTGTCCCTCGCCTTCATGGAAGCCACGGAGCATCTGGCCAACGTCTGCGATCTGCCACCCAGGATTATGTCCAGCCCTGTCTATGTAAGTCATCATCATCATCATTACAGCCGAAAGACGTCCACTGCTGGACATAGGCCTCCCCCAAGTGTCGCCACATTGACCGGTCCCGTGCGACTCGCACCAGCGGATTCCCGCAACCTTCACCAGGTCATCGGTCCACCTAGTGGGAGGTCTTCCAACGCAACGTCTTCCGGTTCGCTTTCGCCACTCCAGAACTCATCGGCCTCATCGGCCGTCCGTATCTAGTGATATTCGGGTCAAGCGTTTTTCAACTATGCTGGGGTCGAACTATGCTGGGGGGGGTGGGGACTTCCAGTATAACCGGTTGCAGGTGAATGCAGTATTTTCCATGGAGCGACTGCCTATCTGACCTCCACATTTCCACAAACCAGTTAGTACTGGGTAACCCCTTTGTAAGAGTTATGTCCTATATGAAAAGTCCAAGTAAATCGTGATGATGAAAATCCAACTTTAGGCGTTTGGTCGGGTAAAAAAAATCAGCTATTCCATACAGTTTGACGAGTTATGCGAACACAAATTATTGTAGGGAACATCTGATTTTATTTCGCAATTCAGGGTTGGTCCCATAGTAAAAGTTGTTCATAATGAAGAGTGCAATGACCCCTTATGGGACTGACAGCACATTGATGTTTTCAAGCAGTTTTTTAAGAAAAACTATTTGTTCTAGCACATTGAAAAAAATATATGTTAATATTCATCATATTTCAAAGACTGTGGACGGTTTCGATACATAATTGGACGAAATCGGCTCGATAGAAAATAATTGCAATGAGTGGTCTTAAAATAATCATTAAACGGTTCTATATCTTTATTTTATTGACGTATGGGTCTGCAATTAAAAACATGAAGTCAACATTATATTTTACAAATAATCCACACTATTTTTTATTTAAATATTGATTCATTATTTTCTTCTAAAACCTGGCCGCTGAGTAACTCTATCGCTCTCGTTTATTTTGGTGATGACATCCCCTTTTTTATTTTAATTTTTTTGGATGGGAAATCATTAAATGACTCCTCCCGGAGATTTCGTGTATGAATAGATAGACCTTATATTCTATGATATTTTAATTTTTAATTTTCCTTCTCAATTGTATCTTTCATCTAATTGAATATAACGCTCTGCCTAGCTCTCTGAGAAATCCAGGCGTAATGTTGTGTAATTAGAACAAAGACAAGGTAATTAGTCTCGGTAGTCCGGTAGCTCTGAGAAATGCACTGATTAGGTACATGCACAAAGCCGCATAATTCGACTAATTGGGATTAACATCCAAAGGACGGATATCTAAGCTGTCATAATTAGTATGCCGTATGAAAACCACCGTGTGATATTGTCGAATTATCAGTGTAATTGTAATTTCACTAGTGTAATGATTTAATAGATAGACAAATACTGTTTTTCAACATTACAAATAATAATATGTGAAACGGATAAAAACCGGTCCGGTATCCGGTTTTAAAAAAATAATTTGAATTTTGTAGGTACCTTATCTGTTAGCTTTCCCTTAAATGGGCAAAAATCAAATTGATATTTAAATGATGATCATCATCATCATTACCCTATTAATGTTCCCACTGCTGGGACACAGGCCTCCTCTTAATGAGAGGGAATGGGCTATAATCCATCATGCGGGCCCAATGCGGATTGGTAGATGTCATAATGTCTTCGAATTTTTGGTTCTAGGACATGCCGGTTTCCTCACGATGTTTTCCTTCACCATTTTGAGAGCAGTGGTGATGAAATAAATTACACAAAGTAATGCGCCTGTCTGGGTTCGAACTCACGACTTAGGGACTACTCACACTTATTCAGCTCCATTCAGCTTATAGAAAACAATGATTTTGTATGAGACGCGTACGCGTCGCGCGCGCTGAACGTATGCGTACGTCTCATACAAAATTGTTGTTTACTTAAAATTGTTGTACTATATTCAACTGAATAGAGTTGGATAAGTGTGAGTAGTCCTTTAGGTACTGTTCGTAAGTCGAGGCCGCCACCACAGGGCCACTCCTGCGCATAGATTGACCTATAACCTATAGATTTTTTTTTGTTTTCAGTTCCACAAGCCCATCCACGGTTTGGACGCGCCCAACTTCACAGACTTCGCCGGTCCCGGTATTATTCTAACGTATGTATTGACTAAACATAATGCGCGGTTAGAGATGTAGTTTTATAGATCCCTATTTTTTTATCTTAGATCTCGGCTATTTTTATTCAGTGTTAGTAATTTGTAAAAAGCTCAGACCAAATAAAAAACCCAAAACGTAGCGCTACGAACAATACAGTGACGCATGTGCAAAACTACGCCTCGCTCTGTGCATAAACGCTCACATGCACATATTTACATCAAACTACGATTAAACTCATCATCATCATCATCAGCCTATTAATGTTCCCGCTGCTGGGACACAAGCCTCCTCTTTATGAGAGGGAATGGGCTCTAAATGCCTATAATCCACCACGCGGGCCCAGTGCGGATTGGTAGATGTCACAACATGTCTTCGATTTTTTTTGGTTTTATGACACGCCGGTTTCCTCCCAATGTTTTCCTTCGCCGTTTTGGGAGCAGTGGTGATGAAATAAATTACACAAAGTAATGCGCCTGTCTGGGTTCGAACCCACGACTTACTGTTCGTAAGTCAGCGCCGCCACCACTGGGCCACCGCTGCTCTTTAAACGATTAAACTACGCTCAATAAATGCACACGTTTACGAAACCGGCCTCACTGCTCTGTTCGCAGAGTTCTGTCTTAACTTTTTTATTTGGTCTGAGGTAAAAAGGTACAATTGCTTATCTGTCTGTCAAATAATACGCCATAGCACAGTCACGCCGTGGTATAATTTTTAGTGCGTTCTGACGTCACGAGCCCCCACTCCCGAGTTTTGATGCGTTTTATCTTTGTCAATATTCATATAATTACAAAAACAAAAAATACGTATCCTTTATTTTTCAATACCGTAATTGACGGACTAAATAGATTTTATTTTTATTGATGGTTGAAACAGCCTATCCGAGACACAAAGACCTATGGCAGAGTCCTGTGGTGCGATGCATAAAGAAAGAAAGAAAAAAATATTTATTTTTACTGACAATAACATAAGCAATAAAATAAATTAAATAAAAAAGAAAGAACCAAAAAAAGACATACTAAATTGATCCTGTACGGGGCCAGAAGGCTCTTGGCTCATCATCGTGCTGAAAAGATGCACACCGCACCATAGGACCTTGTCATTGACCATAATAGGGGTTGACAAAAATAAAACTAATTAATCCGTCAGATAGATTTAATAATTAAATAAAAAAAAAAAAATAAAAAAAAAAATTGTGTCCAATATTTTTTGGAAAAATAAATTTTTCCAAAAAATATTGGACACATTTTTTTATTTTTTCACGTTAACAAAAAATGAAGTGCGTCGAAAACTTGTGACGTCACATTTTAGTACATCTTTTACCGGAAAGTGACGTCACAAGCCACTCATGATCTTTGACGCGTTTTATCTTCGTCAATTTTTGTTTATTTGATAAAACAAAAAACACGTATCCAATATTTTTCGATAATCTAACTGACGGATTAAACAGAATCATACTTTTTGTAGTCAGTCATTATCCCTATTTTCTACAATTTAATGTTTTTCTTCAACAGGATCGTCTTCTTCTTGGCTGTCGCTCTGACTTCTGGCTCCATGTTGGCTGAAAGGAACGAGGGTATCCTGGAGAGGTCACTGGTTTCAGGAATCACTAGTAAGTCGACTAAATTCAATAATATTTCTAGCACGAGCTTTAAGAACTGCTGGATCATTGTAAAGTGCTTTAGTGATGATGTAAAGATAAAGATAAATATGCATTTATTTGTATTTATACGTGTGACATGATAAATATATACGTAGATATTATGCACTTATGGATGGAAAACGAGAAGATTGCTGGTTCAACATGTTTTGCCCTATTTAGCGTACAAAATAGTTCATAATATTTTACTTCATTGGAAATTAAAAATTAAGAAATTTTAATAATTAAATTACATCTATACTGATATTATAAAGAGGTAACATTTGTTTGTAAGTTAGTAGGGGGTAATCTCCGGAAGTAATGAACCAATTTTAAAAATTGTTTTACTGGTAGAAAGCTACATTACTCGTGAGTGCTCTATGCTATATTTTATTCCCGTACTCCCACGGGAACAGGAACTACGCGAGTGAAACCGCGGGATGTCGGCTAGTTAGTCATAAAATTACAATAGTCAAAATTCAATCAATTCAAATACATAATTACAGTCGATACAAAAAAAAAAAGATAAAAAAATATAATTAAAACAATAACATTAATAATACTAA
Source organism: Xestia xanthographa (assembly GCA_905147715.2). Taxonomy (NCBI): domain Eukaryota; kingdom Metazoa; phylum Arthropoda; class Insecta; order Lepidoptera; family Noctuidae; genus Xestia; species Xestia xanthographa. Next base: position 6,771,996 of record LR990664.1, on the reverse strand, counting down.
ACAACAACAACAACAGCCCATAACGTCCACTGCTGGACATAAACCTCTCCCATGCTGGGAGGAATTTGTCGTAATCTCCATGACGCTTGGCAGGCGGATTGGAGATCGCAGTGATGAAAGACTAAAAGAAAACGCTGCTGCCCATTCTCTGGTCTACGGACGCGCAAGGTGTTCTGCCTCAGACATTAGTCGCCTTATACGACACCCGTGAGTGTAATGGGTTGGTTCTATTCTACTCTGCCGGATACCACACGGCCAATAAATAGTCACAATACTAAAGTTACAAATTAAATAATATAAATTCAAAATTAAAGTCAAATTCCGTCTCGTAACGTTTATGATTCATTATCTAATGACTCTGCCCTGGAGTGTAAATGTGGTGCTGTTCTACAAACGATGTTGCACTTAATGTTCACCTGCGTGTCCTGTTGCTTATAATATTCACTACAGGACCTGATGGACGATACCGAAAGCGCCAAACTAGTAGCTCAGTTCTGGGCCATTGAACTATTACTACTACGTATAGAGAAGACAGCGCGAACAAAATCTGTGCTGCGTTCAACTGCGGTCAGCCGGCTGCAGTTCACTCAGTCGCTTGCTCGCTACAGAACATCTATATATACCAATGATATTATATAGTAAAAAGAGGTAGATATCGCACTAGCACGCACAAATTGTTGAGGACAAAGTGACACAATTGTTGCACTTTGATAGCTAGCTATCTCTTTCTATCTTATACGTTCCGTATTATCTATCGCTGTCGTAGTTTTAAATTACTCGCAACGATATCTGAACGCCATTCAGTATGAACATGGCGTATCTTCTTTATAATATCATTGATATATATATACGGGGTTAGCCGCCCCCGCGCGCACTGCCGCGCTTGTTGCACAGATTTTGTTCGCGTTTTCTTCTATACGTAGTAGTAATAGCTCAATGTTCTGGGCCGACACAATTTAGATTGCCATCGACACGTTAAGAAGAAGAATGTGGACTGACAGTCACCATCAAAGTACTTGTAAAGTATTTCCATGTTTTTCCGCTTTACTTTATTTCGGAAATTAAGTAAACCTATCAATTGAAATTGAAATTGTTTATTGAAATAATTGAAATACAAAAATATTTACAATATGGCCTTAAAAACTATAAGTAGATAGGTATACAATAATTGGATTCTACCTGAACTAGGAATAAACCTGTATCTCAGGTAACTCACTCAAGCGCTTATACATTAATATTATCTAAAATTCCTTAAACAAATAACTAGTAAATAACTTATCTATAAATATGCTATAATGAGTACATAATTATCATGGTTCTATTCCATGTAAGAAAAACAGTTTATTTAGCTAACTTCTCTGCAACATTCCATTATTATTGCAATGAAGCATAACACAAAAATCCGGGTCACGTTTACTTTGTGTCTACAGAGAAAAATGCTGTCACCAAAATGTAAAATATACCTAGTGATTGTATTATAATTTATAAACACTAAAGACTAAAATTATTATAAGTACGTCAATTAGTAGGTACTTAGAGGTCAATAATCTTATGGGTGTAATAACACAAACTAATAAACAGAACTTATTGAATAAGATCGGCGTTCTCACGCGTCATTATAATCGATGGAATTAACATATCGTGCCTCAGCTATTTTCTTAGCGGGGCACTCTAGATCGCCTGTTTTGTGCTTGCTCGGTTTTTTAAAACGCAAGCATGTTGCACACTGCGGCAGCTCAGCATTTTTATTGCACTCATTGAATTGATGACCTTGTTCTCCACAATGCCCACAAGTGTAGGTAGCTTCCCGACATGTCTTTGCAGCATGTCCATACTGTTGACATTTAAAGCATCTGGTCACAAGCGTAAAGTCCCTCACTGGGCAGGATGTCCAATTAATGTACACTCGGTTTTGGTTTATAAGGGCCTTTCTAATACTGGCAGTTACTTCAAGAATAAAGTTACACGTAGGTCCTTCCTTTTTACCCGACTTGTGACTTAATTTTATGGAAGCCATAAAAGAGACACGAGATAAATTAGGCACCTTGTCCGCTAAGTTCTGCTCATAAATGCAATCGTACACTTCTTGATCACTTAAAATGGTCGGAACTCCTATAACAACAATTCTTGGTCTTCTCTTATGGGGCTCTTCAATTTTCAGGCCGGAATTACTTAGCTGTGATGATTGTCTAAGTTTTTCTATGTCGTTTTTTGTCTCCGTGCTTATAATAATGCCCCCGTTTTTAGTTTTACGTAATCCTCGAACGTGCAATTTCATTTGTTCCGGGCATATTATTTTTTGGACCAAAGTTTTTGTGTCGTCACTAGACTTTAATTTATCTGTTGGATAGATTGCAATAGAGCTGAGGTTATTTGGGCGCAAGTAATTGTTGTTATTAGTTTTAACCATGTCAGCAAACGAAACTTTTTCAGCCGTAGTTGTCTTGATGCAGTTTTCTTCAATGCTAGCTTGAATTGTTTGCTGGAAATTTTCAAGGAAATTCGTGAGGTCCTGTTTTTCTTTCAACACATGAGCAGAATTTTGTAATTCTTTGACCTTGAGTCTTAAGTCCTGGTAGTAAACTGCCATTTGTGAGACGCCATGTTCTACCTTGCGCGAAAGGTTATTGATCCTCAGCTTTTGTTCGGAGTTCAGCTTTCCTTCCTGAGCAATGAAACAGACTTCACTCAGGCATTTGTCGATGGAGGTCAACCAGTTGCTGATATCGCTGGTTTCCACTGCTTCTAATCTTCCTTCTGCCGCATGGTAAGGTGTTTGAGGTTTGCTCGCAGGGCTGCTAGGAGGTGGAATACTCCGAGGGCTGTTTTCAATATTTGACATATCTTGTTAGTTCTTAGATATTTCTCATACCTATTTGTTATTCACCAAAGTAAATCACAAACTTAGCACATCGGCTTAGCGATTCGGTATCTAGGTCACAGATCACTCGAATACAATTTTTACGTCATATAATAAATAAAATCGCTAATACACACGTCCGCTCTACTCAAGTGCTAGTAGAGTTTTTCAATAAGAGCGCGCATCAAAAAAGTAAGCAACGCCGCAAATAGCTGTCAAATATTTATCGATTTTAATTAATGTTGCAATATTACTGTATAGAAATTAGAAATATGGCTAACTTGAGAACTAAAATATTGATTATGAAATTTAATAATTAATATCGTAACACCAAATAATCAAACACTGTTTTAAGCTTTCACGGTTCATAACTATATACTTAAAATGTCACTTACGGGAACCCGCGATCATGGCCCTTTTAAGTACCGAATAATCAGTTTTAGACAATGATATTATAAAGAAGATACGCCATGTTCATACTGAATGGCGTTCAGATATCGTTGCGAGTAATTTAAAACTACGACAGCGATAGATAATACGGAACGTATAAGATAGAAAGAGATAGCTAGCTATCAAAGTGCAACAATTATGTCACTTTGTCCTCAACAATTTGTGCGTGCTAGTGCGATATCTACCTTTTTTTACTATATAATATCATTGGTTTTAGATGTAAAAACAGTATTTGGAAACTTTCCAAATGCCTTTTCTACAACTAAAACGGTTACAACATCAAATTCAGTGTTTTATTTGCAATAATTCACTATTAATATTTACTAGTTAGCCATATTTTTTATTTCCACACAGTAATATTGCCAAATTAATTAAAATAGGATTTGACAGCTATTTACTTGTCAAATAATAAAAAAACTAAGACAAAAAGAAAAGACAAATATATATACGACGTAATAATTCGTGTTTTCCTTTAATACGTAGTAGTATTTGTATGTATTAAGAGATTTTGATACGTGGGCGGTGTTCATTTAAAAGGTAATTTAGTCATGCCTCCCCGAGGCATGACTAAATTACCTTTTAAATCCTCCATTAATAGAATATCGTAGGTGGAATATTTTCATTCATAATCTGCTGGCTTTAATGTTAATGATTTCGTTTTAGGCGTAGCTTATATAAGCATTAGTAGTACCTTCATTATGCTTATTTTATGAAAGAACCTTTATATAGCAATTCATTACATAACATCACGTGTGTAATCCCCAAAGAGAAAGGCAGAGATTTAAGTAATAAATATCGTGTCCTGCGTGTCCTGTTGTTTCCCACGAAGAGTTCCGTACCATTATCTATACATTATACAAAACGGCAAAAAAATCACGTTTGTTGTATGGGAGCCCCCCTTAAATATTAATTTTATTTTGTTTTTAGTATTTGTTGTTATAGCGGCAACAGAAATACATCATCTGTGAAAATTTCAACTGTCTAGCTGTCACGGTTCATGAGATACAGCCTGGTGACAGACAGACGGACAGACAGCGAAGTCTTAGTAATAGGGTTCCGTTTTTACCCTTTGGGTACGAAACGCTAATAACACCCACATTCTGCCAGTTATAATAAAGTCTTAAGTAATAGGGGTCGAGCCTATTGCCAACAAACGGGCACAAATCCAGACTTTGAGGCTGCTACTGAGAAATTTCAGATGAAAAAACCTAATAACCCTGTGTCAGACCTGGGAGTAAGCAGTAATGCTAGCGACCACTTATAATGAGTTTTACCACAAAACATGATTTTCACCCCAAAACAAAAAGTCGTTTTCTAGCAATATTTTTTGCGTGAAGTTACTTAGTTTGATGTACAGAATGCTTGGTTGACGGCTTCGTGATGAGGTTTTATACACCCTGTATTATGCCTGTATAATTATTTACGAAGGCAGACAAATGTTTAGATAGAGTACTTTCTATTTTCCAAACCTATGGTCTATACGGCTGTTGATGTTCTTTACTCTATATTGCGTAATAGTACATTATGATATAAGTGCGGTAAGTTGAAAATTACAGCAGAGGCGATATTGCTAGCACGAGCCGTAGGCGAGGGCTGTAATAAAGCAGAGGCTGTAATTATCAAAGCGCACGTATGTCATACGACGTTTTATAACATATTTGCGAGGAAATAAATAAAACTCGGGACTTTTTTAAACGAATAAATCTTTTACTTGTTCACAAATTAAAGATGCCCGCGCATCAGCGCATTTTTTTTAAGGCAAAGACTCAAAACAGCCAGTATTACTAATAAAGTAAATTCATATTTTTGTGTTTTTGTTACAGATAAATGGTTGTAATTTATTGTCAAAATTAATTAAATTAAAGAATTAAATGTTTATTTATTATATTTCATCTCCCACAGTTAATTTTATCCATAAAATATTGACCACTTTTCTGACATAAAAACTATTTGCTAAGATTTAAAAAAGTACCGTTCGTTTTAGTCGGAGCATTTACATTACTGCACAAGTACGTAATGAGATACATTACGATATTGAAATGGGTGAAATAAGAGACCCTTTACGAGCAAATGTGTTATAAAAACATAAACATATCTTTATATACAAATATTGCAATTATATTTTGTCTTTACAATTTCTATAAAAAAAAATAAAAAAAAATCTGAATTACAGACTTACACGTGCTAACTATCTTCTCAATTTAGTTTCCAAACATGTAATTAGTACGCTGACACACAAAATTCAATTTGCGTTATCTCTTCAAACAATTTATAAAACACGTTCCTTAAAATAAACTTCAGACTTCCTCACATTGTTTTCTAAAATAGGCTTCCATTAGCAGTTTGTGGAATAAGATTAAAAAACAACTTCGTGCTTTCCTCGTGTTTGTGATCTGTAGGCCTATTACGTATCTTTCTGATATCCAGTGACTATCAAGCTTCGGTTGTACACCGAACTTTGATGATAACCGAGAATGTCATAATATTGGTATTACGTATCGCACTGAGTGGATATCACTTTACGGTGACTAACAGCCCGGGTACGGTGTAACGTCTTTCACGAAAGCCACTTAAAACTTAGTTGTTATCAATTGGTTGTCCACTATGCTTACATAATCAAAATAATATAAGTATCGATACGAAAGCGTCTGTCAAAATGAGTTACGGTGACTATCAGCCACGATGACAACCAATGACGAATATTTGATCGCGACTGGTCATACATAATACGAAACTAACCTTTTGACAGTTAATTGATGGACACTGAGCCCAGTTACTATCATTTCGAGCTGTCAACAGAGATACGTAATAGCCCTGCTGAACAAAAATATCAAGAAATGTATTTTTAGTTTATGAATAAGTAATTTTTATGGAACTCTAAAATTAAGTTAAAAACTTTTTTTAGGCCAATTTCCATAAGAAAAGCTATTTTATAAAAATACCTTTTTAAGATAAGCAACATAATCAGTTTTCTACCTTTTATCTTTCAATTTCCTTCCAACTCTTATATATGACAAAGAATTCTATCTTCCTATTCGCATATGAAAACATGCATATGTAAATATATATTTCTATTCATATTTGCATATGGAAACATGTATTGTAATCTCAGAACATAAGCTTATCGTAAAAAAACATGCTTATAAATAGGTGTGACGCCATTTTTAGGGTTCCGTACCCAAAGGGTAAAAACGGAACCCTATTACTAAGACTTCGCTGTCTGTCCGTCTGTCTGTCCGTCTGTCCGTCTGTCCGTCTGTCTGTCACCAGGCTTTATCTCATGAACCGTGACAGCTAGACAGTTGAAATTTTCACAGATGATGTATTTCTGTTGCCGCTATAACAACAAATACTAAAAACAGAATACAATTAATATTTAAGGGAGGCTCCCATACAAAAAACGTGATTTTTTGCCCTTTTTTTGATAATAATGGTACGGAACCCTTCGTGCGCGAGTCCGACTCGCACTTGGCCGGTTTTTTAGGGTTCCGTACCCAAAGGGTAAAAACGGAACCCTATTACTAAGACTTCGCTGTCTGTCCGTCTGTCCGTCTGTCTGTCACCAGGCTGTATCTCATGAACCGTGACAGCTAGACAGTTGAAATTTTCACAGATGATGTGTTTCTGTTGCCGCTATAACAACAAATACTAAATATAGTCAATATTACGGAACCCTTCGTGTGCGAGTCCGACTCGCACTTGGCCGGTTTTTCGTATTCTCCTCAGCAAACCCTTTTAATTGAAACCTATTGCTTGGGGATGTTATATTATTTTATTAGACTAAACCTATTATTGATCGAAGGACTAAACTGTTACCTTCATAAAAGCTACCTCCAACTGTTGTACTGAATAGGCTGGTAGCCCTTTTAATGACGTCATTAGTTTTGAAGGTGTTCAAAAGATAGGTTTGAAACCGTGGGTTGCGGGACTGTTCGAAAGAGATACCATGGCCCCGGAACACAAAGGGCACTGAAGGATCATGGATGGGTTTTAGTCAGTAAAAGCCTGACACTCCCTCCTGCTTCGCCCAAGAGCGATCAATTGATGATTTCCCATCCGGGAAAGAGAATTTAAAACCTTTTTAGGTTACTTTGTCTTTTATAATGTTAATAACTAAGGGTATAAATAAATGACGATTACTATTTATATTTGAGTTTCAACAGGATTTAAAAAAACTTTTCGGTAGCATTTCTCTTGTTCTTCGATAGAATGACGCTTTGTCTAAGTCCTTTTCTTAAAATCTGTAAAAAAAAAAAGGAAATATAGAAAGTACTAAATTCATCTTGTAGCGGACAGAATCAAGTGACAAAAGCGCAACTCGATATTAGAGTGCTCCCGTGCGTACAGTATAATTTAATCTCAGTTATAGGTACAGCGGTCAATAGAAGTTTATATTCTCTGCTAAAATAAACTACTTAGGTAGCGTTATTAGCTACATAGTTTGATACATTACTATATGTATTAAACTATGTAGTTAATGGAAAATGGATACTTTTGAGTAGCATTGCGCGTAGTTGTTCTGTTGTTGCACGTGCACGAACTGTGCGATTCGCATTAGCTACATAGTTTAAACATTACTATATGTATTAAACTATGTAGTTAATGGATACATGGATACTTTGGAGTAGCGTTCCGCGTAGCTGTTGTATTGTTGCACGTGCACGAACTGTGCGATTCGCGTGTATCTTTGGAATATTATTATGGATTCCTTTGGAATGTTCGCGAGTAGTTTGTGTGCAAGTTATAATGTCCTCTCGCAAACAGGAACCTATTAGCAACATCTTTGGACGATGCGCGCGTGGTTTGAATCCGTCCATAGCCATTCGAGGTGACTATGCCATGCGCAGCTGTGGACGTGCTTTACAAAAATTGCAAACTTCCCGCTGACCCCACCAGTAGGGCAGGCTAGTAGAGTCAACGAAACGACAGTTTTGATTTTTCCCGTTGACCCCACCAGTGGTACAAACCAGTGGGGTCAGCGGTAATACACCGGTCTAACTGAAAAACTAAATCCTAACCAAATTCACTCTTTCCCAGGTATCGAGATCCTGTTCTCCCACGTGCTAGTCCAGATGCTGATCATGATGATTCAGGGTGGAATGGTGCTGATCCTTGGTTTCCTGGTCTTCGGTCTGACTATAAAGGGACCTGTCGGATGGGTCATCTGTCTTACTTTGATGACGGGGCTCTGTGGAATGTGTTTCGGTAAGTAATTTCTTTTACGAATTACTTATTGCTAGGAATCGATTTTTTTTATATTAACAACAATATAAAAAAAAAATAGATTAGAAAAAGAAGAAGATTTTTTTTTTATATTGTTGATGAACATATTGTTGTCGATTCTGTTGTGCACAAACTTTATTTAATTTAAGGTATTGCTATCTTTTTCTCTCTAATAATATGAGAAAGAGACGGACGTAGTTTAGAGCTGTCAAATTTAGTTGGAACTAATATTTCCATACAAATGAAGGGTGCACGTAAAAACAGGTCGACTAAAAACAAGGTGAAGCGCAAGGCATAAACTAGTTTGACATCTCTAACTTAGTTCATAGTTATAGCCGTCCTTTTCTCGCACTGCCTTTTAGTAAAATATAACAATAGCTTAAATTAAGTTTTGTTTGTGCACAACAGAATCGACACCGATATCTCTTAGACAAACATATAATAAAAGTATGGAAAAAAAATACATGTTGCGCCGATCCTAAATAAATTGGGTAAGGGCTGATGATATAATATCTCCTATTTTTACCAATATAACTATTAGGAACTTCCTATTTTTAACCGACTTCCAAAAAGGAGGAGGTTCTCAATTCGACGGTTTTTTTTTTTATGTATGTACACCGATTGCGCTGAGATTTATGATCCGATTTACGTGATTCTTTTTTAGTTTGATGCGGAATAGTTGTTGAAGTATTCCCGTTTGATCACCTATTGTTTGGGCACCAATGCATTGAGCACCGAAGGTATTCCCATTTGAGCACCAACCGTTTTAATAGTTTGGTGCTCAATGGAGAACAATATTGAGCACATTGAGCACCATCAAGCTATTAAAACGGTTGGTGCTCAACTGGAAATACTTTCAGCGCACAATGCATTGGTGCCCAAGAAATAGGTGCTCAAACGGGAATACTTCCTATTTTTAGACATCAACTTAAAAAACAAAAGCGAATCAATGACTAATATTTTCATCGCAATTCAATTAACTTTGGCCTTTAAAAAATCACGTGTAAGCAGTAATAAGGTTAGGCATTAAATAAGAAGCCTTCTCAATACGAAACGTTTGAAAACACGTGCGATCTGACCTTGTACTACAGCGTAGTTTGCGACAAAAATAAAATTACCCGATTTTCCTTCTATTGTTTACGATACGACACCTGATGGAGCAAGAGGAAAAACAACAAACATTTTGAAGGAAAATCACCAAAATTGTTGTTGTTATTATTGTATAACTCTCACTATTGACAGCGACATATTATTATCTACACCAATATTATAAAGAGGGAAGATTTGTATTTTTGTGTGTATGTTTCTAATGAATAAACTCAAAAACTACTGCGCCGATTTCAAAAATTCTTTCACCATTAGAAAGCTACATTCACCCTAAGTAACATAGGCTATATTTTATTCCCGTACTCCCACGGGAACGGGATCTACGCGGGTGAAACCGCGTGACGTCCGCTAGTACATTCATAAAGTCAGTGGCCTGAAAGTCTGACAACCGAGTCTTACAAGGGGTGTTGTATTACCCAGTACTAACTGGTTTGTGGAGGTTAGATTGGGAGTCGCTCCATGTAAACTACAGGTATTCAGCTGTACCTGGTTAGACTGGAAGCTGACCCCAACATAGTTGGGAAAAGGCTAGTCAGATGATGATGACATTCATAAAGTCATATCTTTTTTTATCATGGGGTAGAAAACTACAGAACGCCATCTTAAGATCCTAACATGCGCCTTTTGCTACGTCCATGTTCATGCGGGGGTTACCATAACATTTTAAAGCAGTATTGTTTTAATGTCACTTCAGTGTGGGAGTAGGACGGAGCTATAGAGGACGTCTAGCTCCATCTCTCTCACACACTAAAGTAAAATTAAGACAATATCTCTTGACGTCATGTTAACTCCCCAGGGTATGACGCACCTGACATTTTTGATGTTGCACTGTTTTAGACTGTCACGGTTTTTCACTTACGGGATAATATCTGTGATTTTCTTTTGCTTTAATGAGCTCTTTTATTGCTTTTTGATGTTTTGTAAAATATGTTTTTTTTTTCAGGTTTCGTGGTTTCCACAGTTTGCGATACAGACAGAACGGCTACATATTTGGCACTGGGTTCATTCTTACCAATGGTGCTGCTCTGCGGAATTGTCTGGCCTGTTCAAGGTAACAATATTGCAATCTACTTCATAAACTCTTATTTTTACTAACTCACAGACTTCTGCTGGTTCTAAAACCAACGTCAACTGTATTTTTTTTTCATTCTGTGTGATCATTTTGATTGTAATGGACCTGACTGTCAAAAAATACAACCGAATTGAGAACCACTCCCTGTTTTTGAAGTCTGTTAAAATCTTATTTCAAACGCACTGTGACGTATTGCTTTTAATTTTGGTGCTTTGATTCGGGGATGAATTCGGATTTGTTTCCAGTTGATGGCAATGGGCTCGCCCCCTATTACATGAGACCTAAACATAACAGGCGAAATGTGGGTGTACCATTAGGTAAACCTCTGTCTCACCCTTCGGGAGTTACAGGCTTGATGTAATGTAAAATACTTGTCTGTGAGAAATAATAGCAGTTATACTATTATAAAGTTATAATGAAGCCGTCTCAAGCTTTTCCTCTCCAGTAACCCCAAAATTTTCAACAACAATTTTTAACCTCAACGTTTTCATCCCCCAGGCATGCACTTCATCCTCCAATGGGTAAGTTACTTCTTACCCCTCACCCTGTCCACTGAGGGTCTTCGCTCCATGCTGCAAAGAGGCTGGGACATCAACAAACCCGAAGTCTATGCTGGATTCATCTCCGTCACGACCTGGATTTTCGTCTACCTCACTACAAGTATCCTACTCTTGAAATTCAAGAAGGGCTGAAGTGTATTAGACCTTTTTCGTAGCTAAGTTTATGGAATTGCTCAATGATTTGTTTGTATTTAGAATGCCATAGAGTTGATTTTTGGGTTAGATTACAGAGTGACAAATAGTAGTAGGTAGAGAACAAATAAATTAATGTAGCTTTCGAGTTGTTTTAGTATTGATGATAATAGAAATAATAAGTCTGGGGTTTTTGTTAGCTTATTTAATTTTCATGAACCTGAAGTTTTGCTCAAAAATGTTAAAATATTTTTACAAGGTTATTGTTTTGAAAAAAAAAAAACGATTTTAGTAAAACACTAGATACTTTCGCTTCGGTGCAGGTTCATTGCAAATGGGTGGGTTTGTCATTTTGTATATTGTATGACAAGAATTTCCTTTTCTATTACGAGGTATTATAATAAGGACTATTAGTTACAACTAGCAGTTAATACCTTCTACTTATTAATTTATAAGAAGACCCGTACCACTGATGTTACTTCTGTGTAAGAGAGAGACGGAGCTATACAGGACGCCTACCTCCATCTCTTTCACACACCGAAGTGGAACAAAACTGCTTTATGAGTTCAAGGTAGGCATTTTTAGTAAAAATGACACAGAGTAGTAAGAAATGGAGTGATCTTTGCGTCACACTGCAATACCGACTACATCTTCTTTCCATATAAATCCACACAATTATTTTCTCTGAGAAAACCCTTGAGTATCCATTTTTCCTATAATTATCTGGTTTAAAGTTTGCCTTACCTTTTATGAAACAACACACCTAATTAACAGGCCTGCTGCTTAACTGCAGTGCCTGAGGTATCTGAAGTGCGGGCGGGATTTCATCAGTCGGAAACCAAAATACGTCCCGCACGCGCAGCTGCCTCAGGGACCATCTTAATTCAACGCCCATAGGCTTCTGCAAACCAAACACAGGTCACTACAGTTGCATATGCTTTGCCACTGCCGATGCCGTCGTGCATGCTCCTGGTGTGACGAGTAAATAATTATGCCGGGTATACTGACATAAAAGCGAGTATCCGCATCAGCGCTGTTGCTGCTCCACGGCTGCCCTGCGAGCTGCGTTGCGCCGCTCTGTATGCCAATGCAGAGCAGGATCGGGAGTCTCGACATAGATAACGAAAAATCGCAAACTTTTGATCGCTATTTACTTACGAAACAATTCGGTTGCAATAACGATGCTTGCGAGAATCGCATCTTGGATGTAGAGACTCGTTCGAGTCGAGAGCATCGTTATTGCAAGCGAATTTGTTCGTTGTTATTTTAGCGATCGAAAGTTTGCGATTTTGTCGTTATCTATGTCGAGACTGCCGGGCCCAGGGCAGATTGGCTCGCGCTCAAATTCCATGTGCCCTGATTTATACGATTTCTGCTACTACAACACGCGTGGGCCCGACATCAACCCGCTCGGCTACTGACCTGCATTTGGTTTGTAGGCCCTTTTTGTTTGCCTCTAGTAAAACTCTGTATACAAATGAACAAATAGGAATTCATCTTACTTTACCTATTTATTTAGATAAGTGTTAGGTAAAGGTTATTTTTTTATCTGCGAGTATTCACTGTAAATATTATGTAGCTAATGTAGGTTAATTTATTTAAGGTACCATTTGTATGTTTTTCTAAAGAGCTGAACTTCTAGACAACCTTTTTTACTTTTATTAAATTTTACTAAACCAATTTGGATAAAATGGGATTATTTGTCTAAAGTAGATTAGATTATCCTGGCTCGAATATTGGTAACATTTTCTTTGCAGAAAATTCCATTGTACAAAACGCCTTATAAATGTTACATATTACTTTGAACAAATTGTGACCAGCTCTCACGTTATTTTGTTAATTACAATGACATTGTGATAGTATATTATAAGTCATGAATAAAATGATTAGAGTATTATAGTCATGTGTATCATTTCGTAACGAATCGAAACTGTTCTATCTAACCCCCCGTCAACAACTGCAGGAGGATGCCATGCCATGAGTCATCGCAACGGATGAAAACAAATAAAAAAAACATACACACACACACACACACACACATTATATGTATTAGTATGTAGGTACCCATTTATGTGTTTTTAATTGATGCTTACAAAATGGTATTTTTCTTATTTATTTTTATTGTACTATAACACAATGCTATCCTATTTGACCCAAAGGTTGACTGGTAGAGAATGCCTTGTGGCAATAAGTCCGCCTATGTACTATCGTGGTCTTTTCAGCCTGACCATTTTAATTTTTTTTCGCTTACAACATGCGGAGGCGCCGAGCCACGCCAACTTAAAATTTGGGCCTATTAGGAAAGCGACAACTTTAGCGCGCAAAATAATAATAACTCTCGTTTGGCGTACGTCGTCAGTGCGCTCGGCTAATTCGGTATCTTTTCATTCATTATTTCTATACAAAGTCACCGGGGCGGGGCTAGAGAGCGTTTTTATGTTGCGAGTGCAAGCAAAAATTAGCTTAATGGTGGTCAGGCGAGAGTGTCTTCGATAGTACCACTATTGTACATGCAGTATAAATAAATAATAAAAAAGACTCGACTGAATGCTGCCATTTTGCATGGAGCAGCCGCATAACTGACCTCCAAAACCTAGTTCCTGAGTTGAGTAAGAAGATAGTCCCTAGCCAAAACTGATTGTTATAACAGAAAAAAAAATGAAATCGTTGTCAAAACTTCTATTTATTATCTCCCATCAAAAAGCTATACATTTTTGTCTTTTAAGGTCTTTCATGTTGACAACCATAGACCATAGCATAAGTAGTAGTCAGTCTCAAGCGACAGGATGCAGCGTTGTTATGGAAACTCTGCTCAGCTATTCTTGCGTGAGGGTTCACTGCCACCTGAAATAAGAATTAGGATGACGTCAATAAAGACGGGAGGAGCAGTGGTGGCCCAGACTCACGAACAGTAAGTCGTGGGTTCGAACCCAGACAGGCGCATTACTTTGTGTAATTTATTTCATCACCACTGCTCACAAAACGGTGAAGGAAAATATCGTGAGGAAACCGGCACGCCTAGAACCAAAAGATTTGAAGACATGTGACATCTACCAATCCGCACTGGGCCCGCGTGGTGGATTATAGCCCATTCCCTCTCATAGAGAGGAGGCCTGTGTCCCAGCAGTGGGAACATTAATAGGGTAATGATGATGATGATGAATGAATACTCTCACGAAACGCTTGTCATGATGTTAATATCTATCTAGCAAAATCAAAATATTTTATTTCACAAAGGCATATAAGGGCACTTATAAAACGTCGAAAAAGGTGCACGGTTCGCGTTGGTCGTTTCCATGGAGAAGAACCGGCGAGAAACTCCATGGTTACTCTTTTCAAATCATCATCATCATTCATCATTTCAGCCGAAAGTCACCACGCTTGGCAGGCGGGTTGGCGATCGCAGTACGGTTGTTACAAAAGCACAGAGAACGCTGCTGCCCATTCTCTGGTAAGTCCCTTAGCCGCCTCTTACGACACCCACGGGAAGATATAGGATGGTGCTATTCTTTACGCCCGACACCATACAGAACATTTTCAAATCATTAGCTAGGTATTACAATATTATTTTGTTACAGCATTAGTATTTAAGTATGGGGGGCACAGCGTAGCTTTTTCCAGACTATGTTGGGGTCGACTTCCAGTCTAACTGGATGCAGCTGAATACCAGTATTTTACATGGAGCGACTGCCTATCTGACCTCCACAACCCATTTAGTACAGGGTAATACGACAACCTTTGGCAAGACTGGTGGACTGTCAAAAATCTACAATGACAGCCGGGGTCTTAACGTGCTTTTCGAGACACGGAGTAAAGTCTGTATGTAATGGGTGGTAACACTGGTCACCCATCCACGGGTCAGCCTAGATCGGCCCTAGTGGCTGTTATTATTTAGCCACGAGCTCAACACGCTTGCCATGATGTCGGTCTTTAAAAGAGTCAGATGTCAGTCGTAATAAGTGGTAACAGTTGTCTTCTGACAAGTCGATGATATACATTGATGACATATGATTCTTAAGGGTAGATGACACTATAAAACAATAATTCCAAGACACCTATATCTAAAAAAAAACACTTTATTTTGGGCCTGAAAACCCGATTTATTTTCAATTAATTGCCAAATTTGATTTTTAGTTGCTTTGAAATCACTAAATAGTTGAGTCATTGAGTTGAATAAACAGTGACGTCACAGTTGGCTATTGCCATACAAAATCTATGAGAGAACCTCGTTTTGACAGGTTTTAAAAAGTATCTCAATTGATTAGTGTGTCATCTACCCCATTATCTAATGTACGTAGGTACCTTAAACGTGTAGTCTCCGGGCTCCACATCAGTGACATCTACCCACTGGCAGTCAATATTGTACTGGTAGACGTCTGAGCAGTTCACGGATATACCTGGAACAAAACAACAATATCACCGATTTGTAAAGGACAGTTGAAAGACCAGATACAATAAGAATGATAAATTGAAATAAGACCAAGAACTATTGGATCCGCCCTAGATTTTTCCAACAAAATTATTAGTTTAGTTTTTAATCGACATGGTGCATTCTATCCCAATTTTTCAGGCAACTGAGTCATATATACATACTTAACAGACTAACATACATAAGATAAAATACAATTTGTGTTAGTAAATAAAACTTTAAAACTACGTTAGTAACACTTCACTTGTAGGTATTTTACCAAGTAGTTCTAATACAGCTAAAACGCCGACGGTGAATAGAGCTCGTCGGATGATGTCGTTTATATTTCTGTGCTGCGCAAAACGGCCTGCATTTAAGCTGCATGATAGGTCGTAGTGTCCGAAGCTGTTAAAAACTTCGCCACAGTGAGTGATGAGGAGAACAACATAAGGCTCCTAGGCGTAGAGAAACAGCGAGTTCATTGCCTTACCTTGATCACCATAATTCTTGCAAGAGTACTTCTTTTCCACTCCTTCCATGCAAGTATTATCTTCTAAACAGAACGAGGCCTTGTGACCTTCGGCGACCCTCAGACCAGTTGCATCTAGGACGTCAAACGTGGCGAATACTTCCATGCTGTGGTAGTGCCTGGAAGATTTCGAAATAAATATACCTTGATTCTTAAACTTTCGTAACTTTATGACAACTAAAAGACAAGAAAAATAATGTTTTTTTGGAAATGTTGGAGTTGGCTTCCAATATAATATTTGGGATAGCTTGCCATCAATTTTAATGCTACTATCTTTAGGGAATGTCTCTAATCAAGATTATGACATTAAGTTGTGATATAAACGGAAACGGAGACAAATGACAGGCAACAAATCTTCTTCTTGCACTATCTTTTATTCAATCTTTTGTTTTAAAATTTTCAAAATTGTCATCTAAATTTTATTTAACTTAATTTTTTTTTTGTATTGTTTTGTAATTTTATTTTAGGAAATATCTGGCATTAATCCGTTCGCATATGTTATAATAATCCCAGTTATACAGGGAAACCTATAATTGGCCCTACTAACTACAACAAGCTTATTTTGTATTTTTTTTTGTATTCGCTGTTGGTTACCTAAATAAATAAATATGCGGAACCAATCCTCAGTATGGGTTTGGGCTGCATTCTAATACTATTTTCAACTTCTTCATGTGCATATTTTTCGGGTTCCTTCTGTATACAAGTCTGAATCTAATCTTTTGCGGAATAAAACTGTATACATTTTACTGATATGCTCAATTTTGATTCAAATTCGACAGATTTCGTAAACAGAAACAAACTTTTATGCAGTTGAACTACTAACCCCTGTTTTCAGGTTTTATGAAATACACCTTTTTTTTCGGATGGGAAATCATCAAATGACTCCTCCCGGAGCAGGAGGGAGTGTCAGACTTTTACTGACTAAAACCCATCCATGTTCCTTCATCGCCCTTTGTGTTCTGGGGCCACGGTATCTCATTCGAACAGTCCCGCAACTATGAAATACACCTTAGGGTAATTTGAAAGAAACTCACATATGACACAGATGCCACTGCCACAAATGCTTTGGCAGGTACGGCCTGAACTCTGCGTTGCCGGCGTTCAGCGATGCTGCGGTGAAGCGGAGCAGGCGACGAGACTCGTACTGCCAGTCAGGTTGCAACTCTTTAATCTGGAGATAAAGGTAAGTTCATCAGCTCCAAGGTAGATTCAATATTTTTGTTGGGCCAAGCCTGCTACACTATCCTAAACCACTGCTGTTTCGGGCCGTCACATCGCGCTGGCCAGTGTGATCGCGTCATAAGATCCTACGTCACGTTAACACGTCACGTTAGGGTCGATAACGCCCCATCTAACGCTAGGCCGTCGACCATACCGAGGGATACTAGCTCGCTGTCACTTACCGTGCGCATACAGTCAATATTATAGTCTTCATAACGAAAAGCGGTTTTATTAAGTTGAGACCACCAGCATTACAACTGAAGCTTGTCACTCAAAACTGCAATTCTCGAAAGCCAGAATTAATAGATGGCGACCACTAGAAAAGCGCCGAGGCAATGAAGTACAGCAAGCGACTCAAGGATAAATTATTAAACTGCCTTGAATCCCGCAACGCAAGTAATCAGAAAAGAGATGCGGAAGTCTACGAAAAACACCTTTTTTTTCTGTGATTAGGCCTCACAGAGTAAATTTTTCAGCCTATCGATGGCAAAAAGTTCGAAATGTTTTTAGCCCAAAAATCAGCTACGCGAACCCCGCCCACTGATGTAGTAAATAGATCTATTTGATATGCCCTATTACCTGCGCTCTTGATGATCATCAAGAGTGCAGGTAATAGGGCATGCAGTGCAAGATGGAAGTTGAAAGGTGAATGGGGTGAGCCGTTGTCTGTCATCTTTTCAGTAGCAATGCCGTTCTCTAGGCCCTCATCATCATCATGATCATTTCAGCCGAAACACGTTCACTGCTGGACATAGGCCTCACCCAAGTATCACCACATTGACCGGTCCCGTGCGACTCGCATCCAGCGGATCGCCGCAACCTTCAACAGGTCATCGGTCCACCTAGTGGGAAGCCTTCCAACGCAACGTCTTCCGGTTCGCGGTTGCCACTCCACTCTTACTAGGCCCTCCACTATTTTGTAATATTCTTGGAAGATTTGGTCAATTTTGGAGTGTAACCAATCACAGGAACTAAACCAAGCAAAATAGCAAAAATATGACCCACTGACCTCATAAGCGCTCTTGCTCAAGCAGTTTTCTTCCATAGCACATCGGAGCTGAAACATCAGCACATCTTGAAGGTGAGCTGTTCGTTCAATAACTGACATGTCGAGCACCAGGTCTGCTAGCGTGTGTGTGCAGACGACCGCGGCTGCGTGTCCTGGATCATGACAAAAGGCATACATATTTTAATTTAAGAATGTGTAGCGGCACTACAAAAAGTACTACAGCTACATTGGACAAAAAGTACTACAGCGCCATCTATGACACAGATGATGAACTAACCGCGCAACACGTCAGAATCCTACATCGCGCAAGCAGCTTTATCCGCGACTTGAGACTATATACGAAAACCCGACAACAACTGTCGGGCAGTGGCCCACCAGACATAACACCCGTCGGGTCGGAGGATCCTCCCTTTTCAATGGGAGGGGATGAAGAGCTTTACACCCTGTTCTTCATCCCCCAAATTGGTGACCCCAAAATGGACGTCAGCGCAGCCTTCGAGCAACGTGACGTCATCATCAAGATCACTTCCTCAAGCTTTCAAGCAGCGAGACATAGCCAGCCAGCTTCAAACGGGTATTCCTGACCACCAGCATGCAGCGGACGCGCATACCTGGTCAGCACCCTCAACCTAGCGACCTTGGCACTGCACCTACGGCCGGTCGAGTGCTGATCCTCCCGGTCAGCGCCAGCAGTCAGCCACATCGCAGCGCCACTCTCTACGGCGCTACTCTACGGCGCCACTCTACGGCGCTACTCTACGGCGCCACTCTACGGCGCTACTCTACGGCGCCACTCTACGGCGCCACTCTACGGCGCTACTCTACGGCGCACCTCTACGGCACCTCTCTATGGCACATCTGTCTACAATCGACTCTGGTCTCCGAGGGAGAGTGATGTAGCGGCACTACAAAAAGTACTACAGCTACATTGGACAAAAAGTACTACAGCGCCATCTATGACACAGATGATGAACTAACCGCGCAACACGTCAGAATCCTACATCGCGCAAGCAGCTTTATCCGCGACTTGAGACTATATACGAAAACCCGACAACAACTGTCGGGCAGTGGCCCACCAGACATAACACCCGTCTGGTCGGAGGATCCTCCCTTTTCTATGGGGGATGAAGAGCTTTACACCCTGTTCTTCGTACCCCAAAAATGTGTCATCTATTTCTGGATTGTGGAGGTCAGATAGGTAGTCACACCTAGTAAAATACTGGTATTCAGCTGCATCTGGTTAGACTGGAAGCCGACCCCAACGGAGTGGGAAAAGGCTAGGCAGATGATGAGATTATTATCTCATGCCAGTTGCATGTCTTAGATACTAAAACTACTTAGCTGCTTAGCTACTTAGCTTACTTAAACTGCTAGCGTTTGACTGTTGCATTCATAAAAAAATGTGCATAATTCTACAACCTGTTTTTTTTGATATCCCATAACTCTATTCTGAAGTATGTAAAAACCATACTCATCAAATAACTTTATATTTGCGTCATTCACTCGCGCAATCGTAACGTTTTGCCTAATAAGCATTTTTCGTGTGAACAAATATTTGTACTTTTAAAGGCATTGAATAAACCACCGTCAAACCGCCAACATGTCTTTGTTTTATTATAACAATCGTCTGCCGCCTACCACATAAGAAAGCCCGCACTCTGCATGGCGACCCTGCCACACCGGCCAACTTAAAATATTTGTAGAAGAAATAAGCTATGGAAGATTTTTGGAAGAAATAAATAAATATGGGCAAGTCATATTCAAAAGAAGAGGTGATCGTCGCACAAAATGCCAACGGCGAAGCTTCCGCAAATACCACGTTGGAGCATCATCAAACAAACCACATCATTCAAACCTTATTGAACGTCGCTGTCGTTCTGATCGTCGCTGCAACCGTCTACTATATCTTGAAGAAGTGCCGCAGGAGCGCTATCAGCACTTTGAGGCGAGAATTGAACGCCGTTTCAATAGACAACCTCGCACGAGCTACAAACCAGTAAGAAAAAAGAAGAGGAGTCCAGGGTGATCCCGGCCCACATCAAGAGGAGTCCAGGGTAATCCCGGCCCACATCAAGAGGAGTCCAGGGTAATCCCGGCCCAAAACAAGCAGATGCTACGTTCCTGCTGCGCGTCGACTGGCCGCCACGCACAGCCCACGCACAACGCTCCGCGCCACGCCGCTGATGATGATGAGCAACTCCGTCGTGACGCCTTTTAGCTAAGTTACTTTAATTTTAAATATTGTTTTAAGTAGTATTATGTTATGTCACTGCAAGAATTAAGTAATTTACTTATAAGCTTGAAAGAAATAAGAGATTATTCAATTAAAATAGGCCCAGCTCGTAGACAAAGTTCCGAGACTGCCAAAAACAAATTTAGAGAAGCCCAAAATTTGTATTCTCGTCTGGAGTATATTTCGTCAGACATTAGAGTAAAGATAGAAAATTCTGAGATAAGCAGTGACAGCTTATTACCCATCAATAAATATATCGATGACATACATAATTTGTACAAGACAATTTCAAGTTTGTTTACTGATTTGGAAAACTAGAGTTCGAAGATAGTACAGGAAATATGGCTACGAGTAACTTTGACCTAAAAACGGCCTTAGCCCTACTGCCAGTAATGAACGCCCAGGAGAGCGTCATTATTCAATTAATAGACAGCATTCAACTCTATAGCGATATGCTGAATGATCAAGGCAAAACCCAATTAATTAATTTTGTTTTAAAGACTAGAATTTCCAGTGGTGCTAAACTCAGATTAAAAACAGAGTACTCCACAATTACAGATTTAATTAAAGACATGCGCACACATTTATTGCAAATAAAAATCGGCAGTAGCTATTCAGTTACAACTTAATTCGGCCAACCAAGGTCGTAGGTCCATCGACAAGTTCGGTTCCGAATTGGAGCAATTATTCGTGAACCTGACCATAGCTCAAGCCGACGGCGATACAAAAAAGTTCGATGTACTCCATCCCTTAAATGAGAAAATAGCAATTAAACGTTTCGCTGACGGATTGTCGGATTCTCGTTTAAGCACCATCATCGCTTCACGGCAATTTCAGTCTCTACCAGAAGCCATTCAGACGGCCCTTGACGAAAATTCCCTATCGTCTAAAGTAGAACAGGTGATGAACATAAGGACTTATCGTGGAAATGGAAATGCCAACAGGTTCGGTACCAGACGCGGCAACGCCACGCCTAGGAATAACTCGTATAATAATAATTACCAAACATCTCAACGCGGTAATAGTACCTCAAGGACTTTCCATAACTCATATAGAGGTCGATCATCTAGGGGTAACAGTCGTGGAAGATACCAACGAGGTTCTTTTCGAGGACAATACGGCCCCCCACCTCGTTCTAACGGAGCCCCTCATATAGCTCAAATACAGCCAGAACAGGTCGAAAATACTGAACGTGTTCAATCAGCACCGAATAGTGAGTTTTTTCGTCCCATCAATTAACGAACATTTCATTCTAAATTATAACGTTAGTAGTATAGTTCAAATAGAGTTAGACGTAGGTAATGTAATAAATTTATTAGTAGATAGCGGTGCGAGCATTTGCGTTATGAAATATGAGTGGTTACTTGACAACCCGGAGTATTTAAAAGAATTACATTCCGATAAGTTGATTATCAAAGGCGTTAGCGGGAAATTAATATCTGAAGGATATATATACTTAGATTTATTATATCAAGGTGTTAGTTTTAGGGAAAAATTGTATGTATTTAAGGACTTATTATGTACAGGAGATGGAATATTAGGAGAAACCTTTTTCAGGCGTTATAATGCCGTGATTGATTACGAAACAAAAACTTTACGTTTATCTCATAAAGGACACGTAATTAGTTTGAATATAGGTAGGAGCAAGGACAGGTATACTCATGTGATACCTGCACGATGCGAAATAATAAAATACATACCTTGCATTCTAAAAGAAGATAGTGTAGTTTTAGCAGAGGAAATAAAACAAGGAGTTTTTATTGCCGGAATGATTTCAAAGCCATCAAATAATGGCATACCGTTGCGAATTTTAAATACGACTAATGAGGACATTGAGATAGATTTTTCTAATGTTAATATTGAACCAATTAATAATTTTGAAGTAGCACGCCTAACAAAAGATACTAAAACCGTAGAACGTGTAAAAACTTTATTCGAACTACTCGATTTAAATTACTTGAATAAAGAAGAAAGGCTTAGTATTGAGCAAATATGTGCAAAATACGCCGATGTCTTTCACTTACCAGGCGATTCTTTATCAGTCACCAATTTGATGGAACATAATATCGTTTTAAAAGACAACGTGACCCCCACTTACATAAAGCCCTATAGGATACCCCAAGCTTTAAAAAGTGAGATTGAGAAGCAGGTTCAGGAAATGCTAGATAATGACATCATAGAGGAAACGGTTTCGGAATGGTCCAGTCCCGTCTTGCTAGTTCCAAAAAAGGCAGACAAATCAAGCCAAAAGAAATGGAGATTAGTAATTGATTATAGACAGTTAAATAACAAAATCCAGGACGATAAATTCCCTTTGCCAAATATCACAGAAATTTTAGATTCCTTATCAGGCAGTATTTATTTTTCGAAGTTAGACCTTTCACAATCGTATTATCAGTTATCATTAAGTCCCGACTCACGAAAATATACGTCTTTTGGCCTGAACAAAATGTATCAACTTTCCTTAGATAACGATTCCCGTAAATACACTACATTCACAGCAGGTAAACAATACCAAATGAAGCGTTGTCCAATGGGTCTCAAAACTAGTGCTATAGTGTCTTTTCTAGGCTCATGACCATAGCAATGGCAGGCCTTAATTACCGAAAATGTTTTATATATCTCGACGACTGCGTCGTAATCGGAAATTGCATAGAAAACCACACCAAAAACCTTATTGATGTTTTAAACCGTTTAAGAAAAGTCAATCTTAAATTAAATCCAATTAAATGTGAATTTATGCGAAAAGAAATTGTATACCTAGGGCATAAAATAACACAAGACGGTATTTTCCCAGACCCAGGTAAAATTGATACCGTAAGAAATTACCCACGACCAAGGACTGCTGACGATGTAAAACGCTTTGTCGCATTTGCCAACTACTACCGACGATTCATATCAGGTTTCGCCAACATTGTGTTTCCGCTGAATCGATTGTGCAAAAGAGGTGTACAATTCGAGTGGACAAACGATTGCGAAACATCTTATGAGAAATTAAAATTAGCTCTTATGAATCCACCTGTATTGGATTATCCAGATTTTTCGGACAACAACATATTTAAATTACAAACAGATGCCTCGAAATTAGGTTTAGGTGCAGTACTTTCAAACGGAAATGGAAAAGTAATCGCTTACGCTAGCAGAAGCTTAAAGCCAGCCGAAAGTAGGTACCCGATAATTGAACTAGAATTATTGGCCATAGTTTGGGCTGTCCGACATTTCCGCCCTTATCTGTATGGTAGAAAATTTATTATCTACTCAGACCATAGGCCACTAGTGTATTTATTTAGTCTAAAAGACCCTTCTAGCCGTTTGACCAAGTTCAGACTGTATTTAGAGGAATATGACTTTATCGTGGAATATGTCCCAGGCCGACATAATGCAGCTGCAGATGCGTTAAGTCGACTCTCGGTCACTTCACAAAATTTGAAAGAAATGCAAGAACACATGGTATCTGTTTTGACTAGAGCTCAGAGCAAAAAACTCAAGACTCAGATAGGAAAACAGATAGAGAAACTTCCTTCAGTCAGCGGGCCTGATCAACCTGCAACTGTTGAAGTACTTAAGAGACCTAGTAATGTAGTCGAGTTACGTTTTTCAGATTATCAAGAAAAAATAAATGATGCGAATATAATTGTATCAAATGCTAAATATTGCACTTACGTCCCTTTGAAATCGACGGTATTTCTACATTCTCGATCGTTATCATCCCCAGAGGAGTTAGCGAGAGATTTAGAAAATATGTGCATACGATTGAATATTAATGAATTACTTATTACGAAGAATAAGAGTAATAGCAAAAATATTACTAGTTTACTGCGCAGTATAAAAGAATGTAAAATAAAATCGCTAAAGTTTTTAATAATTAAAGACTTAAAGAGAATAAGCGACAAACATGAAATAATTACAATTTTAAATGACTTTCATCTCTTGCCCACAAGTGGACATGCAGGCATAAATCGTATGATAAATAATATTAAAAAATATTATTTCTGGCCAGGAATGGCAAACGACGTCATGAATTATGTTAAAAAATGTAAAAGTTGTCAAATACAAAAAACGACAAACAAACATGATAGAGAACCTTTGTCGATAACGTCAACTGCCAAGTCAGCGTTTGAACGTGTTAGTTTAGATATAATGGGCCCACTAGATTTAGATAATTATAGCAATAAATATATTTTAACAATCCAATGCGATTTAAGTAAGTTTGTAGAGGCTTACCCTTTACCACGAAAAGATAGCGAGACTGTAGCCAGATGTTTCGTCAACAATTTCATATTACGTTACGGTATACCAAATCAGTTTATAAGCGATAAGGGAACCGAATTCACTTCATCTATCATGTCAGAAGTTTGTAAGTTACTGAACATAGAAAAAAATCATTCAACTTCTTATCATCATGAAACTTTAGGTAGTTTAGAAAATACACATAAGCATTTAGGCGCATACCTCAGAATTCAATGCGAGAATAATCAAACTGACTGGAGTGATTGGATTCCATTTTGGTGTTTTTCTTTCAATACCAGTGTTCATTCACAAACGAAATATACCCCATACGAACTAGTTTTTGGAAAAGTCAGTAATATACCAAGCAATTTAACAGAGTCTCTAGACCCCTTGTACAACTTTGATGACTACCCAAAAGAACTTAAGTACCGTTTACAAAAGGCTCAACAAGATGCTAGACAAAATTTAATAGAATGTAAAAACCGTAGAAAAATATCATATGACCAGAAATTACACTGTGTAACGTACAAACCAGGAGATTTGATATTAATAAAGAACCAAATCGGAAACAAATTAGATTGTATTTATAACGGACCGTTTAAGGTAATAGAGGAACTCTCACCAAATGTTAAAATTCTTAAAAATAATAAAGAGATTTTGGTACATAAAAATAACACGAAGCCATTTATTAAATAATTAAAAAAAAAATGTTTGTTAATAGAATAAGAGATTATGTTAATTAAGCTAAGTAAATAATTAGTATGTAAGTAGAGGCCTAATGTTACGAAAACGCAAACCTTTTTTTTCAAAAAAAAGGGAGGCCACCTACCCTCTACTTTTCGGGGGAGGTGAAGTATGTAAAAACCATACTCATCAAATAACTTTATATTTGCGTCATTCACTCGCGCAATCGTAACGTTTTGCCTAATAAGCATTTTTCGTGTGAACAAATAATTGTACTTTTAAAGGCATTGAATAAACCGCCGTCAAACCGCCAACATGTCTTTGTTTTATTATAACAATCGTCTGCCGCCTACCACATAAGAAAGCCCGCACTCTGCAATTCTTTAGTTAAACATAATACTAAAACTCCTAGAATAGGTGGTCCAAAAATGCATAGTTTCGGAGATACCATCTATATCTATACATATAATAAATCTGTAGAAAAATCGTTTTTGTACATCGAAAATATTTTGAAAAAAAAAATTGCCAGGGTGTTAAGGATAACCAACAGAACTCATTGTCAGCATTTTTTGAATTTTTGTCTGTTTGTCTGTTTCGATGATCAAGCATCACGTAACATTTACGAAACGAATGAACCTCGCCCGTGTCAGTTGCCTCAAGGTTGGTTTTTTAACCGACATAGCAAAAAGAAGGAAGTTCTCAATTTGACGCGTATATTTTTGTTATGTATGACCACGCATAACTTTTTACAGAGAAGTCCGATATAGGTACATGGTCCTTCTTTTTTGTGAAAATCTTAGGTATAATTATATCAAAGTTGGTGCCATTTTTAAATGAAAAATCGTGTTTGGGTTAATTTCCTGCACCTTTGATGAGAACTTTCGACCTAGCTTGAGTAAGACTGTCATCGAGTGACTAAGGATGAAGACGTAGGTAAGGCTATAGAGGAAAGCCCTTATTTAGAAAAGCATGAGAGCATCAATGATAAATGTTGCAAAAATAGGGAAATTTTATTTCTTTTAAAGAGCTTCCGTTGCGAGCGCTGCATAAACGATTAAAGTTACGCTACAATCACGTATAAAGGAAGTCTTCCTCTTAAAACGTTCTAAAAAAATCCGCGATAGCATACTTATGTCTATCTTTTAAGGTTGACTCACATTCTCTCTAACCCTCTCTCTCTCTCATGTGACGCAGACGAAGTTGCGCGGGTCAGCTAGTTAATCATAATTATAAAATATGTATCTAAGTTTTATTGATAAATACGAGTACCTAATTCGTTTTAATTAAAAAAACCAATCATTATTATTTAAAGCTAAGAAAATGCGACGTTGTCATATTTCACGTAAGGGTGTTTTATATATGCCAGTTGATTCTTTGATATGGTCTCAATCGTACCCTGGAGTTATGGGATATAAAAAAACAGGTTGTATATTGAGTAAATTATATCCAAGTATAAAAATAAAGGCGAATTTTTGGACGCGTTGTAATTCTTTTCCCCTTATGATAATTGAACCAACATATTTTTATAAATATTTTAGTCTATATAATTAGTTTGTAATTAACTGTACATTGTTGTTTCAACTCAGCAACAACAAACAGCTAACTATTCAAAACATGATGCATTTTTAAAACAATTTTGTCTCCATCAAAGCCTTCTATTTCAACAGTTTCCAAACTGCATATATAACAACACTATAGGGAACGTGCAGGAACTATAGGTGGCAGCACTAATCGACAAAAGAGACACTATGCGGACAGAAAAGGAAACGTATCACTTCTCATCGTGCTTTCAATTTACCTAAACAAAATTGTCTCTTCAATTATATATTTTATTTTTTACATATTATATTTTTGAATATGCTAAAAGGTATAAAATATGAGTTCCGGTTTATCAATAACGATCGTCAGCGTAATATAAATGTTTAATAATATGAATTTTATATCTTTCGTTTACTTTCTGATGAAAATTGTGGTGTATGAAGACATGGTGGCTGGCAAAACTAAGATAGCTTTCTTATTTTCAACACATGTTATAATGGAAGGGAATCCTTTATCATCGAGAACAGTATTTCCAGGCTCTAATAAATAAATTAGTTCACAATCATTTGATGAAGCAATCAATAAAATGCAGTCCGTAGCATTTAGATACAAAACTTAAAAAACCGGCCAAGTGCGAGTCGGACTCGCGCACAAAGGGTTCCGTACCATTATTATCAAAAAATCACGTTTGTTGTATGGGAGCCCCCCTTAAATATTAATTTTATTCTGTTTTTAGTATTTGTTGTTATAGCGGCAACAGAAATACATCATCTGTGAAAATTTCAACTGTCTAGCTGTCACGGTTCATGAGATACAGCCTGGTGACAGACAGACGGACAGACGGACAGACAGCGAAGTCTTAGTAATAGGGTTCCGTTTTCACCCTTTGGGTACGGAACCCTAAAAACCAAAGGAGTGCAGCCAACTAAAAACATTATTGTGGGTATAATGTTTATATTCTGAGTACATGTGGAGTCTTTGATTAACTGTTGAGGGATATTCGGTGTGAACTTTAGTGCGGTCTAGTAGAACACGTGTATGGTGAAGTATAAATGGTTCTGTCTGGTATGTTTGCATGGACGGTTGATTTTGAGGGCCTTTTCAATGCAGAGTGTAACAAAAACAAGTTGTTTTCAAATATTTTTCTTTACTGCGTTTATCCATTTTTTGCGTTTTTCACCAAAACATGGTATGATAGTAGTATTCTTTGGAAAGTAATAGAATTTTACGCTAATTGATTTATTTTCATTTTTGTGGATGTATTGGTACCTACATCCAGAAATGCAACAATGCATTATGATTAGTTAATTAATTTTCACTATAAAATTAATTCTGTTTACTTGTTAGAAAAGTCTATGTCAAGCATTAAAAGAGCACAAGATTCGGATTGGCGACGCCAGTTGGCAGCACCGTCGTTGTGCACGTTCCCTATAGATAGCTAAGTTACACCGTCAACCCGACCACACAAAATACTTAAACTTCTTGAAAGCAAACTTTGTAAGAGCCCTCTACTTTGAACATAAACCACACTCACAGAGAAAGTTCAAATAATTTTAGTCCCACATACATTTTTGTTCGCCTTTGACAAGAAATGTCGAAATGATGAGAAACTATGACACCTTATTTATGGCCTGAAGAAATAATGTATTGAAAGTCAGTGTGCGCACTTGAATGTGTAGAAAAACGGCCAAGTGCGTGCACGCATATAAAAGTGTGGGTTCCGTACCTCAGAACAACTGAAGTACAGCCATCATTATCTTCTTGCCCTTTTCCCAAGTTACTTGGGGTCGGCGCAACACGTTTTTTTCTTCCATTCTCCAATTTCAATCGTCACGCTATCGTTTACTCCTTTTTCATTTATATCATTCCTCACACAATCTATCCATCTTTTCTTTGGTCTTCCTCTCCCTCTCCATGCATCAACATTACTTCTAAAGTACAGCCATATTAAACAAATTCAAGAGCATCACTTAGTAAGTTTTCTTAACTAAAACAATCACACTTTTTGTATTGTCCTATGGTACTGTATTCCAAACCATCGTACCTACCTTCCTGTCTTAATCTACCAATAAAAATTGGTTGCCTGTAAAGTCGGTATACGGGCGAAAGTTTTACGTGACAACGACTTTGAGTGGTAAAATAATTTTAATGTGAATATTCATTCGTATAGTAGTAGTTTCGTATAGGGACGCGTGCCTTTCACTTTTTATGTCTGTCTCTCTCGCTCTTAGGCGGGCTAACCATGCCCGAGTGGAAGGGACGCGTGCCTCTCACTCGCTCTCATTGTGAGCGCATAACGTGAGCGGAGCGTAACGCAGTTTCTTGAAGTGTCACCCGGCAAACCAATTTATAAGACGTTGTCACGTCAAAATTGGTTTATGGTTTTAATAGCCGTGTGGTATCTGGCAGAGTAGAATAGAACCAACCCATTACACTAACGGGTGTCGTAAAAGGCGACTAATGTCTGAGGCAGAACACCTTGCGCCTCCGTAGACCAGAGAATGGGCAGCAGCGTTTTCTGTTAGTCTTTCATCACTGCGATCTCCAATCCGCCTGCCAAGCGTGGAGATTACGGCATGTTCCTCCCATCATGGGAGAGGCTTATGTCCAGCAGTGGACGTTATGGGCTGTTGTTGTTTTTTATGGTTTTAATTTAATCAACCCTGTTCAAAATCTATAAGAAAAATATCTTGGCCTCAGTTTTTCAGTGACAAAGAACCTTGATTTATAGGATGCATTATTTTTTTGTAGCATACAGACATACGTACGGCCATTACAAATTTACGATTTAATATTTCAATCCCGAACCCTAAAAACTTTTCCCTTTGTGTATAATAACTATCGCTCAAAGTTCGGAACAATTTTTTTTGTCGCAATTTGCTCCTTACTGGTAACTTTGTGAAGGCATAGAAAATAATATATTCTTATAAAGTTTTTTATTAGAAAGGAATATCAAGTAGGCTTGAGGCTTCTGGTTACATTTGGGAACAGCTGTTATTACAACTAATGATGTAATTTAAAAGCCTGTTATTACCTGTAAAAACTAAAGCTTTTGCTCAAATCTACAGAAAAAAGCTTGCAATATTATCTAACAACTTACTAAGTATACGAATCGTAGCTAGACAAATTGTTTGTTTTAAAGCTGCGGTCACGACCTCGGTCGAAGCGAATTTTGTCAAGGGAAATTTGCAGTGAATTTTCAGATCACGTTCACAAATACGTCGTGTGACTAAATAATAATTGAAAAAAGTATATTCGAACTTAGAATAGTCGACACGATGCGATTTGTGGAGTGATATCACATGAGTAGGTATAACTCATGCGGATTTAATAAGTGACGTCTGCGCGTGTCGCTGACACTAGTTGTACGGGGAAACGAGGCCTAGCTCAGAGAGTTAATGACATAACATTACGCCTGTAAGCCCAACGGTTAGGCAGAGGTGTACCTAATAGTAGGTACAAATACATTTCACAATAATTTCACAAATAGTGCAGCGATGGCCCAGTGGTGGCGGCCCCGACTTACGAACAGTAAGTTGTGGGTTAGAACCCAGACAGGCGCATAACTTTGTGTAATTTATTTCATCACCGCTGCTCTCAAAACGGTGAAGGAAAACATCGTGAGGAAACCGGCATGTCCTAAAACCAAAAAATTCGTAGGTAGACATGTGACATCTACCAATCCGCACTGGGCCCGCGTGGTGGATTATAGCCCATTCCCTCTCATATAGAGGAGGCCTGTGTCCCAGCAGTGGGAACATTAATAGGCTGATGATGATGATTTCACAATTGCCATCTACCGAGCACAAATCCAGACTCCACGGCTGCTACTGCGAAATTCCTGGTGACCACTAGACCAACGAAATCAATTTGTCTTAGCTAATCTATCGCACTTAGTAAACAGTTTCGCACTAACTAACTCCGTCTGAGATGCCAATGATTACTTACCTGTGAGCAAGTCACTTACGGTCTACGGAAATAGGATCCGAAACGTAATAACTGCTGAGCGAAATGCCGCAAACTGCAGACGTGTAGACTGTTATGTAGGTAGACGTATGACTAATGCTATAATTATTCTTATAGCAACCAGTCATGGGCGTAGTGCATACCTAGTGAGAGTTTGATCGCCAATAAAACCTATTCGATCGCGCAGTAAACTTCAATTTGTTTGGAATAATTTATCGTCCACAGACGTGTTTTTGTCACCAGACGGTTATAATTGAGATTCTGCACAACTTGTTTACGTTAACACGATCGAATGCGTTTAATAACTTGAACTAAACCCGGGGGTTTAGTTCAAGTTATTAAACGCATTCGCGGTCAGTGCAGCGATGCTTACG
This sequence comes from Xestia xanthographa, assembly GCA_905147715.2. Classification (NCBI taxonomy): domain Eukaryota; kingdom Metazoa; phylum Arthropoda; class Insecta; order Lepidoptera; family Noctuidae; genus Xestia; species Xestia xanthographa. Next base: position 6,740,399 of record LR990664.1, on the reverse strand, counting down.
GAAAGCCAGCGGTGGATCTATTTTGGCTGGAACGATAATGAGGATAAACTTTCCATTACTGGACATGAGTTTCGAAGTTCATATTTTTTTGTAGATAGTACACTTAGATATAAAGCTATTCACAAAATTTTAATACCCGGCCGCCCACGGTTTACGAGATTTAATTATCTAAAGTTTCTATACAAATATGAACTTAACACACCGATTTCCATTACTAGACAAAACTTTCGAAGTTCATATTTTTTTGTAGATAATACACATAAATAGAAAGCTTTTCACAAATTTTCAATACGCCGTCCGCGTATCCCACGGTTTACGAGATTTAATTCTTTATAGTTTCTATACAAATACGAACTAACACACCATTTTTAGGGTTCCGTACCCAAAGGGTAAAAACGGAACCCTATTACTAAGACTTCGCTGTCTGTCCGTCTGTCCGTCTGTCTGTCACCAGGCTGTATCTCATGAACCGTGACAGCTAGACAGTTGAAATTTTCACAGATGATGTATTTCTGTTGCCGCTATAACAACAAATACTAAAAACAGAGTTAAATTAATATTTAAGGGGGGCTCCCATGGCGATCGGCGGCGGCGACCTCTCGCGTCCGGCCCTGGTGCAAGCCATGGTCCGGAGCGAGACGGAATGGGACGCTGTCACCTCCTTCTGCGAAGCAGTAATGCTAGAGAAGGAGGTGGCGGAACGTGAGAGGGAGAGAACCTCTCAACGTCCCGGCCGCCGCGGGAGACGCCCCGGGCGTCGGGGGCCACCACCACGTGGACCCCGGCCACCGTAGGCGCGGGCCTGTGGACGGTGGGCTATGGGCTAGCTCGCCGTCCGTCCGTCTCATGACGACAGGCCGTGTCGACGGCGCGTTCGTGTTCCACGCGCGCCTCAAAGAGAGTCAGCAAAAAGGAAGGGGTCCGTAAGGACCGATGCCTGCCGGGGTTGCGGGACTATTCGAAAGAGATACCGTGGCCCCGGAACACAAAGGGCGATGAAGGAACATGGATGGGTTTTAGTCAGTAAAAGTCTGACACTCCCTCCTGCTCCGCCCAGAGCGGGAGGGGTTATTTGAGGATTTCCCATCCGAAAAAAAAAAAAAAAAAAAAGGGGGCTCCCATACAAGAAACGTGATTTTTTTGCAGTTTTGTCTAATGTTTTTAAATAATGGTACGGAACCCTTCGTGCGCGAGTCCGACTCGCACTTGGCCGGTTTTTTACTTTTTTAGCACAGATTCACAGATAATCTAGTACTAGTTAGATTTATTATTACAATTGATTATTAAATAATTGATTGTTTTTTCTTAGCAAAAAAATCGATTATAAATAAATCGGTTTTTCTTTAAAAAATAATCCATTATTTTATAATAACTGATTTTTTCGTAATTTGTCAAATATTATCCAAAATAAACGCCAAAAATATTATACTATTCAATGATTAATCGAATTTTTGTAATAATTAAACAAACTAGTGTTGCCTAGGCCGACTTGGGGCACCCCGACACGGATAGATTAGGTTAGAAGAGTATGGCGGGGTCGGATGATCGAGCGAAGCGAGCGAATAGACCCCGCCATACCCTTCGTGGTTATTTTTTTATTAACCATTCAGAAGTTAGGAGCCCCGCGAAGCGGGGCTCCGTCGACCGGGTCTCCGTCGACTCGGATGCAAGAGCATAATAGTTCAAATTATATAATTTGTTTTTCTCAAGAACGATGTGTCGCCTTACATGGGAGTGGTGTCAGGGCACAGGGGGCACCTCCCCCCTCCTCCTGCTAAACGATACTAAATTTTTATTCTAAAAGCTGACCCACGCAACTTCGTCTGCATCACATAAAAGAGAAACAGCTCACAAAAGGAATACATTTTTCCCCGTTTTTGCAATATTTTTCATTTATGCTCCACTCCTTTTGGTCGCAGTGTGATGTTATATAGCCTATAACATTCCTCGATAAATGGAACTATCTAAAACAAAAATAATTTTTCAATTCCAACCAGCAGTTCCTGAGGTTAGCGCGTTCAACCAAACAAACTCTTCAGCTTTATAATATTAGTATACAGGGTGTAACCATCCGGATATATACAGCGTGTAACCATCCAGTTTTGACCCCTAGTTAACTGGACTTAATTTGTTGCTAAAAAACTAGAGTTTGACTCTACATATCTCTTGATACTACTAGATATTAACCTCTTTCAAGAAATATGAGTTTCTCTATCCTCGATAAATGGACTACCCAACACTGAAAGAATCATTCAAATCGGACCAGTAGTTCCAGAGACTAGCGCGTTCAAACAAACAAACTCTTCAGCTTTATAATATTAGTAGTATGATAACTAAATAGCGCTATTCTAACCTCAAAACTTTTACCATGGATATCTCCATAACCATGGGGCTCCGCGGGGTGGGGATGATACAGGGGGTACCTCCTGCCCCCTCCCCCTCTCCCCCTCCCCCTCTCCCCCTCTCCCCCCACCCCTTAAATCGATGTCCAGTAATGGATATTTTAACCGATAATGACATTCATAATTATCTACTATATAGCGAGACCTATACGGCTGCATGAATCAAAACAAAAAGATGGCTTGTGATTGTAAAACTTATAAAAGGTAACGTGTACGCAAAAAACAAATCGCAAAAAAACCGACATCCAAAAAAACACTAAAAATTACTAACATAACTTTTTAACGAAAAGTTAGTTTACACTTTTTGAGTGTTTTTTTGCAAGTTGGTTTCGGAATCGTTGTACATAATAAACTATAGAAAATATCATTTTTTGTTTGGTGACAATGACATTTCAATTGCCCACTCATACTGAAAATCGGAATTCATGCGGGATAAACGAGCTCACTCTTCTCAATGTAAACTTTTTCACGCAACTTAATTACGGTGAGGACACATTTAATTTAGCTGTAACAAAATTTGCTCCTAGAAAACTACATTAGACAGGTAGCGACCATCTTGGCTCACACGCTGTAATCTAATCTGAGATAGTGTTATACTAAAGTTTCATGTTAACCTAATGAGTAACAAAATACCTCGTAAGTAACTACAAAGTTCCTAAATATTCTCGTTACGGTTAGGGCCTGACTCCACCAAAGCGTAGTCGAGTGGAGGTGTGCGGAGCGGAGAAGAAGGGAAACGTGTAAGAGGAGCTAGGTTATATCCACCGAAGCTGTGCGGAGATGTACAAAGTGGAGAGAAGAGGACCTCACCGCACTTCGCTTACAATACACCGAACACCGCACAGGCACGGCGAACACAGCACGACGCCCACCTGAATGTGCAACGCGGAAAGGAGAGAAAGCACTGCTCACAGCAAGCCGCTCACAGCACACCACTCACCCCACGCCCGCTCACGTCTTTTTTCGTCTCCGCTGTGCGCTTGACCACCGAATGCGGAGGCTAGCCTTAATGATTACAAGATATCGTACCCTTCCTTACGACTCAACCCTTTTCACAAAAGCTAAACGGACACGAGAAGTTTAAATAACGAAATTCTATTGGTGAATTACAACACATCTACTCGCCTCTCGTCTCGTCTCCGCTTCGGTGGTGTCCGGCCCTTACTCTGTCGTGTTTTAGAGAGATATTAGTTTAGATAAGTATCTAAGTGGATTACTTACAAGCACCACATTCAAGCTTATCAGTTTTGTAGCTTTAGCCGGCTAGGCTAAAGCTATAAAACTGATACCTGTTAGCTGCAGTGAGAGTTTCGCAAGTAAATTTTGTGTGTGTATTACTTGCTACATTGTGAAAGTTTTGAATGTTGTTAACGTAAATGTTATTTCAGGGTTGATTTAATATTTTACCAGCTTCTCAATTGCATATCTTTAGAAGCTTATCTCTGAAGGCGGCAATAAAATTCACAGTCATTCTGAGGAATTCGATATGTAAAGTAAAAATTAACCTACGATGATTCCAAAACCATTTGGAGATTTTAGGGTCCTAAGCCTTATTTTTCGCTCTCGATATCACAAGATTTTATTTTCACAATATTTTCACAATAATACATGTAACCATTTGACTTTCATTTGACCTCTAAATGACGTCATAACGTAGCCTGAACAGACTACTTCCTTCGCGCTTTTAAAGATAAATTAAAAAAAAAAACTGTTGTTAGTCTGTCATACCGTCAGTGTCAGTGTCAATGCTAGTTATTAGAGATGGATCGCGCGCTGCCATAATTTCTCTTTCTCTGCGTTATTTCTTTGTATACGACAGACCTTGCTTTCCCGTTGGACTTTGATACTTACTGCAACATTGATCGACCATTGCATGCTTTACGGAACTGCCTGCCTATTGTTTGGATTAGTAAATAGGCTATTTGTTGTAGTGTTTCTGCATGACGGTGTCTTGCTTCGTAGCATTTAGCACCAGTTGTCGATAACAGATTCATTGCACGAATATGCAGCACGGATAATGGTAGAAATTAAATTTGCTAAAAATCGTAGGAAAAGTAACTCAAACAAAAAGTTCACATCACAGCCACGATCACAGCATTCACATTTCACAACAAACAAAATAAAAAATCGTATCTGACAAGTGTCAACTGTTGTCAATGTCAAGTTTGAAGTTGTCTATTAGTTTTTTGTATGAACTGAAAACGTGGCAAAGACTTAAAGCTATTCAGACTATGAAATGACGTCATCACGAAAAATACTTTAAAAAATAATTAAAAAAAACTGTTACTTGGAAAAAAAAAGCTTCAAATTAGTGGCTTAAAATTAAATGTTTTACGAAATAAAAATATAAAAAAAATACCTGAAAAATACTTTACATACCGAATTCACTGATGATGATCATTCACCTTTTTTTTTTTTTTCGGATGGGAAATCATCAAATGACTCCTCCCGCTCTGGGCGGTGCAGGAGGGAGTGTCAGACTTTTACTGACTAAAACCCATCCATGTTCCTTCATCGCCCTTTGTGTTCCGGGGCCACGGTATCTCTTTCGAACAGTCCTGCAACCCCGGCAGGCATCGGTCCTTGCTGACCCCTTCCTTTTTGCTGACTCTCTTTGAGGCGCGCGTAGAACATGAACGCGCCGTCGACACGGCCTGTCGTCATAAGACGGACGGACGGCGAGCGGGGGCCACATGGTGGCCCCCGATGCCCGGGGCGCTTCCCGCGGCGGCCGGAACGCTGTGAGGTTCTCTACCTCTCACGTTCCACCACCTCCTCCTCCTCTAGCATTACTGCTTCGCAGAAGGAGATGACGGCGTCCCATTCCGTCTTGCTCCAGATCATGGCTTGAACCAGGGCCGGACGCGAGAGGTCGCCGCCACCAATCGCCGCTTCCAGGACACGGCGGTGCTCCGCCCATGCAGGGCACACCTCCACCGTGTGCTCCACCGTGTCCTCCGGTCGATCCTCGCAATGGAAACACCCGGGCGTTTTCTCCCGATTCACTGCCACCTTCAGTTGGCACAATAAATGTGGAAGGATAGCGCTTTGTTCGGATCCATAGAACTACAACCGTATCACAGTGATGTTTTGCCGTATCTCTGCTACAGTCTATTCTATGCCTATTGCCATCAACCGGGCTCAAATCCATACCCCACGGCTGTCACTGAGAAATTCCTGACACTTATCCCGACCAGGGAATCGGACCCAGGACCTCATGCTCAGCAGAATAGCTTGCAACCACTGGACCAAGGTAGTTATCAATCTTCATGTAAAAATAAATTATTATAAAACACAGTTCCAATTTGCGCTCTGTTTATTCTGGCGTACCTTTTTTAAATGGCGGAGGTCCAGGTTGATCCGATTAATTTATTATAATTCGATTTAATCGGATTCCGTTTCGCTTTGCACCCAATACAATGGATTTCATTATTTCCTGGGGCACTGGATAATTTGTTAATTCATTCGTGAAAAGCTATTCTGGGGACTTTTCGGGGTTCATTTTCGAGTACTGCATATCACCTGCCCAGCCTTTTCCCAACTATGTTGGGGTCGGCTTCCAGTCTAACCGGATGCAGCTAAATATGAGTATTTTACATTACATATTTTACTGCCTCCACAACCAAGTTAGTACTGAGTAAAACGAAACCCCTTGGTAAGACTGGTTGTCAGACTTTCCGGCAACTGACTACCTGTAACGGCTATCAAAGCTCTTCAAATGTCAGCCAGAACCAACAGCTTAAGGTGTTTTCTGAGGCACGGAGGAAACTCGGTATGTAATTGGTGGTCACCCCTAATCAGACCGACCTTGGCAAGCGCGGCTTTATCTCGAAGATCCCCAACCCGTGTAGCTGTTATTATTTAGTTACGAACTCCGCCGATTACTGCATAATCAGTCTATAATATTTCCACTGCTGGGACACAAGACTCTTTGAGAGTCAACTCCGGCTTAAATTCACAACGCGGGCCCAGTGCGGCTTGGTAGACGTCACGTCATGTCTTTGATTTTTTTCTAGAAACATCGTTTCCTCACGATGTTTTCCTTCGAAGTTTTGACAGTTTTGGTCTTGTAGTAAATTGTACAAAGTGGTTTGCCAGCGTACCCTGGCAGGCAAACAAGCAACCTATATGTAAATCGTCAGTTACCACTAGGCTACTCACCTATTTGCTCTTCTTTCATCATCACCATCATCATTCCAGCCGAAAGACGTCCACTGCTGGACACAGGCCTCCCCCAAGTATCGCCACATTGACCGGTCCTGCGAGACTCACATCCAGCGGATCCCCGCAACCTTCACCAAGTCATCGGTCCACCTAGTGGGAGGCCCTCTAACGCAACGTCTTCCGGTTTGCGGTTGCCACTCCAGAACTTTTCGACCCCATTGGCCATCCGTTCTGCGAGCAATGTGCCCTGCCCATTGCCACTTAGGTTTGGCAATTCTTCAGGCAACGTCGGTAACCTTGGCTCTTTTGCCCTGCTATATTTATTCGTATGTACCTATGTAGGTAAACTAAATCATGTAAACAAGCGTTTAATGCTAATTACCCCAGTTCATGTACTAATGTTAATCTTTGAGTATTCAACTATTAAACGTGATTCAATTTGCATCCGTAATGAATTCGTAATTATTTTAGTTTACGCTGCTCACGTAGTTTAACGGGGTGTAAATTATATTAAGTTATATACATTTATTGGAAATGGTGAACTGGCAATTATTCAATTAACGATCATAATTCAATTACATGGGGTGTAAAATACTTTATTAATTAAAAAGCCGTATTTCGTTTTAAATGTGACTGTACTCTGTGTCAGCTATGTCGAGGCGAAACAAAAGACAGTGCATCAAAACCAAGAAAAATCACAAGTCGACATAAAGGGATTCGACTCAGGGGGAATGATTCATTATACCGTATAGGTACCAGTGTTATTATAACAACTAGAAAAAAATAATCCAGTAAAGTATTCTCATCTTTGCAGCGAAACACAAAACCATTGGAATTTACTTTCGTTAAATATCATCTTTGTAATTCCTAACCGAATTCTTTTTTCTTGTGAATGGGCCGCAAGGGTCTGTCCTAAGCGGCGTCCTAGTAATGGGATGCACAGCGTTGGTAGGCTCCCAACAAAGTGGACCGATGTGAAGCTTACAGATATCTCTTGGATAGAGAAGCAAAAGGAACCGGCCTTGTAGAACTCGCTTCCCTTGAATACGAGGTTACACTTGAAGGAGGCCTATGTTCAACATTGGACATCATTTTTCTAAAATGATGACTTGAGCAAAAAGTTAAATAGTTATTATGAATACTGTACTTACCAAAATCACCAGGACACCTAACTTCTTCCCGACGCTGCCTATGTCTGCAGTCAAAGAGGCTGGTCTCGTTACCCTCGCAGTTGATACCACTGAGCACGATGTCAGAGAAGCCAAAGGCATTCGTTTGGAAAGTCTGCTCAGCATAGCCAAGCCCCAAGTGTTTGCAGACGACGGAAGCTTCATAGATTGTCCAGCCATCGGGACAGATGCTTCCCCATCTGTTGTTGTGGAAGATCTGGAAACCGATGTCGTATGGATATAAATGAGAGACCTATATTAAATGTGAAGCTTTTCTATACCACAGATAATTCTATACCCACTGTTGCCAAATTACCTTTGTAATTGATATACGAAACTTGTTTTCCAATACTACAACCTAGGCTAACGTAGTTTTATTTAGTTCTGTTTCTATAATAATTTTGCTTTGAAGATCACAAATGTTATCAAGCATAACAGTATGAGCAATAACAGCAGCTTCAAAATTACATTACATTACGCATTGCCCTAGAAGGGTAACAAAAGACTTATAATCAAGTTGTATGTAATATTTTTACCGTATTATTATTAAATTTTACCTCTACTCTTCCTTCACTGGAACTGCTACCTTCAACGAGCCTCAATTGTGCTGTCTCCACATTTACAGCGTCTCTTAGTTTTCTCCCTTTCCGTGCCTTCACTATTGACTTGTTAGTCTTAGGTGTTTCAGACTCGTTATTGCATATTACGCCTGCAGCTTCATCTTTGTCACAATCTGAAGCTCCCCAGCGGTTGAAAGCGCATTTAGAAAGAGTTGTTTCATCGCCTTGGCATATTACGTCGTCCAACCAGTACTTTTCTGTAGGGAATAGCGTACGTCAAGGACAGTAGTTTGAAATTCAAAATTACATTATTATCACTTTCATGCAAAGAGCCTTTTATTTCAAAGAACCGAGAACAAGCTACACAAGATCATGATATAATCATGACGCCGATATTTGTGCAGTTAAAGCCTCTGGTAATCATTTTGAAATACATGTAGGTGAAATAAAGTGTTTTGTCAGTACGGTCACTCACTAAACTTAATCAAAATTATAATTATTATGACAAAAATTCAACAAAAAAAATAAACTAGCAAGCATTCTGATCTCTTAATTTAAAGCAACTGATAAAAGTGTATTTTTTTTGTATCTCTTTGGAAGGAATTGTCTAGATTTATTTGAATAACTAGAGTACTGACCGGCAGTCTGCCCATATAGTCCTCCAACCGTTGCTTTTCCAGTTCTGTTAAAGGATTTGCAGACCACTTTGGCTGCTTCATCATCCCAGGAGTCATCGCATACGGCACCCCAGCGACCAGCGTGATAAATGTAAACGTTCCCTAGAAAGTTAATAACTTACGATTATGTTTTCATAGTTTATACCTCCAAATAAACATACTACTCTGTCAAGAAAGTACCGAGAAAAGATCAATAATACACAAAATGTCTGTTATTCATCCAAATTTATTTTATCACCTTCAAAGTATGCTCCTTTAGAAACGATACACTTTTGCCAACGAATAATCCAATCATCAAAACATTTTTTAAACGCTGCTTCCGGAATTGAGTTCAGTTCTCGCCGCGAATTCTCCTTTATGTCTTCTATCGATTGAAAACGGGTGCCACGAAGTGGTAATTTGAGTTTAGGAAAAAGAAAAAAGTCAGCAGGAGCCATATCTGGTGAATATGGTGGTTGCTGGATGGTATTTGTTGAGTGTTTGGTCAAAAATTCGTTCACAATGATAGCCTTGTGCGAAGGCGCATTGTCGTGGTGCAAAAGCCAAGAATTTTCTTTCCACAAATCTGGCCTTTTTCGTCGAATTTGCTCTCTTAAACGCCGCATACCGCTCAAATAATATTCTTTATTTACCGTTAGACCTTCCGGTAAGAATTCAGAGTGCACAACACCGCGATAGTCAAAGAAAACAGTCAACATGACTTTGACTTTTGATCGACTTTGGCGTGGTTTTTTCGGTTTCGGTTCAGTTGGAAGGCGCCACTCCGAAGCTTGTTGACTAGTTTGCATGTCAAACTCGTAAACCCACGTCTCGTCACCAGTAACAATGCGTTTCATGAATGTTGGGTCCGAACTGACTCGTTCTAGCATGTCCTCAGCGACTTTCATGCGATTGAGTTTTTGGAGAAAATTCAGATCTAGCCGAGCAGCAACATGTTTCATACCCAAATGATTAGTTAAAATGGTACGGATCGACTCGTGAGATACAGAAAGTTCGGCGGCTATCTCTCTCAGAGTTGAATGGGGATTTTCAGTCACTATTTTCTTCACTTTTGCGATGTTAACTTCAGTTGCAGACGTTGACGGCCTACCAGAGCGAGGCCAATCTTCCATCACATCTCGACCGCTTTTGAACGCTTTGAACCACTCATAAGCACGAGTTTTTGATAAAGTCGATTCACCGTAAGCCTTCTGTAACATTTTCAGTGACTCCGAACACGAAATTCCATTGGCGATGCAAAATTTAAGACAAACTCTTTGTTCGATATTTTTGTCCATTATGAAATTCGCAATACACACTATATATGATACTAGCGGACGTCCCGCGGTTTCACCCGCGTAGTTCCCGTTCCAGTGGGAGTACGGGGATAAAATATAGCCTATGTTACTCGTGGATAATGTAGCTTTCAAATGGTGAAAGAATTTTTTAAATCGGTCCAGTAGTTTTTGAGCCTATTCATTACAACCAAACAAACAACCAAACAAACAAAGTTTTCCTCTTTATAATATTAGTATAGATTACTAAAACCAGCACTGTATTTAATATAAATAACAGATGCAACTCAAACTCCGCGCCTAAATGGAAAACAGTTGTGCCAATCTAACAACTACAAAAAAACAAAAATTTGAATTTGGAACCATAAACAAATCATCCATTCCCGATACTTTTTTGACTGAATGTATATCAGGTAAATGTGTTATTGAGTTTTTACATCAGGATTTTTTTAGTAGTAGCCATGGACTCTAGATTATTATGGTTATGTCTCATGGAAAAAGGGGCTACGCTAAAGCCAATCTTTTCCTCATACCAATAAATGCAAGTATAGTCGGCTTTTCTTCTGCTTTAGTGCATTTCTATAAGCTATCATCTCAGTACTTGAGTAGTCACCTTATTACTTTTTCACTGTATATTTTAGACTATTACATGATTTGATTATAACATTATTTCACTTTCTCTTACCTTCATAATTACTTGCACCTCCTACCAGCTTGATTTTTCCTTCTAATTTACTTTTCTTATTCAATAGTTTCTGTATGAATTCGGCTCTCAGTGCTCTTTCTTGCTCACTGAGGTCTTTACTAAGCACTTTTATGGTCCGTATCAACAAGATTATCACTACTAATAAATTCAACGTGTATTTTAGATGCACCATTTTCGTATTTGTCACAAAATCAATGTTATAATTTCTATTTATTAAAATAACGTTGGCACGAAAATGCTTCCTTGCGGGACACCATGAAATAAACCTTTAGTTTTAACAGTTTTTTAATATTTTACATCACAAAAGAATCTTAACACAGCCTCGAATATTAAATTACGGCTGTAAAATATTATTTATCGTACATTTTTAGACTAATTCTTGTATGACACGCACATCGATGGCTTTCAAATGACTTCTTTGAAACAACTGACGGTGGAATCTGTTCGTTTTATTGGTATAAATGCCATGTAATTAATAGTTCAATGTCATGATACATGGTATGTAAAGAGTTCGCCACAAGCGCGTAATTTTATATCTTTAAGGAGAAGACATACCCGTTTATTCATCACAAATTGCCTAAGAATCTAAGTCATCATCATCATATCAGCCGAAAGACGTCCACTGCTGGACATAGGCCTCCCCCAATTTTGCCATAATCGCCACGCTTGGCAGGCGGGTTGGCGATCGCAGTACGGTTGTTACAAAAGCACAGAGAACGCTGCTGCCCATTTTCTGGTAATCCCTGAGTCGCCTCTTACGACACCCACGGGAAGATATGGGATGGTGCTATTCTTTATGTCCGACACCATACAGACAAGAATCTAAGTAAGATTAAAATATTCCGATTATAAAAATAATAACATTAGAGATTTCTTAGCATCCCTTGTCTGTTTAGGACCAGAAATAGACGTTTAAACGTTTTGCAGGGAAAACCAACCTTAATACTAATATTAACATGATTTAGGAAAAACGAAAATTTCATCAACCTAGGGTAATAATATGAACAGTCAAAATGTAGCGTGTAGGGTTGGCCAATACTAAAATTATTTAAATCTATATATAATAAATGTTATAATCCAGGTTTAAAAAGGCTAACGAAACAGCTTAGACAAAAGTGGGTGACAAGCAACTGTACCGATGCCCTACAAGGGATGATATTTATTTGTTATAAACAATTCAGCAATGAATTAAACAATAAGAAACATCTCCTTAATAATAGCAACGTACACAACAAGGAACACTTTAGACCACATCAAACCATTTGACCTAAATATGTATCTGTTTTGTCGCAAATGACTTCACGTATTGAATTGTTTGTTTGCGTCAGCACATGCAATTGTAAACCTTCTATTCAAGCATACTAGATACAAAACTGATTGGAATGTGTTTGGAAAAAATGTAGATGACATAAAAATTTTTGTAAGAAGGGAAAAAAACTCAAAGCTATGTTGATGTCATCAGTGCAGTATGGGAGATGATTTAATTATGATTTATTACTAATTTGGCTTAGTTATAGTTATGGTTTTGACATTGAAGTACCCTCTATTATTCCTAGAAATAAATTGGTCACCCATCCAAGAACGGACCTCGGCAAGCGTTGCTTAACCTTGAAAATTGACTCGTACATTAATATTAATCCACAGATCTCTCATTTACCAGCGAGATTTGCCCCTCATTTAGTACCAGTCACTCTTATTGTAAGGGCATGAGCCTTTACACTTAATGTTAAATATTAATAAAATAAATCTTAATGTTCAAAGGTATTTAATACGAAATTGCACTAAAATGATGTAAAAAGAAAATAATAGAACATGTTACAAAAAGTCACAAAATGTTGGATGTTATAAAGGTTGTAAAAAACTTCATTGTGAAGCCGAAAGGCACTTTTTCTTCTCGTCATTGCGACCATTTATTTTTTTGTTCTACACCATACCTGGGAACGTTCTAGTTACGGGGATATTTGGGGGTTAAAGTTCCAACTTTTTGAATTTTTTTTTTTTAATTACCCGTTTTTAATGCAAGATTTTTAAACACCTTCATGACCCCCGTACTTATTCAATTTACCCATCAGCACAATCTTTTGAGTGCGTTACATTGAGTTCTACCACAAAACATGATTTTTCACCCCAAAAAAAAATTGTTTCCCTTCAATAATTTTTGCGTAAAGTCTTTTTCCCATCCTCTCCCTCTCCATTCATATCCATCAGTCTCTCTCTAAGCTTATTAAAGATCACGTCATCAGCATAGTAGGTAAACTAAGTTGTATAAACAGGTTCATTAAGTTAGTTCACAACTAACCAAGCGGTCTTACTAAGCTATTTATCTTCTACTTGATGGTTACGTCAAAATTAGGACGACGACGGGATTGCGGGAGCGAGAAAAGTCGTCTTTAGGTAAAATAAGTAGGTACAGTTAGTTATGATAATGATGAAAGGAGACGGGGACTTCTGGGCCTGATAGTAATAAGTTGAGGTATGGCTTAAAAAAAAGGTTATATTTTTCTATTTCGTACTGCGAAAAATCAATTCAGTTTACAATCTGGGAAATGAAAAATCCAATAATTAAGTTAGTGTTACGAAGTAATTGGAAAATCGATTCAATTGGAATCGATTATCGTTACAGAGTTCATACTATTTACGAAAATGCTTTCACCGGATGATTTATTTAATTAAAATAATGACATCTATTAGAAATAGAGTATTAAGAGTTTAAACTAATTAAATATCTACATAATTAAGATTAATCGATTTACATTTACTAATCGATTATTGTATTTTTAATCTGTGCTAACTCTGACAATCATGCATGACATGACAGATGACATCGATCGACACTCGTTTCGTATCGTCTATGCGTGTGCGTTCTGAGTGTTTCCTCCCATACTTTTTTATTGATATTTTCCTCGACCCGGCTTTCCTACGGACCTCTGATCTTCCTCCTTCTACGACCCTTGCCTTGCTACCATACCGGACACGGAGAACCCCGCTTAAACGTTGAACTTGGACTTGTTATTTTGGATTCGACGAACGGCCTACCGATTGGATATTGATCGATATCATGGATCGTTGCATAAATTGTGGCATAGCGACTAGTCGCTGCAATACACTAGGGCATCGAGCTTTGGATGACGAAATGATATTAGCAGTGATTGGAAAATGGCGTGAACCACAATCCGTAAGTACTTACTTTCTGTTTTCCTAGATGACGTTCTTGTAATAATTGAAGAAGAATAAAAAATATTAATAAAAAACGATTTTTATTTTTAAACTCCTCCCACTCACAAAATATGTTTAACATCCTGTATAAATTACAAGAAAAAGTAATTAAAATAATCATAAACCATGACTGCTAAGCGAACTAAAAAGACGTAGGTAAACAAGAAGTAAATTATGCTGTGCAGTCGAAGGATACATCTTGTTAATAACCTCTTAAAACCCTTTTTTTTGATAACCCACACGATCAGTTTAGAAGAAAAAAAATGAGTCCCCCAAAATCCTATGGTGTCGAAAAGCCGCCATTTTTGCCATTTTAATGTGGCACTCGCAAGATTAAGAAGAATAGATTGACGTGAGAATCATCAAAATCGGCTTACGCGTTTGTTCTCTAGAACGATATAGAGGAACAAACATAAATACATACAAATATACACACGTATTACTGATAAAACCATTACCCTCCTTCAGCAATCGGGTAAAAATGACACTTCAAAAATCGGCTAATAAGTATAGATTATTACGTAACCTCACTTTTCTTAAATCTCTTATATCTCGGCTCTCAGATTGCCAAAATCTGCAAAATTTTCAGCGATTGTTAGTTAATATAATAGCTATCAATTGACACCACTTTCATCTTTTTACATCCAGGCCCAAAATTGTATGAAAGCATATCCGTCTCCTTTGGCCGATTTCGGTCTCAGCGACTGCGTTCGATGGCTTTCTGGAGTAGTTGTCGAGAGCATTACGGCCTGGCCACAGCCAAGAGCGGCACGGATTGCGGCGTGGCAAGCGGTGAGTGGCGAAAACAATTGGTATAGTTGGTGCCAGTTAAGATGAGAATAGCGGTCATTGCTCTTTCCCTAATATCTCTTCGTACGAACCAAAACAAATAAACCATGTACCTATCGTTTTTCATTAGAAAAAATGTTGAAGATCAGGATAGATGACGATTCAAGACTTGAACAGTCTTATTTTTGGTTTTCAAAGTTAAGAAGTTTAATAAATGTAGGTGGGTCAATGACCGCTATTCTCATCTTAATTGGCACCAACTATAGACAACATAAGTAGCATGCCACAGCCTCAGACCAAATAAAAAAGTAAAGACGGAACTCTGCGAACAGCAAAGTGAGGCCCAACAAATTACGTCTCGCTCCATTCATACACGCTCTCACGCACACATCAAACTACAATTAAACTATTTTATTTATTTATTTATTTATTTAGCTTTATTTATCCCTTACATTTATTTTGTATTTATTGCGTTGTGTACTTATTTATTTATTTGTTAGTAATGTTAGTGTTTGTACTTAATATAAGATTAGTATTGTTAGGTGTAAGGGCCGCCTTCTGCGGTGAAAGCCTCCTCCAAATTGTTCCAGCTCTCTCTGTCTTTTGCCAGCCTGGGCCATAGGTTTCCGGCTGTTTGTACGATGTCGTCACTCCATCTTTTAAACGGTCTTCCCTTCCTTCTTTTTTTGTTAATTGGATACCAGTTTGTAATAATTTGTGACCATCTTTCATCCGTAACTCTCTGAATATGGCCTGACCATTTCCATTTCAGTGTCAGGACCTGTTTGACCACATCTCTTGCCTTTGTTTTTTTCCTTATCAATGAACTTTTGACTTTATCCTTCAATCTGATGTTCGTGTAACTCCGTTCTATTCCTCGTTGACAGCTTCTTATTTTACTTAAGAAGGATTTTTTGAGAGGCCAGGTTTGGCATGCGTAAGTAAGAACCGGTGTTAGGCAGACATTCATCGCTTTTGTTTTGAGTTTTATAGGTCCACAGGTATAACCAATCACTAAGCTCTTTAACACCATCTTAACAACAAAAGAATTACCAGAAACATGGACATGCTCGGAAATACACATCAAAAGTATCTAGGGATCAACATATATTTTTGCAATAACTTTTCTCCCGATTGATATTAATTAAAATTTTCTTTAAGGATTCATCAAATAAAGTGTTTTCGTTTGTCACAGTAACGATAAACCAAGTCACCTTTGCATTAATAAAGAAATTTGCCATTTTCCTAATAAAGGGATTTTTGACATTTGAACCACTAACATTAAAGTTCGAAAAAATGACTGAAAACACAGTTTTCTTTAAAATTTTATTGGGTAACTTAAACAATTAATAATCCGTGTTTCTACCGCGAACACTAACAACACAAGAACATCGGTTTGGCATACTCAAAATGAGTTCATCCAAATCACGCTGTGGAATGGCCGCCCATGTTCGTTGCAACAACAAAAAAGGTCTTCTTGCGACTGGATACCCTCCATATTCGGCAGAGCTCTTCTCTGTAGCATATCCCATGCATGCTCAATCGGGTTCAAGTCTGGCGACTGAGCAGGCCAGGGCAGGACATTGATGTTAGCTGCGGCGAGAGTCTGTCTTACAACTCTTGCGGTGTGCGGTCGTGCATTATCATGCATTAACTGAAATAAGGGACCGATTTGCACTTGTAGAGGAACGATGACGTCTGATACAATCGTCTCAGCATAAATTTGAGCGTTGAGGTTGCCTCTGATCCAAATCAACTCAGTTCTTCCGCCGATCCAAATACCCGCCCATACCATGATGGTTCCACCACTATAAGGATGGACTTCCTGGCAGGATTTTAATCGCTGTTGGCGTCCAGGGGTTCTCCAGTGTCGTATACGTCTTGTATCCGGTCTCATACCAAAACGAGACTCATCAGAAAAGCACACGAAACGCCATTGTTCTTCTGCCCAATTTCTGTGTTCAAGAGCCCATTGATATCGAATCCTACGATTGTGCATTGCTATAGGTGGTACCCGTAGCGGTCTTCGGGAATGAAGGTTCACTTCATGCAAGCGGTTTCTGACTGTTTGGTCGCTAATTAAGTTCCCTGAAGAGTGATGAAGCCTCACGGCTAACATCATGGCGGTTATTGTTGGAGCTCTTCGAGTTAAGATTTGAATGTATCGGTCTTGTCTCCGTGTGGTGCAGCGATACCGTCCTCCATGGCGCTCAGCCACGGTACCAGTGCTTCGGTAACGTGTCCAAAGTCGACTGATAACACTCTGACTTGTATTCAGAGCTAAAGCTACAGTACGTTGCCGGGAACCAGCTTCTATCATTCCCACGGCTCTGAGCATTTCTTCCCTGCTTAAATGACGTCGCCGCTCCATAATAACGTTGGTTTTAATCAGTAGTAGGGAAACAGTAGCACTAATAATGTCTTCAATGCGTTGTATGTTTTTATAGGGAAAATATTGACAGCTTATTTTCATCTTTTACTCGAATTTGATTGAGAGTTCCTGATTCAAATTATGAAATGCACCAAAAAGGATCCATATAAATTTATAAAATCATAAATTTATTACAAAGCCACATCTCAATCTCAAGAAATCCGCATAAAAATGCTTGATCCCTAGACACTTTTGATGTGTGTAGTTCTATTATATAAGAAGGGCAACCCCAAGCTAATATCTAACTACAGGCCCATCAGTCTCATATCCTGTCTGTATAAAGTATTCGCATCGACCCTACTAAGACGTATAACAATGAAGATCGATGAGAACCAGCCTATAGAACAAGCGGGATTCATGAAATCATTCGCTACCATCGACCACATTCACACCCTGAAAGTAATAATCGAACGGTTTACGGAATATGACCTTCCCATATATATTGCTTTTATAGATTACTCTAAAGCCTTCGATTCAATTTCACATGACTCTATATGGCAGGCTTTAAACCAGCAAGGATTAGACCACGACTACATAGAACTTATCAAAGCTATTTACTTAAGAAGCTCTACAAGAGTACGACTGGACACCAGAGGACCAACGTTTCAAGTCGAGAGGGGGGTAAAGCAAGGGGACCCGCTTTCCCCAAAACTTTTTATCGCAGTCTTAGAATCCATCTTCCAAAATCTTGATTGGAGTGATATGGGAATAAATATCAATGGCAAGTACCTCTCTCACCTCAGGTTTGCAGACGACATAGTGCTTCTGTCGGAGGACCCGTACAAATTGAACCACATGATAAATTCCCTTAGTTATCATAGCGAGACTGTTGGGCTACAAATCAATTGGGACAAAACGAAAATAATGACAAACCGTGAACAAATACCTATATCTGTACAGACTGTGCCTATAGAATATGTCGTGGATTATATTTACCTTGGTCATCTAATCTCTACAAAATCTTGCACAGAAAAAGAAATAGACCGCAGAGTGAAAAGCACTTGGAATAGGTACTGGAGTATGAAGGAAATTTTCAAAGGTCCCACACCTATAAAACTCAAAACAATTAAACTATATGCCTCAATAAATGCACAACATGTTTACGAAACCGTTCTCACTTCTCTGTTCGCAGAGTTCCGGGTGACCGGTCAGTTCACCAAAAACTATTTCAAAAACTTTTACTTGACAAGCAACGATTGGAAAAAACATTATTTGTTATTTCATCATTATACAGCAACAAGTTTACCAAATAATTCACTTAGCAAAATAATTATCCTATAAACTTTTATTTAATAACGTATTATTTGACAAACAATTCATTATTTTTTCATTTTATCCTTTAAAAATCACTTGGAATAAAAACATAACACATATTAATTGTGGCATTTCTAAAAAAAACCGGCCAAGTGCGAGTCGGACTCGCGCACGAAGGGTTCCGTACCATTATTATCAAAAAAAAAAAAACACGTTTGTTGTATGGGAGCCCCCCCTAAATATTAATTTTATTCTGTTTTTATTATTTGTTGTTATAGCGGCAACAGAAATACATCATCTGTGAAAATTTCACCTGTCTAGCTGTCACGGTTCATGAGATACAGCCTGCTGACAGACAGACGGACAGACAGACAGACAGACGGACAGACAGCGAAGTCTTAGTAATAGGGTTCCGTTTTCACCCTTTGGGTACGGAACCCTAAAAAAGACAAAATAAATTAATTTTGTTTTCTATAAGCACAAATTTAGTGACAGAAATGAATCGCTGCAAAACCGACTCCACGTAGTCTTTTATGCCCAACCCCTAGCTAGAGTGTTTAAATCCGCGTAGGCGCGGAGGGGCGAGGCGGCCCGCGAGCTGAGGAGCAGGTGGCTTCAACGCCCGCCGCCGCGGCTGAGGCTGGCCGGCGATGCCAGCCAGTAAGCCGAAGCTGCGGTGGTGAACGTTAAAACCCTCTGCGACGATAAGCTCGCGTGGGACCGTGAGTCCCGCAGCGCCGGCGCCGGAGCTGTGACACAAACCATGCCTGGTGCATGTTGCATGCTTGCTGCTTGCATGCTGCATGCTTGCTGCTTGCTTGCTGCATGCTTTGTGCTTGCTTGCTGCATGCTTACTGCTTGCTTGCTGCATGCTTGCTGCATACTTGCTGCTTGGTTGCTGCATGCTTGGAGTTGCATGCTTGTTTGCATGATGTGAAAAACCTATGCATTTCCTAAACTTTTTCAAAAAAGAGTAATAAAAAAATACTAGCCTATAAATTATTTTGTAGAAACGTATTTTATCCAAATGTATCTAAATAGGAAATGAAAAATGTATAAATGATTAAATATCATCTGATGCATTTGATAAGAGAAGTGTTTGCCAAATAAATGTTTGTAAAACGTGTGTTTTTAAATTGAAACAATTGCAGAATAAGTTGTTTGCAAAATAAAAAGTATACGAAACGTTGGTTGTAAAATGAATATTTGTCAATGGAGTTTTGGTGAAACTTTAGTGAACCCAGAGTTCCGTCTTAAGAGTCCTATTACATTTTTTACGCAAATTCATTATTTTTGACGCAGTAATTTTCAGCAGCAGTAAGATATTTTAATTGTTTGCCAATGTATAACGATAGTGCCATTCTCTTTCTCGTAAGTTGGAGTTACACATTTTCATTTTTCTTTTCGTGTAATTTACAATAAATATTTTACGAACTCAGTTTGCAAGAAAAACCGTCGGTGATGGAACTTTGTCGCTCAAATTCACATTGCTACATTCAATTCTTATAAAAGCTAAAATTACTAAAAGATAAGTTGAATGTTTTACTTGTTTATTGGAGTTCTAGAATTTCTTAAAATTCCTTGAGTTTTCTCGGAAAAATCGTAAAGAAAGCGTAATTTACGCCATAAATGTCTTTTATTCAGCGTCCATTATATTCCAAATAAACTCAATTTTATCAAATAAATTAATATGTTATAAAACTTCGATATTCAATGAAAACGTTTCATTAGTTTTCGTTTGTCAATAAGACAAAATTATAAATTACAATAAATAAAATTAAAGTACTATAATTCTCCGTCAATTCAGCTCGCTCCTCAGTCTCATGTCAGTCTGGTCTCTAATTTTCGTCAATAACAACCGACAATCGTCCGGAGATCGCTATTATTATCGACTCGTGTACGCCGATCGAAATAATTTGATCCAGGAAGTAAAAAACAAAAATTTGTTTGTAGTCGAATATTTTTCGATAATCTATCTGACGGACTAAACAGAATCATATTTTTTTTAGTCAGTCATCATCCCTATTAGCCGGCTAATCTAAAGTTTATTTTGACTTCCATCTTTAGCCGTTATACATATTGGTGTCGTGACGTTTGCAGTAGGTACGGTACCCATTTTCCGTAGTATTTTCACAACGATTCTTGTGTGTACAACTAAACTAACGTTAACTAACTGTTGGCTGAACAAACGCGATGTTGACAGCGTGTTTTAACTACCAATTTACGTTTCAGTGTTAGTTCAAGCGTTCTGTTTTTTTTTGCCAGTTTTCTGTTGTTCTCTATTTGAGCTGTTACAAATATGTCGGGCTTGTCAGGATTTATTTCACTAGGCTCGAGCTTATGTGGGCAGAAGACGGGTTTCGTGCTATGAAAAGGCACTGGATGCGCTATACTACTACGCTATACTACGCTATACACTATTTTCAACCGACTTCCAAAAAAAGGAGGTTCTCAATTCGACAGTTTTTTTTTTTGTCTTTGTTACCTCAGAACTTTCGACTGGGTGAACCGATTTTGATGATTATTTTTTTATTTGAAAGCTGGTACTTCCCGTGTGGTCCCATTTAATTAAATTAATTATTTAATTTTGTGAACATCTGATGCTGATCTTCGGAGATATACAATGGAACTCTTCAAAAATAGACGGCAAAAGTGCCGTGAATGTTGCAATCGCTTGGATGTTTATTGTTTATACAACACCATGACGTACCATACCAAGACGCCTGTATGCTCTGAGGGGGTAGGTAGATGTGTACAATACACCCAGATCTCGACAGTTCGTTCGTGTTCCGCGCGCGCCTCAAAGAGATGTCAGCAAAAGGGACTGTTCTAAAGAGATACTGCGACCCTGGAACACAAAGGGCTAAGAAGGAACATGGATGGGTTTTAGTCAGTAAAAGTCTGACACTCCCTTCCGCTCCGCCCAGAGCGGGAGGGGGTAATTTGATGATTTCCCATCCGAAAAAAAAGGTATGTTAAGTTCCATATATTGGGGATACGCCTATTCATCATCAGCCTATTAATGTTCCCACTGCTGGGACCTAGGCCTCCTCTCTATAAGAGAGAATGGGCTATAATCCAGCACGCGGGCCCACGGATTGGTACTTGGTAGATGTCACATGTCTTGGAATGTTTTGGTTCTAGGACATGCCGGTTTCCTCACGATGTTTTCCTTCACCGTTTTGAGAGCAGTGGTGATGAAATAAATTACACAAAGTAATACGCCTGCCTGGGTTCGAACCCACGACTTGCTGTTCGTAAGTCGGAGCCGCCACCACTGGGCCACCGCTGCTAACGCCTATTACCAGTCAAATAAATTCATAGCAAATATTTGTTTGGGAACAACTAAAAATGGTAAAATAAAAAACTTTTTTGCAAAAAGTAAAAACCGACTTCAAAAAACACAAAAAAGTGAAAAATAACTTTAGCTTCAGAAGTCGGTGACAAAAAAAATATCAATGAAACAAAAGTCACCGACTTCTGAAGCTAAAGTTATTTTTCACTTTTTTGTGTTTTTTGAAGTCTGATTTATTTTTTGCAATAAAGTTTTATTTCGCATTGCACGGTTCGGGTTGGTAGTTTCCATGGAGAAGAACCGGCAAGAAACTCCATGGTTACTCTTTTCAAACAGATACACTGAGTCTAATAAATTACTTGACACTACACTTTCACACATTAACACGGCACAATGAATTGGGTACAGTTTCAAGACGTCTAAACTCCGCTGCGATCAGACCCAAGAATGTCCGCCTCGCCACGTGTTGTTAACATCAGGACTCTGTAGAAGCCGCCATGGTGGGGTAGACTGGTAAATAGGTCGGGTGATGTCACCACTGGCGCGCTTTCGATACATTCGCCCGTCCGTACTCATGACCGGATCCGACAAATATTTGTTAAAAAATGGGTAAATAAATATTTATTGTTATTTATTTACCACCAATTAGAACATCAATACGATGTTCTAATTGGTGGTAACAGACATTTTTTTTTTAGTTAGCCTATTCTGTCCTATTGCTGGGCAAAGGCCTCTCCCCTTCCCATCCATCTCTCCCGGTGTTTTGCCTCCTCCGGCTATCAGACATAAAATATAGAAAACATAAATTATAAACACATAAAATAGAAAAACACAAACACACACACACACAAATAAACAAACACAAATGTGTGAAATGTGGTTTTACCTATGGCGTAATGAGTTTAATGCCAACCTAGTGTAAGGTATACATCAGATGTGCTAGCTCCATATCACAGCAGAAAGTAGGAAAATTTCAAGGACTTATAAAAGAACGATAAGATTCTTGGATTACATCCTGGGATAAGAAGGATGAAGTGGGGTATTTTTACCCGACTGCGCCAGAAGGAGGGTTATGTTTTTCGAGAGTATGTATGTAAGTATGTATGTAGGTATGTATGTATGTATAATTGTTTGGCACGCTCTGTGGCCTGAATGGCTCGATGGATTTTAGGTTGAGAGGTGTCGTTAGATTCGTATTTACTGTGAGAGTGACACTGGGTATATCAAAATAAAACAAAATGGCGGATTTTTGGCGCAAAATTCAAATATTTGGAACGCTCTGCAGCTTGAACGGCTCGATGGATTTTAGCTTGAGAGGTGTTGTTAGATTTGTATTTACTGTGAGAGTGACACTGAGTATATCAAAATAAAAAAAGTAAAACAAAATGGCTGATTTCTGGCACCAAATTCAAATGTTTGGCACGCTATGCAGCATGAATGGCTTGATATAGGGCTCATCATGAGGATTTCAAAATGGTGTATCTAAGTAACTAAAAAGTGTAAAATAAAAAAAAAAATTAAAAAATTAAAAAGCAGTCGCAACAGTCGGGACCCATATTGGATGTAATGATTTTAGTCTTGATTATTTAATGGGTCCCGACTGTTGCAGTCAATATGTCCAGTCTCCTGAACTTGTTTTATTCTTCTCAGTTTTTTTTTTTTAATTATTAGTTATTTTTTACGCAGAAGGGTTTTTAATTTTTATTAATTATTTTTTTTTACAATTACCATTGGCTACAATAATAAAATAGTATGTTTTGTTACAATAAAGACATTGCTATACTACAGTCGCAAAACACCATTATTTCAAAGATCGCAATTTTCAACAGTATTTTAATAAAACCGGCCAAGTGCGGGTCCGATTCGCACATGAAGGGTTCTGTACCATCGGAGTAGGAGAGCCCGCTTTAATTTTTTAAAATTATTTTTTATTCCTTGTTGTTATAGCGGCAACAGAAATACATCATCTGTGACAATTTAAACTGACTAGCTATCACGGTTTACGGGATTCAGCCTGGTGACAGACAGACGGACAGTGGAGTCTTAGTAATAGGGTCCCGTTTTTACCCTTTGGGTACGGAACTCTATAAAATTAAAACATATACACAGGCATTTCATTCTAGATAAGTTACTACACTACTATTACTACATCAACCCATAACGTCCTCTGCTGGACATAAGCTTCTCCCATGATGGGAGGAATTTGCCGTAATCTCCACGCTTGGCAGGCGGATTGGAGATCGCAGTGATGAAAGACTAACAGAAAACGCTGCTGCCCATTCTCTGGTCTACGGAGGCGCAAGGTGTTCTGCCTCAGACGTTAGTCACCTTATACGACACCCGTGAGTGTAATGGGTTGGTTCTATTCTACTCTGCCGGATAAAACATTTCTTGTGAAATAAAACGCCCAAGGCGCCCCCTTTTGTGATAAAAATGGATACGTATTCAAAATAACCTTTCATATTAATTTTATCTGCAGGATTAGCTGTCCGCCATATAATTAATAAAAACTATTTTCTCGTTTACTAATTTAACTGGAGTATATCCGGAGTACCTGAAACAGTCCTTATTTTCGAATTAATAAATATTATTGTCGATCATATTGCGCCCAACGGAAATGAAAAATCTGTAGCAAATTGTGAACTGAAAGAGTATTAAAGTTTCCAGCACCGAGTAATATTTCTCAATAGGTATCGAATTGAAAGCGTGCTTCAAAGTTCTGTTTAAAACGTACAATTTTGAACGAAATCGCTCGTATTTCGTTCAGCATGGAATTGGTAATCAGGGGCTTTTCAACTTCTTAATTTAGCAGCTAGTGGGATTGATTTATTTTTTACTATTCTAAAATGCGGTTATGAAATCATTACATTCAATGATTTTATTTGTTATTTGCTGTAATAGTGTGTATGCATCATTTTTTTATCACTCTAAACAAAGCGTATTAACATCAGAAATAGCAAAGTGAAATTATTTTTTATTATCTATAAAAAAATACTAAGTTATAAGCATTTGAAACTGCTTATTAGACAGAGACATCCGATACAGAGAATGACGTCATTCGCTGCATCGACGAACAAAATCCATACTAAAGTCCGTTTGTCTAGAAAGAGATAGAAACAAAAGTTTAAATGGTTGTAACTTTTATAGTACTTTAACATTCCGTATCGAAATAAAATAAAAACATATATGCATAATAATTATTCCATATTTATGCATTTTTTTTATTTTTGGAATTGTTTGTTTTGTATTTGCCATTTTTGTAATCTATTGCTTATTGCTTTATTATTTTTTTATTGTAATTATTGACTGTTTCGTTGGTCGAGTGGTCGCATGCGACTGCTGATCATGAGATCCTGGGTTCAATTCCCGGGACGGGCAAATTGTTATTGGTTTTGCATCTTCTGAGTCTGGAGTTGTGCCCGGTTGATGGAAATAGGCTAGCCCCCTGTTACACATGGTACTTAGACATAACCAGCGAAATGTGGGTATACTATATATAAACTTCTGCCTATCCCTTCGGAGATTACAAGCATGATGTTATATCCTTGATGCTTGTCCTCATTTCTAAAACATACAAACACGACTGTTCAATTTATTATTAAACATGTAATACTTTAATGTAAATTAATTTATTAGTAAGCTATTGTCATGGCAACATTAAATACTTGCTAGTATAGTAACGTTTTAATTTTAGAATCTGGCAACTCGCTTCCTGCTGTCATCAACGTTCAATCTGACAAGATTATTCCCTGTACTAAAATTAAGTTTTTTAATATAAAAAATACTTTAAGTTCATATGTCTTTTATTATACAACGACCACATCCTTTCATGCCCATTTTCCTCATCTTTGTTTCGCCAGAATTTCTTCCGGTATTCAAAATAGAGAAAGGAAAAAAATGACCCGATAAATTCTGGTCCCGTGCCCTAATTATACCCATTTACCTGAAGTACTTGTCCCACCGCCAACGAGGAAGCGACCAGCTGCGAGTATCAATTGACTATTTTATCGCTCAAGAAACATACAATAGATGTAGGTGTAATGGGCGCATCTACCTTGATGTCGAAATCGTAATATGACTAAATAAATATAAATATTACTGATAATGAAAAGCCTTTTTTGGGGTGAGAGTTCACGTTTTTTGACGACACACTGAGTTCTGACTCACATTCGCTCACATTGACTTCCATTGTACAGGATGCATTGAATAGCACAGGGCTCATATCGCAGATATTTAAAATTATACGTAAGAAAAGTGTATTTAATCTTTTTTTTTAACTTTGTACTTTGACCTCCAATATCTCCGTAACTAGAAGGTTCCCAGATAAGGTCCAGTTAAAAAAAATATAGCAAAGACGGGGAGAACACGTTACATTACGTTTACATTACATAACTCGAGGAGGAGCTCGTGGCTAAATAATATCAGCCGCTCAGGTCAATCGTTAGGTTAAGCCATGCTTGCCTAGGTTGGTCTGTGGATGGGGGACCACCCTTACATACCGAGTTTCCTCCGTGCTTCGGAAAGTACGTTAAGCTGTTGGTCCCGGCTGTTATTTGTAGATCTTTGAGAATCGTTACAGGTAGTCAGTGCCCCAAAAAGTCTGGCAACCAGACTTACCAAGGGGTATCGTATTACCCAGTACTAACTGGGTTGTGGAGGTCAGATAGGCAGTCGCTTCATCTAAAATACTGGTATTCAGTTGCATCCGGTTAGACTGGAAGCCGACCCCAACATAGTTGGGAAAAGGCTAGGCAGATGATGAGATATTATAATTCTGATAAAGCAGCCATTTTAGGCCCCCCTGTGCCTCATTACACAGACAACTGACTAGACAGACAGTCACTAGACAGTCGGTTACATAAGTTTTGGAGCAACTTACATTTAAGTTTAAATACTAACATAGATAAGTAAGTTCTGTTTTTGTACTAACAAATGTGAATTAATTTTTTGAACGTGGATAAATTATGAATGTAGCTACTTATATATGGATCTTGTGACATCTGAATTAAATGAATTTATTTATTTATTAACTACATCCACATTTTTTGCCAGTAATGTTTGAGTATTGCTTAACGCTCATCGTCGACTATCGGACAGGTGCCTGGAATACTTCACAGGACCACATAGAACCCAATAAAAATGTCACAGTGTATAGATCCGGCCAGATTTACGGCCGCAACAAAAGTTTTATTGGGGGACCTCTAAAACCAGTGAAACTTGGACTTTTTTTCATCAAAGATCGATGTATATTTTTTTGTGACTTTGAAGATGTAGAGGTCTTTATGAAATGGACTTGTTACGATATAAAATAGGAATCTTTCCTGCTATCTTGTCTGGAATTACTTTGCTTGGGTAATGTCATACGTTGTTAGTATCAATAATAAAGGTGTTTTCAATACTTATTGGGAAGTGAATTGTTACGAAAATCTGTATGAGCTGTAAGGGAAATAAACAAGTTTATTGCGTGGGTACTAGCTTTGGCCCGTGCTTTCGCTTCTTTTGAAATCGGAACTTAAGGTTGAACTGCGCAACATATTTTCCATACAAATTTCGGGGGGCTATTACTCCACTGTTTGATATGGTACATCTAAAGTTAAACATGATATCGTTTTGTCTCATTATTAATTGTGTCTGGGCGGAAACAGAATAGTAAAATAAAAAGCCATTCAAAAGTTACGAGCTACCAAAGATTCATTTTTATTGCCAATCTTAACGTAACTTTGGGCGTAAATTAGTAATAAAAGAAGTGTCAAATTTCCAAAACAAAGTCGGTACCGACACAGCACAATTATCGAAGAATTCAATAAATTTTACTTGTAATTGATTTATGCAGTGGTTTTTTCATAAACCCCGATTTTCCAAAGGCCTTTTCGTATTTTTTTACGCGCGCCTTTTACTAGACTTATCGTGCAATCTCACTGAACAATGTTTCCCCCGCTGCGGTGCGCGGTGCGGGAGGACGACGACGACGTTCACGCACACATGAACAATATGTCATACGCGCGTAGGGTGGTGGTACCAATTATCGACCGTGTCAACTTTTTTTGAACTTTGATTACTTGTAATTTTTACGTGAATAGCTTTTGATTTCTTGCAAAAAAATAAAAATCGTGGATTTGGGGTGCCATATTGTAGACTTCGAATTTTTTTTTCTTCTAATACCATCGAGTGGGGTATCAAAATGAAGGTTTTTAAAAGATGATTACAAAAATGCATTCAACGTTTGAATGTAATTCGAAATAACAGATAGTATAAAAGAATAAATAAAATTCAAATGTTTGGCACGCTCTGCAGCCTGAATGGCTCGATAAAGGGCTCATCATGAAGATTTTAAAATGAAATGTATCTATGGTATGGGAGGTTATGCGTATGGATATAGAGTCGTTTTTGCATGAAAAGTATTATGATTTTAGGGCTATTTTTATAGTTATGTTACTTTTTCTAGAAAAGGCCGATTTTAGGAGGAGGCCGATACTAGGAGACTCCACCCTATTCCAGTTATATCCGAAATTTCGAATCTGCTTCTAAAGCCTATGTCATTCGTGTGACGTTTGACGTATAACTGTTTGGACCCCGGATTTTTGATAAAAAAATTAATTTTTGGTTTGAGTGGACGCTGTGCTAGTGATATTGTGTTGGTTCATTGAAGAACAGGTGTGAATAACTACAAATTAACAATGGGTAAGTCATATAATTTGTTGCACCTAATCTATTTAGTGTTCTTACACACGAGCGACACGCGGCATCAACATCAGAGGCACGTGTCGATGGTGACTTCAACCATTAGTGCTAGTCTCTACACACAGCGCCGCAGGCTTACTTTACCCATGGTGGCCGGCGGCGCGGCTTTGTGTATAGGCAGTAGGGTGCCCCCCTATGTAAGCAAGACAGTCGATCTAAGCGCGGCGAGATACGTTCTTGTCTTACTAGTGACCGGCAGTGGCGCAGCTTTGTGTATAGGCATTAGGGCACCCTATGTAGGCAAGACAGTCGATCTAAGCGCGGTGCAATGCGCTAGTGACTTTTATTTTGTATGCTTATGTAAATGGGCAGAGGCCTTTGCCCAACAGTGGGATGATGCAGGCTAACAGTATCAGTATCAGTATGTAAATGGAAATGGTTGCGCAAATAGTAGGTGCCTCATCATCAGCCTATTAATGTGCTGGGACACAGGCCTCCTCTCTATGAGAGGTAATGGGCTATAATCCACCACGCGGGCCAGTGCGGGTTAGTAGATGTCACATGTCTTCGAATTTTTGGTTGTAGGACATTCCGGTTTCCTCACGATGTTTTCCTTCACCGCTTTGAGAGCAGTGGTGTTGAAATAAATTATACAAAGTAATGCGCCTGTCTGGGTTTGAACCCACGACTTACTGTTCGTAAGTCGGGGCCGCCACCACTGGGCCACCGCTCGCTGCTCTTGGTGCCTATACATTTATATAAAACCAAACTCTGGCACTTCCGGCACGGTAAAAACTTATGAAATCTGTACCAGGGGTCTAAAATGGCCGCTTTAGCAGAATCGTTTTGTGAATCACGTTAAAAATTTAAAATTCTTAAAATGGACTTTATAGTTATTGACATAAAGTCCATTTTAAGAATTTAAATTTTTTAACGTGATTCATGCTAAGATTCTGCGTAGATTCTGCTATAGCGGCTATTTTAGACCCGCTGTGCTGTGTGTATCGTTGACCCGATAAAAACAGCTTTTGATTTTTATGTGCGGAGTTTCGCTAACTCATTTAATTTGACCCTGTCCAATCCATTTTTTTTTTAGATCAACACGAGATTTCAGGCAAGATACCTGTGCAGCAGAAGCACATGAAGCAATGTCTACACAATGTGAATAGATTAGTTTCGATATTCCTCATGTACTGACCACACCTTACACTCTATTTAACAAAAAAAAAACGTCTCGTAAAATGGTGCATTTTATGCACTTGATGTACAATCTATTAATTCACTTCTCATTCTCTAAAAGTACGCCAATATAGCCCTACGAAGCGGGACTGTTGGAGGTTGATACCTTCATGGTATATAATCTGTCACATAGTGACTTTGTTTGTAGGCATGACAACAGTTCTCAATAAAATGTCTGAAAACTGAAACGTGTTTTCTGTGAATAATAATTTATGCTATCGCTAGTCATCTTTAGTCCATCAGGGACTAAAGTAACCTTTTAGTCTCTATAGAGTAAACGTTTTTTTATTTTTTATTTCTTTCATGTGACATAGACAAACTCCAAAGGGTAAAAACAGTACCCTATGATTACTAAGACTCCGCTGCCTATCCGTCTGTCTGTCCATGTCTGTCTGTCCGTCTGTCTGTCTGTCAGGTCAACTATCTGTCTATCCCTCTGTCTGTCTGTCCATCTGTTGTCTATCCGTCTGTATGTCCGTCTGTTTGTTTGTCCGTCTGTCTGCCCATCTGTCTTTCTATCTGTCTGTCTGTCCATCTG
Organism: Xestia xanthographa; assembly: GCA_905147715.2. Taxonomy (NCBI): domain Eukaryota; kingdom Metazoa; phylum Arthropoda; class Insecta; order Lepidoptera; family Noctuidae; genus Xestia; species Xestia xanthographa. Next base: position 6,710,004 of record LR990664.1, on the reverse strand, counting down.
TCTGTCTAGCCGTCTGTACGTCCGTCTGTCTGTCCAACTGTCTGTCCGTCAGGCTAAATTGACTATGTTTACAATGTACCTACTATTTTGTTAGTTTTTGCATATTCTAATTGAGTTCTGCGTTTACAGGACCACGCAGGAAGAATTGATGACACGTCATGAATACAAGGTGCAAAAGACCTCCTCACGAAGCCGTCAGTCAACCAAGCATTCTGTACATCAAACGACTTTTTTTTTTTGGGTGAAAAATCATGTTTTGTGTTACAACTCAATGTAACGCATTCAAAACATTGTGCTGATGTATGGATTGAATAGTACGGGGGTTGTGGAGGTGTAATCTTACATTAGAACATTGTATTTAAAAAAAAACTTGTCAGGTGTAGATGGATGCAAAGTAAGCATGCAGTTGCACGGGCTCATGTATACTAAGGTAATTAGTGATGGAGATAACAGTGTAATAAACGCTCTAAGAGACGCAATGGTGTATGGTCCTAATGTTCACATATGTAAGAAAAATAGAATGCAGTACTGCGAAATTATTCAAATAAACTAAGACAAATAGGGAAAATATGTATGTGCTACAGAAAATTATTATAAGAGCTATAGCATTAAAAACGTTACCCTATTTACCAAGACTCCGCTGTACATCTGTCTGTATGTATGTCCGTCTGTCTGTCCATCGCTCTGTCCATCCATCTGTCGGTCCGTCTGACTAAATTGACTATTTTTCTCGCTCTCAAAGTGAAAAGTACAGTGTAACATTAAAATCCCATTATAAGAGCTATAGCTTTCAAAACGGAACCCTATTACTAAGACTCCGCTGTCCATCTGTCTGTCCGTCTGTCTGTATGTCAGTCTGTCTGTCCGTCCGTCTGTCTGTTCGTCTGTCTGTCAGTCTGTCTGTCCGCCTGTCTGTCCGTCCGTCTGTCTGTCAGTCTGTCTGTCCGCATGTCTGTCCGTCCGTCTGTCCGTCTGACTAAATTGACTATTTTTCTCCCACTCAAAGTAAAAATTACAGTGTGACACACTAATATCCCATTATAACTCGTTCTAAAATCCCATTATAACTCGGTTCCTATTCACTACCTCGTGTATCATTCATTATCATCATTCATTTTAGCCCCTTGTATTACAATGTACACGTGCGTAAATTACGGTTACATTCGTCTACTCGTTTGTAAAAACCAACTTTCCACACTAGTACCATACAACAACAACAGCCCATAACGTCCACTGCTGGACATAAGCCTCTCCCATTATGGGAGGAATTTGTCCACGCTTGGCAGGCGGATTGGAGATCGCAGTGATGAAAGACTAACAGAAAACGCTGCTGCCCATTCTCTGGTCTACGGAGGCGCAAGGTGTTCTGCCTCAGACATTAGTCGCCTTATACGACACCCGTGAGTGTAATAGGTTGGTTCTATTCTACTCTGCCGGATACCACACGGCACGGCACGGCACGGCACGGCACGGCTAGTACCATAAATACCTTACTATTTTTCTGTTTATTAGGAATCATTTATTTTGAGCTATAGTGGCGGTAATTACAAACCGCAGACGTAAAAAGAAACAATGTCAGTAATTGTGTTATTAATTCCATAATAATAATAATTTAATTGGACGAGCCTCAACTAACATCTGAGGTGACCTTCGCTAGGCAGCTGGATCAAGCGCTTGATTCAGAAAGCAGTTCTTCTGGACACGGCGCGTATTGTTAGGAGGTTCCTCTCTCAAGAGCCCTAACCACCAGCAGCTTGGACCCTCTCCCCGATGCTGGCGGGCTACCTATTTTATATGCTTTTAATTTTATTTATAGTTTTGTTACTAAAAAATTAAAAATGTAAATTTATTACATTTTAAATATTTATGTATAATAATATTTTTTTACGGACTCGTTCCTGACTGATTGGCCGGAGGAGGCAAAACACCGGGAGAGTTGAAAAGGAATGTGGGAGGCCTTTGTCCACCAGTGGGACAGAATAGGCTAACTAAAAAAATATATATTTTTAGTAAAAAAAATATGTACTTATACTTTTTGGGCATTCAATTATTCTTTATTCGATTTCTATACATTGTAGATTTCACTTCTCATGCTCTAAAAGTACGCCATTATAGCCCTACGAAGTGGGACTAAAGTGACCCTTTTAGTATCTAGGGAGTGAAAGTAATTAGTTTTTTTTTAATTTCCTTCATGTGACATAGACAAACTCCAAAGGGTAAAAAGGGACCCTATTTCTAAGACTCCGCTGTCCATCTGTCTGTCCGTCTGTATATCTGTCCGTCTGTCTGTCTATCTGTCTGTCTGTCTGTCCGTCTGGCTGTCCATCTGTCTGTCTGGCCGTCTGACTAAATTGACTAATGAAAATATGTGTACTTTTTGGGCATTAAATTATTCTATAATCGTTTTCTATACATATTTAATGTAGTTTTCACTTCTCATGCTCTAAAAGTATGCCAATAGCTTTTTTAATTTCCTTCATGTGATATAGACAAACTGCAAAGGGTAAAAACGGCACCCTATTACTAAGGCTCCGCTGTCCATCTGTCTGTCCGGCTGTCTGTTCGTCTGTCTATCCACCTGTCTGTTCGTCTGTCAGTCCGTCCATCTGTCTGTCTGTCCGTCTGACTAAATTGACTATTATTTTTGTCATGGACTCTAAAATGTAAATACTAAGAAAAAAATCTTGATTTGTCATTTGTCTTGATGAAAACATGTGTTTACATTTAGTGATATTGAGCATAATTATAAACCTAAAAAAGTAAAAAGACAGGTAAGTATTTTTGTAAAACAATTTATGTCATCGCTTCGGCCGTCAAGGAAACCAGGGTTTCGTAACTGGTTTCCATGAAGGCTTTTTTATACGTCTACGTAACTGGTTTCCATGAAGGCTTTATTTATACTACTATGTAACTGGTTTCAAAGGAGTAATTATTCAATGTCATATAAGCCACCTACGAAACTGACTACGAAAGACGGCGAAAAAAGTTAGTAGGTAGGTACTTTATTGAATGGAATTGAAAACATAGTTGTACTATTTACATATTTATTTTATTTAAAATATAAACTTAAAATATTAAAACAAAAATGCATATGGTGAAATTATTTCAATGCAGTGGCCCACAGTTATTTGCCCATTTTGCAAATCGTTTATAGCATTATCAATTTCAGTATCAATTTCTAGATAGCGTTTACTTTTCTTACAGTTAGTTTTAAAAATATTACTGACTTTGGTCTCCTTAATTAATATATCTAATAAATTGGCAACTGTAATATTTTTCTGTCCGATGAACCAATTAATCCGGCTATGCCAACCTTCTAAGTTGTTGGTTGTTCTGATCTGTTCTTTGCTACAGCAACAAGTTTTCTCAAAGTCAGTATTGTTTAGCCACTGGTTTCTGAAATAAGTATTGAATTTATTTATATCTTCACCGACGGGTTTCCTACGCATCACATACTCAATACCACTTGCAATAAATTCCGGTGGTAATCGTGCTATTCCAGCACACCGTGACACATGTCGTTTCTTGACAGGTGATGAAATTTTCAACTGTTTACTCTTTCGGAATAAGCATCTGTTGTAATGGAAATAGCAACCTTTGACTTCGATTCCTGGATATACTAAACGTACAGCATTCATAGCAGACTTTTCGAAGTCCATTGTTACTTTAGACGGCCTCCAACCTCGAAAGTTTGATTCAATAAGCCGAAAAAGGATTTCGTACGTTTTCTGGGTCTTACTTGGGAGTAGACAATATATTAATGGAGTTACAGATTTATTTTCTTCATTATAGCCATGTATTGTGTATATTTGCTTAAAAACTTTTGGGCAAGACTTGAATGTGCCATCGCACAATATATGTTTATAGTACTTTACTAAGTATCGGATATTTTTATTACAGAATATAAGAATTCGCTTGTCATCTTCTTCATTATAGTAATCAGCTAGAAGGAATGTTTGTTGAAATTTTTTTGGAACTACCACGGCACAAGAAGTTGGAAAACGTAGTTTAGGCACTCCAAGGACTTTATTCCGATTATTAAAAAGACCCGTTTTCTTATTTTCGTATGGAGGAATGTCAGTCATCAAATGTATTCCATCACATTCCAATTTATACACCATTTCACTGTACTGTTTTTGAATCGACTCAAAATTAGATCCTGTTGCGTGTTTCAGTTTATCAAGTTCTTTCAAAACTTTATTCTGTTCATTGTTTGGCAAACACTCACTATGCGAATTGTGACTGTTGACTTGGTTTTTTTCATTTAAAGCATCGCAATCGCGGATGCCATGGCAGCATTAGCTGCCATGGCATCCGCGATTATAATTACAGCATAGCCAAAATGTATTACCATTCGTGTACTTTTTTTTTCGATGATATTTGTGTCCTCCATGGAGGGCAGCAACGCCTCCTCTTCTCGTTGAGATGAATTCAATATCCCTTAAATCCATTTTCAGTAGGTACATTAATCGGAGTAAGCTTACATTCAAGAAAATTAACTATTATAAATGATAAATGATAAATGAATGATAAATGATGTTTATTTTGCAAGTAGGTTTTTACAAACACTTTTACACGTCATTTTTTTAAACTAGATGGGGCCGGTGTTTCGTACCTGACTACTCTGAGAAGAAACAGCCGAAACAAACTCAGAGGTCATAGTCTCTTTTAAAGTCCAGACAATCTTGCTCAATTCACATGAGGACTATGCAGATTAGTGTCTGAGATGGTCTTTTGAAGAAAGAACCATACAGATTTGAGTGGACCTGTCCAGTCAGTGCAAGCATTTGTCAGTTAACGTGTAGCTCGACTTATAACTCAAGGAGCTCAACGAAACGACGAACAATACCAAAGAAAGGACATTTGGGTAGGTCGCTTAGAGTACTCAAACTGCCAGACAGTTGTGGGAAAAAATAAACAAAAAATATAAATGTGCCCCACATGGTCCCCACATTCACAATAATCATATAAAATTCATAACAAGTTCTATTCAAAAGAAAGTAAATAAAAATCACAAAAACCATTAAAAGTCACAATGATGATAAAAAAAAGTAGAATACTTAACAAAATAAGTATTCATGTCAAATCAGTAAATGTCAAATAAAATAATAAAAAAAGTAAAAAATTATAAAATACATGTCAAAACATTAAATGTCGGAGTGTATAAAAAATAATAAAATACATGTCAAAACATTAAATGTCAGATTGTATAAAAAAGGAAAAAAAAAATATAAAAGGAAAAAAAAACTAAAAAAGGATAAAGGAATAAATAATAAACAAGCGAAGTCCGAAGCTTCGACATTCACAGAGCAAATTTCATTGGAGCAGCTTAAGAGGACGCATTGGAAATCATGTAGTCAATGATCTCAATTTTTGTCAGTAATTACAAAACAAATGAAAATATAAGTTGGTGACCTGATAATTCATGATAAAACCCTTATTTTGTTAGTTTTCAATACATGATTAAGTAACTTTTGTAACAGAGAAAAAAATATCAAACATACCTCTTTTTAAAAAGAGATTCACATTTAATGGGCAAACGGGACCAATTTAAGCCTCTTAACTTTCTCCGTAGATGAGTCTATACATACTCTTTAAAATTATAGAAGGAATTTCTGAAATTATCATTCCCAACTGAATTAAATAACAAAAACCATTTTGTCGTTTACGTCCTTTAAGTTATAAGCTAGCAATCCTCGCCCCGCTCAGACGCCCAGTCCCCCGCTCAGTCCCGATGCGCGCGTGCCCGGTTTTAGAACGATGCCTCGCCTTAATCCCAAGCCTTTTTATCTTCGAGATAGTGATTAACATGATAGTAGGCTTTCAGGCACAGCTTCCGTTTTATAAACGATTTGAATTTATTTAGGCTTAGTGCTTGAATTTGGCTTGGAAGTTTATTGTAAAAACGTATACATTGGCATCTGAACGTACCCCCTATTTTTTTGAGCCTCGTTGCAGGAACAACAAATTTGTGTTTGTTCCTCGTATTTATGTTGTGGATATCACTGTATTTTTTAAACAAATTAATATTTTTGTGTGCGTACAAAAGGTTTTCATAAATAAATTGAGAAGGCACAGTAAGAACATTAATCTCTTTAAATTTTTGTCTGAGGGAGTATCATTCTGGGACTTAATTTATAAATTGAACGAATTGCCCTTTTTTGCAAAACAAATATTGTCTGAATATCGGCGGCATTGCCCCACAAGAGAATACCGTACGACATCACGCTATGGAAATAACTAAAGTAAACTAAACGGGCTGTCTCTAAATCAGTTAACTCACGAATTCTTCTAACGGCGTATGCCGCAGAGCTAAGTTTTTTTGATAATTTGTCTATATGCGGGCCCCACTGAAGCTTGGCATCCAAAGTTATGCCTAGAAACACTGTGCTATCTTCCGGTTTCAACTCTTCATCCTTAATTAGTACAATAGTTTCCACTTGTCTTACATGGGGTATCGTAAACTTAATACATTTAGTTTTTTTCTCATTTAGGAGTAGGTTATTAACATTAAACCAATTAACGACTTTTGCCAGGGCGCTATTAACATCATCCGTAACTAACTGCTGACGTTTGAGTTTAAATAAAAGAGAAGTATCGTCTGCAAACAATACTAAGTCATGATTATCCTTTATGAGGTGAGGCAAGTCATTTATGTAAATAAGAAACAAAAATGGACCAAGAATTGAGCCATGTGGTACCCCCATTCTTACTACGGATCCGGGAGATCTCTTCCCGTTAACATCAACTCTCTGAATCCTATTACTCAAATATGAAATAAGAAGATCCAGAGAGGCGTTACGGACGGCGGACGGGGCGTTATTGACATTCTATCAATGTCAAGTGAAACTTTATTATCTGATAGATGACGTCGTCGCGTCTCTCTAAATGATAAGTAGCCAGACATACGAAAAAGTTTATGTTACAGTTAAACCTTCATGGAAACCAGTTACATAGTAGTATAAATAAAGCCTTCATGGAAACCAGTTACATAGTGGTATAAATAAAGACTTCATGGAAACCAGTTACGTAGACGTATAAAAAAAGCCTTCATGGAAACCAGTTACGAAACCCTGGTTTCCTTGACGGCCGAAGCGGGCAGAACTAAATACAATTATTAGGTATCCACTCGGACATAAGACCAACCCGCACTGGGCCCGCATTCCCTCTCACAGAGAGGAGCTCTGTGTCCCAGCAGTGGGAGCATTATAGGCTGGTTATAAACTGCGATGAACTTTCAAGTAAGCATGCGTCGTCGCGGCGGCAGCGTCGAACTCTTGAGGCGATCGCTGCATGACCACCCGGGGAAAACTAAACATAATAAGCAATCTATATTAGGTTCTTAGAGAGCCATACAGGTATAAAACGATGACGCAGCGCCTACTACTTTAGTACGAGTTTGTAGATACCTACTTGTTGATTTCTCGGCGATTCGAGCTGGCGTCGAATGGTGTCATGTTGTGCCACGGAGCCACTATCTTAGAAATCGATCAATTATATCTTAAAATGATGTACGTCACACGTACATCAACGTATCAACGTATATCATTATCGCTGTACGTGAAACAACAACAACAGCCCACAACGTCCACTGCTGGACATAAGCCTCTCCCATGATGGGAGGAATTTGCTGTAATCTCTCCACGCTTGGCAGGCGGATTGGAGATCGCAGTGATGTAAGACTAACAGAAAACGCTGCTGCCCATTCTCAGGTCTACGGAGGCACAAGGTGTTCTGCCTCAGACATTAGTCGCCTTATACGACACCCGTGAGTGTAATGGGTTGGTTCTATTCTACTCTGCCGGATACCCCACGGCTAACGTACGTGCGTGTGTACCTACGTGCATTAGGTAATAATAAAATAGACATTGATTGTGGCTCTGCTGGAGAGCATACTCTCTAGCAGAGCAGTACATGTACTCAAGAAAGACAAACGCTACTGTTTTTTCATATCAATTGTGTGCATCGTGTACCTTCGTTTTTGTTCGGAACGGTTCGGAACGCTGTGTGTGTACCAAAGTGATAATGCGCATAGAAATCTTCGTCACTGTTCGGCAACGGTTGTATTCCCCGAGCGTCGGAAGACGATATGTCTAAAGAGTGGTTAAGTGCATTTTCTTCATGCATAATTTAGTAGAATTATGTGTTTTGTGCTAAAAGAGATAAATATTGATTTATCAGTAACGAAATTGATTCGATAATTTGATGTAAGTAAATAGCGAGGAAAACGACACGGTTGCGAATATGCTACAATCTTTGTTGAATTGATTTACTTTTAATATGTATTTAACGTAGGTATTTTTAATATTAAAAAACGTGAAAAATGTTAGTATATTAACCTATTTTACAAAATAAACTATTTCAATTTGAGTAAGATAATTAAAGTTGAAATTAAATTCACCTTTGAAAACAAAACCAAGAAGGGTGTGTAATAGCAGCTCTATATAATTCCACACAGTGAGAACACGTGCAGTCACCACCAAAATATAAAGACGACTGACGGACCTTTGACTGACCGGCGACAGCCGCCGACCGCCCGAATTGTTTTCAATTGTTTCACATGATTTGACATATGACATTGACTCCTGTTTCTTTAGAACAAGGTACAAAATGCAAGTGCATTGTTTAGGGCTCTCTCTGATTCAATGATTCGGGTGTTTCCGGGAATACGACAATTGGCGAAGATTTGCATGCGCATTATTAATTTGGGAGTACTGTACGTACGAACTAGACGTGCGTGAAGACTAGCGTCTAACTGCTCATCACTGATACTATCTCTGTCGGGCACGATGCCAGGTGAGACAGCGTGCTTTTTGGTCACGCCCACCAATGAGTTCGAGCCTGTGAGCTGTGTCACCTTAACTATACAAATAATTAATGAAGCATCTGTTAGTAATTTCAAAATAATATACAGGGTGGAATTTTGTAATGCCACCTGGAGGGAAAGTACTCTTAATACTGCAGATAGAAAATTTTACTCAAAGGAAACATTCCTTTATTTTTAAATTAAAAGCAAACTGCATTCAAAGATTTTGAAAATTCTCGTGCCACACTCGGGAATCGAACCGCCTAAATTCCAAATAAATAACACCCTGTATTTTTATGGCACCAATCGATAGGGTCAATCATAAAGATCAAATCCCTCTAACAGACATGATAAATTAAATGAAAAGAAAACCATAAAATATTAACTTATAAATTCAATGGGATAACATAAAGCACTTTTACTCAAAGGTCCATCCTCCAATTACTTATGTTATAACCTAATAAACAATTATCTTTTGACGACATTTATTGATTAAAATGACGAAGAACTATTTAGATAGGAAGATTGCAATTTTCTCAAACAAATACTTGCAAATTACAATCTTTTTTCTTCATTTGTAAATATCCATCCTTTGAATAAAAGTGCTTTAACGTATTGAATTTATCCCAATGAATTTATAACTTTAGATTTCATGGTTTTCCTTTCATTTAATTTATAATATTTGTTAGAGAGATTTGATCCTTATGATTGACCCTATCGATTGGTGCCATAAAAGTACAGGGTGTTACTTTTTTGGAATTTAGCCGGTTCGATTCCCGAGTGTGGCACGCGAATTTTCAAAATCTTTGAATGCAAATTATTTTCTTTTAAAAAATAAAGGAATGTTTCCTTTGAGTAAAATTTTCTATCTGCAGTATTAAGAGTACTTTCCCTCCAGGTGGCATTACAAAATTACACCCTGTATATTTACTGAATCCACATGAAAGTATACTTACGGGTACTTATTTTTTTTATTTTTTTTGTTTGTTTGCTCCGGCTAATCTCCGAAACGGCAGAACCGATTTTGATAGAACTTTTACTGGCAGATAGCACATGTTATAAGGAGTGATTAAACCTGGTCCGGTTAAGGTCTCTCAAGATATATGAAAACTCTCTACACATGAAACTTCATCCAAACTTCCTGAAACCTCAAACACGCGAGCTAATCCAAAGCGTCTATCACGAAAATCAAAACCATAACTCACAAAATATCCAATTTGTGAGATTTCTAACAAACTTATAATATCAAATCTATTTTGAACCCTTTATCCAAAGGGTTGTAGATAAATCAAATAAGTTTTTGAACAATTAAAGGCTTTATAGAATACTAGCTGTTGCTCGCGGCTTCGCCCGCGTGAAGTTCGGTAACTGTCCCACTGAATCATAATAAAGGGATAAATAGTATTCTACATGTTAATCCAGGTTACAAACTATATATGTGCCAAATTTCATAATCATCACAATTTATTATTATCATCAAAATCACCATCACTATCACAATCACTATCACAATCACTATCACAATCACTATCACAATCACTATCACAATCACTATCACAATCACTATCACAATCACTATCACAATCACTATCACAATCACTATCACAATCACTATCACAATCACTATCACAATCACTATCACAATCACTATCACAATCACTATCACAATCACTATCACAATCACTATCACAATCACTATCACAATCACTATCACAATCACTATCACAATCACTATCACAATCACTATCACAATCACTATCACAATCACTATCACAATCACTATCACAATCACTATCACAATCACTATCACAATCACTATCACAATCACTATCACAATCACTATCACAATCACTATCACAATCACTATCACAATCACTATCACAATCACTATCACAATCACTATCACAATCACTATCACAATCACTATCACAATCACTATCACAATCACTATCACAATCACTATCACAATCACTATCACAATCACTATCACAATCACTATCACAATCACTATCACAATCACTATCACAATCACTATCACAATCACTATCACAATCACTATCACAATCACTATCACAATCACTATCACAATCACTATCACAATCACTATCACAATCACTATCACAATCACTATCACAATCACTATCACAATCACTATCACAATCACTATCACAATCACTATCACAATCACTATCACAATCACTATCACAATCACTATCACAATCACTATCACAATCACTATCACAATCACTATCACAATCACTATCACAATCACTATCACAATCACTATCACAATCACTATCACTATCACAATCACTATCACAATCACTATCACAATCACTATCACAATCACTATCACAATCACTATCACAATCACTATCACAATCACTATCACAATCACTATCACAATCACTATCACAATCACTATCACAATCACTATCACAATCACTATCACAATCACTATCACAATCACTATCACAATCACTATCACAATCACTATCACAATCACTATCACAATCACTATCACAATCACTATCACAATCACTATCACAATCACTATCACAATCACTACCATCATCGTTATCACAATCATTATCATCATGATCACAATCGCCATCACTATCACAAAATCAAGTTAAAACAATCACAATCACCATCACAATCATTCTCGCAATCACTATCCTCGTTATCACAATCATTATCATCGTAATCACAATCATCTTCATCATTATCACCGTCGCTGTCACAATCACAATCACCATCACCATCGCTATCACTATCACAATCACCGTCACTATCACAATGACCATCACTAACACAATCACAATCACCATCACCATCACCATCACAATAACTCTCACAATCACTATCCTCGTTATCATAATCATTATCATCGTAATCACAATCATCTTCATCATTATCACCGTCACTGTCACAATCACAATCACCATCACCATCGCTATCACCAGCACAATCACCGCCACTATCACACTCATTATCAGAATGACCATCACCATCACAATCACAATTAAAATCACTACCACAATCACCATCATCGTTATCACAATCATCATCATCGTAAAACAATCATTATCATCGTAATAAATATCATCATCATCATCATCACAATCATTATCATCGTAATCACAATCATCATCATCGTTATCACAATCATCACAATAAATCAAAAATAACCCTGTATAGAAGTCGAATCCGCCATCTTCTGGATCTCAAAATAAATGCCATTTTCGTAATCAGCACCCTTGATAATCTCGGTATCGACACCCATATTGATTTTTAGACATTTCAACCCCATCGCACCCCAACACGGAATGATGTTATTTTAGGGCCGCCACATTAAAATTTAAAATCGTTGTTTTTGTAATACACCCAACCCAATTCACCATACAAACAATACCTATGTTGAATTTCAGGCTTTGTTACCCCATTTCCCCCTTTAGGGGTTGAATTCTGTAAAAACCTGAAACACAAACGTGAACTCATTTATCGATAGGAGTACTCCTGTTAAGTTTCGAATAAAGTAGTCTAACTAATCTTGTTTCCCCATACAGACTTTGAAGCCCCGTTAAACCCCTTTAGGGGTTGAATATTGAAAAATCCTTTCTTAGTGCACCCTTAGACTACATAAGGAACCAATGTGCCAAATTTGAAATTTCTAGACTCAGCGGTTTGGGCTGTGCATTGATATTTAGACTTTGTCACCCCATTTTCCCCTCTTAGGGGTTGAATTCTGAAAAAACCTGAAACCCGTTTCTTCTCATTTATCAATAGGAGCACTCCTGTGAAGTTTCGAATAAAATAGTCTAACTAATCTTGTTTCCCCATACAAACTTTGGAGCCTCGTTTAACCCCCTTAGGGGATGAATTTTGAAAAATCCTTTTTTAATGCACCCCTAGACCACATAAGGACTCTACTTGCCAAATTTGGAATCTGTAGATCCAGCGGTTTGGGCTGTGCGTTGATAGATGAGTCAGTCAGTCAGTCAGTCAGTCAATCAGTCAGTCAGTTTCTTCTTTTATATATTTAGATTAAATAATGTCCGCTTTATTTATTTATTAAAAGGAGAACCAATAGCTAAAATAAGTGACTAACAATTGTATAAGCGACACAGAGCCAATTACAGGTTCTCACGAGTAGACACAGAGATGGTAGTAGAAACCTTAGGATCACCAAATAGCAAGCACGATAATAATACAAATAAAAGGAATTATTATTGTCATCAACATTTTTTCCCAACTACAAGGTATGTTAGGGTCGGCTTCCAGTCCAACCGGATGCAATTGAGTGCCAGTATTTTACTTTGGAGCGACTTCTATCTGACCTCCACAATCCAGTTGCAAGGCAATACAATACCCCTTGGTGCTTCTGACTTTCCGTAACCACTGTCAAAGATTTGCACGGTTTGTGGCATATAACGAACGAAATCAGGCGCATGCATAATTATTTGTGACTATACGACGTTCTCAAACAATGACAGTCGCAAGTGCGCTTGTACTCGCTGGACGTGGTTCGGTTTTCAACCCACTTTCAAAAAGAGGATTATATTATATTGGGGATACGCCTATTACCATGACATGTATTGTTAACAATGTCAAATAAATTCATGGCAAATATTTGTTTGGGAACAACTAAAAATTGAAAAATAAAAAACTTTTTGCAAAAAATAAAACAGAATTCAAAAAACACAAAAAAGTGAAGAATAACTTTTGCTGCAGTCCATCGACTTCTGAAGCAAAAGTTATTTTTCACTTTTTTGTGGTTTTTGAAGTTGGTTTTATTTTTTGCAAAAAAGGTTTTATTTTTTGAAAAAAGGTTTTTATTGTCATTTGGCAACGGAACCCGAATAAAAAGAAGTAAATAATACCGCTACTTCTGACAGCGGAGATTGGATAAAAAACATGTTGCGTCGACCCCAAAGGATGTAAGAAGAGGTTGCTGAGGATGATGATACCAAATCTGACCTTCTGTATCAATTTGTTCAACGGTTAGATATAACAAGTGAATTGTACTTGGTAACTGCGAGTCGTTAGCAGTAAGATAGGTACCGGTTACAAAAGGTAAATGCCCATTATAATTCATCTGGGGATAGTTTTGAAATAGGTTGTAATTATGGATGGTTGAAGTGCTGGATATGGCCAACATTTTCCGTCAAATTTGATTATCATCAACGTTACTATTAAGCGATTTAAACATGAATTGTGCAATAATTGTGATGCAACATGCACCGTAGTTTTTGCGGAATTAAAACTAACATCTTTTGCATTTCATTTTAATTACCGTCATGGATTACCGAAAAGGAATGCCTGATTCCACATATAATCGTGTTGATTTTCACAAGATCTTTTAAACTTTTGACATGTCTGGTCCTTTCAAATTGCTTGATTCTCTCGAGTCCAATTTCCGGAAACTGCACCAAATTTTACCAAAAGACATCTTAGTCCTATCATCTCCCCCTAAATATCCAGATCTTGTCAAACTCCGAACAAACGACGACGTAAAAACAATTTTTTTTCGAACAAAGTTTCTGTCGTATCCAGGACACTATAACGAATCAAAAGAACTTCAGTGCAGTTCGTAGGTCTGTTCAGATTAATTAATCACAGAAAATGGGTGTACAGTGTACAGCAATACGTCGGGGTCGTACCTACGTGAGGTCGCTTTATTTTCTTGACAAACTGTTTTGGGCACCCTACTGTAGGGGACACAGTGTAAAGGTACGAAGGACCAGTAAATCAATTAGGTCCTTTTTGGATAAATGAAATTAAACCTAAGTGTTGTGAGCAGTGGGCAGCGATTCCGATCATTTGTTTCTTATTGAAGTAATTTCATCAACCCACAGCAGATCACTGCTGGACAATAAGCCTCTTCAACTGCACGCCACTAAGCTCGATTCTCGGCAACTTTCATCTAGTTGCTTACCAGCCACCCTGCGAAGATCGTCGCTCCACCTGAGGGCGCCCCACCTTACACTTTCCAATTCGCGGTTGCAACTCAAGAATGTGTCAACTCCAACAGTCATCGTTTCCACGGCTAGTTTGGTTAGTTGAATTACTGTGTGTTTAAAATCTACTGTGGTCGGGGTGACTATTCGGGCCCATATTGTAAATTGTAAGGAAGCTGTAATGAAGAGTAGTTTTGTTGAATATATTTGGGGTTATAGGGGAAGGAGGTAGAGGACGCTGTGTTGAATTGAAATGGAAGGTGGAACTTATTGTTGTCTCTACCTGTCTCATTAAGGAAGTAATTAATCTTTGCGCGTCCGGGAGACCGCGACCGCAAAATTTCTCAGTAGAGCCTTGACATTTTGGGATTTGTATCCCATTAACCGCTCCGCCAAGGCTCCTGCGGAGCCCAACGTTAAATTGCGTGCCGCGAAGCCGAACACCTCGGTGTACATCTCTCGCCTACATTACACCACTGAAGCTGAGGACATCGAGGAGTACGTGCGCCAAAGACTGAAGTACAGCGCCAAGAGTACAACTACTGTAGTCGCGCCGCAACGTCAATTTCAAGGCGTTTGTGGTGCGCATTCCAACGTGTATGCTCCATCTGGTGATGGAATAAAGTTTTTGGCCGCAGGTTGTGGTGTTCCGTCGCTTCCGCAGACAAATTCCACAAGAAAGCACAACCACTAACATAGTTTTAAGTTGCTTATACTAACAAAAATTGTTATTAGTATGTATTTATAGGTTAAGGTATTTATGTATGGGTCTTTGTTACCTAAAATAAATGGATTATTATTATTTATTATTCCGTTTATTCTTTTAAACATGTCGGATATGGTCATGAGTACGGAAGGGCGAACGTATCGAAAGCGCGCCAGTGGTGACATCACGTGACCTACTTACCAGTCTACCCCACCATGGCGGCGTCTACAGAGTCCTGATGTTAACAACACGCGGGCATTCTATGTCTGATCGCAGCGGAGTTAAGAAGTCTTGAAACTGTACCCAAATCATTGTGCCCAGTGTTAATGTGTCAAAGTGTAATGTCAAGTAATTTGTTAGTGTACCCAGTGTATCTGTTTGAAAAGAGTAACCATGGAGTTTCTTGCCGGTTCTTCTCCATGGAAATGACTAACCCGAACCGTGCAATGTGAAATAAAATAGTGTATCGCATCCAGTGTGTTTTCATAGCACGAAACCCGTCTTCTGCCCACATAAGCTCGAGCCTAGCGAAATAAATTCCTGATCATCCCGACAAACACATATTTTTGACATTTTTAAATATTTCTTGATAAAACTACATAAAAAAAAACATTTAAAAAAATAAAACAAAACAGTAGCCCACCAGCGCTGGGAGTCGGGTCCGAGCCGCCGGTGGTCAGGGCTCTTGAGAGAGGAACCTCCTAACAATACGTGCCGTACATCAATATAATAATATTTAATCATCACCGTTGGATGGAGGGCCAGGAGTATACCTATTTCCAGCAGTGAACGTCTCTCGGCTGGAATGATGACATCAATAGGCTCGTTCCTTTTAATAATATATAAGGTTTAAACAAAACTGGTGAAATGTGGGCACTTTCGGTAAAGTGCCTAAATACCTAACCATCTGGGGATTAAGGAAGAGTTTTTGAAAATAAATCTTCTCCTAAAGGGTTTCATAAGTTTATAAGGAACACTCTAAAACCGTTGCAACTAAGAACTTTATTACTAACAAAAACATTACCTGAAAACGACGTCAACGGATAAGTTCTCCAGTTCCTTCGGGGTTTGTAGCCGAGATAGTTTAACAAGAATTTTACTATCCGCGACTCATTACATTGTTAGTAGTACCCTTACCAAGATACTCCTAAGTGCATTAGCTAGTTGGTAAGCTTGTTTTTATAACTACTTTGTTTCAGACCAGTAGGGCTATTACGTATCTTTTTGATCTCCAGTGACTATCAAGCTTCGGTTGTACACCGAACTTTAAAGACAACCGAGAATGTCAAAATATTGGTTTTACGTATTACACAGAGTGGATATCACTTTACGGTGATAACAGCCCGGGTACGGTGTAAGATCTTTCACGATAGCCACTTCAAACTCAGTTGTCATCAATTTGATGTCCACTATGCTAACATAATCGCAATATTAGAAGAATCGATACGAAAGCGTCTGTCAAAATGAGTTACGGTGACTATCAGCAACGATGGGCACCGATGACGTCATATTTGATCGCGACTGGTCATACATAATACGAAACTAACCTTTTGACAGTTATTTGATGGACACTGAGCCCAGTTACTATCATTTTGAGCTTACGTAATAGGCCTGCAGGTTACACGTGGAATGCTGAACCTCGTTTTGCAAACTTTGTAACAAAGTCATACCTATTGCGCCTGTCTCTTCGCCGTGGAAAGTGCGAGTTAAGAAATAGGACGTTGGCGAGTATTAAGCGAGTGTACAATTCGGATAGTTTCGTCACGGGACTATAGTGAAGATAATCATCATTTGCCTAGTCTTTTCCCAACTATATTGAGGTCAGCTGCCAGTCTAACCGGATGCAGCTGAATGCCAGTATTTTACATGGAGCGACTGCCTATCTGACCCCGACAACCCAGTTATCACTGGGTAATACAATACCCCTCGGCTATTATACTAGTTGTCGGCGTCTCGAGCCACTTTCTGTAACGACTGTCAAAGATCTACAAATGACAGCTGCACGGGTCGATCTTTAAGGTTAAATAGCGCTTGCCAAGGTCGGCCTGTGGATGGGTGTTCATTAATTACACATTGAGTTTCCTCCATGCCTTGGAAAGCACGTAAGCCGTTGGTCTCGGCAGATGTTTGATTGTTACAGTTAGTAAGTAACCTAAAAGTCTGACATCTATTTGTACCAACAGGTATCTGGGTTGTGGAGGTCAGATAGGTAGTCGTTGCATGTAAAATATTGGTATTCAGTTTCATCTGGTTAGACTGGAAACCGACTCGACCATAGTTGGGAAAATGCTACGCAGAAAATGATGAGTTTTATTTTCTTTTCAAAAATCTTTCGAAAACGATACGTTTACGTCGCTTGAGGTATCAAATTCGAAACAAAACAAAAGAAAAGAGAGAAAAAAAGAAATAACTCCGTAAATAGTTTGTTCAAAGAATCAAAGGTATTTGATCCGAAGATATTTGTTATTTTCCTTCTTTTATTTACAGGTAACATTGGGATTGAGGCTGTTGTGAGTTTAGGAGATATTTTTTGTGACAAAGTGTGTACACATTGATAGCAGGAAAACAGAAGCTTGGGCATTTTTCTGTGGTCATAAAAACTTTTGCATGTCTTGAGGTTTTGATTATACTCCAGCCCGCGTAGCATGGCGACGTAGAAACGGGAAAGACTCGACAAATCTTTTGTTCATCTGTCATTTTGTCTATTTAATATCGACAAAATGACAGATGAACAAAAGATTTGTCGAGTCTTTCCCCGTTTCTACGTCGCCATACTACGCGGGCTGGTGGCCTACCATGACGTCTTAAAGCAGGATCGTTTTAATTTTATTCCAGTGAGGGAAAGAGATGGCGCTATACGTCCTCTATAGCTCCGTCTCTTACCCTCAGTCGAACAAGAATAAAACGATCCTGCTTTAAGACGTCATGGTAGGCCACCTGAACAGGATTGGTCTGTAATATAAACAGGCTAAAATATTCCCACTGCTGGGACACAGGCCTCTTATGAGAGGAAGACCACCATGCGGGCTCAGTGCAGGTTGGTAGATGTGGTGTTCACTAGAAACACTAATTAGGGTTTAAAATAAAACCACCAAATTATTAGTAAGTAGATGAACTCTGAGGGTACGTGTGCTCGCTGCCCGGGATATGTGTGGACTACTCAAACGACGGAACCTTAAAGCTCACGCTACGTTTATTAGTAAATCACAGTAGATATAATATTTCGGATGATAAAAACCAGCCGGTTGCCAGTTACTATGATACGTATGATACCACGGTACGTGTGCTCGCTGCCCGGGATAATTGTGTACTACTCAATCCACGGATCCTTATAGCTCACGCTACGTTTATTAGTAAATCACAGTAGATATAATATTTCGGATGATAAAAACCAGCCGGTTGCCAGTTACTATGATACGTATGATACCACGGTACGTGTGCTCGCTGCCCGGGATAAGTGTGTACTACTCAATCCACGGATCCTTATAGCTCACGCTACGTTTATTAGTAAATCACAGTAGATATAATATTTCGGATGATAAAAACCAGCCGGTTGCCAGTTACTATGATACGTATGATACCACGGTACGTGTGCTCGCTGCCCGGGATAAGTGTGTACTACTCAATCCACGGATCCTTATAGCTCACGCTACGTTTATTAGTAAATCACAGTAGATATAATATTTTTGATGATAAAAACCAGCCGGTTGCCAGTTACTATGTTTGCGAAGGTGTTTCGTGCCTAAAGCGCAATCTTCTGAGCATGTCGATAGCAATTCAAATAGCGTGGTAGTAGGTATGTGGCTAACTCACCAAGAGCATCTGACATGGACACCTCGACTTCCTCAAAGGTGGCGGTAAGGACAAGATCGTTTCCTGCCGGGGTTGCGGGACTGTTCGAAAGAGATACCGTGGCCCCGGAACACAAAGGGCGCTGAAGGAACATGGATGGGTTTTAGTCAGTAAAAGTCTGACACTCCCTCCTGCTCCGCCCAGAGCGGGAGGAGTCATTTGATGATTTCCCATCCGAAAAAAAAGGGACAAGATCGTCTGCATAGGGTTGCCGTTTTTAGGGTTTCGTACTCAAAGTGTAAAAAAAACCGGCCAAGTGCGAGTCGGACTCGCGCACGAAGGGTTCCGTACCATTATTTAAAAACATTAGACAAAACTGCAAAAAAATCACGTTTGTTGTATGGGAGCCCCCCTTAAATATTGATTTAATTCTGTTTTTAGACGGACAGACGGACAGTGAAGTCTTAGTAATAGGGTTCCGTTTTTACCCTTTGGGTACGGAACCCTAAAAACGGGACCCTATTACTAAGACTTCACTGTCCGTCTGTCCGTCTGTCTGTCACCAGGCTGTATCTCATGAACCGTGATAGCTAGACAGTTGAAATTTTCACATGTGATGTATTTCTGTTGCTACTATAATAACAAATTCTAAAAACAGAATAAAATAAATATTTAAGGGAGGCTCCCATACAACAAAAGTGTTTTTTTTTTCCGTGTTTTGCTCGATATTAATAACGGAACCAGGTCGATGCTTGAAATGCTCTCAGAATATTTAGTTGTGTATTCACTTTAAAAATAAATAATTACATTCAAATAAAATAAATAATTAAGGGATTTGGATTTATAATTTATAACTTCTAGCAAATTATAACTTCTAGCAAATTATAACTTCTAGCAAATTAAATAGATATAATATTTCCCTACAGAACAAGTTAGATGTTATGAGCCATGACGATATTAATGTAAATCAATTGTATGATCGTTTCTTTTCAATAGTTCACACGGAATTCAACAAAACTTTTGAACAGAAGACAAAAAGTATTTGCCCCAAATTTATATTTAGTGATTGGGCAACTAGAGGTATCAGAAAAAGTAGGGAAAGACTATTTGAGCTATATGGCCTTAAGCCCTTTATAAACACTGAAACTTTTAACAAGTATGTTGCTAAGTATTCAAAAATCTTTAGAAATACATGCAAGGTTGCTAAAGCCCTGCACATTAGCAACAAGATCAAAACAGCAGAAAACAAAATAAAGACAGTTTGGAAAGTCATAAATAATGAAACTAACAGGAAGAAAATACGTAACACTAGATACACGTTAGATTCAGCATGTGGTCCTAAAAGCTCTAATCTGGAAGTAGCTCAAGAATTTGTAAATTTCTTTACCGATATACCATTAAAAACTACGGAGGCTCTTAATTCCTCACCTGAAGTCTCAATTGGATTATTAAAGGCGAATGTATCTGGCTGCACGGCTAAATTTAAATTTAAACACATAAACCCAATGATAGTTATTAAAGCTTTCCGGCAAATAAAAATAAAACTAACCGAAGATCTATGGGGAATGTCTATCAAAGTGTGTACATCCATACTGGAGACTATAGCCCCATACTTAGCTTTAATTTTTAATTTGTGTGTAGACCAAGGAGTTTTCCCTGATCTAATGAAATACAGTAAAGTGATACCTCTTTTCAAATCCGGGGACAGTAAAGATACTAATAATTATAGACCTGTATCCGTGTTGCCAGTTTTTAGCAAGGTGTTTGAAAAAGTAATGCTTAATCAAATGCTCAATCATTTTAACACCAACAAAATTTTACACGATCAACAGTATGGTTTCACCAAGGGACGTTGTACGACTGACGCCGGTGTTACCTTATTAAAGCACATATTTACTGCGTGGGAAGAGTCTCAAGACGCCATAGGAATATTTTGTGACCTTTCCAAAGCATTTGATTGCGTAAATCACGACACATTACTTTTGAAACTTGAGCATTACGGACTAGGTCAACTTGCACTTAGTTTGGTGAAATCATATTTGAGTGATAGACAACAACTTGTTCAAATAAATGGTGTTAATTCAAAGGGTTTAAAAGTAAAAATGGGGATTCCGCAAGGCTCAATATTGGGTCCTTTCCTCTTTCTCGTGTATATAAATGATCTACCCTATTTATTGAAAAACCAACCTCAAAATATGGTGTTGTTTGCTGATGACACTTCCCTAATTTTTAAGATAAATAGACGGGCCCAAAATCTAGATGACCTGAATAATGCCCTACTTCAGGTCCATAATTGGTTCACAGCAAACAATTTGGTATTAAATGAAAAAAAAACTAAATGCATAAGATTTGCTTTACCCAATGTTAAGAGTAGTGATTGTGAAATAATATTGAATAAAGAGAAACTTGAATTCGTAGATAAAACGGTTTTCCTGGGGATTACGCTTGATTCAAGGCTACAATGGGGTTCACATTTAACATCCCTTGCGGGGCGGCTAAGTTCAGCAGCATACGCTATTAGAAAAATCCGTCAATTTACTGATGTAGATACCGCTAGACTGGTGTATTTTAGTTACTTTCATAGTATAATGTCTTATGGCATTTTGCTATGGGGACGGGCTGCAGATATTGAGTCTATATTTATTCTGCAAAAAAGAGCCATCAGAGCCATATATAATCTTCGTAGGCTATTATATATATATATTCTCTAATGGAACTGTTTAAAGATATTGGCATCATGACGGTACATTGTCAGTATATCTACGAAAACATAATGTACGTCAGAAAAAATCTGCATCTTTTTGGTAAAAGAGGTGACAGACATAATTACAGTACTAGAAATAGGGACCAACTAGTTCAGCCAGGCTTCAGACTCGCTAAAGTAGACTCATCTTTCATGGGGTACTGTTTGAGATGCTATAATAAAATTCCACAAAGTATTCTTGAACTGAATGAGACGAAATTTAAAACATGCATCAAACGCACACTATGTAAGCAAGCTTATTACAAGTTGGGCGATTATATCGCTGATAAAAATGCGTGGCTCAATGCTGGTCCTGCTCCACATGGACAGGGGCGCATAAATTAGATAGCATTACATATAATTGTTGGAGCTGCTGAAGATTGTACAACTATTTTTGCATTGTATAGATTCAATCTCTAGTATTATATAATCGCATAGCCCATATTGTGTGAGTACTATGTAAAGCTATCATTCACTGGAATCCTACGTCTTTTCTTGACTTGAATGTGCCCAGGCAGTTGAGAGTATGTCATGCTCACTCTAATGTCTCGCTGATGGTGGCGCGTGTGTCTGATCATTTGGTTCCCTACAAAATGGTTGAGTTAAATGGTGCTGATCCATGCGTCATGTTCGTGAACGGGCGCTGTCAGTTGTGACTGGTCATCTCTTAGTTGCCGTGGCTTATTTTAATGTTATTTTTTTATTGTATTTTTTGTTTTTACTATGGACACTTTTAACGTGCACATCTTGCTACATTGTTCTCACATAATATACCATCTCAACACGAATGATGTAACCAAGATTTTGTAACAATTTTATGATTTAAAAGAGTGTCCATGGAGTTTCTTGCCCGTTCTTCTCCATAGAGATCTACGCTAGGGAACGGGCAACTACAGTACTTTCACAGTTTTTATGTCTTGTGACTGGGACTGTAGCTACATTTATTTTTCATCTTTGTTTCGACAATTCAAAAGTGCCTGCAACTGGCCTACTTGAAATAAATGATTTGATTTTGATTTTTGATTTTGATAAATATATTTTTATCCAATACAACGAACGTGTTTCTTTTGCCGTTTTGTCTAATTTATTTATTAATATAGGTTCACCAACAGTTTCTGTGTATAGCATTTAGGCATACATAGGTTTTACAATCTTGGACTTACACAGTCGCCAATTACAGGTTAACCAGCATACACAAAAATAAGTGTTAGTAAAAGAGAAATTAAAATTAAAAATTAAAATGCCACTCATTTTAATTTTAATGTATAGACATGAAATACAATAGTAGACCCTATATTTAATTTTGTATAGATAATGGCACGGAAGCCTTCGTGCACGAGCTCGACTCGCACTTGGCCGGTTTTTCTGTGCTCTCCAACGACTTTTTTCCAAGAGAAAGTGAAATTAAATTTTGAAAGTTGAATAATCTCATTACCGGCTTAACAGGTGTCGTTCTTTCTCTTATTTTCGATTTATAAATACAGAAAGACTCGCAATTTCTACCGGAATAAAGGTGTAGCACTTTGTTCGCCTCGTTTGTCCAATTTGTTATTGTATTGTTACACAATAACAAATTGAACAAACGTCATACAAAAACCCGATAACATAATTTTAGCCCATCTTCATCCATCACCATGCAAAAAGGCATAACTTAAAACAAAAAAACATGACATTCTTCCTCACAAAAGGAACAAGACAAAGTTAAGATCTGTTGGGAATCGAAAAAGTTCTTTTTTCCATCGCATTCTCAACGAAAAAGTTTTCATGCAATTAATTCTGGCAGGACGTTTAAATGGAGGTTCGAGTTGTTGAAAAAATATTTTTTCTAAGGTGTCGTTACGTAAAGCTTTAATTTTACAGGAGCTAAATTAGCAACTCTATTTATGGTGGTTCAGACTTAGTTCGAAATTCAGTTCGAATAAAGTTCTAATCAGCTTGCACTACAAAGTGGTTGTTACGTCAGTCACTGCAGGCCGAATAGTGCGAAAGGAATGTTTTTTTGCGATTTGCAAAAAGTCTATTGATTGGACTAAAAAAATAAAACACTATCATGCTAATATGTGTAGAATTATTTGCCAAAAAATCAGAATGATCGCATGTATTTTAGTATGGTTTTTACTCGTTAAAATAAAGTTTTAGAGATAAGTTCGTGATTTTTTTTTATCGAGTAAAATTCGTTATATTATGTTTTCAAAATACTATCATTCTAGCATATATCCTGAAAAATATCATATATTTTTCTGGTATTGTTTATTGCAGTGAATCATATACTTTTTTGCATTATAAAACTCGCGTTTAGCCCCTAAAGATTAAGTATGAAGAACAGGGTGGAAAATTCCTCATCCTCTTCCATTGAAAAGAGAGAACCTTCACAGCCACAATCGCGACTGCTGCTTATGAAGTACTGGGTTCGATTCCCGGGTCAGACAAATTGTTATTGAGTTTTTCCATCAGGAATTTCTTAGTGGCAGCCACGGAGTCTGGTTTTGTGCCCGGTTGATGGCAATAGGCTCACCCCCTTTATTTTTTTTCGTTTAGACTTTTACTGACTAAAACCCATCCATGTTCCTTCATCGCCCTTTGTGTTCCGGGGCCACGGTATCTCTTTCGAACAGTCCCGCAACCCCGGCAGGCATCGGTCCTTACGGACCCCTTCCTATTCATCATCTGCCTAGCCTTTTCCCAACTATGTTGGGGTCGGCTTCCAGTTTTACCGGATGCAGCTGAATACCAGTATTTTACATGGAGCGACTGCCTATCTGACCTCCACAACCCAGTTAGTACTGGGTAATACGATACCCCTTGGTAAGACTGCAATGGTTGTCAGACTTTTTTTTTTTTTTTTGGCCTCTGACTACCTAACGACTGTCAAAGATCTACAAATGACAACCGGGACCAACGGCTTAACGTGCTTTCCGAGGCACGGAGGAAACTTGGTATGTAATGGGTGGTCACCCATCCACAGACCAACCTAGGTAAGCACGGCTTAACCTAACCATTGACCCGAGCGGCTGTTATTATTTAGCCACGAGCACCTCCCCCCCCCTCCCTTCCCCCCCCCCCCCCCTATTGCGGACCCCTTCCTATTGCTGACTCTCTTTGAGGCGCGCGTGGAACACTCCTGCGCCGTCGACACGGCCTGTCGTCATGAGACGGACGGACGGCGAGCTAGCCCATAGCCCACCGTTCACAGGCCCGCGACTACGGTGCACGCCCTGGGCGTCTCTTGCGGCGGCCGGGACGTGAGGTTCTCTCCCTCTCACGTTCCGCCACCTCCTTCTCTAGCATTACTGCTTCGCAGAAGGAGGTGACGGCGTCCCATTCCGTCTCGCTCCGGACCATGGCTTGAACCAGCGCCGGACTCGAGAGGTCGCCGTCGCCAAAGGTACACGTCTGCCTTACGTTGGTTTTACAGGCGTGATGTTTTGTATGTGTAATTAAATTTATGATTATGATAAACTATGGTCGCTTAAGTTAGTGAAAACGAGAATTAAACTTTAATTATCTTGGTAATATTAATTTAGGAACAGAACCCACCCCATGTCATGTCATGTTCAATCAAAGAGCTTACACAAATGAGGGTAGTGTCTGATTTAATTGAAATCAATAACTTAGTACAAGAAGATCAAATCCTTTGCTGACATGAGCTATTATGTTCTTCATTGATTTAGAAAGAGGTTTTGTTGTGGTTTTCACCTGTAGTATAAGTTGAGTTAATATCAACTTATACTACAGGCGGAAAAGGAGTTTTTTATTAAAATAAAAACTCCTTTTCTTCTTCGTATCACTGGCCCTGGAGTTTTTTAAACTCTTTTAACCCAAAACTCCGTGCCTCGGGAAACACGTTAAGAGAGCTATCACATTTTTTCTTGTATTCGAGTGTTTGAAGCATGTTTGAAGAGTCAAACACTCAAATACAAGAAAAAATGTGATATTTATTCATTAATCACATATCTTAACTCTCAATTTTGATTTGTAGATCAAAACTCTCAGATCTAAACACTCAGTTTAGATGTGTAGATCTAAACTCTCAGTTTAGATGTGTAGATCTAAACTCTCAGTTTAGATGTGTAGATCTAAACTCTCAGTTTAGATGTGTAGATCTAAACTCTCAGTTTAGATGTGTAGATCTAAACTCTCAGTTTAGATGTGTGATTATGGTTTAGATATGGCCACAAAATTAAAAAAAATGCCCGAGAAAGTTTAATTATTTCTCTCGGGAGTTGTTCTAAATAAAATCACATTTTTTCTTGTATTTGAGCGTTTGACACTTAAAAAAAATTGTGGTCCTTCAGAATTTTTTTTCGTAAGCCTTTTTGGCCCCGGCTGTCATTTGTAGATCTTTGACAGTCATTACAACCAGTCTTACTAAGGGGTATCGTATTACCCAGTACTAACAGGGTTGTAGAGGTCAGATAGGCAGTCGCTCCATGTAAAATACTGGTATTCAGCTGCGTTCGGTTAAACTGGAAGCCGATCCCTAGATAGTTGGGAAAAGGCTAGGCAGATGATTATGTTGAATCTTTTAATGTAGGTAGGTAGGTATATTTTTAAGTAAATTTTCTGTTCGCATCCTAAGGTTCTTTATTAGTCGTTTTCACGAAATCCAAAACAATATATCCTCAGGAGTCAAATATGTAGTAAACTAGTCACATTAGTGAAACGTTCACAAGTTTGTAAAGCCAATTTGTTTTATTTTAAGTGCAATAAAGGGAGTAGTCTAGTCGGCTTTTATTTTCTTTTTACGTTTCCCCGCCATATTACTTTTAATGAATCAGTGGGGACATGACATTTGTAGTGACATTTAGAGCTGCTGCATTTAAACTCGGAATGTTGTTACGTTCTGAATTTAAAATGCAGTTGACTGACTGTTTGACTTAAACATGTACACATGTACATTTTATTTTTATTTCCTTTTTTAGGTTTCCGTACCCAAAGGGTAAAAACGGAACCCTATTACTAAGACTTCGCTGTCTGTCCGTCTGTCCGTCTGTCTGTCACCAGGCTGTATCTCATGAACCGTGACAGCTAGACAGTTGAAATTTTCACAGATGATGTATTTCTGTTGCCGCTATAACAACAAATACTAAAAACAGAATAAAATTAATATTTAAGGGGGGCTCCCATACAACAAACGTGATTTTTTTGCCGTTTTGTCTAATGTATAGATAATGGTACGGAACCCTTCGTGCGCGAGTCCGACTCGCCGGTTTTTTGGCAATATTTAACTCAACCACTGAAAATGTCAACACTACCGTGCAGATTAGTGGGTAAATTATTTAAATAACAAAGGTTCTTCATGATCGGAATTTCAATAGAGATGAAAAAGGTTTTCGACTGTTTTGTTTATCAGCTGAAACTTAGAAAAAAAGAAACCGTATCTATCTAATAGGTTATTTTGAAAAGCCAGCAAGAAAAATATTAATATTATTATATTTTTAAGTCTGATCTGGTTATCAATATTTAGCTGCATCTGCGGTTAGGTTGAAAGGTCCCACCACACAAAACTTGATTAAACACAGATCATGATGGTTCCATTTTTGAACTGCAAAAAAGAAGAACACTTTTACATTCCCCGTATCCTCGAAACAAAGATTTGTGAAGTAACTTTAAAATCTTTGCTTTATGGCTTACGGGGCAGAATAATCCAATAATAGGTCGGCCATCTTGGTCCAGCGGCTAAGATACGGGATTAATTCGTAAAGTCTCAAGTTCGAGGACTCCAAAGGCCTTTGTGGAGATAATTGTTTCTCTCGGATTTGGAATTCGGAAGGAACAAAATTCCAAGAAAATCTCTTTCTGATTTCGGCAAAGCTTTTCACATCAAAGTGAGAACACTTGCTAAGTATTTGAGAAATCAGTGGTTCGTAGTCGGTTAATTTCTTTTATTTTTAGGAAATGCCATTATGATTTTTGTTACAAAAATGTTTACATACAAAAATACGGGTTACGGATACACCCACATTTCGATAGTTAAGTTTAAATCCCATGTCATTGTAATAGAGGGCGATCCATCGCCGTCAACTGAAATTCGTGATGGGAAAAACCCAAGTCTCCAATTACGATTCCGACCTCTAACTAGACCAACGAGGCAGTCAACTATCTCCAAATAACTTGTAATTAAACAATTAATCAAATACAGACCTAACAGACTTCGGTGCAACTCTTTCCAATTGCTGCGATTCGGTGAGTCGTATAGTATAGAACCAGATGTTCGAGACACGTAGTAATTAGTTGGAAAGCATGTAGTTATTTATAGTCTCCGCCAGATATGTAAGAATTAAAGGTCATTGCTCTTTCCATAATTTCTCTGTGTAGGTATCCTTACAATGTATTATGAATCGTTTATTATTACTAGAAAAAGTCAAGGATAACGATAAAGGTCGTTTCAGGACAAGTTTATGTCATTATTTCTGTTTTCGGAATTATGTATTTGAATAAATGTATGCAGGTTAATGACCTTTAATTCTTACTTATCTGGCGGAGACTATAGAAGGATAGAAAGGCTAAAGATTTAAGCCCGGTTTCCACCGCGAAAGAGTAATGAGCCAGAAATGGCACAGCGAAGCAGACTTCGTTTTCATGAAATAGGTTTGCGTTTCCACTATATAGACCCCCAAGGTATGAAGAACAGGGTGTAAAGCTCTTCAACCTAGTGGAAAAGGGAGGATCCTCCGACCAGAAGGGTGTTGTGTGAGTTGTGTCTGGTGGGCTCCTGCCCGACAGTTGTTTGTCGGGTTCTCGTAACTCTTAAGTCGCGGAAAACTTTACTTGCGCGATGTAGGAATGGGGAAGGCTGGTCAAAGCTGATTGCAGATGGCGCGTCCATAGCTTAGACCCAATCTGACCAATGAGGTCATACTATTTTGAAATATAGAATGACATTGACAGATTTTCAACCAATGACGATGTTTGGTTCAAGCGATACTAGCGCCATTAGTTCCACAGTTGCCATCCCCATTCTGACGTTTTTCGCAGTTAGTTCATCATCTGTGTCGTAGATGGCGCTGTAATACTTTTTGTTCTGTTTTGCTGTAGTACTCTTTCTAGTGTCGCTACACCACCAAGAAAAAGTATAGTCGTCTGATTCCCACCGCAAAAGAGAAATGAAACAAGAATGAGCAGAGCAAGTTCATTTTTACTCGTTTTGCCCGCTGAGCAGTGCCGGATTTACCATAGAAGCTGAAAAAGCTGAAGCTTAGGGCGGCAAAAATTGAGGGGCGGCAAAATTAGCCCAAAAAAAAATTTGGTACAGAAAAAAAGTAAGGCTGCGGACACGAGGTAGGGCTGCGGCAGCGGCGGGGAGGTAGCAGCAGCCGCTTCCACACTCGTGCCGCCTCGGGAGGCCCTGCCGCTGTCACTTCGACTGTCTTCGTGACCGTTAGGTACTTAATATAGATAGATTATTCCATAAAAAACAGGAATTAACTTTATTGTGAACAGTGTATCTAATTTTAGAAGTCAGTAGGAGCGGCAAAAATTTTATAGCTTTGGGGCGACAAATGTGTAAATCCAGCACTGCCGCTGAGTCATATCTGCTCGACTCTTTGTTGGTGGAAATATTTGTAAGCAGTTTTCTCTTGCGAGATAAATTAAGTCATTAATGGGTCCGCTCCGCTTGCAGTGGAAATCGGGCTTTGTAGTGAATTTTACCAGTGAAATGCCCGGTTATGTTCAAGAGTTAATAATTAACACGGACAGTTCTTGAACGCTGTTTGGAAAGGTAGTACTGGTCACGTTAGTCTTGTTCAAAATATTTACTTTCTCCAACCAGATGTAGCTACTATGCCTATCTGACCTCCACAGCTTAGTTAGTACTGGGTAATACGATACCTCTTGGTAAGACTGGTTATTAGACTTTCGGGCCACTAACTACCTGTAACGACTGTCAAAGATCTACAAATGACAGTTGGGAACCGAGGCACGTAGGAAACTTACTTATAAGAAAGTTACAATCCTTTTTTTTTTCTTTTTACTTCGAATTTTATAATCTATTTCTCAGACGTTTATTGGTGAAGTGGTTTGATTTATATTTTAATTCCATTACATCATGAAACTTCTCCATTGTTAAATATTGCAAATTTTGATAAAAATTCAGTCTGGTGTTCATACTGAAATAATTGATATGCTTGTAAAACCACATAAAATACTCTTTATTGAGTATCGCTTCCGCATCTATGTGCTTATGGCGTTAATATCCGCCGAAAACCGGTTTAGACCGATTCTAAGCGGTTCAAACTAACTTCGTGGTTCAAACTTTTAGGGTTAGGGTTGAAATTAGATTACAGCTTATTAGAAAAGTTGGTGTTGAAATTATATCAGCCACTATTGTGAGTGACAGTTAATTTTAAACTTTATGACCTTTTGTTAATTAATCTTGATTGTGATTCAGAATATTGATTAGAAATGAGCTTCTTGATCAAAACAACACGTTACATTGATTAAAAAAATTAGAAGTAAAAAAGTATGACAATAAATATAGTGGATTTATTTCTATAACTTAACACCAAGCCTGTAATCCTCGGAGGGTTAGACAGAGGTGACCTACAGTACATCGACATCATCATCATCATCATCATTTCAGCCGAAAGATGTCCACTGCTGGACGTGGGCCTCTCCCAAAGGGGGGTTTTTGCCATAATCGCCACGCTTGGCAGGCAAGTTGGCGATCGCAGTACGGTTGTTACAAAAGCACAGAGAACGCTACTGCCCATTCTCTGGTAAGTGCCTTAGTCGCCTCTTACGACACCCACGGGAAGATATGGGATGGTGCTATTCTTTACGTCCGACACCATACAGACTAAGTATTACATCGACATGTCGCTAGTTAATTTTAAAACCATGTAAAAGAGTGCGAGCCAATTGCCACCAACAGAGTACAAAGCTAGACACACGTGGCTACTACCTATTAAGAAAGTCCTAATAAAACTGCTCGATCCGGGAATCGAACGCAGGGCCGTATGCTCGGCAGTAGCGTTTGCTACCACTAGATTTTCTAGACTAGATGTTCTTATAGTTTTAATTTCAAAGAAAATTTATAGTAATGGAGTTTCTTGCCGGTTCACGGAGTCTTCATAGGAAACGACCAACCCGAACCGTGCACATTTTCTCGAGGTTTTATTGTTTGTAAGGTGTATGTGTTTTATTTTTATTTATTTATTTAATTATTGCACAATGTACACAACCAATTTTACACGCTAAGCTTAAACTAGTGAGTACATGACCCTGTTAGGGCGCAGCAAGATAACTTAAAACTAATATTGCAGAAGAGGTATCTAGATTTATCCAATATCACTTATATATCATTAGGAATTAAATATTAAATTAATTAAATTTATATCTAACATTTAATTTCATGTACTTAATAACAATTGTCTGAGTGTGTTTAAAAAATCTATAGTTACAACTGAAGAAGCAAAAACCTAATATTTGAAATAAAAGCGTTTTTTGGCCGTTACCTGTCGGCGCAAAGACGGCCGTGAGCTCAGACGAATATTAAGACGTAGGGCTACCGCACAGTATTTATGTAATATTTATTTGTTTTTCTATTCTTTACTATAAACTTAATCATGATTCTGTTTGACTCTCCCTGGCGCTCCGGGGTGGTGGAGCAACATTCTTCGCAGAGTAGCAACTGGATGAGAGTCACCGAGAATCGACTTGAATGGTGTGCGATTGTCTGCCGGGGTTGCGGGACTGTTCGAAAGAGATACCGTGGCCCCGGAACACAAAGGGCGATGAAGGAACATGGATGGGTTTAAGTCAGTAAAAGTCTGGAGCAGGAGGGAGCTCCTGCTCCGCCCAGAGCGGGAGGAGTCATTTGATGATTTCCCATCAGAAAAAAAAAAAATGGTGTGCGATTGTGCAGCAGTGAGCAGCTGTATAGTGATGACCATGATTGAAAAACAATACAATTCTTTTTTGTTTTGTATTTTTAGTCAAAAGATAAGACAGGGTTCGTAACACCACGCATAATGGACGTTGGCAAGACGGCAGCTAGGCTAAAATGGGATTGGCCGGGTCACATCAGTGGCATGCACAATGACCGCTGGGCAAAAGTCTCCACACGGTTGTTGCCGGAAGACGGACGGCGCAACCGTGGCCGGCCCAGAAAGAGGTGG
Source organism: Xestia xanthographa (assembly GCA_905147715.2). Classification (NCBI taxonomy): domain Eukaryota; kingdom Metazoa; phylum Arthropoda; class Insecta; order Lepidoptera; family Noctuidae; genus Xestia; species Xestia xanthographa. The sequence continues at coordinate 6,677,876 of LR990664.1, read as the reverse complement.
CAAAATGATCAGAATGCATACCGCGAGGGCTGGTTCGAGGAAGCCGGCAAAAGAGCAAGCATGGAAACAGTTGGGAGAGGCCTGAGCCCACTAGTGGGACAGTATTGTATTATAATGTATTGTATAGCGGGCTGGTGTCCGCAACTCCACGTCAAAGCGCGTATTTTGCGTACGGGTGGGAATTTTATTCGATCCACCCTAACTCCCCGAGAAAGGCCAGTAGCGCCTTGGTGTTGCTGACAATCTCGCGGAGAGTACCTGGGTTACCGAAGTAATTTGCCCTGTATGTTGCAACAACTGGGCAGTGCAGAAGCACGTGGGCTGCTGTCTCGTCTTCCTCCATGCAGGCACGGCACAGGGGGCTGTCCGTGACTCCTATGACAAAGAGGTGTTTATTAAAAGAGCCGTGTCCAGTAATGGCAGCTGTAACTGTGCGCAGCTGCGGTTTGGTCAACCGAAGCGCGCGTTTGGTGAGGCGGCCGTCGATAGTAGGAAGTGCTTCCTTGGCCTGCCTACACTCGCCGTGGTCTAGCCATAGCTTGTGGTGTTGTTCACTAGTTCGGTTCCTTACCAGTGTGCGTAGGTATTCGAAAGGGAGTGGCACGATAGGTTCGGGTCCCACCGCTGCCATGCTCGATCCCCTTCTAGCGAGTTCGTCCGCCGCATCATTGCCACGGGAATCGCTGTGTTAGTGGGACAGTATACACAATTAAAAAAAAAACGTGGCAGCCCTAACGTCACTGTTTCATTTTCACTACAGCTTCTCCGTTTATTCAGCCTGGCGTGTCGCCATCCTTATTGCTTTAGTAATTTAAACCTTATTCACAACATACTCTTTTATACGGTAGTATATAATGTGAAGATGTCTTTATGTACTACGCGTACTTTGTAGTTATTGTTCCAGGTTTTTTGTTGTTTAGTAAAAGTGCACTGTACGAAGCCTATGTACAACGTTAAGAGGCTGACAAGACCTAATTGATGTTATTTAAGCAGTTTTTTAAGAAAAACTATTTGCTCTAGCACATCAAAAAAATAAATGTTAATATTCATTATATTTAAAAGACCGTGGACGGACTCGATACTTGGATGAAATCGGCTCGATAGAAAATAATTGCAAAGGTATTGGTCTTGAAATCATTATTAAACGGTTCTATGTCTTTATTTTTTGACGTAGGTCTGCAATTAAAAACATTAAGTCAACATATTCATACCTAAACCGCTAACGAGTCATATTTTTTTATTTAAATATTTATTCATTATTTTCGTCTAAAACCACCCAACAACTCTCTCGCTCTCGTTTACTCTGATACAAATAGAATGTGAGCGCATTTTGGTGTTGACAGTGTCTTAAGTTGTAAACATCCCTATGTGGCCTTGTTTTATATAACAAATCCTGCTGATATGGAGAAAGTGGAAAATATTTCCTACTCCTCCAATATTCTTTTCTGATTCATTTCGTCTTGGGATCCAAGACAGTTAAATTGTTTCGGACTTCGTCGAGCTTCGAGCGATTTTCTGGTGGCTGCCCCTGTTGATTCTAACTTTCAGGAGTTAAATAAATAAAATAAATAAATATTGCTGGACATTACACACAACGCTATCTAGTGCCACACTAAGCAACGAGGCTTGTGTCGTGGACACCAGATAGTTGATATACTACATAGATACTTTTTGTTTGTAAATACATACTTATTATACATATAAACATCCATGACTCGGAAACAAATGTCCATGCTCATCACACAAATATTTGCTCCGACCGGGATTTGAACCCGAGACCCTAAGAACGTAAGGCAGTCTCACTACCGCTGCGCCATTCGGGTCGTCGAGTTACAGTGGCTTAAGGCGGTACCCCGAGCAAAATTAGCAACTCTATTTGTGGTGGTTCAAACTTCGCTTGAAATACTGTTAGAATAAAGTTCGAATCAGCTTGCACTACGAATTGGTCGTTACGTCAGTCACTGCAGGCCGAATTGTGCGAAATTAGTGGTTTTTATTCTTTATAAAATCAAACATACGTCTTTTGGAAAAAATAAAACGACAATTATGTTCATTATTAAATTGCCTATCCATTAGTATAAGTAGCAAATCAAAATAATGGTTACTTTACGAGGAGTAGCATTTTATAAATCATTATTTCTCATTTCTATGGTTTCGTTGTGAGGGGATTTATTAAACATTAAGCAACTTAAAAAAAAATATGAAACGACAGTTTTGGAGTCAAGGATATGTAGTAATTTAATGTATTTTTTATTAGTTGGTATTTCTTTTGGTTAAAGAGGAGTAGGCTCCGAAAAACTGCTCGCTCAAGGTCATTTGCTCGGGGAGCCGCCTTAAGAACAAAGCGTCGAACATTTAAAAAAAAAAAACACCATTGCTATTCGAAACCTCAGTTCCCTTAAGATTCGTCCATCTCTATAACTATATAGCTATACAAAGCCATCAATCAGCATGTAACACACAATCAAGCTCATTACGAGTCCAGTCAGCAAACGTATTGATTAATGACCTGTGACGTCACATGAATGGCGGCTCTGACTTTTTCTTATTCTTTGTGATGGTGTGAACATTAATCATTTATTTTTAGTCTTGTTCCACCTACTGCTGAGTATAGGTGTTTTTTCTTTTGTGATATACTTCCCTAGTCTTCGAGAGATTCAACCAGCCCGCTTAGCATGAACGCCGTAGACACGAAAGAGACACGACAAATCTTTTGTTCATCTGTCATTGAATCGACAAAATGACAGATGAACAAAAGATTTATCGATTCTCTTTCGTGTCTACGGCGTTCATGCTAAGCGGGCAGGACCTACGCGAGCTCTTCTGAATGTCATGTCATCGTTGTATACAGGGAGTAAACATACTCTTCACGAAACCGTCAACCAAGCATTCTGTACATCATACTAAGTAACTTTACGCAAAGATTATTGCTGGGAAACGACTTTTTTTGGGGTGAAAAATCATGTTTTGTGGTAGAAACTCAATGTAACGCACTCAAAAGTTTGTGTTTTTGGACGCATTTGATAGTAAACGGAGGACGTATTTAAAGCAAAGTTATGACCTAACCGTGGTTTAAGAAAGCGAAGCAAGAACGGCAAGAGAATTGTAAATTTGGCTCTGGAGAATAACTTAACCATATTAAATAGCGTTTTCAAGAAAAGGCATGCCAAGAAGTGGACTTGGATATCGCCTGATGGAACTTACTGCAATGAAATAGACTATATAACTAGTAATCAACCAAAGTTTTTTCAAGATGTTAGCGTAATAAAAAATCTCAACTTTAATAGCAACCATCGTATGGTCAGAGCAGTACTATCCCACAAACAGCAAAAGAAACATCGAAAACATTTTCATCTGGGGAAAAATACTTGCACGACTGATGCTACGTCTCAAAACAGTATAACATCCGAAGAAATAGACAAAACACAAGAAATTTACAACATAGAAACAAACAATATTTATAGAAAGGTGAGCAAGTCAATAACGAACAAAAATACACTGAGCTCGAAGACAATAGATCTCATTCGAAAAAGGAAAGAACTGCTTAAAAATAGAAGAAATAAAACAACATTACATGAAATCACTGAACTAAGCAACGAAATAAGTCGTAACATAAAACAAAATAAGTCAAACGAAAGAATCAAATGTATCCAAAAGCACATTACTAAAACAGGAGGTATCAATAAAGCACTCAAAGAATTAAAAGAAGCGACGCTATGGGTCCCGAAAATGAAAAGCAAAAACAACAAGGAAGAAACAAGGAGACAGCCAATTTAAAAAATAGCAACAGACTACTATAGGAAACTATACTCTACCGGAAACACCTTAAAACACAACATAAACCTTGAAGACGAGACAGAAGAAATCCCTCAGATTCTTGAAAGGGAGGTCCAGCATGCGATAGAAACACAGAAAAATGACAAAGCTCCTGGACCTGACCATATAACCAACGAGATGATGAAAGCTATATTGCCAGAAACAACAAAAATACTTACTTACTTGTTTAATCTTATCCTAAACACGGAATCCATACCATCACATTGGACAATAAGCACTATAATACTCATCTTTAAGAAAGGAGATAAATCAGAAATAGCAAACTATCGCCCAATAAGTCTCATGTCGAACATATACAAGGTGTTCTCAAAAATAATACTAAAACGTATCACCAAAAAACTTGACAAACAACAATCAAGAGAACAGGCTGGATTCCGATCGGGATTCGCAACAATAGATCACATACATGTGGTAAAACAGCTTATTGAAAAATGTCAAGAATATCATTACCCACTATACATGGCATTTGTGGACTATAATAAAGCATTTGACTGCCTGGAACATCAGTACATTTGGGAAGCCCTGAAAAATCAAGGAATAGAAAAGAAATATATAAGGTTAATAAAAAATGAATATTCCAACAGCAAGGCACGAATAAAACTAGAAACAGAGGGGGAAATTTTCCCAATACACAGGGGAGTGAGGCAGGGAGACCCACTCTCACCAAAACTTTTTTCATCCGTGCTAGAGGAAGTCATCAGGAAGATGGAATGGGACAACATAGGGATTAACATAAATGGAACACGTTTAAATCATTTGAGATTCGCAGATGACATAATACTTATAACAGATAACCCAGAAAGCCTTAAAAACATGCTACAAGATTTGTCATGTGAAAGCAAAAAAGTGGGACTAACAATAAACAAAACAAAGACCAAGATAATAACAAACGGATCCCAAATAAGTATCACAGTAGATGAGGAAGAAATAGAATATGTTAATTCCTATATATAATTGGGCCAACTGATTGCCTTCAACAACCAAATGGATTCAGAAATAGAAAGACGGGTAGCCAATTCGTGGAAGAGATTTTGGTCGCTCAAAGAAGTGCTAAAAGGTAATCAATATTATATTGCAATAAAAAGGAAAATATACAATACATGCATATTACCAATTCTTACCTATGGGTGCCAGACCTGGGCAAACACACAAAAACAAAACCAAAAACTGATAACATGCCAAAGAGCAATGGAGAGGAGTATACTGGGTTACACAAAAAGAGACAGAAAAAGAGCTGTAGATCTAAGAAAAATAACTTAAATGGAAGATGTTGTTGTTAAAACCCAAAAACTCAAATGGAGGTGGGTAGGCCACATGATGAGAGAGGAGAGTAATAAATGGACGAAAGCAATAACAGAATAGACCCCTAGATTCCAAACAAAGAGGAAACGAGGAAGGCAAAGAAAACGTTGGTCTGATGACATAAAAAGGCATGCGGGTCCTTTATGGCACAGGTTAACCCAAACAAGAGAAAAATGGAAAGAGCTGGAAGAGGCCTTCGTTTCGTAAAGACACGCCGACGCCCAATCTAATAATAATATAATATCCTAAAATTATTGATAGCAATAACATTTAATGATAGTAATTGCAATTGTATTAATAATTAATTTAATTTAATGAATGCCAATGTAAAATCTAATAATAATATCTTTTTTATCCATTTTAACAATATAGAAATAAACTAGACTATATTTACTTTCTAACAAGATCTTAATCTCATCAATATCTCAATAGCATCATATCTAAATATTCCTATGAAACTAGATACTCACTGTTTGTTTACATCTGGGGACTAAATATAGCCAGCCGCTGTTGGACGAAAAAACGCACAAAACCACATGATTTTTGGTGTAGATAGTTGAACAATCTAATCACCTCACTATTAAGCACTATTTTTCCGATTTCACAGACGTTGTAATCACTAAATAACTTATTTCTTCACACTTCTCAATCGGTTTAGGTAAATATACCTGCGGTATTTTCAAAGGCAAAACACTGCAACTTTGCGATTTGAAACCTAATTTGTGTTATCATAATACGATAGTACAACTTCTCACGAACATTTAAAGGTATTACACTACATAACAATAACAAATACGTAACTCGTAATCACTTGAAATGTGACACTAACGCTAACACGATGACGCAAGAAATGGCGCGGTGTGTTGACGTAATTTTGTTTATATTATTTGACAACTTGTCAATGGAGTAGAGCTGCGATTTTTGGTACGGCGTTCGAAAATGTTATATAGATTATAAATAAAGCATTGAACACATGGACAGAGCACGTTTAGTCGATATTTTATATAAAGTTTTGGACAATTTATTCCAACAGCGTGCGGTGGTCATTACAGCTGAGCGCGAAAAACTGATGTGCGCTAGTGGTGGTCGTTTAATCCAGGCGCGTTGACTTCAAGTTTTTTTTCTTTTTCACGCTTAACTAAGTAACTTTACGCAACGATTATTGCTGGGAAACGACTTATTTTTTGGGGTAACAAATCATGTTTTGTGTAGAACATAAAAATGATCGCAATGACGAGGAGAACAAGTGCCTTTCGGCTTCGTTAAGAGGTGTTTTACACCCTTTATTAATAATATAAACAGTCAATTCTTTTAGTGACTGAAATTATTTATTTAATTATACCGGATGATGTTTTTATCACTTTCCAAAAAATGGGTATATTAGGTGAACGGAGTAGAAGCTTATGGCATACCTAGTTTTTTTTTCTTTTTTCCACAGCTTAGAAAAAAATGATCTATCATCAAAAAACGCTGCAAATTTCAAGTAAACTTTTCATATTAGAACAAATAAAGAGAAATTTTGAAGAAAAAAACCGAATTTCAAATCATACCTAGGTACGCACTACGCGTATGATTTGTATTTTTTTATTTTTTTATTTGGTTTTTCGCAACAAAAAATACTACGTATTCCATTTGCTTTTACTCCATTCACCTATTATACCCTTTTTTTTAAGTGATAAAAAGGCATCCTCTATAATTTTTGAGAAGTTTGACTTTATAATGCCACCATATCCAAAAATATTTAAATAAATAAATAAATGTGAGGTTCTTCAGAAAGGTCAGGTGCGTAGTAGTCACAACCTGCGAGCTGGTATGACCAGATGTAAATAATTATGAAAGTGGACGAGGCAAGAGTATGTCATGTAAGGATTGTAGCAGGTGGCGTTCTGTGGTTTTCTGTTTTTTACATGGAAAAAAGGAGTGAGTTTATGTATGCATATATATTAAATTTAAACCACGGTGATCAGTCGTGATTGAAAGTACTAGTTAAAATAAAAAGGGTGTAAAAGACCTCATCACGAAGTCGTCAACCAAGCATTCTGTACATCAAACTAAGTAACTTTACGCAAAAATTATTGCTGGGAAATGACCTTTTTTTTGGGGTGAAATATCATGTTTTTTGGTAGAACTCAATGTAACGCACTCAAAACATTGTGATGATGGATGGATTGAATAGCGGGGGTCGTGGAGGTGTTTAAAGTAAAAATCTCACATTAAAAACTTGTATTTAAAAAAACTTGTCAATAAGTTGAAATTTTGACCCCCAATATGTCTGTAACTAGAAGGTTCCCAGGTATGGTGTAGATCAAAAAAATATCGCAATGACGAGGAGAACAAGTGCCTTTCGGCTTCGTTAAGAGGTGTTTTACACCCTTTATGACATAGCACATAATGAATACGTACCTAGTAATACACCTACATTTCACCCGTTCTGTTTAAGTCCCATCATGTAATAGGGACGAGCCTATTGCCATTAACTGGGCACAAATCCAAACTACGTGGGAAAAAATCCTGATGGAAAAACCCAATAACACTTTGCCTGACCTGAGAATCGAACTTAGTAACTCATGCTCAGAAACAACTAAGTAAATTGTTCGTATGATTATAAATTCACAACACAATTACTGTCATTCAATGATTCCTAAACAGACCAAGATTCTTTATACGCTTTCAAAACGCTCTTTTAATCATTTGGGATTCCCATCGAAATTATGACAATGTTTTCTTATCAAGCAAATAATTGTAGATGAAAATACCTCCCAAAGGAAAATATTTGTGGTCGAATATTTTGCAGACAATACCGGCTAAGATTGAAATGCTTGAGATAAAAAATACTTTGTTTCTTTGGACGTAAATTCTGGTATTTATTTTTATCTCGATAAAGTCTATAACTTCGATTCAAATATAAAATTGAGAGAGAAAAGCTGAGATTTTCTTGTCCTCGAGAGACTCTCACGTCGAAACAGCTCGCTTAGTGCAGTCTACTTTGAATACGATCAAGTTTTAACTCTTAACAAGAAACCTAAGTTCTACATATATACATAAACTCACTTCTTTGTCCCATATGGATACGTAGAAACTTTACAACATCATCTGCCTAGCCTTTTCCCAACTATGTTGGAGTGAGCTTCCAGTCTAACCGGATGCAGATGAATAAAAAAATAAAAAAAATATATAAAAACAAAAAAAAAATACAAAAACTATGTAAATATACAGGCTGTAAAATACTTCATCACGAAGCCATCAACCAAGCATTCTGTACATCAAACTAAGTAACTTTACGCAAAAATTATTGCTGGGAAACGACTTTTTTTTTGGGGTGAAAAATCATGTTTTGTGGTAGAACTCAATGTAACGCACACATTGTGCAAAACATTGTGTTGATGGATGGATTCAATAGTACGGGGGTCGTGGAGGTGTTTAAACTAAAAATCTTACTTACACTAAAAACTTGTATTTAAAAAAAAACTTGTCAAAAAGTTGGAACTTTGACCCCCAAAATCTTCGTAACTAGAAGGTTCCCTGGTATGGTGTATAAAAAAAAATGATCGCAATGACGAGGATAACAAGTGCCTTTCGGCTTTGTGAAGAGGTGTCTAGCACCCTTTATAATTAAATGGAGCGACTGCCTATCTGATCTCCACAATCCAGTTAATACTGGCTAGCGCGATACCCCCTAGTAAGACTGGTTGTCAGACCTTTGGGCCTCTGACTACCTAACGACTGTCAAAGATCTACAAATGACAGCCGGGAGCAACGGCTTAACGTGCTTTCCGAGGCAGTGAGGAAACTAGGTATGTAATGAGTGGTCACGAATCTACGAACCAACCTAGGTAAGTGCGGCTTAACTTAACTTGAGCGGCTGTTATTATTTAGTCATGAGCTCCAACCCTGGGACAGTGGTGTCGATTCTGTTGTGCACAAACTAAACTTAATTTAAGCTATTGCTATCATTTTCTCTGTAATAAAATGAGAAAGAGACGGCCGTAATTTAGAGCTATCAAATTTAGTTGGAACTAATATTTCCATAAAAATGAAGGGTGCACGTAAAAACATGTCGACCAAAAACACGGTGAAACGCAAGGCATAAACTAGTTTGACACCTTTAGCTTAGTTCATAGCTATAGCCGTCCTTTTCTCGCACTGCCTTTTAGTAAAAGACAGCAATAGTCTAAATTAAGTTTAGTTTGTGCACAACAGCATCGACACCAGTACCCTGCAGATGAATAATCATTACAGACTAAAAATGTAAGCGTCTTTTTTTTTGTTTTAGATTCACCAAAACAACACAGATCATACAAAAAGAATAAATAATCTGCCACTAAAAGGGTACATCACAACGCTTTGTACATTAATTTAAACTCAAAAAACAGGATAACCCATCATTTATATTCTCGCAAAATATTCTAATATCCGGGCACGGAGAAAGAATATTAATTTCGCTGGTAGCCGGAAAAGGCAGTTTTTAAAGTTATGAAAAGCGTTTTGTAGAACAGATTTTCTTTTTTATTAATAAACAACATGATTTTAGTAAGGTTTTTGTTGTGTGACAAGATAAGTTCAGGAAAAGATTTTTCATTACAAGGAAGAATATCTATACTAATATTATAAAGAGGTAACATTTGTTTGTAAGTTTGTATGTTTGTAAGTTTGTTTGTAGGGGGTAATCTCCAGAAGTAATGAACCGATTTCAAACATTCTTTCACCGTTAGAAAGCTACATTCACCCTGAGTAACATATGCTATATTTTATCCGCGTACTCCCACGGGAACGGGAACTATGCGAGTGAAACCGCGGGACGTCCGCTAGTATTTTATAAAACACCAAATATTATAAAGTTTATTTTTTCCATCAGGTTGACTAGCCTATTCCCACGGCCTTTCCCGCGTGTAGTTCGGTAATTGTTTTTATCGTACTACAGGAATAAAAAATCCCGTGTTATTCCAGGTTTATACACTATCTTATTACAGTCTCACGTCGTATTTAGGTAGTATGAAATCTGTTGATGCCTAAAACAGTATTATCTCTTTTTTTCTGTTTAGATTTGAGTTTTTATTTTTATTGTATGGTCTTGTGGATTACCATAAGCCTATATTAATGTTTCCACTGCTGGGACACAGGCCTCCTCTCTATGAGAGGGAATGGAATATAATCCACCACGCGGGCCCAGTGCGGAGCGGCAGTGCGGGTGCGGGATATCACATGTTTTTGAATTTTTGGTTCTAGGACATGCCGGTTTCCTCACGATGTTTTCCTTCACCGTTTTGAGAGCAGCGCTGATGAAATAAATTACACAAAGTAATGCGCCTACCTGGGTTCGAACCCACGACTTACTGTTCGTAAGTCGGGGCCGCCGCTACCGCTACCGTTGCTCCGCTGGGCCACCGCTGCTCTTGTGGATGTGCTAAATAAATACGTTTTCATTACTCATACTCGGAAAGTAGGTCTAAAGTTGCTGCCAAATTATTAAAAAAAATAGTCCATTTTTCTATTGAACCATGTTCCAACTTTCTATACAGCCACGATGTAAAATTGTAATAAGTATTAATTAGAGAATATATATTTTTTAAATAACTTTATTATAATTAAGTTTCAACTATTTCTTTAAAATAAACATAGATTTGGGCAAAATATTCACCATTTTTTCGATGATGAAAATGAAAAATAGGTAATGGCTGAATAGCTGTCCGGCCACAGAAAAAAAAGCAAAATAGGCGGGAAAGCGGTCTTCCGTGGTCCGATCTTCATTTGTTAATCTGAATGTTTTTATTTTTATTTTCCTTGTATTCGTAATGAAAAGCACAGTGTTTACCTCGGGTTAAAGACTCATTTAGTCCCTCGAACTATTAGCGCCCTCGCTTCGCTCGGGCACCAAACCCCGTCTCGGGACTAAATAAGTTACTTTCACCCCTAGGGTAACAATGTACTATTTCTTTCTTTCTTATTTGTTTAACACACGTACTCCGACCGCGCGGATGAGCGACTCTCACCGCATCTACGCGCGGCGCACCGCAACTAAAATCTTTACCACCTCCACCAAACCGCACGGAGCGGTGTGAGATTCACATAAAAGCCATAGAATACAAAATCCCTTCAAATATTTCACGATCATTCCAGTAAAAGCCTAGATATTCACATAGATTCGTACGATCGCCATTTGTCACGGTATAACGAAAAACGTTCTCTGAAAATCATAAATCTGTCGCGTGGTTTACGCATCCTCCTTTGACCTTTTGTTGGTTGGATTTAGGGTACCGTTTGTGGTCGAAAAATCGATAGGTTTACCTTTTAAACCGACTCCGAATAGGTTCTCAATTTGAATTAAGGAATGTGAAAATGTGTGTCAATATTTTCAAAGTTTGGTTAGCAATTGCACCAACATTTCTAAACAAATTTAGTGTGTAACGTAGGTACAATTGATTTGCGATAATTTAATTTGTATTAAAAAAAAAAAACCAATGGGTATCGTGATGCGCAGGAACTGGATTGTGGGGGTCAGATAGGCAGTCGCTCCGTGTAAAATACTGATATTCAGCTGCATCCAGTTAGACTGGAAGCCGATCCCAACATAGTTGGGAAAAGGTTAGTAGATGATGGCGACTCATATTAAGTACTCCAATGAGGGATTTTCTTTTTATCTCTTCCCTAGCGCTGGATCGACGGCACTAGGAGTTAGTATGATAATGCAAATAACGGAACCTAAAAAAACTGGTTTTAACAAAGCGCGAGAAAACTAGGTTATATTCGGAAGGTTAAGCAAATGAAAGTGTCAGTCAACGAGAGTATGTGACGTGACACAATGTTTTTTTTTCAAGCGTTTTGGCTTTGGCACCAACTATAATATTAGAGTTGGAAACTAAGTTTTTTTTAATACCTCAAAAAGAACCTCTCATTGGGACTGAGATTTCGTTTTTTATGTTATTTTTAAAAAAATTAATTAATTGACATTTGTAACTTAATTTTCTGACATTTTTAATTAAATTTATTGACATTTGTAGTTTAAGTTATTGACATTCTTATATATTTTTCTAATTCATATTATTGTAATTCCGAATGTCGATAAAAAAATGAAGAAAGAAATCATAAATAGGGATATTTATGAGTATTTTTAATAATGTTAGTAATGCTGCTTAGTGAATGGAAAGCTTTTTTTTTGTTTAATCTTTCTTTATGTTTATTTTTTGTTTCCTGAACGTTTTATCTACACTAATATTATACAGAGGAAATATTTATATTTTTGTATTTTTGTGTGTGTGTATGTTTGTAATGAATAAACTCAAAAACTGCTGCGCCGATTTCAAAAATTCTTTCACTTTTAGGGTCGATTTCAACAAACAAGAGTAAATCTTACTCGAGAGTATACGAGCAGTTACTCCTATTATAATATGTTTTTACGTTTCACCATAGACTTAATCCAAGAGTAAACGTTTATGCTGGAGTAAATCTCTACTCCGCCGATTTTCAAGGAACAGCGAGCTTATACTAAGGATAAGTTCAATATGGCATCCAAGTGTCATTATTTTTACAGCTGATTCGCTAACTGGCGCGCTGGCATAAAAATATTAGTACCTACCTATTAATAGGTATTGTTTTTGTGAAAAGTGAAAATAGTTTAGATGAGCCTGTGTATTGTCTAAAAATGGTAGATCATTTGAGAGCATTAATTGAGGATTCTGACAGTGATGACGAATATTTACCAAGGCGACCAAGATGGATACAAGAAAGAAATAATTATTTTGACGACTACGATAACATAGATTTCATTAAAAGGTTCCGTTTACCTAAGCGAGCAGCGTTCATCATCTGCCTAGCCTTTTCCCAACTGTGTTGGGGTCGGCTTCCAGTTTTACCGGATGCAGCTGAATACCAGTATTTTACATGGAGCAACTGCCTATCTGACCTCCACAACCCAGTTAGTACCGGGTAATACGATACCCCTTGGTAAGACTGGTTGTCAGACTTTTTGGGCCTCTGACTACCTAACGACTGTCAAAGATCTACAAATGACAGCCGGGACCAACGGCTTAACGTGCTTTCCGAGGCACGGAGGAAACTCGGTATGTAATGGGTGGTCACCCATCCACAGACCAACCTAGGCAAGCACGGCTTAACCTAACGATTGTCCCGAGCGGCTGTTATTATTTAGCCACGAGCTCCCTAAGCGAGCAGCGTTATGTTTGTTTAATTTATCAAAACACAAGCAAATCTCAAAAACAAACATCACGAAATATTGATGAGGAATTATAGAAATTCTAGTTTTGACACTTTTGATATAGGTATAACCCTACCGAACAGAATAATACGCAATACACTTTACTTATTAGAGGAGAAACGAGCAATTGAATTTGGGTGGCTTATAAAGTCATTCATTTCACACATTCGGATTCACTCCCTGTCACAGAATAACAGTCCGAGAGTAAATTTACTCCGGTGTAGAGTGGTGGAACGTGGACGAAGTTATCCGAGAGTAAAATATAAGAATAGATAGATTCCGTGGATAGCTATTCTCGAGTAAAGTCATGTTTGGTGAAATCGACCCTTAGAAAGCTACATTCACCCTGAGTAACTATATTCCCCGTACTCCCACGGGAACGGGAACTACGTGGGTGAAACCGCGTGACGTCCGCTAGTGTTAAATAATTTTGCATGCCTTACGGCAAAATGTATCGGGGCGCTCATGGAAATTACCATCATATCTGTACCCCTACATTATTGGAAAATAAATGATTTGTATTTCTACTGACACAAACTTGACACTCTATTTTTCAGTCTTTTTTTTGTAAGTTCCGTATTAGCGTTCGGTGCCCCTTCCATTTTATATACGGGACCAAATATACAAGGTTGAATCACACTTGGCTGGTATTTTGAATACCGGTTGCAAACATTTCTGATTGATTTGCGAATGAAGTAATAACACGGATTCGAGCGAGCTATTGAGCTGAACGATGTTGTTTTGACAAAATTATTGGTATCTGTAAACAAGTCTATGAAACATAATACATCAAGAGAGATTGACAATTTCTAAACCATTGTGACCTTGGCGACCCGATTGGCGCAGCGGTAGTGAGGCTGCCTTACGTTCTTAGGGTCCCGGGTTCGAATCCCGGTCGGAGCAAATGTTTGTGTGATGAGCATGGACATTTGTTTCCGAGTCATGGATGTTTATATTTATAATAAGAATGTATTTACAAACAAAACGTATCTATGTAGTATATCAACTATCTGGTGTCCACGACACAAGCCTCGTTGCTTAGTGTGGCACTAGATGGCGCTGTGTGTAATGTCCAGCAATATTTATTATTATTATTATTTATTTTACCTTATAAATAACTCAAATAATAAGGAAGGGCAACTAGACAGGGTGGTTTGTAATTGGGTGCATTCCTTGAAATGGGTGATACTACACCTCATTTGCAATATTTTTTCTGGTCATTCGCTTGCTAAAATTTTAATGTGGTACTGTCCCGAACGCATTACTTTGTGTTATTTATATCATTACCACTGCTCTCAAAATGGTGAAGGAAAACGTCGTGAGGAAACCGGCATGTCAGAACCAAAAAATTTGAAGACATGACTGTGACATCCACCAATCCGCACTGGGCCCGCGTGGTGGATTATAGACAATTCCCGAGAGGGAATGGGCTATAATCCTCTCAGTCCTCTCTATGAGAATAGAGAGGAGGCCTGTGTCCCAGCAGTGGGAACATTAATAAGCTGATGATAATGATGACTGTCCCGAACCTTGATTTAACACAAATTATGGACAGCTTCTAAAAAATATTTAATCAAATTAACTTCCTAAAACTGCTTAAATTATTCCAAGTGATTAACAGATGTAAGTACCAAAACGTGTGACAGTATTTTTTTGGAAATTTTGGTAATAACAGTATTCAGTTTGTTTATAATTGTATTTTACGGTCTGTGGGGAAGTTCTGATGGATTAGCTCTTCGCGGAAATATACTGGGCTTTAATCTAATTTCGGTGGCACGTGTTACTATGATTATGTTCTTAATACTAGCATAAGCCCGCGGCCTCGCACGCGTGGAGTTCGGTAATTATTGTCCCACGGAATCGTAACATCATCGGGATAAAAGTAACCTAAGTAATAATCCAGGTTTAAAACTATCTGTGCCAAATTTCATCTAAATCCGTTCAGTAAAAAAATAAAATAATGGTGTCGATTCTGTTGTGCACAAAACTAAACTTAATTTAGGCTATTGCTATCTTTTTCTCTCTAATAAAACGAGAAAGAGACGGACGTAATTTAGAGCTGTCAAATTTAATAGGAATAAAACTAATATTTCCGTACAAATGAAGGGTGCACGTAAAAACATGTCAACTAAAAACACGGTGAAGCACAAGGCATAAACTAGTTTGACATCTCTAACTTAGTTCATAGCTATAGCCGTCCTTTTCTCGCACTGCCTTTTAGTAAAATATAGCAATAGCCTAAATTAAGTTTAGTTTGTGCACAACAGAATCGACATTAATATAGACGATCCTAAAAAGGTATTACAAGAATGATTTACCTTTTTTTCGCGTATGTACAAACATCCCATTCAAGGATGTTTCCGTTCAAATACTTCTTTATTTTTCCCCAATATTTATTACAAATATTTGCCGTTCAGACTGGACTGTCCCTATCAAACAAACACACACCTTTCTATAAGGAAAGACCCGTAGAAACAACAGAATAGGTCTGTAATTGATCCATATACATTTCCCATCAACAAATTTTTCCTTCTGCTTAGTTGACGTTCATCCATCTTTGCTATCACGTGTACCGGTAGTGAATAGGGTATATGCATGATTTTGTTTTATTACTCTAAACAAAGCGTATTAACATCAGAAATAGCAAAGTAAAATATTTTTTTTTAATATCTATAAAAAATACTAAGTTATAAGCATTTGAAACTGCTGATTAGACAGAGAGATTCGATATAGCGAATGACGTCATTCGCTACATCGACGTACAAAATCCATACTAAATTCTGTTTATCTAGAAAGAGATAGAAACAAAAGTTATAACTTTTGTGTTGTTTAGCCGATTTATGTCTTGTTTTCGCTTTTAGGCATTATTTTTATAGATTTTTAACATTCTGTATCGAAATAAAAAAAGAAAATGTATGCATATTCCCTATTACCTGTCTTTTTTGAAGAACGTCTTTTTAGTTTTGGCTGAAATGAATCATCACTTACTTATACATTTTACGTATATAAGTATCTCCCTGAACAATGAGTTTCTTAGCCCTGCGTTATCTCACTGTGATAATTACACCTATAACATAATTATTACCTATTTTTGTATTACCTAGTTTTACTTAGTTTAATTTGTTTTAATTTAGTTAAATTTGTTTTAATTAGTTTAATTTTGTTTTAGTTTTTTTGTTTGTTTTATTTTTTCTGATTTGTTACTTCTGTTTCATTTGCTTGTATTTATTTATACTATTGTGTAAACAATTGTTTGTGAACCAAATAAATAAATAAATAAAATAAATATACGTAAATCATGCAAGAAAAATGTTAGTAACTTACAATTGGTTGGATGGTAAAATCCACTAACACTTTGTCAAGCCTTGGAATAGGCTTGTCGACTGCAACCTCTAATTAGTCCGTCAGTTCGATTCATCATCATCATCATCAGCCTATTAATGTTCCCACTGCTGGGACACAGGCCTCCTCTCTATGAGAGGGAATGGGCTATAATACACCACGCTCGCCCAGTGCGGATTGGTAGATGTCACATGTCTTCGATTTTTTTTGGCTCTAGGACATGCCGGTTTCCTCACTATGTTTTCTTTCACCGTTAGGTATCAAAAAATATTTGACCCCTATTTTTTCTATTGTTACGTAAACCAATATTGACGAAGATACGACGCTTTAAAAATTCTTAATACCTACGTCACGCCGTGGTATAATTTTTAGTGCGTTCACGTCACGAGCCCCACTCTCGAGTTTTGATGCGTTTTATCTTTGTCAATATTCATTGATTTACAAAAACAAAAAATACATGTGAATTGTTTTCCAAATTTTCCAATACTCTAACGAGTCTAACTGGGTCGGGGGGCTTTTGGGACCGGACCGCGGTCCCGGATTTTGGGACCACAATAAAAAAAAGTTAAAGCACAGTAAGCTGAAATAATATTGTGATCAACAATTACATGAATTTATTATTGAAGTGAAACTTCTGTATAGACGGGGTGTTAGGATATAGGCTGTCATGTAAAAGCATTACGACTGCGTCCCCTCCACGCAGTCGTAATGCTTTTACATGACAGCCTATATCAACACCCTATGGCAACACCCCTAGACGATTGATGGACTAAATAGATTTGCAATTTTTTGACGTCTGTCGTCATGCCTATTGAACCCAAGACCTCATATAGACCACTAATCATATACTACTATTATAAATGCAAAACTTTGTGAGGATGTATGCATGTTTGCTTCTCTTTCACGAAAAAACGGGTAAACAGATTTGGGTGAGGTACTTACGTATATAGTGAAACGGGTAGCAGTAATACTCTTTCCTCTGTTAATCACAATTATTTATTTTAAAAAGTAATGTAATTGCTTAAAAACTTGGAGAGTTCTTTACTTCTTTTTCATTTGACAGCTCAATGTCAGAAATGTCTCGTTTTCCCCAGTTTTCCCGCCATTCACTGTTATTGGCTCGAAACACTCAACACTGGCTTCTAATGGCGATGGCATGGCTTGGCTTGGCATGGCTTTACATGGCTGTACCATGTACACATGGCGACCATCAATATTATACTGGAGAGTTACAATAGATACTTTAGAACCTTATATAACATATATACAGATGACTTTTTTATTACTTTCTAAAAAAATGGGTATATTAGGTGAACGGAGTAGAAGCAAATGGCATACTTAGTTTTTAGGGTTCCGTACCCAAAGGGTAAAAACGGAACCCTATTACTAAGACTTCGCCGTCTGTCCGTCTGTCCGTCTGTCCGTCTGTCCGTCTGTCCGTCTGTCTGTCACCAGGCTGTATCTCATGAACAGCTAGACAGTTGAAATTTTCACAGATGATGTATTTCTGTTGCCGCTATAACAACAAATACTAAATATAGTCAATGGTACGGAACCCTTCGTGTGCGAGTCCGACTCGCACTTGGCCGGTTTTTATTTTTTATTGTTTAAAAAAAACAAAAAAAAAATACGAAATTCTAATCATACGCGTATTGTGTATGATTTGAAATGAGAAGTTTTCCTTTTGAGGTTTTAAAAAAATATATAGTTTCCAAGAACTCTATAGATGGCGTTGAACTTACTATACCAAAGCCAAAACGCTTGAAAAAAAAAACATTGTGTCACGTCACATACTCTCGTTGACTGACACTTTCATTTGCTTAACCTTCCGAATATAACCAACATTTCTCGCGCTTTGTTAAAATCAGTTTTTTTAGGTTCCGTTCCTTGCATTATCATACTTACTCCTAGCGCCATCTATCCAGCGACTAGGGAAGAGCTAAAAAGAAAATCCCTCATTCGATATTTCTAATGTTTTTTTTTTTTTAATTTCTCTTTCTTTGTTCTAATATGAAAAGTTTACTTGAAATTTGTAGCGTTTTTTGATGATAGATCAATTTTTTTCTAAGCTGTGGAAAAAAGTAAAAAAAACTAGGTATGCCAAAAGCTTCTACTCCGTTCACCTATATCCATTTTTTTTTTGGAAAGTGATAAAAAAGTCATCCGGTAGGATACTTTTAACCCGTTAAGTACGATCCTGTGGGATAACTACAGAACTGGCCACGGGCGCAGCCACGGGGAAAAACTAGCAATAAATATAGTCACGAAATGATTGTCTCATTAGTACGGACATCTTCTTTATAAAATTATTTCCCTCCATTTTCCCACAAAATGAAATTGAGCACACATCATTAGCCCAGTTGTCTCCTGACAAACTGTCTGCCATCACAAATCATTTATTAAATCGCCGGCCATCACAGTCCAATGCTTTTGTTTCATTAAATAGCCTTTTGGATTGCCACCTAAACCGTTGTCAAAATGGTTGCTTAATTTCGCGCGCAATGTGAGTATTTCGCGGGAATAGAATCGTTCTTGTTTGTTTGAGGATAATGAGAGGATTTAATGGCCCGGTCACGGCGTCGGGCGATGAGACTTGCGTCAAATGGCACGCACGCGAATGTATAAGTTTTTTTTTTATTATACTCTAGTCCAAGAAGGCCCGGGATAAGAGCACATGGAAGGGGCTGGGGGAGGCCTTTGCTCAGCCGTGGGACAGTATGGCTTAATAAAAATGAAATCTTTTATTTCATAATTATTATTGTGTTTTTGTGGCTCGTGTCAAATAAACAAGTTTTTCTTTTGTTTCTTTCTTCTTTGTTTACTTCTCGTGAATATCGGGTCACGGGACAATATAAAGATAAACCAGTGAACCATCTGAGCCCTTTTTATAAAACTCAAATGCGGGTTTAGGGTTGTCACACACATAACATATAACCACTTGTCTCGTTGCGATAGCCCCGACTCGCTCACTTACCAGCCAGAAGCATGCTTACCTAAAATTCGTGCAGAAGGTTTACATGTTTATTGTGTGCGTGAGCCGATTATTATAAAGTCAACTATAGGAACTACTAAGGTTCCTGTAGTTGACTTTATAATATCATGGATTTTAATCAGTGATAAAATCTTGAAAAATCTTATTTAAATCAAATAAATCCGATGTAAGTAAATCAAATAAATTCAATTTTTTTATCGAACTTTTTTTTCTTTTTAAATTATAATATTAGGTCAACTGTGCAGTGGTTGCCGTGAATCGTGGCATGCTTCCAAACAGTTATTTTATTTGTTTTTTCCACAAGTGCTGTCGTGAATTGAGGCTCTAGTTCGTGGCCAAGGGGTTAGGTTATTTGACGTGAATACAGTAGCATTATTGTTGTTTTATGAACAATGAGAGGATTTAAGCCTATTATTGAACGGTCAGTTGGGAAAAGACTAGGCAGATGATGATTGGACGGTCCTTTCAAATTTCAATTCATATTTACAATAAAATTAGCATGAAGTCTGTTTTGTGTGGGAGGCGATTATCAAGCGTTAAAATTTATATCGATGGGTGTTTTTTTAATAAGAAAACAAAAATAACATCATTGGATACGATGGTCAGAAAGACCGCCGAAGCCGAAGAAAGCCCTGTAAAGATTTTTTTAAGTGGTTCCTGTACATTTTGCAAGATGCTATACTCGAAAACTATCAATAATCGCGAAACATCATGGGGTTCGGATATCCCTGGTTGTGAGGAATCTATACTTTTTTATGACGTCAGTGTTTGGACCACTCAGTTAAGTCTTGCTGGGTCTTATTCAAACCATGTACCCATGTGTGCAATCTGAGATTAAATCTTGTAGCACTTCAATACCCGCAATTACAGACACTTATTAAAATAACAATGCACTGTGCCTCACGAGGCACGGCTGGGAACATAAGGGTAACGTATGACCGGCATTATGCTTTTAACGATTTACTTCAATTTTCTCCACGCATAAGGCCAATTTCACTAACTAAAGAGTGAACGTGATCAGCACAACTAAACCGCGTTCACTGGCAGCTTTTAAATGCAGACCTTACACGCTGCTACTCGTGACTCAAAGCACCAATCTCAACTAAAATTTTATTTTTGGCAAACATTACACATCATCATCATCCTATTAATGTTCCCACTGCTGGGACACAAGCCTCCTCTCTATGAGAGGGAATGGGCTATAATCCACCACGCGGGCCCAGTACGGGTTGGTAGTATTACACATACCTTCTACCAAAGTCCAAAAGAAAACCTTAAACTCTGCTGCCACTGTACAACAATAAATGCAGCGCAGGTATACACAACAGAGAGCTTCTCAAATAGAATTCCGTTCAGCACCACACATGAAACATTTATGAGGAATTTATATGCAGTGCAGTGGGTGGAACAAAAAGTGTACCAGCAGAGAAAACCGTAAAAGAAAATTTAAAAAAAGATAAGATATTTTATTTGCATAAAAAAGGTAAACAAGGTGTTATGGAAAAAACATTAGATCGGACATGTTTTGCTGCAAACGTACTTAATAAAGATACATTATGAATTCATATTAAAAAAATCATTAATGCAATAGAAATTATTACTACTGAGCCATATAAATAAGTTGACTTTTATATTATGTTATATGCAAAAATCGAAACCCATAACTAAATTACGTGTGTTATATATAACACACGTAATTTACGTGTGTTATATATAACACACGTAATTTAGTTATGGGTTTCGAAATCTATTGCTGTTAATAAACAGCAATAGATTTCAAGATAGTAAACAAAACATACTTTACTTATTACTGTTCTGTCACTTACGGGATATCTTCAGTGATTGTTTTTAAAGCTGATTATAATTATATTATTTTAGACATTTTATTAATAATATTGTTTTAAGACTGATTTGACATGGTATTTGAAACTGTTGTGCACTATATTTTGAATTTCTTGGAAAGTTATTTAATAATTCACAGTTCTTATAATTTTATGTAAATTGCATGTATATTCAACACAATGTAAATTGTTCACGAATAAATGAAATGTTATTGTTTTGAGCTCCCGATATTTCGAAGCTGTTGCAAGCGTCGTGGTCGTGAAAGCTTAAATCCAGTGTTTCAATACAGTATGTTTTGTTGTTGTTTTAACTTAATTTTTACCGAAGCTTTGATTGAAACTATTTTATATGTAAATTTTATTCATGTTTTCATCACCAACTAGTTTCAAACGTCGTACTTGGTATTATAGGCTAGAACAATCTGGAATAAACTGGAATTAAATTATTTCTTCAGACTATGACAAAGTACAAGTACCAGTATAAATTAAATTTGACTCAATAAATATTAATAGGAATGTCTAATGATCAATTCTAAGAAATATATAAGAATTTATAGCAGTCAGTAAATAAATTATTTCTCTATTTATTGTGCTTTATTTACTTTAGTTTTATCGCTAGCAAACAGTAACGATTAGTATTTGCACTACTACTACTACTACCTACTACTATTTCAGCCGAAAGACGTCCGGGGGGTTTTTGCCATAATCGCCACGCTTGGCAGGCGGGTTGGCGATCGCAGTACGGTTGCTACAAAAGCACAGAGAACGCTGCTGCCCATTCTCTGGTAAGTCCCTTAGTCGCCTCTTATGACACCCACGGGAAGATATGGGATGGTGCTATTCTTTACGTCCGACACCATACATATACCTAACATTTGCACTAGAAATATGAAAAATGTTTGTTTGTTCCTAGATAGCAGTGATAAAATATTTGGAGAAACGAATACATTGTTTGTAGTTATCAAAGCTATGATAAAAAAAATAGTCCGGTTTTTTTTTTCAAAAAAGTTTTTTTATTTAACAATTACCGTTACACACAAAATATAGAAAAGAAGAAAGGAACAAAAATAACATCATTAAACATCACCATCTCATCATCTTCATCTAAAAATTTAAGAGAAAAATTCAACAGATTTCTCTGCACGCCACTGTACAACTCTTTCCCTAGAGATTAATATTTCATAGACGCATTCATCGTCGGTTCTTCGACTTTGCCTAATTCTGCCCAAAGATATCCATTTTAACGTCTTTTTCATTGCCCAGGGGTGTTGTGGCCAAAATATTGAGCTTCTTGATTTGAGTAATTAAAAAGGAGAATGGGAATTGGGGGAGGTGGGGGGAGATGGCGGGGTGATGGCTTGATTAAAATCCGTGGATGAGTTATCTTCTAGGCTCAAATTAAATCATAAAACAATGATTTTGCTTCCAATTTTGGAGATAATTTTGTCAAAGACAATGTTCATGATAGTTTCAACAACTTTTTTGTTCAATTTATATTTTATAGGTCTTTATTTTAGACAGTTTAAAAGTTAATAAAGTGACTGAAATAATATTAGGTAATTTATATAAATATCGCTGAACAGTTTGGCCGAAAGGTGTCATGTATCGGCGATTCCGCGGAAGGCTACGCGACACCACGCAGCGCAACATGACGCCGTCTCTTCGTGTTCAATAGTTTAATTAGGTTTTTGTGGTTTCTATACCTACATATGTATGTTAGTCTGTAAGGTATATATATGGTTTGGGTCTTTTGTTACCTGAATTAAATTATATTTTATATTATTATTTATTTATTTATTTAGCACATGGAGGACTTACAGCTAATAAAAAACAGAAAAAAAGATACCCATAGTCACCAGAAAGCCAATTATAAGTCCTCTTGTATAGACTTATAATATAAATCTATGGTGTAAGCACAAGACAAGAATACAAAACACACAGCTTTAATATAAGTGAGAAGCTATATAAAACTAGTTTGCAATTTATGTAGCTGAAATATAGTAAGAAGAGAAAATAATACCAAAACTAAAACAAACAATGTAACCTACTTGAAAAAATTGAGGATTAAGCACCTTCTGGCCGAATTCACTCTAATGAGAGGTTTTCCTTTTGAGGTTTTAAAAAAAAACTTAGTTTCCAAGAACTCTATAGATGGCGTTGAACTTACTATGATAGTTGGTGCCAAAGCCAAAACGCTTGAAAAAAAAAACATTGTGTCACGTCACATACTCTCGTTGACTGACACTTTCATTTGCTTAACCTTCCGAATATAACCAACATTTCTAGCGCTTTGTTAAAATCAGTTTTTTTAGGTTCCGTTCCTTGCATTATCATACTTACTCCTAGCGCCATCTATCCAGCGACCAGGGAAGAGCTAAAAAGAAAATCCCTCATTGTGAATGGATCTAAGTCATATTCCTTGCATATGTCATTGAAATCTCTGCTTGCTTCATTGTTATTATATTATTACACACAGTGCCATCTAGTGCCACACTAAGCAATGAGGCTTGTATCGTGGATACCAGATAGTTGATGTACAACATATATGTATACTTTTCTTTTGTAAATACATACTTATTACTTACCTAGTATGTTTACATATGTACTAAACATCCATGACTCTCAAACAAATTTCCATGCTCATCACACAATATGTATCAAAAGGAATAAATTATACATTATTTAAAAAAAACTTGATTTTGCTGGCAACGGAATATGTACCCAGAAGTCTTCCAGCATTACTACGCTCTATGGCAACACTGATTCTCTGGTCACAAAATTGGCCAGCTCTTTGGTCACGTGAAGAGATGACCAACAGCTTAGCGACGTTAAAATGTATTCAGGGCGTAAAAGACTTCATCACGAAGCCGTCAACCAACCATTCTGTACATCAAACTAAGTAACTTTACGCAAAAAATATTTTGCATTTATTATTATTTTTGGTCACTCGAAGTTGTAGACGATTATGTGTACCTGGGACAAACGGTCCAGTTAGGTAGGTCTAACTTCGAGAAAGAGGTCAATCGTCGAATCCGACTCGGCTGGGCAGCGTTCGGGAAGTTGCGCGGTATCTTCTCGTCCAATCTACCGCAGTGTCTCAAGACGAAAGTCTATGACCAGTGTGTGTTGCCAGTGATTACATACGGGACCGAAACGTGATCGCTTACAATGGGCCTCATCAGAAGGCTTAAAGTCACCCAAAGGGCAATGGAGAAGGCTATGCTCGGAGTTTCCTTGCGCGATCGAATCAGAAATGAAGACATCCGCAAGAGAACTAAGGTTACCGACGTAGCCCGAAGAATTGCCAAACTTAAGTGGCAGTGGGCAGGGCACATTGCTCGCAGAACGGATGGCCAATGGGGCCGAAAAGTTCTGGAGTGGCGATCGCGAACCGGAAGACGTTGCGTTGGAAGGCCTCCCACTAGGTGGACCGATGACCTGGTGAAGGCTGCGGGAATCCGCTGGATGCGAGTCGCACGTGACCGTTCAATGTGGCGACACTTGGGGGAGGCCTATGTCCAGCAGTGGACGTCTTTCGGCTGAAATGATGATGATGATGATGATTATGTTTGGGGTGAAAAAACATGTTTTGTTGTAGAACTCAATGTAACGCACTCAAAACGTTGGTGCTGATGGATGGATTGAATAGTTCGGGGGTCGTGGATGTGTTTAAGTAAAAATCTTACATTAAAAATTTTTATAAAAAAAAAAAACTTGACAAAAAGTTGGAACTTTGACCCCCAATATCTCCGTAACTAGAAGGTTCCCAGGTATGGTCTAGAACAAAAAAAATATCGCAATGACGGGGAGAACAAGTGCATTTTGGCTTTGTTACGCTTTATATCCTAACTTCCTAATTGATATTATAAATGCAAAAGTAAGTTTGTTTGTTTGTTTGTTCCCTTTTCACACATAAACCACAGAACCGATAATCCTGAAATTCTCGGTCTTTCGAATCTTGATTGAATTACATTATTGCTCTGCTTGCAATAATGTAATTCAATCAAGATCAATCAATCAATCAAGATTCAATCAAGTTTTTTTTAATTTATTAATTTTACTATTTTTGCTCGCGGCTTCGCTCACGTTATTTTAAAAATTTGGCAATCAAGTCGGATTGTACACGGTGTCTTTCGAATCTTGATTGAATTACATTATTGCAAGCAGAGCAATAATGTAATTCAATCAAGATTCAAAAACTTTCATAGTTAAACATTCATATATTTTATACTACTACTACTACTACAACAGCCCATAACGTCCACTGCTGGACATAAGTCTCTCCCATGGTGGGATGGGAGGAATTTGCCGTAATCTCCACGCTTGGCAGGCGGATTGGAGATCGCAGTGATGAAAGACTAACAGAAAACGCTGCTGCCCATTCTCTGGTCTACGGAGGCGCAAGGTGTTCTGCCTCAGACATTAGTCGCCTTATACTACACCCGTGAGTGTAATGGGTTGGTTCTATTCTACTCTGCCGGATACCACATCCGGTTAGACTGGAAGCCGACGCCAAGATAGTTGGGAAAAGGCTAGGCAGATGATGAAAACTCATGGATGGATTTAGCAAGATAATGCCTGATTCTGAACTTATACGGGTATAGTGTTATGATATTTTTCTTCCTCGCAAAAGTTCACACAAACTTACAAAGAAATAAAGAAACATTAGCAGCTCAGCCCAGTACTGCCCGGCTGCAAAACGAATGCAACCCTACTCGAAATGACGAGGAAAAAAATGTAAATTTTCATGAATAGATATAACGAGAAACTCTCTTTAAAGTGGCCAGCCGGAGTAAGACTCGACACTTATTCAAAAGAGCCAAGAACTGTACAATAAGGAAATTACAATATTACAGGAAATGCATGAATTTTAACCCTTGACCACAACCTTTACTCTCCAGCGATACGCGTCTTATGAAAGGCTGCTTTTGCTAGAAGGCTGTTTTTTTATAACTTACTTACATATAACTAATAATATGATCCTAGAAAAGCGCAGGCTGCGCCGAGTGTGGCACACCAGCCGACTTGCTGATGACAAACGGGCCCTAAACAAGGCTATGGAGAATCTGAAACGAGCTATTAAAGAGACTGAAGACTATGGAAGCTCTCCTGGAATCTTTGTCTGCAACGAGCTCAACTGATTACTCACTCTGGAAAATATGCAAGAAGACAAACCAACCCATAATACCGAAACCACCTATTAGGACAGAAGGACCAGCTTGGGCTAGAACAAATAAAGCAAAAGCAGATGCATTTGCTGAACACCTAGCAAAAGTCTTTGTGCCCAATGAACCGGAAAATGGTGCAGGCAATGTCGACATAGACAACCTACTAAAGAGTGACTTCCAGTTATCTAGGCCAATTAAACCTGTAACACCGCGAGAAGTTGGTCGGTTAATCAGAGCACTGGATGATAAAAAGGCCCCAGGATTCGATCTCGTCGACAAAAAAGTCCTAGGTGAACAGCCTAAAAAGGCAATCGTCTATCTGACTACTATTTTCAATAGTATGCTCATGGTGGGATACTACCCATTGCTATGGAAAGTATCGCAAATTATTATGATACACAAGCCAGGGAAAGCACCGAATGAAGTGACATCATATCGACCAATCAGTTTGCTGCCTGTAACCTCAAAACTTTTTGAGAAAATATTATTGTCCCGACTTCTGAGTACAATGTCTGTAATCCCTGACCATCAATTTGGATTTAGACCAGAACATGCCACCACAGAACAAATACACAGGATTTGTCGCGTCATCAGAAACACCCTGGAAACCAAGCAATACTGTTCGTCAGTCTTTCTGGACGTACAACAAGCCTTCGACAGAGTGTGGCATAAGGGACTTTTATACAAAATCAAATTACACCTGCCACACTCCTACTACAACATTCTGGAATCATACCTTTCAGATAGAATCTTCCAGGTGAAGGAAGAGGATAGCACTTCCGGTTTCCATGACATAAAAGCTGGAGTGCCGCAGAGCTCGGTACTTGGACCAGTCCTCTATACACTTATCACTGCTGACTTGCCACAAACCCCTGGTGTGACAATCGCTACCTACGCAGACGATACTGCAGTCTTAGCATGTAGTAACTGCCCCACTGAAGCTTCGCAAATCCTGCAGAAAAGTATAGATGACATTGACCAATGGCTCTCAAAATGGAGGATAAGAGCTAACACATCCAAATCGGTACAGGTCACTTTCACCCTAAGACAACAACAATGTCCACCTGTGAAACTTGGTGGTAGTCAACTTCCTCAAAGAGACTGCGTCAAATATCTTGGTATGCATCTGGACCAGCGGTTGACATGGAGGAGGCATATCACAACAAAACGGAAATAAATTGACATTAAATACAAAAGCATGCAATGGCTCCTGGGTAGAAATTCCAAGCTGTCTGTAAACAAGCTTCTGATCTATAAGTCCATATTGAAACCTATCTGGACTTACGGCATTCAGTTGTGGGGCTCAGCAAGTGATAGTAACATCAACATCATTCAAAGAACTCAGAACATCATACTTAAACAAATAGCTAATACGCCTTGGTTTATAAAGAATACGGAAGTTCACGAACACCTCGACATGAACACAGTCAAAACAGAAATAAAATTGTGTTCACAAAAATACAAGTCCAGATTGGAGAGACACTCCAACCAATTGGCCGCACAACTGACAATACCGGATTGTGTCAGCAGACTCAAAAGACGCAACATTCTACAGCTAGATAACTTGTAGTGTGATGTTATATAACTGAAACAGTTGATCCTGATGAGGAACAAACTCTAACCCGTCAGCTCCTCATACAAATCATCTGCTCATAGTTGTAAAACTGATTGCAAGATAATAAAAAAAAAAAAAAAAAAACTTACGTATAACTTAATGCAGGCAAGTCTTGTAGCTATCGGTGTTTCTATAAACAAAGTTAGCTTGAAGTATCCTATCCGCGTCACTTTGGTACCTGTCACTTGATTCCTTTATTGATCGAAGCTTGATTCATAGAAAAATCATACAAATCTTTTCTGTCAAGCAGAAATAACATGACCTTCCGTTACCTATTACTAAGTTATTGAAAATGGCCGAGGGCCTATACTACCTCGAATTAGCAACTCTATTTGTGGTGGTTCAAACTTAGTTTGAAATACTGTTAGAATAACGTTCTAATCAGCTTGCACTACAAAGTGGTTGTTACGTCAGTCACTGCAGGCCGAATAGTGCGAAATGAGTGGTTTTTATTCTTTGTAAAATCAAATATTCGTCTTTTGGAAAAAATAAAAAAGAACATAAGAACTGCTTTATAGTTAGTTCAGTTAGTATGCAAAGTTTCATGATCTAATTTGAGGTAACTTTGGAATGTTTTTCTATCGAGAAAAGTTTATGGAATCGTGTTTTCGCCAAACATAGGACTTAACATTAATCCTCAACTTTACCATATATTTATTTCAAAATTAATGCTGCAGTATTTTAGGCGTAACGGAGGATCATGCTAAGCCATTTGAGGTAGTATAGGCCCTTAAGGTCACGGCATAGTATACCGGCACCGCAACAGCGCATCTGCAGCACGGTTTCGCTTCGAATTTGGGCTACGGCTAGCCGCCAGCGCGCTATCTACGCGTCATCCACGAGGTCCAAGCGTGCGGTCCGCGCGCTGGCTGCAGGATGTAAGCGCGCTGTCACCGCGAACATAATAAAATTACAATATGGCATTTTTGATCGACGTTGTTTCACTGGCGATACGGAGTCGGCGCGCTGTAAGAACGCTGTCGGCGGACTGTAAGCATGTGGTCCGCTCGCTTGCAGCGCGCAGGCTGCGAGTCAAGTTGTATGGTAGCGGCAAGGACGCTGATTGCTGATTATGAAATATATTAGACGACACACGATTTAGTGCTCTAATTTGAATGGCAAGTTAATTGCTGGGTTGGGGCGGTGCTGGTATAGTGTGATATTTAGACGTGACTTACGACGCGACAGTATTCATGCAAAGAAAACACGGTATTTAACAAGCGCGTCTCGCAAAACGTTAGTTGCATCTTTTGAGGATGTGAACATGGCGTTAAAGTGACCTGCTGTAGTGCAACTCCACACTTATTTAAAAGAGCCAAGAACTGTATAATATTAAGGACTTCAGTAGGAACTGAATTTGATTAAGAGTATGAATTATTTAAATTTTATCGTCAGTTGGGACTGTAGGTTTCTAGAATTTTTTAAGTAGGTGTTTTATTTCACATTTTCGACTCGTGTTTGGTGCACGAAACTACGAAAAATTATCTCTTGGACTCGAACCTCACGTTCAAGACCGTGACTACTGAGGAAACAGAAAATAAGTACCTAAGAGTGTGTCACTATACACTATAACGCAACTCATCAAGACGCGATGGTACCCATGCGAAGGAAACAAAGCTCGCTGAACGCATGTCGCCCCGCTTGAGGATGTGGCTGTGACGTTAAACTGGCCAGCGAGAATAGGTACAACTCGACACTTATTCAAAACAGCAAAAAACTGTATAATATTATGGATTTCTGTAGGAACTGCATTTTTATTAAGAGTATGAATTATTTTAAATATTTAAATTTTAATACAGTGGGACTGTATGTTTTTAGAAATTTGTAGGTAGATAGTCGTTTATTTTATTAATCATTTTCTTCTCGCTTATGTGCAACGAATTGTGAGAAATTAGCAGCTAATACTGTAGTCAGGAATGTAGACCATAAAAAACTTCTAGCCACTTTTTATGGTCCACATTTCTCACTGGTAAATCTAAATATATAAAAGAAGAAACTGACTGACTGACTGATTGACTGACTGACTGACTGACTGACTGACTGACTCATCTATCAACGCACAGCCCAAACCGCTGGGTCTACAGATTCCAAATTTGGCAAGTAGGTTCCTTATGTGGTCTAGGGGTGCACTAAGAAGGGATTTTTCAAAATTCATCCCCTAAAGGGGTTAAACGGGGCTCCAAAGTATGTATGGGGAAACAAGATTAGTTAGACTATTTTATTCGAAACTTCACAGGAGTGCTCCTATTGATAAATAAGTAGAAACGGGTTTCAGGTTTTTTCAGAATTCAACCCCTAAGAGGGGGAAATGGGGTGGCAAAGTATAAAAATCAATGCACAGCCCAAACCGCTGAGTCTAGAGATTCCAAATTTGGCAAGTAGGTTCCTTATGTGGTCTAGGGGTGTACTAAGAAAGGATTTTTCAAAATTCAACCCCTAAGGGGGTTAAATGGGAATCCAAAATTTGTATGGGTAAAACAAGATTAGTTAGACTATTTTATTCGAAACTTCACAGGAGTGCTCCTATTGATAAATGAGTAGAAACGGGTTTCAGGTTTTTTCAGAATTCAACCCCTAAGAGGGGGAAATGGGGTGGCAAAGTATAAAAATCAATGCACAGCCCAAACCGCTGAGTCTAGAGATTCCAAATTTGGCACAAAGGTTCTTTATGAGGTTTAGGGGTGCACTAAGAAAGGATTTTTCAAAATTCACCCCCTTAGGGGTTGGAACGGGAGTCCAAAGATTACGTGGGGAAACAACATTAGTTATACTACTTTATTCGAAACTTAACAGGAGTACTCCTATCGATAAATGAGTTAACGTTTGTGTTTCAGTTTTTTTTCAGAATTCAACCCCTAAAGGGGGAAATGGGGTAACAAAGCCTGAAATTTAACATAGGTATTGTTTTTATGGTGAATTGGGTCGGGTGTATTACAAAAACAAAGATTTTAAGATTTAATGTGGCAGACCTGAAATACTCCCTGTAATATTCCCTGTTGGAGTACGATGGGGTTGAAATGTCTAAAAATCAATATGGGTGTCGATACCGAGATTATCAGGGGTGCTGATTACGAAAATGGCATTTATTTTGAGATCCAGATGATAATGATTGTGATTACGATGATGATGATTGTGATAATGATGACGCTGATTGTGATGATGATGATTTTAATTACGGTGATAATGATTGTGATTACGATGATGATGATTGTGATAATGATGATTGTGATTACGATGATAATGATTGTGATAACGATGATGGTGATTGTGATAGTGATTTTGATGGTGATTGTGATGGTGATGGTGATTGTGATGGTGATAGCGATGGTGATTGTGATTGTGACAGTGATGGTGATTGTAATAATGATGTAGATTATTGTGATTACTATGATAGTGATTGTGATAACGAGGGTAGTGATTGTGATGGTGATGGTGATTGTGATGGTGATGGTGATGGTGATTGTGATGGTGATGGTGATGGTGATTGTGATGGTGATGGTAATTGTGATAATGATTGTGGTTGAGATAGTGATGGCGATTGTGATCATGATGATTGTGATTAAGATGATAGTGATTGTGATTACGATGATAATGATTGTGATTACGATTACAATGATTGTGATGACGAGGATGGAGATTGTGATGATGATGATTGTGAATACGATGACAATGGTTGTGATTACGATGATAGTGATTGTGATAATGATGATAGCGATTGTGATTACGATTGTGATTAATGGTGATTGTGATGGTGATTGTGATTGCGATGGTGATTGTGATGGTGATTGTGATGGTGATTTTGATGGTGATTGCGATGGTGATTGCGATGGCGATTGTGATGGTGATTGTGATGGTGATTGTCATGGTGATTGTGATGGTGATTGTGATGGTAATTGTGATGGTGATGGTGATTGTGATGGTGATTTTGATTGTGATGGTGATGGTGATTGTGATGGTGATTGTGATGGTAATTGTGATGGTGATTGTGATGGTGATTGTGATGGTGATTGTGATTGTGATGGTGATTGTGATGGTGATTGTGATGGTGATTGTGATGATGATTGTGATGGTGATTGTGATGGTGATTGTGATGGTGATTGTGATAGTGATTGTGATGGTGATAGAGATAGTGATGGTGAGTGTGATAATGACTGTGATTACGATGATAATTATTGTGATAATGATGATGAAAGAAAGAAAGAAAAATCTTTATTCATCGCAGGGACATGACTGACATGCATACAAAATTTAAAAACATAACAAACATTCATAGTATTACAAAACGGAACATAAACAAAAAGTAAATTTAAAAATATAGTTGACAGCTTGCACGTCCTGAGTGCGATAAGTGGGTTACCACTCAGCATGATGCTGTGCTATGGGGAGCCCACAGCACAGCGCTGGTTTTCAGTGGTCACCCGTGAAAAGAAAAACGTACGGAAGTCAAAAACAGCATATTTAAATATTTGATTAGAAAAAATAAAACAAACAGTACCTAAACGTAAAACAACATACAAAACAAAATAAACATTACTTACAAAAAATATAAATGTATTTATGGTATATAAACAAATGAAAACATGGCGTATTTTTTGTCTCGCTCCCTCCCCTCCTGCGCGTCGCCGTCGCGTCACTTGTGCGCGCTCGGCCGATGATACGACTGATACACTACCGCACCGACCGCATTGATGATTGATTGCATTGATTGATGGTGATTGTGATAGCGATAGTGATGGGGATTGTGATGGTGATTGTGATTGTGATAGTGACGGTGATTGTGATTGTTATGGTGATTGTGATGGTGATTAATATAGTGATGGTGATTAATATAGTGATGGTGATGGTGAGTGTGATAATGACTGTGATTACGATGATAATTATTGTGATAACGATGATGGTGATTGTGATTGTTATTTTGATGGTGATGGTGATGGTGATTGAGATAGTGATTGTGATAGCGATAGTGATGGGGATTGTGATGGTGATTGTGATTGTGATAGTGATGGTGATTGTGATTGTTATGGTGATTGTGATGGTGATTGTGATAGTGATGGTGATTGTGATTGTTATGGTGATGGTGATGTTTATTGTGATAATGATTGTGGTAATTATGGTGGTTGTGTTAATGATGATAATTGGTGATAATGATGGTGACTGTGATAGTGATAGTGATAGTGATTGTGATAATGATGGCGGTTGTGATAGTGATGGTGATTGTGATAATAATAATTGTGATGATTATGAAAATGTGGCACATAGATAGTTTATAACCTGGATAAACATGGAGGACACTATTATCCCTTTAGTATGATCCAGAGGGACAGTTACCGAACTTCACGCGGGCGAAGCCGCGGGCAACAGCTAGTATTTTATATATGCTGGATACGGAACAGGGACGATATGTGTTGTGGTGTACCTTGGGAAAGACCTATGTCCGAAGCGAATTAGTGATCAACACCACAAGCTGTGGCTAGACCACAGCGAGTGCAGGTAGGCCAAGGAGGCTCTTCCCGCCATCGACGGTCGCTTCACCAAACGCGCGCTTCTGCTGACCAAGCCACAGCTGCGCACAATTACAGCCGCCATTACCGGACACGGCTCTTTTAATAAACACCTCTTTGTTCAACTTCATTAAACTTTCACGATAAAACAAAACAGTTGAAAGTTTGCTTTTTTGATAAATTAGTAGACCGTCACGTAGATTGTTGTAAATCCTAAAATAAAAATCTAGTGCGAGGCACAAAGTTCAATTATCTATCATCATTATAATGTCCTCTAGCAAGTTAAAACTTAAACAGATGGCTGGGGCTTCAGATTTGAAGGTGAAAGGCTACAGGGTGTTTCGGCGTAGCTTGGGGGAGCTACAAGCCGAAAAATACAAGCCGCTAAAAGCCGACCAACAAATTTCACTTGTGAACATTGAGCTATTACTACTACGTACTGTGCGAACAAAGTCTGTGCTCCGTTCAACTGCAGTCGGCCGGCTGCAGTTCACTCAGTCGCTTGCTCACCACAGAGCATCTACGTATATGTACGGGGTTAGCCGCCCTCCGCGCGCCCCGCACTGCGCATAGATTTTGTTCGCGCTGTCTTCTCTATACCTAGTAGTAATCGCTCAATGCTTGTGAACCAACTTATCGTCGACAACGTTCTAACACCACGCTAGTCAAAAAACAACTTTACAGGAGATTGAAACAACACCATGTAATGGTACAACACCATTTTATAATTTGTGTTTACTTCAAATTAGATAGAGACGTTGTTTGTTTCTGTGATTGGCTGAAACAATTGTGAATGTGGGGACCATGTGGGTCACATTTATATTTTTTGTTTATTTTTTCCCACGAGGAGCTCGTGGCTAAATAATAACAGCCGCTCGGGTCGATCGTTAGGTTAAGCCGTGCTTGCCTAGGTTGGTCTGTGGATGGGTGACCACTCATTACATACCGAGTTTCCTCCGTGCCTCGGAAAGCACGTTAAGCCGTTGGTCCCGGCTGTCATTTGTAGATCTTTGACAGTCGTTAGGTAGTCGGAGGCCCAAAAAGTCTGACAACCAGTCTTACCAAGGGGTATCGTATTACCCGGTACTAACTGGGTTGTGGAGGTCAGATAGGCAGTCGCTCCATGTAAAATACTGGTATTCAGCTGCATCCGGTAAAACTGGAAGCCGACCCCAACATAGTTGGGAAAAGGCTAGGCAGATGAGTTTATTTTTTCCCACAACTGTCTGACAGTTTGGGTACTCTAAGCGACCTACCCAAATGTCCTTTCTTTGGTATTGTTCGTCGTTTCGTTGAGCTCCTTGAGTTATAATAAGTCGAGCTACACGTTAACTGACAAATGCTTGCACTGACTGGACAGGTCCACTCAAAACTGTATGGTTCTTTCTTCAAAAGACCATATCAGACACTAATCTGCATAGTCCTCATGTGAATTGACCAAGATTGTCTGGACTTTAAAAGAGACTATGACCTCTGAGTTTGTTTCGGCTGTTTCTTCTCAGAGTAGTCAGGTACCAAAACACCGGCCCCATCTAGTTTTAAAAAATGACGTGTAAAAGTGTTTGTAAAAACCTACTTGCAAAATAAACATCATTTATCATTTATCAATGCGTCTTCCGATTCTCTAGCACACTGCATCATAATTTCAAAACCAGAAAAAAATGACGTGGTGTTAGAACTTAAATGACGATATAATAATAATAAATAATAATAAATTTTATTTTCTCCCACAATGTAAAGTTACAATATAGAGGTGGTACAAATATTGGAGGTACAAAGGTTTGTGGGAGTCAGGAGTTCAAACTAGGATACCCTGTGCTATGGACTCCTGGCCCCCTTCGCCGAGATTGGCATTATGACCATTTTAAAGCGACATGACTGTCATTGTAGGACTATTGTAAAAAAGAATTACAAGAAAAAGTTTAATGAAAAAAATAAAAATGCGTGTGTGTGTTTGTGTGTGAAGGAAGTGTGGGTGTGACGTTATAATATCAAGACGCACGCGCGTATTCATGCATCGCAACGTTGCAAATCGCAAGTGGACTCGTACAAACAGCAGTTTTAAATGTTATAACTTTAATTTAAATACCTCCACGACTCCCGTAATATCCAATTCATCCATCAGATTCAGCACAATGTTTTGAGTGCATTACATTGAGTCCTAGCGTGAAACGTGATTTTTCACCTTAAAAAAAGAAGTCGTTTCTCAGTAATATTTTTTGCGTAAAGTTACTTAGTTTGATGTACAGAATGCTTGGTTGTCGGGTTCGTGAAGGGTATGTTTACATCGTGGGTAATATTATAAAGAAATGCAATTTAGTTGTAAGTTTGTTAGTTTGTAATTTTGTAAGTTTGTATGTAGGGGGTTTTTTTTTTTTTTTTTTTTTTTTTTTTTTTTTCGGATGGGAAATCATCAAATAACCCCTCCCGCTCTGGGCGGAGCAGGAGGGAGTGTCAGACTTTTACTGACTAAAACCCATCCATGTTCCTTCATCGCCCTTTGTGTTCCGGGGCCACGGTATCTCTTTCGAATAGTCCCGCAACCCCGGCAGGCATCGGTCCTTACGGACCCCTTCCTTTTTGCTGACTCTCTTTGAGGCGCGCGTGGAACACGAACGCGCCGTCGACACGGCCTGTCGTCATGTCATGGGACGGACGGACGGCGAGCTAGCCCATAGCTCACCGTCCACAGGCCCGCGCCTACGGTGGCCGGGGGCTACGTGGTGGTGGCCCCCGACGCCCGGGGCGTCTCCCGCGGCGGCCGGGACGTTGAGAGGTTCTCTCCCTCTCACGTTCCACCACCTCCTTCTCTAGCATTACTGCTTCGCAGAAGGAGGTGACGGCGTCCCATTCCGTCTCGCTCCGGACCATGGCTTGCACCAGGGCCGGACGCGAGAGGTCGCCGCCGCCGATCGCCGCTTCGAGGACACGGCGGTGCTCCGCCCACGCGGGGCACACCTCCACCGTGTCCTCCGGTCGATCCTCACAATGGAAGCACCCGGGCGTTTCCTCCCGCCCGATTCGGTGCAGGAACCTCCCGAACACTCCGTGTCCGGTGAGGACCTGCGTCAGGCGGAAGGTGAGGACGCCGTGGCGTCTCTCAAGCCACTCCTCAAAGAGGGGACTTATCGCCACTATTGTGGCGTGCCCTGCACGGGGTTGCGACAGTCGCTCTCTCCATGTCGCCATGAGATCCCGCCGGAAGTCTGTCCGCTGAGCGACAATTTGTCGCTGCAGCGGAGTTTCCCCCCGGCGTAGCGCCTCCGCGCGCCATTCATGCAGGCGCGCGAGGACTATCGCCTCCAGATCCCATGGCGGCAATCCGGCAAGGAGGCTCGCCGCCTCGCGGGCAATCGTGCGGTAGCCCCGGGCCAGCCTTACGGCTACTACCTTTTGGGGCGCGTTCAGGTAGTGGGCGGCACGCCGCCTCAAAGAACGCGCCCACACCGGGGCCCCGTAAAGGGCCATGGACCGCACGACTCCCGCGTAGAGCCTCCGGCAGGAGGCGTTTGGCCCCCCTAGGTTGGACAGGAGCCGCCTGAAGGCAGCCCCAGTCCGTTCCAGTTTGGGGGCCAAACGTCGGAAGTGCTCCACGAAGTTCCACCGGCTGTCGAGGACGAGTCCTAGGTACTTCAAAGTCGACTCGACACCGATGGATACCCCTCCTACCGTGAGTAAGGATCCCGGAGGTGGCGCATTCCGAGGCCCATGAAAGCACATGGCCTCGGACTTGTGCAATGCCACCTCGAGACCCAGTTGCCGGATCCTCTCAACGACTGTCGCAACCCCGCGTGTCATCACTTCGGCCGCCGCCTCGTGCGACCTCCCCTGGGCCAGCACCAGCGTGTCGTCAGCGTAGCAAACTACGCTGACACCACTAGGGAGGTCGGCGCGCAGCACCCAGTCGTAACCGATGTTCCACAAGGACGGCCCTAGGACCGATCCCTGCGGAATACCGCACGACATCTCTCGCCGGTTCCATTCTCCGCTGCGACTGGGGTAGATGACGGCTCTGTCCGTCAGATAGTCCCCGACCACTCGACGGAGGTAGGTCGGCACCCGGTGATACCGGAGTGCCTCCCTAATGCAGCTCCAGGGCATGGAGTTGAAGGCGTTGGCGATGTCGAGAGACACCGCCAAGACAACCCCACCCCTGGAAACCGCATCCCCCGTCGTGAGGGCTCTCACGCGCATGATGGCGTCCACCGTAGAGCGCCCCTTGCGGAAACCAAACTGGTGTTCCGCAAGGTCCGGCCCAGTCCCCGCAAGGTGCTCGGCGAGGCGGTTCGCAATCACTCTTTCAAAGAGCTTGCCCACTGTAACGTTACATTTTCCTGGATAGGATCCACAAAACTGTAAGGTCACTGAGCACTCACCTACCTAACTTTCAGTCTGGAGGGGAGCACTATTAAAAGAAATAAAGGGGACGAGTTATAAGAATTTATTAACAAAGATAATCTAAAGGCTGGAGCTACTTAATTACTAATGCCAGTGAAGCTGGCGGAAAGTACTGAAGATGAAACGCAGAATGGAATAAATAACTGAAGAACGTCCGTCTTCAGACTGTGGAGGAGGACCGAGGAACCATCAACTCTCAGGCCGTAGAGAAGGGCCGAGGGCATCTGTCTTCAGACGGTGGTGGACGGCCGAGGACCGTCAATCCTCAGGCCGTAGGAGGAGGGCCGAGGGCATCCGTCTTCAGACGGTGGTGGACGGCCGAGGACTGTCAATCCTCAGGCCGTAGGAGGAGGGCCGAGGAGCATCAAATCTTCATCAGGCTTGTGTAGCTCAAGCATCAAGGTTTCTAGGTGTTCTTGGTGAGGGTGCGGCACGGAGAGAGGCCGACTTAAAACCGAAGAATAAGGGAAACTGCCCTTTTAAATATAATTTTATGGAGCTTCTCAGAGGTGTTACTGCTCTCAGCTCTGAACGTAGACTGCCCATTCCACCACCAGGCTCCTGTCAACTCCACATAATTTACATTTTAAAATTAGAAAATTATTAAAAAGAAAATCGAATGAGGTCGATGTGATTTACCTATACAACCTACAACTAGCTCCAGCAATAAATTAAAATAAAACTAGGGTTGCCACTAACTGACATCACAAAAGTAAACAAAGATTTAATAAAGATAAAAACTTAAATAACATAAATTACAAGGTAAAAAGGCCAAAGCCGTTGCTAAGCCTCCAAGAAATGACCATGAAGCTACCTAGGGAGGACGAATGCTTAAATTTTCAGGTTAATAATATCCAAAAATGTAAGTAAAAAACATGTAAAAGACATACACATTACATTACCCCGAAAACCCCGGAAAATTTTTGAATACAATGAAAAAATTTTCTTATTTAGTATTAAGAGAGCATTCATCAACAAAAAATTAAGCTAAATGAGTATATACAGTGATAAAGTAAGTTTAAAAACAATTGAAACTAAGATTCCCCATAACCCCAGAAAATTACTAACTAGAAAAAATTTCGAGGTTGTAAATAAGACCTTGCTCTTTCATACACCTTTCATCAACCTACCCTACACACTTCCTCAATCATACATCACCAGCATACTTAGGGGATATGGTTCACATTCAATGACGCATACTCCACAAGGAATTATTTTTAAGGTTTACGAAGGCTTATTTATTTAATTTAGGTGTCGTAATCCGCACCTGTTCTAAAACCCGTTAAAATTAAAATAAATTATTTACAAAGTTTTTCTGCTTAAGAAAAGCAGCCAAGGTTTAAGAGCATAAAGTGCTTAAGAGAAGCCTTCAAGCTTTAAGTCAAGGGTCAAGGAGGGTCAAGGATAAAAAAATATTATCTAAGTTTAAAAAAGTACACTAAGGCTTATTTAACGAGTTAATGCGACCGCTCGACACAACGGCTTATTTAATGAGTTGTGCACCGCTCAACACAATGGCTTATTTAAAGAGTTGTGCACCGCTCTACAAAATAAAAAGAGGGATTTAAATAAGCCAAAAGTTTTAAGGGAAGGTAAACCTTGTGAAGTATTTACAAAACTTAAAATCTAAATGGTTTTTACAAGGAATGAGTTAAAGAGGCTAGGGCATTGAAGTTATAAAATAATAAAAACCGTAAAGAACTCCAGACAGAAAATAAGGCGATAGCAAATTCAAAAGTAAAAGATATCGAAAAAAAATATAAATAAATAAAATATTATGAAAGTGATAAAAGAAATTTAAAAAGTCTACGGAGGCCGAGAGTGTTTGAGTTAGGACTCAAGTCCAAGAGAGCGTTTGAGAGGAAACTCAAGTCCAAGAGAGCGTTTGAGAGGGAACTCAAGTCCAAGAGAGCGTTTGAGAGGGAACTCAAGTCCAAGAGAGCGTTTGAGAGGGAACTCAAATCCAAGAGAGCGTTTGAGAGGGAACTCAAATCCAAGAGAGCGTTTGAGAGGGAACTCAAATCCAAGAGAGCGTTTGAGAGGGAACGCAAGTCCAAGAGAGCGTTTGAGAGGGCACTCAAGTCTAAGAGAGCACTCAAGATTAAGAGTGTTTAGGACTCGCCCTTAAGAGTGTGGACCCGTGCTTAGGACCCGCAGTCTGTAACGTTACATTTTCCTGGATAGGATCCACAAAACTGTAAGGTCACTGAGCACTCACCTACCTAACTTTCAGTCTGGAGGGGAGCACTGTTAAAAGAAATAAAGGGGACGAGTTATAAGAATTTATTAACAAAGATAATCTAAAGGCTGGAGCTACTTAATTACTAATGCCAGTGAAGCTGGCGGAAAGTACTGAAGATGAAACGCAGAATGGAATAAATAACTGAAGAACGTCCGTCTTCAGACTGTGGAGGAGGACCGAGGAACCATCAACTCTCAGGCCGTAGAGAAGGGCCGAGGGCATCTGTCTTCAGACGGTGGTGGACGGCCGAGGACCGTAAATCCTCAGGCCGTAGGAGGAGGGCCGAGGGCATCCGTCTTCAGACGGTGGTGGACGGCCGAGGACCGTCAATCCTCAGGCCGTAGGAGGAGGGCCGAGGAGCATCAAATCTTCATCAGGCTTGTGTAGCTCAAGCATCAAGGTTTCTAGGTGTTCTTGGTGAGGGTGCGGCACGGAGAGAGGCCGACTTAAAACCGAAGAATAAGGGAAACTGCCCTTTTACAAATACTTTTATATGGAGCTTCTCAGAGGTGTTACTGCTCTCAGCTCTGAATCGTAGACTCCCATTCCACCACCAGGCTCCTGTCAACTCCACATAATTTACATTTTAAAATTAGAAAATTATTAAAAAGAAAATCGAATGAGGTCGATGTGATTTACCTATACAACCTACAAATAGCTCCAGCAATAAATTAAAAATAAAACTAGGGTTGCCACTAACTGACATCACAAAAGTAAACAAAGATTTAATAAAAATAAAAACTTGAATTACAAGGTAAAAAGGCCAAAGCCGTTGCTAAGCCTCCAAGAAATGACCATGAAGCTACCTAGGGAGGACGAATGTTTAAATTTTCAGGTTAATAATATCCAAACATGAAAGTAAAAAACATGTAAAAGACATACACATTACATTACCCCGAAAACCCCGGAAAATTTTTGAATACAATGAAAAAATTTTCTTATATTTAGCATTAAGAGAGCGTTAATCAACAACAAATTAAGCTAAATGAGTATATACAGTGATAAAGTAAGTTTAAAAACAATTAAAACTAAGATTCCCCATAACCCCAGAAAATTACTAACTAGAAAAAAATTTCGAGGTTGTAAATAAGACCTTGCTCTTTCATACACCTTTCATCAACCTACCCTACACACTTCCTCAATCATACATCACCAGCATACTTAGGGGATATGGTTCACATTCAATGACGCATACTCCACAAGGAATTATTTTTAAGGTTTACGAAGGCTTATTTATTTAATTTAGGTGTCGTAATCCGCACCTGTTCTAAAACCCGATAAAATTAAAAGAATATATTTACAAAGTTTTTCTGCTTTAGAAAAGCAGCCAAGGTTTAAGAGCATAAAGCGCTTAAGAGAAGTCTTTAAGCTTTAAGTCAAGGGTCAAGGAGGGTCAAGGATAAAAAATTATTAATATCTAAGTTTAAAAAAAAATACACTAAGGCTTATTTTACGAGTTAATGCGACCGCTCGACACAACGGCTTATTTAATGAGTTGTGCACCGCTCAACACAATGGCTTATTTAAAGAGTTGTGCACCGCTCTACAAAATAAAAAGAGGGATTTAAATAAGCCAAAAGTTTTAAGGGAAGGTAAACCTTGTGGAGTATTTACAAAACTTAAAATGTAAATGGTTTTTACAAGGAATGAGTTAAAAAGGCTAGGGCATTGAAGTTATAAAATAATAAAAAGCGTAAAGAACTCCAGACAGAAAATAAGGCGATAGCAAAATCAAAAGTAAAAGGTATCGAAAAAAAAATATAAATAAATAAAATATTATGAAAGTTATAAAAGAAATTTTTTAAAAAAAATCTACGGAGGCCGAGAGTGTTTGAGTTAGGACTCAAGTCCAAGAGAGCGTTTGAGAGGAAACTCAAGTCCAAGAGAGCGTTTGAGAGGGAACTCAAGTCCAAGAGAGCGTTTGAGAGGGAACTCAAGTCCAAGAGAGCGTTTGAGAGGGAACTCAAGTCCAAGAGAGCGTTTGAGAGGGAACTCAAGTCCAAGAGAGCGTTTGAGAGGGAACTCAAGTCCACGAGAGCGTTTGAGAGGGACTCAAGTCCAAGAGAGCACTCAAGATTAAGAGTGTTTAGGACTCGCCCTTAAGAGTGTGGACCCGTGTTTAGGACCCGCACTTGAGAGTGAGGACTAGCCCTTAAGAGTGAGGACTAGCCCTTAAGAGTGTGGACTAGCCCTTAAGAGTGTGGACTAGCCCTTAAGAGTGTGGACTCGTGTTTAGGACCCAACACTTGAGTGTGGACTCGTGTTTAAGAGGAGAAAGAGGGATCAGGTCAGGACCGTAACACCGTATTCAGTAAACTGAGTA
The DNA here is from genome assembly GCA_905147715.2 of Xestia xanthographa. Taxonomy (NCBI): domain Eukaryota; kingdom Metazoa; phylum Arthropoda; class Insecta; order Lepidoptera; family Noctuidae; genus Xestia; species Xestia xanthographa. Next base: position 6,635,103 of record LR990664.1, on the reverse strand, counting down.
AACGTCAGGGCAGCTCCCGTAATACAGTAGTCGGGTAAGCTCCGAATAAAACATTAAGATGGTCTGAGTACTTGAGAGGGCTAAGAATGTTTAAAAATTTATAAGACTCGAGAGGGTCCAAAGAGGTTTGATTAAAAATAATATTAAGAGTATGACACAGAGGGTGCAAAGAGGTTTGATTAAAAATATCGTAAACCAATAAAAACTGTATGGTGGTAAAATTTGGAACTAATGCATAAAAAGTTTGCTAAAATTAGTACCTATTTTGGCCACCGCAAAGTTTGATAAAAACTTTTTGCTGCTGCAAAAGGATTAGATCTCTATGGGCCTGTTACCTAGCAACGCGTGACAAATAACAAGTCAACCCAAAAATTATTTTATGCAATTTTACCCGACTAGGGCGAAACTCAAAAGGGAGGTTATGTATATTATTTGTATGTATATAAGTCCATTTTTTATCAAAAAATGAAGAATTTTTAAACGAGTATGTTTATAAGATTTTGGTGTTATTGAATAAGAATTTCACCCAAAATTATCATAGCTCAGTCTAGATTTAATTCGTAAGAATTTCTTAGGAAAATCTAGATTTAGTTATTTTATTATAGCCCAAGGATTCAATTTTACGCAAAATTCGCGAATGGCAAATTTATAGTCTAGGATCAAGTATTTTTTCAGTGAAAATTTATAGATTGCACTAGCCGTGTTATCAAATCAAAAATGAAGCGTGTTTAAAGTGTTAGTAGTTTAGAATATATTAGTAAAGTATTTGTAGTGGGTGTAACGTAGTATTTTAGGGTTGTATAAACATCCACAGGATATTCTCCTGTTTCAGTCGTGAAGTGTCCCAACGACCCACTTGGGAGTGTCCACGAATGGATTAACACATCAAGCGACCATTGGGTACGAATACCAGAGGGTAAACGTAGTGGTGTGCAAGTCTGTGGGATGCAGTATAGCGATGTTTTGGTAGAGAGTAAGTACATATAATATGAGATGAACGATTACGGGATATTGTCCAATAACCGTCGTAGAGTAACCAATCTCCAACCTTGGCAATGCCCACAAGTGGGTTAACACAACCAAGAGGCCGAAAGGGTGCCAATTATCTTTCGATAATGGAATGTGTGTGAGGTGAGGAATACCTAGATGATGTTTAGTTGTAGAAGAGTTGAGTAAGAGTTGAGATGAGTGAAAAGATGAAAATGAATAAAATGCTTACCAAATATACTCACTTGGGGAAGTGCTATTTTCGAATTTTGAGAAGTGCAGAATGCCTAGAAATAATTAAAGAGGGGTGGGTTAGTAAATATTTGGGCGCCAGTCTGTCAGTCAGTTCTCAAAATTCGAAAATAACACTTCCCCAAGTGAGTATATTTGGTAAGCATTTTATTCATTTTCATCTTTTCACTCATCTCAACTCTTACTCAACTCTTTTACAACTAAACATCATCTAGGTATTCCTCACCTCACACACATTCCATTATCGAAAGATAATTGGCACCCTTTCGGCCTCTTGGTTGTGTTAACCCACTTGTGGGCATTGCCAAGGTTGGAGATTGGTTACTCTACGACGGTTATTGGACAATATCCCGTAATCGTTCATCTCATATTATATGTACTTACTCTCTACCAAAACATCGCTATACTGCATCCCACAGACTTGCACACCACTACGTTTACCCTCTGGTATTCGTACCCAATGGTCGCTTGATGTGTTAATCCATTCGTGGACACTCCCAAGTGGGTCGTTGGGACACTTCACGACAGAAACAGGAGAATATCCTGTGGATGTTTATACAACCCTAAAATACTACATTACACCACCTCGTCGAGCAGCACCACGGGCCGGTATGCGGACGGAGAGTCCGCAGGGCGCCCCGGCTTCCGTATGAGGACCAGCTTCCCCGTCTTCCAACGAAGCGGGAACTGGCCTCTCTCCAAGCATGCGCTTAGGAGCCCCTCCAGTCGGGGCCCGAGAGCCTCCGAGGCCAGGCCAGGCCATGTAGGGGGTAATCTTCGAAACTACTGATCCGATCCCGAAAGTTCTTTCTCTTACAGGAAGCTACATTATCCTTAAGAGTGCTGTTACATTTTTTTCGCAAATTTTGGATTTTTACTTCCTGGATCAAATTTTTTCGACCGGCCTACACGACTCGTTGATAATATTGATCTCCGGACGATTTTCGATTGTTATTGACGAAAATTAGAGACGAGACTGACATGAGACTGAGGTGCGAGCTGAATTGACGCAGAATTATAGTTCTCCAATTTTATTTATTGTAATTTTGTCTTATTATATTGACAAACGAAAACTAATAAAACGTATTCGTTGTAGATTGAAGTTTTATATCATATTAATTTATTTGATAAAATTGAGTTTATTTGGAATATAATGGACGCTGAAAATGCATACATTTTAGATCAATATTGCTTTTGAATATCGTTTTTTTTTGCGTCGATTCAATTTTTGTTTCAATATTCTAATCAATGTACAATCTTGAGGACTATGTACTGGCCATAATATATATATTTTTTTTAGATTTTTTCGTGTTACCAGTTTGATACAAATGACAGGAGAAAACCTAATGTTTAACGTTTGCTTGAAATTGGCTGTCGGAAAATTGCTATTTCTCGTATTATTAACTATTATAACAAAATTCTAATCAATCTACGAACTAAAACAAAGCCAGATTTATGATTCTTCATTGAAATATTATGCCATTATCTTTATATAACAAATATCGAGGACTTGGAAAGGTACGTATTTTTGGTCAAACGCCCAAAATATGTGAGCGCGCTCTTAAGTGTCATAGGCTACATTACATACAGCTGTGGCTCCTTAAATATCCCTCCCCCATCTACTATATTGAGCCTGCAGAAAAGCTTCCAGCAGGTCATCAACTGCCATGGCCCACCTGGAAGACTCTAAACTGACTTAGAAGCCAGGTGGGCCGCTGCAGGTTCAACTTGGTTCGGTGGGGTATTCCGATAAAGCTGAGTGCGACTGCGGAGCCTCATCTCAAACCACTCACTGACCCACCTCCTGACCTGCTCATTGTGCAACTCCACCTGCACTTTAAGGGACCTGTCTGAAGCCACCACCAACGCCGTCGACCTGGCTGAGTTTTAGTCGAAACAAATTTAAATATATAACAATGGGAATCATCGACACGAACTTCTTCGTGTTCGTGTGTGTATTCTTCAATAACAAACATAAAACATTCCCCTGGGTTAATTTCCGTACATAACAGGAGCAAAGCCGCGAGCAAAAATCTAGTCAATTATAATTATTATTATTAAAACACCGATCGAATTGAAAATCTCCTCCTTTTTGAAATCAGTTAAAATATGATGTCAATCAAAGACGCCCCTAACACATGACTCGTATTTACTATCAATAAACCAAGCAGACTAGACAATACAAATATCTCAGCAGTAGGTACTGTTTGTCATAAATCTAGGCCACTAGCTTGAGGCTGCACTATCAAAGTGAACCCAATATATCATACCCCAGGTCCCCAGACCGTTCAAATGGATCTTCAACCCATTTAAGTCGAGAACAGGTAAACAGAGCTTCGGGTCATATCTGAAATTTATTGTTCCCAGGGCTACCAATTTCTGTTGAAAGAAAATTGAAACAGCTTTTGGATAAGTAACTCACGTTAATAGCTCGCAAAATCTTATTGTCACTTGCCCACGAGTGCCGCTAGCAATCAGATCAGTAGACAAACGCATTTTTGTAACGGGTTCAGCGACTTTTGTAAGAATCTAGTTCAGATCGAAGTCAATACAGTAATTTATAATTCAGTACAGTATTTCATTGAAGAAACCTTAAAACCCACGCATGCGCGTGATCAAGAAAAATTGATCCTATCAACAACAACAACAACAGCCCATAACGTCCACTGCTGGACATAAGCCTCTCCCATGATGGGAGGAATTTGCCGTAATCTCCACGCTCGGCAGGCGGATTGGAGATCGCAGTGATGAAAGACTAACAGAAAACGCTGCTGCCCATTCTCAGGTCTACGGAGGCGCAAGGTGTTCTACCTCAGACATTAGTCACCTTATACGACACCCGTGAGTGTAATGGGTTGGTTCTATTCTCTCTGCCGGATACCACACGGCTAATCCTATCAAAGTATAACACAATTTTTCTAATGTCTCCACATGTTATACGTACAGAGGGATAGAGAAACTCGACATATTTATTGAAAGACGTTAATATCTTTTTATTCTTATTTTCTTAGTATCAAGAGATATGTAGAGTCAAATTCTAGTTTTTTAGCAACAAATTAAGTCCAGTTAACTAGGGGTCAAAACTGGATGGTTACACGCTGTGTATATCCATATGGATGGTTACACCCTGTTTACTAATATTATAAAGCTGAAGAGTTTGTTTGTTTGGTTGAACGCGCTAATCTCAGGAACTGCTGGTTGGAATTGAAAAAATATTTTTGTTTTAGATAGTTCCATTTATCGAGGAATGTTATAGGCTATATAACATCACGCTACGACGAAATAGGAGCGGAGCATAAACAAAAAATGTTGCAAAAACGGCGAAAATGTACTACCTTTGTGAGCTTTTTCTCTCTTATGTGACGCAGATGAAGTTGCGTGGGTCCGCTAGTATCCATACATTTGCGATGATAAGATTTTCACCTCGCTGAAAATTACAATAGGTACCCTATAATAAACGGCGAAGGTCGAGGTACCAGGCAGCTGACTGGTTATCCGTATAACTCCAATTGCTAGCCAAGCAGGGGTATTTTCCTAAGAGAGTCAGCAAAAAGGAAGGGGTCCACAAGGACCGATGGCTGCCGGGGTTGCGGGACTGTTCGAAAAAGATACCGTGGCCCCGGAACACAAAGGGCGATGAAGGAACATGGATGTTTTAGTCAGTAAAAGTCTGACACTCCCTCCTACTCCGCCTAGAGCGGGAGGAGTCATTTGATGATTTCCCATCCTAAAAAAAGGAGTATTTTCCTACATTATTAGTGTTATTGCGCATAATCTATGTATGGTTCTAGACAAAATGTCAAAAATCTTGCGATAAAAAGGTTTTCAGTCACAAAATGTATTTACTGAACATTACGTTTTGGACTACTTCTGTATGAATCATCTGCCTAGCCTTTTCCCAACTATGTTAGGGTCGGCTTCCAGTCTAACCGGATGTAGCTGAATACCAGCATTTCACATGGAGCGACTGCCTATCTGACCTCCAAAACCCAGTTAGTACTGGGTTACATGATACCCCTTATCCTTTGTATACTCGCGCATTTGTCTGTGAGACCGATAAAACAGTATTTCTTATTTTTTTCTTTTATTTATTTATAAAAACTTTATGCACAAGCAAAAAAAACTGTACAAAGGCGGACTTAATGCCTTGGGCATTTTCTACCAGTCTACCTTAGGGTGATGCAGAGATAATACACAGTAGGTGCAATAACAGAAAAAAAGACTAGAAAATATATATCGCTAAAACATATAGGAATAAATACATATATACATACATATAACAAAATATATAAAGTTTAGAGAGATAAACAAGAAAAACTATAACAACTTAGTTTTGAGACGAATCTGCCAACTTCTTGAGAATATGCTCTCGAGCCTTCACTCTGAAAGTGAAACGACTAGTCAACGTCCTAATACTCTGGGGGAGCGCATTCCAAAGGAAGACCACCTGGACAAAGAAGGAAGATTTAATAAAGCCAGATCGGTGAGAAGGACAGCGTAGAAGACAGTTATTGGAGGAACGAAGGTTTTTGCTGTGCGCAGAGCATACATATTGAAAATGAGTAGTGAGATAAGAAGGAGAAGTGGGTTTGTGAAGAAGAGAAAACAGCAGAAACATGATCATACTTGCGGAGATTGAAGACGAATCGAATGCAGTTATTAAGAAGTCGGTCAAGTTTATTGAGGAGTTCTGCATTCAGGTCATTAGTTTTTATAATCAATGATGGAATTTTGCACTTCCTGTTAGGTGCATTATTAGTTGCTACGATCATTTCAGGACGAATACTGTGTTTGTGCGAATAGCACTTAAGACCGTATAGGTGAATATAGGCCTGTCAGACCGAAAAAAAAAAAAAAAAATGAATATTCTTACTTTTTTTTTTTAAATCTGTTGAGAGTATAGGAAGGTTGATAAGTCAGGTTTAAGCTTTCAGGCCACTGACTAGTTAATGATTGTCAATAATCGGCTAAATAACTAACTTACCACCCAAAAATCCCACAATATCCCAGTACCAAGATCTCTACCCCTGACAACCTCGCCTAAATAATATTATGTTATCCTATTTCGTCTGAACGGACACCTGAAACCTGACAACCCTAATTGGAAGAGATATATTTGTCGCCTGAACTGAAGAGATTTATGAACACATGCGGTCTGGATTACGAATTAAGGGTACGTCTGAAGATGATCCATTTATAGACTCTGCTTTAGACGGTTTAGAGTTTTTGTAGGTGTCTATGTTTGGTTACTAATTTTAGAAGTATGTCTTTTTTCTTATACTTACATACTTGTCGGATTCGGTTATTAGTGCGGACAAAAAATTAAACCGACTTTAAGAAAACAAAAAACTGAAAAATAACTAGCTTCAGAAGTCGGTGACTTTTGTTTGTTTGATTCAGTTGTTTTTTGTCACCGACTTCTGACTCTAAAGTAATTTTTCACTTTATTTTTGTGTTTTTGAAGAAGGTTTTATTTTTTGGATTTAAAAAAAAAAAAAAAAAAAATTGTGACTCTTTAATATAATAGACAGTAAATCTGTCGTGATTTCAGCAATTACGACCAATTTGCCGTCTATTATTGAAAAGTTCCCTTGTATATCTCCGAAAATCAGCATCAGATCTTCACCAAACTTAAACGCGACCACCGCGAAATAATATTCTTCCAAATAATCCAATAAATAGGTTTACAATTGCCGTAGATATTGCTGAACATACACAAAAGAAAAAAAAATAGACGAATTGATAACCTCCTCCTTTTGGAAGTCGGTTAATAAAATGAATCGCAAGCGCACCACATGTCTACCCATACCTACAGCGTGCTTCTACAGAGTCGTGATGTTTTAAGCTCGTAGCGAGGACGAGATTCAGTGTCTGATAGCAGTAGAGTTAAGACGTCTCAGAACTATATTCGATTCGAATCATTCCCCCGGCGTCGAATCCCTTTACGTCGACTCGTGAAACAAATGACATCTGTTTTAAAAAGTTCACGCTTGACCACGAGATTGGAAAAGTACACACATAACAAAAAGTGAAACGCTTTTATTTGCAAATAAAATTATATTTATTTTACACAAATCATACATTTAATATTTTAGGAGACAACAAGGCTATTCTAAATTAATTTATCTAATTAATATCTAATATGTATGTATATATATAGAAGATTTCAGTCATGAAATCTTCTTTTTGGCGACCAAAGTACTAGGCTTGCATACATTCAAGGGAGTCTACCTCATGTTCTGTGGTCTACCTACATATTGTACATTTTATATATAATTTTATATAATTGAAATAAAGGTTAAACGAATTATCGAAATACCATCTTCAATAATTCAATTCATGGAAGTTTAGTACTTTTTGTCTGTTTACTGCACAGATCTTGTGCAAAACGTATACGGAAAAAAAAGTCGTTTCTGCAATATCTTTTGCTTAGTCAACGAAGTATTCTGTACATCAAACTAATTACTTAGTTTGATGTACAGAATACTTCGTTCGTCAGCTTCGTGAAGGGTCCGTTTACACCCTGTATTGAAGATAGTTTTTTTCTGTTTGCGACACGTTGCGCTTAAATTCTTTACCCTAACAAAAGTACTACATCATCAGCCTACAGCAGTCCACTGCTGGACATAGGCCTCCTCAATCGCACGGCATTCAACTCGATTCTCAGCAACTCTCATCCATTTGCTACCAGCCACCCTGCCAGCCAGCCTGAGGGCATTCCCACCTTTATACGCTTGCCCATTCGCGTTCTCCACTCAACTACACGTGTATCCCAATGTTTATCGGTTATATAGCCGGCCCATTGCCACTTCAGCTTACTTATTCTGTGATCTATGACGACAACTCTGGTTTTGTGACAGATCACCTCGTTCCAAATGCGATCCCTCAGAGAGACACCAGGCATAGCCTGTTCCATAGCTCGCCGAACGACCTTGAATGTATGGACCAGCCAAGCGAGCGAGTCGAGAAGACCCGAAGAAGTTTTCCAAATGCCCAGCTGCCCAGCGCAGCTGAATTCTTCTGTTTGTCTCCCTCTTCAAGTTGTTCTAACCAAACTGCAGAGTTTGGCCAAGGCACATATTCTGGCATTGCCAAAGTCCGAGGCCATGTGCTTTCATGGGCCTGGGAATGCGCCACCGCCGGGATCTTTACTGACGGTAGAAGGGGTATCCATCGGCGTCGAGTCGACTTTGAAGTACCTAGGACTCGTCGTCGACAGCCGGTGGAACTTCTACCAATATTTCTACATGGTAGCAGAGCGTGGTTGCACCCTGAGACCAATGCGTATTGAATAATCAACTAGGCCTTCCAGCATCTGCTGCAATTCGTGCAGCGATCCAGCCAAAAAAAGTACTAGGCTAGCAGAAATTGAAGATGGTATTTGAATCACAAGTTAACTGTAACAATATTAAACAGTAAGTAGTTACCTACTCAGATACCAGGAACGTAAAAATATACAACTCCTTGAACTTATGCTAGCCTAGTACTTTTTGGTGGGTTATCAATGTATTATTTAAAATACGGGTACCGGATGAGCAAAATAACTTTATTAATTAAAAAGCCGTATTTCGATTTAAATGTGACTGTACTCTGTGACAGCTATGTCGAGGCGAAACAAAAGACAGTGCATCGAAACCAAGAAAAATCACAAGTCGACATAAAGGGATTCGACGCAGGGGGAATGATTCTTCGATTCGTCGTGCCCTGTGTTATTCAAATCAAAATCAGATCAAATCAAATATCAAATATTTTATTTGTTACTAGCTGACCCACGCAACTTCGTCTGCGTCACATGAGAGAGAGAGAGAGAGAGAGAGGGTTAAAGAGAGTGTGAACCTTAAAAGATAGACATTATACTACCGCGGATTTTTTTTAAAACTTTTTAAGAGGAACAATATTCCCTCAAACATGATTGTTGAGTAACTTTAACCGTTTATGCAGCGCTCGCAAATTTATCATTGATACTCCGCTCCTACATTAGTGTATATCGGACTTTTCTCTCTCGTGGACAAACAAAAAAAAATACGCGTCGAATTGTGAACTTCCTCCTGTTGAAACTAAACTTGAGGCAACTGACACGTGCGAGCGGTCGGAAAATCTCATCACCGTGATTCAGAAAATGGAGTAAAATCAACAACTGTCGACCAAGATGTTAAACTGCTAAAATATAATGCATGGAAATCATGCTATGTAAATTTTAAGCACATTTTTAGTCATTAGGTACCATTTTAGTACAATAGATTTCGCTATATCTTACATTTGATGATTAGTTCTTCTTACACACTTTAAATTCATATATCTTTTGATAGAATTAACCGATTACGATAAAACAAAAACTAAATAATACCCTAAGCTACACAACATTTTTATGTATAAAAGTGCTTGATCATCGAAACAGACAAACAGACAAAAATTCCAAAAATGCTGGAAATGTGTTCTGTTGCTTATCCTTTAACACACTGGTAATTTTTTTTCAAAATATTTTCGGTGTACAAAAACGATTTTTCTACAGATTTATTATATGTGTCGGATCAGGTCATGAGTACGGACGGGTGAATGTATCGAAAGCGCGCCAGTGGTGATATCACGCGACCTACTTACCAGTCTACCCCACCATGGCGGGTTCTACAGAGTCCTGATGTTAACAACACGCGGCGAGGCGGATATTCTATGTCTGATCACAGCGGAGTTAAGAAGTCTTGAAACTGTACCCGATTCATTGTGCCCAGTGTTAATGTGTCAAAGTGTAATGTCAAGTAATTTGTTAGACTCAGTGTATCTGTTTGAAAAGAGTAACCATGGAGTTTCTTGCCGGTTCTTCTCCATGGAAATTACCATGCCGAACCGTGCGATGTGAAATAAAATAGTGTATCGCATCCAGTGTGTTTTCATAGCACGAAACCCGTCTTTTGCCCACATAAGCTCGAGCCTAGCGAAATAAATCCTGACAATCCCGACTTCAGAAGTGGGATAAAATCGTGCTAATGAAATCATACGCGAGGACAGTGTCAATAACAATCAGTGTCAATTGTGTAAAAACCGAAAAAGTGCCGAAAAAGTTCGCGTGAAAAAAACGGACAAAGTAAAAAGAGTAGTGTAGAAAGAGGGTAGACCGATTAGTGTGGTCATAGTCACCCACCCAAAATAATTTTGGTTTATCCGTGATCATGGTGCTTGCAACAGCGCCGAAATAAAGCAGACAGTTAACAAGTGTTATTTACCATGTGAAAAAACGGGATACACGCCGATTTTTAGTGTTAATGACAATCAGTGACGGTTACTTTTTAAAATGCAGAACAAAGTAAATAGCAAGATAGTGTTGTGGACCCGTTTAAAGAATTGTTCAGTGCCAAATTCTTGTACGTCGTACGTCATTTACGTGAGTAGTGACAAACAAGCGGATTTTCGGACGACTGCCATCAAGAAGCTGTTGCCTGTGCCGGCTGCTACAGGCATTGGGCAGCGACCGCAGGCCAGCAGCAGCTCACTGGTGTGCTTCAAGTGTGGCACGCTGGGCCACATCGCCAGTCACTGCACAGCAGGCCAGCGCTGGTCATCGTCAAGCCGGAATATGAAAGTACTTTGGTGAGTCGTTTTCATTTTGTTATGACTCTGGAGCAGAGTGCTAATTCTGTTTCATCATTAAAAACTAAAAACTTTGAATTATAAGGGTGCCTACAGGGCACAAGGTAGGCTAAGAAAGATGCCAGTGGGTCACGTACCAGTCGATGTTGATAAGGATATTAAGCAAGCTGAGCAAGCTTAAGTGGTAGCAGCCTGTGTGGCACCTGTAGTGCGGGGAGCTTTAATGGTGTGCATACGTAATATAAACGTAGTGCGTGCGTAGTGGATGCGTAGTGTAGACGTAGTGCATACGTAGTGCGTACGTAGTGGATGCGTAGTGTATGAGATACATACGTACTCCATGCGTAGCTTGCGTAGTGTGTGCGTTGCATACGTAGTCTGTGCGTAGCTTGCGTATTGTGTACGTTACATGCGTAGTGTGTGCGTTGCATACGTTGTGTACCACTGTTTTAGTACCCTTTCGGTTATAGTAGTGTGTTTGACCGTACCAGTAGTTATTACATAGTCGTGGTCCGTGGGGCACGATGCGTGTTTATCTCTGGCGGAGGTTGGGGTCTAGAAAGACCGTAGTGTGTAGTCACTGGGTGATGCACATGGCAGATCCATTTGAGGGATGTGAGAGCAATGCGATTGCTGGTCGGCTGGAGTGCCATGGCGTTAGAGGTTTTGCTTGAGGGTTTCTGTAAGCTTGACAGATTTTATAGCAGTAGTTTTAAAGGTTGATTCGAAGGACTATGGTACATGGCCCAGGGGTTGATCTTGTAGGGTCAGAAGTTGACCGGACCAAGAAAATTTAAAGCTAAAGGAACGAGACTTGTTCGGCCTAGCTAAGTCCGGTCCAGTTTAACTGAAGGGACACACCTGAAGGGCAAAAAAAAGAATTGCCGGACCAGGGGGTTGATCTTGTAGGGTCAGAAGTTGACCGGACCAAGAAAATTGAAAGCTAAAGGAACGATACTTGTTCGGCCTAGCTAAGTCCGGTCCAGTTTAACTGAAGGGACACACCTGAAGGGCAAAAAAAGAGTTGCCGGACCAGGGGGTTGATCTATTTTCGAGTTTTCCCAATTTAACCGTGTTTGAATTAGTCGACTGCCTCGTTGGTCTAGTGGTCGCAAGTGTGTCTGAAGGTTCTGGGTCCGATTCCCAGGTCTGGCAAAGTGTTATTGGGTTTTACCATCGGGAATTTCTCAGTAACAGCCACGAAGTTTGGATTTGCGCCCCGTTGATGGCAATAGGCTCGTCCCCTATTACATGGGACTTGGACATAACTAGCGAACTGTGAGTGTACTGTTGGGTGCACCTCTGTTAGACCCTTTGGGGATTGCAGGTGTGAAGTTATGATGTTTGATTCTATTAGAGTAAGATGTGGTTAAAATAAAACGGTAAAGTTCTTTACTTTCACCGACCCGATAAATCTAGATTTTGGTCAGGAGTGACCGAGTGGAACAAATTTCTGTCGTGGACTTTTTATTTGCAGGGTTACCGTCACACGAGGACGTGTGCTATCAGGATGGCCGTGTCGGATCAGGTCATGAGTACGGACGGTTGAATGTGTCGAAAGCGCGCCAGTGGTGATATCACGCGACCTACTTACCAGTCTACCCCACCATGGCGGCTTCTACAGAGTCCTGATGTTAACAACACGCGGCGAGGCGGACATTCTATGTCTGATCGCAGCGGAGTTAAGAAGTCTTGAAACTGTACCCGATTCATTGTGCCCAGTGTTAATGTGTCAAAGTGTAATGTCAAGTAATTTGTTAGACTCAGTGTATCTGTTTGAAAAGAGTAACCATGGAGTTTCTTGCCGGTTCTTCTCCATGGAAACTACCATGCCGAACCGTGCGATGTGAAATAAAATAGTGTATCGCATCCAGTGTATTTTCATAGCACGAAACCCGTCTTCTGCCCACATAAGCTCGAGCCAAGCGAAATAAATCCTGACAATCCCGACATATGTATAGATGTTATTTGTTGTTTTGTTATTTTATTTGTTTTGTTTGTTGTTTATTTTTTTATAATGTTTGTTTTTTTTATTTCTTGTTTTTTTATGGTGCTAAATTTTAATTTCAAGTGATTTGATAGACCCAGAGTGATTTCATTGCACGAAATCCATCTTCTGCCCACATGTTATTCGAGTCTCACGGAATAAATCAACTGTAAAGCCATGTCGCAGGACCAACTGCGTCATGTGCTTTCCGAGGTATTATACCACCAACTTCCAAACTCCATGCTGATATGGTAACAGGTTGTACCTAAAAATAAATCTAATAAAACTTTTCGCAATCTAGAAAATAATAGAACCAAGGATGTATCTGTCTGTCTATTTCTTTTTGACTCTCGTCTATTTCTGTTTAACGTTTTTTGTATAGTTAGCAACGACCTATTGTCGGACCTTCGCTGTCCTCCCATACTTAAATACTAATGCTGTAACACAATAATATTGTAATAGGTACTATCGGAGTCTTTTCCGCCTGGGTTCTGCGCGCCGACCTCCCTAGTGGTGTCAGCGTAGTTTGCTACGCTGACGACACGCTGGTGCTGGCCCAGGGGAGGTCGCACGAGGCGGCGGCCGAAGCGATGACACGCGGGGTTGCGACAGTCGTTGAGAGGATCCGGCAACTGGGTCTCGAGGTGGCATTGCACAAGTCCGAGGCCATGTGCTTTCATGGGCCTCGGAATGCGCCACCTCCGGGATCCTTACTCACGGTAGGAGGGGTATCCATCGGTGTCGAGTCGACTTTGAAGTACCTAGGACTCGTCCTCAACAGCCGGTGGAACTTCGTGGAGCACTTCCGACGTTTGGCCCCCAAACTGGAACGGACTGGGGCTGCCTTCAGGCGGCTCCGCTGCCGCGACAAATTGTCGCTCAGTGGACAGACTTCCGGCGGGATCTCATGGCGACATGGAGAAAGCGACTGTCGCAACCCCGTGCAGGGCACGCCACGATAGTGGCGATAAGTCCCCTCTTTGAGGAGTGGCTTGAGAGACGCCACGGCGTCCTCACCTTCCGCCTGACGCAGGTCCTCACCGGACACGGAGGGTTCGGGAGGTTCCTGCACTGAATCGGGCGGGAGGAAACGCCCGGGTGCTTCCATTGTGAGGATCGACCGGAGGACACGGTGGAACACACGGTGGAGGTGTGCCCCGCGTGGGCAGAGCACCACCGTGTCCTCGAAGCGGCGATCGGCGGCGGCGACCTCTCGCGTCCGGCCCTGGTGCAAGCCATGGTCCGGAGCGAGACGGAATGGGACGCCGTCACCTCCTTCTGCGAAGCAGTAATGCTAGAGAAGGAGGTGGCGGAACGTGAGAGGGAGAGAACCTCTCAACGTCCCGGCCGCCGCGGGAGACGCCCCGGGCGTCGGGGGCCACCACCACGTGGCCCCCGGCCACCGTAGGCGCGGGCCTGTGGACGGTGGGCTATGGGCTAGCTCGCCGTCCGTCCGTCTCATGACGACAGGCCGTGTCGACGGCGCGTTCGTGTTCCACGCGTGCCTCAAAGAGAGTCAGCAAAAGGGAAGGGGTCCGTAGGGACCGATGCCTGCCGGGGTTGCGGGACTGTTCGAAAGAGATACCGTGGCCCCGGAACACAAAGGGCGATGAAGGAACATGGATGGGTTTTAGTCAGTAAAAGTCTGACACTCCCTCCTGCTCCGCCCAGAGCGGGAGGAGTTATTTGATGATTTCCCATCCGAAAAAAAAAAAAAAAAAAATGGTCTTTTCCGCCTGACCATTTTAAAAGTTCTTCGCTTAAATCATGCGGAGGCGCCGAGCCACGCCCCCTTAAAGTTTGGGCCTATTAGGAAAGTGTCAACTTTGGCGCGCAAAATAACAATAACTCTCGTTTGGCGTGCGTCGTCAATGCGCTCGGCCGATTCGGTATCTTTTCATTCATTTTTTCTACACAAAGTCAACGGGGCCCCCGCCCCGTTGAGAGAGTGTTTTTATGTTGTGAGTGCAAGCAAAAATGAGCTTAGTGGTGGTCAGGCGGGAGTGTCCTCCATAGTACCTACCTAATGATTTGAAAAGAGTAACCATGAAGTTTCTTGCCGGTTCTTCTCCATGGAAACGACTAACGCGAACCGTGCACCTTTTTCGACATTTTTATGTGCCCATCTATTCCTATGTGAATTTTTTTTTTTCTCTCTCTTCTCTCTCCATGTTCCGTCACATTGAAAGAAAGAAAGAAAAATATTTATTTGACGTCAGTTATTAAAGCACACACACAATAATATAAAAAAGATACAAATTAAGGAAGGAAAACATAGTATGTGCTGTGTGCCTCACGACTGCGCCAAAAAGGTCCATTTCAGCATTCATGCACAGGTGATATGGTAGTGTATATGGTGGTGGTGGTGACAGGTGATGCTGTCTGACGCTGGTCTTTCAATGAACCTTGAGGGGATTAGTGACGGATAAACAGTTTCAAACATAATCTAAATATATAAAAGAAGAAACTGACTGACTGACTGACTGACTGACTGACTGACTGACTCATCTATCAACGCACAGCCCAAACTGCTGGGTCTACAGATTCCAAATTTGGCAAGTAGGTTCCTTATGTAGTCTAGGGGTGCACTAAGAAAGGATTTTTCAAAATTCACCCCCTGAGGGGGTTAAACGGGGCTCCAATGTTTGTACGGGGAAACAAGATTAGTTAGACTATTTTATTCGAAACTTCACAGGAGTGCTCCTATTGATAAGTGAGTAGAAACGGGTTTCAGGTTTTTTCAGAATTCAACCCCTAAGAGGGGGAAATTGGGTGGCAAAGTATAAAAATCAATGCACAGCCCAAATCGCTGGGTCTACAGATTCCAAACTTGGCAAGTAGGTTCCTTATGTGGTCTAGGGGTGCACTAAGAATGGATTTTTCAAAACTCACCCCCTAAGGGGGTGAAACGGGGCTCTAATGTTTGAATGGGGAAACAAGATTAGTTAGACTATTTTATTCGAAACTTCACAGGAGCACTCCTATTGAGAAATGTGTAGAAACGAGTTTCAGGTTTTTTCAGAATTCAACCCCTAAAGGGGGAAATGGGGTAACAAAGCCTGAAATTCAAAATAGGTATTGTTTTTATGGTGAATTGGGTTGGGTGTATTACAAAATCAACAATTTTAAGATTTAATGTGCCAAACCTGAAATACTACCATTCCCTGTTGGGGTGCAATGGGGTTGAAATGTCTAAAAATCAATATGGGTGTCGATACCGAGATTATCAGGGGTGCTGATTACGAAAATGGCATTTATTTTGAGATCCAGATGATAATGATTGTGATTACGATGATGATGATTGTGATAATGATGACGATGATTGTGATGATGATGATTTTGATTACGATGATAATGATTATGAGCACGATGATGATGATTGTGATAACGATGATAATGATTGTGATTACGATGATAATGATGATGGTGATTGTGATAGTGATGGTGATTGTGATGGTGATTGTGAAAGTGGCGGTGATTGTGATGGTGATAGCGATGGTGATTGTGATTGTGACAGTGATTGTGATGGCGATGGTGATGGTGATTGTGATTGTGAAAGTGGCGGTGATTGCGATGGTGATAGCGATGGTGATTGTGATTGTGATAGTGATTGTGATGGTGATGGTGATGGTGACAGTGATTGTGATGGCGATGGTGATGGTGATTGTGATTGTGAAAGTGGCGGTGATTGCGATGGTGATAGCGATGGTGATTGTGATTGTGATTGTGATTGTGATGGTGATTGTGATGGTGATTGTGATGGTGATTGTGATGGTGATTGTGATGGTGATTGTGATGGTGATTGTGATGGTGATTGTGATGGGGATTGTGATGGTGATTGTGATTTTGATGGTGATTGTGATGGTGATTGAGATAGTGATGGTGATTGTGATAATGACTGTGATAACGATGGTGATTGTGATAGTGATTTTGATGGTGATTGTGATAGTGATTTTGATGGTGATTGTGATGGCGATGGTGATGGTGATTGTGATTGTGAAAGTGGCGGTGATTGCGATGGTGATAGCGATGGTGATTGTGATTGTGATAGTGATTGTGATGGTGATGGTGATGGTGATGGTGATTGTGATGGTGATTGTGATTGTAATGGTGATTGTGATTTTGATGGTGATTGTGATGGTGATTGTGATGGTGATTGAGATAGTGATGGTGATTGTGATAATGATGGTGGTTGTGATTGTGATGGTGATTGTGATCATGATGATTGTGATTAAGATGATAGTGATTGTGAGTACGATGATAATGATTGTGATTACGATTATAATGCTTGTGATGACGAGGATGGAGATTGTGATGATGATGCTTATGATTATGATGATAATGGTTGTGAAAACGATGATAATGATTGTGATATTGATGATAGCGATTGTAATTACGATGATAATGATTGTGATAACGATGATAGAGTGGTGTTATAGTGATTTTGATGGTGATTGTGATAGTTATTGTGAGAGTGGCGGTGATTGTGATGGTGATAGCGATGGTGATTGTGATAGTTATTGTGAGAGTGGCGGTGATTGTGATGGTGATAGCGATGGTGATTGTGATGGTGATTGTGATGGTGATTGTGATGGTGATTGAAATAGTGATGGTGATTGTGATGGTGTTGGTGATTGTGATAATGACTGTGATTATGATGATAATTATTGTGATAACGATGATGGTGATTGAGATAGTTATTTTGATGGTAATAATTGTGATGGTGATGGTGATTGTGATTGTGATAGTGACGGTGATTGTGATAGCGATAATGATGGGGATTGTGATGGTGATTGTGATTGTGATAGTAATTGTGATGGTGATTGTGATGGTGATTGTGATGGTGATTGTGATGGTGATTGTGATGGTGATTATGATGGTGATTGTGATGGTGATTGTGATGGTGATTGTGATGGTGATTTTGATGGTGATTGTGATGGTGATTGTGATGGTGATTGAGATAGTGATGGTGATTGTGATAGTGTTGGTGATTGTGATAATGACTGTGATTACGATGATAATTATTGTGATAACGATGATGGTGATTGAGATAGTGACGGTGATTGTGATAATGATGGTGGTTGTGATAATGATGGTGATTGTGATGATTATGAAATTTGGCTCATAGATAGTTTATAACCTGGATTAACATGTAGGACACTTTTATCCCTTTAGTATGATCCAGTGGTACAGTTACCGAACTTCACGCGGGCGAAGCCGCGGGCAACAGCTAGTGATATATAAATAAATGGTTACAAATAAATAGATAACATCATCTGCCTAGCCTTTTCCCAACTATGTTAGCGGCTGCAGCTGAATACCAGTATTTTACAAGGAGCGATTGCCTATCTGACCTCCACAACCCAGTTAGTACCGGGTAATACGATACCCCTTGGTAAGACTGGTTGAAAGACTTTTTGGGCCTCTGACTAACTAACGACTGTCAAAGATCTACAAATGACAGCCAGGACCAACGGCTTAACGTGCTTTCCGAGGCATGGAGGAAACTCGGCATGTAATGGGCGGTCACCCATCCACAGACCAACCTAACGATCGACCCGAGTGGCTGTTATTTTTTAGCCACGAGCTGAGTCAATTTCAACAACTCGATTTTTTTACCTAATTTCCATGGACATTTTCATTTTCAGGTTTTTTGAAAAACTTTAATAACAAAGCGCAACATATCCACATTATATATACATTTTCTGAAAGGGGATATTATAATTAAATTACTTAGAGTGTAATTTGGGCCATCGAAATTGGCGAGCCACAGAACTTTTATTATTGCCACCGAAATTGTATTGGTGACACAGAAATTCTGCGTTTGCACCGAAATTGTGAATTATTATATATATATATGTCGGGGGTTTGTCAGGAATTTATTTCGCTAGGCTCGAGCTTATGTGGGCAGAACACGGGTTTCGTGCTATGAAAACACATTGGATGCGAAACACTATTTTATTTCGCATTGCACGGTTCGGGTAGGTAGTTTCCATGGAGAAGAACCGGCAAGAAACTCCATGGTTACTCTTTTCAAACAAATACACTGAGTCTAACAAATAACTTGACATTACACTTTCACACATTAACACTAGGCACAATGAATCGTGTACAGTTTCAAGACGTCTTCACTCCGCTGCGGTCAGACCCAGACTGTCTGCCTCGCCGCGAGGTGTCAACATCAGGACTCTGTAAAAGCCGCCATGGTGGGGAGTAGCTCGCGTGATGTCACCACTGGCGCGCTTTCGATTCATTCACCCGTCCGTACTCATGACCGGATCCGACACGGCCATCCTGCTTGCACACGTCCTCGTGTGATGTTTACCCTGCAAGCAAAAAGTCCACGACAGAAATTTGTTCCACTCGGTCACTCCTGACCAAACTCATAACATCACATCTGTAATCCCCAAAGGGTTTAACAGAGGTGTACTTAATAGTACACTTACAGTTCGCTAGTTATCTCCAAGTCCCATGTAATAGGGGCGAGCCTATTGACATCAACCGGCGCAAATCCAGACACCGTGGCCGTTACTGAGAAATTTCGGATGGAAAAACTCAATAACACTTTGCCCGACCTGGGAATCGAACCCAGGACCTCGTGCTCAGCAGTCACGCTTGCCATCACTATACCAACGAGGCAGTTGATTAAATCAAACACAGTTAATTTGGAATAATCGAAAATGGGTCAACCCTTGGGCCATGTAACAGTCGTTCGAATCAACTTTTAGAACTCTACAGCATTAAAAACTACCAAGCTTACAGAAACCCTCGATTAAAACCTCTAACGCTACGGCTCTCCAGCCGACCAGCAATCGCATTGCTTTCACATCCATTAAATGGATCTGCCATGTGCATCACCCAGTGACTACACAAATTAAATAAAACACAAAAAATACGTAAAATAATATGAACGCGCCGTCATATATATATATACATTGTTTTTTTTTTAATAATATGTAAAGATAGATAAGGTTTAATGAAAAAACTGATATAATACGAATATCGTCGTTAATATATATATATATATATTATCGTTGTAATTATGTAATGAACACCTGCATGTAACCCATGTATCACAAATAAACGATTTAATCATTTTAATAAGCATTTCTAAAAATACAACGTGGTGTACTATTGGATAAATCAGTCTTACAAAATTAGCAATCAAGGAACTGATTATGTTTTTTACTTCTATGAAGAGGATGGGAAATCATCAAATGACTTCTCCCGCTCTGGGCGAAACAGGCAGGACTTTTACTGACTAAAACCCATTCATGTTCCTTCATCGCCCTTTGTGTTCCGGGGCCACGGTATTTTGTTTTAACAGTCCCGCAACCCCGGCAGGCATCGGTCCTTGCAGACCCCTTCCTATTGTTGACTCTCTTTGAGGCGCGCGTGGAACACGAACGCGCCATCGACACGGTCTGTCGTCATGAGACGGACAGACGGCGAGCTAGCCCATAGCCAACCATCCACAGGCCCACCACGTGGCCCCTGGTGACTGAATGTGCATGGACCGCACGACTCCCGCGTAGAGCCTCCGGCAGGAGGCGTTCCCCAGGTTGGGCAGGAGCCGCCTTAAGGCAGCGCCGGTCTGTTCCAGTTTGGAGGCCAAACGTCGGAAGTGCTCCACGAAGTTCCACTTGCTGTCGAAGACGAGTTCTAGGTACTTCAAAATCGACTCGACCACACGACGAAGGTAGGTCGGTATCACCGGGTGGTGATACTGGAGTGCCTCCCTAATGCAGCTCCAGGGCATGTTAAAGGCATTGGCGATGTCGAGAGACACCACCAAGACAACCGTCGCGAGGGCTCTCACGCGCATGATGGCGTCCACCGTAGAGCACCCCTTGCAGAAACCAAACTGGTGTTCCGCAAGATCTGGCCTCGGCCCTGCAAGGTGCTTGGCGAGGCGGTTTGCAATTACTCTTTGAAAGAGCTTTCCCACCTTGCCGAGCAGCACCAGGGCCGGTATGCGGACGGAGATTCCGCAGGGCGCCCCGGCTTCCGAATGAGGACCAGCTTTCCCGTCTTCCAACGAAGCGAGAACTGGCCTCTCTCCAAGCATGCGCTTAGGAGCCCCTCTAGTCGGTGCCCGAGAGCCTCCGAGGCCAGGACTCAGGCTTTGCCAGGCAAGTCGTCGGGTCCCGGGGTGGTATTTTTGACACTGAGCCTACGTACCGCAACTCTCAGGTCTACCCCAGTCACTTTCGGAGCGTTTTCGTCGTCGTCCTTTTGGTCCGCTCCCAGCATCGCAGGCGGCGGAGCCATAGATGGGGGGGATGTTCCCCTCGCAAAGGGAACAGAGTACTCACCATGTCATCCACGAGCTCAGGCCAGAGACTCTGCGTCAGTAGGGGGGCCCAGGTGTGGAGTTTATCCCGCACTATCTTGTAAAGGCACCCCCATGGATCTCTGTCGAGAGTCCCCAGTGTCTCCTGGCGGGCCAGATCCCTGGCCCACGAGGAGATGCTGGGGACTCGACATCTGCGCACGTCGCAGATGTCGGACATGGCCTCCTGGAACCACCCTGCCTCATTGTCAACGTTGGCAGGTCTGGCCGGTGATGTCACCCAGGCCTGTACGATCGAGGCTTCCAGGAGGAGCTCCTGGAGGATGCAACCCTCAAAGTTCGGTTAATCCAATTGAATGACTTTTTCAAGAAATAGTAATACAATTTTATTTTAATGTCGGGGGCTAAGGGCTAAGGACCTAGTTCTGTCAAAGTAATTTCGGCATAACAAGTATTGATTCTTTTCAAAAATCGTCATTAACATTAATACAATAATTGATTGGTACAATTTCTGTGGAGTCGTGTAATTTCCGTGGGCCAAAAGATGCCACGGAAACCACAGAAATTGCCCCATAGAAATTGGAAACGTGGCTATTTTTTTTTTTTACAAGAAACTATCAAGGCTATGACTATTATTTTCTATAATATTAAATGTGTACCAAAGGCTACTAGCATGCATAAAAGTGATACCTTTATTTCTTGTAAAAATCCTTTTAAAACCTAATCACCGAAATTGCAAAATTTCGTTCCGAGTAAACTGAAATCACGTACTTAAATTTTTGGCGGAAAGACCTGGCGATATGGTGCACTACCATTCTTACTGGACGTAAGAGCACGACTGTCTCTTGCCGAGCAGGGATTTATTGTTCGTTTAAACTCATTGGTGGAAGCTCAGAACGGTGAAACAAAATGACCATAGAAATTAGTAATTTCGCTTGGATAAACCTACCGTTGACGTGTACTCATTAACTATGAGTCTAAACATTCACAACTAATTAACGTCTTGTAGGTCAATCATTACTTAACGCAATCAAAATACTTTTTCCTATATAATTCTGTTGGAGATTATCTTCCTGAGAGGTAAATGCTGTGTATGAAAGTGATTGTGGACAATACACAGAAATTGATAATTCATCATTTACCGATTTTTTTCATAAAAGGTAATAGTCTTATAAATATAATTTAACCTGTATGCTCCCGGCCGTGCCTCCTGAGGCACAGTGCATTGTTATTTTAATTGTGTTTGTAATTGCGGGTATTGAAGTGCTACGTGGCTTCATTTAGATTCATGTCACTTTAATTCTGAGAAAAAAAATCGTTGCATTATCTGTAAAGCAGCACTGCGATTTCAGCCTAGACGCGTAAATTTTTCGTCTGAGAAATTCACTCAGCTCCTAAATAGATTTACAAATAGATAGATAATGAATAAACTAATTAAATGTGTATTTACGAGTTCGGATAAAGATGAATGTAATAAGTAATTTAATGTGTGAGAAAGTAACACTGGAATGCGCATTGATCCGTGGCATTGATCTGTTATGTGCTTCCGGCATCCCGTATCCCGCAGATTCCCATGGCCTTCTCCAGTTTTTGGGTCAACTTGCTAACGGTACCTACATAGTAGGGTAGTTTCTACCATCAATAAATTGCAAATCTATTTAGTCAGTTAGAGTATTGGAAAATAATGGACACGTATTTTTTGTTTTTGTAAATCAATGAATATTGACAAAGATAAAACGCATCAAAAGTCGGGGGCTCGTGACGTCAGAATGCACTAAAAATTATAGCATGGCGGCGTGACGTATTGTGAATTTTAAAAGCGTCGTGACTTCGTCAATTTTGGTTTACCTAACAAAAGAAAAAATACGTTTCAAATATTTTTTGATAATCTAACTGACGGACTAATTAGATTTTTTCAGGACACAAGCTGTCAACGCACACAGCGTCAACACTACACACACTAGCGCGACGAGGGGACCGGGCGGCGCGGCGTCCGGACAAGAGCTCGCGCGCCATTACCATCTTACACCTCCACCGCGATCGCAAGCAACTTATTTATTCCTATTAGATTTTATTATACCTTTAAACCCCTCTAACTACCTTTAACAAACTAAGTGGCAGTGGGCACGGCACATTGCTCGCAGAACGGATGGCCGATGGGGCCGAAAAGTTCTGGAGTGGCGACCGCGAACCGGAAGACGTTGCGTTGGAAGGCCTCCCACTAGGTGGACCGATGACCTGGTTAAGGTTGCGGGAATACTCTGGATGCGAGTCGCACGGGACCGTTCAATGTGGCGACACTTGGGGGAGGCCTATGTCCAGCAGTGGACGTCTTTCGGCTGAAATGATGATGATACCTTTTTGAACATACAGTCCACTCTTTTATTTATCTGGGCCTATCTACAAGCCTATAACCTACGTCGGCACAAGCCTCGTGTATGTTTTCGGCATTCCTTCATACTATTAACCTTGAAGTAACAAACAGCCAGGTGTCCCGAAGATTAATAAATCTATGTCTGTCAGCCTAGACAGTGTACGTCAGTAGATAAATATGATTTATTGTGGAGGAAGTGAATAAGAAATATTAATACCTGTGGTTGTTACGTGTCTGAATGTGGGTGAGAAACGGTTTTTGGTCTAGTTTTTGTTAGGTCTAGATTTTGGTAAGATGAATGAATAGGTAGACAAGTAGGTAGGTATTTACTTTACATGCCGTCAAGAAATATCTCTCAGGCAAGCTGGTTTCCTCACGTAGTTTTCCTTCACCGAATCAAGTGATATGAATTATACAATACGCATATATAAATCCGAAAAATCGCCACATTCGGTACATCGGTAGGTACTATCGAGGACACTCCCGCCTGCAGGCCTATTACGTATCTCTGTTGACAGCTCGAAATGATAGTAACTAAATAAATAATAAATAAATAAATATTGCTGGACATTACACACCGCGCCATCTAGTGCCACACTAAGCAGCGAGGCTTGTGTCGTGGACACCAGATAGTTGATATACTACATAGATACTTTTTGTTTGTAAATACATACTTATTTATAGATATAAACCATCCATGACTCGGAAACAAATGTCCATGCTCATCACACAAACATTTGCTCCGACCGGGATTTGAACCCGGGACCCTAAGAACGTAAGGCAGCTTCACTACCGCTGCGCCAATCGGGTCGTCAACTGGGCTCAGTGTTCATCAAATAACTGTCAAAAGGTTAGTTTCGTATTATGTATGACCAGTCGCAATCAAATATGACGTCATCGGTGCCCATCGTGGCTGATAGTTACCGTAACTCATTTTGACAGACGCTTTCGTATCGATTCTTCTAATTTTGCGATTATGTAAGCATAGCGGACATCAAATTAAAGTCAACTGAGTTTGAAGTGGCTTCCGTGAAAGACGTTACACCGTACCCGGGCCGTTAGTCACCGGAAAGTGATATCCACTCTGTGTAATACGTAATGCCAATATTTTGACATTCTCGGTTGTCATCAAAGTTTGGTGTACAACCGAAGCTTGATAGTCACTGGATATCAGAAAGATAGGTGATAATAGGCCTGCTGATTTATTTATTAGTATAGGTTCACCAACAGCTTCTGTGTATAGCATTTAGGTATACATAGGTTTTACAGTCTTGGACTTACACAGTCGCCAATAACAGGTTAACCAGCATTCACAAAAATAAGTGTTAGCGAGTGGCTACAGAAATGAAATACAATAGTAGACCCTACATTTAAGAGATCACCACTAAGCTAATTTTTGCTTACATACAACATAGAAATGTTCTCTAGCACGGCCCCGTTGACTTTGTATAGAAGTAATAAATGAAAAGATACCGATCGGCCGAGCGCACTGACGACGCACGCCAAACGATAGTTATTGTTATTTTGTACGCCAAAGTTGACGCTTTCCGAATAGGCCTAAACTTTAAGAGGGCGTGGCTCGGCGCCTCCGCATGATTTAAGGGAAAAAAAAATTAACTGATCAGGCGGAAAAGATGACGACTGTACATTTCACCAGTTTTGTTACGAGCCTATTATTTAGCCATCAACTGGGCACAAATCCAGACTCCGTGGCTGCTATTGAGAAATTCCTGATGGAAAAACCCAAAAATACTTCGACCGATCTGGGAATCCAAATCCAGAACTACAGGACAGAATTTTATTATAATGCACTTACATCAATTTGGAAACATAATAAAAACTTTGCTTATTATGGAGTAGTAATTTGATAATGTAGGAGAAACTAACATAAAACTCATCTTACATACAAACAAATTAATCAATATGGTGTCACAACAGATTGACTGCTTCAATACCATATGCATGTTTTTTTTATCACTCTAAACAAAGCGTATTAACATCAGAAATAGAAAAGTGAAATATTTTTTTTAATATCTATAAAACATACTAAGATAGAAGCATTTGAAACTACTGAGTAGACAGTGAGATCCGATACAGCGAATGACGTCATTCGCTGCATCGACGAACAAAATCCATACTAAATTCCGTTTATCTAGAAAGAGATAGAAACAAAAGTTTAAATGGTTATAACTTTTGTGTTATTTGGCCGATTTATGTCTTGTTTTCGCTTTTGTCGTTATTATTATAGTACTTTAACATTCCGTATCGAAATAAGAAAAAGAAAATTTACGCATATTCCCTATTGTTCACTGAGTGAATTCACACGGGCCGCATTTTGCAAAATTACTCTTGGATGTCAAAATAATTAATTCTAGTATTGGTAAACTGTTGTAACTTTAAATATAACTCGCTATAAGGTACCTAAACCTGTGATAATAGCTGTATGTGTGGTTTAAATAAATAAATAAAATAAATAGGTAACTTCTTCTTTCACATCTAGTAGTAAAACATTTTCAAAGCTCTTCCTGCCGACTTACATCTTTGATGGCTCTTATAACACTGCAGTAAGGTTTGAAATCTTATAAAGGTATAATAGCAAGAACATTGTGCAGAAATAACATCATTATTGTTGCTTGGGGTATGTGCGATTAATGACTCAACCACAGTATAGGGCCATGAAGTTAGCGTTGAATAAATGTTAGTGCTTAGCTACGAGACACGCCGTGTATCGACATCAGAAAAACGAAAATGAAAAAAGTTGCTTAAAGCACGACTCTAGCCAACAACAAATCGCGTGTCGATTTGTGGAGTAACGCTACGTCCTAATAACAGAAATACAAGGAAGACCTATATTGTGGAGTAAATGGAACAATGGAATTGTGGAGTAAAATAAATTATTGTTTTCTCGTAGTTGACAGTACAGATGGTGAAATTCGCCAAATTTCATCCTATCTTTATATATCTGTTGTAATCGTTCACGTTTGTATTTTTGTTTCTTCGTTAATAAATATTTTAAATAACAGTTTTCACCTAAGTAAAGCGCAGTGGCCTTTGACAACGCCATCTTGACGACTGACGTGACGACGACAGTTCAGTTTGGACACAATGATATTGTTGTACGACCAACTAATTAGTTTTGTTGTCGGCAGTGCGAGCGACCGATTTTATCGTCGAACGACTCAACCAATTAGAACGTAGCGTAATGGTAATGGTACTCATCCGAAGGAAACAAGTGACGCGCGCGAGTATTTTTTTACCGTAAGGCGTAAGTAACGTAGATAGTTAGATACCTCAATATTTGAATAAAAAATACAATTATTCTGTAATATTTTAGTTAAATTGTTTGCAACAAGTACAATCATTTTTATCCATAGATACGAATATTTTCTTGAAAATGTTACGTTTGAAATTTTTATTTTTAAATCGACGTATTTGCGTTACGTTTGTTCCGTGCGCTCGTGCTAGCTAGAGCCTCTGGTCTTACACACGCGCCAGTTGCAAATACTACATGCCTTGAACCTTCTGAATTATAGAACTTCAATACATAATCTATTATCGGTATCCGTATCGGTCGTAAAGGGAGTAGGACTAGTCACCTCATTACAAAGAAAATTGAAGATGAAAGAAATAACTCATACTAAATCGCTTCACATTAATTTTAATAGAAACAATAACATTTTCACTCAATCGTAGATTTCGTGCCCCCATCTTCAGATTATCCCAATAATATATCTCAGCCCATTCAAATCCCAGCCTTATTTCTTCGAGATAAAGTTGAAAATCTATCGATTATAACTGCTTACATTCGTTAAGATGAATGAAGGTAATTTCCTTTTTCAAAGGGAAGTTTATCAAAGAACCTTTGGCCCGAATGTTCCCGATTGTGCACGAATGCGGCCGAAGCGGAAGCAAAACCGTTGTTTGTCAAATACACGTTTCAACGATCGAACGTTTTGTGATGTATTGGTTGTAGGTATGTAGTATACAGGGTGTAAATGACCTCATCACGAAGCCGTCAACCAAGCATTCTGTACATCAAACTAAGTAACTTTATGCAAATATTATTGATGGGAAACGACTTTTTTTTTGGGGTGAAATATCCTGTTTTGTGGTAGAACTCAATGTAACGCACTCAAAACATTGTGCTGATAGATGGATTGAATAGTACGGGGGTCGCAAAAACCTCACATTACAAACTTGTATATAAAAAAAAAACTTGTCAAAAAGTCGGAACTTTGACCCCCAATATCTCCGTAACTAGAAGGTTCCCAGGTATGGTGTAGAACAAAAAAACGATCGTAATGACGTGACGGGGAGAACAAGTGCCTTTCGGCTTCGTTAAGAGGTTTTTTACACCCTTTATGTCATTTAATGTCTCATATTTCTACCATAATATTATATCATTCCACTGCTGGGCAAAGTTCCCCCTCCCCATTCTAAAGCTGTACAGGAAATATAATTATCATTTTCCTAGTACTCATAACCCATGTTACTTGAGGTCGGCGGCGCAGCACGTAATTCCATCCACCGTCGTTCATTCGTTCTTCGTTCTTCCATTCTCCATTGTCAACCATCGAGCTTTCATTTATTCCTTTTTCTCACACTATTTATCCATAGTTGCTTTCTTTATAATGCAACAAACATAATATTGCTGTTAATGAGGAAAGAAACTGTGGAACTAATGGCGCTAGCATAGTTGGTACCCAAACATCGTCATTGGTTGAAAATGTGGTAATGTCATTTTATATTTCAAAATAGATTAACCTCATTGGTCGGATCGAGACCAGCTATGTTGGCACCATCTTAGATTATCTTTGCCTGTGTCTCCCTATTGCGCGCATCAGCGCTTTTTTTCAAGGCAAAGACACAAAAAACAGCCAGTATTACTAATAAAGTAAATTAATATTTTTGTGTTTTTGTTACAGATTAAAACGGTAAAACGGTTTTTTAAATCTTGGCAAAGATTTTTTATGTCAGAAAAGTGGTCAACATTTTATGAATAAAACTAACTGTGAGAGATGAAATATATTAAATAAACATTTACTTAATTCTTTAATTAATTTTGACAATAAATTACAATCATTTATCTGTAACAAAAACATAAAAATATTAATTTACTTTATTAGTAATACTGGCTGTTTTGTGTCTTTGCCTTAAAAAAAAGCGCTGATGCGCGGGCATCGCTAATTTGTGAACAAGTAAAAGATTTATTCGTTTAAGAAAGTCCGAGTTTTATTTATTTCCTCGCAAATATGTTATAAAACGTCGTATGACATACGTGCGCTTTGATAATTACAGCCTCTGCTTTATTAAAGCCCTCGCCTACGACTCGGGCTAGCAATATCGGCTCGGCTGTAATTTTTAACTTACCGCACTTACATCATAATGTACTATTACAGGCTAGTATTTTTTATTATTACTATTTCTTTAAGAAAAACTTTAGGAAATGCATAGTTTTTCACAACGTGCAAACAAGCATACTCCATGCATGCATTAAGCAAGGAGCAAGTAAGCAGCAAGCATGCAAGCATGCAACATGCAGCAGGAATGGTTTCTGTCACAGCTCCGGCGCTGCGGGGCTCCGGCGGTCCCACGCGAGCTTATCGTCGGAGGGGGTTTTAATGCTCACCACTGCAGCATCGGCTTGCCGCAGCCTCAGCCGCGGCGGCAGTCGTTAAAGCCACCTGCTCCTCAGCTCGCGGGCCGCCTCGCTCCTCGATTTAAATTACACTCTAGGGGTAGGGCATAAAAGACTACTTGGAGTCGGTTTTGCAGCGATTCATTTCTGTCACTAAATTTGTGCTTAAAGAAATCAAAATTCGTTTATCTCTTTTTTTAATTTAATGTCACAATTAATGTGTAATGTCTTTATTCCAAGCGTTGTTTTATGAGATAAAATGAAAGAAATAATGAATTGTTTGTCAAATAATACGTTATTAAATAAAAGTTTATCGGATAATTATTTTGCTAAGTGAATAACAAGCACAAACAAACAACATATAGTAAACTTGTTGTTGTATAATGATGAAATGACAAATAATGTTTTTGCCAATCGTTGCTTGTCAAGTAAAACTTTTTGAAATATTTTTTTGTGAACTGACCGGTCACCAAAAATAATATTTTCATAATAATTTTACACGGACGAAAGTCGCGAGGCATAGCTAGCATAGTACTAAATTAAAAACAAACCGAGAAAACCAAAAAATCCCACACAAAGGATATTCCTGAATAAAACATTCACTCTTCAAAGATTTCACAATTGAATGTGGAAGTAACGGAGGAGGTTAGAACTCCTGAACTCCTCCGGGACCTGAGTGAACTACATTTTGCAAATCGGATTCATGGTGAGCCTTTATAGTCTTGAAGTTTCTGATACCTTGAAGTAAATCGAAAGTACATAGTCTTATTTATCTTTCCTTGATGTAGTTGTATCGGTACAAAGGAGGATTTAATGCTACTGGGCAGAGACATTGGTGCCGATTCCCTTGTTCACAAACTAAACTAAATTTAAGTTGAATGCATCTTTTTCTTTCTATTTCATTATGAAAAGGACAGAAGATAAATATTAGTTTAATCCTGTCAAATTAGTCAGCACCTGACGTATTTTGATGTAATTTTAGTAGTCAACTTTTTAATCGCGTCTAAAACTTGTATGGCGCTGATTAATTTGACAGAACATAACTAAAACATCCAGAAGGACGCGTCTGCGCAAGTAACTCAGCGTCTCTGTTGATACCGTTGTGCAGTTTATTTGCATCACGACTTCGCGACTTAGTCGCTTTGTACGAACACAATTATTTTGTCTTTTGTGCCGGTGGTTAAATAAGTAATTTTATTCAGTTCACCGTTGAAATATTTCACTTTTATTTAATTTACTAAGCCGGTATTTTGATATTTCGTTCATGTTATTGTGATTGTGAGTGTGACAGTCAGAATGTGACGTTGTCAGTTGTGGACTGGTGTCATTTGTCATTGTTCAATTCCATCTGTCATTCGTTACGTTTCATTCTACGTTCGGTTCGTAGCATAATTGTTTTTTATTTTACTTTTCGTTTTCTCGGTAACGTTTAATTAATTTAAGTGTTTCATAAAAAAATGTTGTAA
Organism: Xestia xanthographa; assembly: GCA_905147715.2. Classification (NCBI taxonomy): domain Eukaryota; kingdom Metazoa; phylum Arthropoda; class Insecta; order Lepidoptera; family Noctuidae; genus Xestia; species Xestia xanthographa. The sequence continues at coordinate 6,604,521 of LR990664.1, read as the reverse complement.
AATTTCTACCAATAATCTAGCAAGTTGGGGAGGTTTTTCTTATTGTAAGAAAACCTACATTTTGTTTTTGTATTTAATAGGATATTTAGTATAATTTTATTTTAGCTAAGTACTATATTATTATTTAGAATATTTATATAAATTATGGATGATGTAGCTGATCTCAACGACAGCTTCTTCTCGTGCTCTTCCTCTGATAGTTTTGTTAGTGTGGACAGTGACTCTTCCGCACCACTTACCTTACACGACAAAATTTCTTCTCTTTTCTCCAATGACCCTAAGAATCTACATATAGCACACATCAATGCTCAGAGTGTTCCTGGTCACTATTCTGATCTTCTGGCATCCTTTAGCAGTGCTCACCTGGACGCCTTATTGATTTCGGAATCTTTTTTGAAGCCCTCTCTCCTTTCTACTCAATTTTCCTTGCCTGGCTTCGTCTTGATCCGCAATGACAGGACTGGCAAGGGTGGAGGAGGTGTTGCTATATACTTGCGTGCTGATTTACCCTACAGGGTGGTCAGCTCATCTCCTTCACTTTATTCTGGATCTGCTGAATACTTGTTTTTAGAAATTTCTTTTCACCACACTAAAGTTTTGCTTGCAGTGCTCTATAGTCCTAATCTAAATATTGACTACTTTGATTCCCTTGATTCCACCCTTAGTAATCTTTGTCCGTTGTACGACCACGTTATTTTAATGGGTGATTTTAATACGTGCTTAATTAAAAACGACGCTCGGTCTCTCAAACTCCTCTCCGTCTTGTTTTCCTTTAATCTTCAAGTCTTGCCTCTCTCTGCAACTCACTATTTTCCTAATTGTACACCGTCTTTTCTAGACCTTATGATTGTTTCTTCTCCTAATAATGTTAAATATCATGGTCAACTTACTGCTACTTTCTCCTACCACGATCTTATTTATCTGTCGTATCGCATCCGTGTCCCTAAGCGTAAGCCCCAGTTATTATATCTCCGTAACTACAAAGGCATTGATCCGGAGGCATTGCAGCGTGATGCCAACAATATCGACTGGTCCCCTCTGGTTGTGACGGAAAGTATCGATGAGATGGTGAGTTATTTTACTACACAAGTTCTCAACCTGTTTGACCAGCATGCACCCATCCGACGTGTCAAAGTGAGACATAACCCTGCTCCATGGATAACCACACAAATTAAAGAGCGTATGGCACGTAGGGATAAAGCTAAGAGTAGATATAAGCGCAGACCTTCTGAGCTGAATCTCTCTTATTACAAATCGCTACGTAATCGCTGCAGTCATCTATGTCAAGATGCCAAGAGACGCTATTTCCACGACCAACTCACCAACCGTAGTTCTTCCGATGTTTGGAAATTTCTCAAGTCTGTAGGCATAGGCAAAACACCTACCAACCAGTGCAAGGATGTGAACCTCAACATCGATCTGAATAAACATTTCTCTCTCCTTCTCTTTTCTCTCGATTCGTCTGTCAAGGCTGTGACCCTGGAGAACCTTTCTAGACTGCCGTTGCCACAATGTTCTCCTTTTAACCTTAGCGATATTTCTGAGGATGACGTTAGGAAATCTGTCCTTGCGATTACATCTTCTGCAGTCGGTAACGATAAGTTGTGTTCAAGAATGGTTACTCTTATCCTTCCATCTCTACTTCCTATTCTTACTTATATCTTTAACTACTCTTTTTCCTGTTGCTCTTTTCCCTCAGTTTGGAAGCAAGCTCACATCATACCTTTACCTAAAACTAACAATCCATCCTCGCTATCCCACTTTAGACCTATTTCTATTCTCCCATTTCTTTCCAAAGTTTTTGAGCACTTAGTTCATAAACAATTGACATTTTTCTTAGCGTCGAACTCTTTAATATCCCCTTTCCAATCTGGTTTCCGCTCGGGTCATAGTACTGTCACTGCACTTCTGAAAGTAACTGACGATATCCGCTGGGCAATGGAGAGTAAGTCACTTACCGTTCTTGTATTGCTTGACTTCAGTAGTGCCTTTAACTCTGTGGATTTCGACATTTTGCTAGGTATCCTCAAATCTTTGAACTTTTCTTCTTCTGCTTTAGCCTGGTTCAATTCTTATCTTCGGGGACGCGCTCAGTGTGTTCGCCTTGATGAGGTTTTCTCTGATTGGTGTAGCCTCACCGAGGGTGTCCCTCAGGGTAGCGTTCTCTCTCCTCTTCTTTTTTCAATTTTCATAAACATGGTTACCAGTGTAATCTCTTCTAACTTCCATCTTTATGCAGATGACTTGCAGCTCTACCGGCACTTTACAGTAGCTGATGCCAATTCTGCCATTGCTGCTATGAATCATGACCTGGTTTGTATCAGCGCCTGGGCTAAGTCATTTGGATTGCAAATTAACCCTGCTAAATCTCAGGCCATGGTCATAGGCAGCTGATTTGTTCGTGGTGCAGCCGTTGTTGCATCTCTGATGCCGTTGTACCTCGATGGTGTTCGCATCGATTATACAGATACCGCCAAAGATCTGGGTGTAACTATTGACTCCCATCTGTCGTGGCGAGCTCAAGTCAATGAGGTAAGCCGCAAGGTTCACTTCTCCTTTCATTCGTTGAAATGCCTTCAGAGTCTCCTACCTTTGAAGACTAAAATCTCTTTGGCACAAACACTTATTCAGCCGATAATAGATTATGCTGATGCCTGCTACCTGGATGCTACTGAGGAGCTATTAAATAAGCTTGAGCGTTTGCAAAATTTATGTATTCGCTTTATTTTTGGTCTCCGTAAATATGACCACGTTTCTCACCTTCGCAAAGAATTCAAGTGGCTCCCAATCCGCCTTCGCAGGAACACTAGGATCCTATGTCTCCTTTTCAATATCCTACACAACCCATCCTATCCTTCTTACCTGCGCGAGCGTTTTTCTTATGCTCGTCCTACTGACGCACCGTGTAGATCACACCTTCGATCCCTACTTAAATCCCATCCTCATAAATCCAGCTATTACTCTTATTCCTTCTCCGTCCATGCTGTAAGGTTGTGGAACGCACTTCCGCCTAGCATTCGTGATTTAAAGACCATTTCACTGTTTAAATCCAGAGTGAAAGAGCATTACCTTTCCTCTCAACCATGATTTATTATATACATATTTATATTTATTAGTCTATATATCTTAGCATTATGTATTTATATAAGTATATATTAATATTTACTTATATGTGTATTTATATATCTTAATAGGTTAAGTTAGGTAAGGCACCCAATGTCTATTCTCTTCCTTTTCTCACACACTATATTGTCTACATTTCTTTTTCATTTCTCCTTTTGCAGGTCTGCTGGAAGAAATTTCTTAAGAAATATGCAGTTCCTTTGTATTCATATTTTTAATGTATTTTCCTCTGTTGTTTACTGTGTGTACATAAATAGTTAAATAAATAAATAAATAAATAAAATTTATCTTCTGTCCTTTTCTTAATGAAATAGAAAGAAAAAGATGCACTGAACTTAAGTTTAGTTTAATTTGTAAACAAGGGAATCGGCACCGTTCTCTACCAGTCAAGCTCAGTGAGAATTGTGTTATGGAAAATAATAATTTTAGTTAGTTATTTATTGGTGTCGATTCTGTTGTGCACAAACTAAACTTAATTTAGGCTATAGCTATCTTTTACTAAAAGGCATTGCGAGAAAAGGACTGCTATATCTATGAACTAAGTTAGAGATGTCAAACTAGTTTATGCCTTGCACTTCACCGTGTTTTTAGTCGACTTATTTTTACGTGCACCCTTCATTTGTATGGAAATATTAGTTCCAACTAAATTTGACAGCTCTAAACTACGTTCGTCTCTTTCTCGTTTTATTAGAGAGAAAGATATAGCAATAGCCTTAATTAAGTTTAGGTTGTGCACAACAGAATCGACACCATTTTATGATCTCCAAAACTACTGAGCCTAAAATTTTGAAAAAAGTACAAAATAGTTCATTGCTTGTAGATTACAGGAAAACCTATAAGAATTTTATCAATCTATAATAATAATAATAATAATAATAATAGTTATTTATGCAACTGTTGTATAATGAGGGGTATTAAAACACGAATGTGGGTTTATCACACGAGGCGAAGCCGAGTGTGATAATAGTATCACATGAGTGTTTTAATACCTAATTATGTACAGTTGCATACAAGACTTTATCTACATCCATGATATGAATACTCCATAAAAGGTTCTGAAACCATAGGGTGTTGCAGTGTTCTAAGAAGTCTATGTAAATTCATGGAAAGTTTAATTGCTTGTATTTAATACAAACAAACCGTGTATAGGTAGTAATATAATTATTTACATTTTGGATTGTTCAATTATCAAAATTCACAAAGCTTGTATCACTCATTTTTGTAAACAGCAAAGTACATAATGCAATATTAATATCCAAATGTCGAACAAAAATGGCGGGATACGACGTGAATTCGAATTAACCTATAAGTTTTTTTTTTAATTACGGCGCTGTGGTAGTGAATCGCACGTGCTAGACGTTCGATTCACTACCACATTCGATGTTCTTTTTTTAAAACGAGTTGCATAATGAAATTCAGTACAACATTATAACACCCGTTTGGGTGTTATAATGGTTATTTTGACACTGGCTGTTTTAATGTTGGCCATAAGCTAACTGTTTCAGATACCTTTATAGAGGATTTATAGCATGGGTGTAGATAAAAGCCTTTATTAACAATCTTGTATGTTACATTTTATCTTATAACTACTTATCGCTTATTAATATTAAATATGGTTGTTTATGAAAGCAACGTTAATTTAATGTTATTATTCGTAATAGACACCGGTTCCGTGATTGTCTTGCTCTTTGGCATAGGCCTCCCCAAGTATTCTCCACAACAATCTATCCCTTGCTATCCTCATCCAACATGGCCATGCCACCTTCTTGATATCATCCTCCCATCTTCGATACTGCCTGCCTTTACTTCTATTTTTATATCTAGGACACCATTCCGTCACTTCTTTCGTCCACTTTTCCGTCTTACTTCTTGTTAGGTGTCCTGCCCATTTCCATTTTAGTTGTTTGATTTGGTATTTTATATCAATAATCTTGGTTTGTTTTCTGATGGTTTTTAACCTAATTTTGTCTTTTAATTTTATGTTGAGTATGTTTCTTTCCATTCTGTGCTGGCAAGTTTCTAGTGATTTGATATTTTTATTTGTACAACTCCATGTTTGACATCCGTAGGTCATGCTTGGTAGAATGCATGTATTAAATATTTTCTTCTTCCCTTCAATTGGTATATCCGAGTTTTTCATTACATCTTTTAGAGCCCAGTATCTCCTCCATCCTAGACTTATTCTATTTCGAACTTCTTTTGTTGTGATATCTGTCGGAGATATTATTTGGCCTAAGTATGTATATTCGTTTTCATATTCTAGTTCAGCAGCATTATAGGGTTTAATGGGAGTTTTGACGTAATTTGTCATTAATTTTGTTTTACTGGTATTTATTGATAGTCCCACCTTTTCGCTTTCATGTATCAGTTGTTCAACCATAATCTGCAGAGTGCTTGGATCACCACATATCAATATAAGATCATCTGCGAATCTTAGATGGTTTAGTAATACTCCATTAACATTTATACCATATTCCGGCCATTTCTAACTGTCGAAATATATGTTCTAGGGTTGCCAAGAAAAGTTTGGGTGATAAGGGATCTCCCTGTCTAACTCCTTTTTTAATGGGGAAACATTCTCCCACCTTTTCTGTGCGTATTTTAGCTCCCATATTTATGTAGATGTTCTTTATTATGTTAATGTATTTACTGTGGACTCCTTGTGCGGTGAGGGCTTCCCAAATTTTTTCATGTTTTAGTGAATCAAATGCTTTATTGTAATTTATAAATGCTAAGTAGTAATTTATTCCATACTCATTGCATTTTGGATAGTTTGTTTGATGGTATGGATGTGGTCGATGGTTGAAAAGCCACTTCAAAACCCTGCCTGTTCTTTCGGCTGATTCTCGTCTAAGGTCTTTGTTATCCGGTCCAGTATTATCTTGGAGAAAATTTTGTACACATTCGACATCAGCGAAATGGGTCTGTAGTTTGAAATATCATCTGTTCTCCCTTTCTTATGAAGTAAGATTATTGTAGATGTAGTCCATTGGTGAGGTATAGATTCAGTTCTTAGTATTCATTAAAAAGGTTTGTCAGTGTGTCCAGGATAGTCTCTGATATTCCTATTAAAAGTTCATTTGAGATGTTATCTTCACCGGGTGCTTTTCCTCTTTTCTGTGATTTGATAGCTTTAATAACTTCATCTTTTATTATATTAGGAACTGGTTCTTCTTGGGTATTTATAATTGCTTCGCCACTTTTAATTGATATACTTTCTTCGTCATGATATAGTTCGCGATAGAAATCAGTTGCTGTATTTAATATTTCGTGTCTTTTAAATTTATGATTTTGTGAAAACTTTTTAGTTAAGACAGCATTTTCAAATTGATATTAGAACATGTGTTTTTGATAATGACTTGTGTCATACACTTGCAATAAAAAATTCTATGAGCAAACAACGTTTTTGCTTCCATATCATATTCATCTAGTATATTTCATCAAAAGGTTATGGGCCCAGTCACTAATTTTGCCATCAAGAACCTCTGCGGCCTAGATGACTACTCTACGTGGAAATTCGCGATAAAAATGATTCTCATACGAGAAAAGTTGTTCACGTATACGTCAACGTACCCGGATTCCAAAGACTCCACCGCCATCGAGAAGGACCAAGACGCACTAGCTTTGATTTGTCTACATGTGGAACCTACACTTTATGCGTATGTACAAGATTCAAATTATGCTAAAGATGCTTGGGATAGCTTAGCGAAAGCGTTTGAGGACAAAGGCGTAAATCGCAGGATCACCCTCATGAACGCGTTGTTGGATGAGAAGCTAGAGAGACACTCGTGGATGCATGAATATGTTGCTGCAGTTATGTCTCTTTCTCAAAAGTTGAAGGACATTGCCACCGGATTTGACGATGATCTTGTAGCTGTCATGTTACTGAGAGGACTACCTGAAGAGTACAGGCCTATGCGAATGGCGCTGGAACACTCTGGGATGAAGTTGACTTCAGAGAACGTACGGCAGAAGTTACTACAGGAGGATTCACGTCAAGGTTGTAGTACATTGTCTTCAGCGGACTCGGCATTGGCTGTGAGTAAGAGTAAGAAGCGGAATGGGAACAAAGATATTAATATGACCAAAATTAAATGCTTTAAATGTGGAAAGAGTGGACATAAGAAGCCGGACTGTCCTGAAGGAAGGAAAGCGGGTTCGATCTTCAAACAGAGTGACGTTGCGATGGTGAGCCTGTCTTCATTCAGTGCCGGGGACTCCTTCAATCCGACGGAGTGGTACATCGACAGCGGGGCATCTTCACATATGTCTTTCCAGAAACATTGGTTTAAAGATTTGGTTCTGAATGTTGGTATGAGTAACGTGACATGTGCGAATAATGATAAGATTGAATGCAAGGGTAAGGGTGATATCATGGTGAGTTTGAAAGGACGAATGCTTGCTGTGAGGGTTGTCATGTATGTACCTGGTTTGCGTGTTAATCTGTTATCAGTGTCTAAATTAGTAGAGAAAGGATGGAAGGTTAGTTTTGACAGAGATGGTTGCAAGCTAATTCACCATTTGGTTCCAGGCCATTTCAAGGGAAAGCTTCTGGCTACCGCAAGTGAAGTCTCAGGGATCTACAAGCTTGAAGGTTGTAAGGCGGTTGTAGATGGGACTGCGTTGGCGTCAGTGAAAGCAGGTAATCCTTTGATGTTGTGGCACCGGCGGCTTGGACACGTAAATGAGCAAGATTTACGTAAGCTTCCGGGCATGGATTTTGGAAAAAGCGTAATGGAGCCTTGTGTCGCTTGTATTGAGGGGAAGGCACATCGTTTACCTTTTCCAGTTGGTGAGGCTGAGAGGGCAGTCGAGAGACTGCAACTGGTTCACGCAGATATCTGTGGTCCAATGTCTGAACCCACGTATGGTGGATGCTAGTTATTTTAGATGATTTTACACGTAAATCTTTTGTATTTTTCCTTAAAACAAAAGATCAGGTTTTTGATCATTTTAAAGTTTTTGTAGCTAGTGTAGAGGTTGAAACCGGGTTGAAGGTAAAGTGTGGGGAGAGGCATGTAATACAGCTGTTTATACCAAGAACAGGCTGCCTCACAGTGGCAATAATGGTAAGATTCCTGAGGAGTTGTGGACAGGGAAGGCTCAGTCATTCAATCATTTCAGAGTTTTTGGAACAAAAGCGTTTGTTCACGTGCCCAAGGAAACTCGGAAGAAATGGAGCCCTAAAGCGGTAGAACATATCTTTGTTGGTTACTGTGAAGAAACCAAGGGATATCGTTTCATAAATCCCAGTAATCCTCGCGTCATTGTTAGAGCAAGGGATGTAGTTTTTTTTGGAGGACTCTACAGCAATAGTTTCAGAGGATCCTAGTCAGCTCGTAGGCAGCGGTGACAAAGGTGCTGAAGTAATCTGGGAATTTGCAAAGGTAGAAGGCCAGTCAGGTTCCTCACCTGATAGTGCAGAAGCTTCTCAAGGGCCGAGTTCCACAGATGGGGCTGAAGTATATGAAGACGCGGAGATGAAGGTGGGAAAAACGGGTGATAGCGGAGCAGAAAATGTCGTGGTGGAAAACGTTGAAGTTGAAGAGACTATTAACAGAGGAGAGCCAAACGAAGGTGAATGTCGTTATCCTCTACGTAATAGAATCCGAAAAGGAAATCTTCATGGACTAGCATGCTATACAGAAGACCAGGAGCCTTTGACAGTTAAGGAAGCCTTAAATCGGGAAGATAAGGATAACTGGAAGGAAGCCATGAAAAAGGAGTTGGATTCGATGTACGAGAACAAGGTCTGGAAGCTCGTCAAAAAGCCACCTGAAGCTAAAGTCGTGGGAAACAAGTGGATCTTCAAGTACAAGTTTGATGCAGATGGTAATAAGACCTATAAAGCTCGACTTGTGGCGAAGGGTTTCACTCAGTCCTACGGGGTCAACTACTTCGATACTTATTCACCGGTCGTGAGAAGATCGACAGTTAGATTGCTGCTATCGTTGGCTGTTGAAAAGGAATAGTTCATCAGTCACTTCGATGTGAACATCGCCTTTCTGAACGGTGATTTGCATGAACGAGTTTATATGCAACAGCCGGAGGGTTGCATAGACGAAAACTCAAAGGAAAAAGTTCGGCCATAAACAAGCTTCACGGTCTTGGAATGAAAAAGTAAATGAAGTGTTATTGTCTTTGAACTTCAAGCGCTGTGACTTTGACAGCTGTCTTTACAAAAATAATAATTTTTATATCGCTTTGTACGTTGACGATTTTTTATTATTTTACAAAGACAAACAGCAGAAGGAAGTTTTATTAGACAATCTTTCTAAACAGTTCAAGATAAAGGATTTAGGGGAAGCGAGACAAGTTTTGGGTGATTCAAAGTACATCGCCTGAGGGAAAAATATGTTTGCTCTCGAGTCATATACTCTACTTTTCATCTCGTTCTATGAGAAAATAAATAAGAGACACTTTTAAGTAATTAATGAATAACTTGAATATATTTGAATCAAGAGAGGCTTATTTCGAAAATCTTGGATGAACATGGTATGTCTGACTGCAAACCAGTGAAAACTCCGATGGAAATGGATTTCCACAAAGCCTTGGCGGAAGGGGAAGGAGGTAAGTTCTTATCCTGCCAAGACTCTCGTAGTTATCAGGCGCTCATAGGTTCGCTGAACTATTTGGTCTGTAACACACGCCCGGATATTGCGGCTGCGGTAAACTTTTTGGCACAGTATAACTCATGTTGTGAGGAACGTTATTGGAAAGCTGCTAAACATATCTTGAGATACCTTAAGGGTACAAGGGAGATCCCTACATAGATATGTTTGACATTTCCCAAGTCGCCGGTGCAGGACATCACGGGATTCGTAGATGCTGACTGGGGAGGAAACATCAAAGATAGGAAATCATATTCTGGGTTTATTTTTAGATGCGGAAACTCGTTGATTAACTGGGAATGCCGGAAACAAGCTTGTCTGGCACTGTCGTCAACGGAAGCCGAGTATATTGCACTTTCGGAGGCAACCAAGGAGGCAGTTCACTTGCGGCAGTTGAATGCATTTATAAGAGGTGAATATCTTGGGGCTATTTGCATTTTCGTAGATAATCAGAGTGCTATTAATCTTGCGTACAATCCTGTAGCGCATAGAAGGACAAAACATATAGACATAAGGGCGCACTATGTCAGAGATTGCATTGCTAAGAATGTTGTACGTCTGGACTATGTGTGTACGGAAGATAACCTAGCAGATGTGCTGACAAAACCATTGGGTCGTGTGGCATTTAATAAATGTGTGCACGATCTAAGTTTGAGTGTGTCTGGTGTGGTATGATGTGTGGTGTATCTGATGATGGATGTTGTTTGAGGGGAAGTGTGAAAACTTTTTAGTTAAGACAGCATTTTCAAATTGATATTAGAACATGTGTTTTTGATAATGACTTGTGTCATACACTTGCAATAAAAAATTCTCTGAGCAAACAACGTTTTTGCTTCCATATCATATTCATCTAGTATATTTTATCAAAAGATTTTTAGTTTTATGATGCGTTACGTTAGTAATCCAGTTTGTATGTTCTTGAAGTTCCTTCCACGCGCTCTTGATTCCACCTAATTTTGTTATGTGGAGTTGTATTAACTTATTTTTTTGTGTATTTCTGTATTTTCTTATTTCTGTGTTTATTTCTTTACTTATTTTATAATAATAATAAATAATAATAATAATAATAAAACTTTATTTCATAAAAACACAGATTTAACATGTTTTAAGTAAACACAATTTAAATGAGCTTAGGTAGTAACACAATGTAATACAATCTAGGAACTGAAATCTGTACACAATATGGAAAACCCTGCCTCTCAAACTAGGTAGGTAACCTGTATCTTGAGAGACAGTGATTCAGCGTAAAAAGTGATGCTATAGGTATAATAGTAGACTGTGTCGATCTACCTGAGCGATTATGAATACAAAGCTAATTTAAGTAGTAGTTTATATTTTATATGTGATGTGTGTGTCTGTTTGCGTGTGTGTGCGTGTGAGTGTGTGTGTGTGTGTGTGTGTTGGCGTGTTGTGTGTGATTGGGGATATGTAGGTATTTAGGAGACGTATTTAAGTAAGGATTCTGTTTGTAGATAATCCTGTTTTAATAGCCATTCCGTTAATTTTGATTTTATTTCATATTTATTTAGATCGACAATGTTTAGGTTTTTGTGAACTTGTTTGTATATGTATGTACTCAATGTGTAGTATTGGTGTTGAGCGAAGGCGGTTTTGTGAGGGGTACTTAGTGGTAGTTTCTTCCTTTTTTTAGGGTCAGTTGGGGGAACGCTAGCGTGTTTTCTAACAGTAGACTGCAGTACAAAAAGCTGACGCACTGTAGTAGCTGTAGTAGCTGAAGTACTTTGGAATCAGCGTATAATTGTGTGGTGGGATAGCGATAAGGTTTGTGCGACATCACCTTCAATATGGCTCTCTGCGCTCTTTCAATCCTCAGAAGACTGGTTTTGTTTGCACCACCCCATACTGTAATGCAATATCCAATGACGGATTGGCATAATGCCAAGTAAACCATCTTCAGGGTTTCAGGCGCAGCCGAGTCTCTAAGGGATTTGAAAATATGCAAAAGTTTTAAACATCTAGTGGTAGTGGCGTCAACATGTTTGTCCCATCGTAATCCTTCGTCTATTTGGACACCCAGATATTTCACGTTATCAGTTTTGACAAGCGTCGGACATGAGCATTGTGGGGATTGTTTGGAGCAGGTGTGCGCTATTATGGAGAAGGATTTGTCGGGCAGGTTGTTACGCCGGATAGCGAAGGGAATGTACGATGTTTTGTCGCAGTTTAGGGTAAGCAAGTTATGGTTGAGCCATTTCATTATAGTTGTTATTGCCGCTTATTATTTTTGATATGCTTTGTCTATTTTTCTTCCTGTCCTTAAATAAAAGTGCTCTTTGTTTTATTAATCTTCTTGCTTCAGATCCTATTCTATCTTTATGTGGTTTGTCTTTTTCTAGATTTTTATTAGTTCGTTTTATTTCTTCTTCTAAGGTATCATATTTTTCCTGAACTGTTCTTAGTTCCCTTATTGGTAATAAAGTTTATCACTTACGAGAGATGCAGAGCGGTGGGATGGTCCAAATTATTAGTTCGGTACGAAAACACAACACGAATTTTAACACGTTATTTTTTTACACAAGATATTAATTTTTTCACACATGACAAGTAAGTCAAAACACCTTTTGTTTTTTACACGACACACACTGAATTTTTCGTTTTCTTTTTAGTCTTTGAATATGGTAGCTATACAAACTCCTACACTTTCCCTTATTCAACAGATCTAAGACCCATTGCATGACTAAGAGATGCGAAGCTCGAACGTGGCAGTGCCTTAGTAAGAATGTCAGCCACTTGGTTTGCCGTACCAATTCTTAAAACTTCAATAGCACCTTCAGCCACTAGTTCTCTCACATAGAAGTGACGAATGCGAATGTGCTTTGTCCTCTTGTGAAATTCCGGGTTGTGGGCAAGTCGAACTGCTGCTTCGTTGTCCACACTGAGTGTCGGTGTATGCGTGAGCTTAGTAAGTGCTTGCAGAATTCTTGTTAGCCAAACAAGTTCTCTAGCTGCTTCACTAGCTGCTACAAGCTCAGCTTCTGTCGTAGAGATAGCGACAGAGACTTGTCGCTGACTCAGCCATGAAGTAATTCCACCAGAATAACGACAGACCACTCCTGTAGTAGATCGTCCGGTATTTCGATCTCCACCATGATCTGCATCGCTGAAACCTTCTAGCACGCCTGGTAAATGACGCGCTTTATACAAAATTCCATAAGAGCTGGTGCCCTTGATGTAGCGCATAATGCGTTTTACTCGAAGCCAATCTTCTTTGGACGGTGATTCCAGTTTTCGAGAAGCAACTCCTACAGCGTAGGCAATGTCCGGACGTGTTCCGACCATGAGATACGCGAGAGCGCCAACAGCTTCACGGTATGGAAAGTCTTCCACTCCTGTAGCTTCAGCTTTCCCTGATTGTGAAGGTTCCTTCTCTATAGGTGTAGCAACAGGGTTACAGTTAGCCATCCCGAAACGGTCCAAAATTCTTTTTGCGTAGGCTTCCTGATTGATGAAAACAGAGCCATCTTCTTTTCTAGTTAGTTGAAGACCTAGGTAATGAGACGCAGGTTTCGTTGTAATCCGTAGTCTTTCTTTAAGGTCATTCAAAAAAGAATTAGCCAAAGCTTCATCCGTGGCAGCTACCGATCCATCATCTACATATAATGTAATGAGTAGCTTTTTGCCATTCACATGCTTGGTGTATAGACAACAGTCAGCTTCACACTGCTTGAAGTCCATGTCTAATAATATTTCTTGGAAACAAGCGTTCCAGCACCTTGGAGCTTGTTTCAATCCATACAGGCTTCGATTCAGCTTCAAAACATTAGTTTTACTATCGGCATAACCTTCTGGTGGTTGCACATAAATTTCCTCCTTCAGGGTTCCATTAAGGAACGCAGTACAAACATCAAACTGCACTAGGTGAAGCTTTTCCTGTGCGCTGACACTCAACAGAGCTCTGATCGTTGCAAGGCGGGCAACAGGACTAAATGTCTGATCATAATCCTGTCCTTTTCTCTGCTTATAGCCTTTGACGACAAGACGAGCTTTGTATTTGTCGACAGAGCCATCAGGATTCCTTTTAATACGTAGAACCCATTTGCAGGGAAGAGCTTTCTTTCCTTTAGGCAAATTGCAAGGCGTCCAAACATTGAGGTCCTTTAGAGATTTCAATTCACTATGCATAGCCTTTTGCCACTCTACACAATCGTCTCGCTTCATTGCATCCGCGAAGTTTGACGGATAAGCTTCTGTGATACATACGTAGTCATCAAATCTTTTTGGACGTCTTAGTTGATTACGGTCACGAAGATTGTATCGCGGCAGTGACTCTTCTTCAGCGTCATGAAATTCCTCGAAATTGTGATCATCGTGATCTTCTTGAAGCTCATGTTCATGGACAAAGTCTTCCACTTGGACGTCTTCCAGGTTTTCTCCCTCAAGACTTTGTTCTTGATTAATGGAGGCTACAGGCTCTTCCATAACATGATCTCCCTCGTGCTGAATTGTTTCTTGATGTATATCTAACGAAACCGGTGCCTCACCGTCGTTCGTGCTATTAATAGGCAGCTTTATGGCATATTCCCTCGAACTAGAAACAGTTTCTTCATGTTCGTTGATAGGAAGTGGTTGTTCGTTAAAGATACTCAAACTCAAACTCAAAGCATTTATTTCAATTAGACCATTACGGCACTTTTGAAAGTCAAAAATACAAAAAATAAAATCAAAGCTACAGTCCCAGTCACAAGGCATAATAACTTGAGAAAGTACTGTAGTTGCCCATTCCCTAGCGTAGATCTCTATGGAGAAGAATGGGCAAGAAACTCCATGGACACTCTTTTAAAATCAAAATATTGTTACAAAATCTTGGTTACATCATTAATTTTGAGATTATACATATATGTGAGAACGATGTAGAAAGACGTGCACACTAAGAGCATCCAGAGTGAAAGATTAGATTAAAAATGTATGAATAAAGTAATTAAAATGAACCTTGGCAGCTAAGAGATGACCAGTCCCAACTGACAGCGCCCGTTCACAGACATGACGCATGTACCGGCGCCATTCAACTCAACCATATTGAAGGGAATTAAATGACCCGACACACCCGCCACCATCAGCGAGACATTTAAGTGAGCATGACATTCTCTCAGTCACCAAGGCATATTCAAGTCAATGAAAGATAAATAAATGTAAATGGTGGCTGAACAGTACAAAGTACTCACACATGTGCTATGCAATTATATAATACTAAGAACTGGAATCTATACAATGCAAGTATATTTTTACAATCTTCTGCAGCTTCCACAATACATTAACATGGGAATCAATTCTTCATCTTCTTCTTTACGTGTCGATGGACTCAAATAATGCCCGACCAGTACAAACAATTAGTTTGCCCCCCCACCTATGGTTGCGGAGCAGGACCAGCATTTAGCCAAGCATTTTTATCATCAATGTAATCCCCCAACTTATAATATGCTTGCCTACATAGTGTGCGTTTTATACAAGATTTAAATTTCGTCTCATTCAGTTGAAGAATGTGGGGAGGTATTTTATTGTAACATTTCAAACAGTACCCCATGAAAGATGAATCCACTTTAGCAAGCCTGAAACCTGGCTGAACTAGTTGGTCCCTATTTCTAGTGTTATAGTGGTGTCTGTCCCCTCTCTTACTGAATAAATGCCGATTTTTTCTAACGTACATGATGTTTTCATAGATGTATTGACAAGGTACTGTCATGATATTAATTTCCTTAAACAGTTCTCTTAGAGAATCGCGTCTACGTAATTCATAAATGGCTCTGATGGCTCTTTTCTGCAGAATGAATATAGACTCGATGTCTGCAGCCCGTCCCCATAGTAAAATACCGTATGACATAATACTATGAAAATAACTAAAATAGACCAGCCTCGCGGTATCAACATCAGTAAAGTGACGGATTTTTCTAACAGCATACGCTGCTGAGCTTAGCCGTCCTGCAAGAGATGTTAGATGAGGACCCCATTGTAACCTTGAGTCGAGCGTGATTCCCAAGAAAACCGTTTTATCGACAAATTCTAGTTTCTCTTGATTCAATATTATGTCACAATCACTACTTTTGACATTTGGTAGAGCAAATCTAATGCATTTAGTTTTTTTCCCATTTAGTACTAAATTATTAGCGGTAAACCAATCGTGGACCTGCAGTAGGGCGTTATTTACGTCATCAAGATTAGTGGCACGTCTGTTTATTTTAAATATTAAAGAAGTATCGTCAGCAAATAACACCATATGCGGATGGTTGTTAAATAGATGGGGTAGGTCATTAATATATACTAAAAAGAGGAAGGGACCCAATATCGAACCTTGTGGTACACCCATTTTTACTTTTAAACCCATTGAGTTGACTCCATTTATTTGTACCTGCTGCTGTCTATCATTCAAATACGATTTTATTAAACTGAGCGCAAGTTTACCTAAACCGTAATGCTGAAGTTTCAAGATCAGGGTTTCGTGATTTACGCAATCAAATGCCTTCGAAAGGTCACAGAAGATTCCTATGGCATCTTGTGCCTCTTCCCACGCAGTAAATATGTGTTTTAATAAAGTGACACCGGCGTCAGTTGTACAACGTCCTTTGGTGAAACCATACTGTTGCTCGTGTAATATTTTATTAGTGTTAAAATGGTTAAGCATTTGATTGAGCATTATCTTTTCAAACACCTTGCTGAAAACCGGCAACACGGATACGGGCCTATAGTTATTGGTGTCTTTACTGTCCCCGGATTTAAAAAGCGGTATTACCTTACTGAATTTCATTAGATCCGGGAAGACCCCTTGATCCACGCACAAATTGAATATTGAGGCTAAATACGGCGCTACAGTCTCAATAATTGAGGTACAAGCTTTGACAGACATACCCCACAGATCCTCCGTTAATTTGATCTTGATTTGCTTAAAACCTTTTATGACTGTTATGGGGTTTATATGCTGAAATTTAAATTCATTTGGACAGGCTGAAACGTTCGCTTTCAATAAATCAATAGAGAGCAAGGGAGAGGAATTTAAGGTTTCTGTAGTTTTAAGTGGGATACTGGTAAAGAAATTTACAAATTCTTGAGCAACTTCATTGTTGGAGCTCACAAGGCCACACGATGTCTCTAGTGTGAAGTCATTACCTTGTTTTTTATTTCTATTAGTTTCACTGTTGATGATTTTCCAAACCGTTTTTATTTTGTTGTCGGCTGATTTAATCTTGTTGCTAATGAATAAGGATTTGGCTACCTTGCAAGTGTTTTTAAAAATTTTCGAGTAAGTAGCAACATATCTATTAAAAGCTTCAGTGTTGATGTAAGGCTTAAGGCCGTACAGCTCAAACAATCGTTCCCTACTTTTCCGAATACCCTGCGTTGCCCAGTCACTGAAAATAAACTTTGGGCCAATAGTTTTAGATTTCTTTTTTAAAGTATTATTAAATTCGGTGTGCACTACCGAAAAGAATTCTTCATAAAATACATTTGCATTGTTTCTAATATGACCCGGTATACTTAACTTGCTAATTAAATTATTATTAAATTTGTCTAGATTGCTGGGTGTTATGTGTCTAGTTTGTATCTGAATTCTTTGTAATTGTCTATTGTACGCGAAAGTAACCGTCTGACCACTATGATCTGAAGGCAGGTAATTTACGATGGATTTATTTATGTAATCGCAGCAACAAAAAACATTATCGATACATGTAGCAGTATTTGTCGTAATTCGAGTTGGTTCTGAAAACACATTTGACAAGTTAAATGATTTAAAGAGACTTAAGAATCTACTACTATTCACATTATTCTCTATGATATTGACATTAAAGTCACCACAGATAATTATTGGTTTATTACCAGTTACAAGTTTTGCCAAAGCATCTTCCATTACTGACTCAAAGATAGAATAGTTCAGGTAATTAGGGGGTCTGTAAACGCACACTATTACATGCTTATCTAGCTCAACACAAGACAATTCAATGCTATGTTCAACCGATAGATCGACTATATCATTACGAGACTTAGATTTAATACAATTTTTTACTAGGATTAATGAACCCCCACGCATCTTAGATTTTCGGTTAAAGCAACTGCTCACATTGTAATTCTCATAATTTATTTGCATTACTTCATAATCTTTCATCCAATGTTCAGTAAAACAGATAATATCAAACTTAGTTTTTTCTAAAAATAGTTCTATTTCTAGTTCTTTGGAAGAAAGTCCCTGAATATTCTGGTGAAACAATTTTAAGGAATTCTGCTCAGCCCCTTTTTTACAGTTATTTGATTGCGAGCTAAAAGATACCTCGAAGTTGACGAGATTAACTAAATTGTCACTCGTACCTTCTATTGTCTTAATGACTAGTTTAAATCTAAGCTAATACTATTTGTATAATTACAATTAGTATAATTACTAATTTCCGTAGATCTATTTACAAAAAACTGTGACATACCACATATGTCTGAGTTTATATTAAAAGCTAATAGCCGAGCTATTTGACGTCTAAAACTAATAGGCAAGTACGCATGGTTTCTGGTTGACTTCAATTTCTGAACGAAACTGTTAGTGTCGAAAAATGTCAACCTGTCACTATAATGACTAACTAGAAAATGCAAATGATTATTTATGGCATGGATAAAATGGTTTTGCTTGCTAGACAATTTCTTAAAGTACGGGAAGGAGCACAGAATTACTCTCTTACAATTTAGTTTTAATAGTTGAGTGACATTGTCCGTGATATCATCAAGTTTAACGTTAGAACTGTTACCTACAAGTACAGTTATAATGGTATTAGGATCAAATTCCTTCCGAGTTATTGATGTTATTATCTGGTTGTAAGAAGCCTGAGGAGTACAATAATTTAGAGAAGAATGACTCAGATTGTTACTAATTAACTTGCCTAACCCTTTTCCTATACTATCTGAGAACAAAATGGAGCAGCAACTGTGTGTATTACAAGAAGGGGGAGAACTACTATCTATTTGACCTACCTGTGATGAACCTTGTACAATATCTGGTGAATTTTGAATGGAGATACAGTCCGGAACACTGCTCAGCCGGGTCGGGTTCTCCGTTACCTCGGGTAGGAGAGTGTCCGGGCTGGATTCACTTTGTGATGTACATTGAGTGTTGTTGAAGGTCATCGTGTCTACACAGTCTGCATTACTATTACCGCTATCAACTAATTCGTTTGCAGCAAGGATATGTTCCTTAATTTGTTTTTGAGAATTTACATACATAGAATAACATGACTTTAGTTGACGCTCTAAAACTTGAATTTCAGACTGTAAGTTTTGAGTGTCTATTTCATAAAACTTCTTACTATCCTCTAATTTAATTTGATAATTATTCAACTTTTTTATGAGGAAAACACGTTCTTTTATTAGTTGAATATTTTTGGAACTGTGTTTTTGTTGTTTTTTAAATTTCTTGCATTTTTTTATAATTCTATTTAGTTTTGCATATTTCTTTATTTTATTTTGGCTTACTTTATAACTACTACAATTATATTTCAGAATAGAATCTTCAGTAAGATCTATTGTTGTTAAGAAATGTGGGTTGCAATTTGAATTTAATAATTGATTATATAGGTGATCTGTTTCCCTAACCTGAGTACATTCTCTTTCTTTCCGAAACTCAATAATTTGTTTGTTGGCATGAAGCAGTTCAACTTCTAAGTCCCTAACTTTACATAAAGCCATTTCATAATGGTTACTGCAGTCGTTGAAACCATCTGTGACCACCCGCAGATTGTCCCGTTCCTCAACAACATCCATGTATTGTTGGTGCAGGTCCACTAGCTCCCGTTTCAGGCTTGTGTTTTTGTGAACGACCTTCTCGATTTCAACCTCATGTTCCTCTCTATCCAATAACAGCTGTTGACATTTGCTGTTTGCTTCCTTAAGTTCATCAAGGGCCGTTCTCAACTTAGCCTGTAACTCCTGGGTAGTTGCCTTACGGGTCATCACAGGCATAGTTTCAGGGAATAGAACTGAAAGTAGAAGTACAAAGAATGGTGAGAACTAATTGGATGGACAAAATTAGGAAAGCTAGAAATGAAAGAAGAAAATGAGAATAGACTGGAATATGTGATTAATAAATTGGTAACTGTGGTAGGCTTATGAGTCTTACACAAAATACTTTAATAAGATTATTAAATTAAGTTAAACTTTAAATTGATTTCATGTCTTTAACTTTTTTATGAAGTGGGTAGGACTCTTGGTTTAAAATTATTGGACTTATTTGAATAATAATGCCAGAAATTATTAAAGAATAACCAACGTACTTTTTTGTTGTGTATTTAGTTAATTAAATATATAGATAGCAAGTACATTTACTTATTACAAACTACACAACTACATAACTAACAAGTGCTAACTGACACAGAACCTAACTTCAACTACAAAAGAGTGCCAGAATAATGAACTTAGTGCTACAGAGCTTTTAATTGGTTAATATGAGCTACTTATTAGACATTAAAAGGAAACAATTATACTCCCCAGATAGATCCGCAGGTACATCAGCTGTTCGTGTTATAGGTTACCGGTTGAGTTAGGAAACCAAACACTACGTGTTACAGTGTATTTTTCCGTGAAAACAATAATCTTGGGTATTAATACACTTAATAGACATTTAATTATAATAATACAAGTTTTTTACACTAAAATATTAATTAAAACTAATTTAAAAATACGGAGCTAAATTTTGACATGTCACTCAACCAGTGTTGCCCTATCGTCCCCACACATAACATCTCGCGAACGGACTAGCATGTTTTTCTTTCCGTCCGTTATCCATATACGGTAGCAATCTTCGTCGTATCCGATGAGTCTGCCTTTGATTGCTTTCTTATCGAATTTCTTCCGCTTTTGCTTTTGGATGTGGGCGTAAGCTTGACATCCTATAATACGGAGGTGTTTTATTATAGGCTTCTTCCCACACCAAAGTTCGTACGGAGATTTATTGTGTATACTGGTAGGACCCGTTCTGTTCAGGATGTATGCTGCAGTGTTTATAAGTTCTGCCCATAGTTCTTGAGGCATTACTTCGTGTGCATACATCATGGATCTTGCAGTTTCAACCAACGTTCTGTTTTCTCGTTCGCTTACTCCATTTTGTTCCGGTGTGTACGGTGTGACGAGTCTTTGTTGAATTCCATTGGAGTCAAGTATACTTCGTATGGACTTATTATCAAATTCACCACCGTTGTCGCTAAGTAGGCACTTTATGGTATGTCCGACTGTTTTAGCCTGAGCGAGCATCAAAGCGAGTTTATCCTTGACCTCAGACTTTCGGCGTAAAAAATATACCATACGGTAACCTGTGTAATCATCTTTAAACAAAACGTAGTACTGATACTTTGCGTAACTCGGTTGAAATGGTCCACATACATCTGTATGTACGAGTTCTCCTGGTACGGTAGCTCGAGTCCTCGTACCGAATTTAAGTCTATGTGCTTTCCCGTAAATGCAACCTTCGCATGTATCCTTATCGTGTTTAATGGTTGCTTTTACATGCCTCTTGTTTTGATGCGCAAGCCTCTCGTGATAGAGCTGCATCGTTTCAGTTGTTGCATAGACTTCGGCGGGGATGTTCATAGACGTCGGTGGAATATTTATAACGTCAAGTCTGTATAAACCACCTTGATGCTGACGTTTTCCTATTAAGCTTGCTTCTCCATTGACAAAGACGGTGCATTCTTTTGTCGATGATGTGAACGTGCTTTTCGGAACTTTGTCGTGAAGTGCGAGAACTGAGAATAAATTCTTATTTATGGCTGGAACGTACCAGACGTCTGTCAGGGTAACACGTAGTTGTTTCCCTTTCACAGTTGCTTCGAGTATTACGGAACCTTTACCTTTAGCATGGATCGTGTTTCCATTGGCAGTTGTTACCGTACGGAACTCATCAAAACGCTCAAAATTCTGGAACAAATCAGCCCGATTGGTGACATGGCTCGTCGCACCATTGTCTACAAACCAGCTCTCGGTGTCTCTTTCGATGTGAAAAACGTCTGTGTTCTCTATAGACATTAGAATCATGTTAGCTGTTTTAGAAGTAGAAGGGAGGAGGCTTGCCATCTCGGATCCACTTGTGACAGTTTTTAACTCGATGACCTTTAGCCTGACAGTAGTTGCATTTTAATTTCTTATCCTCCTTCTTCTCTGTTGCAGAGGTGCTAGAATTTGTAAACAGGGCTTCTTGCTGTAGTACGGCATTATTACTCAGCAGTGCCCGTTCGAATGAGCATAAATGACTTGTAAGACTGTCGATGTTTCTGTTCGCTTTCGGGAGTAGCAGCCAACTGCTTCTAAACGTAAAGAAAGATTCATCAAGCGTATCCAGGATTTTGCAAATGAGCATTAATTCTGGTAGCTCCTGGTTGTCGTCTTTCTTGAGTTCCTGATTCAGCTGTGTCCATATGTTCTTAAGTTTCGACATATGTGTGGCTATATCGTCAGCGGAGTCCTTTTTAAAACCAAAGAAGTTCATGCACAGATTGTATGCCTTATCTTCATTAGTACCATCAAAAAGTCTATGTAATTCAAGCCATATCTCTCGAACTTCAGCAAATCTCATGACTTTCCTAAGTGTCTCTTCGTGCATATTGGTCGTCAAAATAAGAAGGGCATTCGCGTCAGCTTTAACAAACAACGCTTCATTGGTGTTGTACGCAGTGACGGCGGCATCTCCAGCTCCATTGGCTGGTGGTGTGGGTTTCTGGAACGTGCCCTCAACTACCTCTAGCGCCTTCGGTACGGTGCGTAGAAGGCATTTGGCTTTGTATTTCCATGTATCCCAGTTCGACTTGCCCTCTAGTAGACCAATTTTCAATTTGAATGTTTCCGATTCCATCTTGCAAGCGGGCCCTCAACCTAATAAAGTTTATCACTTACGAGAGATGCAGAGCGGTGGGATGGTCCATTATTAGTTCGGTACGAAAACACAACACGAATTTTAACACGTTATTTTTTTACACAAGATATTAATTTTTTCACACATGACAAGTAAGTCAAAACACCTTTTGTTTTTTACACGACACACACTGACTTTTTCGTTTTCTTTTTAGTCTTTGAATATGGTAGCTATACAAACTCCTACAATTGGTATCAATTTAGTCTTTAGGGATTCTAGAACATGGCTTGGTAGTGGTAGAGTAATTGGTTGCTTAGAATTTTGAATATGTTTCCTTGAATTTTTAGGATCAGTAAAATAGTTAAAATTGTTAAGAACTTCCACGTTTAAGAAAAGCTTCGGTTTATTTGTAGTTATGAAATCTATCTCATTTCTTATTTGACCGTTGTGGGATTCCCACGTCCATTTTCTTTTAGGTTTTCTTTTATAAAAAGTATTCATAATATGTAAGTTATTTTCTAACGTGTAGTTTATCAATCTTTGTCCATCATCGTTACGCTTGCCGGTTGTATAGGGTCCAAGTATTTTATCTTCGTACTTTTGTCGTTGACCAATTTGGCTATTAAAATCTCCGATCACAATAATGGTGTTATACAGGGTCTCCATAGTCTCATTTAGGTTTTCGTAAAAGCTATTTTTAACTTCCTTTTTCGCTACCTCAGTAGGAGCGTATATTTGGACTATTGATGCCGGGTGCTTGTGTCCAGGGAGTATAATGTTTAAGACTGCTATCCTGTCTGAAACTCCTTTAAATTCTATTATGTTATTCTTCAGATACTTTTTGACTAAAAAGCCCACACCATTTATATTCCTGGTGTTTCATTTTTGTAGTATAATATGTATTCTTTATGCTCTTCAATATTTTCTGTCGATCTTCGTACATCACTTATACCAAGAATATCCCAATTAATGTTATTTAACGCTTGTTCAAGTTCTGTTAAACATTCATTTGACTTTAATGATCTTGTATTTAATGTTGCTATGTGGAGTCTCCTTTTCTGGGTGTTACTCATTGTTTGATTTTCCGTTTCTAGTGTAGTATTTTGGGGGGTTTGGTCGATAACCCCGCGGTGACCAACCGTATTGGGGTATCAATCTATACTTCTATACTAATATTATAAAGAGGTAACATTTGTTTGTATGTTTGTAAGTTTGTGTGTAGGGGGTAATCTCCGGAAGTAATGAACCAATTTTAAAAATTGTTTCACTGGTAGAAAGCTAAAAAATTCGTGAGTGCTTTAGGCTATATTTTATTCCTGTACTCCCACGGGAACGGGAACTACGCGGGTGAAACCGCGGGACGTCAGCTAGTTGAAAATAAAGTGGTAAACTCAATATAAGACTTTGGCTTTGTACGGAACCATCTTCAGGCGAGTTCAACTCGCACTTGGCCGATTTTTTTTGAGCCTCTGAGTATGTCTTCTGACTAAGTTAGTAGCTGATCTTCCGAAAGCTATAGTTACTCCTATCTGTCTGGCTTCTTAGTCAGTTGAGTTCGTTAACAGGCTGTTGAGTTTGGAGATTTGGGTTTGATTCTCGAAACTGGCGTTGTTAGCTGTTGGTCTTAACAAAAAAGTCCAGTAGCCTGAAAACTGCATTTGACTCATGGAACTGACAAAGAATGAACATTTATGGAGGCCTGATTACCTTTTCAGAGATTAAGGCATAATACAATGTAGGTCATCATCAGCCTAGCCTTTTCCCAATTATGTTGGGGTCGGCTTCCAGTTTTA
This sequence comes from Xestia xanthographa, assembly GCA_905147715.2. Lineage (NCBI taxonomy): Eukaryota > Metazoa > Arthropoda > Insecta > Lepidoptera > Noctuidae > Xestia > Xestia xanthographa. The sequence continues at coordinate 6,580,168 of LR990664.1, read as the reverse complement.
CCGGATGCAGATGAATTTCAGTATTTTACACCTATCTGACCTCCACAACCTAGTTAGCACCGGATAATACGATACCCCTTGGTAAGACTGGTTGTCAGACGTTTGGGCCTCTGTCTACCTAAATACTGCAACAACAATACAATGAAGGTATTAATATCATAGATTAATATCATACAATAATTCTGTGTCTTAGAAACAATTTTATTCAGAACACTTCTGGAGAAACCATATATCAACAAAATTCTTACTCAAACAGACGCCATTTTACTCACAATAAATAATCATGAAAACATGTACGAGTATGTTTTACGCGAAATCTTATAAGTTATTGAATGTTAATATAATGCGAGAAACGACCCTGAGAACGAAGTGACCTTGGAATAGTGTCACACATTAAATTAACATAGAATAAGTAACTTTAGAAGGTTTACCATAAAAATAATATGAGACATGGGCAAATCGACCGATTTTAAAAAAGGAAGAGTATTTTGTGTCACGCATCATTCCCTTATGTCACTTGTTTCCTCTCGTACTCTTCGAATGCTGTAAGCAATTTATTTCATTTGTTTTTTCCACAGTTGCTGTTGCTATATTATTATGCATATTATTGTTTGTGAACATTTAAAAATTGACAAATAAAAAACGTTTTTGCAAAAAATAAAACCGACTTCAAAAAAAAGTCGGTGGCAAAAAAAACGAAATCAAACAAACGAGTCACCGACTTCTGAAGCTAAAGTTATTTTTCTCTTTTTTTGTGTTTTTTGAAATAGAAATTCGTCTATTAGCCAAACCAGTGAAATGTTGAAAAAAAAATAAAAATAAAAAAATATTCTGGACTGAAATTTTTTAGACAACCCATTTGCAATATATTTTTTGACATATTTAATTTGAAATAAAACACTTTTCATCCAATAACCAGCTCGGTGAAGGTCGTTCTTCAAGGGATCTTAGACTATTTGATGAAGCAAGGCTCTTCGCTGTTTGTGCGAGGTTTTTGAATGGTTCACTTATCCATCCATTTATATATATTCTTTTTATGGTTTGGGTGCATGGCATTCTTATTATTATTGCTTTTCATGCCTGGATCTTTTTTTGCGGAAATATAACTAGATCTTTTTCAGAATACTTTATTGTCATGGATTTCCGTAAAGTAACGCCTGATTCTATAACTTATCTTAATTTATTTATCCAAGTTATTGAAATATGTTTTAACTCTAGAATTTTCAATTGGTCAACTATGTGAGTGAATTTCAACAGGTCCTATAAAATCTTCATTTCCGTGTTTTTTTTTTCATTTTAGGTTTTTTTTTTAAGAAAAAAAACGCTTTAATTAAAGTTTTTGAGAATGTATATATGCTTGATTAATGTCTAGCAGATAACTTAAAAAACTAACGACATATCAGGATTAAAAATTTCGTGCCACGGCGATGAAACATGCGTGCACGGCAATCAAATGAAACAAGCGTCCACGGCAATGAAAGAACTGTGCCATGGCAATGAAAGAATCAATCCACGGAAATAAAAAAAACATTTTATTTAATGAGATAGACAGATAGATAGAATAAAAATGACTGTTTATAAGAGGTCTTGATTCCAACACTTGTATGGGAGTAAAATTTGGGTAAGGAGATTTATTACAAAAAAAGAACGAGAGTACAATAAGTAAACAAAGACTGTTGAATTATACTCGCAACACTACTTAGAGACTTTAATACTACAGTCTTTCTTTTCTTATACATACTCCCTGTACTGTCAGTAATCGGTGTTACCTGTATTACAGGTGACAAAAGATGTTTTCTTTGCCTAATCATACCATGGCGATGAAAACACAAGTCACGGAAATTAAATACCTGGCCACGGCAATGAAACTAAATTGTTTTACAGGGCATGGCAATGAAATTTTTTTCATTGTCGTGTCTTTTTTTTTCATTGCCATAGCAAATTTCGGCCACGGAAACCACAGCAATGAAAGCACGGCGATGAAAATCAAAACAAAAAATATAAATAACAAAAAATCTAATAACTATTCGAAGAAATAAACACTTCACAAATTAACTTAAGAGAAATGGGTGTTCTATCGAATGCTTACTCATGAAGACAAACTTATTCAAATATAGTTATACCTATCCACGGCGATGAAAGAAAAAATGTCCAGTAACATAAAAATTGTATACTTACATTTATGGCGCGAAAACGCAGGCACGTGTGTACGTCCTTCCACGTTGAGCACTTAGGCAGCACTAATATGCAACGTTAAGCATACCGGGAGGGGGGATGCAAGTCGTAGGTAAAACAATATCCTTGAACATGATTAGGACACGGCGATGAACGGTAGTTCTGGGACAAATGATTTTTTATTAACCATTCGTTGTATTGTTTAAATATTTGAATAAATGTATTCCGTAACAATACTTTAACTATTCATGTATCAAATAAAACTAGGTTGTAGTATAAATAACCAATAGATTTTTATCAATGAGGAATAATACACAACAAGGTGAAGTGTGGACAAACACGGCAATGAAAGATTTCGACGTTTAATTTTTTTTTTGAAGTATCCATTAATCCAATTAAATAAAATATTTAGTGCTACACATAGATTACTATTTCACCTAACCGGAAAAAAATGTGAGAACATTATAACTATGTTTTTTAGTACCGATTTCATTGATGCCACGCAATTTTCGGTCCCGGGAAATTCACTCATGTTTTTTATTTATCTATTATAGACTGCGGCGTTGATAAATTACTCGTATTAAATTAACAAGAAAAAAAAGCTATAAGGTTCCACGATAATCTGATCTTCTAAGGGTAAGGTTTGGAAGCGCGAGGAGCATTTTATTGCCGCACGCGCATCTCATCAAACCGCCCGCGCCCTCGGCTTCCATTGGAGCCGCGCGCTGTTGGAATAAATTGTCCAAAACTTTAAATAAAATATCTTCGCGAGCATCCGCGGTCGGCGCTGTTTTTGACAGAAACGTAACGCGGTCAGCGCTATATAGCAAGTTAACCTTCTGTTAATTTCGATACAGTATTATTAGAAATAGGCCAATGTCTGCTTTTTATTATAAAGGGCATATCAATCAATTACAGACTCGACTAGTCATGTGCAGGGATTCAACATGAACGCCTCTTACTGGGCTATTAAACGATCATAGTTAAGAGGCGCTTTTTAAGGTTCCGCACCCAAATGGTAAAAACGGGACCCTATTAATAAGACTCCACTGTCCATCTGTCTGTCACCAGGCTGTATCACATGAACCGTGATAGCTAGACAGTTGACATTTTACAGAATGTGTATTTCTGTTGCCGCTTTAACAACAAAAACTAAAAACAGGATAAAATTAATATTAATGGGGGTAAATTCAACAAACCTGATTTTTTGCCGTTTTGTCTAATGTTGTATAGATAATGGGTACGGAACCCTTCGTGCGCGAGTCCAACTCGCACTTGGCCGGTTTTTTTGTAAATCTAATGAATAAGTGTTGTGCTTAGAGAAAATCTAACTACACTGGCCATAAAATCTCTAACCTTTATAGTTTAGAAAAAATTGAAATCTTAAAAGTGTAGTAGCACTACCAAAGTACACTGGCCTGCAAAGTATTGCAGGCCAGTGTATTTTGGATTCCCTCGGAAAAATTGCTGGTCCTAGAAAGGCAATAGCATCATCATTCTCCTATCGTTTTCCCGATTCACGCACGGAACAAATTTTGTACTTATGGCTTAACGGTAATAGGAATGATTCCTGACTAAAACAAATACGATTATTTTTAGTCCGTCAGTTAGATTAGCGAAAAATACGTGTCGTTTGTTTCACCAAATTAATAAAAATTGACGAAAAACCAAAGAATCTGTATATAAATATAATTTAAAATGTCCGTTTCCCTCCTGATGCAAAGTGTGCGCTGAATTTTGTGCCTGAGTATCCGGACATTTTGAGAATCTGAATTTTTGTTAAATAGATGTTCTGCCAAACAGACCTTCTGATAGGTGGTTGTTTTGCTACATGGACATTTTGCTAATTAGACTTACTGCTCATTAGACGTTTTACGCTGTTGGACATTTTGCTACTTAGACCTTCTGATCAGGAGAGGATAAAACTTCGCCAAAGATCATGAGTGGGGGCTTTTGACGTCACTTTCCTGTAAAAAATGTACTCAAATGTGTCACACGAGTTTTCACTGTATCGTCTTTATTTTTTGTTTACGTGAATGTGTCCAATATTTTTTGGAAATCTATCTGCGGGCCTAAAAAGGCCACTTTAGCAGAATCATAAAGTATTTCACTCTAAAAAAATTAAATCTTTAAAACGGACTTTATGGTCATGACCATAAAGTCCATTTTAAGAATTTTCATTTGTTAACGTGATTCATATTAGGATTCTGATAAAGCGGCCATTTTAGACCCCCTGACGGACTAAATCGTTTTTTTTTGTCATTTATCTTATTGTTCCGGGTCTGGCTGTTAGTGTATGTGGATTTAAATGTTTGACGCACCCACGACCGCGAACCGCGAACCGAAAGACGTTGCGTTGAAAAGCCTAGGTGGACCGATGACCTGGTGAAGGTTGCGGGAATCCGCTGGATGCGAGTCGCACGGGACCGGTCAATGTGGCGACACTTGGGGGAGGCCTATGTCCAGCAGTGGACGTCTTTCGGCTGAAATGATGATGATGATGGCACCCACGATACAGGAGAAATTGCTAGTGGGGACTACGTTACAAAAAAAAAACAGTTGTATATTCGGGTATCTGCTTCTTCCATGTTTCTCTATTACAAATCACCTCAGAAACCCGAAAAATTATTAAAATTGCTGATCCAGTGGTGGAAACATTCATGGTTTTGAGGAAATTATAACATTTCTTTTGCTATAGTTGGTGCCAGTTTAAGGTGAGAATAGCGGTCATTGCCCTTTCCCTAATATCTCTTCGTACGAACCAAAACAAATAAACCATATCGATTTTCATTACAAAAAAAAATGTTGATCACGATAGATGACGATTCCAGACTTGAACAGGCTTATTTTTGGTTTTCAAAATTATGAAGTTTAATAAATGTAGGTGGGTCAATGACCGCTATTCTCATCTTAACTGGCACCAACTATACGTTATTACATTTTCAACTGTTTCAGAAACCTAAGGCATCTAGCTAATATTGCCGACTGAACAGAAATACCGTTCCGATTACTAGGTAACTCTACTAGATCATAAGATGAAATCAAGTCGTGTTTCCCTTATAGTACTTCAGCACTTTTAAGGCTGCTTACCCCACACGGAGGCGTATATTCATCCCACGCATGACCTTATCGCCTTTCATATCAACTGTAGGTGGCACATTAAACGCTCTATATTCTATGTTTTATTACAGTATTTTAATGTAATTTTATTTAGCTTTTACTCGTAATACACCCACATTTGTCTGGCCTAAACTTTAAAAAAATTAGCTGAAATATGTAGTTTATAATTAGAAACATAGTTTAATAAAATAAGACTATGATATTTTGATTTTTTATTTAACTATAAAAGTAAAGTACGTATTTTTATTTTAAAAACCCACAAAATTCATTTTAATGCTGTATATTGAGCTGACAAGTTTAAAATAATTATTTAAAATGACAAAAAGCTTAAGTATTGAATCTTTTTTTCATTACACTGGCTTACATTATGCCTCAAGGCCACATTAATTAAAAACGTGTTTAAAAATAAATATAAGTAAAAAATTCTACTAGACGACAGTCATGATCAAGATCGAAAAATAACAACTTACCTAATCATAAGTTTTAACTATTCACTAAAATAAACTTAAACATGCAACGACTTTTCAATATTGAATATTCATTTTTTTGAAAATTGAATTCCGTTAGTCATTATTTTTAAAACAATTTTACACGAAATTTTCTCTGTTATTGGAAAACTTTAAAAAGAACGTCAGTAAATAAAGTTAGCGAGTAAATCCCGAGTGGACTATAACTTCATATTTTCGAAAAATAATATGATTTCGTATGCGTTAACTTTTCAACTTTGACTTTTCCAATCTTTGGTTTATTTATCTTTCAGGGGGGATTTCGACTAGGAATGTAATGTATCAGCCTAGAGTGTGGTTTTGAGCCCAGTTGATAGTAATAGGCTCGCTCCCTATTACATCGAACTTGAACGTAACTGGCGAAATGAAAGGTGTACTACCTATTAACACACCTTTTTTTTTTCTCGGATGGGAAATCATCAAATGACTCCTCCCGCTCTGGGCGGAGCAGGAGGGAGTGTCAGACTTTTACTGACTAATACCCATCCATGTTCCTTCATCGCCCTTTGTGTTCCGGGACCACGGTATCTCTTTCGAACAGTCCCGCAGCCCCGGCGACTATTAACACAATGACGTACACCTTTCCCTAACTCTACCGAGATTACAGACATGATGTTATCATGCTAAATTTCGCTTAATAACATATTTAGACAAAATATTTAGTTTTAATTTCGCGAAATAATCCAGGCCTGAATCTATGATGCAGCAGCGCCCTTCCACCCTCAAAAATATGCACATGACATACAAGAAAAGCCCTAACATAATTAGCATGTCATGCACCCATACCTGACTGGACAGGTCCACTCAAATCTGTGTGGTTCTTTCTTCTAAATACCATCTCAGACACTAATCTGCATAGTCCTCATGTGAATTGAGCAAGATTATGCCCGGACTGGACAAAAGAGACTATGACCTCAGAGTTTGTTTCGGCTGTTTCTTCTCAGAGTAGTCAGGTCCGAAACACCGGCCCCATCTAGTTTTTAAAAAATGTCGTGTAAAAGTGTTTGTAAAAAAACCTATTTGCAAAAATAAACATCATTTCATCTCATCATTTCATTTCATCATTTCATTTCATCATTTCATTTCATCATTTCATTTCATCATTTCATTTCATCATTTCATTTCATCATTTCATTTCATCATTTCATTTCATCATTTTATTTCATCATTTCATTTCATCATTTCATTTCATCATTTCATTTCATTTCATCATTTCATTTCATTTCATTTCATCATTTCATTTCATCATTTCATTTCATCATTTCATTTCATCATTTCATTTCATCATTTCATTTCATCATTTCATTTCATCATTTCATTTCATCATTTCATTTCGTCATTTCATTTCATCATTTCATTTCATCATTTCATTTCATACCTACAGGGTGTAAGGGACCGCCCTCCGTAGACTGAGTGCCATTTAGTTTTAAACCGTGTCAGCTTAAAACAGTGTTGGTAGCTTACTTGTTACATATTAGTGTAACAGGGTGATCGTTTATTACGCATCGGCGTAATAGAGAAACGCTGACTGCAACTGACATCCTTTACGCGCATCGCAACCTTGGCCGACATGAGGCGCGACTCAGTAAAATGCGTCACTAGATCAGGCCACTCTAATTTCGCAATGGTTTCATGCATCCGTGTAGTTAATCGTCTTATAGAAAATATTCATTCTTGGTACTATCGAGGACACTCCCGCCTGACCACCACTAAGCTCATTTTTGCTTGCACTCGCAACATAAAAACGCTCTGTAGCCCCCCCGTTGTTTTTGTGTAGAAAAAATGAATGAAAAGATACCAAATCGGCCGAGCGCACTGACGACGCACGCCAAACGAGAGTTATTGTTATTTTGCGCGCCAAACTTGACACTTTCCTAATAGGCCCAAACTTTAAAGGGGTGTGGCTCGGCGCCTCCGTATGATTTAAGCGAAAAAAAATTAAAATGGTCAGGCGGAAAAGACCCCCATAGTACATACTGTTACGTTATTTTTTTTGTACCTAACATTTACCTGTGAGCATACGTTGTAAATTGTGAGGTTTCCAATATTGATCTCCATGGTTTCAAAGTGAAATGTTCATTGTAGTTTGTGCTTGCGATTTGAAGAAGGAGTCATCTCTGCATCCGTACTTTGTCACTGGACTATTTAGTAACACTTCCTGACGATAAATCACTTTTCAAAACCATAATAAACAGGTTTTCACAATAAATTAGATCCATCTTAGCGTAATTAAGCTGCGATTGTTTACATTTCAAATGTCATTCAGTTAAACATCAGTTTCTGTCAGTTAGAGGCGAGATCTTATGGCTGCGATATGCAGTTATAGTTTTAATCAATAAATTTTAACATTTTGATTGGAAACCATCGAAATAATATCGTATAGGCCAATTATCCTTAATTATTTTCAGCTTTTAGTTAAAATAATTCATGGTCTTTTAACAGTAAACGGAAGTGAATTTTTTTTTTTTTATAGCCAAATAATGAGAGGTTTTCCTTTTGAGGTTTTAAAAAAAAAACTTAGTTTCCAAGAACTCTATAGATGGCGTTGAACTTACTATGCCAAAGCCAAAACGCTTGAAAAAAAAAACATTGTGTCACGTCACATACTCTCGTTGACTGACACTTTCATTTGCTAACCTTCCGAATATAACCAACATTTCTCGTGCTTTATTAAAATCAGTTGTTTTAGATTCCGTTCCTTGCATTATCATACTTACTCCTAGCGCCATCTATCCAGCGACTAGGGAAGAGCTAAAAAGAAAATCCCTCATTGGCTAAGTATAATAAAAAAATAATTTCACTTCAATACGGATTGTGAGCTCCGCGATGTTTCTAGAATAATCTAGAAACAACGCGGAGCTCACAATCCATATTTAATCTGTGGTTTGTCTATGACGTAGTGTGACCAGGTTAAACATTCTCAATTCGCCGAAGGAGTAAGGGGACCCACTTAGGACAAACTTTAGTGTTAGAACTAAGAAATAATTAGTTTGTCAGCTTGGATCCTGAAAATTGTTATTGTTTCAGAGTATAAACGTCATGTTGCTCAGTTGTTAGAGATTTTCAAGAATTAAATATCTTGGGGTAGTGATTCTGTCATCAGTGCTCTTATAAGTTTTACCTGAAACAGGGGAGATTTTCTAGGTGCTCCGCCTAATTCCGGTTTGGAGGCGTGACAGGACAAAGGAAGGTCGCCAAGGGCGTCAATTTGCAATTGATCCCGTTTGAGATAAGATAAAAACTTTATCCCATGTTTTAAAGGGTAAGGATTTTGGTCAATTAGTGTTTGGAAGTGATCTCTGAGTCCTTCCCAGGTCGTTAAAAGGATATTGACGTGATCCATGGATATTTATTACAGGACTCCATGTGTTGAAAGGATTCGCAAATGAAATAGGTGGACCTGTTCCTAGCCGGTCGAATCTTGCAGTCAAGTGTTTTTATCATCCCACAACCGTGCGTATTACCATTGTTTTCCCACCACGCAGGGTTAGGCAAACAGAAGTCGTAGCTCATTCAATTGGGTTTACCGAAGGCCACGTTGACCGGCTAATGTTTTAGTTTAGATTTCCTAGCTCCTCATCTCTATTCGTTCTCAAGGAAAGTACCATAGTTTCCCCTTATATAATAGGATCCCCGTATTGTCAATTCCAGGTGAGGCAACTCGAGAGATTCGTCTCGCCGACGGGATCTAGAGGAGCCTCTGGGACCTGGACGCGAGACCCGTTCCTCGAGTCCACTCAAAGCCTCCTGTGGAGACGACCGTGCGTCAGCAGAGTCCGCCTAGCGATTTAACGCAGGCGGGACGGTTTTTTTATATATAAATTTACACCTTTTAATTTATTTTCTACTGATTTATATACGAACCCGTGTATCACCTGCCCAGTTTTCCAAATTAGAAGCCAGTCTTCAACTAAATTTAATTAAAGGACCCCGGGTTTGACACCTACGCTTAACTGGAAGTATATTGGACATCTTCGTCGGCTCCGGGATCTGGGACTATACAAGTACCTGGCGCCCATATAATATCTATTAGTTTTCACTAAACTGGAAGGTTGTATCTTGATATTTTAGTAAGAATTAATTTAATTTATACTTACTTACTTACTTTTTATTTTTTTTTACTTTATACTTTATTTACTTTAATTTGATTTAAACTTTTGAAAAAGGAGCAGTACTGGGTTTATCTCCAATCCCCCACAACCATAGCTCAAAACCGACTGAATTTAACGCTGGCTGGCATTATCTTTTTTATATTTAAGTTTATATAAATAAACTTTTGTTGTTTGAGATATTGTGTTGTTTCTTTGCCTTTTATTACCAACCCAACTTGCATCTGGGCTTTTGTTCCATTACCACTAGAGGGACAAAATCACAAATGTAACAGTGGCGACCAACGTGTGTATTGGTTGGAGATAGAGGTTACGTCTATTGCTGTACCTTATAAGCCAGAGTACTGTTTCTTGAACCTTCCACACAACATCGACCAATTATCACTTCTCTAGAATGTAGTACATATTGTAATTTCTACATTTATTATAAAACAAAGTCCCCCGCCGTGTCTGTCTGACTGACCCGCATCAAAATCCGTTGCGTAGATTTAAAGATCTAAGCACTATGTATGTTTTTTTTAATAGATAGAGTGATTCAAGAGGAAGGTTTTAGTATATAATTTGTCAAGCGGACGAAGCCGCGGGCATCACCTAGTTCTTTTATACTTAATTAAAATTATTTTAAGCAAATTGGCTTTATCTGCATCCTCCGGCTCATTTACATAATTCCCTAATAATGACAATTTTATTGTTATGTATAAATAAATACATCAGTGAATTAAAGCTACTTGTAGAGTAAGTTCAAAGATTTTAGAACCTTGTTAAAATTATGCTCGCCAGTCAGATTTAACTAAAATTGCTTTAGTTTTTAGACTACAAATGTTTCTGTTCAATTAACATAAAAACAATATTTATCATAAAGTCACGAAAACCATTCACTAAAGTCTATTAAATGCAGAAAGATTTAGTCGGGTGGTACAGCTGCTCTCAATAGCTTAAATGGGGATGAAAATATGTAAATAAAGAGACGACCCGATTGGCGCAGCGGCACAAGCAACGAGGCTTGTGTCGTGGACACCAGATAGTTGATATACTACATGGATCCTTTTTTGTTTGTAAATACATACTTATTAAACATATAATAAACATCGATGACTCGGAAACAAATGTCCATGCTCTTCACACAAACATTTGCTTTTAACGGGATTCGAACCCGGGACCCTAAGAACGTAAGGCAGCCTCACTACCGCTGCGCCATTCGGATCGTTAAATATCATTAAGGTTCTTTCTTTATCGTGTGGTTAGTGTCTAACCTGGTGTCAGAGTTTTTAAGCCGCCCATGGGCCTCTGACTTGGCTTAACATGCCGTCTAGAAATATCTCTCAGACATGGTTGCTGGTTTCCTCACGATGTTTTCCTTCACCGAAGCAAGTGATAATTAGGTATACAATACGCACATGAATCCGAAAAATCAGAGGTGCGTGTCTTGGGTTTGAACTCGAGACCTATGACTTGGCAGTCCGACGGTCACACCACTAGGCTATCACTGCCTATTGATGATTTTGGAACGTAACTGAAATACGATTGACCTTCGTGGCGAAAATGTCGTGATAGCAGGAAAAATAAAAAGTTTAGCACTAATAAGGTTTATTTATAGGTTTTCCTGTCATCTGCACTAGACCAGGCCTGTGTCACTCCGCGTGTAGGTATTAAAAACATACCTACAGGCGGCGGCCCGAACGATCTAAATTGTGCCTTGACGCCACGCGTTAGCGTATTTTATTCGGCGTCTCACTGCTTAATGGTCAGTCGGTAGGGTTGCCTCAAGTACTCAAAATAAAATACTATCAACATTTTTGTATTGTAGCACTTAGATACCCGCAATTACAGACACAATTAAAACAACAATCCACCGTGCCCGATCAGGCACGGCTGGGGACATAAGGGTAGGACATAAGGGTGTATTATTATTTAAATGTTAATTACTTAAAACTTTTATAATTACAATTGTTTTACTCTATTACAATGTCTCATATATATCTTGCCGTCTCTAAAATTATAATAACTTATTAAGTTTAATAGCAGCATAAATGCGAAATCAAAAAAAAAAAAAAAATTAAAATACTTAAACTCTGATGGGAAGCATGGACATGGAGCAGTGAAATTTATATAAAAATGTCAATTTTTTTCTACATTTATTCAGCTGGTCATTTTCACTAGTGAGCGATTATTGATCAATAAATCAGTCAGTTAACGAACACGAAGTACGAGTAGGTAGGTACGCGACGCAAGGTCAAAATAGCGCGAAAAATTAACGCAGCATACCTACGTACAAAGTTACGCATGGCTGGAGCGCGACAGCCCTAGATAGCTTGCATATTCAATATGAGCGAAGCGGTAGGTAATTATCTCATGCCTACACACGGAGTGCAATAGCTCTGGTGATACCTAAATATTATAGTAGCAGAGGCAAGCCGACAACCCTAGTGCCACAGCTAGCGCGTCACTCCGTGCCAGACAGCGACCGAGTTACGCGTTAGAAGAGAGCGGCAACGTTTAGGTTAATATCGCGATAGGCACTGAGCGCTTATGCGAGCTGAATTGCACTTTGTTGCTTAATAGCGAGAGTCGCTATTCCTATTCATTGTTGCGCGAAGTGCCACTTCTGTACTTGTTATTCTGTGACTAGACTAGACTTCATAATGACTTATTTTTGGCTGCAATAAAATGAGCTTAGAACATTGGAATAACATTCTTTCTCTTGCTCGGAGGTAAGATACTGCCAAGCCAACTTCTAAACTCCCGGTTTCTGCTGAGGAATGCCTAAGGAGCCGCCTTCAAGATCGAGATAATCACGGCGATATTATCGTCCTTGCCACGTTTTTCTATACAATCTCTTCTCGGCCGCCTCCACGAGCGAGAGAATCGCGGCGATATTATCGTTCATGCCACGTTTTTCTATGCACTCTCTTTTGGGCCGTCTCCACGGCGAGAGAATCGCGGCTATATTTTCGTATAGAAATACGTTGAATCGTCGCGATCCTCTCGCTCGTGGAGGCGGCCCCTTATAGAATAACTCAATAAGACTTTGGAATCGCTCTCCGGTTGTGTTGGATTGTTATCTCATTGGACGGTAGAGAAAAGAGCGCCTGTGTCTGCGGTACCTAGTTTAGTCTTTGATTTCGGCGAGTATACAAGATGTAGTTTTAAATTCATATATATATAAATTTATATGTATATATAAATTTAGGAGCTTGTCACAAAATACATAAATCACGATACCCGGTCAAATAATTAATAAAGCTGGTATTTTAAATTGTTTAAATTTTACAGCATTTCAGAATAACACGAAAGTAATAGAATAAACCTATCGCGCGACATGTCTCTGTGTACGTTTAAAAGTGAACGCAGACTAAGCCGCACCGCAGTCACCGCATTCGAATTTTTCGTATAAAGTTCTATGCAATCTGTGTCTGTGTGCAATCTGTGTGCGAGATTGCATAGAAGATTTCGAATGCGGTGACTGCGGCGACTGCGGCGACTGTGGTGCGGCTAGGTCTGCGTTTACCTTAAAGCGATACCTTGTATTTTTTTTTGCAGCTAAATAAACCTTGAAAATCAATCTAAGTATTTATTATTGAACCTTGATTAAAGACTACATTGCACTCTATCTAATTTAGAACCCACGTACGTACAAGCCTATGGTCTCTGCACTTAAATCTAATTATTATGCGAGCCAAAGTGTAGCCTTATCTGAAGAAAATAAGATCGAAAAGCCGAATTAAATTAATTGTAAGCTCTCATGAAAGCTCTTGAACCCCTTACGATGAGATGAGATTAAAGTAACTAGAAGTTACTGGTTTAGTTGTTTTTTTTAAGGTGATTACATGAGCTAAACGCGAGTTTTATAATGCAAAAAAGTATATGATTCACTGCAATAATAAAAACCAGAAAAATATATGATATTCTACAGGATCTAAGCTAGTATGATAGTGTTTTGAAAACGTAGTAGGTACAACTAATTTTATTCGATAGAAAAAAATCACGAACTTATCTCTATAAATTTCTTTTAACGAGTAAAAACAGTACTAACATACTGTTACCTATTATCTATTCTGTGCTGTTACGTCGTACCTATACCTACAATATAAGTAGCTTCTAATAGTAGGTACCTACAACTAAGTAGGTAGGTAGTAGTAGGTATGTATCGAATGATGTAGGTACAAATTCGCAAACTACCTATAAAATACATCAGGAAGTTGTCATTGTAATTTCGACCGTACGCCCAGGGCATAAAGTACCTATTTCTTTCCTTTGTACAAAAATTGTGAAAGTTTCTCGAAGGACAATGACCTAGTATGAATTGTCTAGAAGATTCTGGGAAGTCATGGATCTTTCTCAAACGTTCGGTTGTCATATAAATAGTCGACGTGTTTGCGGGAGCAGGCAGTTTGATTTTGGCTACGCAACGAAGCGAATTGAAGTGAACTAGGAGTGCGATATCTAAGCGAATAGTGATCAGTAGTGTACTTTTGATTGAGTTTGAAGTGTTTTGTAATTATTAAAGTTATTCAGTTGTTTCATCGGTAGTAATTAATTTATCCCATACCCAGCTCGTAACAATTTGGTGTCAGAAGTGAGGGATAAATTATGCCGATTCTACCAAAGGACGACACGGAAGGTATCCGTACCAGGAGTCAGCGACAGCAGGAAATGGACCAAAGGCGGTTTGGAGATTCTCCGACACAGACACCGGGTGGTGTCCAGCCTCCGTCACAGCCAGTCGCTGGTCTCTCCGGAGTTTCTCCAGCATCAGTGGCGCCAGACTTGTCAGCTTTAATGGCGCTGCTGCAGGAGCAGGCTCGCCGTCAAGAGGAGCAGGCTCGCCGGTTGGAAGAGCAATTGCAACGAGATAAGGAGGAGCAGGCTCGCCGTCAAGATGAGCAGGCTCGCCGGTTGGAAGAGCAGTTGCAACGAGAAAAGGAGGAGCAGACTCGCCGTCAAGAGGAGCAGGCTCGTTGGTTGGAAGAGCAGTTGCAACGAGATAAGGAGGAGCAGGCTCGTCGTCAAGAAGAACAGATGATCCTCATAAAGGATCTTCATTCAACTTTCGGCAAAGAGCTGAAGGTAATGAAGGATCAGGTTCACCAGCACAAGAATCGCATCTCAGAGGCCGAAGTTCAGATCGCTGGGGTGAAGAAGACTTTGGGGGAACTGAAGACTGGAGACGTGACTGTGGCTTCAGTGGTTGCTGCACCTTCAGCGCGGGGCTTTAAGGTGCCTCCATTCGATGGAACATCTTCGTGGTCGGCTTATAAAATTCAATTTGAGGCCGTTATGAAGGCGAATGGATGGACAAAACCGCAAGCCATGACCGCGCTCACCTTGGGTCTCCGAGACCAGGCCCTCAACATTCTTGAGGCGCTTGGCAAGAATGTAACCTATGAGCAGCTGCTGGAGGCGTTAGAGTCCAGAAACGGCGACGCGCACCTGGAGCACGTATTTCGTGCTAAGTTGAAGGATCGTGTTCAACGTAGTGCCGAGAACCTACAGCAGTGGGCCCTGGAAGTTGAGACGCTGGTTCGAAAAGCATACCAGTCTGCCCCTGCACTCATCACTGGAAATCTGGTACAGGCATTTGTCGACGGAATACGCGACTTGGAAGTTAGAGCCGCTGTACGACTTGGGCATCATGAGACCCTGAAAGAGGCGTTGGCCCATGCTTTGGAAGTAGAGGCAGCGAGGCAAGACTATCGAACACACCATGTCAGGGAGGTTGTGGCATCACTTGTACGCGACCGTGCGAGAGGGTACAGCCCTAGCTGCTACACTGGTAGAGAAAGGGATCATGATCGGTCAAGCTGTCCAAAGCAAGTTGTGGCATCACCTGTACGCGTGCATTCGCAAAGGTACAGCCCTAAGTGTTACAATTGTGGAGAAAGGGGTCACCTTCGGTCAAACTGTAAAAAACGAAGCACACCGAGAGAAGACCAATCTCTGCAGAGAAAAGCGGCTGGAATGACTACTCAGCAACAGTGGAGAAACGACAGCAAAACAGATGAACTGTCAAGAAGAACTTTGCCTGTAGATTGGAAGCACAGTTCCAGACAGGAGTTTAAGGAAGTGGTGCCTGTGAGGATTCTAAGAACGGATCTCAGTGATGAATGGAAAGAAACCCTACAGCAGGCTCAGCAAAATGACTCGGACATCAAACCGATCTTCGAGTGGATCAAAGCTGGTGCTCCTAAACCCAAGTGGAGTGATGTGGCTGCGATGAGTTCCATCACGAAGAGTTATTGGGCGCAATGGAACAGCTTGGTGATTCAGGATGGAGTCTTGTGCCGTAAATGGGAAAACGCCCGAGGGGACAGCTGTGATCTACAAATGGTTGTCCCTAAAGCTAAGGTACCGGATGTTTTACGGCTGTACCATGATGGATGTTCGGGAGGACATATGGGGGTAAAATGGACTTTACTTAAAATTCGAGAACGCTTTTACTGGATCCACTGTCGAGATGATGTGGAGGACTGGTGTCGCAAATGTACCAGTTGTGCGGCCGTGAAAGGACCCAAACACGCAGCAGAGGAGCGTTAAAAGTGTACAACGTTGGAGCCCCTTGGGAACGGATAGCACTAGACGTTGCGGGACCATTTCCAGAAAGTGAGAGCGGAAACAAGTAATTCTTGGTGGTCATGGATTACTTCACAAAGTGGCCAGAAGTCTTCGCCATTCCTAACCAAGAAGCTACTACAACTGTCGCAGATAAATTAGTTCAGGAAGTCTTCTGTCGTTTTGGAGTACCCTTAGAAATACACAGCGATCAAGGAAGGAATTTCGAATCGGAAGTATTTCAGGAGACTTGTCGATTGATGGGTACCCACAAAACCAGAACCACCTCTTACCACCCACAATCTGATGAGATGGTGGAACGATTTAACCAAACGTTGGAAAGATATCTGGCAAAACTCGTGGAAAGCAGACAAAGGGATTGGGACAAGCACATACAGCCATTTCTTCTGTCCTACCGCAGCGCAGTCCACGAAAGTACGACGGTGACGCCAGCCTTCGCGAACTTTGGAAGGGAATTGTGGTTGCCCGCAGATTTAATCACTGGAACTCCCCCTGATGCTCCACGCAGTGTAACAGATTACGCAAATGACTTGCGTAACAAGTTGAATGATGTTTATGAGCATATCAGACAATCCGGCCAACAGATGTCTGAGAAGATGAAGACCCGTTATGACCGGAAAGCGAATAGTAAGGGTTTCGACGAGAGTTCACTGGTATGGTTGCATAACCCAGTACGGAGCAAAGGGAAGTCTCCGAAATTACAAGCAAACTGGGATGGACCATACCGAGTCGTGACTAGGATCAACGATGTCATCTACCGAATACAGAAGTGTCCACGAGGTGCGCCTAAGATTGTCCATGTAGACCGATTGGCATGATACTACGGGCCTAATGATGCTCGGGACGAGCATGTCTAAGGAGGGGGCAGTGTTACGTCGTACCCATACCTACAATATAAGTAGCTTCTAATAGTAGGTACCTACAACTAAGTAGGTAGGTAGTAGTAGGTATGTATCGAATGATGTAGGTACAAATTCGCAAACTACCTATAAAATACATCAGGAAGTTGTCATTGTAATTTCGACCGTACGCCCAGGGCATAAAGTACCTATTTCTTTCCTTTGTACAAAAGTTGTGGAAGTTTCTCGAAGGACAATGACCTAGTATGAATTGTCTAGAAGGTTCTGGGAAGTCATGGATCTTTCTCAAACGTTCGGTCGTCATATAAATAGTCGACGCGTTTGCGGGAGCAGGCAGTTTGATTTTGGCTACGCAACGAAGCGAATTGAAGTAAACTAGGAGTGCGATATCTAAGCGAATAGTGATCAGTAGTGTACTTGTGATTGAGTTTGAAGAGTTTTGTGATTATTAAAGTTATTCAGTTGTTTCATCGGTAGTAATTAATTTATCCCATACCCAGCTCGTAACAATACATACGATTGTTCCGATTTTTTGGCAAATAATTCTACAAGCATTTAATAGGTATGTGAAAAAGTGTACACCTCTAAGGTAGATTTTTGAGGAACTATTTATTTATTTTTAAGATCTCATGTAACATGTACCAAAAATCACACTAATAAATGAATTTGAATTTGAAGCAACATATTACTATCATAGTGTTTTGCTTTTTTAGTCCAATCAATAGATTTTTTGTAAATCGCAAAAAACCATTCATTTCGCACTATTCGGATTGCAGTCACTGACGTAACAACCACTTTGTAGTGCAAGCTGATTAGAACCTAATGCTAATAGTATTTCAGACGAAGTTTGAACCACCACAAATAGAGTTGCTAATTTAGCTGTTGTAATCGTATGTGAAAACTTCTTTAGGCGCGTTGAGCACTTTTGGGTGAACAAAAATCATGGAACTCGCGTCATCGTTCGTTTGTGCTCGATAAAACTCGAGAACGGCTGGGCCGATTTAGCTGATTTTGCTTATAAAATGTTTGTCGTAGTCCAGGGAAGGTTGGACGGGGAGAAAAAAAAACATTTCTTTACAAACCAAAAATAATAACGACACAATTCACAAGTTACTTACTTAGTTTTCACTTCTACATGCGGCAGTCCCCAAAGACTACCCCACATGTTATTTTATGTTCTCGTGTACCACGCGCGCCTCAAACAGAGTCAGCAAAAAGGAAGGGGTCCGCAAGGGCCGATGCCTGCCGGGGTTTGGGGACTGTTCGAAAGAGATACCGTGGCCCCGGAACACAAAGGGCGATGAAGGAACATGGATGGGTTTTAGTCAGTAAAAGTCTGACACTCCCTTCTGCTCCGCCCAGAGCGGGAGGAGTCATTTGATGATTTCCCATCCGAAAAAAAAGGTATGGATTTAGGTATATACCAGTATATAAAAATGTGAGCTTGAGGTCCTGAGTTCGATTCCCAGGTCGGGCAAAGTGTTATTGGGTTTTTCCATCAGGAATTTCTCAGTAACAGCCACGGAGTTTAGATTTGCGCCCGGTTGATGGCAATAGGCTCACCCCCTATAACATGGGACTTAAACATAATTGCCCAAATGTGGGTGTACTATTAGGTACATCTCTGCATACCCTTTTATTTCAAGGCATTACAAGCGTGATATTATTTTTTTGTATAAGTAAATAAAAATGTATAGTTTTTAATCCTGTCCCATGTTAAAAAAATATGGACTGTGGTCTGAAATAAAGTTTAGTTGTAGTTTTTTTTAGGGAATTACGTAGATATAATTAAGTAAATTCAATCAAAATTGTTGTAATGTAATATTTGGCTTCATAACTTTGAGCGCAGTTTGGTTTAAAAATAATTAGAAACCTACTATTTAATTTTGTCCTCATTAGCGATAATTTAATTATGAATTCGAATGCCACTTTATCCGTCTACGTGTCTGTTTTAACGCTTAAACCACTCAAGTAACCTGGGACCTTAGACTTTTCATTGAGGACGTTTTTTGGATTAAATACTAAATAAATATAATGATTGACGTAGACGATGTCACGGGCGCGACAAATTTGTAAGCAATAAAATAATAAAAATATAAATAGGTACCTATATTGCAATTAATATATTGTAATTTGTTTGCAGACCAATGATAAAGTATCAACTAAAAAAATTCAAGTTCAGAAACAAACAAATAGATCCATCAATTAAAACTGTCAAAAATATAGCAATATCGGGATTAATTTCCAAATTGAAATACTAAAAATAAAACTTTTCTCGATAACGTCACAAAATGCGAGCAAAGGTGAACTGAAAGACCTCAGTAATTAAATTAGAATAATCGATTCCAATTTGTTTTTTTTCTTCAATTTCAAATTGAATAAACATCGTATTATATAACAAATCTTTTTACATATAATAAAACAGTAGAAAAACTGTGTCTGTACATTGAATATATTAAAAAATAAATAATTGAGGGGGGTTTAGAAACAGTAATAGAGCACGAATCCAAAAAAAAAGTCTGTTTGTCTGTTTGTCTGTTTGTTTGTACACGCTAATCTTCGGAACTGCTGGACGGATTTGAATGATTTTTTTGTTGTTGTATAGGTATTAAGTCTGGGCAAGATATAGGCTATAATTTATCTTGGAAACTTGAACACCTGATGCAGAACCACAACAGACCAGCTGAACTATAAGAGATACAAAAATGGTACTATAGCAAAAATTGTTCCACGTGATGGGCATTTTCTGCTGAGAGAATAAATTTGAAGATCTGGAACACCTGATGTGGAACTCCAAGAGCCCAGCTACACTAACATATATATAGAAATGACGTTTTAGCAAAAGTTGTTCAATCTGATGAGCACTCTCTGTTGACTTATAAAAATCGAAGATCTGGAACACCTGTTGTGGAACTCCGAGAGCCCAGCTACACCATAACACATATAGGAATGACGTCTTAGCAAAAGTTGTTCGGTCTGATGGGCATTTCGTGTTGACTTATAAAAATTGAAGATCTGATGTGGAAATCAAAGCTATCACTAATTTCAATGTATAATTATAAAATATTCACGCGGTCAAGGTGGTAACAGTTTAGGACTGATTTTCGATGATAATGGTGTATCATTGAAAATTTGAGTCTACTGGCCAAAACTATGTCTTCCGGCTTATGTTATTTTAGTGTTTAATTTCCTTTTCCATTTATCTACGTGGCACGGTAGCCTACCCGGTAACGCAGCGGAGCAGTCACTTAGATTTTAATAAAACTATAACCATGCCTAGAAAGAGGTCAAATCTTTCCCAGTGTTCCAAAGGAGCTAAAAGATTGAGGATCATAAGATCCCAAGAATGTACCGAAGAGCGTCAGGAGAGACTTAATGCTGTTCGAGAACATCAGGCTTCAACTTGCTCCGTGAAAACCTCTTCGGATCGCGAAGCACACCTGCGTTCTCAGCGTATTTACGCATCTACATCCAGGTGTCTAGAGACCAGTGAAGAAAATGATGCGCGACTGACCGCTGATCGTGAACGTCTGCATTGTCTCGCGAGTTGGAGACATTCACGGAAAGAGAATTACGCTTGAGTTTTCAGCGTATCTACACACCGACTTCTAGGTATCTAGAGACAAGTGGGGAACGTGATACGCGACTGACTGTTGATCGTGAACGTCACGCATTGTCTCGCGAGTCGGAGACGTTCACGGATAGAGAATTGCGCTTCGACATCAGACGTATCAGATCTTCGATTTTGACAACCCCGTTGTCGCTGGCATAAGCAACAGGTTCCGCGTACGAAGTCGCGGGCAGAAGCTAGTGGGAAATATGAGAAATAATTACTTCTTTCGTGTCTTAGGCGGCTCCTCGAGAAAACGACCTTGAGCGAGCAGTTTTTTGAGCCTATAGTCGAGTGCAATTAGACAATAAGGTGAAACACAGTTTATAGTGGTCGGATTTTCGTAGGATTTTTTTTATTGAGTACCTAGAGGGGTGGAGAAGAAAGTTAAGAAAAAAAAAATTCCTAATTTCTGCAATTATTTCTAAAATATCGAACTTTAAGACTAAGATTTCTTTTGAAATTGGTAACTAAAGCTTTTTCACAGATAACTGGATCAAAAAGTATTAATGAAGACCACTTTCATGAGTGTAGTGACTTAAAATTCATTCGGAAATGTTAGAAAATCGTGTATGTTAATGGAAGCATTTTTTTTCCAAATACTGCTATGAAACTCAATGTGCAAATTATTGCCATAATCCTCATTTTATTAGCTATCTAACGAGGTATAATAACTAGATAAATATTTAAGGATACTTGTAAAATATTGGTTACTGCTGAAAAAGTAAATCATGACAAAAGGGCCTCTATCGCTAAGAAGTGGGAGTGGTATCAGTATCGGTATTGATATTAAATTGCGCGCAGAGACCCAAGCTTGCAACTTATCTCAGATAGAAATCGTGAAAAATGGCTACGTTATAATTACGAT
Organism: Xestia xanthographa; assembly: GCA_905147715.2. Classification (NCBI taxonomy): domain Eukaryota; kingdom Metazoa; phylum Arthropoda; class Insecta; order Lepidoptera; family Noctuidae; genus Xestia; species Xestia xanthographa. Next base: position 6,558,350 of record LR990664.1, on the reverse strand, counting down.
ATTTTTTGTAAATTTACCAGCGGCCCCATTACATCTTTGTCAGCAATAATCAACCTTTATCGAGTATCACCTTTTTATTTTATTTTTTGTTATCTATGGATAGCAGACATAATAAGGATATTTTGAGGATAATATTTACGTTGACCGTCGTAGAAATATTTTGAGAAAAATGGCCTTCTTTACTTTTATTTAGACGATTTCCTGATAATTGTGAATACATTTATATCACTTTACTCGTAAACATGGTTTTCATGAATATTTTTACATCCAGTTATCTGTGAAAAAGTATCAGTTACCAATTTCAAAAGAAATCATGATCTTAAAATTCAAAAATTTAAAAATAATTGCAGAAAATAGGACATTTTCAAAAAAGACTTGAAATATTGCATTACATCGACTACTATGAACAAAGAAACAGACTAAATTAGCATTAAATTGGTGCCCACAGGTCACACTATTACGCTACAATATGAATTCGTCGAATTTGAAGTCAGTCAAAAACGAAAAAAAAAATCCAAAAAAAATAAAAAAAATAAAAAGACGTGAGCGGCGAAATTTTTTTTTAACTTTCTTCTCTACTCCTCTAGAAATACAATAAAAAAAGTCCCATTAAAATCCGACCACTATAACCTGCGTTCCACCTTTTGAGTATATTATGTCTAATTGCACTCGACTACTACTCCTCTTTATCCAAAAGGAATATAGTCGAGTGCAATTTGACAATAAGGTGGAACAAAATTTATAGTGGTCGGATTTACATGGGACTTTTTTGCAAAATGAAAAAATTTCGCCACACGCCAGTTTTTTTTTTTTAAATTTTCAATTAAATATTTGTTTTCGTTTATGAATAACTTGAAATTCGATGAATTCATATTGTAGCGCAATAGTGTGACCTACGTGCATCCATTAAACGCTAATTTGGTCTGTTTCTTTGTTCATTGTTGTCGATTTAATGTATATTTCAATTATTTTTGAAAATTTCCTATGTTCTGCAATTATTTCTAAAATATCGAATTTGAAGACTAAGATTTCTTTTGAAATTGGTAACTGATGCTTTTTCACAGATAACGGGACCAGAAAGTATTAATGAAGACCACTATCATGAGTGAAGTTACTTAAAAATTCATTTGGAATTGTTAGAAAATGGTCTGTTTTAATGAAAGCATTTTTTTTTTCAAATACTGCTATGAAACTCAATGTGCAAATTATTGTCTTAATCCCCATTTTATTAGGTATATAACGAAGTATAATCATCATCTTCTTGCCCTTATCCCATGTTACTTGAGGTTGGTGCAACATGTTTTTAGGGTTCCGTACCCAAAGGGTAAAAACGGAACCCTATTACTAAGACTTCGCTGTCTGTCCGTCTGTCTGTCCGTCTGTCCGTCTGTCTGTCACCAGGCTGTATCTCATGAACCGTGACAGCTAGACAGTTGAAATTTTCACAGATGATGTATTTCTGTTGCCGCTATAACAACAAATACTAAATATACCTAGTCAATGGTACGGAACCCTTCGTGTGCGAGTCCGACTCGCACTTGGCCGGTTTTTTTCTTCCATTCTCCCTTGTCTCATACGTCACACAATCATTTACACCTTTTTCATTCATATCAATCCTCACACAATCCATTATATAAAGAAGTATAATAACTAGAAAAATATTTAAGGATACTTGTTAAATATTGGTCACTGCTAAAAAAGTAAATCATGACAAAAGGGCCTCTATCGCGAAGAAGTGGGAGTGGTATCGGTATTGATATTAAATTGCACGCAGAGACCCAAGCTTGCAACTTATCTCAGATAGAAATCGTTAGAAATGGTTACGTTATAATTACGATATTTTTTGTAAATTTACCAGCGGCCCCATTCCACCTTTGTCAGCAATAATCAACCTTTATCGAGTATAACCTTTTTTATTATTTTTTGTTATCTATGGATAGCAGATATAATAAGGATATTTTCAGGATAATATTTACGTTGAACGTGAAGATGAACGAAATATTTTAAGAAAAATGGCCTTCTTTACTTTTATATAGACGACTTCCTGATAATTGTGAATACATTTTTAGTCACTTCACTCGTAAACATGGTTTTCTTGAATATTTTTACATCCAATTACGTATATGTGAAAAAGTATTAGTTACCAATTTTTAAAAGAAATGTTGGTCTTCAATTTCAAAATTTTAAATATAATTGCAGAAAATTTATTTGTGGTGGTTCAAACTTCGTTTGAAATACTGTCAGAATAAAGTTCTAATCAGCTTAAACTACAAAGCGGTTGTTACGTCAGTCACTGCGGCTGATTAGTGCGAAATGAGTGGTTTGCGATTTATAAAAAATCTATTGATTGGACTAAAAAAATAAAACACATAAGACCTGCTTGCTCTAAAGTTAGTTCAGTTAGTATGCAAAGTTTTATGATCTAATTTGAAGTACTTTTTGAATACCAGCGGTTTATTGATCGATTTGGAGGTAACTGGATTTTTTTTCTATCGAAAAAGTTTATGGAATCGTGTTTTCGTCACACATAGTACTTAGCATTAATCCTTAACTTTACCATGTATTTATTTCAAAATTAATTCTGCAGTATTTTAGGCGTAACGGAGGATCATGCTAAGCCATTTGAGGGATATATAGCCTTTAAGGAACATAATCTCCTCACTCTCTAAAAAAATCCGTAAGTTCATTTATATATTTAAATCCCTGCGCGCGAGGTAAACTTTTCTACATGTGCCTAGTTTGGGGCCCACGGTTTTTTCTATGTAGTTTTGAACTCCTTTATGTATGCTCATCATATCAGCCGAAAGACGTCCACTGCTGGACATAAGGGGGGGGGGTGGGTTTGCCATAATCGCCACGCTGGCAGGCGGGTTGGCGATCGCAGTACGGTTGTTACAAAAACACAGAGAACGCTGCTGCCCATTCTCTGGTAAGTCCCTTAGTCGCCTCTTACGACACCCACGGAGAAGATATGAGATGGTGCTATTCTTTACGTCCGACACCATACAGACAATGCAGAAAAGATGTATGCTCATTGTTTTGTTTACTTGTTTGTATGATTTGTAATTTGTTTGTGTCAATTTTTTTAATTGGTGTTTTCGATCCAAGCTGCAGTTGTATCTTTCGCGCTTTGCGCGCGGTTTTTTGGGCACTGCTATGCCCTACAGCCCAAGACCTCTTGTTCATTATTATCCATAGATTTCTCGCCAAAAAACAAAGACACATAATCCTTTCAATGGGTTTTTTATTATTTTTGAATTAAATCAGAAAATAATAAACGTTTACCTTCAGGAATGGCTCACTAGCACGGAAGGTTCCCTATATTCGCATAAAACAAATAAATTGTGGCAATAAGATAATAAATCCTTCTTGTCGAGGCCACAAATAGAGTGTGGGGAAGGCTGTATGGTATAGGGAAGAAAAATAATTACTTTCACAAAGAAGTACTGCATTATTTTCTTCAGCTGAAATAAAAAGGTGCTTCTCCTTATTAGGTAATTTTTTTCTACTATAATTTTTAAAGAAAACGTGTGATTTAAGTTTTTTTTTAAATGCGCTAAGAACTTGAGTTTTCCATTTGAATTTTCTTTCTTTACCTTTTTTTTGGCGATTTTATGCAATAAAGCTGTGTAAACTTACAAGCCGTAAGTCGTAAATTCGAACCCAGACAGCCAGATTACGTTATGTAAGTTATTTCACCACCGCAACAGTGAAGGAAAACATTAGTGAGGAAACCCGCTTGTCCTAGAATAAAAAAACCGGCCAAGAGCGTGTCGGGCCACACTCAGTGTAGGGTTCCGTAGTTTCCCGTCCGTCACAATAAGTGTTCCCACTTATGAGTTTAAAGGTGGGTATCCATTATGTTCACGCCCCAGCAGCGCTCCGCGCTCCTGCAACTGCTCCCGGTACTGGGTACGTGCGCGAACACGGAGCGTGCAACATTGCACGCTCCGCGGCAGGCGCTCCGACTCGTGACGGTTTTCAGCGCGAACACAAAGGGGATCGAAGTGTGTCAAAGGGGAGCGCATGTAGAAGTGTGCGCGACGTATCCATTGGAGCAGTTGCAGGAGCGCGGAGCGCTGCTGGAGCGCGAACATAGTGGTAACCCAATACAACTTTTTGTCTTTTTTGTACAAAAACTGTTGTTTCCATCAAGTTCAAAATGATTGAAGAATGAAGTCATTATAAAGTTCTACTTTTCAGATTTTTTTCATATTTTCTAAACTTATGGTTCAAAAGTTAGAGGGACACATTGTTTTTTACTTTTGGAGCTATTATTTATTTCCGAAATTATTGACATTATCAAAAAATGATTTTAGGAAACCCCTATTCATTTTTAAATACTTTTCCAACAATATATCACACGTTAGGGTTGAAATTAAAAAAAAAGTAGTTGACTACGGAACCCTAAAAATCGTTGGTATGTGACATCTACCAACCCGTACTGGACCCGCGTGCTTGATTGTATCCTACTCCCTCAGATAGACAAAAGAGGCTTGTATCCCAACAGTGGGGATGTATAAGGCTGATAATTAGAGCAATAAAATATAACGTTATATCAAGGCTTGTGATAAAATATTTCTAGTTCGTTTATAATTTTATGGTTGCATACGGATGCAACCATTAAATTAACTAACCGTTATCTTATTTTTATTACACAGTTTGGTAACGGTACCAAACTATGTAACAAAAATAAGATAACGAAACAAGTTTTGTAATGGGTGTAAAAGTATCGCTAACGAAGCCGAAAGGCACTTGTTCTCTCCGTCATTGCGATATTTTTTTTGTTCTTGACCATACCTGGAAACCATCTAGTTACGAAGATTATTGGGGGTCAAAGTTACAACTTTTACCCAGGTTTTTTTTTAAACACAAGTTTTTCATGTTGTTGTTAGTTTTATTTTGTTGTTTCAAGTTTACTAGAAATACCTCCACGACTCCCGTACTATTCAATGCATCACAATCTTTTGACTGAACGTAATTTTTCACCCCAAAAAAAAATCAATTCGCAGCAATAATTTTTGCGTAGACTTACTTTGATGTACACAATGCTTGGTTGACGGCTTCGAGAGGGGGCCGTTCTTAACCTTGTACGTTGAATATAATCAGCTAAAGCACCAGGTTAATGAGAAGTTTATTTAAATAAATTGACCCCACTAATTATTCTGACTTAAAATAGACCACAGTTTATCTGATGGTCATCAAGCTGACTATTTAGATAACAACTAACATTAACCACATGCAAGGGAAACATTTTCTGAAATTATGGGTCTGAATAAAAGTTGCAAGACTGTTCGAAAGAGATACCGTGGCCCCGGAACACAAAGGGCGATGAAGGTACATGGATGGGTTTTAGTCAGTAAAAGTCTGACACTCCCTCCTGCTCCGCCCAGAGCGGGAGGAGTCATTTGATGATTTCCAATCCGAAAAAAAAGGGTCTAAATAAAATAATTTTATCTGTTGCTTGATAGTGAAACCTTAACGAATTTTGGGTTTTCTTTGCGAAGAGAGAATAGTGAAGAGCACGTGGAAAAAAAATAATAGCCGCTCGGATCTTTAGGTTAAGCCATGCTTGCCTAGGTTGGTCGGTGGATGGGTTTTCCATGCCCATTACGTACCGAATTTCCTCCGTGCCACGGAAAGCACGTTAAGCCCTTGGTCCCGGCTATTATTTGTAGATCTTTGACCGTCGTCACTGAATGACCTGAAAGTCTGACAACCAGTCTTGCCAAGGGCAATCGTATTATCCAGTACTAACTGGGTTGTGGACTTCAGATAGGCAGTCGCTCCATGTAAAATACTGGTATTCATCAGCATGCAGTTAGACTGGAAGCGACTGCACTATAGTTGGAAAAAGGCTAGGCATCTAATGATGATGAATTTTGACATATCCATCTGTCCGGATGCCACACAGCCAGTTCTTTGAAGACTGTTGCTTGGAAAACACGTGTGTTCTGTGCACCCCTAAACAGTACTGTCATGAAATTACTATATCTATCTCTATTTTACCTCCTCAAAGCTGTGTCACCAAACTGCTCGTGAAACCTATCAAGACTTCCAAAAAACAAGTAAAAACGTGAAGACAAGTCCGTTAAAATCAAAATGACCTTTCCTTTTCTAATAATAAGGTTGGAATTGACTTGTTGCCGTGAAAGGACCGTTTCAGCGAAGCTTTCAAAAATAGAACTGGTGACGCCAAAGAGCAATGACGTTGAACGTGAATACTTAAATGGGTCGACCCCGATAGTCAAACTATTTGGGGGTACACCGGGTAACCATACGTTGTGATATTCCGGAAATTGGGAGACCATTATCCTCAATAATGTAAGGAATTATGAGAAAGCAAAGCGTGAATGATTGGCGCATTAAAGGGGGGAACCGGGATTTACTGCATTACGTCGCTCGTAATTTTTTTTCAGTATAGATACTTGTGTGTAGGAGAGCTCTTAAAAAAGTGCCTTTTGTCCGTGTTGAGCTCTTATTTCGTAAAAAGATCACAAACGTTATTTTAAGTTTCATTCATTCGAATTTAATCAGCATGACTAGCAGTGATAGCCTATAATAGTAATGTGACCGTCGGACAGCTAAATCAGAGATCTAGAGTTCAATCCACGCACCTCTGATTTCCAACACCACTACCATCATCATCATCATCATCATTGTATAGTACCACTCTTTTCCGAACGTTTTTATTTGACGTATTGGGCAGCTTCACTGTCATGTCAATTGAAATGTCATTGCTGTTAAAACTTTGATTTTCATTGGGAAAAATTGTAAATCGATTTGAATCTTAATTGTTTTCCGAATTATTGGTTGAAATTTAACATCCCCCCTTGAGGTATTTACCCGGGATAGTTAGTGCTTTTGGACAAAAACGCCGCTTTAAGGTTAAGAGACACCTCGCGTGTGGAATTGCATCTTAAATATATAAAAGAAGAAACTGACTGACTGACTGACTGACTGACTGACTGACTCATCTATCAACGCACAGCCCAAACCGATGGGTCTACAGATTCCAAATTTGGCGAGTAGGTTCCTTATGTAGTCTAGAGGTGCACTAAGAAAGGATTTTTCAAAATTCATCCCCTAAGGGGGCCAAACGGGGCTTAAAAGTTTGTATGGGGAAACAAGATTAGTTAGACTATTTTATTCGAAACTTCACAGGAGTGCTCCTATTGATAAATGAGTAGAAATGGGTTTCAGGTTTTTTCAGAATTCAACCCCTAAGAGGGGGAAATGGGGTGGCAAAGTATAAAAATCAATGCACAGCCCAAACCGCTGAGTCTAGACATTCCAAATTTGGCACATTGGTTCCTTATGTGGTCTAGGGGTGCACTAAGAAAGGATTTTTCAAAATTCACCCCCTAAGGGGGTTAAACGGGGCTCCAAAATTTGTATGGGGAAACAAGATTAGTTAGACTATTTAATTCGAAACTTGACAAGAGTGTTCCTATTGATAAATGAGTAGAAACGGGTTTCAGGTTTTTTCAGTATTCAACCCCTAAGAGGGGGAAATGGGGTGGCAAAGTATAAAAATCAATGCACAGCCCAAACAGCTGAGTCTAGAGATTCCAAATCTGGCACATAGGTTCTTTATGAGGTTAAGGGGTGCACTAAGAAAGGATTTTTCAAAATTCACCCCCTAAGGGGTTGAAACGGGAGTCCAAAGATAACATGGGGAAATAAGATTAGACTACTTTATTCGAAACTTAACAGGAGTACTCCTATCGATAAATGAGTTTTTCAGGTTTTTTCAGAATTCAACCCCTAAAGGGGGAAATGGGGTAACAAAGCCTGAAATTCAACATAGGTATTGTTTTTATAGTGAATTGGGTCGGGTGTATTAAAAAAAAAAACAACGATTTTAAGATTTAATGTGGCGGACCTGAAATACAATCATTCCCTGTTGGGGTGCGATGGGATTGAAATGTCTAAAAATCAATATGGGTGTCGATACCGAGATTATCAGAGGCGCTGATTACGAAACTGGCATTTATTTTGAGATCCAGAAGATGGCGGATTCGACTTCTATACATGGTTATTGTTGATTTATTGTGATGATTGTGATAACGATGATGATGATTGTGATGATGATGCTGATGATTATGATGATGATGATTATGATTACGATGATAATGATTGTGATTACGATGATAATTGTGATTAAGATGATAATGATTGTGATAACGATGATGGTGATTGTGATAGTGATTTTGATGGTGATTGTGATGGTGATGGTGATGGTGATAGTGATTGTGATAGTAACAGTGATTGTGATTGTGATTGTGACAGTGTTGGTGATTGTGATAATGATGAAGATGATTGTGATAAAGATGAAAATGATTGTGATAACGATGATGGTGATTGTGATAGTGATTTTGTTAGTGATTGTGATAGTGACGGTGATTGTGATGGTGATAGCGATGGTGATGGTGATTGTGATTGTGATAGTGATTGTGATGGTGATTGTGATGGTGATTGTGATTGTGATTGTAATTGTGTTTGTGATAGTGATAGTGATAGTGATGGTGATTGTGATAATGATTGTGGTTGTGATAGTGATGGCGATTGTGAATTTGTGATCATGATAATTGTGATTAAGATGAAAATTATTGAGATTACGATGATAATGATTGTGATTACGATGATCATGATTGTGATAACGAGGATGGAGATTGTGATGATGATGATTGTGATTACAATGATAATGGTTGTAATTACGATAATAATGATTGTTAAAATGATCATAGTAATTGTGACCATGATTGTGATGGTGATTGTGATTGTGATGGTGTGTGATAGTGATGGTGATTGTGATAGTGATGGTGATTGTGATTACGATGATAATGATTGGGATAACGATGATGGTGATTATGAAAGTGACTTTGATAGTAATCGTGATGGTGATGGTGATTGTAATAGTGACGGTGATTGTGATGGTGATAGCGATGGTAATGGGGACTGTGATGGTGATTGTGATTCTGATGGTGATGGGGATTGTGATGCTGATTGTGATAATGATTGTGATAATGATGGTGTTTGTGATAGTGATGGTGATTGTAATGGTGATTGTGATAATGATTGTGATAATGATTGTGATAATGATTGTGATAATGATGGTGGTTGTGATAGTGATGGTGATTGTGATAATAATGGTAGTTGTGATAGTGATGGTGGTTGCGATAGTGATGGTGATTGTGATGATAATAAAAAATTGTGATGATTATGAAATTTGGCACATAGATAGTTTATAACCTGGATTAACATGTAGGACACTATTTTTCCCTTTAGTATGATTCAGTGGGACAGTTACCGAACTGCACGCGGGCGAAGCCGCGGGCAACAGCTAGTATTTCATATAAAGACATTGGTGAGAAGTGTGAACGATTTAGTTCAGGTCCGTGGCCGTTTTGTGATCATCTTGGACAATTGTGGTGCATTCCGAGCTATTACACGCTGTACATGCCCTGACAACAGCGTACTTGATAACCTTTCGACTGCACTACCATCATCATTATCATTTCAGCCGAAAGACGTCCACTGCTGAGCATAGGCCTCTCCCAAGTGTCGCCACATTGACCGGTCCCGTGCGACTCGCATCCAGCGGAATCCTGCAACCTTCACCAGGTCTTCGATCCAACCAATGGGAGGCCTTGTAACGCACCGTCTTCCGGTTCGCGGTCGCCACTCCAGAACTTTTCAGCTCCATCGGCCATCTGTTCTGCGAGCAATGTAGCCCACTGCTACTTAAGAATTAGTGAGCGGAATTAGCGTTGTTGAATTCTAGGCCACAAACATTCCCATCGATACGCTAAGATCGCTAGAAAAATATCCAAGCATCCAAGACTCATGGTCACCCCAGTAAACAAATGCAAAGTACTACAAAAGGTCAGCCACTACGAATAGTCTAGAACTGTCGCTAAGTTTAGAGCACGAAGTAGATCTTATTTCAGTCTAACTTATTTGTGAACGTATAAGGAAATAAAATAACATACCATCACGCCTGAAATCCCCGAAGGAGGTGAGAGAGAAGTAGAGGTGTACCTCATAGTATACACATCCAAATTTCCCTAGTTATGTTTAAGGGCCATATATGCCTCAAATGGCTTAGCATGATCCTCCGTTACGCCTAAAATACTGCACCATTAATTTTGAAATAAATATATAGCAAAGTTGAGGATTAATGCTAGGTACTATGTGTAACGAAAACACGATTCCATAAACTTTACTCGATAGAAAAAAAATCCAAAGTTACCTCCAAATCGAAAAATAAACCGTTGGTATTTAAAAAGTACTTCAAATTAGATCATGAAACTTTGCATACTAACTAAACTAACTATAAAGCAGTTTTAAGCATTCAATAGATTTTTTGTAAATCGCAAAAAAAAAAAAACACTAATTTCGCACTATTCGGCCGCAGTGACTGACGTAACAACCGCTTTGTAGTGCAAGCTGATTAGAACTTTATTCTAACAGTATTTCAAACGAAGTTTGAACCACCTCAAATAGAGCTGCTAATTTTACAAGGGCCTTAAGGCCCAAGTAATAGGGGGCAAGCCTATTGCCATCAACCGGGCACAAATCCAGACTTCGTGGCTGCCATTGAGAAATTCCTGATGAAAAGTCTATCAGTAAAAAGGTATTATTTTCAAATTACAGTCACTTCAATATTATTTATTTGTGTAGAAGTTGTACCTATATATAAAACCCTAAGATGTTTATTTTCTAGTAACATCGGGTCATAGGAGATTAAAGATTGCTCCGCCACGTGCCACTTCATACCAACCCGTGTAAAGGTCATGGCACACTATACCGGTACCACACCGACACCGCTCCAACCCAGCAATTAACTTGTTATTCAAATTAGAGCATTGAATCGTGTGTCGTATAATAAACTAGCTGACCCACGCAACTTCGTCTGCGTCACTTATGAGAGAAAAAGCTAACAAAAGGAATACATTTTCCCCGTTTTTGCAACATCTTTCATTTATGCTCCGCACCTTTTGGTCGTAGCGTGATGTTATATAGCCTATAACCTTCCTCAATAAATGGGCTATCCAACACAAAAATATTTTTTCAATTCCAACCAGTAGTTCCTGAGATTAGCGCGTTCAAACAAACAAACAAACAAACTCTTCAGCTTTATAATATTAATAAGTATAGATATATTTTATAACTAGCTTCTGCCCGCGACTTCGTACGCGGAACATGTTGCTTATGCCAGCGACAACGGGGTTGTCAAAATCGAAGATCTGATACGTCTAATGTCGAAGCGCAATTCTCTATCCGTGAACGTCTCCGACTCGCGAGACAATGCGTGACGTTCACGATCAGCATTCAGTGGCGCATTACGTTCCCCACTTGTCTCTAGATACCTAGAAGTCGATGTGTAGATACGCTAAGAACTCAAGCGTAATTCTCTTTCCGTGAACGTCTCCAACTCGCGAGACAATGCAGACGTTCACGATCAGCGGTCAGTCACGCATCATATTCTTCACTGGTCTCTAGAGACCTGGATGTAGATGCGTAAATACGCTGAGAACGCAGGCGTGCTTTGCGATCCGAAGAGGTTTCCACGGAGCGAGTTAAAGAAGATGTTCTCGAACAGCATCAAGTCTCTCCTGACGCTATTCGGTATATTCTTGGGATATTTTGATCCTCAATCTTTTAGCTCCTTTGGAACATTGGGAAAGATTTGACCTCTTTCTAGGCATGGTTATAGTTTTATTAAAATCTAAGTGACTGCTCCGCTGCGTTACCGGGTAGGCTACCGTGCCACGTAGATAAATAGAAAAGGAAATTAAACACTAAAATAACATAAGCCGGAAGGCATAATTTTGGCCAGTAGACTCAAATTTTCAATGATATACCATCATCATCGAAAATCAGTCCTAAACTGTTACCACCTTGACCGCGTGGATATTTTATAATTATACATTGAAATTAGTGATAGCTTTGATTTCCACATCAGATGTTTCTGATCTTCAATTTTTATAAGTCAACAGGAAATGCCCATCAGACGAACAACTTTTGCTAAGACGTCATTCCTATATGTGTTATGGTGTAGCTGGGCTCTCGGAGTTCCACATCAGGTGTTCCAGATCTTCAAATTTATTCTCTCAGCAGAAAATGCCCATCACGTGGAACAATTTTTGCTACGGTACCATTTTTGTATCTCTTATAGTTCAGCTGGTCTGTTGTGGTTCTGCATCAGGTGTTCAAGTTTCCAAGATAAATTATAGCCTATATCTTGCCCAGACTTAATACCTATACAACAACAAAAAAATCATTCAAATCCGTCCAGTAGTTCCGAAGATTAGCGTGTACAAACAAACAGACCCACAGACAAACAGACACACAGACAAACAGACAGATTTTTTTTTTTGGATTCATGCTCTATTGCTGTTTCTAAACCCCCCTCAATTATTTCTTTTTTAATATATTCAATGTACAGACACAGTTTTTTTACTGTTTTATTATATGTATATGTAGATATATAGATATAGAATATAGATAGATGAAAAATGAAAAAGCTTACGGCGGGCAGTCCTAGTCAGCGCGCTTGCCGCTACGTCCGCGCGCTGCAAGCGAGCGAACAGTGTGCTTACATCGCGCCTACCGCATGCTTGCTGCGCGCGGACTCCGAGTTGCCCGCGGTTGCCCATGAAACGTCGTTGCTCCTCGCGGACGGCGCGCGTTCTGCGAGCTTGAACCTCGAAGCCGGCGCGCGGACTGCGAGCTAGGACTACGCGTCGTGTCGGCGAGGTGTAAGCTCGCAGTCCATCTGGCCGCGAACTTGCTGACCGCGATCAAAATTGTGTGGCATTTGTGATTGGAGACGCGTAGGACTTGCACGACGTTGTTTCGTGGGCAACTCGGAGTCGTCGCGCAGCAAGCGCTTGCAGCGCGCGGACTCCGAGTCGCCCGCGAGTTTTATGGTTGCGGCAAGCCCGCTGACTGCCCGCCGTAAGCTTTTTCATATAGACATTATAAAATGTATTAGTGTATGATTTAATGCTCTAATTTGAATGACAAGTCAATTGCTGAGTTGGAGCGGTGCCGGTGCCCCGTGCCGGTATACTGTGCCAAGACCTTAACACAACCTTTATTCGAATCTAGCACGTTTGTCTGTGTCAACTAAGCTCTAGCTAACTTCTTACTGATCAGAGGAAACCACGTGTTTAGTTCATACAGGATGATCCGATTACAATGTTAATCGATTTTTTAGAATTCGATTTTAGTCTGGTGCTTTAGCCTTAAACGACGTAAACCTTTTTTTTTCGGATGGGAAATCATCAAATGACTCCTCCCGTTCTAGGCGGAGCAGGAGGGGTGTCAGACTTTTACTGACTAAAACCCATCCATGTTCCTTCATCGCCTTTTGTGTTCCGGAGCCACGGTATCTCTTTCGAACAGTCCCGCAGCGTCGGCCCTTGCGGACCCCTTCCTTTTTGCTGACTCTCTTTGAGGCGCGCGTGGAACACGAACGCGCCGTCGACACGGCCTGTCGTCATGAGACGGATGGACGTCGAGCTAGCCTATAGCCCACCGACCGCGCCTACGGTGGTCGGGGCGTCTCCCACGGCCTTACTGTACTCTAACTTTTGTTTTCTTGTGGTCCCAAAATACCACTCAAACATATTTAAGGGGAATCCGGGACCGCGGTCCTAGTCCCGAAAGCCCCCCGATCCGCGAAAACGACGTATACCTAAGATTTCGATTTTATACTAAGAAGTGTTTCTTTCTTTTCTGTTTCTTTGTGTGTTTTTTGTTTGTTTTGTTTCATACCCAAACGACCAACAAAATGATTAAATAGCGCAGAAAGTTCTTCTAAACAAAAAAAAACATCTTTAAAAATTCAAATAGTTCAGAGAAAAGCGTCGAGTATTCAGTTATTAGTTAAATAAAAATGAACTTTCTAAGCGAATCTCCGCTGCAAGTCCTAAGTCACTTGTTTACTTTCAAAGTAGCTACTAAGTTGGTAAGTCCCGCTCTAGGTGGAATGTTCGCGGTAAAGAGATTTTAATATTTAAGAGTGATAGACTGAACAAAACGAAGAATCGCAATCCAGTACTTGTTACTACTTTGAAATCGATATCATCATCAGCCTATAATGTTCCTACTGCTGGGACACGGCCTCCTCTCAATGAGAGGGAATGGGCTATAATCCACCACGCGGGCCCACTGCGGCTTGGTAGATGTGACATGTCTTCGAATTTTTGGTTCTAGGACATGCAAGTTTCCCCACTTTGTTTTCCTTCACCGTTTTGAGAGCATTGGTGTCGAAATCATCATCTGCCTAGCCTTTTCCCAACTATTTTGGGGTCGGCTTCCAGTCTAACCGGATGCAGCTGAGTATCAGTATTTTACATGGAGCGACTGCCTATCTGACCTCCACAACCCAGTTCATACTGGGTAATACGATACCACTTTAGTAAGACTGGTTGTCAGACTTTTTGGGCCACTGACTACCTGTAACGACTGTCAAAGATGGACAAATGACAGCCGGGACCAACAGCTTAACGTGCTTTCCGAGGCACGGAGGAAACTCGGTATGTAAGGGTGCTCACCCATCCACAGACCAACCTAGGCAAGCACGGCTTAACCTAAAGATCGACCCGAGCAGGCTGTTATTATTTAGGCACGAGTTCCCGTGGCCGTCACCACTGGGCCACCGCTGCTCTGCTGAAATCGATAGGTCTAGTGTCATATTTCCGCTTGTCAGCTCGTGAGTCAAAATCGAAAATATAAGAAATGAAAATTTTTGTATGAAAATTTTCTCTATGTCCGCTCTATGAGTAAAGCTTTCAAATCTCTTTGGTTAGCGGTCATGTTTCCTTTTGAATGAATATTATGAGAACCTTGGCTAAATAATAACAGCTACGATTTGACGACCCGAATGGCGTAGTGGTAGTGACGCTGCCTAACGTTCTTGGGGTCCCGGGTTCGAATCCCGGTAAGAGCAAATGTTTGTGTGATGAGCATGGACATTTCCTTCCGAGTCATGGATGTTTATACGTATATGCATAATAAGTATGTATTTACAAACAAAAAAGTATCAATGTAGTAAGTATATCAACTATCTGGTGTCCACGACACAAGCCTCGTTGCTTAGTGTGGCACTAGATGGCGTTGTGTGTAATGTTCAGCGATATTTATATTAATTTATATTTATCCCAAAGATTCAAGAAATTCCTGATGACAAAACCCAGTAACACTTTGCTCGACCTGGGAATCGAACCCAGGACAGCTCAGCAGTTGTAATTGCAACCACTAGACCAACGAACCAGTCCTTGGTTTTCAACCCAGCAACAGCTAAGTCAATTCCATTCAGATCAAAATTCCACTTTACTTCCTCGAAATACTTCTGGCTATTTCAAAAGTTAGTCGAGTTTAAGCAAGGACTAACTTTGTACAGTGTTAAATTGTTGGGATTTCACTTCCTATATACGACTTTCACGAATATACACACTGGCCATTTTAAGCTACTACAATCTGTCAAATTTCTTTAAAAGATTTTCTACTTTATCTTAAAAGCGTTAGGTTCAAGGTTGGTTGGCAAAGTCATGTGCTTGGCGTCTGTACGCTCTTGAGGGGCCTCCTTTTAGAAGTTCGTGAGGAATTCTAAGTTTTGGATGTGAGTTGTTCGTTGTGTAGGTTTATGGTTAGAGCGTCCAGTCGAGTTAAATTGTCGAATTATCTCTACTTACTAATATTATAGAGAGGTAAAATTTGTTTGTCAATTTGTATGTAGGGTTTGTATGTCTATACTATACGTATGTAATAAAAGGTGTAAAACACATCTTAACTAAGCCGAAAGGCACTTGTTCTACCCGTTATTGCGATCATTTTTTTGTTCTACACCATACCAGGGAACCTTCTAGTTACGGATATATTAGGGGTCAAAGATCCAACTTTTTGTCAAGTTTTTTTTTTTTTAAATACACGTTTCTAGTGTAATATTTTTACTTTAAACACCTCCACGACCCTCGTACTATTCAATTCATCCATCAGCACAATGTTTTGAGTGCGTTACATTGAGTTTACCACAAAACATGATTTTTCACCCCAAAAAAAAAAGTCGTTTCCCAGCAATAATGTTTGCGTAAAGTTACTTAGTTTGATGTACAGAATGCTTGGTTGACGGCTACGTGATGAGGTCTTTTACACCCTGTATTATAAAGAGGAAAGATTTGATTTTTGTTTGTTTGTGTGTTTGTTACGATTTAACTCTAAACCTAATAGACCGATTTTAAATTCTTTCACCATTAGAAAGCTACATTCATCCTGAGTAACATAGGCTATATTTTATCCCCGTACTCCCACGGGAACGGGAACTACGCGGGTGAAACCGTGTGACATCCGCTAGTAACTAATACCTAATCTAATTCGAAATATTCTTTCACTGGCGGAAAGCTCATAATAGTCGCGGATGCTACAGGTATATTTATATCATGCATTTTAGTCGAGATCACAAGTCAAGGACTAAGTCGCGGTCGAAGTGCTATAAAGAAAAAAAGGTTCCGAAGAAATAATTAGGTACTTATTATTCGTTCAGACTTTTGCTATAGTCAGCTTCGTGTCAGCATTGTGACTCATTTAAGACCCCAACAACAGAATTTTCCCCAACAAAGAATACATTGACCTCACCACCTACATCATAATAACTTCAATAAGAATCACGACGGGAAAGCCTTACATAAACAAAGCATGTACAATGTGAAAGACACTTTTCATATATACGTACGTTCATTGACATATGCGTACATTGATCTCGGGGTCTTACAGTGTAGAACTTTGACCCCCACGTGATTGTATTTCGAAAAGGATTATTTTGTTTATACCCTAATCTTTGTAAAGATGTTGATTGATGAAATATTAGATGAGAATACAATGACATATTGTTATTGGGTCCACCCTTTATAGCAGAACTTTTTATGTCATAATATTACTTTGCATAACAGCGGATAGCATAAACTTCATTTCGCAGAAAATCGTTTGGCAGACACTCATTTATCATACATTCAAAACTCATAATTTTGTAAAGCAGAATCATCTTTAGGCATAAATTTCATATGCATAAGAATTAAAAGTAGAACCATCTTAGCGCAGAAAGTTCACAGCCAGAATCATCTTTTGGCATAAATTTTATATCGATAGTCACTAAAAGCAGAACTATCATATCTCAGAAAGTTTACAGTTAGAATCATCTTTTAGCATACATTTCTTATGCACAACAATGAAAAGACTCATCTATCACATCCACAACACAGAAAAATGAATTTTCTGTGATGTGGATGTGATAGATGAGTGTCTAAAACAGTTGATTGTGAACATGTGGTTTTTATTTTCCTGTAAGCACTAGGCAAACATGCAAACAAGCATACATCTTGCATGCAGCAAGCATGCAGTATGCAAACAAGCATGCAGTATGTAAACAAGCATGCAGTATGCAAACCAGCATACAATATGCAAACATGCACACCAGCATAGACCATTCATGCAGCAAGCATGTAGCAGGCAAGCAAGCATGCAGCATGCAAGCAAGCATGCAACATGCAGCAGGCATGGTTTCTGTCACGGCTCCGGCGCTGCGGGGCTCCGGCGGTGCCACGCGAGCTTATCGTCGCAGATGTGTTTAACGCTCACCACCGCAGCTTCGGCTTGCTGGCCGGCTTCGCCGGCCAGCCTCAGGAGCGGCGGCGAGTGTTACAACAACCTGCTCCTCAACTCGCGGGCCGCCTAGCCCCTCCGCGCCTACGCGATTTTAAATTACACTCTAGGGGTAGGGCAGACAAGACTACGTAAAGTCGGTTTTGGAGCGATTCGTTTCTGTCACTAACTTTTGTAGCCCATCATATTAGGTACTTTTTAAGACAATATTTAAATGTTTGGTTAAAAATGCTATTTTATAGAAATGGCAATAATGCCAAATACAATTATTCCAAATGAAATTCTGCCATCTTCGTAATATGCCAAGTGAAATTGTGCGAAATTTGAACATTGCTAAAGGTAATTATGCCAAATAAAATTCTGCTATCTTAAAAGTATGCCATTGTAAATACGGAAATACAAACATTCGGCCAAACAATAACTATATTAAATAATTTTTATGCCTTAAAAATATTCGTTTAAAGAAGATTATGCCAAGTGTGTTATGCCAAATAAATTTCGGAGTATCAAGATTCTGCCAGATAGAAGGAACCCATTGTTATTAAGTACCCAGCCTTAAGCTTTAAGCCTTCAAGAAAATATGTATTTGTCTCGTCTAGTTTTGGCAATAACTTTCTCATGCTGTTGCACTCAAATATTTTTAAAAAAGTAAGTAACCATAGAGTTTCTTGCCAGATCTTGTCCATAGAAAACGACCAAATATTTTTTTGACGTTTTATAAGTTCTCATGTAAATAATCTAGTAGATACCTGTATGACCGAGCTTTGGTTGTTTTTTTTTGTAACGTTTTCTCATAATGGAACCTAGCTAGATCGATTTTTCGCCCCCGTAACCCCCCTTATACTAAATTTCTTGAAAATCGTTGGAGCCGTTAACGAGATTTAGATTCCCAATCCAATTCACTTCCAATCTAATACCTTTAAATAGTACCAGTAGTAGTAGTAGAAGTGGATTGGTTGGTTTATTGGTTAGTTTTGGGTTTATTTCCTTTATTCATGTTTAAACAAATTCGTTACATTTTTTAATATTAATTTAAAAAAATATATAAAATACATTTAAAAATATAAAAAATGGTAGCCCACCAGTATCGGGAACAAGGTTTGGACCTTGCTACCGGCGGTTAAAGCTCCAGAGAGAAGAACCTTCTAACAATACGAAAATAAGTAAAATAAACAATACTAATATTATTATTATTAAATATACTCGTAATACCTATTTCGTTTTGTTGTTAAGTTTAGTACTTACTAGACGTTCACTGAGGAGGTATCTGGGATGACTAACAACCAAGGAGCACTGGACGAATATTTAAGTCTTATCAGAGCTCGTGTCTAAATAATAACAGCCGCTCGGGTCGATCTTCAGGTTAAGCCGTGCTTGCCTAGGTTGGTGAGTGGATGGGTGACCACCCTTTTTTTTTCGGGTGGGAATTCATCAAATGACTCCTCCCGCTCTGGGCGGAGCAGGCTTTTACTGACTAAAACCCATCCATGTTCCTTCATCGCCCTTTGTGTTCCGGGGCCACGGTATCTCTTTCGAACAGTCCCGCAACCCCGGCAGGCATCGGTCCTTACGGACCCCTTCCTCTTTGCTGACTCTCTTTGAGACGCGCGTGGAACACGAACGCGCCGTTGACACAGCCTGTCGTCATGAGACGGGCGGACGGCGAGCTAGCCCATAGCTCACCGTCCAAAGGCCCGCGCCTACGGTGGCCGGGGGCCACCTGGTGGCCCCCGACATCCTGGGCATCTCCCGCGGCGGCCGGGATGCTGTGAGGTTCTCTCCCTCTCACGTTCCGCCACCTCCTTCTCTAGCATTACTGCTTCGCAGAAGGAGGTGACGGCGCCGGCGTCCCATTCCGTCTCGCTCTGGACCATGGCTTGCACCAGGGCCGGACGCGAGAGGTCGCCGCCGCCAATCGCCGCTTCGAGGACACGGCGGTGCGGTGCTCCGCACACGGCGGTGCTCCGCATGGGTGACCACCCCTTACATACCGAGTATCCTCCGTGCCTCGGAAGGCACGTTAAGCTCTTGTTCCCGGCTGTCATTTGTAGATCAGTCGTTACAGGTGCCCCAAAAAGTCTGACAACCAGTCTTACCAAGGGATATCGTATTACCCAGTACTAACTGGGTTGTGGAGGTCAGATAAGCAGTCGATCCATGTAAAATACTGGTATTCAGCTGCATCCGGTTACACTGGAAGCCGACCACAACATAGTTGGGAAAAGGCTAAGCAGATGAGTAGGCCGCTACCTTTTAAACGCTAAAGTGTTACAGGGATAACCATCAGGAAGTTTTCATTAGCATCTATGAAGCCTGGATTTGGGCCTGGTCGATGGCAATAGGCTCACCCAAGTAAATTTATTTTTTGTGATATAATTGGTCTGGCTAGACATAAGACCAGTAAACTTTCTTTTTGTTTTTATTTTACGTATTGCATACTACTTGAGATTATTTTTAGATATTCTTTGAGGCTTTAGTACTTTCATATTTTGTTACTTCGATAATAATCCACAGCTCCTGGAAAACGAATGCAAAGTTTATTCAAACCACAGTTAGTGTGAAGTGCGGTAGGATTATCTTTAAACTGTTCAAGTTATAAATAAGTCTTTTCCGTGCTATAACTTTATGTTAACTCGGGTTTAAGTTGAGAAAAAGTAAGTTAAAGTGTTATTTATTTCCCTATTTCCAATTTAAAATTACCTATTTTACTGTTTTAAGTCACTGTTTTTACCTCATTTACTTAGACGAAGCAACAACAAAAAAAACGTGTTTAAAAAAAAATATTAAAAAAATCACGAAAATTATATTCATTTTAAACTAATTTCTTTTTTTATGTTTAAAAAAAAAAACAGTCCCAATCGTTCCGAGTTCGATGATCGAGTTTATTTGTGGCTTTCGTTTCCAGAACGATCTAAAAATAATGATGTCTATAAAACAGATGAATGCCGTGGAATATATTTTTAAACTAGAATTTTATTTAAACTCAGCAGACAACTACTTAGTACTAAAAGGCACTAATTGTTATCCACCTTGTAAGTTCTAAAGTCAATTAGTGTTCTCCGCAATATTTAATTGAAACAAAACTATTGTTCGAACAAAATCAATCAAGATCCCAATTTAACTAATCCATTGCTAATGTTTTAGTTATATAACTACACTACAATTCAAATTCTAATACACATTAATCCATTCCAACGGACAGTAACTCTTGCGATTGTGTTTCTAATTTATTCAAAAGTGATTAATTTTAGCCAACAATTATTGGTTTTCTTGTAATCTCCAAATCCGAAAACAGTATTTATATTGAATTTTAAATGAGAAAATTCTAGAGGGATAAAATTGATAGCCGATCGTGGTCCCGGCTGTCAATTTTAAATCTTCGACAGCCGTTAAGTAGTCAGTGGCCTGAAAGGTTGACAACCATTCTTACCAAGGGGTATCGTATTACCCTGTACTAACTGTGTGTCGTGATGGTGATGTCGTGATGGCCCAGAGGTTAAGGCCTCGCCTCCCATGTATGAAGCTGTGTGTTCAAATCCGGGCAAGTATCAATGTGACTTTTTCAACTTATATGTACTTTTTAGGGTTCCGTACCCAAAGGGTAAAAACGGAATCCTATTACTAAGACCAACCCGTCTTGAGCAAGCGTGGTGATTAATGCTCGTGCCTTCTCTGTTGAGAAGAGACCTTTAACCAGCAGTGGGACAGTAATAGGCTGGTATTTAATTATATTATGAATTACCTGTGTTGAGGAGGTCAGATAGGCAGTCACTCCATATAAAATACTGGTATTCAGCTACATCCGGTTAAACTGGAAGCTGATCAAGAAAGAAGAAAGAAAGAAAAAATCTTTATTTATCGCAGGGATATAACATGCATACAAAATTTAAAAACATAACAAACATTCATAGTATTACAAAACGGAACTTAAACAAAAAGTAAATTTAAAAATATAGTTGACAGCTTGCACGTCGTGAGTGCGATAAATAGGTTACCACTCAGCATGATGCTGTGCTATGGGGAGCCCACAGCACAGCGCTGGTTTTCAGTGGTCACCCGTCAAAGAAAAACGTACGGAAGTCAAAAACAGCATATTTAAATATTTGATTAGAAAAAATGAAACAAACAGTACCTAAACGTAAAACAACATACGAAACAAAATAAACATTACTTACAAAAAATATAAAGGTATTTATGGTTTATACAAAACAAAAACATGGCGTATTTTTTGTCTCGCTCTCTAAAAAAAAAGGCTAGGCAGATGACAATGATGGTGCCAATTCTGTTGTAGTAGCTTACTTCAGACTTTTTATCTCATTCGCTCTATTATATTAAGAAAGCTACTAGCATTATATTATTTTATACCTGTCTTTAAAAAGCTACGCTAAGATTTTCTAAGGAGCTCGTGGCTAAATAATAACAGCCGCTCGGGTTGATCATTGTGTTAAGCCGTGCTTGCCTAGGTTGGTCTGTGGATGGGTGACCACCCATTACATACCGAGTTTCCTCCGTGCCTCGGGAAGCACGTTAAGCTGTTGGTCCCGGCTGTCATTTGTAGATATTTGACAGTCATTAGGTAGTCAGAGGGCCCAAAAACTCTGACAACCAGAGGGGTATCGTATTACCCGGTACTAAATGGGTTGTGGAGGTCAGATAGGCAGTCGCTCCATGTAAAATACTGGTATTCAGCTGCATCCGGTAAAACTGGAAGCCAACCCCAACATAGTTGGGAAAAGGCTAGGCTTATGATGATGAAAATACTTATTAAAAATGTAATGAAAGTTTGTACAGAAGTTTCTCTTTAGCCAATGGGAAATTCCATCAGACGGCTTGTCAAAAGCCATGCAACGTAATAAACATGGCACTTTTATGGATTGGATGTCTGTTTCCGACATTGAAAAGGGATACATCACTATTTAATATTATGTCCTACGGTGATACTTCCGCATGTTATATCAATGCTATTTATTTTTGCTATGTTCAAAGGTAAATGATATTTTATTTTTTGTTTTAGATGTTGTAGTTGTAGTTTTTATGTGACAGGTTTTAACATACCCACTTATGTCATAATATATTATATTATATTTGTAATTTGGGATAGTATGGACTTTATAAACAAACTACAAAGAATATATATAAAATTATAATTTAAAATTATGACTATATAGTAAGAGGGTACTTACCTACACATATACTACGACGCCAATAGGACATTTAGACGTCAAAGTACACCTCCGCATCGCTGTCATCCGGGGACGTTCCCAGAAGACTGGCAGCATATAGTTTAGTTTAGTTTAGATTATTTATTAATAATTGGCAAGAATTACAGGTCAGATTTGAACAAAAATGTAAAAAAAAAGTAAAAACACAAATCACTCTAAGTAGGTAAGTACATTAAAAACAGCATCAATAAAATTAAAATAAATAAAAGTTCAATTCAAATTTTCATAAATTAAACTAAATTAAATAAAATACATAAGCACACGCATTAAACAGAAAATATAAGCATACACATACTAATCTCGTCAAATTACTTAAAACCACTCCTTTAGATCATTTAACGCGTATATACTATATGCATAATACAACATTATTTTTAGTATATGCGAAACCTGAATATAGTTTGTTCAGAATAAGCAACTGAATGGATTCCAATAATTTTTACACCATGTTATATGTTGTCCCAGAAATATTAAAAAAACCGGCCAAGTGCGAGTCGGACTCGCGCACAATGGGTTCCGTACCATTATTATCAAAAAACGGCCAAGTGCGAGTTGGACTCGCGCACGAAGGGTTCCGTACCTTATCTATACAAAATTAGACAAAACGTAAAAAAATAACGTTTGTTGTATGGGAGCCCCCCTTAAATATTAATTTTATTCTGTTTTTAGTATTTGTTGTTATAGCCGCAACAGAAATACATCATCTGTGAAAATTTCAACTGTCTAGCTGTCACGGTTCATGAGATACAGCCTGGTGACAGACAGACGGACAGACGGACAGACGGACAGACGGACAGACAGCGAAGTCTTAGTAATAGGGTTCCGTTTTTACCCTTTGGGTACGGAACCCTAAAAATCACGTTTGTTGTATGGGAGCCCCCCTTAAATATTAATTTTATTCTGTTTTTAGTATTTGTTGTTATAGCGGCAACAGAAATACATCATCTGAAAATTTCAACTGTCTAGCTGTCACGGTTCATGAGATACAGCCTGGTGACAGACAGACGGACGGACAGACAGCGAAGTCTTAGTAATAGGGTTCCGTTTTTACCCTTTGGGTACGGAACCCTAAAAAGGATACAAGTTGGACACCGAGCGACACTAAGTATCTATCCGCTATCATACGCGCACAATTGACAGGTCATAGCACCAATAGGCGCGGGCGCACAGCGCGGGCGGTGCGGGGCGTGAGCCACGTGGTGTCCACGTTTTTTTACGGATAACCACGAAACAGAACTTATAACTTTGTAATTTTTCATGATACAGTTTTAAAATTTAGTAATAGATTCTTTATATAAAAAATACTAGACAGTTGTTTCGGGTTTTGCATATACTAATACTAATGTTATATTAGTAACTTCTGTTAAAACGGGAACATCGTCTGACTTTAAACACCTTATTGTAAAATTTCTATACAAGTTTAAAATAAAAATTGCTAGTGAAACTCAACAGAAAATACAGTAACGGTATCGTTAGATAAAACGACTTTTTTTTTAAACACCTCGTTTCAATTTACTCTAATATCTTTAAAGAAAAACAAGTTTTCTTTTTACTTTTTTGTCTTTATTATTTTTTGTAGTCATCTCATCTGTGGAGTATCGCTAGCTAATTCAATTTGTCCCTGAATAGAAGTTGTGTTGTAAGGTCGTTGATGTTAGGTAACAGTACCAGGTTATCAAAAGCTATATCATTATCTGCCTAGCCTTTACCCAACGAGTATATTACATGGAGCAACTGCCTATATGACCGCGACAACTCAGTTAGTCCTGGGTAATTTGATTACCCTTGACACAGAATAGATAATAGTACTAGCGTACAGAAGTTGCACTCCTTTGATCTTGAAGAAAGCCGACATTATAAATACCTAAACTGGGCCCGCTCGATCTAAATTGTGCCTTGACGCCACGCGTTAGCGTATTTTATTCGGCGTCCCACTGCTTAATGGTCAGTCGGTAGGGTTGCCTCAAGTACTCAAAATAAAATACTACCTACCAACATTTTTGTATTTTAATGTATTATTATTTAAATGTTAATTAAAACTTTTACAATTACAATTGTTTTACTCTATTAGAATGTTTTACTCTATTAGAATGTCTCATAAAATCAAAAATCAAAATCATAATAAAAAATATATCTTGCCTGCTCTAAAATTACGATTACTTATTTTTAATAGCAGCATTAATGCGAAATCTAACAAATAAGTAATTTTAAAATAAACACTGATGGGAAGCATGGACATGGAGCAGTGAAATTTATATAAAAAAGACAATTTTTTTCTACATTTATAAACAGCAACAGTTTATCCGGCTTGTCATTTTCACTAATAATGATTAATGATCAATAAATCAGTCAGTTAACAAACACGAAGTACCTACGAGTAGGTAGGTACGCGACGCAAGGTCAAAAGAGCGCGAAAAATTACGCGGCATACGTACGCAGTTACGCACGGCTGGAGCGCGACAGCCCTAGAGAGCTTGCATATTCAATATGCGCGAAGCGGTAGGTAATTATCTCATGCCTACACACGGAGTGCAATAGCTCTGCCCTTGATAAGACAGGTTGTCAGACTTTCGGCCATTGACTACATATTGTCAAAGATCTACAAATGACAGCCAGTACCAACGGCTTAACGTGATTTCCGAGGCACGGAGGAAACTCGGTATGTAATCGGTGGTCTCTGGTCACCCATGGTTGCGGGAATCCGCTGGATGCGAGTCGCACGGGACCGGTCAATCTGGTGACACTTGGGGGAGGCCTATGTCCAGCAGTTGACGTCTTTCGGCTGAAATGATGATGATGATGGTCACCCATCTACGAACCAACCTAGACAAGCATGGTTTAAAAAAGATCAACCCGGCTGTAATTATTTTGCCACGAGATCGTCCTGAGCCTTTTGGCCTTGCACAGGACCATTTTGATTGTTTTTTTATTTTTTCTCTTGTTTACTTTTTTATATAATTTTGTCATTTCTATTGTATCTTTTTGTTTCTGTTTATCCTGTGTGAGTCAAAAAATACTTTTCTTTCTTTCTTTCCTCCTTGCTTATCAAAAGCTAAAAATCTAAGATTAGTAGGATTATTTTGACCTTGAATATACCTTGATAAAATCAGTTGACTGACTCCAACTACTCGTTATTCGGAGAAGACTTGCGATTCACGTGATTCATCAACATTCTGTCAGACTACCTTCAGGGTCTTTCAAAAATAAACACCCACGCGAACGAAAATATAACACATTATTATTTATAAGAAAATTGATGTGTCACAACCATTCGGTGTAGTTGGGAACATTGAGGAGATACCAAACAGGGATTAGAAAAGTTTTGTAAATGTTTTATTTTTATTTAATAGCGCTGTAAATCTTTATTTAAAAAAAACACAAGAGGCATGAACGCGCGGTGTAAACGTAACGTAAATACGAGGATTTTAAGATAAACAGTACTAGTTTCAACTATTTTCATAATTTTAAGAATTTCTATACATCGATGAATGATAGAGTTCGAGTTTCCTCCGTGCCTCAGAAAGCACGTTATTGGTCCCGGTGGCTGTCATTTGTAGATCAGGTCTGTACCAACCCTTTTATTAATATGATCACTCCTTTCTAAGGAGTATACGCTGTATAGTAAGGCCCTATAAGGCGCTCAATGTTTTATTGAGATTCTCTATTTAGGTATACGATTATTTTCTGGATTCGATTAAGTTTTTTTTTTGCATTTTATTTTTTATTTTGTTTGTTTTTTTTCTTACAATAACCAGTTTTTTGTGTGTTTTGTCCTGTGCGGAATAATAAATAGTTTTTATTTCTATACGCATGTATTTCTAGAAACTTAAATCCATTTAAATAACTTAAAACATAATATTATTCATTCGTGAAGCTATTTAGATAGTAGAGTTTTTTATCTACTTTTCCTTCGAGATCCTTTGAGCATAATACTCTTTGTACAAAACGAGTCAAAGTGTTGTTAATAAAGAGAAAGCGAGTGTAAAACTAAGTACAAAAAACCTTTATCTTTTTCTGTAGGAAACTGTTCACAAAGTCCTTTAGAAATGAATTGAGTTTTGTGAAATTGAATGATATTGTTTACTTGGTTTTTAAATAAGAAATGAGTACATAAGAGGAAGACTGAAAGTGGCGCCGTCGACTGAAAAGTTGTATGGTAATCGGTTGTCGTGGTATGGGCATGTGATGCGGAGGAATGAGGAAAATGACGTGAGGAAAGTTTTGAGTATGAATGTGGATGGGTATATGAGTAGAGGAAGACCAAAGAAACGATGGATGGACTGTGTGAAAGATGATATGGTTTAGTGAATAGGGATCACTAACTTAGGGAATCAATACTAGTTGTGTTAAATAAGAAGGCGAATAACGATCTGTATGATTTATTCTGAGGCGCAGCTTATATACAATTTCGAAATAGAAAAATAATAATAATAAGGGTACATAGACAAACTTAATAACTAACACAAATTAATAATGGCGGTAGCATGTGCCGCGCTCCTACGAGTGCTAGCGCAATGATGCGGCGGCCGATCGAGTCCAAATTCCTTTCTCTTGTCGTCGGCTTGCTTAGTACGCGCAGGCGCACGGTGGCAGACGGCCGCGTGCGCTCCTCTAATACGTATGCCTAGACACGTAAGTAAGTTCAAATTCAAATTCAAATTCAAACAGTTTATTGTGGATCATAGGTTCATAAGATGTTGTGTTAAATACAGGTGTCTGCTATGTCCCGCCATTGAGGCATACAAAATTCATGTCACAAGTTCGGTAAAAATACAATACTAAACAATAATTAAATTAAAATTAAACTTAGATTATATAACAATAAAATTAAAATACAATACATCCAATTTATCATGCAAATACATTATGATTAAATTATAAAATACTTATGTCAGATTAACAAATTATTCATTCAATGGATTTGCTTCAATGTATTGTCATCTAGAAATTCTCTTATAGAGTAATAACATTTACTTATCAATAATTCGTGTAGTTTTTTTTTGAAGGTATTTATATCGCTCATAGTTCTAAGAAATGGTGGAAGATTATTAAAGATACGTGGGCCCATACAAAAGATGCTTTGGTGCAAAAGCTTTGTTTTACTGGCCAAGATGCGCAGCTTGTCTTTGTGTCTGGCCCTAGTGCAAAACTCAAATAAATTTGGATTTGATTTTATGAACATTACAGTTTCATAAATGTACACACATGGTAGAGTTAATATTTTTAAATTTGTGAAATGTGGTCTACATGAATCCACTTGGTGTATACTGCACATCGATCTGATGCACCGTTTTTGAGCTCTAAAAGCACGCTCTTTTTCTACAGAGTTGCCCCAGAATATGATGTATGATGTATGTGAAGTATGAGCTGCTACATCATTCCCCCGCTAGTGAAACGCACGCAGGGCTTCGATGTCCTTCCTGATCTTGTGACATATGCGTACGTATCTGTGACTGGTGCTTCTGACTCAGTGTTCAACCGAAAAGCTGGCTTTAATCTGTCAACAGTTATGTTTGCGCATCTGTTGCGTAACTGGATAGTGAAGTACTTGTCGTTACGACTGATCACTTCGTACGGGCCATTGTAAGTCGGCGTCAGAGGCTTGCTTGATGCGTCATTGCGTAGGTAAACATGCGAACATTTATGTAGGTCGTCGTGTATAAATGTCGCTCGTGATTGGTTTGATTTCCGTTGCGCCTGAGCCTTTTTTAACGCTCCGTTCAACTTATTCATTAAGTTGGAAATCGTGTCGCGATGTTTTGTGGATTCTTCATAGAATTCTCCGGGTAATCGCAGCGTTTGGCCATATAGCAATTCAGCTGTACTCGCACCAACATCTTCTTTTACCGAAGCGCGCAGTCCCAGTAGCACCGTAGGTAGCTCACGTGACCATGTTGTTGATTTTAGCCTTGCGGTGAGTGATGTCTTGAGTGTGCGGTGCCATCGTTCTATCACGCCGTTACACTGCGGGTGGTAAGCAGTGGTGCGGGTGCGGTGAATTCCCATGCGTTGCATCAATTTATTAAAGAGGTCAGACTCAAATTGCCTCCCTTGGTCGGTGGTTATGGTTACTGGGCAACCGTATCTCGCGATCCAACCATCATAGAATGCATTAGCAACCTTTTCTGCGGTTATGTCTTCCAATGGGCAGGCTTCAAGCCATTTGGTAGCCCTATCTATCATGGTCAATAGATATCGATAGCCGTCTGAAATAGGTAACGGGCCAACAATATCCATATGTACATGCTCCAATTTGTTTGCTTGTTGGAAACTTGCAATGGGTGTCTTCGTGTGTTGTTGCACCTTCGCACGCTGACATGCGTCGCATGTTCTAGTCCACTCATTTACGTCACTATTCATGGAGGGCCAAAAGTAGCGGGCAGTGACTAGCTTCCTTGTCGCCCTTAAGGTGACTAAGGTCGTGAATCGCTTGGTATGCATCTTTTAGAAAATCTGGTGGCAGATATGGACGGGCAGTGCTTGATGACATCTCACAGGTAACTTGGGCAGTTGAGTTGGGAATGGCAATCTTTTTGAATGAGTATTTTCCTTTGTTTGCTAGCATTTTCAATTCTTCTTCTTGGTCTTGTTTTCTTGCTAACTCGGTGTAATCCAGTGGTGTCGGGCATGTAATTGTTTCAACTCGTGATAGTGCATCTGCGACTTTGTTGTCCTGGCCGGTTACGTGTTGAATATTCGACGTGAACTGTCCGATATATTCAAGGTATCTTGTTCGGCGGGGTGTCTCTGACTTGCTGTTTGAAGTTAATGCATTACACAGCGGTTTGTGGTCCGTGTAAACAACTAACTCTCGTCCTTCAAACACTCGACGGAAATAACGTATTGCCATGTAGATTGACAGCAATTCACGGTCGTACGTACTGTATTTTTGTTGTGCGTCACTGAACTTTTTGGAGAAAAATCCCAGTGGTCTCCACTTGCCGTTGATCTTTTGTTGTATAACGGCACCAGCACATGTGTTTGATGCGTCTGTCATCAGTGCGAAAGGTTCGCTCAGTGATGGATAGGACAATAATGCGCAGTTCTTGATGTCTTGTTTACATTGATTGAATGCTTGTTTTGCCTCTTCGGTCCACTGTATTTTTGTTTTATCGTTTTTCTTGGCGTTGTGAAAGTACTTGCTCAATTCTTTTTAATGTTCAGCCGCATGGGGTATACTCGAACGATAAAAGTTCAGCATTCCGACGAAACGACGTAGATCTTGGATCGTATTTGGCAATGGATAGGACTGGATTGCTTGTACCTTTTCTTCTGTCGGTGTAATGCCTTCAGGGCTTATTGTGTATCCCAGGAAATCGAGTTTTGACTGGCCGAAGATACACTTAGCGACGTTTATTTTTAAACCACTGTCGCTGAGTCGCTTAAAAACTTCTTGTAGTTCCCTTCTGTGTGCTTCTTGATTCTCAGAAGCTACAAGAATGTCGTCGACAAATGGAAAAACAGGTAGGCCCCGAAACACGTTGTCCATGTGTCGTTGGAATGTCTGGCCTGCATTTTTCAAACCAAAACACATCCTTGTGAACTCGTACAAGCCAAAAGGAGTAATCACGGCTGTCTTCTTCACGTCTTCTTCTCTATTTTTGATTTGGTAGTAGGCCTTCTGCAGATCAATTTTTGAAAAATCTTCTTTCCTTTGAGGTTATGTGTGAAGTCGTGAAGTCGTGGTATCGGGTATCGATCGGGTGTGGTTACGGCATTGAGTCTGCGATAATCACCACAGGATCTGTAGGTACCATCCTTTTTCATAACCATGTGTAATGGACTAGCCCATAGGCTATTAGACGGTCGACAAATTCCCTCGCTCATCATGAGTTGGAATTCTTGTTTTGCAGCGCTGTACTTATGGGGCGGTAGTGGTCTCGCTTTGGTAAATATCGGCGGGCCCCGGCCGGTAGTCGAGATAGTGTTCGATTCACTATTTCTCAGTTTCTTTAAGTTTGGTCTCGTGATGTCTGGGTACTCGGCTAACAGGTCGTGGTAGGGAAGCTTGTCATCGATGGTACGGATGCTTCCTTCTGCTGCAGGTGACAGGAAACCTCGTGCCGATAAATTGGTTTTTTTATCCACCAACCGTCGTCCATGGAGATCTACCATCAGGGTGTGGTGGTGCAAGAAATCAGCGCCTAATATCGGCCTACTGACTGTTGCTACCATAAATCGCCAACTGTAGGCACGCCGCATTCCAATGTTGAGTTCAATGGTTCGCTCGCCGTATGTGGGTATTTTTGAACCATTTGCTGCATACAAGTAGTTGGTTGGTGTTCGCTGTTTATCGCGTGCTGTGGCGGGTAACACAGAAACATTTGCACCCGTGTCGACAAGGAACTTTTTTCCAGATGATTTGTCGTAAATAAATAGGCGGTATGAGGATAAATCGTCGACTTCGGCCACCGCCACGGCTTGGGTCTTCATTAGTTTTCCGGCTTTTCGCTTGTAATTCCTTTAAAACTGCACGGACTTCTGCATCGGTATGCTGCCTTGCCGAATTTCTGGCGAAAGTAGCACACGGCATTTCTTCTATCCCGAGATTTAGAGCGGGAACGGTTTCTGGAATTGTGGATTCAGCGTTGAAATTTGCGGGATCGATTCATTTTCAGCTCTGCAACTTCCTTGGTCAGGGCTTCAATCATGCTGAAGAGTTTGTCTGCTGGTTCAGATGTCGCCGCTATTTCGGCTGGCACTGATGTCGTTGGCGCTTTTGATGAGGAAGGTTGGCACTGGCAGGAACACACGGCGCTTACCTCTTTCAGCTGTTCTTGCATTCTGTCTGCCATGGCAGCCAACGAGTCAAGTTTGGATTCTTCACTCACTGCCAACACTGTGCGGGTAGAAGCAGGTAGGTGTCCTTGCCACAACATTTTCAATGTGTCATCTGGTATCTTTTTCCCAGCAAGGTTTCTCATTCGGTGGAGCAACTGCGATGGACGTTGATCGCCGAGTTCCATATCATTCAGCAGTTTTTGTAGCTGAATACCCTCGCTGTCTTCATATACCTCCAACAGTCTTCTTTTTACTGCATCGTATCGGCCGGAGTTGGGCGGTGACAAGATGATGTCGCTGATTTGGTCGATGTCCTTGATCTCCAGCTGAGCCACTGCGAGTGCAAACTTGCCTTCATCGCCGAGCTTCTGGTTGTAGATAACAACCTCAAATTGGGCGAACCATAGCTTAGGTCTGTTGCACCAGAATTTAGGTATGTGCGACTGGACGCTTATTGATTCGACGTCTTCACGCGTAGTAATCTTGTCTTCGTGCGTAGTAGTTTAGTGAATAGGGATCACTAACTTAGGGAATCAAAACTAGTTGTGTTAAATAAGAAGGCGAATAACGATCATAGATAATACACTATATAATACAAGATAGATGTGCAACTGAGGTTTTCGTTTTAAAAAACTGTGTACCCCAACTGTTAGATGGCGTTACTTGTCTCAATGTACCCTCAGCTTACGCTATCGCTCACTAGATGGCGCTTTTAGTTTTTGTTTCTAGTAATAAATCCTTTTATAGAAGAATGATTGTAATTTATTTGTGTGAAATAAATGAATTCTTATGTGTATAAAATAGACTATGATGACAACATCATGATTATTCTAGTCTTGCCAAAGAAAATATAGAATTCGAAACATACACCTAAGAATTAACTTAATTCACAAAATAAATAACAATCAGTCGTCAATAAAAGGAAAATCATTCTTCAAAATCTTAAGCTAGAAATGACATCAATAAGAGCCATATCAATAAATGAATGATAGATAGAAATGAAAAAATATTTAGTATTTTAAAGAATTTATTTCCTTTTTTTACAATGTGTGTTATAATAATATACATACAATACACTACATCCAAAAAGCACTTAACTCGTCGAATTCAAATCAAAAAGGTAAAATCGAGGTCCAGTATACACGGCGTTGGGTCAATCGTTTACGTATCTTGTCACAGCGCCGAA
This sequence comes from Xestia xanthographa, assembly GCA_905147715.2. NCBI lineage: Eukaryota > Metazoa > Arthropoda > Insecta > Lepidoptera > Noctuidae > Xestia > Xestia xanthographa. The sequence goes on along the minus strand of LR990664.1, from coordinate 6,525,488 downwards.
GGGAGAGGGTCCAACGTTTATAATAGTAGATATCAAGAAAACAAGCACAGTTTTAGATCGTAAAAGAACACAAAACAGATCACCAGAACACCACGAAAAAACAAACGTATCATAAAAAAGTTTTCAAATGTACCCCACTGTTACTGTGTAATAAATAAACTACTTGATGTCAAAACGAAAAGGTCTTATTTATTTTGCTATAATATTTTTAAATTTATTTGTTATGTAAAACATGTTGAAATAATAATAATAAATAATATTTTTGATTAATATTTAGTAATACTTTTATTGTACTGTTATCAACTAGCTCTATCTATTGGCAAAAGTATAAAACTATGGCCAAACTAGCGTACCTTAACACACAGATGGCAGCACTGTCTACGAAAATTTTGTTTGAAGCCAATGTATGGAAGTTTCACCCCCCTGATAACGATCTGTATGATTTATTCTGAGGCGCAGCTTATATACAATTTCGAAATAGAAAAATAATAATAATAAGGGTACATAGACAAACTTAATAACTATAACACAAATTAATAATGGCGGTAGCATGTGCCGCGCTCCTACGAGTGCTAGCGCAATGATGCGGCGGCCGATCGAGTCCAAATTCCTTTCTCTTGTCGTCTGCTTGCTTAGTACGCGCGGGCGCACGGTGGCAGACGGCCGCGTGCGCTCCTCTAATACGTATGCCTAGACACGTAAGTATGAGCTGCTACAATGGCAAGAAAGGAGGTGTATGATGAGATGACAAGTAATAGAGAGGGATGGAAGAAGAAGACATGCTGCGCCGACCACAATGAATCGGGATAATGGCGGGAGAATGATAATTGTTTACCTGTTTTTTATGGTAGCAATCATTTGTTTATTTTATTAGTGACTAGCGGACGTCACGTGGTTTCACCCGCGTAGTTCCCGTTCCCGTGGGAGTACGGGGATAAACTATAGCCTATGTTACTTAAGGTTAATGTAGCTTTCAAATGCTGAAAGAATTTTTGAAATCGGCGCAGTAGTTTTTGTGTTTATTCATTACAAACATACACACACACAAAAATACAAATCTTTCCTCTTTATAATATTAGTGTAGATTCCAGAACATAAGTCCAAGTTTATTTACTGTGAGTCCGACTTATCACATCACGCCTTATAATTTCCGAAGAGTTAGACAGAGGTCCACCTAGGACACCTACATTTCGCCAGTTAGGTTTTAAGTCCCATGTATTTATCATTAACTAGCGGACGTCACGCGGTTTCACGCGCGTAGTTCCCGTTCCCGTGGGATTACTGGGATATAATACAGCCTATGTTACTCAAGGTGAATGTAGCTTTCTAATGACGAAAGAATTTTTGAAATCGGCGCAGTAGTTTTTGTGTTTATTCATTACAAAACTTACAAAAATTCAAATCTTTCCTCTTTATAATATTAGTGTAGAGTGTAGATATTCAATACTAGACACTATTCTTGGTTTAAAAGTTTTAGTGGCGAGCCTATTGCCATCAACCGGGAACAAATCGAGACTCCGTAGCTGCTACTGAGAAATTCCTGATGGAAAAAACCCGAAAACACTTTGCCCGACTTGGGGATCGAACCTGCGCGACTAAACAGTAGCGCTTACGAGCACTTAACCAACGAGGCAGTCTGTGTATAATTAAGTAAAATTACTAGTTATAATGATCATCTGCCTGGCCTGTACAACTATGTTGAAGTCGGTTTCCAGTCTAACCGGATACAGCTGAATAACCGTATTTGTATATTGTAGAACGGGCTGGTGTCCGCAACTCCACGTCAAAGCGCGTATTTTGCGTATGGGCTATAATCCACCACGCAGGTCCAGTGCGGATTGGTAGATGTCACATGTAGTCGAATTTTTTGGTTCCAGGACATGCCGGTTTCCTCATAATGTTTTCCTTCACTGTTTCGAGAGCAGTGCATGGTGATGAAATAAATTACACAAAGTAATGCGCCTGCCTGTTTTCGAACCAACGAATTACTGTTCGTAAGTCGGGGCCACCGCTGTCAGAAATATTAACTTCTGAACGACCTCAATTTGCTTAGTTTTCTGATATGTTTGAGAAATTCTTTCTCACTGCATACAAACAGTCATATTTTATGTTTGACACCCCTACTCCCACCAAGCGCTCCACGCAATATACATACGAAATACTTCGCGTAGGATTCTTATGTTTAACATAAATACGTGAACAAAGTTTTGTTGACTATTGTACAGTTACGAGCATCATCATCTGTCTAGCTCGCGTTGAGCTCCTTGAGTTATAAGTCGAGCTACACGTTAACTGACAAATGCTTGCACTGACTGGACAGGTCCACTCAAATCTGTGTGGTTCTTTCTTCAAAAGACCATCTCAGACACTTATCTGCATAGTCCTCATGTGAATTGAGCAAGATTATGTCTGGACTTCAAAAGAGACTATGACCTCTGAGTTTGTTTCGGCTGTTTCTTCTCAGAGTAGTCAGGTACGAAACACCGGTCCCATCTAGTTTAAAAAAATGACGTGTAAAAGTGTTTGTAAAAACCTACTTGCAAAATAAACGTCATTTATCATAGCCTTTTCCCAACTATATTAGGGTTGGCTTCCAGTCTTCAGTCAACGGATGCAGCTGAATACCAGTATTTTACATAGAGCGACTGCCTATCTGAACTCCACAACCCAGTTAGTACTGGGTAACAATGTCCCTTAGTAAGACTGGTTGACAGAATTTTGGGCCCCTGACTATCTATAGGTAACGACTGTACAAATGTCAGCTGCAACCAACGGCTTAACATGCTTACCGAAGCACGTTGGTGTCTTGATGTGGTGTAATTGATGGTCACCATCCACTGACCTGACCTCGGCAAAGCGGAGCTTAACTTTCTTTCACATCATGCGGCTTTTATTATTTAGCCATGAGCCCCTATTTTGGAACTAAAGCATATACTAAGAAATTGGTTCTAACAAAGTAGAAATTGATATTACACGAGAAAATCGCTGTTGAATTTTGCTAAGTAGATACTTATTGATGTCCGTGACTGTACTCAAGGTGTAACAGATGTGTACACGTACACTCGGGCTCATAATGTTATTATTTATTTGTTGATTAGGTGCATGTGTCTCGATCGTAAAACAAATGAAGCTAGTTTTTTTTTCTGAAAGTTTCATGAACTTTATAGAACCTCGTGTGCGTGCGTAGGAGAATGGAAGGTGCTACATATTTATCGAACTTGATACAGACGTGTAACAAAATAGAATGTCTGTAGACATACGTTCAGCGAAAATCTGCTTGGCGTAGCTCGTATTGCGTGAGTTTGATCTTCAATATCACCGTAAATATAAAGTCTCATAGGCATGACGACAGTATCAAAGAATTGCAAATCTATTTAGTCCGTCTGTTAGAGTATTGGAAAATAATAGACACATATTTTTTGTTTTTTACAAAAACAAAAAATATGTGTCTATCAATGAATATTGACTCTCGCTCTCACTTGCTCGTGATGTCAGAACTAGCTAAAAATTATACCAAGGCGTGACGTATTGAGAATTTTAAAAGCGTCATATGTTTGTCTATTTTGGTTTACCCTAACAAAAGAAAAAATATGTGTCCAATATTTTTTGGAAATCTATTGACGGACTAATTAGATGTTTTTGTCGTCTCGCCTATTTGTAATGTCACTACGTAGAGTTCGTTGTTCTCGAAGGAAAGCCGGCAGGAACCGACTTATTAGTTGCCTTCGGGCCTGGCATGTGTAAAAATAAGAATAGAAGTACGGAAAGAACACTTAGCTCTCAACTCTCAACTTAAGGGTGTTTGTACAACCGTTGCAGTTTTAGAAAAGGATTTAAGATTTAAACCACAAATAGCCATGTGATTCTGTCATAAGCGCGGCTACGCAGTGGCTACGCCGTAGCAAGTTGCTACAGCTGCTACACTTTCGTAGCAAACAAAGGAGTAACAGCCTGGCCACATCCCATCGTTCGCCGCTGCGCGTGGCATGATAAGTACGCTTTATAGACTTGTTAGATGGTCAGGATTTATTTCTTTAGACTCCGACATCATGTGGGCTGAAGATGGGTTTCGTGCAATGAAAACACACTGAACTGCTTTTATTAAACTACTTGAAATTATAATTTAACACAATGTTATACGACTGACTTATACTTGACTGCCCGAGTGACATGTCAAAATTTTGTTCCGTATTTTAAAATTAAAATTAAATAGTAATTAAGTTAAATTAAGGTGTAATCATATGTAATATCGTATTTTAAATGTGTAAATACCCAGGAAACATATTTTCCTGTTAATTAATAAAGGATTCGGTTGTACAGCGACGAAACGACGTTACCGGTAACCTAAAACCAACAGCTGATGTTCGGACTACGGATTTATACGGGGAGTATTTGTTTACTTTTATATTTAGAATAGCACACAATCGTCCCATATTCGTAACTTTACAACACGTCCACGCCAATTCTAGTATTGTTTTTGTTTTTTTGCTAATTTCCTTCTAAGGTTCTAGATTGCATTGTTGACAATTGTCATTTCGTAAAAAGTAAAACTTTAACGATTTATACTTGCTATCAATCTTTTCAATATTAGTTAAATATTAAGTTCGTGATAGTTTTCATTAACGTCTTGAAGTAATATTGTAATAATCATAAGTTTTTAGTCCAGGCAATCTACCCACATGAAAAAGTAAAATCTTAAGAAAGTAAAATTCTCATTGAAGCAATAAAAATAATTATTCAGTAAGCTAATTTAATTATTGTCAAGCTAATATAGCAGCCTACCTCATTTCTTTGAGTAACACAAACTTTTTCCCTGTTTTTTCCTCTTTTTTATCTCTAAATTCTCTTCATTGGTCTATCCTATTAGTTCTCACCGTTTCTTTATTTACAATTTTCAGTAACCAATCCGGAAACCATGCCTGAGATGACCCGTAAGGCTACTGCTCAAGATATGGAGCTAAAATTGAGAACGGCCCTCCAAGAACTTAAGGACTCTAAACTCCAATGCCAGCAGCTGTTGCAAGAGAGAGAGGACAGTGAGGAGGAGGTCATTAACGTAAATAGCAAAAACTCGAGCTTAAAACGGGAGCTAGTAGACCTTCATCAGGAATTCTTGAATGTTGTCAATGAACGGGATCAACTAAGGGCGGTCACGGATGGGTTCAACTCTTGTAGCAACTTGTATGAGGAGGCTTTATGTAAAATTAGGGACTTAGAGGATGAATTAGTCCATGCAAATGTCAAACTTTTAAATTTGAAAAAGGAAAAGGATCATACTCAGGCTATGGAAACTGAACATTTGTATAATGAATTAGTTAATACAAATTGCAACCCTCATTCCATTATAACAATAGACCTTACAGAGGACTCCTCACTAAAGCATAACTACAGCCACAAAATTAGTAAAAATAAAATTAAGAAATATGCACGATTAAATAGAATAATTAAAAAATGTAATAAATACAAGAAACAACAAAAACACCTTTCCAAAAATATTCAATTAAGGAAAGAACGTGTTTCTCTAGTTAATAAATTAAATAACTCGACGGGTCCCAGGAACAAAAACTTATGTAAATATAAGTCGATTTTTAGTTTTTTGATCAAATGTATTAAGTATCATAGTAGCTATATGGTAGTGTAATTATTTTTCAAATAGTGTTTTTACTTTATGAACCATTGAATTTTACCAATCGAACATTGCCTTATCTAAGAAATAGTTCCACGAACAATGACACATCGACATGTAAGAACTTGTTCGCCGCGGTAAGCACCACGCGCATCGCGATGTAACGTCACACACAAGTTTGTTCTCCTCAGTGGCGGTCGATTTTGGAGGTTCAAACAAGTTTTCAATTGTGAGTCAAATTAATGACAAAAGGTGTAAATACAGTGTCACAGTGTATTTTTTGCGATGTCTGCATTGTCAAGAAAGAAAAGAATTTTGAATTTAGCGCTACACATGAACGAAAATAATTGTTCTGATCCTACTACAAACAGAAATAACAATGAAGAATGTAATAATCTTGGTAAGTAATTGTTTTATTTTTTCAAGTCACACGTATTTTAAAGATGGCTTAGGGATTTTGTATTATAATACTAAATATTATAAGAAAAAATCGAAAACTATTATAATTACCGTCGTGTGTGATTAAAGTATGTTGTTCTACGATAATAAAAAAAAAGTTTTTTTTTTGTATAATTTGTTGTAATAATTTCATTCTTTAGAAAAACTACACAATAACATTTTTATTTTGTTATATTTATTTTTACGACATTATTTTCACATACGTTGTTGTTCAGCCAAAGTTCTTCTAACATTTTCAAACGTATGTGCAGATAGGATGTTGTTCTACGTAAACTTAATATAAAAATATAGTCGTATGTGATAACAAGATTTTGTTCTTTGTAAGAACTTTCACATGAGACTTTTTTCTAAACAAAAATACACCATTTAATACTCTCCTTTTAATTAAAATGATTTATTTTTACTAGTGATAGGCTAGTACTCAAGTAAGGTAATGAAATTCAGTAGCTATATTGTTTTCTATTTGACTTTATTACAGAATCTGCAATTGAACGTGACAGCAATACTAGCTCCCCGTTACCGTCCGATGCCCAAAACATTATCGTCGAGGTGTACCTACCTATATCATGACGTATTTGATGACACTAATCATACAGAAGTACCAGAACTACAACTTGAAGCCACCGAAAATAATACTCATACCACACCTCAGCAAGTTGTTTCACCCTCTAACACTAATACAACAGTATCTGAAAAGCAGCATGAAATTACTGAAAGTACCATTTCTAATACCTGTCATCAAGTGGGAACACCACCTGTACCTTTTTCACAAGATCCGTATCCAGAAGAAGTACTGACTCCATTAAATATAGAGGTAACCTCTAGTTTTAATAATTCACCAGTGGTATACCTAGAAGAATTTGAAGAACCAGCTGTTGCCACTCCTTCCACTTCACATAACACATTAGCTACACCAATGTCCTCTCCAATAATTGTACACAGGAAATGTGATGATCATTTTTGTCCCGACCATAGTTCTTGGATAGATTCTATTCAATCTGCAGGTACTAGTGTTTCGACTTTGACATCAACACAACAAAAAAAGAAAAGGTTGAAGACTGCTCGTGCGATGGGCAAAAACAGAAGGAGAACCATATTTAGTTAAAAATATGCTATAGGAAAACTTCTTTAACTTTAAGACCCATGTAAATGACAAACTATGGAACAAAAATTTAAGAAAACAAAAAATATTGTGGACTAAAGTTAAAGAAGTTTTCGTTGACAAATCTGAACCAAATAAATTGTACTTTAAGTATGATTTAAATGAAGAATCTTATGAATGCTTAGTTATACGAAACGATACAAGAAACTCATCTGTATTGCCTGTCTTGGAGCGTGCTTATTCTTCACCACTTAAGTTAACAAAAGATAAACATAATGATTTGGAGAGCATGTGCAGAACAGGTGTTATAAATGCCACTAATGCAATATTTTTTAGATCTTTACCCTACAAATCTAACAATGCAAATGACGACTTAAGTGATGAAAATGATGAATAATACTTTTATTTTATATTTTTCTTTTATACGAGAGACAGAGTCTGGTTAAATTAAATAAGACTGATTAAAACTGTATTAAAATAATAATAGGTACCCAGTTGTTGATTACTTAAATTAGTCGAAGTAAAATAAAGATACCTGATTTTGTGATTACACTGATTACTTAGCATTTAATATACAAAAAAAGAGAACAATTTTGTTATTATAATTTATGTTGTGATAATTTTATAATGTTATACTTAATCTTTAACCGTAAAGGAATACATTTAGTTTGCTACAAGAGTTTTTGACCTTTTGTCAAGTATTTTTTTAACTGTTTGTTGGAGACGGTTTTTGAAGGCTTAGCTTTTTTAGTTTTTTTTTAAGTTTTTTTAAGTGATTTATAGGCATAAATAACATGCTCAATTGTTTTAGATATTAAGGTAATTGTTAGATTTCTACTGTATGTTATTAATTTTTGATACATTTAACTAGATTATGTCAAAAAACCGGCCAAGTGCGAGTCGGACTCGCGCACGAAGGGTTCCGTACAAATTATTATAAAAAAATCACGTTTGTTGTATGGGAGCCCCCCTTAGATATTAATTTTATTCTGTTTTTAGTATTTGTTGTTATAGCGGCAACAGAGATACATCATCTGTGAAAATTTCAAGTGTCTAGCTGTCACGGTTTATGAGATACAGCCTGGTGACAGACAGACGGACAGACGGACAGACGGACAGACAGACAGACGGACAGACAACGAAGTCTTAGTAATAGGGTTCCGTTTTTATCCTTTGGGTACGGAACCCTAAAAATGATTATTGATTATGAGTACTATTTTGAATTGTTTAGAATGTTGTTAATTTTCTTTTGTATTTGAGTTTAAACATATTTTTAAGTACCTATTTGGAAAAAATATTTCCAAGCAAAACTGTGATTAAATTTGAATAATAAATAAGTGATCAAATCAAATGGTTTTCTTTCTTACTACCTACATTTAGAGACAACATAGGTTTGGACATTTGCAACATAAGACATAATTCTGTAGGCAAATACCGATGTACACCATCTCTTGTACACATACAACTTTTTGTTTTTATAAAGATTTCATAAAATAACGTCGCATGTGTTGTTAAGTCTTAATTAATTCCAAAAAACAATCTCACATCATTACATGAGAATCAATTTTAAATAAAATACATATTTAAAATAAAACATTAGCGAGCAAAAACAAGTAAACTAAATAAACAAATACCTTTCACCATAATTTTCTACAAATTTTATTTTTTTTGCAACTTCTTGATTCGCGTAACTTTATTGCTACGCACTGCAACTAGACAATATTGAAGATAGGACTTTGTTCTTGGGACCCGTCGAACTATCAGATTAAATTGGAAGATAGTATAAATATTTATGAAATTGACACTCAGCGCTTACAATCAGAAATACAGGCTCTTAATAAGTCACTAAAATCTTTATGTAATAAATATGAATGCTCGGAAAATCAAATTAAAGAGCATATTCTTGCTACAAATGCATTGGTAGACAAAGTGGACTCGCTGACTCTCAGCAACACTCAGTGTACTTGTCAGAGGGAATCCAGCAATGATGCCCTCCAGCTTGAGGCAACGGAGGACCCGTCCTTAGCTGTGAGTACTCAGGACTGTATTTCCACCCAAGATACAATACCTGACTTAAGTAATTTGGTCTCACCTAATAGTCTTGGTTCTAATCTTTCAGTTATGTTCTCTGATAGTATAGGTAGAGGGTTAGGGAAATTGATCAGTAATAACCTGAGTTATTGTACCCAAAATTATTGCATGCCAGGATCAACCTACAAACAGATTATGGCATCAGTAACAAAGACCGTTTGTGATCCTAGTACCACCATTACTATATGTGTTGGTAATAGTTCTAAGATTAAAAAGGAAGACATCACTGACTGTGTTTCAGAGTTGTTAAAGTTAAATTGTAACAAAATAATATTGTGTGGTTTTCCATTTTTTGAAAATTTGGGTAATAGAAAAAATAATTATATACATATGTTAAATAACCATTTACATTTTTTAGTAGGTCACTATAGTGACAGACTTATATATCTGGATATCAAACTCAAACTCAAACTCAAACTCAAAGCATTTATTTCAATTAGACCATTACGGCACTTTTGAAAGTCAAAAATACAAAAAAGAAAATCAAAGCTACAGTCCCAGTCACAAGGCATAATAACTTGAGAAAGTACTGTAGTTGCCCATTCCCTAGCGTAGATCTCTATGGAGAAGAATGGGCAAGAAACTCCATGGACACTCTTTTAATATCAAAATATTGTTACAAAATCTTGGTTACATCATTAATTTTGAGATTATACATAAATGTGAGAACGATGTAGAAAGACGTGCACACTAAGAGCATCCAGAGTGAAAGATTAGATTAAAAATGTATGAATAAAGTAATTAAAATGAACCTTGGCAGCTAAGAGATGACCAGTCCCAACTGACAGCGCCCGTTCACAGACATGACGCATGTACCGGCGCCATTCAACTCAACCATATTGAAGGGAACTAAATGACCCGACACACCCGCCACCATCAGCGAGACATTTAAGTGAGCATGACATTCTCTCAGTCACCAAGGCATATTCAAGTCAATGAAAGATAAATAAATGTAAATGGTGGCTGAACAGTACAAAGTACTCACACATGTGCTATGCAATTATATAATACTAAGAACTGGAATCTATACAATGCAAGTATATTTTTAAAATCTTCTGCAGCTTCCACAATACATTAACATGGGAATCAATTCTTCATCTTCTTCTTTACGTGTCGATGGACTCAAATAATGCCCGTCCAGTACAAACAATTAGTTTGCCCCCCTCCCCCCCACCTATGGTTGTGGAGCAGGACCAGCATTTAGCCAAGCATTTTTATCATCAATGTAATCCCCCAACTTATAATATGCTTGCCTACATAGTGTGCGTTTTATACAAGATTTAAATTTCGTCTCATTCAGTTGAAGAATGTGGGGAGGTATTTTATTGTAACATTTCAAACAGTACCCCATGAAAGATGAATCCACTTTAGCAAGCCTGAAACCTGGCTGAACTAGTTGGTCCCTATTTCTAGTGTTATAGTGGTGTCTGTCCCCTCTCTTACTGAATAAATGCCGATTTTTTCTAACGTACATGATGTTTTCATAGATGTATTGACAAGGTACTGTCATGATATTAATTTCCTTAAACAGTTCTCTTAGAGAATCGCGTCTACGTAATTCATAAATGGCTCTGATGGCTCTTTTCTGCAGAATAAATATAGACTCGATGTCTGCAGCCCGTCCCCATAGTAAAATACCGTATGACATAATACTATGAAAATAACTAAAATAGACCAGCCTCGCGGTATCAACATCAGTAAATTGACGGATTTTTCTAACAGCATATGCTGCTGAGCTTAGCCGTCCTGCAAGAGATGTTAGATGAGGACCCCATTGTAACCTTGAGTCGAGCGTGATTCCCAAGAAAACCGTTTTATCGACAAATTCTAGTTTCTCTTGATTCAATATTATGTCACAATCACTACTTTTGACATTTGGTAGAGCAAATCTAATGCATTTAGTTTTTTTCCCATTTAGTACTAAATTATTAGCGGTAAACCAATCGTGGACCTGCAGTAGGGCGTTATTTACGTCATCAAGATTAGTGGCACGTCTGTTTATTTTAAATATTAAAGAAGTATCGTCAGCAAACAACACCATATGCGGATGGTTGTTAAATAGATGGGGTAGGTCATTAATATATACTAAAAAGAGGAAGGGACCCAATATCGAACCTTGTGGTACACCCATTTTTACTTTTAAACCCATTGAGTTTACTCCATTTATTTGTACCTGCTGCTGTCTATCATTCAAATACGATTTTATTAAACTGAGCGCAAGTTTACCTAAACCGTAATGCTGAAGTTTCAAGATCAGGGTTTCGTGATTTACGCAATCAAATGCCTTCGAAAGGTCACAAAAGATTCCTATGGCATCTTGTGCCTCTTCCCACGCAGTAAATATGTGTTTTAATAAAGTGACACCGGCGTCAGTTGTACAACGTCCTTTGGTGAAACCATACTGTTGCTCATGTAATATTTTATTAGTGTTAAAATGGTTAAGCATTTGATTGAGCATTATCTTTTCAAACACCTTGCTGAAAACCGGCAACACGGATACGGGCCTATAGTTATTGGTGTCTTTACTGTCCCCGGATTTAAAAAGCGGTATTACCTTACTGAATTTCATTAGATCCGGGAAGACCCCTTGATCCACGCACAAATTAAATATTGAGGCTAAATACGGCGCTACAGTCTCAATAATTGAGGTACAAGCTTTGATAGACATACCCCATAGATCTTCCGTTAATTTGATCTTGATTTGCTTAAAACCTTTTATGACTGTTATGGGGTTTATATGCTGAAATTTAAATTCATTCGGACAGGCTGAAACGTTCGCTTTCAATAAATCAATAGAGAGCAAGGGAGAGGAATTTAAGGTTTCTGTAGTTTTAAGTGGGATACTGGTAAAGAAATTTACAAATTCTTGAGCAACTTCATTGTTGGAGCTCACAAGGCCACGCGATGTCTCTAGTGTGAAGTCATTGCCTTGTTTTTTATTTCTATTTGTTTCACTGTTGATGATTTTCCAAACCGTTTTTATTTTGTTGTCGGCTGATTTAATCTTGTTGCTAATGAATAAGGATTTGGCTACCTTGCAAGTGTTTTTAAAAAATTTCGAGTAAGTAGCAACATATTTATTAAAAGCTTCAGTGTTGATGTAAGGCTTAAGGCCGTACAGCTCAAACAATCGTTCCCTACTTTTCCGAATACCCTGTGTTGCCCAGTCACTGAAAATAAACTTTGGGCCAATAGTTTTAGATTTCTTTTTTAAAGTATTATTAAATTCGGTGTGCACTACCGAAAAGAATTCCTCATAAAATACATTTGCATTGTTTCTAATATGACCCGGTATACCTAACTTGCTAATTAAATTATTATTAAATTTGTCTAGATTGCTGGGTGTTATTTGTCTAGTTTGTATCTGAATTCTTTGTAATTGTCTATTGTACGCGAAAGTAACCGTCTGACCACTATGATCTGAAGGCAGGTAATTTACGATGGATTTATTTATGTAATCGCAGCAACAAAAAACATTATCGATACATGTAGCAGTATTTGTCGTAATTCGAGTTGGTTCTGAAAACACATTTGACAAGTTAAATGATTTAAAGAGACTTAAGAATCTACTGCTATTCACATTATTCTCTATGATATTGACATTAAAGTCACCACAGATAATTATTGGTTTATTACCAGTTACAAGTTTTGCCAAAGCATCTTCCATTACTGACTCAAAGATAGAATAGTTCAGGTAATTAAGGGGTCTGTAAACGCACACTATTATATGCTTATCTAGCTCAACACAAGACAATTCAATGCTATGTTCAACCGATAGATCGACTATATCATTACGAGACTTAGATTTAATACAATTTTTTACTAGGATTAATGAACCCCCACGCATCTTAGATTTTCGGTTAAAGCAACTGCTCACATGGTAATTCTCATAATTTATTTGCATTACTTCATAATCTTTCATCCAATGTTCAGTAAAACAGATAATATCAAACTTAGTTTTTTCTAAAAATAGTTCTATTTCTAGTTCTTTGAAAGAAAGTCCCTGAATATTCTGGTGAAACAATTTTAAGGAATTCTGCTCAGCCCCTTTTTTACAGTTATTTGATTGAGAGCTAGAAGATACCTTGAAGTTGACGAGATTAACTAAATTGTCACTCGTACCTTCTATTGTCTTAGTGACTAGTTTAAATCTAAGCTAATACTATTTGTATAATTACAATTAGTATAATTACTAATTTCCGTAGACCTATTTACAAAAAACTGCGACATACCACATATGTCTGAGTTTATATTAAAAGCTAATAGCCGAGCTATTTGACGTCTAAAACTAATAGGCAAGTACGCATGGTTTCTGGTTGACTTCAATTTCTGAACGAAACTGTTAGTGTCGAAAAATGTCAACCTGTCACTATAGTGACTAACTAGAAAATGCAAATGATTATTTAAGGCATGGATATTATGGTTTTGCTTGCTAGACAATTTCGTAAAGTACGGGAACGAGCACAGAATTACTCTCTTACAATTTAGTTTTAATAGTTGAGTGACATTGTCCGTGATATCATCAAGTTTAACGTTAGAACTGTTACCTACAAGTACAGTTATAATGGTATTAGGATCAAATTCCTTCCGAGTTATTGATGTTATTATCTGGTTGTAAGAAGCCTGAGGAGTACAATAATTTAGAGAAGAATGACTCAGATTGTTACTAATTAACTTGCCTAACCCTTTTCCTATACTATCTGAGAACAAAATGGAGCAACAACTGTGTGTATTACAAGAAGGGGGAGAACTACTATCTATTTGACCTACCTGTGATGAACCTTGTACAATATCTGGTGAATTTTGAATGGAGATACAGTCCGGAACACTGCTCAGCCGGGTCGGGTTCTCCGTTACCTCGGGTAGGAGAGTGTCCGGGCTGGATTCACTTTGTGATGTACATTGAGTGTTGTTGAAGGTCATCGTGTCTACACAGTATGCATTACTATTACCGCTATCAACTAATTCGTTTGCAGCAAGGATATGTTCCTTAATTTGTTTTTGAGAATTTACATACATAGAATAACATGACTTTAGTTGACGCTCTAAAACTTGAATTTCAGACTGTAAGTTTTGAGTGTCTATTTCATAAAACTTCTTACTATCCTCTAATTTAATTTAATAGACTAATAGACATTTAATTATAATAATACAAGTTTTTTACACTAAAATATTAATTAAAACTAATTTAAAATTACGGAGCTAAATTTTGACATGTCACTCAATCAGTGTTGCCCTCATTCCAATCCAACACTATTGTACACCAGTATCAACACTATTGTTGGTAAACTGAAGTCGACACGGGGTAAGGTGTATCTACCTATTAGATGTAGACACAAAATAGCTCGGCTATTAGCTTATAATATTCACACAGACATAAATAGTATGTCTAAGTTTAGTTCTATTATTAACACTGCGACTATTAGTAGTAATACTAATATACAGGTGACTTTCAATGAATATAGCACTAGTGCTATAAATGTTTACAAACATTGTATTGAGGAGGATCCATGTGTCACCGTGGAGAATTCTCAATTAGGGTATATTAGTATTAGTGATAGGGTCTTGTTGTCTGAGGATGGTACGGGTGTCTCCAGCCTCACTCCAAAAATTAATTTAAACTAGGAAATGAGACAACAGGAGGTACGATTAACAATATTGTTAATCCTACCAACGTATCTTCTTGCACTCAATTAGTTAGTAAAAAAGGGCCTCAGCAGAACACTTTGAAATTATTCCACCAAAATATCCAAGGCATTTCTTCCAAATTATTAGAAATTGAATTGTTTTTAGAAAATAGTAAGTTTGACATTATATGTTTTACTGAACATTGGCTTAAGGATTACCAAATGCTTATCAATTATGAGAACTATATGGTGGGTAGCTGCTTTAACCGTAAAACTATGCTTCGTGGAGGTTCCCTAATATTAATAAGAAATTGTTTTAAATATAAGCAACGTAATGACATAGTAGGTCTCTCGGTTGAACATTGCGTTGAACTGTCCTGTGTTGAGCTAGATAAGCGTGTAATTGTGTGTGTGTACAGACCCCCAAACTATCAAAACTTTTCTTTGTTTGAATCAATAATGGAAGATGTGATGGCAAAACCTGCAGTCAGTAATAAATCTACAATTATTTGTGGTGATTTTAATATCAATATTTTAGAAGAATGTGCAAATAGCAGTCGCTTATTAAATCTTTTTAAGTCATTTGACTTGACCAACACTTTTACAGAACCTACTAGAGTCACTCCATCTTCTGCTACTTGTATAGATAATATTTTCTGCGATTGTGATTACTTAGATAAAGCAATAGTAAATTGTCTACCCTCTGACCATAGTGGACAAACTGTAACCTTCAGGTGTAATACACCCCCATCGCAAAAAGTTCAAATTAAATTTAGACCTATAACTTCTAGCAGATTAAATAGGTATAATATTTTGCTACAGAACAAGTTAAGCGTTATGGGCCTTGATGATATTAATATAGATCAATTGTATGATCGTTTCTTTTCAATAGTTCACACGGAATTCAATAAAACTTTTGAAAAGAAGACAAAAAGTATTTGCCCTAAATTCATATTTAGTGATTGGGCAACTAGAGGTATCAGAAAAAGTAGGGAAAGACTATTTGAGCTTTATGGCCTTAAGCCTTTTATAAACACTGAAACTTTTAACAAGTATGTTGCTAAGTATTCAAACATTTTTAGAAATACATGCATGGTTGCTAAAGCACTGCACATTAGCAACAAGATCAAAACAGCAGAAAATAAAATAAAGACAGTTTGGAAAGTTATAAATAATGAGACTAACAGGAAGAAAATACGTAACACTAGCTACACATTAGATACAGCATGTGGTCCTAAAAGCTCTAATCAGGAAGTAGCTCAAGAATTTGTAAAATTCTTTACCGATATACCACAAAAAACAACGGAGGCTCTTATTTCCTCACCTGAACTCTCAATTGGTTTATTAAAGGCGAATGTGTCTGGCTGCCTGGTTGAATTTAAATTTAAACACATTAACCCTATGATTGTTATTAAAACTTTCCGGCAAATAAAGATCAAACTAACCGAAGATCTATGGGGAATGTCTGTCAAAGTTTGTACATCCATACTTGAGACTATAGCCCCTTACTTAGCTTTAATTTTTAATTTATGTGTAGACCAAGGAGTTTTCCCTGATTTAATGAAATACAGTAAAGTCATACCTCTTTTCAAATCCGGGGACAGTAAAGATACTAATAATTATAGCCCTGTATCCGTGTTACCAGTTTTTAGCAAGGTTTTTGAAAAAGTAATGCTTAATCAAATGCTCTATCATTTTAACACCAACAGAATCTTACATGATCAACAGTATGGCTTCACCAAGGGACGTTGTACAACTGACGCCGGTGTAACCTTATTAAAGCACATATTTACTGCGTGGGAAGAGTCTCAAGACGCCATAGGAATTTTTTGTGACCTCTCCAAAGCGTTTGATTGCGTAAATCACGACACATTACTTTTGAAACTTGAGCATTACGGACTGGGTAAACTTGCACTTAGTTTGGTAAAATCTTATTTGAATGATAGACAACAACATGTTCAAATAAATGGTGTTAATTCACAGGGGTTAAAAGTAAAAATGGGGGTTCCACAAGGCTCAATATTGGGTCCTTTCCTCTTTCTAGTATATATAAATGATCTACCCTATTTACACATGGACAGGGGCGCATAAATTGATAGCATTAAATTGTATTGTTGGAGCTGCTGAAGATTGTACAACTATCTTTGCATTGTATAGAATCAATCTCTTTAGTATTATATAAATGCATAGCCCATATTGTGTGAGTACTATGTACCAGAAAGCTATCATTCACTGGAAACCTACGTCTTTTTTTGACTTGAATGTGCCCTGGCGGTTTGGAGTATGTCATGCTCACTCTATTGTCTCGCTGATGGTGGCGCATGTGTCGGATCATTTAGTTCCCTTCAAAATGGTTGAGTTGAATGGTGCTGATCCATGCGTCATGTCCGTGAACGGGCGCTGTCAGTTGTGACTGGTCATCTCTTGGTTGCCATGGCTTATTTGAATGAATTATTTTGAATTGTATTTTTTTTTGTTTGTGTTTTTTTGCTGTGGACACTTTTACCGTGCACATCTTGCTACATTGTTCTCACATAATATACCATCTCAACGTGAATGATGTAACCAAGATTTTGTAACAATATTCTGATTTAAAAGAGTGTCCATGGAGTTTCTTGCCCATTCTTCTCCATAGAGATCTACGCTAGGGAATGGGCAACTACAGTACTTTCACAGTTTTTATGTCTTGTGACTGGGACTGTAGCTACATTTAATTTTCATCTTTGTTTCGACAATTCAAAAGTGCCTGTAACTGGCTTACTTGAAATAAATGCTTTGATTTTGATTTTGATTGATGATTGGGCACAATGAATCGCGTACAATTGTCTTAACTTCGCTACGATCAGATACTGCATGTCGTCCTTACTACAAGCTCAAAGAAATTTGCTCTGTGTGCAATTTGTAATGTCGAAGCTTCGGACTTCGCTTGTTTATTATTTATTCCTTTCTTATCCTTTTTTATTTTTTGTTTTCCTTTTTTATTTTTATTTTCCTTTTTTATACAATCTGACATTATTTTAATGTTTTGACATGTATTTTATTATTTTTTATACACTCCGACATTTAATGTTTTGACATGTATTTTATTATTTTTTACTTTCTTTATTTTTTTTTGTATTTTATTTGACATTTACTGTTTTGACATGAATACTTATTTTGTTAAGTATTCTACTTTTTTTTTTTTCATCATTGTGACTTTTAATGATTTTTGTGATTTTTATTTACATTCTTTTGAATAGAACTTGTTATGAATTTTTTATGATTATTGTGAATGTGGGGACTATGTGGGTCACATTTATATTTTTTGTTTATTTTTTCCCACAACTGTCTGGCAGTTTGAGTACTCTAAGCGACCTACCCAAATGTCCTTTCTTTGGTATTGTTCGTCGTTTCGTTGAGCTCCTTGAGTTATAAGTCGAGCTACACGTTAACTGACAAATGCTTGCACTGACTGGACAGGTCCACTCAAATCTGTATGGTTCTTTCTTCAAAAGACCATCTCAGACACTAATCTGCATAGTCCTCATGCGAATTGAGCAAGATTGTCTGGACTTTAAAAGAGACTATGACCTCTGAGTTTGTTTCGGCTGTTTCTTCTCAGAGTAGTCAGGTACGAAACACCGGCCCCATCTAGTTTAAAAAAATGACGTGTAAAAGTGTTTGTAAAAACCTACTTGCAAAATAAACATCATTTATCAAAGCATCACGACTCCGTTGAAGCGCGCTATAGGTGTGCGTGGGATGGTAAGTAGGCAGCGTGATGTTACCACTGGCGCGTTTGACGATTCATTTTATGTCGGTATTAATGACCAGATCCGATATATTTTTATGTCAGTCACTAGACACTTCGTGGTTACCACCACGCGAATTTTCGCTGCAGCGAATTTCATGTGGTCAGGCAGTTATTCGTTTGTTTATTTGTGGTTAATTTAAATTCGAGATTACAACGACTGTTGTCATAAACCGAATATGCTAATTCGAGTCGAGTGCAATTAGACAAAAAATACTCAAAAGGTGGAACGAAGTTTATAGTGTTCGGATTTTCATAGGTTTTTTTTTATTGAGTTCCTAGAGGAGTGGAGAAGAAAGTAAAAAAAAAATTTTTGCCGTTCGCGACTTTTTTTTTTTTTTTTGTATTTTCTTTGCAATATTTTTTTTTCGTTTATGACTAACTTTAAATTCACCGAATTCATATTGTAGCGTAATAGTGTGACCTGCGTGCATCCATTAAATGCTAATTTGGTCTGTTTCTTTGTTCATTGTTGTCGATGTAATGCAATATTTCAAGTATTTTTTGAAAATTTCCAATTTTTTGCAATTATTTCTATAATTTTGAATTTTAAGACCAAGATTTCTTTTGAAATTAGTAATTGATACTTTTTCACAGATAATTGAATGTAAAAATATTCAAGAAAACCATGTTTACGAGTGAAGTGACTAAAAATGTATTCACAATTATCAGGAAATCGTCTATATAAAAGTTAAAGAAGTCCATTTTCCTCAAAATATTTCTATGACGGTCAACGTAAATATTATCCTGAAAATATCCTTATTATATCTGCTATCCACAGATAACAAAAACTAAAAACAAAAATTGGTGGTACTCGATAAATGTTGATTATTGCTGATGAAGGTGGAATGGGGCCGCTGGTAAATTTACAAAAATTATCGTAATTATAACGTAACCATTTCTCACGATTTCTATCTTAGATAAGTTGCAAGCTTGGGTCTCTGCGCACAATTTAATATCAATACCGATACCGATACCACTCCCACTTTTTAGCGATAGAGGCATTTTTTAATATTTTACTTTTTCAGCAAAAAACAATATTTAACAAGTATCCTTAAATATTTTGCATCTTGTTGTACCTCGTTGGATACCTAATAAAATGAGAATTAAGACGATAATTTATACATTGAGTTTCATAGCAGTATTTGGAAAAAAAAATGCTTTCATTAACATAGACGATTTTCTAACATTTCCAAATGAATTTTAAGTCACTACAACTCATGGAAGTGGTCTTCATTAATGCTTTCTGGTCCAGTTATCTGTGAAAAAGCATCAATTACCAATTTCAAAAGAAATCTTGGTCTTGAAATTCGATATTTTAGAAATAATTGCAGAAAATAGGATATTTTCAAAAATACTTGAAATTTACATTACATCGACAACAATGAACAAAGAAACAGACCAAATTAGCATTTAATGGATGCACGCAGGTCACACTATTACGCTAAAATTTACATTACATCGACAACAATGAACAAAGAAACAGACCAAATTAGCATTTAATGGATGCACGCAGGTCACACTATTACGCTAAAATATGAATTCATTCAATTTGAAGTTATTCATAGAAGAAAAAAAATATTTCAAAGGAACAAAAAAAAAAAAAGTCACGAGCGTCGAAATTTTTTTTTTTAAGTTTCTTCTCCACTCTTCTAGGAACTCAATAAAAAAAGTCCCATGAAAATCCGACCACTATAAACGTCGTTCCACCTTATTATCTAATTGCACTCGACTATAACTACCTGAAGCTAATTTCATAACGCATTTGAGAAATTACTGAAGAGGGCCATCACTATTTTTCTTGTATTTTAGTGTTTTAAGAGTCTAAACACTCAAATACAAGAAACATTTTGATTTTAATTTTGAGCGCTCCTTATTTATGGAGCGCTCAAAATTCAAAAAAATATATGCCTGAGAAAGTTTGATTATTTCTTTATAGAAATAATGAAACTTTCTCAGGCATATATTTTTTTTTAATTTTGTGGCCATATCTAAACCATACATATCAGATACGTAATCATACATCAAAAATCTCAGCTTAGATGTGTGATTATGGTTTGGAATAAGTTTTTTATTTGAGTGCTAGACTCTTAAAACACTCAAAATCAAGAAAAAATTTAAAGGCCCTCTTAATAAATAATTTCACAAATGCCTTGTAGGTACAGTTTATCAGCGTTACCGTACGTCTCATATGAAAATATTTATTTATTTATTTATTTATTAAACCTACACACTATCTTTACAGGTTACCCCAATGCAATAGTGGTTAGCGAGCACACAAGAGATAAATAGTAAAACAACTTTCGGCTACTTAAAAAACTAAACTTCATATGAAGAAAGCAACTCTAAAAATAAAAAAAAATAACTAAAAGAATAAAATTATTACTAAGTATACAATTAAAATTACAAATTACCTATACTTAATTTTTTTTTTCTTTTATACTGCTGTAAAATCTTAACCTATACATATACCTATATATAAAATCAGACAACACAGCATATTAATATTTAGACATAATTTCACGCGCACCCAAGAAAATTCTATTGTTGAAGACATTTTCCTCAAATCATTTCCTGTGTTTAATATGACGTGAGAAAATTCTGACAAATTACTGTTTTCTGGTAATGACGTAGCCATATTTCATCTGTGCCGTCATACGATGAAGCTATGAAGGATTTGGCTAGAACACTGAGATGATTGATGATTTATAAACAGCCGGGACCAACGGCTTAGCGTGCTTTCCAAAGCACGGAGGAAACTTTGTCCACAGATCAACCTAGGCAAGCATGGCTTAGCCTGAAGATCGACCTGAGTGGCTGTTATTAAATAATTGTAGCGTGGCTAAATCGCTACGAGCTGCTCTCATTTAAATTACGTGATTAACATAAATACAAAACCCAAAGAGCAATAGAGAGGGCTATGCTCGGAGTTTCCTTGCGCGATCGAATCAGAAATGAAGACATCCGCAAGAAAACCAAGGTTACCGACGTAGCCCGAAGAATTGCCAAACTTAAGTGGCAGTGGGCAGGGCACATTGGTCGCAGAACGGATGGTCGATGGGACCGAAAAGTTCTGGGGTGGCGACCGTAAACCGGAAGATGTTGCGTTGGAAGACCTCCCACTAGGTGGACCGTTGACCTGGTGAAGGTTGCAGGAATCCGCTGGATGCAAGTCGCATTGGACCGGTCAATGTGACGGCACTTGGGGGAGGCCTATGTCCAGCAGTGGACGTCTTTCGGCCGAAATGATGATGATGATGAAACCCGACAACAACCATCGGGCCCCTTCAATGGTCTACCAAACGCAACACCCGTCAGGTCGGACTATGATTGTCATTTTAGTATCGAGGATTAACTAATTTATAACTTGATGAACGAATTAGATAAGCAAAAACAACAAAATAAATAAACATGCTAACAGACCAGCCAGCCATTTCAGTAGCTACTGAATAATTCAGGCTGGATCTAGGCTGAGACGACGTAGACAATCAATAGTTCATTGAATTTTAAATCTAGACCGAAATAGTTATTTTGTCTGAGCTTAACGACAATAGCTGAGCTATGAGAGGTGGATAAATAACTGGACTTAATTCGTTTTGTATTTTCAAATGAAATATTTTTTTTTTTTTTTTTTAAGAGTTACCTGAGGAGCTCGTGGCTAGATAATAACAGCCGCTCGGATCAATCTTCAGGTTAAGCCGCGCTTGCCTAGGTTGTTCTGTGGATGGGTGACTATCCATTACACCGAGTTTCCTGGTGCCTCGGAAAGCACGTTAAGCCGTTGGTCCCGGCTGTCATTTTTATAGATCTTTGACAGTCGTTACAGGTAGTGACCCGAAAGTCTGACAACCAGTATTATCAAGAGGTATCGTATTACCCAGTACTAACTGGGTTGTTGAGCTCAGATAGGCAGTCGCTCCATGTAAAATACTGGTATTCAGCCGCATTCGGTTAGACTGGAAGCCAACCCAAACTTAGTTGGGAAAAGGCTAGGCTGATGGTGAAAGAGTGACCTGAGTACTGGTCAAGCGCAATCGGCAGATGACTCAAGATAACATAACATCACGCCTGATATCCCCGATGGGTTAGGAAGAGGTGTACACAATAATATACCCACATTTTGCAGTTATGTCAAAGTCCCTTGTTGTAGTGGGCGTATCTATTGTCATCAACCGAGCCGAATGTAGACTCCGTAGCATGCTACTCAGAAAATTCGTGAATAAAAAAATCCGGGAATCGAACTCAGGACCTCATTCTCAGTAGTGTGCGTAAGTGGATGCTGTTGATGCACTACTATCAACTACTAAATAATAAAATTGACGACGCAACTACATTGTTCATTGTTTGCTTTGGACCGGATGCGGCGGTAGTGGTCCTCTGCCTCGCGATACCTGTTCGCGGCCCCTCTGTGCGTACCTAAATTGCTCGATATGCGCCCACAACCCAAACGATGAATCTACTAAACGCCTTATTACGCACCGACTGCGGCGGTAGTGGTCCTCTGCCTCGCAAAACCTGTTCGCGGCCCCTCTGGGCGTACCTAAACTGCTCTGTATGCGCCCATAACCCAGGTAATGAATCTATACTAAACACCTTAATTGCTCAGGAACAATATCTTGTACTAAGAGACAAAGAACAAAAAACAAATGAATCGAATCGGGGGCGCCGACCACGGGTGCGTCGACCACTGGGGGCTTAAGCCACGGACCCATTTGAGAGTCTACGAGTAGCAGTAAAGCTATGCTTATTACATATTTGCACAAAATTATTGAGGAAAAATTTATTCTTGGCTAGCTGCACGTTTAAGTGCAGCAACTATACAGATACTTGCAGAGTTATTAATACAGTTAAATAAATATAAACATGCCATGTTTTAGGACAAATACTGTAACAAATCTACTTGATCCTATTTAAATAAAGGAATAAGCAGACTTTTGTTCAATTAAATTTAATAGGCAAAGATACAGCCAGTTATATTAAACCTACCTAGCACGCACTCAGTTTTATAGTTCACGCACTTATATGGATATGAATGAGTTCACCACTGTAGGAGCGGGAACAGGCGTCAGGGTAGCAGGTCAATACCAGTGAGACGTCGAGGATCACCTTCAGGAAACCTCAGCTGGAAGGGCGTCGTGCAGATCTAGGTCAGCTCTGTAGTAGGGCAGCCTAGATTTTAAGGGCCAGAATAGCTCAGCGTCAGGATAACTTTGCGAGACAAGTGGAAAGTCAGGCACGTAGTTTCCGAAGATCGGAAGTAATAGTTCCAGGTGGATCTTTAGCTGGATCCCCTGGGTAGTTTAAGTATCTCAGCGAAAACCAAGCGGTTATCTGATGCTCCTCAAATCAGATTTAAGAGTCCCTTTCTTCCGCCGTCCGTCAGCTCGTTTCCCCAAAGTAGTCTTCCTTTTTCAAATCTTAGTTTTCTTAGTGTGGCCATCATCTCATCTGACAAGTGTAGTCGGCCAGGACATGTCCATGAGTGCGTTAAGAATTTTATAAATATAATAATTTAATATTAAGTTATTAAACAATCGTAATAATTTATAAAATACATTGGCTAAGCATATTGATAAAAATAATTTAAATTATACAAACCAAAAAGAGAAATCATAGAGCTAGACCATAGACTGAGCAGAAAGAGAATTAAAAACTAACTGACAGTTTAACAATTTGACGCTTGACGTAAATATCACAACATGAAAATTATTAGTTAATCTTAGATTAAATAATGTCCAGATTGATAGTAGGCCACTGAGAATTGAAGCCAAAAACACGCGGGACACATGTCCCGCATCGTACGATCCATACGTCAGTCGCCTAGGAACGTTCCCCGCGTAAACTACGTCACGAGTCCGTGTTTTGATATTATAAAATGAAGGTTTGTGTTGTGAAATGGTGTAGAAATCACACTAAAAAAAAGGAATGTGCCACTATACAGGGTGGAATTTTGTAATGCCACCTGGAGGGAAAGTACTCTTAATACCGGAGATAGCAAATTTTACTCAAAGGAAACATTCATTCATTTTTCAAAAGAAATTAATCTGCATTCAAAGATTTTAAAAATTCGCGTGCCACACTCGGGAATCGAACCGTCTAAATTCCAAAAAAATAACACCCTGTACTTTTATGGCACCAATCGATAGGGTCAATCATAAGGATCAAATCCCTCTAACAAACATGATAAATTAAATGAAAGGAAAACCATGAAATCTTAAGTTATAAATTCAATGGGATAAATTCAATAGGTACGATAAAGCACTTTAATAAGATGATGGACCTTTACAATTGAAGAGAATAAGATTGCAGAAGAAGATTGCAATTTGCATGTGTTTGTTTGTGCAACTTGCAATATTCCTATGTAAATAGTTCTTCGTCATTTTAATTAATAAATGTCGTCAAAAGAGAATTGTTTACTATGTTCGTAATTGGATGGACCTTTGACTAAAAGTGCTTTATCTTATCCCATTGAATTTATAAGTTAAGATTTCATAGTTTCCCTTTCATTTAATTTATCGTATTTGTTAGAGGGATTTGATCCTTATGATTTACCCTATCGATTGGTGCCATAAAAGTATAGGCTGTTATTTTTTTGGAATTTAGACGGTTCGATTCCCGAGTGTGGCACGCGAATTTTCAAAATCTTTGAATGCAGATTAATTTCTTTTTTAAAATGAAGGAATGTTTCTTTTCAGTAAAATTTGCTATCTCCGGTATTAAGAGTACTTTCCCTCCAGGTGGCATTACAAAATTCCACCCTGTATATCATTTCACAAGTAAGTATTCAATTTCACTTTGTATTTCTTTGTTACCGCATTTTAAACTTATGTAAACAAAAAGTATAATTTGACATTACTGTTACGCCATATTTGTTGAGTGTTGCCAGGGGCATAATTTTTTTTACCCATTATTTGTAACTTTTAAAAATCTTTTCAGAACGAGAAATTACAAAAGAGTTTTATTTACTTAAACGATGTTTTTAAATAATTACTGAATTCGAAACGCTTTGTCCATTGCCTCAAAGTCTCATTTAGAGTCAGAGTCAGATTAAGAGTCAAACTAACTAATGCCGGGTCCAGACTGGTGTAACGCGAATGTAACGATTACGTTTAATTCATGTCAACAATGTGGACGGCACACGAACTCAAAGCGAATTGAAAACGCGAATACTGCGTGCGCCTTTGTGTTCGCGCAAAAACCGACAGCCGACGGATCAACCGCGAGCGTTACATGTAATGCTCGCGGTGCCGTCCACACCTAGAATTCGCGTTACATTACACGGTGGAGTCGCGTTACATTACGCTAGTCTGGACCCGGCTTAACGGTCGCACTCGGTCAGGTTCGGTCAGACTCGGTCAGACTCAATCAGATTCGGTCAGACACGTTCAGAATCAGTCGGACTCGGTCAGATTCGTTTGGACTCGGTCTGACACGTTCAGGCTTGGTCAGATTCGGTATAACACGTTCAGACTCAGTCTAATTCGGTCGAACTGGGTCAGACTCTGTCAGACTCAGTCAGAATCGGTCAGACTCGTTCAGACTTGGTTTGACACGTTCAGACACATTCAGACTTGGTATTTAAGTACACCAAAACAACAAACATTTAATTAACTTGCAAGCAAATATCACAAAAAGTCGTAACATAATAATTTCTGATAAAGTCGCACATGAAAAATTACACAAATTAAAGAAGTAACGTTGAAAATCACCAACCGTAATGATAAAAAATCATGTCATTACTGTTGATGATATATTTTACGCTGAACGTAAAATACTGAAAATCTCCCACATTTATGGGTAAGTCTCCGCCACTGGTATTACACGCACATTGCACACAAACGCAAATCCGATACGTAATACACTCCCGAGCGCGGCGCTCACTCACACATTCAAAAAAAGTGGCTTCACTTAAAACGTTCCGTTTTGTTTCGAACACGGAATCTGGACATTATTTAATCTAAGTAGTTAATATTTTATTTCAGCTATTTTTAAGTAAATGAATCGTATTTAGATCGATTTTCAGAGTGTAGATACATAAACAAATAAAAAGGATGATAAATAGTATTATGAATGATGATTAGAAAGTGTAAGTACAGCATAATACTATAATACGAACCCATAACATACAGTAACTCATAATGTAGGAACTTCCAGAAATATAAATTACGAATATTACAAAAGCACACACAATTTATTTTAACGTTATATAATAACTGTCAAAAATACAAAACTCATTCGTTGAAAGTTGAAACTCGTTCATTTATCAAAATTTCTACCGTCTTCAAATGAGTAATTTTTCAACACTGAAACTGAAATGTAGGCCAAGAGTTTTCTGTCATATTCTAGGTATTTATTTAATTTATTTACTTTAGCAAATACATAATTTATGTGTTCTGCTTGCTCGTGATGTTTGTTTACGCAGCCAAGTATGAGATGATTTGGCTTGAAACATAAATGCGTGTTTACTTTGTTCTAGATAGTTTTAACATAACATAACACTTGTAATCATATCAATCATAATAATAGTACACGCACATTTCGCCAGTTCCATGCAATAGGGGCAAGCCTATTGCCATCAACTGGTCTCAAATCCAGATTCAGTGGCTGCTACTGAAAAAAATCTTATGGAAACACGGTTGGTCTAGTGGTTGCAAGCGTGACTGCTGAGTATGAGCTCTTGGGTTCAATTCCCAGGTCGGGTAGAGTTTTTGGTTTTACCATCAGGAATTTCTCAGTACCAGCCACGGAGTTTTTGCCCGGTTCAAACTCAAACTCAAAAACTCAAAGCATTTATTTCAATTAGACCATTACGGCACTTTTGAAAGTCAAAAATACAAAAAAGAAAATCAAAGCTGCAGTCCCAGTCACAAGGCATAATAACTTCAGAAAGTACTGTAGTTGCCCATTCCCTAGCGTAGATCTCTATGGAGAAGAATGGGCAAGAAACTCCATGGACACTCTTATAAATCAAAATATTGTTACAAAATCTTGGTTGATGGTAATAGGCTCGCTCCCCATTATATTTTCTTTTTACTTAGCCTCTATATTGTAACACTACTTGGTAAAGGTCTCCCCTACTCTCCGTGAGGTTTTCTCTGGTGAATCTCTCACAAACGCCTCTATGTCGTTGCGCCAGCGTTTTTTCGCCACCTATTACAGTCCCTCTCATAGAAAGGAGTCCTGTGACCCAACATTGGGAACATTAATAGGCGGTTGATGATTATTATTATTTAAGTTTATAATAATACCCTCATACAATGATTTCATAATTAAGTTCGCGCGGAGTACTATACATTTCGAAATCATTTTATGGGGGTATTATGTACTTGAAATAAACCACCGATGATTTAAGTAAGCTACCGATTCCTCGGAGCTCACGCGCGGACTTAAGGTACTTAGGACTTAAGAGCGTGCTCGCATATTTTGGGCGTTTGACCAAAAATACGTACTTTTCCAAATCCTCAATATTTGTTATATAAAGATAATGGCATAATATTTCAATGAAGAATCATAAATCTGGCTTTGTTTTAGTTCGTAGATTGATTAGAATTTTGTTATAATAGTTAATATTACGAGAAATAGCAATTTTCCGACAGCCAATTTCAAGCAAACGTTAAACATTAGGTTTTCTCCTGCCTGCTGTATCAAACTGGTAACACGAAAAAATCTAAAAAAAATATATATGTACTGGTCTTAAAGTCTTCAAGGTTGTAGATTGATTAGAATATTGAAATAAAAATTGAATCGACGCAAAAAAAAACGATATTCAAAAGCAATATTGATCTAAAATGTATGCATTTTCAGCGTCCATTAAATTCCAAATAAACTCAATTTTATCAAATAAATTAATATGATATTAAACTTCGATCTACAACGAATACGTTTTATTAGTTTTCGTTTGTCAATATAATAAGACAAAATTACAATAAATAAAATTGGAGAACTATAACTTTTCTGCGTCAATTCAGCTCGCACCTCAGTCTCATGTCAGTCTCGTCTCTAAATTTCGTCAATAACAATCAACAATCGTCCGGAGATCAATATTATTATCGAGTCGTGTAGGCCGGTCGAAAAAAATTGATCCAGGAAGTAAAAATCAAAAATTTGCGAAAAAAATGTAACAGCCCTCTTAAACATAACTAGCGAAATGTGGGTGTACTATTAGGTACACCTCTGGACCTCCTTCGGGGACTACAGGCGTGATGTTATGTTATGTGACTTGCTAGCTAACTCTTACCAAAGAAACCTCTAGGCTTATAAACAGCTGTTGCATTTCACTGCCACGCTAAAACCATTGCAATTTCAACCTTATTCCAACGACATACATACACACGTACTAGGTTTGCAGCGTCTACACTGGGAGTTATAGGAAACCCAGAAATAACTAATAAAGCAAACCGTCAGTTGTTTCTGAGAGCAGCCCTATGCTAATACAGGCTGAGGCAATATGAGTAATAACGTCTTCGCAGGCCCACTGGGTTTTATTAAGCGTAAGAATGTTAAGACTGCTCGCGTATATTTTATTGTATTTCTTTGGACGGCGTGGTTTTAACTCGACATATTTTTTAACCACCATTTTTTTTTACTTATGCCTGAAAATAAAACGATTTTTAACAGGTTTCACATGAGTGAATTTTTGGTAGTTTCCAATCCTTTTCAATCTAATTCATTTATGACTTTTCCATTCCTGTTGTCCCTGATAAAAAAAAATTAACCGGTTTCATAAAAAGATTTATCAATAGGCGAGACGACAAAAAAAACTAATTAGTCCGTCAGATAGATTTCCAAAAAAATATTGGACACATTTTTTATTTTGTTACGTAAACCAAAATTGACGAAAATATGACGCTTTTAAAATTCTCAATACGTCACGCCTTGGTATAATTTTTAGCTAGTTCGTACGTCACGAGCCCCCACTTCCGAGTTTTGATGCGTTTTATCTTTGTCAATATTCATTGATTTACAAAAACAAAAAATATGAGTCCATTATTTTCCAATACTCTAACTGACGGACTAAATAGGAGGAATATAATAAAAAGGAATAGAAGGATTTGTGTGAAGTGTTAGATACCGCAACTAAAAAGGGTAAACCAAAAAAATATTTTGCAAAAAAAATGAGACCCTTCTCAAATTACCTTGCACTGAACCTATGAAATCTATGGTTAAAGTAAAAAGAATAATTAGAATAAGAATAATTTATTTAAAAAGTAGATATTACAATAGTGTACATATTTAGGTGCAGTAGTGTTATTTCTGAAACAATTGTATAATTAGTGCTTTTATGTAAATTAAACCTACAATTTTAAAACTTTTGCAAGTAACGAAAATGTCGAATTATATATTTTTTTTGTTATTGTGTAGCGACCCGCCTACTACTACTACTACAACAGTCCATAACGTCCACTGCTGGACATAAACCTCTCCCATGATGGGAGGATTTGCCGTAATCTCCACGCTTGGCAGGTGGATTGGAGATCGCAGTGGTGAAAGACTAACAGAAAACGCTGCTGCCCATTCTCTGGTCTACGGAGGCGCAAGGTGTTCTGCCTCAGACATTAGTCGCCTTATACGACACCCGTGAGTGTAATGGGTTGGTTATATTCTACTGTGCCGGATACCACACGACACACTGTTTATTTCTTAAACAATATAATTAGTGCTTATAGGTAAACTAAAACTACAATATAAAAAATTTTGCAAGTAACGAAAATGTCGAATTATATTTTATGTTTATTTTTTATTATTATGTAGCGACCTAAGTGGGTGGTGTAGGTGATCTAGGTTTATTTAAACCTGTAAACTGTGTGTATCAAAATTTTCTATGATCTGTGATCAAAACAAACTTATACATAGCTGAACAAGTATCCCTTTCATCCATGAAACCCCAAAAATGATACTCGAAGCGTTAATCAGGGTTCTTACCCTTGAGTGGGTGATTCCCCGGTCAGTTTTCAAGGGTTATTCTTAAGTAGTGAGCGTGTATACCCTGTCAACCCCTGAGCAACCTTGGGCTTTAATCGCCCCTCTTCGAATTACCCTCTTGAAAAAAACTTCATAATTTTGATCGTTGTGGGAAGATACGATGTTCTTGTCCGTCAAGGTTGAGAGGGTCAATTAAAGGCCTATTTCACGATGTTCGAATGGCCACTACGTAACGAATAAATTCAAAAATAGAACAGAATTTGAATTAAATTCCCTGCTACCAACGATTAAACCGCCTAGTACCGCCCGCCGCTGATAGTCGTAGGTGGTGAAACAGGCCTACAGGCAACCATCTTTATGTTTTCATCCCTTCTATTCGAAAAGTGTCGTTTTGTTCCTCTATAAGTAGGAGCAAAGTAGCTCTTTTCTCCACTAGACTTTTTAGCGGGCAGTAATGAGACTTGAATTTGGAACATGAATCGTTCATTGAAATCGAACACGAATTGTATATTACTCGCTGTAAAGTGTTGGCTGTACGGTGCGGGAAGGCGCGCTAACTAAAAAAAAAACAAAATCACGCGATTTACTTCCTTGTTCTTGTAATCGGTACGGACTTTATTGTATTTTGCAAAAAAAATAGTTCTACGTTGAGTTCAGAAAGTGATAGAGCATTAACTCTTGAAACAATAAAAATAGAAGATAATAACGTCATAAAAAACTTAATACCTGTTAATAACCATACCATACGTATATAATAACGATATCCCGGAAGAAATATTTAAAGGCCTATGACAATTTCGTACTATGGAAAATATGATGGCAAAATGGAAAAGGAGTGCAGAAATTTTCGGAAAGTGTAAAAACTTATTCATTAAATACTTAAAAGTGTCTCTTATTTATTTTCTCATGGAAGTAGATAAAAAGTAGAGTATATAGCTACGCTCAGGTTTCTATTTTAGGATCCCTCGCTATGTTTTAGATTCTATTCTAGAATCCTTCGCTTCGCTCTGAATTCAAAATAGCGCCCTCACCGTAAAAATATTATTTTGATCCCTTGTCATACAATCTACTATTTAAGAATACTTTGCGTGTTGTGGTTGTGGTTTATGGTAGCAGGATTGATAAAGTGGTTTCTTAAGAATTGGGTTGCAAATTTATATGTGCTATCTTTGAATTTACAAAAAAGACTATCAAAATATGTCTTAGGCCGACATCTATAAATGTTACCTACACCTGTCACACTACAATATAGAGACAAGAACATGATAAAGACTAATTACGTGCTAAATTACGTTCATAGGTTTCAGCCGTACTTCACTCTTTTCAAATAAAGTAAGATATTATTACATTGTTTTTTTTTCTCCTTCTACACTGTAGAAAGAGAAAAAAAACTAAAATCTTAAAGATTAGGATAATCCCTACTAACCATAATAGAATGTCTACATGGTGCTCACATTTACAAACACTGAAATAATGCTTCTAATTTGTATGAAACAATAAAACAAAACACACAGAATGACAATGACAACACAAACGTCGGTAAGTAACAAGCTAATGACAAATGATTACGTCACAACATGCAACGTACTAATTATTTAAATGATCATGATAACACGATATCATTAGCTAGCTAAATTAGCGTCATCGCATGATACTGAGTGATATATTGATGTTTCTGACAGATAATATGATGATATTCAGGTAGTGAATAATTGAATATGTCATTTCCGTAAAATTAATATTAAAGTTTTGTGTGTTGTACAACAGCCCATAACGTCCACTGCTGGACATAAGCCTCTCCCATGATGGGAGGAATTTGCCGTAATCTCCACGCTTGGCAGGCGGATTGGAGATCGCAGTGATGAAAGACTAACAGAAAACGCTGCTGCCCATTCTCTGGTCTACGGAGGCGCAAGGTGTTCTGCCTCAGACTTTAGTCGCCTTATACGACACCCGTGAGTGTAATGGGTTAGTTATATTCTACTCTGCCGGATACCACACAGCTTAAATGCACGGCACGGCAAATTAAATGTTAACGAAAAGCAAATCTGAATACTGAATAATCATATTGACAAATACAGGAAGTTAATATGTTACTCAATAAATCGGATATCTATTCCATTTTTATTTGATGTATTGATAGCGATGAGGAAGCGATTCAGGAGCTCGTTGATAAATAATGACAGCCATGCGATTTTTTGTAAAAGTACTCTTCCACTGGAATATTAGATCCACCACGCGGGGGCCAAGGGCTTATATTTATAATCAGCGCTTTCAGGTGAACGGAATTTCATAATGCAAATTCTAGAACCGCTTGTTGCAGTCATCCTTAAAAAACGTTAATATTCTATAGTTGGTGCCAGTTAAGATTGAAATAGTGGTTATTGCCTTTCCCTAATATTATGTCTTCCCACGAAACAAAACAAATGAAGCATCACGACTTGAACACTTGAACAGTCTTATTTTTCGTTAATAAATGTGTAGGTCAATGACCGCTTTTGCTATTTTAACTGGCACCAACAATATAATAAAAATCTGGTGTCACAGTGTTTGTTATCGAACTCCTCCGAAACGGTTTGACTGATTTTTATTTTGTGTATATTTGGTAGGTCTGAGAATAAGTCGTAGGCTATTTTTTTTAGTCTCACACATACACATTAATATTTCCAAGCGAACGAAGTTGTGGGCAACAGCTAGTTTTTTAAATAAATACTGACTATGTGACCTAATTTACTTACTATGCTCAGATGAATAAATTCCATATTTTTGACCGAAAACTTTTATTCGGCGGTCTCAAATGAAAACTCCCCGAGACAGGACCACACCAAAAACGCCTGATTTGATATATTACGTGCGAAAAAAAGCTTTTGCCAACTTAGCCAGATGTAACCGTCTTTCATTACTCTTTGTCTTCCTCATTACTCTGTTCATCTCGTTTCTCTTTCTCACTTATTATCCCTGGGCCACAAACTTCACGCTCAAGCGACAAGCAACTACTGTCGGAACATTTTATAAAGAGATTTTTTTTATTACTAAGACTACGGCTCGATTTACATTGGACAGGGACTGTGGCAAGTAGCAACTGCTAGTACAGTTGCGATTGGCGAAAACCGGCTATTTCTAACAGGGAGTCAAAAAGCGGCTTCGGTGATAGCACTTCCATCTAGGCGGTCATGTCCGCAGTCATCTCCTTGATGTTCCAGTCCATATTTATTTATTTTCATTCATGTTTTTTAGCAGGTAAGACCCATTATGACATGATGTCGGTGCGGCAATGGGAGGTGCGAGGTTTGTCTATACCCACTGTTCTTATCTACTTCACTAATCACTTGACCAATATAAATCGAGCATGCAATGAGTCACAGGATGAAAATAAGTGACACACGCGTGTTTGATGCAAGTCGTGTCGCAAGTCGCTTTGCGTGAGGTCGTGAACAGGACGTTACTTTGTAACTCAGTAGCAAGAGCATTGTGTTGAGTATTTATTATTCTGTCACTATATTATCATTGTTAAGGTCTTGCTTTGTACTAAGACATTATGTGGACAGTGATGTTAATAGAGTTATCTAACAATTATGGTTATGTGCTCTTTGAAGAAAGAGTCCTTATAAGTAATCTGATTTTCTGTTTCGTGAGATTAGTAGGATTGGATAAGTTCCGTATTATGCCGGGGTCATAGACTTTATATTGTTATCGCTATAATGAGGGATTTTCTTTTTAGCTCTCCCCTAGTCGCTGGATAGATGGCGCTAGGAGTTAGTATGATAATGCAAGGAACGGAACCTAAAAAAACTGATTTTAACAAAGCGCGAGAAATGTTGGTTATATTCGGAAGGTTAAGCAAATGAAAGTATCAGTCAACGAGAGTATGTGACGTGACACAATGTTTTTTTTTTCAAGTGTTTTGGCTTTGGCATAGTAAGTTCAACGCCATCTATAGAGTTCTTGGAAACTAAGTTTTTTTTTAAAACCTCAAAAGGAAAACCTCTTATTTTCTGACGAAATGTAATAGGAACTACTTACTGCAAGACCCAGAAAGTTTTTGAAGTAAAGGTACGAGGGATTTTCTTTTTAGCTCTTCCCTAGTCGCTGGATAGATGGCGCTAGGAGTTAGTATGACAATGCAAGGAACAGAACCTAAAAAAACTGATTATAACAAAGCGCGAGAAAACTATGTTATATTCGGAAGGATAAGCAAATGAAAGTGTCAGTCAACGAGAGTATGTGACGTGACACCAATTTTTTTTTTCCAAGCGTTTTGGCTTGGGCACCAACTATCATATTTTATTATATGTGTATGTATTTGTATGTATGTTTATTTCATATACCTAGATATATTTTGTTTTAAGTTTTAATTTACATTTCCTGTTTTATCTTTTCTACACACTGTGTCTACATTTCTAATCCAACTTTCCTCTCGCAGGTCTGCTGGAAGAGATTTCTTATGAAATAAGCAGTACCTTTGTGCTCTTCTATCTTAATGTAATGTCCTGTTAAGTATTTTGTGTGTACATAAATAAATAAATTCAATGAAATATCATAGTAAGTTCAACGCCATCTATAGAGCTCTTAGAAACTAAGTTTTTTTTTTAATACCTCAAAAAAAAACCACCATCGACAAGGTAGATGACGACGGGCGGCAATCTTTTTTTTTTAACGTGTAGTTACTGCCTAACCTGGTATCAGAGTTTTTATGCCGTCCATGGGCCTCTGACGTGACTTTACGTGACGTCGAGAAATATCTCTCAGGCATGCTGGTTTCCTCAAAATGTTTTCCTTCACCGAAGAAAGTGCAAATTATGCAATGTTGCCATCTAAATTGTAAGTGTTACGTAGAAACTAGCTGTATTGCTGTCCCTGATAGCGATCCCGCTTTGCTGCTTCGATTTACCTTGCAGTTGTCTCGCCAGAACTTTACTTCACATATGAAAGAAAGAATAAATATTTATTTGACGTCAGTTAATAAAGCACACACAATAATATAAAACAAAAGATACAAAATAAGGAGGAAAACATAATATGTGCTGTGTGCCTCACGGCTGCGCCAAAAAGGTCCATTTTAGCATTCATGCCAGACAGGTGATGCTGTCATAGAGCAACTACCTACCTGACCTTCACAAGCCAGTTACTACCTAGCACGATACTCCTAGGTAAGACTGGTTGTCAGACTTACAGGCTTCTGAATACCTGAAACAACTGTTAAAGATTTTTTACTATCAGCAGCGACCAACGGCTTAACGTATAACGTTACTTTCCGATGCACAGAAAATTATCGGTTTAATTTTCCATGTAAAAAATTTATCTGACAATGTTACGTGGCTGAAATATAATAACAGCCACTCGGGTCGATCTTCAAGTTAAGCCGCGCTTGCCTAGGTTGGTCCGTGGATGGGTGACCATCACATACGGAATTTCCTCAGTGGCTTGGGAAGTACGTTAAGCCGTTGGTCCCGGCTCTCATTTGTAGATCTTTGACAGTCGTTACAGGTAGTCAGTAGCTCGAAAGTAAAGTCTGACAACCAGTCTTAAGCATTATCCAGTACTAACTGGGTTATGACGGTCAGAAGCAGTCGCTCCATGTGAAAGATTGGTATCCAGTTAGACTGGAAGTCGACCCCACCATAGTTGGGAAAAGGCTACGCAAATGATGATCTAACGAAGTCATTATAAACCTATCTCACAGGTGATCGAAACCCATCCCTCTATAACGACACCCCGATTCCCATCCTTTACAATAATCTCTTAATACGACCCCCATGGGAAGTGTGCAGTGTTCCTTATTGTCCCGGAAACCGCAAAAACCTGTTATTGATGGCATAATAAGCCATATCGTCTGTTACACCTTATTTTCGGTAAAGAATGAGATGGAAATATACTGGGTGTATAGCTCCGTCTCGTTTTAATGATGATGGTGCAAAGTTTCATATTGTTCGGCATCAATATCTTGGTGTAAAGTTTTGTATAAATTGACCAAGTTTAAATCTATGTTTTTGGTGTAATCATCACCTTAAGAAAAGAGAAGGACGTATAAAAATTCGTCTCTTTCTAATTTAGAATGATGCGTAGGTTAAGGTTTTGTCAGCTTATCTGTGTTTTGAGCGTCTATCATTTGTTTTCTAAGCCTCTGCTTACTTCCCTGTGGAAATAACGTCATAATGTTACTATAGGGGTATGATGAACAGGGTATTTCTCAATACTCTGTGTAAAAAAGGTAGTATCATCGGACCAGACCAGTGTTGTGTGTGGTGGGCTCGACGGTCTGAACGTTTGTTGTCGAGTTTTTCTCGATTGAGAATGTTTATGTTAATGTTGCTTTGTGGCATAGTACTTTTAACATTGGAAATGTTTTTTCGATCGCTTCAGTATAGGCCTCCATTTTTGCTCAGAGTGTGACATCGCCTTGGTGTCGTGAGTTTTAGGGCTACATAAATGTTTGAGGTCTCAAAAGACGCATATGAATAAAGGCATAATGATATGGTGAATTATAGAAAATACGTAAACTTTTTTTGAAAATCTCAAAAATGTGAAAAATTCGATCAATTTTTACGGTCTTTTGGCATAAAATCAACTGTATCTCAAAAACTAAATGTGATATCGAAAAAATGAAAAAAAGCCATCGGGGTATTGAGTTGGGCTACATTAAAAAAAAACCGGATCTCTGTATCACTAATAATCTAGGCAGGAAGGTGCCCTTTTTTTTCTGATGGGAAATCATCAAATGACTCCTCCCGCTCTGGGCGGAGCAGGAGGGAGTGTCAGACTTTTACTGACTAAAACCCATCCATGTTCCTTCATCGCCCTTTGTGTTCCGGGGCCGCAGTATCTCTTTCAAACTGTCCCGCAACCCCGGCAGGCATCGGTCCTTACGGACCCCTTCCTTTTTTCTGACTCTCTTTGAGGCGCGCGTGGAACACGAACGCGCCGTCGACACGGCCTGTTGTCATGAGACGGACGGACGGCGAGCTAGCCCATAGCCCACCGTCCACAGGCCCGCGTCTACGGTGGCCGGGGGCCCCGTGGTAGCCCCCGACGCCCGGGGCGTCTCCCGCGGCGGCCGGAACGTTGAGAGGTTCTCTCCCTCTCACGTTCCGCCACCTCCTTCTCTAGCATTACTGCTTCGCAGAAGGAGGTGACGGCGTCCCATTCCGTCTCGCTCCGTACCATGGCTAGCACCAGGGCCGGACGCGAGAGGTCGCCGCCGCCAATCGCCACTTCGAGGACACGGCGGTGCTCTGCCCACGCGGGGCACACCTCCACCGTGTGTTCCACCGTGTCCTCCGGTCGATCCTCACAGTGGAAACACCCGGACGTTTCCTCCCGCCCGATTCGGTGCAGGGACCTCCCGAACACGCCGTGTCCGGTGAGGACCTGCGTCAGGCGGAAGGTGAGGACGCCGTGGCGTCGTTCAAGCTACTCCTCAAAGAGGGGACTTATCGCCACTATATCGGGGTTGCGACAGTCGCTCTCTCCATGTCGCCATGAGATCCCACCGGAAGTCTGTCCGCTGAGCGACAATTTGCCGCGGCAGTGGAGTTTCCCCCCGGCGTAGCGCCTCCACGCGCCATTCATGTAGGCGCGCGAGGACTATCGCCTCCAGATCCCATGGCGGCAATCCGGCAAGGAGGCTTGCCGCCTCGCGGGAGATCGTGCGGAAGGTGCCCTTTGTGCTTCGCGTCACTGATTTCTTATGGGACTGGGAGTGTTTAAGATTTGATATTGAAATGTCAACCGGTGGTTGAATGTACCTATTTATTTGTAAATACGTATTTTGATTTAATTTTATAATGATGTTAATTTAAATTAATTCTTTAAAATTATTTTTGTGGGAGAAGGAATGGCAAAAAATGGCAATAGACCGAGACTGCTGGAAAAAGGGTAGGGAGGCCTTTGCCCTGCAGTGGGACAATACAGGCTCCTAATTAATAAACGTAGGTAAATTACCTCCAGAAATGGAGAGATATCGATACGGTACTAGTTATTCATGCACCTGTTGGTTGGCCAATGATCACACGCAGCGAAGCCGAGTGTGATAATTGACATTTTTTATTATTTTTATTGTTTTCATTTAGACGGTCCAATTAGGAGTCAATTCAAGTCAATAATTTTTAAATTTTATTTAATATGAATCTAACAGACGTTATTTCCTTTGACAAATCGAAATGTTTAGAATGAAGGTTTTTTATATTTCTTTAGAGCATATTATTTTATGGCTTTAGACCATGATATATAAAAAACCCACGATGCACAGTTTCGAGTGATACTACAACCCACTACAAGTAGTTATCTGTATACTTTAGACATATTTTTTTGTAAATTCAACCTTATGCGGATTATTTAGAGATGTTTTTACAAAGCAGTGTACAAAAAGCAATTAATTTTATGACCGAAGTGAGCTGGTAGGCCAAGGCATGGAGTGGAGACAAATATTGTACATACAGTGGGACAATACAGGGTCCTAATTAATAAACGTAGGGAAATTACCTCCAGAAATGGAGAGATATTGGATACGATACTAGTAATTCATGCAACTGTTGGTTTATCACACGAGGCGAAGCCGAGTGTGATAATTGTTTTTTATTATTGTTTTCGTTTATATGGCCCAAATAAGAGGAAAAATTATTTTTTAAATTTGATTTAATATGAATTTAACAGAAATTATTTCCTTTTACAAATCGAAATGTTTAGAAAGAACATACAGGATTTTTATATTTCTTTAGAGCATATTATTTTATGGCTTTGGAAACAATTATATTGAGTTAGCATCAATCTAAATATATAAAAGAAGAAACTAACTGACTGACTGACTGACTGACTGACTGACTGACTCATCTATCAACGCACAGCCCAAACCGCTGGGTCTACAGATTCCAAATTTGGCTTGTTGGTTCCTTATGTGGTCTAGGGGTGCACTAAGAAAGGATTTTTCAAAATTCACCCCCTAAGGGGGTTAAACGGGGCTCCAAAGTTTGTATGGGGAAACAAGATTAGTTAGACTATTTTATTCGAAACTTCACAGGAGTGCTCCTATTGATAAATGAGTAGAAACGGGTTTCAGGATTTTTCAGAATTCAACCCCTAAGAGGGGGAAATGGGGTGACAAAGTCTAAAAATCAATGCACAGCCCAAGCCGCTGTGTCTAGAGATTCCAAATTTGGCACATTAGTTCCCTATGTGGTCTAAAGGTGCAATAAGAAAGGATTTTCCAAAATTCATCCCCTAAGGGGGTTAAACGGGGCTCCAAAGTTTGTATGGGGAAACAAGATTAGTTAGACTATTTTATTCAAAACTTCACAGGAGTGCTCCTATTAATAAATGAGTAAAAACGGGTTTCAGGTTTTTTCAGAATTCAACCCCTAAGAGGGGGAAAAGGGGTGGCAAAGTATAAAAATCAATGCACAGCCCAAACCACTGAGTCTAGAGATTCCAAATTTGGCACATAGGTTCTTTATGGGGTTTAGGGGTGCATTAAAAAATGATTTTTCAAAATTAACCCCCTAAGGGGTTGAAACGGGATCCAAAGATTACATGGGGAAATAAGATAAGTTAGACTACAAACTCAAAAGGAGTACTCCTATCGATAAATGAATTTACATTTTGTGTTT
The DNA here is from genome assembly GCA_905147715.2 of Xestia xanthographa. NCBI lineage: Eukaryota > Metazoa > Arthropoda > Insecta > Lepidoptera > Noctuidae > Xestia > Xestia xanthographa. Next base: position 6,485,269 of record LR990664.1, on the reverse strand, counting down.
CAGGTTTTTTCAGAATTCAACCCCTAAAGGGGGAAATGGGGTAAAAAAGCCTGAAATTCAGCATAGGTATTGTTTGTATGGTGAATTGGGTTGGGTGTACTACAAAAACAACGATTTTAAGATTTAATGTGGTGGACCTGAATTACCATCATTCCCTGTTGGGGTGCGATGGGGTTGAAATGTCTAAAAATCAATATGGGTGTCGAAACCGAGATTATCAGGGGTGATGATGTCGAAAATGGCATTTATTTTGAGATCCAGAAGATGGCGGATTAAACTTCTATTCTGGGTTATTGTTGATTTATTGTCATGATTGTGATAACGATGATGATGATTGTTATAATGATGATGATGATTGTGATGATGATGATTGTGATCATGATGATTGTGATGATGATGATTGTGATCATGATGATTGTGATGATGATTTTGATTACGATGATAATGAGTTTGATAACGATGATGGTGATTGTGATAGTGATTGTGATTGTGATGGCGATTGTGATAGTGACGGTGATTGTGATGTTGATAGCGATGGTTGTGATAACGAGGATGGAGATTGTGATGATAATGATTATGATTAAGATGATAATGATTGTGATGACAATGATAATGATTGTGATAGGTAACGATGATGGTGATAGTGATAGTGATTTTGATGGTGATTGTGAATTTGTGATGGTGATGGCGGATGTGATGGTGATTGTGATAGTGACGGTGATTGTGATGGTGATAGCGATGGTGATCTTGATTGTGACAGTGATGGTGATTGTGATAATGATAAAGATGATTGTGATTACGATGATAATAATTGTGATAACGAGGTTAGTGATTGTGATAATGATTGTGATGGTGATAGTGATTGTGATAGTGATTGTGGTTGTGATAGTAATGGCGATTGAGATCATGATTATTGTGATTAAGAAGATAATGATTGAGATTACGATGATAACGATTGTGATTACGATGATAATGAGATGACGAGGATGGAAATTGTGATGACGATGATTGTGATTACGATGATAGTAGTTGTGATTACGATGATAATGATTGTTAAAATGATGGTAGTGATTGTTAAAATGATGATATAGTGATTGTGATCGTGATGGTGATTGTGATTGTGATGATGATTGTGATGGTGATTGTGATGGTGATTGTGATGATGATTGTGATGGTGATTGTGATGGTGATTGTGATGGTGATTGTGATGGTGGTTGTGATGGTGATTGTGATGGTGATTGTGATAACGATGATGGTGATGGTGATTGTGATAGTGATTGTGATAGTGACGGTGATTGTGATAGTGACGGTGATTGTGATGGTGATAGCGATGGTGATGGGGATTGTGATTGTGCCAGTGATGGTGATAATGATGAAGGTGAATGTGATTACGATGATAATGATTGTGATTGTGATTGTGATGGTGATGGTAAAGGTGATTGTGATGGTGATTGTGATTGTGATTGTGATAGGGATAGTGATAGTGATGGTGATTGTGATAATGATTGTGATAATGATGGTGGTTTTGATAGTGATGGTGATTGTGATAATGATGGTGGTTGTGATAGTGATGGTGGTTGTGTTAGTGATGGTGATTGTGATGATCAAAATAAATTGTGATGATTATGAAATTTGGTACATAGATAGTTTATAACCTGGATTAACATGTAGGACACTATTTATCCCTTTAGTATCATTCAGTGAGACAGTTACCGAACTGCACGCGGGCGAAGCCGCGGGCAACAGCTGGTGATATTATAAAGAAGATACGCCATGTTCATACTGAATGGCGTTCAGATATCGTTGCGAGTAATTTAAAACTACGACAGCGATAGATAATACGGAACGTATAAGATAGAAAGAGATAGCTAGCTATCAAAGTGCAACAATTGTATCACTTTGTCCTCAACAATTTGTGCGTGATAGTGCGATATCTACCTCTTTTTACTATATAATATCATTGGTTAGCATGAAAAATAAAATCACACAATCAATAATAGCAGAGTAGTAGTATAGACGTAAACTGTATTGACTGTTTTTTTTTTTCATTTGTTACAAGATAGTTTAGTAAAGAATGCAAACTTATACCTATACGTGGAGTAGAAAACTCCTCCAAGTTAATGCATCTGCGATTTAGAAAATAACATTGTGCTAAAGCTAAAGTGACTGTAAAAAAATCCAAACTAATATTATAAGTAATGAATGTGGTGTAAGACAATAATTGTTGTTCTCTGAATAATAGATCCCGACGCAGTAGAGACTCACAAATTGCATAATAATTGTTTGGCTCCCGAAAGGATAATGGTCATAAACTAAATAGTACTTGTTAAAGGCGTATTGTTCCTACATATATAAAAACATATATTAGAGACATCACAAAACGAACCACACGGTCCTAGTGAACTGTTTTGTGATGTTGTTTGTTTGCAAAAAATGATTATTTTTACCTTACGGATTTTTCACATCGTGCATTTGAGCTCTATTACTTCAAAGACGATACGTAATATGAAAAGCCTGCTTGTGCATTTTCAATGTACCCGAAGGTCGTGTCGAGCACGAGATCTGTGAATTTTTTTGTACAGTCCGCCGCAGTGTTATTAAGTTTACTTAATATTTTGAAGTACAGTAGGCTGCAGTGGTAACAAAACTAGTATTTATGTTGGGCTTGTTTTCTATTGAAACTACGTACTACACTAGGCCAGCAAGGTTAAAGTTTTAACACACGTGCGATCACGGTAAAGTGTACAAATAAGATAGGAATTCACGCTAAAAAGTAGCACTCAAAGTTAACGAATTAGAATTTACTACGCGTCCTAATTCAAAGATTCCAGCCCCAATTTTTCCGACCTAAAAAATCCGGGCAATTTTTCAGGTGACAAAGCACCCTAGAAGTCTGCTCACACCGTTAATAACGCTTTTAAAATAACCCTCAGAACGAACTCAGGCAAAAGACTAAAAAACTGTCATACTCTGAAATCATAAATCAAACAGTTTTCAACGTTACCCTCATTTTTTCATCAGAATTTTAGAGTGAAGTTCCGATGGAAATTTTAATTTTAAATGAACCGTGTTTTAGGTGTCTGGTTGCTGGAGTAGAATATATTAGTTATGCCCGACTCTTCAATGTTCCGACTCATCATCAAAAAACAAAAGATCATAAAATACACAACCGTTTCAAATATTTTTTGTTTTCATAGTACCGATTTGTCATCGATGCTAAAAGTATCGTCAAATGAACAAACCATACAATTAATTATAAGGTAGGTAGGTAAGAAACAATTGCAGAAGTTTTTTAAACGGGAATAGTACATTTTGATACAAGTGGAGAAAGTTTGTTATTGCAATCGAGGCGGAATTATAACACCCGAGCCGAGGGCGAGGGTATTTTTAAGCCGAGAACTGCAATAACAAATGTCCACGTGTATCAAACGATGCTTTTCAATACACTCTTGAAGAAATAAAAATAAAATATACTTAACGAAAAATATTTTTGTCACGAACTACGAAACTTAGAAACTATAACTATATAAAACACAATTTTAATATTCAAAAAATATTTATGCCTTAAAGATGCGTATTGCTTTGCCGAAATTAAAAAAAACATTCACCTCAGACTATAGGCATTGAACCAATTTGGACTAAGTATAGGTATAGTTATCTGTAGTAATTTTCATTCCCGCACACGTGCGGGAAAATGGAAAAAAACGCACGTGTGTGAAATACATTGCATGTTGTACCTAATCGTAGTGCGTTATGGACCAGTTTTCGAGAAAGTGTATTGAATTGTCAGGGTCATAGATATATTAACTCAATGGTCAGGGTACCTAGTTACCTACGCAGAGAAATTAAGGAAAGAGCAATGACCTTTAATTCCTACTTATCTGGCGCAGACTATAATGTGTTAATCCGGATTATAAACTACATAATATTATGTGCTAAATTTCACTGAAATCAGTTCACGAGTTTTTGCGTGAAAGACTAAGAAACATACACACATACAAATTTTCGCATTTATAATATTAGTGAGTGTCATTGTTCAATGAGATTAAATAAGTAATATCAATGTCTATCCAAGGAGCTTACGGTGGGAATTATTCTTATTTATTTTATTCTTATTTATCTTGAAACAGACATTCACGTAGAGCCCGAATTAATAAAGAAACTAATGGTGTGCCCTAATGAGCGCACGGCTAGTTAGTCTAAATAGCACTTTAAAATGCGGTGAGGAGAGCTAAAGGAGAAATAATTTTCTCAAGAAATACTTTGAATGTAACGTTCAAGTTATATAAAACTATATACTTTTTAGAATACAAATAGAAAGAAAAAGACTGACATGCTGAAATTGACAATCAGCTAGTTTCCACCATCAATAAATTGCAAATCTATTTAGTCCGTCAGTGAGAGTAATGGACAATAATGGACATATATTTTTTCTTTTTGTAAATCAATGAATATTGAAAAAGATAAAACGCGTCAAAACTTGGGAGTGGGTGCTCGTGACGTCAGAACGCACTAAAAATCATACCACGGCGTGACGTATTGAGAATTTTCAAAGCGTCGTATCTTCGTCAATTTTAGTTTACGGAACAAAAGAAAAAATACGGGTCAAATATTTTTTGATAATCTAACTGACTGACAATTTTTTTTCTGTCATCTACCCTATTTTTGAGGCATCGAAAATAGTCCCCACTGTTGGGGCACACACAACCACTGAAAGCACATTGAGCCTTCTTTCATCATTTTTGTAGATTTTGACAGTTATGACTGCCTCGTTGGTGTAGTGGTTGCAAGTGCGACTGCTAAGCATGAGGTACTGGGTTCAATTCCCTGGTCGGGCAAAGTGTTTTGGGTTTTTCGGGTTCCGTACCTCAAAAGGAAAACAAACGGAACCCTTATAAGATCACTTTCTTGTCCGTCTGTCTGTCCGTCTGTCACCACCGATTTTTTCAGGAACGGGTGGAGGTTCACCCGTACCGTATCTGGTATAAATTTCAACTTTCTAGGTAGCAAGTTGAAATTTATACCAGATACCGAGGTCTATAGTCCCTATTAGGTGTATAAAAATCAAGGTCCTGAATCAACCGGGGTTGCGGGACTCCGGGGTTGCGGGACTGTTCGAAAGAGATACCGTGGCCCCGGAACACAAAGGGCGATGAAGGGTGAACATGGATGGGTTTTAGTCAGTAAAAGTCTGACACTCCCTCCTGCTCCGCCCAGAGCGGGAGGAGTTATTTGATGATTTCCCATCCGAAAAAAAAAAAAAAAAAAAAAAAGTCCTGAATCAACACGGTAAAAAGATATGGACAAATTTAGATTTTCGCGAAAACTTGTAAGTACCAAAATTTACCTTAATTTTCATTTTTTTTTTTAGACTTTCCCTTTACTTGTGCTGTAAGACTATAAGACTTGAGAATGATGCTAACACATTTAAAAGAATGTTAACAGACTTTATGTTTAATAATAAAAAAGCGTACTATTCCATTGGTGAATTCTTAACAGACAAGTTAGATAAGTAACAATTAGGTGTGTCGTTGTGTGAGTCATGTCCGATTTATTTAAGCTTAATTCTATGTTAGTGTAATTATATAATGTAATTTAAATGATTAATCTTAATATATATGAATTACGTGTCACGTTGTTTGTCCGCGATGGACTCCTAAACTACTTAACCGATTCTAATCAAATTTGCACACCGTGTGCAGTTTGATCCAACTTGAAAGATAGGATAGCTTAGTATAATTGGTACAATACAGTGAAATGCGCATTCACTTGCCATCTGGAAATGTATAAAATGTACTGTGTTGAGCAATAAATATTTGAAATTGAATTTGAAGACCTTCATCATCATCATCATCATTTCAGCCGAAAGACGTCCACTGCTGGACATAGGCCTCCCCCAAGTGTCGCCACATTGACCGGTCCCGTGCGACTGTGTGTGAAGACCTTGCTTATAACCAAAATTGACAATTCTAGGTCAACCGGAAGTACCGTATAAGTTTTGGGTCGAAATCCTATATGGTAGTTCCCGTTGCCGGCGACCGCTGAAATCCGTAAATACCTAGTTTAATAACAAAAAAAAAAGCGATTTTACTATTACAAACTTATTATTTGCGGTTGGTGCAATAGCCGTTTCTAGGGATCGAACAGCAAAGTTAAGTTTGTCCTTTAAATAGTTTTTTATCAGGAATTTCTCAGTAGCGGCCATGGAGTCTGGATTTGTGCCCGGTTGAAAGCAAAGGCTCGCTCACTATTACATGGGACTTAAACATAACTGGCGAAATGTGGGTGTGGGATTAGGTATCACGCCTGTAATCCCCAAGGGTTTGGCAGAGGTGTATACACCTCCCACACCCACATGTCGTGGAGTGTTATATGACGGTCGTTACGGGTAGTCAGAACAAGTCAAAAAATTTACAGCCAGTCTAAGTTGAGGAGTTCAGATAGACACCGCTCCATAAAATATATTATTGAGTCCCTTGGTGGTGGTTTGCTGTGTGCAGGCCCTTGTTGCAGTGTAGCCTTGCGAGGGGAGGATAATTCAAAGTCAGTGCGTAGAAGCTACATAGATGTTTATTGTCTTGGTTCACAGTCTAACATAGTACACAACGCGATTTACCGGATGTCTCAGTCTATAGACATGTTTGCACCACCACTGCGTGTAAGAGACTGGCGGTTGCGCATACCGCAGTCCCGCTTAGGGACTATACATTCTGTCGCGTCAGCTTTTGTAGTGTAAGCCTCTACAATATTCTTCTGTCTGGTTAGGCTGGCAGTCGACCCCAGCGTAGTTGAGAAAAAGCTAGGCAGACATTGTATACGTGACTTCCAAAAAAATAAAAACGCCAAAACATCCCTACACAGCAGATATCATACCAAAAGCAACAAACATTAGGAATTTCGACTCAATCTACATATTTATACGGTTTAGAGGCGCGAACAGCAATAATCGTATTTCACTACAAATGGATATAAATTCCGTCCAACTCACGAATTGCTCAAGCGAAATTAAAAAAGAAGAATTGCTTTTTGTTTAAGCTTCGCACACAGTTGTGCTGAATACGGATTTTGTAGAGAATACGTATTCCAAAATAAAAAACGTAATCATATAATATTAAATGTGGAATACGGATTGTGTTTTGTTCCATTTCAAATAGAGATTCCGTGGCGTATATTTTTTTGAAATTCTGCGAAACTTTTCTTCTTGCATAAGGCGACTTCACACGAGCGGGGTTGTGCGAAGTGGAGAAGAGGGAAGATGTGTAAAAGGTGTATCCGCTGAAGCTGTGCAGAGATGTTCAAAGCGGAGACATGGGCGTAGCTCCACCCTGGCTCTGACCTGTAAGGTACCTAACCAAACCTAAAAAAAAAAATGATCTAGGTACTAACTACAATACTTTATGCGTAAGAAAGTTCACACTCGACAGTAGACACAAAAAAAAATGCGATCAAACCAATAATACCTATGTGTACCTAATTGTTTACTTACTCTACCTGAAAATACTATCTATAGATAGATATAAACCTCTAAATTGACTGATTAACAAATTGGCATACGCCCCGAGCCCAAACGGCTGAAGTTAGAGACACATTTTTGGATGGAAGATTTCGCGGTGTAGGTAGCTGAGCAATAAAAAAGTCTTTTGGATAATTCGAATTATACATACAGATACAGGGCGCTGGGTGTAACCTTTTTGTATGAAAAAAATTACCGGGGCAAGACCGTGGGTATATTTTGCTAGTTAGGTACATATTATTTTAGACTGCTGCCCCACCCTGATTCCATGGCTGGCTTGGCCCATGAGCGGTGAGGAGAGGAGATGTGCAAAGCGACACGCAGCTCACAGCACACCGCTCACCGCCGTGACCGATCCATAGTCACACCACCGCACGCCGCACATGCACAGGACACCGCTCGACGCACACTGCTCACCGCACCGCGCTAATGTCTCCTCTCGTCTCCGATGGCCTAAACAATTACGAGACATCTCCTCTCCTCTCTGTCCTGCTTGCTGCTTGCTGCTCCTTTCCACTAAAGCTATGCGGAGACGAGAAGTGTAAATAACGAAATTGTATTGGTGGTTTAAAGCACATCTCTTCTCCTTTCATTTCGTCTCCGCTTCGGTGGAGTTCGGCCCTAACAATAGTGTTATGCCATTAATATCAGCATGGTAACGAATTTATACTTTTCTGAAAAACCATTTTGAAAATGGTTTTTTTGTCCTCGTAATAGGTTCCAGTGAACCTACCACCGGAACCCATTACGAGGACAAAAAAGTATCTAATGTAAACACGGTCAGTTGTTGGTCTATCCGTAAGCCAAACAACCTAATTCGTTCAGCTTTTGATGCGGGAAGTAGGGTTGCCAACTTTTTTTACAATAAATAAAGTATATTCAGGCATGAGAAGGAAAATAAAACAGAATTCTAGAAAAAATAACAATATAATTTTATTATTATTTCAAAGTTTTAAATACAATTTTTTAGAGCTTCTTGTGTAATTAATCTATGTATCTATGTATGTGTGTGTGTACATTTTTGAAGGCTCCATATGCCTCATTACAATTAATTAAAATTAGAATAAATGAGAAGCTCATATCAAATCTATGCTGCCTCTATTTCTATCATCTCGTCACTTCGCATTCATAACAGAAAAAAAACTTTTCTGTACTGAAATGGCAGGAACAGATAGCAGATAGGAAACAATCCCAAAAAACGAGGGCAGTGGGCTGGGCTTAGGCCAGCTACACTATAGGTACCTAATAAAATGCCGCATACCATTTTTGTTAACTTTTTGGACACAATATTTAAGGATATTAATATATGCGTTGAAAAACTGTATTTTGTATACTTTATTTTTGTTCAACAGTAAAAAGTATATTGTAGTGAAAAACAGTATAATACTGTTTTTAACAGTTTGGTTGGCAACCCTAGCGAGACCCGTATTCAGGCAGACAGATACTTTCGTATTTATAATATTAGAATGGAAACGTGTTACGTAGAGGCATGTGATGCGGAGGAATGAGGAAAACTGTGAGGAAAGTTTTGAGTATGAATGTGAATAGCTAGGAGTAGAGGAAGATCAAAGAAACCAAGGAGGAATCGTCTGAAGGATGATATAGCTAGAAAGGACTTGTCTGATGAGATGACGAGTAATAGAGAATCATGGAAAAAGAAGACATGATGCGTAGACTTCAAATAGATGTTCATCATCATCATCAGCCTATAATGTTCCCACTGCTGGGACACGGCCTCCTCTCTATGAGAAGGAATGGGCTTTAATGCACCACGCTCAGTGCGGATTGGCAGATGTCACATGTCTCCGAATTTTTGGTTCTAGGACAATCATGCCGGTTTCCTCACAATGTTTTCCTTCACCGTTTTGAGAGCAGTGGTGATGAAATAAATTACACAAAGTAATGCGCCTGTCTTGGTTCGAACCCACGACTTACTGTTCGTAAGTAGAGGCCGCCACCACTGGGCCACCACTGCTCACAATGAAATGTTGAATACGTGTAAATATAGAAATGCCTAGCTCCAACACCATTTTACGTTGGTCCAGACTTTGGTCTAACAGTTGGCGCTAATGGAACATATCCTTGAGAATACAATATTTACATGTAATATACATCCTGAGTTTAATGTTTATGTATGTAATTTGTACATAATGACACCTACGGGTACATACGAGAAGCTGGTACTAGTTTTTATATACCTATATGAAACATATTTATAGTACCGTACCAAAGGATTGCCAACGGAACCCTATTACTAAGGCTACGCTGACAAATAACACTCATCCTAACATCTGAATGCATTGGATGGGTGTATATATGTAATATGTATCATAATTGCTACCGTGACGTCTGTGACGAACTTTAATTATAATTTATTTTAAGCATTATTCTCATTTATGTGACTTTGTGTCTTTTTTGAGAATAAATATCTTTAAACCTAAACCTACGCTGTCTGTCACAGGGCTGTATCTTTTGAACCATTATAGGCAAAGACTTAAAATTCTCACAGAGTGAATTATGTTAGCCAAAAAATATACTCGACGATAGGTTAAGGCCTACCCGTGGCTGTGTGGAAGTCTCAGATAATGATGATGTGTGTTACCAATGTCACTATGACAACTATGAAAACTGAAATAAAGGGAATCTTGGGGATTCCCTTTATTTCAGTTTTCATAGTTGTCATCACACATCACACACATCAATCGTGAAAAGAAATTGTGTAAAATATTGTAATATTTAATATTAGGTATATCACAATCACTACTTTTAACATTCGGTAAAGCGATCTTATACACTTTGTCTTTTTTTTCATTTAATACTAAATTGTTTGCTGTGAACCAATTTTGGACCTGAAGTAGGGCATTATTCACGTCATCTAGATTTTGGGCTCATCTTTTTATCTTAAAAATTAGGGATGTGTCATCAGCAAATAATACCATATTTTGAGGTTGTTTTTTCAATAAATAGGGTAGATCATTTATATGTACGATGATACGGAACCCTGTATATGCTAGTCCGACTGTCCGACTCGTACTTGGCCGGTTTTTTATGTCTAGTTTCAGGTTTTATGCAGAGTAATTCCGTTCGTCGTTCATCGACATACATCACTGGTTTTTTACTATGTGATCGATTTTGGTGGAAAATTGCTGGCTGAAATTGAGAATATTTTATGGTAACTTTTTATACGATATGTTCTATTTTATTTCTGTAACGTGTTTAATAAAATGGTATTTCTAGATTTTATTTAAAAAATGTGGTAAGAATGCCTTTAAATTAAATGAAAGAAAAAGCGTTATAATGATAGCGTGACGATTGTCAAGGGAAGGGAAAAAACATAAAAAAATGGATATTTTTATAGTGCCGTTTTTGGAACAATGTACTGTATAAGCCTTACCAGCATAAATAAAGCAGTTCAGTTCTAAGAACCGGTACTCTGAGTTCTTCTACTTATATCATGTTTTTAAAGTGAAAACTTCTTTAGGCGCGTTGAGCGCTTTTTGGCTGAAGGTGACGTAACGTGCGGTCAGGCTTCGTGGCACTCATAGGCGATCCGCTATGGCGTAGCACCACATAGGCATGCGCGGAGCATAACCAGTGCTACGACTGGGGCGGGGCCTGTGTACTTTTTGTTTTCAATTCTATCGGCAGTCCCAAAAACTGAACCGATTTTTATGATATCGTGACAATTGACAACGGCGAAGGGAAAAAATTAATAATTTTTTGGTTCTACACCATACCTGGGAACCTTCTAGTTACGGAGATATTGGGGGTCAAAGTTCCAACATTTTGACAAGTTTTTTTTTAATACAAGTTTTTAATGTAAGATTTTTACTTTAAACACCTCCACGACACCCGTACAATCCATCCATCAGCACAATTTATTGAGTGCGTTACATTGATTTCTACCACAAAACATGATTTTTCATCCCAAAAAAAAAGTAGTTTCCCAGCAATAATTTTTGCGTAGAGTTACTTAGTTTGATGTGCAGAATGCTTGGTTGACGGCTTCGTGATGAGGTCTTTTACACCCTGAATATATACTTCTTATTATGTATTTTGTAAAAGGGGATTAGGTAATACAGAGCACCGACGTACCTCCACAAGATGAACCCCGCTCAAAACACCCCAGCCGTTCATTCACTCCATAATTAAAAAACTCCTTCGCAACACTATTCTCGTATTTATGAATTCATTACAATCTCCTAACTTTATTATTGGTTCCCGACATAACTCCTCCACGGGGCAGGTCCGAGTGTTGCCTAAAAATACCACCTTCTAAAAATATACCCACCTTAGGAATACATTGCTGAATCTTTATTTAAATGGAATTTGTTGGGATTTGTACCGTTATTGGGGTGGCTATCTAAAGATCTTTAATAAATTGTGTCTTGGTATGTAATTGCATGGGACTAAATTAGTGATGAATACAAATGTGGATGAAGAAGGAGAAATTCTGACTGCTACCGCAAAGCCGAATTGATAGATTGCAGCGACACTACTGGTTCCTATGTCATACGCGCATCAGTCTTTGCTGAGTAGCTGGAGCATTAGTTAAACCAAAAGGCATGATAACAAAGCGATACATTCCGCGACCAGGGACATAAAAAGCTGTTTTATCTTTATCCGCTTATTCTTTTAAAGGGATTTCCCAAAACGCTTTAGCAATTTCGATGCTGAGAGAAATTTCGCGTTTTTAAGGTTATCTAAAATTACTGTTGAATATAAAAAGTGTGATTGTCTTTGTCTTTTTTCTCTATGTCATTTTTTTTTGCTCTGTAAAAATGTCATGCTAATACTATGTGCTAGTACACCAGATTATTTTAAAATATATTTCTTTTAATCCTCGAAACCTAAGCCAGCATCTCTCAATCAGTAACATTGGTCCTTCGAGCATAAACTGAGGACTCGAGGACTGAGGAATAATCTTTTTCGCAAAATGTTGACACGATCAAAAGCTCGCAGAAAAATGTCGTCACCTTCAGGCTCACAAAAGGAAGATCAGCAAAACCTTCCATCGAGCAAGTCATCGAAAGCGGTCAGTTCCAAAATGTCCGTTATTTCATTAGAGGCGCGCAAAAAACAACTCGAATTTGAAGCGGCCGAGGAGAAATCACGATTGCTGATCGCCACAGAGGAAGCGAAAATGCAAGCTCAGCTGCAGGAGGTAAAAATGCAATTCCAAATAGACCTCGTGAACAAAAAACTGAGTGTAAGCCTAGCAGAATTGGAAGAACAACAAGAACGACGTTCCCGAGCGGGTTCCAGTGTTTCATACGCATCAGCACCAGTAAGAACGGAAGATTGGGTGGCGCACCAGAATGTAACCCTTTGTCGTACGACCGCGACACAAAATGCGCGCTACTCAGACCCTACTGCACAAGATGAACGCTACCTAGCTCCTACCGCGGCACAAGATGACCATTGCCCGGCACCCGCTGCTCAAAACATGTGTTGTTCAAGCCCTGCCCTACATGACCGACCCTCGTCAGCACCAGTTGCTCAAGATAAAGCAATACTCAAGCTAGCTGACGCGATACACGATCTTGCTCTAGGTTGTACCCATAGCTGTAAGCAGATGACCGCCACAGACAGACTAATGAGTCGCATTGCGACACCTAAGGAGCTGCCTTTTTTCAAGGGAGACCCGATGGAGTGGGTTAACTTCAGGAATTCCTACGATGAGTCGACCAAGATTTGCCAATTTTCGAATGCAGAAAACGTTTGTCGCCTACGAAAATGTCTAACAGGCGAAGCTAGAGAATGCGTTTCTGCGCTCCTGATGGGTGATGTGTCGGCTGAAAATATCATGAAAACTTTGGAATTACGATTTGGTCGACCTGAAATTATCATAACAAAAATCGTAAGTCAATTGAAAAAACTTCCGTCACTGTCACTGTCATATCATAATGACATAGTTTCTTTTTCTATAAAAATTAAAAACTGCGTAGTTGCCACGAAGGCTATAAAACAAGATGATTATCTAAGGAGTCCCGAGCTGCCTACTGCCATTTTATCGAAATTACCATGCAGTTTGATTACCCGATGGGCTGACTATGCCCACGAAAATCGAGAAAAAAGTTCGAATATGACTCGACTTGAACAGTTATCGGAATTTTTGGAAGTTGAAGCGCAAAAGATTTCAAATGTCGGCGTATCGTTACTACAGGCAAAGAAATTTGATGGTCCTGTTACTCATTCCAACCTTCAGCGGCCTCACGCTGTACTAGCACAGACGAAAGAAGCTTCAAAGTGCCGTTTTTGTCACAAGCACTCCGATCACATAGTTATTGATTGCCCTAAGTTCAAGCGCGCCCTCCGGAAGGAACGATGGTCATTTGTGCGCAGCAACCGGCTATGTCCAAAATGTCTTGTTAGCGACCATGACAAGAACACCTGTGAAGCTCCATTATGTAGCATTGATGACTGCGGATTGCCGCACCACCAGATTTTGCATTGGCCAACAGCTAAGGCAATAGAAAAGCCTGTCAACGCTAATATTACTGAAAGTCCTGACGATTGTGTAGCGAACATATCAGCTGTGTCAAACTCTCCTACACCTTCTCACGTGTTACTCAAATATGTTCGCATCCGGATCCATGGCCCAAATGGTGACGTTGTTACTGATGCTCTTCTCGATGACGGTTCCACCATCACGATGATAGATGAAAAAGTGGCCAGCCAAGTAGGATTAACCGGTCACACTGAAAGCTTACATGTGCGAGGCGCTTGGGACAACAGTGTTTTGATTTGTAAAGCTGAACTACTAGAATTTGAGATATCAAGCGAAAATACTGATCGCTATAGAATTGTCGCACGCACAGTTAAAGGGATTAATCTTCCGAGTCAATACACAGAACTTGGACGCTATGAGCACCTGTCAGGTATCAAAGAAAATCTTTGTTTTGATTCCATGAAGCCATCAATGATTATCGGGCAAGATAATTACCATCTCTTAGCCCCATTAGAGATAATTGAGGGTGATCCTAATGCCACTCGAACCGTTCTTGGCTGGTCTGTACACGGCAAAATAATAAACAGACACCGACCACATGGACTGACTGATGCTTGTACGCTGTTTTTATCACATCACGACAGTGAAAACGGACGCAGCCTAGATGAGCTCAATGATCTTGTAAGGCGTTCGTATGCTCTCGATGCACTTGGCGTCAGTGTCAAGCCACGACAATGTTCAGAGGACGTTAAAGCTTTAGAGATTCTTGACAAGACTTCTAAACAAGTTGGCGACCATTGGGAGGTCGGACTGCCCTGGAAGGATGAGACCGTTAAAATGAAAGACTCATATCCCACAGCGTTTAGTCGTCTTCAAGGCGTAGAGAAAAAGATGCGCATGAACATAGAATTTCAAGCTAGATACAGAGAGAGGGTACAGCATCTGTTTGAAAATAATTATGCACACCCCTGTTCAGAACCCGATGTGACATCTGATCGACTGTGGTATTTACCTCATTTTGGAGTTGATAATCCAAACAAGAAGAAATTGCGTCTTGTATTTGACGCCGCTGCAAAGTCACAATGTTATTCACTGAATGATTACCTACTTCAAGGCCCAGATTTGCTCATTTCGCTGTTTGGTGTGCTATTAAGATTCAGAGAGCACCAAGTCGCGATCACTGGCGACATCAAAGATATGTTTTTAAGGGTCCAAATTAGAAAAGAGGATCAAGATGCTTTGCGTTTTCTCTGGAAGGACGACATCAATAGTACAAAGCCACCTACGAAGTTCGCTATGAACTCCCTTATCTTTGGCGCATGCTGCTCTCCTTTTGTGGCACAATATGTGAAAAATAAAAACGCCACGCTGTATGAAAAGAAGATGCCCCGTGCTGTCAGAAGCATTGTGCAAAATCATTATGTAGATGATCTGATGGATAGCATTGAGACTGAGAGTGCAGCTGTACAGCTTGTTAATGATGTCAGGAATATTCACAAAATGGGAGGCTTTGAAATCAGGAACTGGACCAGTAACAGTAAGAAAGTACTCAAAAGCTTACCAGAGAGTGATCTCGGCCCTAGCGCCGTTAAGTTTAATATTGAGGGAACAAGCGAGGGCGAGAGAACGCTAGGATTGTACTGGTTTCCAGTTGACGATGTGCTTGGTTTTGATGTTTCCATGAAGCGGATTAGTGAAGAAATCCTCAAATGTTTACAAAGACCCACTAAACGAGAAATGTTACGAGTAGTCATGTCCGTTTTCGATGTTCAAGGCTTTCTTGCTCCGTTAACGATAAAGTCTCGAATACTGTTACAAGATACATGGAGAAGCGGCATTTCATGGGACGAACATGTCAAGGACAAAGAGTTCACAAAGTGGCGCAAATGGCTAGAGTGTTTTGATAAGGTCAAGTCACTACGCATACCGCGATGGTATTTGAATGAAAAGTCATTAGCCACACAAAATGTTATTTTAGCACGTGAGCTACACATGTTCTGCGACGCTTCACCGCAAGCCTATGCCGCTGTAGCCTACTGGCGAATCGTTCACGAAGAAAGTACGACTATAGCCCTCATAGCCAGTAAGAGTAGAGTAGCCCCACTAAGACCTGTATCAGTGCCACGCCTAGAGCTTCAAGGAGCAGTATTGGCCTGCAGATTAGCGGCTACTATCGAGCAGGAGCACACAATAAAGCCCGACAGACGCTATTTTTGGACTGATTCGTCTACGGTCCTGCTATGGATCATGAGCGATGCACGAGATTATAAACCTTTCGTCGCTAATCGATTAGGTGAAATAGACGAGCTGACCAAACCTGATGAGTGGAGATATGTTCCGACGTCTGCGAATGTAGCGGACTATGCCACCAAAGAAAATGTGGATGAACTTACCTACGCACATCCATGGTTTCACGGTCCTGAGTTCTTGAGACTTGAGACAGCTCAATGGCCTGAAAATAAATTCACGAAGGCACACGATGACGATGTTGAGCTAAAGAAAGCAACTTTGACCGTTATTACTCCGTTACAGGATCTTTCCATTCCTGATGCCAAAAGGTTTTCCTCATGGATGCGCTTACTTCGCACTACAGCCACGCTATTGGCTGCTTTAGAAAAATGGAAAGGGAGAGACGTAACAGTCAACGCTATACAAATGGATAAGGCGGAAATATTGATACTGAGGCACGCGCAAAAGGAATCTTTTCCTGAAGAGCTGAGTTGCTTAAATGATCAAAAACCTTTACCAAAAAAGAGTAAGATTTTGTCACTCACACCGTACATGGACCATGATGGTATTTTACGTGTTCAAGGCCGGATTGACGCTGCAGAAAGTGTTACTTTAGAGTACAAGAGGCCTGCCATACTTGACGGACGCAATTATGTCTCCAAGCTTATAATAATGCACTATCATGTTCGAGCTGCGCATGCTAATAATGAGACAGTTATAAATGAACTAAGACAAAGATTTTGGATCGTTCACCTACGACCTTCAGTGCGAAATGTAGCATCGAAATGCCTTGTCTGTCGTATAAGGAAAGCGACACCTGTAGCACCGAGACAAGGAAACTTACCTGCTGGTAGAGTCGCGCACCACTGTAGACCATTTTCTCACTGCGGTCTTGACCTTTTTGGACCAATAGAAGTTACAGTTGGAAGAAGACGTGAGAAAAGGTACGGCGTAATTTTTACATGTATGACAGTAAGGGCCATACATCTAGAAGTTGTGCATTCACTATCCACTGATAGTTTATTAATGGCTCTACGACGAATGGCATCGCGACGAGGTTGGCCTAGCGACTTATATTCCGATAACGGAACTAATTTACGCGGAGCCGACGCTGAGCTTCAGAAGCTACAGAATGAGGCCGCCAATGAAAGAGTAAGGTGGCACTTTAATCCACCTCTAAGCCCACATATAGGAGGTGCTTGGGAGAGGTTGATACGAAGCGTGAAGTCAACTCTGAAAGTCATCCTGAAAGAAAGAGCACCACGAGACGAAACGCTTTTGACATTACTTTGCGAAGTTGAAGCAATAGTTAACAGCCGTCCTCTGACACACGTGTCCGTCAGCTCCACAGACGATGTAGCCCTGACACCTTTCCATTTATTATTGGGAACTTCATCCAACCTTCCCATTGATGCAACTGAGAAAACAGACTTATGTTCACGAAAACAGTGGCGTGTGGCTCAAAGGCTCGCTGACATGTTTTGGTCGAGATGGCTCAAAGAAGTTTTACCGTCTCTACTGCCACGAACTATGAGGTCGACTAGCGACGAAGATCAACTTAAGGTTGGAGATGTAGTCTTAGTGATCGACCCGACTTCTGAGAGGAGCTACTGGCCTCGCGGTGTTATAGAAGCCGTGTACCCTGGCGCCGATGGCCGGGTGCGGGTCGTCGATGTGCGGACCTCGCGCGGCACGCTGCGCCGCCGCTCTGCTCTGCGTCTGGTGCGCCTGCCCTCACACCCGAGGGGGGAAGAGTGTTGAATATAAAAAGTGTGATTGTCTTTGTCTTTTTTCTCTATGTCATTTTTTTTTGCTCTGTAAAAATGTCATGCTAATACTATGTGCTAGTACACCAGATTATTTTAAAATATATTTCTTTTAATCCTCGAAACCTAAGCCAGCATCTCTCAATCAGTAACAATTACATTTACAAACGGTAGGCTGAAAAGTCTACTCTTGGATCTGATTGAATGACCATCAGATAACAGCTTGGTTTTCACTGTCAGATACCTAAACTACCCAGGGGATCCAGCTAAAGATTCTCCTGGGACTTCTACTCTCGATCTATGGAAGCTAACTACGTGCCTGACATCTGGCCCTGAGTTCTACGCTGCCTTATTACCACATTACTTCAGAGCTGACCTGGTGGACTCTGTGATCTGCACGACGCTCGTCCAGCAGACGTTTCCTGAAGCTGTTCTTCGAAGTTGCCCTGGTATTATCCTGCTATCCTGACGCCTGTTCCCGTCTTTCCTACAGTGCTGAACTGATTCCTAACCGTGAACTATAAAAACTATCCTAGAGTGCGTGGTAGGTAGGTTTTTTATAACTAGCTGTATTTTTTATCTTTCCCCTATTAAATTTTAAAATGGATAAGTCTACTTATCCCTTTATTTTTAATAGGAGCAAGTAGATTTGTTACAATTTGTCTGATTCGTACTTGAAATACTTAAGGAGTTTAAGAGGGAAAGAGGGGTCAGATCAGAACCGCAACACCGCAGTCGGTATACTCCGAGTAGACGTCAAGGCAGCTCCCGCATTACAGAGTCGGTTCGGTAAGCTCCAAGTAAAACGTCAAGAGAATCTGAGTGTTGGACACGGTCCAAAAGTGTTTAAAATTTAAGAGTAAGACACCTAAAGAAGGTCGATTTAATGTATACAAAAAAAACAACTGAGTTGGTGGTGAAATTCGGAACTAAAGCATAAAGTTTAGTACACATGAAATTTACTCATACTGTGTCACACATTTTATTGTTTCTAGTTTTTTTTTTTAGTCGTGTTATTCCTTAATATTAATGTGAACCTTTCTCAACAATGTTTTGGTCGGCTTCCAGTCTAACTGGAGGCCGCTGAATACCAATATTTTACACGGAGCGACTATGCTACGGTATGACTGGTTATCAGACTTTCAGGCCACTGACTACCTGTAACAACTTTCAGAGATCAGCCGGGACCAACGGCTTAGACTTCCAATCTGCCATCCTTACACAAAAGTATAAAAATACACTAGATACACTAACGTCTATACATTTTCACACCATTTATGTATAGGATGAAAGTATCGTCTTCACGAAACTCGCTTACAACGTGGTTTGATATGAAGAGCACTCCTCACTGATTCAGATACTAGCTGCAATGTTCCTTCTGTAACTTTGTGGTTAGCTACTTTCCCATCACTTTTGTTTAAAATGTTATATCAAGTTGGAGGACCAAACTTCTAGGGTTTTTTTGGTTGTACTTAATATAAGTTTTTGTCTAGTTTTTTTAACCGACTTCTACAAAAAGGAAGGGGTTCTCAATTCGGCTGATTTTTACCTCATAACGCCGTGACTACTGGTCCGATTTACGTGATTCTATTTTCATGTGGAAGAGGAAGCTTGCGTGCTGGTCTCATATATGTACTGCTCAGGAACTTGAATTTGTGAGATACCACCACACCACAAATAAAAAAATAAAAACTGACTTCCAAAAAAACCAGTTGTGTATATGCACAGCTGTGATCCGAGCCACTCTGTATAATTTTATTTCCTCACCATTGAAGTTGTCTAAAACTCGATTGAAAAAAACCACTCTTACCAAGAAGACGTTAAAATAATTTGTACAGATCCCACTATAAATATGGCAAACTTTAAATTTTATTGTTAAAGTTCACAAACAATATTCCTAATGGTTTAAAGTTTTGAATTTATGTGTTTAAGGAGTTTTGAACTTTAAATATATAAGTTTTAGAATCAATTTGTTCAGATCAAAATTCGATTTAGATTATTTTCGTGTTTTAGTCGTAAATAATCTGATGTGTCGCGTTAAAATCGTTATTTATTGCTAAAGTAAGAACTAAGTTACATAGACTAACTTTTAAACGATAATATGTTTTTTGATGAAGTGAGACATTAAATTGTGATTTACGTCTAAATTTTAATTTAATATGCAACAGAAAAAATAAAATTGTCAAAGCAACAGTGAGCGTAGATGTGCCTTATTTAAACTTAAGAGCCTATACTACCTCAGATTAGCAACTCTATTTGTGGTGGTTCAAACTTCGTTTGTAATACTGTTAGAATAAAGTTCTAATCAGCTTGCACTACAAAGCGGTTGTTACGTCAGTCACTGCGGCCGAATAGTGCGAAATGAGTGGTTTTTATTCTTTATAAAATCAAATTTTCGTCTTTTGGAAAAAATAAAAAAACATAAGACCTGCTTTACAGTTAGTTCAATTAGTATGCAAAGTTTCATGATCTAATTTGTACTTGTGTGTAAGTACTTTTTGAATACCAGCGGTTTATTGTTCGATTTGGAGGTAACTTTGGGATTTTTTTCTATCGAGAAAATTTTATGAAATCGTGTTTTCGCCAAACATAAGACCTAACATTAATCCTCAACTTTACCATATATTTATTTCAAAATTAATGCTGCAGTATTTTAGGCGTAACGGAGGATCATGCTAAGCCACTTGAGGTAGTATAGGCCCTTAAGCTCCAAGGGATTGGATTTTGTAAGTAGAGTTGGTTAGTTAGGATAGTATTGGCTTAATTATGAAGCCACAACGACGTGTACAAACCTATACTTAAAGAAACCTAGCTTAAAGTTCTTCAGAGAATTTGGCACTCCACGTTTTCTTCACGAATTTTCTTTCTTTGAGGCAAAAGAGTTTTAAAAGTTTACTTAAGACGGCCTTACGTGACTTTCGTATACTCAAAGTTTAAGTTAAGTTCTCAAATTCTTCAGAGCTTACTCTTACATGTAAGTTTATAAAACTAAAAGAGTTAGGATTTGCCATGTTGCTTTTGAAACTAAGTATTTGGCTTACAAAAAGATTAGATGGGTTGGCATTATTTAAGAACTATTTACTACAACTAAAATCTGACTAGACTGTCTCTTTGGTTTAGTGGTCGCAAGCGTGACTGCTGAATATGAGGTCCTGGGTACGATTCCCGGGTGGGGAAAAGTGTTAAGGGTTTTTCTCTATCGGTTGATTTACACAAACAAAAGGCATTTAAACTAATGCTTTTAAATAAAGTAAATAAATCCTATTTATATTGGAAAATGTGTAAAATAAAATAGTATTGGATACTGAAAATAAAATAAATTTTGATTGAATTCTGTTTACAGTAAGAATTCGGTTTTACATAAATTTAGTTTACTGGAAATTAAAATCAAGCAAAAATCTGTTTTTTTTTTGTGCAATTTCAGTACAATATTGCCAGATCCTGAAATCGTTTAAAATTTTATTTGGGTTGGGAATGATTGCTTGCGCTTCACGAGGCACATGAATGTATTATTAAAATAAAAGCGGAATAAAGATTTTTCCCCATTCAATCCATCAGGACTTTAATCTGTAGGGTCAGAAAATCATTATTTTGTACTCTTAACTTTTATTAGGGTGTTGGTGCTGTTTTTTTATTGGGTGTATTTGTGCGAATTTTGGAAGGTACATAAAGTAGTAAAATACAATTAAAACTTAATTAATTAAAGTGACTCAAAACGCCTCTATAGAACCAAGTGGTGACAATAGGAACAAACCTATCGGATATACTCGCGACCTTGCAAAGAATATTATTATGCAAGAAACGTGATAACGCTCGATTTTAGCCTGAAAACTCAACCTTACCAAGTTAGACAATTTTTAGGAAAATTATAATTGAGGGAAGTCGCCACGTGTATCTGCCGGGATCCCTTTTTTTTGCATAATCTTATTTTTCCTAATATACTTTGGCATAATTGGTTTTGCCATAATAATACATTGCCAATTTTTTTTTGGCATACTGTTTATGTTGGCATAATGATTTTGAAGGCTAATTAGTTTTGGCATAAATTTAATTTTGCATAATGTTACTAGGCATAATGACTATTAGCATAATAGTATTTAGGCATACACATAATATAAATACCGGAATCAAATTTGAGTTATTTTCACATATTTATTTTAAATAAAAAAATCATTAAGTTGTGCTACAAAAGTTAGTGACAGAAACGAAACGCTGCAAAACCTACTCCACGTAGTCTTATCTGCCCTACCCCTAGAGTGTAATCTAAGCCCGCGTAGCCGTGGAGGGGCGAGGCGGCCTGCGAGTTGAGGAGCAGGTGGTTTTAACGTGAGCGTAAAACACATCTGCGACGATAAGCTCGCGTGGGACCGCTGGAGCCCCGCAGTGCCGGAGCCGTGACAGAAACCTTGCCTGCTGCATGTTGCATACTACATGCTTGCTTGCTGCATGCTTACTGAACGCATGCTTGCTGCATGCTTGCTGAATGCATGTTTGCTGCATGCTTGCTGAAAGCATGCTTGCCGCATGCTTGCTGCACGCATGCTTGCTTTATGCTTGCTGCATGCCTGCTGCATGCATGGTGTATGCTTGTTTAAATGTTTGCAAGCTGCATGTTTGCTGCATGCATGGTGGATGCTTGTTTGCATGCTTCTTACAGGGAAAAAACTCACATATGTTCACAATCAACTATGTTTAAAACGGGATCCCTTTTTTTTGCATAATCTTCTTTTTCCTAATATACTTTGGCATAACTGTTTTGGTATAATTTGTTTTGCCATAATAATACTTTGCCAAATTTTTTTTTGGCATACTGTTTATGTTGAAGGCTAATTTGTTTTGGCATAAATTTAATTTTGCATAATGTTACTAGGCATAATCACTATTAGCATAATAGTATTTAGGCACACAAATAATATAAATACCGGAATCAAATTTGATTTATTTTTACGTAGGTATTTATTTTGAATTAAAAATAAATTAAGTTGTGCTATAAAAGTTAGTGACAGAAACGAATCGCTGTAAAACCGACTCCACGTAGTCTTGTCTGCCCTACCCCTAGAGTGTAATCTAAGCCCGCGTAGGCGCGTAGGGGCGAGGCGGCCTGCGAGTTGAGGAGCAGGTGGTTTCAACGCTCGCCGCCGCAGCTGAGGCCGAAGCTGCGGTGGTGAGCGTAAAACATATCTGCGACGATAAGCTCGCGTGGGACCGCCGGAGCCGCGCAGCGCCGGAGCCATGACAGAAACTTTGCCTGCTGCATGTTGCATACTGCATGCTTGTTTGCTGCATGCTTGCTTGCTGCATGCTTGCTTGCATGCTGTATGCTTGCTGAACGAATGCTTGCTGCATGCATGGTGTATGCTTGTTTAAATGTTTGCAGGCTGCATGTTTGCTGCATGCTTGTTTGCATGCTTCTTACAGGGAAAACAACTCACATATGTTCACAATCAACTATGTTCAAAACAAATACCTATGTTATGTATTACCAGCTTCGGAGAGATGGTTTTTTTCCAATCGTCAAAATAAATTGATATATCCAATTAGGGTATGTCTAGCATTTTAGGATTATGCTTCTTTGTTATGCTTATAAAATATATGTTTTAGTATAATTATGCGTAAATCAATTTAAGCCTAACAATGTTATGCTTAATCATTATTATGATTACATAAATTATGCTTAAAAAAAATATGCGTAAGCTGTTATGCGTAAATAATGTTATGCGAAAATATAAATAGTAGTAACAAAAGTATGCCAAGTTATATTAGGTCTTAAAATTTTATGCAAATGGATAGGGAACCGTTTAAAACAAATATGTTATGTATTACCTGCTTTGGAGAGATGGTTTTTTTCCAATCGTCAAAATAAATTGGTATATCCAATTAGGGTATGTCTAACATTTTAGGATTATGCTTCTTTGTTATGCCTATAAAAAATATGTTTTAGTATCATCATGCGTAAATCAATTTATGCCTAACAATGTTATGCTTAATCATTATTATGATTAGATAAATTATGCTTAAAAAAAAAATGCGTAAGCTGTTATGCGTAAATAATGTTATGCAAAAATATAATTAGTAGTAACAAAAGTTTGCCAGGTTATATTAGGTCTTAAAATGTTATGCTAATGGATAGGGAACCGTATCAGCCTCACACCAAACAGCGCGACAACACCCGTTCTCCACTTTCTACATCCAGCCTGGTCTTTTTGAGGTCGTCCGTCTATCTAGAGGGCTGGACACAGAAAAGACGTAAGACGAGGACGGGGCGCGGACAGGGCGCAGACGGGGCGGCGCGGCGACGCGATTTTTTATAATTATTTGACGACCCGAATGGCGCAGTGGTAGTGAGGCTGCCTTACGTTCTTAGGGTCCGGCTTCGAATTCCGGCAGAAGCAAATGTTTGTGTGATGACCATCATGGACATTTGTTTCCAAGTCATGAATGTTTATATGTATAATGAGTATGTATTTACAAACAAAAATTATCTATGTATTATATCAACTATCTGGTGTCCACGACACAAGCTTCGTTGCTTAGTGTGGCCCTAGATGGCGCTTGACGATGCGCGTGACGCTTCTATACATTTTGCATGATAAGGACTCGGGAGAGACATAATTATGTCCGCGCCCCATCTGCGTCTTACTTCTTCTGTATGTCCAGCGCCTAGTAGTATATACTAATATTATAAAGAGGTAACATTTGTTTGTAAGTTTGTATGTTTGTATGTAGGGGGTAATCTCCGGAAGTAATGAACCAATTTTAAAAATTGTTTCTCTGGTAGAAAGCTACATTATTCGTGAGTGCTATAGGCTATATTTTATTCCCGTACTCCCACGGGAACGGGAACTACGCGGGTGAAACCGCGGGACGTCAGCTAGTTTCTAATATAATAGTTTCTAATCCGCATTAGCTATGCGTCATTACTTATGCATTGTAATTATGTACCCGTTAATAAAGCATGTACTATAAAGCAAGCAATACAGCAAGACTAAAACCAATTTCGAAGGTGGGCCAAACATTTTCATCGTGACATCATCAATTGTGCAGTTTTGATTTCACGATTTTAAGTTCAACGCGATATCGATATCGCGATCGCACTTAACATTTTTAGTCTATAATATATCGTGCGTAAATACACAGTATAAAATATTCTGCACCAATCTTCAACTAAAGAATTCATCCTGAAAAAAGAAAATCCGTAAGAATTCCAGCAAAAAAGATTTTTACATTCTTTGCACCTTTTGCATTTTCAAATTGTATGTCGTATCCCTACCATTTTAGAGGCTGATCCCTTCGTAAACTCCGTAAGCGCATTATATGAGCACATAAGTTTAAATCGTAGGTAGAAAGAGTGTACAGTTGACAAAAGTGGCTTAAGCAAGCAACATAGTACTGGAAAACTTTTCAGTCATGATACGTGGGAGCAAGTCTCGTCCAAGGGCTCGTATTACCCAGCAGTACTAACTAAGTTGAGGAAGTCCATTCCATGTACAAAACTGGCATTCAGCTGCATCCTGTTAGACTAGAAGCCCACACCAAATTAGTTGGGAAAAGGCTAGGTAGATGATGGTATGGGTGCTGATAATATAATTTTATTTTGTCACGTCGTTCATCTTCCAAATCTATACTAATATTACAAAGAGGAAAGATTTGTATTTTTGTATGTAACGAAAAAACTTAAAAACTACTGTAGCAATTTTGAAAATTCTTTCAGCAATGGATAGCTACATCATCAGCGAGTAACATAGGCTATATTTTATTCCCGTACTCCCACGGGAACGGGAAATACACGGGTGAAACCACGTGACGTCCGCTAGTCATGTATAAACGTCCACAACTGGACTAAAATCTTTTTAATCACAAGCCACCATCAAACGTCACTATTACTAGCTGTTGCTGAAAAATATACAAACAATGCACACCTGAACGTCGGTAAGTCTACGAGCGCCCTGATAGGCGGCTTGCTTATTGCCTAGGCTCTAGGCCCTAGAACCTAGCAAGTAGTGAAGTGAAACGCTACCAGCTGCACTGCGCGTTTGGTAACTTTGCTAGTCACCTGAGTGTATAGAAAAAGCATGCAGTGTGGCCGGTTCCGAAGATACTAGAACGTTATTTTCACTTCGCTACTCGCTAAGCACCAAGAGCTAAGTAAGCCACCAACCAATGCGTACGTATATAACCTAACGGTACACTTCAAAATGTATTCTTTAGATAGATACCAAACTCTTTTGTCAATAGTACACCGGTATACTCCAAGGTGAACAACCTCATCAGATCCTCGGATTTCAGAAGACATCTATTTAAATATTCGATCACAGATTTAGGGGGTCAAGACACGATCTTTGACCCTTCGAGATCTTTTGTTAGGAAGACCCTCGTCTTCAATGGAGGTAGAACGGTAGATTTTAAGATAAGTATCCAACGATTTGTAGCATTTGAGGAGTGTAAGCGATTTTCCTTTGTTTTCGAACACAGAGATTTCGTCGACCGCTTCGGTGCTCAAGTGTTTGAATAAAGGTAGCCGTTTAAGTTGGTAGATTTAGGAGGTTTGTTTGTAATGGAAGGCTATAGAGATGCAAATATATTTTTCATTACTCATACTCTGAAAGTAGGTCTGAAGTTGCCTGAGGAGCGGGTTGAAAGTAATACTTTTCAGCCCTAGGGAGAATCGTTTTCAACTGACAGCTGTCAAATTATAAAAAAAAAATGGTTCATTTTTCTATTGAACCATGTTCCAACTTTCTATACAGCCACGATGTAAAATTGAAATAACATAAAGATAAGTATTAATTAAAGAATATATATATTTTAAATATCTTTATTATAATTATATAATTAAGTTTCAACTATTTCTTTAAAATAACATAGATTTGGGAAAAATATTTACCATTTTTCGATGATGAAAATGAAAAATAGGTATTGGCTGAATAGCTGGCCGGCCACAGAAAAAAAAAACAAAATAGGTGGGAGAGCGGCAATAGGGTAGATGACACCATA
Organism: Xestia xanthographa; assembly: GCA_905147715.2. NCBI lineage: Eukaryota > Metazoa > Arthropoda > Insecta > Lepidoptera > Noctuidae > Xestia > Xestia xanthographa. The sequence goes on along the minus strand of LR990664.1, from coordinate 6,458,316 downwards.
AAACAATAATTCCAAGACACCTTTCTCTAAAAAAACACTTTATTTTGGGCCTGAAAACCCGATTTATTTTCAATTAATTGCCAAATTCGATTTTTAGTTGCTTTGAAATCAATAAATAGTCGAGTCATTGAGTTGAATAAACAGTGACGTCACAGTAGGCTATTACCATACAAAGTCTATTAGAGAACCGCGTTTTGACAGCTCTTAAAAAGTATCTCAATTGATTGGTGTGTCATCTACCCCATTCGAATTACGATCTTCATTAGTTTTTTCGAGTTGTATGTTTTTTTTACTTTCCTTGTATTCGTAATGAAAAGCACAGTGTTTACCTCGGGTTAAAGACTTATTTAGTCCCTCGAGCTATTAGCGCCCTCGCTTCGCTCGGGCACCAAACCCCGTCTCGGGACTAAATAAGTTACTTTCACCCCTAGGGTAACAATGTACTATTGGCGTTTGTGTGACGTTATAGGACGCTATTGATAAACATTTGTGAAACTGGTTATGTGAACAGAACATCATACTTCTAATCTCCGTGAGGTTAGGCAGAGGGGACCTAATAGTACACCCACATGTCCCCAGTTATGTTTAAGGAGCGAGCCTATTGCCATCAACCGGGCGCAAATCCAGATTCCGTGGCTGCTACTGAAAAATTCCTGATGGAAAAACCCAATAATACTTTGCCCGACCCGGGAATCGAACCCAGGAACTCATGCCCAGCCGTCGACTATTTCACTAACGAGGCAGTCCATGTTTATGTGAAATTATTTGAAAAATACATCTTTCAAATACATAATCATCTCCTGTTTTAGAAGTCTGTTTAAACAAGATGGTGATTCTGAGACATCGTTAAATGAAGTGTTTCATGTGCTGTCCAGTATACATAGTATTGTATTTATTATGACTTGATTTTAGTCACGACATGGGATAATTTTTATCCTGGTAAGTTACTACTTAAACACACTTGTTTCAGTGGGATGCTTTCTTAGATCAACAACAAAATTCACGCGTGCAAAAATGCTAGTTTTCACATGCAGTGACACAAGGCAACATATTCCGGCTGCATGCGACAATCCCCAAGTGTTGAGTTTGTTCTTGTCGAAAAATTTAGACAAGTGTCGTCGCAAAGTGTGTCGTTGACTTGAGTTGCGCGTCTGCTTGTGTCCTTTGTCGTCCTTACATTGTTTGATATAACGTCGGGCTTTTAGGGTTCCGTACCCGAAGGGTAACCAACGGGACCATATTACTAAGCCTTCGCTGTCCGTCCGTCCGTCTGTCAGTCAACGAGCTATATTATCTCAAGAGTTGTAATAGGTAGACAGTTGAAATTTTCAGAAAATGTGCATTTCTCTTTAACAACATCATCATCATTGCCTAGGCTTTTCCCAACTATGTTAGGGTTGGCTCCATTTTAACCGGATGCAGCTGGATACCAGTATTTTCAACCAACTTCCAAAAAGAGGAGGTTCTCAATTCGACTATATGTTTTTTTTTTGTGTTTGTTACCTCAGAACTTTCGACTGGGTGTACTGATTTTGATGTTTCTTTTTTATTTGAAAGGTAGTGCTTTCTGTGTGGTCCCATTTTAATTTTGTGAACATCTGATGCTGATCTTCGGAGATATACAATGAAACTCTTGAAAAATAGACGGCAAATGTGCCGTGAATGTTGCAATCGCTTGGATGTTTATTGTTTATACAACATCATGACGTAACATCACGCCTGTATGCTCTGAGGGGATACGCAGATGTGTACAATACACCCAGATTTCGTCAATTCGTTCGTGTTCTGCGCGCGCCTCATAGAGATGTCAGCAAAAGGGACTGTTCTAAAGAGATACTGCGGTCCTGGAATACAAAGAGCTAAGAAGGAAGTTCCATATATTGGGGATACGCCTATTCATCATCAGTTTATTAATGTTCCCACTGCTGGGACACAGGCCTCCTCTTTATGAGAGGGAATGTGCTATAATCCTCTACGAGGGCCCAGTGCGGATTGGTAGATGTCACATCACACATGTCTTCGAATTTTTTGGTTCTAGGACATGCCGGTTTCCTCACGATGTTTTCCTTCACCGTTTTGAGAGCAGTGGTGATGAAATAATTACACAAAGTAATACGCCTGCCTGGGTTCGAACCCACAACTTACTGTTCGTAAGTCGGGGCTGCCACCACTGGGCCACCGCTGCTCACGCCTATTACCATGACATGTATTGGTAACAATGTCAAATAAATTCATGGCAAATATTTGTTTAGGAACAACTAAAAATGGATTAATAAAAAACTTTTTTGCAAAAAAATAAAACCGACTTCAAAAAACACAAAAACGTGAAAAATAACTTTAGCTTCAGAAGTCGGTGACAAAAAAAAAACAATCAAACAAAAGTCACCGACTTCAGAAGCTAAAGTTATTTTTCACTTTTTTGTGTTTTTTGAAGTCGGTTTTATTTTTTTGCAAAAAAGTTTTTTTCATGGAGCAACTGACCTCCACAAGCCAGTTAGTAATGTGGATGGATTGAATAGTACAGGGGTCGTGGAGGTGTTAAAAAAGTAAAAATCTTACAATTAAAACTTGTATTAAAAAAAAAAAACTTGTCAAAAAGTTGGAACTTTGACCCCCAATATCTCAATATCATATATATAATATATATATGATGATCTCCGTAACTAAAAGGTTCCCAGGTATGGTGTAGCTGTAGAGCAAAAAAATGATCGCAATGACGGGGAGAACAAGTGCTTTTCGGCTTCGTTAAGAGGTTTTTTACACCCTTCATTAAAAAAAAAAAAACAATACATTCTTTTTAAAATCTGGACTTTTAACAATAAATTGCTGTATATACATTTCTTCATGCGCAAACACTGCGCTGTTCTTGCAGGAAATAAACACGTTAACCTTTGGGATTTGAAGCTTAGGAAAGGTTAAACGGTTTGCTGGTACAACTCCTGACATTTTCTTGTGCAAATATTGAGATAAGGAACATACATGTTATATCAACAACTGTGCTTACGTAAATATTTGGTAAGCGAGACAGTTTATGGAGTTTTGAATTTTAGAATGCAAAAATATAAATACCGTTTAAAATACTTGTTGTATTATTTAATAACTAGCTGACCCGCGCAACTTCGTCTGCGTCACATGAGAGAGAGAGGGTAAGAGAGAGTGGAGTCAACCTTAAAAGATAGACATAATGCTATCGCAGTTTTTTTTTTAGTACGTTTTAAAACGAACCATTCCCTAATACATGATTGTTGCGTAACTTAAACCGTTTATGCAGCGCCCGCAAAGGAAGCTCTCGAAAGAAAGAAATTTTCCTTGTTTTTGCAACATTTATCATTGATACTCCGCTCCTTTTAATTATAGCGTGATGTTAGATAACCTATAGCCGTCCTCGATAACTATTCAACACTAAAAGTTTTTTTTTAATTCGAACCAGTAGTTCCTGTAATTAGCGCGTTCAACCAACCAAACAAACTCTTTAGCTTTATTAAAATACTTGTTGTATTATTTAATAATGATTAGTTGGCTAGTGCCAAGACACACACCTCTAACTTCTTCGGAATCATGTGCGTGTATAATTATTACTTGCTTGGGGGAAGCAGCATGCAGCATGCCTGAGAGATATATCTCGATGACATGTAAAGCCAAGGCAGGCGCCCATGGGCGGCATAAAACTCTGACACCAGGTTAGGGGTGGAGGGGGGGGGGGGGGGGGGTTATCGTTGTTTTTTCTCATAATTTTTGTATGCCAGTTGGCAAAACATAGCGCACTACCTTATTTTATTTATAAATGATGATTTTAGGCACTAACCACACTATATAGAGGAAGAAGATAATACTACAAACTAATATTATAGATGAGAATGTAATTTTGTTTGTTTGTCTGACACTTTTTCTCGCAAAGATGCAAAGGTAGGCTAACACCGAGATTAGGGCTAAAGTATTAGAAATAATTTCGGCAAAACCTTGTAAGCAACACAAGCTGCTTGTTAAACGGTAAGTGAAAAGTAACAATTAAAACATGCTGCAATTTACACAGCGACGCAAAACTTTATGCCCTCATAAAATTTGCAACGAAGAATTTTATTTTCCAACTACGTCCAAGATGTTTTTGCATAGGTCATTGTTTCTGAGAAACCTCGTTGAACTACTTAACTCCCGTCAACTCGTTTACTTCACTTTACTTTTACCGTCCAAACCTCTATTTTGTTTCCCTTGAAACGATCTTCTACGAAAATATTTAAAAGTTTTCCACGCTTTTTAACTTCAAAAGTTTTTTTATACTTCGGTATGTAAAATTTGTCAAACAAGCTTAAAATAGAAGTTAGGGATGCAAAAACAATTTTTAATAAGCTCGTCACAGGTCCTACACTAACCTTATTTGTGAGGCTCTTCAAAAATGTCCAGTGCATTTTACCTACTTGCGACTGGCATGCTTGTATGACCAGGTGTATGAACTTGGACGTATATCGTCACAGGTCACTTAAATGATGCACATTTGCGAATGATTAAGATTAACGCTTCAAATACCCATTTGCTCTCTATTAATAAAGTCGAACAAATATTAGATGGAGTTCATTGCGTGTTTATGGTGTGAAAAAATGATTTTCTCGGATCACTACGGCGAAAAACCTCCGTCTAATAATTTAAAATTATAATATTTAAAATTTTCTGCAAATGATAATGTAGACCAGCCTTTCCCAAACTGGGCGATAACGCCCCCTTGTGGGCGCTGCAGGCCTAAAGGAGGGCAGTAAGAGACTCAGAAAAAAAATGGGGGCGTTGTGTAGAAGTCCTCCTAGATTACATTACAAATACCCCCCTAGGGTATTTGTAATGTAATCTAGGAGGACTCTACAGTCTACACCGACTGAGCTCTTGACTCTCGACTACAACTTGTGAACATCAACTAATATTAAGTAATTAAGAGATCGAGATCGAGAGAAGAATCGATTATGTTTGTTTTATTTTGAATAAAAGATACTCTGTCTGAATACTCTAAGTTACGTTTCAATAATCGTTCTCATTGGCACCTGCGCCGTTGTGTACTACCTACTGCGCTCCGGTCTCAAGTTAACTCTTGCGGGTTATAGTAAAAGTCTCGTTTAGAATGAATGTTTGATCTCCGCTAATATTGCTCACAATAATTAATTTAATTTGAAGGTATAGTGGTTTTTAAGTAGGTGAAAAAAGGGGGGCGCTAAAAAATAATTTATTCTCAAAGTGGGCAGTAGACAAAATAAGTTTGGGAACCCCTGATGTAGACCAAAGCACTTTATCATCATCAACATCAAGCCTTTAAAATTAAATTTATAATTACAAAGAGCATCTTGCATGTGGTGTTTGTCTGTAATTGGTTGTGCAGTTACATTTAAGACACAATTACTTGTATGTTCTGATCTGTATAATATCTGTAACAACGGTTGGTGAACCTTAATTAAATAAATAAATAAACATTCTCTTGCCCTTACTTCAATTCATTGTGGGTATGCTTAGCGCATTTTGTTCTTCCACACTTCTCTATAACTCGTCATCACTTACAACAAATAAAATGAGTTTATTACACTTTTGCCTCGCTTCGAGTTCACAAGCGATTCGGCGGAGCTTATGGTCCTGGCTCTCCATCTTTAAATGGGACCTGTACATAACAGGCTCAGCCCATCCACTTCAGGGTACAGGCGTGGTGTTGTTTCATGAGTTCTTCTTCTTAAATCATACCTAACCATGGCACATCTATGTTTTTTCTATCATCCGTAGACTAACTAATTTGATTCTAGTTTCACCTCCGCGGGCGTCATATTACGAGCAATTGCTCAGCCCTCGACGTAAAACTTTTTGTTTTTACTGACTTTTGATAAGTTCCATTCTTCAATGTTACTCTGTGGCTTCAGTGGTCAAAATCAAAATCATCAAAATCAAAGCATTTATTTCAAGTAGGCCAGTTACAGGCACTTTTGAATTGTCGAAACAAATATGAAAATTAAATGTAGCTACAGTCCCAGACACAAGACATAAAAACTGTGAAAGTACTGTAGTTGCCCATTCCCTAGCGTAGATCTCTATGGAGAAGAATGGGCAAGAAACTCCATGGACACTCTTTTAAATCAGAATATTTTTACAAAATCTTGGTTACATCATTCATGTTGAGATGGTACATTATGTGAGAACAATGTAGCAAGATGTGCACGTTAAAGGTGTCCATAGTAAAAAAAAAACAAAAACAATTAAAAAATAAAATTATTAAATTCAAAAGCCGTGGCAACCAAGAGCTGACCAGTCCCAACTGACAGCGCTCGTTCACGAACATGACGCATGTATCAGCACCATTCAACTCAACCATTTTGAAGGGAACTAAATGATCCGACACACGCGTCACCATCAGCGAGACATTTGAGTGAGCATGACATATCTCCTAATCGCCACGGCACATTCAAGTCAAGGAAAAACGTAGGTTTCTAGCGACTGATAGCATTCTAGTACATAGCACTCACACAATATGCGATATGCGGCTATATAATAATAAAGAGATTGATTCTATACAATGCAAAGATAGTTGTACAATCTTCAGCAGCTCCAACAATACAATTTAATGCTATCAATTTATGCGCCCCTGTCCTTGTGGAGCAGGACCGGCATTGAGCCAAGCAGTTTTATCAGCGATATAGTCGTCCAATTTGTAATATGCTTGCTTACAAAGTGTGCGTTTAATACATGTTTTAAATTTTGTTTCATTCAGCTCAAGAATGCTTTGTGGAATTTTATTATAGCATCTCAAACAGTACCCCATGAAAGATGAGTCTACTTTAGCGAGTCTGAAGCCTGGCTGAACTAATTGGTCCCTATTTCTAGTACTGTAATTGTGTCTGTCACCTCTTTTACCAAAAATATGTAGATTTTTTCTTACGTACATTATGTTTTCGTAGATGTATTGACAATGTACAGTCATGATGTTTATTTCCTTAAACAGTTCCCTCAAAGAATCGCGCCTACGAAGATTGTATATGGCTCTGATGGCTCTTTTTTGCAGAATAAATATAGACTCAATGTCAGCAGCCCGTCCCCATAACAAAATGCCATAAGACATTATACTATGAAAGTAACTAAAATAGACCAATCTAGCAGTATCTACATCAGTAAATTGACGGATTTTTCTAATAGCATATGCTGCCGAACTTAGCCGCCCCGCCAGAGATGTTAAATGAGAACCCCATTGTAGCCTTGAATCAAGCGTAATCCCCAGGAAAACCGTTTTATCTACGAATTCAAGTTTCTCTTTATTCAGTACTATATCACAATCGCTACTTTTAACATTCGGTAAAGCAAATCTTATGCATTTCGTTTTTTTTTCATTTAGTACTAAATTATTTGCTGTGAACCAATTATGGACTTGAAGTAGGGCATTATTCACGTCATCTAAATTTTGGGCCCGTCTATTGATCTTAAAAATTAGGGAAGTGTCATCGGCAAATAACACCATATTTTGAATAATTATAGATTTATTACTGGCTGCAAGTTTTGCCAGGACATCTTCCATTATTGACTCAAATAAGGAAAAGTTTTGATAGTTTGGGGGTCTGTACACACACACAATAACATGCTTATCTAGCTCAACACAGGACAGTTCGACGCAATGTTCAGCCGAGAGACCTATTATGTCGTTACGTTGCTTATATCTTAAACAATTTTTTACAAAAATTAAGGAACCTCCACGAAGCATAGTTTTACGGTTATAGCAGCCGTGGCGTGGTGTGCCGTGGCAGTGGTGGCGGTGAGCATGGAAACTTAACTGTGAATAAAGTTGTGTAGGCTTTAATTTCCATCGACACGCTATGTTTTTGACTTTGGATGGACGTCAAGGGCAGTGCAAAGTGGGGATGGACCTAAGCAGACATAATAGATGGAAGTAATACCTATTAGCAATAGTCGGGCAAAAATAAAGTGGAAGTAGGCGCGGGCCATAAATGCCGTAGATTGGATGGAAGATGGGGGAGGGAAGAAAGTGCTGGAATGGACACCACGGATAGGACGGAGGAATGTGGGTAAACAACCGACTAGGTGTACTTAGGTGGACAGTCAATCTCATTAACGACGTCCTTGACGACCCGAATGACGCAGCGGTAGTGAGGCTGCCTTACATTCTTAGGGTCCCCCATGTTCGAATTCCGGTAGAAGCAAATGTTTGTGTGATGAGCATGGACATTTGTTTCCGAGTCATTGATGTTTATATGTATACATAATAAGGATGTTTTTACTAACAAAAAACTATCTATGTAGTATATCAACTATCTGATGTCCACGACACAAGCCTCATCGCTTAGTGTGGCACTAGATGGCGATGTGTGTAATGTCCAGCAATATTTATTATTTATTTACTTATTTTGACGATCTTATATAAATATATATAATATATAATACCAGTAGTTATTACGTAGTCGTGGTCCGTGGGGCGCGATGCGTGTTTAACTCTGGCTGAGGTTGGGGTCTAGAAAGACCGTAGTGTGTAGTCACTGGGTGATGCACATGGCAGATCCATTTGATGGATGTGAGAGCAATGCGATTGCTGGTCGGCTGGAGTGCCGTGGCGTTAGAAGGTTTGCTTGAGGGTTTCTGAAAGCTTGGCAGTTTTTATAGCAGTAGAGTTTTAAAGGTTGATTCGAACGACTATGGTACATGGCCCATGGGTTGATCTTGTAGGGTTAGAAGGTGACGGGACCAAGAAAATTGTAAGCTAAAGGAACGATACTTGTTCGGCCTAGCCAAGTCCGGTCCAGTTTAACTGAAGGGATACACCTGAAGGGCAAAAAAAAAAATTTCCGGACCAGGGGGTTGATCTTGTAGGGTCAGAAGTTGACCGGACCAAGAAAATTGAAAGCTAAAGGAACGATACTTGTTCGGCCTAGCTAAGTCCGGTCCAGTTTAACTGAAGGGACACACCTGAAGGGCAAAAAAAAAGAATTGCTGGACCAGGGGGTTGATCTATTTTCGAGTATTCCCAATTTAACCGTGTTTGAATTAGTCGACTGCCTCGTTGTTCTAGTGGTCGCAAGTGTGGCTGAAGGTTCTGGGTTCGATTCCCAGGTCTGGCAAAGTGTTATTGGTTTTTTCCATTGGAAATTTCTCAGTAACAGCCACGGAGTTTGGATTTGCGCTCAGTTAATGGCATTAGGCTCACCCCCATTACATGGGACTTGGACATAACTAGCGAACTGTGAGTGTTCTGTCCTCTTTGCACCTCTGTTAGAGCCTTTGGGGATTGCAGTTGTGAAGTTATGATGTTTGATTCTTTTAGAGTAAAATGTGGTTAAAATAAAACGATAAAGTTCTTTACTTTCACCGACCCGATGAACCTAGAGTTTGGCCAGGAGTGACCGAGTGGAACAAATTTCTGTCGTGGACTTTTTGTTTGCAGGGTTACCATCACACGAGGACGTGTGCTAGCAGGATGGCCGTGTCGGATCAGGTCATGAGTACGGACGGGCGAATGTATCGAAAGCGCGCCAGTGCAGACATCACGCGACCTACTTACCAGTCTACCTCACCATGGCGGCTTCTACAGAGTATTAAGAATCAAACGAACTTACCTGGTGAAGTTTGATTCCAATTATGCGAGGGTCTCAACCGAAGACGATTACTTATTTACTTGCAGCAGTACATGAGATGGTGCTATCTTCATCACACGTTTAGATCCTAAACACTAAAAAATAGGATTAAAGGACATATTTTTTATTACAATTTCCTGTTTCACCACTGGCAACACCGTACGCCCTTGAATCATTATTTCAGAGTAGATTTTTGTGTTATAACATTGCCTTTTGGCCATTGGGTTGAGGGGGGACAGGGCAGTAATCGTCTTCGGTTGAGACCCTCGCATAATTGGAATCAAACTTCACCAGGTAAGTTCGTTTGATTCTTAATTATACTTCGGGTCTCAACCGAAGACGATTACTTATTTACTTGCAGATGTTTAGAGCATTGCAATATTGTAGAGGAAAAAGAAAAAATAAATAAAAAGCTGTTTAGTGTATTAACTAGCCTTAACATGTTAATAATGCAAATGCAATTAATCTTCCGCATTATGAGCCGATATAATTGACAAAAGTGGTGTCATTCGAATCTACCGCATCTTTAAAATAATACCTAAGAAAGATGTTTGAGCAATTGCTCCAGCCCGCGGCCTTACGAACCACCTCCAGGCTGACTCCAGATCTGTGTGCGCAGATGTAAATGCCGAGCGAGTACTATGAGCACCGATTATGGAAATTTACATTCCTGTCTTGCAAACCTTTTTTACCCAATGTGCTAATGTTTGAGGGCCTGCTTTTTTATGAGGTTTGGGTACACCGATAAAAATATTTCCTTCAGCGTAGTCATTTCGCAAAGATCTAGTTTTGTGTAGGTAGGTTTCTATAGCAAATGCTTGACAAATACTGGGGTTTTTACGAATGTACGGTAGTTTGTTAAGTGGTTGGTATGTCCCGGGCCTCGATGTTTTGATTAAATCATTTATTTTAAATTACAATCTCATTTTCTTGTATTGATATATTTTTCAACTTTATAGCACTGGTGGTCTGCATTCTTTGGGCAGAAGCGATAGCCAATAATGTACAAGTCATATGTGACAAATTAATTATTATTGTAAGGGCATAAATCGGAAAGGTATTTCAGTACTACGTTTGTATCCCATGTTGAATTGTATTTTGGTTTTGGGGGAGTAAGTTTATAGACACCTTTAAGAAAGCGGCTGAGCAGACCTATGCGTATTTAAACTATCGTAGCTAGACCCCTCCTCAATATATATATATTTAATGATATAATTTGGACACTCTTTACAATAAAGCCACCAAGATTTATCGAACTATTGAACTGCCTTATGGGTTATATTTGCAAAGTTTTTGACATTCGTAGTTAGACAGACAGGGGCATAAAAGAAATTGTTACACCAAAAAACAGTAAATGCATCAATAACTTCGGAATACGGATCTAATTTCCATGATGTATTTCTACTACATTTGTATTTTTGAGCGCTCGCGAAAAAGTCAAACTCATGTTTTCCGAACAATTGACTTATATCTGAAAAGACACAATCTGGGATTTCCCACTCTGTATCTATATTAATCTGCCGAGATTCTCGATCTGCTATTACGTTGTCGCTAGATTTGATATACGATGCGAATACAAATATATTTCTAGCTTCACACCACTGCCAGATCTTTCGAGTTATGTCATTTAAATGCTAAACACCACCCATGCGGTTTAGATAACATATAGCAGTGGTGTTATCAATCCTTAACAAAGTTGAGATTTTTTAAGCCTTTAGTAATCTTAAGCCATAAAATGCGGCCGTAACCTCAAGTGTGTTTACATGTAAGGACAATTCTATCTCTGACCAATTTCCATTCCCACTGTGACCACTGCATGTTGCACCCCAGCCGGTGTTCAAAGTACCTTATAGTGCCTTGATTTTTGGACATCAACTCGGTAACTTATTCGATATTTCATGCTTGAGGTATAAAACCTAACCATTCTAACACTACGGCTGTAGTTTTAACATTTAACAAACACTCGTCATACGAGCTACTTATACATAAAAAATCATCGAGGTAGTTTACTGATTTTAATACTAAAATGCGTAAATATTTCAGAACGGGTTTGAGTAATTTTGTGAAAACAAATGGTGTAGTGCAAAGGCCGAACGAAAGAACATTTAATTCGTATAACTGAGACTTCCATCTAAACCGTAATTTTTTCCGGTCATCATCATTTATGGAAATTAAAAAATAAGCATCCTTAATGTCTATTGTTGCCATAAAGTAGTAACGATTTAACAATTTTAGTGCAGTGCGATAGTCCTCCATCTTAAAATTTTCAATCTCAACAGATATAAAATTTAGTTCTTTTAAATTTAAAATAAACCTATGGGTTCCGTTCGACTTGGGCACTGTAAATATTGGTGAAATAAATTGTCCTTGGCAAGATGTACATGTTTAAATAAATCGCGAACGTATAAAGTCTGACATAAATTTGTCAATGATTTGACTTTGTGACTGCGAATTACATGCATTGTTAAGGGGCTCAGCAATTTGTATAGGTTCTTCACTTAAAGGAATTTTATATCCCTGAACCCATTGTAAAATAGTGTCATCTTCAGTGAGCTCGCACTATTTATCATAAAAGTTTGATAAACGGCCAGCAATAAGTCTAATATCGCCTTCTTGCCTGATACCGCGAGCTGTTGGCATGACGACGTCACTGGGTTGCTTCCAGACGTGTTGGCCCTGGTCTGCGTGATGCGCGGCTCGACCGCTGGTGATATACGTAGCGGCGCCCCCCTCGAGTTTAAAGCACCCCGAGATTGTATAACGGTCGATGTCCAATACATAGGCCGTTGACTTTTTAATTTAATTTCTGAACCACTCTTAGTTATAGCTTTTGTCAACTTACTATGCTCAGATAAGTCGGAACCGAATAGCTGTTCATCTATGTTTGTGTTTCTGACAGTATCTTTGATATTTTAATTTAAAGTACTTAAAGCCGCATATTATAGTCGTGTTTGAGACTCTTTATAGTGACTATCGCATATGAGTGTACCGGGATCACTCAACGATTTTATTAGTCAATTCAAAACACGTCCTATTACGGAGAGACCACAACCAAGCTGATTTTGTTTATTTTTGACCGAAAAAGTCTTTTTTAATGTCTAACACCAAAAGGGCTGCCTTGATTTCTAAATTCAGTTTTGAAGCTCTCATAGTTGGACAGTGTTCTGGTGGTAAATAAAATTTAATTAACTCCACCTGTGTATCTTTGGACAAACCGTTTGGCATAATATGGCTTTTACTAAAATGCAGTGCGGGAAAAGGGCGGCTATAGCTATGAACTAAGTTGGAGATATCAAACTAGTTTATGCTTTGCGCTTCACCGTGTTTTAGTCGACATGTTTTACGTGCACCCTTTATTTGTATGGAAATATTAGTTCCAAATAAATTTGACAGCTCTAAATTACGTCCGTCTCTTTTTTGTTTTATTAGCGAGAAAAAGATAGCAATAGCCTAAATAAAGTTTAGTTTGTGCACAACAGAATGACACCATTGTGTAACTTGCTTAAAATATAGCGAAGTATACTTAATTTCGACATGATTTTCATGGAGTACGTTGCCTCAACACTAATAGTGGAGTAGATACCTCAATCCTCAACACGATTTACGTGGAGCAAAGTTATCCTCAACACTCATAGTGGAGTGGGTACCTAAATCCTTGACACGATTTACGTGGAGCAAAGTTATCCTCAACACTAATAATGGAGTAGGTACCTAAATCCTCAACACGATTTACGTGGAGCAAAATTATCCTCAACACTCATAGTGGAGTAGGTACCTAAATCTTCAACACGATTTACGTGGAGCAAAGTTATACTCTACACTTATAGTGGAGTAGGTACCTAAATCCTCAACACGATTTACGTGGAGCAAAGTTATCCTCAACACTCATAGTGGAGTAGGTACTTAAATCCTCAACACGATTTACGTGGAGCAAAGTTATACTCTACACTAATAGTGGAGTAGGTACTTAAATCCTCAACACGATTTACGTGGAGCAAAATTATCCTCAACCCTCATAGTGGAGTAGGTACCTAATTCCCCAACAGGATTTACGTGGGGCAAAGTTATCCTCAACACTCATAGTGGAGTAGGTACCTCATTCTTCAACACGATTTACGTGGAGCAAAGTTATCCTCAACACTCATAGTGGAGTAGGTACCTAAATCCTCAACATGATTTACGTGGAGCAAAGTTATCCTCAACACTCATAGTGGAGTATGGTGCATAGATCCTCAACACGATTCACGTGGAGAAAAGTTATCTTCAACACTCATAGTGGAGTATGGTGCATAGATCCTCAACACGATTCACGTGGAGCCAACTTATAGTGCAGTAAGTACTTATATCCTCAACACGGTTTACGTGGAGTAAGTATAATTCTCAACACGACTTTCGTGTTATAAAGTTTTCCACAACACTTATAGTGGAGTCTCATCTCGACACGATTTTTCGTGTTACATATGAATAGTTTTAAAGTGCGTTTGTGTCTATCATCGCGCTGTACAGTTCGACATTTGTTTACCGTAAGTAATAAGATACTTTTGATTCATAACAACAAGTTTTTTACATTACATATTGTTTGTATTCGCAAATGTTTTATATAGGCGCCATAGTCTGCACAAAACACCTAATCTTAATGTATAATGCTTTTAGAATAAGATCTGAATATCATCTAACTGTTGTGTTTATGTTAAAAAAAGAAATTTCTAAATCAAAAATCAATAGTGGACAATAAGTCCAACACCAATATTACCACGGAATAAAAGATCAAAACGCGATAACAATCTCGTCAACACAAGTTTTATTTTGCATAGTTTATGTAGGTGTACGTTTTACATTATTACGCTATGAAACATTTCGAATAGCCAACAAACACTCCTTAGAAATTTTAATGATTTTGAAGACCGCGAGTGAATGAGGGTAGGTCGTTAAAATTTTAATCGATATTTTTCTTGTACTTAAACAATATAATTACTTATGTATTTTAAATTCTGTTGTTATGTAAAATAATATTAAATTACCTGGTATACTGTTCATATCCGTGGATATCATAATATCGGTTGTACGACCTATCAGTTTCCACCGACTCCGACGCTGACGAAGACAAAGGCCGTCGTATTTAGACTCAAATTTTCTCACTTTTCGCAAAATACTATCATAATCACTTTCTTTTGACCTTGAACACTTTCTTTTTCCCATTTTATACACGCGCAGTGAAACTTCGTGTGAATCCGTTAACACAAAAACACGTAATGATTCAAGGGCGTACGGTGTTGCCAGTGGTGAAACAGGAAATTGTAATAAAAAATATGTCCTTTAATCCTATTTTTTAGTGTTTAGGATCTAAACGTGTGATGAAGATAGCACCATCTCATGTACTGCTGCAAGTAAATAAGTAATCGTCTTCGGTTGAGACCCGAAGTATAATTGATGTTAACAACACGCGGCGAGGCGGACATTCTATGTCTGATCGCAGCGGAGTTAAGAAGTCTTGAAACTGTACTCGAATCATTGTGCCCAGTGTTAATGTGTCAAAGTGTAATGTCAAGTAATTTGTTAGACTTAGGAATTTGTTAGGTACTCAGTGTATCTGTTTGAAAAGAGTAACCATGGAGTTTCTTGCCGGTTCTTCTCCATGGAAACTACCATGCCGAACCGTGCAATGTGAAATAAAATAGTGTATCGTATCCAGTGTGTTTTCATAGCACGAAACCCGTCTTCTGCCCACATAAGCTCGAGCCTATCGAAATAAATCCTGACCATCCCGACATATATATATTTTTTATTAAAGTGGCTGGAAGAAACTAGATAACCATGACACAAATCCGCCAAAAATGGAAAGATTTGGAAGAGACCTACACTCAGCATTGGGTGGCCAAACGTTGAAGAAGAAGAAGAAGAATAGTCGGGCAGAGAGACAAAGTGAGACACACCAACAGCTTTCAATATTTATTTATTTATTTTTAATAAGCACACCAACAGCACAATCACTTACAATTTAAATCAAACAACATCTAATATTAACATTTCAGTAACCATGCAAATAACAGGAATGCATAACATTTAAATATGAATATCAGAGAACAAGGAGAACAATAACAAAAAGTGCGTCTAGTAGGACACAAAATTTATCTAGAACACTACAAAACAAACCAATTTGAGCTACTTAGACATGCATTCATCTCATTGTTTAAATACGGCACGTCTGTATGAAGCGAAACCATAATTTTTCTTTGGTGTTATAATTGTGAGAGGAACTAGAAGTGCAGGTTTTTGATTCAGCAGTCCTACTAAAGCCTGTTTTAAAGGAACAGCTGAAATAACTGTAATACAATTATTTTTTCAATACACCTCCTCGAAAACTGGTCCACACTACGATTAGGTACAACATGCAATGCATTTCACACGTGAGCGATTTTTTTCACTTTCCATTTTAATGAAAATTACCACAGATAACTATACCTATACTTAGTCCAAATTGGTTCAATGCCTATAGTCTAAGGTGATTTTTTTTTTAAATTTCGGCAACGCACTAAGCGTCTTTACGGCATAAATGATTTTTGAATATTCAAATGGTGTTTATAAATAGAATATCATAGATAAACATGATTATTAAAAACTAATAGTTACTTTTATACACAAATTAACATTTATTTGTGTTCTGAATTCAAAAATATAAAACAAATCTATTTTTATATTAGGCTGTTTAACGGCTTCATACCTTTGCCTGTCCTTCTACCTGGCGAAACCAAAGTGCGAAAAAATATACACTACATAGTTTCATAGTTCGTGACAAAAATATTTTTCGTTATTTTATTTTATTTCTTCAAAAGTGTATTGAAAAACGTCGTTTGATACACGTGGACATTTGTTATTGCAATTCTCGGCTAAAAAACATCCTCGCCTACGGCTTGGGTATTATAATTCCGCCTCGAATGCAATAACAAATTTTCTCCACTTGTATCAAAATGTACTATTTTTTGTTTACTTTGATTTACAAAAGTGATCTGTTGGTCTAATGCTCGAAAAACATAATTTTACTGTTACCTACTTTTGATTTTAAGGCGAAATGCGTTCCAAAAAAGACGTTTTGACGCATTTCGGCTGCTCGCAAAATCAATTTTTGGCCTCAAAAACTACAAATTTGCTTTATTTTTTTTCATGATTATAAAAATTAAAGATATTCTTTATTGAATTATGAGAGCCAAAACACAATCGTGTTTTGGCTCTCATAATTCACCCAAATTCCATAATTCCCAATAATTAATTATATTATTAATTAATTCATCCCATAATTCAGCCAAATTATGTCAATCGACATAATTTGGCTCGATACAAAAAATCGCAATGTTTCCCTAAAATTTGCATTTTTATTCCGTCCATGAAGAGAAAAACCAGTTTTATTCGATTATAGTTAGACGATTTTTAATAAAATTTCGTCTACACGTTCACTATTACATACATTAGGGGATTATGGTTTTTTTTTATTTAACAGAGCATATAGAATTTTACAAAAAAATATTTATAAAAAGCGTGCGGGCCGGTCATACCACCGCTCCCGTGCCCCGTCAGTCGGCCGCAGCGCGTCTTAGATAGCAGAAGTGTACAACTTTTTTGCGCCCGCTGTCGTCGACTACTTAGGAGAATATTGAAACCCGCATTCTTAAAACTGAACGTACTACACAATCAATTATAAACCTTATGCCTTCAAACACAGCGTGTATTTACCATGCAACGTACAGCTTACCCACACTAAAACATCTGACGCTATCGTTGTGCTGTGCAAAAGCATAGGTACGCTAGTGATTGACTAAATTGGAAAGTTATCGAATCTTCCATATAATGTTGTACAAAAAAAAGTATGAGGTCCTGAGAATAATTAAATAAAAAATAATGTCCAGAATATAATATAATAATAAAAATAAACAATATGTAGCTAAAAATATATATTATTAAGTAAATTAAAACAATATAATATCCGATTACGTTGGTTTAGGCTGTCATAGCCTATTGAAACAGTAATTGGTAGCACGAGGATAAGGCATATTATACGATAATTCAAAGCCAAAACACTCCACGGATTTAACCAGAAATTTAAATAACTTACTTTACGAAAGTTGATTACGCATTTCAAATAAGTAATCAAAATAAATTAAAAACATTATTTGACATCGATCTTCCAACCGGGTTAAAACGGTTGACAAATTGAAAAATAAAACTAAAATAGCAATATTTAATTCGTCAATCGACATTGTCGATAGCCTACGGTAGTGGACCTGCACAAGGACATCACCAACTCGTCGCAAGAAGCAGCGGCCTTACTACGCGATTCATCCGTTCAATGAAATATCGTTTTATGATTTTTACATTACTTGTTCTGTCACTTAGCGACAAACTTAGGTAGTGGTTAAGGAGCAATGTATTTATTGCAAAAATAGTACAGTCTGTGTGATATATAGATAGATACAAGCCCGCGCCAATCTTTGTGACCGCCTTGAATATAGTTGCGAGTCCGAACTTGCGCATGGTACAGTCGAGTGGACAATACGTAATCAACCAAACAATTTTCTTTTTCTAACATTTTTAATACTTATTATATATTTATTTTTATTTGGTGATTATAAAGTTCGTGTTTATTTCATAGGTTATTTTATTTAATTTAAAATATAATGTATGTGTTATTTGTAATACATATAGGTTAGGTAATAATAGGATAAATGTAAATAAAAAACATTAATATAAATAAAAACTATATTCACAATGGGGCCACACCGTCCATAAAAACATCTCCCTTACTAGTGGATGGTTCCGCATCCGAATCACTCTCTTCACAAAAAATATCCGAATCTTCTTCATCTGATTCATTATCGCTCACGTGAATTATTATTTTTTCAGTTAGGTCATCTATGATGACATCACTTTTCTTATATTCTTCCTCAATTTTCATAACTTTGTCGCATAGTGCAGTCCACTCCTGTTCACCCATGCTATTTACTTTTTCTTCCACTAGTTTCATAATATTAGTTATATTATTTGTGACATTTTTTTTCGCCACGTAACCTTTTATGGATGCCCAAGCCATTTCTATGGGGTTCAAGTCGGGATGATAAGGTGGAAGCCGTAATATTGTGTGATTATGTTCTTCTAAAATTTTATCAATATTAAATTTTTTAAATTTTTCTTTATGTATAGAAATTAATTTATACAGTTCTGGTTTCAGCATGTCAGAACTGCAAGGGATATTTTTTGCCGTAAGCCATGCCACCATTTCTGCCTTTCTGCTATTTGACGTCGGCGCTGCATCCTCTAATTTGTTATGATAGGGTGCATTATCTATCACCATAACCGATCTCGGTGGGAGATTCGGCAAAAGTTGTGTGCGTATCCATTTTTCATAATTATTAAAATTCATGTTATCATGGTAATCTCCGGTTTTCGTACCTGCCTTAAACATCAAAAGGCCGTTGGGTATAAATCCTGATTTGGATCCAGCGTGTACAATGACGACACGTTGACCTTTTGATATCTTTTTTTTTAAACCTTTAGTGCTACTATCACTCCATGCCTTCGAAGTGGTATGCGTTGAATCGACATACGATTCGTCAGTGTAAACTATCGGTCTTCCTTCTGCGCGATATTTCGTTATTTCACGCAAATATTCAATTCGCTTACAGCGAATATTTGTATTTTCAATTAATAATTTGCGATTGTCTTCAGTTTTTTTCCATTTGAATCCTATTTCATTTATAATTCTCCTCAAACTCGTTGCAGATCCTTCAAAATTTATATCTTCTTTTAATTTTTTTAAAAGTTGAGCAATTGTCGGCAACTCTTTCTGTGTTAGATGAAAATTGTGGATACATCTTTTGATGACACCTTGGTCAAAATTGTCGATTCCAGTTACCTTTTTAACCCCTTGCCTCTTCTTTCCGGGTGTACGAAAAACTGTTAATAAATCGGAACTTGGTTCATTAGCAACCGATATAATACGTCGTACAGTTCTTTCTGATACTCCCGTAGCGGCTGCAGTCCGTTTATGTACTGCCTTCAAATCGTATTTAAGGCCTTCTTCAGCTTCTTTCTTCATAAATTTATATACATCGTAGACCATTTTACGAGCCTGGCGTCGTAAAACATTACAACGTCCGGTAGGCATGTTTATAAACAAATAACAACGAGTAACAATAACAACGAGTAACAATAACAACGAGTAACAATAACAGAAAGTAACAATAATTAAAAACTATAACAACAAATTAACGAAACGATCGAACGAATTCTGAACGCGACAGTACTCTCAGAGCTCGACAAGTGCGTGATTCGTGTACGGACGTAGCACTCACACTAAGGCGTGGGTGCCAACGCGCGTCGCGGGTGAGCGGTGCGGGCGCGCGGGGCGTGGCCCTGCCCCCAAGCTCTTGTGCGTCCCGCTAATACCTGTTATTTATGTTCTGCGCAATGCAATGAGCCTTGTTTCGGGGCGGTCACAAAGTTTGGCGCGGGCTTGTACTGCACAATTATTACAAACTAGAGTTTCGCTACTACTGGCCAGCGGAGTGCGGCAGAGCGGGAGGCCCCGCGCGCCTGTTACCCGGCCGCGTCTGCTTCACCCCCTTGAAATCTACATGACCACGATACCATTTCGCCTTAGCATGTTCTAAAAATACATGTTCAAACATGTTTAAAAAAAATAATTCATTGTTTTTTTAATAATGGTAAAGGAAGAATACCACCATAAATATAAGCCAGTATTGAAAACCGCTGTCACTCAACCTCGACCTCCCCATCACAAACATTTAGTTTTAACAAAAGAAAGGTTCTAACGAAAAGAAAAAATAGTTTTTCAAACTTAGCCGTCTGTAAGAAAACGCGTCGGAAGTATATTTCGGTTATAGAATTTATTATTCAGCCTATTCTTAAGAAAAGATCTCTTTTTTCCGCCAATGTGGTCTTGCCATTTATCATGGGTTCTGTGAATTTAGCCCTTCCTTATAAACTTTATTTTATGCATGCTTGCTCTTGGGGTTCATGTCTTTTCATGTTATTGGACAGCAAACAAGTATGTGGTCCAACTGATGGTTAGTGGTTACCGTTATCTAAAGGAGAACGCACAAATAACCGCGCCGAAAGAAACATTTTCTCATCCGTATAACGTTATCTATTCGTCCGATTCGACGCGGATAAGTATACGAGGTTTTATAGGATTTCATACAAGTAATTCTAAAATTCGATTCTTTCAGCTCTTTCGCTTCCTTCGGCTCTGATAAGTGTGCGTTCAACTTAATAGTCATCTGAATACCAGTGGCTCATTAGTGCTCATACACCTGTTATTGTTGAGGAAAATTTATTGTAAGAATATGGTGTCCATGAAGTATCTTTAAGGATTCTTTAGGGATTTATTCGCTATAACGGGCAATAAGTTTTTTTTTCTTTATTTATTTCTAGACAATTTAAGAGTACAGTAAAATTGGTCTTATTGAAGTAAATGCTTTGAGTTTTAATTTTAACTCTAGTTTAAGTGTTCAAACGCATTCCTCTATCCGCATTCCTCTTTATTTGTTACTAACATAGCTTCTAAGTAGTGTGTATTACTAACATCATAATTACGGATCAAGGTCTGAAATAAACGATCATTCTTAAGAGATCCATTGGCTAGATCCATGATGGATCTAGAGAGATTTGTTTTTCTCATTGGATCCTGATTTCAAGATACGGATCTACTGAGAAGGATCATTCTCAAAAGATCTATTGGCCAGATCCATGATGGATCTAGTGAGAATTGTTTTTCTCATTAGTTCTATAGTTTTTTTATTTTATTTAAAACCTGTTAAATACGACTTCGTCTTTGGGTCTTTATATTAGATCTATCTTCCTTACCGTTTGGTTAGTGCAAAAGCTTGTGTCAGAGTTTTATGTCGCCCATGGGCCTATGACGTGGCTGTACTCATGCCGTCGAGAAATATCTCTCAGGCTGGTTTGGATTCCTAACAAGGTTTTACTTCACCGAAGCAAGTACCCAAAAATCGGAGGTGCGTGTTTTATTTCAATAACTTAGACACAAAATTACTTTCCAGGAACTATAGACAGTGCCTGACGCATCTATAAAGGGTGTAAAACACCTCTTAACGAAGCCGAAAGGCACTATTGTTTTCCCCGTCATTGAGATCATTTTTTTGTTCCACACCATACCTGGGAACCTAGTTACGGAAGTCATATTGGGGGTCAAAGTTCAAAATTTTTGACAAGTTTTATTTTAAATACAAGTTTTTAATGTAAGGTTTTTACTTTAAACACCTCCACGACCCCCGTACTATTCAATTCATCCATCAGTACAATGTTTTGAGTGCGTTACATTGAGTTCTACCACAAAACATGATTTTTCACCCCAAAAAAAAATTCGTTTCCCAGCATTAATTTTTGCGTAAAGTTACTTAGTTTGATGTACAGAATGCTTGGTTGACGGCTTCGTGATGAGGTCTTTTATACCCTGATAGTTTATTGCCAATAGCGGCCATGTAAATATGAATTAGATCCTGGGTTCGAAGTCGAGACCTGTGACTTGGCACACCACTACTATACCTACTATCACTGCTATGTAGATTGGATACAAAAAAGTACAATCATCCAAAATACCAGTTCCACGCTTCATAGATTTCACGCCATTTTTATTTACCATTCCCACCCGCTGTCGTAATGGATAGTGTTGCAAAACTTCGAATTGAGTTTGTGCAGTTTCATGACGGATTGAGTTTGGCTTGAAGCCAACTTCAGCCGAGAGCCTAATTTATATTGCAGTACATTGGTACGGAAGTTTTAGGAAAATGGATCTTTTTGTGTTTTTTTGGCGGGGATGGTGACATAAGTGGAACGGTGGAAGCTGAGTGCAAGTAGTTTAGTTTCGTCTTTTGTTTCGATTGGGTGTTCTGCAAGTTTTTTTCTTTAGTCCAAAGGGCCTAGACAAAGGACTGTTGTTTTCACTGAGTTGTGTGTTTCTAAAATTAATTTCAACAGAATTGATATACCTAAGCTTTGTGGTAGCTTATTTCAATAATATGAGCAGCGGTGGCCCAGTGGTGGCGGCCCCGACTTACGAACAGTAAGTTGTGGGTTCGAACACAGACAGGCGCATTACTTTGTGTAATTTATTTCATCACCACTGCTCTCAAAAAGGTCAAGGAAAACATCGTGAGGAATCCGGCATGTCCAAGAACCAAAAAATTCGAAGACATATGTGACATCTACCAATCCGCACTGGCCCCGCATGGTAGACTATAGCCCATTTCCTCTCATAGAGAGGAGGCCTGTGTCCCAGCAGTGGGAACATTAACAGGCTGATGATGATGATGATGATGATTTCAATTCTAAATTTGGCATCGTCTATATCAAGTAAAAAAATGTTACCTATTGATATAGCCCCCG
The DNA here is from genome assembly GCA_905147715.2 of Xestia xanthographa. Classification (NCBI taxonomy): domain Eukaryota; kingdom Metazoa; phylum Arthropoda; class Insecta; order Lepidoptera; family Noctuidae; genus Xestia; species Xestia xanthographa. The sequence goes on along the minus strand of LR990664.1, from coordinate 6,435,304 downwards.
TATTTATCATTATTAGTCTACTGTTAAACACGGGCCTCGTCAATCACTTTTGCCATTAAACTCACTTTTTTATCACTTTTCAGATTTTCAGCTTTCATCCGGCAACCAGCGAAAATAACACTCCACACAATAATGTCGTTTCTGAGTATTTCGAGCAAACTACTTTTATTCTTCGTAAACACACAATATTAAAAACGCGCAACAACAACAACACCCCATAACGTTCACTGCTGGACATAAGCCTCTCAGCACATACGAATAAACAAAAATAATATTAATGAGCTCTCTTTACGCAAGCAAGACCTTAGCGAGAAAAACATTCAGGTTTCCCTAAAAGCATAAATAATAGGAAACCTTATGTTGCTGTATCACGCATTACTTTAATCAAATCTACATTATCATAGTTATTAGATTTTGTTATTACGTCGTTAGGGATTTTTCCGAGTAAAACAGTTTGAGTTAGGTCCTGAATAGCGTTCTATTTTGTCCGTAAGATGAAAGAGAATTGGGAGTTTTACGCTACTTTTTTGCTTCCTTTATCTTTTTTACGGATAAAGATTGTATATTGATGTCGCGGGTGGGTACTAGCTGGCTAGTGGTTGTATCTCCATAGGTTATATTTATAAAAAAACAAAGAAAAAGGTAAAGAACACAAGATTGAGAAAAGCTGCTGGTCTCGCGACTAAGGGAAGAAAATTGACTAACCTTAGCACCACGGCGGGCAGTCCAGTTCAGGGCCTCGCTCCACGTGCCAGCGCTGCTGCGACCTTGATGCGCTCTTCTCGGTCTTCTTGATGATGAGGACGATGTGAGGATCGTGCACGGCACGAAACAACCTCAAAGCGGTTTAATCCAAAATTGATGATATATTAAATGGAGCGGTACGGACACGACCACGCGGCGACGGTGTCAGTCGTAATCTCCCCTCAGTACAAAACCAAGCAGCGAAAAATCAAAAATATAAAGTAAAAGCGGGTATAAGGAAAACTATACCTAAAATAAAGAAGCGCCAATGCAACGGCGCGAACATATAAAATGCCTTGTTTTTGGGTGGAAAATCATCAAATGACCCCTCCCGCTCTGGTCGGAACGAAGGGGAGTTACAGACTTGTACAGACTTAAACCTACCCATGTTCCTTCTTAGCCCTTTGTGTTCCATTGCAGGGCCGCGGTATTTCTCTCGAACAGCCCCGTCGGCCTTTGCGGAACCATTCCAGTGTGCTGACATCTCTTTGAGGCGCGCGTGAAATACGAACGCGCCGTCAACACGGCAAGATTGTATATGCGTTATTTTTTTTTCGGATGGGAAATCGTTAAATGACTCCTCTCGCTCTGGGTGGAGCAGGAGGGACTGTCAGAATTTTACTGACGAAAACCCATCCATGTTCCTTCATAGCCCTTTGTGTTCCGGGGTCGCGGTATCTGTTTCGAACAGTCCCGCAACCCCGGCAGGCATCGGCCCTTGCGGACCCCTTCCTATTGCTGACTCTCTTTGAGGCGCGCGTGGAACACGAACGCGCCGTCGACACGGCCTGTCGTCATAAGACGGATGGACGGCGAGCTAGCCCATAGCCCACCGTCCACAGGCCCGCACCTACGGTGGCCGGGAAGCTGTGAGGTTCTCTCCCTCTCATGATCCGCCACCTCCTTCTCTAGCATTACTGCTTCGCAGAAGGAGGTGACGGCGTCCCATTCCGTCTCGCTCCGGACCATGGCTTGCACCAGGGCTGGACACGAGAGATCGCCGCCACCAATCACCGCTTCAGATTGTATATGCCTTAACTAGGCATGTAGGTGGCGATGGTGATGGTTCACTATGTTGTAGCAGTCAAATACATAGCATAACATCATGATTGTTATACCGGAAGGTTTAGTCAGAGGTGTACCTAAATAGAACACGACCAAATAGTATGTATTAAAGAGCTCTTTAAAGTTTTAGATAATCAATCCAACTGTCTGAGAAAATTAAGCTTTAATCAGGCAAAGTGGTATTGGGTTTCCATAACACTTTAACGTAACGGTACGGCTGCTCCATAAATTCAAGGTCACTCAGCGAGCTATGAAACGGGCTATGCTTGGAGTCTCTCGGAGGGATCACATCCAGAATGCTTGGAGTCTCTCTGAAGTGGGGTGGGTCTCCGTAACGTTGTGATCCGACAGAGAACCAGAGTAGGTTTCGACATAGCACGCAGAATAAGTATGCTGAAGTGGCAATGAGCCGGTCATATTAGCCGTACAACCGATGACCGTTGGGGTAGACGTTTTATTGACACTCTTTGACGGACTCCTAAGCTGTCCAAACCTGTCTTGTTCTAATTTCGATCCTATTGCTTATTTAGTTTTTCATACTATGTGCCAGAGTTAATAGGCTTGTGTCCTGAAAAAATCTAATTAGTCCATCAGTTACATTATCAAAAAATATTTGACACGTATTTTTTCTTTTGCTACGTAAACCAAAATTGACGAAGATACGACGCTTTTAAAATTCTCAATACGTCACCCCGTGCTATAATTTTTAGTGCGTTGTGACATCACGAGTCCCCACTCTCGAGTTTTGATGCGTTTTATCTTTATCAATATTCATTGATTTACAAAAACAAAAAATACGTGTCCATTATTTTTCAATACACTTCCTCGAAAACTGGTCCTTAGCGCACTACGATTAGGTACAACATGCAATGTATTTCACACGCGTGCGATTTTTTCCACTTTCCCGCACGTGTGCAGGAATGAAAATTGCCACAGATAACCATACCTATACTTAGTCCAAATTGGTTCAATGCCTATAGTCTGAGGTGAATGTTTTTTTTTTTAATTTTTGCAAAGCACTACGCGTCTTTACGGCATAAATATTTTTTGAATATTCAAATTGTGTTTATAAATAGAATATCATAGATAAACATGATTATTTAAAACTAATAGTTACTTTTATACACAAATTAACATTTATTTGTGTTCTGAATTCAAAAATATAAAATAAATCTATTTTTTATATTAGGCTGTCTAGCGGCTTCATACCATTGCCTCTCTTTCAACCTGGCGAGACCAAAGCGCGAAAAAAAAAGAAAATTTAAATCATAGTTTCATAGTTCGTGACAAAAAAAATATTCGTTATTTTATTTTATTTCTTCAAAAGTGTATTGAAAAACGTCGTTTGATACACGTGGACATTTGTTATTGCAATTCTCGGCTCAAAAACACCCTCACCTACGGCTCGGGAGTTATAATTCCACCTCGATTGCAATAACAAACTTTCTCCACTTGTATCAAAATGTACTATTCCATTACACTAACTGACGGACTAAATAGATTTGCAATTTATTGATGGTGGAAACTAGCCTATTCCTAAATGACCACAAAGGTTAAAGTCTCTACAGTACTATAAGTAGGTACACTTTTGCTTAACCCGTTGGTGATTATAACATAACATAACATAACATCACGCCTGTAATCTCTGAAGAGTTAGGCAGAGGTGTACCTAATAGCACACCCACATTTCACCAGTTATGTTTACGTCCCATGTAATAGGGGGTGAGCCTATTGCTATCAAACGGGCACAAATCCAATCTCCGTGGCTGCTACTGATAAATTCCTGAGGGAAAAACCCAATAACAATTTACACGACCCGGCAATCGAACCTGGGACCTCATTGCTTAGCAGCTGCACACCAATGAGGTAGTCGATAAAATCAACAAGGTGATTATTTGTTAAGAGTCCTATTACATTTTTTTAGTGAATTCATGATTTTTGACGAATTATTCCGATCTGTCACCCCGCTTCGTCCCCTTAGGGTGACAGATAGGAAAAAAAAGTTTGATCTGTCCCCCTGTTAGCAATGAGGGGACAGTTCGAACTCTATTGACTCCTTAACGGTTTCATCTGTCCCCCTATCATTGATAGGGGGACAGATAAAACTTTTTATTCCTGTTTGTCCCCCATAGAATTTAAATTAATTCTTAAAAGTAATTCTACACGTTATAACCTTTCTTTCAAGAATTAAATAAAAGATTAGTTGTTTGGATTATTATAACGACCTGTATTTAAATATTTCTTTTGTTTCTGTATCGATCGTCACAGTCCCATAAATCACGTAGTAGGTGTTCCAGGTATAATAAGTATAATAACAATCAGTCATCTGATTTGACTTCATACGAGTATTACAAATGTTAATTTTTACTAACAATATGTTGACTTTTAGATGAGGAAATGTTCCTAATAAGAAAATTTTACAGTTAAGTTTAAGTCAAATCAGAAGACTGATTGTAATTGTATCTACTATACGTACTGTGATTTATGGGACTGTGGCTGATTAATAAAATAAATATTAATAAATTTATAATATAAAAACAAAATAAATATTTGTAACCCTTTTTTAAATACAGATGATTATAAACCTAAACCAATAGTCTTTAATTTAATGTAATGTTGCAGTATGTGTGGCATTACTTTTAAGAATTAATATATTAAATTCTATGGGGGACAAACAGGAATAAAAAGTTTTATCTGTCCCCCTATCAATGATAGAGGGACAGATGAAACCGTTAAGGAGTCAATAGAGTTCGAACTGTCCCCTAATTGCTAACAGGGGGACAGATCAAACTTTTTTTTCCTATCTGTCACCCTAAGGGGACGAAGCGGGGTGACAGATCGGAATAATTCTTTTTGACGCAGTAATTCTCAGCAGCAGTAAGATATTTTAACTATTTGCTTAAGAATAACGATAGTGCCATTCTCTTTCTTGTAAGTTGGAGTTTTCAACACATTTTCATTTTTCTTTTCGTGTAATCTAAATATATAAAAGAAGAAACTGACTGACTGACTGACTGACTGACTGACTGACTGACTGACTGACTGACTGACTCATCTATCAACGCACAGCCCAAACCGCTGGGTCTACAGATTCCAAATTTGGCAAGTAGGTTTCTTATGTGGTCTAGGGGTGCACTAAGAAAGGATTCTTCAAAATTCACCCCCTAAGGGGGTTAAACGGGGCTCCAAAGTTTGTATGGGAAAACAAGATTAGTTAGACTATTTAATTCGAAACTTCACAGGAGTGCTCCTATTGATAAATGAGTAGAAACGGGTTTCAGGTTTTTTCGGAATTCAACCCCTAAGAGGGGGAAATGGGGTGACAAAGTGTAAAAATCAATGCACAGCCCAAACCGCTGAGTCTAGAGATTCCAAATTTGGCACATTGTTTCCTTAAGTGGTCTAGAGTTGCACTAAGAAAGGATTTTGCAAAATTCACCCCCTAAGGGGGTTGAACGGGGCTCCAAAGTTTGTATGGGGAAACAAGATTAGTTAGACTATTTTATTCAAAACTTCACAGGAGTGCTCCTATTAATAAATGAGTGGAAACAGGTTTCAGGTTTTTTGAGAATTCAACCCCTAAGAGGGCGAAATGGGGTGGCAAAGTCTAAAAATCAATGCACAGCCCAAACCGCTGAGTCTAGAGATTCCAAATTTGGCACATTGTTTCCGTAAGTGGTCTAGAGGTGCACTAAGAAAGGATTTTTCAAAGTTCACCCCCTAAGGGGGTTAAATGGGGCTCCAAAGTTTGTATGGGGAAACAAGATTAGTAAGACTATTTTATTCGAAATTTCACAAGAGTGCTCCTATTAATAAATGTGTGGAAACGGGTTTCAGGTTTTTTCAGAATTCAACCCCTAAGAGGGGGAAATGGGGTGGCAATGTATTAAAATCAATGCACAGCCCAAACCGCTGAGTCTAGAGATTGTAAATTTGGCACATTGGTTCCTTTTGTGGTCTAGAGGTGCACTAAGAAAGGATTTTTCAAAATTCACCCCCTAAGGGGTTGCAACGGGGGTCAAAAGATTACATGGGGAAATAAGATTAGTTAGACTACTTTATTCGAAACTTAACAAGAGTGGAGTACTCCTGTTAAGCTTCGATAAATGAGTTAACATTTGTGTTTCAGGTTTTTTCAGAATTCAACCCCTAAAGGGGAAAATTGGGTAACAAAGCCTGAAATTCAACAAAGGTATTGTTTGTATGGTGAATTGGGTCAGGTGTATTACAAAAAAAAAACGATTTTAAGAATTAATGTGGCGGACCTGAAATACCACCATTCCCTGTTGGGGTGCGATGGGGTTGAAATGTCTAAAAAACAATATGGGTGTCGATACCGAGATTATCAGGGGTGCTGATTACGAAAATGGCATTTATTTTGAGATCCAGAAGATGATGGATTCGACTTCTATACAGGGTTATTGTTGATTTATTGTGATGATTGTGATAACGATGATGATGATTGTGGTGATGATGATTGTGATTACGATGATAATGATTGTGATTACGATTATGATGATTGTGATAATAATGATGATGATTGTGATGATAATGATTGTGATTACGATGATGATGATTGTAATAATGACGATTGTGATAACGATGATAATGATTGTGATAACGATGATAATGAGTTTGATAACGAGGATGGTGATTGTGATAATGATTGTGATGGTGATTGTGACAGTGATGGTGATAGTGATGGTTGTGATAACGAGGATGGAAATTGTGATGATGATGATTGTGATTAAGATGATAATGATTATGATATCGATGGTGGTGATTGTGATAGTGATTTTCATGGTTATTGTGATGGTGATGGTAATTGTGATGGTGATTGTGATTGTGATAGTGACGGTGACTGTGATGGTGATTGTGATGGTGATTGTGAAGGTGATTGTGATGGTGATTGTGATGGTGATTGTGATGGTGATTGTGATGGTGATTGTGATGGTGATGGTGATTGTGATGGTGATTGTGATGGTGATTGTGATGGTGATTGTGATGGTGATTGTGATGGTGATTGTGATGCTGATTGTGATGGTGATTGTGATGCTTATTGTGATGGTGATTGTGATGGTGATTGTGATGGTGATTGTGATTGTGATGGTGATTGTGATGGTGATTGTGATGGTGATTGTGGTGGTGATTGTGATGGTGATTGTGATGGTGATTGTGATGGTGATTGTGATGGTGAATGTGATGGTGATTGTGATGGTGATTGTGATGGTGATTGTGATGGTGATTGTGATGGTGATTGTGATGGTGATTGTGATGGTGATTGTGATGCTGATTGTGATGGTGATTGTGATGGTGATTGTGATGCTGATTGTGATGCTGATTGTGATGGTGATTGTGATGGTGATTGTGATGGTGATTGTGATGGTGATTGTGATGGTGATTGTGATGGTGATTGTGATGGTGATTGTGATGGTGATTGTGATGGTGATTGTGATGGTGATTGTGATGGTGATTGTGATGGTGATTGTGATGGTGATTGATTGTGATTGTTAGTGATGGTGATTGTGATAATGATTGTGGTCGTGATAGTGATGGCGATTGTGATTTTGATGATTGTGATTAAGATGATAATGATTGTGATTACGATGATAATGATTGTGATAATGATGATAGTGATTGCAATAGTGATTGTGATCGTGATGGTGATTGTGATGGAGATTGTAATGATGATTATGATGGTGATTATGATTGTGATAGTGATGGTGATTGTGATAGTGATGGTGATTGTGATAATGATTGTTATTACGATTATAATGAAAATGATAACGATGATGGTGATTGTGATTTTGATGGTAATTGTGATGGTGATTGTGATAGTGACGGTGATTGTGATGGTGATGGGGATTGTGATGGTGATTGTGATGGAGATGGTGATGTTGATTGTGATGGTGATTGTGATAATGTTGGTGGTTGTGATAGTGATGATGATTATGATAGTGATGGTGATTGTGATGATAATAATAAATTGTGATGATTATGAAATTTGGCACATAGATAGTTTACCTAGATAACCTGGATTACCTGGACCCTTTAGTATGATTCAGTGGGACGGTTACCGAACTTCACGCGGGCGAAGCCGCGGGCAACAGCTAGTTTACTATAAATATTTTACGAACTCAGTTTGCAAGAAAAACCGTCGACGCTTTCGACGACGCGTCGAAACTTTAACGCTCAAATTTACATAGTTACATTCAATTCTTATAAAAGCTAAAATTACTAAAAGATAAGTTGAATGTTTTACTTGTTTATTGGAGTTTTAGGATTTCTTTAAATTCCTTGAGTTTTCACGGAAAAAATCGTAAAGAAATAGTAATTTAAGCCATAAATGTCTTAATTCAGCGTCCATTGTATTCCAAATAAACTCAATTTTATCAAACAAATTAATCTAAATATATAAAAGAAGAAACTGACTGACTGACTGATTGACTGACTGACTGACTGACTGACTCATCTATCAACGCACAGCCCAAACCGCTGGGTCTACAGATTCCAAATTTGGCAAGTAGGTTTCTTATGTGGTCTAGGGGTGCACTAAGAAAGGATTTTTCAAAATTCATCCCCTAAAGGGGTTAAACGGGGCTCCAAAGTTTGTATGGGGAAACAAGATTAGTTAGACTATTTTATTCGAAACTTCACAGGAGTGCTCCTATTGATAAATGAGTAGAAACGGGTTTCAGGTTTTTTCAGAATTCAACCCCTAAGAGGGGGAAATGGGGTGGCAAAGTATAAAAATCAATGCACAGCCCAAACCGCTGAGTCTAGAGATTCCAAATTTGGCAAGTAGGTTCCTTATGTGGTCTAGGGGTGCACTAAGAAAGGATTTTTCAAAATTCAACCCCTAAGGGGGTTAAACGGGAATCCAAAGTTTGTATGGGTAAAACAAGATTAGTTAGACTATTTTATTCGAAACTTCACAGGAGTGCTCCTATTGATAAATGAGTAGAAACGGGTTTCAGGTTTTTTCAGAATTCAACCCCTAAGAGGGGGAAATGGGGTGGCAAAGTATAAAAATCAATGCACAGCCCAAACCGCTGAGTCTAGAGATTCCAAATTTGGCACAAAGGTTCTTTATGAGGTTTAGGGGTGCATTAAGAAAGGATTTTTCAATATTCACCCCCTTAGGGGTTGGAACGGGAGTCCAAAGATTACGTGGGGAAATAAGACTACTTTATTCGAAACTTAACAGGAGTACTCCTATCGATAAATGAGTTAACGTTTGTGTTTCAGTTTTTTTTTAGAATTCAACCCCTAAAGGGGGAAATGGGGTAACAAAGCCTAAAATTCAACATAGGTATTGTTTTTATGGTGAATTGGGTCGGGTGTATTACAAAAGCAACGATTTTAAGATTTAATGTGGCAGACCTGAAATACTACCATTCCCTGTTGGGGTGCGATGGGGTTGAAATGTCTAAAAATCAATATGGGTGTCAATACCGAGATTATTAGGGGTGCTGATTACGAAAATGGCATTTATTTTGAGCTCCATATGATAATGATTGTGATTACGATGATGATGATTGTGATAATGATGACGATGATTGTGATGACGATGATTGTGATGATGATGATTTTGATTACGATGATAATGATTGTGATTACGATGATGATGATTGTGATAATGATGATTGTGATTACAATGATAATATGTGTGATAACGATGATGGTGATTGTGATAGTGATTGTGATTGTAATGGTGATTGTGACAGTGACGGTGATTGTGATAGTGTCGGTGATTGTGATAGTGTCGGTGATTGTGATGGTGATAGCGATGGTTGTGATTACGATGATAATGATTGTGATAACGATCATGGTGATTGTGATAGTGATTTTGATGGTGATTGTGATGGTGATTGTGAAAGTGGCAGTGATTGTGATGGTGATAGCGATGGTGATGGTGATTGTGATTGTGATTGTGAGAGGGATGGTGATTGTAATAATGATGTACATTATTGTGATTACTATGATAATGATTGTGATAACGAGGGTAGTGATTGTGATGGTGATTGTGATGGTGATGGTGATTGTGATAATGATTGTGGTTGAGATAGTGATGGCGATTGTGAACATGATGATTGTGATTAAGATGATAGTGATTGTGATTACGATGATAATGATTGTGATTACGATTATAATGATTGTGATGACGAGGATGGAGATTGTGATGATGATGATTTTGAATACGATGATAATGGTTGTGATTACGATGATAGTGATTGTGATAATGATGATAGCGATTGTGATTACGATGATAATGATTGTGATAACGATGATGGTGATTGTGATACTGATTTTGATGGTGATTGTGATACTGATGATGTTTGTGATAGTTATTCTGAGAGTGGTGGTGATTGTGATGGTGATAGCGATGGTGATTGTGATAGTGATTGTGATGGTAATTGTGATGGTGATTGTGATGGTGATTGTGATGGTAATTGTGATGGTGATTGTGATGGTGATTGTGATTGTGATGGTGATTGTGATGGTGATTGTGATGGTGATTGTGATGGTGATTGTGATGATGATGGTGATTGTGATGGTGATTGTGATAGTGATTGTGATGGTGATTGTGATGGTGATTGTGATGATGATTGTGATGGTGATTGTGATGGTGATTGTGATGGTGATTGTGATGGTGATTGTGATGGTGATGGTGATTGTGATGGTGATTGTGATAGTGATTGTGATGGTGATTATGATGGTGATTGAGATAGTGATGGTGAGGGTGATAATGGCTGTGATTACGATGATAATGATCTTGATAACGATGATGGTGATTGTTATTTTGATGGTGATTTAGATTGGTGATGGTGATTGTGATAGTGATTGTGATAGCGATAGTGATGGGGATTGTGATGGGGATTGTGATGGTGATTGTGATTGTGATAGTGATGGTGATTGTGATTGTTATGGTGATTGTGATGGTGATTGTGATAATGATTGTGGTAATTATGGTAGTTGTGTTAATGATGATAATTGGTGATAATGATGGTGACTGTGATAGTGATGATGATGGGGATTGTGATAATCATGGCGGTTGTGATAGTGATGGTGATTGTGATAATAATAATAATAATTGTGATGATTATGAAATGTGGCACATAGATAGTTTATAACCTGGATTAACATGGAGGACACTGTTATCCCTTTAGTATGATCTAGTGGGACAGTTACCGAACTTCACGCGGGCGAAGCCGCGGGCAACAGCTAGTCTAAATATATAAAAGAAGAAACTGACTGACTGACTGACTGACTGACTGACTGACTGACTGACTGACTGACTGACTGACTGACTCATCTATCAACGCACAGCCCAAACCGCTGAGTCTACAGATTCCAAATTTGGCAAGTAGGTTCCTTATGTGGTCTAGGGGTGCACTAAGAAAGGATTTTTCAAAATTCATCCCCTAAGGGGGTTAAACGGGGCTCCAAAGTTTGTATGGGGAAACAAGATTAGTTAGACTGTTTTATTCGAAACTTTACAGGAGTGCTCCTATTGATAAATGAGTAGAAACGGGTTTCAGGTTTTTTCAGAATTCAACCCCTAAGAGGAGGAAATGGGTTGGCAAAGTATAAAAATCAATGCACAGCCCAAACCGCTGAGTCTAGAGATTCCAAATTTGGCAAGTAGGTTTCTTATGTGGTCTAGGGGTGCACTAAGAAAGGATTTTTCAAAATTCAACCCCTAAGGGGATTAAACGGGAATCTAAAGTTTGTATGGGTAAAACAAGATTAGTTAGACTATTTTATTCGAAACTTCACAGGAGTGCTCCTATTGATAATTGAGTAGAAAAGGGTTTCAGGTTTTTTCAGAATTCAACCCCTAAGAGGGGGAAATAGGGTGGCAAAGTATAAAAATCAATGCCGGGCCCAAACCGCTGAGTCTAAAGATTACAAATTTGGCAAGTAGGTTCCTTATGTGGTCTAGGGGTGCACTAAGAAAGGATTTTTCAAAATTCAACCCCTAAAGGGATTAAACGGGAATCTAAAGTTTGTATGGGTAAAACAAGATTAGTTAGACTATTTTATTCGAAACTTCACAGGAGTGCTCCTATTGATAAATGAGTAGAAACGGGTTTCAGGTTTTTACAGAATTCAACCCCTAAGAGGGGGAAATGGGGTGGCAAAGTATAAAAATCAATGCACAGCCCAAACCGCTGAATCTAGAGATTCCAAATTTGGCACAAAGGTTCTTTATGAGGTTTAGGGGTGCATTAAGAAAGGACTTTTCAAAATTCACCCCCTTAGGGGTTGGAACGGGAGTCCAAAGATTACGTGGGGAAATAAGATTTGTTAGACTACTTTATTCGAAACTTAACAGGAGTACTCCTATCGATAAATGAATTAACGTTTGTGTTTCAGTTTTTTTTTTCAGTATTCAACCCCTAAAGGGAGAAATGGGGTAACAAAGCCTGAAATTCAACATAGTTATTATTTTTATGGTGAATTGGGTCGGGTGTATTACAAAAACAACGATTTTAAGATTTAATGTGGCAGACCTGAAATACCCTGATTCCCTGAATTCCCTGTTGGGGTGCGATGGGGTTGAAAGGTCTAAAAATCAATATGGGTGTCGATACCGAGAATATCAGGGGTGCTGATTACGAAAATGGCATTTATTTTGAGATCCAGATGATAATGATTGTGATTACGATGATGATGATTGTGATGATGATGATTTTGATTACGATGATAATGATTGTGATTACGATGATGATGATTGTGATTTTGATGATTGTGATAACGATGATAATGATTGTGATTACAATGATAATAAGTGTGATAACGATGATGGTGACTGTGATAGTGATTGTGATTGTAATGGTGATTGTGACAGTGACGGTGATTGTGATAGTGTCGGTGATTGTGATGGTGATAGCGATGGTTGTGATAACGAGGACGGAGATTGTGATGATGATGATTGTGATTAAGATGATAATGATTGTGATTACGATGATAATGATTGTGATAACGATGATGGTGATTGTGATAGTGATTTTGATGGTGACTGTGATGGTGATAGTGATTGTGATGGTGATTGTGAAAGTGGCAGTGATTGTGATGGTGATAGCGATGGTGATTGTGATTGTGATTGTGACAGTGATGGTGATTGTTATAATGATGTAGATTATTGTGATTACTATGATAATGATTGTGATAACGAGGGTAGTGATTGTGATGGTGATTGTGATGGTGATGGTGATTGTGATGGTGATTGTGATTTTGATTGTGATAGTGTTGGTGATTGTGATAATGATGGTGATTGTGATAATGATTGTGGTTGAGATAGTGATGGCGATTGTGATCATGATGATTGTAATTAAGATGATAGTGATTGGGATTACGATGATAATGATTATGATTACGATTATAATGATTGTGATGACGAGGATGGAGATTGTGATGATGATGATTGCGAATACGATGATAATGGTAGTGATTACGATGATAGTGATTGTGATAATGATGATAGCGATTGTGATTACAATGATAATGATTGTGATAACGATGATGGTGATTGTGATACTGATTTTGATGATGATTGTGATGGTGATGATGATTGTGATAGTTATTCTGAGAGTGGTGGTGATTGTGATGGTGATAGCGATGGTGATTGTGATGGTGATTGTGATGGTAATTGTGATAGTGATTGTGATGGTGATTGTGATGGTGATTGTGATGGTGATTGTGATGGTGATTGTGATGGTGATTGTGATGGTGATTGTGATGGTGATTGTGACAGTGATGGTGATTGTTATAATGATGTAGATTATTGTGATTACTATGATAATGATTGTGATAACGAGGGTAGTGATTGTGATGGTGATTGTGATGGTGATGGTGATTGTGATGGTGATTGTGATTTTGATTGTGATAGTGTTGGTGATTGTGATAATGATGGTGATTGTGATAATGATTGTGGTTGAGATAGTGATGGCGATTGTGATCATGATGATTGTAATTAAGATGATAGTGATTGGGATTACGATGATAATGATTATGATTACGATTATAATGATTGTGATGACGAGGATGGAGATTGTGATGATGATGATTGTGAATACGATGATAATGGTAGTGATTACGATGATAGTGATTGTGATAATGATGATAGCGATTGTGATTACAATGATAATGATTGTGATAACGATGATGGTGATTGTGATACTGATTTTGATGATGATTGTGATGGTGATGATGATTGTGATAGTTATTCTGAGAGTGGTGGTGATTGTGATGGTGATAGCGATGGTGATTGTGATGGTGATTGTGATGGTAATTGTGATAGTGATTGTGATGGTGATTGTGATGGTGATTGTGATGGTGATTGTGATGGTGATTGTGATGGTGATTGTGATGGTGATTGTGATGGTGATTGTGATGGTGATTGTGATGGTGATTGTGATGGTGATTGTGATGGTGATTGTGATGGTGATTGTGATGGTGATTGTGATGGTGATTGTGATGGTGATTGTGATGGTGATTGTGATGGTGATTGTGATGGTGATTGTGATGGTGATTGTGATGGTGATTGTGATGGTGATTGTGATGGTGATTGTGATGGTGATTGTGATGGTGATTGTGATGGTGATTGTGATGGTGATTGTGATGGTGATTGTGATGGTGATTGTGATGGTGATTGTGATGGTGATTGTGATGGTGATTGTGATGGTGATTGTGATGGTGATTGTGATGGTGATTGTGATGGTGATGATGATTGTGATAGTTATTCTGAGAGTGGTGGTGATTGTGATGGTGATAGCGATGGTGATTGTGATGGTGATTGTGATGGTAATTGTGATAGTGATTGTGATGGTGATTGTGATGGTGATTGTGATGGTGATTGTGATGGTGATTGTGATGGTGATGGTGATGGTGAGTGTGATAATGACTGTGATTACGATGATAATTATTGTGATAACGATGATGGTGATTGTGATCGTTATTTTGATGGTGATTGTGATGGTGATGGTGATGGTGTTTGTGATAGTGATTGTGATGGCGATAGTGATGGGGATTGTGATGGTGATTGTGAAAGTGGCAGTGATTGTGATGGTGATAGCGATGGTGATTGTGATTGTGATTGTGACAGTGATGGTGATTGTTATAATGATGTAGATTATTGTGATTACTATGATAATGATTGTGATAACGAGGGTAGTGATTGTGATGGTGATTGTGATGGTGATGGTGATTGTGATGGTGATTGTGATTTTGATTGTGATAGTGTTGGTGATTGTGATAATGATGGTGATTGTGATAATGATTGTGGTTGAGATAGTGATGGCGATTGTGATCATGATGATTGTAATTAAGATGATATTGATTGGGATTACGATGATAATGATTATGATTACGATTATAATGATTGTGATGACGAGGATGGAGATTGTGATGATGATGATTGCGAATACGATGATAATGGTAGTGATTACGATGATAGTGATTGTGATAATGATGATAGCGATTGTGATTACAATGATAATGATTGTGATAACGATGATGGTGATTGTGATACTGATTTTGATGATGATTGTGATGGTGATGATGATTGTGATAGTTATTCTGAGAGTGGTGGTGATTGTGATGGTGATAGCGATGGTGATTGTGATGGTGATTGTGATGGTAATTGTGATAGTGATTGTGATGGTGATTGTGATGGTGATTGTGATGGTGATTGTGATGGTGATTGTGATGGTGATTGTGATGGTGATTGTGACAGTGATGGTGATTGTTATAATGATGTAGATTATTGTGATTACTATGATAATGATTGTGATAACGAGGGTAGTGATTGTGATGGTGATTGTGATGGTGATGGTGATTGTGATGGTGATTGTGATTTTGATTGTGATAGTGTTGGTGATTGTGATAATGATGGTGATTGTGATAATGATTGTGGTTGAGATAGTGATGGCGATTGTGATCATGATGATTGTAATTAAGATGATAGTGGTTGGGATTACGATGATAATGATTATGATTACGATTATAATGATTGTGATGACGAGGATGGAGATTGTGATGATGATGATTGTGAATACGATGATAATGGTAGTGATTACGATGATAGTGATTGTGATAATGATGATAGCGATTGTGATTACAATGATAATGATTGTGATAACGATGATGGTGATTGTGATACTGATTTTGATGATGATTGTGATGGTGATGATGATTGTGATAGTTATTCTGAGAGTGGTGGTGATTGTGATGGTGATAGCGATGGTGATTGTGATGGTGATTGTGATGGTAATTGTGATAGTGATTGTGATGGTGATTGTGATGGTGATTGTGATGGTGATTGTGATGGTGATTGTGATGGTGATTGTGATGGTGATTGTGATGGTGATTGTGATGGTGATTGTGATGGTGATCGTGATGGTGATTGTGATGGTGATTGTGATGGTGATTGTGATGGTGATTGTGATGGTGATTGTGATGGTGATTGTGATGGTGATTGTGATGGTGATTGTGATGGTGATTGTGATGGTGATTGTGATGGTGATTGTGATGGTGATTGTGATGGTGATTGTGATGGTGATTGTGATGGTGATTGTGATGGTGATTGTGATGGTGATTGTGATGGTGATTGTGATGGTGATTGTGATGGTGATTGTGATGGTGATTGTGATGGTGATTGTGATGGTGATGATGATTGTGATAGTTATTCTGAGAGTGGTGGTGATTGTGATGGTGATAGCGATGGTGATTGTGATGGTGATTGTGATGGTAATTGTGATAGTGATTGTGATGGTGATTGTGATGGTGATTGTGATGGTGATTGTGATGGTGATTGTGATGGTGATTGTGATGGTGATGGTGATGGTGAGTGTGATAATGACTGTGATTACGATGATAATTATTGTGATAACGATGATGGTGATTGTGATCGTTATTTTGATGGTGATTGTGATGGTGATGGTGATGGTGTTTGTGATAGTGATTGTGATGGCGATAGTGATGGGGATTGTGATGGTGATTGTGATTGTGATAGTGATGGTGATTGTGATTGTTATGGTGGTTGTGATGGTGATTGTGATAATGATTGTGGTAATTATGGTGGTTGTGTTAATGATGATAATTGGTGATTATGATGGTGACTGTGATAGTGATGGTGATGGGGATTGTGATGGTGATTGTGATTGTGATAGTGATAGTGATGGAGATTGTGATAATGATGGCGGTTGTGATAGTGATGGTGATTGTGATAATAAAAATTGTGATGATTATGAAATGTGGCACATAGATAGTTTATAACCTGGATTAACATGGAGGACACTATTATCCATTTAGTATGATCCAGTGGGACAGTTACCGAACTTCACGCGGGCGAAGCCGCGGGCAACAGCAAGTCTAGATATATAAAAGAAGAAACTGACTGACTGACTGACTGATTGACTGACTGACTGACTGACTGACTGACTGACTCATCTATCAACGCACAGCCCAAACCGCTGGGTCTACAGATTCCAAATTTGGCAAGTAGGTTCCTTATGTGGTCTAGGGGTGCACTAAGAAAGGAATTTTCAAAATTCACCCTCTAAGGGGGTTAAACGGGGCTCCAAAGTTTGTATGGAGAAACAAGATTAGTTAGTCTATTTTATTCGAAACTTTACAGGAGTGCTCCTATTGATAAATGAGTAGAAACGGGTTTCAGGATTTTTCAGAATTCAACCCCTGAGAGGGGGAAAAGGGGTGACAAAGTCTAAAAATCAATGCACAGCCCAAACCGGTGAGTCTAGAGATTTCAAATTTGGCACATTGGTTCCTTATGTGGTCTAGGCCAGGGGTGTACTAAGAAAGGATTTTGCAAAATTCATTCCCTAGGGGGGTTAAACGGGTCTCCAAAGTTTGTATGGGGAAACAAGATTAGTTTAACTATTTTATTCGAAACAATAATAGTGATTGTGATTGTGATGATGATTGTGATGGTGATTGTGAAGGTGATTGTGATTGTGATGGTGATGGTGATTGTGATAATGATGGTGATTATGATTGTGATAGTGATAGAGATTGTGATTGTAGTAACTATAATAATGATTGTGATTACGATGATAATGATTGTGATTACGATGATGATGATTGTGATAACGATGATGATGATTGTGATAACGATGATGGTGATTGTGATAGTGATTTTGATGGTGATGGTGATTGTGATAGTGACAGTAATGGTGATAATGATGAAGGTGATTGTGATTACGATAATATTGATTGTGATAGTGATTGTGATGGTTATTGTGAAGGTGATTGTGATGGTGAATGTGATGGTGATGGTGATGGTGATTGTGATAGTGATGGTGATTATGATTGTGATAGTGATAGTGATGGTGATTGTGATAATTATTGTGGTTGTGATAGTGTTGGCGATTGTAATCATGATGATTGTGATTAAGATGAAAATGATTGAGATTACGATGATAATGATTGTGATGACGAGGATGGGGATTGTGATGATGATGATTATGATTACGATGATAATGATTGTTAAAATGATGATAGTGATTGTTATTGAGATTGTGATGGTGATTTTGATGGTGATTGTGATGCTGATTGTGATGGTGATTGTGATGGTGATGGTGATGGTGATAGTGATGGTGATTGTGATTACGATGATTATGATTGTGATAACGATGACGGTGATTGTGATAGTGATTTTAATGGTTATTATGATGGTGATGGTGATTGTGATAGTGACGGTGATTGTGATGGTGATAGCGGTGGTGATGGGGATTGTGATGTTGATTGTGATGATGATTGTGATAGTGATTGCGATGATGATTGTGATAATGTTTGTGATAGTGGTGAAGATTGTGATGGTGATTGTGATAATGATGGTGACTGTGATAGTGATGGTGATTGTGATAATGATTGTGATAATAATGGTGGTAGTGATAGTGATGGTGATTGTGATAATGATTGTGATAATGATGGTGGTTGTGATAGTGATGGTGATTGTGATGATAATAATAAATTGTGATGATTATGAAATTGGCACATGGATAGTTTATAACCTAAATTAACACGTAGGACACTATTTATCCCTTGAGTATGATTCAGTGGGACAGTTACCGAACTGCACGCGGGCGAAGCCGCGGGCAACAGCTAGTATGATATAAAACTTCGATCTACAATGAATGAGTTTCATTAGTTTTTGTTGGAGTATCGCAGCAGGGCTGGTTCTTGGAGGTTTTGCAGGTGTAGAAGCGAAATAAAAAAGGCAGACTTTTTGCGGTGCGTGAATGGTTCGGATTTATTGCATTCTGAATGAAAAAATGACAGTTCGTTTGACACAAGGAAACGGAAACTTAAAAATTAAAAGGTATTATTTGTTGGAGTTGGCAACATGCTGGGGGGGGGGGGGGGGGGTTAGCAATAACAGAAATACATTCATTACTGAAGGAAGATAAACCAAAAATGAATGGAAAAACAGAAACAACCAGTATTTTAATTACTTACTGAATTTAAGTTAAACAAAATAAAACTATTACTTAAAAACCCCCTCTTTAAATTAAATGTAAATCAAAAACCTATTGAGTACAATTGTTTTTCAATAATCAAAGGGAACAAGTATTCACAAATAATAATGCTACATTGAAATACCAGATTGTAAGTTAACAAAGACTTATTAGCTAACATTCAGCTCTCACACTGTACTACGTAACGTAGATTAAGGTTAATTAACAAACTTAATGTGAGCTTTTAGAGCTTTTTAAATTTAACAATTTTTAGATATACCTAATTACACTAATCACTTAACCAATAACATAGTAACTAACATAAACACTTATTTAATATAGGTAACATAAAAAAAAAACATTTACTCTTCTAGAGGCAATAAAGAAATAGCAGACAAAGAACGTTTATAAATCTTCTGGTTAAGTGTCATAACATCAACCACACGGATTTTTCCGTCTTGGCCTGGGTACACTTTCACAATTCTAGCCATAGGCCATGATAATGGGGGAGAGTTAGGCTCCCTCAGAATAACCAAATTTCCTACTTTTATATTATTTACACTGTCACGCCATTTGGGCCTCGACTGCAGTACATTAAGGTAATACTTGTGCCATACATTCCAAAAATGAGTTCTAACCTTATTACAAATTTCCCAAAATTTTAATCTGTTTACAGGTATATCGTTAGTATTATTTTCAGGATAAGAGGTTAAAGAAGTACCTATCAAGAAATGACCTGGCGTTAAATAAGAAAAATCATCAACCTTCTCCGCTGTAACAGGCAATAATGGTCGCGAATTTAAAACTGCTTCTATTTGACATATGACAGTGTTTAACTGTTCGTACGTTAGAACATAATTTTGTATGATACGTTTCAAGTGAAACTTCATACTTTTAACTGCCGCCTCAGCAAGACCAGCAAACACAGGCGAATAGCTAGGCACAAAATGAAAAGTTATGCCTTCCTTGGCCGCATAGCCTTGCACCAGTGCTTGATGCTCCCGTGAGTTTTGCAAGTTATATAATTCAACCAATTCGTTCCTTGCCCCCTTAAAACAACCAGCGTTGTCACAGAAAACGTCAGTTGGCAATCCACGTCGCGCTATAAAGCGTTTAAAACAAGCAAGAAAACAATCAGTACTTAAATCAGAAGCTATCTCGAGGTGTATTGCCTTCGTGACGAAGCAAACAAATACACAAATATAACCTTTTGTTTGTATAGCACGTCTAACACGTGAGTTTTTGACTTGTATTGGTCCCGCAAAATCTATACCAATCTTTTGGAAAGGACGACAAGCTGTGACTCTATGAGATGGCAAGGAACCCATTAGTTGTTTAGCACATTTGGCTTTCATTCTGAAACATAGTAAACATTTATGAATAATCTTTTTTACATGTCTGTAACCATTTACAATCCAATATTTTTCATTAAGGCTAGCTAACAATAACTTTGGTCCAGCATGCAATAATCTTATGTGTTCCTGGTATATAATCAAATCAGTAACACGAGATTGTTTAGGTAAAATAATAGGGTGTTTCTGTGAAAATGAGACTTCAGAATTATCAATTCTACCACCTACTCTTAACATATTCTCTTTATCAATAAAGGGATGTAAGGGTTTTAAAGGGCCTTTAATATTTTCATCTTTGGAATTTAAATGATTTAACTCATGACTGAAATGTATGCTCTGTTCACGCTGTATAATTTTATGCAAGGCTTTTTCTAACTCAAGAGGAGATACTGGAGTACCCCTCTTATCTAGATTATAGCAAAACCTAAGTATATATGCCATGACACGTATCATTTTATTTAAATCAGAATATTTATCAATAAACAGATAGATATTAGATTTATTTTGTGTTATCAAGGCTACCTTGGAATCAGAGAATGCAGCACCCTTCTTCATCTCAGGTAAGTTTTCCAGGAGTGAGATGGGAAGTTTATTATCAAAATCATACTTACTGTCCAGCATAAACTCTGGACCATGCCACCATAACTTACAGTTACTTAAATCATCAGGAGCGGCTCCCCTGCTAACATAATCAGCTGGATTCTCGTTGCTCGCCACATACAGCCAGCGCCATCTAGAGGTCTGCTCCTGAATTAACTTAACCCTATTAGCAACATATGCTTGAAGTTTAATAGGCTCTGTAGCTAGCCATGCAAGTGCAACTTGTGAATCTGAATATAAATAAACACCACTTATATTTATTTTAAGGCTTAACATGTCATAAACTCTATTGGCTAGTTTTGTAAGCAAAAGCATTGCATTTAACTCTAATCGCGGTATGGTGAGTGCATTGTTGCTTTGGGGGTTAATTCGGGATTTAGAGCAAAGTAAGGAAGATGAAGCCTTACCTGAATCCTTCACCACCCGAAGATAAACACAGCAGCCATAGCCTGTAGAGCTAAAAGCATCAGCAAATCCTATTAATTGCACTGCATTGGCATTTTTATCGATCTTTATATTTCTATCAATGTGTAAAGGTTGCATGTCCATCAAACATTTAACAAATGAAAGCCATTCCAATCTTATTCCCTCTGGAGGGACATCATCCCAGTCTAACTTTTCTAACCATAATTTTTGCATGAACGCCTTGGCTTTTACTATAACTGGAGACATAAAACCTAATGGGTCAAAGAATTTGGAAATGTAACTCAATATTTGTCTTTTTGTTGGATTTTCAATATTAAAAGGCTCTGGACATGAAAATACAAAGCAATCCTTACTTATATTAAGTGTTAATCCTAAAGTTTTCATGAAACAATTATCCTTTTGAAGATCAAAATCATCAAAGTGTTGTCTGTCAGGAGATATGTCATCTAAAATTTGTTGACAATTAGATGCCCATTTATGGGTTTCAAAACTACCTTTGCCTAATAATTCACACAATTGCTGTTTTGCCTTTTTAATAACATTTAAATCGGAATGGGAATAGCAAGCATCATCAACATAAGTACAGTTATTTAAAATATATGAAGCAAGTGGATATTCTTGTTTATGAGTTTCAGCAAGTTCATGCAAACAGCGTGTAGCTAAAAAACCTGAGCTCTTTTGACCATATGTAACAGTGTCTAATTGAATGCATTTTATTTTGTCATTAACATTATTTCTCCACAATATGTTTTGCAAAACAGAATGTTCTGGGTTAACATTAACGCAACGAAACATTCGGCGTATATCCGTAGTAAATGTATAGTCACCCAAGCGAAATAAAAGCATAATGTCAAAAAGTTCTTTTTGCACCGGAGCACCATTAAGCAAGATGTCATTAAGTGACTTCTTTTTGTCAGTTTGCATGGATGCATCGAAAACCACTCGAGTTTTGGTGCTTTTACTATTCTCATTATACACAGCATGATGTGGCATAAAGTATAAGGGCTTATCTTTAAAATCTAGTGAATTAAATTCAACATAATGCCCATGCCCTAACTGCACATATTCACTTATAAATTTATCATAATCAGAAAGCAATTTTGGGTTTTTATGCAACTTTCTTTCTAAACTTAAAAACCTGTATAGTGCAAAATCAAAAGAATTTCCTAGGGTATCTTTAACCTCATCTAGGGAAATCTTTAATGGTAAATTAACTTGAAACTTTTTATCTTTAAGTATAGTGGTTTCTTTGAAAATACCTTCACATAAATCATGTTCTGAACCTTTCTCACTAAAATACTGCGGAACAGATTCAGTTGACCAAAACTGCTGCAAAGTTTGGTTAACATCTAACTCACCTTTATCATGAATACATAAAAGCGACACATTACTTTTGTTGGAGACTGCATGGTCAGTTAAAGCGCCAGCGATGACATGCCCAAACCTTGTACTGATAAAGCGGGGTTGCAGGTGTTGGTGCTGAACTGTTTGTTCAGTAAATTGCGAAGCAGCTGGCTGCAATACCTCTACTGGCTCCGGTAGCAACACCTGAAAGAATATGTCAGCGCCTATCAGCATATTTATTTCGGATGGGATGTTAAAGTCTACATCGGCTAACTTTACTCCTGTAGGTATGTTTATGCATGATAAATCAACCCTAAACTGTGGAATTTTGCATGTAATTTTTTCTAAAACATGACAGTTTACATTGACCTTGTATGGTGAAACTAAAGAAAATACTTCAAGAGGCACAGAGTAATTAGCAATATTACTAGAGTTGCTGACACCCAATATGTCTGTATTATCTGGAAAAGGAGTAATACCCAATACATCTATCACCTTGCTGGTGACCAAAGAAATCTGTGATGCAGAGTCTAATATTGCTTTTATGTGCACTTCCCTACCACTCTTGGAATATAGCTTCACCTTCACTGTAGGTAATAAAACTTTGGGAGTTCGAACATTTGAAATTAAAGAAACAGGTTGTTCTTGAGCTGTTTCTTGGTGAAGCAATGTACTGTGGTCTTTTTTACAAGTCTTGCAGCGGAAATGAAATTTACATTTACCATTACGTTTGTTAAGACATATGACACACAACTTATTAGTATTAATGAATTCTATTCTAGCACTACTAGGCAATAATTTAAAATCATTACAAGAAAATAATTTATGTTGTTCAGACTTACAATAAGCGCAAGAGTTGGTCGCTGATGCTGTTGCCACGTTGGTTACTACCTTGTGAGCCTTAGTTGACGTACTAGGTTCTGCATTCTCCAATGCCAAGGCCCTTTTTTCCAGGAACGACAAGAATTCAACCACCGTTGGATCAGACTCGTTGCTTCTCTCAAGCTGGTAAGCCCTTGATGTGTAGGCATATAGTTTACGGTATAAAATAGATAAGATTAAAGGATCCCATTCATCAACGTTAACATTTAGGTTTTTCAGAGCAGCTAAACACTGTTTAATACTAGAAACAAATTCTCTAATGTTAACTGGAGTAGATTTGGACAGAGCATTCAAATCAAGCAGTGCATTATTATGATCAATGATAATTTTAAATCTATGATTGTATCTTTCATCCAAGAGCCGAAGGGCTTCATCATAACTATCAGGTGAAAGTGATAGGTTTTTTATAATATCAAAGGGTTCCTTTTGAAGAAAGGACCTTAGGTAATATAGTTTTTGGACCTTATCAATGGACCTGTCTTTGTGTATTATGGCACGAAACATGTTAATGAATGGCGTGTACTCACAGTATTTTCCTGAAAAGATTTGCACCTGAATTGCAGGCAATTTTGCCTTAAAAGCTGATGGGTTATCTACATTTAATGAGGATTTACTGAGTATCGCCTCATGGAGCACAGTTAAAACTTGGAAATACTTTGCTTCACACTCCTCAACATTTTCATTATCTTTCTCATCTATTGCGAGAATCTTTTTATTGTATGATTCATATTCGGAAAACAATTCAGTAATTCTAGCCCTTTTTGCTTGCAATATAGTAACACTACTGAGCTTCACATCTTCGCTGTTTGAAACAAATTGATACAGTCGAGTAATTGAGGCCTTATTATAGCCACGAGAGGCTTTCATTACTTTTAGCGTATTCTCATCCATGTTTTACACGTTATCACTACACGTACACTTACTACTTGTACACACCGTAAACTGCCTATAATAATGTATGCTTACTAAAATTATTACAGCAATTTTATATAAAAACTTAAAATACGTAGTTACAATTATAACAAAGACAAATGGTTCAGAATAAGATGGCGGATGGCGTCTTGTCTTGTCGTAGAAAAACTTTTCTTGACGTGCAGTGAATGAAGAATAGAACAAAACGAACGAACGAAGTTTGACGTTAAAGTTTGAATTGCTTCCGTGGAGATTCGTCCAATAGTGTTGTAGGATGTTGCTTGACGTTGACACGACGAGAGTGCTGATTGGCTCGCAGCTATAGCGTCATGTAGTTGCGCCAGCGCGCGGGAAATATAGGCCCGCCACGAAGCAACCAAAATGGCTTCCTCTTGCTACTTTCACAATAGGTAAAGGTAACCCTATTGTTATCGCGCCATGCGACCCTCGGCCCCGGGAGGCTCTGAAGCGAGGTTTTATGACGAAATATCCTATAAATACCTCCTTGCAGTCGGCGACTGATGAGTTGAATCCGAAATATGAGTTGCACTCACACACGTAGCAGGCGAGGCGGCCGGCCCGGGTCCGTACGTCGTAGAAAGCACACGACGATATTTCTCCAATCGTGTTTCCACACCAATTCCTCTTCCTTCGAAGGACCACAAATATGTTGGAGTATCGCAGCAGGGCTGGTTCTTGGAGGTTTTGCAGGTGTAGAAGCGAAATAAAAAAGGCAGACTTTTTGCGGTGCGTGAATGGTTCGGATTTATTGCATTCTGAATGAAAAAATGACAGTTCGTTTGACACAAGGAAACGGAAACTTAAAAATTAAAAGGTATTATTTGTTGGAGTTGGCAACAGTTTTCGTTTGTCAATATAATAAGACAAAATACAATAAATAAAATAAAAGTACCTACTATAATTCTCAATTCAGCTCGCTCCTCAGTCTCACGTCAAATATTCGTCAATATCAATCGACAATCGTCCAAATATCGCTATTATTATCGACTCGTGTACGCCGACCGAAATAATTTGATCCAGGAAGTAAAAATCAAAAATTTGCCTAAAAAATGTAATAGGACTCTTAAGCTTTTAGGTTTTTTTTTATATTACTAATTCAAAATCTTGCAGATCTTTAGCCTTGTATTCAGTGTTTTTTCGACATGAAAAATGGTATTAAAGAAAGTGTTTATCGTGTTTCTCAGATCATTAGCCACGATCGTGTTTAAAATTTTCACAGAATTGGAGACGAAGACAAATGCTTGGTATATTACTTTAAAATTTCAAGAAATTTTGCTAGCACGTCTCTACTTTAAAGCTATTGTCTAATTATGTGTTATTTTCTGCAAAAGGTATAAGTATTTTAATTTGACACGTAGTTATTTGTGTAAAATAGTGAATTTTCTGTTTGTTCACATACTCAAATTCTATTGTCTATTGCCTTAGTATTTTTTACTTAACATTTCACTTCAGTGTAGAAAAGTGTGTAAGTCCGGTGTTTTTATGGGACAAGCCCGCTACACCATTCCCAAACCACTGTAACTCCTGAAAGTCAGAATCATCAGTCGCGACCACCAGAAAAGCCCGGAGACAATGTAGCCCGGTGTTAATCCGGTGTCTCAATTTAGCCGTAAAACCGCCTGGATCGGTCAGCGGACATCAGATGTTGGTAGATGTTCCTGTACTCTGTTAAAGTCCCCTGTCCGGCCTACTCCCCGTACGGACCACAATTGAAATACCTACTTTTGCTGCATTGACTATAATGATAATGCACGACGTCTTACGTATTTTTGGAGGAGTCGTAGACTATAAGCTTAATTCGATGCCAATAGGGTATATGCATGATTTTTTTTTATCACTCTAAACAAAGCGTATGAACATCAGAAATAGCAAAGTGAAATTATCTTTTTTAATATCTATAAAAAATACTAAGTTATAAGCATTTGAAACTGCTGATTAGACAGAGAGATCCGATATAGCGAATGACGTCATTCGCTGCATCGACGTACAAAATCCATACTAAATTCCGTTTAACTGGAAAGAGATAGAAACAAAAGTTTAAATGGTTATATTATTAAGTTTTGTGTTGTTTGGCCGATTTATGTCTTGTTTTGGCTTTTTGTCATTATTTTTATAGTACTTTAACATTCCGTATCGAAATAAAAAAAATAAAAAAATTCATATTCCCTATTGGACCTTAAGAAATAAAATGACGTCTGAAAATCATAGTTGTAGCAGGTTGTCGCTAGAATTTTCTGGGAAATTGAGTTTTTATATTTGTAATCAAATTCTAGCACTTAATTTTCCTAAGCGGTTCCAAGTACCTACCCGAGTTCTTGTTAGGAGTTGTTAGTCAAAATAATATTTGACAGTAATTTCGTTGAGGTCACAGAATCATTGATCATAGTGACAAATTAGGGAACGCCCAAACCGCCTGGCCACGAGCTAAACGTTCAAGCGATTGAGTTAAAAAAAATAGAAAAATTGCTCAGCGACGCGACGGTACTTCCGCAATGAAAAAGATGGAAACGTGTGACGTCAACAACTCGTGGCATACCTACCCTCAGAGCATCATGCACATTATCGTATTTTTGGCGCGTATAAAAGGTCGTTTTTGCGCGTTTTACATCACGAGTGACTCTTACGAGTGTTGACGCGCTTATAAGCTCGTATAAGCGTGAGCCGCGAGAGACGCCTCCCAGCAGCGTGCCGCTCACACCACGCGAACACACACTGCCACTGGTTTTACGCTAATTTGAAATTGTTCTAAGGACCCTCGCGCACCGTAACATTTTGAAACGATGCAAACGCCATGTTGTCGCGCCACTGCCTCCCTCCGTTCTCCCCTCTTTGTTCTCTCGATAATGACAAAAACAGACGCGCGTTTGTATCAGCGCGCAATAGAGCGTTGCAAATGTGACTCACGTGTGACACGGATGTAATGGCGCATTAACAAAACGCGCGATGAGCTTCGCTTCAAAAAGTCACCGTGAGAAAACGGCACTGACTACTTCTTTCATATATTTTAAAATTGTAATATACCTCGAACTAACTACGGAAGAAAAAATATATTATATGAAGCAGCAGAGTTGTATAATAAATTACCTAATGATATAAAAGAAATACATTCCTTTACTTTATACAAAAAAAAACCATAAAGCACTACATCTTAAAAGATTTCTTTAGGTTTTAAATTTAACCCACCACACCAATTTTAAGTAATTTACATCTACGATTATTGTCATTATTTACTAAGTATAAACTAATTAGGATAGCTACTTTGTATTTCCGAAACATTACAAGTACTTATAATTTTTAGTACTTTAGTACTTTAATTGACTTGCCTATAAGAATCGATATGTAGGTACACTACTTTTTCCTTTTACCCACAACATTGTAAAAAATATGTGTCCAATGTCTACTATTTAACTTATTTATTTACGAGTACCTAGCTTCTTTATAAGTAATTCTTATATTTAGTTTTTAAGATTAGCTTGTATTTCTCATATTAAGTGAATTGTATTCTTTTTTTTGAGAAATAAATGTCTTAAACCGTAATCTATGTAGACGCTGTCCGAAGGCGCGTGACGCTTGAGCGTGTAGTGTGTTCTTGCTCCTTGGAAAAGGACTAGTCATGGTCGTAAGAGGTTGGTAATAAAGGTAGGCACATTAGTTTAATAAGTACTTCAGGAAATGTAGACGAAGCGAGGGAACAGTTTATTTTTATGATGATTGGTAGGCTGAAAAAATAAAGATGGATTTGAGCAAAGCCTTAAAACCTGCCTACAATGAATTTCGTAAATTCGAGTCCACTGTGGACGGAATATTTAAGTGGTACTCGGAAAATTACAGGGCGTCAAAACTTCGACTTACAGTCTTACTTCATCATTTGCCTAGCCTTTTCCCTACTATTTTGGGGTCGGCTTCCACCAGTCTAACCGGATGCAGCTGAAACCAGTATTTACTTAATAAAGATACATAAATGGTTTTACAGTGAACACTTGAACGGGTACTTAATAAAGAGAATGGTGATGTTTTAAAGGGGTGGCTTTTTTAGGGTTCCGTACCCAAAGGGTAAAAACGGAACCCTATTACTAAGACTTCGCTGTCTGTCCGTCTGTACGTCTGTCCGTCTGTCCGTCTGTACGTCTGTCCGTCTGTCCGTCTGTCCTTCTGTCCATCTGTCCGTCTGTCCGTCTGTCCGTCTGTCAGTCTGTCCATCTGTCAGTCTGTCCGTCTATCCGTCTGTCTGTCACCAGGCTGTATCTCATGAACCGTGACAGCTAGACAGTTGAAATTTTCACAGATGATGTATTTCTGTTGCCGCTATAACAACAAATACTAAAAACAGAATAAAAATAATATTTAAGGGGGGCTCCCATACAACAAACGTGATTTTTTTATAATAATTGGTACGGAACCCTTCGTGCGCGAGTCCGACTCGCACTTGGCCGGTTTTTTTAATACGATAACAAAAATTTGGTTGGTAGGTACACAACAGCGAAAAACCCGAGTACTTAAAAATTACGTTCTAATTACATTCAGGGTTTACAAGGTAAATTCGACTCCGCCTAGTGTATAGGCTACATTTTAACCAGCTGGGCCATAATACTTAATAGCCAGGGTCATAATAACATATTGTAATTCTTTTTGGGGTCGCGCAGCATGTCATCTACTTTCAAACTTCTCTATTAGGTACTCGTAATCTCATCAAACACCTCATAAAAATAAAGATAAATAATAAAGATCCTAATCAACCTAAACAACAAGTCTTGACAGGAGGTACAATTACCTTGTTTACATAACAAACAAAACTTAACACCTTTTACGTATACCGAAACTTGAGTAACAAGCAAACAGATTAAGAACACCTACCTGCCTGTATTGATAGGGAAGTTCACGGAAATGTCAAACTTTAACTTTCAAAGGTAAGGTTCAGTTTTGTGTGTATTTGTGCGGTTGTCCGAAGTTTGTAAGTAGGTGTGAGTAGGACCATAGTTTAGGGCTCTCCCTAAGCTAAAAATAAGTAATGACGAGTTTTGTTCATTACAAGTCTCTACTTGTAATGAACAAAACTCGTCATTACGAGTATCATCATCTGCATAGCCTTTTGCCAAACTATGTTGAGGACGCTTCCAGTCTAACCGGATGCAGCGGAATACCTGAATTTTACATGGAGCGACTGTCTATCTGACCTCCACAAACCAGTTAGTACTGGGTAATAATATATACTAGCCTTTGGTAAGACTGGATGTCAGACTTTTGGGCCACAGACTACCTGTAACGAATTTCAAAGATATACAATTGTCAGCCGAGATCAACGGCTGAACGTGGTTTCCGAGGCACGGAGAAAACTCAGTACGTAATGGCTGGTTACCCATTCACAGACCAACATACACAAACGCTGCTAAACCTGAAACTTGCCCCGAGCGGCAGTTATTATTTGCCACGAGCTCTTCGGTGTGAGCTGAACACCTCTGCCTTACCTGCCTTAGGATTACAGGCGTGATGTAAAGTGATCATTAACGATAATAGAAAAATCTAAAATGTATTGGATTGAGATAATAATATGTAGGTTAAACTGCTGAAAAGCATATGAAACCTTTATATTAGCTCAGCAATACTATTTTGGAAGGTTTGAAGAAACTCTTTGGTTGACAAAACCTTCTGAATTCTATGGCTTAGACTACTAAATACACACACAAACACTTTTCTATTCCTCATGAATACTTATTTAACATAACAACAATGTATAATCCGCAAAAACCGTATAGTACAACTTTCACCACCAAGGTAAACCAAAGGATCAAATGGGCCATTAACCGGTCGAAATAACCAAGCTCATACTAAAATCAATACGCATTTCCAGACAGTAATTCGACCCCCAACATAGCCTAAACGAAGTGAGACAGTTGATGATGATAAATACACCTTCTCCACTGTTTGTTCGGAATTTATTAACATTTTCTTTTATTACATTCTAAGGGTGTAACAATTATAAAAGTAGTTATTGATTATTTAAGACGGGTAGCGCCCTCTATTGACAAAATCGCGAACTAACAGTGAATAGTTCCAGTTAATTGTGCAGTAGTGATGGGAGATGGCGTTAGGGAGTAGCATATTTATTTTCTCGATACTTTAAATTCTAAATAAAATATAATAAGTACATAGATAAAATTCAAATAATTAATTGTGAAAGATTTCAGTTGAATTGGGTTTAATTATAAATAACACATGGTCTAAAAGGCAAAGGCGTAAAGGCCTAGGAGCTGTGTCAGAGCGTTTTTAATCGGATGACGTGGAATTTTTGCCTTCGTTTTTTCTTGGAATCTGGACACGCGATTAAGACGCTAATTGTAAAAAGACAATAAAAAAAGAATTAATTAAACATCTAATGACGCGGACGAGGCGTGGCACGTCGGCTAAGATAAAAAAGTATTAAAGGAACCGCATAAATGCGTATGTATCAAGAATTATTACCTGTTTTGTTGTAATTACATAGCGTCACATTAGTGTATTGAAAGTGCTCATGGATTTCTTTCTGACATTGTTCTCAGGGTTCCATCCATTATTTTAATTATTAATTAAATAAGAAAACGTCTTCTCAACGCTTAGCACTTTGATATGGAATAAGATAGGACCAGCTCTGGTTCCAAGCCACGTGTAATATTCTACAAGTCACACAGGCTGCGAATGCTGTCTCCGCTACATATCCACGGTTCGACCTGGATAGATGGTAGTATGTTCTACCTGAAGTAAGTGTTATACTTATAACCTAACATTGTAAGGAAGCTTGACAAGTGCTATGATCCTGTACTCATTGAAGTGTGCATATTAAATCGCTGAGAAGACGGAAGCATCTCTTTTATTTCAATCAACACCTCATGCGAACAGAACCCGTTAGTCTCATGGCAATCTACGCTGGCAGCTGGTGGTAAGAGACATAAGGACCTTACAAATGGCGCCCAACGTGGGGCATGAGGTCAGATTGGAATCTTCACTTCAAGATTAAGAGCTTGATCTAACTTAATTTGATTTAACTTAGTGATTAGTAATTAGAGTCATTTAACTTAGTACATTTTTCTGAATTTGAGTTTTCAAAATTAGTTGATAGCACATGTTAACATTTTTATTAAAAGGTAAATCTTTCCACATTAGTGATGTAGTAAAGCTTAAATTTATAGACTCCTCTTAATCAATTATAAAGTCATATAACTTTGAAACATCAACACTGTGTGTTAAAAAGTAAGGTTATCCCACATGTAAACTTGTGCAACTACTTAAATGGATCAACTCTAATTTAATTTAATTCACCTTGATTAATGTAAAATTACTATTTACATTCACTTAACTTAAAAATAGGATTCAAAATACTTATCAAAGACTGTTTAAATATTTTAAATTCAATATGGATAAGACAATCTGGATTGACTATCTTCGTAAAGAAGAATTATTACATGAGCTTAAATATTTTAATATATCCACAGATGTAAAGGCGACCAGGGATGTGCTTCGCAGGCAGTATCGCAGTCTGTGTGGACTGTTTAGGAGAGGCAGCATTAAACCAGAGGATTATGCAACGCCAGTAAGTGCAGAAGAGGTACGCTTATGCTTGGAACCTATCGAAGAGCTGTGCCTATTACATAGGGATTTAACCGAGGGAGATAGCTCCACTCTTAAGCGAATATTAGCTCGTTCGCAATATTACTTGATGAGAATTTCACGCGTGAAAGATAAATCACCGGAATTAATTGAACTTAAGAATAAATTGGTAACGTTGATAACATCTTTAGAGGATGGCTCTGATGAAGAGGAGATGCAGTCTACTCATGATCCCTCCTCTGAAAATGAATCCGCAGAAAAAACACAATTAGTAGTTGTTAAAGATAGACCAATTAATCTGTGTTCTTTAAATTTAAAGTATGATGGTACTACATGTGTTAGGAGTTTCATTGAACGTTTAGAAGAGTTGAGACAGGCTCGAGGTATATCTGCAGATCGTGCATTGATTGCTTTTACAGATCTTTTAGATAAGTCTGCATTACATTGGTTTAGGTCATACAAACAAACCTTTACGTCATATAAACATGTACTTGCTCGTTTAAGGGAAGATTTCGACATTCCTGACCTTGATTATAGGTTGACTCAGGAAATACGCTCCCGTACGCAGGCGAAGCAAGAGACAATAATAATATATTTGTCAATTATGCAGGGTATGTTTAATAGATTGTCTAGACCTCTCTCTAACGAAGAACAATTAGAAATCCTAATGCACAACATAAGACCTGAATATATGAAGGAAATGGCTTTACTAGATATTAATTCCATTAAAGATCTACTTTTGTATGGTAAGAAATTAGAGCTTGCTCGTGCTAGGTCAGAACAATTTGTGGAACCTAACTTTTCAAAAGCGAAACTTAGTCAGGATTTTCAGCCTACGGAGAAAACTGATCATAAACCAAGGTCAGATAGGTCTGGAGAACCAGTTGCTGTCGTTGACGCTCCTTCTACTTCAGAAGCAAAGGGAAAAAAATGTTTTAGGTGTAACAGCACAAATCATTTCACAAGCAAGTGTAAAACTTCAAAGGAGTTGGTCTGTTTTAAATGTGGTGAAAAAGGCTTTAAAAGAATTAATTGCCCAAAGTGCTCAAAAAACTAATTAACGTGAGTCACAAAAACTTAGTGATTAATTTAACATCTTTCCCATCACATATTGATGTGGCTCACTTTGAAGCTAAGACACATGACATTCGACCACATTTATTGGTAAAAGTTTTAGATTTAGAAGTTTATGGTTTGCTAGACACTGGAGCGGTCTGCTCAATATTGGGGGATAATTCACATAAATTATTTATGAAATATGGATTTAAATTAGTTAAATTACCAAAAGGTCAAAATGTAAGGGCTGCAGATGGTTCAAGAATTCAATGTTTAGGTTTTATGCAGTTACCCACTAATTATTTAAATAAAATTAAAGTTATAAAATTCTACATAGTTCCCAACATAATTACTCCAATCATTTTAGGTATGGATTTTTGCAAAGCATTTTTGATAACTTTAGACAGCACATTAAATAATAATAAGATTTTTAGTATACCTGACAATTATATTAATTCAATTAGCTTGGACCAAGGTTTAGAAAGTTTTGATTCATTGACTTCTGAACAACAATTAATTCTACAGAAGGTCATTGATAAATTTGATAAGATTAATACTGAAAAAGTAGGTTTAGGTAGGACAAAATTAATTACTCATAAAATAGACACAGGTAATAGCCCACCAATTAAGCAAAGATATTATCCTTTGTCACCTTCCAAACAATTAACATTGGAAAAGGAACTTGATAGAATGCTGCAACTTGGAGTTGTAGTGCCTTCTAACTCACCTTGGAATTCCCCAGTTGTCATGGTAACCAAACCTAATGGTAAACTAAGGCTTTGTTTAGACTGTCGAAAACTTAATGCCGTTTCTAAGGCTGATGCATATCCTTTGCCATACATCCATCAAATACTTGATAGCCTGAGAGATGCAAGATATTTAACTTCAATTGACCTGAGTGCTGCTTATTGGCAAATTGAATATGATAGTGTGGAGTCTGCTGAAAAAACTGCATTTACAGTCCCTAGACGTGGTCTCTTCCACTATACAACTATGTCGTTTGGTCTTGTAGGAGCATCTGCCACTATGCAACGACTTATGGATAAATTGTTTGGTCCTGAATTTGATAATAAAGTATTTGTTTTTCAGGACGATATAATATGCATTTCCAGTGAATTTGATACACATGTTAAGTTATTGGAAAAAGTATGTCAACGTTTAGCAGAAGCAAACTTAACAATTAATATGAGTAAATCTCAATTCTGTAGAAAGGAACTTAAATATCTTGGCTACATGGTTGATAAGCAGGGTTTTCGTACCGATCCCTCTAAGGTGGAAGTTATACTCAATTACCCCACACCCACCTCACCCAAAGAAGTTAAAAGATTTGTGGGAATGGCTGGTTGGTACCGTAGATTCATACAGGACTTTTCTAAAATTAGTAGACCACTTAGTAAATTAACTTGTAAGAATATAAACTTTGAGTGGACAGAGGAAGCAGAAGAGGCTTTTAATAAATTAAAATCAAATTTAGTCTCAGCTCCAATTCTTAAATGTCCAGATTTTAATTTACCATTTTCAATTCAATGTGATGCCTCAGCATATGCTATTGGTGCCGTGCTGACACAGTCATATGACAATTTTGACCATCCTGTTGCATTCTGTAGTAGATTACTTAATAAGCACGAGGTTAATTACACTACTACAGAACGTGAATTATTAGCAGTCTTGTTTGCTTTAGAGCAATTTAGAATGTATGTTGAGGGTCAAAAATGTAATATAGTCACTGATCATGCATCACTACAATGGTTTTATAAATTAAAGAATCCCACAGGCAGGTTAGCTCGGTGGAGTATTCGCTTAAGCCAATTTGATTTTAATATCATTCATAGGAAGGGTAAAGAGATGGTTTTACCGGATGCACTCTCAAGAATTAAAATTGAATCGTTAGACATATCTGACAATATCCAAGATAAATGGTATTTAAAAATGGTAGAAAATTGTGAAAAGTTTCCCCATAAATTTCCAAATTATTCTCTTAAAGATGGTAAACTATTTCGACATTCAAAAAATAAATATAATTTAACATCACAATACACTTGGAAACAAGTGATTCCCAGTGATGATGTGGGACCTTTATTAAAACAATTTCATGATGATCCCACAGGCGGGGCACTTTGGAATATTTAAAACTCATAAAAGATTAGCATTACATTATTTTTGGAAAAATATGTATAAAGATGTCGAAAATTACGTTAATAATTGTCAAACTTGTAAAGAGTACAAGCCGGTAAATTCATCGAGACCTGGTTTAATGGGTAACCCTAAACAGGTTACAAAACCATTTGAAGCGATTTGTTGCGATTTGTTAGGACCCTTTCCTGTGTCCACTAAAAGGAACACAAATCTCTTAGTATGTTCAGATTACTTTAGTAAGTATGTTATGTTGTTTCCTATACGGAACGCAACAGGCAATGCTATTGTTAAAATTCTGGAAGAAAAAG
This sequence comes from Xestia xanthographa, assembly GCA_905147715.2. NCBI lineage: Eukaryota > Metazoa > Arthropoda > Insecta > Lepidoptera > Noctuidae > Xestia > Xestia xanthographa. The sequence goes on along the minus strand of LR990664.1, from coordinate 6,399,394 downwards.
TGTTTCTGGTGCATGGGATACCGAAATTTGTCTATGTAGACAATGGTCCGCAATTCATTTCAAAACAATTTAGAGATTTAATGTGCAAATATAATGTGCCTAATATTTACTATAATCCTAGGTATCACCCGCAGGTTAATCAGGCAGAAAGAGCCATTAGAAATGTTCTGTATGCGATTGCCTCATATGTGAAAACAAATCACAGGCAGTGGGACAATCACATACCAGAAATTCAGTGTGCACTGAACACCTCAGTTAACGAGTCAACTAAATTCTCACCTTACTTTCTTGTACATGGAAGAGAGATGTTTGTAGATGGTAAATTACATAAAGACTCTGAAGTGCCACAGCCTGATTCAGATCTATCAACTGTAGACCCTAGAATTCATGGTGATAACTTAAAAGAACTTAAATCAATTTTCCAGGAGGTTAGTAAAAATTTGAAACTTGTGCACGATAAAAATAAAAAGCACTATGACTTAAGAAAGCGACCTTTAGAATTTAATGTAGGTCAAATAGTCTATAAAAGAACATTTACTTTGTCGGATGCTAGTAAAAACTTTACTTCAAAGCTAGCACCGCGCTTTATAAGATGTGTTATTTCAAAGAAACACTCACCTGTAGTGTATAGCTTAAAAGACATGCAGGACAAAGATTTAGGTAAATTTCACATTAAAGACATCTTAAAATATGAAGACTCCTAGTTTTATACATTGTTGTTGTTAATTCAATATTTGCACGAAATTAGCAATAGACGTGCAAATATTTAACTTGAAGAGGGATGGATGCATGTTGGTAGGGTGAAAGGTTTTTTTTTTTTCTCAAAATTAAATAGGTATACCAATTTTATTAATAAGGAATGTTTGCAGACGTATGTAAGGAAACACAATGATTGATAAACTTGGTAGTGTTCGAATGGGACTTAAAAGTGTCACCACCTAACGCTTAATAAAACACATATCTACATTAATTAAAGATAGTGTTTACTTAAATACATCAAGTATAATAACCTATACTTTATAACTTAATACTTAATAAAACACCTATCTACATCAATTGGAGATAGGGTTTACTTAATAAATTTAAAAACTTAAATAAGTATTTGCCTATACTTTAGCTTAATACTTTGTAGATAACACTTATCTAGGTTTCAAGGATAGTGTTTATTTAACTTAAAACTTAACTTAATTAGGAAATTAATTAGACTAAGGCATGCTAGTTAATAAAATAATTATTTAATTAGTTGATGTCTGCAGAGAGTAGCTACGTGCTATATATAGATAGGCAGACAGACGCTTATTATTATATTAGTTTAGTAGATAGTTTAAGGCAGGAGCAATCAATGTACGAATTTGCCAAATAGGTTTTGTTTCGGAATTGTGCTACTAGCCATTAGCATTTAGCAATTTAGTCTGTAAGTCTAAGGCATTTGGTTTCAGACTGTCTCAGTTTTCAATAGGATGATTTCGAGCTTTCAATACACATGATGAAAAAAAAAAATTTTTTTTCTCAGCAAAAAATTTTTTTAACTGGGGAAAGATGTATTGTAACAATTATAAAAGTAGTTATTGATTATTTAAGACGGGTAGCGCCCTCTATTGACAAAATCGCGAACTAACAGTGAATAGTTCCAGTTAATTGTGCAGTAGTGATGGGAGATGGCGTTAGGGAGTAGCATATTTATTTTCTCGATACTTTAAATTCTAAATAAAATATAATAAGTACATAGATAAAATTCAAATAATTAATTGTGAAAGATTTCAGTTGAATTGGGTTTAATTATAAATAACACATGGTCTAAAAGGCAAAGGCGTAAAGGCCTAGGAGCTGTGTCAGAGCGTTTTTAATCGGATGACGTGGAATTTTTGCCTTCGTTTTTTCTTGGAATCTGGACACGCGATTAAGACGCTAATTGTAAAAAGACAATAAAAAAAGAATTAATTAAACATCTAATGACGCGGACGAGGCGTGGCACGTCGGCTAAGATAAAAAAGTATTAAAGGAACCGCATAAATGCGTATGTATCAAGAATTATTACCTGTTTTGTTGTAATTACATAGCGTCACATTAGTGTATTGAAAGTGCTCATGGATTTCTTTCTGACATTGTTCTCAGGGTTCCATCCATTATTTTAATTATTAATTAAATAAGAAAACGTCTTCTCAACGCTTAGCACTTTGATATGGAATAAGATAGGACCAGCTCTGGTTCCAAGCCACGTGTAATATTCTACAAGTCACACAGGCTGCGAATGCTGTCTCCGCTACATATCCACGGTTCGACCTGGATAGATGGTAGTATGTTCTACCTGAAGTAAGTGTTATACTTATAACCTAACATTGTAAGGAAGCTTGACAAGTGCTATGATCCTGTACTCATTGAAGTGTGCATATTAAATCGCTGAGAAGACGGAAGCATCTCTTTTATTTCAATCAACACCTCATGCGAACAGAACCCGTTAGTCTCATGGCAATCTACGCTGGCAGCTGGTGGTAAGAGACATAAGGACCTTACAAGGGTACGCTCACAAGGGAAGGGGTCCGTAAGGACCGATGCCTGCCGGGGTTGCGGGACTGTTCGAAAGAGATACCGTGGCCCCGGAACACAAAAGGCGATGAAGGAACATGGATGGGTTTTAGTCAGTAAAAGTCTGACACTCCCTCCTGCTCCGCCCAGAGCGGGAGGAGTCATTTGATGATTTCCCATCCGAAAAAAGGTGTACGCTCACATCGTGTTTTTTATAAATGGTGGAACTGTAAGTTTCTGAAGTTAAACTTTAGAGGAGCTCGCTAAATTATAACAGCCGCTCAGATCAATCTTCAGGCTAAGCCACGCTTGCTTAGGTTGGTCTGTGGATGGGTAACCACCTATAACATACCAAGTTTCCTCCGTGCCTCGGAAAGCATGTTAAGCTCATGGTCCCGGCTGTCATTTGTAGATCTTCGACAGTCGTTACAGGTAGTTAGTGCCCGAAAGTCTGACAACCAGTCTTACCAAGGGGTATCGTATTACCCGGTACTAACTGGGTTGTGGACGTCAGATATACAGCCGCTCTATGAAAAATACTGGTACTCAGCCGCATCCGGTAACGAGACGACTTATCGTCTCATTTGCCTAACCTTTTCCCAATTACATTGTGTTTGACTTACAGTCTAATGGGATGCAGCTGTACACCAGTATTTTACATAGAGCGGCTGCCTATTTGACCTATACGCGAAGACTCTCTGACGTGTCCAACTTACGTCAGCCCGTCATGACAGTATATTTTCGACAGTGGGAGCAGGGCCTAACAAAAATATTTACAACCAACTTTTCTCTCTCCGTGGGTGTATGTTTACATCTCCAATTACAACTTCTGTTAAGTCGTCTTTCGTATACTAATTTTAGCTACGAGCTTCTACGTTTAGTTGAGTTATGCCGAAAGTTTTTGAAAGCGTAGGCTGTCCATTCTGATTATTGAATGACCATGAATGGGGACAAACAAGATATTTACGTAATTTGAGAAGAAAAACAGCTTAAAATAGTCAATCGAGGTTTTTACCCACACAAAAAAGTATCATCAAAGTTGTGTCTAATGATATTACAGGTGAAAAAGTTTGTATACTAGCAACATAACATACAACCGCGCTTGGAATTTCCAAAGAATTAGGCAGCGGTCTCTAAGTGTATTGAAAGGAAGTCACTTGTCTTGTAGGGACATGTAATGAGGAAGGATGAAACGCATGTGACTAAAAGAGTGATGGACATGAATGTTGATGGATGGAGAGGGAGAGGAAGGCCAAAGAAAAGATGGATGGACTGTGAGGAATAATATGAAAAAGAAAGGAGTAAATGATGCTGTAGTGTGGGGCTCATGCCTATGAGTGAAAGTGTAAGTAGCATAAGTCTATACATTGAATGGGTTGTTAATAAATATCATCATTTTACATCAAGTCGTCTACTCAATTACACCTATCCCTACATGGCGACCTGCGTGCCTTCGGGGAAGCCGCGCATAATGGACGTGTCGCGTTACAATTGACTTCATTTTTAATTGGTGCGAAATTATTCAAGATGTGTCAATCTTACCAAACAAAAGAAGAGGTTTTCCTGGCCCAAAATGCAGCCGGTGCTGGAAACAGTGCAAATTTGCAGCAAATTGGGACAGAGCATCCAGACAATTATGACAAAAATCATTATCTGCGTCATGGGTGCTTCTCTACTTGGGATTTAAGGCATATAAAAAATGCCATACTCATTGGATGCGTCAGGAGATCAACCATCAGGCTTTCAGGAGCATGCGATTTTCCGGACGAGGTCGATGCCAAAACACTCCGAAAGTAGCCGCGAAGCAGTGAGCAGAAAGTGAATGTAGTGTGTATACATCAGTGAACTACCATCATCATCATCGTCTGACAGGAGAGAATGGAAAACAAAATAGCGTTGTACCGGCGCTAAATAGAATAGAACAAGGGTAGGAATTATAGAAAAACACATTTCACAAAAGCACTGTTGGCTTTTCACTGTTATCTCGTATACTCAACCCAGAGATTTAAAATTCTAAGACTAAAGGCTCAAATTCAGATACCGTAGGTGCTACTGAGTAATTCGTGACGGAAATGGTATAATAGTTTTCGTGGCTTCTTCTATCATCATCATCGTCCTGCCCTTGTACCATGTTACTTGGGGTCGGCTCAGCACGTCATATTCTTCCATTCTTCCCTGTCAATCGTCACGCTATCATTTAATTCCTTGGTGGCCGCAGTACGAGAATGGTACCACAGTCCCCTACATATAAGGTGACAGTCCTAACATACGCCGATTACGTAGTTTGTTACATTTGAGGCGCATGTGTGTGTATAGATTGTCTATGTCTTTTGTTTATTTTATGTGTCTGTTTGTTGTATGTGGATTTTTATATCTGGTAAATAATATTTTTATCTCATTTAATTTACTCCTTTTTCCTTCATATCATCTTCACACAATAAATGCATCTTTTTTTTGGTCTTCCTTCGTAGTCCATTCCAAAGAACCAAATAGATTACCCAGACGTGTTCAATCAGTACATCTATATTGAACTATGGCATTCGATCAGCAGAACCAATTAGCAAATGGTTGATGAAGCAATATTCTGCGGTCTACTGAAATTTTAAAACATAAATAATTCAATTCGATTGTCCAAATATTAAATTGGCGACTTCTGCTAAGTGGAAATAAGTTATGGATGCTGAAATTGAGTCCGGTTATTAGCTGATTTTCAATGTTTTATTTTCTGACTAGTTTTCGGCCACGACTTTGCCTGCATGTATGTTTGTCCGAAATTATTCTATGCCAGTTATTTAAGGTCATACTACTTAAATGCTTCCTACTTTAAAAGTATTGGACCTTGACGAGTTTTTAATTACATACAAGCACACCTCAATTCATGCTCTTGTCCCATATTACTTGGGGTCTGCGCAATACGTTTGTTTTCCATTTTTCCTTGACAACCATCACGCTATCATTTACTCCTTCTTTCATAAAAATCACAGTCAAGCATAATCTGCCTAGCCTTTTTCAAACTGTGTTGGATGCCAGTGTTTTACATGGAGCAACCACCTATCTAACCTCCACAACCCAACCCAGTACTGGGTAATACGATACTTTTGGTATGATTGGTTGTCAGACTTTCGGGCCACTAACTACCTGTAACGACTGTCAAAGATCTACAAATGACAGCCGGGACTAACAGCTTAACGTGCTTTCAAAACTTGGTAGGTAATGGTGGTCACCCATCCACGGGCCAATCTAGGTAAGCGGGGATTAACCTGAAGATCAACCCGAGCGGCACGTACGCTACAAGATCCTCAGAAAAAAAACACAGAGGAAGTTATAAACCAGATGAGCATCAAAAACCTTGGCGTTACCGTTTGGCCGCTGAGAGTATGCCTTTCTGACAGGTCACGAGTATTAGTATTATTAGTGATGTTATATAACATAGAGCTCATATACCTTAACCATTGTTACCCTTTTTGCCTTATTAACAAATAATATTATTAAAAACGACATCATTAAATCAAGTCACAATAAATTTTATAATTTCGCGCTAAATTTATGTACTGACAGATGTCAGGAACGCATTCTCTCAGCGGCCAAACTGTAGCAGTACCCTCGTAGCTTAGATGCTCAATTATTTTCTTCTTGAGCACATTGCAGAACATCGGTTAGGAGACCCTTTTCGACTCGGCTGTCAGATACTGACTCACTGCGGGGCGGTATCTCTTTCTTCTCGTGTTTTGGGTGTGGGACAAAGGATTTAGAAGGAGCGGATGAGTGTCAAATATTTGGAATATCCAGCTAATTTAGCCTCGCAAAATGTTGTCGTGAAACGTTATAAGGATAGTTTTAATTTCTTTCGTTGTGGTTTTTTAATTTTAAAACACCTTATTTTTCTTGCTGCTTAGTCAAGCTTCCCGTATGTTTAACGCGTGTTTCGTTTCCTACTAAATTTTATGGCTAAAGTTTTTTTTTTGCGATTTTCTGAGTTTTACAATCTCAAATGGTCCCATGGATTTTATAAGAGGACTAGTTTATATTATATAGCTGACGTCCCGCGGTTTCATCCACGTAGTTCCCATTCCCGTGGGAGTACGGGAATAAAATATAGCCTATAGCACTCACGAATAATGTAGCTTTCTACCAGTGAAACAATTTTTTTAATTGGTTCATTCTTCTTTCTTCCAGAGATTACCCCCTACATACAAACTTACAAACAAATGTTACCTCTTTATAATATTAGTATAGATAATCTCGATAGGCTCGACAGGCATAAACATTTTTTTTTTTTTTGTAAAAATTTACTATTTTCTTGGCTTTACTTATTCCAACATCTGCGAATGCAGATCGAAACTTGAAAATTATGGTTAATCTCCTAAATCTGTTTTCCTGTACCTTTTAAGGTAGTAGCGAGTTCAAAAGAAAGAAAAGAAAGAAAAGTATTTATTGACTCACACAGGATAAACAGAAACAAAAAGAAAAGCAAGTTCACAAGACAAGCAGGCAAGTTCACTGATGTTCGTCCACTTTTCATCCTAATTACTCAATGTAACTCAGTAGTAACTGCTATCCCATCTCAAAATTCCACGTGTTATTGACACTGGTTCGACAACCATCAGGGATTTTAATTTTGATAACACAAAAAAGTTGTCGCTAATTTGTCGCCAAATAGGTATCAGAAATAGTCGGTCACTGGTTCAAAGGATATAAGGGTTTATAGGTGGCCGATCTAGAGAGAGTTTCCTCAGCTTGGCCACATTTTTATCTCAAAAACTAGGGCACCTAGTGAAGATCTGTTTTCTCCCGTATTTTGTCGCCAATTTGTCGCAATTTGTAGCCAAGTCACTGCTACAAAAGCCGAAAAGATTTCGTCAAACACACACAAGAAATAATTCCCAGCATAAAATTCTTCGCATGAATATATCTTATCGCAAATATTGGACCACAAACCAAACCCCGTTATAATATAACGCCGGCTATCAATGTCAGGTACCGTTGTTGATCGATTCAGGCTATTAGACGGAGGCCACGACAAAAGCGATAAATTATAGTCTGTTAGGCTTTTAAAAACGGGAACATATTTTATGATTTAGAAGCTGTTTTTGCGAATGCTGTCATGATTGTTATTTCAGAGACGTTCTTAAAGAATTTTTTAGAAGGACTTGTTTCTGATTGACCTTTTTAGATGTCAATTTGTTAAACAAGATTGCTTAGGAAATTGACATAAAATCACGCCTGTAATCCCTGAAGTGTTAGGCAGAAGACGGTGTATCTAATAGTAAACCCACATTTCGCCAGTTATGTTTAAGTCCTATGTACTGAGAAATTCCTGATAGAAAAACCTAATAACACTTTGCACGACCTGGGAATCGAACTAAGGACCATATGCACTTGCGACCATTAAGCCAAAGAAGCAGTGTGACAATTGACATTCTTTGATACTTAGTAAGTATTAGGTAATGGTGCCGATTCCCTTGTTTACAAACTAAACCAAATTTAAGTTCAGCGCATCTTTTTCTTTCTATTTCATTAAGAAAAGGACAGAAGATAAATTTTAGTTTTGTTCTGTCAAATTAATCAGCGCCATACAAGTTTTAGACGTGATTAAAAAGTTGACTACTAAAATGACATCAAATTACGTCAAGTGCTGACTAATTTGACAGGATTAAACTAATATTTATCTTCTGTCCTTTTCATAATGAAATAGAAAGAAAAAGATGCATTCAACTTAAATTTAGTTTAGTTTGTGAACAAGAGAATCGGCACCAATGACTGTTATTACTTGCACTAACTGGAGAAATTATGGCCTACTACAACTACTAGATGACAATAGGTATAAATGTTATTTGACTAAATACCTGCTTTTGAATACTAGTTAAAACGCCTACAACTAGGTGAAACCCGCTTGGTCCAGCCATTCTGACGTCAGAATGGCTGGCCACTTTCCTCGTAATAGTTTTCCCTCTTTAGCCGAGGTACACATTATTTGATGTCTGCTACCAAATAGTACAAAATAGGTACTAATACTTGGTATTGCTCAAACTTCCAAAATCACTCTTGGTCTAGCCATCCTGACTCTGACCGCCGGAATGGGACACCCCAGAAAGACATGACACTGACCTTATTGGTGAGGTTCTTGAGAAAGATCAGGTGCGTCGTAGGTACTCGCAACCGGCGTGTGTGTATGACCAGATGTGTGAACGTGGATGAGGCAAAAGGAGTATGTAAGGATCGTAGCAAGTGGCGTTCTGTGGTTTCTACCTAAACCCATGGGAAAAAGGAATAGAATAGAATAGAATAGAATAGAATAGAATAGAATAGAATAGAATAGAATAGAATAGAATAGAATAGAATAGAATAGAATAGAATAGAATAGAATAGAATAGAATAGAATAGAATAGAATAGAATAGAATAGAATAGAATAGAATAGAATAGAATAGAATAGAATAGAATAGAATAGAATAGAATAGAATAGAATTGAATACTCTAAATTACAAATACAAAAAAAGTAAAACATACAAGGGCTGACACAATGGGCGGTCTTATCGCTAAAAACTAATTTTGAAAGGCGTGTGTTTATAAATGAAAGTCTACCTCAAGTTTTTCACTAAAGAACTAGTCTGCCTCTTCTAGTCTGACTAGTCCTTCTGTCTCGTAGGCGCTCGTGGCTAAATAATAACAGCCACTCGGGTCAATCGTTAGGTTAAGCTGTGCTTGCCTAGGTTGGTCTGTGGATGGGTGACCACCCATTACGTACCAAGTTTCCTCCGTACCTCAGAAAGCACGTTAAGCCGTTGATCCCGGCTGTCATTTGTAGATCTATGACAGTCGTTAGGTAGTCAGAGGCCCAAAAAGTCTGACAACCAGTCTTACCAAGGAGTTATCGTATTACCCGGTACTAACTGGGTTGTGGAGGTCAGATAGGCAGTCGCGTCATTTAAAATACTGGTATTCAGCTGCATCCGGTAAAACTGGAAGCCGACTCCAACATAGTTGGGAAAAGGCTATGCAGATGATGATGAACTAGTCTGCCTCATGGGCATGACATGTTTCCTGGGACATGTTTTCTTAGCACTGAAACAAAGAAGCGATTTCTTAATGTTCTCGCTGTCTGCAAGGCCCAAACCACAGCCTCTGATGTCAGCATCCCTGCGCCTACAAGATTCCACATTATTGTTTATATTACGTCGATCTTCTGGAATGTGACACATTGCTCTGTCGGTTTAAATGATTGATAGGTTGTTGCTCGAGTGAATGTAAGTGGGGATGATAGGTGTCACGGAATAAACTTAACATCACGCCTCTAATATCGGAAGGGTTTGGCGGGGAAGTGACTTTTATTTAGTAAATGCACATTTCACATGGGATAATTAAGACTAGCGGACGTCCCGCGGTTTCACCTGCGTAGTTCCCGTTCTCGAGGGAGTACGGGGATAAAATATAGCCTATGTTACTCAAGGTGAATGTAGCTTTCTAATGGTGAAAGAATTTTTGAAATCGGTTCATAAATTCCGGAGATTACCCCCTACATACAAACTTACAAACAAATGTTACCTCTTCATAATATTAGTATAGATTTTCCATGTAATTTGGGTGCGCTTATTGCCATCAACCCGGCACAAAATTCAGATTTCGTGAGTCTGCTACTGACACAACAACGACCTGAGAATCGAATCCTAGACCTCATGCTCAGCAGTCACGATTGCGACCGCTAGACCAACGAGTCAGTCTCGCAAAGCATATTAAGAGCCTGTATTTGCTGTTTTGGTGATATTGGGCGATCTAGATCTCAGTATCTATAAGACCTAAGAGTTCGTTATTTGGACACCATTAAACTTGGACTTATAATCATTAAATCTGTTGAAGCGAAAACACGATTGGATAAAAAAATCACGATAGAAAAAAAATACAAAAAAAACTCGTTTTGCACTTATTTTGTATTGGATCTCTGAAACCCTAAGGAATTTAATAATGATTTTTAGCCTAATAGATAGGTAACAATATTATCTAACATCGTGTTGACTTAATTTTTTATTTTTCTACTTTGGTTTTCTCGTAATTAGCAACATGTGATTTGGCGCTTACGTTATTTTATTCTAAGCGAGCACGCACTCTTTCTGTCCCTTGTTTTGCACGCGGTAGTAATAGCGCTATCCTTTTCAACCGTTCCCTTCAGTAACGAACGGGCCATTCCAGAGTGAGGACGTATGACTTTGCTGCGCGCGGTCACGTGTTCTACGTAAATTATATTCCGGAGATTGTACGCCGACTACCATATTTTATTTTGATCTGAAAAGTTTTTTTTTATATTTTCATTTTATTAACAAAGAACTTTGCTTGTTTACTGAGATTGTTCAAATTTTGTTCAGATTCATTACTAATGTTATGATGACGGCGGCGGCGTAAAGTTTGTATTCCATGTTTGGTTTGCGTGTTTGCAAGTTTAGATGTAGAGGGTAATTCGGAACTACTGATCCGATTACAAAAACTCTTTATATATTTTTTTAAATTATATTATCGCCGAGTGTCAAAGGCTATTTGCAGGATGTTCCCGTGGGATAGCTAAAAGCGTCACGTTTCCGAGATTTAAGCTATCAAAGTTGTACTGGTAGCGATCACAACGCTACCAGACAGCAACGTTAGCTACGTTTTCGAATATATATATATATTCGAAAACGTAGCTAACGTTGCTGTCTCAGCAACTCTCTCTCTCTCTCGCTCTGTGTCAGCAACGTTAGCTACGTTTTCGAATATATATATATATATATATATATTCGAAAACGTAGCTAACGTTGCTGTCTCAGACATAATGAATGTGTTAATGGACCACCATTCATAACTCATATTTCTGAAACGTGACGCTTTAGAAGATTATGTACCCAACAAAATTTGCTTGTATAAATGTCGCAGCCAATTCGTATAATACGCTGTTTCACATAATGGCGCGCCGGATTGTAAAACGCCGTCGTTATGTAATACGGCGCCCTCACGTTCAGCCGGATTGTGGTGGCGATACGTTTGATAAGCGGCGTCCAACGTTTAGCCGTATTGTCAGCAATTCCGATACCTCAAATAACCTACTAAAATTGTCCTAAAAGTCTTGCTAGCTGGCATGTAGGTCTGGAGTGTAGGCCGAAGGCCGGTGGAGCGACGACGACATTTGTGACAAAAAGTGGATGTGTAATGTAAAATGCTAATCGTAGCGAGCGCGCGTCATGGAGTCGTAGCAGGTTCTAAATTTGCTTATATCTCGAAAACGGTGCGTCCTATCGCAAAAATAATGAAAAATTTACCCCCCTTTTAGAAAGCCCGTGCCACGTAATTCTCAACATGTAGGTAAAAAAAAAATGAAAAAAAATCGAAATAAAAAATGAAAAAAAAAAAACTGAAAAGCGGGAAAAGCGGCCATTTCATTGTGACATCGTTGTCGATTGTGACGCCATGTTTCTTGTTATGATCATGCAGCGCCACTTGCGGTGATAAATGGAACTAAAACTTTCAAAGCGGTATCGACGATGCGCCAGTTTGTATAACGGCGGCACGTTATTACGCCGCTTTGACGAACGCGAAGAGCTCATTCAATGCGGCGTACTTTATTTCAGCCGAATTGTAATCCAGCTAAACGTGAGGACGTCGTATTAAATGATGGCGGCGTTTTTCAACCATACATAATAACGGCGCGCCATACATAATAATGGCGCGTCATACATACAAATTGTCTACGACATTAATATGACCATTTTCTTTCTTTCTTTTCACTTAGTTTTTAACTAATGTCTGACAGTTTCGGTACTTTATGCGGGTTACAAGTTGAACACAACAATGTTTTTTTTTAGGGATGATCCTGACTTATAAAATATGATTCTGTTTAGTCCGTCCATTAGATTATCGAAAAATATTGGATACATGTTTTTTGTTTTATCAAATTAATAAAATTGACGAAGATAAACCGCGTCAAAGATAGAGAGAGGCTTGTGACGTCACTTTCCGGTAAAAACGGTACTCAAATGTGACGTCACACGAGTTTTCGATGCCCTGTTTCGTCTTCATTTTTAGATTACGTGAAAAAATAAAAAAAATCTGTGTCCAATATTTTTTGCAAATCTTTCTGACGTTAATTTTTTGTTTGTCATCTACCCTATTGTATTGTTGATAAGTCGACGTACACGTTAACTGTGAAATGTTTGCAATCTAAAATGGCCGCTTTAGCAGAATCCACGCAGAATCTTAGCATGAATCACGTTAAAAAAATAAAATTCTTAAAATGTACTTTAAAGTTATGATCATAAAGTCCATTTTAAGAATTTTAAATTTTTAACGTGTTCATATTACGATTCTGCTAAAGCGGCCATTTTAGACCCCCAGGTCCCCTCAAATGTGTACGGTTCTTTCCTCAAAATCATCTTAGATATTAATCTGCGTGGATCTAATAATTATGACTTAACCATCAATATATCACGCCTTTAATCCCCGAAGGTATAGGCAGCGATGCACCTAACAGTACAGTAAACCCACATTTCGCCAGTTCTGTGGAAATCCCATGTAACAGGGGCCGAGCCAATTGCCATCAACCGGGCACAAATCCTGACTCCATGGCTGCTACTGAGAAATTCCTGATGGAAAATCCAATAAGACGACATACTGATTGTGATAAGCACACAAATTCATGACTTTTATTTCTAAACCGTACTTACTACTTAATATGTTAGGTACTTAAAAATAACTAAAAGATCAAAATGGTTTAAGCGATCACTACACTCGATCTTAACCCGTGTGTGCGTGTATCTGCATGAACAATGCACACAAACATAGGATCGCAACGAATTTGCCTAAACTCTAGCGAGTGGATTTTATACGGCGGACTCTTAAGAGCCATTTCACAAAATTCAAACACTCGAGTTTAGGTAAAAGACCGCAGCTTTGTGTATGTGTGCGTAGCTATCCACACTTACACAACGCGAACAGTGCAGCGTGAGTGTCGAGACGGACTAAACAATCTTGGGCCGTTATAATCGTAATGCACCTTGGTTTGAGATTTAGGCAAAACGATAATTTATTTATTCAGTCTTTTATCTATTAAACCCTTCTAAACTAATAAAACACAAATATATGTTATGTAAATATGTTTTTTATGTGTATGTTTCTATTACATATTTATTATTATACTTTTTATTATATTTAGTAGGTAGGAAGGTTGATAAACATGATAATCTTCATTTCGAAGCGCATACTCTTTCTGGTTCCTTAAATACATTAAATTCAAGCGTTTACAGTATTTCACAGTAACGAGGTTTTTCCATATTCTTACTTTTGATCGACTGATTATGCTCTCAGAGTTGAAAGAATTTTTTTAAGGATACCTACTCTGTGTAGGTGTACCTATGATATATCATGGATTGCATCTATTTGCTTTGTTCATAAACTTCTTCCGTGTCGATGGCCATCTAAATTGATTCCCCTCAAAAATTTAGTACGAGTTCCTTTATTAGGTATTAAAAAAAAAGTACTAACAAGTTTTAATTAAAATTAACAATAAGTAAGTCAGTTTATTAGTATGTTGTTTTGTAGAAGATGTCAGGAATATACTACGACTTCACGTTCTCATGTAATGTTCCCTGATAATGCCAAAAGAATACACGCTGACGTGAGTGAAGCCGCGGGCACAGCCAGTTGTAACTAAAACAATCAATTTTATTAAATCACTTTCCACTAGTACCCTGCACGGCGTCTCTTCTAAAAGTACTATCCTCTGTTTTCACGCGATTTCGAAAACAAAATAGCTATCAAATTTCGGACCCCAAATATTTCTAAAGGAGTGTTAAGTGTTTTCAAACCCTTCGCATTGTAATTACGGTTCTGTATTCCATGTCGATATAATTATATGTTAAAAAAAGAAAATTTATATGTCAGTGTCAGGTTGTATGTTGAACAAAATATGATTCGCGATCGTAGCAAATAATGGATTTGCGGAGTTATAATCAACTCATCAATTAAATAGTCGTTAGAAAATTTGAATTTCGCGGGGTACCTTACGTGATCGATAGCTATGTATATGAATTGCAAATAAAACTAATATCCACCTCGCTTCTGTTTCTTTTTTCTTTTATTCTTTCCTTATATTGACACAATGATAATATAACCCTTACGCCCCATTGCTAAAACTAATAAAACAGAAATATAACAATTCATCTACAAACTACTAAAATAATACTTTACTTGATAATAAACAAAATTCCAACGTAATGAAAAAAAATACAAAGAGAATCAAAATGTTGTAGTCGTAGTATAACAATGCGTTTACGATAGATACGCTCGAAAATCGGGACGCGGAAAAAAATGGCACAGGTCCTTCGCCGATGGGCGCTCGGGCCGTACTATTCCGTGATCGCTTATGCGTCGTAATTTATTCTAATTTAGAGTGATGTTAAAAATTATATTGTATCTGATTAAATGAATTGATTTTAATAAAACTTTGGAATTAGTTTAGTAAAAGAACATAGTTTATTTTAACATTTTTTTTTCAATGTAATTACGCTTTATTCAAACCAAAAAATCACGATAAAATAGCAATATAAAACGTAAAAATGGACCTAAGACTTTATTTTTTTATCAATTAATGTTATTAATTATCGATATTCTAGAACATTATTTGTCGACAAAAGTATATGTTTGATGCTTTGTGTATTTTTTTGAGTGAAATTTATAAATATTTATGATAGAATTAGGAGTCTGAAATTGACTCTGCGAAGATTTTTTAGTAAACTAGTTGTGGGAGATTAATCACTACATAGTAAACAAATAGGTTTTTTGTAAATGTGTTACATTAAATGTCAATAAGAAAAACTGATCTATTTTTAACATGTATTCAAAAATGCCAGGATGTTTTCTAAGATGGTAATTTAGGCGACTAAAGTCTTAGAAATTTGCGCGAAAACGTGAAATGGCTCTTAATAATGGTCAGCATATAACGTCCCCACTGCTGGGACAGGAGACTTCTAGCTATGAGAGAGAGTGGACCTACCACACTGACCGCGGAAGACACATGTCTCCGATTTTTTGGTTCTAGGACTAGTATGGTCCCAAGTCCAAACTGGGTTGTGGTGGTCAGATAGGCAGTCACTCTAAGTAACATACTGGCACTCAGCTGCATTCAGTAAGACTGGAAGCCGACACCAACGTAATAGAAAAAGGCTAGGCGGATAATGAACATTTCTGTTACGAATAAAATATTTATATTTAAACACATTTGGACATCCTTATTTACCTTTTCAGAAACCTTTCTGCTGTATGGAATATTTTACGTCGAAAAAGTGATTTTGATCCTTTTTTTATTTTTCCACATCAACATCAACCGATCATTGAATATTACCCAAAATTGTTACTTGTGCAGGAACTTGATAACATAATACTATGTAAAGGTTGAATATCGTATCAAAGGATGAATTTAGGTGGAATTTGTGATACTTTGCACGAATCGAGCTTTAAACGGTACCTATTATTGAATAATCCTATATATTCTATATATAATAAACTTTAGGAACAACCTGTATCATTTATAACTTCCTCCACTACTTCTGTTTTTTATGAACGGAGGACGGTTGGGTCACCGAGGTTCGCTCGTTGGTATGTATTGGATATTATTCGCCAAATACCCGCTGTAACGTTTGTGGTTGTTTCGTCATTTTTAACTAGTACCTACCTACTTAAGTTAATTCTAAATTATGTGGTCGATGATCTTGGTGCACGGTAAAACTCTAATGAGTTTATGTGTGTGTATACTACTGAATAAATAAATAAATTCATATAAATTCATTGAATACTTCTTTCTTTATCGTGATGTGGTTAGCGCCTAACCTGGTGTCAGAGTTTTCATGCCAGCCATGGGCCTCCGACTTGGCTTTACATGTCGTGTAGAAATTCTCAGGCATGCTGGTTTCCTCACAATGTTTTCCTTCACTGAAGCAAGTGATAATTATACAATACGCACATGAATCCGTAAAATCAGAGGTGCGTGTCTTGGGTTCGAACTCGAGACCTATGACTTGGCAATCCGTTCACCCGTGTGGTATCCGACAGAGTAGAATAGAACCAACCCATTACACTCACAGGTGTCGTATAAGACTACTAATGTCTGAGGCAGAACACCTTGCGCCTCCGTAGACCAGAGAATGGGCAGCAGCGTTTTCTGTTAGTCTTTCATCACTGCGATCTCCAATCCGCTTGCCAAGCGTGGAGATTACGGCAAATTCCTCCCATCATAGGAGAGGCTTATGTCCAGCAGTTGACGTTATGGGCTGTTGTATTAGTAGTAGTATACCAACAACATTCCTGAAAAGTATGGAAGGTCCATTAGCTATTTTGTATTCTCCCACAGTTACAATAGGGGTGAACCTATTGCTATACTACCCAAGCAAAAGAAAAACCCAAACACATTTTACCCGACACGGAGATCGAATCTAGGCCAGGATGTAATATCCTTACAGAGGAAGAAGAGATAATAATACATTTTCTATTACAAACGTTGCATACCCCATAGATTACCTATCTTGGATAGCCGTTTAAATCGCTTTCTTTACATCTATCTGTCTATCTGCGTTTAGTTTCCTCCATGCCGTTGATCCCGGCTGTCATTTGTAGAACTTTGACAGTCGTTATAGGTAGTTCGTCATCTAGGGTAGGTACTTATTCCGGAAGGTTCATGTATATAAGAACATTTATAATTTATATGTGTAAAAATAGTTCACGAAGCTGAAAGCATTTGTTCTCCCCGTCATTTCGAACATTTTTTTGGTCTAGGGCATTGGTCTAGGGAGTCAAAGTTGCAACTTGAACACAAGTTTTGTTTTTAAATACAAGTTCTTACAAGTTTTTTTTTTAAACTTTACTTTTAATGTCTCCATGACCCTCGTACTATTCAATCTATCCATCAGCATAATGTTTTAAGTGCGTTACATTAAGTCCCACCACATTTAAATTCGCTGCAAAAAAAGTTTTGCAGTTATATTAGGGATGATGACTAACTAAAAAAAACATGATTCTGTTTAGTCCGTCAATTAGATTAGCTATCAAAAAATATTGGATACGTGTTTTTTGTTTTAGCAAATTAATAAAAATTGACGAAGATAAAACGTGTCAAAGATCATGAGTGGGGGCTTCTGACGTCACAGTTGAGTAAGAAACGTACTCAAATGTGACGTCACACGAGTTTTCAATGCGTTGAAAACTTGTGTGACGTTTATGTATCGTCTTCATTTTTTGTTTACGTGAAAAAATAAAAAATATGTGTCCAATATTTTTTGGAAACGTATCTGACGGACTAATTAGATTTTTATGTCATCTACCCTATTTTTGTGTAGTTACTTAGTTTGATGTACAGAATGCTTGGTTGACGGTTTCATAAAAGTTACCTTGTATTTAAATTCCATTAAAAAAAAACTCCACGTTTCATCAAGTCGTAAAAACATGCAAAGTCAGGCCAGGCAACTAGTTTTAGAATAAACCTCGCAATTTCTCAAGGGCTTTACGCCTATAATCTTAGTGTAAGAGTCTGCAAATGGCCTCAAAGCCTCAAGTGCCTTATAAAAGTTAACTTAGAGAATTGGAACGTTCAATAACTGTAGGGCATTATGATAAGGGTTATATTTGTTGCTCTGTAGGAGTGGGCCATCTCCCCGCACAAAATTCTACGTAAACGGAAACAAGAGGCAGTGTCGCCATCTATGGAAGCCTTTTCATAGAGTTACATAGTAACTAGTTGTGTCGCTGCGACCTGTCGTTGAGGCTTTGCGGTGGCGGTGATTTCCGAAATTGTTACTTTGTGCTGTTATGTGCTCAAAATAACATGTGTTGTTTATGGGCCTAACATGCCTCAAATGGCTTAGCATGATCCTCCGTTACGCCTAAACTACTACTGCATTAATTTTGAAATAAATATATGGTAAAGTTGAGGATTAATGCTTGGTACTATGTGTGACAAAAACACGATTCCATAAACTTTTCTCGATAGAAAAAAAATCCAAAATTACCTCCAAATTGAACAATAAACCACTGGTATTCAAAGAGTACTTCAAATTAGATCATGAAACTTTGCACACTAACTATAAATAAATAAATATCACTGGACATTAACACACAGCGCCATCTAGTGCCACACAACGAGGCTTGTGTCGTGGACACCAGATAGTTGATATACTACATAGATACTTTTTGTTTGTAAATACATACTTATACATCTAAATATATAAAAGAAGAAACTGACTGACTGACTGACTGATTGACTGACTGACTGACTGACTGACTGACTGACTCATCTATCAACGCACAGCCCAAACCGCTGGGTCTACAGATTCCAAATTTGGCAAGTAGGTTCCTTATGTGGTCTAGGGGTGCATTAAGAAAGGATTTATCAAAATTCATCCCCTAAAGAGGTTAAACGGGGCTCCAAAGTTTGTATGGGAAAACAAGATTAGTTAGACTATTTTATTCGAAACTTCACAGGAGTGCTCCTATTGATAAATGAGTAGAAACGGGTTTCAGGTTTTTTCAGAATTCATCCCCTAAGAGGGGGAAATGGGGTGGCAAAGTATAAAAATCAATGCACAGCCCAAACCGCTGAGTCTAGAGATTCCAAATTTGGCAAATAGGTTCCTTATGTGGTCTAGGGGTGCACTAAGAAAGGATTTTTCAAAAATCAACCCCTAAGGGGATTAAACGGGAATCTAAAGTTTGTATGGGTAAAACAAGATTAGTTAGACTATTTTATTCGAAACTTCACAGGAGTGCTCCTATTGATAAATGAGTAGAAACGGGTTTCAGGTTTTTTCAGAATTCAACCCCTAAGAGGGGGAAATGGGGTCGCAAAGTACAAAAATCACAGCCCAAACCGCTGAGTCTAGAGATTCCAAATTTGGCACAAAGGTTCTTTATGAGGTTTAGGGGTGCATTAAGAAAGGATTTTTCAAAATTCACCCCCTTAGGGGTTGGAACGGGAGTCCAAAGATTACGTGGGGAAATAAGATTAGTTAGACTACTTTATTAGAAACTTAACAGGAGTACTCCTATCGATAAATGAATTAACGTTTGTGTTTCAGTTTTTTTTCAGAATTCAACCCCTAAAGGGGGAAATGGGGTAACAAAGCCTGAAATTCAACATAGTTATTATTTTTATGGTGAAATTGGGTCGGGTGTATTACAAAAACAACGATTTTAAGATTTAATGTGGCAGACCTGAAATACTACCATTCCCTGTTGGGGTGCGATGGGGTTGAAATGTCTAAAAATCAATATGGGTGTCGATACCGAGATTATCAGGGGTGCTGATTACGAAATGGCATTTATTTTGAGATCCAGATGATAATGATTGTGATTACGATGATGATGATTGTGATAATGATGACGATGATTGTGATGATGATGATTTTGATTACGATGATAATGATTGTGATTACGATGATGATGATTGTGATAACGATGATAATGATTATGATTACAATGATAATAAGTGTGATAACGATGATGGTGATTGTGATAGTGATTGTGATTGTAATGGTGATTGTGACAGTGACGGTGATTGTGATAGTGTCGGTGATTGTGATGATGATAGCGATGGTTGTGATAACGAGAACGGAGATTGTGATGATGATGATTGTGATTAAGATGATAATGATTGTGATTACGATGTTAATGATTGTGATAACGAGGATGGTGATTGTGATAGTGATTTTGATGGTGATTGAGATGGTGATGGTGATTGTGATGGTGATGGTGATTGTGATGGTGATTGTGAAAGTGGCAGTGATTGTGATGGTGATAGCGATGGTGATTGTGATTGTGACAGTGATGGTGTTTGTTATAATGATGTAGATTATTGTGATTACTATGATAATGATTGTAATAACGAGGGTAGTGATTGTGATGGTGATTGTGATGGTGATGGTGATTGTGATGGTGATGGTGATTGTGATTTTGATTGTGATAGTGTTGGTGATTGTGATAATGATGGTGATTGTGATAATGATTGTGGTTGAGATAGTGATGGCGATTGTGATCATGATGATTGTGATTAAAATGATAGTGATTGGGATTACGATGATAATGATTGTGATTACGATTATAATGATTGTGATGACGAGGATGGAGATTGTGATGATGATGATTGTGAATACGATGAAAATGGTTGTGATTACGATGATAGTGATTGTGATAATGATGATAGCGATTGTGATTACGATGATAATGATTGTGATAACGATGATGGTGATTGTGATACTGATTTCGATGATGATTGTGATGGTGATGATGATTGTGATAGTTATTCTGAGAGTGGTGGTGATTGTGATGGTGATAGCGATGGTAATTGTGATGGTGATAGCGATGGTAATTGTGATGGTGATTGTGATGGTAATTGTGATGGTGATTGTGATGGTGATTGTGATGGTCATTGTGATGGTGATTGTGATGGTAATTGTGAGGGTGATGGTGATTGTGATTGTTATGGTGGTTGTGATGGTGATTGTGATAATGATTGTGGTACTTATGGTGGTTGTGTTAATGATGATAATTGGTGATAATGATTGTGATAACGATGATGGTGATTGTGATACTGATTTCGATGATGATTGTGATGGTGATGATGATTGTGATAGTTATTCTGAGAGTGGTGGTGATTGTGATGGTGATAGCGATGGTGATTGTGATGGTGATTGTGATGGTAATTGTGATGGTGATTGTGATGGTGATTGTGATAGTGATTGTGATGGTAATTGTGATGGTGATTTTGATGGCGATTGTCATGGTCATTGTGATGGTGATTGTGGTGGTGATAGTGATGGTGATTGTGATGGCGATTGTCATGGTCATTGTGATGGTGATTGTGGTGGTGATAGTGATGGTGATTGTGATGGTGATTGTGATGGTAATTGTGATGGTGATTGTGATGGTGATTGTGATGGTGATTGTGATGGTGATTATGATGGTGATTGTGATGGTGATTGTGATGGTGATTGAGATAGTGATGGTGAGTGTGATAATGACTGTGATTACAATGATAATTATTGTGATAACGATGATGGTGATTGTGATAGTTATTTTGATGATGATTGTGATGGTGATTGTGATGGTGCTTGTGATGGTGATTGTGATGGTGATTGTGATGGTGATTGTGATGGTGATTGTGATGGTGATTGTGATGGTGATTGTGATGGTGATTGTGATGGTGATTGTGATGGTGATTGTGATGGTGATGGTGATGGTGATTGTGATGGTGATTGTTATGGTGATTGTGATGGTGATTGTGATGGTGATTGCAATGGTGATTGAGATAGTGATGGTGAGTGTGATAATGACTGTGATTACAATGATAATTATTGTGATAACGATGATGGTGATTGTGATAGTTATTTTGATGGTGATTGTGATGGTGATGATGATTGTGATAGTGATTGTGATTGTGATAGTGATGGTGATTGTGATTGTTATGGTGATTGTAATAGTGATTGTGATGGTGATTGTGATGGTGATTGAGATAGTGATGGTGATGGTGAGTGTGATAATGACTGTGATTACGATGATAATTATTGTGATAACGATGATGGTGATTGTGATAGTTATTTTGATGGTGATTGTGATGGTGATGGTGATTGTGATAGTGATTGTGATAGCGATAGTGATGGTGATTGTGATGGTGATTGTGATGGTGATTGTGATGGTGATTGTGATGGTGATTGTGATGGTGATTGTGATGGTGATTGTGATGGTGATTGTGATGGTGATTGTGATGGTGATTGTGATGGTGATTGTGATGGTGATTGTGATGGTGATTGTGATGGTGATTGTGATGGTGATTGTGATGGTGATTGTGATGGTGATTGTGATGGTGATTGTGATGGTGATTGTGATGGTGATTGTGATGGTGAACAATCACCAGATCACCACAATCACAAGATTGTGATGGTGATTGTGATGGTGATTGTGATGGTGATTGTGATGGTGATTGTGATGGTGATTGTGATGGTGATTGTGATGGTGATTGTGATGGTGATTGTGATGGTGATTGAGATAGTGATGGTGAGTGTGATAATGACTGTGATTACAATGATAATTATTGTGATAACGATGATGGTGATTGTGATAGTTATTTTGATGGTGATTGTGATGGTGATGGTGATTGTGATAGTGATTGTGATTGTGATAGTGATGGTGATTGTGATTGTAATGGTGATTGTGATGGTGATTGTGATGGTGATTGTGATGGTGATTGAGATAGTGATGGTGATGGTGAGTGTGATAATGACTGTGATTACGATGATAATTATTGTGATAACGATGATGGTGATTGTGATAGTTATTTTGATGGTGATTGTGATGGTGATGGTGATTGTGATAGTGATTGTGATAGCGATAGTGATGGGGATTGTGATGGTGATTGTGATTGTGATTGTGATTGTGATAGTGATTGTGATTGTTATGGTGGTTGTGATGGTGATTGTGATAATGATTGTGGTAATTATGGTGGTTGTGTTAATGATGATAATTGGTGATAATGATGGTGACTGTGATAGTGATGGTGATGGGGATTGTGATGATGATTGTGATTGTGATAGTGATGGAGATTGTGATAATGATGGCGGTTGTGATAGTGATGGTGATTGTGATAATAATAATTGTGATGATTATGAAATGTGGCACATAGATAGTTTATAACCTGGATTATCATGGAGAACACTATTATCCCTTTAGTAAGATCCAGTGGGACAGTTACCGAACTTCACGCGGGTGAAGCCGCGGGCAACAGCTAGTATTATTATAAACATCCACAACTCGGAAACAAATGTCCATGCTCATCACACAAACATTTGCTCCAACCGGGATTCGAACCCGGGACCCTAAGAACGTAAGGCAGCCCCACTACCGCAGCGCCATTCGGGTCGTCAACTCACTAACTGAACTAACTATAAAACAGGTCTTATTTAAGTTTAATTTTTAGTCCAATTTTTTTAAAATTCAGTCATTTTTTGTAAATCGCAAAAAACCACTGATTTCGCACTATTCGGCCGCAGTGACTGACGTAACAACCGCTTTGTAGTGCAAGCTGATTATTATATTAAAGCTGATTATTGTCTTCATGTTAAATGAGGCAGGTTTTAATAGACATCCGATTGTTACGACCCAGTATCCCATTTAACATTACTCAAAATTCATTCGCTAAATAAGGCAACGCAAGGATCTGTGCTCCACCGGCTTTTACGACAAAAGAGAACATTTTCCAAGGAACTCTCCATTTTCTTTCATCCAAGAACACAATAGATCTTACCCGTTAAAATTCAAGGTAAAATCCTCCCGTTTTTAGAGTTCCTTACTAAAATAATGAAAACGGGTCCCTAGTTATAAGAATAGGCGGCGTCTTCCAGAATAGCGGATTCATGTGCGTATTGTTTATCGCTTGCTTCGGTGAAGGAAAACATCGTGAGGAAACCAGCATGCCTGAGAAATATATCTCGACAGCATCTAAAGCCAAGTCAGAGGCGGCTTAAAATTTTTTGACACCAGGTTAACACAACTAACTAATTAATTCACGACAGGTTTTTTTTTTCAAAATCATTCCTTTGAAATGTTAACAGTTAATGTATTAAAATCCAATACTTATTGTGGTGTGGGTTCCGATTAATTGTGTGGGTTTCGAGTAAAGTTTTATATTTTAGTGGTTCAGATAGCCTGATGCATCCTGTTAGACACAAAGCCTATCCCAAGATATTTGGGAAAGGTTCTAGTAAAGTAAATAAAGTTATATTTTGAGTCGTTCTATTAAAATGTGCGCGCAGCGTTGCGTCCCGTCGCGTCTCGGTGTGAATTGACCCCTTGGTGTGATGGTATGGTGTTGTTCGTACGGAACCAAGAACGCGAGTATAACTTTTTCAAGGTAGTCTTTTAAATAACGGTTTAGTCCTACAAAATCCGTCTAAAAGTTAACGATGACATCTTTTACTTTATCAAGAGCTGTTATAAAGACGTTAATAAGTCCTTAGCATGTTTAAAGTTAAAATTACAAGATCTTTCTGCCACTCAAGATCTTGTTCCAACATCGTTTGATGTTCGAAACGCTGAGAGGGTTTTAAAAACTGCTGGTGTAGAAAAGACTTTAGGACTAAAATCGACTGCTCGAACAAATGATAGCACAGGATAAACCCAGCCAAGTGAGAGTTTGACGAGCGTGCTAGGGCTTCGTACTACTAAAATAATTATTTATTTACGCTTTTTATTATACTCAAGGTCATGAATTCATAATCTATATCATAGAAGCATACCTGGTCTTTTACTTGTTGATGTAAGCTACCAATTTAACTGGATGAAACAAAACACCAGTAAATCATATACCTATACTGTTCCTGTGACCTGATAAAGAAGCAGTTGTGGGCGGGTAGCTTAAGTGTCGAAAGATACTTGTCTTTTACTGTTAGCCTACATAATCCCGCTGCTGATCAAATGCCTCACCCAGTAACTTTCAGCTCCTTCAAAAGATACTACGGCCTATCATATAATAAGAAAATGTATACTGTCAAATAGGTTTGACAGTATACATTTTCTGTACTTTAAACAGATACTTAGCCTTGTGACAAACAGACAGACAGTTTATCCAATTTCAGTGCGTAACCCTAAACTAAAAGACCTGTAAAAGTACTGAAAGAACTGTTCAAAAAGCTAGCCAAAAATATCAGGATTACCGATTAGATTTTGCTTTACACGGTTTGGTCAGCAGAAGGCATGGACCGTTTTTTTTTAATATTTGATCATCGGACCGTGTTTTTAACCTTTGATCTCGGCCGTTTTTTTCTTTTCAATTGGAGCTTTTATTTATTTCCAGAAACTTGATTTAAGTACTCAGTACCTACTTATTTTTAGATTCCTATTGTAGGTTTTCAACTTACCACAGAATTAATCAACGTCGAAGAAATGTTTGATTGAACAGCATAACTTTTAATTCCTCTCAATCCAACGTTATAAAACGAGACTTCTAATTTGAACAATATTGAATAGAATAGAATACAATAATCATTTATTCGTTAATGGACAGCAGCAACACAATAGAGCAGCACATACATTATACATATACATAACAACAAACAGCTTAGCAATTAATTAAGCAGCTCAACTGCGCTGAGCATGCCCATAACGAAAGGGTCACCAACTCAGCATATGCTGGGTGTAAAACACTCAGCGCTGGTTTTCAGTAGGCCCCTCGCAGTGACACACGGATGAAGTAGTAGTAGGTAGTAAATAAATAATGTTATTCTATTAAATGGGCATTTCTAAATGTGTAATAAATAAATAATATACAATGAATATTTTTATTTGTCACAGAGGATAACAAAAAAACATTAGGATTAAAATGACACACACAGCTGGCAAATTAAAATTCCGGGGTTGGCTCTTTGGGGTGGGTCTTGGAAAAGACCTCCTATCCTGACCTCTTAGCCCAAAAACAGACAGCCAAAGTGACTTTTGCGCTGCCACCGACCACGCGGTGGAAGTGGTGAAGTTCTGGGCTTACAAAATATTAAAAAAAATGTCGTGTCAGCGATACGAAGAAGAGGATTTGAAAATGTGGATAAGTGACCATACATTACTCCCCGAGACCCTTTAATAGCTCAGGAGCACGTTCAGAAGTTGGTCCTGGCTGCCATTCGTGTTCTTCGACGTCGTCTTACAACCAGTCTTGCCACAGGATGTCATGTTACGCTGTAATTGGTCTTTGGAAGTAACATCAGCCAATCAGTGGCACTCGCTGCTCGTAAATAGTATTATTCAGCTGAATCCGGTTAGGTTGGAAGACGACCCTATAACGTAGGAGTTTATTTAATAAACATACATCACGCCTATAATCCCCAAAGACTTAGGCTAAGTTGTACCTAATACCTGTTAAACTGGCCTGTTTCATCATCATCATCATCAGCCTACAATGTTCCCACTGCTGAGACTCGGCCTCCTCTAAACGAGAGGGAATGGGCTATAATCATCCACCACGCGAGCCCAGTGCGGATTGGTAGATGTCACAATGTCTTTGAATTGTTGGTTATTTTACTGAGAAATTCCTAAAGGACCACAACAATTCACCCGACCTGGGAATCGAACCCAGTACCTCATGCTAAGCAGCCTCTCTTGCCACCACTTGACCAACAAGGCAGTTTATTTAATAACCTTTCTAAATAATACTGCTTTTCGAAATACTCCATTGTAGCAGAACGGTTTAACATACACAAATGAATAAAATAAAGGCCTTTTATGAATAAGGTTTCTTCAAAGAGCTGTTATTGGAATAATGGAAAGGCCAAAGTACGTCGGTACCTACTTATGAGGGACTAAAAGAATGATGTAAATTGAGTAGGAACCTATTTATGTTCCTTGCATAAAATATAAACGGCTTGTTCAGATTATTAAGGGTGATCTTAATAAATATCATTATTCTGTCAATTGCTCGAAGTTTGGAACAGATTACTGATGTTTTTGAACCGACTTCTATAAAAGGAGGAGGATAATTATGTATTCCATCAGCATCTCTTATTTTTATTATTTAATTTGTGTTCCCGACTCTGTGCTGATTACTGGGCGGACGACACCCACATCTGTTCTACTGCTATTTATTTATTAATAAAGGTTCACCAACAGCTTCTGTGCATTTAGGTATACATAGGTTTTACAGTCTTGGATTTACACAGTCGCCAATTACAGGTTAACCAGCATTCACAAAAATAAGTATTAGCATAAGCATAAATAGTCTATAAATTGATTTATTATAGTATTTAAAACGATTAACACCAAACTAAATACCTAATTCTTTTACTCGGTCTTCTTGCGGAACCACAAACATTCCAACATTTTCGTCTTCCATTCATAAGCAAACAAGTCCAACCCAGGGTTGTCTTCATGAGCGCGTTGAGCTTCGTAAGCATACGCGGTATAGGGGAAGTGGATCGAGCTATAAAATAGGCAGCGAGCCTATGAATTCAAATTTCGGGCTGCCATTAAAAATACCTCATGACAACATAACATCACTTTGTCCGTTTCCTGGGAATTGAAGCCAAGAACCTACGTATATACTCAAAAGTAGGTACAGTGTCGAGCAAAAGTCCAGTGGCAATCTCACAAAGCAATAGCTTGACGTTTAGTTTGACTTACGACCTTCTGCTTTCAAGAAAATAGACATTGTCGTCTACAAGTAATTGTAGTTCAAAATTTCAACATGGACACATAAGTCAAGATAGCCTAGCGGTTAGGCACGTGCAGATCTATGAACGAATCAGTAAGACGTGAGTTCAAATCTCACATTGTTACTTTTAGACTTTTTGTAAGTTTTTACCAGTTTTTATACTCAATTGGAAGTAATGGAACAGAAATATTATATTCTATAACTTGTTCGCTTTGTTCACACATTCCGTGAAGTTGAAAGGTAGATCATAGAAAAATAAGTAAGGAGTTTAGATTTATGTGAGGTAGACATGAGATTTATGAATATTTAACTTGACCGGAATGAATGTTTTCGTTTGGTTGAAGTTGTTGGTTAGTGACGTGTGGTTTAATAGATAGCGGTATTGTTGTTGCAAAATGCAGGAAAATATTAATATTGAGGCGAGGGCGACTATTTATCGCGCTGCATAAGTGGTCTTAATAGAACACAAATATCTGAAGAAACCGGACTTTGTGAGTACTTTATTTATGAATAATTGTAACTTAAACTTTTATTAGAAATTAAAATCTAATATTATTGTTAATTTATTTGGTGACATAAGGACTAATTAATTGTTTTTTTACTTTTATAAGAAATTCAAACCTAATGTTATTGTTAATTTCTTTGGTGACCTAAGGATTAATTAATTGTTTTTTAAATCCATCATGAGGCCTAAAAGATAACTATTTAGTGTTTATTTATAAATGCAGAGTGAATGATCACTTTAGTATTTTGTTCTACAGGTGCCTAACATAACTTTTTTTTTGTTCTAGAGGAATATTGTAAGTCGTTGGATAAAAAAGTATGAGGAAGAGCCTTGCTAGTCGACAGCGAAGTAGAAGGCCGTCGCTTGTTAGCGAAGCGCAGCGACGCCATAATAATATGGTAGGCCAGTATGAAACAAATGGTTTCACGCCTAAGAGACACTTTGCGGAATTATTTGAATTGTTAACAACACATTGCATGGCGGTGTGGGAAAATTTAAGAGGAAGGAACCGGAATAGGTATATCAAAATATTGTGGGGTCCAGGCGCAAACGTCTACTTGACTGCATCGAAAAGAATGGGAGTTATACAAAATATCAATCCTAGTGTTTTCATTTGAATTAGACGTGTAACAAAATATTATTTAGTTGTTAATGTTTAGTTGTTTACTTATCCGTATGTAATGATCTTAAATTGAGGTTTAGTTTCAATCTTCTTTTCTTCAAGAAAATGAACACTTAAACTATAACCTCAATGCGTGTTACATTTATTGTGACGTCACATAAAAAATGTGTTCATAAAGTCTAAATCATACTTATATTAGTTTTCAATAAACTCTGCTAAATACCGATACCTATTAATAAATGGGTATCAACAATTATATTTATGAGATCAGAATATCTGTCGGATATGGTCATGAGTACGGACGGGCGAACGTATCGAAAGCGCGCCAGTGATGACATCACGCGACCTACTTACCAGTCTACCCCACCATGGCGGCTTCTACAGAGTCCTGATGTTAACAACACGCGGAGAGGCGGACATTCTATGTCTGATCGCAGCGGAGTTAAGAAGTCTTGAAACTGTACCCGAATCATTGTGCCCAGTGTTAATGTGTCAAAGTGTAATGTCAAGTAATTTGTTAGACTCAGTGTATCTGTTTCAAAAGAGTAACCATGGAGTTTCTTGCCGGTTCTTCTCCATGGAAACTACCACGCCGAACCGTGCAATGTGAAATAAAATAGTGTATCGCATCCAGTGTGTTTTCATTAGCACGAAACCCGTCTACAGCCCACATAAGCTCGAGCCTAGCGAAATAATTTCGTGACCATCCCGACATCAGAAGTGGGATAAAATCGTGCTAATGAAATCATGTCGCGGGGACAGTGTCGATAACAATCAGTGTCAACTGTGTAAAAACAGAAAAAGTGCCGAAAAAGTTCGTGAAAAAAACGGACAAGAAAGAAGGTAGACCGATTGGTGTGCAAATAAACACCCACCCGCAATAACTTTAGTTTATCCGTGATCATGGTGCTTGCAACAGCGCCGAAATAAAGCAGACAGTTAACAAGTGTTATTTACCATGTGAAAAAACGGGATACACGCCGATTTTTAGTGTTAATGACAATCAGTGACGGTTTCTTTTTGAAACGCAAAACAAAGACTTCGTATCGTTTAGACTTTGTATCGTTTACAAATTCTTAAAACCTAACCAGTGAATAGCAAGATAGTGTTGTGGTATGTCGTGAAACCAGTTTAAAGAATTGTTCAGTGCCAAATTCGTGTACGTCGTACGTCATTTAACCTGAGTAGTGAAAAACAAAAGAAAAATATGCGCACTGACGCCGGGAACTAGATACGTGAAAAATTTTCATCGTAACCACCAATCAAGTGTCGCGCATGCGGCAAACAAGGACAAACAAGCGGATTTTCGGACGAAGACGACCGCCGTCAAGAAGCCGTTGCCTGTGCCGGCTGCTACAGGCGTTGGGCGGCGACCGCAGGCCAGCAGCAGCGTACTGATGTGCTTCAAGTGTGGCACGCCGGGCCACATCGCCAGTCGCTGCGCAGCAGGCCAGCGCTGGTCCAGTGCTGCTGTACTGGTTGAGAAGCGAGCTTTGCATCGTCGAGCCGGAATATGAAAGTACTTTGGTGAGTCGTTTTCATTTTGTTATGACTCTGGAGCAGAGTGCTAATTCTATTTCGTCTAGACTTGAGAGTGAGCATATTTATCCTGTCGTTACTATAACTGGTGTAGTTCAAGGTTCAGTAAATGGAATTCGAAGATATACTGAGAAAGATGCCCGATCACAAAGTTCCTCGTCATAGTTGATGACAGTGGTAGTGAAAC
Organism: Xestia xanthographa; assembly: GCA_905147715.2. Taxonomy (NCBI): domain Eukaryota; kingdom Metazoa; phylum Arthropoda; class Insecta; order Lepidoptera; family Noctuidae; genus Xestia; species Xestia xanthographa. The sequence goes on along the minus strand of LR990664.1, from coordinate 6,368,825 downwards.
GAAATCTGATTACGAAAGGCTTGTACACTCATACTCGAAGTTTTAGACTGCACCTCATGAGTAACATGATGGCGATGGGTCTGTTATGAGTTAGACCGCACCTCGTGAGTAACACGTGGCGATGGGTCTGTTGGACCGCACCTCATGAGTAACATGTGGCGATGGGTCTGTAGGAAATCGTTGGTGCGATTTCTGTCTGTGTTGGTGCACAGAGCGATTATGAAAGTTTTATGAGTTGAGTTTGCATTGCCTAAGAATTATGATAAAGAGTGTTGTAACTTTTTGATCGGACCTTTTACAATTTTGATCGGACCTTTTGCAATGAGAGAGAAGGCATCGCGCAATATAGTTGAAAGTTCCAATTATGACAGACTGCGAAAAATAACTGACGTTGACATGCACGTAGGTGACAATGACGAGACTAGCCATGACGAAAATGATAACGCTTACGAGACTAGTTGAGTATCAAATAGTCAACTTAACATTTAGAGTACCCAGCATAGTAAGAGTTTTCTTATAATCTTATTTTCTAAACTATGATGATTTTAATTGTTTTGATTTTAATGGATTCTCTGTTTACAAGTACAATGCTTTCGATGGACTGAAAGCATACCCGATGGACTGGGTATTGTTGTGGCCGCATCAGAAGCGTCGGAGCATGTAAGAGGTGAACGTTGACTGCTTTTTCTGTGCAGTATACTCTTTGCGAGGAGTAGTACTTACGCGGCTGAGATGGTTAGCTTCTGACGATGGGTTCACATTTTACGTTGTGACTTGCCGATGGACTGGCAATTGAGTCTAGAGTCACGTGTAGAGTCACGCGTAGTCGCGCGTAGTCACGCGTAGTCGCGCGTAGTCACGCGTAGTGGCGCGTAGTGACGCGTAGTGACGCGTAGTGACGCGTAGTGACGCGTAGTGACGCGTAGTGACGCGTAGTGGCGCGTAGTGGCGCGTAGTGGCGTGTAGTGACGCGTAGTGACGCGTAGTGACGTGTAGAGTGACGTGTAGTGACGTGTAGTGACGTTTAGTGACGTGTAGAGTGACGTGTAGAGTCTAATTTTCCGAAGAGTTTATTATTCGGACGTCTGATACACTTTGCTATCATTAAATTGTAATTGCCGGTATGAATATGCTCACGAACTCACGAATTCACGATCAATTGAAGAAAATACCCGAAGGTAGTGCTTCCACACATTTTGATAACGTTGATCGTTATAAACTGAAAGCATATTGAATTATAAGGGTGCCTACAAATATGCAAAGGGTAGGCTAAGAAAGATGCCAGTGGGTCACGTACCAGTCGATGTTGATAAGGATTTTAATGATGATGAGCAAGCTTAAGTGGTAGCAGCCTGTGTGGCACCTGGAGGCCGGTGTGGCACCTAGAGGCCTGTGTGGCACCTGTAGGGCGGGGAGCTTTAATGGTGTGCATACGTAGTGTAAACGTAGTGCATACGTAGTGCGTGCGTAGTGGATGCGTAGTGTAGACGTAGTGCATACGTAGTGCGTGCGTAGTGGATGCGTAGTGTATGAGATACATACGTAGTCCATGCGTAGCTTGCGTAGTGTGTGCGTTGCATACGTAGTCCGTGCGTAGCTTGCGTAGTGTGTGCGTTACATACGTAGTGTGTGCGTTGCATACGTTGTGTACCACTGTTTTAGTACCCTTTCGGTTTTTAGTAGTGTGTTTGACCGAACCAGTAGTTATTACGTAGTCGTGGTCTGTGGGACGCGATGCGTGTTTAGCTCTGGCAGAGGTTGGGGTCTAGAAAGACCGTAGTGTGTAGTCACTGGGTGATGCACATGGCAGATCCATTTGATGGATGTGAGAGCAATGCGATTGCTGGTCGGCTGGAGTGCCGTGGCGTTAGAGGTTTTGCTTGAGGGTTTCTGTAAGCTTGGCAGTTTTTATAGCAGTAGAGTTTTAAAGGTTGATTCGAACGACTATGGTACATGGCCCATGGGTTGATCTTGTAGGGTCAGGAGTTGACCGGACCAAGAAAATTGAAAGCTAAAGGAACGATACTTGTTCGGCCTAGCTAAGTCCGGTCCAGTTTAGCTGAAGGGACACACCTGAGGGCAAAAAAAGAATTGCCGGACCAGGGGGTTGATCTTGTAGGGTCAGAAGTTGACCGGACCAAGAAAATTGAAAGCTAAAGGAACGATACTTGTTCGGCCTAGCTAAGTTCGGTCCAGTTTATCTGAAGGGACACACCTGAAGGGCAAAAAGAGAATTGCCGGACCAGGGGGTTGATCTATTTTAGAGTATTCCCAATTTAACCGTGTTTGAATTAGTCGACTGTCTCGTTGGTCTCGTGGTCGCAAGTGTGTCTGAAGGTTCTGGGTTCGATTCCCGGGTCTGGCAAAGTGTTATTGGGTTTTTCCATCGGGAATTTCTCAGTAACAGCCATGGAGTTTGGATTTGCGCCCAGTTGAGGGCAATAGGCTGAGACCCGATGAATCTAGAGTTTGGTCAGGAGTGACCGAGTGGAACAAAATTCTGTCGTGGACTATTTGTTTGCAGGGTTACCATCACACGAGGACGTGTGAAGGCAGGATGGCCGTGTCGGATATGGTCATGAGTACGGACGGGCGAACGTATCGAAAGCGCGCCAGTGATGACATCACGCGACCTACTTACCAGTCTACCCCACCATGGCGGCTTCTACAGAGTCCTGATGTTAACAACACGCGGAGAGGCGGACATTCTATGTCTGATCGCAGCGGAGTTATGAAGTCTTGAAACTGTACCCGAATCATTGTGCCCAGTGTTAATGTGTCAAAGTGTAATGTCAAGTAATTTGTTAGACTCAGTGTATCTGTTTCAAAAGAGTAACCATGGAGTTTCTTGCCGGTTCTTCTCCATGGAAACTACCACGCCGAACCGTGCAATGTGAAATAAAATAGTGTATCGCATCCAGTGTGTTTTCATTAGCACGAAACCCGTCTACAGCCCACATAAGCTCGAGCCTAGCGAAATAATTTCCTGACCATCCCGACATATCCTTTCCTTGTTATGTTATTGTGAATTGACTTATAGTAAGTGGGTATACAATAAAAAATCGAACGATTACAAGAGAACTTCTTTTAACTAGATAGGAATGTGACGTTAAAATTCTCATTAAAGTTTTTTTTTTATAAATAAATAAAACGAATAAACATTTTTGTTATCATTTAACACGACTTTTTTATTTGCACCTTCCAACACCGAAAAAATAATACACAATCACTTAAATGGTTAATATAACGATGGGTTTTTAATTAATATTTAACTTATTTAAAAAAAAAACAAAATACCTAACAAATTTTTGCATAAAAAAATAAACATACAAATATAAATATGGTTACAAAGATACAAAAGACTATAGTATTATGCTATACTTACGCTTCATATTCACCATTCATAATACTATTTATCATGCATTTTATTTGTTTATATATCTACACTCAGCAAATCGATTTAAATACGATTCTTTAACTTGGAAATAGCTGAAATAAAATATTATTATAATTTTCATGTTGTGATATTTACGTCAAGCGTCAAATTGTCAAACTGTCAGTTAGTTTTTTAATTCTCTTTCTGCTCAGTCTATGGTCTAGCTCTATGATTTCTCTTTGTTTGGTTTGTATAATTTAAATTATTTTTATCAATATGCTTAGCCAATGTATTTTATAAATTATTACGATTGTTTAATAACTTAATATTAAATGATTATATTTATAAAATTCTTAACGCACTCATGGATATGTCCTGGCCGACTACACTTGTCAGATGAGATGATAGCGACACTAAGAAAACTAAGATTTGAAAAAGGAAGACTACTTTGGAGAAACGAGCTGACGGACGGCTAATAAAAAAAGGTGGACGATTGGATCTGATTTGATGAGTATCAGAGAGCAGCTTGGTTTTCGCTGTGAGATTCTAAAACTGCCCAGGGGATCCAGCTAAAGATTCCCCTGGGGCTTCTACTCCCGTTGTTCGGAGGCTAACTACGAGCCTGTCTGTCTACTGGTCTCGCAGGGCTGTCCTACGTCTGGCCCTGAGTTCTGCACTGCCTTGCTGCTGAGCTATCCTGGTGAACTCTGCCGCCGTTTCTACTGCTTCAGAGCTGAACTTCAAGGTTGCTCCGGCATCGACCTGCTGCCCTGACGCCTGCTCCCGTGATTCCTAACTGTGAACTATAAAACTATTGAGTGCGTGGTAGGTAGTTTTTTTATAGAACTAGCTGTATTTCTTTTCCCCTATTAAATTGTAATTGAACAAGTCTGCTTATCCATTTATTTTAATAGGATCAAGTAGATTTGTTACAAGACCCACACGTTGGTAACGGGATTTGAACTCGGAACTCATAAATCGTGAAGCCGCTGCTTTACCTAAACAGTTATCAACACTTATTAATTATGCGTGAATTTTAGCTATTGTATGGTAAGAACAGGTCGCCACACAAATAAGAGTGTTTGCTGCGTGTATAACAAAAGAGACGGAAATATGTTTTTTTGTTATGTGGAGTGCGACGCGACGATCTGCGACAGTGGGCGAATTCTGGTGTGCGTACTGTATTGAGACTACTTACACATACAGACGCACGGTCGCTCGACCGTGCGTTCACAGCAATACAATCCTTAGCGTGCCTCTGCACTTATGAACGTTTACTGTACCGCTTGCAAACTCTGACCAACGGGGCAGTTTAAGTGTAGAAAGATGTTGTTACTGCTGGCCTGTGTCATCCCACAGCTGGGCAAAAGTCCATGACTTCCAAATCCTTCTATCCAGGGCTATTGTCCAGCTCGCCCTCAGGCTGTATCAGGGCTCCACATCGGAGTTATTTTGGCCCACACTTCGTCGAACATTCGGCAGACATGGCCAGCCCAGTCTCACTCCAGCTTAGAGCCTTATCACACTAGCGGATTGCGAGCGTCTTCAAAGCGGAGCGGGCGCGCAACGATTTCGCCGCGAATAGCAGCGTGAAAGTGTAGCATAAAGTGAAGAGCAATTTTCAACGTTAGGCTGCAAAGCCTAGCGTTGAAAATTGAGTTTGCGTTGCGCAGCGAATTTGTTGCGCGTCCGCAACTAATTCACTGCGCATGCGTTGTGTATCCGTTGGGCGCCCGTAACGTATCCGTTGCGCGCCCGCTCCGCTTTCAAGACATTCGCAATCCGCTAGTATGATAAGGCCCTAAGTGCTAGCTTTTTGAGTAACGTCAGTGAGTGTTTTGGAGCGCAGTGTGGTGTTCCGGCCGATGTATAGCAAGATATTTGATAAAAACTGGGGTGTTAGTAACAGGCAGGTAAGGTAAGTGGCATTAAACCCTAAATAAACGATTTTATTTTTTAGATTACCTATTTAAAAACTAAATTACCTTAGTCGAAAAGGATTTTTTATTCAAACTGTTAAATATGTATCAAAATAATATATTTATGTATAATAGCAACACCTATAAAGATGTTGTCTTTGTTTTTAACTGGCAATAAAATAAAGTGTTGTCTGTGGCGAGCTCTTGTAGTTTCAATAGGTTATGGGCCCAGTCCCGTATTAAATTGCAAAAAATATATAGTTTTTTACTTCGTGAAATGGCTGGAAGCTATATCGTAAACGTTCCTAAACTCAAAGGTCGCGAAAATTACGGCGAGTGTTCGCGGCTGAAATTTTTTTAATTTTGGAAGGCATCGACATCAATAAGCAAGATGGCGAGAATGCAGCTAACGTGGTTGACGATCAAAAGGCAAAAGCAAAATTGGTGATGACAATCGATTCGGCGTTGTACGTGCATATAAAAGCTGAAAAGACCGCTTTGGGTGTGTGGAAAAAACTCAAATGACTATTCGACGACTCGGGTTTCACACGTCGGATTAACTTGTTACGGAGTTTGATTTCTATTCGCCTCGAGAATTGTGAGTCAATGACGGCGTATGTTACGCAGCTCATCGATACGGCGCAAAAATTAAGAGGTACCGGGTTTGATATTAACGAAGAATGGATAGGGTCGTTATTGTTGGCGGGTTTACCCGACAAATTCTCGCCAATGTTAATGGCGATCGAACATTCTGGGCTAGCCATTTCCACTGACGTCATAAAAACGAAATTGTTGGACATCAGCGATAATGTTGGCAGTAATGAGTCGGAAAGCGCTTTTTTATCATCAAAAAAAGGTTGGCAGCGTCATAAAGAGAACAAAGCTGGCAAGGCAAAAGAAACGTCATCTCGACCTGTCAAAGTTATTAAATGCTATAGATGTAAACAAACCGGCCACCGCCCACCGGTCCAAGGCCTCATACGATGCCATCAAAAAATTCGACCTAAACGAACGTGGCTCGTTATAGCGCCATGACGTATTAACGGAAAAAGTTGCCAATTCTTCCTAAAAATCGGTCATTTAGGTCGGTTTTCTCTGTTTCATTGCATTAACTAGAATATCTTCCTTAAAAATTGGCAACATGAGCCCTCAAATGTCTCTGTGGACAGAAACAAAAATTGTCAAAGTCAGTCCGGTGAAGTTGCGTCGCCGCGCGAAAATGTTTTCGTTAATAAATTGATATTTGGTGAAATGTGAGTGTTTGTGAGTGAATTAGTGATTTATTGGGTTAATTACATTATAGTGAATGTGTGTGCAGCCGGGTTTCAACCCAAATTCTGAGACAGTTTTTTTGACGTAAACAAATTCCCGATTTTGATATGTAACTAATTGTTTCATTTTTCGATGGCTAGTGAATGTGTGATACATCATTGGAAAGGGCATTTCCTGTGAAAATAAGTTATATTTACTGTACTTTTTCACTCGAAACTTCACTGAACAAAAAAAGACAACAAATGCTAAGTTCGTTTTTACGTTAGTCGAATTCCTTCAATCAATCCCATGTATTTCTGTATTGGATAAACCTATGAACTTAATATTTACACATAAGTTCCTCTATAAATGTAGCTTTCAGATAGTAACTTTAGTTTTATGTTTCGTGAAACTGTATAGTCGTAAATAATAATTTAAATTTATTGAAAAAATAAAATCCCCGTCGGAAAATGTTTTGTGCCAGTGTTATGCCTGTAAATATATATTTTTTACTATGAAATGTGTTTTTTTTTGTTTTCGTATGTAGATAGAACCCTTCCACCAATAAATGTCATAAAATATATATGTTATCGATCTACTTTACGAAATAATCTTTTTTTAAAGTTCACATAATGATATTTTTCACAATAGTCGATGTTTACTGCTCAATATAAAATATTACAGACGAAACATCAACAAACGATTGAAACTATTCGAATGACTCATTCATAAGCTCTAACAAAAACATCACTTGAGACGACGCACGTGCCCGACGAATAAACAAAAAAAGATAGTGTTGAGAGCGGCAATCTGGCGCGCAGCTGATAAGTGGCGCCGCGCGTTTAGGGTGTTTTTCCCGCCAACGTTCTGCGCGCTGGGGAGCGGTTATAAAAACCAATGTCCACAAAATAAGGAGAAACAAGTAAATGCATTCAGTGCAGTGTTTCTAAATGGCAGTTTTGATAAACATGAATGGTATATCGACTCTGGTGCGAGTAGCCATATGATGATCAGCCAAGAAAACATGAAAAATGTTTCACATAACCTAACTACAAAGGAGATTATAGTTGCAAATAAATCAACTATGCCAGTGTTGTGCTCAGGATGTACACAGATCACGACTGTTGTGAACAACAAGGAATATGATATAGTTGTTAAGGATGTGCTATGTATTCCCAATCTTACCACAAACTTATTGTCAGTCAGCCAGATGATTAAGCAAGGTAACAAAGTCAGTTTTCAAAGTGAATGTTGTTACATCAGGAATCGGCAGAATGAACTGATTGGTATAGCACAGTTAGTGAATGGGGTCTACAAGTTAAACACCATGTCAGCATGTTTGTTCGCGGCTTCAGCAACAACGACCTCAGGTGTGATATGGCACAGAAGACTCGGACACATTAATAGCAAAGATATGAATGACATGAGAAACGGCGCTGTTGAAGGTTTGGAGTTTGACAAAAAAGCAGAGATCAGCAAGTTCAATTGTACAGTGTGCTGTGAAGGCAAACAAACCAGATTACCATTTCCACAGAGCAATCATAGGAGTGAGCATGCCCTTGAGAAGATACATGCAGATGTATGTGGACCGATGGAGAACAAATCAATCGGATCGTCCAGGTATTTTTTGCTTTTTGTGGATGATTACAGCAGGATGTCGTTTGTCTATTTTTTGCAGAAGAAAAGTGAAGTCTATTCTTGTTTTAAAGAGTTCAAAGTCATGGTTGAAAAACAGATGAATTGCAGTATAAAAGTTCTAAGAACAGATAACGGCACAGAATTTTGCTCAAATGAAATGAGTAATTATTTGAAGCAATGTGGCATAATTCATCAGAGAACCAACCCCTATACCCCGGAACAAAATGGGATGTGTGAAAGGTTTAATCGCACAATTGTGGAACGAGCCAGATGTTTGCTCTATGATGCAAAGTTCGAGAAGAAGTTTTGGGCAGAAGCAGTTCACACAGCCGTGTATTTAAAAAATAGAACAATAGCTTCAGGGTTGAACCAAAAAACTCCCTATGAACTTTGGACTGGCTGTTAACCTAATGTCAGTCATATAAGAGTATTTGGAAGCACAGTTATGGCCCATATTCCTAAAGAGAAAAGGCTTAAGTGGGACAAAAAAGCACAAAAGCATTATTTAGTTGGGTACGCTGAAAATGTGAAGGGGTACCGGCTGTATAACCCAAAAACCAATAAGGTTATAACAAGCAGGGATGTCACTATTATTGAGCAGGATTATTCAGATATGATGCAAGCTGTGATAAGTGAAAACAACAAGTCATCACCTGACAGTGTTAGTCAGCGTAGAGATTCTGATGGCTCAGACTCTGAACTATCAACTAGTACTGTGAAGAATAATAATAATGACAGTACCTACCTACATAGAAGAAGAATCCAGCACCAACAATAGTTCTTCAGGTGAATTTTTTGACAGTGTACCAGCAAGAGAGTTAAAAAAAATACAGAATGTAAAGCCAGATAAGGATGTTAGAGAAATAAAAAAGCCAGACAGGTTTGGTTACAGCAATGTGTGTGTTGGAACAGATACAAATCCTTGTGGAGACCACTTGATAACATATGAAGAGGCTTTAAACGGGCAAGAATCAAAGGAATGGTGTATAGCTATGCAGGAAGAATTGAAATCATTTGAGGAAAATGAAGCTTGGGAAGTGGTGGACAGACCAAAGCAAGCTACAGTGATTAAGTGTAAGTGGGTGTTCAAAAAGAAAGTGGACAAAGATGATAATGTGAGATATCGTGCTCGGTTAGTAGCTAAAGGTTTTACACAGAAAGCAGGAATAGACTATACTGAAACATTCTCTCCAGTGGTCCGTCATTCAACATTAAGACTCTTGTTTGCATTGAGTGTTAAATATAACCTAGATATAACTCACCTTGATGTAACCACAGCATTTTTAAATGGGCATTTAAGTGAAGATGTTTATATGTACTTACCTGAAAATTTTGAATGTCAAGAAATGGAGAATAAAGTGTTAAAACTAAAGAGGGCAATCTATGGATTGAAACAATCAGCTAGGGCGTGGTATAAGCGTGTAGACGATTGTTTGCAATCCTCGGGATATAAAAAGTCAATGTATGAGCCTTGTTTATTTATTAAACATACTAATACTGCCAGAACATACATAGCTTTGTTCGTAGATGATTTTTTTATATTTTCTGATTGTAAAACAGAAACTGAATGTCTCAAGACTGAATTGAAGTCTAAATTTAAATTAAAAGACTTGGGAGACATTAGACAGTGCTTGGGTATGAGGGTCAGAAGACAAAATAATGAGATTTTTGTAGACCAGGAACAATTTGTTGATCATTTATTGAATAAGTTCAATATGAATAATTGTAATCCAATCAGTACACCAATGGAGGTAAATTTAAAGCTTGAAAAGGGAGACACTTGTAGTACTCAGTATCCTTACCAGCAGTTAATAGGAAGTTTGCTTTATTTATCTATGTTAACCCGTCCTGATATATTTTATTCTGTTTGTTACCTAAGTCAGTTTAATAATAACTATAATGAAACACATTGGAAGCATGTAAAACGTATTTTAAACTACTTTAAAATATGTTAAAGATGATTTAGATTTAATAGGATATGCCGATGCTGATTGGGCATCAGATTGTGTGGACCGTAAGTCTTACACGGGATTTATGTTTAAGATGTCTGGTAGTGTCATCTCATTTGAATGTAAAAAACAATTAACAATAGCTTTGTCTAGTACAGAAGCCGAATATATGGCTATATGTGAGGCAAGTAAAGAAGCCATTTACTTATGAAACTTGTTATTAGAATTGAAATGCAGAAATGAGTCACCCATACTGTTATATAATGATAACCAGAGTGCACAATTGTTAACTAAACATAGTGTATTCCATAAAAGAAGCAAGCATATTGATGTTAGATTTCATTTTGTCAGAACAGCTGTTGAAAATAAATTTATTGTAATAAAGTATTTAAATACAAATGATATGCCTGCAGATTTATTAACAAAAAGTTTATGTTCCAAAAAACATTATAATTTTATTGAACAGTTGGGTGTCACTCCGTTATAAATTGAAATTTGTTTATGTTGTTGTGTTTCAAATTAATGTTTTTTTTTTTTTGTCAGTAGTGAATTATTTTGTTATGGGAGTGTGTTAAATATGTATCAAAATAATATATTTATGTATAATAGCAACACCTATAAAGATGTTGTCTTTGTTTTTAACTGGCAATAAAATAAAGTGTTGTCTGTGGCGAGCTCTTGTAGTTTCAATACAAACATCATTAAAATTTGAATAAGCTTCCAGGTTTTCACTTTTATAGGGACATAATATTCTTTGACAAGTGAAATTATAAAATGATGATAGAATTTAGAACTTAACTCTGGTACTAAAACCTAATTTGGATTGAATCACCAACTATAATTATGTTAGCTTGTATTCAGTGAGGTAAATCCAGTTTTCAAGCTTTTATGGGGAAGAAAATTAATAAAAACCATTTTCAGTAAAACTCTTTATTTTTGGGATGTTTTATCACAAAATTCGTAGTCCTAAACGACTACTTACGTATACTTTATTTATATTAATTGCCTAATACAAAATATCTTATAATCTAAGTCTAAATTACTGTGACTAGAATGATCCGTTTTTTACATAGTAGCTTCTGCCTGCGGCTTTGCCTTCATATATTCTAAAATCTTTACCAAAGATCGGAATAGGTGGAGAAGGGGATGGCGGGTTCTAGTGAGCGAGTGAAGTGAGCGAACGAATACCCCACCATCCACTTCGTGTTAGAGAGTGTATTTGCCTTAACTTCGAGGAAGTAAATATACCATGTGGATAATATGTCAAAAATTATTCCAGGATTTCATATGGAGGCCTTTTCCTCATGTGTACCTATTTCGATCTCTGATAATCATACTATCGGGATAAAAATATATCTTAGTTCCTAACCCAATTCCTGGTCAGCACAACATCGAAATCTGTTCAACCGTTAGAGCGTGAAAAGGTAACAAACAAACATACTTACATAGTTATTTAACACTAGAACTTCGCCCACGACTTCGTCCGCGAAAATTGTGATAGATCGGCTAGTTAGCATTACATCAATATAATTTATAGCTTATGTTACTTGGTAAAGATTGAACTTTCTAATGGTGAAATAATTTTTAAAATCGGTTGAGTAGTTCTTGAGTCAAAACACACAAACAAAAAATCAAATCTTTCCTCTTTATAATATTAGTATAGATTAATAATATATTAATACGAATACAGGGTGTGCCTTTTACTACGAACATTTTCCAGCAGCTACGACTGATACTGTTACTGTCATTCAAGCCCTGTCACAAATTATAAACCTGTAGAACAACAATAATCTTGATACCGGAGATATCAAAATATCGGATTTTTCCTTTTGTCGTTTCAAATAATCTGTGCGTTTTACTATGAACATTATCCAACAGCTACGACTGATACTGTTGCTGTCATACAATCCCTGTCTCAAATTATCTACCTGTAGAAGAACAATATTCTTTTATACAATCTAAAAGATACCGGTAATATAAAAATATCGGATTTCTCATTTTGTCGCTTCAAATAATCAAGTCCGGAATTTCGGTAATTTAGAAAATTTTACAAACAATTTATTGTTAAATATTTGTTTTGACAATTCTCGTTTGATTATAATTTCTGATTTATTTTACTCCCAATTTCTGATGTCCTGATTAAGTTTATAATCAGTTACCTAATTCAACTTCATTGATGTTAACAGCTTATCAAAATAAATAACAGTCCATCGAGAATGGAGAAGTTTACAATTTTTTTTTTTTAATAAAAAAATATTGAAATAAGAATAAACAAATGTGTGACAAAATCATTAAAATACCTTTAGAAAGGAAAAAAATATGAGACTCGCGCTTGCTTTGACGTAATGTGACGTCACGTTATTAGCTTAGTAGATAATGTGCCTAAAGTGCAGGTCACAGCGCCAACTATTTACTAGCGAGCGAGCGAGTGAGTGAGGTGGGAGAGGCATTATTTCACCTCTTTTCTTACTTCAGTTCACACCATGAATTACCAAAATAGCCGAACTCGCCAGACTCGCTCATTAGTTGACGGTGCGGCCTGCGCACTAAGGGGACTACAGGAGCTAAACGCGAGTTTTATAATGTAAAAAAGCATATGATTCACTGCAATAAACAAAACCAGAAAACTATATGATATTCTTCAGGATATATGCTAGTATGATAGGGTTTTGAAAACATAATACTACAAATTTTACTTGATAAAAAAAATTACGAACTTATCTCAATAAAAATCTTTTAACGAGTAAAAACCATACTAAAACACATGCGATCATTCTGATTTTTTGTAAATTTATTTATTTATTTGCTCTCATGCACATCACACATTTCACAATAATTATTATTGTCGGTTTCCGCACATGAACCCCGTCAGGGCACCGCAAAGCACAATGTTGGTTTGCTGTTGAGTCATTAATATAATAAACAAATTGAGTCAAAACCCGTCAAAACAGATCACATTTCACTTAAAATGTGTCCAAAAGTCGTCATGATGTCCAGGTAGCAGTAATAAACACTATACAATAATACACATAAGGTCACAAATACAAGTCAAATTGAATGGAACAAAATAATAACAATAATAAGGAATAGGTAATAATTACAATCATGTCATGTCAATATCGCAATTGATTAAATTGAATTATGGTGTCATTTTACAATAAAAGATAAAAATGGTCACTGAACAAAACAATATTATGTCTTGACCAGACCGGATCTCACAGAAAAAGATAAAAAAAAACCACAATGTTATATTCGTAAATTGTGTAGGGTAACCTATAAAACTGTTTCCCTGATCTGCAGAATGCGTGGCAGCTGCAACGGAATTCTGAAGACTGTTGCTGATAGGATCTCTTCTCCGATATGGGTGTCTCTTATTAAGCGGGTAATTTGATTGTTTTAATTTTTATTTTATCTTATTGTATTTCTTTGTTTTAATTTTTATTTAATCGTATTTTAAATTTGATGTTTTATTTATCTTAATTGAATTGTGAGTAAATTTTATCTTGATTTTAATAATTTATGGTTATTTATTTTTGAATTTTTTGTATTTGTGTTAATGTATTTTATTTTTTAATACTTTTAATGTCACTGTATGGATCATGTTATCTGAATTAAATGAATTTTATTTATTTATTTATTTATTTATAAAGTTTTATGTAATAAAATTTCTCTATTAAAAGTAATCTTAGTTTATTAAAGAATGAATTTGTATTCTCTTCATCTTTTATGTATTTAGGTAAATTATTATAAATTGTTGCAATTCTATAGTTGGGACTATTTTTCATTATTTTTTTAATTTTGGTGTCGGTGTAATCAACTTGTTTTTATTTCTTCGGTTATAGTTTTGGTTTGCTTCTATGTTTGATATAAAGTAATTCCTGTGTTTTTGGACGAAGGTAGCTATTTGTAATATATAAAGGGAGGGTAACGTTATTATTTTATTTTTTATGAAATGTGGTTTACAACTTTCCCATGGTTTAATATTCATAAGGATGCGTATACACTTCTTTTGCATGATGAATATGTCATTAAAGTTTGTACTATCGCCCCACAATATTATGCCATAGTTAAACCATGCATAAGCATATGCATAGTATGCTGAGAGCGCGGTCCTCATAGTTTGTGTTGCTTTTTAATTTGCTTAGTGCGTATATGAATCTCGATAATTTAGTCTTTAAATTTTCAATATGTTTTTTCCATGTTAGATTATTGTCCAATGTTAAGCCAAGGAGCGTTAGATCGTCCCGTTCTGGAATTTTTAATTTATTACTTAGTTTATTTATGTTTAGCGGCGTTCGTTGGTATGTTCTAAATTGTAGTAGGTTACTTTTTTTGTATTAATTTGTAGATTGTGCTTCTCTAGCCACGATTGAACTATTTTATAGGTATTTTCAATGTTGGTCAACGTTTCGGTGTTCTCAGTGCATCTGAACAGTAGCGATACGTCGTCCGCGAATAGGACACACTTCGAGTCAATAGTTTTGGGTAGGTCGTCTATGTATATAATGAATAATATACACCCCAACACACTGCCTTGTGGAATGGAGTGGTTGATAGTCTTAGTCCGTGATTTTATGATCTGTATTTCGTTTGCTTCTTTGTTGTAGTATTCTATTTCAACATATTGTTTTCTATCTCTTAGGTAAGATTTTAGCCATCTATAGGGCGTGCCCCTAATTCCTAAACCATATAATTTTTGTAGTAAAATGTCATGGGAAACCTTATCATACGCTTTAGTCATGTCTAGAAACAAACCTATGGCATATTGTTTATCATTAATGTAGTTATATATTTTTTGTACGTAGTTATATACCGCGAGTGTGAAATAATTCTACAAGCAACATATTAACATCACAATGTTTTATTTTTTTAGTCCAATCAATAGATTTTTTGTAAATAGCAAACCACTCATTTCGCACTATTCGGCCACAGTGACTGACGTAACAACCACTTTGTAGTGCAAGCTGATTAGAACTTTATTCTAACAGTATTTCAAACGAAGTTTGAACCACCACAAATAGAGTTGCTAATTTAGCTCCTGTAGTCGCCTAAGCACATTATGTTAGAGCATCGGTAAAGCGAAGATAATTAAGAAAAAATTGTGTTTAAAAAACCAGCTTAATAAAAACAGTTCACCGTTATACCCATAGAATAAGAGTCATCATCATCTGCATAGCCTTTTCCCAACATAGTTGGGGTCGGCTTCCAGTCTAACTGCAGCTGAATACCAGTGTTTTACATGGAGCGACTGCCTATCTGACCTCCACAACCAAGTTAGTACTGGGTAATACGACACCCCTTGGTAGGACTGGTTGTCAGACTTTTTGGGCCACTGACTACAGTAACGACTGTCAAAGATCTACAAATGACAGCCGGGACCAACTGCTTAACGTGCTTTCCGAGGCACGGAGGAAACTCGGTATGTAAGGGTGGTGACCCATCCACAGACTAACCTAGGCAAGCACGGCTTAACCTTAAGGGCTCATTTATGCAGACGCGGCGCGTTGCGCGGTGCGTCGTGCGGCGCGGCCCGCTTAAAATTCAAACATATGACAATGTATGAGAGCGTTTACGGAGAGGCGTATTTACGCGCGTTTCCTGAAATGCAGCGTTGCCCGCCGCGTGCACCGCCGCGTCCACTGCCGCGGACAACGCGCAACGCGCCGCACAACGTGCCGCCCGACGCACCGCTTGACGCGCCGCTCAACGCGCCGCGTGTCCAGATATGAGCACTAAGATCGACCCGAGCGGCTGTTATTATTTAGCCACGAGCTCCTAGAATTAGAGTAATATTGTAAAATAATTTTGTAATAATTTTGGTGTACAATAAAGTATGCAATATCCTAGTAGGTACCTAAATATGTATATTATTATCTTTAGACAATCTGAGCTGAAAAACATCCTTATACCAAACTGTGGCAGAGTCCAAAAAGAGTGTTACAATTTTTCAAATTATTTGATTGGATTGTAGTATTTTCCCCTTCATTACTCAAAACCAATAATGAAAAAGACTTCAAAAACAAAATAGCTCCATTTTCTATCACACCCTTTGTTTCACTGAACGAAAAACGCCACAGGGATTTCCATTAATTGAACAAAATGTCGCTTTTATGTTGATTAAAGTTTCACACATCAAAGGTTTGTGTTTTGTTTAATCAACTTTGTTTCGCATTAACACAATTAAACTACTGTGAAATGAATTATTTTGGATTGCCGTAAATTAGGCGTAATACAATATTTGGGAGTTAAATCAAATTTTAAATTATCATGAACTCGCTTCCACTCGCGGCTTCTCCCGGGTAGAGGTCTCCTACTAGGTTAATTGACATGCCAGGTGCCATTGTACGTTTGTAAAATTTAAACACGTTCAGTTGTTTAGGCTTAAAAACGTACCTAACAGATTATCAGTCAAACAAAAAGCTAATACTTGTAGATTAATAACTTCCGTTCTTAGATGAATCCGCATTCAGCCATTTTAACACAAAGAAACGACCTCGATTCATAACAATTAATATCACCTTTAAGCCATCAAATTTTTCTTCTTTTACAAAAGAAAAGTGAATCGTTAATCAAAAATCCGTTGTTTCTGCAAATCATCTAACTGTCAAGCGAAATTAATGCTTTTGAGCCATTTATGTAACAAGAGCGTAAAACTAAAGTTTCATTTTCGAGGAATTTTAGGTCATCGCCTGAAACCATTTTTCTAAGTAATAAATTACTTGCCTAAATGAATGTGATTTAGTTTTATTTATTCGGAATTTCCAGATTTCAAAATTAATTGGTTGAGTTAACGTAAAACGAGTTTCTAAGGGCTTCATCGTCTGCCTGGCCTTTTCTCAACTTTATGGCTACCAGTCTTACCGGAAGCAGCTAAATACCAGTATTTTACATGGAGCGACTGCCTGATCTCCACCACCCAGTTAGTACTGGGTAATACGATACCCTTTGGAAAGCCTGGTTGTCAGACTTTCGGGTCACTGACTACCTGTAACGACTGTCAAAGATCACTAATGACAGCCGGGACCAACTGCTTAACGTGCTTTCCGAGGCACGGAGGAAACTCGGTATGTAATGGGTGGTCACCTATCCACAGACCAACCTAAGCAAGCACGGCTTAACCTAAAGATTGACCCGAGCGGCTGTTATTATTTAGCCACGAGCTCCTCTTTCTGTCATGTCATGTTATAACCCTAAATATAATAAATCTCTCACGGTTTATGTGGTGATGCGAACAAATATATTTTGTGGAATTCGTATAATTTTACGATGTGGCTATCAAACTCGGCTAGACTTGACAAAACTCCACATTCCTCCAATGCCTGTGGCATTTAGGTTGATATCGATTTTTGCTATAAATATTTTATTGGAATTAGACTGTAATTCCAGATTCCCTACCTACATTACTTTTTATTCTCGATATAAAATAGCCTTGGTAAATAAATGGCCTTTATTTTATTTTCACAGTGAGTGGAAAAATTAGAAAGAAGAGTTTGTGGCTAAATAATAACAGCCACTTGGGTCGATCTTCAGGTTAAGCCACGCTTGCCGAGGTTGGTCCGTGGATGGGTGACCGCTCATTACATACCGAGTTTCCTCCGTACTCCGAAAGTACGATAATCCGTTGATCCCTGCTGTCATTTGTAGACCTTTGACAGTCGTTCCAGTGGCCCGAAAGATTAGGGTATTTGCATGATTTTTGTTTATCACTCTAAACAAAGCGTATTAGCAGGAATAGCAAAGTGAAATTATTTTTTTAATATTAAATTTTATAAAAAATACTTAGGTATAAGCATTTGAAATTTCTGATTCGGTAGAGAGATCGGACACAGCAAATGACGTCATTCACAAAATCCGGGTCGGGGGGCTTTCGGGACCAGGACCGCGGTCCCGGATTCCCCTTAAATTTTTTTATAGTGGTATTTTGGGACCACAAGAAAACAAAAGTTAGAGTACAGTAAGCTGAAATAATATTGTGACCAACAATAACATTAATTTATTTTAAAGACGGGGTATTAGAAAAACAAAAAAAAAATTCTCTACTTGTACCAAAATGTACTGATAAATGATAATGATAATAGAAGTATCAAAAAGTACTATTTTTCATCAACTCGTCCCACAAGCCCACGGCCCATTTGGGACGAGTTCATGAAAATCAAAATAAATAATATTTTCGTTCTGCAACGTCCCACGTTTCTTTTTGGGTGGAACTTTAAACTTTATCAACGTTAGGTACAGTTAGGACGACAAGATTATAACAATATTTTTTTTAAGAATTACTAATTCAAACAAATTGATATGTTACCTTAGAAAAAGTACTAGGCTAACATAAATTAAAGAAGGTAATTCCATCTACGAAAATTTTTGGTTTTTCCATCATGGGTGTCGTTTCCATGGTTTTTTGGGTCGCTGATAACTAAAATGAGGTCAAAATGAAAATCCATGATGGCGCCGAAAAATTTTCGTCGGAACCATTCGCGCTTATTATTATGTCTTTTAGCGCAAGTGCGTTCGCGCAAGTGTGCTGAGCTCAAATGTCTTTTGAACAAGTGTCCTGATACAGAGCTCAAGGTGGAATGCAATAAAATAATACTTGCTTGAATTCATGCCCGCCTAGTACTTTTCGTCAGGTTACTCTATCTAGACAATGTTGTGATGATTAAATATTTTATAGGCAATATTTTTTCTACACTAACACTTTTACT
Source organism: Xestia xanthographa (assembly GCA_905147715.2). Classification (NCBI taxonomy): domain Eukaryota; kingdom Metazoa; phylum Arthropoda; class Insecta; order Lepidoptera; family Noctuidae; genus Xestia; species Xestia xanthographa. Next base: position 6,349,990 of record LR990664.1, on the reverse strand, counting down.
ACTGATTATACTTTTTTCATACGTGGGACGAGTTGCAGAACGAAAAATTACTTATTTTGATTTTCATCAACTCGTCCCAAATGGGTCGTAGGCATGTGGGACCAGTTGATGAACGACTCAATACGAAATATGTTTGGTTGACCGTACTTTCCCAAGATATAAATTTGTTTTGTTTTCTTGTGGTCCCAAAATACCACTAAAAAATATTTAGGGGGAATCCAGGACCGTGGTCCTGGTCCCGAAAGCCCCCCGACCCCAAAATCCATACTAAATTCCGTTTATCTAGAAAGTGATAGAAACAAAAGTTTAAATGGTTATAACTTTTGTGTTTTTTGACCGATCTATGTCTTGTTTTAATTTTTTGACTTTATTTAAATAGTACGTTAACATTCCGTATCGAAATAAAAAAAAAGTCAATTTATGCATATTCACTATTACCAAAGGGTATCGTTTTACCCAGGCAGAGTAGAATAGAACCAACCCATTACACTCACGGGTGTCGTATAAGGCGACTAATGTCTGAGGCAGAACACCTTGCGCCTCCGTAGACCAGAGAATGGGCAGCAGCGTTTTCTATTAGTTTGTCATCACTGCGATCGACAATCCGCCTGCCAAGCGTGGAGATTACGGCAAATTCTTCCCATGACAGGAGAGGCTTTTGTCCAGCAGTGGACGTTATGGGCTGATGTAGTAATAGTAGTAGTGTAGTATCGTTTTACCCAGTAATTAAAGAAACGATGGATGGACTGTGTGAAGGATGATATGGCAAGAAAAGAAGTGTCTGATGAGACGACGAAAAATAGAGAAGTATGGAAGAAGAAGATAATTATGCTGTACCGACCACAAATAAATTTGTATACTACTACTTACTACTTATCGTGTGATTAGTGCCTAACCTGCACCCCTAGCCAAGTTGACAATCTACAATCGTCAACGCTAGTAGAAAACTAGTCAAATGTATGGGAATGTCTGGTGAATCTCTGTGGTCTGTATGGTGTCGGAGGTCTGTATGGTGTCGGACGTAAAGAATAGCACCATCCCATATCTTCTCGTGGGTGTCGTAAGAGGCGACTAAGGGACTTACCAGAGAATGGGCAGCAGCGTTCTCTGTGCTTTTGTAACAACAGTATTGCGATCGCCAACCCGCCTGCCAAGCGTGGCGATTATGGCAAAACCCCCCCTTTGGGGGAGGCGTATGTCCAGCAGTGGACGTCTTTCGGCTGAAATGAATGAAATGATGATGTATGGGAATGACATCAACTCAACGTTAAATCACGTGATCAACACAAACGAATAGAAAATTCGTAGACAAGTTTACATCGTTCAAAATGATAGACTAGAATGTTTTCGTTTCTACAATGTTGATCGCTATACTGTGTGGGTTTTTTCTACAGACATTAGAGAACGAGCGATCGACTCAGTCGTGTCTACTTGGCTACCAATTTAGCGCTTTCTACAATCGTTTACGCTGAGGCGTTTACGATTGTAGAAAGAAAATCGATACGAAATGTTTGTAACTTGTCTAGGCCTACTGGTGTCAGAGTTTTTATGCCACCCATGGGCCTCTAACCTGGCTTTACATGCCGTCGAGAAAATCTCTCAGGCATGCTGGTTTCCTCACGATGTTTTGAATAAAAAAATTTAATAAATCATAATAATATTAATAAATAAATTAGTATTATTAGTAAATTTGGGTAAGGGCATGCGAATGAAGATGACATATTTCCACGCACAGTTTTACATATCAGACCATAAAAAGTTACAATGATATATTAAGGCGACTACAGGACTGAGCTAAATTGGTAACTCTATTTGTGGTGCTTAAAACTTCGTTTGAAATAATGTTAGCATAAAGTTCTAATCAGCTTGCACTACAAAGTGGTTGTTACGTCAGTCAATGCGGGCCGAATAGTGCGAAATGAGTGTTTTTATGTGATTTACAAAAAATCTATTGATTGGATTAAAAAAATAATACACTATTATGCTAATATATTGCTTGAAGAATTATTCGCCAAAAAAAAACAGAATGATCGCATGTATTTTAGTGTGGTTTTTACTCGTTAAAAGATTTTTTTAGAGATAAGTCCGTGATTTTTTTTTATCGAGAAAAATTAGCTGTTGCATAATGTTTTCAAAACACTATTGTACAAGCATATAACCTGAAGAATATCATACACTTTTCTGGTTAAGTTTATTGCAGTGAGTCATGTGCTTTTTTGCATTGTAAAACTCGCGTTTAGCTTCTGCAGTCCCCGCTAAAACACAATATTTTAAACAGAAATACAATAAAATAAACGTCATAATCCCCAGAGAAACTACAATTTATTATTTTCAGGAAAAAATTGCAACATTTCTGTAAAATTAATCTACACTTTTTGCGTATACCTCTTTTACAACAATATTCTTCATTACTTTCCTGGTATAAAGCATTCTATGTTTATTATTTCAAAAGCTAATTAAGTGCTTCCCACCGCTAATGGGAGTTTCGTGAAAATACAAGGGTTATTTAGTAAAATTCGCTCGTTCACAATTTATATGGTGGTCATTTAGGAACTTGAATTAAGTGCCTGGCATTAATATTGTTCTGATTCTTGGTATTTTATTGTTTATTTTTAACCTAGTTGGGGAAAATTGAACTAATTAATTTTATTACTGTTTGAATATTCTCAGAATATCCCGCTGTTAGTTAACTTTTGCGTCGGCCATTTTGTTTTCTTTTTACTTGCTTATTTTGTTCTGTTCGAAATTAAAAAAGCAATTTCATCACGTTTTTTAATTACGATCCAAACTTATTACAATTTGAAACTTTAAAACATTTTCGATAAAACATTTTTCACCCAAAAAATACTGTCATAAAATAATTTGAAGTACTTATTTCGCGCAAAAACGATTTAAATGAGACAACAAAAAGAAGATGAATTTACTTTGCATGATATTAACTTGAATTCATAAATGTTGGAACTGAAGCTTCGCTTCCCCGTCGAGCTTTTATTTTTAACCGACGAAAAAAGAGAAATAAGTTCTCAAGTCGACGCGTATATTTTTTAATGATTTTTCTGTCTATCGTTTGCAGAGTGGTATTAAGTACCACTTGATATTATGCCGATTTTTTAGTACTTTCAATCATGGATTAAGGCATACCAGAAACTTTAATGAGGCAAAGAACCTCAATGTTTGTTAAGTCGTAAAACTGTGCGGAGCAGGATCGCTGGCATGAGTTAAAAAAAGAAAAAAATAAAGTTTACGGTGACAAAAAAAAAGATCGTAGATTCAGAGATGTAGGATTGAATTGGTCCGTCCATGATGCAGGCTAACTGTAAAATTAATCAATGCTCTTGCCATCTTTTTATGAAAAGAAGCCCTGTATTGTAAATTGGAACCATTTCGAGCCAGTATCATTAAATGCTCAATTATTCCTAGCATTCGTCAAGTGCCCATTTTGCACAAAAGCCATCTTCGTTAATGATTAATGACTACGCCACTTCTCGTTAGCTTAAGCAGCTTTTTGATATAAATGTCGAGTTTTGTAATTTCAGTAATAATCTTAATGAAGATTGTCTCAAGTTGTTAAATAAGGAATGTCTTTGGATAGCGTCCTTAATAATAATGTTAATTTCCAACTAATAATGCTCACTTATTTCTTCTAATAATGTCTGTATTTCCATGAAATAAAAACGTCTTTTTTTTTCGAAAGACTATAGTTCAAATTTTAATGAAGCAGTGTTCAATGTTCATATTTATGTTCTCCTTGTAATACCGTATCCTAAAACGGTTTCCTCCGTTTTATTTAGTAATAAATAAAAGTCTACGCCTAAGAGCTGAACAAACTACATATTTCGTAAGCAAATTCATGTAATTTATCTTCTAGATATTTTCCAGTAACAACAGAAATGGGCTCCAAAATACATCCATTTATTTTCTAGGCGTTCTAGGACTTGAGTTAATCGAAGGGTTCTATCAGATCCATTTATTATGAAAAATATTATTAAAACAAAAAAAGGATGTTATAGTTAACACGCGTACAGAATAGGAATGGGAATGGAACTCTGTCAAGCAATATTAGACCTTAAGCATTAACTTATGAGATCAATGTTACCTAATGATGAATGACTTAGTCTACATAGATGTTATCATTCTTGTTATTGTAAAAAATATTTTCTTGTTACATAGCATTATGCGTTATTAATTACATTTAATTCAATTTACAATGTCATATGGTTATTTAGAACTTCCGAATAATTTCAACAAATCAGCCTTAACTTCATAATGTGATTGTTACGGCCAATTCCAGTGCAAAATAAATATAACAAACCCTAATATAATACTACGTCATTATAAAATAATTCAATCACATTAACATTTTTGCGTAAGCCTATTTTCAGCTTTGTCTTAAACAATTTGTGCAATTCGTGATACATTACAATTATTTCGTTTAATTATTTTATAACATATCGTTTACAATTTAAATATTCCTATACATAAAAAGTATATATATAAATAAAAAAATATGTATATAAAAATTAAAATAATATATGTAAATATAAATTATTTAATATTATCCATAGCCTGCAAGAAATTTTTGCAAAACTAAATACAAAGTTCTATCCATAAAGCTACAAATGAAATTGTCTCCATATTTCCACAGAATAATTTTGATAAATAAGGTCCGCAGACAGTCATATTTCTTAAAAAGGGTTTAGCCAGAAAAACTGGCTAAACCCACTGTGATTTGAGGTCTATAATACGGCCTAGTTAACTGAAACGAATTAATTATCATTTGTAAATATTGTACTTTGTGTAGTATTTATCTAAATAAAAGTAGGTACACACAAATCGCATGTCATTGGTAAAAAAACAGTGTAAATTGGTCTCTTATTTTATTCAAACTTTGTACAAAGGAAGACCAGTTCATCTCAATGTGTGTGTGTCATAATATAATCACTGGTTTTGTATTTTAAATCGGTTCGAAAACTCCAGTTTAGTCGGAACTGATTTAGTACTCAAACGTTTGTTGCTTTCACCTCCCATGACTATGCCGTTATATTAAATAGTATAACTGCTTTAATCAGGTAAAACACCTATTTAATTCATATCCGTAAAGAGTTTACGAAGGAAACGCTCAAACTCCAAACTATCAAAATAACTCACAGAACATAATAACAACAGCAACAAAAACTTTTTACGATGTTCAAACAATTTTGGCAATTCCAAACTTTAGGTAGGAGCTTAATAACCGACGGCAATATAAAACCTCATATCACAGTGAACTATCTTACTACCATTTTATTACTCGCATTCAAAATGGCGGTACCCAAGCTGAGTAAGTACCAAATGAACCAGGAAATAGTTCAAAAAACCAACCATGAATAAACTAGAGCAAGCAAGGAATGTCTTTCCAATGGATTCATAAAACCGAGATCTGACGAAGCAAGCCTGAAAGGATCAAATAATAATGCAAATACTGTAAGGAAAAATGTTCGCGATTATTTACGTATCCGTATTGCAAAGATATGAAGTGAAAAACTCACTGCAAATAAATATAAAGCTTATCCTGTTGAGTTAGAATCGAGTATCGACTGTACAACAGACGCAAAATAAACTTATCAGTCTATTCCGGATCTTTTATACCAGTTGCTGATTCCCATTTATTTACAGCAATATAAACTACGCAAGTACCTATTACAAGTCGAGAAATAACTAACATTCCTAACGTTTATTTCTCTTACATTTTTTTATCGTAAGCCTCCAGAACGCTACTCTAAAATCAGGGGAATAAAAAGCGTATATAAAGGGATTTATTGCGGAATTGAACCACCCTAACCACGTAAGTATGTACATTAGAACTGGATTCACGTAATTACTTGGTATGAAAGGAGTAAGGAGGTAGTAAAGAAAGAATGGAAGCCAGCAGGCAACAAAACCGCCGACGACAAGACTCAAAGTCTGTGCGGTCTTCGTTTCTCTTCGCAAAGAAGACACGCGATTATTTTCCACGTGTTCTTTCATCGAATGAGTTCTTCTTGTGGTATTTTTATATTTAAAGTTTGCTTTGAATGTGACATCGTTGTTGTAGAATCTTGATTCTTTTTCTTTACATCTGTATTTCTTTTTCTTTTCGGATCGGAAGCAGCAGGGACATTTGTGGTCTTGTGATGAACAGTCGCTTGGCTGCGTCGAGTTTTTTGAAGTCTGTTTTGATGCTGATTGTCGTAACGACATTTTGTCTGATCCGGATTCCGATTCGGTGCGGATGCAGGAGAGTTTTCCTTTCTGAAACAATGGGATTTGGTTAGAATAATATACCTGTTTGATATTTTATTGTGCATTTACTCCGTTCGACGAAAACGCGCAGTCTAATAAAAGGGCAACATTTATTATGCTACTATTTATAAGATTTACTTAAACATAACATCATGCCTGTAATCCCCGAAAGGGAAGGTAGAGGTGTATCTAATAGTACACCTAAATTTTGCCAGTTATGTTTAAGTCCCATGTAGCAGGGGTCGAGTCTATTGAAATCAAACGGGCGCAAATCCAGACTCCGTGGCTGCTACTAAAAATCCTGGCGGAAAATCCTGGCGGAAAACCAATAACACACCACTAGACACACACACAACAGCCGAGTCAAACCCACCACTAGACCAACGAGGCAGTCATTATAGATTTGGCATTGTAGTATTTTTACTTTGTAGGGGAGAATGTCATAAAAAACGTGTTGCGCCGATCTCAAGTAACCCAACAGGAGCAGGAAGATGATGATGATAGTAGGGATCATTCCTGACTAAAAAATATGTGATTCTGTTTAGTCCGTCAGTTAGATTATTGAAAAATATTGTATATGTGTTTTTTGTTTTATCAAATTAATAAACATTGACAAGATAAAACGCGTCGAAGTTCATAAGACGCGAGAAGTTGATGATGACGTAAGGGTGATGAAGGAACATGGATGGGTTTTAATCAGTAAAAGTCTGACACTCCCTCCTGCTCCACCCAGAGCGGGAGGAGTCATTTGATGATTTCCCACGCGAAAAAAAAAAACGCTATGTGACATCACACTTAAGTAAAAAATGTACTTACTCAAATGTGACGTCACACGAGTTTTCGACGCACTGCACCGCCTTCATTTTTTGTTTACGTGAAAAAATAAAAAAAATGTGTCTAATATTTTTTGGAAATCATCTGACGGATTAATTAGTTTGTTTTTGTCATCTACCCTATTATCTATTTTTTATATTGTTTTCCATTATTTATCATCAGAGATGGCAATGAGGGATTTTCATTTTCAACTCTTCCCTAGTCTCTGGATAGATGGCGCTGAACTTGGTAAGTTACTACAAGGAACCGAACCACACTTAATTTCACTTGGATGTAATGTTTATATTCGGAAGCATAAGCAAACGAAAGTGTCAGTCAACGAGCGTATGTGACGTGACGCAATGTAGAAACATTGCGTCATGTCACATACGCTCGTTGACTGACACTTTTCCAAGCGTTTTGGCTTTGGCACCAAGTAACGTAGTCAGTTCTACGCCATCTACAGAGTTCTTGGAAACTATGTTTTTTTTAATACTCAAAAAGAAAACCTCTCATTAGGTAATGATTTCGAGATTATAAACGTAAGAACTCAACCAAAAGAATGTAAGTCAAAAACTACTTGAAAAGAAAAACTAAGCTAAACCAAGTTTATTTCCCAGCAAATCTTGGTGTCTTCAGATTAACTAACCCAAGTTGGAACAGTAATGGATCAAGAATGTTTTAATAAAGATTTGTGTTTTGTTTATGTTGCGAGCCTTTTGGCCTAATTCTAACACACAGGGTGTGTTTTTGAAATAAGTATTCGGAATGGCAATCAAACCTTATAGAAATACAGAAAAGTAATGAACGTACCTATTTCTTATTCACTCAATTTGTTAAAAGATTCCACAGTCCTAGAACATAAAACTTACACATGTGACATGTATCAACCCACACTGAGCCCGCGTGGTGAAATACAGTACATTTCCTCTTACAGTGGAGGCTTGTGTCCCAACACTGGGAATATTATAGGCTGATTATACTTACTTGATAGTCTAAGCTATATGTAATGAACGTTTATTGTATTGTAAATTCAACTATTTTTACCAGTTTTTAACTTGTAATGTTGGTATGTTTGTTTAGGTCAAATCTTGCAACTGAATTTTAAAACGGTTATCCCCAACCGATTGAGCTGAAATTTTTCAAACACGTTTAGTTTGGATGACAATGCATAGTTCGCTAATTAACGTCATTCTAAATTCACTATGGTGGACTCCCAAAGATGGCAGAATTAAATAGTTGTTCCTTTTATGAATATGTTGTTATTTTATTTCATCTGATGGATGTCAATTAAAAGGATTTTGTTGCGAAAAAAATTAAAAAAAGTCATAAAACGTTCACCTATTTTTTTTAAGTTTTTACAAGGTGCTGTCGCTGTTGCTGTTCTAGTTTTTTGCTGTTTTGTAAGTTTTTTGTTGTTTTGTTTTTAGCTTGTTTTAATTTTCTTTCTTCACCCCGTTTCGTGAAAAAGCATCAGATTTATTTACGTTTTGGATGAGGATGCTTTTGAATAAAAAGTTTCTTCGCAAGATCCTTAGCATTTCATATTACTTAATATTTTAATTCCGGGCTACTATAAAATGGTTTCTCAAGAAACTATGCTTTTAAAGTTGGAACTACACGGAACTTCCTTATCAATTTCTCCATAATATTTTTCTTAATTCCGGTTTTCAAGCAAAATTCCCGTCTCAAGAAAATCACTCTGTAGATAAAAATGTAGGCTAAGCTTTATATAATAGCTGTTAAGGCTACTTCTGGAATCCTCCAGGATGTTGGTAATTTATTAGGAATTATCTTTTTTATAGCTATATTGTATCTTTTCCTCTTTTTACTGAATCTTTTTTTGAGAAAGAATTTGTGCTCATCAAGCGTTTCCTTGTGTACTTTTGTTTTACTATTTGAATAGACGGAATTTCCTGCGTTTTTTTTCTTTAACCCGTATGCTCCCGGCCGTGCCTCCAGAGGCACAGTGCATTGTTATTTTAATTGTGTCTGTAATTGCGGGTATTGAAGTGCTACGATTAATCAATATTATAATAAGTTGTGCCGTGTTGTGCCGTGTGGTATCCGGCAGAGTAGAATAGAGCCAACCCATTACACTGTGTGTAATGGGTTGGCTATGTGTTTGGCTATGTGTTTTACGGTGTCGTATAAGGCGACTAATGTCTGCGGCAGAACACCTTGCACCTCCGTAGACCAGAGAATGGGCAGCACCGTTTTCTGTTAGTCTTTCATCACTGCGATCTCAGTAATTTTTTCTCCTTGTCTACATTAATAGCAATAATTCACTATTTAAGGCAGATATAATTATGAATTGTACCATTATGAAGTCTATTTGAAACCGACATTATTTTAAAATAATTGGTCACTCATGTACCTATGCGTACATTTTTTTTTACCCAAGATTCAAATTCAAATTCATTTTATTAGCTCGCAACAGAATACTGACAGGATTAACAGCGGATCCCAAACTAAGCACAGCCTGTATCTTGGTGACCCAGATAAAGAGAAGATGTTTACAAATTAATTCATACTAATGATACTATGACACTATGATAGATTCTTTTTCGTACTTTTTTTTAAATGGCCGTAAGTTCTACTATAGGCCATTTCAAGGTTATCCATTAATTACCGGACACCCTGTATATGTTAGGCTACAGTTAATACAGGTATGGCCTTCTGAAAAGCCATTCCCGAATTTATTCTCGGATTACAATTTTACAGTCACGGTTTAGGTTTATCATTCAAATGATCAAAGAAGCTTTTAATTCGTTTAAAGTGGTTTAATTCACCCAACATTATAACCCTTTCATCACAGTAACCTCTCCATATTTAGATGACATTTATGACGTCGACATTTAGTAACAACTTCAAGGGACAATATTTAAAGGGAGGAAATAAAACCTCTTTTACCATCTCAATGAACATTCAAAAGGTTAAGAATAGCTCTTCGTTTTTTCCCTATTCTAAATTCGGTTTTACCTACAAAAAGGCGGGAACTGACATGCCTTCTATGAGTATCTTTAGATGTTACAAATAGTATAGGATCCCTTAACGCTGATGCTCAAGGGTAGTCCGCGAAGTTCAAATTTTCTCACTTTTATAGAAAATTTGAATTTCGCGGGCTACCCTGGAGCATTCACCTTAAAAAACGACCTTCGCCAAGCTGGTTAATGGATGAAAAGTATTTTATATCAAATTAAATATGTCAAAAAATTTATTGCAATGGGTTGTCTAAAAAATTTCAGTTCAGAATACATTTTCTTTTTTTTCAACATTTCACTGGTTTGGCTAATAGACAAATTGCATACCAATCGAAAGTAACCAAGTGAAACCTGTAGAATACGCAAACGTTGGGTTAACCTAACGTTTGAATATTCTATAGGCTTCATAACTTTTGCATATTCTATAGCCGATAGAATAATTATGCAAACGTTAGGTTAGGTTAGGTGCAAACGTTAGGTTAACCGGTTAACGGTTAACCTAACGTTTGCATATATATTTGGCTTCATAAAGTATGAAGCCAGAGTAAACATTTCTCTGGTTTGGTTAGTAGACAAATTCCAATTATAGAAAGCTATTGGTATGGAATTTGCCTACTAACCAAACCAGAGAAATGATTAAAATATATATTAATATTTTAAATTGCTAATTATTAATCATATTCTGGACTGAAATTTTTAGGCAACCCATTTGCAATATATTTTTTGACATATTTAATTTGATATAAAATACTTTTCATCCATTAACCAGCTCCGTGAAGGTCGTTCTTTAAGGGATCTTAAAATAAAAAGATAAGGTGTTATTTATTTAGTTGACGGCTTGATGATGGGTTTTTTATTCCCTGTATGATACCAATTTTTTAATAGATTAAAAAAAGAGCTAAAAGAAAATTCTTATTGAAATGAAGACAATGCAGTTAATAATAATTATTGTGCAATGAAGATGATGTCGCTATGTGAATATAATAAAACAAAAAATATATCATTAAAAATTTTCATCATGACTGCCTCGTTGGTCGAGTGGTCGCAAGCGCAACTGCTGAGCATGGAGCCTGGGTTTAATTCCCGGGTCGAGCAAAGTGACAGTAGGTTTTTCCATCAGGAATTTTCTCAGTAGCAGCCACAGAGTCTGGATTTGTGCCCGATTGATGGCAATAGGCCAGTCCCGTATAACATGAGACTTAAAAAACATAACGGGCGAATGTAGTAGTAATGTGTTACACTTCTGCCTAACCCTTAGGGGATTACAAAAGGCGTGATATTATGTTATTATTTAACATTTCCAAACCTCCAAGTTGACGTCAAACCAAAATGGGTTAACAGCAACATTACGAACAAACATAACACAACATCTGTTGTTTATAGGCTTTTGGCATGAAAACAACTCATTTCCCTACCAAGGCACGATTACCAATTCCCCTTGTTTTTCGTCCATAATGACCATTGAAGGATTGTTTGATAAATCTACATTATATAAAGGGTGTAAAACACCTCTTAACGAAACCGAAAGGCAGTTGTTGTTCTCGTCATTGCGATCATTATTTTGTTCTGCACCATACCTGCCAACCTTCTAGTTACAGAGATATTGGGGGCCAAAGTTCCAAATTTTTGAGAAGTTTTTTTTTTAATACAAATTTTTAATGTAAGATTTTTACTTTAAACACCTCCACTGTCCTCCACGACCCCCTTACTATTCAATCCATCCATCAGCGCAATGTTTTGAGTGCGTTACATTGAGTTCTACCACAATACATGATTTTGCACCCCAAAAAAAAAGTCGTTTCCCAGCAATAATTTTTGCGTAAAGTTACTTAGTTTGATGTACAGAACGCTTAGTTGACGTCTTCGTGATGAGGTTTTTACACCCTGTACAAACGATCATCATTTTCCAAGCCTTTTCCCAACTATGTTGGAGTCGGCTTCCAGTGTAACTGGATTACTAGTATTTTGCATGGATTGCCTGCTGATCTGATGGCCACAACCCGGGTAATTCGATATCCCTTGGTAAGACTGGTTGTCAGACTTTCGGGCCACTGACTAATTGTCTGACGACTGTCAAAGTAATCAATTACAGCCGGGACCAACGGCTTAACGTGCTTTCCGAGGCACGGAGGAAACTCGAAATGTAATGGATGGTCACTACCCACGATCTAACTGATGAAAGCGCGGTTTAGCCTGAAGATCAATACGAGCGGCTGATATTATTTTTCCTCGAAAAAATAATAGTACAGACTAACACTAGTAATAAATATCAGTTGGAAGTAAAAGCAGCGAACCTGTGGACGGAAAGCGGGCCTGTTGACGGAGAGCTATGGGCTAGCTCGCCGTCCGTCCGTCTCATGACGACAGGCCGTGTCGACGGCGCAGGAGTGTTCCACACGCGCCTCTAAGAGAGTCGGCAAAAGGAAGGGGTCCGCAAGGGGCGACGCCTGTCGGGGCTGCGGGACTGTTCGAAAGAGATACCGTGGCCCCGGAACACAAAGGGCGATAAAGGAACATGGATGGGTTTTAGGCAGTAAAAGTCTGACACTCCCTCCAGCTCCGCCCAAAGCGGGAGGAGTCATTAAAATTTGATGACTTCCCATCCGAAAAAAAAAAAGTAAAAGCACACAAAAACCGTGCAAAATTCGAAAAGAACTACGTTTCAAAAGCTTACATTGAACAACGATAAATTCAATGTACTTACTTAGTCTTTGACAAAATAATGGAGTCTAGGATACAAAAGCGAAATTGAATCTTCTTCTGTTATATACAGGATCAAGTATCTTATTTAGGTAAGTACGTCTGTTTTGTTTCGTTCCGGGTAAATCGAGGAAGTACTGGAATTTATTTATCAGATAGTTCTGAGAAAAAAAATGTTAACGTTTCGCCGAATTTTTATCATTTTCATCAGAGACCTTTAAAAAATAAACCATACATAAAAAACATATAAAAATAAACCATACATATAAAAATATACCATACCTGCATGGTCAAAAATAATGAGATCGACTTGTATTTTTTTTCTAACCGATAAAATCTGTACAAATAAATTTAAAATTGAAGTATCTATTTGTGGTTGTGTTTAAAAAAAAACATGTTTTTTACTGAAAGCATATGAAAGTAAATGCGGAACTAATAACAGAAAAACATTTATTTTTATTTTTTTCTGTCGTCTGTCCATCTGCCTGTCTTTTGTTCCAGCTAATTTCCGAAACGGCTGACCGATTTTGACGGGACTTTTACTGGTGTAACGAGTAACTTAGGTTAACTTACTTTTAATTTAGAAAACAGATTAGGGTTCCGTGCAGTAACATTAAAACCCCTGAAATTGTTAAAAATTCCGTTTTTTTTTTTTTTGCCCGCTACCTTCGTCGGCCTAGTCAAAATAAATTGTCGGTAAAGTGTAGTGTGGTGTACTACCACGACCTATATTTAGCCGAAGCGAAAACACTTACACTGACACCGATATCGTTTTCTAACAATATATTGACACTATAATGTTCTTCTATACTGATATAAAGTACCAAAACACCATTTTCTCAGACACGAACCACTTTCATTTTAAAAAGTCGCTGTTAGTTAAGTCTGGCAACGTCGCGCGATGTTGACACATAGCGCAATGTCGCAGGCTATCCTACTTTTCAGACTATTTGTGGCTTATTGAATACGTGGCTCATGGCTAACCCCCTCGGGGATAAAAGGCGTAGTAGAAGTCTGTGTGTATGGGAGTTAACTGCGAGGGAAGACAAAATCAATGGTGGATACAGAAAATTCGATGGTGTGGTGCAGAAAAGCAGCAAATTTATTTTTTATGGTTTATTTTAATATTAGATTACTAGCTCTTCCCCGCGGCTTTGTTGGAGGTCGGAAAATGTCCCGTGTGGGTAAAACGGTGTTTGGAAATAGTAACTGGGTAGGGAGGTCAAATCTAGACGGTTGCTCCATGTAAAATAATTGTGCTCAGCTGCATTCGGTTAGACTGGAAGCCGACCCCAAAATAGTTGCGCAAAAGTTAGGCAAATGTGTACGGACAGACTGAAAACAATCTTAGTAATATTTTCCTGCCTGAACTTTTAGTATTGAACCCCAAAAATGCCTAGAAAAGATATTCAGCCGTAATAACTGAATTAGACGGCATAAATTGTATTGCACCTAAATCTGTCTGATTTGTATTGAACTCAAATAGACATTGGTTTAGAATTTAGACTAAGAGAGTTTTAGTGATTTGCCTACTATCTTTCTCAAAATACAGAAAAATCCAGGACCAGAAACCCATCGGGAATTAGACCTGCAACTCGCTAGAAACCAATAGTTTATCCATGTCGTCAGAAAACTGTGAAAAGCTTTGAAATTGGCAATCTAAAAACAGTTTCGAGACCGAAAGTGTAAAGTTCGGAACTATCCATAAAAAATCGTTTGGCGAATGATAGGATCGTTTTTTACGATAGGTCGGAATCTATCGGTTGAAAATCAATTTGGTCTTTCCGCGTGCTTGCATTCTTTTTCTCTCATGGTGCTTCTTTAATAGAGGTGCGTACGAACGAAAAAACTATTGTTTTTATCAACTGGAAACTAATGTTAAGAGATGGTATACTCTTCGAAGGTGAAGCTATATGGAACCTTCATGAGTAGAATGACTATTGACAAGCTTCAAGAAAAATAATAAGAAATTAGTCACTTCTTTAAAATATTCCTTCTTTTATAAATGTGTAAAAAAAAGTGTAAGTGTGTGTGTATTAATGTCAGTACCCGAGAGTGACAACCCGTCTTACCAAGGGGTATCGTATTAAACATCACATTTTGACTGTCGTTACAGGTAGTCAGTACCCGAGAGTGACAACCCGTCTTACCAAGAGGTGTCGTATTAAACATCACATTTTGACTGTCGTTACAGGTAGTCAGTACCCGAGAGTGACAACCCGTCTTACCAAGGGGTATCGTATTAAACATCACATTTTGACTGCCGTTACAGGTAGCCAGTACCCGAGAGTGACAACCCGTCTTATCAAGGGGTATCGTATTAAACATCACATTTTGACTGCCGTTACAGGTAGCCAGTACCCGAGAGTGACAACCCGTCTTACCAAGGGGTATCGTATTAAACATCACATTTTGACTGTCGTTACAGGTAGTCAGTACCCGAGAGTGACAACCCGTCTTACCAAGGGGTATCGTATTAAACATCACATTTTGACTGTCGTTACAGGTAGTCAGTACCCGAGAGTGACAACCCGTCTTACCAAGAGGTGTCGTATTAAACATCACATTTTGACTGTCGTTACAGGTAGTCAGTACCCGAGAGTGACAACCCGTCTTACCAAGGGGTATCGTATTAAACATCACATTTTGACTGCCGTTACAGGTAGTCAGTACCCGAGAGTGACAACCCGTCTTACCAAGGGGTATCGTATTAACTAGTACTAACTGGGTTGTGGGTGTCAGATAGGCAGTCGCTCCATGTAAAATACTGGTACAGGTCGCATCACGTAAAAAGAACGCGGCTGAGCGACAGTGAAAAAGATACCTTTGCGCACGGATATTGTCGCATACTAAAGTACGTACTAGTCTAATATTGTCTTATTTAAAGTGTAATTGTTTTATTGTAGAATCATACTTTGTACTTTACTAGCTACGTAATATGTTTGAACAGACTGAAATTAACAAAAAATAGATAATGTTTACTTGATCGCTCGACGAGGAGCTCGTGGCTAAATAATAACAGCCGCGCGGGTCGATCTTTAGGTTAAGCTGTGCTTGCCTAGGTTGGTCTGTGGATGGGTGACCACCCTACATACCGAGTTTCCTCCGTGCCTCGGAAAGCACGTTAAGCTGTTGGTCCCGGCTGTCATTTGTCCATCTTTGACAGTCGTTACAGGTAGTCAGTGACCCAGAAAGTCTGACAACCAGTCTTACCAAAGTGGTATCGTATTACCCAGTATGAACTGGGTTGTGGAGGTCAGATAGGCAGTCGCTCCATGTAAAATACTGATACTCAGCTGCATCCGGTTAGACTGAAAGCCGACCCCAACATAGTTGGGAAAAGGCTAGGCAGATGAGATGATGATGTTTACTTGATCGCTCAGCGTTCTTTTTACGTGACGCGACCCATATTCACTATTCAGCTTCATCCAGTTAGACTGGAAGCTGACCCCAACATATCTATGAATAAGGCTAGGCAGATTGACCGTACAACTACCCTTAATAGTGATTTAACTATCGGAGGCTTGAATGTCTTTTTTTCGGCACCATCATTCAAAGCCTGATCTCCACCACTGCTGGGCTTCAAAATCCCTATGACCTGTTTGTGCTTCAATAGTGTATAATTTATTACAAAACCAACCTTACTACACTTAGTACTGCTAGCCAGCTGCTGGTGCCTCCTCGCCACGACGCAGGATATCCTGGCGTACACATACACCATCACAGCCATCGGAAGGAAGAAGGATCCCATGGCGGAGAAGACCACGTAGCCAGGATTCTGGTTGTACCGGCAGTTCCCGTTCTGATTGTGGTCTGGTTCATACCTGGAGAAGAATGTCGTAGTTTTAATGTTTGATGATAAGAATTATGGACTGCTAAAAAAAAAACAAATATATGACAAAAAAAATATAAGTAGTCCGTCAGATAGATTCCCAAAAAATATTGTACACACAAAGACATTCAAATATTTACGAGTGATAGAC
Source organism: Xestia xanthographa (assembly GCA_905147715.2). Lineage (NCBI taxonomy): Eukaryota > Metazoa > Arthropoda > Insecta > Lepidoptera > Noctuidae > Xestia > Xestia xanthographa. Next base: position 6,333,249 of record LR990664.1, on the reverse strand, counting down.
GGGATAAGACTAAGAAAATTTAATCCAAATACTTGTTACTACTTATTAACAAATCGTTCTGACTAGTGTCATACGCCGCTTGTCAACGAGCATTCGTGTGTCAAAATTGAAAATGTTCGGGATCAAAATTTTTTTATGGCATTATTCCCAATGTCCGCTCTATAACTAATTCTTCATCTATCTTATCTTATCTTAATTCTTCATTTATCGTAACTTTGTGGACACATATTTTTTTCCTTTTTTCACGTAAACAAAAAATGAACACGATACAGTCCGTCAAAAACTCGTGTGACGTCACATATAAGTATTTTTTTTACTGTGACTTCACAAGCCCCCACTCATGATCCATTCAGTTATGTTTGAGTTGAGTTCTATGTAATAAAAGGGGAAGCTCACAGCCATCTACCAGGCATAAATCAAAACTCCGTGGCTGCTACAGACATAATCCTGATGTAAAAAACTCAAAAATACTTTTTCTGATGCTTTTCCATAAGGAATTTCTTTGTAATTATTTAAGTTTGGATGTGTTCCCGATCGATGACAATAAGCTCGTCCTCCACTAAATGTCACTTAAAAATAAACCGCAAAATGGTTCAAATATGCGCCTGCCTAACCGTCGCGAATTACAGGCGATAAGATACGTTATGTAATGTGTAGTACACGGTCTGTGTAAGGGCTGATACAGTTAAAATGAAGTTGATAAATAATAGAGGATGTAGGGGAAAGAGCAACTGAAGCCATTGAAAGCATCAAAAAGTTCACTTTTAAAAACAAGGGAAAATTCAGAATAAAAGTGCTTAGAAATAAAAAGTCATTAAGGGAAAATTTCACCAACGAAACTATACGTGATCAACAAATTTAAACTGAGCTGCGTTCAACAGTGGTTTGTGTCAATGGGAAATATAAATAGGTAATGCACCTACCTAGTACCTACAAACATTACGTGTTAAAACTTTATAGGCATCTACAATTCCTGCAATGAAAATTTGAGTCTAATTTCTAAAGTACAATTTGCCAGCACATTTCACCAAACCACCTAGTTTCAAAAGTGTTTCACGTAGCGTAAAATCTACAAACAAGATAAGAACTTTACCATTTCATTCGTTATTAAGAATGAGCTAGCAAAAGCTGAAAAATAATGAATCTAACCCACTTAAGGAATCACATTTTTCATATTTATTTTACTTTCAACTATAAGTATATGGTTTAGAATATGACATTGCAAAAATGTCGTTTCAATAAAGGTATAATTCAAAAGTCGACGGCAGACTGCAGATGGCTGCGGCGTTGCAGTTGAAATAGCCGGAAGCGACAATGCCGGGCGCTGCGGTTTCCATGGGGGCTATCGCGTGTGAATTTGCCGCTAGAGGCACTTGTGTAGACTAAGGTCCTCCAAAAGTCAGATGTCATAGAGTGTTCTCGCGTTGTGTGCTTTTTTATCACGTATTTATACTAATACTCACGATTGTGTTCTAGATTGAGCCATTCCTGATTAATTATGACTTGAAGATTTTAGGTAGCAACTTGTGATCCTAATATTGTTAGTACCTACTTGGAGGTAGAATGATTTTTAAATGTTTCATGCTTGCTAATTTTAGGAAGAATATTCTAAATATATATCTAAAGCTTACAATAAGTTGTTACACGTAATAAAATAAACATTTTTATGAAGTTATTGGTGCTCTATAGTATTGAATAGAATTACTGACAGGACCTTACTCGACAGCGCGCCATCTGGTGAGCTCTAAAACGATAGCCCCCATTGTGAAGCTGCTATGTCAAAACTTCGGCCGCAGTAGCAATTCTTTTGTTCAGTTTTAGCTTAGTTCTGCCAAAATGTGCCATCCCACATCAGAATCAGGATAGTTAACGCTCATTCATTTTAAAACTGTTGTAATGTAATGTGAGACAAGTTTTAATGGACAGTAAAAAACCACATTAAAATTTAGAATGTATGATTAAATTTATAGATGACGTTTTGAACTGATTTAAAAAGAGATTGTCATCAATGCCAAGGCTTGTATAGTACTTTTCTCAAATAATGCGGGGAAATAAATAAAACTCTAGCGTTGAAGAGTTCATTTGTTTTTTAGGGTTCCGTACCCAAAGGGTAAAAACGGAACCCTATTACTAAGACTTCGCTGTCTGTCCGTCTGTCCGTCTGTCGGTCTGTCCGTCTGTCCGTCTGTCCGTCTGTCTGTCACCAGGCTGTATCTCATGAACCGTGACAGCTAGACAGTTGAAATTTTCACAGATGATGTATTTCTGTTGCCGCTATAACAACAAATACTAAAAACAGAATTAAATCAATATTTAAGGGGGGCTCCCCTACAAAAAACGTGATTTTTTTGCAGTTTTGTCTAATGTTTTTAAATAATGGTACGGAACCCTTCGTGCGCGAGTCCGACTCGCACTTGGCCGGTTTTTTTTTCAATAAACCGCTTTCTATTTGCAAGCCAATTCTAAATTTAAATAAAATCTTTGATAAATCACCTCCTTGGTTGCCATGTTTCAGAGTAAAAAAAAATCGTTCCGTTTTTAAATAACACGACAGATATGGATTTTCATACAATTTTTGCCGACCGCTGGTTGCATGTATCTGGCCAGTACAGCAATTTAGATTTATCTCGAAGAAGGTTGTCAAAATAATGCTCAAATTTCCAAGCATGTTTGAGAAAAAGAAATACGCCTTGTAGCTCTGTTAGTGACAGCCACTGACAGCACTTTACTGGTATAACGGCTGCAGTTGACGGTCGACCGTAGCAGCAAGCGGCAATATAGCGTTTTATATAATGGGTGTAAAATACCCTTAAATGAAATGAAAGTTTATTTGCTAGAATTGTAATACATTACAGATGGTCGAGTTTTATTACAGTTGCTCACAAAATTCGCTAAGACTAGTATTCAAAATAAAGGAATATATGAATACAATAAGTGAATTCAATGTAATAAAAATGTCGGTAGAAAGAATGTTAATAATGAGAATGCCAATAATAAGAATGTCAATAATAAGATTGTCAATAGTAAGGATGTCAATTATTATAAGAATGTCAATAATAAGAATGTCAATAATAAGAACGTCAATTATAAAAACGTCAATCATTTAACGAAGCTTTAGTTTTTAATATTACAACTAAAACTAGGTACTGATACTCCTTCCTTATTATAAATAAATAAATAAAATAAAAACCCTTATTTCACACCTAATAACTAACTAATACATTTTACATTGATCAGTTTCTTATTGTGGTTGTAGTATACAAATATTATAATTAATCAATATACTTAAATGTGGATCTAAATCATCATGCATTTTAATTAGACATTTACTTCCTTAATACCTGACCCATATTCTCAACACTTTCATTACCCTATCCGTTACTAGGCACTTTGTCTCCTAACATAAACACAGCAACAACAACCATGGCTTAAAAGCTAACTCTCTACATAAATTGATACGAACATTACGGGTCGTACACGACCATTACGGGTCGTACACGACCCGTAACATGCATGATTGGTTACCCCGTCATCCGCATAAGGGTTAAGGTAAGAAAATTCTCTGACATCCCACTTAGTGGGACCCTGTTTACCTGTCCCACCTTTGCTCGTACTTAAAATCCCTTAATTTATCTTGCAAGGATTAAGAGGGGTCATTTTCCTTTAAAATTGCGACGAAACATTTTACATTTTATGTGTTCACAGATGATTTAATTTTACACCTTATTGCATAAGCACCTTGTTAATTGGGGCTGAATTAAGTACAGTACAGTACCTTCTTTATTAACCCAGTTTCTAGGTAGGTTTTTTCACTATTTTGTGTGTAATATTCTACATCACTAGGTACATAAAGGGTGTAAAACACCTCTTAACGAAGCCGAAAGGCACTTGTTCTCCTCATTATTGCGTTAATTTTTTTGTTCTACACCATACCTGGGAACCTTCTAGTTACGGAGATATTGGGTGTCAAAGTTCCAACTTTTTTACAAGTTTTTTTTAAATACATTTTTAACGTAATATTTTTATTTTAAACACCTCCACGACCCCCGTACTATTCAATCATCTATCAGCACAATGTTTTGAGTGCATTACATTGAGTTCTACCACAAAATATGATTTTTCACCCCAAAAAAAAAGTCTTTTCCCAGCAATAATTTTTGCGTAAAGTTGCTTAGTTTGATGTACAGAATGCTTGGTTGAAGGCTTCGTGATGAGGTCTTTTACACCCTGTATTATAAAACAAAGTCCCCCGGCCGCGTCTGTCTGTCCATAAGTATGCTTAGATCTTTAAAACTACGCAACGGATTTTGATGCGGGTTTATTTATTTAATAGATAGAGTGATTCAAGAGGAAGGTTTGAGCATATAATTTGTCAAGCGGGCGAAGCCGCGGGCATCAGCTAGTTCCTTATAAAATACTCTTATTTCTATGACTGTATCATTTTCTCTGACATCGTTAGTTGATGAATTTTTCTAGATGAATCCTATATCCTTACTTTTTTCTGACTCCATATTATCATCTCACAATTATTGCGACTGCTGAGGATGAGGTCCCGGGTTCGATTCCCAGGTAGGGCAAAGCGATATTGGGTTTTTTCAGTAGCAGCCATGGAGGTAGGATTTGTGCCCGGTTGATGGTAATAGGCTCGCCCACTACTACATGGAACTTTAACATAACTAGAAAAATGTAGGTGTATATTAGGTACACCTCTGCCTACTCCTTCGGGATTTCTATCTTTCTCATCATATCAAAATTCTATGTTTACTTCGTTACCTTTTTTTTTTTTTGGATGGGAAATCATCAAATGACTCCTCCCGCTCTGGGCGGAGCAGGAGGAAGTGACAGACTTTTACTGACTAAAACCCATCCATGTTCCTTCATCGCCCTTTGTGTTTCGGGGCCACGGTATCTCTTTCGAACAGTCCCGCAACCCCGGCAGGCATTGGTCCTTACGGACCCCTTCCTTTTTGCTGACTCACTTTGAGGCGCGCGTGGAACACGAACGCGCCGTCGACACGGCCTGTCGTCATGAGATGGACGGACGGCGAGCTAGCCCATAGCCCACCATCCACAGGCCCGTGCCTACGGTGGCCGGGGGCCACCACGTGGCCCCCGACGCCCGGGGCGTCTCCCGCGGCGGCTGGGACGCTGAGAGGTTCTCTCCCTCTTCCGTTCCGCCATCTCCTTCTCTAGCATTACTGCTTCGGAGAAGGAGGTGACGGCGTCCCATTCCGTCTCGCTCCGGACCATGGCTAGCACCAGGGCCTCTACTCTCTAACGTCCGTCCGTCCATCCGTCTCTATCTGTCTCTCTCACTCGCACTCATCTGCAGACTTGCGCGAAAGAGACGGATAGAGACGGACGGACGGATGGACGTTAGAGAGTAGGGCCTCTGGGCCGGACGCGAGAGGTCGCCGCCGCCGATCGCCGCTTCGAGGACACGGCGGTGGTCTGCCCACGCGCGGCACACCTCCACCGTGTGCTCCACCGTATCCTCCGGTCGATCCTCGCAGTGGAAACACCCGGGTGTTTCCTCCCGCCCGATTCGGTGCTGGAACCTCCCGAAAACACCGTGTCCGGTGAGGACCTGCGTCAGGCGGAAGGTGAGGACACCGTGGCGTCGCTCAAGCCACTCCTCAAAGAGGGGACTTATCGCCACTATCGTGGAGTGCCCTGCACGGGGTTGCGACAGTCGCACTCTCCATGTCGCCATGAGATCCCGCCAGAAGTTTGTCCGCTGAGCGACAATTTGCCACGGCAGCGGATTTTCCCCCGGCGTAGCGCCTCCGCGCGCCATTCATGTAGGCGCGCGAGGACTATTGTCTCCAGATCCCATGGCGGCAATCCGGCAAGGAGGCTCGCCGCCTCGTGGGAGATCGTGCGGTAGCCCCGGGCCAGCCTTACGGCTACCACCTTTTAGGGCGCGTTCAGGTAGTGGGCAGCTCGCCGCCTCAATGAACGCGCCCACACCGGGGCCCCGTAAAGGGCCATTGACCGCACGACTCCCGCGTAGAGCCTCCGGCAGGAGGCGTTTGCCCCCCCCCAGATTGGGCAGGAGCCGCCTGAAGGCAGCCCCAGTCCGCTCCAGTTTGGGGGCCAAACGTCGGAAATGTTCCACGAAGTTCCACCGGCTGTCAAGGACAAGTCCCAGGTACTTCAACGTCGACTCGACGCCGACTTCCTTCTACTTCGTTACCTTGAAATTCATATTTTGTATTCAATTACTGAAGACTTCAATGTGCACTTCTATTCACACTGTTCACTGTGTCTTGTTTACACTGACATCATTAAAATTTATATACACTTCTGCAGTACTGTACTGTATTATACCCAGTTTCCATATTTACTCACTCGCTCTCTATTTCTTGTATTCAACTACAATAGTTCCGTTATTACTATTCTGGTTCATTTGTTTGTGTGCCAACGGTGCCAATTCGAATAATACCACCGTTTTATACTTTACTAGCATTTCGCCTGCGACTTCTTCCGCGAAAATTGTGATAGCTCGGCTAATTTGCTTGTGATCAATATAATTTATAGCCTATGTTACTTGATAAAAATGTAGCCTTATAATGGTGAAAGATTTTTTAAAATCAGTTGTAGTAGTTCTTGAGTTAAATCGTAACAAACAAACAAAAAATTAAATATGTCCTCTTTTAAAATATTAGTTTAGATTTAGACTAGCTGTGCCCGCGGCTTAGCTCACGTGACCGTGTATTCTTTTGGCATTGTCAGGGAACATTACTTGGGAACGTGAAGTTGTAGTATATTCATAATACCTTTTATAAATAATACAAGGAGAACGGGACACCGACGCTAAATGTTTGACACGTATTCAGTAGATCATTCTAAACGACGTAGAATATTTTCTATAGAACTCCAAACTACAACATACATTTTGAAGCACAGAAAGCTTCGTTTTTGCTCGGAATCGGCTAGTAAATAGTAGTCACCAATCTTATACATTGGGCTGACACCTGAAGTTCCTGATAAAATGAAATTCTATCACGAATATTGTATTTTGGAAGCCATGCTATTACGAAATAGGTTTTCTCTCAAAGTAGAACCCGTATTGCACGAGAAAATCGCTTTTGAATTTTGCTAAGTGAATACATTTTATTGCCCGTGACTGTACGTGTGCTTCAAGCTTTAGAATTTATGCTCAAAATGTACCATTAAGATTTGGTAATATCCCGAAGTGTTCCCCCATTTTGGCTACCAAGCTCAACATTATGGTAATCATCTTGGTTGGGAGCCAGATTTGGAAAATAAAATCAAGAAGATAGAAAGATAAAATAAAATATTTCCGTCTCCGTAGAATCTAAATATTTAAGTAGATTCCAGTGATGGTCACGGAATGCCTAATGGCATTGGAATAATTGAATCAACATTTTCTTGTATTAATTTGATCTTGTTTTTGGAGAAAATTCGTTGTTCATTTTAATTTTTTGCCCACTTTATCACGAACTCTCTAAAAAGCTGTATATTTTTCTCAATTAGGCGATTACAATAATCTGAATTACCTAAGGAGTATATTGTACAGTTATAATCTACTGAATGTAAAATTCTCACTTACGTTGTTTGCTTCTACTTTGGACAAATTTCAGTAATGAAACTTAATGCTAGAAGCACATTTAAATAACGTCCAAGAAGTGCTATCAATGTGAGTGTTAAAATAATGATGACACTGACAGCTCTTAAGGGGAAATCGCCAGGGTAGCCGCGAAACTAAATATTCTAACGTTTTTTCTTTACATAATATGAATTGACGTATATGTGTACAGAATTATAATCATACAAATCATCAATACAACATCGTCCCAACAGTGTCAACAGTCTCAACAGAACAGTCGACATTAACTCATTTGCCACATATATAATAAAAAGAAAAAACCCGACACACAGCTATTTGTGTTCTGATCTTGTGCAGTTTCGTTGGCAACATATTATTTTGTCCTAAGTTTCTGTGCCATATTTGCTAGTTCTTAGCTCAAATACTGCCCAGTAACAGTAGGTATGTAATATTAATATGAAACACGAAAACAGAAACTAGGTAGTAGCACATTTGCTAGTACCCATTTGGCCTAAATACTGACATAGCAACTAGCAACAGATGTTGCAATTCGCACACGGAGAGAAATACAATAATTGTTTGCGCGCCGTTGATTCTTACTACATGTTGTATAGTTGGTGCCAGTTAAGTGAGAATAGCGGTCATTGTCCTTTCCCTAATATCTCTTCGTACGAACCAAAACAAATAAACCATGTTTTGTTTTTCATCACAAAAACGATCACGATAGATGACGATTCAAGACTTGAACAGGCCTCTTTTTGGTTTTCAAAGTTAAGAAGTTTAATAAATGTAGGTGGGTCAATGACCGCTATTCTCATCTTAACTGGCACCAACTATAGCTGTATGCAATTTTAGTGGCTTCCTTTTGGAATGACGAAGTAATAAGCCCGAAAGTCTGACACCCAGTCTTACCAAGGGGTATCGTATTACCCACAGACTACTTACCGAGTTGCGGAGGTCAGATACAAACCCTAAGTTCAGCATGTAGTGTTTACAGATTGTTATGCTTTTGTAACCTAATATTCACACATCAAGGCTTGCAAGTAAGCAAAATATGAAAATTTGCACATAGCTGAATAGAAAACAATCACAGTAACTGCTTAAATATGATTGCACTTAAAATATTAACTCCCAAACGTTGAAAGTCCAATATATCGCTTATATTTAAATACCAATTAAGGTGTCGCCTAATTAAGTATTAATGAAAACAGACAAAACTCCAAAAATAAAAGAAAGATCAAATACTTACCAACCAAACATAGGAGGACAAGTAATCGCCATTGCAGCGATCCAGACGAAGAAGATCATGGTCAGAGCAAGCTTCTTAGACCTTCTTCTTCTGGAGTACGTCAAGGGTCTGGTGACAGCCAGGTAACGGTCCACGCTGATGGCACATAGGGAAAGGATGGAGGCAGTGCAGAGCAGGATATCCAAGCTGATCCAGATGTCGCAGAGAATCCAGCCGAGCTCCCATTTACCTGGGGAGAATAAGATGACGTTGATTAACATGATAAATTAAATGATGTGTATTTTCACTGCAGTTCTCGGATTCATAACATAACCCTCGCCTTCGGTTCGGGTGTGAATTCCGCCTCGGCTGCAATGAAAGAGATTCCCCTCTTGTATCACAATGTACTAATTTCTGAAATGGTATTTTGAGGAAAGCACCACACAGGTGACCTTATATATATATATACAAACAGCCAGACGGAACAACTACCTGTAGGCTTTAAACAAAACATTTGTTTATTCCGTGCGGGAATCGAAACTATTCGAAACCGCGACACGAAGCGCAGCAGAATAACTCAGCCACTGTGACTGTTTATTTCCTACGATCATGCTTTTCTTTGGCGTGAACCAACCATTATGACTGCATTACTTATAAAGGGTGTAAAACACCTCTTATCGAAGCCGAAAGGCACTTGTTTTCCCCGTCATTGCGATCATTTTTTTGTTCTACACCATACCTTCGGGAATCTTCTAGTTACGGAGATATTGGGGGTCAAAGTTCCAACTTTTTGACAAGTTTTTTTTTTTAATACAAGTTTTTAGTGAAAGTATTTTTTTTTATTTAAACACCTCCACAACTCCCAGACTATTCAATCCATCCATCAGTACAATCATGTTTTAAGCGTGTTACATAGAGTTCTACCACAAAACATGATTTTTCACCCCAAAAAAAAAGTCGTTTCCCAGAAAGAATTTTTGCTTAAAGTTACATAAGGATGTAAAAAATGTTGAAGGCTGGTGATGAGGTCTTTTACACCCTGTATAAGTAACGAAAGTTAAAACGGGAAACTTGAAGTTCATTCTCATATAAATATTATGTTACGTGTAAAGTTGACTGTTTATTTTTATTATGTAAGGCTATTATTGATCGAAGATGTAAGGGTACAGGAAAAAAAGGAGCTCATTGACAATTTTGCCTTTTTTGAATTAACTGTACCATTTACTTCGTTTTTCTATGGCCAATCAGAGCACGTTATTTTAAACATGATAAAAGGGGCTGATTTTGCGTAAAGTTCAATGAAAAAAAATCTACTTTAGAATAAAACGCGCTCATTACATTCTATACCAAGTAAAAAGGCTGATCGCAGCGGTTGTAACAAAGAACGTGCTCATAGTCGGCCATCTTAGTTTTTTTGCCATACAAGTGACAGCTGTCAGATAAGCTTCCCTTCAGAAATTTTACGACGCGGTAGATTGTGCATTAACGTTTTGCTTGTTTATACCAAAATGGACAAAAATTATGTTTATAAGACTACAAAAAAGAGGAAGTCACACGGTCGGATGTCTGAAGTGTTGAAAAATTTAAAATTATCGAGTCATGAACCCGTTCCAGCCTGTGGTTGCAAATTGGGATGTTTCATTAAGATTCCTGCAGAAGCAAGAACCCAGATTCTCCAGAATTTTAATTTACTAGCATCACATGAGGCCCAAAACAGCTATTTAAGTGGATTGATCTCCGTTCTCCTAGTTATATTAGACATTGTTTATGATTACCATTTTAGTTGTAAAATGTAAAAAGGAGATCATTGTGACAATGAGCACCTTCTTGCCAGTTACATTAAGGAGTTAGGCACTTAAAGGTCAAACTATTATATTTAGCAACCCAATGTCATAAAATAATAACATATTAGGTTTAATATACACTGTTCCTTTCTTATTTACTACTCTGTCAAGAAAGTACCGGGAAAAGATCAATAATACACAAAATGTCTGTTATTCATCCAAATTTATTTTATCACCTTCAAAGTATGCTCCTTTAGAAATGATACACTTGCGCCAACGAATAATCCATTCATCAAAACATTTTTTAAACGCTGCTTCCGGAATTGAGTTCAGTTCTCGCCGCGAATTCTCCTTTATGTCTTCTATCGATTGAAAACGGGTGCCACGAAGTGGTAATTTGAGTTTAGGAAAAAGAAAAAAGTCAGCAGGAGCCATATCTGGTGAATATGGTGGTTGCTGGATGGTATTTGTTGAGTGTAAGGTCAAAAATTCGTTCACAATGATAGCCTTGTGCGAAGGCGCATTGTCGTGGTGCAAAATCCAAGAATTTTCTTTCCACAAATCTGGCCTTTTTCGTCGAATTTGCTCTAATAATATTCTTTATTTACCGTTAGACCTTCCGGTAAGAATTCAGAGTGCACAACACCGCGATAGTCAAAGAAAACAGTCAACATGACTGTGACTTTTGATCGACTTTGGCGTGGTTTTTTCGGTTTCGGTTCAGTTGGAAGGCGCCACTCCGAAGCTTGTTGACTAGTTTGCATGTCAAACTCGTAAACCCACGTCTCGTCACCAGTAACAATGCGTTTCATGAATGTTGGGTCCGAACTGACTCCTGTCCTCAGCGACTTTCATGCGATTGAGCTTTTGGAGAAAATTCAGATCTTTTGGGACTAGCCGAGCAGCAACATGTTTCATACCCAAATGATTAGTTAAAATGGTACGGATCGACTCGTGAGATACAGAAAGTTCGGCGGCTATCTCTCTCAGAGTTGAATGGGGATTTTCAGTCACTATTTTCTTCACTTTTGCGATGTTAACTTCAGTTGCAGACGTTGATGGCCTACCAGAGCGAGGCAAATCTTCCATCACATCTCGACCGCTTTTGAACGCTTTGAACCACTCATAAGCACGAGTTTTTGATAAAGTCGATTCACCGTAAGCCTTCTGTAACATTTTCAGTGACTCCGAACACTAAATTACATTGGCGATGCAAAATTTAAGACAAACTCTTTGTTCGATATTTTTGTCCATTATGAAATTCGCAATACACACTATATATGATATTACTAAAACCAGCACTGTATTTAATATAAATAACAGATGCAACTCAAACTCCGCGCCAAAATGGAAAACAGTTGTGCCAATCTAACAACTACAAAAAAACAAAAATTTGAATTTGGAACCATAAACAAATCATCCATTCCCGATACTTTTTTGACTGAATGTATAATGTACAAATCAAATTCCAATAGAGATGTAAAGTGTAGAAATTGAAATTTTAGGTTTAATCCTTTGATTACTCGAAACAATGAGAATGTTAATGAGCTCCTTTTTTTCCTGTGCCCTTCGTTTGTTAAAGTGAAACTGAGATTTTCATTTTGCTTTTTATGGCCAGTGATATGAGAGGAGCTCTTGATTAAATAATAACAGCCGCTCGGGTCGATCCTCAGGTTAAGCTGTGCTTGCCTAGGATAGTCCGTGGATGGGTGACCACCCATTACATACCGAGTTTCCTCCATGCCTCGGAAAGCATGTTAAACCGTTGGTCCTGGCGGTCATTTGTATCATTGTCATTTTGTTGTCGTAACTGGGTTGTGGAAGTCAAATGGGCATGCTCACATAAAGATACTAAGTTACTTACACAATTTTGTGTACAGAAATTCCGTTGCATACACACAGCAAAGGCCGTATGTGTGCAACGGAATTTATTTCAAGCTTTTGAAATAAAAATAAACATGCATCGATTCCGTACTGTGTGTCATTTGAAAATACAACACTCTTGCTTCGCGCATAAAATAAATATTTCATTTTTGCTTCACACATAAAATACACGACAGCTTTGAAATATCATTACCGTCAGAATTATTTGTCGCTTCTTCAAGAGTACTTGGAATTTTGGTTGAAACAGTTTTTTTTTTCTTGAAGTGCTCGTTATGCTCTGAGGTTTTTTGTTATTTGTGAAACGAAGGCTCTTGGGGTTTCTTTTAGATGTTGACAGAGACATAGAATTTTTTGAGTGTACCTACTGATAAAATACAGATACTGTGGAGGTTGCTATCCTCCGTTACGCCTAAAATACTGCACCATTAATTTTGAAATACATCTATACTAATATTATAAAGAGGTAATATTTGTTATTGTTTGTAAGTTTTTATGTTGGTAAGTTGGTATGTAGGGGGTAATCTCCGGAAGTAATGAAACGATTTCAAAAATTCTTTCACCATTTGAAAGCTACATTCACCCTGAGTAACATATTCCATAAAATTTTCTCGATAGAAACAAATTCCAAAGTTACCTCCAAATCGAACAATAAACCGCTGGTATTCAAAAAGTACTTTAAATTAGATCTTAAAACTTTGCATACTAACTGAACTAACTAGAAAGCAGATCTTATGTGTTTTTTTTTTAGTCCAATCAACAGATTTTTTGTAAATCGCAAAAAACCACTCAATTCGCACTATTCGGCCCGCAGTAACAGGTAACAACCACTTTGTAGTGCAAGCTGATTAGAACTTTATCGTAACAAGGTTTTAAACGAAGTTTGAACCACCACAAATAGAGTTGCTAATTATAGGGTTGGACAGGGCCTTAAATATCAGTCTAGTGGTCGCAAGACTGCTGAGCATGAGGTCCTAGGTTCGATTCCCGGGTCGGGCAAAGTATAATCATTTGGTTTGTCCATCAGGAATTTCTCAACACTTAACAATCACGGAGTCTGGATTTATGCCCGGTTAATGGCTATAAAAAAAAAAATAAAAAAAAGTTTTTATTGTTTCTCATACAACTGTTCTACAGCACAAAATTGAGGCAGCACCTTTAAGTTATAAGGATACTTGTGTTGGGGTTACCTCGCAACTTCCCATGGGTTACAGTTTGTAATGTTGAGACATAATTAAAATTAATAAAGGCTATTTTTAGGTTCAAGTATGGCAATAGGCTCACCCTATATGACATGGGACTTAAAAAACATGACTGGCAAAATGTGGGTGTATTATTAAGTACTCTGCCTAACCCTATGGGGATTACAGGCGTGATGTTATGTTACGTTTTCGGTATGCTATGTATTACGTTATTATTATCACTTCTTATTTTAGACTAATAGATTAAATAAAACCCATCATCACCTGCCTAGCCATTTTCCAACTATATTGGGGTCGGCTTCCAGTATAACCGGATGCAGCTGAATATCATTATTTTACATCGAGCAACTGCCTATCTGACCTCCACAACCCAGTTAGTACCTACTGGGTAATACAATACCACTTGGTAAGACGATTATCATTTTTGTCATAAAAATAAAAACATTACGTGAAATAAATAACTAAATGATCAAAAGTAAGTAGCTATTTAGCTATGTCAACGAAACTGGCAAATTATGGAAACTGTCGAGTTGACGCAAGTGTCAAATTCACACAACTGTCCAATCAGCGAAAGTGACGAATCAACGAAACTGTCGAATTAAATGAACCGACGAGTGAAGGAAAAGTCAACGAAACTGGCAAATTATGGAAACTGTCGGGTTGACGCAAGTGTCGAATTGACACAACTGTCCAATCAGAAAAAGTGACGAATCAACGAAACTGTCGAATTAAATGAACCGACGAGTGAGGGAAACTGACCAATGTTACGCGGACTCGTTGAGTGAGTGTTTATTTTCAATAGAATTGTTATTACTTTCGGCCCTTTCGGGTCACTGACCAACTGATGGTAATCCATAAATTTCTGGATTCGATTCAATAAAGTGGGTTTCGTTAGTTAGTGTTAATTCATCATCATCATCATGGGACAGCTGGGACACGGCCTCCTCTCTATGAGAGGGAAGTGTTACTTAGGTAAAGTAAATTCTAAGTAGTACCTACGGGTTTTTTGGTCTGGTAGTCCCAAGTGCACAAGGGCCCTGGGTTCGATGCCCAGATCGACAAAGTATTATTAGGTTACGGAGTCTGGATATGTGCCCAGTTGATGGCAATAGGCTCACAAGCCAATATATGTTTGTCCAACTATGAGCGATCTTTTTCAAAGATCACGCTTACAACACTACTACTTTTTTTTTTTTTTTTTCGGATGGGAAATCATCAAATAACTCCTCCCGCTCTGGGCGGAGCAGGAGGGAGTGTCAGACTTTTACTGACTAAAACCCATCCATGTTCCTTCATCGACCTTTGTGTTCCGGGGCCGCGGTATCTCTTTCGAACTGTCCCGCAACCCCGGCAGGCATCAGTCCTTACGGACCCCTTCCTTTTTGCTGACTCTCTTTGAGGCGCGCGTGGAACACGAACGCGCCGTCGACACGGCCTGTCGTCATGAGACGGACGGACGGCGAGCTAGCCCATAGCCCACAGTCCACAGGCCCGCGCCTACGGTGGCCCGGGGCCACGTGGTGGTGGCCCCCGACGCCCCGGGGCGTCTCCCGCGGCGGCCGGGACGTTGAGAGGTTCGCTCCCTCTCACGTTCCGCCACCTCCTTCTCTAGCATTACTGCTACAACACTACTACTAACTTTTACATAAAAAAGAAAAATTTTCAACATCAAAACATGTGCTGGAAACACATTGCTTCTCGCCAAATTTCATGATTAACCATAATATCGGTTTTCGACCCAAAACCTATAGGGTACTTCCGTTTGACCTAGAATTATCGATTTTGGTTAAAAGCAAGGTCTTACAGCACAAGGGAAAATTCCGAAAAATAAAAAAGTTGAAAATTATGGTAAATTTTGGTACTTACAAGTTTTCGCGAACATCTAAATTTGCCCATATCTTTTTATCGTGTTGACTCAGGACCTTGATTTTTATGCAACTAATAGGGACTATAGACTTCATTCAGTATCTCGCATAAATTTTAACTTGCTAGGTTCACCCGTTCTTGAGAAAATCGGTGGGGACACACGGACCGACAGACGGACAAGAGAGTGACCTTATAAGGGTTCCGTTTTTTACCTTTTGAGGTACGGAACCATAAAAACGTTTTTCACATAGTTTCTAACTTTTATAGAACAAACTATACCTTTGGGAAGGCGGTCCTTTACCGATCCTGTTAAAATAAAAAGTAACCGCGTCTTTGAAAACGATGTAGGCTTCCTTTGAGGACAATTCAATCGAGTTTGGGGCCCGTTGAGATGTGAGAATCGTGTAAACTTATACGTGGGTAAGGAATATACCTCATCATTTTCCTATTATCCCAATTTATTTCGGGTCAGCGCAGCGTGTCATATTCTTCCCTACTTCTCTATTACCTACTCGCCATCTCATCAGACACCTCAGTGAAGGTGTACACAAGTTCCTGCCGGAGCTGCGGGACTGTTCGAAAGAGATACTGTGGCCCCGGAACACAAAGGGCGATGAAGGAACATGGATGGGTTTTAGTCAGTAAAAGTCTGACACTCCCCCCTCCTGCTCCACCCAGAGCGGGAGGAGTCTTTTGATGATTTCTCATCCGAAAAAAAAGGTATACACAAGTTACATTTTATTAGCCCTTCGGGGTTTTTTTTGGGGCAAACCCGCTACACTATTCCCAAACCACTGTCCTGAAAGCCAGAATCAACAGTGGCAACCACCAGAAAAGCGCCAACACAATGAGGCTCGACGAAGTCCCAGAGAAACAATTTATTTGTTAGGGCAAGCAACAAGCAAGGCAAGGGTTTAGGAAACCCTAACATCTTATAGAATTACTATTCTAATAATTATTTAAGATTTAATAATTATTTAAGATGTTAGGGTTTCCTAAACCCTATAAGGGCAAACCAAGTGTTCGAGTTCAAATCGAACTAATGTTCGATTTGAACTCGAACACCTTGGTTTGCCCTTGGCTTTTGC
This sequence comes from Xestia xanthographa, assembly GCA_905147715.2. Taxonomy (NCBI): domain Eukaryota; kingdom Metazoa; phylum Arthropoda; class Insecta; order Lepidoptera; family Noctuidae; genus Xestia; species Xestia xanthographa. The sequence goes on along the minus strand of LR990664.1, from coordinate 6,316,627 downwards.
TTGGCTTGCCTTGGCTTGGTTTTACTTGCGTTCGATGCCATTATGTATTTTCGCTTAATAGCGAAAATGCATAATGGCATCGAACGCAAGTATGCACATTCGCTCGTTTACCAAAATGTGGGCCAGTTCGTGTTCAGATCTTATTAGAGCCACCGCGTACTCAAAAACCTTTACCATTGTCTTGTAACTTAGCGTATTAGTGATTTAATACACAGCTATTTCCCTTACAATTCGATACTTTAACTTTTACCATAAACCATATCCTATCAATATGAGAAAGGAGTGCACTATGGGACTTTTTACATGGTCCTTCGGGCCGGATAGTAGCTTTTAGGGTTGTACGAAAGTAGCGCTGCTGGGAAGAAGAAATGCTGCGTCGAGCCCTAATGAAATTGGGATAAGGGCAGGAGAAAGATCATGACAAAGATGACAGAATTTTAATAAAAAATGTAGTTTTCAATACATACTTTTTGATGGCACCTCATAAAATAACAATGCCTTTCCTCCAAAGAAAGTAAAACCCATAGCATCATTCAAAAATAACCTTTAGGTTCAAAAAATAATCCCTTTAGATACATAAAGTCTACTTTACCAAAAATACCACTTTACCAAAATGACGACTTTACCAAAACGACTGTATCCCTAAAGGTCTACTTTCCCGAAATGTCTACTTTCCTGGAACGTCTAATTTCCCGAAAGGTCTACTTTCCCGAAACGTCTACTTTCCCGAAACGTCTACTTTCCCGAAAGGTCTAATTTCCCGAAAGGTCTACTTTTCCGAAACGTCTACTTTCCCGAAAAGTCTACTTCCCCGAAACGTCTACGGACTCGACTCACATATAGGAGACATTAGTCGTTTCGGCCTACAGGTGTTGGGACCAGTAGTGGGCCAAAACGACGAATCTTAAATTTTAAATAATCCACCATATTATTACGTAACCCATAAAGAGGTCAACTTCAACAACTTTTTGTAGGGCAAGCCTCTTGCCCTACAAAAAAAAATCGTGGTAATTATTATTTAAGACCTTTCAAATCAGTCATCAATCATCAACTAAAAAGGTTCTTTTCGCAGGTCAAATTCCTTTATGGTTATAATCGATTTTGTTTGTTTGCCTAAGAAAATTTACTGGTAAAAGTAAAAGCGAATTACCGATAGGTTTTACTTTCACTTTTACTTTTAAGAAGTTTTTCAATAGGTAAGGCTGAAGTTGTGTTCTCTGTAATTTGGGGGTAATATAAAATGTTTGAGGGCATTTGAGCTTTACGTTTAAGTGAGTAGATATGGTTAAGTACAGTCAGCTTTCAAGGAAAAAGTATTTTTATTCTTATGAATGGGGGCTATCGCGTGTGAATTTGCCGCTAGAGGCGCTTGTGTAGACTAAGGTCCTCCAAAATGTCAGATGTCATAGAGTGTTCGCGCGTTGTGTGCTTTTTTATAATGTATTTATACTAATACTCACGATTGTGTATAGATTGAGCCATTCCTGATTAATTATGACTTGAAGATTTTAAGTAGCAACTTAGGATCCTAATTTTGTTAGTACTTGGAGGTAGAATGATTTTTAAATGTTTCATGCTTGCTAATTTTAGGAAAAATATTGTAAATATATATCTAAAGCTTACACTATGTTGTTATACGTAATAAAATAAACATTTTTGTGAAGTTATTGGTGCTTTAAAATATAAAATAGAATTATTGACAGGACCTTACTCGACAGTGCGCCATCTGGTGAGCTCAAAAACGATAGCCCCCATTGACAGAGAAATTTACTATCTGTTGAAAAATATTATTGACATAACATCACGCCTGTAATCCTTGAAGGGGTAGGCAGAGGTGTACCTATTAGTACCTACACCCACATTTTGCCCGTTATATTTAGGTAACATGTAACAAACAAACGTGTATTTTCTGTATGACCCAATAATTGACTCTCATTTATTTTGTAACGACATTACACGGACAGTTGGCCAAAGAAAAATAGAGTATATTATCAAAGGGGTTTTAAATATAGTTCAGACTATATTTTGATATCACATTAGTAATATGGGGCGAGCCTATTGCCATCAACCGGGCACAAATCCAGTTTCCATGGCTGCTACCGAGAAATTACTGATAGAAAAAATAAATAGTTTTCACTAAAATTTGCCTTCAATTTAATTTAATAAAATAAATAAAAAAATAGGAGGAGGAGCTCGTGGCTAAATAATAACAGCCGCTCGGGTCGATCGTTAGGTTAAGCCGTGCTTGCCTAGGTTGGTCTGTGGATGGGTGACTACCCATTACATACCGAGTTTCCTCCGTGCCTCGGAAAGCACGTTAAGCCGTTGGTCCCGGCTGTCATTTGTAGATCTTTGACAGTCGTTAGGTAGTCAGGGGCCCAAAAAGTCTGACAACCAGTCTTACCAAGGGGTATCGTATTACCCGGTACTAACTGGGTTGTGGAGGTCAGATAGGCAGTCGTTCCATATAAAATACTGGTATTCAGCTGCATCCGGTAAAACTGGAAGCCGATCCCAACTAAGTTGCGAAAAGGCTAGGCAGATGATGAAAATAAATAAAAAAATAAAATCGTTTATTTATAAAAAACGGGCAAATTTACAATTAAATATCTTAACAAATAAAATAGAGCACTTTTGCATATTGCCTGAACTAGGTGGAACCTGTTTCAGGCTAGAAGGTGCATAAATACTTTCTTAAAATAAAAAAAACAAACATTAAAAGAAAAGTAAATTACTAAAATGTGGGATTTTCTTTTTGGCTCTTCCCTAGTCGCTGGATAGATGGCGCTGAACTTAGTACGTTAATGCAAGGAACGGAACCTAAAAAAACTGATTTTAACAAAGCGCGAGAAACTAGGTTATATTCGGAAGGTTAAGCAAACGAAAGTGTCAGTCAACGAGCGTATGTGACGTGACGCAATGTTTTTTTTCCAAGTGTTTTGGCTTTGGAACCAACTATCGTAGTCAGTTCAACGCCATCTATAGAGTTCTTGGAAACTGTTGTAAATGTATACTATTCTATACCTATTTAACCTCTCTGATAAGCTAAAGAAGAAAATACTAATTTAAAATGTATGTTTTTATTCTATCTTTGGTTGTGTCAACTCTCACATAAATTTTCACATCTTTAAGTCGTATTTTTCCTAGAAATTACAACAGAAACTAAGTTTTTTTTTTTAATACCTCAAAAAGAAAACCTCTCATTACAATTTGCATATAAAATAAATAAATAGGTAGGTAATAAATAGGTTTTTGTGGTTAAGAATTTATTAACAAGGCAAGTTGGTAAGTACCTCTTACAAATCAAAATATTTAAGCTTTGGTAAAAAATAATCACAAGAATTCGAAAATATATAATGAAATGACTCCTAATTTCAAAAGTAAATTACTTATGCCTCTGACCGTACTCAGGTGTACTTTACCTTTTTCGCAAACGAAACAGCAATTAGCAAAAACCGAGTCGAGTGGAGTCCATTTTTAGGTACAAGTGCCATTTGTGGGTTCAGTACTAATGGATACAATTTGGGTGAAGTACTTACTTACAACTCACGCAGCAATGGTAGTAAGCAGAATCATTATAAAATAATTATATTGACTGTCTTGTTGGTGTAGTGGCCGCAAACGTGGTCGCGGTGCATTAGGTCGTGAGTTCGATTCTCAGGTTGGTTTTTCATCAGGATTTTTTTAATAATTTAGACCAAAATCAGATGATTTTGGTCTGGTGATTTTGGTGTTATAGACCCATATTGGATGACCATTAGATAATGGTCATCCAATATGGGTCTATAACAGTCTGTACCGTCAGTCAGTCTGTACCAGTCAATCCAATATGGATCCCGACTGTTGCAATCAATATGTCCTGTCTCCGGAAATTGTTAGGGTTCCGTACCCAAAGGGTAAAAACGGAACCCTATTACTAAGACTTCGCTGTCTGTCCGTCTGTCTGTCACCAGGCTGTATCTCAAGAACCGTGACAGCTAGACAGTTGAAATTTTCACAGATGATGTATTTCTGTTGCCGCTATAGCAACAAATACTAAAAACAGAATAAAATTAATATTTAAGGGGGGCTCCCATACAACAAACGTGATTTTTTTGCCGTTTTGTCTAATGTACAGATAATGGTACGGAACCCTTCGTGCGCGAGTCCGACTCGCACTTGGCCGGTTTTTTTTATTCTTTTCAGTTTTTATTTAAAGTTATTAGTTATTTTACGCAGTCGGGTTTTTTTGGGATGAGCCCTACTTGAACGGAGCCATTTTCCATATATACTCGTATACAGGGTTATTGGTTAAGTCGATCCGTAAAAGGGTTGAAGTGTGGATCATTTCTGACTGATTTGACTATCTAACACCATAAATCCCAAACTGAACCGTTTTTTAAGAAATATTTTTTTTCATAAAAATTGTCTAATCTAATATCTTAGCATTATACATTTATAAAAGTATATTATATTTTTTACAATTTACAAATTTTATATAATAACCTTATATTATTGGTAACTATATTTTCGAGCCGTTTGGGGTTGCAACTCTAGGACCGTGGGGTCTGAGCGCTCACAGCCTTTTCAAGGAAATTTCAAAACGTTTAGTTGACACTTCCCGTGACCCTAGAGCTGGCTTTTTCCTTGGCCAAAGGCTTAGCATTGCCATACAGCGTGGTAACGCCGCCAGTCTCTTGGGGACATTACCAGTTGACAGTGTTGAGGAGGAGTTTTTTGACGCCATTTTTACGTTTTTAGTTTATGTCAGTTAGTTTGTTTAATTTAATAAATTTACAAGTTGTCCACTTACTTTGTAATTTGTGCCACAAATTTATTTGATTGTGTAGTAGATAAGTTTTTATTGAGGTATTCCTCGAAGCGCTCCCGTTTTGAAACGCTCCCATCTAAGCGCTCCCGTTTTGTTCCCAAAAGGAGCGCTTGGAGGAACGATTAAAAATATTAAAATGTATTTCTTCGAAGCGCTCCCACGTTTAAAAATAGGGAAAAGCATGAAGTAAACGTAATGAATTAGGTATATCGATAATTTTAAAAAACTCATGTGTGCATCATCGACATCGAAGTTGCTTAACCAAATTACAAACTTGAGAGAATAATATCTTTTTGCTTTCGGCACTCTTATGTGTATACAAGGACCAATGTTATTGTGTATTCAAAGAGGATGTTATAAATAAAATGCATAGATATACTTAATATAAATTATATACGTATAATAATCAAATTGCAGTAGGACCTACATAATAATTACAAGAGTACTTTGTGTGTACCACTGGCGACTAGCTCCACGCCACGGTACTGTGACGTCATACGCATTAGCGAGTCTGCCAGCGCGACTGAATATTTTTCGAAACTTTAATGCTTATAAAATAAAAACTACTGAAAACAAAAAAAAAAAAACAAAAAACCAAACCCGTGCGAAGCCGGGACGGGCCGCTAGTTGTATATTATAACAATGTGTTCTACTTATTACCTAGTTATTATCGATAATTTCAGTTAGTATAGTCCCATCTCTATCCGAAAGCTAATCATGGGAGCGCTTCGCGGAAATAAATTTTAATATTTTTAATCGTTCCTCCAAGCGCTCCTTTTGGGAGCGCTTGGAGGAACAAAACGGGAGCGATTAGATGGGAGCGTTTCAAAACGGGAGCGCTTCGAGGAATACCTCGTTTTATTGATTCTCAACACAAAAATTGCAAGTAACTAAACAAACTGGGTCGTACTCGTAGATTGAAGGTTAGAAAAAGGAATAATTCGTAAAAAGTATTTTCTTCTTTCAGGAATATTAAAAAAAGTCGAAGGTAGGTATGCTGCAGATGTGCATGTAAATATCTGCGTTTTTACAGCTATTCAACAAGGTAAAATACGGTATTACTATAATAAATAGAAAAAAAAGTACATAAAAGGCTCCCAGTAGTAAACGGTACGGTAAAGGTTAGTAGTAAACGTACTAAAGTTCTTGGAAATCGGTTCAGTTTGGGGTATCGTGGTTGATAGTCAAATCAATCTGAAATGATGCACACTACAACCCCTTAACGGATCTAGGTCGACTTAATCAGTAACCCTGTATATGAGGTATTTAAATAACTTATGAGTAAATTCGTAAACAATAAGCAAGTTCAATTAAATTTAATTATATAGGTACTTTAGGTAAGCAGTGCAATTATTAATAGACATATTCATTTCTTGACAGAAATATTTAAAGATGGTTCATAAGACTTGACGACATAATTAATTAAACAAGATTTTATGTCTATTCGTTTAATTTGCCGACTTTCTGTGTGAAGGAAGTGTAATTATCGCGTTTCTCTCACTAATTTCACTTCATGTTTCCTCGAATTTGCTAAACGCTTATTGGTTTAATTACCACGTTGTAAGTCTCATTTTCAACAAAACCATATTTTCTATTATTTTACTTTTTTAATAAACAGTAGCAATCTTTTATTATTTACTAGCGACCCATAAATATTTTGAAAAGAGCTTGTGGCTAAATAATAACAGCTGTAAGGGTCATTCTAGGTAAATTATTGCTTGCCCAGGTCGATTCGTGACATTCCGCTATGTACTCATGCAGTTTCTTCCGTGCCTCGGAAAGCACGCTAAGCCGTTGGTCCTGGCTGTCATTTGCAATGTTTTAAAGTCGTTATATATAGGTAGTCAGTGGCCTAAAAGTCTGACAACCAGTCTTACCAAGGGGTATCGTAGTAACCAGTACTAACTGGGTTGTGGAGGTCAGATAGGCAGTACCGCCAATATGGTCACACAAGCAAAGACAAAAGCTTCGTCATTTAAAAAAAAACTCATCTTAATGTAACACAGACAGTAAGTAGATTTTATTTCATTTATATTACGAGTACTTTTCTCTTCATAAAGTCCTGGAAAACACCTGCTGAAAACGTGAAAATGATATTAAAATCTCAGACACGCTCTAAAACTCCTTACGTTGAACGCTAAATTAAATCTGAGTAGGTAGGTAACCATTTACTTAAGAAGCACAAGTTACACTCTCTAGACGATGGGAAAAAATCTCAGGAATATCTCAGAAATTACAGAAGCTTCATACGGGGATTTACTTGTAACATAGTGAAATCTTATGATAATTCAAAAACAAAAGGCGATTTTTCTACGTCACTGTGATATCATGGGTCGGTGTTGATGTCTTTTTTCACTTTCCACTAAAATGAGTGTCAAAATGAGTCAAAGTGAGAGTTAGCCGTGTGGTATCCGGCAGAACCAACCCATTACACTCACGGGTGTCGTATAAGGCGACTAATGTCTGAGGCAGAACACCCTGTGCCTCCGTAGACCTGAGAATAGGCAGCAGCGTTTTCTGTTAGTCTTTCATCACTACGATCTCCAATCCGCCTGCCAAGCGTGGAGATTACGGCAAATTCCTCCCATCATGGGAGAGGCTTATGTCCAGCAGTGGACGTTATAAGCTGTTGTTGTTGTTGAGTGTCAAAATACCCATAACGAAGCCGAAAGGCACTTGTTCTCCACGTCATTGCAATATTTTTTGTTCTAAACCATAACTTGAAACCTTCTAATTACGGAGATATTGGGGGTCAAAATTACAACTATTTCACAACCTTTTTAAGTCAAGTTTTGAATGTTACAACTTTTTTTTAAAGTTTATAACTTTAAGTATTTTCATGACCCCCGTAGTATTCAATCGACCCATCAGCATAATGTTTTGAGTGTGTTACATTGAGTCCTACCGTGAAACGTAAGTTTTTATTCCAAAAAGTCTTCGAAATAATTTTTGCGTAGAGTTACTTAGCTTGATGTACAGAATGCTTGGTTGACGGCTTTGTTTAAGGTATTGTATTGTATAGAGCTGATCTTCTGTAAGTTCCTATCTATATTGTATGCGTCTCAGGTGCGAGGTGTTAGCAAATATCACGATCCACTTACCGAGAAATACTCTTACGTGATCGTATCGTTTTACAAACGGGAATGTTTCAGGATAATGCTTCTAATTTTGTTTATGTGTTTCAGGATTTTCTTGCTATTTCGTTTGTGTTTTTTCTTTATTTATTCACAAGCTCTCTCGACTCTTCTTATATTTTTGTATATATTAACATAACATAGCATTCACGCCTGTAATCTTTGAAGGGTTAGACAGTGTACCTAAAATTAGGTATAATCCACATTTTGTAAGTTATGTTTAAGTCCCATGTAATAGGGGACGACCCTATTGCCATCAACCGGGCACAAATACAGGCTTCGTGACTGCTACTGAGAAATTTCTGATGGAAAAACCCTATATCACTTTGGACGACCCGGAAATCGAAGCCATTGCTAAGCATGAGATTTTGGGTTCGATTCCCATGTCGAGCAATGTGTTATAGGAATTTTTCCATATCCCAATAGTAGCCCGGAGTTTGGATTCGTGCGCCATTGATGGCAATAGGCAAAACTGGCGAAAGGTGTAGGTTTACTATAGGTCTAACACTGTTTTAAGCTTTAACGGTTCATAACTAACTTAAAATGTCACTTACGGGATATCTTCCGTGATTATTGATTATTTTTTGAGCTCCCGATATTTCGACGCTGTTGCAAGCGCCATGATTGCGGGTTAACTGGATAATGCGGGTGGATGGGAAAAATTGTTAGGAGCAGACAAATCTGTCAACCCTCTTTCTTTGTCTATTGCTACGCGCACTATTGGAACTCGACACTAAGTCACGGCAAAACACACTCACAGTATCACTAGGAGTCCTTATTATGTTGCTGGCTGCTACTTTTGAGCATACTCAATACTGGATTCTCAATAATCACGGAATATATCCCGTAAGTGATATTTTAAGTATACTCTAGGTCTGCCTCTTGTATAAGAATTCTTCTGCCTGAGCCTACGAGGATAATAAGCGTGATGATAACTAATCTCTAGGTAACGATGTCATTTCTACATAAGTACGAGTATGTATCACAGTTAGATACTCTGAGGACACCTTTCCTCTACTCAGTGTTTTGAAGAGAGTACCTAAAGAAAATTGACTAGAATTCGGTGATCTACTTATCTTTTTATAAACTTTACCAATCACATTGCAGCCAGAGATTTTCATCGTTGTTTTACGACATTATCCCGAATGACTTATAAGAGAGCGGTAACAAAACACGAACAACGCTTTTATGTCGTTTCAATCAAACTACATCTAGTTCCGAAAGCCGACACTACACATGAGGCTGAAAAAACATTTATTAAACTACCCTAATAACCATATACCCTTTGAAAGAATAAATCTGATATCTCTGCTTTTTACGAGAACTGTGGCCCTCATATTTTCTGATATATTTGAAGGGGTTTTCGTTTATCTTAGAAAGGAAGTGCTCAGCGTGGTGTGAAGGGAAAAAAGGGGTTTTTAATAACGCTTCTACAAAAAAAAAACCACCAAGGTATTTTCACACCGTATTAAATAGATCCTGTGTAGATGAGATTTGAACCTTATTTCTCAGACGATAAAAACTGAATAGTTATGACAGATTTAGGCTATTACTTTTCTTGTGTAGTCACAGTTTACTGTTGAGTGAATTATAGTTTAAGGCCGATATACAAACGTTACTTAGCATGTGCTTCAATCACACTGAATGCTTAGTTTAATTGCCAGCAGGCTTAGCCAGGTTGACAATCTACAATCGTTAACGCTAATAGAAAACGTTAAATTACGTGTTCAACACAAACGAATAGAAAATTCGTAGACAAGTTTACATCGTTCAAAATGATAGAATAGAATGTTATCGTTTCTACAATGTTGATCGCTATACTCTTTGGTAGGAACGCTCACCATAGACTAAAGTGTAGGTTTTTCTACAGACATTAGAGAACGAGCGATCGACTCAGTCTTGTCAATTTGGCTGCCAATTTAGCGCTTTCTACAATCGAATAGTAAGTAATTGGGCGTAATACGCCCAGGCGTTTACGATTGTAGAAAGAGAATCGATACGAAAAGTTTGTAACTTGGCTAGGCCAGCATATTACAGTGTTGGAATTGCAACTTTTTTGACGGCACGGTTGGCGCAGTTGCTGAGCGATTGGGTGCTCTGATGCGTGTTGCGGGTTCGATCCCCACACTGAACAAATATTCTTATGACCTACACCTGTAGGTCATAAAAAATTTAATAACAACAACAACTACGTACACTTTGGAACAACTACCTACCTAGTTTTTCCGAGGCAGGCTGTTTGTTTAAATGTGAGTTTAAATATTTTTAAACGTACCCAAGGAGACATTCCTAGTATGTGGGTTAACGTTTAAAAAAAAAGAAAACTTTTTGCACTGAGTCGTTGAACAGTGCCATCCAATAGTGCGCTTTATTTAGGTATTAATTGAGGTATCGGTTAGTGATACACAAACGGGCTATAGTAATGTAGGTTAATACACAGGTCTGTATCTTAAACTTGTAGGTAGATTGAGAGTAGTATGAATGCAACAGGAATAACGATAAACCAATGTGCATGCTGCGTAGAGCATACTAGCTTTTCTCATGGTTTTGCTCACGTTTTGTACGGAAATTAACCCACGGGAACGTTTTTAATGTAGCCTATGAGACTCGGAGATAACGTAGCTTCTCGTTAGTAAAATAATTTTCGGAATCGGATCAGAAGTTCCGAAGATTACCCCCTAATAAATCTTACCTCTTTATAATAATACAAGTAGTATATCTATACTACTTGTATTATTAAATTTATAAGTTTATATCTATCTAGATATAAACTTTTATCTAACTTTATTCTTAACGTATTTGGTGTCCCACTTTTGTCTGAATCATCATCATTACTACTACACTACAACAGCCCATAACGTCCACTGCTGGACATAAGCCTCTCTCACGATGGGGGGAATTGCCGTAATCTCCACGCTTGGCAGGCGGATTGGAGATCGCAGTGATGAAAGACTAACAGAAAACGCTGCTGCCTATTCTCTGGTCTACGGAAGCGCAAGGTGTTCTGCCTCAGACATTAGTCGCCTTATACGACACCCGTGAGTGTAATGGGTTGGTTCTATTCTACTCTGCCGGATACCACACGGCTAATCATCATCATTGTCTTGCTCTTATCCCAATTCATTTAAGGTCGGCAAAGCATGTCTTCTTCTTCCATACTTCTTCATCTTATCAGACACTTCTTTTCTATCTTAACACAGTCCATCCATCGTTTCTTTAGTCTTCCTCTACTCATATACCCATCCACATTCATACTCAAAACTTTTATACTGAATATCAAATACAAAACACAGTTCTTATAAAGAATTTGAAATTCGAGCTTGAATAAGTAAAAACTCTGTAGTACAAAAAATAATACATCTGGAGGCCTTTTTTGCACAAAAAGAAACTAAATAACCTGAAAATATGAATTCTGCTTACAAACTTGGTCTGAATATTGACCATAAACTCAGTAGATTATTGTACCTACACCGTTTTAGTACTGCGGAATAAAACGTCAAGTGCGAGTTGACCTTGCACACGAAGGGTTCCGTACCACCTTACAATATTTAACACTACGTTATTAAAAAAACCGGCCAAGAGCGAGTCGGACTCGCGCACCGAGGTAAGACATTGCTTCTCGCTAAATTTCGAATTCTAGGTCAACGGGAACTACCATTTAGGTTTTCGACCCAAAACCTATAGGGTATTTCCGATTAATCTAGAACTGTCAATTTTGGGTAAAAGCAAGGTCTTACAGCACAAGTAAATGGAAAAGTCCGAAAAATAAAAAAAAATGAAAATTAATGTACATTCACCAGAATGTTACCTACAAGTTTTCGCGAAAATCTAAATTTGCCCATATCTTTTTATCGTGTTGACTCAGGACCTTGATTTTTATACACCTAATAGAGACAGACTTCAGTATCTGGTATAAATTTAAATTTAAAAAACGGATAGACGGACAAGAAAGTGATCTTTTATGAGTTCCTTTTTTACCTTTTGAGGTAGGTACGGCACTCTAAAAAGCTGAAAAAAACACTTTTCTTGTATTTCAGTATTTTTTTAAGGTCCAGTTAGATTGGTAGTAAATCATATTTTAACAAACATACCACCTGTCACTGACCTTCAAATTGCACGAACTAACAAAAATTGAATTTCGCGTGCTTTCATATTATTATTGTATCTATATGCTATTATATTTTGTTACAATAGCTGCCATAACAACAAATTATAAACGTAACATAACATTTTAAAACAATGATAACATTCCAAGTACCTATTCTACTTTTTACTGTATAAAATATACAGCAAAATAAGTAGTTTAAATACCACGCACGTTTCATTTGTCATAATATTTTTTATCGTCAATTGTGAATCTCAATGAAGATATTTTAATAAAAAATAAATCTTTTTTGTTTCTTAAAGAGAAAGTTGGAAAACTTTCTTTGATTGTTTTTGTTCCAGATTCAATTATATCATCATTTTATAACTTAACTGTCAAATAAAATTGGACAGTATTTAAGTTAGTTTATGGTATAAAATTATGTTTATAAGACCAATTACTGAAAAAGCTTCAAACTGCCATAAAACGTTTGTATAATATACCAGACTGGTACGAAAGAGAGTTGTAACTGAGAATAACTTTTTATTAGGGTTCCGTACCCAAAGGCTAACCGACGGGACCCTAGTACTAAGCCTCTTCTATCCGTCTGTACGTCCGTCTGTTTGTCAGCGGGCTGTATCTCATGATCCGTAATAAGTAGACTGTTTAAAGGAGCATGGTGAGATTGCATGTAATTCAGAACCCAGTGATATGGGTAGCGTACATTCTGGAAACTTATGAATAGTTAAAGAACGACTTAAGACTAACAAAAAAGCAAATGGAAAGTAGGTTATAAAAGTTGGGAGAAATAAGATATGAAATGTAGAAGATTATAACCTATCTTAAGGCACGAATTTATTGGTTATTATTTAGTAGTAGAATGGCATAAAATAGCTTTTATCCGTGTTCCACGTAGCTGTTGAACACAAACAAACAATAGAATGATCCACAGATTAGGTCCACAGATGGTAAGAAGGTAAATGTCAAACGTTGCGTTCGGAAACTGCACGATAACTTATTTTTATATACATTAAAATCATTCGTAACTTTTAATTCCCATAATCTAGTAACTACTATCTAGTAACTCTAGTAACATAGTCTAGTAACTCAATATTTTTATATAGAACTCTGATAAACTCTTTACTATAATTAATATAAATTAGACCGTGAACGGCGCTCCATTGATATTTAAACTACGTGGGCCCAACCTCGCCATTCTCCTTTTCACACAACGTGTATTTCTGTTGCCTCTATAACAACTTTTTTTTCTTAGCCTACATTGTCCCACTGCTAAGCAAAGGCTGCCCCCGGATAGCTTCCCATTTTTCTCTCAGTGCGGGTTTCTCCGCAAAACGACAATACCTAATAACAAATTAAAAAAATATTAAAGGTGGCTCCCCGACTTCGATGGTACGGAACCCTTAATGTGCGAGTCTGACTCGCACTTGGCAGGTTTAATACTAAAATGAAATTAATTTCGATATGATTTAATTAAAAGTTATCTATTGAGAAGTTGAATCACCATTGTTAAAGTAAAAATAATCCTAACGATTGGGACGATAACGTGATGAAAATATAAAATATTTATTTGAAATATTCGTGTATTTTTGAGTAGAGGTATTGAGTTTTTGATTTACGTTGTCTTTGGACAAAAACAAAAGGTATTTACAAGGCATTGAGTTGAAATGCGAGCAGCGGTGGCCCAGTGGTGGCGGCCCCAATTTACGAACCCAGACAGGCGCATTACTTTGTGTAATTTATTTCATCACCACTGCTCTCAAAACGGTGAAGGAAAACATCGTGAGGAAACCGGCATGTCCTAGAACCAAACATTCGAAGACATGTGACATCTACCAATCCGCACTGGGCCCGCGTGGTGGATTATAGCCAATTCTCTCTCATTGAGATATTATTTGATTTTGATATTAGAGGCTGATGATGATGATGAGTTGAAATGACAGAAGGTGGAGGCTCTATAAGAACATGGGAAAACCGAACGAAAATCATCATTGGTCTTGATTCTGTTGTGCACAAACTAAACTTAATTTAGGCTATTGCTATCTTTTTCTCTAATAAAACGAGAAAGAGACGGACGTAATTTAGAGCTGTCAAATTTACTTGAAACTATTATTCTCATACAAATGAAGGGTGCACGTAAAAACAAGTCGACTAAAAACACGGTGAAGCGCAAGGCATAAACTTTTGACATCTCTAACTTAGTTCAAGCTATAGCCGTCCTTTTCTCGCACTGCCTTTAGTAAAAGATAGCAATAGCCTAAATTAAGTTTAGTTTGTGCACAACAGAATCCACACCATTGTCTGCCTGCCTTTACCCAACTATGTTGAGGTCGGCTTCCAATATAACCGGATGTAGCTGAGTACCTACCAGTAATTTACATAGATCGACTATTAAACACTGAACGAACATAAAATATCAAGTATATTTACTCATACGGTCAGTTGCGTCGTACTCGCAAATGGCGAACGTGTATGACCTTATTAAGAAGTTAAGAAGATATTGCCCAGCACCCCTAGCCAAGTTCTGCCAATCTACAATCGTTAACGCTAGTAGAAAACTATTCAAATGAATGGAAATGACATCATCTCAACGCTAAGTCACGTGATCAACACAAACGAATAGAAAATTCGTAGACAAGTTTACATCGTTCAAAATGATAGAATAGAATGTTATCGTTTCTACAATGTTGATCGCTAAACTCTTTGGTAGGAACGCTCACCATAGACTAAAGTGTAGGTTTTTTCTACAGACATTAGAGAACGAGCGATCGACTCAGTCGTGTCAACTTGGCTACCAATTTAGCGCTTTCTACAATCGCTTACGCCGAGGCGTTTACGATTGTAGCAAGAGAATCGATACGAAACGTTTGTAACTTGGCTAGGCTTCCAGGTTCAACCTAAATAAGTAAAAGGCATACGTTTATGTATGTACGGTCGAACAAGCTGTTTGGTTTACATTTTACAATGTAATTTATTGGTTAAACTGTAAACCAAATAGCTTGTTCGACCGTTCGTATGTAAGTAATAAAAATATCTCACTCACCAGTTATATGAACAGCAATAGCAGGCGGCATCACAAAAATCCCAACCAACAAATCGGCGACAGCTAGGCTAGTCACAAAGCAGTTCGTCACAGTCCTCAACCGTTTGGTCGTCACTACAGCCGAAATAATCAGCGTATTACCGATCACAGTCACCACAATAAGCAGACACAGTATTATAACAACACTAATTTCAAAACAGTCATATGCCTTGTCCCCACACCCAACTTCAATAGTCAAGTTATAAGTTCCGTTAACACAATCTCCCGTCTCATCTGCTTTGGTGATGACATTGTAAAAGTTTTGGGAGAGGTTGTATTTTTCGTCGTTGACGTTTTCTATAATGATTTCCGTTTGTGTCAGTGTGGTTGAGTTCCATTTTGGTGTTGTCTCCAGGTCTGGCACGGATATCATCTACGCCGTGGTGAGCAGGTTGGTCTCGGCTGGCATTTTCTGTAACAATAGAATAATTGTTGTTTTATTAATGTGGAAGTCGTAATAACCTCGTTAAGTGGGGCTACCTCAATGAAACTACAGTACTTTCACAAGTTAGTATGCCTTGTGACTGTGACTGTAGCTTCGCTTCTTTTTTTTTACATTCAATAGTGTCTGTAATGGTCTAATTGAAATAAATGCTTTGAGTTTTAGTTTGAAACAGCAGTGCGGTGTGGTTGTGGAGCTGTGTCACAAACTATGCTCCACCTGTTATCCTGCCCTCTTAGTCCAAAAGCATGCAGCCAAAATTACTTTTGCGCTGCTACCAATGGCGCGGTGGACGTGGCGAAGTTCTGGGCTAAAAAATATTAAAATTGTCGTGCCAGCGACACGAAGAAGATAAAGAATATAGAAATCAAAGAGATTTGTGATCGACTACTTTTCCCCAGAAGCCTTAAGGAATGAGTTTTTGAAAGACGATGAAAAAACTATGTTTAAAAACAATTTTTTCCACGTTTTGAACTTCCAAAATGACAAATTTAAATTACCTTCCAAGATGTGTTGGTACAGGGTTTTAACAAACATTCTCAGGATATTCAACTGAGAATAAGACTTAGTCAAAACTGTACTTCAAAGTTTCAGATAGGAGCCCTGAGGGCAGGGGACCACTTTCAGATTTCAAAACAGGACAAAAGTAAACAACGCTTTGTTCAGCAACGTTGATTTTCATCTTATCGTACGGGACCTGTTCCAAAACGACTTAGAACAGGCAAAACTTGACAAAGATATTGCGGGTGGGAAGCCCACGTTATCTTTGTATAAATTCTTGTGTTTTGTAAAATCCTTCCGTAGTGATAACATAACATCACATCTGTAATCTCTGAAGGGTTTAAATATAGGCAGAGGTGTATCCTAATAGTACACCTACATTTCGCCAGTTATGTTAAAGTCCCATGTTATGAGTGGCGAGCCTATTGCCATCAACCAGGCTCAAATCGAGACTCCGTAGCTGCTACTGAGAAATTCCTGATGGAAAAACCCAATAAAACTTTCCCCAACTGGGAATCGAACCTAGGACCTCATGCTCCACAGTTCCACTTACGACCACTACACGACGAATCAGATTTCTATAAATTATACAGGGCATAAACAACCTCATCACGAAGCCGTCAACCAAGCATTCTGTACATCAAACTAAGTAACTTTACGCACAAATTATTGCTGGGAAACTACTTTTTTTTGGGGTGAAAAATCATGCTTTGTGGTAGAACTCAATGTAACGCACTCAAAACATTGTGCTGATGGATGGATTGAATAATACGGGGGTTGTGGAGGTGTTTAATGTAAAAAACATTAAAAACTTGTATTAAAAAAAAACTTTGCCAAAAAGTTGGAACTTTGACCCCCAATAAGTCCGTAACTAGAAGGTTCCCAGGTATGGTGTAGAACAAAAAAAATGATCGCAATGACAGGAAAAACAAGTGCCTTTCGGCTTCGTTAAGAGGTTTTTTACACCCTTTATAATAGATTTTTTTTTCTGTTGGTAAATCATCAATTAATGACTCCTCCCGCTCTGGGTGGAGCGGAAGGGAGAGTCAGACTTTTACTGACTAAAACTCATCCATGTACCTTTTTAGCCCTTTGTGTTCCAGGGCCGCGGTATTTCTTTAGAACAGTCCCGCAGCCCCGGCAGTAAGTACACGGCTAATTTTAGGTCGTTCTGGAACCCAAAGCCATAAACTCGATCATCGAACTCAAAACGATTGGGACTACATTTTTCAAAAAATAATAATATTAAAATTAAAAAAATATAATTTTATTTTTCGTGATTTTTAATATTTTATCTACTTATTGTTATTTTTTGAAAAAAAAAAACACGAAAAATTTAATTTATAATATTTTTTTTTGTTATTTTTTGAAAAAAACATTCCCAATAATTCCGAGTTCGATGATCGAGTTTATGGCTTTCAGTTCCAGAACGACCTAAAAATAATGGTGTATAGTATAATAGCCCTCGTTATCTATATCTATACTAATATTATAAAGAGGTAACATTTGTTTGTAAGTTTGTATGTTTGTGAGTTTGTATGTAGGGGGTAATCTCCAGAAGTAATGAACCAATTTTAAAAATTGTTTCACTGGTAGAAAGCTACATTATTCGTAAATGCTATAGGCTATATTTTATTCCCGTACTCCCACGGGAACGGGAACTACGTGGGTGAAACCGCGGGACGTCAGCTAGTAATATATGTATAATATTATATGAAACTTCTACAAAATTTCAAGTTTCTAGACCCAGCGGTTTAGGCTGTTCCTCTGTCAGTTTCAAGATATAAATTGTACTTAAAATGGAACGTGTTTATCTCGACTTTGTTAAGTGTCTCTTTACGCTTGTTACATATCTTTGTGAGTTTAACTGTTGTGTAAATAAGAAGTAAAGTTATATAAATTTCAGTATTTTTTATTTAGGCATCGTAAACACAGTTGTGTAACAAAAGTCGCTGATTGGCATATTAACGCCCATTGTATCGTCCTCTTTGTTTAATTAATTAATTTTTCCTTTATTTTTTATGGACAACTAGCACTTCGCCCGAGACTGCGTCCACAAAAATTGTGATAGCTCGACTAATATACATGATATAATTGTAGATTGTACATCAAGTGCATAAAACGCACCATTTTACGCAAGACGTTTATCCTATACTAGCTGACGTCCCGCGGTTTCACCCGCGTAGTTCCCGTTCCCGTGGGAGTACGGGAATAAAATATAGCCTATAGCACTCACGAATAATGTAGCTTTCTACCAATTGAAACAATTTTTAAAATTGGTTCATTACTTCCGGAGATTACCCCCTACATATTAAACATACAAACAAATGTTACCTCTTTAAATTATTAGTATAGATAATAGACTTCTGGACGGTGGGCTATGGGCTAGCTCGCGGTCTGTCCGTCTCATGACGACAGGCCGTGTCGACGGCGCGTTCGTGTTCCACGCGCGCCTCAAAGAGAGTCAGCAAAAAGGAAGGGGTCCGTAAGGACCGATGCCTGCCGGGGTTGCGGGACAGTTCGAAAGAGATACCGCGGCCCCGGAACACAAAGGGCGATGAAGGAACATGGATGGGTTTTAGTCAGTAAAAGTCTGACACTCCCTCCTGCTCCGCCCAGAGCGGGAGGAGTTATTTGATGATTTCCCATCCGAAAAAAGAAAAAGAGAAAAAAAGTATAGATATACGTATATATATATATATGGATATTAAGTAGAGTGTAAAATGGGTTTTACGGACGAGTTATCCACTCTATTTTTCACTTCGATTGCGAGGAAATGAAACAGCAACATGTAAATATTGTAAATTTAATTAAACTTGAAATTTACATTAGGACAATGAGAAATATCAAATGGACTTTATTGTGTACTTTGGCTGTTGGTATCCTTGCCATGTTCTTAGAATACTAACGAAACGAAATAAAAAATAGGTTATTCTATGAAGTTGAAGTTTTTCGTATGGCTGTTGGACCGATTGCCTTGGTCTTCAACGAAGATTTTACTTTATAATGCTCTATAGAGCATAAAAAGCGACTTTATGTCGCCTACTGACTGACATAAAGACGAACTTTTAGAGCATGAGAAGTGAAATTGTAATTTAAAGCCTACACTACGAATAATGTAGCATCACCCATGCAGCTTTCTGCCAGTGATAGAATTTTTAGAATTGGGTCAAGATTAGGACATATTTTTTTTCTCTCTAATCTAATCTAATCTTTTACTCTTGGCGATCTTAATGTGCACGTCTTTCTAGATCGTTATCACATATTAATCTCAACATGAATAATGTAACCAAGATTTTGTAACAACATTTTGATTTAAAAGAGTGTCCATGGAGTTTCTTGCCCGTTCTTCTCCATAGAGATCTACGCTAGGGAATGGGCAACTACAGTACTTTCTCAAGTTATTATGCCTTGTGACTGTGACTGTAGCTTGTTTTTTTTGTATTTTTGACATTCAAAAGTGCCGTAATGGTCTAATTGAAATAAATACTTTGAGTTTGAGTTTTTACTACTTTTTTAGTTTGGGTTTTGCTGCAGCTCTTCTTGCCAATTAATGAGAAAGCCATCGACTTCTTTAAATAATATTAGCGGCCCGTCCCGATTTCACACGGGTGGACATTTATTTTGCCCAAAATCCCAAACCCCCCTTTTTGTAATAATAAATAATAAAGCATAATATGTTACTCAAGCATTATACAAGCCGCGCGCAATGCGTTTGTATAAAGATATCCTACTTCCCCTTTTTTATAGGTACTATGCTATTGGTGAAAGAACTTTTGAAATCAGTCCAGTTGTTTTTAAGTTTATTCGTTACAAACATACAAATCTTTCCTCTTTATAATCTAATGTAGATGCAGATATAGACTAGTATAGATATCGCCCTAAACAGTCTGTGTTTTTTTTACGAAAATTCTAATTTAAGAGCTCGTGCAAACTACATTATTTCTTAGTTGACAGTAATCAAGTCTTGTGCAAAGATCGTAAAATTTCGCAAAGATTTGATTTGTCTTATTATCTTGCAACTTAAAGTACTTTATAAACATATTCTAGATACTTTGTTTGATAAACGATATGATGTTGTACTACTCTCTCTATCAAATAAACTGAAAACCTTATCTCTTGGATCATTCGCATCATAAATACATGTACACACACCAGTACATAAAGCTACCCGAAACTCAAATTTTCCCAATCAAACTTGAACCTAACACTTCAGCGATAAAACTGAAAATCTATTACAGAAATTAGACTTGACTTAGCTTGATGTGCGCCGTTTGTACAAGCTTACACAGTTTCCATTACAAAAAAGAATACCACTAAAATAAAGTCTTCGACCGTAAAATACCAAGTTTTAATGAAAAACCACATCGTGCTTATGTCAATAAAAACAAATTCATGTTAAAGTTTGAAACAAAAATAAGACGTGAGCGTCGACGCAATGTTTTTAAGGTGAATGCTCCAGGATAATTCTAAATTCAATTTTTCTTACGTTTTTTGCAATTTGCAGGCCAGTGCTGATTAAAATATTGTTCGCGACTGTAAAACGTATGTAATTACAGAATCTTAACCATCAAAATCATCAATACAACCCTCCAAGTTCATAAAAGTGTAAGAAAAAAAAACAGAAAAAGTCATTTCTGCACCTTTATGAACTTTGAGGGTTGTATTGATGACTTTGATGAATACAATTCTGTAACTACACAAATTTTACAGTCGTAAACAATATTGTAATCAACATACAACCTGCAAATTGCAAAAAACATAAGAAAATTTGAATTTCGCGGGCTACCCTGGAGCATCCACCTTAAGGATAAAAGTTATGTATACAAATACATAGTAATGTTTTAAGCCTCTGTGTGCCTGTCTGTCACCTTTTTATGCCTTAACGGCTGAAAGTCTAACAACTAGTCTTGCCAAGGGGTATTATATTATCCAGTACTAACTGGGTTGTGAAGGTCCGATAGGCAGGTACTCCATGTAAAATAGTGGTCGTTATTCAGCGGCATCTGGTTAGACTGGAAGCCGACCCCAACATAGTTGGGAAAAGGCTAGGCAGATGATCTAGCTAGATCGATTTTTCGCCCCCTCAAACCTCGATATTGCAACTTTTATCGAAATCGTTAGAGCCGTTTTCGAGAACGTGATTAAAAAATATAAAATAATATACAAATACTAGCAGACGTCACGCGTTTTCACCCGCGTAGTTCCCGTTGCCGTAGGAGTACGGGGATAATATAGCCTAAAAACTCTTTCACCATTAAAAAGCTACATTCATCCCGAGTAAGGATGAATGTAGCTTTTTAATGGTGAAAGAGTTTTTTAAATCGGCGCAGTAGTTTTAGAGTTTATTTATTACAAACATACAAAAAAACAAATCTTTCCTCTTTATAATATTATTATAGATTACATATTTAATAGCATAGGATGATGTTCAGTTTGAAACAGTTTGTACAAGAAATTAAGAAATATAGACATACCAATTCGCATGAAAAGCTTGTAGACAAATAAAATACCGTCATAATAAAAATGAATAATACATTCCACTCGCACCAGTACATTAACAGGCTTCTTATTTATATTAGTCTGGATTAGTATTCAAAGACTCATTCTAACTAAAACGTGGTTCTTTCTTGAAACGTTAATGCTGGGACATTTACATCTGGAAAAATGTCTGGATTCTCCTCACACAATTTAATGTAATTTTTTCGATTTTAAGGAGTCTGTGCACTACACCGTATCATACCATGACCGTGCTAGGAACCGGGGTTGCGAGACTGTTCGAAAGAGATACCGTGGCCTCGGAACACAAAGGGCGATGAAGGAATAAGGATGGGTTTTAGTCAGTAAAAGTCTGACACTCCCTCTTGCTCCGCCCAGAGCGGGAGGAGTCATTGTCATTTCCAATCCGAAAAAAAAACCGTACTAGGAACGTGACAGGCAAAAAAAAAATATTGAAAAGTTCAAATCCGATTAAGTATCAATGTGTCTTTTTCAATTCATATGTACTTTCTAAGTTTATCTTGGACATCACAGACATTTATTTATTTATTTATTAGTACAGGTTCACCAACAGCGTATAAAATTTAGGTATACATAGGTTTTACAGATATCGGTGAAGGAAAATATCGTGCGGAAACCTGGACTTATACCTAATTAATATAAGTTTGAAATAGCCAACCCGTCTTGAGCAAGCGTGGTGATCAATGTTCGTGCCTTCTCTGTTAAGAAGAGACTTTTGCGCAGCAGTGGGACAGTAATGGGCTGGTATTATTGTTATTATATTAAATTATTATTGAAAAATATGAGACTATGCCCAGTGGATCGTTTGTTAAATGTTCCGCATCGAACAAGAACGCCGCGTGCCACGGAGAATGTCATTATCATCATCATCAGTCTACAACAGTCCACTGTGGGAAATAGGCCTCTTCAATAGCACGCCATTTAACTCGATTCTCGGCAACTCTCATCTAGTTGCTGTAACCAGCCACACTGCGAAGATTGTCGCTCCACGAGCCTGCAGGCGTCCTAACCTTACGCATGATTCGCGGTCATGTTGGAGTATGTCTAGTGGACATAATCTCATACTTTTCAATGCAAAGTATATACAGTTTTGCCAGACTTGGGCGTTAACAGAACTACAAGAAAGAAAATTAAAAGTCTGCCAAAAGCCAAAATGCATAAAATAAATGATAGAGTGAAATTTCAAGAAAAAAAAAACTAAATTTAAAAATGCACACAGCCTGCAGACAGTTTAAATGGCGTTGGATGGGACAGAATGTTAAAAGAAAGTAAAGTGAAATAGACTAATTAAATTAGTAACAGAATGGTATCCAGGAGATAGCAAAATACCTGGTTGATACGTGGAAATCTTTAGAGGAGGCCTTTTTAGAGGAGACAAACTGTTTCACATAAATATCCAGTTGCCTATCATTCAAATGCAAGTTAAAATTTATTAAATCAATTTAGTTTTTTAGTACTTAGGCATTTTTTCAGTACTTGATAATTGTAAGGATAGAAACAGCAATAAAGGCTATTTTATGAAGGTTTAACTGCGTGTGATGACCGATCTAAAACCATTATGAACGGGTATGATAAGCTATACGTTGTAATGGGCCATGCGTCTTTCCGTGCCGTACGTCAGTAGCATGGTGATGGTTTGGTACGATATAGTGTGCAGACTCCTTAACTAGCGACTAGCAGCCTCTGAAAGCATTAGTACATTACAGACAATCTTTACAGGCCATTAGATTACAATTTACAGCATTTTTTTTTTGGGCGTTTATTGTTTATATACACATCTAAATTCACATAATTATGCTGTACATAAAAACAATAAACGACCTACAATACATTAATGTATTGTTTGGCACATTGACAAATTGCGTGCTTTATTATGGCCATTTCATACAACTGATAGAAAACGAGAATTTGGTATTAAGGGAGCATTCTAATGCATAGCCTTTTCCCAAATAGGTATGTTTATCTACTCCAGTCTTATGAAACCAGATGAATAACCAGCACCCCTAGCCAAGTTGACAATCTACAATTGTTAACGCTAGTAGAAAACTATTCAAATGAATGGGAATGACATCATCTCAACGTTAAATCACGTGATCAACACAAACGAATAGAAAATTCGTAGACAAGTTTACATCGTTCAAAATGATAGATAGAATGCTATCGTTTCTACAATGTTGATCGCTAAACTCTTTGGTAGGAACGCTCACCATAGACTAAAGTGTAGGTTTTTTCTACAGACATTAGAGAACGAGCGATCGACTCAGTCGTGTCAACTTGGCTACCAATTTAGCGCTTTCTACAATCGCTTGCGCCTAGGCGTTTACGATTGTAGAAAGAGAATCGATACGAAACGTTTGTAATATTGGAATAAAGGTAAGACCAGCAGTGGGATGGTAGAGTATAATATTCATTCGTGGTACAATATTTTTACACGCAAGTTACAATTGTATTAGAACATAAACAAACCGTAACCAAGCTAATTCAAAACCAGTGACAGACATGTGTTAATACGATTATTCTCACAGGCCAGTGCATACATAAATATGCGACCTCCAATATGTAACTTGGCTAGGGGTGCAGTATTATAAGGTGACTACAGTAGCTAAACGCGAGTTTTATAATGCAAAAAAGCTTATGATTCACTGCAGTAAACAAAACCAGAAAAATGTATGATATTCTTCAGGATATGTTAGTACGATAGAGTTTTGAAAACATACGTACAATCAATTTTATTCCATTAAAAAAAAATCCCGAACTTATCTCTAAACAAATATTTTAACCATACTAAAATACATGTGATATTATTCTTTTTTTTGGAATATTGTTCTACAAGCAACATATTAGCATGCTATGTGTTTAAGTTTTTTGGTCCAATCAATAGATTTTTTGTAAATCGCAAAAAAACACTAATTTCGCACTATTCGGCCGGCAGTGACTTACGTAACAACAACTTTGTAGTGCAAGCTGATTAGAACTTTATTAGAACAGTATTTCAACCAAAGTTTGAATCACCACAAATAGAGTTGCTAATTTAGCTCCTGTAGTCGCCTTATATGGAGCGACTATCTGATCTGTTACTGAGCAGTACGATACCCCTTGGTAGGATTGATTGTCAATCATTCGGGCTTCGGACGTCCGATAACCACTGTCAAAGATTTACAAATGACAGGTAACACTAACAATTTTACACTTTCAATTGCCTCAACAATTGATTGCTCTGACTGTACCTACATCCATAACGTAACATCACGCCTGTAATCCCAGAAGGGTTCGGCAGAGGTGTACATAATAGTACACCCATATTTTTCCAAAAATATTTTTACGTGTCCCATGTAGGGAAAAACCCAATAACTTTTTGCCCGGCCCGGGAATCGAACCCAGGACCTCATGCTCAGCAACACTCGACCAACGAGGCAGTCACAGAGACTATTCATACCATAGACTTAGTATATACTGTATAGACATAGTATACACTATATAGACTTACAGCCTTATTCATAAAAAGTTAGAGCCTCCTTGAAGGCTCCTTGATGACCCGATGCTAAAAAACATGATTCATAAACGTCTGCTAACGCTAATCAGTCCATCAAGGCTCTGCTAAAGTTAGAAGACTGTTGACCCTCCTTTATCTCTCTGCTAAGTCACAAAATGGCGGCCGCAAATTTGAACAGCTGACTTTGACAAGAGCAAAAAACCATACCGATGATAATTTTAGTGAAGGGCTTACGCAGATTAAAAAAAAAACAGGAAAATTTATTTTTTGGAATTTGTATTTAATAATCCTCTTAATTAGGTATTTAAGATGATACGTGTACTAACAATAAATATGAAAAAAAAAATAGGATGATTAACATAGTTACGGCTTTTTGCACATAATTATGTACAATATAAACATGCGGATCGGAAATGGCGGGAAAACAAACATCTCGCTTTTTTAAAAAGTTGATCTTGGGGTTGTATCGTCAAATTTTTATCTTTTCTTATTGGTTTATCATTTCTGTTTTATTTATTTTCTTTTTTCTCGTGTGTATTTGTAAAAAATTGTGTTTTCCCGCTAATTTGCTGTCATTGCTGTCAAGTTTTTTTTTAATTGTCGATGAGGCCATTTTTAGGGTTCCGTAGCCAAATGGCAAAAAACGGAACCCTTATGGATTCGTCATGTACGTTTGTCTGTCCGTCCGTATGTCACAGCCACTTTTTTCGAAACTATTTGGTTAGTATATGTATTCTGTGATTGTGAATCGCATTAAGATTTTCACACAAATATAAAAAAAAAACAATACATTTTGGGGGTTTCCATAATTAAAACTGAAACTCAAAAATTGTTTTCATCAAACCCATACGTGTGGGGTATCTATGGATAGGTCTTCAAAAATGATATTGAGGTTTCTGATATATTTTTTTTCTAAACTGAATAGTTTGCGCGAGAGACACTTCCAAAGTGGTAAAATGTATCCCCTGTAACTTCTAAAATAGTAGAATGATAAAACTAAAAAAAAAATATGATGTACATTACCATGTAAACTTCCACCGTAAACTGGTTTTAACTTAATTAAAAAAATACACTATTATTAAAACATCGATCAAAGTTACAACGAACTACAAGAACTTTTATATTATGTTACTTGCTGCTACGGAACTTTTTTGTCTGTTGATTTGTCAAGATGGCCAACATAACGTGTCTAATCCGTCTATCAGCAGCTCATTAGCTAGCAGACTGCTAGCAAGCGTTTATGAATCATACTTCTTGACAACCGTCTAACAAGCCTAATGAGTCTGCTAGCTAACAGACCAATCAAACCTCAATTAAGGATTTTTTATGAATAAGGCTGTTTTAGTATATACTGTATAGACTTAGTCTATGATTAATACTTCAACAAATTATATTCAGAATACTCAACTTCTGCTATTTATAACTTTGATTTACATACTTAAGGCGAGACTTCATTGGCTGCATTGCAGAAGGATTTCCACGTAATAAATTTATTCGTTGCAAGAAGACGAGTTCAATTCATTAAAGTTTTAATAAGATTTACCTGCTGTTCTGTAGAAACATGAGTTGAGTTACCAGTTTGGGTGTAGCTATGATTTCATTTATTATACTTTAAGAGCAGCTCGTAGCTAAATAATAACAATTGTTTGAGTCGATCTTTAGGTTGGTCCGTGGATGGGTGAACAATGAGCATCCATTACATAGGTACCGAGTTTCCTCCGTGACTCGGAAAGCACGTTAAGCCTGTGATCCCGGCTGTCATTTATAGATCTTTGACAGTCGTTACAGGTAGTCATTGGCCAAAAAGTCTGACAACCAGTCTTACCAAGGAGTATCGTATTACCCAATACTAACTGGGTTGTGGAGTTCAGATAGACAGTCACTCCATGTAAAATACTGGTATTCAGCTGCATCCGGTTAGACTGGAAGCCAACCCTAACATAGTTGGGAAAAGGCTAGGCAGATGATGTTGTCGCTTACTAAAATCGAAATCACCAGACATATTAAATCTTTAGCACGTACATTTGTCAAAATGCTTAATAAAACCTACTGAAAAAATAAAAGTTACTGAAGACATTACACATTTGCAAGGTTCAAGTTCATAATGGTGTTGAACCTGCGGTGAATCCATTAGTACATGTGCATAAATTACAGAGAGGTTGGAATGTTAATTTCGTTTTTAATTTAAATGGTGTAATGGTAGTGTTCATTTCGAAGAAGTTTTTATTATCTTGCGTCTTTCTGCTCTGGAGGTTATAGACCCAAAATAGTTTTTTTATTTACTTTCTTTTTGAATATAAATCTAAGAAATACATAACGCCAGCATAACTTTTACGGGATATCTTCAGTGATTATTAATTATTTGAGGTCCCAATTATTCATAACATCTCCAGTCGTCCCGCGATAATGGCGCTTGTAACAGCGTCGAAATATCGATAGATCAAAATAATTAATAATCGCGGAAGATATCCCGTAAGTGACCGTATAAGTTTTCCATGTTTTTTAGCCGTGAAACCTTTAAATAGTGTTTGATAACGCCTGCTATTCCTGAAGGATTGAAAGAGGTTACGTAATAGTACCTACACACACGTTTCACGTTATGTTTAAGTTACATAACGTAATGAGGGCGAGCGTATTGCCATCAACCTGGCAAAAATTGAGACTTTAAGATGCTACTAAGAATGCCAACGTCTAAGAATTTTTCCAGAAAGCTTTGAATTTTTGTGCGCTCATTAAAAAGTCGGTGTAACAACCTATTCTGGTAGTCTTTGGAGTAACTTTCCAGGCAAGAAGTTGATTAAAAACATGCTTTCAGAGCGTTTTCTGTGAAACTTGTTAACGTCAAAACACTGACCTTAAATTCAGAGTAACTTTTCTTTTAGATTTTAAACCTTATTGTCGTTTACTGTTTCATATTTGTATCGAAGTACGTAAAATCGATAAGTAAGAGTAGAGGAAGGCCAAAGAAACGTTGGTTGGATTGTATGATTGTTTCTTAATATTGTATCGAAGTACGAAAAATCGTTAAGTAAGAGTAGAGGAAGGCCAAAGAAACGTTGGTTGGACTGTGTGATTGTTTCTTAATATTGTATCAAAGTATGAAAAATCGATAAGTAAGAGTAGAGGAAGGCAAAAGAAACGTTGGTTGGACTGTGTGATTGTTTCTTAATATTGTATCGAAGTACGTAAAATCGATAAGTAAGAGGAGAGGAAGACCAAAGAAACGTTGGTTGGACTGTGTGATTGTTTCTTAATATTGTATCGAATTATGAAAAATCGATAAGTGAGAGTAGAGAAAGGCCAAAAAACGTTGGTTGGACTGTGTGTTTGTTTCTTAACATTGTATCGAAGTACGAAAAATCGTTAAGTAAGAGTAGAAGAAGGCCAAAGAAACGTTGGTTGGACTGTGTGATTGTTTCTTAATATTGTATCGAAGTATGAAAAATCAATAAGTAAGAGTAGAGGAAGGCCAAAGAAACGTTGGTTGGATTGTGTGATTGTTTCTTAATATTGTATCGAAGTATGAAAAATCGTTAAGTAAGAGTAGAGGAAGGCCAAAGAAACGTTGGTTGGATTGTGTGATTGTTTCTTAATATTGTATCGAAGTATGAAAAATCGATAAGTAAGAGTAGAGGAAGGCCAAAGAAACGTTGGTTGGATTGTATGATCGTTTCTTAATATTGTACCGAAGTACGAAAAATCGATAAGTAAGAGTAGAGGAAGGCCAAAGAAACGTTGGTTGGACTGTGGGATTGTTTCTTAATATTGTACCGAAGTACGAAAAATCGATAAGTAAGAGTAGAGGAAGACCAAATAAATGTAGGTTGGACTGTGTGAAAGAGGATATGGCAAGAAAGGAGTTGTCTGCTGTGATCACGAGTAATAGAGAAGTATGGAAGGAGGAGACATACTGCGCCGACCATAACCAAATAAATTGGGATAAAGGCAGGAGAATGAAATTTCATGATTATCATCAGCCTACAGCAGTCCACTGCTGGACATAGGTCTCCTCAATCGCACGCCTCTCAACTCGATTCTCAGCAACTCTCATCCAATCGCTACCAGCCACCCTGAGAAGATCATCGCTCCATTGACCCTGAGGGCGTTCCCACCTTACGTTTGCTGATTCGCAGTCTCCATTCAAGTACACGTCTACCCCAACGGTTATCGGTTCTACGGCTAATATGACTAGCCCATTGCCACTTCAGTTTACTTATTCTGAGAGCTATATCGACAACTCTGGTTCTTTGTCGATGGTCTGGTTCTCAATGATGATGTATAAGTAAATGTTTGGTGCTTGGTTTCATTTAATTGTACTTCTGTGTGGGGTGCTGTCTTTTGTGTGCACTAAATAAATGGTTTATCTATCTATCTATCTACATTATTAATGTAAATTACCTACATTATAACGCATAAACCTGAGCTACTTTTTCTTTCCACATTGCGTGTTTAAAACAGATAAAAGTAAAGGAAAGTTTTGCTTGTTCTGAAAGAAACGCTTGTTTTACGGCCAACAAGTTGTTGATATTGAAGAGAGCAATATTACAGCGAATGTACCTATAGTAGTGTGCTGTATAACCTACTTGTGTGATTCATTGATTTTTTAATTATTATTAAATATAAATTATAAATAATTTATATTTATATATGAATATTAAATATAAATTAACTATTTTAATTTATATTTAACTTAAATCAATTGTAATCGAATGTGTATTTGTAATTTTATTTTTATCGGTTATTATAATGTACATGTGTTATATAAAATAAATAAAAAATAAAAATCATTTATTTCAGGTCCTGAGACCCATATTAAACAAAAATACAAACACATATAATTGAAATTGCAGAATAACATTACAATTAAATTCGAAACATTATTTAAAAAACAAAAATAGATAGACACAAAATACAAACACATAAATATTTGGAATATCAGAATTACATTAGAAACATTATCGAATCAAACTAGATTAAATTATCAAGTCAAAAGTATGTGTTTTTAATCTTCGAAAGTCATCAAAATTAAGATAGAAATGAAAATAAAAACCAGAAAGAAAATGTCACCCCTGCCATCTTAAAAACCATCTAATACAAAGATTAAGAAAAAAAGACCCTCCAACCACTCCAACATGGCCACTTAAGTTAAAAAATAATTACCCAACCATTAATAAAAACGGTCTCATAACACTAAAAACTTTTTGTTATAGACAAAAAAAATTCACAAAGAGAAAAATAAAAGGAATAGTAGGCGTTACAGTGCCGTACAAAAGAAAGTAAATAAAGAAATCGTTAACAAATGGTAGTTTTATGTACCTAGGTGTACGTTTTTCTGTCTCGCAGTTTTACGATAAAAAGAAAACTTAAGCTATATTCTAGAATTTTTAAGTTCATGAACCCACGAATTGGGCCACGTAGGCTTTGATAAATGATCTTATTCTTGTTTAAAATAATAATAGTTTTAAGAAGTGACTTCTATCTGAATTCCACAAAGACAAAGTACTACATTATGTACCTAAAGATGTCCTCCATATACTAAGGTTCAAAGATCTTTTTCACAAGTTTGAGGCTACTGAATCTTGACATCAATATAAAATCACGCCGTTTCCGGAAGAGTTAAGCAGAGGTATGGCAAAATACATTTCGTTATACATTTTGCCTCTTATTGGCTATAGCTATAAACTTAGGACAATTCTAAACTGGGCTACTACTCAGAAACTCCAAATGGAAGAATCACATGTTTTTTTTAGGGTTCCGTACCCAAAGGGTAAAAACGGAACCCTATTACTAAGACTTCGCTGTCTGTCCGTCTGTCTGTCCGTCTGTCCGTCTGTCTGTCACCAGGCTGTATCTCATGAACCGTGACAGCTAGACAGTTGACATTTTCACAGATGATGTATGTCTGTTGCCGCTATAACAACAAATACTAAAAACAGAATAAAATTAATATTTAAGGGGGGCTCCCATACAACAAACGTGATTTTTTTGCCGTTTTGTCTAATGTATAGATAATGGTACGGAACCCTTCGTGCGCGAGTCCAACTCGCACTTGGGCGGTTTTTATTTCAAACTTTGCCCCACCTGGCCTCACTACTATGAATAGGGTAGACGACAAAAAATCTAATTATTCCGTCAGTTAGATTATCAAAAAATAATTGACCCGTGTTTTTTCTTTTGTTTCGTAAACCAAAATTGACGAAGATATCACGCTTTTCATATTCTCAATACGTCACGCCTTGGTATATTTTTAGCTAGTTCTGACGTCACGAGCCCCCACTCCCAAGTTTTGATGCGTTTTATCTTTGTCAATATTCATTGATTTACATAAACAAAAAATACGTGTCCATTATTTTCCAATACTCTAACTGACGGACTAAATGCAATTTTTTGATACCGTCGTCATGCCTATTTCTCCTGTATCGTGGGTGCGCGACAATCATTTAAACTCATATACACAGACAGACCCGGAACAATTAATTGTAGGCCATACAAATATTTGATCCGTGTTGGGACCGCGACACGCAGCGCAGCAGGCAAGTGCTGCGTCAATGGTGCTGTCAAAACCCGTCCGACCTCTGACATCCACTTCAGGAAATATACCTTTCCCAAGCAATGACACAATACCCTGTCCTACATCTTCAGCATCTAGTCTGTTCCAGCTACCTTATTAAGGGCCTATACTCCCTCAAATGGCTTAGCATGATCCTCTGTTACGCCTTAAATACTGCAGCATTAATTTAGAAAAAAAAATATGGTAAGTTGAGGATTAATTCTAAGTATTATGTGTGACGAAAACACGATTCCATAAACTTTACTCGATAGAAAAAAAATCCAAAGTTACCTCCAAATCGAACAATAAACCGCTGGTATTCAAAAAGTACTTCAAATTAGATCATGAAACTTTGCATACTAACTGAACTTACTATAAAGCAAATCTTAAGTGTTTTATTTTTTTAGTCCAATCAATAGATTTTTTGTAAATCGTAAAAAAACACTCATTTCGCACTATTCGGCAGCAGTGACTGACGTAACAACCGCTTTGTGGTGCAAGCTGATTAGAACTTTATTCTAATATCAAACGAAGTTTGAACCACCACAAATAAAGTTGCTAATTTTATGGTCCATCTAGGTTGGGGAAGGAAAAAAAAACCGTCGAAAAATAAACACACGAATCACACCACAATAATGATTGATGATCCGGTAGCCACAGAATTAGGTCCCAAATGGAATATGATCATTAATGAATATAGTTCAGGGAGCCATTCATCAATGCCTAGCCCTACCTTGAATGTAGGCGTGATATTTGATAACGTTCCTCCATTTTTGTACCTGTGAATATATGTCGTGAAAATATTATCAGCTGTCGTGCCTAATTTATTGATATAAATAATATAATCACGCATGTAATCCCCGAAAAATAGGCAAAGGAAAATACCTATTAATAGTACACTCACATTTCAAATATGTTTACGTCTCGTTTAATAAATAGGGCACAAACCCAGAGTCCGTGATTCCTACTTGAGACACCTCATGGAAAACCTTATAACACTATGTCCAACCTCATAATCATAATCATTTTTATTTGCAATAAGTATGGTACAATAGGGTCTTAAAGTCAGTTGAAGTTCATACATAGTCAGATTTGGATGACATGCAAAATTTTACAACACAACATTTATTATAGTTATCTTAATAATAATAGATTAATCATTAACATTATTTATAAATTCATTAACAGAATAAAAGCGTTTTTCCAGTAGCCATAATTTTTACTTAAAAAAAAATATTATTATTTAGGTCTTTGAAATCCTTTGGTATTTTATCATTACAGGGCAATAATATTTAATTAAACAGATATGTTATGAGCGCGCAATCGTGAAGACTCGAAAACGTGTCAATTGGCCTGTTTTTCCTTTATTCTGCGTCACTGCGTGTATGTGAGCTGGCTCTCCCCCGCGGCACACTTTTTTCGGTGGTTTTGTAGGTGTATAACATATCTGTTTGTTAGAATATCATTGATTACAGGGTGTAAAAGACCTCATCACGAAGCCGTTAACCAAGCATTCTGTACATCAAACTAAGTAACTTTACGCAAGAATTATTGCCGGGAAACTACTTTTATTTTTGGGGTGTAAAATCATGTTTTGTGGTAGAACTCAATGTAACGCACTCGAAACATTGTGCTGATGGATGGATTGAACAGTTCCATTCCAGTTGGTCGTGGAGGTGTTAAAAAAAATTTTACATTAAAAACTTGTATTAAAAAAAAACTTGTCATAAGTTGAAACTTTGACCCCCAATATCTCCGAAACTAGAAGGTTCCCAGGTAGGGTGTAGAACAAAAAAATTATCGCAAAGACGGAGAGAACAAGTGCCTTTCGGCTTCGTTAAGAGGTGTTTTACACCCTTTATATTAGTCCACACATATTAAAAAAGTTCTTTTTGTATAGAGAAGTCCTTGGCGCTCTAGGCAGAACTATTCTATCTGGATCTCTTAATTTTCGAGGGAAACGGTCTTCTTGTAATCTAAGTAGCTTTAATTACCTCGAAATCGAACTCAAGGTCACTAGCACAGCGTAACCACTTGACCATAGAACCTGGGACACCTATGAAGCGATCATAATTTGGGACTATACCTGCATTACATTGGGCCCTATCAAAATACCAGAGCTGTCACATTTATTTTTAACTAGCTGACCCGCGCAACTTCGTCTGCGTCACATGAGAGAGAGAGAAGGTTAGAGAGAGTGTGAAACTTAAAAGATAGATATTATGCTATCGCGGATTATTTTTTAACTTTTTAAGGGAAACAATATTCCCTCAAACATGATTGTTGCGTAACTTTAACCCTTAACCCGGAAGCTCTCAAAAGAATTAAATTTTCTCTGTTTTTGCAACATTTATCATTGATACTCCGCTCCTACATTAGTGTATATCGGACCTATCTCTCTCCTGGACAAAAAAAAAAAAATACGCGTCGAATTGTGAACTTCCTCCTGTTGTTTCGTCGGTTAAAAAACTAAACTTGAGGCAACTGACACGTCCTGCCGGGGTTGCGGGACTGTTCGAAAGAGATACCGTGGCCCCGGAACACAAAGGGCGATGAAGGAACATGGATGGGTTTTAGTCAGTAAAAGTCTGACACTCCCTCCTGCTCCGCCCAGAGCGGGAGAAGTTATTTGATGATTTCCCATCCGAAAAAAAAAAAAAGGCAACTGACACGTGGGAGGGGTCGGAAAATCGTATCACCGCGATTCAGAAAAAAGAGTAAAATGAACAACGCCTTCTATCGACCAAGATTTTAAACAGCTTAAATATAATGCATGGAAATCATGTGTAAATTTTAAACACATTTTTAGTCATTAGTACCATTTTAATTCAATAGATGTCGCTGCATCTTACATTTGATGGTTAGTTCTTCTTGAACACTTTAAATTCATATATCTTTTGATAGGATTAACCAACTACGATGAAACAAAAACTAAATAATACCTCAAGATACGCACAATTTTTATTTATAAAAGTTATCTACATTGGTTGCGTAAATTTTACGTGATGCTTGATCATCGAAACAGACGAACAGATAAACAGACAAAAATTCCAAAAATGGTGGAAATGAGTTCTGTTGGTTATCCTTTAACACCCTGGCAATTTTTTTTCCAAATATTTTCGATGTACAGAAACGATTTTTCTACAGATTTATTATATGTATATAGATAGATATAGATAGGTAGAAGATAGATATAGATGTTACACAGGACCAATCATTCCTTTTATTTAACGTTGTTTATTGTTTTGTCATGTGTGAGACAAATAGATACTTTAATTCTTTCACTACAATTTAGCTATGGAGTGGGTTATGCGCAGTGTTTCACCAGAAGATAAAGCATACGGAATAGGCTAGTTTCCACCATCAATAAATTGCTTATATATTTAGTCCATCAGTTAGAGTATTGGAAAATAATGGGTTTTTGTAAATCAACGAATATTGACAAAGATTACGTGCAAAGATTAAACTCGGAAAGGGGGCTCGTGACGTCAGGACGCACTAAAAATTATACGACGCATTGAGTATTTCAAAAGCGTCGTATTTCGTCAATTTTGATTCACGTAACAAAAAAAAAACATGGGTCAAATCATCATCATCATCATCAGCCTGTTAATGTTCCCACTTCTGGGACACAGGCCTCCTCTCTATGAGAGGGAATGGGCTACAATCTACCACGCGGGCCCAGTGCGGATTGGTAGATGTCACATGTCTTCGAATTTTTTGGTTCTAGGACATGCCGGTTTCCTCACGATGTTTTCCTTCACTGTTTTGAGAGCAGTGGTGATGAAATAAATTACACAAAGTAATACGCCTGTCTGGGTTCGAACCCACGACTTACTGTTCGTAAGTCGGGGCCGCCACCACTGGGCTACCGCTGCTCTTAAAATAATGTATTGTCGGTGTACCTACGTAGAGAAATTAAGGAAAGAGCAATGACCTTTAATTCTTACTTATCTGGCGGAGACTTTAGAAATTTCTCGTGTACCGTGGGTGCATTTACAAACATTGAAAATCACATACAGAAACAGCCAGACCCCGAACCTATATATAGACCATACAAATATTTAATCCGTGCGGAAATCGAACCTGCGACACGCAATGCTGCAGTCAATCGCTCAGCCGATGCGCCAACCGCGCCGTCATTGATTGATAAACTCAAATTGGTTTAACGTCAAGATATTTGAGACAGCAGATTTAGGTAATTGCAAAGGCTTTTAGCTGATAAAGTTTATATGAATTGGTGAACTTGGTGTTTGAGTAATTGCTTGTCTGGACTTCGAGGCGCCATGTCTTGATTAAAAGTCAACACAAGTTAATATTGATAGTTGCTAGCTTTGGTTTGATCGAATTTTACAAAGAGTGGCTCTATTCTACTAATATTATAAATGCGAAGGTTGTGAGGATGGATTTTTGTTACTCTTTCAAGGAAAAACTACTGACCAGATTTGGATGGGCACACAGATAGTTTATAACCTATGGATGACAACATAGGAAATAAGCAGTACCTTTGTGCTCTTCTATGTTAATATTTTGTCCTGTTTAAGTATTTCGTGTTATTTATTTTGTTGTGCTTAAATAAGAAAAAAAAAAATAGGTAAAAAATAAAAATAAATGATGTTAAATGATGTTTATTTTGCAAGTAGGTTTTTACAAACACTTTTACACGCCATTTTTTTTTTAAACTAGATGGGGCCGGTGTTTCGTACCTGACTACTCTGAGAAGAAACAGCCGAAACAAACTCAGAGGTCATAGTCTCTTTTGAAGTCCAGAAATAAATGAGTAATAAATAGAATACTTTTTATCACGGTAATATGACGCGGTGGAATAGTTTCCGAACTTCACGCGGGCGAAGCCGCGACGACCAACGATTCAACAACTGACGACTTTCGGCAATAATGATTGCCGAAAACACAAACAATAAACAATTGTTTGGCGACAGAAATAAGACTCTCTACAGCGGCTAAGATGAAGTCTTAACCTATGTGCAGTCAAATGTGTACCGTACATCCCATGACTCAGAAAATCCGGAATCAAAACACCGCTAAAAGCAACAGAAACGCTTCACACCAAACTTATTTACAAACCGAACTGTTTTACTTGTGACGAAATTTAGCTGACATGCGGTTTACCGACCAAACTAACATAAACGCGTGTTAACACGACATTGAAGCTATCGAAGTTATTTTCAAACACAATGTTACGTAAATGTTTTTGTTATCGATTCGATTGGTACTGAAAAATAATGTTATGTCATAATCTACCAAGCCTTTTCCCAACTATATTGGGGTCGGCTTTAAGTCTAACAGGATGTAGCAGAATACCAGTATTTTACATGGAGCAACTGCCTATCTGACCTCCACAATCCAGTTAATACGTGGTAATGCGATACCCTTTGGTAAGACTGGTGTCAGACGGGCCACTGACTACCTTTAACGACTGTCAAAGATTTACAAATGACAACCATGACAGCCAACAGGATAAATGAGTATAATTTATTTAAAAATACTGACTAAAATAAAACAAAAATTGACAACGCAATCGGGTTCTAAACTCTAAAAACGAAATAGACAGGTATTTCCCTGCTGATTTAAAACCACATTGTCACTGAGAATGTACTGCAGTTAGTTTATTTGTGATTGGGCATCACTGTCAAATAGACAGTGATCTTTATTTGCCGATAAAATAAGGTTCTAGTTCGGTTGCTGCTACTGACAAGTCGGTCAAAAAACAGTGAGCTTTATTTTCATTACGATTAGGTTGTTGTTGGTTTGCTAGTGTCAAACGACTTTGTAATAGGAATGTACAATTGTACATCTATGTGACGTAATTGTATGTCAATATCTGACTGGATGCCGGATGACATCCAATGTCAACAACTACCGGTAATGCGACGCGAGTGGATGATGTTTGTATTGTTGATTAGGGTAGTTTTGACAAGCTCTATTTTTGGGGGTGTATTTTTTACGTAAACAGATAGTTCCGGGTTTTGTTTGATCCCCTGTTTTTTCTAGCGACATGTTTAAGATCCCTCGCGATAAGATTATTTTGCAGCAACATAGGTAACAAATCTCCGTTTTAATAGGTTCTTATCTTACATAAAGGGTGTAAAACACCTCTTAAAGAAGCTGAAAGGCACTTGTTCGCCTCGTCAATGCGATTTTTTTTTTGTTCTACACCACACCTGGGAGCCTACACCATACTTACGGAGATATTGGGGGTTAAAGCTCCAAGTTTTTGATAAGTTTTTTTTAAATACAAGTTTTTATTGTAAGATTTTTACTTTAAACACCTCCACAACCCCCGTTCTATTCAATCCCTTCATCAGTACAATGTTTTGAGTGCGTTACATTGAGTTCTACCACAAAACATGATTTTTCACCCCCCCCCAAAAAAAAGTCATTTCCCAGCAATATTTTTTGCATAAAGTTATTTACTTTGATGTACAGAATGCTTGGTTGACGGCTTCGTGATGAGGTCTTTTACACCCTGTATTTTTAACAACTTGACTGTTGATTCAATGTTGATGCAGTGTCAACAAAACGACAAACACACTCAGATTTTTATTCCGAAATAAAGGAACAAACGCAGGCACAGCTTTTATGGGTTTCCATACCCGAATGGGTAACCAAAAGGGAGCCTATTACTAAGTCTGCGATGTCCGCCCGTCCGTTCGTCAGCGGGCTGTATCTCATGATCCGTAATAGGTAGGCTGTTGAAAATTTCAGACTGTGTACTCTGTTATTAGATAGAATATAAAAAAAAAAAACTTAAAAAAACCATAGGTGAGTGAATTTCTCAGGCGAAAAATTTACGTGTCTAGGCTGAAATCGCAGTGCTGCTTTACAGATAATGCAACGATTTTTTTTCTCAGAATTAAAGTGACATGAATCTAAATGAAGCCACTTAAATTATATTTATAAGACTATTACTTTTTATGAAAAAAATCGGTTAATGATGAATAATCAATTTCTGTGTCTTGTCCACAATCACTTTCATACACAGCATTTACCTCTCAGGAAGATAATCTCCAACATATATAGGAAAAAGTATTTTGATAGCGTTAAGTAATGATTGACCTACAAGACGTTATTTAGTTTTGAATGTTTAGACTCATAGTTAATGAGTACATGTCAACGGTAGGTTTGTCCAAGCGAAATTACTAATTTCTATGATAATTTTGTTTCACCGTCCTGAGCTTCCACCAATAAGTTTAAACGAACAATAAATCCCTGCTCGGCAAGAGACAGTCGTGCTCTTACGTGCAGTAAAAATGGTAGTGCACCATATCGCCAGGTCTTTCCGCCAAAAATATAAGTACTTGATTTCAGTTTACTCGGAACGAAATTTTGCGATTTCGGTGATTAGGTTTTTAAAGGATTTTTGCAATAAATAAAGGTATCACTTTTATGCATGCTAAGTAGCCTTTGGTACACATTTAATATTATAGAAAATAATAGTCATAGCCTTGATAGTTTCTTGTAAAAAAAAAAAAATAGCGAAGTTTCCAATTTCTATGGGGCAATTTCTGTGGTTTCCGTGGCATCTCGGAGCCCACGGAAATTACACGACTCCACAGAAATTGTACCAATCAATTATTGTATTAATGTTAATGAAGATTTTTGAAAAGAATCAATACTTGTTATGCGGAAATTATTTTGACAAAACTAGGTCCTTAGCCTCAGACATTAAAATAAAATTGTATTACTATTTCTTGAAAAAGTCATTCAATTGGATTAACTGAACTTTGAGGGTTCTGGAGGATGCACCTCCAGAAGCTCCTCCTGGAAGCCTCGATCGTGCAGGCCTGGGTGACATCACCGGCCAGACCTGCCGACGTTGACAATGAGGCAGGGTGGTTCCAAGAGGCCATGTCCGACATCTGCGACGTGCGCAGATGTCGAGTCCCCAGCATCTCCTCGTGGGCCAGGGATCTGGCTCGCGAGGAGATGCCGGGGACTCTCAACAGAGATCCGTGGGGGCGCCCTTACAAGATGGTGCGGGATAAACTCCGCATCTGGGCCCTCCTACTGACGCAGAGTCTCTAGCCTGAGCTCGTGGAGGACATGGTGAGTACTCTGTTCCCTTCGCGAGGGGAACATCGCTCCCGTCTATGGCTCCGCCGCCTGCGATGCTGGAAGCGGACCAATAGGACGACGACGAAAACGCTCCGGAAGTGACTGGGGTAGACCTGAGAGTGGCGGTACGTAGGCTCAGTGTCAAAAATACCGCCCCGGGACCCGACGGCTTGCCTGGCAAAGCCTGGGTCCTGGCCTCGGAGGCTCTCGGGCACCGACTGGCCTCCAAACTGGCCTCTCTCCAAGCATGCACTTAGGAGCCCCTAAGCGCATGCTTGGAGAGAGGCCAGTTCCCGCTTCGTTGGAAGATGGGAAA
This sequence comes from Xestia xanthographa, assembly GCA_905147715.2. Classification (NCBI taxonomy): domain Eukaryota; kingdom Metazoa; phylum Arthropoda; class Insecta; order Lepidoptera; family Noctuidae; genus Xestia; species Xestia xanthographa. The sequence continues at coordinate 6,276,601 of LR990664.1, read as the reverse complement.
GCTGGTCCTCATTCAGAAGCCGGGGCGCCCTGCGGAATCTACGTCCGCATACCGGCCCGTGGTGCTGCTCGGTGATGTGGGAAAGCTCTTTGATAGAGTAATTGCAAACCGCCTCGCCGAGCACCTTGCGGGGTCGGGGCCGGATCTTGCGGAACACCAGTTTGGTTTCCGCAAGGGGCGCTCTACGGTGGACGCCATCATGCGCGTGAGAGCCGTCACGACGGGATATGCAGTTTCCTGGGGTGGGGTTGTCTTGGTGGTGTCTCTCGACATCGCCAATGCCTTCAACACCATGCCCTGGAGCTGCATTAGAGAGGCACTCAGGTATCACTGGGTGCCGACCTACCTTCGTCGTGTGGTCGAGTCGACTTTGAAGTACTTAGGTCTCGTCTTCGACAGCCAGTGGAACTTCGTGGAGCACTTCCGACTTTTGGCCCCCAAACTGGAACGGACCGGCGCTGCCTTCAGGCGGCTCCTGCCCAACCTGGGGGGGGCAAAGGGCCCCTGCCGGAGGCTCTACGCAGGAGTCGTGCGGTCCATGCACATGCAGTCGTGGCCGGGGGCCACGTGGTGGGCCTGTGGACGGTGGGCTATGGGCTAGCTCGCCGTCTGTCCGTCTCATGACGACAGACCGTGTCGATGGCGCGTTCGTGTTCCATGCGCGCCTCAAAGAGAGTCAGCAATAGGAAGGGATCCGCATGGATCGATGCCTGTCTGGGTTGCGGGACTGTTCGAAAGAGATACCGTGGCCCCGGAACACGAAGGGCGAGGAAGGAACATGAATAGGTTTTAGTCAGTAAAAGTCTGAAAGTCCCTCCTGCTTCGCCCAGAGCGGGAGTAGTCATTTGATGATTTCCCAACCTCTTCATCATCTGCCTAGCCTTTTCCCAACTTTGTTGGGGTTGGCTTCCAGTTTTACCGGATGCAGCTGAATACCAGTATTTTACATGGAGCGACTGCCTATCTGACCTCCACAACCCAGTTAGTACTGGGTAATACGATACCCCTTGGTAAGACTGGTTTTCAGACTTTTTGGGCCTCTGACTACCTGACTGTCAAAGATATACAAATGACAGCCGGGACCAACGGCTTAACGTGCTTTCCGAGGCACGGAGAAAACTCGGTATGTAATGGGCGGTCACCCATCCACAGACCAACCTAGGCAAGCACGGCTTAACCTAACGATTGACCCGAGCGGCTGTTATTATTTAGCCACGAGCTCCTCCCAACCTCTTCATAGAAGTAAAAAACATAATCAGTTCCTTGATTGCCAATTTTATAAGACTGATTTATCCAATTAATAGTACACCACGTTGTATTTTTAGAAATGCTTATTAAAATGATCAAATCGTTTATTTGTGATACATGGGTTACAAGCAGGTGTTCATTACATAATTACAACGATAATATATACATATATTAACGACGATATTCGTATTATATCAGTTTTTTCATTAAACCTTATCTTTCTTTTCATATTATTAAAAAACAATGTATTTATATAATAATTCACAATTTCGGTGCAAACGCAGAATTTCTGTGTCACCAATACAATTTCGGTGGCAATAATAAAATTTCTGTGGATCGCCAATTTTGGTGGCCCAAATAACTCTCTAAGTAATTTAATTATAATATCCCCTTTCCTTATCCCCTGTTGCGCTTTGTTATTAAAGTTTTTCAAAAAACCTGAAAATGAAAATGTCCATGGAAATTAGGTAAAAAATCGAGTTGTTGAAATTGACTGAGGTATCTCCGTAACTATATGGTTCTCAGGTATGGTCCAGAACACATTTTGTATTATACCTACTGCAAATGTGCGATATTCTATACAGGGTGTAAAAGACCTCATCATGAAGCCGTCATCCAAGCATTCTGTAAGTACATCAAACTAAGTAACTTTACGCAAAAAATATTGCTGGGAAATTACTTTTTTTTTGGGCTGCAAAATCATGTAAAAATCGAACATTAAAAATTTGTATTAAAAAAAAAAAAAACTCATTAAGTTGAAACTTTGACCCCAATATCTCCGTAACTAGAAGGAAAATGATCGCAATGACGGGGAGAACAAGTGCTTTTAGGCTTCGTTAAGTGGTGTTTTACGCTTTTTATAGAGACGATCTTTAAACAGGTCTGCGCACAGCCTAAGCTAAGTACAAGGCCTTGAAATTTTTGGCTCCTACCCAAGTATTGGTCGACTTCCAATGTACTCAGATGCATCTATGTGTCTACTCTTCCACACTAAAGATGTAGCTCATCCATACTTCTTTCTTAAAAATAAAAGATCCATACTTACCTACGTAATACGTAAAAAACCTCTTAACGAAGCCGAAAGGCACTTGTTCTCCTCGTTATTGCGATCATGTTTTTGTTCTACACCATACCTTCTAGTTACGGAGATATTGGGGGTCAAAGTCCCAACTTCTTGACATATTTTTTTTTAATACAAGTTAAAATGTTAGATTTTTACTTTAAACACCTCCACAACCCCCGTACTATTCAATCCATTCATCAGCAGAATGTTTTGAGTGCGTTACATTGAGTTCTACCACAAAACATGATTTTACACCCCAAAAAAAAGTCGTTTCCCAGCAATAATTTTTGCGTAAAGTTACTTAGTTAACAAACAAGACAATGTCTGTGTTGTACAATGTCTGTGTGGAGCCCCTCTACAGGATATGCCCCACCTCCTTTGTTGCTCATCCTGCGCAGCCACCTGCACCTTCCAGGATTTAAACGAAGCCAATGACAGAGCTGTGCAGGTGGCAACATACTGGTCGGGTATTATTTGAGTTTATCGACACGCAAAGAAGAAGAAGACTTAGTTTGATGTACAGAATGCTTGGTTGACGGCTTCGTGATGAGGTCTTTTACACCTTGTTTAGCTGAGAAAAACTCCGTCTATAATAACCTTCACATGAAAGGCTGAATGGATTTCGATGGGTACACCATGGTAGACCATGCCCATGACATGGGTTATTTTTTTCCCCGGTAGTATTTTATTTATTTATTTTTTTAAACTTCATGTACAATAGTGGTACATAGGCGGACTTAATGCCCATAATAGTATGATCCCATGAGATAGTTTTCGACCTTCATGGTATATTTATTTCTACAAGTTACCTGCTACAAAAATTTGCATTTTTTACGAAGCTAGTGGGGGCACCACTAGCTTCTAACGACCATGTTGAGCAAATAAAAGTGAATTAGGATGACTGCAGTGCGGAAACAATTTGTTGCTTGCATTGTGAACGAACGAATAAATATTAAGAGTCGTTTATACAGAAAGTGGACAGCTTCGCAAATAGCTGTTAAATATTTCTCTGTTTTGATTAATTTGGCAATTATTGTATGGAAATTTATACAATATTATAAAGCTGAAGAGTTTGTTTGTTTGTTTGTTTGTTTGTTTGAACGCGCTAATCTCTGGAACTACTGGTCCGATTTGAATGATTCTTTCAGTGTTGGGTAGTCCATTTATCGAGGAAGGCTATAGGCTATATAACATCACGCTACGACTAATAGGAGCGGAGCATAAGTGAAAAATGTTGCATAAACGGGGAAAATTTGTTCCTTTTGAAAGCTTTTTCTCTCTTATGTGACGCAGACGAAGTTGCGTGGGTCAGCTAGTAAGAAATATGGCTAACTAGAGAACTAAAATATTGATTATGAAAAGCAAAAATTAACATTGTAACACCGAATAAAGAATAACTACAGTACTTTCACAGTTTCTAAGTCTTGTGATTTACTGTAGCTACATTTAATTTCCATCTTTGTTTCGACAATTCAAAAGTGCCTATAACTGGCCTACTTGAAATAAATGCTTTGATTTGGATTTTGAATAATCAGTTTTAGATGTAAAAAAAATATTTGGTAATTTACCAAATGTCTTTTCTGCACTTAAAACGGTTACAACATCAAATTCAGTGTTTTAATTGCAATTCACTATTGATATTCTAGTTCACTAGTTAGCCATATTTCTTAGTGCGAATTTAATTAAAATGGGTAAAATATTTGACAGCTATTTGCGACGTTGCCGACTTTTTTTGTTTGTTAAGTTGTCTTTCTTGCTTGTTTTGTTTGTTAAGTTGTTGAGTTGAATAGAAGGGTCGGGGGGCTTTCGGGACCAGGACCGTGGTCCCGGATTCCCATGAATAAAAAAATGTATTATTATAAAAAATATGGTGGATGCGATACGATAGCCCGCGATTTTTTTTACATCATTTAGAAAGATTACTGTAACTTTGTGGATTAATTTATGCTATGCTGACGCTTTTAAAGCCAAAGTTAAAGATAAAAAGCTTTTTATTTAATTTAAAATACTGTTACGAGCTGGGTACGGGATAAATTAATTACTACCGATGAAACAACTGAATAACTTTAATAATCACAAAACACTTCAAACTCAATCACAAGTACACTACTGATTACTATTCGCTTAAATATCGCACTCACTAGTTCACTTCGATTCGTCCCGTACTGTAGCCAAAATAATACTGCCTGCTCCCACAAACACGTCGACTATTTATACGACGACCGAACGTTTGTCGTAGAACGTTGATCCATAAGTTCCCAGAATCTTCTAGGCAATTCATACTAGGTCATTGTCCTTCGAGAAACTTCCACAACTTTTGTACAAAGGAAAGAAATAGGTACTTTATGCCCTGGGCGTACGGTCGAAATTACAATGACAACTTCCTGATGTATTTTATAGGTAGTTTGCGAATTTGTACCTACATAATTCGATACATACCTACTACTACCTACCTACTTAGTTGTAGGTACCTACTATTAGAAGCTACTTGTATTGTAGGTATGGGTACGACGTAACAATACCATTCTTCCACAGAATGTAAACTGAATCTTTTTTAAACAAACTTATTTCAATCCCCTTACAAAACAAAACTCAATTTTCAGTACTAAGTTTTATTTAATTGCCGAACAAAATCGGTTGCTACTTGAACTTCAGTTGAAGACTAAGTTCATTTCAGACAAATTGGTTAAAAATGTGATAGATAGACAGATTATACTGATAGATTCATTTATTTGCCTGATATATGGTATTTTACAGATTTTAAACAAATACACAATAGTTCTTCATATTCCGCCATATAACTACCTATGTAAATTTGGCATTCAAATTTTGTGACAATAACAATGATTCTAATAAAATTTAACATCATCATCTGCAACTGGAAGCCGACCCCCACATAGTTGGGAAAAGGATAGTTTTCCCAACTATGTTGGGGTCGGCTTCCAGTTTTACCGGATGCAGCTGAATACCAGTATTTTACATGGAGCGAGTGCCTATCTGACGTCCACAAACCGGTTAGCACCGGGTAATACGATACCCCTTGGTAAGACTGAAGTTGTCAGACTTTTTTATTTTTTTTTGGGCCTCTGACTACCTAACGCCTGTCAAAGATCTACAAATGACAGCTGGGACCAACGGCTTAACGTGCTTCATCAAATTACAATAATCGCATGTGTGTATTTTATTCTTGCGTGTTGTGTGTAGTTTGGCTGCTTCTAAGAAAATCCAAATGGAAAAACCCAAAAACACTTTGCCCGACCCAGGACTCGAACCCAAGACCTCATGCTCAGAAGTCACGCCTGCATCCACCAAACCAACGACGTAGTCACTATTTAATAAATTATGTAATATTTTCGGTTTTAATATTTTTCCGGTAAATATTTCAAACAAAAATCTTCGCATTGTTCTGTGCAGTACCTATATATTTAGACTGTTTACGTTGCCTTGTTTCTAATTATTTAATACAACGCCTTAAGCTGTAAATACGACGATAAAGTTGTCAAATTAAACCACCTGCTTCAAGGTTTAATGAATAGACTAACAAATACCTACCGTTTGTCCAGGAGCTAGGGTTCGCGAAAAAACACTTATCTCATGAAATACTTAAAGACGGTTTAAACGTTTTAGAAAGCTCGTGGCTAAATAATAACAACCGCACAGTTCGATCTTTAGGTTAACCCGAGCTAGCCTAGGTTGGTCCGTGGCTGAGTAACCACCCATTAAATAACGAGTTGCCGTTGGTCCCGGCTGTCATTTGTAGATCTGTGACGGTCTTTGCAGGTTGTCAGTGGCCTGAAAGTTTGACAACCAGTCTTACCAAGGGGTATTGTATTACCCAGTACTAGTGGAGGATATATGCCCGGTTGATGGCAAGACTCACCTCATATTAAGTAATAAGTTAAGTTTTTAATACTTTAGTTTTTTTTTTTTTTTAATTAACCACCAATCTTTGAATTTTTATAACTTCTTTTATATTTATGTTGCGTTCAATTGCATTATAATGTTAATGTTAATGCGGAAGAGCGGAGTCACCTAACACAAGCATCTCTTTGCTTTAAAGGTGATCTCCAAATCCTGTTTTTTGAAGCCTTATATGTGATTGAAATAAACATTTTTTTTTTAAATTATTTTATTATATTACATAATATCAAATGGCGCAATGTGGGTGTAAATATTGCTAATATTGCCGTTCGGGGAGACAAGACAAAAAAAAACCAACAAAAAAAAAACAAACATAACTACAAAAAAAACAAACTTGATACGTAATTGTAACCGGCCCCTGTATTAAATTTGATGACCCGTATGTCGTGGTACCGTGTTGTGTTGGAGTAAATATTTACTTTACCACCTGATTTAAACAGTGGTGTGTTTATATTGTAATTAATTGTACTAGACTGTAACATGGGTAGTGGCATGTGGGTGTTTTAAACCTAAGTTATACTAATTGTGTAGCCAAACTAAGGCAACAAAAACATCCATACCTCCACACTAATATTATTAATCTCCCACAAATGTTTACCCTGTATTAATGCTTAAGTAACTCTGACCTTTTTATGGCTTGACGGTTTTCGGAATTTGAATAAAATTTGACATTTGAATCCAAAATAACCTGGGAATTAACGTGGGAGAACTTCTATCCTCTAAGCAAGCCAAGCCAAACCCAATTTCTAAAATAATTAAAGAATAAATACCAGTCAAGGTTGGATTAAACTATTCAATCAGTCTCAGTAAAAAGTTTATTTTACAATTCTACAACAGAATATCATTATGACTTTAACTTTTTTTTGGGCTCCGCCACAGTTGGGTTTAAAAGAAAATCAACAAAATTATTCATATTTGCTTTTAGATTACTTTCAACCGATTGGTTTAAAATCTGTAAAGAAGATCAAGTGTTTTCAGAATCAATAATGTAAAAGCATCTCTCTTCTAAAAAAAAATAATGTAAATAATATAAAAACATGTAAATAATGTTAAAAGCAAACGAATACAAATGTTCCAACACTTGCGGCGTATCTGACCTTTTCAGAGAAAACACAAATCCAACCTTTTTGCCATTTGCTCGTTGCATTTTGAATCGGCACGTGTAAGCAAACTCGTTTCAATTTTTAATGAAAACTGAACAATATTACGTTTCTATTTTTGTACATTTCACTGTTAGAAACTGTCGACAGATTTTCGCTTACACACGGCCTGTTTTCCGTGAAAGGGCTTAGGTTAAATGTACTAGTACTTACCTAGATGGGTTTTCGGCTCGCGGCCGTATTCTTTTTTATTCTCCTGCCAAACTGCAGAACAGTTTGTCGGCAGTATTCTCGTGCTATATAAATATGCGCGTATGGATAATATCGCCATCTTGTGTTTTCAATATTATTTCCAAAGAAATTTACCGATTTTTTTGGCGGTTATATTAAATTGACAGGGTGGTGTTCGTAAACATAAAATTTAAACCAAGATGGCGGCGTTCCAATTTCAATTTGTTCAAACATTTAAATATGGTATTTAGTTAAACCCCCCTAACTTTTACTGTTGAATGATTTTTTTTTAATCTCAACGTTCATCTCAAATTTTATTTTAAAATCTCAACGTGGAATACGTTGTGATTTTAAGCAGATTTGAATGTTTCGTAACAAAATGTTATCTTGTAAAACGTAAGATGATGATAATGAAAATGAAGAGAATTCCCTCTAATGAGTGATTTATTTCTTTACGGGGCTTTGGTTCCGTATTGAGGGCAAAGCTCCATGAAATCATCCAAACAATTGCAATTATTTTCAAGAAGTACTATGCTAAAACTCGGAGAGACTTTTTGATATATGTATGTATTATAACAGCTGCACGGGTCGATCTTCAAGGTTAAGCTACGCTTTTCGAGGTCAGTCCGAGGATGGGCGACCATCCATAACAAGCATTAAACCATTGGCAAGCATAAAACCAGCCTTGCCACGGCGTATCGCGTTACCAAGCAGGACCTGGAATTAAGTTCCAGTACGTAGACTTACTCACTCCCTTATAAGACGACTACCTATAACTTTTTTACATCGCTATTTTCCTAACTACCTGAAGACAGTCATACTGCATCAGCATATTTATGCAATCACCTGATGTCTTATTTTCAAAGTAAAATCCAAAATTAAGAAAGAAAAACAGGAAAATGTTTATTTCATACAAAAGTTGAACACAGTACAACAACCAAAGTTTCCTATCTCCCGGTCTATGCCCACTACACAACGAACAACGAACCTCAAATCTCAACCATATTTCTTCCATAATAAAGTCGCAATTCCCTTGCAGATTGTCAGGTGAAGGAAATCGTAAATCTACACACGAACAATGATTGTTTGTAAGCTAGTTAGTACCTGTGGTTTTGCTTGCATTTCAAATATGTGTACGTTGTTTTGTCAATACCTAACATCTGGGTATTCGCAATCGTAGCCTGCAATCAGGGTTGATAAATAATAAGATTTCTAGAAATTTCTAGCATTAAACTAGTAAATTCCCATTTGATTTGCGTATTTTTAAAAACATCTGTCTCTAAGGAACTACACTTCAACTGACATATCTGTGCCGGCGGCTAAAATCATAAAACCAATATAATGTCAAGTTCGACATATCTATTTATAGTAACAAAGTTTTAATGACACTGGCAGGTGGCCAGGTGGTTGTTGGTAAATATTTATAAACCTGAGTTATAAACATAATGTTTTAAAAAACCGGCCAAGTGTGAGTCGGACTCGCGTACGAAGGGTTCCGTACCACTATCTATACATTAGACAAAACGGCAAAAAAATCACGTTTGTTGTCCATACAACAAACGTGATTTTTTTGCTGTTTTGTTATTAATTAATATAAATTTGTTATAATTGTTATTAATAAATATATGTTAATTAATATTTAAGGGGGGCTCCCATGAGCCCCCCTTAAATATTAATTTTATTCTGTTTTTAGTATTTGTTGTTATAGCGGCATCAGAAATACATCATCTGTGAAAATTTCAACTGTCTAGCAGTCACGGTTCATGAGATATAGCCTGGTGACAGACAGACGGACAGACGGAAAGACGGACAGACGGACAGACAGCGAAGTCTTAGTAATTGGGTTCCGTTTTTACCCTTTGGGTACGGAACCCTAAAAAACACATTGGAAAAAAAAAGATGGTGGCGTTAGTTCAGATTTTGACCACGCGGTACCAAGGGGTACCGTATTACCCAGTACTAACTGGGTGGAAAATAATGATAAATAATAATAATGACGATAATGTAAGATTGCGATCTGAATTAGAACGTAAGTTGAGCGAAAGGAATTGTGTCGCTTGTTCCCACAGTCGGCTTTCGCTTCTAAACTTATTTGAATAAGCTTGATTGAGTGGCGTTTAGAACCGCTTAAACGAAAGTAACTTTGAGCGGGAAGTAAGAAATTAACCGGAAACGTATTTTTCAAGAAAAGCCCATAAAGTATTTTACGATATTAGTGGAGTTTTAATATTAAGGTGAAAGCGCCAGGGAAAACCGCGAAATTCAAATATTCTTACGTTTTTTGCAATTTGCAGTTTAGTGTTAGGTTATTATGTTGAACAAACCATGATAACGCGATCGTAACACGTATGTATTTACATAATTATACTCATTAAATTAATAATTACAACTCCTATATCCCATTGAATTAGGTACTACTTTATGAAAAAAGCCATTCAATAGGATTCAACGAACTTGAGAGGGTTGTATGAGGTTTGTGTGAGAGCAGCGGTGGCCCAGTGGTGGCGGCCCCGACTTACGAACAGTAAGTCGTGGGTTCGAACCCAGACAGGCGCATTACTTTGTTTAATTTATTTCATCACCACTGCTCTCAAAACGGTGAAGGAAAACATCGTGAGGAAACCGGCATGTCCTAGAACCAAAAATTCGAAGACATGTGACATCTACCAACCCGCAATGGGCCCGCGTGGTGGATTATAGCCCATTCCCTCTCATTGAGAGGAGGCCGTGTCCCAGCAGTGGGAACATTATAGGCTGATGATGATGATGATGATGAGAGGGTTGTATTCATTATTGTAGAAAAAGGATTAGGTTCCCGTGTAAAAAAAACCCTTGAAAATTTCAAGGGATTTTTTTTGCACGGTAATGTTAACAAAATTCGATTCATATAGGGGAGATTTTTTTTATAATAATTTCACAGACATCGGTGATAAATAAATGATATTTTTTTTATAATAATTTCACAGACACCGGTGATAAATAAATGATATTTATTTTTTTATAATAATTTCACAGACATCGGTGATAAATATATGATATTTTTTTTTTATAATAATTACACAGACATCGGTGATAAATAAATGATATTTATTTTGCAAGTAGGTTTTTACAAACGCTTTTACACTTAATTTTTTTTAAACTAGAAGAAACAGCCGAAACAAACTCAGAGGTCATAGTCTCTTTTGAAGTCCAGACATAATCTTGCTCAATTCACATGAGGACTATGCAGATTAGTGTCTGAGATGGTCTTTTGAAGAAAGAACCATACAGATTTGAGTGGACCTGTCCAGTCAGTGCTAACATTTGTCAGTTATCGTGTAGCTCGACTTATAACTCAAGGAGCTCAACGAAACGACGAACAATACCAAAGAAAGGACATTTGGGTAGGTTGCTTATAGTACTCAAACTGCCAGACAGATGGAAAAAATCGTCAGGAAACCTGGACGAATAATGAATATAAGTCTGAAATCGCCAACCCGTCTTGAGCAAGCGTGGTGATCAATGCTCGTGCCTTCTATGTGTGAGAAGAGGCCTTTGCCCACCAGTGGGACAGTAATAGGCTGGTATTATTATCTCCTTTATTCATCTTAACATCTTATTATTTTCATTTATAGATATTTCTAAAAAAAAAAAACATAAAAAAACATTAAAAAAAAAAATGTATATTATTATTATTAATAATTTGGCTGGTATTATACTAATAATTTCACGCGGACGAGGGTTGTGGGCAACAGCTATTCTTAAATATTTGTTTTCAAGAAATATTAAAATACCAAATAAACGCATACGAAGCCGCAGCCAACAACTAGTCTAGCAATAAACATAATTTACTAAACCGTCCGTCGTAGCAATTTCTCCAATCTCTTGGAAATCATGTTAGAGATCAGTCTCTTATGTAATTTGCCTATAATCTGGTCACTTTACCCGTGGGGAGATTGGTAGGGAAAATCTAGGATAATAAGTGGGTAAGATCGGGTTGACCTAAATAAAAGTACTATTAATATATTTCTTTTGTGACCCAAATGAGTCATCATTTATAGCACTGCTTCTTAACGTTTTCGTCATAGGGACCATTTGACAAAATTTCTGTCTCGCCATGGACCACCCAGTTGGTTTATTGATTTGGAGGCAATTTACAGTACCTACTTATAAACATATTGTTGTTCTATATCTATCTTTAAACAAAACAAAATTATTCAAAGCCCTCAGTATTTTTTTTACTATACATTTATAGTAATAAAAAAATACTGTGGGCTGGTGATTGCGCATTGCTAGCGTCGCTCGTGGTTCGCATTGTGTCGACTCTGTCACTTATCTTTGATTGATTTGACGACCTGATTGGCGCAGCGGTAGTGAGGCTGCCTTACGTTCTTAGGGTCCCGGGTTCGAATCCCGGTCGGAGCAAATGTTTGTGTGATGAGCATGGACATTTGTTTCCGAGGATCGTAAATAAAAAATCGTCGTTATCGTGGATGTTTATATGTATAATAAGTATGTATTTACAAACAAAAAGTATCTATGTAGTATATCAACTATCTGGTGTCCACGACACAAGCCTCGTTGCTTAGTGTGGTACCAGATGGCGCTGTGTGTAATGTCCAGCGATATATTTATTTATTATTTTATTTATTTAGGCTAGCTTTGCGGACCACTTGGGATGCTTCCAGGGACCACCAGTGGTCCGCGGACCACCGGTTAAGAACCACTGATTTATAGGTTACTAACTGACTACTTTGTTGAAGCACTACTGCTGGGCATGAGGTTAGGGCATCCAGGGTTAGATTCCCAGTTCGGGTAGAGAGTAATTGAGTTTTTCCATCAGGAATTTCTCAGTAACCACGGAGTCTAGATTTGTGGCCGGTTGATGGCAATAGGCTCGCCCCCTATTCCATGGGACTTAAACATAACTGGCTAAAATGTGGGAGTACTATTACTCGTATTAGCTACACCTCTGCCCAATCCTTCGGGGTTTACAGGTGTGATGTTATGTTGATAAACTTGCCTTCACTGTAAAAATGCTTGCCTTCACCTCAACTATAGGTGGGGGGGGGGGCAAACTAATTGTTTGTACTGGTCGGGCATTATTTGAGTTCATCGACACGTAAAGAAGAAGATGAAGAATTGATTCCCATGTTAATGTATTGTGGAAGCTGCAGAAGATTGTAAAAATATACTTGCATTGTATAGAATCCAGTTCTTAGTATTATATAATTGCATAGCACATGTGTGAGTACTTTGTACTGTTCAGCCACCATTTACATTTATTTATCTTTCATTGACTTGAATATGCCTTGGTGGCTGAGAGAATGTCATGCTCACTTAAATGTCTCGCTGATGGTGGCGGGTGTGTCGGGTCATTTAGTTCCCTTCAATATGGTTGAGTTGAATGGCGCCGGTACATGCGTCATGTCTGGTCATGTCTGTGAACGGGCGCTGTCAGTTGGGACTGGTCATCTCTTAGCTGCCAAGGTTCATTTTAATTACTTTATTCATAAATTTTTGATCTAATCTTTTACTCTGGATGCTCTTAGTGTGCACGTCTTTCTACATCGTTCTCACATATATGTATAATCTCAAAATTAATGATGTAACCAAGATTTTGTAACAATATTTTGATTTTAAAAGAGTGTCCATGGAGTTTCTTGCCCGTTCTTCTCCATAGAGATCTACGCTAGGGAATGGGCAACTACAGTACTTTCTTAAGTTATTATGTCTTGTGACTGGGACTGTAGCTTTGATTTTCTTTTTTGTATTTTTGACATTCAAAAGTGCCGTAATGGTCTAATTGAAATAAATGCTTTGAGTTTGAGTTTGAATGAATTACCAATTTAAATAGTCCGTGTATTACAAATCACGAGCTGTATATTTTCTTAACACTTAATTTATCTAACGTAACACGTTTTTTTAAAAAATTTTCACCCTTAACTCCTGAGTAATAAGGTTCAAAAGTGGTTGGCCGTCAGTGATCGCGGTAGTACCTACCTATCTGTACAGGTAGGTAATGTCTACCTGTTAATAAGCGTCCTTTAAGCAGGTATAATTTGAGAAGGCGACAGATGCCACGGATAGCACTTCCTCTTAGCGAATTAAATGGCAGCATTTCTCTTTTAAATTAGGAATATTTTCATTGCTTAAAGAACGAAGTTAATGAACGTTTATAATTACGTTACGTTTATCATTTATTTTTTATATTTTACTGATCGTTAATACTGTCGTTGAAAATACGACAATTTATATCAGTTATAATGGCTGTCCGACTTACGTCACACTTTACCTTGTGTAATTTACTTATTTCATCATCACTACTCTCAAAATGGTGAAGGAAACGTAAGAAAACCAGCATGTCATAGAACCAATTATTCGAAGAAATGTGTCATCTATCAACCCGCACCGCGCACTGATCCCGCGTGGTGGATTACAACCCACTCCCACTCTCAGCAAAAGGTCCGTGTCCCAGCAGTGGGAGTTATAGGATGATTATGCAATTTAAAACTAGCTGGTCTTGCATAAGATAATTAGGACACAGAAAACAGACTTGTAGTCGAAGTCTGTTTTCTATCCAAAAACCTTAAAGAAACCTATTTTATAAAGTTATATGTAGCGTAAATCGATATGAATGCGCTGGTGTTGCTACGGCGTAGCTGGCACTACGAAGATAACGCTACGGCGTAGCAAATTTGAATCTTTTCAAAGTTCTTTATGAGCCGAGTTATTATGCAGTGTTATATTTTTATCTGTCTGTATGGTGTCGGACGTAAAGAATAGCACCATCCCATATCTTCCCGTGGGTGTTGTAAGAGGCGACTAAGGGACTTACCAGAGAATGGGCAGCAGCGTTCTCTGTGCTTTTGTAACAACCGCACTGCGATCGTCAACCCGCCTGCCAAGCGTGGCGATTATGGCAAAACCCCCCCTCGGGGGAGGCCTATGTCCAGCAGTGGACGTCTTTCGGCTGATATGATGATGATATTTTTAACTTACTGATATCAATACGAGTTTTGAGATGCAAGACAACATAACATCACGCCTGCCATAGGTAGAACTGATGTACACCTACATTTCACCTCTTCTTTTTAAGTCCCATGTAACAGAAACGACTGCCGTCAACCGTGTACAAGTCTCGACTCCGTAGTTGACACTGAGAAATTCCTAATGGAAAAACTCGCTATCACTTTTTCCGACCTGGAAATTGAACCTAGGCCCTCATGCTCAGCAGTCGCGCTTGCAACAACTGCACATCATCATCTGCCTAGCCTTTTCCCAACTTCGTTGGGGTCGGCTTTCAGTCTAACCGGATGCAGCTGAATACAGTATTTTACATGGAGCGACTGCCTATCTAACCTCCACAACCCAGTTAGTACCGGGTAATACGATACCCCTTGGTAAGACTGGTTGTCAGACTTTTTGGGCCATTGACTACCTGTAACGACTGTCAAAGATCTGCAAATGACAGCCGGGACCAACGGCTTAACGTGCTTTCCGAGGCACGGAGGAAACTCGATATGTAATGGGTGTTCACCCATCCACAGACCAACCTAGGCAAGCACGGCTTGACCTAAAGATCCACCCGAGTGGCTGTTATTACTTAGCTACGAGTTCCTCTTGCAACAACTACTACACACTCACAAACATTGATTAAGCAGCTCTCGATGTAGGGGATGTGCACGTATTTGTATGTGAGTGCGTGTATATAAGTGTCTGAAAGGACTCTGACATCGGAGTTTAACCAGCAAACTTCAAATTTAACTTAGACAACAAAGAAGACACAGTAACCTTTATGAAATTCCCACATGTCATCACATACCACGTAATATAAACCCATTATAAGCATCAAAAATACTTTCAAAGCACCCATTGTATGTGAATAAACGCCGTCAAAAAGCAGCTTAAGGAATCTTAGGGAAAAAAACGTTGTTAAGGTAGAAAATTGATATTTAATGGATACGATGAAAGACTTGCTTTGTGCACCCCAAAATTACTTTTATTACAAGCCAAAGACTTTCCTACTAAATTATTAACAACTAGTCACCCGTTCTTGTTTTGAACGGTGTTTACGTCATATTTATTTATTTTCAATCTTAAACACAAATGTACTTAGGTGGAATTTTAAAGGCAATGGCCACGCTTGTCTAGAAGAAACCTACTCGCTCGAACTTTTAACAGATAAAGATTATAACGATCAGGGGCTCTACTCTCTAAAGTTCCGTTCGTATATTTGGATCTATCCGTCTCTCTCACTCACACTCATCTGCAGTCGCGTGCGAAAGAGGCGGGTAGATCCAAATATACGAACGAAACGTTAGAGAGTAGGGCCTCTGGGAAGAGACAAGCCGGCAGTGAATTCCATAGACTGATGGTTCACACAATAAATGTAGAAGCATGGCGTTGTTTGGGTCCGTGGAACTACAACCATAAAACGGTGACGCTCAAATAAATATAATAAAATAAAAAAACTTTGTCAAAAATAAAAAAATAAAAATTTATATTTGACAAAGTTACTACCAAAGTCAATAATTTTCTCTTATTCAAATTATTCAATCATTACTAATCACAGGGAGAAATTTAACTTTTGAATGGCAAAGAAAAATAAAAGTTCTGAATAACAAAGTTAGCATAAAGCAATCATAGTAACTTTATGAAATTTAAATGAAGCGTGGTTTATTATTATGCGGTTTATTATTCATTTATAATTTATCAGAATATTTATTTCAGATCTAAGTTCGTGATTTAAAAACAAAACGTCTCCACGTTCTGACACAAACGGAGTTCAAATTAGGGCCTTTTAAAAACTTAGCCAATAATACACTGACTACCATACAATGTACTAAACTATCTCACATTTATACGAGAATAAGTACAAACTCAAAACAAAACTTTCACTTGAATTAAACTAGTCAGCGCTTTGTTTCGCTTAGCTTGCACTTTTGAATCTATCTATATCTATACATATAATAAATCTGTAGAAAAATCGTTTTTGTACTATGACTCGAACGAAATCTTGCCACCGATACGGCTCTTTTTGTTTGCAGCATCCGGCCGCTATTGAAGCGCTTATGTACGCTCATTAACCAATAGCATTCCAGCATCTGATCCCTTGTCTTTGTTAATGAAAAAAAGGGTCGAAAGAAAAAAATACAAAACAATACGGGTGGTAAACAGATGTGGTCATCGCGTCCACGGGATTTTGTTAAAAATATGGAAAGATTTCGTTCGAGGTACATCGAAAATATTTAAAAAAAAAATTGCCAGGGTGTTAAAGGATAAGCAACAGAACACATTTCCAGCATTTTTGGAATTTTTGTCTGTTTGTCTGTTTCAATGATCAAGCATCACGTAAAATTTACAAAACCAATGTAGATAACTTTTATACATAAAAATTGTGTGTAACTTGGGGTATTATTTAGTTTTTGTTTCATTGAAATCGGTTAATATAATATTAAAACATACATGTATTACAACATACAAAAGATATATGAAGTTAAAGTTTTCAAGAAGAACTAATCATTAAATGTAAGATACATACATGCAGCGACATCTGTTGAACTAAAATGGTACCAATGACTAAAAATGTGCTCACCACCTAACTTTTAAATCGACTGATCGGCTTTAAAAAAAAATATAGCATAGGTAATATACTTTAGCAGTTTAACATTTTGGTCGATAGATGGCATTGTACATTTCACTCTATTTTCTGAATAGAATGACCCTCGCCCGTGTCAGTTGCCTCAAGATTGTTTTTTTAACCGACGAAACAAAAAGAAGGAAGTTCTCAATTCGACGCGTATTTTTTTTTATATATGACCACGGTTAACTTTTACAGACAAGTCGGTACATGGTCCTTTTTTTTTGTGAAAAGCGTAGGTACATCTCAAAGTTGATCCCATTTATAATTGAAAATCGTGTTTCGCTAATTTCTTGCACCTTTGATGAGAACTTTCGACCTAGCTGGAGTATGACTGTCATCGAGTGACGACGAAGACGTATGGCTGTAGAGGCAAGCCCTTATTTGTCGAAACCCAAGTAGATTATTTTAACGATTAATGCAAACATATCGAAGAAATTAAATTGTTACCCATTTGAATCTATACTATATTATAAAGCTAAAGAGTTTGTTTGGTTGGTTGAACGCGCTAATTACAGGAACTACTGGTTCGAATTAAAAAAATCTTTTAGAGTTGGATAGTTCATTTATCGAGGACGGCTTTATGTTATCTAACATCACGCTATAACTAAAAGGAGCGGAGCATCAATGATAAATGTTGCAAAAACAGGGAAAATTTATTTCTTTTGAGAGCTTTCTTTGCGAGCACTGCATAAACGGTTAAAAAAAATACGCAACAATCATGCATTGTTCCTCCTAAAACATTCAAAAAAAAATCCGCGATAGCATTATGTCTATTGGTCGACTCACACTCTCTCTAACCGTCACCCTCTCATGTGACGCAGACGAAGTTGCGCGGGTCAGCTAGTAGTTAATAAAGTAGGTTTACGTCAAAAATAAAAAGTTGAAGCTAGTGAAGCTACAGTTCCAGTAACAAGATAAGATACAAAAAATAGTATGAAAAAGTCCAGAGAAACAACACCATGGACTCTCTTATAAATCAAAAATATATGACAAACTCGTTACCTAAGCTCTGTCATTTTTTACATCAATACCGTTAGTACGGCTGTATTGTTTAGACACAAGTTCCTCATTTCAAATAAAAGAAAGAAAGAAAGAAAAAGCATATAGTAGCCCGCACAGGATAATACACATAAAATAAAGAAATTGTGAAATTATCAGTAGAATAGAAATAATAATAATAATAAATCAATTAATTGCCAAATTCTACTTTTAGTTACTTTGAAATCAATAAATAGTCGAGTCATTGAGTTGAATAAACAGTGACGTCACAGTTTGCTATTGCCATACAAAATCAATGAGAGAACCGCGTTTTGACAGCTCTTAAAAAGTATCTCAATTTATTGGTGTGTCATCTACCCCTTTCTCCAATATTAACTCACGTCCTTCACAATATACGAAAGCACAAAAAAAAACAAAAGTCAGCTTCCGCTATAAATCACTCACAAGTCCAATCTGCATTTAAATGAACATATTTAGATAATCTTTTATCGTCCATCTGTAGCCTTGACCTACAAAAGGACAATTAATTTGGAACAACGAATTAAGAAAGTCGCAATAAATCTGTTCGCACTCTCTCTGCTTATTCTTCCTTTGTTTTGGTAAAGCACTTTAGAATAATAGCTTTATAAGAGATACTTTCTCCACGACACAGGGAATCCGAGATCAGGGGATCCAGGATTCCCTGTGTCGTGGCACACACTAGCCTCCATACTAGTACTAGTGACTACATAATGGAGGCTAGTGATATTTCAACTTGTGTAATGCTCTCTTGCTTTTTATTTATTTTATTTATTATTTGCTTATCCTAGTCAAAATTCACAAATAATCAATTTAAGTTATGATACCCGGTCAAATCTATACTAATATTATAAAGAGGTAACATTTGTTTGTAAGTTTGTATGTTTGTAAGTTTGTATGTAGGGGGTAATCTCCGGAAGTAATGAACCAATTTTAAAAATTGTTTCACTGGTAGGAAGCTACATTATTCGTGAGTGCTATAGGCTATATTTTATTCCCGTACTCCCACGGGAACGGGAACTACGCGGGTGAAACCGCGGGATGTCAGCTAGTAATTAATAAAGCTGTTTTTTTAAACTGTTTAAATTTGACAGTATTTTAGAATAACACGAAAGTAATGGAAGAATCACCCATCGCGCGACATGTCTCTGTGTGCGTTTATTTGTGTGTGAAGGCGCGGTTATAGGACCAGTTACAGACGGGCTTGGTTTTAATAAGGGTGGTTTACACTTACCGATTTCCGTAAAAAAAAAAAAAAACTTCCGATTTTAGTATCGATTCGGGTCGAGAATTATTAGCATATATTCCTCCTTGAATGTGACCAGCAGGCCTAGCCAAGTTACAAACATTTCGTATCGATTCTCTTTCTACAATCGTAAATGCCTCGGCATAAGCGATTGTAGAAAGCGCTAAATTGGTAGCCAAGTTTGACACGACTAAGTCGATCGCTCGTTCTCTAATGTTTGTAGAAAAAACCTACACTTTAGTCTATGGTGAGCGTTCCTACCAAAGAGTTTAGCGATCAACATTGTAGAAACGATAACATTCTATTCCATCATTTTGAACGATATAAACTTGTCTACGAATTTTCTATTCGTTTGTGTTGATCACGTGATTTAACGTTGAGATGATGTCATTCCCATTCATTTGAATAGTTTTCTATAGTTGGTGCCAGTTAACATCGGAATAGAGGTCATTAACACCTACCTACCAAGTTTTTTTATCACAAAGCGATAACGACACTTACTAGTTACCTAATTCGACCAATAAGCGATACTTTGCTACATCGCTAGAGTATCATAATACCAGTCGGCTAGACGTACAGGGGTTGAGAATCTTGTGTTGTTCCAATTCGAATTTATTATTATTTTTTGCTAGAAAACTAATTTTATGCTTGTAAGTTTACGTGTGACGTAAACGCCCCCGCACCGTGACCATAATGTGCTGCACACCTGACGCGATGACCTCGTAAAACGAAAACGGCATAAGATCAGAATTATATTTTTTGTGATGAGATAGTTTTTGTGATGTCATAATTATATTTAGATAGGTACTTATGGTTTTTCCGTCATGGGTGTCGTTTTCATGGTTTTCGGGGTCGTTGATTACGAAAATGAGCTCAAAATGAAAATCCAAGATGGCGTCCAAGATTTTTTTGGTTTTTCCGTCATGGGTGTCGTTTTCATGGTTTTCGGGGTCGTTGATTACGAAAATGAGCTCAAAATGAAAATCCAAGATGGCGTCCAAGATTTTTTTGGTTTTTTCGTCATGGATGTCGTTTTTATGGTTTTCGGGGTCGTTGATTACGAAAATGAGCTCAAAATGAAAATCCAAGATGGCGTCTAGGATTTTTTTGGTATTTCCGTCATGGGTGTCGTTTTCATGGTTTTCGGGGTCGTTGATTACGAAAATGAGCTCAAAATGAAAATCCAAGATGGCGTCCAAGATTTTTTTGGTTTTTCCGTCATGGGTGTCGTTTTCATGGTTTTCGGGGTCGTTGATTACGAAAATGAGCTCAAAATGAAAATCCAAGATGGCGTCCAAGATTTTTTTGGTTTTTTCGTCATGGATGTCGTTTTTATGGTTTTCGGGGTCGTTGATTACGAAAATGAGCTCAAAATGAAAATCCAAGATGACGTCTAGGATTTTTTTGGTATTTCCGTCATGGGTGTCGTTTTCATGGTTTTAGGGGTCCCTGAACATGAAAATGAGGTTCAAACGAAAATCCTAGATGACGCCGAGGAAAATTTTTGGTTTTTTTAATCATGGGTGTCGTTTTCATGATTTTCGGGGTCGTTGATAACGAAATGAGGTTAAAATGAAAAACCAAGATGGCGCCGAGAAAACTTTCGGTTTTTCCGTTATGGCCGTCGTTTTCATGGTTAAAGGATAAAGAAAATGAGGTCAATAATTATTTATTTCAATTAGGTCATTCAAAGGCACTTTTGAATGACGAATAGTGAAATGGATTCAATGATTTACCTTGCCTTTGGTTAAATCTGATTTCAACAAATCATTTTCATTTTCATTATCAACGACCCCGAAATCCATGAAAACGACACTCATGACGGAAAAACCAAAAAAAAAAACACCTTCAAGTAATAATAGGCGTGATGTTATGTTTACTCTACAGAGTAAACCTCAGTGGCCATTAAGTCGCGCAAGAGTCCAATCGTGCAAGTGTCCATTCGCGCAAGATTCCTTTCGCGCATAAGTCCATTCGCGCAAAAGTTCGTTCGCGCAAAAGTCCATGTGCGCATATGTCTTTTCACGCAAGTGGGTGCGCGCAACAAGTGTTCTTTGCGCAAATGTCTTTCGCGCATAAGTCTCAGATCCTAATTTTAAGATGTATAATAATATATTTACTTTATTAAAATTGTCTCAGTAAGTTAAAATAGTGTTAAACGAAAATAAAGTATTTAAATCAATTAATATCGTAGGGTACGTTTGCTCGATTTTTTTTTTTTTTGGGTTGTGCACTGTGTTATGTATGTGGGACACTGTGGATGTATTATGAGACTCAAGCGATATCAGTTTTGCGACAGGTTTGTACGGATGGAGCGACAGTATCGCTAATATTTAGATATCGGGATGAAAGTCGGAGCAATGACCTCTATTCCGATGTTAACTGGCACCAACTATACTAGCGTTAACGATTGTAGATTGTCAACTTGGTTAGGGGTGCAGGATTCAAAGCGATACCTTGTATCCATCCCAGATTTAAATGGATTAAATATGAATGTTGGCAACACCGGGAGGGGACGCTCTAGAAGGACATACACTGATCTTATTGGTGAGGTTCTTCAGATAGATCAGGTGCGTAGTACTCGCAACCGGCGTGTGTGTATGACCAGATACGTATGTAGGACGTGGATGAGGGAAAAGGAGTATGTAAGGGATCGTAGAAGGTGGCGTTCTGTGGTTTCTGCCTACCTACTTGGAAAAAAAGGCATGAGTTTATGTTTATGTTTTACACATAAAAAAAAGTTTGCGATCACTTTGAAAAATTGAAATATTTTTTGTTACGGTAGGTTTAGTTGTCGAAATGGGAAAGTTACGAGATGGGCCGGAGCCGTATGATTTCTTCTTCTTGTTATTATTTATTATTGTGCTTATTTTTTAAATTCAAACAGTGTACTTCTATTTAAAGAAAACACACAACAAAACATATATAAATATATTTTGTGTGTACAAAAATAAATAAATAATAAATAAACAAAGATTTTTTCTTGTTATAGTCCAATTTAAAAAATTATATCAGCTAATATGCTAGTGATTCAAACTTTTTTGTGTATGTAGGTATATATAAATATCAATGCTTTCTGCCCTATATCGTTTCACTAGAGTTGTCTTGTATAAGCCAATCACCAATCAAAATCTATGAATTATGTTTCATTGACAAAATTAAATTACTGGGTACGACGCAATACGTTCGATGAGATCTTGATTACCAATTGCCGGAATAACGAGACGACGAAATAAGGATATTATTATGGGTTCATTATTGTAAGATAATCGGGAGGCTACACTCACGGCTGCACAGCTGTCTCCCGATATTGCGTATTAACATTCTTCATCAACATCTGCCTAGACTTTTCCCAACTTTGTTGGGGTCGGCTTCCAGTCTAACTCAATGCAGCTGAATACTAGTATTTTACATGGAGCGACTGCCTATCGGACCTCCACAACCCAGTTAGGACTGGGTAATACAATATCACTTGGTAAGACTAGTTGTCAGACTTTTTGGGCCACTGACTACCTGTAACGACTGTCAAAGATCTACAAATGACAGCCGGGACCTGTTGGCTTGTAACGTTACATTTTCCTGGTAGGAGCCAGAAAATCGTAACGTTACAAGCTTAACGCACTTTCCGAGGGACGGCGGAAACTCGGTATGTAATGGGTCCACAAACCAACCTAGGCAAGCACGGCTTTTCCCAAAGATCGACCCGAGCGGCTGTTATTATTTAGCCTACGAGCCCCTCATATATTCATATTTAATTATATAATTAAATTTAGCAAAATCCGTATTCACGTATTTTGCTAAATTACACAATACAGATTTCGTTAAAATTAAATCTTTTTAAACTAATGTTTTTAAGAGATTTGGATTTAATTTAATAAAAAAAAAATGCTTTGTAAATAAAAGATTATGCCTGTATTCTTTAAGGTAATAGGTGGTATAGTTGTATTCAGTTATATATACTGGAAGATATGATGTCAATGTTAATCATCACTTACAAAAATAACATTTTTATATTAATTAGTAATAGGAGCTTAATTTATTAACTTTATTGTGCATGCTGTGGTCTCCTATAAGTGAAGGAGTACACCTACCCAATACCTTGTGTCTTCCATTAACTAACAATGCTTTGTGTATGTCTTTTGTTGGAGATCCTTAAATAAATAAATAAAGACGAACCCAATTTGAAAAGTCTAGAAAGATGACAAAGACTAGGGGCGACCTTACTGGCATTTTCTGGGAATTACTTTGAATTGATTAATGGTACCAACTCTCTCTAGGTCTACGTGGTGGATTACTGTCTACTCCCTCTCACAGACAAAAAGGCAGCGTCCTGGCACAGGGAATGTTATAAGCTCATAATAATAAAAATCTCAATTCAAGACCAAAACTGTTTTTTTTTTCTGAAGAAATCATATAACTTACGCTAGAAACAGCTGATACAATGGGGAAGGCTGGTCAAAGCTGACTATAGATGGCGTGTCCGTAGTTTAGTCCTAATTTGTCCAATGAGGACAAGCTATTTTGAAATTTAGAATGAAATTGACAGATGTTCAACCAATGACGATGCTTGGTACAAGCTATGCTAGCGCCATTAGTTTCACAATTGCAATCCCCATTCAACCAACTTATCTGTGCATGCGGGAAAAAACAGAACTATTTGACATATTGATGCTGTACTGTCAAATAAAGTGGTTATACTGTAAGTCATCTGTAAGTACAACGAACCGAGCTAGTGGCTCGTAAATAATAACAGGCGCACGGGTCGACGCTGGGTTGGTCTGCGGGTGGTTGACCACCCTATAAATACCGAATTTCCTCTGTACCTCGAAAAAGACAGTGGGCAAAAATGTATAGGAGTTGGTACAAGCGTCGCCAAGGATGAATCATTACCAAATGAAAGGGTTACAATAAACTGTTCAAATATGCAGAAGGGCATCAAAATCTGTCCGAGGGATTTCGAAAAATTATAGCTTATTTTGTCTTGAATGATTGAAATGAAAGGGTATAATCCTTTAGTTTGGTATACGATAATGTTGGAATGTTTGTGGTTCTGCGAGAAGACCAAGTAAAAGGATAAGGTATTTAATTTAGTGTTAATGGTTTTATATACTGTACTAAATAAATATTAAATAAGTAAATGATTCATCCTTGGTGATGCTTGGTCGACATTTGCCCACTATCCTTTGTAGATCTTCGCCAGTCATTACAGGTGCACTGGCCAAAAAGTCTAACAACCGGTCTTATCACGTGGTATCGTATTACCCAGTACTAACTGGGTAGTAGTGGTGGTCAAATAGGCAGTTGCTTCATGTAAAATACTGGTATTCAACTGCATCTGGTTAGATTGAAAGCCGACCCTAACATAGTTGGGAAAAGGCTCGGCACATGATGACTGTAAGTACAACGATGGCGGGGAGAAAAACTCAAAAAAAAAGTTGGAGATTTTCCTTCCCCATAAGTGCTCATTTCTGGACACGCGGTGCGTCGGGCGGCGCGTTGGGCGGCGCGTTATGCGGCACCTCACGCGGCGCGTTGCGCGTTTTTCCGTTTACGGAGAGGCGGCGTGTGCAGTGGCGGGGGGGTCATCTGTCATATGTTTGCATTTCAGCAAACGCGCGTAAAACCGCTTCTCCGTAAACGCTCTCATACATTGCCATAATTATGTTTGAATTTTAAGCGGGCCGCGCCGAATGACGCGCCGCCCGACGCACCGCGTCTCCGTAAATGAGCCCTAAGAAAAAGATATAACATATTACCTCTTTCCTACGGCAACCCGCAGGCGTGGGACATGCGTTTTAATTTCTCGCTCCGTTCACGCGGTAACCTTGTCAGTGCGTAATTTATTGGCGTTGAAAATGTATAGGGTTCGCTGTTACAAGGATTATCTGCTTATCCTGTTTGAGGGTGAGTTTTTTAATTTGTTTTTTTTTTTCCTAAGTTGTTTGTGTTGGAGATTGAACTGAATTGAATTGAGTTTAGAAATCCAGTTTATCGGTTGTCATTTCTAGGAAATCCGTATTTTTTTTTACTTAACTAGGCGTCTTAGTCTTGGTAGAAATAGACCTTTTGTATTTTCAACATTTGGAGTTAAGCCATAACACATAGGACCACGCCTGTAATCTCCGATGTCTTAATCAAGAGCTGTACCTAATAGTACATTTTGCCTGTTAGGTATGTTTACCCATGTAATAAGAAGCGATCCTATTGCTGTCAATGGAGCACTAATCCAGACTCCTTGTCTGCTTGACCTTGTCTGTTGGGCTGATTCCTGATGGAAAAACCCAAAAATGATGCTCAAAGCGCCCGTGGAGACTAACCCTTTTTTTTTACGGATAGGAAATCATCAAATAACTCCTCCCGCTCTGGGCGGAGCAGGAGGGAGAGTCAGACTTTTACTGACTAAAACCCATCCATGTTCCTTCATCGTCCTTTGTGTTCCGGGGCCGCGGTATCTCTTTCGAACTGTCCCGCAACCCC
Source organism: Xestia xanthographa (assembly GCA_905147715.2). Lineage (NCBI taxonomy): Eukaryota > Metazoa > Arthropoda > Insecta > Lepidoptera > Noctuidae > Xestia > Xestia xanthographa. The sequence continues at coordinate 6,250,673 of LR990664.1, read as the reverse complement.
GGGTGGAGACTAACCCTGGATTGGACTTGTTTGCTTTTAAATGGAAGAAGATAATGTTAGAATGTCTGTGGTTCTGCGAGAAGACCGAGTTGAAGGATTAGTTAATTTTGTGTTAATGGTTATAAGATTATAAATAAATAGGTAAATAAATAAACAAATACATAAAATAAATGGATAAATAGGTAAATAAATAAAAAATACTTTGAGCGACCTGGGAATTGAATCTCACGCTCAGCAGTTGCGGCAACTAGACCAAAGATGCAGAGTATAAGTTCAAATGGTCACTATAGTGTAGATTTTATGACGAGTAACATGCATGTAGAAAAAGCATATGTCAAGCAGTCTAGCTGTAAGTTATATACTGTGGTTAGCTTATAAAGAGAGTATATAAGTGTGTTGTCGGGTTTCTTGGGTAGGCAGGAGTGTAAATAAATGTCACTGCCTCACAGTACTCACGGTTTTATTGAAGATAGATAGTTCACACGCACAACACAAAACAGAAGAAGGAGACCAGAGATCATCATCTGCCTAGCCTTTTCCCAAGTTTTATTGGGGTCGGCTTCCAGTCTAACCGGATGCAGCTGAATACCAGTATTTTACATGGAGCGACTGCCTATCTGACATCCACAACCCAGTTAGTACTGGGTAATACGATACCCCTATGGTAAGACTGGTTGTCAGACTTTTTGGGCAACTGACTACCTGTAACGACTTGTCAAAGATCACAAATGACCGGGACCAACAGCTTAACGTGCTTTCCGAGGCACGGATGAAACCCGGTATGGGTGGTCACCCATCCACAGACCAAACTAGGCAAGCACGGCTTAACCTAAAGATCGACCTGAGCGGCTGTTATTATTTAGCCACGAGAACTATAATGCAACAAGAAGGAGAACAGAGATAATAGGAAGATAAATCACAATAAATGCGGAACAATCCGTTTTCGAGGAATCACAGAAAACATGCGCGCACGCGTCGTTGCGAGGTTAGTGCCGACTGAAGGTCACGGAGAGCGACACTACGAAAATTACAGACAAAAAAAATACAAACTTTCGCCCTTAAAATACTAGTGAGAAAGATTACTAAGGTAGTATTAGAGTATGGATTAAGATCAAAAACACCTTTCATCTAATAGATTTGGCAAGAATAGTTTTTGCTAAAACAATGGTACCTAGGTTTTATTTGACCAGACAACGGCCATTCATTTTTTATGAAAAGACGGACAAGGCAAAGTAATGACTTGCAGATGTTCTTCGTCTAGGTTTTTCTCAGACTATTGTTAGGATACCCGATGCCTAAAGACTCTATAAAGTTGTAGTTTTTCGTCGTTAATATAGTTCCCATTTATACCACGGGTAAAAAAAATCCCGTCTGGGATTGGTATATAAGATTAACAATCATAATCTCAACATTGAAAAACTCTCAGCACCATAATCATAATCATAAAAGAATTACAGTTTGAAAAAATAATAATAATTAGAAGTTATTAAGTTGTGATTATGACTTGTTAATTTATTAAACGTTCGATGTTTTAAAGTGTTGATTTAGAATTGTTGAAATTATGATTGTTGATCTTATGTACCCAATCCCAATGGTACCACGGGTAAAAAATAATTTTCAGTGGTACCGTGGATCGCTTGGTGGTACCACGGGATTTCTTTTTTCATGGTACCACGGGCAATAAACTCTACTTTTTATGTTCCTAAAATCACGCCAGTAACAACCGAAGGGTTCGGCAGTGTTGTTCCAACATAATATAATGACGTAGGCGGCTGAGGAATGAATAGTTCAGTCGGTTTGGGAAGATAATATAGTAAAAATATTAACCCTTCTTTCTGACTAGGTCGTAGTTGGGTAAAACTGATACTATTTTTTATAGGTAATCATTAAATTATCAACTAGGACAAGAGCAGCGTGGCCCAGTGGTGGCGGCCTCGACTTACAGTAAGTCGTGGGTTCGCACCCAGGCAGGCGCATTACTTTGTCAAAAACGTTGAAGGAAAACATCGTGAGGAAACCGGCATGTCATAAAACCGAAAAATTCGAAGACATGAGACATCGACGACCCGAATGGCGCAGCGGTAGTGAGGCTGCCTTACGTTCTTAGGGTCCCGGGTTCGAATCCCAGTCGGAGCAAATGTTTGTGTGATGAGCATGGCCATTTGTTTCCGAGGCATGGATGTTTATATGTATAATAAGTATGTATTTACAAACAAAAAGTATCTATGTAGTATATCAACTATATGGTGTCCACGACACAAGCCAGCGTGTTTTAGTGTGGCACTAGGTGGCGCTGTGTGTAATGTCCAGCAATATTTATTTATTTATTTATCTACCAATCCGCACTTGGCCAGCGTGGTGGATTATAGCCCATTCCCTCTCAGAGGAGGCCTGTGTCCCAGCAGTGGGAACATTAATAGGCTGATGATGATATAAACAATAGCATTGTTTTCCTAATTTGGAATATCATTTAGAAACTAACAAACGCACTTACGTTCTGTGTTTGGCACCTCTATGCATTCAATCTTGTAGTACGGTAAAACTCAATGATATACACACTTCTAACACCTTTATAAATGGTTATTTCCTGTTTGATTAAGAGCCAACATTAACTAGACAAACGCCTTTAGTATCAAATCCTCTGAACTCACGGCATAGACCTATTTACACGATATAATATATAGAACGCACTATTTTCACAAACGTACCAATTTCTTTGCCTTAGTTTATTTTAGCTGTAGATCTGACATGTGGAGCAAAGCTCTGATCAAGTGGCGTCTAAAAACTGGAAAAACGTTTGTCATCCGACGGCGAAATGGGCAGATGACATTGTTGGCATCGGGGAATAAACCTGGATGAGACTGGCACGGAAGCTTGGAGTTTGGCACACGAAAGAGAGGCTTATAACCAGCAATGAGTGACATCAGGCTATGGATGATGATGATGGTCGTCTGACAAACAGTATTGCCGTATTTATGCTATACTTCCACTTTATTATTTATCATTCATAATTCTATTCATCCTTTTTTATTTGTTTCTTTGTTTACACTAAGCGAATCGATTTAAAAATGTGTCCCGACTGTATCACTCCACGAAGGTTGAGGAGATCGTAGAGTATATGAAGGTGAAGAACAGCTGGACCTTGTGGGTCGAGAAGTTGGAGCCGCGTGACAACACCAATTTCAATTCGTTTGTGGTGTGAGTTCCGACACAACATCTCGACAAGTTTCTCAAGGAAGAGTTTTGGCTGAAGGGTGTAGTCTACCGACGGTTTCGCGGCAGGCTACGTGACACCGCGCAGCGTAATACGACGCTGCCACTTCGTGTGTCATAGTTTTAGTGATGTGCTACTAACATAGTTCTTTTAAGTTGCTTAAACTAACAAAAATTGTTATTAGTATGTATTTTTAGGCTAAGGTATTTATCTATGGGTCTTTGTTACCTGAAATAAATGGTTTATTATATTATCATTTTCATAAAAACGATTAATTAACATAGAAATAGCCGAAATAAAGTAATTACTCATAATTTTCAAAAAGAGATCGTTACACAGTAATTGGGTTGTGAACGCCAGATAGAAAACCAATCCTAACATTTTTGAAAATACTTGTTAGTTACTTTAGCCGTTTTATTTATAAATAAATAAATGAAGAAGTTAATTATAGATTCAGCCAGAACTATTCAAATCATCGAAGAACCTTGCTTCTTATAAAACACGCAAAGCTTATAAATACAAAACATATTTTTATGTCAAGCATTTCTCAATCCTTTCCACTTTCTATATCATCAAATCTCATTCTAAAAATAATATCAATTGAAAAGAGATCTTATAACATCGGTTAATACTAAACTAAATTGAATATGATCGTTTAATATGCAATGAAGTTTGGATTTAAAACTGATTGGGACCGGCTTTGGTACATAGAGTAGAAATATACAGTAGTTCAACTTTGATATTACAAACGTAACGTAACTGAAAACCGGAAAATAGGCCGTTTTACTTTAAAAAATAACTTTATAATATACTCCATACTTTACTCACATTATTTCCCGACACAATGTACGGAACAACTGATTTTTAATCGCAATTTAGGTTTGCTTCCAAAAGAAAGAGTGGTTCATGTATATAAAACTATTCTTTCAAGATAATACTAAAAGTTGAAAAGGAGATATCAAATTATTTATATTGGAACGGTTTTCTTGAAACTCAATGTAAAACACTTTTGAATGAAAGCGATATTTTCTTATTAATATTCATAGCAGTCAATCTCCGGTTTGTAAAAACCAATTTGTAATAAACTCATGTACATTTTTCCTAGAATTCTATGCTTTTCATCGACTAATCACATCAGACTGGCGGTAGATTTGACTGCAACTGATCTCTTTTGATCAAGGGCTTCTAGAGGGAGATCCCGTGACGTTCACTTACAATGGGGTGGCGAAGGCAAAGTAAATCTCAGATGGCGCCACCATAGCTGGTCTCAATCTGACCAATGAGGTTAGCTTTGAAAACAATGAAATATAAAATTACATTACCCAATGAGAGGTTTTCCTTTTGAGGTTTAAAAAAAAATAGTTTCCAAGAACTTTATAGATGGCGTTGAACTTACTATGATAGTTGGTGCCAAAGCCAAAACGCTTGAAAAAAAAAACATTGTGTCACGTCCAATGATATTTAATTAAACAGATATGTTATGAGCGCGCAATCGTGAAGACTCGAAAACGTGTCAATTGGCCTGTTTTTCCTTTATTCTGCGTCACTGCGTGTATGTGAGCTGGCTCTCCCCCGCGGCACACTTTTTTCGGTGGTTTTGTAGGTGTATAACATATCTGTTTGTTAGAATATCATTGGTCACGTCACATACTCTCGTTGACTGACACTTTCATTTGCTTAACCTTCCGAATATAACCTACATTTCTCGCGCTTTGTTAAAATCAGTTTTTTTAGGTTCCATTCCTTGCGACTAGGGAAGAGCTAAAAAGAAAATCCCCCATTCTTTTGGTTTTCAATTTTCAACCAATGACGATGTTTGAGAACCAGCTATGCTAGCATTAGTTCCACAGTTTTTTTCCCCATTGAACATACTTTAAAGGTGTCTGGCGATGGGTTCCTACCACACAAAATGTCTGGTAGTAGATGAGGTGAATCAGCACACTATCTTAATATAAAAAAAACGGCCAAGTTCGAGTCGGGCTCGCGCACCAAAGTACCTAATCTATACAACATTAGACAAAACGGCAAAAAAACACGTTTGTTGTATGACAAAATATATTATTTAAATATGTTTTTTTATTTTGAACCAGTGACCGACAAATTCTGATATTTGGTGACAAATTTCGACTAATTAGCGACTAATGTTTTGTGTTATCAAAATTAAAATCCATGATGGTCGCCAAGCCCGTGTCAGTCACACTAACAAATATAATTATGAACGACTAAAATGTCCCATCAAACATTAAGGAAACAGATGCAAAATGTTCTTGTATAAATCAATTTCACTTGACCCAATTTCGTGAAGAATTTATCGACAGAATGAACAACACAACTGCTGTAGGCAGGACAAGTCTACGGACATTTTGACGGAGGTCGGCTTAAACTGACAGAGTAACATCGATTGTAAAAAGTAGTGCTTGGCGCTATTTTGACCTGACACTCCTTTCTCGTATTAATAGGATAATTATGTTTTATGGTTAAAGTTAAAGACTCGAATTGTAAGGGAAATAGCTATATATTAACAGCCTTATTCATAAAAGATCCTTAATTGAGGTTTGATTGGTCTGTTAGCTAGCAGACTCATTAGGCTTGTTAGACGGTTGTCAAGAAGTATGATTCATAAACGCTTGCTAGCAGTCTGCTAGTTAATGAGCTGCTGATAGACGGATTAGATGCGTTATGTTGGCCATCTTGACAAATCAACAGACAAAAAAGTTCCGTAGCAGCAAGTAACATAATATAAAAGTTCTTGTAGTTCGTTGTAACTTTGATCGATGTTTTAATAATAGTGTATTTTTTTTAATTAAGTTAAAACCAGTTTACGGTGGAAGTTTACATGGTATTGGACATCATATATTTTTTTTAGTTTTATCATTATATTATTTTAGAAGTTACAGGGGACACATTTTACCACTTTGGAAGTGTCTCTCGCGCAAACTATTCAGTTTAGAAAAAAAATATATCAGAAACCTCAATATCATTTTTGAAGACCTATCCATAGATACCCCACACGTATTTGTAGAAAACAATTTTTGAGTTTCAGTTTTAAGTATGGAAACCCCCAAAATGTATTGTTTTTTTTTATATTTGTGTGGAAATCTTAATGCGATTTACAGAATACATCTACTTACCAAATAGTTTCGAAAAAAGTGGCTGTGACATACGGACGGACAGACAGACATACATGACGAATCCATAAGGGTTCCGTTTTTTGCCATTTGGCTACGGAACCCTAAAAATGGCCTCAACGACAATAAAAAAAAAGGACAATGGCAGCCGCCCATACATTAATTTAGCTGAGATTCAATTATTGCGTCTTTAAATAAAAAATTTATCTTGTTTAACTCGGCGTCAACTTCTGAATTAGTTCATGCAAGAATTTTTGTCCGAGACGGCCGAGATAAATAGAAATTCAGTCATGAACTTTTGTAGGTTATGTCTATGGTAATTCCTCCAATTCGAGGAAGATGGTGCAAACCCACCTCGGCGCATGCTGTGCGGGCACGCGGCGCATTTTAGCTACGTGGATTTATTTGTTTTACTTCTTTCAGCACAATGCGCAAGCGTCTGCGACATTTTTGTTACTAATACCTAATACCAACCAACAGGGCAAAAAGACTATTCACCAAATCTAAAAAAATAATTCGGTTTGACAACTGTTGTCAAACCAAGTTATATTTTTTTTAGATTTGGAATAATAGTCTTTTTGCCCGTCATTAATTGAAAGTAATTCATTTATTTTTACATATTTTTACCACCCCGATGTACCACTTCTACTTAGAAATAAACAGTATTGTTAATTCATTTACTCCGTTTAATTACAATAACAAACGAAAACTGATCCTATTACAATAATGCTGTACTTACTGTCACTTGGCAGAATAAATATAAAATGGCAACACTAAACCTCAATGAAAAAATCAAATAACTTTTCAATTATATTAATTTTTTTATCCGGCCTTAACTAATTAATGTGAAACTTTGAAAAAACGTAGAAAAATAATGGAACTGCCTTCGTATTTATGTCACTTTTAGACGCTCAAATAAAATTCAGCTAAGATCTCGCCATTGTCCTTTACAGCAATGACAGCAAATTAGCGGGAAAACACAATTTTTTGCAAATACACACGAGAAAAAAGAAAAGAAATAAAACAGAAATGATAAACCAATAAGAAAAGATAAAAATTTGACGATACAACCCCAAGATCAACTTTTAATAAAAGCGAGATGTTTGTTTTCCCGCCATTTCCGATCCGCATGTTTATGTTGTACCTAAGTGCAAAAAGCCGTAAGTATGTTAATCATCCTAATTTTTTTTTTCATATTTATTGTTAGTACACGTATCATCTTAAATACCGAATTAAGAGGATTTTTAAATACAAATTCCAAAAAATAATTTTTCCTGGTTTTTTTTTTAATCTGCGTAACCCTCCCTTCACTAAAATTATCAACGGTATGGTTTTTTGCTCTTGTCAAAGTCAGCTGTTCAAATTTGCGGCCGCCATTTTGTGACTTAGCAGAGAGATAAAGGAGGGTCAACAGTTTTCTAACTTTAGCAGAGCCTTGATGGACTGATTAGCGTTAGCAGACGTTTATGAATCATGTTTTTTAGCATCGGGCCATCAAGGAGCCTTCAAGGAGGCTCTAACTTCTTATGAATAAGGCTGATCACTACAACACTCAAGTGTTGTAGTGATATAGCTTTTTTTTTTTTTTTTTATATGTATATATTTTTTTATAGTTTTTTTTTTTTTTTTTTTTATTTAATTACAAGACAATGGTAATGGTAATGATTATTGAGAACGCGGTGTCTCTAAGAGATCTGAACACGAACTTGCCCACATTTTGGTGAACGAGCGAATGTGCATACTTGCGTTCGATGCAATTATGCATTTTCGCTTAGTGTTCGATTTAAACTCGAACAGTGTTCATTGAACTTCCGCATTAACATTTCTGTTACAACTGTGTAGTTTTGGGTGCAAATATCACATGGGCATGGGTATGGAATTCATTTGTATTGAAATCCTACAAAATACAGCGCCAAAATTCTCAACGATGAAGATTTAAGAATCTGCACAGCGGGGGCACAAAATGACAGGCACATGCAAACGCACTGCGCCAAATAGCATCACCTCGCCTCATTTTTACGCTCTGATCCCGTGCCGAGAGTGCTCCACAGAGCAGCATAGAACAAAATGCGCCCATACTTTAATTTTTAAATGCATCAGCGAAACATTTGTTTCTTAGGTGCTCCCCTACGCTTTTCAACCTATACGTGAATGATCTGATTGGCACGCTTAGCAGCATGCGTGTCGGGTGTCATATTGATGGCGTGTGTTGTAATAACATTAGCTACGCCGACGACATGGTGCTGCTGAGCGCGTCAATCTGCGGGCTAAGGACACTCGTAGCCACTTGCGAGCAATTTGCCAGACTGCTGCATACAATGTCAAGAAAAGTGTAGTCATGGTCTTTGGGGCCAGAGGTAAATACCCAGAAGCAGTACCTTCAGTGAAGCTAAGCGGTATACCCCTTGTAAGGGTAGACCAATTTAAATATCTGGGTCACTTATTGACCACTGGCCTTAAAGATGATGAGGATATTGATAGGGAGCGGAGGGCGCTGTGTGTGAGAGCAAACATGATTGCCTGCAGATTCAGGCGTGCCTCTAAAGAGGTCAAGCGCACTATATTTAGTGCTTACTGCACGTCATTCTACACTTGCAGTCTGTGGGGTCATTATACTCAAAAATCATACAGCGCCCTTCGCGTCCAATACAATAACGCATTCAGGGTGTTGATGGGGTTGCCTCGATACTGCAGCGCATCAGGGATGTTTGCTGAAGCTCACGTAGACTGTTTCTACACGGTGATGCGGAAACGGTGCGCATCCCTGGTCCGTAGGGTGCGGGGCAGCGCCAACAGCATCCTGTCTATGATTGCGAGTAGGCATGATTGTGTGTTTGTGAACCACTGCTGTAAGGTTTCAGCTGCGCCTGTCACCTTGCAGCAATGATGTCACAATCTGTTTTCTGTTTTATTTTGTTTGTAAATGTATTACTAACATAGTTTGTAAGTATATTGTTACTAACACTATGAGTCTTGTTGCTCGAAATAAATAAATTATTATTATTATTAGGTATGCGTATATTAGATAAATAAATAATACAGAAAATAACACACAATAATACAGTATAGAATATAGTAAATACAACTGAACGATTCGTGTTGAAATTGGTGCAATAAAACCGACTTCAAAAAACACGAAAAAGTGAAAAATAACTTTAGCTTCAGAAGTCGGTGACTTTTGTTTGATTGATTTTTTTTTTGTCACCGACTTCTGAAGCTAAAGTTATTTTTCACTTTTTCGTGTTTTTTGAAGTCGGTTTTATTTTTTGCAAAAAAGTTTTTTATTTATCCATTTTTAGTTGTTCCCAAACAAATATTTGCCATGAATTTATTTCACATTGTTACCAATACATGTCATGGTAATAGGCGTGAGCAGCGGTGGCCCAGTGGTGGCGGCCCCGACTTACGAACAGTAAGTCGTGGGTTCGAACCCTGGCAGGCATATTACTTTGTGTAATTTATTTCATCACCACTGCTCTCAAAATGGCGAAGGAAAACATGACATTTACCAACCCGCAATGGGCCCGCGTGGTGGATCATAGCCCATTCCCTCTCATAGAGAGGAGGCCTGTGTCCCAGCAGTGGGAACATTAATAGGCGGATGATGAATAGGCGTATCCCCAATATATGGAACTTAACATACCTTTTTTTTTTAGGATGGGTTATCATCAAATTACAGGGATAATTTAACCCGCTCTGGGCGGAGCAGGAGGGAGTGTCAGACTTTTACTGACTAAGACCCATCCATGTTCCTTCTTAGCCCTTTGTATTCCAGAGCCGCAGTATCTCTTTAGAACAGTCCCTTTTGCTGACATCTCTTTGAGGCGCGCGCGGAACACGAACGAACTGTCGAAATCTGGGTGTATTGTACACATCTGCGTACCCCCTCAGAACATACAGGCGTGATGTTACGTCATTTAAGACGCACGCGGAACACGATCGCGTCAACATAACATACCTAACTGTCGAAATCTGGGTGTATTGTACACATCTGCATACCCCCTCAGAGCATACAGGCGTGATGTTACGTCATGATGTTGTATAAACAATAAACATCCAAGCGATTGCAACATTTACGGTACGTTTGCCGTCTATTTTTGAAGAGTTCCATTGTATATCTCCGAAGATCAGCATCAGATGTTCACAAAATTAAAATGGGACCACACGGGAAGCTCTAGCTTTCAAATAAAAAAAGAATCATCAAAATCGGTTCACCCAGTCGAAAGTTCTGAGGTAACAAACACAAAAAAAAAAAAAAAAAAAATACAGTCGAATTGAGAACCTCTTTTTTTGGAAGTCGGTTGAAAATTATGGTCGTCTAGTGCAAGCTTTACGCAGCTGCCAAAATCCGTTTCCGACAGTAATCAGGTACTGGACAATAAATATGGACTAGGAAAGGTATATATTCGCAAGAGTTCTGTTTGAACGAACCTTCTCATTTTTCTCCTTTCTTCCTTTTTGTTTTTTTTTTTTTTTTTTTTTTTTTCTTCTTTTTTTTTTTTCTTTTTTTTCTATTTGATGGCTAAATCGAATTGGGAAATAGAAGATTTTTTGTGAGGTCGTTGAAAAAGAAATAGCAATGAAGAACAATGTTCACGAGCGAACAATTGCGTACCAGGTCTTAAGGACTGACACACGAGGATTTGAGAAGGTACTATTTCCATAAAGGGTGTAAAAAGACCCTTAACGAGGAGAACTTGTTCTCCCCGTCATTGCGATATTTTTTTTGTTCTATACCTATACCTGGCCTTCTAGCTACGGAGATATTGGGGGTCAAAGTAGAATTACTTAGTTTGATGTAGGTACAGAATGCTTGGTTGATGAAAGAGTCCGTTTACACTCTGTTGTGTTTTGAGCTCCCAATATTTCAACGTTGTTGCAAGCGCCATGATCGCAAGTTGACTGAAGACTGCGGGTGGATGGAAAATATTTTTTTAAGAGCAGATAAATCTGTCCACCCTTTTTCTTTGTATTTCTTTTTAAAGTGTTACCGTCATTGGGAAGTATTTTAACGCACAACTATCAAACCAAAAATTCTGCACCCGACCGGCTGCACCACACTTTTGCAAAGCACAAACATATTGCGTAAAAATCCCGTGTTGACAAAATTGACAACACATTATACATAAAATCCAGATTCCAACACTTAACAGCCTATGCATAATTTAACGCTAAGCAACAGTCGGCCCGAATTAATTTGGGAACACACCCTTAAGTATAATCTACCCTTATTAGGGATGAGAGCATATTAATAATCCCGTATGACACCTGTCTCACCGAAGACGATAAGCGTGTTAGCTCATAATAGGAAATATGCATGAAATAAAAAAACTCTTTTTATTTATTAAAAATGTCTTATATTGGCCCATAAAAACATTGTGGTACACTTGTTTAAGTTGCGAATCATCATCATCATCATCATCATTTCAGCCGAAAGACGTCGACTGCTGGACATAGGCCTCCCCCAAGTGTCGCCACATTGACCGGTCCCGTGCGACTCGCATCTAGCGGATTCCTGCAACCTTCACCAGGTCATCGGTCCACCTAGTGGGAGGCCTTCCAACGCAACGTCTTCCGGTTCGCGGTCGCCACTCCAGAACTTTTCGGCCCCATCGGCCATCCGTTCTGCGAGCAATGTGCCCTGCCCACTGCCACTTAAGTTTGGCAATTCTTCGGGCTACGTCGGTAACCTTTGTTCTCTTGCGGATGCCTTCATTTCTGATTCGATCGCGCAAGGAAACTCCGAGCATAGCCCTCTCCATTGCCCTTTGGGTGACTTTAAGCTTTCTGATGAGGCCCATTGTGAGCGACCACGTTTCGGTCCCGTATAAGTTGCGAATACATCACTTATTTTATAATTTACTGTTTTATGCAGAATGTTTTTGGTAAAACGGAACGCACTCTCAAAAAGCATCGTCCTCGATAACGCCGGTAGTGACGTCAAATTCTGTGTCAAAAAAACACTTTTATTCGAAAAGTGCTTAAAGTTTCACTAAGATTTTATTATAATATTGTTATTGCAATTTTTATTTGACTAGAGCACATACAATTAGTAAAATTATTCTATTAAGGGCAAAAAATTTGATGTAAACAAGGCAGATTGTGGTCAATGACGTCACATCATGGCCGCGTCATCTACGGACGTTTGAGCTGTCGTAGAAAATTGCAGGAGTTTAATATTATTTTTAAGCGACAGGCAGTAGTTGGACTTTTAATACTTTTCTTGGGTTGATAGTACTGCACCCCTAGCCAAGTTGACAGTCTACAATCGTTAACACTAGTAGAAAACTATTCAAATGAATGTGAATGACATCATCTCAACGTTAAATCACGTGATCAACACAAACGAATAGAAAATTCGTAGACAAGTTTACATCGTTCAAAATGATAGAATAGAATGTTATCGTTTCTACAATGTTGATCGCTAAACTCTGGTAGGAACGCTACCATAGACTAAAGTGTAGGTTTTTATCTACAGACATTAGAGAACGAGCGATCGACTCAGTCGTGTCAACTTGGCTACCAATTTAGCAATCGCTTACGATTTTACGATTGTAGACAGAGAATCGATACAACCTACGAAACGTTTGTAACTTGGCTAGGGGTGCTGTTTTTATTGATTCAAGTGAAGAAAAAATTACATGCATATTCCCATTCTCCTGCTCTAATCCCAATACATCGGTCGGCGCACCATGTCCTCTTGCATAATACTTCTCTATTATACGTCATCTCAGCAGTCACCTCCTTGCCAGCCATATTATCCTTCACACATTCCATCCATCGTTTTTTTGGTCTTCCCCTACTCTAATAACCAACCACATTCATACTCGAAACTTTCCTGACTACTGGTCGCGTCACGAAACTCTAGCACTGACCGTTATTGCGCAGAAGTAAAAAATAAGAATGTCTTGGGGCGTGCGTTGTGCCGATTGGCTCTCCGGTCGTATAAGGTGCGCAGCTATCCCTTCCACGTTTCGTTCAGCGCTAGAGTTACGCGACCTGTATCTATCGACGATTTTCGCACTCCGGGAACGTGCAAAAGTCTGAAGGACCCGTGTAAGTTAAAGAGATACATATATTTATTAACAATTGATCGCTAGAGTCGCCATGTGCCGTATCATCATCATCAGCCTATTAATTTTCCCACTGTTGGGACACAGGCCTCCAATCTATGAGAGGGAATGGGCTATAATCCACCACGCGGGCCCAGTGCGGATTGGTACATGTCACAATTAAATCATGCTTCAATTTTTTTGGTTCTAGGACATGCCGGTTTCCTTACGATGTTTTCCTTCACCATTTTGAGAGCAGCGGGGATGAAATAAATTACACAAAGTAAAGGTAAAGAGAGAAGAAAAAGATGAAAGAAGGTAAAGTAAGTATGTGCCTGTAATATGCATGTATAAATGTATTTTATTTTTATACTTAAAATGTCACGGATATCTTCCGTGATTATGATTATGTTTGAGCTCCCGATATTTCAACGGGTATTGATATTTGATATCGGGAGCTCAAAAATAATCATAATCACGGAAGATATCCCGTAAGTGACATTTTAAGTATAGTTATGAACCGTGAAAGCTTAAAACAGTGTTTCCTCTATTTTATTTCTATCTTTACGCGCTTCTCGCTAATCGCTAGCGGTAGAACTAATGCCTAAATAACACAAAGTCTTGCGCATTATTTATTGCGCTCATTAAGATTTTAGAATTTATTTTCGGATTGTTTGTTGAGAGCTGTGAATTTATAGCATGTAACACAAGGCTAGGTGCTCTACTTGTTCAAACAATACCTATGTTTACTTGCTAAAAATTAACAAGAAAACATATAATATTTGATTAATTTCTTAACTATGTCTTGGGCACAAGGTTAAGTATGAGATGTTGAATTCAATTTCAACCCTGGAAAAGCGTTATAAGAATTTTATTTACTTCTTCTTCGTAGCGTATCGATGGCAATCTAAATTGTGTCGGCCCAGGACCGAGCCAAGAGTTTGGTGCCTTCAGTAGCGTCCAACAGTTCCCGTATTGACCATAAACGGAACTGATGGTGCAGTTGCCAACATCCAGGGTGATAATCTCTATGATATTCTCGTTTGAGTACTTGATGGATAGTTTGCTTGAGCCGAGAGCAACAAATATGCATTACCGTGCTTCGGGAGACAGATCTCGCCGAAAAGCTATTTTCTTTATTGTGAAGAATTTTTTAGTAGCAACTCGAAAGCTTGGATTCGTACCTACTCGGTTGATAATTACAGGACTTAAACATAAGCGCTACAATGTGGTCAAAAATTCACTGGATTACAGAAGTGATAAATAATTATGTATTATGCGTTGGATTACTTTTTCTGACATTCGCTTTAAAAAGAGATCTATTCACGTATTCGATTTCAATAGATTGGCAAAGGGATGTAAATAATAAAACGAGTATTACAAAAATTCTCCTCTGTAACTCTGCTCGTGTTGAATAAATCACGTGTCCCTTTTTAGAGTAAATCAATGAGGGAAGTATATTGACGGATAAATTTACAACATGCAAAAAAAGATGTTGGGGATAACAACTGAAGCTTAACACAAGTTAAAAGGAAAGTTATCCAGACAAGATAAAATCTTTCTTACCTACCCAATATTTGTACTCTAACAACTCTTAACCAACAGTCTTTTTAGGGTTCCGTACCCAAAGGGTAAAAACGGAACCCTATTACTAAGACTTCGCTGAGCCCGTGGCTAAATAATAACAGCCGCTCGGGTCGATCTTTAGGTTAAGCCGTGCTTGCCTAGGTTGGTCTGTGGATGGGTGACCACCCATTACATACCGGGTTTCCTCCGTGCCTCGGAAAGCACGTTAAGCCGTTGGTCCCGGCTGTCATTTGTAGATCTTTGACAGTCGTTACAGATAGTCAGTGACGCAAAAAGTCTGACAACCAGTCTTACCAAGGGATATCGTATTACCCAGTACTAACTGGGTTGTGGAGGTCAGATAGGCAGTCGCTCCATGTAAAATACAGGTATTCAGCTGCATCCGGTTAGACTGGAAGCCGACCCCAACATAGTTGGGAAAAGGCTAAGCAGATGATGATTACTAAGACTTCGCTGTCTGTCCGTCTGTCCGTCTGTCCGTCTGTCTGTCACCAGGCTGTATCTCATGAACCGTGACAGCTAGACAGTTGAAATTTTCACAGATGATGTATTTCTATTGCCGCTATAACAACAAATACTAAAAACAGAATAAAATTAATATTTAAGCGGGGCTCCCATACAACAAACGTGATTTTTTTGCCCTTTTTTTGATAATAATGGTACGGAACCCTTCGTGCGCGAGTCCGACTCGCACTTGGCCGGTTTTTTAAACTTTCACGATCAGAACACATTATAAAACATAATATATGTAAACGGGTATTTATCTCGAATTTCACCTTTAATATATTTTAAGCCCGACGTCTCAACCAACTGTTGAAATATTTGCCAGAAAAAGGGTACCTACAATTTATACAATTCACAGCTACCTTTTGTGAAGATAAATATAAGATGAGGTGGTCACTGTTTGTCCCTTGGTTTTACAGATAAGCACTTTCAATTAATTGCAATATATGTATTTGTTTTCGGAACGACTTGTGGGTATGTTGCAAATTAGATTTTAATATTAAATTATAGCTGGCTAGATTGAAAGTTAATCCAATACGATAGAGCTTTTTTTTTCGGATGGGAAATCATCAAATGACTCCTCCCGCTCTGGGCGGAGCAGGAGGGAGTGTCAGACTTTTACTGACTAAAACCCATCCATGTTCCTTCATCGCCCTTTGTATTCCGGGGCCACGGTATCTCTTTCGAACAGTCCCGCAACCCCGGAATAAGATAGAGCTTGATTTTGAATTTAGAAAAACTGTTGTTGACGATGCATAACCATTTACAGTTCAAACACTGTTTTAAGCTTTCACGGATTAAAACTAAACTTATATCATCACTTACGGGATATTTTCCGTGATTTTTATTTCTTTCGAGCTCCCGATATTAGATATCCCGTAAGTGATGATATAAGTTTCCATTTACAGTTTACATAACATCACGCCTGTAATCCCTGAAGGGATAAGCAGAGGTGTACTTAATAGTACACCAATATTTTGCCAGTTTTGTTTAAGTCTCATGTAATAGGGGTCGAGCCTATTGCCATCAACTGCGCACAAATCCAGGCTTCGTGGTTGCTATTAAGAAATTTCTGGTGGAAAAACCCAATAACACTTTGCCAGACCTGGGCATAGTTCATTTTGATACAAGTGGAGAAAGTTTGTTATTGCATTCGAGGCGGAATTATAACACCCGAGTTGTAGGCGAGGGTGTTTTTGAGACGAGAACTGCAATAACAAATGTCCACGTGTATCAAACGACGTTTTTCAATATACTTTTGAAGGAATAAAATAAAATATTACGAAAAATATTTTTGTCACGAACTAAGAAACTATGATTTTAATTTTCTTTTTTTTCGCGCTTTGCTTTCGCCAGGT
This sequence comes from Xestia xanthographa, assembly GCA_905147715.2. Classification (NCBI taxonomy): domain Eukaryota; kingdom Metazoa; phylum Arthropoda; class Insecta; order Lepidoptera; family Noctuidae; genus Xestia; species Xestia xanthographa. The sequence goes on along the minus strand of LR990664.1, from coordinate 6,233,830 downwards.
TGAAGGAGAGGCAAAGGTATGAAGCCGTTAAACAGCTTAGTACATATAAAAAATAGATTTATTTTATAATTTTGAATTCAGAACACAAATAAATGTTAATTTGTGTATGAAAGTAACTATTAGTTTTTAATAATCATGTTTATCTATGATATTCTATTTATAAACACCATTTTAATATTCAAAAAATATTTATGCCGTAACGACGCGTAGTGCTTGCCAAAATTAAAAAAAACATTCACCTCAGAATATAAGGCATTGAACCAATTTGGACTAAGTATAGGTATAGTTATCTGTGGCAATTTTCATTCCCGCACACGTGCGGGAAAATGGATGAAAACGCACGCGTGTGAAATACATTGCATGTTGTACCTAATCGTAGTGCGTTATGGACCAGTTTTCGAGGAAGTGTATTGAAAAATATGTTCTAACACCGAGAGACACTGACAAGTGTCTTTACTGCACGAATCACTGGAGTTAAAAAAAAAAAACTATTCGAATCACTGGAGTTAAAATAAAAAACCACTACCAATTTAAAATAGCTACATTAAAAAAACAAAGTTAATTTTAAAAACAGCGAGCAAATAAAATTGCCAACATTAATTTAGACGATCATCAAATGCATGGATAGGCTTATCTTCAAACAGTTTCCGAGCAATTTACTGAAATTTTCATTAAACAAGCCTCTGAAATATTCTGAAACGAGGTACATTTATTCGGCGGTATCCACATGGTTGGTTATGGGGACTAATTCAATTAAGTTTTCGGTAAAATTGAATAATGGGTTTAAATTGGTATGTGTTTATCTTTGGTTAAAATAATTTTGATTGGAAATTTTGTAAAAACATTCTTTTGTTTTTTAAACAGAATGCTTTCTTTCTTTTATTTTCTTTCTTTCTTTTCGTTGTGTCGTCATAAGCTCGTAGCCTTGTTACGAATATCGTAACAGTGCTACATCTTTTAGAACTACGCGAAGTAAATTGGCCAGCTAAGAAGTAACTAGCTATAGAGTAAAAATTCACTGACAATAAAAACTTTGGAGAATTACCAATTAAACAAGTAGCGGTACTAAAAAAAGTATTACAACGACATAGAACAACGATATCCCTTGGTAAGACTGGTTTTCAGATTTTCGGCTCACTGACCTGTGACGCCTGTCAAAGATCTTCAAATAATATCCGCGACCAAAGGCTTTCGCGCGTTCGGCTTAACGTGCTTTCCGAGGCACGGAGAAATCCCGATATGTTATGGGTGGTCACCCATCCACAGACCAACCAAAGCAAGCGCGGCTTAACCTGAAGATTTAACCGAGCGGCTGTTATGATTTAGCCATGAGCTTAAATCATTTCTTAATCTTAATAGTGCAGCGAGTTTCATCAAAAGCTTCATAAAACACGCCTTTACAAAAATTTCAGTACAAAAAACATTTTGACGCGGCCAGAATATACTTTATTTAATTCTGTTTTTCTTTTACTTTTTGATAGAAATATTATGACTTTGACGTCGCGTCGGTTACTTCAATATGCTTTTATTAAGCTTCGCTTTTGGGCATTTATGTTTAAATGAAAAGTGATTATTTCAGATTCCCTAGCGGTTAAGAGGGTGTTTAAATAAGTAAGTGGTTCTTAATTCTGTTGAATACCTAAGGACTTAGAAAATCCTGCCGGGGTTGCGGGACTGTTCGAAAGAGATACCGTGGCTCCGGAACACAAAGGGCGATGAAGGAACATGGATGGGTTTTAGTCAGTAAAAGTCTGACACTCCCTCCTGCTCCGCCCAGAGCGGGAGGAGTCATTTGATGATTTCCCACCCGAAACTGACTTCTCCTTCTTTTTTTTTTATTTTTATTTTGTTTTCTTTTTCCTTTTTTTTCAGTGATGAAAGACTAACAGAACACGCTGCTGCCCATTCTCTGGTCTACGGAGGCGCAAGGTGTTCTGCCTCAGACATTAGTCGCCTTATACGACACCCGTGAGTGTAATGGGTTGGTTCTATTCTACTCTGCCGGATACTGCACGGCTAACGACTGTCAAAGATCTACAATTGCCAGCCGGGACCAAGGCGTAACGTGCTTTCCGAAGCGCGGAGGAAACTCAGTATGTTACCCATCCACAGACCAACCTAGGCTCACGGCTTAACCTGAAGATCGATCCCAGCGGCTGTTATTATCCCTCTGGCCATTTTCGTTACTTCGATTCGCAACCAGATGCGAATTAGGAATTTTTATTTGTTAGCAAATTAGACACGTGCTCAAAATTGAATGAACAAACTTTTTTGTATCCCATTAAATGAAAGTGGTGGCATTCAAAAATAACATTTATTACAAAAACATATTAAAACATGTAACCACATAAATGGGATGAGTCTAAAAAGTGTAAATTCGTACCATTGAGCGCTACAGCGCTGTTCATAATTTGACGCTGTATATAGGTTCTTTTCAATATGAAAGAGGGCTTATGTAAAAAACCGGCCAAGTGCGTGTCGGGGCACGCGCAGTGTAGGGTTGCGTAGTAGCCCGTTATATTTTATATTTTGTTTTTCAATGCAAGTCTTCACCCATTAGACAAGCAACTACTCCATCTTAATCACTTTAAAGCAGCGGTCAGCAAACCGTGGCCCGCGCGACGTCTTACTTGCGGCCCCTGAACGTTTTGTAAATATGTTATAATTATCAAAATAAATGCATGAACGAACCGCAAACGACCGTATAGTATGGAACTCGCTTTTAATTTTTTCTATGGGATATGACCAATTATACGTAGGTATATATTGGGCTTATAGGGTTAATATCACAAGTGCGGCCCGCCTTTAGTTTATTTTGCCACCTTGTGGCCCTTGACTGCCACAAGGTTGCCGACCGCTGCTTTAAAAGATTTGTTCTAAGGATTTTGTTTTTGGTACAAAATTATGTAACGCCCAAGTTAAACGTCTGTTACTGCTAAACTAATAAAGTTATCTTAACCGCTATAATTTTTCTTTAAAGTTCATGAAATGCACTATCATTACGATTTTTTCCAGATTTTTTAATCCAGTAGTTTAGCTTTTAGAGGGGAGGGCGGGCGCCCTACAGGAACAAAAATTTGCACTTTAGAAGTTTAATATTTCGTAAATGGAGCATTAAATCGAAAAATAGTATCAGCAGCCCCTAAGTCATTTTAAAGGACCTATTCAAAGATACCCCAAACAATGCGGCAGATGATAAAAAAAATCATCCCCACTTCACATTTTCCAAAATTTTATTACTTAAACCACTTTGTTGGCGTAATTGATATACATACATACTCCTACAAAATTACAGTTTTCCAGTACTAACGGTCTCTTAGCAAAACCTCGGACAGACAGACAGACATGACGAAACTATAAGGGTTCTTTTTCAGAACTACGGAACCCGAAAAACCAAAGTCGTGAATTTATTAGGGTACAAAAACTAAAAATTTAACTCTCAGTTGTAAAGAGCAGTTTATTTTTAAGATTGCTTTTTTTTTGCGCAAAAAATGTTACATGATCTGACTAGCTTTTTCCCAACTGTGTTGGTGTCGACTGCCAGTCTAACTGGATGCAGCTGAATACTTGTATTTTAAGCGACTGCTTATCTGACCTCCACAACACAGTTAAGACTGGGGCATACGATAGCCCTTAGTAAGACTGGGTGTACTATTTATTTAAAAATATATTGTGCTTGAAACTGTTTTTCCGTCACTTCCTCCTCAAGGTTCATTGGAAGATCAGCGTCAGACAGCATCACCATGAATGCTAAAATGGACCTTTTTGGCGCAACCACACAGCACATATTACAGCACATATTATATTTTCCTCCTTATTTTGTATCTTTTTTATATTATTGTGTGTGTGCTTTAGTAACTGTTTGCGTCGTACTTGCGTCAAATAAATATTTTTTCTTTCTTTCTTTCTTTTTAGGGTTCCGTACCCAAAGGGTAAAAACGGAACCTATTACTAAGACTTTGCTGTCTGTCCGTCTGTCCGTCTGTCTGTCACCAGGCTGTATCTCATGAACCGTGACAGCTAGACAGTTGAAATTTTCACAGATGATGTATTTCTGTTGCCGCTATAACAACAAATCTATACTAATATTATAAAGAGGAAAACTTTGTTTGTTTGTTTGTTTGTAATGAATAGGCTCAAAAACTACTGGACCGATTTAAAAAATTCTTTCACCATTCGAAAGCTACATTATCCACGAGTAACATAGGCTATATTTTATCCCCGTACTCCCACGGGAACGGGAACTACGCGGGTGAAACCGCGGGACGTCAGCTAGTATAATATTATAAAGCTGCAGTGTTTGTTTGTTTGTTTGAACCGTTAAGCCGTGTGGTATCCGGCAGAGTAGAATAGAACCAACCCATTACACTCACGGGTGTCGTATAAGGCGACTAATGTCTGAGGCAGAACACCTTGCGCCTCCGTAGACCAGAGAATGGGCAGCAGCGTTTTCTGTTAGTCTTTCATCACTGCGATCTCCAATCCGCCTGCCAAGCGTGGAGATTACGGCAAATACCTCCCATCATGGGAGAGGCTTATGTCCAGCAGTGGACGTTATGGGCTGTTGCAGTAGTAGTAGTTGTTTGAACGCGCTAATCTGTGAAACTACTGGTCCGATTTGAATGATTCTTTCAGTGTTGGGTAGTCCATTTATCGAGGAAGGTTATAAGCTATATAACATCACGCTGCGACCAAAAGGAGCGGAGCATAAATGAAAAATATTGCAAAAACGGGGAAAAATGTATTCCTTTTGTGAGCTGTTTCTCTTTTATGTGACGCAGACGAAGTTGCGTGGGTCAGCTAGTACTAAATATAGTCAATGGTATGGAACCCTTCGTGTGCGAGTCCGACTCGCACTTGGCCGGTTTTTTCAGACTTTCGGACTACTGACTAGCTGTACCGACTGTCAAAGATCTACAAATGAAAGCCGGGACCAACTAAATATCCCGTTATCACGTGGCACGGAGGAAACTAGTTACGTAATGAGCGGTCACCCATCCTCGGACCAACCCGAGCGGCTGATTTATTTAGCCACAAACTCCTCGATAAATAAATTATACCACAACTTATTACAAAAAAAAGCGGACTTTTTCCAGGACCATTTAGTCGGCACTCAGCAATTACGGCACTAGCCCTACAGAAGTACCCAACAACACAATAATATAAAAACCCATTTTAATAAAAAGGCCTCATTTTTAGGTCTTATTTTTATTAAATTAAGTACATAGGCCTTTGTTAAAAGCTTTCCATATTTATGTATGAAAAATTGAAATGGTAATTGAGTTTTAAGCGATATAATTTCTATTGTATTCTCGTAATTAATTTTTGTTGTGTGTTGTACCAGTATAATGGGCATATTGTAGAACTAGCTAAAGCCCGCGGCTTCGTCCACCATTAGGTTGAAAAGGTAACAAATAGACAGAAGAACTTCAAACTTGTAAGTTTGATTTTCACTGCTCCAAGGGGCAGTAGAACCCTGCCGGGGTTGCGGGACTCCTGCCGGGGTTGCGGGACTGTTCGAAAGAGATACCGGGGCCCCGGAACACAAAGGGCGATGAAGGAACATGGATGGGTTTTAGTCAGTGAAAGTCTGACACCCCCTCCTGCTCCGCCCAGAGCGGGAGGAGTCGTTAGGGGCAGCAGACTGGGGTATTTGATATTAATTTCACCTTGATACCTCCATTGTGTTCCTGAGAAAAAGGGTATTGACTGACAGACGGACAACAAAGTGATCCTATACGGGTTCCTGTTACTTATTGAGGTACGCAATCCTAAAAAAGTGCGAGTCAGACTCGCGCACAAAGGGTTCCGTACCATTATCTATACATAAGACAAAACGGCAAAAAAATCACGTTTGTTGTATGGGAGCCCCCTTAAATATTAATTTTATTCTGGTTTTAGTATTTGTTGTTATAGCGGCAACAGAAATACATCGTCTGTGAAAATTTCAACTGTCTAGCTGTCACGGTTCATGATATACAGCCTGGTGACAGACAGACGGATAGACGAGAGAGTCTTAGTAATAGGGTTCCGTTTTTACCCTTTGGGTACGGAACCCTAAAAATGATCGCAATGACGGGGAGAACAAGTGCTTTTCGGTTTCGTGAAGGGTACTCTTATACCCCCTTTTTTTTGGATGGGAAATCATCAAATGACTCCTCCCGCTCTGGGCGGAGCAGGAGGGAGTGTCAGACTTTTACTGACTAAAACCCATCCATGTTCCTTCATCGCCCTTTGTGTTCCGGGGCCCGGGTACCTATCTCTTTCGAACAGTCCCTCAACCCCGGCAGGCATCGGTCCTTGCGGACCCCGTCCTTTTTGCTGACTCTCTTTGAGGCGCGCGTGGAACACGAACGCGCCGTTGACACGGCCTGTCGTCATGAGACGGCCCAGTCTACAGGCCCGCGACTCTTATACACCTTAATCGTTTTTTGAGAGCACATACGCAACTCCTGATCTGTGAAGGTTGCGGAAATCCGCTAGATGCGAGTCGCACGGGACCGGTCAATGTGGCGACACTTGGGGGAGGCCTGTGTCCAGCAGTGGACGTCTTTCGGCTGAAAAGATAATGATGAGAATGATGAAGCAACTCCTGTACAATAGGCTAGTTTGCACCATCAGTAAATTGCAAATCTATTTAGTCCGTCAGTTAGAGTATTGGAAAATAATGGATACGTATTTTTTGTTTTCGTAAATCAATGAATATTGACAAAGATAGAACGCATCAAAACTCGGGATTGGGGCCTCGTGACGTCAGAACGCACCAAAATTATATCACGGCGTGACGTATTAAGAATTTTAAAAGCGTCGTATCTCGGTCAATATTGGTTTACGTAACAAAAGAAAAAATACGGGTCAAATATTTTTTGATAATCTAACTGACGGACTAATTAGATTTTTTCAGTAAACAAGCCTTTAACCTAACATAAAAACATCTACCTAATGAATCAATTTTCATTCTTAATGAGAGTGACGCATAACTCTGTAAGCTTGTCAGTCAGTCAGGGCAGGTAATTTGTGCCACTGATGGCAGTAATCTGGTTCGTGATCTGACTGACGAAACAGATGCTGGCAGAATACAAATCAATTACCGACCTTGTTGCTTCAGGGGTAAAGATTTCAATTTGTTCGGGTACCAATGGGGTAGATGACACACCAATCAATTGAGATACTTTTTAAAAGCTGTCAAAACGCGGCTCTCTCATAGATTTTGTATGGCAGTAGTAAATTGTGACGTCACTGTTTCGTCAACTCAATGACTCAACTATTTATTGATTTCAAGGCAACTTAAAATCGAATTTGGCAATTAATTGAAAATAAATCGGGTTTTCAGGCCCAAAATACAGTGTTTTTTTAGAGATTGGTGTCTTGAGTTAAAAGTCGAGCTACACGATAACTGACAAATGCTTGCACTGACTGGACAGGTCCTCTCAAATCTGTGTGGTTCTTTCTTCAAAAGACCATCTCAGACACTAATCTGCATAGCCCTCATGTGAATTGAGCAAGATTATGTCTGGACTTCAAAAGAGATTATGACCTCTGAGTTTGTTTCGGCTGTTTCTTCTCAAAGTAGTCAGGTACAAAACACCGGGCACATCTAGGTAGTTAAAAAAAATGACGTGTAAAAGCGTTTGTAAAAACGTACTTGCAAAATAAACATCATTTATCATTTGGAATTATTGTTTTATGGTGTCATCTACCATATTGATACTAGTAAGTCTAGTGGTCGCAAACACGACTGCTGAACTTGAGGTCCAGGGTTCGATTCCCGGGTCGGACAAAGTATTATTGGGTTTTCTCATCAGAAATTTCTCAGTAACAGACACGGATTCGGATTTGCGCCCAGTTGACGTCAAAAGGCTCGCTCCATAGTACTCAACATAACTGGTGAAATGTGGGTGGACTATTTTTTTTTTTTTTTTTTTTTTTTTTTTTTTTTTTGATGGGACCACTCGCAGACACAACACGTTAAGGTTGTCAAACTGCTTAACCGGACTATCCTGTGGTGGCCAAAAATTACTTTAAGGCCCCCAGCCAGGGCTTACAAGCTAGGATTTTTAATTAAATGAACAACACTAAGGGCACTCCCTGTGGAGTTCGGGCCTCGGCTTAGTGAGTCATTGAGGGAGGGCAGCAAGGGTGGCTGGGTCGGATTATGGGTGGACTATTATTATTATTATTTTTATTTATACCTCTGCTTTAACCTTTGGGATTTCAGGCGTGATCTTATGCTAAGTAAATTAACCGATCTTGATCCCTAGCTCGAGTATAAAAAAAGGCATCATAAACGGCTTCATGAAGCAAGTGGTAGCATTGAAAGTTTCAATTATTGCTACAACAACACAAATTTTTCGTTTAAAAAAGCGGCTAAGTGCGAGTCGTACTCGCCCATGAAGGGTTCCGTAGCATTGCTGCTACGGAACTAACCACGTAACAACTTGCGTAACTACTTGCGTATCATAATTTAAAAGTTCTTGTAGTTTGTTGTAACTTTGATCGATGTTTTAATAATAATTGCGGTTTACGATTTATGACCAATTAAAAAAAAAACGACTTACTAGATTTCGTTAAAACTAATTTTCGGTGGAAGTTTACATGGTAATGTACATCATATATATTTTTTTGTTATATCATTCTCTTGTTTAAGAAGTTACAGGGGGGAGGACACACATTTTACGACTTTGGAAGTGTCTCTCGCGCAAACTATTCAGTTTAGAAAAAAATTATATTAAAAACCTCATTATCATTTTTGAAAACCTATCCATAGATACCCCACACGTATGGGTTTGATGTTTTTTTTTTTTTTAGTTTCAGTTCTAAATATGGGGAGAACCCCCAAAATTTATTGTTTTTTGTCTATTTTTGTGTGAAAATCTTAATGCGGTTATCAGAATGCATCTACTTACCAAGTTTCAACAGCATAGTTCTTATTGTTTCGGAAAAAAGCGGCTGTGACATACGGACAGACAGACATAACGAATCCATAAGGGTTCCGTTTTTTGCCATTTGGCTACGTACCCTAAAAAGCACGTGTTCAATTATTTTTAACCGAATTCTAAAAGAGAAGGTTCGTATTTCAGCTTTTTTGATATGACGAGGACGGGAATCATATTTTCATCAACATATATCCCGACACTGACCTTAAAATTGCAAAAAACGTAAGAAAATTTTGAATTTCACGGGCTACACTGGCGCTTTCACCTTAAAAAGTAACATAATTTATTATAGTCAGTCATGCCAAGTTCACAGGTAAATTATGCCAGTGATACTGGCTATACCGTGCCCTGGCTCTCGATAAGGTAACGTTGCTGAATACAAATCATTGACACGTTCTGAACAACCTTCTTATCGGGGAACATCGACTAATGTAGTCCTTGGAAAGAGAAGTGTTTAGAATCAATTTAAAGTGTTTCTAGAGGGATGTTACACTTTCAAAGTCAAATTTAAAATCAACAACTACAACAACAACAGCCCATAACGTCCACTGCTGGACATAAACCTCTCCCATGATGGGAGGAATTTGCCGTAATCTCCACGCTTGGCAGGCGGATTGGAGATCGCAGTGATGAAAGACTAACAGAAAAACTCTGCTGCCCATTCTCTGGTCTACGGAGGCGCAAGGTGTTCTGCCTCAGACATTAGTTATACGACACCCGTGTTTAAAATGTTTCATTTCCTTTTAAGTATTTTATTTTCCCATCTATTTACTTATTCTATTAGTATGCTATCTATTATTATCAATCCATTCTTTTTACCCAGAAATATAAAACTGCAAATCTTGAGAGCAACAGAGTCAATTGCCAAAATGACAACGATGAATTATGCGCCCGCTCACCGCTACTCGAGTTCTGTGTAACGAGGGGTCAAAGGTTTTGGTTGCAAAGCGGTTTCATGTTGATCGTCTTTTGTATTCGTGGACGGAGAACATAGCGGAAACCGTATTTCTCTTTTTTCGTCTTGTAATGTAAAAATGTAATAGGACTCTTAAGCAATTTTAAAATTGCTTAAGAGTCCTATTACATTTTTTACGCAAATTCGTGATTTTTGACGCAGTAATTTTCAGCATCAGTTAGATATTTTAATTATTTGCTTATGAAAAACAATAGTGCCATTCTCTTTCTTGTAAGTTGGAGTTACACATTTTCATTTTTCTTTTCGTGTAATTTACTATAAATATTTTACGAACTCAGTTTGCAAGAAAAACCGGCGGCGATGGAACTTTGACGCTCAAATTCGCATTGTTACATGCAATTCTTATAAAAGCTAAAATTACTGAAAAATAAGCTGAATGTTTTACTTGTTTATTGGAATTTTAGAATTTCTTTAAATTCCATGAATTTTCACGGAAAAAATCGCAAAGAAAGCGTAATTTAAGCCATAAATGTCTTGAATCAGCGTCCATTATATTCCAAATAAACTCAATTTTATCAAATAAATTAATATGATATAAAACTTCAATCTATAATGAATAAGTTTCATTAGTTTTAGTTTGTCAATATAATAAGACAAAATTACAATAAATAAAATTGAAATACTATAATTCTGCGTCAATTCAAGTTGCAGTCTCATGTCAGTCTCGTCTCTAATTTTCGTCAATAACAATCAACAATCATCCGGAGATCGCTATTATTATCGACTCGTGTACGCCGATCGATAAAATATGATCCAGGGAGTAAAAATTGAAAAATTGCGAAAAAAATGTAATAGGACTCTTAATTGTTTAGTCGTTTGAAGCTTTATCTGGGCAAAGACAAAATTAGGGGGTTCTGTAGGTACTTCAGTCGGCAAAAACGGAACTCCCAAAGAATCACTTTTTTGTCCGTCTGTCTAATTCTGGGAGAATGAGGAGGTGGAGGTCATTATCATCATCATCAGCCTATAATGTTCCCACTGCTGGGACACGGCCTCCTCTCAATGAGAGGGGAATGGGAATGGAATGAATGAATCCACCACGCGGGCCCAGTGCGGATTGGTAGAATGATGTCACATGTCTTCGAATTTTTGGTTCTAGGACATACCGGTTTCCTCACGATGTTTTCCTTCACCGTTTTGAGAGCAGTGGTGATGAAATAAATTACACAAAGTAAGGCGCCTGTCTTGGTTCGAACCCACGACCTACTGTTCGTAAGTCGGGGCCGTCACCACAGGGCCTCTTGAGATGGAGGTATCAAGTTGAAATTAAAAGGACGCATTGGATCTCAATTTTTGTCAGTAATTATAAAACGAATGAAAATATAAGTTGATAAAAACCTTATTTTGTGAGTTTTCAATACGTTATTAAGTAACTTTTGTAACAGAGAAAAAAATATCAAACATACCTCTTTTAAAGAGATTCACATGTTACGGGCAAACGGGACCAATTTAAGCCTCTCTCTTTTCTCCGTATAGTTAAATTGTAGAAGGATTTTAAAAATTATCGATTCCAATTAAAATAAATAACAAAAACCATTAGGTCGTTTACGTCCTTTAGCTAAGAGCTAGCAATCCTCGCCCCGCTCAGCCGCTCAGTCCCCCGCTCAGACCAGGGCGCGCGTGCCCGGCTTTAGAACAATGCGTCGTCGCCCACTCAGGCACAGTAATATTATGATACAGTACTCCAACTTCATAGAAACGGACGAAACGCGAGCTATACCTACGCGCCTCGATCTTGGGGTGCGCTTGGAGCGCAGACAGTCACGGCTGTACCGCAGTGTCGAACGGACGGTGTGTTGTTTTTTTAACAATAACCGCGCGATTTTTTCTCTAAAAATCAGTTAATATGACGAGTAGGAAATATTGTGCTGTTTTTGGTTGTATGAATTCGTCAATAACGCATCCAGACATAAGTTTTTTTTTAAATTACCTGGAAACTCTGAAAGGTAAGACTATAATTTTACTTACTAGTAGGTAGGTACATAATGTGTGTCTTTTTAATGGATAAGTATTTCCTTTTATCTCACGAAAAAAAAAGGTGTTTGGATTAATAAATAAAGTGAATAGAGTAACGGAAAGTTATTGAGACGAGTGAAATAGGTAGTTATATGCGGTTTGGAATGAATCATGATACGGTAAGTACCTACCTACTTACGCTTGTGTTAAAACTTCGGTGCCTATACTTTAAAATTTAACAATAAAGCATTTCGTACGACTCAGTCGAGGCGCAAATATTTTTCGGTCGCAAATTTATAAGCCCGATTTGTTTTTCAAACAAAAACATGTTTTTTTAATTAAATCTACCAATCAAAAAACAACACGCATTTTTATTGAACACTTCCTATTCAATATACAAAGTATTTCATTTATTTATATAAAAAGGATATTTACAATCACAAAACTAAATAAAAACAGAAAGTAGGCAAATGTAATTAAAATGCTGGAGACGGGCAGCCCTAACGCATGTTTAAGTACCGCGCGGCTGTAGGCATTTATTTCTATCATGCGGCCGAGTTAAAGTACTGTATCATAATATTACCGTGACTCAGGTGAGCTACCCCTTGGAGCAATGAAAAAATCTATCTTGTAAAACAACGCGATCAAAAGATATGACATGTCGCATATTTTGCGATTTCACAAGAGTATCGAAACCTTTAGGGTAGGTAGGTACTTCCCGTTGACCTAGTCAGAATCATGTTTGGCAAGAAGCAATGTCTTGCAGCATACTGTAATATGCAAAATCTGAAACCCGTAAATATGTAGTTTAAACAACCGAAAACAAGTGCATGTGTTTAAAAACAAAATACCCACAACTTTTTTTTTTTTTTTTTTTCGGATGGGAAATCATCAAATAACCCCTGTCGCTCTGGGCGGAGCAGGAGGGAGTGTCAGACTTTTACTGACTAAAACCCATCCATGTTCCTTCATCGCCCTTTGTGTTCCGGGGCCACGGTATCTCTTTCGAACAGTCCCGCAACCCCGGTTATACGGAACCCTCAGTGCGCGATTCCGACTCGCACCTGGTCGGGTTTTTTATACTTCAGCTATAGACAACAAAGGGCTATTTACAGCTGTTTTATTTTATTTTCCTCATAAGAAATGTTGTAAGATTACAAGACGAAAAAAGAGAAACACAGTTTCCGCTATATTGTCCGTCCACGAATACAAAAGACGACCAACATGAAACCGCTTTGCAACCAAAACCTTTGACCCCTCGCTACACAGAACGCGGGTAGCGACGAGCGGAGCGATTGATTCATCGTTGTCAGTTTGGCAATTGACTCTGTTGTACTCAAGATAAATTGCACTTTTATATTTCTGGATATTGTTATGTAACTTTACGATGGGTCGTAATCGGTACGTTTAGACACCGCGCTTAGTAAATTGTTGTTAAAATGCTAAATGTCAATATCTAATGTTTATGCATCTAGTCGTTATTTTCTTTTGATCTTGAAATGACGGAAACAATCACAACGCTTTTGTTAAACACTTATAGCTGTAATGGAAAGTAGCTTATGTCCTGCTTTCTTTAGGGACAGACAAAAAAAAGTTAAATTCACAAATGTGAATTTAACTTTTTTTTGTCTGTCCCTGTAGAGTATAAATATACTCTGTATTGTTCCTTAGATTAGATTCAATTCATGTTGAATTTAACGATTTTGGAGTTCAAACGTAAATCAGCACACGCTCCGCTTACTACATAGCCGCGCCTTTATTCCAGTCATTATTCACAGCTATTCTGCCCGGTCTCTGAGGGTAAAGGCGAGTATTCACACGTTGGCGAACGATTGAACTGTTAAATTGAATCTGCTGTGCGAATATTAATGGGTTCAACATAATTATTTGAGGCTAAATGGCCCGAAGGCTACGATGGTAGATAAAGTTTACTAAACGAGAAAATAAAACCTGTTTGTCACACTGGTATGAAAATCTGGTGTGACTACGAGTCAGCAATGAGAAAATCATTGTTTGGTATGAATAGATTATGGGGTAAAATTAATGACCACCTAAAATAAAACACGTTTGTCATACTGGTGTGATAATCTGGTGTGACTAGGAGTCGGCAATGTGAAAATCATTGAGTTTGGTATGAATAGATTATAGGGGAAAATTAACGACCACCAAAAATAACTTTGTGAGCACTAACATCTATCACCTAAAATCATCGATCAACTGTTTTGATCAGTCACCAAATTTAGTAAATTGAGCAACAAATTTTAATGAGGTGTTTGATGAAAAACTAGTTTTGCTTATAGGCCGACTTGAGGCATCCCGATATATTTACATATTATTTTTTTATAAGCCATTCAGAAGTAGGAGCCCCGCCAAGCGGGGCTTCGTCGATCGGGTCTCCCTCGACTCGGATGCAAGAGCATAACAGTTTAATTTCTGGTGGTCATTAACTAAAAAATAAAATTTTTGGTTCTAATTTCACGATAAAATGGGGATTAATTTTGGTGATCATTTTTACTAATTTTGGCAATCAAAAAGTGATTTTTTTGCCGTTATATTTTGCAAAATCTGGTGGTTTGTTAATTGTGTGCCATAGATTATCTGAACAGTTTTAAAAAGATTTAATATTGGGAGAGATTCAAATGCGTACCTATACCGTAGCGATGTTTTATGACTGTTCATTTCAACGGCTTTTAAGCTTTTACAAATTACCTATAACTAAACTTACTATAACTATACTTATGATAATCATGGTGCTTGCAACGGCGTCGAAATATCGGGACCTCACAATAGTTGAAAAGTATCCCGTAAGTGACAGTGTACTTAAGCTTAGTCAGAAAATGTTGTTTTTCGTTCAACTTAACCTAAATTCTATAATAACGTTAAAACATATTTTCTGAACGCAGCTATTTTAATCTGGAAAACTTTTTATTAAAAATGCCGTAATTGCTTAAGCCACGACAAAAAATATATACACGTGAACCACAAGTGGTGTTAGAAATACTACCAGATAATCTGGTTTCATAATAATCATGTTATATATGGGAGGACGTAATGCAATTAGAACTAACCTGGTCATGTTGTGTTAGTCAGGAATACTTGCTACTTTACTTTTACGATTATATTACGGTTTAATGGGTTCTGTAGGTAAATAACTACCACTAACTACTAGATACATTTCTTTATGTTATAGTGATTGCTTTCCCTCTTTTCGGTTTTTGCTCTCTTAGGGGCCGGCTCCACGAGCGAGAGAATCGCGGCAATATTATCGTCCTTGTCACGTTTATATATACACTCTCTTTTGGGCCGTCTCCACTAGCGAGAGAATCACGGCGATATTATCGTCCTTGTCACGTTTATATATACACTCTCTTTTGGGCCGTCTCCACTAGCGAGAGAATCGCGGCGATATTATCGTCCTTGTCACGTTTATATATACACTCTCTTTTGGGCCGTCTCCACTAGCGAGAGAATCGCGGCGATATTATCGTCCTTGTCACGTTTATATATACACTCTCTTTTGGGCCGTCTCCACTAGCGAGAGAATCACGGCGATATTATCGTCCTTCCCACGTTTTTCTATACACTCTCTTTTGGGCAGTCTCCCAAACAAGAGAATCGTGGCGATATTTTCGTATAGAAATCCGTTGAATCGCTGCGATTCGCTCGCTCGTGGAGGCGTCTCCACGAGCGCGTGGGCCTCTCATGTGTCCCACGACTGGGCAAAGGCCTTCCCTTTCTCCTTCCAAACCTCTCTATCTTGTGCGATATCTAGCCATTTTTGCCCCGTAGACAAAATCAGATAGTCACACCACCTAAGCCCGTCATACGCGCTGGTTAAACTCATATTATTTGTTGTTTGTAAATTGTTTTCCAGTAATGATGAAGTTAACTGTCCATAATGACAAATATTCTTTATATCGTTCAGTCGCATCTATCTATCTCATCATCTGTCTAGCCTTTTCCCAAGTTTTATTGGGGTCGGCTTTCAGTCTAACCGGATGCAGCTGAATACCAGTATTTTACACGGAGCAACTGCCTCTGCCAACTGCCTATCTGACCTCCACAACCCAGTTAGTACTGGGTAATACGATACCCCTTGGTAAGACTGGTTGTCAGACTTTTTGGGCCACTGACTACCTGTAACGACTGTCAAAGATCTACAAATGACAGCCGGGACTCCGAGGCACGGAGGAAACTCGGTATGTAATTGGTGGTCAGCCATCCACAGACCAACCTAGGCAAGCACGGCTTAACCTAAAGATCGACCCAAGGGGCTGTTATTATTTAGCCACGAGCTCCTCGCATCTATCTAAAGGGTGCAAAAACCTCTTAACGAAGCCGAATGGTACTTGTTCTCCTCGTCATTGCGATCATTTTTTTGTTCTACACCATACCTGGGAACCTTCTAGTTACGGAGATATTGGGGGTCAAAGTGCCAATTTTTTGATAAGCTTTTTTTTTTAAAACTTGTTTTTAGTTTTCAATGGAAGATTTTTACTTTAAACACCTCTACGACCCCCGTACTATTCAATCCATCCATCAGCACAAATGTTTTGAGTGGGTTACATTGAGTTCTACCTTAAAACATGATCTTAACCCCAAAAAAAAAGTCGTTTCCCAGCAATTTTTTGCGTAAAGTTACTTAGTTTGATGTACAAAATGCTTGGTTGACGTCTTCGTTATGAGGTTTTTTACACCCTGTATGTATTGAATCCTGCTTTTTAGGGTTCCGTAGTCAACTAGGAACCCTTATAGTTTCGCCATGTCTGTCCGTCCGTCTGTCCGTCCTCGCTTAATCTCTGTGACCGTTAGCACTAGAAAGCTGAAATTTGGTACCAATATGTATATCAATCACGCCGACAAAGTGGTAAAATAAAAATTGGAAAAAAATGTTTTATTAGGGTAGCCCCCCTATATGTAAAGTGGGAAGTGATTTTTATTTTATTTCAACCCTAACGTGTGATATATTGTTGGAAAGGTATTTAAAAATGAATAGGGGTTTTCTAAAATCATTTTTTGATAATGTCAATAATTTCGGAAATAATCGCTCCAAAAGTAAAAAACAATGTGTCACCTCTAACTTTTGAACCATAAGTTTAGAAAATATGAAAAAAATCTGAAAAGTAGAACTTTATAAGGACTTTCTAGGAAAATTATTTTGAACTTGATGGAAACAACAGTTTTTGTACAAAAAAGACAAAAAGTTGCACAAAATAATTTCTGGACTAGGTTTGTAGTATATTCGTATATGCAAGCATTTTTTTTTAACTTCGTTTACATATTTTATTTTTTAATACGTCATAAATCGTAAACCACAATTTACCTTTGTACGGAACCCTTCGTGCGCGAGTCCGACTCGCATTTGGCCGGTTTTTTTAAATAATGGAGCAGACTTCAACCGACTGTTATTTCAAATATTATCTTCCCACACGCCAACTGCCCAAAATTCACCATATTTACTTCAATCTCATGATTGAAAATCCACTTGTGTGCTTCGCATACTAATTCGGCGCCAAAAAGTACCCGCAAATACATACGAGTAGATACAGCACCGTGGTTCATTCACGAAGCGAGCTCCACATTTCAAATGACTAAAATATTCACAACCTGTTTGGTGAACGCTGGCTTCGTAAACGCGCGCGGTAAATAGGTGCTGGTATATAGCTCTTGCTATCAACGATAGCTATAAATCTTTGGAAAGTAGGTAGTAACGTTCAACGTGTTTCTCTCATCTATATTACATAACATCACGCCCGTAACCCCCGAAGGGCTAGGCAGAGAAGTGTATATATTGTATACCTATTGTATAACGGGCTGGTGTCGGCATCTCCACGTCAAAGCGGGTATTTTGTGTATGGGCTATAATCCACCACGCGAGCCCAGTGTGGATTGGTAGATGTCACATGTCTTCGAATTTTTGGTTCTAGGACATGCCGGTGTCCTCACGATGTTTTCCGTCACCGTTTTTAGATTGTAGATACATTTTTTCTAATAGGAAATTATTAATAACTAGCTGACCCACGCAACTTCGTCTGCTTCACATAAAAGAGAAACAGCTCACAAAAGGAATACATTTTTCCCCGTTTTTGCAATATTTTTCATTTATGCTCCGCTCCTTTTGGTCGCAGCGTGATGTTATACAGCCTATAGCCTTCCTTGATAAATGGACTACCCAACACTGAAAGAGTCATTCAAATCGGACCAGTAGTTCCAGAGATTAGCGCGTTCAAACAAACAAACAAACAAACAAACTCTTCAGCTTTATAATATTAGTATAGATAACCCGAAGTCATAATATTATGAGCTTGTAAATCGTGCAGTGTAAAGACGGAAGATGAGCCAAATATGAAACAGAACGAAAGAGAATATTCAAAGACAAGAAGACGACTTTAAACCTACTGCGGGAGATAGGTACAGAGAGAAACAAAACTCATGACCGTTAGCAATAAAAAATCCCGGATACAGTCTTATACCAAAGATCAAAGCAATCTGGAGATTACTGAAGTCTAAAGCTTTAATGTAAATACATTGTAAAACTATGGAAAAACTATTTATAATAATCGTAAAGTGCATTCAAATGAACCTATTTTTTAACTGCCAGTCGTTACAAAGCAAGATAGTAATAAATCTACACACATGAAAGCACTCAGTGAAATGTTCGCATGAACAGAAACATAATTTCATAAGTCTGGCAAGGCCGACCTACATTCAGGCAGACGTAGGCAAACCACAGAGAACCATTTTCTCACCGCACCACACGTTCTAACAAGATGCACGCGATGATGGAGGAAACCAAAGAATTTAACACGAGGGAAATAATACTACACAATAAATATTATTTGAATTATTCGAGGACTGTCTTACGAACTTCGAAGTTCAAAATTCAAAGAAGTACTGACATCGGGTCAGCACAGTCGTGGTCTTTTCTGTCTAATCAGTTAAAATCTTTTTTTCGCTTACATCATGCGGAGGCGCTGAGCCGGCGTGGCTCAGCGCCTCCTCCTCCTCCTCCTTTAAAGCTTAGTCCTATTAGGAAATCGTCAATTTGGCGCGCGAAATGGTCTCTTTGGTGTGCGTCATCAGTGCGCTCGGCCGTTCGGTATTGTCTTTCATTAATTATTTATATACAAAGTTAACGGGGCGGGGCTGCAAGTGCAAGCAAAAATTTGCTTAGTGGTGATCAGGCGGGAGTGTCCACAATGTACCGTATTACGTAATGTTTGAAAGTACAACCACGGTAATATTATAATACAGTAGTGTAACTCGGCCGCATGATAGAAATAAATGCCTACAGCCGCGCGGTACGTATATATACGTTAGGTCTGCCCGTCTCCAGCATTTTAATTACATTTGCATACTTTCTGTTTCTATTTAGTTCTGTCTATTTAGATTGTAAATATCCTTTTTATATAAATAAATGAAATACTTTGTATATTGAATAGGAAGTGTTCAATAAAAATGCGTGTTGTTTTTTGATTGGTAGATTTAATTAAAAAACATGTTTTTGTTTGAAAAACAAATCGGGCTTATAAATTTGCGACTGAAAAATATTTGCGCCTCGACTGAGTCGTACGAAATGCTTTATTGTTAAATTTTAAAGTAGGTATAATAAATCCGCATTTTTATAAAGCTTAATTAAAAATTGTTTTGGGAAACGGACAAGGTGGAGAAAATGGAATATCTTTTACTTGGTTATAGATACCTGCAGCTACTTTACAATTTACATGTTTGGTTTTAAGTGAATTTCGGAATATTTCCTCCATTTTTAAATATTATTAATAATAAAATACCACTTCTTTACTTTGAATTATGCAAACTAACAAAACACACATGCACCGAAATTTTAACACAAGCGTAAGTAGGTAGGTACCTACCGTATCATGATTCATTCAGAACCGCATATAACTACCTATTTCACTCGTCTCAATAACTTTCCGTTACTCTATTTGCTTTATTTATTAATCCAAACACCTTTTTTTTCGTGAGATAGGTAAAAGGAAATACTTATCCATTAGAAAGACACACATTATGTACCTACCTACTAGTAAGTAAAATTATTTTATAGTCTTACCTTTCAGAGATTCCAGGTAATTTTAAAAAACTTATATCTGGATGCGTTATTGACAAATTCATACGACATTCGACACTTACTTTTGAAACTTGAGCATTACGGACTGGGTAAAGTTGCACTTAGTTTGGGAAAATCTTATTTGAATGATAGACAACAACATGTTCAAATAAATGGTGTTAATTCACAGGGGTTAAAAGTAAAAATGGGGGTTCCACAAGGCTCAATATTGGGTCCTTTCCTCTTTCTAGTATACAGGGTGGAATTTTGTAATGCCACCTGGAGGGAAAGTACTCTTAATACCGGAGATAGCAAATTTTACTCAAAGGAAACATTCCTTCATTTTTAAAAAGAAATTAATCTGCATTCAAGGATTTTGAAAATTCGCGTGCCACACTCGGGAATCGAACCGTCTAAATTCCAATAAAATAACACCCTGTACTTTTATGGCACCAATCGATAGGGTTAATCATAAGGATCAAATCCCTCTAACAAACATGATAAATTAAATGAAAGGAAAACCATTAAATCTTAAGTTATAATTCAATGGGATAAATTCAATAGGTACGTTAGAGCACTTTAATAAAATGATGGACCTTTACAATTGAAGAGAATAAGATTGCAGAAGAAGATTGCAATTTGCATATGTTTGTTTGTGCAAATTGCAATATTCCTATGTAAATAGTTCTTCGTCATTTTAATTAATAAATGTCATCAAAAGAGAATTGTTTACTATGTTCGTAATTGAATGGACCTTTGACTAAGAGTGCTTTATCTTATCCCATTGAATTTATAAGTTAAGATTTCATAGTTTCCCTTTCATTTAATTTATCGTATTTATTAGAGGGATTTGATCCTTATTATTGACCCTATCGATTGGTGCCATAAAAGTACAGGGTGTTATTTTTTTTGGAATTTAGACGGTTCGATTCCCGAGTGTGGCACGCGAATTTTCAAAATCTTTGAATGCAGATTAATTTCTTTTAAAAAATGAAGGAATGTTTCTTTTGAGTAAAATTTGCTATCTCCGATATTAAGAGTACTTTCTCTCCAGGTGGCATTACAAAATTCCACCCTGTATATAAATGATCTACCCTATTTACTGAAAAACCAACCTCAAAATATGGTGTTATTTGCTGATGACACTTCCCAAATTTTTAAGATAAATAGGCGGGCCCAAAATCTAGATGACGTGAATAATGCCCTACTTCAGGTCCAAAATTGGTTCACAGCAAACAATTTGGTATTAAATGAAAAAAAAAACAAATGCATAAGATTTGCTTTACCGAATGTTAAAAGTAGTGATTGTGATATAATATTGAATACAGAGAAACTTGAATTCGTAGATAAAATGGTTTTCCTGGGGATTACGCTTGATTCAAGGCTACAATGGGGTTCTCATTTGACATCTCTTGCGGGGCGGCTAAGTTCAGCAGCCTATGCCATTAGAAAAATCCGTCAGTATACTGATGTAGATACCGCTAGACTGGTTTATTTTAGTTACTTTCATAGTATAATGTCTTATGGCATTTTGCTGTGGGGACGGGCTGCAGATATTGAGTCTATATTTATTCTGCAGAAAAGAGCCATCAGAGCCGTATATAATCTTCGTAGGCGCGATTCTCTAAGGGAACTGTTTAAGGATATTGGCATCATGACGGTACATTGTCAATACATCTACGAAAACATAATGTACGTCAGAAAAAATCTGCACCTTTTTGGTAAAAGGGGTGACAGACATAATTACAGTACTAGAAATAGGGACCAACTAGTTCAGCCAGGTTTCAGACTCGCTAAAGTAGACTCATCTTTCATGGGGTACTGTTTGAGATGCTATAATAAAATTCCACAAAGTATTCTTGAACTGAATAAGACGAAATTTAAAACATGCATTAAACGCACACTGTGTAAGCAAGCATATTACAAGTTGAGCGATTATATCGCTGATAAAAATGCTTGGCTCAATGTTGGTCCTGCTCCACATGGACAGGGGCGCATAAATTGATAGCATTAAATTGTATTGTTGGAGCTGCTGAAGATTGTACAACTATCTTTGCATTGTATAGAATCAATCTCTTTAGTATTATAAATGCATAACCCATATTGTGTGAGTACTATGTACTAGAAAGCTATCATTCACTGGAAACCTACGTCTTTTCTTGACTTGAATGTGCCCTGGCGGTTTGGAGTATGTCATGCTCACTCAATTGTCTCGCTGATGGTGGCGCATGTGTCGGATCGGATCACTTAGTTCCCTTCAAAATGGTTGAGTTGAATGGTGCTGATCCATGCGTCATGTCCGTGAACGGGCGCTGTCAGTTGTGACTGGTCATCTCTTGGTTGCCATGGCTTATTTGAATGAATTATTTTGAATTGTATTTTTTTTTGTTTGTGTGTTTTGCTGTGGACACTTTTACCGTGCACATCTTGCTACATTGTTCTCACATAATATACCATCTCAACGTGAATGATGTAACCAAGATTTTGTAACAATATTCTGATTTAAAAGAGTGTCCATGGAGTTTCTTGCCCGTTCTTCTCCATAGAGATCTACGCTAGGGAATGGGCAACTACAGTACTTTCACAGTTTTTATGTCTTGTGACTGGGACTGTAGCTATATTTAATTTTCATCTTTGTTTCGACAATTCAAAAGTGCCTGTAACTGGCTTACTTGAAATAAATGCTTTGATTTTGATTTTGATTTTGAAACATACAACCAAAAACAGCACAATATTTCCTACTCGTCATATTAACTGATTTTTAGAGAAAAAATCGCGCGGTTATTGTTAAAAAAACAACACACCGTCCGTTCGACACTGCGGTACAGCCGTGACTGTCTGCGCCCCGAGCGCACCCCGAGATCGAGGCGCGTAGGTATAGCTCGCGTTTCGTCCGTTTGTATGAAGTTGGAGTACTGTATTATAATATTACCATGGTACAACTTACGCGAGTCAAACGGTACGCTGTGACAAATTACTCAATGAGGGATTTTCTTTTTAGCTCTTCCCTAGTCGCTGGATAGATGGCGCTAGGAGTTAGTATGATAATGCAAGGAACGGATCCTAAAAAAAACAATTTTAACAAAGCGCGAGAAAACGCTACGCAGCTACGTCTGCCAACAAACTGCTTTGCAGTTTGGCGGGGGTAATTATGTACCAGTTATAGTATATTTTTGTGAATAAACACTTTTTCATTTTTTGTTTTTCATTTTTTCAACTAGGTTATATTCGGAAGGTTAAGCAAATGAAAGTGTCAGTCAACGAGAGTATGTGACGTGACACAATGTTTTTTTTTTTCAAGCGTTTTGGCTTTGTCACCAACTATCATAGTAAGTTCAACGCCATCCATAGATTTCTTGGAAACTAAGTTTTTTTTTAATACCTCAAAAAGAAAACCTCTCATTGAGAATGTTGATTATCGCGATGTACGGAACTTGCTATGGCAAATAAGGTAAATCTCCTGAAAATTGTAAACTTTGGAACAAGCGGCCTTTAGTTATTACATAACCTACAATAGAGCAACCTTCTTCTTTCTGCAAAAACTCCTGCGTTTGGGATTCTTAGTGGAAAGCTGTTAGACAGCTAGCTGCTAATAGCTAATTTATTTTGGGTCGGCGCAGCATGTCTTCTTCCTTCATACATCTCAGTTACTCGTCATCCTAGTCAAATAAATACGTTTTCTTTCTTTCTTTCTTTCTTTCCTTCCTTCTTTATTTCCTTTTTTCTTTCTTTCCTTCCTTCTTTATTTCCTTCTTTCATTCCTTCTTTTTTTATTTCTTTCCTTCTTTCTTTCTTTCTTTCCTTCCTTCTTTATTTCCTTTTTTCTTTCTTTCCTTCCTTCTTTATTTCCTTCTTTCATTCCTTCTTTCTTTATGTCTTTCCTTCTTTCTTCCTTTCTTTCCTTCTTTCCTTCTTTCTTTCTTTCCTTCCTTCTTTATTTCTTTATGTCTCTCCTTCTTTGTTTCTGTCCTTCCTTCTTTCTTGCTTTCAGTAGTCGCCTCCTTTCTAGCCATATCATCTTTCACACAGTCCATCCATCGTATCTTTGGTCTTCCTCTACTCTTATACCCATCCATATTCATACTCAAAGCTTTCCTCACGTCATTTTCCTCATTCCCCCGCATCACATGCTTATACAATGACAACCGATTACCACACAACTTTTCACCACGGCGCCACTATCAGACGTCCACTTCTGTATTAATTTCTTCTTTTATCCAATAGCGTTACTTCGGCCTGTTTACTTATAATATATCTTTAACATTTTGACATAGTAACAGATACTGCTAATAAACTCAGAACTCAAACTGACAGCTAAGAGATGACCAGTCTCTACTGACAGCGCCTATTCACGAACATGACGCATGGATCAGCACCATTCAACTGAAGGGAACTAAATGATCCGACACACGCGCCACCATCAGCGAGGCATTTGAGTGAACATAACATTCTCTCACACAACAGCCAGGGCAAATTCGAAATATAAATCCCTGGAACTGGTAACAACTTAATAATCCTCTAAATAAATAGCTAATGGATAACATAATCCTAACCGAGTTTGACGGGCCCATATCCCGAGAAATTGGGCCGAAATCAGCCGCAATCAGATTAAGCTCACTATACATCTTCCGGAATAACGTCAACGATTTATCTTAGGATGAATCCGAGGATATAATGGTCCTAATTCTATAAGATAGGTTCTTCGAGATTCCGGTGAGGATTGTCTCGCGACGATAGATAGTCGTCATGGGTTTGTACCATAATCATTTACAGGGCAGATCATAGTATAACATCACGCCTGTAATCCCGAAGGGTAGGCAGAAGTGTACCGAATAGTACACCCTCATTTTGCCACTATGGTATGTTATAAGTTCCCTGTACTAGGGGGTGAGCCTATTGCCATCAACCGGGCCACAAATCCAGACTCCGTGGCTGCTACTGAGATATTCCATATGGAAAAACCCAATAACACTTTGCCCGACCCTGGAATCGAACCCAGGACGTCATTCTCACCAGTCGCGGACCGACAATGCAGTCACAGAGCAGGGTAGGGGTCAGGGCAGATCAATGTTTACAAAAAAATATCAAACGTCGAGTTTAGTGTCAAGGGAATTCGTACCATTCATTTGTGAAAACTTCACGTGTCACCGTGAACTGCACTACAGTTTGGCCGCTGAGAGAATGCGTTCCTGACAGGTCGTGAGCGAAAGGACGATGTAACTTTGAAGTGGCGAAGAATTTACGATAAAAATGTATACCTAACTATCGTTTTTTGCTATATTAACAAATAATAATATAATATAACTTAATAATGTAACTTTAAGTGGCAGTGGGCAGGGCACATTACTCGCAGAATGGCTGGCTGAAGTGGCCGAAAAGTTCTGGAGTGGCGACCGCGAACCGGAAGACGTTCCGTTGGAAGGCTTCCCACTAGATGGACCGATGACTTGGTGAAGGTTGCGGGAATCCGCTGGATGCAAGTCGCACGGGACCGGTCAATGTGGCGACACTTGGGGGAGGCCTATGTCCAGCAATGAACGTCTCTCGACTGAAATGATGATGAACAAATAATATTATTAAAAACGATATAATTAAATCAAGTAACAATAAACGTCATCATTTCGCGCTAAATTTATGAACCAACTGACAGACGTCAGAAACGCATTCTCTCAACGGTCAAACTGTAGTTAAGCTTTTCAAACATGATGGGTAGGTATCCAGATAAATCAGTAAAGATTCGCTAGCTAATTTCATTTGACCGTTTAAAAGAAAAGAAGGTACAAAAATATTTATTAAATGCACAGGTTTTATGCACTGTACCGTGATTAATTAATTTACACTTCAGAAAAGCTCTCGGAAGAAGTTTTTCTAAAGTCGTGGGAGTACTAAATAGAGCTATAAATACTAGCTTCAGGAAATTATTTTATTTAGAGGAGAAGTGTTCACAAATACCCTATCTTTTATACCGAAAATAGGAGCAAAATTCTTGAACTTTAATTTATTGTAGATTATTTTCGGATCGACATTTTACCCGCCTACCCACATAATATATTTATTTTAAGAGTCGAATCTGAAAGGATTTTTCAGGATCCACAGTTCGATGTCTCGGAATAGTTATTAATTTGCAAACAAAGGTCTGTTGCACTATGGAAACGGTTCATCATTTTCTGCCTATACAGCATGTATCAGAAAGGTGTCTGCTTTTTTATTAATTCGATGATGGACCCATGGAGAAAGTGGTTCAGTTTGATCTTTACTAAACCTCTTAATATTTGTCTTTTTTAAACTTTCATGATCAGAACACATTATAATACACATGTAAACGGATATTTATCGCGATTTTTACCTTTAATATAAGCCCGACGTTTCGACCGGATTGCACCAGCCGTGGTCGCGGGAAGACTGAAGTATTGGAGGTACCGCCACAGCAAAGCGGAGGTGTTTATTCAACTACCCTTTTTTTTTTTTTTTTTTTTTTTTTTTTTCGGATGGGAAATCATCAAATAACCCCTCCCGCTCTGGGCGGAGCAGGAGGGAGTGTCAGACTTTTACTGACTAAAACCCATCCATGTTCCTTCATCGCCCTTTGTGTTCCGGGGCCACGGTATCTCTTTCGAATAGTCCCGCAACCCCGGCAGGCATCGGTCCTTACGGACCCCTTCCTTTTTGCTGACTCTCTTTGAGGCGCGCGTGGAACACGAACGCGCCGTCGACACGGCCTGTCGTCATGAGACGGACGGACGGCGAGCTAGCCCATAGCTCACCGTCCACAGGCCCGCGCCTACGGTGGCCGGGGGCCACGTGGTTGTGGCCCCCGACGCCCGGGGCGTCTCCCGCGGCGGCCGGGACGTTGAGAGGTTCTCTCCCTCTCACGTTCCGCCACCTCCTTCTCTAGCATTACTGCTTCGCAGAAGGAGGTGACGGCGTCCCATTCCGTCTCGCTCCGGACCATGGCTTGCACCAGGGCCGGACGCGAGAGGTCGCCGCCGCCGATCGCCGCTTCGAGGACACGGCGGTGCTCCGCCCACGCGGGGCACACCTCCACCGTGTGTTCCACCGTGTCCTCCGGTCGATCTTCACAATGGAAGCACCCGGGCGTTTCCTCCCGCCCGATTCGGTGCAGGAACCTCCCGAACACTCCGTGTCCGGTGAGGACCTGCGTCAGGCGGAAGGTGAGGACGCCGTGGCGTCTCTCAAGCCACTCCTCAAAGAGGGGACTTATCGCCACAATTGTGGCGTGCCCTGCACGGGGTTGCGACAGTCGCTCTCTCCATGTCGCCATGAGATCCCGCCGGAAGTCTGTCCGCTGAGCGACAATTTGTCGCTGCAGCGGGGTTTCCCCCCGGCGTAGCGCCTCCGCGCGCCATTCATGCAGGCGCGCGAGGACTATCGCCTCCAGATCCCATGGCGGCAATCCGGCAAGGAGGCTCGCCGCCTCGCGGGCAATCGTGCGGTAGCCCCGGGCCAGCCTTACGGCTACTACCTTTTGGGGCGCGTTCAGGTAGTGGGCGGCACGCCGCCTCAAAGAACGCGCCCACACCGGGGCCCCGTAAAGGGCCATGGACCGCACGACTCCCGCGTAGAGCCTCCGGCAGGAGGCGTTCGGCCCCCCCAGGTTGGGCAGGAGCCGCCTGAAGGCAGCCCCAGTCCGTTCCAGTTTGGGGGCCAAACGTCGGAAGTGCTCCACGAAGTTCCACCGGCTGTCGAGGACGAGTCCTAGGTACTTCAAAGTCGACTCGACACCGATGGATACCCCTCCTACCGTAAGTAAGGATCCCGGAGGTGGCGCATTCCGAGGCCCATGAAAGCACATGGCCTCGGACTTGTGCAATGCCACCTCGAGACCCAGTTGACGGATCCTCTCAACGACTATCGCAACCCCGCGTGTCATCGCTTCGGCCGCCGCCTCGTGCGACCTCCCCTGGGCCAGCACCAGCGTGTCGTCAGCGTAGCAAACTACGCTGACACCGCTAGGGAGGTCGGCGCGCAGCACCCAGTCGTAACCGATGTTCCACAAGGACGGCCCTAGGACCGATCCCTGCGGAACACCGCACGACATCTCTCGCCGGTTCCATTCTCCGCTGCGACCGGGGTAGATGACGGCTCTGTCCGTCAGATAGTCCCCGACCACTCGACGGAGGTAGGTCGGCACCCGGTGATACCGGAGTGCCTCCCTAATGCAGCTCCAGGGCATGGAGTTGAAGGCGTTGGCGATGTCGCGAGACACCGCCAAGACGACCCCACCCCTGGAAACCGCATCCCCCGTCGTGAGGGCTCTCACGCGCATGATGGCGTCCACCGTAGAGCGCCCCTTGCGGAAACCGAACTGGTGTTCCGCAAGGTCCGGCCCAGTCCCCGCAAGGTGCTCGGCGAGGCGGTTCGCAATGACTCTTTCAAAGAGCTTGCCCACCTCGTCGAGCAGCACCACGGGCCGGTATGCGGACGGAGAGTCCGCAGGGCGCCCCGGCTTCCGGATGAGGACCAGCTTCCCCGTCTTCCAACGAAGCGGGAACTGGCCTCTCTCCAAGCATGCGCTTAGGAGCCCCTCCAGTCGGGGCCCGAGAGCCTCCGAGGCCAGGACCCAGGCTTTGCCAGGCAAGCCATCGGGTCCCGGGGCGGTATTTTTGGCACTGAGCCTGCGCACCGCCACTCTCAGGTCTACCCCAGTCACCTCCGGAGTGTCGTCGTCGTCGTCCTGATGATCCGCTTCCAGCACCGCAGGCGGCGGAGCCATAGGCGGGGGTGGGTGTTCCCCTCGCGAAGGGAACAGAGTGCTCACCACGTCCTCCACGAGCTCAGGCCGGAGACTCTGCGTCAGTGGGGGGGCCCAGGGGCGGAGTTTGTCCCGCACCAACTTGTAAGGGCGCCCCCACGGATCTCTGTCGAGAGTCCCCAGCATCTCCTCGCGGGCCAGATCCCTGGCCCGCAGGACAGCCTCGCGGAGAGCGGTCTTCGCCGCTCTGTACCCCTCATATAGCTCCGCCTCAATGGCTCCCGCATCCGGTGGGCGGATGCGGAGCCTGCGATGCCTGGCGTACAGGTGCCGTGCAGCGACGCACGCTTTGCGCAGAGACGTTAGCTCTCGCGACCACCAGTACACCTGACGCCGGGCGCTTCTTGACCGAACGCGGGGCATTGCCACGTCGCAGATGTCGGACATGGCCTCCTGGAACCACCCTGCCTCATTGTTTACGTCGGCAGGCCTGTCCGGTGATGTCACCCAGGCCTGCACGATCGAGGCTTCCAGGAGGAGCTCCCGGTCCAGCTGCTTCAGCGCCCAACGCGGACCACTCGGGGCCTGTTGGACCGGCGCGCTTGAGGTCTGGGTGGAGACGTCGAACCGGATGTACCGGTGGTCGGAATAGGTCTCCACCCCCTCCATGACACGCCAGTCAACGACACGCGGCGACAGAGCGGGGCTAGCGAACGAAATGTCCACCACCGACTCGCCCCGCATCCGCACACACCTGGGGACAGAACCCCGATTTAGGACGACCAGGCCCTTCTCCAGGGCCCAGTCTTCCACCATCCTTCCCCGCACGTCTGTGCAACGAGAACCCCAAGCCAAGTTCTTGGCATTGAAGTCCCCGAGGACAAGCACGGGGAGGGAATGGTTTCCGACGACAACACTCAACTCTGCGAGAGAGTTGTGGAACTCGGCGAGAGTTCGGCTCGGGGAGAAGTATACTCCCACCACTACGATCTCCCCGAACCGGGCTGCTACGCACCCCCGACCCCTCCTGACACCTTCAAGAGTCGGGGTACCGGCGGCGGCCGACGACACTATGGTCACTGAGCCGCTAAGGTCCGCCACCCAGTCTTTCCTGGGGAGGACAAAGTACGGCTCAGCGACCACAGCAATGTTAATCAACCACTGCGCCATGCTCTGGAGCAACAGATCCTGAGCGCAGGCGCAGTGGTTGATGTTCGCTTGGAGGAAGCGTAATGGGGCCGTTATTGGCACTCCATTACCGCTTCCTCCCTAGCCCCCTGCGAGGGCCCCTCTGTGGCGGCGACAGTGGCAGCGGCAACGGTGGCAGTTGCGGCTGCGGCGGTGGCGACGGTGGTGGTGGTGGCGGCGGAGGGCCTCCCCTTGCCTCTGGTGGCCTTGGTGGGTGCAGCGCAGGCCTTGCTTCCAGCCCGGTGGTCGGCTGGCTTGCCAGCCGCCGCACAGGCACCGCAGTGCGGCGTGGCGCAGCAAGCCGCGGATACGTGACCGGGCTGGCTGCAACGGAAGCAGAGTCCGCTGCGGTCAACCTCCGAGGCGCACTGTACTGACACGTGGTGTCCCACGTGGCAGCGATAGCACCTCAGAGGTCTGGGCTCTAGCAGCTTCACCTGCGCTGAGACCCAGCCCACCAGTAGCCTTCGGCCCTCCGTTATGGCTTTAGCCGCCGTCACCGGGCAGCATACCGTAACGGTATGCATACCCGTGGAGTCCGGGCGAATGGCGCCTGCCCTGACCTGATCGGCAGGGCACCCTCCGGACCTGGCGACGGCAGCCACCACCTCCTCCTCGGTAACCGAGTCGTCCAGACCCAGGATGCGCAGGTCTGCGCATCTGACGGGCCTGGACACTCGGGCCTCGTCCGCGTTTAGGGACGCTCTGAGCTTTTCAGCCAGAGCGTCGGCGGACGAGCCGCTGGTTTCGCCGGGGATCTCCAGCAACCGAGCCCCTGTCGCGGTGACTTTAAGCCGGAGGCCCCCGGTGATCCCAAGCTCACTGAGGTTCACCGCCTCTTTCGCCTTCGCCAGAAGGTCGCGGTAGGACACGCCCCTCTTTTCCGCGTCCGGCTGTAGTGTGATCACTACAGCCGCGGTCTTCGGGGCGCGAAGCCTAGCCGCGATCTTTCGCGCCCTGTGCTGGCGCTGCCGCTCCACATTTCGGGCCTTTTTGGCCGCCTTCCTCCCCTTCTTCTTCTCCCCGACCACCTGCCATCCGGCTTCAGCCGCAGATGTCGGGGGCTGGGGGGGCGGTGGTGGCGGCGGCAGCTGGCTTGCCGCAGGCACTGGCCCACTCGCCGCTGGCACTGGCGCCGCTGGCGCTGGAGCCGACACAGTCGCCGCCTGTGCAGCCGCCTTGCCCTTTCTCCTCCTGGGCGCCTTCTTAGTCGGCGCCGGTTGCGCCGGAGCTGACTTTCCAGGGGGAGGGGGCGCCGCAGCCCTGCCGGAGGACTGGCTCGACGGCCCAGGTCCAGGTGTGGCAGCCGCAGCAGCCGCGTATGACACCGTACTCGGCATCGTGCTCGGGCCCGCGGCTGCCTTGTTTGCACCCAGAGGGGGGCGCAGGACGATTCCCTCCAGGACGGAGAACCGCGCCTGGAAGGACGCCAGCTCTTGCCGAACCAGGTTCAGGACCTGGCTCTCCACCGGCACGGGCTCGGCTTGTCGCTGCTGCTGCTGGTGACGGCCCCCATTCGGAGGCGCAGTGCGGGTGCCGGCCTCGCGCAGACTGGCCAGGTCTGCGTGGAGCTTGGCATTCTCCTTTTGGAGAACCTCCATGGCGGCCGTTAGGCGGGCCAGCTCCACGCGCAGTTTGGCCATCTCCTCACCACCTATCGGAGGAGGAAGAGGGGTAGGCCCCGCAAAGTTTGCCACTGCTGCCGCCATGATGGCGGCGGAAGCCCCGGGTATGGCCTTGAGTTTTGAAGATGTCTTCACCTTCAAGGCCACGCCCCTTATCGCGGCTTCCACCGCCTTTGTGAAGCTGGCCTTACGCTCCGCCTCGGAGCCGCCAGTTGCACCCGCCTCATCGCCAGGCCCGGGAACAGTAGTGCCCGGGGGGCGCACCTCCTCGGCCACTCTTGCCGACCTCACGGAGGCAGGGAGCCCCCTCCCCTTGCCCCGGATCCCCCCACGCTTGTTGGTGGGGATTTTTCGGGCCGAGGCCTCCTCATCTCCGGATGACGACCCCCGGTCGCCATCCCGCCTGGGCCGCTTGCGGAAGAACTTGCTGTTCTCCGCAGGCGTCCCGGCCCTCGCGCGACGGGAGCTCTCTGAGCCTCCCGCGCTCACCTCACTTGATGCTACGTCGGACTCCGACGCCGCATCCCTCCTCTCCTCCATCTTGCCGTTGCCGGCGGTGTTTGTTTTTTTATTAAAATCTTCCATATCTAATCCCACGAGAATGGGGGAAATAACATACAATCTAGGCAGAGACCCCTGTACCTAGAAGGGCAGATTTAAGCGTTTGTTACTCGCCATGGGGGTCTGCAGGTACCCTGGCGAGGAGTGCACTAGCGACTGATTTGTTCCATGGAACACCCGTCAGCCATACATCCCCTCGCGGTGCGTCGCCACTTGGGATTCGGGGTAACTTTTTATAGAGGTTTTCTACCTCGCGGTCCGGGCGGTTAAGCCAAGACCCTCGGTCCCCTATCGAAACCGCGAGACGTGATCCACAGCGCTTCGATAGCCAGATTACGAGAATGACGGTGACAGAGGAGGACGGATCCTTCTCTGTCTGCTCGGAGGCAGGGTGAGTGCACACCGAGCCCGCCCTCATTCCTCAGCTGTGCCCTCTGCCTTACAGAGGGTCACGCAGAGGAACGCACCGTTGGTCCTAAAAGGACCCTACCTTTGTCAGATTCATTAGCCGCGGCGGTCACATTCCCCGGGGGATAAAAGAAAACTCTCATTTCCTCTCATTCCCCGGAGAAGGATACCGCCGCGTCCAGGGTGCACCGGCCCAGCAGCTGCTCTTCCCTCCAGACGTATCGAGAGGGACCAGCAGCCGCCAGACACACGTGGAGGACTTCTGACATCGCACCCCATTCAACTACCCTCACTTGATCTTCATAAATGTTAATTAGTGCCGGTTCCGGCACACTAGGACAGCACACTACACTAACAGTGTCCGCATACTGAGACGATTTCACTTGACGAGTCGAGACGAGACATGTCAGAACATCATTAATAAGATTGTAGGCCATAGCTGTAGGTGGCCTAGCTTTAAAGTCATCACGCTTCAAATCGACCTTCTTCTTTCTCTCTTCAAAGGACAACACCTTTGAAGAGAGAAGAAGGTCGATTGACGACCTGCCGATGCACACGAAGTTTCCACTCAGGCCGATTTTGTGCCTGCTTTTCCCACACTGGGGTCAATTTCGCATCTTTTGAAGTGCCTATTCTGAACATCCTTGAAACGTAAAAACTTACCAACATGTTTACGTTTTCCTTACTGAAGTTTAGAAAAGATGTGCTTCGCCAGACTCTTTTAATATACCCACAAACGCTGTATAAGATCTGATATACTTTACCAAATACCCAATTATCTCAGGAACAGCTTCTAGTATTACCAGATGAAGCAGAATACAAGAATCCATTTGAAATTGGGCGACTGCCTACAGCCGATGCAGTTAATGGAAACGTCAATTGATAGGTTCTGGGAATCTGACAATCGGTAAGGTGGGCGCTCCACAGCGGACGAAAATCGGTCTACTTGCTTTTCAATAATTGTCGGCAATGAATGGCAGTCATAATAAAGCCACAAAAGTTCGCCTGATGAGAAGTTTGGTTTTTCCAACGTACAACAACGTTTTGTACGGCGCAGAAACATGGACGGTTCGCCTCAAAGACCGACGCAAAATCGATGCACTCGAAATGTGATGCTGGCGGCGACTGCTGCGGATCCCTTGGACGACGTTTCGGACCAATGTTTCGATCTTGGAAGAACTTAGGATCAAGGAGAGGTTATCATCGACTGTACAGATGCGAATCCTCAAATACTTCGGCCACATTGTGCGAAATGAACGCTCCATGGAACGACTTGTTGTCCAGCGACAAGTAGAAGGCAAGAGGTCACGCGGTCGATCACCTACGCGTTGGACAGACCTTATAAAAGCTGCAACACAAACGTCCATAGTCCAAAGCTCCCGAGACGCTGAAGTCCGCAATAAGTGGAGGCGCATCGCAAGGGCTACATCATCCAAAGAGAAAAGTGCATCATCTTCAACCACGACCATTCTGTCAAGAATGTACGACTGAGGAGGAGGAATGGCTAAGTTACTAGAAAGTTAACTATCTAGAAATCATAGATTCACCGTACAGCACCAAAAAATGTTCAACTTTCATATTTCGTAGAATAGTAAGATTTGAATAGTACCTACTTTACTGCACATCATATCCGTCGTTTGACTTCACTCATCTTATCTCTTTCATAATTACGGTGAGGAAACATCTCATCATCTGCCTAGCATTTTCTCAACATGAATACCATTATTATAAAGAGAGCGAAACGGTTGTGGTCAGACTGTGCGGCTGTGGAGGTCAGAATTGCCTATTTGACTTCCACAGCCCTGTTAGTACTGGGTAATACGATACCCCTTGGTGAGACTGGTTGTCAGACTTTTGGGACACTGACTACCAGAATGACAGGTTCTTTTTCACAGAAGCAGTACCCACATCTTTTGAAATTAGTTGAATCCTACTCGCTTCCTCGTCAGCGGTGAGACTTACAGCGGTGAGATTATGAGGTTAGAACAATAAACAGATTTTGCATACGGCCCGACCTTGTAATCCAATCCAGATTGCAATACTAAATGCATTACCCAATTGGATGGCGGGAATCCGGCCGGCAGACTACAATTAGCTAATGAGACGTTGCCACGTCACGGATTGTCGAATTAGGTAGGAGTTATGGCTGCAGCTGTCAGATTTGAATTTAGAACTTGTTAGAGCAGATTTGAAATTAAGGGAGACCTGGTTTCGCGTAGATGTTATTGATAGTTATTAATAGAGGCTTTAGATCCATAAATAGAGTATAGATTCATTCATTGAAGGAGGTGACTAATGAGATGTCGAGTAATAGAGAACTTTGACCTTCAATATCTCTGTAACTAAAGGTTCCCAGCCTACGTCGAGAACAAAAAAAAAATGGGAAGAAGAAGGACAGGACGAACAAGTACCTGGTGATTTTACCTCCTTTATTACTCACAATTGCGGGAAGTGTGGGTCATGACAACTTTTACAATGGGTCCTGTATAGTTGTCAAAATAAGTACTTAAATCAATAACGTTTAGTAATAAGTATCTCACACATTATCTATAGCCTAAACAAACATTGTCGGATTACTAAGCGTGACAATACTGTTTATTTTATACTAGCGGACGTCCCGCGGTTTCACCCGCGTAGTTCCCGTTCCAGTGAGAGTGCGGGGATAAAATATAGCCTATGTTACTCGTGGATAATGTAGCTTTTAGAATTTTTTAAATCGGTCCAGTAGTTTTTGAGCCTATTCATTACAACCAAACAAACAACCAAACAAACAAAGTTTTCCTCTTTATAATATTAGTATAGATTGTTTTCAAGTGTACCGAAAACGGCACACCTCGGCCAAGCTAACTTAAACCTTGTTTTACGCAAACATGGCTCTAAATCCTATGTTCCCAACCTCGTAGTGGCCTCGTAGCGGGGTCTGAGAGGTACCTACCACCTTTTTGTCGGAGTACGTCATAAAAAAATGAATGTATCAGTTGTCTTAAAAAATTGCTTACATGACTTTGAACCTTAGGTTCATACTAACACTCTACAAGATCAAACGAAGTACATCATCTCATATCTACTTCATACACTACAACTCTGCAGGGTGACATAAAACACCTACATTACTCCATGTAGGCAATTTACGACTATTTTATGACACACTTTACGGAAACTAAGCAAATATATCTTTACACTGCTGAGATTTACTTTTCTGTTTGGGTTATAAAATATAATTATAGTTTTATAAGATTGGAAATCTTTTTATAATAATGCATCTTTCGGCAGGGTTTTTACGTCAATTATTAATTGTTTGTTGTTGTGTTGAGCAGCGGTGGCCCAGTGGTGGCGGCCCCGACTTACGAACAGTAAGTCGTGGGTTCGAACCCAGACAGGCGCATTACTTTGTGTAATTTATTTCATCACCGTTGCTCTCATAACGGTGAAGGAAAACATCGTGAGGAAACCGGCATATCCTAGAACCAAAAAATTAGAGGACATGTGACATCTACCAATACGCACTGGGCCTGCGTGGTGGATTATAGCCCACTC
The DNA here is from genome assembly GCA_905147715.2 of Xestia xanthographa. Classification (NCBI taxonomy): domain Eukaryota; kingdom Metazoa; phylum Arthropoda; class Insecta; order Lepidoptera; family Noctuidae; genus Xestia; species Xestia xanthographa. The sequence goes on along the minus strand of LR990664.1, from coordinate 6,197,862 downwards.
CCTCTCATAGAGAGGAGGCCTGTGTCCCAGCAGTGGGAACATTAATAGGCTGATGATGATGATGATTAATTGTTTTTTTGAGAAAACATGTTCAACATATCAGACAAGTCCACAGTTAAAAGGAAAATATTTATAATAAGGAAATATAATAATTATGGTATGTACAGTCGTGGTCTTTTCCACCTGATCTTATTGAAAATTGTCGCGGAGGCGCCGGCGCCAAGCCGCGCCCGCTTAAAGCCTATTAGGAAAGCGTCAATTTGGCGCGCAAAATGACAATATCTCTCGCTTGGCGTGCGTCGTCAGTGCGCTCAGCCGATCGGTATTGTCTTTCATTAATTATTTCTATACAAAGTCAACGGGACGAGACTTGATAGAGCGTATATTGCGAGTGCAAGCAAAAATTAGCTTAGTGGTGATCAGGCGCGAGTGTCCACGATAGTACGTTTTGGTATGGTATTAAATGTTTGTAAACGCATCCACGCTACAGAACAAATTCCTAGTGTGAAGAAAAGTTTTGTAAAAAAATTGTAACGATTTTGGTGATCACATAAATATGACCACACATTTCTGCTACTTGCTGTTTATATTGGGGCTATACATTCCATTACATTTCAAGAAGAGGGTTTCTAAAGCTTCCAGTTACAATTTTCGCCAAAACAGAGTTTCAAAATTTTTTAAACAAAGCCAAAGTGTTGGCAGTGCCTGGCAGTTTGCCCAAGCGAACTATTAAAACTGGTATCATTGCTATATATTGTAGGCAATGCTAATCCTATGCCTAAAGTAAAAGGCAGTCTTAAGAGCACACCTTACTTGCGTAACACACTTTAAACTCGAAAGACTTTCAAAGGAAATTCATAATCAATTGCTTTGTAACTTTGAGCACAGGTCGTATTGCATTGCCATCGACCCGGTAATGCATTCTAGTCTCTAGTACTTCAATTGGGCTCGTTTCCAGGTTACAGTGAGAAATATTATGATACTCTATTTTGGCCTTTTCCCAACTTATATTAGGAAGCTTTTGAATTCCCTCTCTTTTTAAATTAAATACCCTCTCTTTAATGTAAACAACCTCATCACGAAGCCGTCAACCAAGCATTCTGTACTTCAAACTAAGTAAACTTACGCAAAAATTATTGCTGGGAAACGACTTTTTTTTGGGGTGTGGTAATGTCATGTTTTGTGGTAATTCTCAATGTAACACACTCAAAACATTGTGCTTATGGATGGATTGAATAGTACGGATATCGTGGAGGTGTTTAAAGTAAAAATCTTACATTAAAAACTTGTATTTAAAAAATCCTTGTCAAAAAGTTGGAACTTTGACCCCCAATATCTCCGTAACTAGAAGGTTCCCAGGTATGGTGTAGAACAAAGAAAATATCGCAGTGACGATGACGGGGAGAACAAGTGCCTTTCGGCTTTGTTAAGAGGTTTTTTACACCCTTTGGGTAGGATGTTTTTAAGTTTCTGTAGATATGCCTTCGGAAAAGTAAATAAAAAAAAAATTGGTTGCCTGTAAAATCGGTATACGGGCGAAAGTTTTACATGACAACGACTTTGAGTGGTAAAATAATTTTAATGTGAATATTCAACACACTCTCTCGCTCTTAGGCGGGCTAACCATGCCCGAGTGGAAGGGACGCGTGCCTCTCACTCGCTCTCATTGTGAGCGCATAACGTGAGCGGAGCGTAACGCAGTTTCTTGAAGTGTCACCCGGCAAACCAATTTATAAGACGTTGTCACGTCAATAAACTTTCAATTCTAGTGATGTGTGGTCTAGAGTCGCAAACGCGACTGCTTAGAAGAAGTCCGATTCCCAGGTGGAGCAAAGTGTTATAAGGTTTTTCCATCAGGAATAACTCAGTAGCAGCCACGGGATCTTGATTAGTACCCGGCGCATAAAGAGTTGTGAATGAGCGACTGCCTATCTGACCTCCACAACCTCCCCAGCAACGACTGTCAAAGATCTACCAATGACAGCCAGGCCCAACGGCTTAACGTGCTTTCTGAGGTGCACTCGTGCCGAGGGGTCTCGATTCTTAATAGATGATAACCCATCGAAAAGCAAACCGTGGCAAGCGTAGCTGTACCTTCGGACCAGTGCGGCTGTTATTACTTAGCCGATGCTCTACCAAATCTAATCCATTTGCCTCGTCAACGTACGGGTCACTTCACCGAACTACACACAAAGTGAAACAGATTAATGTTTGGCAGCATTGCATCAGTATGCAATTCTGAGAATGTTATTGTGTATGGGGCAATTGTATTACATGTGTCTACTGTGGCTTACGTGGCTGGCATTCCAATCAAAGGCGGCTGAATGTACGTATAATCAATGGTATTGTTCTCAAAATTATAATGATTGTATTTATGTTATTCAACATGCAGACTAGACTTGGTTCGTAGTTAGAGAGCCCACGACACTAAAACTAGTTATAAGACTCCCAGATGTTAAATAAATATAATTAGTCATGTTATTAATGGGATAACACGAAATGGCGATGCTGAATTGAAAAAAAATTGCGAGGCTATTAAAAAAAAAAAATTTTTTTTGGGATGCCTACATCCCAATTGAAAAAATGAATAGGATAAAAATGAATGAGGTGGAAAACCACAGCACGATTGGCGCAGTGACAAAGCGATTGGCTGCTGTCCTGCGTGTCGCGGGTTCGTTTCCAGCACGGAATAAATGTATGACTTACTTCCGGGTCTGGTAGTTTGTGTATTGAGTTTTAACGCACCCACGATACAGGAGAAATTCTTAGTGAGGAGAAAAGTAAAAAAGGACCAGAAACGACTAAATAAAAAACATTGTATGTAATGGGGAATTTTCCAGTGATTTTTATGAACGAACTAGATGGCGCTGATCAACCCTAGGAATAATAAGATGGCTCGTTTTTATGTCCACAAAGCCTTAACTGAAGTACGGAGGAACCTAAGCTCGACTCGATGCACCAGGAGTTTAGACGAAACGCAAAAACACTCAGAAGAACAATAGCAAAAACCATGCAAAAACTTGTAGTTCAGTTCAGTGATGCAAAAGAACAGTAGACTTTCTAAGTTAAAAATGTTTGACAGAAAAAAGGTTCTTTACAGTTCTCACTTTATATACAATAATGAATAATAAATAAATTTTACTATACAATGTCATGACATTGTATAGTAAAATTAAGCTGCGCAAAAAAAAATCCTAGACAAATGCATGCATTTGCCTACGAGTTTTTTTTGTCCAGCTAAAATATTTTACCATTGACCTATAATATAATATGTAGTAAATTCTTTTTCATTGGATTTTACTAGAACGCCGCTTAAAAAATATAGCCAAATCTGATCAGCGCTATCTATTGATATATACTGAAGCATTTTGACAAATGTCAGTGGAAAATTCTTCATTGGAAGCATGGCAAACCACACAGCAAACCTACACATATTAAAGTGTTTTGAACATCAACTTGATCTGTTTTCAACCCACTGTGTAACTGATCTGTTTTCTAGTCATAAACCTTTTTGATGGCTTGTTTTAAGTGTTACTGGTGTTACTTAAAATCCATCAACCACTAATGGTTGTTATTACAAAGAAACATGGTTTGAAATGAGTTGGTGTGAACTTTTAAAATAGAAAATGTTAATATTAGGTACTTGAAGGATAAGGACATTGTGACACAATACTCTATGATAGATTCAGTACGTCATTTAAGACCCTTCCAGGAACGGGAAACGGGAAATTTACCATCTTTACTACTTGTTTTGAATTCCCGATATTTCGGTGCTGTTGCAAGCACCATGAGAAAGGTTACTACACTACTACTACAACAGCCCATAACGTCCACTGCTGGATATAAGCCTCTCCCATGATGGGAGGAATTTACCGTAATCTCCACGCTTGGCAGCCGGATTGGAGATCGCAGTGATGAAAGACAAGCAGAAACGCTGCTGCCCATTCTCTGGTCTACGGAGGCGCAAGGTGTTCTGCCTCAGACATTAGTCGCCTTATACGACACCCGTCAGTGTAATGGGTTGGTTCTATTGTACTCTGCCGGATACCACACGGCTAGAGAAAGGTTAAGCTGAAGTTATTACATGGGGGCTTTATGAGCATGAGCAGACTAATCGATCTTACCTCTTTCTAGTTCGCTTTTTGAAAGAAAGAAACGCACACAACAAAAAAATAAATCTAAATAGAAAATAAAAGAGACTTTTTCTGCTCTCGGTCCCGCTACCACTGTCACTCACAACTCGATTCAGTTCTCGACACACGAAACTCACTGTGACCGCTTGCGGACTTTTTAGGAAGTGGGAAAGATCGATTTGTCTTAAACAGCTGTAAATGTCTAATGTCGAATGTCAAATTCGATTTTGTAGATTAGAAGCCTTTGCTTCTAATTCACAAAAGCTGTTTCAAAGTTTCATTACAATTGGCGTCCTTCAGAACAGCCCAGTAACTTAAATATCTCCATTATTTACTGTATAATGCAGGCTCTATTTACTTAGGTCAGACATCCTTCACAATATACCCAACTACATATAAAACTTAGCCTATATATCTGAATACCTCTGACCCATACATTTCTGTACAATTCTCCAACATTTTAAGAGTGCTTGCTTTGTCCGAAAACCCTAAATACACACTATGAATCATTTGACTATTTTCCCGCAGGTCATTTAATACCTTTTGTTTTTGAGATAGCGTTGGGAATCGTTTGGCAGTTAATAGTGGACAGTAGTAGTTAATCTCTAAGGCTTTTGTCCCACTGTCAACGAGGAAGCGATTGGTGAACGTTTAATTTTTCGTTGAAAGTGTCGAAAATTCAATTAAAGGAAGAAGTAAGTCGAGAAAACGCTTATCTTTTCCACCCAGTCTTTTACAATAGTTACCAGACTTTCCATATATCGATTAATCCATCTTTCGCATCGAGGGGCCTTTTTTGCTACTACGAGGGGTCTATGTAGTTTCAAAGTTGCCCCTATACCAGAGAAAATAACCGAGAGCCGTCGCAGATGGTATCGTCGTCTCGAAGAGACGAACATGTAAAAACTACCTGAATATAAGAGCGGTAGAAGATGACCTCCGGCTTTGCGGTGGACTACCATGACGAAGCTACTATTGGAGGAAGAACTGCCCGACACGACAACCCTGGACAGACTGTCCTGGCGCAAGAAAATTAGGTGAACTAACTCCACCTACTAACAGTGGGATAGAGCTAGGAAAAAGAATAAGAGCATCAAGGGGCCTTTAATATTACTGACAATGTTTTTTTTTGTCAAAAAGTTTTAAAATACACATTTTTATTACACAAGTGCTGATAAACCTAATAAAAACTTATATATGCGATATACTAATAAACGTAGCGTGAGCTTTAAGGTTCCGTGTGTCGACTAATCCTCACTTATCCCGGGCAGCGAGTGCACGTACCCTTAAAGTAGTTCATCTACTTACAAATAATTTGGTAGTTTTATTCTAAACCCTAACTAGTGTTTCTAGTGAACACCACATAAATTTCGAATATTTGACTAACACCTTTAACGCCTGTTCAGTTCATTACATACTGGCCTCTTTTTCTCTTTTCATTCCAGTCTGGCCCAGCCATATATTGTGTGACCACTCGCTCCCCGCTCATAGTTGGCAGTGGAGCAATACCCTTACAGACAGACACAAAAAGTATATATATAGTAATCCCTCGGGACCTAATCTTTGTTGTTCTCCAATACGGGTTTAGGTTACGTCCGGCCATGGATTAGGCACGTCGGCGTCGGTAAGTCGATGAGAAGATAGACTGCGTCTGACAGCTATATCTATCTCTTTCAGTCGGATTTATGGATTAGGTAGTCTATTTTTCTGGATGAGAGGTATCTGAAACGGAGTTCTTGGAGATCGTTTTCTTGTTTAATTGGGTTGTGAGGGTTTAGTGTGAGAGTTAATAGGATGATTTTATAAAATAAATAGAATATTTTCCCGTGACCCAAGGGCTGGCTTTTACCTTGGCCAGAGGCTAAATGTTGCCATACAACGTGGCAAAGCCGCCAGTTTCTTGGCAAAACAGAAGTACGGCCACGTTCACATCATCAACATTTATTTTCATATTTGGTTTTACTTCTTCGGAAACAAACCTATTACTATCAATCGGGTAAAAATCACATAATGGACCTGCCTGGGAATCGAACCTAAGACCTCATGCTCACCAGTAGCGCTTAAGACTAACGAAACAATCCGTAAATTGAAGTCTTGCTTAAACTAATTAAAATCCCTCAGTTATAAACACTCTCACACGGAAAAACGATAATTTCTTAAAGAAACAATAATTACCTAAACGGAACATAAATTCATCGTGACTCATAGGCAGTGATAGGAATAGGTAGTGCTTATTAGCCTAAACTTCGAAGAACAGAGACAAGAATCGGAGACTTCCTTAGACTATATTTTTTTCCGGGACATCACGTAAGTACATAAAAAAATAATGTTATTTGGAATAAGTAATTGGTCTATGTTTACCTAAAGTTTGCGACTAGACATAACATAACACAGTCGTTACAACCATCAAAATTTCTGAAAGTTTTCTTTTTAAGAACATTTTGGAAACGACTTCTTCATCATAAAACTATGATACGCTCTCTTAGGTACGCACTCTTAGAATTTACAAAAAAAAACTCGCCGTGGTCGCATTATAAAATATAGTCTAAGGAAGTCTCCGATTTTTTCTCTGTTCTTCTTCGAAATTTAGGCTAATAAGCACTACCTATTCCTATCACTGCTCATAGGTCAACAATGTACTAAACGTACCATCGTTGCTTGTTTACATTGTCGAGAATCTGAATAAAATAAATCACAGAATATTAAATTCCCAAAGTCTGTTTTGTTGCGGAATTTTATTATTTCATTCCATCGCGAGTAAATTAAATGCCAAAATCTACTATCCATCGTTTTTTAAATACAGGAAATGATTGTTGTAAAAACGTTTTGCGCACGTAGGTCGGTTAACTAGTGTCGGCGTTATGGGAATCGCAAAATATATTATTATATTCTATTATATAGTTTCAAAATAGGAAACGAGTGCCTTTTACTTTGCATGCTCGCACTTGTGCTGGAAAGTACTTACGCCACAAAGGGCATGAAGTAAAGTTTAAATCAACTGGGAGTTGCTGTCATCATCATTATTTTGTCCTTACCCCAATGGGGTAGATGACACACCAATCAATTGAGATACCTTTTAAGAGCTGTCAAAACGCGGTTCCCTCATAGATTTTGTGACAATAGCCAACTGTGACGTCACTGTTTTTTCTACTCAATGACTCAACTATTTATTGATTTCAAAGTAACTAAAAATTGAATTTGGCAATTAATTGAAAATAAATCGGGTTTTCAGGCCCAAAATGAAGTGATTTTTTTAGAGATTGGTGTCTTGGAATTATTGTTTTATGGAACACCATGGGTGACCTACTGATGTTATTACCTATTTTTTTTTTTTTTTGTTATTGTTTATTAATATGTCTTCATCTTCCATACTATTACTCGTCATCTAATCAGACACCTCATTTCGTGCCATATCACCCTTCACACAGTCCATCCATCGTTTCTTTGGTCTTCCTCTACTCTTTTTTGTTTATTTTTTTTATTTATTTAAACCACATATATTATACAGCTATTATCACAGGTTTAGGTACCTAATAAAATAGCGTAGTTATATTTAAAGTTAGAACACTTTACCAATACTAGAATTAATTATTTTGACAAGAGTAATTTTGCAAAATGCGGCTCGTGTGAATTCACTCAGTGTACAATTGAAGCAGTCAAGCTGTTGTGATACCATATTGAGTGTACGCAGTACGCGCGTCAGTGGCGCGTGCTGCAGCATGTTGGTGCGAGCGGGCGGCACCCACAGCAGCGGCGCCCGCCTCCGTCGCCCCACTTACTCATCAGGTACACACAACCCAACCGTGCTTAGAACGCCACATCACATCTTAATCCACATTCACACTCAAAACTTTCCTCTTGAGATTTTCCTCATCCCGCCGCATCACATATAACGACAACCGAAATTACCACACAACTTTTCAGTCAATCGCTTTCAGGGAATTGCTTTCAATATTACAGTAAATACAATTCGTACACTTCAAACAGCCATACCCACCGTATCAGTGGATACAACTCGCCGTGATCCGTAGCTAACGTGATCTGATACTGTGATCGGTGGAGACAAAGCCACCAATAACCATACCAACAATAAACCACGTACTAAGTTACCCACATATTTTCCTAACCTTAATCCAAGCTAAACTACCGCAAAGTCGGCAAAAGGTAATGATCATCATAAAACATAAGAAGACTGCTTGGTTTTCTTGTCACGTCAGCGCTTAAGGATGTTGCATCAATCAACTTGGTGATTCATCCGGATTTTACTGACACTAAGGTGCCAAAACTCGTAGGAAAATGTTGAGGTTTGCGATTTTTTATGAGTAATCTAAAAAAATCCGTGGGGCCAAGGTTGAGTTTTTGGGGTTGAAGAGACTGCAAATGACTCCCTTCTTTCAACCCGTTCAATTTGGCTAACGATACACCAAACACCTTGTTTAATTGACTATAATTAATTAACTGACGACACGGTTGGCGCAGTGGCTAAGCGATTGGCTACTACACCGCGTATCGCGAGTTCGATCCCCGCACGCAACAAATACTTGTATGACTTATTTAGTTGTTCCGGGTGTAGCTGTTTGTGTCTGTGAGTTTAAATGTTTGTAAACATAACCACGATACACGAGAAATTCGTAGTGTGAGGCAACGTTTTTTTAAATAATTTTATTTAAATTAATATTTATTTAAAACCCACATCTGGCACACAAGCCTCCTCTCTATGACCGGGAGTGGGCTTGGGCTGTAATTCACCACGGTTAAAGTCACATGTCTTCGATTTTTAGGTTCTAGAAGTAGTGTTGCTCACACACACACATAGGTACATACACACACATGCATACACCCACACACATACATACCTACCCACATAGAACACAGACACGCACATAATTATATTTTTTATACAAAATTCTCTAGTGTATAAGTTTTTGTATTTTTTTTTTACCTACTATGTTTTTAATTAATAACAGGCTTTGTAAAATGTTTGCACATAAACATGGAAGAGGGAGTTCTTCTGTTACAGGTATTTCCAAACTTAAAAGAAGGCCTCTACAATGTATCTGTTAAAACCTGTTGATTACGAAATAAACTTTATTATTTATTTAGAGGAACTAAATAAATAATAAAGTTTATTTCATTCACGATGCCACCAAATAAAATAAAAGTATGGTTATACTCACGCGTTTGTAACTGTCCACTGGACCAACAGAGATGGCACGTGTATTGATGACCACACTTTCAATTTATTTATTGCCACTATGTATGCTAGGTACATTCACTGTATGTTCACCGTTATAGACTACAGCAGTAAAAGACCATTAATCAATGGTTTCTTTTCTTTGCTGTCCATCACCGTAGATGTAAAATAAAAGTAAAAATCTTAGCACATGACAAGCACCTTTTCTTACCATGTCGTGATGTTGTTTTATTGCGTTGGACGACTTTCATTTCTAGATATTCCCACTGGGTAGTTCCGACCTAATTTTTTTGCGGACTAAAGTTGTCATAAGAGACGCTTTATTTATTTTTTCATTTATCTAGGAAGAGTAAAATTAAATATATTAACAAAAATTGTAATTAATCAGTTATGTGAAAACAAAATATATTTTAATAAAATAGCTGTAGCAGTATCTACAAGCTATACCACATACGAAAGAAACACTCTACTGGACGTAAAGCAAATCCTGCATCGCGGGAGACTCTCATAAATAATCTGAGAGCAGTGGCGAAGGGTCGATACAACTCGATTCCTACCAAATTCCCTTTTAAAATGGCACAGCTAGTATTCTATAGACAAATAAAATAATCACATTAAAGATATGTACTTCGGCTTACCGTTTTACAAAAATTGAACCTTTGCTACTGTCTGAGAGATTAAATGTATGATACAACAGCCCGACTTTAACCATCGGGCTGTAGCCCACCAGACCTGACCAGACTGCGCAAGGCATTAACTAGTTTTGACTTCTCTAACTTAGTTCTACTTTTCTCGCACTGCCTTTTAGTAAAAAATAGCAATAGCTTAAATTAAGTTTAGTTTGTGCACAACAGAATCGACACCAATATCTCCGTGACTAGAGCGTTCCCAGGAAAAAAAAAGAAAGCAAGAAAAATTATCGCAATAACAAGTGCCTTTAGGCTTTGTTAAGTGTGTTTTTAAACCCTTTATACTCTAAACTTTAAACCGTAAACAATCACTGCTAACTATACGAATAGAAAAAAATTGGATTGTTGTTGTTGATGTGGACATTTTTATTTCCACAATAGTATAGATCAATGAAAAAAATCCACAAGTGTGAAATAGATTGCATGTTGAACATAATAGTAGTGTGATAAGAGCCAATTTTTTTATCTGTCGTCACAACTCACTCACGGGAAACAGTCACATTTTATCTTTCTAAAATATTTAAAGCCACCATCTTTAAACCCACAAATCAGCTCATACTTTCCTTCTTCAACAAAAATATGGCCCCGAAAACCCATTAATTCCACCTCTACCTTTTGCACACAGACAAAATGGTCCAAAGCATGAAAAAAACGATAGACGAGCAGTATTAGGATTACAAATGAATTTTATTTAAGGCCTTTATCCCCGTCAAGAGGTGTGGGTTTGTCACTTATCACCCCTGAACATTGACAGGGGTGAAATATGCCTGTATCGCAACCCTACTTAATGGTCAACTGTACCCTTGAATAGAGTATTGGTCGATTGTCGATTTTTTGCTGTGTGGAACTTTTGTATCGTTGACAAAAGAGTTTTGGGGTGTTGGTAAGAAAATAAATATATATATTTATTCTAGACAAGCGTTCTTTGTTTCTAATAAAAGAAATAAATCTACAACAACATCCTATTCTCGATGACATTTCTAAAAGGCAGAAATGCCATGGGGCCATAAAAAATTCACCCCCCACCATTCTACTTTCAAATCTTAGGTTAGGAATCACTTACAACTCTGATGCTCCCCCATAACATCATATTTACCCCGTAACGATACAAGCTCATTTTTCTGCAGTTGTTCCATTCTACTTGGGATCGGCGCAACACTTTTACTTCTTCCATTCTTCCCTGTCAGACATAACAGCATCATTTACTGCTTTCGACAGAAAGGAGTGAATGATGCCATGACGTCTCATCGTTCCTACACAATCCATCACACACAGTGTCACATCGTTTCTACACAATCTATCACACACAATGTGAAATTCCTTCACACCGTACAGGCTTTATGTCAAATTCTTACGCTATCTCTACTATAAAGCTCTGGAACGCGCTACCTTTTGGCATTAAAAAGGCTGAAAGCAAATTCACTTTCAAAAGAAAAGTTCGTAACCACTATTTAAGTCAGAATAAATAGCTCTCAAATCGAAGTCTAGTCATAATAATTATTATTAGTTTTCTCGCTGTTTAAATTTAATTTTTGGTATTTGATAGAATATCTATTAGTTTATTTTATGTGTATATGTGTATTAGTATCAATATAAGTAATATAAGTATTATTATAAACATTCTCCTTAACAAGAAGTTAGTTTTTTAGACATTATTTTGTACCCTATCACTATGTTTTCCTATTTAACCCAAAGGTTGACTGGTAGAAAATGCCTTGTGGCATTAAGTCCGCCTATATACCACTCTTGTACATGAAGTTTAAATAAATAAATAAATAATGTCACATCGTTCCTACACAACCCATCACACACAATGTCACATCGTTCCTACACAATCCATCACACACAATGTCACATCGTTCCTACACAATCCATCACACACAATGTCACATCGCTCGTACACAATCCATCCATCAACATTAATATCCATTACCAATGACATTCTATTAAACAGATATGTTTTGAGCGCGCAATCGTAAAGACTCGAAAACGCGCCAATTGGCCTGTTTTGCCTTTATTCTGCGTCACTGCGTGTATGTGAGCTGGCTCTCCCCCGTGGCACACTTTCTTCGGTAGTTTTGTAGGTGTATACCATATCTGTTTATTAGAATATCATTGCCCATTACCTACTCTTTTAGTCACAAAACAAATACCATAATTCTCTTGTCCTTTTCCCGATTCATTTGGGGTGCGGTGCAGCATGTCTTCTACTTCCATACCTCTCTATTACTCGTCATCTCATCAGACACCATCTTTTTTGCTATATCTTCCTTCACATAGTCCATCCATCGTGTTTTTAGATCCCTAGTCTTATACGAAAAATTATTAACAATCTCAACATAACGAAGTACACACAACACGTCATCACTAACCTTCCAACAACAATAATAGTTTCATCCAGACGATTTCTAAACACACTTAGTCAATGCACTCCACATTTAATAGGTCATAACTTCACCCCCTACAGGGGGCGAATCGAATAGGCAACTTAATCCCTGGACATTCGTAAAAGCCACAGGAATTATTTAGCAGGTGGCTTGCGAGAGCTTCTAGTTGTATTGACGACTAAAAGCTATATGGACAGGTTTTGTTTGCAAACCTAGCCATACCTATTATATAGGACTTATTGTTGGGAGTGGACAGTTAGGCCCAGCGCATTTGAAGACAACAATTTAATATAAACGTTATCTACCTTGATATACGGTCAATTTAAGAATAAATTCGAACGCGTTACTCGGAGCGCCCTCAAGCTACTGAGGGCGCTCCGAGTACTCGGCTTCAAGAGCATGCGCGCGACCGTATATCAAGGTTGTTAAGGTTTATATTAAATTGTTGCCTTCAAATGCGCTCCGCTGCGCCTCCAGCGGTGTGTGCTGGGCCTTAAGATCGTATCGTGAAATATTTCGTTTTAACTCGAATACGACCAAGCCAAAAGGAAGGTAGCAGTCAATGTATATATTATGTATGTACGAGGATGTATGTTTGCACGTATGTTCCTCAGAAGCGCCTAAACTATTAATCCGATTATGAATAAGATGTCAATCGATTCGTTATTATGCCCCGGGTAACATAGGCTACATTTTAACCGACTTCAAGAATAGGAGGAGTCGATTTTACCTTGTAAACCTCGAATTTAATTAGAGTCTGATTTTTCAGTGGTCGGGTTTTTAAGTTGTAGCCCACAAATATTTTTGAGGGACTTTAATACAAAGCGTTTCGGAAATATGTGGTAATAATATTAAAGGTGTGAATCAGACAGAAATTAATTCTACTTTTTCCATGGGACCAACATTGTATTACGATTTTGGTCTTCGACACTAACAACGTTGGTTTAAAAAAAAAAAAACTGCAACTTTTGTTTGTTGCATTGATTTTCTGACACCGACTTCCGGAAGTACACTTCAACCAACTTATCTGTTTGGGCGGGAAAACACAGAAAAAAAATGTACCAAATATGACATATCGATGAAATTAATGAAAAAGTTTTCTTGTTTCAGTCTTTTTAGTTGTAGTAAGATACCTACACAAATTCTTGTCAAAGTATTCATTTTCCATTGTTACCCACTAAAAGATTATCAGATTTCAGATCATCCAAATAAACATAGAAGAAAAAATATGTACGCACGGGCTTCCTCTATCAAATGATAAAATGAATCACGTAAATTGGACCAGTAATCACAGAGTTATGAAGCACAACAACAACAGCCCATAACGTCCACTGCTGGACATAAGCCTCTCCCATGATGGGAATTTGCCGTAATCTCCACGCTTGGCAGGCGGATTGGAGATCGCAGTGATGAAAGACTAACAGATAACGCTGCTGCCCATTCTCTTGGTCTACGGAGTCGCAAGGTGTTCTGCCTCAGACATTAGTCGCCTTATACGACACCCGTGAGTGTAATGGGTTGGTTCTATTCTACTCTGCCGGATACCACTCGGCACCATGTGAAGCACACACAAACAAAAAAAAAATGTTAGTTTTCACGTAGTCTTAGTAAAGACTTGACAAATATGATAAAGTATCTTCACCACGTGTCCTAAATATCACAATCATTTATTCTACCCCGTCACATCCTTTTCGTAAAACTTTCAGCCTTCTAGGCTATGAAACAAGAAGTCAACCCACCCCAATAACCCCTAGGTCACGTTCCTCCCATATTAATAACTTAAGTTTCCTCCCTGTCCGTGTCATTTTTCTGTTAGTGACACCCCTGAGTTTCGTAACTTGTCATAAGTTTGTGACAAGCAACGGGGATGAAAGAAAATAAATCTCACCAAAAAATACTTTTGTTTGAATAAGCTTATAGAGGAGCTCACGGTGAAGGAAAACGTCGTGAGGAAGCCGGCATGTCCTAGAACCAAAAAATTCGAAGACTTGTGACATTTACTAATCCGCACTGGGCCCGCGTGGTAGATTACAGCCCATTCCCTCTCATAGAGGGGCCTGTGTCCCAGCAGTGGGAACTTTAATAGGCTGATGATGATGATAGAGGAGCTCGTGGTTAATATTTAACAGCCACTCGGGTCGATCTCCAGGTTAAGCCACATTTGCTTAGGTTAGTCGGTGGATGTGTGACCATCCATTACGTACCGAGTTTCCTCCGTGCCTCGGGAAGCGCGTTAAGCCGTTGGTCCCGGCTACCATTTGTAGATCTTTGACAGTCGTTACAGGTGGCCCGATAGTTTGACAACCAGCCTTACTAACTGGGTTGTGGAGGTCAGATAGGCAGTCGCTCCATGTAAAAAACTGGTATTCCGCTGCATCCCGTTGGACTGGAAGGTCAACAAAGTTGGGAAAAGGCTAAGCCGGTATCTACATAATATTCTATTTTGCTGGCTGTGTGTGTCTAATCATGCTGACTTGAATTGTATGTAGCACACTTATGTAATGATTCTGTTAAAGAGGAGAGGTCAACGTCTTCTATTGGTTGATCGGAAAGGCACTGAGGTGCGACCGTAAGGAGTTAAGGGAACTACAGGAGCTAGACGCGAGTTTTATAATGAAAAAAAGGGGTTCCTTCTATCTGGCAGAATCTTGATGCTCCGAAATTTATTTGGCATAACACACTTGGCATAATCTTCTTTAAACGAATATTTTTAAGGCATAAAAAATATTTAACATAGTTATTGTTTGGCCGAATGTTTGTATGTCCGAATTTACAATGGCATACTTATAAGATGGCAGAATATTATTTGGCATAATTACCTTTGGCAATGTTCAAATTCCGCATAATTTCGTTTAGAATAATGATTATTTAGAGCGACTATTATTTGGTACAATTTCACTTGGCATACTATGAAGATGGCAGAATTCCATTTGGAATTATTGCCATTTCTATAAAATAGCAATTAGAATTAAAATATTGTCCTACAAAGACAATATGTTTCGCTAAAAAAGTTAGTGACAGAAACGAATCGCTCCAAAACCGACTCCACGTAGTCTTGTCTGCCCTACCCCTAGAGTGTAATTTAAATCCGCGAAGGCGCGGAAGGGTGAGGCGGCCCGTGAGCTGAGGAGCAGGTGGATTTAACGCTCGCCGCCGTAGCTGAGGCTGGCCGGCAAAGCCGGCCAGCAAGCCGAAGCTGCGGTGGTGAGCGTAAAACACATCTGCGACGATAAGCTCGCGTGGGACCGCCGGAACCCTGCAGCGCCGGAGCCGTGACAGAAACCATGCCTGCTGCATGTTGCATGCTTGTTTGCATTCTGCATGCTTGCTTGCATGCTGCATGCTTGCTTGTATGCTGCATGCTTGCTTGCATGCTGCATGCTGGCTGCACGCGTGGTGTATGCTGGTTTGCATGTTTGCATACTGCATGCTTGTTTGCATGTTTCCATACTGCATGCTTGCTGCATGCATGATGTATGCTTGCCTGATCAGAAATATGCAGCAATTAACATTATCATCGTATGTTTGTGGCGAAAAAAAAGTAATGTACTATTACTTTTATTATTGTGGTAAGAAATACAAAATTATTAAAACTATGAATTTTTTGTTATGTGATAGATCAGATGAGGCTTTCCATTATTTTGCATAATGAAATGTATGCCAAAAGATGATTCTTACTGTAAACTTTCTGTAATATGATAGTTCTGCATTTTAATGACTATCGATATGAAATTTATGCCAAAAGATGATTTTGACTGTGAACTTTCTGCCATAAGATGGTTCTACTTTTAATTCTTATGCATATGAAATTTATGCCTAAAGATGATTCTGACTTACAAAATTATGAGTTTTGAATGTATGATAAATGAGCGTCTGCCACACGATTTTCTGCGAAATGAAGTTTATGCCATCTACTGTTATGCAAAGTAATATTATGACATAAAAAGTTCTGCTATAAAGGGTAGACCCGAAAAAAAGCATAAATTATTCACTGGAATAAACAAAACCACTAACAACAATAAGTAAAATATATGATATTCTTCAGGATATAAGCTAGTATGATAGTGTTTTGAAAACATAATACAATTCATTTTACTCGATAAAAAAAATCACGAACTTGTCTCTAAAAAAATATTTTAACGAGTCAAAACCATAATAAAACACATGCGATCATTCTGATTTTTTGGCAAATAATTCTACAAGCAACATACTAGCATGATAGTGTTTATTTTTTTAGTCCAATCAATAGATTTTTTGTAAATCGTAAAAAACCACTCATTTCGCACTATTCGGCCCGTGATTCGGCCCGCAGTGACTGACGTATCAACCACTTTGTAGTGCAAGCTGATTAGAAATTTATTCTTACAGTATTTCAGTAACGAAGTTTGAACCACCACAAATAGAGTTGCTAATTTAACTCCTGTAGTTACCTTATGGCAATCACAAGGTAGGATCACGTGGCTTTGACTGTAGATGATACAGACATTGATGGCAGGCTATATTGTTATGAATTGTATTTGTGTGTTGGAGCTACGTTTAAGTAGAAGTCAAATCAAATTGGCACACTCAATCAGTGCTGTTGTGCATTTGACACAACTGACAAAGTCTGAGAGCTTTGAATATACCTACGGTCAGGTTTAAATAGGTAGACGATTGGCCAAACAATGAATTTTCCTTTACCTACATGAAAGTATTTTTCTACCACTGTTTCAAAGTGTGTGGTTTTGTGTTGTGTTGTAAGTATTTTTCATCCAAAACAACTTTAAAATTATGCGAAAATGGTAAAATCAGTTACTCAATTTGTATTTATTTTTTCGCAGTGTCTGGGTTACTAGTAATAAGCTAGCTCCTTGTTACATAGAACTTAACGTAAATTTTCTTTAAACTATAGCCACCCTTGAGAACGAAGTTTACGTGATGCAATCATTTTTGAATCAGTAATTTTTAATTCTTGAAGGTAAGGTATGTTATATCTTCTTTAATGAAAGAAGAATCTCCAGCTTAATATCACAGGTCCTTCTGATGGCTGAAGATGCAGATGGTGCAGTGTGGCTTAACCTGAAGATTAACCCGAGCGGCTGTTATTATTCAACCATGAGCTCCTCTCCTCTTGCGGATTGATGTCACATGTCTTCGAATTTTTTGGTTCTAGGACATGCCGGTTTCTTCACGATGTTTTCCTTCACAGTGAGCTCCTCTATGTTTCTTTCTCTACGTTTTTTTTTTTTAGTTAGCCTATTCTGTCCCACTGCTGGGCAAAGGCCTCCCCCATTCCTTTCCAACTCTCCCGGTGTTTTACCTCCTCCGGCCAATCAGTCAGGAACGAGTCCAAATCGTCACGCCAGCGTTTCTTGGGTCTGCCTCGGTGACGACGACCGTCTTCAGGCACCCACTGTGTGACGATTCTGGCCCATCTGTCCTGACCCATTCTGGAAATGTGACCCGCCCAGTCCCATTTTAACCTCGCAGACTTATCGCCAACATCGGCGATGCCTGTCTTGGAGCGTATTATGGTGTTGCGTATTCGATCGGTGATTTTGATATTTAAAATGCTACGCTCCATCGCTCTTTGGCAAACCTTGAGTACGTTTATTCAAACAAAAGTATTTTTGGTGAGATTTCTTTTCTTTCGTCCCCGTTTCTTGTTACAAACTTATGACAAGTTACTACGACTACTCTGCTGTTACTAGGACGTTTTTGCTTTTCGGCTTTTTGTCAACAAAGTTACACAACGACTGTAATTATGCCCAGTGTTTCATTCACAAATGCTTTTGTCCTTTTGTGCGAAACGACCAAAGGAACGCTTCTTTTTAGGATTCCGTGTAGTTAAGTGAGTAGATTTAATTTATTCAGGAATTTAGGGATCTGTTTTAGTGTGTTGAAATTGGATCTATCTACCGAAAATGAGGAGATTTTAGAAGATGGGTAACTATATTCTAACAGTATACATGGAAACTGTAAGCTATTAGTCCCGCATGTCACTCGAAGATCTTTGACAGTCGTAACGGGCAGTCAGAATCTCGATAGTCTGACAATTTGTCTTACCATGCGGTATCATGTAACTGGATTGGGGAGGTCAGATCGGCAGTTGCTCCATGTCGGCAGTTCAAGAATGAATAAGAAATTCTTGTCAAAAGTTGTCAATCAATTTATGGCCTTATGTATAGTATAAACTTGTGATACAAGAAATAACCAGAAAACGGACCACTGGAAAGACATTTATTTGCTATTTAAATATAAAATACTGTTCATATTCCAGACCTTTCCAATAGGGACGATGACTGATTAAAAAAAATATGATTCTGTTTAGTCCGTCAGATATAGTATCGAAATAATATGGATAAGTACGTATTTTTTTTTGTTTTATCAAATTAATAAAAATTGACAAAGATGAAACGTGTCAAAAATCATGAGTGGGGGGGGGGGCTTGTGACGTCACAGTTGATTAAAAACTGTACTCAAATGTGATGCACACATGATGTGATTTCGACGCACTGTATCGTCTTCATTTTCTGTTTACGTAAAAAAAGAAAAAATATGTTTCTCATATTTTTTGGAAATCTATCTGACGGACAAGCTTTTTTTTTGTCATCTACCCTATTCTAGAACATTAACATAAAAGTATCTAACATGCTACGTACTTACGTATCTAATTCAGTCACAATCTAATACATACTTCGGTCTAGGTCGTTTTTCTTCGGGTCTGGGCCTATTTTTACCTAACTTGTCTCCGCTAAGTTGGGAACCCACATCAGAGAACAATCCTTTCTGACACAAACCTATTTAAGACTAATCCTTCGTTTTCTGGTCTATCTGGTTTTCGGTGGATAATAATAATAATGGGATCTAAATTGAATTTGTGTTGTAGTTTTCTTTTTTTTAAAGTAGTTATCTACTAGTTTGGTAGTTCACGTACAGGTACCTCACGTGCAAAACTGGTTTAGCTGCATCCGAGTCATGACCGAGATTCAAAAATAGTTAAAACTAAGTTAGTAAAATATCTAAGTGTCTCGTTGGTATATCTAGTGGTCGCAAACGCGATTGCTGAGCATGAGGGTTCGATTCCCGGGTCGGACAGAGGGTTATTGGGTTTTTCCATCAGGAATTTCTCAGTATAGCGACCACGGAGTCTGAATTCGTGTACAGTTGATGGTAATCGGCTCGCCCCCTACATGAGACTTAAATATAACTGCCGAAATGTGAGTTTACTAAAATTGTATATACACCTCTGTGTACAACGAGTATTTTCTATTTTGTAATAATTGTTCTAATTTACGTGGCTTTTTTCCGCCCTTTAGAAAAATTAGGCAGACGATGCAAGTATCAGACGACCGGCAGGTTTTAATAGCATTACGAGTCATGTATCTATTGGAGATAGAATAGAATACTCTTTATTATGTACACCATAAAAATTTCAGATACAAATGTAGAAGTTTGCAAGGGGCGACACAATGGGCGGTCTTATTGCTTAAAGCGATCTTTTAAAGACAACCTTTGGATGGATTTAAGGGGGAAGGACAGACAATACTGCAGGTAGCCTGTGGTGTACCATTTAGATAGATAGTACCATCATCCGCCTGTCTTTTTCCAACTATGTTGGGGTCGGCTTCCAGTCTAACCGGATGGAGCTGAATACCAGTATTTTATATGGAGCGACTGCCTATCTGACCTTCACAACCCAGTTACTACTACTACTACTATTTCGGGTTGGCGATCGCAGTACGGTTGTTACAAAAGCACAGAGAACGCTGCTGCCCATTCTCTGGTAAGTCCCTTAGTCGCCTCTTACGACACCCACAACAACCATACAACAACAGTTACAACCCAGTTAGTACTGGGTAATATGATACCCCTTGGTAAGACTGGTTATCAGACTTTTTGGGCCATTGACTACCTGTAACGACTGTCAAAGATCTACAAATCAGACAGCAGGGACCAACAGCTTAACGTGCTTTCCGAGGCACGGAGGAAACTCGGTATGTAAGAGTGGTCACCCATCCACAGACCAACCTAGGCAAGTACGGCTTAATCTAAAGGTTGACCCGAGTGGCTGTTATTATTTAGCCACAAGCTCCAAGGTCAAAACAGGTCAAAACTACGGAAGCAAAAGTCAATGTTAAACTCAAAATCTTTACTTAAAACAACATGAGAACTCATAATCCTCTTCTCTGCTGCAAACCGAAGATTAAAAACATCAACATGCTGAAAACAGCTTCAAAAAAACATCTTTCACAAAATTAATTGCACCACAGGGTTGGATTACAAAGTTAATTTTACTCAACAAAAAACCTGCTAAGTGAATGTTGTAGCGAGTGTTGAGTTCCGTAGGTATGCAACGATTTAAAACCGTAGATTCACCCGAAATCCTACTATTATTATAAATGCGAAAGTTTCTGAGGATGGATAGGGATTCGTTACTCTTTCAAGCAAAAACTACTGACTTGATTGGACAAAATTTAGCCCACAGATAGGTTTATAACCTTGATTAACAGGTATCAGGACACTTGCGTGAAAGACATTTACGATCACAAGACATCAGCGACCCCAAAAACCATGAAAACGACACCCATGATTAAAAAGTCGTGCAAAAGTCCAGTCGCGCGAGTGTCCATTCACGCAAGTGTCCTTTGCCGCAAAAGTCCATTCGCGCAAGTGTCCTGGCGCGTAAAAATCCAATCGCACAAAAATCCATACGCGCATGTCGTTTCGCGCAAGTGGGCACGCGCAAGTGACTGTCGTGCAAAAGTCTCAGATCCCATTTCTGTTTCTTTTACATTTACATTTGAATTATATTGATTGCTCACTTATAATAAAAATCGTATCTGTCGTTCCATACAGGCGAACTCATTCTTCCCACTGTGGATATTGTTTTGCGTTAACTTATGTAGGTATGGCGACGGCACATCTCACGATTTGAGTCATCATTGTCCTGCACTCTTCTTTTTTTTTTTTTGAGAAATATTATCAATCAGCACTGCCTAGAATTTTACCAACTGCGTTGTGGTCGACTTCCTGTTTAACAGGATGCAGCTGAATGCCAACATTTTACGAAGAGTAGTCACTCCAGATTTTATGATCATCTCCAGATCTTATAGACTGACAGACGACTGTCTCTGACTATATTATTAAATACTAGCGGACGTCCCGCGGTTTCACCCGCGTAGTTCCCGGTCCCGTGGGAGTACGGGGATAAAATAGCATAGCATATGTTACTCAAGGTAAATGTAGCTTTGTAATGGTGAAAGAATTTTTGAAATCGGTTCATTACTTCCGGAGATTACCCCCTACATACAAACTTACAAACATACAAACTTACAAACAAATGTTACCTCTTTATAATATTAGTATAGATGACAACAAGCAGTTAAAATAACATTATTGTAACAATTTCAATAATTACGAAAAACTCACTACGTCTGATTTTTGGGACTAGGCAAACTTCTTTTAACAACGGCAGCCCAAAAACACGAAAGAAACAGAGAAAATATCTCCCTTTAAACGAAGGGCAGCCCAAATTAGAGCCACATGCTAATTAAGATACGCTAAATTATAAGATAAAAGGCTGTAAAGCTACTAAACACAAAGTCATTTAAACTTAAGCTCAACTTAGGCTCAACTTTGGTCATTCAGCTTTTGAGTAACTTGAGCTTTGTGTAATCATTATTTTTGACCAGAGTGGTGAACTTGAACTTTTAATGAATGACTGCTTAGACTACCTGTATTTGAGTACTTAAAAGTTGTTGGTTGTTATGTTCTGAAGTTAGATTTTTAACCAGTTTTCCAGAGCAAGTTGATCCAGTAGCTGTGTTCTCAGTTTCACTCAAAATCCATACAGGGTGTAAATGAACCCTTCACAAAGCCGTCACCCATGCATTTTGTACATCAAACTAAGTAACTCTATGCAAAAATTATTGCCTTTTATTTCGGATGGGAAATCATCAAATGATTCCTCCCGCTCTGGGCGGAGCAGGAGGGAGTGTCAGACTTTTACTGACTAAAACCCATTCATGTTCCTTCATCGCCCTTTGTGTTCCGGGGCCACGGTATCTCTTTCGAACAGTCCCGCAGCCCTGGCAGGCATCGGCCCTTACGGACCCCTTCCTTTTGCTGACTCTCTTAGAGGCGCGCGTGGAACACGAACGCGCCGTCGACACGGCCTGTCGTCATGAGACGGATGGATGGCGAGCTAGCCCATAGCTCTCCGTCCACAGGCCCGAGTATACGGTGGCCGCCACGTGGCCCCTGACGCCCGGGCAAGCGGGCGGGAAGCATTTTGTACATCAAACTAAGTAACTTTACGCAAAAATTATTTCCTGGAAACGACTTTTTTTTTGGGGTGAAAAATCACGTTTTATGGTAAAACTCAAGGTAACGCACTAAAACGTTGTGCCGAGATGGACGCATTTAATAGTAAACGGGTTGTGGATGTATTTGCAGTCAATTTATGACCTTAACAAAAAGGATTTAAAAAAATCTTGTGAAAAAGTTGAAACTTTGACCTACAATATCTCCGTAACTAGTAGGTTTCCACGTATGGTCCAGAACAAAAAAATGATCGCAATGACAGAGAGAACAAGTGCCTTTCGGCTTCGTTAAGAGGTTTTTTACACCCTAATGTGGTTTGCTAAACGACTGGTCGGTATGACAAACCAAATCACCACCTTGTACACCTTCGGAACTTTCCATTTTACTGACAAAAAACACTCTGTATAAACATCGGAACTTATCGCTGGCTGACAAAAAAGTAAATTAATGAAGTGCCTTTCGGCTTCGTTAAAGTCTATTTACACCCTTTATACAGCAGTCAGGTAAGTACGTAGTTTTACCTGGAATGTATTACGAAGTTAATGGAACTTTAACAGGTTGTTTTGGGTGTAAATTCATGTATTCATGTTTGTGAAAAATAAAAAAAGTTTGTGATCACTATCTTATGCTGAATTATTTAAATTGAATTTTATCAAGAAAAAAACTTTGTTGTGTGTTTTCTTTAAATAGAAATACCCTGTTTGAAATTAAAAAAATAAAACTATTTTTTATCTACACTTCTACACTAATATTATAAAGAGGAAAGATTTGTATTTTTGTGTGTATGTTTGTAATGAATAAACTCAAAAACTACTGCGCCGATTTAAAAAAAATTCTTCACCATTAGAAAGCTACATTCACTCTGAGTAACATAGGCTATATTTTATCCCCGTACTACCACGGAAACGGGAATTACGCGGGTGAAACCGCGTGACGTCCGCTAGTTTTTTTTTATAAAAACGTAACAAAAAGATTTCGAATTTTCAAAGTGATCACAAACTTTTTTTGATGTGTGTATGTGCATGCTAGTTTTAGCGTATTGTGTGAGCAACTGTAATAAAACTCGACCATCTATTTATATACTACAATTCTAGAAAATAAATTTTATTTCATTTATATAAGGAAGACTATTCTATTCTAGACCTCGAGGACCCTCTGCTATCTTGGGGTTAAACCCTTTTTTTTCTGCCTTGTTTTATTTTTGGTTACATCTCATAAACTAAGCAAATTTTGTGTACCACATTGGATGACTTTGGAGCATTAAAATTGTACCACCACACGAAAAATAAAGAAGCAAATACTAGTCTTAATACAAATGTATATTATACTAGCTGATGCCCGCGGCTTCGCCCGCCCGCAAATTATATACAAAAACCTTCTTCTTAAATCACTCTATCTATTAAAAAACCCGCATCAAAATCCGTTGAGTAGTTTTAAAGATCTCAGCATACATAGGGACAGACGACGGGCGACTTTGTTTTATAATATGTAGTGATAGTGAAGCCGTGTGGTATCCGGCAGAGTAGAATAGAACCAACCCATTACACTCACGGGTGTCGTATAAGGCTACTAATGTCTGAGGCAGAACACCTTGCACCTCCGTAGACCTGAGAATGGGCAGCAGCGTTTTCTGTTAGTCTTTCATCACTGAGATCTCCAATCCGCCTGCCAAGCGTGGAGATTACGGCAAATTCCTCCCATCATGGGAGAGGCTTATGTCCAGCAGTGGACGTTATGGACTGAAGTAGTAGTAGTAGTAGTGATAGTGATAGTGAAGCTAGTCTCGACTTGAGTTAGGATAGACTCGTAGAAGTACCAATATCTAGTAGACCCATAAATAGAAATACTATTTTAAAAATCCCCAAGTTAAGCCTCTTTGCCAAGAAATGCAGCAATAACCTACATATACAAACTTTATTATTATACGTATCCCCATCACAAGTATCCTTATAACTTACCGGGGCTGCCTCAATTTTGTGCTGTAGAACAATTGTATGAGAACAATAAAAAAAAAAAATTACGTAGAGTCGTAACAACTTGCTCACGCATAGTCTTTGCTAGGAAAATAATGTGAGTAAAATATAGCTTCTGATTTTGATTATAAATCACTTAAGGTGGATGCTCCAGGGTAACCCGCGAAATTCAAATTTTCTTGACTTTTTCATGAAATAGTCATTCAATCGACTCTCATGAACTTGGAGGGTTTTATTGATGATTATAATTCTGTAACTACATACGTTTTACAGCCGCAAATATTATTTTAATCAACATAGACAACCTAGCACTGGCCTGCCATTGCAAAAAACGTAAGAAAATTTGAATTTCGCGGGCTACCCTGAAGCATTTACTTTAACTAAACTTTTGGCAGCTTAGTGTGGCCTCAGCCTGACCAGATGCGGCTTAAAATTTAAATGTAGCATGGCGTCATTATTCACTGCTAATTTTGTGATCATTTGCATCACAAATCATCATCATCTGCCTAGATTTTTTCCAATTATGTTGTTTGCATGGAGCGACTGCCTATCTGACCTCCACAACCCAGTTAGTACTACCCAGGGCCGGCAGTCCCGACAGAATCACTAACTTTTGATCGCTGATTACTACAATAACGAATAAATTCGGTTGCAATAACGATGCTTGCGAGAAACGCAAATCTCTACATCCAAGATGGGTTTCTCGCAAGCATTATTATTGCAACCGAATTTGTTCGTTAGTTATCAGCGATCGAAAGTTCGCGTTCTAGTCGTTACCTCTGTCGTGACTGCCCACTTACGTATTTGCATCACACATACCAAAGGCTTATTAATAGAACTGTTGCAAGTTTAAAATCTAAACTTCGACACACAAAGCTTTTGAAAACTCATACATCCATACAAATTATAAAAAATTACAAAGTAACTCATCCTATCACCCTTATAAAGCAGCATCATGCTGAGATGCTGAGCCTTTTTGGCCTCGCACAGGTCTTTTTTTTATTATTTAGTTTTAGATTCTTTTTTAAATATTTTTTTGTAGTTCCTGTGCTTGTCCCAAATTAATATTTTTCTTTCTTTCTTTATAAACGGCTGCAAGGATTTCGTTACAAAGATAGACCATGACGGAGGTTAGAGTAAAGCCTAATCTCGCCGATACTTCTTTGTCCTAGTAGTAGGTTCCTGCGGATGAATCCGAGGTAAAAGACTAGTATGCCCACACTTTAGTATCTTAAATTCGAATTTAAAACACATAATGTGGTATCCGCCGTGTGGTATCCGGCAGAGTAGAATAGAACCAACCCATTACACTGACGGGTGTCGTATAAGGCGAGTAATGTCTGAGGCAGAACACCTTGCGCCTCCGTAGACCAGAAAATGGGCAGCAGCGTTTTCTGTTAGTCTTTCATCACTGCGATCTCCAATCCGCCTGCCAAGCGTGGAGATTACGGAAAATTCCTCCCATCATGGGAGAGGCTTATGTCCAGCAGTGGACGTTATGGGCTTTTGTAGTAGTAGTAATGTATTAAGACAATAAATAAAAAGTATATGTCTAAACCGGAGAGGTGATCTGTACCTCACGACCGTGTCCCTACTTCAGACACCTTTCTATATAGCGCCTATAATTCTTGATGACGAGATAAATAAAGATTTATGATTATGATTATTATTTTAAACTTTGTGAACCGACTTTAAAATAAACCTAAATACTATGGTTATGTGTGTGGAGGAGCTCGTGGCTAAAAAATAACAGCCGCTCGGGTCGATCGTTAGGTTAAGCCGTGCTTGCCTAGGTTGGTCTGTGGATGGGTGACCACCCATTATATACCGAGTTTCCTCCGTGCCTCGGAAAGCACGTTAAGCTGTTGGTCCCGGCTGTCATTTGTAGATCTTTGACAGTCGTTAGGTAGTCAGAGGCCCAAAAAGTCTGACAACCAGTCTTACCAAGGGGTATCGTATTACCCGGTACTAACTGGGTTGTGGAGGTCAGATAGGCAGTCGCTCCATGTAAAATACTGGTATTCAGCTGCATCCGGTAAAACTGGAAGCTGACCCCAACAAGTTGGGAAAAGGCTAGGCAGATGATGACTATGGTTATGTGTCAAAAAAACCATCATAAAATAAACCTTTATAACGCAATTGATATTCTCTGAGTACATCGATTTATTATATTTTGGGCTTTTCTCACGGCTTGTTTACCGTGCCTCGAATACACAATGTATTGTGTTGGCAAGGAAACACATAAATCATAATTTGAGCTGTTTATTTTTCTGACAAGTGTGTGGTATAAATGTGGAGGAACGGAAATATATATAAGACTTGGAAACATTAGTAATTACAAACGGCAAAAAATTAAAAAAACGCGAGGCTTTTTTTTGTGTTACCGATAATTTTATTGTATCTTTATTTCCCTCAATTTGTAAAAAAATTGTATACGTCTTATCCGACTACCTAAAGAACAGACACCTAAAGAAAGCCAAATTTTATAGTTTTGATCTGAAGAAAATAAAAATAATTATAAAATAAAAATGTTTATTTCAATCACATAGGGCTTAGAGAAACAGGATTTGGAGATCACCTTTTAAGAAAGGAGATGCTTGTGTTAGGTCCGCTCTTCACATTTACATTATAATGCAATTGAACACAACATAAAAATAAAGAAAGATATAAAAAATTCAAAGATTAAAGTTAAAAATTAAATTGAATTATTAATTGAATTAAATAAAAATTAAATAAATACTTTAATCCTTCGTTATTTAATCCTGAGTACCTAAGTACAAAAAAATAGCATAATGATTTTATCTTCACCGAAACTAAAAAATAAAGTTGGTACCTACTTTCTAGAATGCTTATAAACCAGCCTTATTAACGTAGTCAAATTACACGAAAAACTTGTTTTGTAAAATTCTGTAAAGCCATCAATATTCATCAATAAATTATTCCAACAAAACCAAAATAACACCAATATAATTCACAACCAAACATTTCAAACCTAACTCACAAACTCAAATCTAATCAAACTAAACTTAAACGGCTGTCCCTAACCGTTATCAATCACAATAATTAAACTCACCCTGTTCAATATAACTAGTTAAACACAGAACTTTCACTAAGTTTCAACTCACTATTAAACCACTTTCAATGGGAAACAACACCTTTAACAACGACAAAAAAACTTTTTAACCAGTTTATTTTTTCTAAAAAAACACTATGCACCAATGCTTGTTTGTTTTTTATATTTAATATTTTCTTCTTTGTAAATAACGCACGTAAGTTACCGTTCTTTTCAACAAAATGGGAGCTATTGCGACATCCGCACCCGACCGCTTCTGAATTGCTACTGAAATCAGAAGCTCGATTCGGCGCAAGTTTCAGGTTGAAAACTTTCATAGGCAAACGAACTAAGTCGTTCAACCCCGGTTCGTTTATCCCATGGAATTAGATTTTATTTTTGGATATAATTAGAGTATTTAAGGCTAAGGCAAAGATGGATTAAATGCGTGTGATGATCGCTTGAAGCAATTTGGGTTTACTTAAATGAAGAGATGGCAAAATTGGCTTTGTTTTTTTTTCTTTTTAAAATAAATATCGCTGGACATTACACAGCACCATCTAGTGCCACACTAAGCAACGAGGGTTGTGTCGTGGACACCAGATAGTTGATATACTACATAGACCCTTTTTGTTTGTAAATACATACATATTATATAATTATACATTCATGACTCGGAAACATTTATTTTATTTGATTATTGTGAATGTGGGGACCATGTGGGTCACGTTTTTATTTTTTGTTTGTTTTTTTCCCACAACTGTCTGGCAGATTGAGTACTATATAAGCGACCTACCCAAATGTCCTTTCTTTGGTATTGTTCGTCGTTTCGTTGAGCTCCTTGAGTTATAAGTCGAGCTACACGTTAACTGACAAATGCTTGCACTGACTGGACAGGTCCACTCAAATCTGTATGGTTCTTTCTTCAAAAGACCATCTCAGGCACTAATCTGTATAGTCCTCATGTGAATTGAGCAAGATTATGTCTGGACCCAGACAGGCGCATTACTTTGTGTAATTTATTTCATCACCACTGTTCTCAAAACGGTGAAGGAAAACATCGTGAGGAAACCGGGCGTGTACTAGAACCAAAAAAATCGGAGACATGTGACATCTACCAATCCGCACTGGGCCCGCGTGGTGGATTATAGCCCATTCCCTCTCATTGAGAGGAGGCCTGTGTCCCAGCAGTGGGAACGTTAATAGGCTGATGATGATGATGATGATGTCTGGACTTTAAAAGAGACTACGACCTCTGAGTTTGTTTCGGCTGTTTCTTCTCAGAGTAGTCAGGTACGAAACACCGGCCCCATCTAGTTTTAAAAAATGACGTGTAAAAGTGTTTGTGAAAACCGACTTGCAAAATAAACATCATTTATCATTTATCAAATGGCCGTGCTCATCACACAAACATTTGCTCCTACCGGGATTCGAACCCGGGACCCTAAGAACATAAGCGACACCACGCAGCGCAACATGACGCCGTCTCTTCATGTTCAATACTTAGTTTAATTAGGTTTTTGTGGTTTATATAAATATGTTTGTTAGACTGTAAGGTAGTTCCACATGCGCCTCAAAGAGAGTCAGCAATAGGAAGGGGTCCGCAAGGACCAATGCCTGCCGGGGTTGCGGGACTGTTCGAAAGAGATATCGTGGCCCCGGAACACAAAGATCTAAGAAGGAACATGGATGGGTTTTAGTCAGTAAAAGTCTGACACTCCCTCTTGCTCCGCCCAGAGCGGGAGGAGTCATTTGATGATTTCCCATCCGAAAAAAAAAAGAATAAGGTTTGATATGGGTCTTTAGTTACCTGAATTAAATGATATATTATTATTACAAGGCAGCCTGACTGCCACTGCGCCATTCGGGTCAATTTATGTTTGTATTTTATACTACACCTGCTTGGAAAGTACCTTGATACTTTATCAAATTTACGGTAGAAAGTACGTCATTGCATATCGAACAAATATGCGGGGAGAAAACGCATCTGAGCGGGAGAGAAAAGTGTATGAAAATCCATTTCTTACGTGGTTTTTCTTTTTTAATTTTGGGTAACCTAAATATCAAAAGCCAAAAAGTTTTTACAGTGAGTTTTTATCTCCAAGTTCGCAAAATGACACTGGCCACTAGCTGTGTGTTGGATGGTGTCGGGCTGGCAGTGCGACCCTGCGGCGGCAGGATAAACAATTTGAAAAAAGAACATGTGAAAATTGCAGACGCCATTGGCGCCATTTTGTGTGTTGTTTGAGTTTTTTATTTTCCTCGTAGGTGTAGTAGAAAGCACTATGTATCACTCGAGAGAAAGTGCGATTCCCGATCTCGGGTGTTTTAAAGCCCTCGCCTACGGCTCGACACCCTCGACGGTAATCGGTCACTTTCTCCTCTCGGTTAACAATGTACTATTTTCAGGCTATTTAACTTTTGGATGTTTTTTTCTAACAATATTCATAACATCATGCCTGTAATCCCCAAAGAGTTTGGCAGAGGTGTACCTGATATCACCTACATTTCGCCAGCTAATTTTAAGTCCCATATAACAGGGGGCGAGCCTATTGGCATCAACCGGGCTCGAATTCAAACTCCATAGCTGCTACTGAGATATTCGTGCAGGAAAAACCCAGTATCTCTATGCCCGGCCCAGGAATCGAACTCAGGAATGTACTACTGTACTGTGTAATGTACAGAATCAGAATCAGAATTATTTATTTGTAAACATAGGTAATAATTACAACAAGATCTTAAAAATGAAGTAGTGCGCTATGTTTGGCCAATTGACATACAAATTAAAATAACAAAAAAAACCGGCCAAGTGCGAGTCGGACTCGCGCACGAAGGGTTCCGTACCAATTATTATAAAAAAATCACGTTTGTTGTATGGGAGCCCCCCTTAAATATTAATTTTATTCTGTTTTTAGTATTTGTTGTTATAGCGGCAACAGAAATACATCATCTGTGAAAATTTCAACTGTCTAGCTGTCACGGTTCATGAGATACAGCCTGGTGACAGACAGACGGACAGACGGACAGACGGACAGACGGACAGACAGCGAAGTCTTAGTAATAGGGTTCCGTTTTTACCCTTTGGGTACGGAACCCTAAAAACAACGATTATTATGATATTCTAATTTATTACATTAAATTAAACTAAAATAAAATTATGGAAGTATTAAAGTACCATAATTTAATTGTATTAACACATGCAAATAAGTTAAATTTCATTACTCATAATCAATTCCTTTTCATGTCAAGATTGAAACTGGACTGCCTCGTTGGTCTAGTGGTTGCAAGTGCGACTGCTAAGCATGAGGTCCTGGGTTCGATTCCCGGGTCGGGAAAAGTATTATAAAATTTTTCTATCAGGAATTTTTGAGTGGCAGCCACAGATTATGAATTTGTGCGTGGTTGATGGTAATAAGCTGGAAGCCGTGTAGTATCCGGTAGAGTAGAATAGAACCAACCCATTACACTCACGGGTGTCGTATAAGGCGACTAATATCAGAAGCAGAACACCTTGCGCCTCCGTAGACCAGAGAATGGGCAGCAGCGTTTTCTGTTAGTCTTTCATCACTGCGATCTCCAATCCGCCTGCCAAGCGTGGAGATTACGGCTAATTCCTCCCATCATGGGAGAGGCTTATGTCCAGCAGTGGACGTTATGGGCTGTTCTTATTGTGTGTTGATGGCAATACGCTCACCCCCAATTACAACACACAAAACGTGGGTGTACTATTAGGTACACTTTCGCTTAACCCCTTGAGGATTACAGGCGTGATATTACGTTATGTTATAAACCACAGAAAATATGTTTTATACAGGTTACTCCTTCCTTTGACACGGAGAATCATCTCAGTTTTATTTATCGTTAACATAATAAATTACCTACAATTCGTACAATCATAAAAATTAAGATCATAAATGGTTACGATATTATTATAATTTTTTAATGTATTTGTAATGAATTAAATTATATTTTATGTTTTTTTAATTAATTGAATGATATTTTATGATTTTTAATGAACTGAATGATATTTTTTATGATTATTAATGATTTCTTTACTATTTTATCTGTTTCAACTGTATTTTTTCTTGAATGTGGGTAGTTTTAGCCAACAAAAAACGCTTTTTTTCAATAGATATTTTTTTTGTATTTTTTGTTTTAAATTATGATTTACTTTTTTAAATATCCTATATATTTAAAAAAGTAAATCATTTGTATTGAAATGAATAATGGGAACCAATATGAATTACGAGAAAACTTTTAATTTTTAATATCTCCTAACCGTCACGTGTAACGACCATATTCCGCCTTCAACAGACAAAGGGAATATCGTATCCTCTAAACAGATTACACCCATCGTATAATGTGCGTATACTTACAAGGGAGCCATCCATCTGTAAACTGATAACTTGGGAGGTTGGGAGCGTGGTTGATCTCAGATTTAGGTCATTAAAACCAGTAGGATGTCTAGAATTAATGTTCATTAAGATATTTAGGTAGGTACTAGGTTTTGTCTGGGATTAGCCGCGGTATCTAACATTTCAATCTGCTAAGGGATGTTTTACCGTGTCTAGATAATTATGCACTATCCACGAGATTAATTAAAATACCGGCCAAGTGCGAGTCGGACTCGCGCATGAAGGGTTCCGTACCATTATCTATACAACATTAGACAAAACGGCAAAAAAATCATGCTTGTTGTATGGTAAACAAAATAAATATTCAAGGGGGCTCCCCTTAAATGTTTATTTTATTTTAATTTAATTATTTATTTTTAAACTGAATATACAACTAAATATTCTGTGAATATTTCAAGCGTCTATCTATTGTCTTTATTTTTCGAATCCCAACGGTTAATATTCTTAGAAATTAAAAAGAAAATCTTTCAACTCTGAGAGCTCATAATCAGCCGGTGCATCAGCCCGTGAAAAATATCTGAAAGAAACTTTTCAAAAAATTAAAACAAATCACAAAAAGTAAAAACAATATTAGGATTTGAATGTGAACCCATAATTCGCAGAATAGTGATAAGTTCGGTCGCTGAGAGAATGCGTTCCTGACAGGTCGCGAGTTTTAGTACCTATTATTGGTGATGATAGATAACTTATTGCTTATATAACTTAACTATTATTACCCCTTTTGCCCTTTTAACAAATAATATTATTAAAAACGATATCATTAAATCAATTATCAATAAATGTTGTAATTTCGCGCTAAATTTTTGTACCAACTGACAGACGTCGGGAACGCATTCTCTCAGCGGCCAAACTTTAGGCTGTTTACTCCGTGGGAGTTTTAATAGCCGTTCTGAGGCTCGTCATGCATGACTGAAACATCAAACAATATTGAAGAATACGGATATAATGGAATATTGCTCTCCCCCCAAAGAGATTTAAAATACGCTCGTAAATATTTGAATGTCTTTGTCTCCCCCTTAAGCAAGTAGCGTAATAATTATATAGCCTACAATTTGAAGCCTTTGTGGAATATTTTCGTGCAAAATTAGAACAGAATCTATGCACTAGTTTTTGCGCCATCTCGGAACATTGATTTGTATTTTTACGATTTTATTATAATGTTGATTAAAGGGATATAGATTACCAATAGATTTATGTAAAATTTGGTATTATAAGGGACTTGCTGGATGGTAGTTTTTTTCGCCCTTTCCGTGTTCATTAACCTACTAAAAGTATTAATAATCAAAGTCATCAATGCACACTACTGATAGAGACATAGCTTTTAAGGCCCAAAAAAGATGTCTCCGATCATTGTTTAAACTTAAAAGTACAGACAGTTGCAAGCCATATTTTAAGCAATACAATATCATGACCCTTCCTTGTATCTATATTTTCGAAGTAGCTATGTTTGTACAGCAAAATCCAAGTCGTTTTCAACGCCTTGCTGATGTATTTCCAAGGAATAGGCGTGACAATAGCAAACTTTGTCAAGTACCATGTCAAACCACTTTAATGCGCAAAAGTATTTATTGCATGGCCCCTATTATTTTCAATAAATTGCCAAGTGGCTGGAAAGATTTAAATACAGTGATGTTTAGGAGTAGACTACGTAAATTTTTGACAGATAAAGTGTACTATAGCATAAATGAGTTTCTAACAGAGAAAAATATATTTTTTGATTAATTTGAATAATAATGATATTTTATTAATTGAATTATATAATTGTAACAAAAATGATAATTTAGTAATTTAATGATAATTGTAATATAATGATAATTTATTAATTTAATGATAATTGTAATGAAAATGATAATAATTTATTAAATGATCTGTTGAATGATAATTGTAATAATATTAATATAATCGATCTGGTCTTGTTTCATAAATAATGTAAATGTTTGCATGCCGCATGGTAAAATATGGCTGAACTTTAAAATGTCATAACAACTATATTGTATTACCCATATTTGCAAAATAAAATTCTATTCTATTCTATTCTATTCACATAATTTTAATATAAAAAATACGAAATTGAAATCTTCTATTCACGACACGCACGACTCAAAGGAAAAGAAAACACAAATAATAATTTGTTTGATTTTTTGGATATTTTGATATTAAGAAACGAAAAGAACGATGCCTTTTTTAAAGACTAAATTGCCTGTTTTAGTATTCAAAAGAAAGTATTTTCTTTGTTTTATTGAAAAAAGGTGGTCGTGGTTGAATTTGACAACGTCATTGTCTTATTTTGGTATAATAGGTGCCAGTTAAGATAAGAATAGTGGTCATTGACCCACCTACATTTATTTATCTTCATAACTTTGAAAACCAAAAATAAGCCTGCTCAAGTCTGGAATCGTCATTTCGAAGCCGAAATGCACTTATTTTCCTCGTCATTACGATATTTTTTTTGTTCTACACCCTACCTGGGAATCTTCTAGTTACGAAGATATTGGGGGTCAAAGTTCCAACTTTTTGACAAGTTTTTTTTTAAATAGATACATTTTCTCCGTAGGTACCTTTGTCTAAATTAATGGTAAAATAGAAATAATCGCGCCTAGAGACCTTTGTAAGACGACTAAAAAGTCATATACAAAGACACATCGTGTCGTTAACAAAAATGTGCATTTACTGACAAAACTGATAATTAAGTTTTTATGATTTCACAAGAGAACCAACAACCTACTCTCGTGTGAAACAAACAAAAATTTACATCTTTCGTGATTTTTCAAAACGGTTTAAAAAAAACCGGCCAAGTGCGAGTCGGACTCGCGCACGAAGGGTTCCGTACCATTATCTATACATTAGACAAAACGGCAAAAAAATCACGTTTGTTGTATGGGAACTCTGGCTCTTGTGTACTTCAGCCTTTGTCAATACATCATTATGTACTGCATTCCAGTGTGGGGCGGTACTTACAAAACCACAATGATCCCGGCAGAAAGGGCACAACGAGCTGTTCTTAAGGTGATGCTTTTTAAACCTAAAGACTACCCCACTGATCAGTTGTATTCTGAGGCCGAAGTTCTTACAATCAGGCAACTGTATGTCCTTCGTTCAGTCCTGCGGAGACACTCCAACCTGCCATTGGATAAAAAGCTGCTTCTAAGACGTCACGGTTTTCCTATATGTAAAACAAACCTCTGTCATTTTGCTTTTACTAGTCGACAATTGTTGGTTCAAAGTTTATTTATTTATTTATTTATTTATTTATTTATTTATTTATTTATTTATTTATTTATTTATTTATTTATTTATTTATTTATTTATTTATTTATTTATTTATTTATTTATTTATTTATTTATTTATTTATTTATTTATTTATTTATTTATTTATTTATGGCTCTCCAACAACTTATTCACTAATACACATACAATAAACACAGTAGAATTTCAGATTACAGTGAACTTGTCAATTATAGGAGTGCACAACACTTGCAAAATTATACGAGTTTAACATAAAGCTTAAAGCAGTACACTACGCAAACTAATTACAAAATAAAATTACAAACTAAACCAAATAAGTATACACATGACAATACAATGTGATAACTAAAACGAAATACAAACGAACAAAATGCAATAATGAAATTAATAATGTTACAAAACAAAATAAAAATAACAAAAATAACACAATAGAAACAGTAATTTTTTTCTCCCCTCTCTAGACGATGCACTTTA
Source organism: Xestia xanthographa (assembly GCA_905147715.2). Classification (NCBI taxonomy): domain Eukaryota; kingdom Metazoa; phylum Arthropoda; class Insecta; order Lepidoptera; family Noctuidae; genus Xestia; species Xestia xanthographa. Next base: position 6,161,993 of record LR990664.1, on the reverse strand, counting down.
TAAGTACCCAAACCTTTAAGAGTCTTTATTAGCGTTTTCTTTAAAAGCCAGTACATTTTTGCGAAATTGTGGCAATGTGTTGCAGAATATGTCCATATCATTGGAACGTGTGCTGATTTCATTATAACCTCTCATCAGTCGGTTCATAGGTGCAGATGAGCCAAGATTAGTTTTTGACGTGGATGTTTGAAAGATCTCTGTACTACGCTTAGATCTATAAAAAGTACGACGAGGAATTTCAGATAATAAGTCCGGAACGTTTACGACGTTACGGATAATTTTAAAAGTAAAATTTGGTCAGACAAATCTCTGCGTATTTCGAGAGAAGTCATGTTGAAGAGAGACAGCCGCTGGTGGTATTGAGCATTCTTTGGACAGTTAGCACATCTATATCGTAGATACCGAGTGTATTTCTTTTGTATGCGCTCTATGCGGTTGACATGGACACGATACTTGGGATTCCAGACGGGAGACGCGTAATCTAACGTACTACGTACTAGTGTGTTGTACAAAAGTTTGAGGGTTGAGGTACACCGGCAATCTTTGCATGTTCTTCTGATAAAACCAGACATTTTGGAGGATTTTGAAATTATTTTGTCGAAATGATTTCTGAAAGTCAGTTTACTATCGAGCTGTACCCCTAAGTCTCGGATTGTATCCACTTTCACAATTGAGACACCATTAAGTGTGTAATTTGAGAGTAGTGCTCTTTTTTTCCTCGTGAATGAGATGTGATAACATTTGCTGGCGTTAACGGACATCCTGTTCTTTAGGCACCAATCGGCTAAAGAGTCCAGGTCCTCCTGAATTTGAGCAATGTCACGATGTGATTTTACCTCTTTATACACTTTTAAGTCATCTGCGAACATGGAGCATTTGCAGTATTTTATGGAATTCACGATATCATTGACGAAGATCAAAAAAAGAATAGGACCCATGTGCGAACCTTGTGGTACGCCCGATGTAGCAGTGAACAGCTGTGACTCATATCCTTTTACTACTACTCTTAGCTTTCTGTGTGATAAATAGGATTCAAACCAACGAAGCAGGTGGCCATGCACGCCGTAATCTTCGAGCTTTTTTAACAGGACCATATGGTCAACCTTGTCGAATGCGCTACTGAAGTCGGTGTAGATGGCGTCGACCTGCATACGGGAGTCAAGAGACTTGCTAAGGTCGTTAACGTATTGCACTAAGTTTGTTGTGGTTGATTTGCTACTGCAGAATCCGTGCTGTTGGGGAGATAGTTGTGTTTTGATATGGGAGGTCAAAATAGGGCATACCAGCGACTCAAACACTTTAGAAAATATTGATAGGAGTGATATTGGTCGGTAATTTTTGACATCATTGGCTTCCCCTTTTTTGAATATTGGGACAACATTCGCGATTTTCCACTCAGTAGGGAATTGTGCTGATTCAAGAGAGAAGTTGCAAATTAACTTTAGTGGGAAAGCTAAGCCAGCAGAACATCTTACTACAAATAGTGACGGAAAACCATCGTAGCCTGGTCCCTTGCAAACATTCAATTTTTTTAATACGCTTAAGACATCTCTCTCGGTAAACTTAATTTTACATAGCGCAAGCTGATCATACGTATTGGGCTTGGTATATTCTTTTGAACCCACCGATTGTATGAAAATGGATGAGAAGTGGGTGGCAAAGAGTTCAAATACCTCGTCTCCTGTAGCTGCAATATTGTTACCCAGAGACATCTCCGAGGGTATTTCACCGGATTTTGATTTCTTTGCCTTAACAAAAGACCAAAATAGTTTAGGGTTAGATTTTATACCCTTTTCGGTGTTTTTCACGTAATTTTTATAGCAATCTTTTATCATTGCTTTGGCTCTTTCGTTGAGCATTTTATAATTGTAGTTGTCTCTGGGATTTTTGTATTTTTTAAACCGTATCCTCAGTTTTTCTTTCTCATTTAAAAGTCTAATGAGAGGTTTGGTGAACCAAGTAGGATACTTATGATTTGTTACTTTGACTTGTGGTACACACTTGTTCACAATATCGTTAAGGTGCCTATAGAAAATATCAATCATAGCATCGACGTGGGAAAGACCAGAAAGTTCATCCAACCAGTCTATGGCTTTCAGTTTATTGTTGATCAACGTGTAATCAGCTTTCCTGAAGTTCCTTCTAACCAAGTTTTTGTTTTGCAATGACGGCGGTACAGTATTGCCAACAGAGACTTCTAAAGGTGGGTGATAGTTGTCCACTAGCGATATCGGATTTTTGCATTCAGAGACAATCCCCCCATGGAAATTACATAGTATCAGATCTAGCGTTTTATGATAACAGTTTTTAATAGTATTTAATTGAAATAGATTATTATATGAAATGAAGTCCACTAGTGAGTAGCCCAACTTAGTTTTAAAGTTATTAGCAGTTGTGAATAGGAAATTACTTGCACTATGATCTAAGACCCAATCTATACTACTGAGGTTAAAATCACCGGCTATTATCGTGTCGTCGCCTGTTGAGTCCATAATTGAAGAGGCTTTGTCCAGAAACGAATCTAGTGAAAGTTGCTGTACAGGTGGTGGCATATACACGGCGCAGATGTTAATATTTCGCGATATTTTTCCTTTAGACACTTTAAGTCTAACCCATAAGTTTTCAGTTTCCGTTTCCCATTTAGTCATGTGTACAGAGTCTATACTTTTATTCACAGCCACTAGTACACCCCCACCTCTCTTAGCGCCAAGACTAGTTGAGATTCTGTCTCTGCGATAGATGTGATATCTGGAGTCGAGTATTTCACCATCATTGATGCTATCATCTAACCAGGTCTCCGTGCCAATAACGATATCGTAGTTGGAAAGTAGCGTATTTATTCTTATATCGTCCAATTTGGTTTTCATGCCTCTAAAGTTTTGATAGTAAATGTTGAATGTTTTACTTCTATCCACGGTATTATGTTAGTTGTTTTTTTGGGTTGTTCATAGCAAAGCAACGGCATCTAGGCTTCTTATCTGTTTCGCTTGCTCTCCGTCAGCTTTTCTGATAAGTATTCTACCATCTCGTACCCACACATATTTGTACCCTTTATCACGCGCTGCCTTTCTTGTTGCTGCATGTATTTGTTTATTTAGAGGCGAGAGGTGTTCAGATACAAATATTGGCTTTGCAGGACCTCCATAGCCGAGATGTTTGGAGTTTAGCTTTTTGGACGGATTTGCTTTATTAAAATTCATCACGGAAGTTAAAATAACATCCCTTGAATGGGTGCTGCGCAAATTTACAATGACTGCTCTAGGGTTGCGATTCTCCGGGTCCAACTTCCTCACTCGTACAGCAGACAACACCTCGTCTTCTTTGATATCACAGGATACAGATTGACTCAGTTGAATAACTGTTTTAATAAGATTTTCTGCAGTATTTTCCGGTATACCATTAATCTCAACGTTTTGTTGACGGGAGTTTTGCTCAATCAGATTAACTCTAACTGACAAATCTAAGACAGATTTCTTTAGTGACTCATTTTCTTTGACAAGGGTTGCGTTACAGGTTTTGTACGAGTCTAGATCTAATTTTATGCGATCGAACTCGTCGCTCATAAAATCAACAGATTTTTTTAAATCGCCAAACACTTTTTTTAATTCGCTGGTTTCTTCGGCAAAGTTCACGGATGTATAATAAAATAAATAAAATTATTCCACTGTATACCTAGATATAACTTATAAGAAATTAAAAATAAATTACGAAAATGGCTATTATCCTTAACTTATGATGAGACTGAAAATATATTGGCTATAGAATCATAACTTTATCAATCTTAGTTTGAAAGAAAATTATTTAAACACTGATTTCACATTATACACACCTCACCACACATACTCCACACTCATTTACACACCCCTACATACACAACCACCATCATTCAATCCATTTGCTGTGTTAAAAAAAAAAATGTTGTAAACAAACAGAAAGTCACGGCTGTATTATATAAATTGAATCCGCAAAATCTCCGACTCCTAAGATACAGGTCTGCGTACCTAGTTTAGGAGCCCGGAAACCTGACAATAATTTTAAAATTGGTAGTACAACCCATTGTTTCCATATGCTATGTACTGTGCTGTTGTTTTTGTTATGTACTAATAAACATATTACCTACTAATACTAAATATACGCTCGTTGACTGACACTTTCGTTTGCTTATGCTTCCGAATATAACCATCACTTCCAAGTGAAATGAGGTGATGTTCCGTTCCTTACTGTAACTTACCAAGTTAGGCGCAATCTAATCAGCGACTAGGGAAGAGTTGAAAAAGAAAATCCCTCATTTCGTAATGCGATTCATTCTTTGCTGCTTCCATAGCTTATTCCTCTATGTGTTTGATACAAAAAAAAATATTGTGAGAATGATATCATTCCAGGATTTTACGAAATGCGTTATTGTAAAACAAAACTAGGACTATACTAGATAAGTATTATCTTCGTGAAGCACTATAAAGTCATGCTAGATTAACCGTCTAGTGCTCAACTATGATTTACCTACCTACTATAATATCGATTTGGAATTATCTTAAACTGTTCCAATAGTGCGTTCTTCTTATTTTAGCGACACATTTCGAATGATTAGCTTCTTCTACCAAGGAAGACACGGGCTTGTTCGTACCACGCTTGTTAGTAAGAAACTCCACAGAGTACTTTTTGTAAAAAGTTAGAAATAGATAAATATAAGCCAAAACCTGATGCGTAGATTTGATCGCTATTACTCAGGGTAAATGTAGCTTTCTAATGATGAAAGAATTTTTGAAATCGGCGCAGTAGTTTTTGAGTTTATTCATTACAAACATACACACACACACACTCAAAAATACAAAAATACAAATCTTTCCTCTTTATAATATTAGTGTAGAAGACCATTCTGCGTCTTCTGCGTCCACCCAAAACAAATGAGGATAGGGGAAGGCTTTTGCCCAGCAGTGGGACACTCAAACAGGCTAACAAAAAAAAGGGGAAGGACAGGCTAATGAGATGAGTATGTTTACATCTACCTGTATTTTTCTGCTGCTATGCTCAAACGCAGCTTGTCGCTTACAATCGCTGAAACGCACTATTTCAAGCAATAATTTCGCTAAAGTCAATGATATTAATATAGTAAAAAGAAGTTTATAATATCATTGGGTAAAGTCCAATCAAAAACACACAAGTATATGTCGCCGCGAGGACACCTTTATGCTAAGCTTATTACATAATGTTATTGATTGTAACTAGTTGTAAAAAGAAGTTTATAATATCATTGGGTAAAGTCCAATCAAAAACACACAAGTATATGTCGCCGCGAGGACACCTTTATGCTAAGCTTATTACATAATGTTATTGATTGTAACTAGTTAAATTATAATTTCTTATTCCATGAACGATAATACTGCCATCTGTGAGATACTCTGGCAACTATTATAACACCTGTGAGTGCCAGTGACTAATTTCGTTTGAGTATCAAGAGCAACAGCGCCATCTGTTGGCTTGTCTTAATCAGTATCACTTGAAAATCAATTATCAAACTAAACTCGATGTTCTAGCTAAAACTATCGCTATAATTAACATAAGAATATTTGTTTAACAACTTTAGGGTTTCATTCATATTAGCAATTAATAGTTAATCACTTGACATTATGTTTCTTTATGATACGGCGTTACCTGTCAGGGAAAATGGCGCCGACTGTGATTTTACCATCAATACCTGAATGCTTAAATTAAGTACGAGAACTAAGTAAGTCTCAATAATAGATTCCCAACTATAAATTAATAAGACTATTTTACACAGTGATTTATTAGTAAAAAACCTTTGTTTAACATAACTGTTGTACATCACCGGAAATGTTCCATGATAGCACAGATTAAAGACTAAAAAGTAATGAGACAACTAGTTTATTATTAATAATTGAAAACGTGTTCAAATTGGTGAATTCTGTCATTATTTAATAGTAACACAATGATTGTAAAGTGTTTCAGTATTATTTGTGAGGCTGATTGAATTTACTATTGTAATAAGTTGCTGAACGGATATTGTGGTACTTCCGCTCACGCAGGCAGAATGGACGCGTGAGCGACGAGCAGTCACGTTATCTTAAGATTAGCAAAACAATTGAAATACTAAGTAATTATAAGTGTTTAGTGACGTGAACGATTAGTTGTGAAAATGAGAGTGTGAGGAGTTTCTTCGTCCATTCTTCTCCTCAACCATAATACTCTGCGAATGGACGACTCAACTCCAGAAAGTTAATAAGTTTCTGTAGCTAAATGGTTTAATAGAAATAAACGTTTGGAGTTTGAGTCAAGTGCTGTGTGTGATTTCAACTACCCAGTACCCACCTACCTATCTACCAACAATGAAGAATCGTATCGCAAGGCGATGTGATAGATGACTGAAAGACAATATGGTGGCGGATGGCGCCAATATTTGGGGAGTGTTCCTCTAGGCTTTCCCTGCCGTGATATATATATTATGGATTATTTGATTTACTTCGTCTCACAGCCCATAACATCTACTGATGGACATAAGCCTCTCCCATGATGAGAGGAATACGCCGTAATCTCCACGCTTGGCAGGCCGATTGGAGATCGCAGTAGTGATGAAAGACTAACAGAAAACGCTGCTGCCCATTTTCTGGTCTACGGAGGCGCTAGGTGTTCTGCCTCAGACATTAGTCGCCTTATACGACACCCGTGATTGTAATGGGTTGGTTCTATTCTACTCTGTCGGTTACCACACGGCTATTGACTCAATCATGAATAAGTATTTGATATTTCTATGCGATTACTCAATATTAATATACCTACAATATTTTTTTCATCAATTTGACCCGTTGCAGGTGAAAACCAAAATATAACAGAAGGTGAAGATGTAGACCAAATAAAAAATGCTCTACACGAAATGTGCGGTACAGTCACACAACTTTCAAAACAAATAGAGCAGCTAATGTGCAAGATAAAAATGAAGGAAGAGAACCAAGACAAAGTGCCAGCTAAACCAAAATAACAGTTTCTCAAGTATTTTTTTGTTGTAAAGTTATCATTCCGAAGCCGCAAGCCAAAATCGTTGAAGCCTCGCGCGCCGCGACGCTATAGGTTTTTTATTTAAATGTGTACCTACCCTTTTTTAGGGTTCCGTAGTCAACTAGGAACCCTTATAGTATCGCCATGTCTGTCCGTCCATCCGTCCGTCCGTCTGTCCGTCCTCGCTTAATCTCTGTGACCGTTAGCACTAGAAAGCTGAAATTTGGTACCAATATGTATATCAATCACGCCGACAAAGTGGTAAAATAAAAATTGGAAAAAAATGTTTTATTAGGGTAGCCCCCCTATATGTAAAGTGGGAAGTGATTTTTTTTTTAATTTCAACCCTAACGTGTGATATATTGTTGGAAAGGTATTTAAAAATGAATAGGGGTTTTCTAAAATCATTTTTTAATAATGTCAATAATTTCGGAAATAATCGCTCCAAAAGTAAAAAAACAATGTGTCCCCCCCCTCTAACTTTTGAACCTGTTATACTTGTGAGGGGGGAGAGGTAGCCGAATGACACAACCGGTACGTAGAAGCTCGTTTATTCGACTGGCGCAGCAGTCCATTACCCACATTGTTGGAATATCATAGTGATACCCTAACATTCCTCCACCTTTATTTAAAAAACTTCCTATAATCTACAGGGGTTCTTTGGCGTTTAGACCTAGCAGTCGTCTCATTCTGGAGTGTCCTAGGCTTCTCGCTATCAGTGATCACGGGTGGTGTCTGCGTGAGTGTCCGTTTCTCAGTTGTCCCGGAGTCAGTATCTTCAGAAGCGTGTGCTGGCCTCACAGCTTCATCCTCACTCGGTGACTGGTAGCCCGCTGAAGACTGCTCGAGACTAGTGTCTGGTGCCGGCACTATGAATGCTGGTACGATATCTTCCTCTCCCTTATATTTCAGCAACTGGTTGGCGTGCCTTTTCACCGTTTGATCACTGTTACATATTTGTATTATATAAAGTGAGTTGCCTATTTTCCTGACTACTGAACCCCGAGACCAATAATGTCTTTGTTGTTTGTACCGTTTCACTAAAACGTTCTCACCGATACTGAACGACACTTTCCGATTTCCGCGGTAATGGTTACTCTGCAAACACTGTTTAATTTTAACAACTTTATCAAGTGCCGGGTCGGATGGTGTTGAAATGGTAGGTTTCAATAAATCCAACCTACACCTTAATTTGCGCCCAAATAGTACCTCAGCAGGAGATCTGTTCGTAGTGGAATGAATGGAATTTCTATAACATAATAGAAATTCTAATAATCTAATATTTATGTCACGAGTATTTACTCCTGTTAGTAAAATTGATTTTATTGCTTTTTTAATTATTTTCACATAACTCTCTGCTTGGCCATTACTGGCAGGATTATACGTTGGAGATGTCAGATGAGTTATGTTATTACGCAAACAAAATTGTTTGAATTCGTGAGACACAAATGCCGTACCATTATCTGAGCAAATTGTATGAAATAATCCAAATCTTGCCATTACTTCACACAGTTTTTCTATAACAATACGTGAACTAGAACCTGACGACACATCAAAACATTCGACCCATTTGGAATACGCGTCGACCACAACTAAATATGTTCGACCATTAATTGGCCCCAGAAAATCTACATGCACGCGATACCAAGGCTGTGTCGGATAGGGCCACGGAGTGAGTGGGGCGCGCGGGGGTGAGGCACGCAGCGATGCACACGCAGCGCACGCGCCGACGTAATGCTCGATCGCGACAGACATACCCGGCCACCAAAATCTGTTGCGAGCCTCTTCTTTCATTTTGGTCTCCCCTAAATGACCTTTGTGCAATTCTTCTAAAACTATTTTTTGTAAAATTCTGGGTATAATTAATTTATGGCCTCTTAACAGGCAACCATTTTCAACCGATAATTCCATACGGTGGCTATAAAAAACTTGAATTAAAGGGTCGCATATTTTACGTGGCCATCCATTTAAAACATATTCGACGACTGATGATATTACGTTATCACGCGTTACAGCCTCTTTTACGCCCTCCAAAGAAAGAAACTGTTCTCCTTCATAAACAAAATGTACATAACTCGACATATCCAATGATGAATCATTAGTCGCTCGAGCCGACCGTGCAGCGGGCGGCTCGGCACTCGCCTCACTCACTGATCGACTTAGATAATCTGCGCTATTGTGTACACTACTAACGTATTCGATTCTGTAATTGTATGCTGACAGAAAGATCGCATATCTCTGCAACCGGTTCGCAGATATTTCGGGAATGCCTTTCTCTGGATTAAATATTGATATTAATGGCTTATGGTCAGTTCGTAAGGTAAACGGTACCGTTCGCCCATATAAATATTGGTGAAATTTTTTTATACCAAAGATTATAGCTGTAGCTTCCTTTTGGATCTGGCTATACCGTTTCTCAGCTGCGTTAAGTGAGCGCGACATAAACGCGATAGGCTTCTCTACGCTGTTTTCAATTTGTGACAAAATTGCACCAAGACCGGTCGGTGACGCATCTACTGTTAAAATCAGCTGTGCCTCTGGGTTGAAATGCGCTAACGTCGTATCTGAGGCCAGCTCACGCTTAATAACCGACACAGCTTTAACGTGTTCTTCGGTCCATAGCCACGGCTCATTTTTTTGCAACAAGTTATGGAGTGGCTGTAGTATTGATGATGCGTTACGAATAAAATTCCGGTAATAGTTTACCATACCCAAAAAAGATTTTAACTCTGATACATTCGTGGGTACTCGGGATTGTAAAATCGCATCAACTTTTTCTGGGGATTTATGAATACCATTGCGGTCTATTACAAATCCTAAATACGAAACAGATTCTTGAAAGAATGAACATTTATCCATTTTTAGGACTAGCCCCGCGTTTTGTAATCTGTTTAATATCTCCTGTAACCTTTTTAATAATTGATTTTTGTCTACCCCACAAACTAAAATATCATCTAGAAATAAGAGTGTTCCATCTAACCCTGCAAGAAGAGACTCCATAGTCCTTTGAAAAATTGCCGGTGCGCTAGCAAGACCAAACACTAATCTTGTAAACTTGTATAACCCCTTATGTGTGTTGATACACGTAAGCATTTGTGATGACTCATTTAAGCATAACTGATTATAAGCCTGAGAAAGATCCAATTTGCTAAAATATTTACCACCATGAAGTTTAGAAAATAACTCCTCATATCTAGGTAAGGGATATGTGTCAACAAGCAACTGTTTGTTGATGGTTACTGAATAATCGGCACAAAGACGAATAGACCCGTCGCGTTTTAAAACTGGTACAATTGGACTTGCGTAGTCCGAATACTTAACAGGTTCAAGAATACCTAAATTTACTAATCGGTTTAGCTCATTTTCCACACGATCACGAAGCGCAAACGGTAGCGGTCTTGCTTTGTAATAAATTGGCTTAGCATCAGGTTTAAGAGTTAAGAGCGGGCCTAACGCCAGGATAAATTCTGATTTCCCCCGCGCGTCTCGCTACACCCGAATTAGTGCCGATAACAAACACGGGCGGCCGCGGCGCCACGACGCGCGAAGCGCGGGACCAAGCTTGCGTAGTGTAGTGGGTAGGGCGTAGTATATGAGTGGGTAGGGCGTAGTATATGCAAGCAACACAGTTAAATAAAGCCACTTTTTTTTCTTTTTTTTTTGTGTTCATTTTTAACACCTTCTATACAATACATTCCTATGTTGTTTGTATGTCGTGAAATAAAAGTTTTGACTTTTGAGTACTCCATTTCATCTTAATTTTTTTCTCCATTTCGTTTTATCATCACGCCTGTTATTTTGACGACCCGATTGGCGCAGCGGTAGTGAGGCTGCCTTACGTTCTTAGGGTCCCGGGTTCGAATCCCGGTCGGAGCATATGTTTGAGTGATGAGCATGGACATTTGTTTCCGAGTCATGGATGTTTATATGTATGTATAATATGTATGTATTTACAAACAAAAAGTATCTATGTAGTATATCAACTATCTGGTGTCCACGACACAAGCCTCGTTGCTTAGTGTGGCACTAGATGGCGCTGTGTGTAATGTCCAGCAATATTTATTTATTTATTTATACTTGAAGGTGGTTTTTTTTTTTATTTCCGTCTTGGTGTCGTTTTCATGGTTTTCGTGGTTGCTGATTACGAAAATGAGGTCAAAATGAAAAACCAAGATGGCGCCGAGGAAAATTTTTGGTTATTCCATCATGGGTGTCGTTTTCATGGTTTACGTGGTCACTGATAACGAAAATGAGATCAAAATGAAAATCCAAGATGGTGCCGAGGAAAATTTTAGGTTATTCCATCATTGGTGTCGTTTTCATGGTTTTCGAGGACGCTGATTACGAAAATGAGGTCTAAATGGATATCCAAGATGGCTCCGATGAAAATTTTTCTGCAGCCCACGAGTGCCATACGCTCGACAACATAAACAAACACATATTAATGTCTACAATTTTTGCACAAATACCAACTAAAAATAAAATGTTATATTATAAATACATTAAAAACGATAACAAAAAGTAAAATGATGAAATAATAAAATAAATAGCATTCGATTTTTCAATAACTTATAAAATTTATAAATACTGTGACCATTAATAAGAGCAAAAAGGCATTCATAAACACCAAACATGACACATTCGAGAAATGTATAAAATTGATAACCATAATAAAATTGAGGACATACCGTACAATAACAATCAATAATAAAAGTTAAAATAATAGAATGTATAAAATTTATGACATTGGTAAAATTGAATAGGTAACGAATAAAAATTGATGAAATTAAAAAATAAAATAAAGATAATATATTGATAACTATGCTAATATTTAAAAATGCATAAGATTGTATTAATGATACCTATACATGATATATACCTAATTGATAAAAACATTGATGAAAATTGTTTTAAATTGATACATCAACACACAATAACAAAAATTATAGAATGTGTAAAATTAATAACATTGGTAGAATAAATATTTATAAAATACTGTGCCCGTTAATAAAAAGAACAAAAAGGCAATAATAATAAAAAGCACAAAAGATAAAATCGAAAATTTTATAAAATTGATAACAAAAATAAATTTGATGACATACACTAAGAATAAGAATTTCTTAGGCACCATCTTGAATTTTCATTTTGACCTCATTTTCGTTATCAGTGACCACGTAAACCATGAAAACGACACCCATGATGGAAAAACCTAAAAATTTCATCAGCGCCATCTTGGATTTTTATTTTGACCACATTTTCGTAATAAGCAACCATGAAAACCATGAAAACGACACCCATGTTTGAAAAACCTAAAATTTTGCTCGCCGCCATCTTGGATTTTCATTTTGACCTCATTTTCGTTATCAACGACTCCGAAACCATGAAAATGTCACCCACGACAGAAAAACAAAAAAACCAACTTCAAGTATAAATAACAGGCGTGAATGTTTACAGAGTGAACCTCAGTGGCCATTAAGTCGCGCAAAAGTCCAGTCGCGCAAGTGTCTTTCGCGTAAGTTTCTTGATACCTACTACCTACCTACTACCTACCTACTACCTACCTACTACCTACCTACTACCTACCTACTACCTACCTACTACCTACCTACTACCTACCTACTACCTACCTACTACCTACCTACTACCTACCTACTACCTACCTACTACCTACCTACTACCTACCTACTACCTACCTACTACCTACCTACTACCTACCTACTACCTACCTACTACCTACCTACTACCTACCTACTACCTACCTACTACCTACCTACTACCTACCTACTACCTACCTACTACCTACCTACTACCTACCTACTACCTACCTACTACCTACCTACTACCTACCTACTACCTACCTACTACCTACCTACTACCTACCTACTACCTACCTACTACCTACCTACTACCTACCTACTACCTACCTACTACCTACCTACTACCTACCTACTACCTACCTACTACCTACCTACTACCTACCTACTACCTACCTACTACCTACCTACTACCTACCTACTACCTACCTACTACCTACCTACTACCTACCTACTACCTACCTACTACCTACCTACTACCTACCTACTACCTACCTACTACCTACCTACTACCTACCTACTACCTACCTACTACCTACCTACTACCTACCTACTACCTACCTACTACCTACCTACTACCTACCTACTACCTACCTACTACCTACCTACTACCTACCTACTACCTACCTACTACCTACCTACTACCTACCTACTACCTACCTACTACCTACCTACTACCTACCTACTACCTACCTACTACCTACCTACTACCTACCTACTACCTACCTACTACCTACCTACTACCTACCTACTACCTACCTACTACCTACCTACTACCTACCTACTACCTACCTACTACCTACCTACTACCTACCTACTACCTACCTACTACCTACCTACTACCTACCTACTACCTACCTACTACCTACCTACTACCTACCTACTACCTACCTACTACCTACCTACTACCTACCTACTACCTACCTACTACCTACCTACTACCTACCTACTACCTACCTACTACCTACCTACTACCTACCTACTACCTACCTACTACCTACCTACTACCTACCTACTACCTACCTACTACCTACCTACTACCTACCTACTACCTACCTACTACCTACCTACTACCTACCTACTACCTACCTACTACCTACCTACTACCTACCTACTACCTACCTACTACCTACCTACTACCTACCTACTACCTACCTACTACCTACCTACTACCTACCTACTACCTACCTACTACCTACCTACTACCTACCTACTACCTACCTACTACCTACCTACTACCTACCTACTACCTACCTACTACCTACCTACTACCTACCTACTACCTACCTACTACCTACCTACTACCTACCTACTACCTACCTACTACCTACCTACTACCTACCTACTACCTACCTACTACCTACCTACTACCTACCTACTACCTACCTACTACCTACCTACTACCTACCTACTACCTACCTACTACCTACCTACTACCTACCTACTACCTACCTACTACCTACCTACTACCTACCTACTACCTACCTACTACCTACCTACTACCTACCTACTACCTACCTACTACCTACCTACTACCTACCTACTACCTACCTACTACCTACCTACTACCTACCTACTACCTACCTACTACCTACCTACTACCTACCTACTACCTACCTACTACCTACCTACTACCTACCTACTACCTACCTACTACCTACCTACTACCTACCTACTACCTACCTACTACCTACCTACTACCTACCTACTACCTACCTACTACCTACCTACTACCTACCTACTACCTACCTACTACCTACCTACTACCTACCTACTACCTACCTACTACCTACCTACTACCTACCTACTACCTACCTACTACCTACCTACTACCTACCTACTACCTACCTACTACCTACCTACTACCTACCTACTACCTACCTACTACCTACCTACTACCTACCTACTACCTACCTACTACCTACCTACTACCTACCTACTACCTACCTACTACCTACCTACTACCTACCTACTACCTACCTACTACCTACCTACTACCTACTACCTACCTACTACCTACCTACTACCTACCTACTACCTACCTACTAACTACCTACTACCTACCTACTACCTACCTACTACCTATCTACTACCTACCTACTACCTATCTACTACCTACCTACTACCTACCTACCTACTGGTTAATTCGGACGGGTTGTATATATTTAAAATAATTTCGGACAAAAACAATGCACATAAATCAATCATCCGTTTATTTTGCGTTTACTATGAGCTTATGCACGTAAAAAATACATAGTACATTCGACTTCGGCAATCAGCCATCATTTGAGTCTTCAACTGTTTTAGTTATCGCTTTTCAATTGTATTTTTCTTGTTACCCATGTTACACAAAAAAAAAAATTGATTCAATGATATTATTAATGGCGAATTGGCGCGGAGCAAAGTGACATAGACTACCCGTCTCAACAGAGCGAGGGCAACTGATCGGCGAGTGATCGGTGAAACAAACTGATGTCTCAAGCTCGCGTCACGCGGGACGGAAGACTGCGTATTGCGCGGAATAAAAATGTAGTAAGCGCCAAATGCTTTGAGTCTGTTATCTCTTAAAATAGAAAATATTTTGAAAAAATGCCAAATGTCAGCTATAGGTTATACATGAGTGTTAATATTTATCAAGTTTATGGTTCAGTAACATGCACCAAAATAGAATAAAAACCAAAAATGTTGAAAATTAGAGGTAAATTTGTGATGGTTTTCTATCGAAAAAATTTTATCCTATTATGTTTTTCGCCAATGTCAACCATCACATTCATAATGAAGTTTCCTGACATATACTTTTTTTCCAATTGGAACATGATTTACTACTCTAAAAATCTAATTAAAGATTGAAGATTTTGCTTTAGGCCCGCTCTTAAACTGACGTCTACCCCCTTAAAACAACCTAATTGGTCGGAAAATAGTTTAGGATATTTTGAAATGAGGGTTTGTCCGAAATCATCACAACTGTTTACTGAACAGATTTGCATATTAAAACGGGAGAAAAAATCTCTTCCTAATAACGGAGGCCCCCCACTTCGCACTACATATACTTTAATATAGTGATGCTTACCGTTATAAGCAAAAAGGAGTTTTAATTTCCCAATGATGTTTAATCTGTCGCCACTGTAACTATGCAATATCAGATCACTCGCTTCTAATGTGATATTTGAAAAATATTGTTTATACATTTGCTCAGAGATAACGGTAACTGGCGAACCCGTATCTATTTCAAAAGTCAACTTTATTTTATTAACTACGACAGATTCCTGCATCGGTTCGCCGCGCTCGGTGCGAATATTACAACATAAACACTCACCATCATCATCATCATCCGCACAGCACTCGATAAAATGTTGTACTTTATGCGATTTCTTAGTACACATTCGTTTTTGGTGTCCTTGAATACCGCACTTCTTGCATTTATATCGCGCAAAACGACACGACGATGCTTGATGTCCGGTGTAGCCGCACGCCGAGCACACGTTGTCACTGCTGGTAGGCTCCGCGCTCGCAGACTGTGAGCTCGCTGCGCTCGCCGCTGCTGAGCGGCGCTGCGACGGGGCTCCGCGCGGGCCGCGCGCTGCTGCTCCCTGCGCCTCTGCCGTCGTTACCTTCATCATATGTAGTGCCGGACGCTGTACTGTCTCCTGGGCCCCGATGCGGGCGCTGCGAACTCCTTCAGCTATTTCTATAGCTTTGTTTATGGTCAGCTCCGACAAGTCTTTGGTGAACAGCTTGTCCCTGTCCGGTCCGGGTTCCATTCCCAAAACAAAACGGTCACGAAGCTGCTCATCCAGATATTGAGCCACGAATCCGCAGTGCATTGCTAGACCGCGAACTCGCGCCGCCCACTCCGCTAATCCTTCGCCAGCATGCTGAGTCGCGCTGTGGAATCTGTATCGTTCCGCAAAGGTGCACTTTTTTGGCTTAAAGTGCCCATCCAATAGCTCAACCACCGCATCATAGCTAAATGTGCCAACTTGACGCGGTAAAGCTAGATCACGTACTAACTTATACGAAGATTCGGCGAGATTGCTGAGTAATATAGCTCGACGTTTACAACCGGCTTTGTCGGAATCCACCCCAATGTCGTTAGCTAGAAACCATTGTTCTAGTCTTTCCTTATAAATGGACCACTCCTGCACTTCGTGGTTGAAAGTTGATAAGGTGCCGACCGTTAATTTTGCCATCTTGAATTTTTCTCGTCGCCACTGTTATACTTGTGAGGGGGGAGAGGTAGCCGAATGACACAACCGGTACGTAGAAGCTCGTTTATTCGACTGGCGCAGCAGTCCATTACCCACATTGTTGGAATATCATAGTGATACCCTAACAGAACCATAAGTTTAGAAAATATGAAAAAAATCTGAAAAGTAGAACTTTATAAGGACTTTCTAGGAAAATCATTTTTAACTTGATGGAAACAACAGTTTTTTGTACAAAAAACACAAAAAGTTGTACAAAATAATTTTCCAGAAATTATTTTGTACAACTTTTTGTCTGATTTCTGTTTCTTTTTGTCTGATTCTTTAAACTCATAAGTGGGAACACTTATTGTGACGGACGGGAAACTACGGAACCCTACACTGAGCGCGGCCCGACACGCTCTTGGCCGGTTTTTTCTGAATAATGCCTCTGGAGTAATAATAAAATTGTACTTCTTCATAAAATCAAGTTCCACTGTAGACACGTCCCTGTCATGTAAGGAATGAAAATATGACCCCTTCAAAAATAACAAAAAATTCCAAATGCGATTGTGACTGCCACAACATTCGAAATTTTAATGTCCAAAGTAATTTAATCGGCTCAGTTTTTGAGGAAAAAAAAACCATTCCCCATACGAGACGACGATCTCAAAAATCTAAGTATGCCATTTGCTTCTACTCCGTTCACCTATTATACCCATTTTTTTGGAAAGGGATAAAAAGTCACCTGTATATAAAAGGTTGTAAAACACCTCTTAACGAAGCCGAAAGGCACTGGTTTCCCCGCCATTGCAATCATTTTTTTGTTCTACACCATACCTGGGAACCTTCTAGTTACGGAGATATTGGGGGTCAAAGTTCCAACTTTTTGACAAGTTTTTTTTTAAATACAAGTTTTTAATGTAAGTGTTTTACTTTAAACACCTCCACGACCCCCGTACTGTTCAATCCATCCATCAGCACAATGTGTTGAGTGCGTTACATTGAGTTTGACCACAAAACATGATTTTTCACCCCAAAAAAAAAAGTCGTTACTTAGTTTGATGTACAGAATGCTTGGTTGGCGGCTTCGTGATGAGGTCTTTTACACCCTTTATAATATAATTTAATTATGATAGCAATATTCAAAATATTTTAACATAATAATAATATGCATATGCATATTATGTTAAAATTTCTGATTATAATTTATTATGGAGTTATTAGTAACTTAGTACAATTACATAATAAATTTTTACGTAACAATATTTTGATTTAAAAGAGTGTCCATGGAGTTTCTTGCCCGTTCTTCTCCATCGAGATCTACGCTAGGGAATGGGCAGCTACAGTACTTTCTCAAGTTATTATGTCTTGTGACTGGGTCTGTAGCTTTGTTTTTTTTTGTATTTTTGACATTCAAATTGCCGTAATGGTCTAATTGAAATAAATGCTTTGAGTTTGAGTTGAGTTTGAGTTTAATAATAATTACACGCATAGTAGTTAATTAAAGCTTTCATAACATAAAATAATCAGTTTCTATGCTACTCGATAAAAACGGCAACAGGCGGCAACAGTTACCGAAGCATTTTTATGAAGTTTAAGGGCCGGACTCCACCGAAGCGGAGTCGTAATAGGAAGAGAAGAGATGTGTTTTAAACCACCAATAGAATTTTGTTACACTTCTCGTCTCCGCTTAGATTTTGTGGAAACGGTTGAACAGAGAAGAGATAGGATGTCTCACAATTGTTTAGGCCCGCAGATACGAGTAGAGACGAGTAGAGAGCAAGCGGTGTGCTGTGCCTTGTGTGGTGAGCGGTGTGCTATGTGCGGTGTGTGGTGGTGAGCGGTGTGAGCAGCGTGCCTCTTTGCACATATCCTCTCCTCTCCGCTTTGCACATCTCCGCACAGTTTCGGTGGACACACCCTAGCTTTTACGCATTTTCTCTCCTCTCCGCTTTGCACATCTCCGCACAGCTTCGGTGGACACACCCTAGCTTTTACGCATTTTCTCTCCTCTCCGCTTTGCACATCTCCGCACAGCTTCGGTGGACACACCCTAGCTTTTACGCATTTTCTCTCCTCTCCGCTTTGCACATCTCCGCACAGCTTCGGTGGACACACCCTAGCTTTTACGCATTTTCTCTCCTCTCCGCTTCGCACATCTCCACTGGTCTCCGCTATTGTGGAGTCCGTGCCTTATTCTTTTAGTAGTAGGTAACCATCAGTGAAACATGACACCAGTCTTTTTTAACACATTCACTGCCAATAAATATTGACGATTAATCACCTCCAAGACCAGATATTTTTCTGCGTGAATTTTGTTTAGGTTTCAATAAAAACGCGAAATATTTAAATATCACAGAATTTTATTATTATTATTTTAAATTGTCTTTTCGGATCCGAGTAGTCGGCATACAGCACATCTCGGATCCGAGTATTGATATGAAATGCTAGGGGTGTTGGTTTAATTTTGTATTTTTATATTTATTGAATTATTTTAGGTATGGTTTTATTAAAATGAAATAAACTCCAGATAATTTGACAAACTATTTATTGGAAAAGAAATTAAAAAAAAATGTAAAACTGAAAAGTAATTAAAAGTCAAATAAAAAAGACGAATCAACTAGGTATCATTATGAATATTATTTAATTATTATTTATTTTATAAGAATATTTATTTCGTAATTATAGGATTTTGTTGGAGCGCGCGCAAATACTTTTTTGCGATCGCAATCTCGATCTACTAATAACGAAAAATAAAGAAACCGTTACTTGATTTCAAAAATTAAGGATTTTACGATTTTTTTAGTGGCCAAGAAGAATTATGATTTTTTTAGTGGCCGCATAAAGTAATACGCACTTGCTGTGGACGCCAAATTTATATTGACTGGAGAAAACTGTACGAAGCGCTTGCTCGGATCCGAGTGCGCGGCACCGTTGTAAGTACACCACCCTTCTCGGATCCGAGTGAGCGGCAGTGAATGTGTTAAATTATAGTAGAGCAATCAAACATCGCACTACATATCACTTTTCTAAGGTCTCTGGGCAGGACGGACTGGGCACGGGAATACAACGGAGGAATTGAAAACTTAAATCCTCTTATGTGGTCAATATTGTTTGTGACAGGTTTGAGTTTGACAGAGAGTAAAAGAAAGAAAAAGAATAGGTAGAATGTCAACGTCAAATTTACTTCTACAAATTCATAATGTCCGCAAAAACATGTAATAATTTATTTAAAACAGGACCCTAAAACTTCAACCATGTTAACTGTTTTCAAAAAAGGTTTAATAAGTTTCTAATAACAATGTCAAAAAAATGCAACCAAGTGAAAAATCCATGTAAGATTTGCCTAGGAGCAGTAACGCAGAAAACAGGCTTACAATGCCTGGGCGCCTGTGAATGTTGGGTACACTACGCTTGCCTGAACTACACTCCTGGTAAAATTAAAGATATAAAAGCCGGTATCATTAGGGTAACATGCCCCTGCCCGGATTGCAAAACAAGTCAGCCGAAAGAATACAGGACCGACACGCCTTACAGTTGTAACAATTCAATGTGTCCTGCAAATAGGCCCCCGAAATGTGAGAATGACAAGTGCCCAATCAACGACCCAAAATCTATGCCACCACAAGCTACACAGGTTACGGGCAGGCCACCGCGTCCTCTTAATAAATGTGCAAAACATGATTGCAAAGAACACAGTAGTCCACGCTTAGTAGAGAGCCAACTTCCTCCACAAAATTCAATACCGCCGTATACGCCCGATCCGTGCGACTCCAACCAACCAAAGTGTTCTTCTGGATGTTCATCACTGAACGATATGTCTGGGGACTTCGGAAACTACCAAGGGAGGCCAAATGGAGCTGCACAAATGCTGCCAAATGCTGCTGGTGGTGGTATCAGCCAAACTATGGATGTTGTCGAAAAAATGTGTAACACTGTTGGGGAACTTACGAATCAGATACAGCAACTGATGTCTCAGATGAAAAAGGCAGTCGATGATAGTCAAGGACCGGGACCTCGTTCACCTCGTCCACCTCGTCCACCTCCTCCAAAACCAGTTCAGCAAACTAAATGTCCAAAATCATGTTTCTGTCCTGGAAATCCGAATCAACGATCGTAGTAACATCCTTTTTTTTCATAACAATTTATTCACAGTACTTCTTAGAATAATATGAACTTCTAGTCTGCGTTTTATTGCAAGGTCGCTTCAAGGACCTAAACTTGGAAACATTACATAGAGATATATTACGAACAATACGTTATTTTTATTGACATTCAAATAATTACAAATGATACAAAATTAAAAAACGCAAAGGGTTCCGTACCCAAAGGGTAAAAACAGAACCCTATTACTAAGACTTCGCTGTCTGTCCGTCTGTCCGTCTGTCTGTCACCAGGCTGTATCTCATGAACCGTGACAGCTAGACAGTTGAAATTTTTACAGATGGTGTATTTCTGTTGCCATTATAACAACAAATACTAAATATAGTCAATGGTACGGAACCCTTCGTGTGCGAGTCCGACTCGCAATTGGCCGGTTTTTTTAGGGTTCCGTACCCAAAGGGTAAAAACGGAACCCTATTACTAAGACTTCGCTGTCTGTCCGTCTGTCTGTCCGTCTGTCCGTCTGTCTGTCACCAGGCTGTATCTCATAAACCGTGACAGCTAGACAGTTGAAATTTACACAGATGATGTATTTCTGTTGCCGCTATAACAACAAATACTAAAAACAGAATAAAATTAACATTTAAGGGGGGCTCCCATACAACAAACGTGATTTTTTTATAATAATTGGTACGGAAACCCTTCGCGCGCGAGTCCGACTCGCACTTGGCCGGTTTTTTTTATAATATATTAGCCGAGTTATCACAATTTTTAACCGACTTCCAAAAGGAGGCGGTTTTCAATTCGTCTGATGTATAGATATATTTTTGCCATTAGGGTATATGCATGTTTTTTTATGACTCTAAACAAAGGTTAAACAAGTCGGTCATTCTTCCATACAAACGTAGTCTGGTGACTACTCATTTGTTTGACGGTGTAGATTAAAAATTAAAAATTGTATGAACTGATCTTTTCATTATCTAGCCCTGTATGGAAGCAGAATTGGAAAAAAAATATTGGTTTGGAAGTTATGAGCGTCGAAACTTTCATATTTCAACACTAATTTTAACTCATCTTTGGGCGTAAATAAATGACCTAAGTAGTATGAAAATGGAAAAACTAAAACCATATAAGAATAGATAATTTATTCAAAAGTTGAAATCATTTTATTTTGAACAGATACATCCAATAGATTTTTCATGATATCCGTACTCCCAAAGGTCTACATAAAAAATTTCGCGCGCCCGTTTTCGTTGTAAATCATATTGCATTTCGCTACAAGTTGCCACCCCGGTCAGTGGGGAACGGGGAAGCGCGCAGTGCGTGTGTGTGCGCAGTGTGTGTGGGTGCACACAGTCATGCTCACTTGGTTAGCTGCCGCCCGGCACGTGCTGTCGTACTTACGAGTATACTATTTTATAACATTGAACTCTGGCTTGAATTTTGGATACCGATATTTTTTTATTGATAGTTTGTGTTTATTATTTTGAATTTGTTTCACGTTTTACTGACCCTGGCATTGGACTTTGCGATTCCGATTTGATAGTGATTTACGCTTAGATTTTTATTGTTTATGACGTAACATCACGCCTGTATGCTTTGAGGGGGTACACAGATTTGTACAATACACCCAGTTTCGAAAGTTAGGTACCTATGTTTGCGGATGATGGACAGAGATTTTGTTGGCATGTCAGAAGTATTGTGAGAAGAATTTATGAATGTGTGAACCTTTACTTTGTTATTTTGTATATTTTAATTTTATGTTATCTCTTACTCTTTTAGTTCTAGTTTTAGTTACAGTAATTGGTTTATAAATACAACCGTTGTAAGTAGATAAATAAATGTTAAGTTTATAGTGGATAAGCCTATTACCATGACATGTATTGTTAATAATTTAGGTAAGTATAATAAATATTTATGGCGACTTGGTTGGGAACGACTCATCATCTGCCACCATCAGCCTTTTCCCAACTATGTTGGGGTCGGCTTCCAGTTTTACCGGATGCAGTTGAATACCAGTACCTATACATGGAGCGACTGCCTATTTGACCACCACAACCCAGTTAGTACCGTGTAATACGATACCCCTTGGTAAGACTGGCTAACAGACTTTTGGGGCCTCTGACTACCTAACGACTGTCAAAGATCTACAAATGACAGCCGGGACCAACGGCTTTATCGTGCTTTCCAAGGCACGGAGGAAACTCGGTATGTAATGGATGGTCACCCATCCACAGACCAACCTAGGCAAGCACGGCTTAACCTAACGATCGACCCAAGCGGCTGTTATTATTTAGCCACGAGCTCCACTTGTTTGGGAACGACTATAAATGAAAAAATAAATAAAAATATTTTTTGCAAAAAATAAAACAGACTTAAAAAAAACACAAACATAAAAAAACACTTTTATAAATTCAATTGTCAAGATAATGGACATACTTATTTGGATAAGGATTAATACTGCAAATAAGGTAGGGTTACCTACGTCATATTTTTAAATAAATTTTCAAAGATAAAAATGGTTACTTACCTACTTTACTCTTTGTCTGGATATAAGGTCTACCTATTCATGCACGAAATATTTTCAGAGAATCATCCAACAGCTATAATGAAGCCTTAGCAACGAAATATTTTTTTTACTGAGTAGGTAGGTACCTATTATTAGATATTTAAAAAATCTTTACTTGACCCACAAAATAAATACTGGCTCCATAATTATTTTAACAACATCCATTACGCTAGTTTTAAATAAATATTGCTGGACATTACACACAGTGCCATCTAGTGCCACACTAAGTAACGAGGCTTGTATCGTGGACACCAGATAGTTAATATACTACATAGATACTTTTTGTTTGTAAATACATACTTATTATACATATAAACATCCATGACTCGGAAACAAAATGTCCATGCTCATCACACAAACATTTGCTCCGACCGGGATTCGAACCCGGGACCCTAAGAACGTAAGGCAGCCTGACTACCACTGCGCAAATCGGGTCGTCATTTACTACGTTACGTCGTATGTAGCTGAGCGGCACAATGCCTATTGTTGATAAATGTAGAATAAGACAATATTACAGACCGCTATTGTTAATAAATAAACAGCCAATAAACAATTTACAAAATTTCATATTTTTTTATGTTATGAATCAACAACAAGCCTCACAGAGTCACAGACTCACAGTCACATCAGTCACGCTGTCGAAAAAGCAATTATCCTGACTCTGGCTGTACTAATGAGGAGTCGCCTGTGGGTTAATTATAGGTAACTAGCTAGGCTAAGTAAATACCTAGGTATTTAACATAAGTAGTAACACAGTTGCACAACCTATAAAAACAAAGGTAGGTAAGTATAGAAAAAAAAGTCATATTAATGAAATTATTTTTTAAACTAAATAACAATATCTACCTACATCACTACCTACCTACATTGTTCTACTTATATTCACATTTTCGCAAGCAAACTCATTGCCACGTTTCGCAAAGTCGCGGGTAAGTACCTACCTATTAGGAATATTATAGGATGTAGGAGCTTGTCCTTTCATAATAACAACTAAATTGGGTGCATAATAATTACGTTTCACTAGGTGATTTTCCTATGTTGTAAATTCCAACACCTATTAGTTTGAGTTTATGTTGTCCTTCAAACATAAATCGCATACACGCCAGCACGTGCCAACGATAATATGTATTACACAATTACACCCGCGCCGCGCGCACAGAGTACATTATACTTATAGGCCGCGCGGCGCCGCTACAATGTCGTCCCGTCTTCAATGAAATCGCGCATGTATGCGTCACTCAGCGTTAGGAGTGTGTATGTGTACGCGCAGTAGCTTCCTTCTGCTCTTTACAGCGTCTATCCCTTTCGCTCGTGATGTCGGATGAAATAGCATGCATTTTAACCCCGCCCACCAACTAGTTCGTCCCGCTAACTTGTGCGTTCTTATTATTTTTTTAATATCTATAAAAAATACTAAGCTATAAGCATTTGAAACTGCTGATTAGACAGAGAGATCCGATAAAGCGCGTGACGTCATTCTCTGCATCTACGTACAAACTCCATACTAAAACAGAGATAGAAACAAAAGTTTAAATGGATATTATAACTTTTGTGTTGTTTGGCCGATTTATGTCTTATTTTCGCTTTTTGTCATTATTTTTATAGTACTTTCACATTCCGTATCAAAATAAAAAAAATAAAATTTATGCATATTCCCTATTGTGAACCGATTTTGATGTTTTTTTTTTGTTTGGAGGAAAAGCTCTATCTATAGAGAGATAATATATCATTTATATCACGGTGGTTCTGTTTAAGTTTAAAAAATAATTATTACATATAAACAATTATTTCCAAGTTTACAATTTAGCAGAATAGCACTATGAATAAACCTAACAAAATAAATAAACCTAAAAATTGTGAAAATCTACTGAGTTTAAACCTCTGGCACCCAAGCTTAGATTAAACTTGTGTTATGGTCTAGGGCACTCTCTCTCTAGACAGTATCAAGATAATTTAAACAAATTGCGATTGCTGGAGCAAGCAGTATAGTTAGTTTAATACAAAGAAAAGATATTTGATGCTGATTATTTATATTATATATGTCGGAGTTTGTCAGGAATTTATTTCACTAGGCTCGAGCTTATGTGGGCTGTAGACGGGTTTCGTGCTATGAAAACACACTGGATGCGATACACTATTTTATTACGCATTGCACGGTTTGGGTTGGTAGTTTCCATGGAGAAGAACCGGCAAGAAACTCCATGGTTACTCTTTTCAAACATACACTGAGTCTAACAAATAACTTGACATTACACTTTCTCACGGTAACACTAGGCATAATGAATCGTGTACAGTTTCAAGACGTCTTAACTCCGCTGCGATCAGACCCAGACTGACCGCCTCGCCGCGAGGTGTCAACATCAGGACTCTGTAAAAGCCGCCATGGTGAGACCGGTAAGTAGGTCGCGTGATGTCACCATTGGCGCGCTTTCGATCCATTTGCCCGTCTGTACTCATGACCGGATCCGACATGGCCATCCTGCTTTCACACGTCCTCGTGTGATGGTTACCCTGCAAACAAAAAGTCCACGACAGAAATTTGTTCCACTCGGTCACTCCTGACCAAACTCTAGATTCATCGGGTCGGTAAAAGTAAAGAACTTTACCGTTTAGTTTTAACCAAATCCCCAAAGGGTTTAACAGAGTGCATCTAATAGTACACTCACACTGCACCAGTTATTTCCAATTCCCCGTAATAGGGGGCGAGCTTATTGCAATCAACTGGCGCAAATCCAAACACCGTGGCTGTTACCGAGAATTTTTTGAAGGAAAAACCCAATAACACTTTACCCGACCTGGGAATTGAACCCTGGATTTCATGCTCAGCAGTCACGCTTGCCATCACTAGACCAACGAGGCAGTTGATTAAATCAAACACGGTTAATTGGGAATAATCGAAAATAGGTCAACCCTTGGGCCATGCAACGTAGTCGTTCGAATCAACCTTTAAAACTCTACAGCATTAAAAACTACCAAGCTTACAGAAACTCGAGTAAAACCTCTAACGCTACGGCTCTCCAGCACACCAGGAATCGCATTTCTTTCAAATCCAATAAATGGATCTGCCATGTGCATCAAGAAAGAAGAAAGAAAGAAAGAAAAATCGTTTATTTTGCACAGAGTACAAACGCGCAATAATAAAAAAAAATAAAACACAACCCTACAAAATACAAAAGAAACTTATAAGCTAAAAAACATAAAATAATATAAAACTTAAAATCTAATATTTCCCCTTGAGATCCCCCGTGGTCACACCATAGAGAACCCTAGAAAGTGCCCGTCGTGCACGTCCTTGGTTCGTTGCTTACTGACTCTGTGGTTTGATGACACCATAGACGAGCATTTTCTACGTGACATTTTGACACAACGATGACATAAGGAGATCCCAAAACAAAAACATTTACATGAGTATACTTAAAACGAAAGGAGAATGCCCATTTTTCTACTGACCGCCGTTGCGCATCAAAACTTATTGTATGATAGCATAAATTGAATATAAAAGAGGGGTTATGTCGTACTTTCTAAGGAAAAAAAAAATATCCATTTATTTTGTGGGGGTTTTAGTTGTTCTTTGATTTTCTGTTCAGTTTTGA
This sequence comes from Xestia xanthographa, assembly GCA_905147715.2. Lineage (NCBI taxonomy): Eukaryota > Metazoa > Arthropoda > Insecta > Lepidoptera > Noctuidae > Xestia > Xestia xanthographa. The sequence goes on along the minus strand of LR990664.1, from coordinate 6,134,935 downwards.
GGTTAGTTTTGTAACGTACCTTCCACTAAAAGCAGCAGCCCATTACAACAGTATGACTTGAATTGACATAAGACACGAACAGTACGCAATGATAAGTTATTTATAAACAAACTCAACAACTATCGATGCACAAGTGAAAACAAAAGTTCGGTGTTGTTTTGTTTGTTTGACAAATTGACATTGACAGTTCACATATCACATTGTGATAGTGTTACCAACAGTCAATATAAATCACTCTTGACTGTCAACTAAAGAAAGATTTTTAATTAGCAAAGTAATATTATCTATAGGATGTGAACTAAGAAAATATGTTATTTCAATTGTGCTAATTAAAAATATAAATAACGAGGATAAAGTCATAGTTGAATTTATTTTTTAAACTGAGTGACGGATTATGTCCCAGGTTTTAATAAATTGGCAACATTGATTTTACCGAAATACGCCATTTTAAAAAGTAAGCAATAAAATCCAATACTGTAGCTAATAAAATACAAAATAGTAACCCCACATACGATTTCGTTCAAGTGAATTAAGAGAAGTTAAAAAAATATTTTATAATTTATGACTTTATTTTTATGGCCATACTCTTTTACTATAAAGCGACTCTGATTTTGGTCAATGTCCTTTATATCATTACAATATGTAGGCAAGTTAGCTATGTGAATGTGAAACATAAATGAAACTGCGCGTCCCATCCGTGCAAAAATGGTCGATGCTCAGCTAAATGCTGTGGCTTCGGACGGACCGTAAGTCCTCAGCGCTGATTTTCAGCAAAGACCAAAGGAGTGACATATTGACGCCGCCATGGTGTGTGCTATGGTGTCTCAGTCATTAAATAAACTATTATTATTGATGGTAAGTACTAATACTAAATGTATGTGTAGTTGGAAAATAAATATATAAACATAATTATTGTGAGTTGTAACACGAATATCATAATATTTGCAAGTGTACAGAATATTTTGTGTAAACAAAATAAAAATACATGCTTGTAATGCCAACAAACAAAAACCAACACAAAACTTAGATTGAAAGATGCTCAAAAACTAACATTAACTAATTATTAAAATCTGAAATTAAATATCTATTGAATCTCCAGGCACCGATCACATCATGGAAAGAAATTTTCAACAATGGACAATACACAATTCCAGGAATGAACAGTGGCGTGGCGGCCATATGCATTTTGGCTTATGGTATCAATGAGATTTTACCAATAGAGACGTCATACTGATTCTAAAGAAATAAAAACATGGCGATATTTTACATGAGCGGCTAGCTGGGTGACGGCCAATGTCAGTCTATGACAGCAGCTAGATAGAGTGAAATGGGGAAAAATGGGTACCTATCAGGCAGCATGAAGAAAATAAACAGTAAATTTTCAATATAAAAATGTTTATTTACAAATAATAATATTATGTATGTTTTTTTTGTTTCACTATCACTTCACTATCACTAAAGTTGAGAACAAATAGTTGAGTATGTTGTTGGCATTTGGCATCCATTCATCTTCTCGTCTTTGGGTTCTAACTACTTGTACCCATTTTTCTTTAATTAATCCGTCATAAGAAATCTAAAACAAAATAGAAGTTAATGATGAAAGGCAAATGTTATATTTATCTAATAACAATGATATTCTAGTAAACAGTTATGTTGTGTGCGCACAATCGTGAAGACTCGAAAACGGCCCAATTGGGCCGTATAGCCTTTAGTCTGCAACACGCATGGCGACGAGCGATACGCTGCTACGAATTTCGATAAAAATTGTAAAAATACCATCGTGCGTGTTCAGAAAGTGTACCAATTATGATACCAAAGTAAATAAAACACAAGGGATCTCATACCACATGTAACTACGCAATATACTTCGATTTATTAATATTTTTCATTTATTTTCTTAATATTCTGATATTTGGAGGTTACAAAAGAAAGAAATGAGAAATGCATTTTTGTCGTGAGTACGACAACGACGCGTAAACTCTCGAGTCCAGACATAGAACAACACTATCTGTCTCTTTTTTTCTTATTGGTTTTATCGAGCTATCCCTTTTGTGTCGTTTTGACTTGTAGTGAAATGTAGAATGAATAAAAAGGTGCAGTGCCGCTGCTGCGCGAAACACTTTTTTCGGTGGTTTTGTAGGTGTATAACATATCTGTTTATTAGAGTATCATTGTCTACTATGGATAATATTGGACACCAGTGGTGAAAAATAATATGTGATATTCGAATAATATATTAGGCCAGACCCCATATGGCCATATCACCCCAACATCCTTTGGCGTCGTTCGAACTGACAACACCGCGCGCCATTATCTCGTTTTCTCTATCACTCATAAATGCAACACGCTACATGTCTCTTTCGTGTAGGTGACAAAGAGGCAACAGCGCGGCAGTCATTTTTGAGTAAGATTAAATTTATGATTTTCCATTTTAAATAGAATAAACAGTACTTACAAATGAAAAGACACATCCTTCTTGATTTTTACAGCCGGCCCAGTATAAGTATTGCACTTTCTGAACACACAACTGCCTTATTTGTTTAATTTCCTATAGCAAACTCCTTAAACGTCAGTTCGCGTCGCGACCAGACGCAGGACGTGCGCAGGACAGACTGAAGTCACACAAGCTGGTCAGCTTGTGTTTGCATTGCCACGCTGACGTCGGTAAAACGTATCTACCTCAGTATTATATATAACATCATTGTATGGTATGGCGTCGCTTGTTGAAACGAAGTAAACGCAGTTGCCTTGGATCAATCTATTGAAAGGCGCAATGCATCAACCGTGAGCACGCCCTACTTTATTGGAGGCCTTCCCCAATTGCCCTTAGGCCGTGACCCTGAGGTAAGCTCCAAATGCACTGGTGCAATAAGACCTACCCATCATCAGATTGCTGCATTTTCATGAACCTTTTCTTTAAAATATTTAAAAAACACCTTTTTGATTTCAGGACTCTTACTGGCGGTGGAAGGTCATTCCAACAGTGTGTGGCGGCGAATTTGAAGCAACCCCTGAATGCTGCGGTTCTATGTTGCGGATTACAAAGCGGTTGGGTGGAATAACGCGGCTCGTATTTACTCTGTCTCCAACTTAGCTTATCAAAAAGGTAGTGTGGTTTCTGTGTAGTGACCACTCCAAAAAGTAGACTAGCCAGATGCAACCTTCTCCTAGCGGCCATTTTCAAAATATTATTTTCGTTATTAAAAGGAGTGACATGACTTCTACGAGGGATATTAACACAAAACCGTGTACATGCATTTTGTATTCGTTGAATTAGTTTACTGGTTCTTTCTAACAGGCATGGTCCGTACACAGTGTCACAGTAATTAAGTCTAGACAAAATAAGACTGTCTACTAGTTGCTTGCGTAGTTCAACACTCAGATAGTCTCTAATGGAATACAGTAGCTTTAATCTATAAAAACAATTCCTCATTGAGTTACTAATATGCTTCTCAAAACGTAGTTGAGGATCCATAGTAAGACCAAGATTGCAAGCAGTTTCTACTCTGTCGATTTTATCGCCCCTGATAATGACTTGTGGTTTAGCCGACAGTATTGCGCTGATCATTTTCGTACTCCCCAAAATCATAAATTTCGACTTTAACGGGTTTAAAACCAGTGAGTTGCTTTCTGACCATTCTACCACTCTCTCCAGATCCCTATTTATTTTTCGTACTGCCTCTGTTGTATCTGTTGGCTTGAATGATATATATAATTGAATATCATCTGCATACATGTGATATCTGCAATGATGGAATGAGTTTATTATATCGGCACTGTAAAGGATATAGAGCGGGGGGCCCAAAATTGAACCTTGAGGCACACCACGCGGCACCTGACGAGGTGGGGATGATATTTTTGATCCATCCTCCCTCTGGACCTCAACGAGCTGAGTTCTATTTTGCAGGTAGCTAGCAAACCACTCTATTGTTTCCCCTGTGAATCCATAGTAGGCCAACTTAGAAAGCAATAAAGTTGTATTTATTGCATCAAAGGCCCGTGAGAAATCCAGAAGAGCAAGGATTGTCCCCTCCCCCCCATCCCTTGCCTCCAATATATTTCCTACTACATCAGAGAGAGCTGTAGCCGTTCCACGGCCTTTCCTAAAGCCAGACTGAAGGTCAGGGAGCATACTGTTTGTTTCCAGATATGCCAGCATTTGATTGTAAACCACCCTCTCTAAGACCTTGGACAAACAAGGCAGAATGCTAACCGGGCGTAGATCTTTGAAACTTATTGGGTTACTAATTTTAGGTAGCGGACACACAATAGCACACTTCCATGAGTTAGGAAAAGTGCTTGAATCTATTGATTTATTTACTATTGCAGTGATGACCTGGAGGGTGGTTGGCAACGTGAGCATGATCATATCCAGACTCAAATCATCAATCCCTTTAGCGTTGGACCCCAAGCCTTTCATAATTTTCGCTATTTCCTCCTCGGTAACATTCTTCAGCTTAAATTGAGTATCTCCATATTTGTTGCAACTGAAATATGATAGCTGGGATGGGGACACTGTCATCACTGTCATCACCCAGTGACTACACACTACGGTCTTTCCAGACCCCGACCTCTGCCAGAGCTAAACACGCATCGCGTCCCACAGACCACGACTACGTAATAACTACTGGTTCGGTCAAACACACTACTAAAAACCGAAAGGGTACTAAAACAGTGGTACTCAACGTATGCAACGCACACACTACGTATGTAACGCACACACTACGCAAGCTACGCATGGACTACGTATGCATCTCATACACTACGCATCCACTACGTACGCACTACGTATGCACTACGTTTACACTACGTATGCACTACGTATACACTACGTATGCACACCATTATAGCTCCCCGCCTTACAGGTGCCACACAGGCTTACAAGTGCCACATTGGCTCAGGTTGCCACACAGGCTGCTACCGCATAAGCTTGCTCAACATCATCAAAATCCTTATCAACATCGACTGGTACGTGACCCACTGGCATCTTTCTTAGCCTACCCTGTGCATATTTGTAGGCACCCTTATAATTCAAAGCTTTCAGTTTTTAAAGATGATCGTTATCAAAATGTGTGGGAGCACTTCCCTACCGGTATTTTCTTCAATTGAACGTGATTCGTGAGTTCGTGAGCATTATACTGGAAATTACAATTTAATTATTGCAAAGTGTATCTATCTGTCGTTCCAATAATAAACTTGTCGGAAATAATATTCCTCTCTCTACATTAGACTCTACACGTGACTCTACACGTGACTCTACACGTGACTTTATACGTGACTCTACACGTGACTCTACACGTGACTCTACACGTGACTCTACACGTGACTCTACACATGACTCTACACGTGACTCTACACGTGACTTTACAACAACAAAACTCAATTGCCAGTCCATCGGCAAGTCATAACGTAAAATGTGAACCCATCGTCAGAAGCTAACCATCTCAGCCGCGTAAGTGCTACTCCTCGCAAAGAGTATACTGCACATAAAAAGCAGTCAACGTGCACCTCTTACATGCTCCAGCGCTTCTGATGCGGCCACAACAATACCCAGTCCATCGGGTATGCTTTCAGTCCATCGAAAGCATTGTACTTGTAAACAGTGAATCCATTAAAATCAAAACAATTAAAATCATCATAGTTAGTTTAGTTTAGAAAATAAGATTATAAGAAAACTCTTACTATGCTGGGTACTCTAAATCTTAAGTTGACTACTTGATACTCAACTAGTCTCGTCAGCGTTATCATTTTCGTCATGGCTAGTCTCGTCATTGTCACCTGCGTGCATGTCAACGTCAGTTATTTCTCGCACTCTGTCATAATTGGAACTTTCAACTATATTGCGCGATGCCTGCTCTCTCATTGCAGAAGGTCCGATCAACATTGGAAAAGGTCCGATCAAAAAGTTACAACACAGGAATTCTAACAATTCTGTTACTCTTTATCATAATTCTTAGGCAATGCAAACTCAACTCATAAAACTTTCATAAGCGCTCTGTGCACCAACACAGACAGAAATCGCACCAACGATTTCCTACAGACCCATCGCTACATGTTACTCATGAGGTGCGGTCCAACAGACCCAACGCCACGTGTTAATCACGAGGTGCGGTCGAACTCATAACAGACCCATCGCCATCATGTTACTAATGAGGTGCGGTCTAACAGATAACAGACCCTTCGCCATCATGTTACTCATGAGGTGCGGTCCACCTGACCCATCGCCACATGTCACTCATGTGGTGCGGTCTAAAGTTTCGAGTATGAGTGTACAAGCCTTTCTTAATCAGATTTGGTCTCACTACTACTGTCATCAACTATGACATCTAATTCTCGAGGAACTTTGTGATCGGGGATCTTTCTCACACAGGCTAAAATCTTCGAATTACCATTCACTAAACCTTGAACTACACCATTTATAGTAACGACAGGATAAATATGCTCATTCTTAGACAGACTAAACAGAATTGGCACTCTGCTCCAGAGTCATAACAAAATGAAAACGACTCACCAAAGTACTTTCATGTTCCGGCTCGATGATGCAAAAGTCGACACACTTCTCGACCAGTACAGCATCACTGGACCAGCGCTGGCCTGCTGCCCAGCGACTGGCGATGTGGCCCGGCGTGCCACACTTGAAGCACATCAGTGAGCTGCTGCTGGCCTGCGGTCGCCGCCCAACGCCTGTAGCAGCCGGCACAGGCAACGGCTTCTTGACGGCGGTCGTCTTCGTCCAAAAATCCGCTTGTTTGCCGCATGCGCGACACTTGATTGGGTTGTAGTGTACATAACGGGGCACTGAGGAAAAAACAGAAAAATTTTGATGAATTTTTCAAACATAATAATACTTACTTTTTATGATTTTATCGTATGGAGGACATCAAAAGAAACAACTTTTTCTCTGGATTTTTTTTTTGTGAGGTCAATGACTGCTTAGCTAGGAGGCAAAATGTAACTCTCATTGTGAAGGCGTCTGGGACTAAGAAAAATTTCACCCAAAAACAACGCCTAATCAAGCCTTCGGGATCTGGTGGGATGTGGGAGTACTAGGGTGGGGAAACACTTGGGGACGACCTTAAGGTCAATGACCTTGACCCCAAGGTCAAGGTCAAATTAAAAAGTCGCAGACACGGAGTACGCTCGAGGTCAGTGACCTTGACCTCAAGGTCAGATTCATAAAAACACCCCTTTAAACCTAACCTGTCCCAGTCGGAGAGCCCCACTGAACAATTCTTTACACTGGTTTCACGACATACCACAACACTATCTTGATATTCACTGGTTAGGTTTTAAGAATTTGTAAACGATACAAAGTCTAAACCATACGAAGTCTTTGTTTTGTTTCAAAAAGTAACCGTCACTGATTGTCATTAACACTAAAAACCGGCATTGTGTATCCCGTTTTTCACAAGGTAAATATCACTTGTTTACAGTCTGTTTTATTTCGGCACTGTTGCAAGCACCATGATTACGGATAAACTAAAGTTATTGCGGGTGGGTGTTTATTAGCACACTAATCGATCTACCCTCTTTCTTGTCCGTTTTTTTGCGAACTTTTCCAGCACTTTTTCGGTTTTTACACAGTTGATACCGATTGTTATTGACACTGTCCCGCGTATGATTTCATTAGCACGATAATATCCCAGTTCTGATGTCGGAGTTTGTCAGGAATTTATTTCACTAGGCTCGAGCATAAGTGGGCTATAGACGGGTTTCGTGCTATGAAAACACACTGGATGCGATACACCATTTTATTACGCATTGCACGGTTCGGGTTGGTAGTTTCCATGGAGAAGAACCGGCAAGAAACTCCATGGTTACTCTTTTCAAACAGATACACTGAGTCTAACAAATAACTTGACATTACACTTTCTCACGTTAACACTAGGCACAATGAATCGTGTACAGTTTCAAGACATCTTAACTCCGCTGCGATCAGACCCAGACTGTCCGCCTCGCCGCGAGGTGTCAACATCAGGACACTGTAAAAGCCGCCATGGTGAAACCGGTAAGCAGGTCGCGTGATGTCACCATTGGCGCGCTTTCGATCCATTTGCCCGTCTGTGCGCATGACCGGATCCGACATATATATAAAAAAAATACATACACACGAACATAATAACCTCCTCCTTTTTCGAAGTCTGTTAAAAACTACAAGACCACTCACTCACTTACTCACTCACTGACTCATTGACATGTCGTTTCTCGGAATGGGTGAGAGATCGGTTAGGGGTATGTTTTGCAAAAAGTAAAGCACCAAGAAGTGAGTAGAGGAAAATTATAGAGGAGATTCAAATCCAAGATGGCGGCCGTGTCCAATTCCGGTTTCGGTGGGGAAAAGACTTGGATGAGTTTCGACTCATAGGTCCCATACAAAATCTAGAATTTAAACATTCCTCCCCAGCGCACGAGTCGAGTAGATCATCACTCACAAGTCACAACAAGGGTATAAATATGAAATAATATTTTTGTTTCAAAATTATTCAAATCTCATAAATACCATTTTTTTTAATGTTTAGTAGTCATTGGGTACATGAAATGGGCTGCTGTTGTAAGACGTGTCATTGACGCTGGCTCGGCCACCATCAGGGATTTTCAGGATTTTGATTTTGAGATTTTGATAACACAAAAATTTGTCGCTAATTAGTCGCCAAATATCAGAATTTGTCGATCACTGGTTTCAAAAGATAAAGGGTTAATAGGTGGCCGATCTGGAGAGAGTCCCCCCAGCTTGGCCACATTTATATCTCAAAAACTAGGGCACCTAGCGAAGATCTATTTTCTTCCATATTTTGTCGCCAATTAGTGGCAATTTGTCACCAAGTCACAGATTTAATCGAGTCTTAGTTTAGAAGATATTATGAGTTCAATTAGTAAGGTATAGTCCAAGAGCTAGATCGAAAGAATTTAGAGAGTTCATTTGATCTAGCTCTTGTACTATACCTTACTAATTGGCGACTTGGCGACACGAGTAATTAGCGACTAATATTTTTGTGTAATCAAAATTAAAATCCCTGATGGTGGCCAAACCATTGTTGACTTTGACATTGACAACTATAAAGTCACGGTGTATTAATGAAAACCATTTAATTAACACCAGCATAAAGTCGATATTCGTTTAAGTCAGAATTAAATGAATTATAATCAAGAAGCTTCTTAAAATACATGTTTCAATGATAACGAATGATTTTACTAGTTTTTACAATTCTTTATTTGATCTTTGAAATATTTCAACTTGTCATTTTCTTGTTGAGTTCGGTTATGATTTCTCCGAAGTGCACGAATTTCTTTTCCGTGGTATTGCAATATAAAATCTCGACATGTAGCATAATACTTGGTAATATTCCGCCCGATAACTGAAACGCAAAAATATAATAGGTATGAATTAATTGAATGTGTTTTCAGACCGGTGGGACTCTCCTCTCCTACGAAGGTGGGTAAGTATTCAGACACACTTATCCTAATAAACTGCACCCATAGCCAAGTTGACAATCTACAATCGTTAACGTTAGTAGAAAACTATTCAAATGAATGGGAATGACATCTTCTCAACGTTAAATCACGTGATCAACACAAACGAATAGAAAATTCGTAGACAAGTTTACATCGTTCAAAATGATAGAATAGAATGTTATCGTTTCTACAATGTTGATCGCTAAATTCTTTGGTAGGAACGCTCACCATAGACTAAAGTGTAGGTTTTTTCTACATACACTAAAGAACGAGCGATCGACTCAGTCGTGTCAACTTGGCTACCAATTTAGCGCTTTTTAAAATCGCTTACGCCGAGGCGTTTACGATTGTAGAAAGAGAATCGATACGAAACGTTTGTAACTTGGCTAGGGGTGCTGGTGTGCCATTGAACGAACAGGTCATTGTCATTCTAGTTGTTTAATTATAAATTTAATTTAATACTAATATTAGGCTAAGTTATACTACTACTAACAGTATATGGATGTAATTCTGAAATAAAATATTTGAATTTGAATTAGAATGAAAATTGTAACAAAACTTCAATTAGGTCAAAAAGCGCCCATAACGACGCTGAAACGCACTTGTTCTTCTGTCATTGCGATCGTTTTTTTTTTTGTTTTAGACCATACCTGAGAACATTCTAGTTACGGAGATCAAAGTTCGAACTTTTTATAGGTTTATTTTATAATTTAAAAAAAATGTTATAACTTTACTATAAGGGGACTACAGAAGCTAAACGCGTGTTCTATAATGCAAAAAAGCATATGATTCACTGCAATAAACAAAACCAGAAAAATATATGATAGTCTTCACGATATATGCTACTATTATAGTGTTTTGAAAACATTTAACAACTAATTTTACTCGAAAAAAAAAACCACGAACTCCTCTAAAAATTTCTTTTAACGAGTAAAAACCGTACTAAAATACATTCGATCATTCTGATTTTTTGGCAAATAATTCTATAAGCAACATATTAGCATGATAGTGTTTTATTTTTTTAGTCTAATCAATAGATTTTTCGTAAATCGCAAAAAAACACCCATTTCGCACTATTCGGCCCGCAGTTACTGACGTAACAACCACTTCGCAGTGCAAGCTGATTAGAACTTTATTCTAATAGCATTTCAAATGAAGTTTGAACCACCACAAATAGAGTTGCTAATTTAGCTCCTGTAGTCACCTTAAATACTTCCACCACCCCTATACTAGGTATTCAATGCATCTCTTAGCACAATGTTTTGATTGCGCCACATTGAGTCCTAACCGTAAAACGTGATTTTTTACCCTTCTTCTTAGCTTCGCCTTAGTCGGTTGAAACTCACCTGCATAAAAAAAACCGGCCAAGTGCGAGTCGGACTCGCGCACGAAGGGTTTCGTACCATTATTTAAAAACATTAGACAAAACTGCAAAAAAATCACGTTTGTTGTATGGGAGCCCCCCTTAAATATTGATTTAATTCTGTTTTTAGTATGTGTTGTTATAGCGGTAACAGAAATACATCATCTGTGAAAATTTCAACTGTCTAGCTGTCACGGTTCATGAGATACAGCCTGGTGATAGACAGACGGACAGACGGACAGACAGCGAAGTCTTAGTAATAGGGTTCCGTTTTTACCCTTTGGGTACGGAACCCTAAAAAGAGCAATACATTAGTAGTACCATCATAACGTTAAACAACTTCATCTTGCAAAGAACACGGAAATATACGTTCGCACTATACCGCTGTACGCAATCCAATAATTAATTTTAAGTTAAGAGTCCTATTACATTATTTTGATAAATTCATGATTTTTGACGCAGTAATTCTCAGCAGCAGTAAGATATTTTAATTATTCGCTTAAGAATAACGATAGTGCCATTCTCTTTCTTGTAAGTTGGAGTTACACATTTTCATTTTTCTTTTCGTGTAATTTACCATAAATATTTTACGAACTCAGTTTGCAAGAAAAACCGTCGACGGTGTAACTTTAACGCTCAAATTCACATAGTTACCGTTAATTCTTATAAAAGCTAAAATTACTAAAAGATAAGTTGAATGTTTTACTTGTTTATTGGAGTTTTAGAATTTCTTTAAATTCCTTGAGTTTTCACGGAAAAAATAGTAAAGAAATAGTAATTTAAGCCATAAATGACTTAATTCTGCGTCCATTATATTCCAAATAAACTCAATTTTATCAAACAAATTAATATGATATAAAACTTCGATCTACAATGAATAAGTTTCATTAGTTTTCGTTTGTCAATATAATAAGACAAAAATACAATAAATAAAATTAAAGTACCTACTATAATTCTCAATTCAGCTCGCTCCTCAGTCTCATGTCAGTCTCGTCTCTAATATTCGTCAATATCAATCCACAATCATCCAAATATCGCTATTATTATCGACTCGTGTACGCCGACCGAAATAATTTGATCCAGGAAGTAGAAATCAAAAATTTGCCTAAAAAATGTAATAGGACTCTTAAAACTAGATCAAAATAAATTTACGTAGGCATAGGTCCCACCACCAATTTGAAAGCGAATAGCTATCGACTGTTTTCTCGCTCAAGAAATACGTTTCTTGTCCAAACTAGTCAGTAAAAGTGGGTCTTATGTCAAGAGAGGGTCTTATTAGATTAGCTAGCGAAACTCGGCAAGCGTGATGGGGATCGATCATCATCTGCCTGCCTTTTCCCAATTATGTTGGGGTCGGCTTCCAGTCTAACCGGATGCAGCTGAATACTAGTATTTTACATGAAGCGACTGCCTATCTCACCTCCACAACCCAGTTAGTGCTGGGTAATACTTTACTCCTTGGTAAGACTGGTGACCGTAATCGGAATGGGGATTTATCTATACTAATATTATAAAGAGGTAACATTTGTTTGTAAGTTTGTATGTAGGGGGTAATCTCCGAAAGTAATGAACCAGTTTTAAAAATTGTTTCACTGGTAGAAAGCTACATTATTCGTGAGTGCTATAGGCTATATTTTATTCCCGTACTCCCACGGGAACGGGAACTATGCGGGTGAAACCGCAGGACGCCAGCTAGTTCGTCATAAAAAAATAGTTTAATGATTTTTTTGGGGAAAAATATCAATGACATTATTCTGTAAGAAACCGGCCAAGTGCGTGTCCGGCCACGCGCAGTGTAGGGTTCCGTAGTAGCCCGTTATCACAATATAGAACGATTCTGTAAGCAACTACTTAATCTTAGTCACTTTAAAGGATTTATTCTAAGGATTTTGTATTTGGTACAAAATTATCCAACACCAAAGTTCAACAACTATTACCTACTTAATAAAGTTATCTTATGGCTATTACAGGAGCTAAATTGGCAACTCTATTTGTGGTGGTTTAAACGTCGTTTGGAATACTGTTAGAATAAGGTTCTAATCAGCTTGCACTACAAAGTGGTTGTTACGTCAGTCACTGCGGGCCGAATAGTGCAAAATGAGTGGTTTTTTGCGATTAAAAAAAAAATATTGATTGGACTAAAAAGTAAAACACTGATGCTAATAATATGTTGCTTGTAGAATTATTTGCTAAAAAATCAGAATGAGTGCATGTATTTTAGTGTGGTCTTTACTCGTTAAAAGATTTTTTTAGAGATAAGTTCGTGATTATTTTCTATCGAATAAAATTAGTTTTATTATGTTTTCAAAACACTATCGTACTAGCTTATATCCTGAAGAATATCATATATTTTTCTGGTTTTGTTTATTTCAGTGAATCATTATGCTTTGTTGCATTATAAAACTCGCGTTTAGCTCATGTAGACATGCCCTTAACCGCTATAATTTTTCTTTAAATTTCATGTAATGCACTATCACATAAAATTATTTTACATAATGGCACGCCGAATTGAAAAACGGCGCCGTTATTTAATACGGCGTCCTCACGTTCAGCCCACTACACAGTCGTTGCTCGCCAATTCATTTTTATTCCAGTTTCACTCGCTTTCCGCTAATTGTCGGAGGAGGGACAGGTTCCTTACCTGAGTAGGTATATTATGTCCCTCCGCCGAGAATTGGCCGTATAATTTTAGATAATTCAATCTAAAATAATATGGTTATTTTTTTCCTAATAAGCACAAGCCCACAGTATATCTTAATACATATTAATAGTAATAATAATAGTCTGCTTGACCGTTTTCGAGCATGGCAGCTAATCTCAGTGCAGACGGTAATAATTTTCAGGCAAAATCCACGATTAATTTCCAGATGTTACATTTACAATAGGGTATATGCATGATCTTTTTTTATCACTCTAAACAAAGCGTATGAAAATCAGAAATAGCAAAGTGAAATTATATTTCTAATATCTATAAAAATTACTAAGTTATAAGCATTTGAAACCACTGATAAGACAGAGAGATTCGATACAGCGAATGACGTCATTCGCTGTATCGACATACAAAATCCATACTAAATACCGTTTATCTAGAAAGAGATAGAAACAAAAGTTTAAATGGTTATAACTTTTGTGTTGTTTGGCCGATTTATGTTTTGTTTTCGCTTTTTGTCATTATTTTTATAGTACTTTGACATTCCGTATCGAAATAAAAAAAGACAATTTATGCATATTCCCTATGGGTGCTTTAAACTCAAAAACATTCTAACAAAGCAACGAGCCAAAAAGAAATCAGGCAGCAGGTGGAAAAATACATTCTGTAAAGCTGCGGCACGCCCAAAACTGCAATTCTACTCAATCCTTTTGTATTTGTGTACCTATTGCGATCAAAAACGATGCTGAAAGTCCTTGTTTTTCGCTTTTCGGCCATGTTTTGTACGATAGTAGAATGTCGGTAGCTTTTGATTGCGTGTAGCATTTTGTACTAGCAATTTTAAATGGCTGCAATTCTTTTGCATTTTGATTGTGACAGTGGTACGTTGCGTGAACGCTTGTGAATCATTGTGCGATAATTTTAGATATTACGTATGATCTGCATAGCTTTTTACCAACTTTAGAAGATGTAACGGAGATTAACTGGGTTGTGTCTACAGCAGGCACTACCGGCAGCTTCAATGTGGCTGTTGGCTTGCACCAAGGGTCGGCTCTAAACCCCTACCTCTTCCTGGTGATAATGGACGTACTTACGTCCGACAATCAGGAAGAGGCTCCCTGGTGTATGCTGTTTGCCAATGACATTGTGTTGATAGCCGAGAGTGACCTAGAGGTCCAGAGCAGATCGGAGGTGTGGTGGCTAAGACTGGAAAATAATATTGGCCTGAAATTAAGTAGGTCCATAACAGAATACTTATTCTGTGATTTCGGCGGTCTCTCCAGTCCTACGCCCTTAACTCTTGCCGGAACGCCCATACCGATCTGTTCCGATTTCCGGTACCTCGGGTCGCTTGTCCAAGGGGATGGTGAAGTAGACCGTGACGTAACGCACCGGATTAACTCAGGATGGATGAAATGGCAACAGGTCACTGGAACAACTTGCGACCCACGGATGCCCCTCAAGTTAAAGGGGAAAATACACAAGTCCGTGATTAGATTTGTCGTACTGTATATGGATCGGAATGTTGGGCTGTGAAGAAGATGGACGAAAAAAGATTGCATGTAGCGGAGATGAGAATGTTGAGGTGGATGTGTGGTGTGACAAGAATGGATAAAATAAGGAATGAGTATATTAGAGGAAGTTTGAAAGTTGCGCCAGTTACAGAAAAGGTGAAAGGGAATCGACTGTCTTGGTATGGGCATGTGATGAGGAGGGAAGAATCGCATGTGACTAAAACAGTGATGAATATAAATGTTGATGGGTGGAGAGCGAGAGGAAGACGAAGGAAACGATAGATGGATTGTGTGAGGAATGATATGATATATGAATGAAAAACCGGCCAAGTGCGAGTCGGCGTCGCACACGAAGGGTTCCGTACCATTGACTATATTTAGTATTTGTTGTTATAGCGGCAACAGAAATACATCATCTGTGAAAATTTCAACTGTCTAGCTGTCACGGTTCATGAGATACAGCCTGGTGACAGACAGACGGACAGACGGACAGACAGCGAAGTCTTAGTAATAGGGTTCCGTTTTTACCCTTTGGGTACGGAACCCTAAAAAGGTGTAAATGATTGTGTGACGGTGGACATGGAAGAAAAAAACGTGTTGCACCGACCCCAAGTAACATGGTATTAGGGCAGGAAGATGTGATGTGACTAACTGGCTTGTGGAAGTCGTCGCTCCATGTAAAATACTGGTATTCAGCTGCTGTTGAAAATAGACAAAATATTCGTCTATTCATGCAACTAACAGAAGTATTTGAATATAAACCCCTGTTAGTAAATAAAGGTAAACAATTAATCTTTTCTGTACACGTGTAAGATCTTATCTCCATAACATTCATAATTTGTACCGCATAAAGGTAATTCACTCTCGTTTCAGAAGTTGTATGGCAGAACAGATCATTATCATACTGTTTATCTCTATTGAAGAGCTGTTTCTCTATACACTACGTATAGGGGTCCCAAAATGGTCAAAATGGCTTGTCACAGTATAAGATCTCTTACAGAACGACCTTCACCGAGCTGGATAATGGATGAAGAGTATTTTATATTAAATTAAATATGTCAATAAATATTTATTGCAAATGGGTTGACTAAAAAAACTTCAGTCCAGAATATTATTAATTAGCAATTTAAAAATTTATATATTTTTTTTAAACATTTCTCTGGTTTGGATAGTATAGTACATTTTGATACAAGTGGAGAAAGTTTGTTATTGCAATCGAGGCGGAATTATAACACACGAGCCGTAGGCGAGGGTGTTTTTGAGCCGAGAATTGCAATAACAAATGTCCACGTGTAGGTATCAAACGACGTTTTTCAATACCACACTTTTGAAGAAATAAAATAAAATAACGAATAATATTTTTGTCACGAACTATGATTTAAATTTTCTTTTTTTTTCGCGCTTTGGTCTCGCCAGGTTGAAAGAGAGGCAATGGTATGAAGCCGTTAAACAGCCTAATATAAAAAATAGATTTATTTTATATTTTTGAATTCAGAACACAAATAAATGCTAATTTGTGTATAAAAGTAACTATTAGTTTTAAATAATCATGTTTATCTATGATATTCTATTTAAAAACACAATTTGAAAATTCAAAAAATATTTATGCCTTAAAGACGCGTAGTGCTTTGACAAAATAAAAAAAAAAAAACATTCACCTCAGACTATAGACATTGAACCAATTTGGACTAAGTATAGGTATAGTTATCTGTGGCAATTTTCATTCCCGCACACGTGCAGGAAAGTGGAAAAAATCGCACGCGTGTGAAATACATTGCATGTTGTACCGAATCGTAGTGCGTTATGGACCAGTTTTCGAGAAAGTGTATTGAAAAATAAATTCCATACCAATTGAAAGTATGAAGCCTAAAGAATATATGCAAACGTTAGGTTAACCGGTTAACCTAACGTTAGCATTACGTTTGCTATAGAATATGCAAAAGTTATGAAGCCTATAGAATATGCATACGTTAGGTAACTCTAACGTTTGTATATTCTACAGGTTTCATACTTTCGATTGGTATGGAATTTCTCTATTAGCCAAACCAGTGAAATATTGAAAAAAAAAATATTCCGGACTGAAATTTTTAGTCAACCCATTTGTAATATATTTTTTGACATATTTAATTTGATATAAAATACTTTTCAATACACTTTCTCGAAAACTGGTCCATAACGCACTACGATTAGGTACAACATGCAATGTATTTCACACGCGTGCGATTTTTTCCACTTTCCTGCACGTGGCGGGAATGAAAATTGCCACAGATAACTATACCTATACTTAGTCCAAATTGGTTCAATGTCTATAGTCTAAGGTGAATGTTTTTTTTTTATTTTGTCAAAGCACTACGCGTCTTTACGGCATAAATATTTTTTGAATTTTCAAATTGTGTTTTTAAATAGAATATCATAGATAAACATGATTATTTAAAACTAATAGTTACTTTTATACACAAATTAACATTTATTTGTGTTCTGAATTCAAAAATATAAAAAAAAAAAACAATTTTTTAAATTAGGCTGTTTAACGGCTTCATACCATTGCCTCTCTTTCAACCTGGCGAGACCAAAGCGCGAAAAAAAAAAAGAAAATTTAAATCATAGTTTCATAGTTCGTGACAAAAATATTGTTCGTTATTTTATTTTATTTCTTCAAAAGTGTATTGAAAAACGTCGTTTGATACACGTGGACATTTGTTATTGCAATTCTCGGGTCAAAAACACCCTCGCCTACGGCTCGTGTGTTATAATTCCGCCTCGATCGCAATAACAAACTTTCTCCACTTGTATCAAAATGTACTATTTCAACCATTAACCAGCTCGGTGAAGGTCGTTCGTCCTATACTATCAAGCAAGTGATTTGTTTGTGCTTGTGAAGCAATTTCGACCGTTAATGCTTGATGTCCTTGACGAGCAAATATTGTACTTGATAATGCTTGAGGAAAATTTTAATTTTTGTAATGCTTCCAGTATTATTGGTCGTTTAGATGCATGCTTGTCAAGCAACATAATATTGACTGGATTACTCTGTGGCGACTAAAATGAAATGAAATAACATGCCAATGAATACCATTCCTATTTGATTCTAACATAACATCACGCCTGTAATCCTCGAAAGGTAAGGCAGAGGTGTACCTAAAAAGGTAAGGAAAGAAAGAAAGAAAGAAAAATATTTATTTTGGACAAGCACAGGAAATACAAAAATAATATTAAAAAAAAAAAAAACAAAAATAAAGAATCTAAAACTAAACAATAAAAAGAATCTAAAACTAAATCAAAAAGAAAACCTGTGCGAGGCCAAAAAGGCTCCTATCTCAGCATGATGATGCATGATGTAAGGCAGAGGTGTACCTAAAAAACAAACATAAAATAATCATATATGGCATGTTTGTCATTTCCATGTCATAGGGGGCAGGTATATTGCCTACCACCTTCGATCGATTTTCAACCGACTTCCAAAAAGAGGAGGTTCTCAATTCGACTGTATTATTTTTTTTTTTTTTGTGTTTGTTACCTCAGAACTTTCGACTGGGTGAAACGATTTTGATAATTCTTTTTTTATTTGAAAGCTGGTGCTTTTCGTGTGGTTCCATTTAAATTTTGTGAACATCTGATGCTGATCTTCGGAGATATACAATGGAACTCTTCAAAATTAGACGGCAAAAGTGCCGCGAATGTTGCAATCGCTTGGATGTTTATTGTTTATACAACATCATGACGTAACATCACGCCTGTATGCTCTGAGGGGATACGCAGATGTGTACAATACACCCAGATCTCGACAGTTCGTTCGTGTTCCGCGCGCGCCTCAAAGAGATGTCAGCAAAAGGGATTGTTCTAAAGAGATACTGCGACCCTGGAACACAAAGGGCTAAGAAGGAACATGGATGGGTTTTAGTCAGTAAAAGTCCTCCTCCTGGGCTCCGCCCAGAGCGGGAGGGGTAATTTGATGATTTCCCATCCGAAAAAAAAAGGTATGTTAAGTTCCATATATTGGGGATACGCCTATTCATCATCAGCCTATTAATGTTCCCACTGCTGGGACACAGGCCTCCTCTCTATAAGAGAGAATGGGCTATAATCCAGCACGCGGGCCCACGGATTGGTAGATGTCACATGTCTTCGAATTTTTTGGTTCTAGGACATGCCGGTTTCCTCACGATGTTTTCCTTCACCGTTTTGAGAGCAGTGGTGATGAAATAAATTACACAAAGTAATACGCCTGCCTGGGTTCGAACCCACGACTTGCTGTTCGTAAGTCGGGGCCGCCACCACTGGGCCACCGCTGCTCACACCTATTACCAGTCAAATAAATTCATAGCAAATATTTGTTTAGGAACTACTAAAAATGGTAAAATAAATAACTTTTTTCAAAAAATAAAACCGACTTCAAAAAACACAAAAAAGTGAAAAATAACTTTAGCTTCAGAAGTCGGTGACAAAAAAATATCAATCAAATCAAATCAAATCAAAAATATTTATTTGCTAGAATATGGTACATCTAAGGTGATACAGTAAATTGCAAAGCAATAATTGTAATTGCAATCCAACAAAATTCACCGACTTCTGAAGTTCGTCGGTTTTTACTGATTAATTCCATGATGGAAAAACCCAATAACACTTTGCCCGACCGGTGAATCGATACGCAGGCTCAGCAACGAGACCAACGAGACGTACGACTACAATTAATAAAAGACCCGTAATTATCACATCATCAAGACTATTGTAAGCGTGTAAATAATTAAGGGGCTGACAACAACTAATTTGTTGAAATTAATGTTATATAAGCAGTTTTTTAAGTAAAACTTTGTTCCAGCAAATCAAAAAAAAAAAAAAACTTAAAATTCATCATATTTTAAAGACCTTGGACGTACTCGATACATAATTGGACGAAATCGGCTCGATAGAAAATAATTGCAAAGATTAATCTTAAAAGCATTTGTTTTGAAAACTTAAGAAAGAAATTTGTTTCTATTAATTTATACTAAAAAAAAAATCAATTATAATAAAAAAAAATTAAAAATTAATAATCCAATTATAATTAAATAAATATCAAATATAAACAATTACTATCTATATAATTTAAATTATATATTAATGAATTCTAAAATCTAAAGACCTTGGACGTACTCGATACATAATTGGACGAAATCGGCTCGATAGAAAATAATTGCAAAGATTAATCTTAAAATCATCATTATCGGTTCTATGTCTTTATTTTTTTTGACGTATGGGTCTGCAATTAAAAACATGAAGTCAACATCAACAGCAACAGCCCATAACGTCCACTGCTGGACATAAGCCTCTCCCATGATGGGAGGAATTTGCCGTAATCTCCACGCTTGGCAGGCGGATTGGAGATCGCAGTGATGAAAGACTATCAGAAAACGCCTATTCTCAGGTCTATGGAGGCGCAAGGTGTTCTGCCTCGGACATTAGTCGCCTTATACGACACCCGTAAGTGTAATGGGTTGGTTCTATTCTACTCTGCCGAATACCACACGGCACGACACGGATATGAAGTCAACATATTCAAAATGTCGAAATTTCGGACTTCGCTTGTTTATTATTGATTCCTTTCTTTTATACACTCTGACATTTAATTTTTTTTTTGACATGTATTTTATTATTTTACTTTTATTTTATTATTTTTTATTGTTTTATGTGACATTTACTGATTTGACATGAATACTTATTTTTTTAAGTATTTTACTTTTTTATTTTATTATCATTGCGACATTTAATGATTTTTGTGTTTTTTTTTTTACTTACATTCATTTGAAAAAATTTGTTATTAATTTTATTTGATTATTGTGAATGTGGGGACCATGTGGGTCACATTTTTATTTTTTGTTTGTTTTTTTCCCACAACTGTCTGGCAGTTTGAGTACTATAAGCGACCTTCCCAAATGTCCTTTCTTTGGTATTGTTCGTCGTTTCGTTGAGCTCCTTGAGTTATAAGTCGAGCTACACGTTAACTGACAAATGCTTGCACTGACTGGACAGGTCCACTCAAATCTGTATGGTTCTTCAAAAGACCATCTCAGACACTAATCTGCATAGTCCTCATGTGAATTGAGCAAGATTGTCTGGACTTTAAAAGAGACTATGATCTCTGAGTTTGTTTCGGCTGTTTCTTCTCAGAGTAGTCAGGTACGAAACACCGGCCCCATCTAGTTTTAAAAAATGACGTGTAAAAGTGTTTGTAAAAACCTACTTGCAAAATAAACATCATTTATCATTTATCATTTATCATTCATACCCAAACCGCTAACGAGTTATATTTAAAAAATACACACTTTTTATTTTAATATTTATTCATTATTTGCTTTTAAAACCTGGCCGCCCAATAATAGTGACGTCTTGTTTACTCCCATACAAATAGGATTTTGGTGTTGACAGCGCCAGCGCCTTAAGGAGGCAGTATTTCATAACGAACGGGAGGAAAATAATAAATAACTAGCAATAATTATGAGTTATTACAAGACTTGGGCTGTACTAATATTAACGAAGCTTTAAGTATATCAGGGGAGACGTGTTTGATAGTAAAGCTTTTAATTTTTGTATTAATTGGTGTTTAATTTTTGGTGTATTAATTAGTGTTTAATTTTTCTATTTTCGCCTGGAAATGTTACTAAGAATCTACCTACCTTTTTAATTTAGGTAACGTTCAACTGTGATTAATTTGTTGGGCAATAGGCTCGCCCCTATTACTTGGGGCTTGTATTTATTTATTTATTTATTTATTTATTTATTTAACTATTTATGTACACACAGTAAACAACAGAAGGAAAATACATTAAAAATATGAATACAAAGGAACTGCTTATTTCTTAAGAAATTTCTTCCAGCAGACCTGCAAAAGGAGAAATGAAAAAGAAATGTAGACAATAGTGTGTGAGAAAAGGAAGAGAATAGAGACCTACTATAACGTTTGTACCTACTATAACGTTCACCTCTGCCTCACCTTTCGGAGATTACGGGTGTTATGTTATGTTGTTTGTTTGTTGTGTTGCAAACAAACAAACAACAAAACCTTTTTCATATCATTTCTTTATGATGTTAAGTTTCTTGTGATTATACAACGAGTAACGTTAAATGCGCAAAACCTCAGACACCCCATATGATTATTAATTCAATTAACTAAATTCTGAGAGAAAAAAAAACACTGAACAAAAATGTAAAGGTTTTATGTGCTATTTAAGTTTTACTGGAAATTCTGATCTTGCGTCTGTGACGACGCTCTGTCGAGGGAGGAGTATATAGGACGACAACACGTGATCGCTTGACCTAAAAAAAAATAAACAGGGCAACCACAACAACAACAACAGCAACAACAACAACAACAACAACAGCAGCAACAGCAACAGGGCAGGGTAATAATATAATAAATAGATAGGGCATTTTTAATGAAGATTTTTTTTTAAACGTGTCATTAAAAAGTGGTTCAATTGATTCTGCTCATTATTCTGATAAAATTATTTTCAGGTTTTTGCGCGTTACACGTTGTATAGATAAACACATATTTGAGGATTTTTCAAGTTTAGTGGCTAAATACCCAGCTCGGTTATCATAAATTATCTAATCTTCAAGGTTGACCAATGTTTGCAATTTGTGAGTCATCAGGACTTCCTTTTTTTTTAAGTCAAAATAAGTTTAAATTTCATTGAACTCCATGCAAAATGAGCTGTCCAAAATGAATCGATAATTTCAACTTGTGAGAATGCTTTGGAATAAATTTTTGGTTTTTGGCTGCTGCGCTGAGTGTCGTGGTTTCGATTCCCGCACGTAACAAATATTATTTTGTATTCTGCAAGTAGTTGTTCCGGGTCTGGCTGTTTGTGTCATCATTCATCATCATCATCATCATTTCAGCCGAAAGACGTCTACTGCTGGACATGGGCCTCCCCCAAAGGGGGGGTTTTTGCCATAATCGCCACGCTTGGCAGCCGGGTTGGCGATCGCAGTACGGTTGTTACAAAAGCACAGAGAACGCTGCTGCCCACTCTCTGGTAAGTCCCTTAGTCGCCTCTTACGACACCCACGGGAAGATATGGGATGGTGCTATTCTTTACGTCCGGAACCATACAAAACAGCTGTTTGTGTATGTGAGTTTAAATGTTTGTAAAAGCCCATGGGCGGCATAAAAACTCTGACACCAGGCCCCTTATTCACAACGCTTCGATTCGATTTTCGATTCGGTAAGTCGTATGTCTATCTCTTTTTGACATTACGAAATCGAGCGAGATAGACATACGACTTTCCGAATCGAAAATCGAATCGAAGGGTTGTGAATAGCTATGCAGGTTACTAACCACATTATAAAGAAATACTGTTTGTAAACGCAACCAACATACAGGAGCAATTCCTAGTGTGGCGCAACGTTTTTTTTAAATTAAATATCAATTTTCAATGCAATGATTCAAATAATCATAGCCGAGAAAAACCAAAACATATCAACAAATAAATTAAGAAAAATGACGACAAAAACGCCAACTAAGGGTAGGTAAAATACCGGGGTTGCGGGACTGTTCGACCGGGGTTGCGGGACTGTTCGAAAGAGATACCGCGGCCCCGGAACACAAAGGGCGATGAAGAAACATGGATGGGTTTTAGTCAGTAAAAGTCTGACATTCCCTCCTGCTCCGCCTAGAGCGGGAGGAGTTATTTGATGATTTCCCATCCGAAAAAAAAAAAAAAAAGGGAGTAGGTAAAAGTACCAAATACCACCACCATTACACCAGTCTTCTGGCTACTCAACAAACCGTTTAAACATTAGGTGTCGTCTACCTGAATAATGTCATCCTAACTATGATTACAAACCTGATTTCCCCCGGCGACTGGACAATTTCAGTGTGACAATGAAAAATAACCGCTTGTCTGAAAAAAACTGAATCATCTTGTTTTCAGCCCTTTCAGCGGCGCCATTCAAGAATGAATTAATGAAAATTTCATTCAATGTGTTTTTCGAACAAAGGCAAGTTGCTTGTTGTTTAAATCGGTGACAGTTTTAATGACTGGATGATGGTT
The DNA here is from genome assembly GCA_905147715.2 of Xestia xanthographa. NCBI lineage: Eukaryota > Metazoa > Arthropoda > Insecta > Lepidoptera > Noctuidae > Xestia > Xestia xanthographa. Next base: position 6,110,922 of record LR990664.1, on the reverse strand, counting down.
TGAAATAAAGAGATTTAAGATACAGTGCTTTCACAATAGGGAATATGCACGTAATTTTTTCTTCACTTAATGCAATAACAATATTATAACAAAATCTTAGTGAAACATTAAGCACTTTTCAAATAAAAGTGGTTTTTCAAATTTAGACTTTGACGTCACTACCGGCGTTATCGAGGACGACGCGTTTTGGGAGTGCGTTCCGTTTCACCAAAAAATGGCTACATAAAGCAGTACATTGTAAAATAAGTGATGTATAAGCAACTTAAACAAGTGTATCACATGTTTTTATGGGCCAATACAAAGTATTTTTACAAAAAAAAGTTTTGTATTCCCTACTAGCGGACGTCACGCGGTTTCACCCGCGTAGTTCCCGTTCCCGTGGGAGTACAGGGATAAAATATAGCCATTACTCAGGGTGAAAGTAGCTTTCTAATAATGAAAGAATTTTTGAAATCGGTTCAATACTTCCGGAGATTACCCCCTACTTACAAACTTACAAACAAATGTTACCTCTTTATAATATATATAATATATAATATAATAATAGATAAGTAAAGTAATAAGTAATAATATTAGTATAGATTACGTACAGACGCCAGCACATCAAGCTACGACAATCTATCAAATTTATTTTTATATATTTTCAACTTTACCGCTAAAAGCGTTAGGTTCAAGGTTGATTGGGAAAATTTTACAGTTTCGTGAAGCTGGCCTCTGTACATTTCCTCTGACATAAACCTTATGGGAATGAAAATAGAGGTCACTATACTACAGAATCAGAGGTACAATGACAACAAAAGACCACTTGAGAAGCTCGACGGAGCTCATCATCAGCCTATTTATGTTCCCACTACTGGGACTCAGGCCTCCTCTCTATGAGAGGGAGTGGGCTGTAATCCACCACGCGGGCCCAGTGCGGTTTGGTAGATGTCACATGTCTTCGAATCGAAACACGAAGGAATCAATTCGAAGGAGCTCGTAGCTAAATAATAACTATAAGGTCGATCTTCATTCAGGTTAAGCCGCGCTTTCCTATTTTGGTCCCTAGATGGGTGGGGACCACCCATACGTACAGAGTTTCCTCCGTGCCTTAGAAAGCACGTAAATCGTTGGTCCCGGCTGTCAATTAAAGATTTTTGACAGTGGCCCGGAAGTCTGGACAACCAGTCTCACCAAGGGGTATCGTATTACCTGGACTGCGAAGGTCAGATAGGCAGTCGCTCCATGTAAAATACTGGCATTCATCTGCATCTGGTAAGACTGGAAGCCTGAGACGATGAGCCCTAATAGTTATAACATTAGGAGTTTATAGGACGCGACTATCATAACGTTCGCAGATACATAACTCACTGCGCTCAACGTTCTTTTCAACCGACTTCCAAAAAAAGGAGGTTCTCAATTCGACTGTATTTTTTTTTTTTTTTTTTTTTTTTTTTGTGTTTGTTACCTCATTACTTTCGACTGGGTGAACCGATTTTGACAATTCTTTTTTTATTTGAAAGCTGGTGCTTCCCGTGTGGTCCCATTTAAATTTTGTGAACATCTGATGCTGATCTTCGGAGATATGCAATGGAACTCTTCAAAAATAGACGGCAAACGTGCCGTGAATGTTGCAATCGCTTGGATGTTTATTGTTTATACAACATCATGACGTAACATCACGCCTGTATGCTCTGAGGGGGTATGCAGATGAATACAATACACCGAGATTTCGACAGTTAGGTATGCTAAGTTGGCGCGATTGTGTTCAGCGAGCGCCTCAAATAACTTAACATCACGCCTGTATGGTCTGAGGGGGTACGCAGATGTGTACAATCCACCCAGATTTCGACAGTTCGTTCGTGTTCCGTGCACGCCTCAAAGAGATGTCAGCAAAAGGGACTGTTCTAAAGAGATACTGCGGCCCTGGAACACAAAGGGCTAAGAAAGAACATGGATGGGTTTTAGTCAGTAAAAGTCTGACACTCCCTTCCGCTCCGCCCAGAGCGATAATTTGATGATTTCCCATCCAAAAAAAAAGGTATGTTAATTTCCATATATTGGGGATACGCCTATTACCATGACATGTATTGTTAACAATGCCAAATAAATTCATGGCAAATATTTGGGAACAACTAAAAATGGAAAAATAAAAAACTTTTTAGCAAAAAATAAAACCGACTTCAAAAAACACAAAAAAGTGAAAAATAACTTTAGCTTCAGAAGTCGGTGACAAAAAAACGAAATCAATCAAACAAGAGTCACCGACTTCTGAAGCTAAAGTTATTTTTCACTTTTTTGTGTTTTTTGAAGTCGGTTTTATTTTTTGCTAAAAAGTTTTTTATTACGAAGCATTTTCAACCATAGACTTAGTATATACTGCCGTATAGACAAACTGACAGCTCGATAAAGCGTGACCAATTTTGATTTGTCAGTGTGTGTGTTAGTTAGCGATGCACCTTTTACTTTGGAGGACTATCGATAAGTGGTTGAAGTTGGAGGAATATGTTCCATAGACTGCCTTTGTCCAGATTATAATTTTTACATTATGTTAAAAAAGTGTAATACATAAAAAAAATAAAACAGCCAACATTTTATTAAAAATCGCTCAAAACCTTTAAACAGAAAAATCTTATTTAACTGGTTCCTTACAGTTTCCTTTCCTAAATGATTAAGTTTACATTCATGTTTAAGTCGAATGTCAAAGTAAATTTCTATAATGTGTTCTATTATTAAATATCTACGACCACTTAAAATATCTTGGTCCAAATTTTGGCTCTCAAACTCGAAAATAAGCCGAAATTATCTTCTAATATATTATAAGAAGTACAGCTTGGCTAATTGTAGATTTCCCAATACCTTGACTGGTTTTATTATTTTCACGAATAAAATTTTCAATCTGTAAACAAAGTTGTATCACGTCTTTGGATTTCAACTAACGCGCTCAATGAATCCCAACCATTTTCCTCGAATTATAGTATCTAGAAGGAATCTGTTGTACAAATTCTACAAAACAATTAGTTTATTTGTTAAAAGTTAATTAACTTTTTCCTGATAAAATGGTTCAGTTAACAGACGGTAAACGTAAGCTATGCTTATTTTCATAGTTAACATTCAAGATAAAATATCGATAGTATCGATAAATTTAAGTCAATCCCTAGCGTACATGTAAAATAGATTGATGAAAAATCTATTCACCAAAATCATGTAAATTATCAATAAATGGACTTTTAGCTATACAAAATATGAAAGTAAACAAAAACATTGGTATTATGTTATATTTTATATAGGTAAAAAGGCAAATTTTAACCAAAAATAAACGCGTCTTATCGGTGACTACGTCCTGAGTATTTACTTATGAAATGTGCAATTTTCAGGTTCATTTCTATGATTAACACCATAATCACGCACATAACAAGTAACCATTGTTTAATACAACTGTATTCACTGAAAATAAACCACGATGTACGCTAAAAATCCAAAATACTGAGGAGTTGATTCCCCGCGTGCCGACTTGTGCAGACCTGTCATTCAAAACCGGTCACAATGATATTAGATTCGCTATCCTTTTTCATCTTGCTATATTTCCATAAGGGATTTTCTTCTCCCTCGCACGCTTTGTTGGTCTATATTTACTAAGTCTATGTTTTCAACATATTATTCGCTTTGCATGTGTGTGAGCCGATTCCAACCATTTGTTTCTAGTTGAAGTACTTTAAGTTAAAATAATCATCTCTACTGATCTTATAATCAGCTCTTAACTTAACAAATATTAGCACAGCAATAGCGTAGTTGGTCAAATAATGTGTAAAGCGATCAACAATAGAAAATATGCATATTTTTTTTATTATTATTTCGATACGGAATGTTAAAGTACTATAAAAATAATGACAAAAAGCGAAAAGAAGAAATAAATCGGCCAAACAACACAAAAGTTATAACCATTTAAACTTTTGTTTCCATCTCTTTCTAGATAAACGGAATTTAGTATGGATTTTGTACGTTGATGCAGCGAATGATGTCATTCGCTTTGTATCGGATCTCTCTGTCCAATCATCAGTTTCAAATGCTTCTAACTTAGTAATTTATAGATATTAAAAAAATAATTTTACTTTGCTATTTCTGATGTTAAAACGCTTTGCTTAGAGTGATAAAAAAAAACATGACTATACCCTATTGGTGGCGCCCCCAAGCGTCAGTATATACAAGCGTCATAAATACAGGAAATACCTATAAAATTAATATATGCTTTACTGTTGAATCGCTATAAAACGCTCTCGGAGTCTCGGCCATGGCTGCAATATGTTGTCTGAATAGTGTTGGGCACATTCTAATTTTACGAATATCGACCTAATTATATTTTTAACAAAAGCATTCTGTTCTCAGATTAAAAAAAAAAAAACAAATACAAAAAGACATCATCATTCATCATCATCAGCCTATTAATGTTCCCACTGCTGGGACACAGGCCTCCTCTCTATGAGAGGGAATGGGCTATAATCTACCACGCGGGCCCAGTGCGGATTGGTAGATGTCACATGCCTTCGATTTTTTGATTCTAGGACATGCCGGTTTCCTCACGATGTTTTCCTTCACCGTTTTGAGAGCAGCGGTGATGAAATAAATTACACAAAGTAATGCGCCTGCCTGGGTTGGAACCCACGACTTACTGTTCGTAAGTCGGGGCCGCCACCACTGGGCCACCGCTGCTCCCACAACACAAAAAGACATAAAAACATAATTTACGAAATAAAATGTAGAGTAGGTATATTATGTGTACCTCTATGTTAAGGTGAATACTCCAACCGGCAAAATTCAAATTTTCTTACATTTCTTGCAATTTGCAGGCCAGTGCTAGGTTGTATGATGATTAAAATATTATTCGCGGCTGTAAGACGTATGTAGTTACAGAATTATAATCATCAATACAACCCTCCCAAGTTCATGAAAGTCGATTGAATGACTCAAGATTCTTTTTCAAGATTTTTTTTTTTTAATAAACAGCAAAAGTCATTTCTACACTTTTATGTACTTGGAGGGTCGTATTGATGATTTTGATGATTATAAATCTGTAACTACATACGTCTTACAGCCGCGAATAATATTTTAATCAACATACACCCTAGCACTGGCCTGCAAATTGCAAAAAACGTAAGAAAATTAAAATTTCGGGTTGGTTGGAGCATTCACCTCACCTCGCCTCTCCCTTCGAGAATCAATGCTGTGGTATTGGGCCGCTACTTTATGTGTTAATACTAGCTGATGCCCGCGGCTTCGCCCGCGTGGATGTCGGTTATCGTGACCAAAAGTAATCATGAAATTTTGATCCCGTTCCCACAACGCTTATTTTCTTCCGACACCTCCAACAAATATGATTTTATTTTAGCCAATGTATACAAAAACTTGACAAATTATTAACCGAAACCTTCCTTGAGAGCCACTCTATCCATTGGTGAGAACAGCATTAAAATCGGTGCAGCAGTTTTTGAGTTTATCGCAAACAGAGAGACTTGTCGGAGGACTTTGTTTTATAATATGTAGTGAAGTGAAGTATGTAAAAACTTTAAATGTAGTCCCGTAATGTTCAATACACACATCAGCACATTTTTTAAGTACGTTACATTGAGTCCTGCCGTGAAAACGTGCTTTTTCACTTTTTCACCCCAAATATTTTTTGCACAGAGTTACTTATAATCTCCGCCAGATAAGTAAGAATTAAAGGTCATTGCTCTTTCCTTAATTTCTCTGCGTAGGTACCCCGACAATACATTAAATCGTTTTTTATTACTAGAAAAATTCAAGGATTACGATAAAGGTCGTTTCGGGACAATGTCATTATTTCCGTTTTCGGAATTATGTATTTGAATAAATGTATGCGGGTTAATGACCTTTAATCTTTACTTTTCTGGCGGAGACTATAGTTGATGTACATAATGCTTGGTCGACGGCTGCGTAAAGGGTCTGTTTACACCTTGTATACTTTCTCTTATATTTATTATTAACTAGCTGACCCACGCAACTTCGTCTGCGTCACATAAGCTACCTACTACCTACCTACTACCTACCTACTACCTACCTACTACCTACCTACTACCTACCTACTACCTACCTACTACCTACCTACTACCTACCTACTACCTACCTACTACCTACCTACTACCTACCTACTACCTACCTACTACCTACCTACTACCTACCTACTACCTACCTACTACCTACCTACTACCTACCTACTACCTACCTACTACCTACCTACTACCTACCTACTACCTACCTACTACCTACCTACTACCTACCTACTACCTACCTACTACCTACCTACTACCTACCTACTACCTACCTACTACCTACCTACTACCTACCTACTACCTACCTACTACCTACCTACTACCTACCTACTACCTACCTACTACCTACCTACTACCTACCTACTACCTACCTACTACCTACCTACTACCTACCTACTACCTACCTACTACCTACCTACTACCTACCTACTACCTACCTACTACCTACCTACTACCTACCTACTACCTACCTACTACCTACCTACTACCTACCTACTACCTACCTACTACCTACCTACTACCTACCTACTACCTACCTACTACCTACCTACTACCTACCTACTACCTACCTACTACCTACCTACTACCTACCTACTACCTACCTACTACCTACCTACTACCTACCTACTACCTACCTACTACCTACCTACTACCTACCTACTACCTACCTACTACCTACCTACCTTTCTTTTTTTTTCTTTTTCTCGCCGTAAAAACCATCCTTGAACTCCAACGAACATTTAAAAAAAAAAATTGGTCACATTGGTCCAGGCGTTGTTGAGTTATGCGCTTACCAACACATTTTGTTTTATATTATAGATTCCATGACTGTCTCATGCTAGGTAAGTATGAGAAAGTCATGAGTAAGTCGTCTACAGAAACTACTCCGCTATTTCGATGAAAGAATCGTCGGCCCATTAGCTCAGTTGGTTAGAGCGTCGTGCTAATAACGCGAAGGTCGCGGGTTCGATCCCCTCATGGGCCACGATTTTCTTTTTGTTTCTGCATTTAAAATATTTTTTTGATTTTCCAACTTTTTTTCAGTAAATAGGAAGAAATAATAATTATAAAAAATAAACCCAAATCAATTAAATGTTTTGCCCTATAAAGGACTTTATTACTAACTAGCTGACCCACGCAACTTCGTCTGCTCACATAAGAGAGAAAAAGCTTTCAAAAGGTACAAATTTTCCCCGTTTTTGCAACATTTTTCACTTATTTTCCGCTCCTATTAGTCGTAGCGTGATGTTATATAGCATATAGCATTTCTCGATAAATGGACTACCCAACACTGAAAGAATCATTCAAATCGGACCAGTAGTTCCAGAGATTAGCGCGTTCAAACAAACAAACAAACAAACTCTTCAGCTTTATAATATTATAAGTATATATAAGTATAAGTATATAAGTATAGATATAGGTACCACATCTAGAATATTGGATTAATTTGACGTTATTAATTTAATTATGGATGGATGAGCTCGTGGCTAAATAATAACAGCCGCTCGGGTCTTTGGATGTGTGACCACACCCATTACATACCGAGTTTCCTCCGTGCCTCGGAAAGCACGTTAAGCAGTTGGTCCAGCCGTCAATTGAAGATCTTTGCCAGTCGATACAGGTAGTCAGTGGCCCAAAAAGTCTGACAACCAGTCTACCAAGGCGTATCGTATTACCAAGTACTAACTGGGTTGTGGAGGTCAGATAGGCAGTCGCTTCATGTCAAATACTGGTATTCAGCTGCATCCGGTTAGACTGGAAGCCGACCCCAACATAGTTGAAAATGAAAATTTAGAAATTATCAAGCCCATCCCTATGAGTTTAGTATTAAATTAATACGCTAACGGCTAACAAATGCATCGTTTGGAAAACAAACAAGGCCAGGGCTTCAGCATGAGTTGTTTACTGCGGCCTAAATCCGGTCACCAGCTTTGTCAGCAAGCGGATATTGGAATAATCCTAATAGTATAGGTATATTATTATTGGTGTCTATTCTGTTTTGCACAAACTTAACTTAATTTAGGCTATTGCTATCTTTTTCTCTCTAATAAAACGAGAAAGAGACTGACGTAATTTAGAGCTGTCAAAATTTAATTGAAACTAATATTTCCATACAAATGAAGGGTACACGTAAAAACAAATCGACTAAAACACGGTGAAGCGCAAGGCATAAACTAGTTTGACATCTCTAACTTAGTTCATAGCTATAGCCGTCTTTTTCTCGCACTACTACAACAGCCCATAACGTCCACTGCTGGACATAAGCCTCTCCCATGATGGGAGGAATTTGCCGTAATCTCCACGCTTGGCAGGCGGATTGGAGATCGCAGTGATGAAAGACTAACAGAAAACGCTGCTGCCCATTCTCGGTATACGGAGGCGCAGGCGCAAAGAAAGCAATAGCCTAAATTAAGTTTAGTTTGTGCACAACAGAATCGACACCATTACCTCGTTGGTCTAAAGATCGCAAAACCAAGTGCTGGTTTTGATTGTCAGGCATTGACTTACAGCCCTGCATGATCAGCTTGTAATGTTTCTACTGTTATGAGAGGCCTAGGGCTGTAATCTACCACTGGTTGGTAGATGTCACATGTCTTCATTTTTTTTGGTCTAGGACATAATTTTTCCTCACGATGTTTTCCTTCTCCGTTTTGTGAGCAGTGGTGATGAAATAAATTACACAAAGTAAAGCATTAACTTTTAAAGAATCGTTGTTTTAAATTAACGTTCTGCAAAAAACATGGCAATAGTACTTGTACCATTGCCTTGTACTATTTTTGAATACTTTTATGATCTAACAAATTGTGTCTGCGCGTGTTTATAAATATAGCCAAGAATTTACGATGTTTGGAACGCTGTCCATCATTGAGAAAATGTTTCTAGAAATAACTCAAACTCAAATATTTACTCTGATACGCGATACTTGTTTTCAACAAGTCTTGGAAAAAATCAAATTCTTCTGTTTGAAACATATTCCTACTTAAGGCGGCTCCCCGAGCAAATGACCTTGAGCGAGCAGTTTTTCGGAGCCTACTCCTCTTTATCCAAAAGAAATACCAACTAATAAAAATTACATTAAATTACTACATATCCTTGACTCCAAAATTGTCGTTTCATATTTTTCTTTAAGTTGCTTAATGTTTAATAAATCCCCTCACAACGAAACCATAGAAATGAGAAATAATGATTTATAAAATGCTACTCCTCGTAAAGTAACCATTATTTTGATTTGCTACTTATACTAATGGATAGGCAATTTAATAATGAAGATAATTGTCGTTTTATTTTTTCCAAAAGACGTAAGTTTGATTTTATAAAGAATAAAATCCACTCATTTCGCACAATTCGGCCTGCAGTGACTGACGTAACGACCAATTCGTAGTGCAAGCTGATTAGAACTTTATTCTAAAAGTATTTCAAGCGAAGTTAGCAAGCAAAATTAGCAACTCTATTTGTGGTGGTTCACCACCACAAATAGAGTTGCTAATTTTGCTCGGGGTACCGCCTTAATAAATTATCATATAGATACCTGATTTTTTTAGACATCATGTCTTGTGGACTATGTTTTGTTTAAGTTTTCAAAAAGTTTAGACAACTATTCTTTGTAACTTGCTTTATGAAACCATGTTGACACATCATTTCAGCCGAAAGACGTCCACTGCTGGACATAGGCCTCCCCCAAGTGTCGCCACATTGAACGGTCCCGTGCGACTCGCATCCAGCGGATTCCCGCAGCCTTCACCAGGTCATCGGTCCACCTAGTGGGAGGCCTTCCAACGCAACGTCTTCCGGTTCGCGGTCGCCACTCCAGAACTTTTCGGCCTCATCGGCCATCCGTTCTGCGTGCAATGTGCCCTGCCCACTGCCACTTAAGTTTGGCAATTCTTCGGGCTACGTCGGTAACCTTGGTTCTCTTGCGGATGTCTTCATTTCTGATTCGATCGCGCAAGGAAACTCCGAGCATAGCCCTCTCCATTGCCCTTTGGGTGACTTTAAGCCTTCTGATGAGGCCCATTGTAAGCGACCACGTTTCGGTCCCGTATGTAATCACTGGCAACACACACTGGTCATAGACTTTCGTCTTGAGACACTGCGGTAGGTTGGACGAGAAGATACCGCGCAACTTCCCGAACGCTGCCCAGCCGAGTCGGATTCGACGATTGACCTCTTTCTCGAAGTTAGACCTACCTAACTGGACCGTTTGTCCCAGGTACACATAATCGTCTACAACTTCGAGTGTAGAGTCTCCGATCTTGATAGGAGTGGGTGTGACATGGGCATTCAACATGACCTTGGTTTTGTCCATGTTCATTTTAAGACCCACTCTTCCGGAAGCTCTACTGAGGTCATCGAGCATTGTACTGAGGTCCTCCATAGTCTCAGCCATGACCACTATGTCGTCGGCAAACCGAAGGTGAGTGATGTACTCGCCATTGACGTTGATGCCTAGCCCTCTCCAGTCCAGAACCTTGAAGACATCCTCCAGTGCAGCAGTAAACAGTTTCGGAGATATGACGTCTCCCTGTCTCACACCTCGCTGCAGGAGGATAGGTTCTGAGACTTGGTCTTGAAGTCGGACTGACATGGTGGCGTTTTTGTACAAACACTTCAACACCTCGATGTACCGATAGTCGATTTGGCACCGTTGGAGAGACTGCAGTACAGCCCAGGTCTCGATCGAATCGAAGGCTTTCTCGTAGTCCACAAACGCTAAACAGAGAGGCAGGTTATACTCTTCGGTCTTCTGTATAACTTGCCGCAGTGTATGTATGTGGTCTACGGTGCTATAGCCTTTTCGGAAACCGGCTTGTTTGGGTGGCTGGAAATCGTCAAACCTGCGCGCGAGACGATTCGTGATGACTCTAGAAAACAACTTGTAGACATGGCTTAGAAGTGAGATGGGCCTATAATTCTTCAACCGGGCATTGTCACCCTTTTTGAAGAAGAGCACCACCACACCCCTGCACCATGCCTGTGGCGTTTTTCCCTCAAGTATGACGGAATTAAACAGCTTCTGAAGGGCCTTAAGTACCGGTTTTCCACCCGCCTTCAGGAGTTCGGCAGTAATTCCGTCATCACCCGGTGCCTTGTTGTTTTTGAGCTGCTTCAGAGCCATCCTAATCTCGTACAGGCTGACGTCCGGAATGTCTTCAGTATAGTGTCGGGTCAGTCTAGCTCTTGGGTCGTTTGCTAGATCTACGACGGGTTTGCTAGTTGACGTGTACAACTGTCCATAGAAGCTCTCGATCTCCCTCAGAAGCTCCGGTTTGGCGGATAAGATCCTACCATCGTCGGTCTTCAGTTTCGTGAGCTGGCTCTGCCCAATAGCCAGATCTCTTGCAAATACCTTGGAGCCTTTATTCCGCTCAATCGCGTCTTTAATACGCTCGGTATTAAAGCGGCGGAGGTCGCTCTTCAAGGATTTAGAGATCCGTCTATTGAGCTGCCGATATTCACACGCCTCGTCTGAAGACTGCAGGATCATCTCACGCCGCTCCTTCATGAGCTTGAGAGTGTGATCGGAGAGCCTCTTGTTCTGATCTGTACGACGCGCCTTGAAGAACTTAGACCCGGTCGTATGGACAGTTTCCACGAACCCATCGTTGTACTCGTCCACTGAGCTTCCTAGGCACTCGAAACGGTTGTGGAGTTCAAGCTGAAAGCTCTCGGGGTTTTGGATTTGGATCTGTGCTGGACGGAGCGTAGACTTCATCAGTCTATACCTTTCAAGCTTGATATTGATGTTCAATGTGCCTCTTACCATGCGGTGATCGCTCCCGGTTTTCACCGAATTGATCACAGAGACATCATTGAACATTTGCTTCTTGGTTGACATGATGAAGTCGATCTCATTTCTAGTTGCACCATCGGGGCTCTGCCAGGTCCACTTCCTGTGCTCACGCTTTCTGAAGAAGGAGTTCATCATATAGAGGCCCTCCTTCTCCATAAAACTAGCCAGTTGGTGACCCCGGCGATTCCGACGTCCAACTTCAAATTGCCCCACTTGCAGCTCATCGCCGTCTCGTTTGCCCAGTTTCGCGTTGAAGTCCCCCATGACAACTGTGAAGTGAGTTTTGGAACCATGCATGGCTTTAGATATATCCTCATACATGGTCTCCACTTCGTCGTCGGGGTGTGCCGAGGTTGGGGCGTAGACCTGTATGACCTTCAGCGAATATCTTGAGGATATTCTGAGTATAAGGTACGCCACCCTGGTCGACACACTCTCGATCTTCACCACGTTGTTCACAAGGGACTTGTGGACGATAAACCCAACACCACCCTGGGATTGCCGGTCACCCTCGCAGAAATAGAGCAGGTTGCCGGATTTCAGGATTATCGTGTCCTCCCCCTCTCTTCGGACTTCAGATAATCCCACAATACTCCATCGCAGCCTGCTCAATTCCTCTTCGAGTTCCGCTATCTTCTCGTCGGTCCGGAGTGTGCGCGTGTTATATGTTGCCAGGTCTAGTCGTCGGTATTGGCAGCCGGATCCCTTCCGGAGATTCTTCGCACCCCTTGCCACGCCGTAGCCTCGACCGCTGCCGTAGTCGAGGGTAGACGGGCTGCCGGGCACTAGGGGCCATTTTTGTGATGCGCTATTCATTTGGGGGGGTTTTGCCATAACCGCCACGCTTGGCAGGCGGGTTGGCGATCGCAGTGAGTGCGGTTCTTACACAAGACACAGAGAGCGCTGCTGCCCATTCTCTGGTAAATCCCTTAGTCGCCTCTTACGACACCCACGGGAAGATATGGGATGGTGTTATTCTTTACGTCCGACACCATACGGACACGGATATTACGTTACGGATATTATGTTGACACAACATAATATAAAACCGTAGTGTAAGTCAACGCGGCGTTGGTTTCAACTTCAATTCTTTATAACTGCGTTTTGAAAGAAAGAGCGCTAATAACTTTGTTCTGTTAACATAATTATTTAGTTGTGACGTGAGTTAACTCATCGTAACACGCGTTTACGCTGAGCTTACAGTCACCGTTAACATGCACCGTATTGCAACTCTGCATTTATCAGAAATTCAATAGAATTATTTTTCTTTTGCATTGTATTCAGTCTTGCATCAACCACCGGCTTAATATCCTGTATATTTATATATTAAATTAATATTGCAATAAATAAATTTTTTTTTAACTAAAATCCCGACCGCCAAAACATAATTCGTGTTTGTGTGTTTTAATAACTTCTGAGTCAGTAAAATAAATAAAGAAAAATAATTTATTTGACTAGCACAGAACAAAAAATTCAAACAAAAGTGAATAAAAAGAAAACAACATAAAAATAAGACTAGAAGAAAGAATAAATCCTGTATGAATCCAAAAGGCCTATCTCAGCATGGCACTGTAAAATAAAAAAATAAAAAACATAGAGCTGGTATTCTGATACCAAAGTGATGTCTCACAGTACCTACACGTGAGTTGGCTAAACATTCAAGAAACCATCACTATTTGATACTACGTTTCCGCAAGAGAACCAAGGTTACCGACGTAGCCCGAAGAATTGCCAAACTTAAGTGGCAGTGGGCAGGGCACATTGCTCGCAGAACGGATGGCCGATGGGGCTGAAAAGTTCTGGAGTGGCGACCGCGAACCGGAAGATGTTGCGTCCGAAGACCTCCCACTAGGCAGACCGATGACATAGTGAAGGTTGCGGGAATCCGCTGGATGCGAGTCGCACGGGACCAGTCAATGTGGCGACACTTGGAGGAGGCCTATGTCCAGCAGTGGACGTCTTTCGGCTGAAATGATGATGATGATGATGATGACGTTTCTACTGTCAACATTCTGTAACCTAAGTCCTTACATTATCTAGCTAGAGTCTAGAGAAAGTTTCACCCACTACGCTGCCACCATCCCACCTGCAACACCAATAAGCTTACCGATACGTCGCCAACTTTAGAGACAAAGTTTAAATGTTTAATGTGCCTGCTAGTAATCTCATTGGCACCTGGAACTTGCGAACTGGGGCATGGCAAAGATGGTTTGTGGTAGAAATAGTTGTGCTGATTTCTTGTTTCTACTATTTATTGATTGTCTATTTGATGTCCACGATCCGGTAATTAAATTAAAATAAGTAGTAGTTAATTTTAAGTTTTTTTATTTTTTTATTGTGTAGTTTTAAGTTTCTTATTTTTTATTAGTGCTTATTTTGTTGTGTGTACTTGCGGCTAAAGCCAAATAAATACGTTTTCTTTCTTTCTTTCTTTCTTTCAAATTGGTAATATGATAAAATATAGATATATAATATTAAAATTTATCATCATCCACTATTGTAAATACGAAAGTTTGTGAGGACTTTTTTAGTCCTCACAAACTTTCGTTTCCTCCGCTCCTATTGAAATAAGTATGTTCAATATTTCAATGAAACTTGACAGTAATATAGCTACAGAAACACACACACACACGACACATAGCAAAAATATAATACAAAGTATTGTAAGAATAAATTAAAAAATTAAAAAACCCGACTGCGTTAAAAATAACTAATAACTTTAAAAAAGTTATTAGTTATTTTTAACGCAGTCGGGTTTTTTAATTTTTTAAATTATTTTTTTTTATTTTACACCGTTTAGTTACTTAGATATACCATTTTAAAATCCTCATGATGGGCCCTTTTTTCGTGCTATTCAGGCTGCAGAGCGTGCCAAACATATGAATTTGGCGCCAAAAATTCGCAAATATGTTTTTTTTTTTAATTTTGATACACCCACTGTCACTCTCACAGTAAATACAAATCTAACGACATCTCTTAAGTTAAAATCCATCGAGCCGTTCAGTCTGCAAAGCCGGCCAAACATTTGAATTTGGCGCCAAAAATCCGCCATTTTGTTTTTTTATTTTGATATACTCAGTGTCACTCTCACAGTAAATACGAATCTAACGACACCTCTCAAGCTAAAATCCATCGAGCCGTTCAGGCCACAGAGCGTGCCAAACAATTATACATACATACATACAAACATACATACTCTCGAATAAAATTTACCTATCCTCAAGTGATTCTAATATTGATACTAAAAGTAAATAGTTTAAAACACAAACGTTCGCTAGATGGCTGCCTCCCTGCGTTACCGGGATGGCAGAGCCAAATAGGAAGATCCAAAATACACAACAACTAAACATAAGCCCGAAGGCATTAATGAGTTTAATGGGAGTTTTAGCCAGATAAACTGTTACCGCCTTCGCCGCGTGGAGGTACTCCCAGCTTATGTTATTAATATTGCTGCGCACACGCCGCACGCTTGTTGTCAGTTGCCCAGGGTATATAAATGTTGTCTGCTCACACACAGGGACAACAACAAAAAGCTCGGCAATATTGGTATATTTATTATCTTAGGTTTTTGTTTTAAAATATTTTGTTGTTTTTAGCATTTATCAGTACAAATTAAATTGAAACATATAAGTTATATATATTTTGGTAAACCATTTTTAAAATCCTTTATTTTGATACCCCACTTGACAGAATGTGAGAGATTTAAAAAAAATATTTTTAGTTTGGAACCCTTTGCACGCGAGTTCGACTCGCACTTGGCCAGTTTTATGTACTCAGTGACACTCTCACGTTTAAGACGAATCTAACGACACCTCTCAAGTTAAAATCCATCAAGCCGTTTAGGCTGCAGAGCGTGCCAAAGAAATATACCCACATACATACATACACTCGAAAAACATAACTTCTGGCGCAGTCGGGTAAAAACGGGGCAGTATTTGGGGACTGCCGATAGAAGTGAAAACAAAAAGTACACAAGCCCCTTCCCTAGTCGTAGCACTCGTAGCACTGGTTGTGCCCGAGCGTGCCTATGTGGTGCTACGCCGTAGCGGATCGCCTACGAATCGTGACCGCACGTTACGCCAAGTGACGATGAGTTCAATATTTTTCCTTCACCCAAAAACTGCTCAACGCGCCTAAAGAAGTTTTCACTTCAAAAAATGCAAAGCTGCGAGCATAAGCTAGCTCATTCATAAACTCTTTTCTCCCAAAGGGACAGACTGATAAACGTTGCTTTTACTAATATGCTTGGATTATGAGGTATGTTTGTATGTAAGTAAGTTGTCTAGCTGGCAGAGCTTATCCCAAATCGGACAACTTAACCAGCGAGACAAAGAACCAAGCGCATTAATTTAAAACTTTAATTAAAATAAAACAAGGGTCATCGTTGTTGCCTCCACATACTTAGTTAACCTTTAGATTAAACGCTTAACCGCAGGGTATTCGTTTATGTCATTTTAATTAACCCTGGTTAGGTTTAAACTGGATTAAAACAGTTCTACGTTAGTTTTAAACCCTTTTTTAGGGTTTCGTACCCGGGATCCTATTACTAAGCCTCCGCTGTCCGTCCATCCGTCTTTGCGTCCGTATGTCCGTCCGTTCGTCTGTCCGTCAGCGGTGTATCTCGAGATACGTAATAGGTAGACAGTTAAAATTTTCACAGAATGTGTATTTCTGTTGCCACCATAACAGCGAATCATAATCATCATCATTTCAGCCGAAAGACGTCCACTGCTGGACATAGGCCTCCCCCAAAGGGGGGTTTTTGCCATAATCGCCACGCTTGGCAGGCGGGTTGGCGATCGCAGTGCGGTTGTTACAAAAGCACAGAGAACGCTGCTGCACATTCTCTGGTAAGTCCCTTAGTCGCCTCTTACGACACCCACGGGAAGATATGGGATGGTGCTATTCTTTACGTCCGACACCATACAGAACAGCAAATAATTAAAATAAATTAATAAGTCAAGGTAGCTCCCCCCTACTAAGATGGTACGGAACCCTTCATGCGCAAGTCCGACTCACAAGCCGGTTATTTTTGTAACGAGTAATCTTGGAAACACACGGGCTATTTTGTACCACGAATTTGCGAGCTAATTAATGGGAACCATTAGAACCATAACATAGCTAGAATGAAAATTGTTTGCTCGCAGTGAGAAAACATGTTGATTGGCTAATGTTAATTCCTGTACTGTATGAGAAAAGGTCTTTGACCCGCAAGTGGAGTAAATACAGGCCGATAGCGGCAAACTTCATTCCCATTTTCCTGGTAAAAGTCTTCACTGTGAGCCGATACAGAGAAATTTCTAGTGGAAAACTCTTACAACACTTTAGTAGATTTGGGAATACTTAGAACCCAAGTGTCTTGAGGGATTGCATACTTGTAGGTACATAAAATTTTAAACAAAAACATACACACACAAATAACTCTTACAAAACAATCACATAATATAAAAAACAGATACAGAACTAGATAAGCAAATGACATAGCGTTTTGCGAGCCCCTAGAACAAACTACGGCAGGAGTATTATTCTGTATGAAGGAGCACAGCTTTACAACAAATTGCCTTGAAAGATCAAAAATCTATCACTATCTATGTTTACTTTAAAAAAAAATCTAAAGAAACACATTTTAGCGGATTTAATATTTTAAGCTATCTTCGGGTAGTGTACTAATCTAAACTATTTTTGTTGTGTAACCGTCGCGTCGCTAATGTATCATATAATGCAGAAATAAGTTTTTTCTCATTTATATGTTTTTTTTTTCTTTTTGAGAAATAAAGTTCTTAAACCATACCTTCTACGGTCTGAGGCGGTATTTGCGCCAAAAGGCAGTCTCACTGACACTTTTACTTTATTGCAATCCGCGAGGGTTAGGGCCGAACTCCACCGAAGCGGAGATGAAGTGAGAGTAGAAGAGATGTGTTGTGAACCATCAATAGAATTGCGTTTTATACACCAGCTCTTGTATCCGCTTAGCTTTAGAATAAACGGTGGAGCAGAGAGAAGAGATGTCTCGCAATAGTGATGATGACTGACTGAAAAAAATATGATTCTGTTTAGTCCGTCAGTTAGATTATCGAAAAATATTAAATACGTGTTTTTTGTTTTATCAAATTAATAAAAATTGACGAAGATAAAACGTGTCAAAGATCATGAGTGGGGGCTTGTGACGTCGTTTGAGTAAATAGACTCAAATGTGACGTCACACGAGTTTTCAACGCACTTCATCTTTTGTTTACCTACGTGAAAAAAGAAAAAATACACACATCAAAAAAAGTTTGTGATCACTTTGAAAATTCGAAATCTTTTTTGTCACGTTTTCATAAAAAAAACTAGCAGACGTCACGCGGTTGAACCCGCGTAATTCCCGTTTCCGTGGTAGTACGGAGATAAAATATAGCCTATCATACTCAAAGTGAATGTAGCTTTCTAATGGTGAAAGAATTTTTGAAATCAATGCAGTAGTTTTTGAGTTTATTCATTACAAACATACACACGAAAAATACAAATCTTTCCTCTTTATAATATTAGTGAAAGAAGTGTAGATAAAAAATAGTTTTATTTTTTAATTTCAAACAGGGTATTTCTATTTAAAGAAAACACACAACAAAGATTTTTCTTGATAAAGTTCAATTTAAAAAATTATATCAGTTTATGCTAGTGATCACAAACTTTTTTTGATGTGTGTATGTGTCCAATATTTTGTGGAAATCTATCTGACGGACTAATTATTTTTTTTTTGTCAAATTGCCTAATTGTTTAGGTCAGTGGAGATGAGAAGAAACGTGAGCGGCCTGTGGTTAGCGGCGTGCGGTGAGCGGTGTGCTGTGAGCTGTGTGCTGTGAGCGGGGCGTGCCGCTTTGTACATCTCCGCTCGTCGTCACTTTGGTGGAATCCGTGCCTAAGGCAGTGATATGTGTTTAAGTTGCATGGAAAAGGGGTAAGCCTATATTGCCAACAACCGGATAACCCAAACTCCTAGCTGACGACGACTTCATTTCAACATAATAAAACTAGCTTTTATTGTCAAACTTCACCGCCAAGAATTATGTCTTTTCTTACTAGGTTTACGAATCGGTTACCAAGATTAATGTGCTCATTTAAATGTAGGTAGCTTTGAAACAATCTTCTGTACCGTTTAAGTGCGTAGTAAAATATAATACATATCTCTAACTGTACTTCTATTGCCGTAACAGCCGGCTTGAGGAGATTAAATATTTGAAGATGAATGAATGAGACGGGATGAACACTTTTAGGTTACGCTGGCACAAGCATAAAGTTATATTTGAATTTCCCAAAGGAGTTTGTAGTCGTAGTGCGGTACATAAGTACTACGGACAATCATTTCAGCAGCTAGATTATGTAGTAGGTCTATCCCACAAACATCGTCTGAGAACTGTATAATTCGGAGACATTTGATATCACCAAGAGGCACTGGGTCCGCGTGGTCGCAGTCCCATAGCGAGAATGAGCGACTAGCGACGAACAATTAGCATGACGTCATGGCCAGGGCCGACAGGCACTCGGAAAATATCTATCTGTTCGCATTTATAAGTAAGATCATTATTTCACTTAGGTATACAATATTGCTTAATGTACTAACTTTATGTATGCAATGTAAATGAAAAATTATACCCATGCCTCTTGTAAAACCAGCAATGAATAGCTAATAGCAAATGACGGCTGATTTACGTCATACCGTGGCGTAACGTAAAGATATTAGATTTTTTATACCAGATAAAATTACTTTTTGTTCCAGATATTATTCTACGTATTTTAGGGAATATTGAGTGATATTTTTTCCGAACGTTTTCATTCGATTATTATATTTTGAAGAAACTTCTTTTAAAATTACGTAGTTTCCTGGAAACTGATGGCTGTTGTTTCTTGTTATTATGAGTTATAGTTGATTAGTTGACTTAAGAGCCTATACTACCTCAAATTAGCAACCTATATATATTATAATCTATTTGTGGTGGTTCAAACTTCGTTTGAAATACTGTTAGAATAAAGTTCTAATCAGCTTGCACTACAAAGTGGTTGTTACGTCAGTCACTGCAGGCCAAATAGTGCGAAATGAGTGGTTTTTATTCTTTACTAGCGGACGTCCCGCGGTTTCACCCGCGTAGTTCCCGTTCCAGTGAGAGTACGGGGATAAAATATAGCCTATGTTACTCGTGGATAATGTAGCTTTCAAATGGTGAAAGAATTTTTTAAATCGGTCCAGTAGTTTTTGAGCCTATTCATTACAACCAAACAAACAACCAAACAAACAAAGTTTTCCTCTTTATAATATTAGTATAGATAAAATCGTTTTTTAAATTTTTTAAATTTTCGTCTTTTGGAAATAATAAAAAACATAAGATCTGCTATAGAAATAGTTCAGTTAGTAGGTATGCAAAGTTTCATGAACTAATTTGAAGTAAGTACTTTTTGAATACCAGCGGTTTATTGTCGATTTGGAGGTAATTTTGGATATTTTTCCTATCGAGAAAATTTTATGAAATCGTGTTTTCGCCAAACATAGGACCTAACATTAATCCTCAACTTTACCATAATATATTTATATCAAAATTAATGCTGCAGTATTTTAGGCGTACCGGAGGATCATGCTAAGCCATTTGAGGTAGTATAGGCTCTTAAGGGTTAAATCGAAGACGGAGTAGACGAGAACGAGACCTTTTTGAATAGCAACAAGTTCTAGACGATGATTATACGGGGTGCGACACCGACGCGTAAACGTGTATTCCACATAGAACATAAGTTATTAAAAAAAAAGAAAGTAATACCGAGTACATTTTGATACAAGTGGAGAAAGTTTTTTATTGCACTCGAGGTGGGTTATTGAGCTAAGAACTGCAATAACAAATGTCCACGTGTATCAAAAGACGTGTTTCAATACAATTCAAAAGTGTTTAAAAGTGTAATAAAAGAATGTAAAATATTTTTGTCTTGAATTAGACAGGAGACTTTGATTTTAATTTTCTTTTTTTTCCGTGCTGTTTTCGCAAGATAGAAAGAGAAACAATGTGCCAAATTGCTTTATTGAAATAAAAAAAAGTCTAATCAGTCTACTGGTCTACCCAGTCTTCTGGTCTACTCAATCTTCTGGTCTACTCAGCTTACTCAGTCTTCTGGTCTACTTAGTCTACTGGTGTACTCAGTCTACTGGTTTTTCCAGTCTTCTGGCCTACTCAGTCTACTAGTCTACCCAGTCTTCTGGTCTACTCAGTCTACTGGTGTACTCAGTGTACTGGTCTTCCCAGTCTTCTGGTCCACTCAGTCTACTTAGTCTTCTGGTCTACTCAGTCTACTGGTCAACTCAGTCTTCTGATCTGCTCAGTCTACTGGACTATTCAGTCTACTGGTGTATTCAGTCTACTGGACTACACAGTCTACTGGTCTACTCAGTCTTCTAGTCTACTCAGTCTTCTGGTCTATTCAGTCTTCCGACTGACCTGACTGACCGACTGACCGACCGACTGTTCGACCGACAGATTGACTGATCGACCGACTGACTGACCGACTGACTGACTGATCGACCGACTGACTGACTGATCAACCGACTGACTGACTGATCGACCAACTAATCGACCGACTGAATAGTTATTCAGTCAGTTGACTGATCGACCGATTGATTGACTGACTGATCGACCGGCTGACTGACAGTCTGATCGACCGACCGACTGACTGACCGACCAACCGACTGATCGACCGACTGACTGATCGACCGACTGACTGACTCATGGACCTACTGATCGATTGACCGACTGACTGACTGACTGTCTGATCGACCGACTGACTGACAGACCGACCAACCGACCGACCGACTGATCGACCGACTGATCGACCGACAGGACGACCGATTGATCGACCGACTAATTGACTAACTGATCGACCGACTGATTCAAAATCAAAATCAAAATCAAAGCATTTATTTCAAGTAAGCCAGTTACAGGCACTTTTGAATTGTCGAAACAAAGATGAAAATTAAATGTAGCTACAGTCCCAGTCACAAGACAAAAACTGTGAAAGTACTGTAGTTGACTGATTGACTGATCGACCGACTGATTGACTGACTGATCGACTGACTGAACGACCGACTGATCGGCCGACTGATCAACTGACTGATCGACCAACTGATCGACCGACTGTTCGACTGATCGACCGACTGACTGACACTTGTCTACCGACTGACTGAATGAAATACCGACTGATCGACTGACTGATCGACCGACTGGTCGACCGACTGATCGACTGATCGACTGATCGACCGACTGATAGACTGATCGACCGACTGATCAACCGACTGATGGACTGACTGATCGATCGACTTGTCTGCTGATCGACCGACTGATCGATCGACTGGTCAACTGATAGACCGACTGATCGACCGACTGATCGACCGGCTGATCGCCCGATTGACCGACCGACGGATCGACGGACTGATCGACTGACTGATCGACAGACTGATTGACTGACTGATCGACAGACTGATTTACTGATAGATCAACCGACAGATCAAACCTCAATCCTCAAACTCAAACTCAAACCTCATACTCAAACTCAAACCTCATACTCAAACCTCTAAACTGTAGAGTTTAATTTGTGTCCACAGAATGACTAGTTTAAAAATTTTCAAACATTGTCTCTCAACGGAAAATAAAGGGATGGGCCCAATTTTTTTGCACGCAAGTGTATTAAATAACACTCTTATGTCCCCGAAGTGCCGGGCCACCCCGGCCTTCTACGTCGGCCTACGGCCCGCTGCCCATGCTGCCCATGAAAGAAATTCTAAGCTAAGGTTTCGTTTCGTTCCGTTATAAAATAAATACTCGTATCTATCTATAAAGGGTGTAAAACACCTCTTAACGAAGCAAACGGTGCAAACGTGCAAACGGTGTATTTAGGTAGAAATAGCGCAATAATTTGCTCATCAAAATTTATGATTAATTTACTAAATTTGGGTTCATAGTACAATTTAAAGTGCAGTCATGACTAAAATAAGTTGTCCCATTGTAATTTTAGGTTTTCCTTTTTGGTTAAGGTTTAATTTTTTTGCTGATTGGTATTATTTTAGGTAATAGATGTTAGTGGTCACAAAGTTATTTTTGGTGGTCATTATATTTTTTGTCCCCATTTGAAACTACCACGGAATACGACAGTTCCATACATTTTGACCATGTAGGTAATGCACTTTTATAGGAAATAACAGGTTTTTTCATCCGAAAAACAGTACCTTTGATAAGGTGGAAATATGCTCGAATCCGTAATGATTTCGGTATTACGTTTGTATAGACAATTTTATTCATGTATCACAGGCCTCTTAAAAACACGACGTAGATATATCAGACATTGGTATTTTTATGTAGCTACTCATAACTTAAAATCTATCAAGTTTGAAAAAACTTTTGTACACAATCATAATTTTGTTTTATGGCTACAAAAAAAATTCTATCAGGTTCCCTGAACCTAATTTCCCTGAGGATTCTATAGTTCAAAAAGCGGAGTTTCTAAGCATTAATAAAAAATAAAAAAACAAAATAACTAAATTTTCCGGAACAAGACGGAAAAATACGAGTATTAAATATTCTAATATTTCCTAAACGAAAAAGGAACGACAATTTATATTGTTATGGCTGCTTCCTTATTTTTTATTCTTAGAACAAAAAATAATTTCGTTACCTTTGAGTACAAAGAGTACAATGGAGCGCTTATCAGCCACCAATCTTGTGATACATAGGCGTGAGTGGCAGCTGGACGAGATATGCAAGGTATTTTGTGGGAAGGCTCCGTATTTGTTGATATTTTCATCTGTGTGCCTAAAAAGGCCGGTTTAGCAAAATTTATATACTTAGATGATTTATTATTAGTTTTAGCTAAAAGTTGACTCATCGTGGGATTAAACTTCTTAGGGAAACTACCGGAGCTAAACGCCAGTTTTACAAAGCAAAAAAAAAAAACCCGACTGCCTAAAAAATAGAAAAAATAACTAATAACTTTAAATAACAACTGAAAAAAAAACAAGTTCAGAAAACTGGACATTTTGACTGCAACAGTCGGGACCCATATTGTATGTAATGATTTTAGTCTAGATTATTTATTGGGTCCCGACTGTTGCAGTCAAAATGTCCTGTTTTCTGAACTTGTTTTTTTTCTTTTCAGTTTTTATTTAAAGTTATTAGTTATTTTTACGCAGTCGGGTTTTTTTTTTTTAGAATAGAATAGAATAGAATAGAATTTTATTTTGCAAATATGGGTAATACAATATAGTTGTTATGACATTTCAAAGTTCAGCCATATTTTACCATTCGGCATGCAAACATTTACATTATTTATGAAACATGTTCTTACATTTAAAAGACCAGATCGATTATATTAATATTATTACAATTATCATTCAATAGATCAGTTAATAAATTATTATCATTTTCATTACAATTATCATTCAATTAATAAATTATCATTTTATTACAATTATCATTAAATTATTAAATTATCATTTTTGTTACAATTATATAATTCAATTAATAAAATATCATTATTATTCAAATTAATCAAATAAAATATTTTTCTCTGTTAGAAACTCATTTATGCTATAGTACACTTAATCTGTCAAAAATTTACGTAGTCTACTCCTAAACATCACTGTATTTAAATCTTTCCAGCCACTTGGCAATTTATTGAAAATAATAGAGGCCATGCAATAAATACTTTTGCGCATTAAAGTGGTTTGGCATGGTAGGTACTTGACAAAGTTTGTTATTGTCACGCTTATTCCTTGGAAATACATCAGCAAGGCGTTGAAAACGACTTGGATTTTGCTGTACAAACATAGCATTTACTTTACACTTTTTAGTTATATACGTATTACGTATACCATTTGAAAATCATTATGTTGAGCCCTTTATCGAGCCGTTCAGGCTGCAGAGCGTGCCAAATATTTGAATTTGGCGCCAAAACTCCGCCATTTTGTTTTTTTAATTTTTATTTTGATATACCCAGTATCAATCTCACAGTAATTACACATCTATCGACACCTTCTTCTTCCTCCTAGACCTTATCCCATTTACTTGGGGTCGGCCTTCCTTGTCCGCATCTTCCATTTAGCACGATTTTGTGCCGCGTCTTTATCTAAATTAGGCTCTTTCAGATCTTTTTCGATCGTCGTCAACCAGGTGGCAGGTGGTCTTCCACGAGTGCGTCTCATTGATGGCAAGTCTAGGGCAAGCTTCACCATATGGTCCGCTTGGCGTCTTTGAATGTGACCGTACCACCGTAAGCGTCTCTCTTTGACCTTATCGACTATTGGGGCAACTCTGAAACTCCCTCTGATGTACTCATTTCTGACTTTGTCTAACAGTGTGACGCCCGCTGACCAGCGCAGCATTCGCATTTCTGTTGTGTGCAGTTTGCTCAGGTGTTGCTTATTGGTAGCCCAGCATTCTGACCCATAAAGAATAGCTGGTCTTATGGCTGTCTTATACATCTGGCCTTTGATTTTAAGCGGCATTTTCCTGTCACACATAACGCCTGTGAGCTGTCTCCACTTCATCCATCCTGTTGTAGTTCTGTGAGTAACGTCAGTGTCTATTTTGCCATCGTTGCAAATTATTGAGCCTAAATATTTAAATTGGGTCACAGTAGGTATAAAAGTAGTTCCTATTGAGATCTTACAATTGCTAGCGCTGGTTACACCGTCAAAAACGCACGACATGTGCTCCGTTTTCTTCCTACTGATTTTAAGGCCGTTTGTTTCTAGTGCTTTGATCCAAGAATCAAAGTTTAGCTGGAGATCTTCAATGCTTTCAGAAATAAGAACAACATCATCGGCGTATAAAATGTTCCAGGGCAAAGACTTTTGACAATGGTTTGTGAGGTGATCCATAGTGACGTTGAAAAGCAGCGGGCTAAGAATAGAACCTTGGTGGACTCCGACTCCGATTTCAAACGTGTCGCCCTTTCCCGCCGGGCTTAAGATCTGCGTGGTCACTGCTTTGTACATGTCTTGTATAATGTAGATGTAATATTCTGGTACCAGTTGTTGCCTGAGCGCTTCCCAGATAAGGTCACGTGGGACATGATCAAAGGCCTTTTCCAAATCTATGAAAATCATGTGTAGATTTGATTTACTGGATTTTGTCTTTTCCAGCAGTATCCGAACAGTCTGAATAGCGTCTGAGGTACTTTTATCGGGTACAAAGCCGCATTGATTCTGAGTTAGTGTTATTATGTGCTTTAGTCTATTGTTTAATATACGTTCCCATATTTTGAGAGTGTGCGACATTAATTTGATGGCCCTATAATTGCTGCAATCTCTTACATCTCCTTTTCCTTTATAAAAAGGTATAAGGAAGCTGTTGCGCCATGAGTCCGGCATGGGTTCGCCCTGCAGCATTTTGTTGAAGAGTTTATGTAACCAAGACACTCCACAATCTCCCAGGTGTTTCCAAATTTCTGCTGGTATTTCGTCTGGACCTGGTGCTTTGTTATTTTTCATTTGCTGAATCGATCTTTTAATTTCTTCTGGGGCTATATCCAGTGGAGGTCCCTGCACTGACTCTGGCCTGCAGTAATTATTATTTCTTGGGTGGGCTACGTTTAGAAGGTGTTGATAGTACTCTGTCCATCTGTTTCGGATATCCTTATCCTCTGTGAGTAGTTTGCCATTTACGTCACATATGTATTTCGCTGCTGTGATGTCTTTTGTGTTATTGTAACGTGTTTTTGCAATTTTGTGTATATCTAATTCCGACTTTGCAGATTCTAATCTATTATAAAAATCGGCGTTTGTTTCCGCTATTGATATTGCAACTTGTCTCTTTGCTTGCCTTTTGGTGTCTTTATAGTTTTCGAAATCAATGTCACCTTTGGTCGACTGCCACAACTTAAACGCTTCTTTTTTGTTTGTAACCGCCTGTTTTACTTCTGCGTTCCACCAATTTGTTTCTTTGTTAGGTCCTTTCTTGCTGCGCGTTCGGCCTAGATGTTTTTCAGCCTGACTTATGCAGAGTGTTTCGAATTGATTCCACATTTCGTTAGGAGTAATGTTGTTGGTATCCATGGAGCTTATGCTTTTAGCAAGTTCTGTTGTAAATTGTTCTCCCACGGGTTCCCCCAGTAGTCCCCATTTGATCTTCGGTGTTAGTACTCGATTGGCTTTTATGGGCTTAGGAAGCTTGTAAACGGCAATTAATAATCTATGCTGCGATGTTAGTGGCTCTCCCGGTATGATCTTACAGTCTTTATACTTGCCTAGATGTTTGCGTCTTGTAAGAATAAAATCGATTTGGGTGGCGTGGCCTCCACTTTTGTACGTTATTAGGTGTGACTCTTTCTTTTTAAAGAAGGTATTAACAATTGCCAAGTCGAGGCTAGAAGCGAAATCCAGTATTGTTTCTCCATCACTATTGCGCGTGCCAATGCCAACGCCTCCGTGCCATCTTTCTCGGTTAGTATTGCTACTACCTATATGGCCATTTAAGTCACCCCCTAAGTGTACTGATTCCTCTTGTGGAATGTTTTGTAAAAGGTTGTACAGATCTTCCCAAAAGGCCTCTTTTTCGCGCTCAGTCGTGCCAGTTTGTGGGGCGTATGCAGATATTATATTGAACATGGTTGTTTTTCGAGAGCAATCTTAACGGCTATTATTCTGTCACTGACTCTTTCGAAGTTTATTAGTCTTTGGGTTAAGCTCTCGGACAGTACGATTCCGACGCCATTTTTACCAGTAGTGGTTCCATTATAGATGAGCTTGAACCCGTTTCCAATTAATTTTGACTTAGCACCCTTCCACTTGGTCTCTTGTACACAGCATGCATCCAGTTGCCGTCTTTTAAGGACGTTGCTTAATTCAGCACTTCTGCCCGTCATGGAACCAACGTTCCAGGTTGCTAACCGCAAGGATGCACTCCTGGTATTTTGACCGTCGCTTACGGGGCACGCCCTAGTATTTCTGTCGACTCGACCGTCGCTTGAGGGGGACGCCCTAGTATTCAAATTGACTCGCCCGTCGCTTGAGGGGGACGCCCTAGTATTATTACTCATTTTCTTATTTTGTGCTTTCATGATTTGGACAAGGAAATGTTAATGGCTGTGTAGTTTTACGGCCGGTTGCCACCTGACGCCAAGACACTAACCCAGCTTAGGGCTATGAGCGCTGCCGTTGTATTATTGGGATCTCTTCCGCCACCTGCTCTATTGCGTCACCGTGCCTGGTAACACAAATCCAACACGACCCTTTTACCACAATATGTATGGTTGGCTCACTGTTGGGTATGCCTCTTCCGCCTGCTCCACCATACCGATGGATACCAACTCTGCCTTCACAGCCGTTGTGGTCTTCACCCGTAACCCTGGGCTTGGGGTCCGCGCTATACCCCGCGGAACTGGGTCCTCATCCGAACTCCGCCACCATACGCTCCGGCCTACTGAAGCGCATGGTGCCCACCCCCACGACTAGGACGTGCCGGACAAGAATTACCCAAGTGAGGGATAAAGAAGGTGTCTCTAACCCCCCATGGGCCGGGTTAATGGATGTGTATATGGCCACACCCAAAGGCTATCAACACGTCTATACAACACATCTATCGACACCTCTCAAGCTAAAATCCATCGAGCCGTTCAGTCTGCAGACCGTGCCAAACATTTGAATTTGGCGCGAAAATCCGCCATTTTGTTTTTTTTTATTTTGATAGACCCAGTGTCACTCTCACAGTAAATACGAATCTAACGACACCTCTCAAGCTAAAATCCATCGAGCCGTTCAGGCCACAGAGCGTGCCAAACAATTATACATGTACATACATACAAACATACATACTTACATACATACATACTCTCAAAAAACATAACCCTCCTTCTGGCGCAGTCGGGTAAAAAATACATGCGACCATTCTGATTTTTTGGCAAATAATTCTACAAGCAACATACTTATTAGCATGATAGTGTATTATTTTTTAGTCCAATCAATAGTTTTTTTTGTAAATCGCAAAAAACCACTCATTTCGCACTATTCGGCCCGCAGTTACTGACGTAACAACCACTATGTAGTGCAACCTGATTAGAACTTTATTGTAACAGTATTTCAAACCAAGTTTGAAACAACACAAATAGAGTTGCTAATTTAGCTCCTGTGTCGCCTTAATTAAACTGGCAATGTTTTTTACATATTTTTCGGTATAGGCAAAAGACGTCCTCGTCTCGTTGAATAGATGATTTCTGCAGCGGTAGCTAATGCTCCGTCCAGCTTGTTAAATTCATACTCTATGTCAGAGTTTTATTTTTTCTAAATTGTGTGATATGGATCCGGTTCTTTCCCGGGTTGGGTTTTTTATACCGATTTGGGAATTAAGGAAAAAATGCCGTCAGTTTGTGTTGGTAATATCCTAAGCCTCTGGGACCATATCTCACAATGGCATTGCGACCTCTTTGCAGGGCGCGACTTTTTACATCACAGAGTACCTACGCATACATCAGTATGCGTTGTTTTTGATGGATTTCCATGTCGATGAACTCGAACGAAATATTTACTTCAAATAGACCAGCTACAGGCGCTATCTAATGTAAAAAAAAAAACAGACGAATTAAGAACCTTTTTGAAGTCGTTAAAAGAAAAAAAGAATGAAGTCACAGTACAAAGGCATAATTACTGTGAAATTACCACTGCTTAGTTGGCAATTCCAAAGCGAAAATCGGTATGGAGAAGAATGGGCCAGAAACTTTATGGACACTCTTAAAATCAAGTTCCGTATTCATCATAACGCTATCACATTGAGCTATTATTACATTACGTATAGAGAAGACGGCTCGAACAAAATCTGTGCGCAGTGTGGGGGGCGCGGGGGCGGCTAACCCCGTATATATTATAATATGAGTTCACTCATTCACGAATGAGTTCACTCATTCACAAATGAGTTCACTCAGTCTACTGAGTGATATAGATTTTGTTCGCGCTGCCTTCTCTATACGTAGTAGTAATAGCTCAATGCGCTATCATGACTACTTTACGCTTACGATGGTTCTCTAGTGAGGTACGGTCTCTAGTCATCATTGCCTATAATGTTCACACTGCAAGGTCTGCAAGTCACAGGCCTCTTCTCTATGCGGAAGGTGTAGTAAATCATCATACGGGCCCAGGACTGTCTGGTGGATTTCATATGCCTTCGAATTTTTGGTTCTAGGACATCACAGTTTTCTCACGATGTTTTCCTGCACCGGTTCGACAGCAGTGGCGACGAAATAATTTAAACCATGTACAGTCATGGTCTTTTCCGCCTGACCAGTTAACATTTTTTTCGTTTAAATCACGCGGAGGCGCCGAGCCACGCCCCCTTAAAGTTTAGGCCTGTTAGGAAAGCGTCAACTTTGGCGCGCAAAATAACAATAACTCTCGTTTGGCGTGCGTCGTCGTCAGTACCGATCGGTATCTATTCATTCATTATTTCTATACAAAATCAACGGGGCGGGGCTAGAGAGCGTTTCTATGTTGTAAGTGCAAGCAAAAATTAGCTTAGTGGTGATCAGGCGGGAGTGTTCTTCACTTTACCTGGCTGAATTCAAACCCACGTTGGTCGTGGCCATTACCACACGCCTTTTTCCCATGGGGGTAGGCAGGAACTACAGAACACCACCTGCTAAGATCCTTATACACTCCTTTTGCCTCACACGTTCATACATCTGATCATACACGCACGCCGGTTACGAATAGGTACTACGCATCTGACATTTCTGAAGAACCACGCCATTAAAGTAACTTCTCATAGTCATCGTTACTTAAGTAGCTCGTTCTTAGCATAAGCATAGCATAATCAGCTTATAGTGTGCTCACTGCTGAGACACAGGCTTCCTCTCTATGAAAAGCCCATAACGTCCACTGCTGGACATACGCCTCTTCCATGATGGGAGGGATTTGCCGTAATCTCCACGCTTGGCAGGCGGATTGGAGATCGCAGTGATGAAAGACTAACAGAAAACGCTGCTGCCCATTCTCTGGTCTACGGAGGCGCAAAGTGTTCTGCCTCAGACATTAGTCGCCTTATACGACACCCGGGAGTGTAATGGGTTGGTTCTATTCTACTCAGCCGGATACCACACGGCTAATATACCTGTATCTATATACAAAGTAAAAGTCAAAAGGGCTACCTATCCCTTTTGACATTTTTATCACTTTCCAAAAAAATACGCGTAGGTACTGCGTATGATTTGAAATTCTTTTTTTTTTTTTTTTTTTCAAATTTTTTTTTGTTATAATATCAAAATAGAAATTTGTAGCGTTTTTTGATGATAAATCATTTTTTTTTCTAAGCTGTGGAAAAAAGAAAAAAAACTGGGTGTGCCATAAGCTTCTACTCCGTTCACCTAACATACCCATTTTTTTAGAAATTGATAAAAAAGTCATCCGGTATACTATAATCCACCACGCGTGCCCCAGTGCGCGTTGATAGTTATCACATGTCTTCGCATTTTGGTTCTAAGACATGCCGGTCCCTCACGATGTTTTCCTTCACCTTTTTGAGAGCAGTGGTGATGAAATAAATGACCCAAAGAAATGGGCCTGTCTGGGATCAAAGTCAAAGTCAAAGTCAAAGTCAAATTTATTTGCATAGATTGCAGGTACATAAAATAAGTTGTTACAGTAAAATGGGTGAGCCTTGTACAATCTACCTTTAGGCATGCAAACATTAATTAAATTGTTATCTAATATTAAAAATAAATTAAATTAAATTATGGTTTACAGTCAAAAACAATAGATTCATATTATACAAAAAATAAATAATCTACTACATACAATTTGAAAAAATAATCGGAGAAACCTTGAAAGAATAAGATAGGCATGTCAATATTAATTAGATTACATTAAATTATTCCATACATTAAATTATTAAATTACAAGTCAGTGTCATTTAGAAAGTCATTTACTGAATAATAGCATTTTGCAATTAGTAGTGATGTCAGTCTCTTTTTAAAATGTTGAATGGTGTCATTTTTAATAATATTTGGTACTTTATTAAAAATTATTGGTCCCATACTAATAACACTTTTTTTGAGTAAAGCAGTATTACATCTCTCAACATGTAGTAAGTGTTTGTACTGACTTCTTATAGGTCTCTTCCTAGCCTCTGACACTGAGGTGAAAAGGTGCATGTTACATTTAACGAAGAGTGCTATTTCTAGTATATACATACACGGGAAAGTTAAAAGTTTTAGGGACTTAAACACAGGAACGCAACTATCCGTCACTTTCATGTTAAGTATTGCCCTTATGCATCGTTTTTGGGCTTTGAACACTTGTTCTCGTAGGGTACAGTTTCCCCAAAAGATTATTCCATATCTTAAAATGGACGCAACTAGACCATGGTACGCAACTACCGTTGTGGTGATGCTTACCTTTTTCGCTAGATTATGTAGGACATACGCCGATACGCTCAGTTTTTTACAGACTTCTTCTGCTTGAGGTTTCCACGTCAATTGGCTATCTATCAGTATGCCTAGAAATTTCGCAACTGTTACTTGGTCTATACTACAATTATTATATTCTATCGCTATATTCGGTACTGATGTGCGTTGATAAAAGTGCATTACGTTAGTTTTTTGCAAGTTTATTACTAAATTATTTTTGTCAAGCCAATTCACAATGTCCGTAAGTGCAGTATTTATGTCCTGTTCGTATTTAGTTATGTCTGTACATTTAATTAGTGCGGTACTGTCGTCAGCAAATAAGACCATGGGGTGTTCAATGTGATCGAACTCATGGTTTCCTGTTCGTAAATTGGGGCCGCAACCGCTGCTCAGCTCATTCTTGATTCGCTTCAAATAACTTTTTTGATAAATCCGCTGCAAAGACACTCCCTTACTATATATCGTTTCCAACTAACTCAATCATTTCTAAATCGAATCGGATTAATAATAAGGGTCTACCACAAAGCTCCTCTTCACTTAGAACAAGAACCAAAGTATTCCGCAAAAGAAAATCACTTTCAATAATCTCATTTATTACTCAAGACTTTGAGGGTAAAGGACTGTTTAAAGATCGGCGATATTTTGGAGATTCTGCGGTAAAGAAACCCAATATACTTACAAGGTGTGAACCTTCATGAAACCGTAAAAATTATTGGTAGGAAACGTCTATTTTTGGAGTGAAATATCACGTTTTACGGTAGAACTTAGTGTAAGGCATTCAAAACATGTTCTGATTGATGCATTACATAGCACAGGGATCATGGAGGATAGGACATCATCTGCTGAGCCTTTTCTCAACTATGTTGAGGGGGTCGGCTTCCAGTTTTACCAGTATTTTACATGGAGCGACTGCCTATCTGACCTCCACAACCTAGTTAGTACCGGGTAATACGATACCCCTTGGTAAGACTGGTTGTCAGACTTTTTTGGGCCTCTGACTACCTAACGACTGTCAAAGATCTACAAATGACATAGCCGAGACCAAAGGCTTAACGTGCTTTCCGAAGCACGGATGAAACTCGGTATGTAATGGGTGGTCAAGCATCCACAGACCAACCTAGGCAAGAACGGTTTAACCTAACGATCGACCCGAGCGGTTGTTATTATTTAGCCATGAGCTCCTCAGGGAGGATAGGTAGGTATAACATTTAAAAGGTATTTTAGCTTAGCGATAAGCTAGAACTTTGAACTCCAATACTTCCGTAATTAGGTTCCCATCTATGGTGCAGAACAAAATAAAAGATCGCAATGACGCGACGGGAAGACCAAGTGCCTCTCTTTATATACCCATTACAATTACTTTTCAATGCAATGAAATAAATGAAAATCTTTCTGTCGTTCAATATTATAATAAATAGACAGAGTTGCTTCGGAGGAGCTCGTGGCTAAATAAAATCAGTCGCTCGGGTCGATCTTTGATGGGTGACCACCGATAACTACCGAGTTTCCTCCGTATCTCGGAAAGTACGTTAAGCTGTTGGTCCCGGCTGTCATTTAATGTAGATCTTTGACAGTCGTTACAGGTAGTCAGTGGCCAAAAAAGTCTGACAACCAGTCTTACCAAGGGGTATGATATCGTAGTCCAGTACTAATTGGGTTGTGGAGGTCAGATAGGCAGTGGCTCCCATGTAAAATACTAGTACACAGCTGCATCCGGTTAGACTGGAAGCCGACCCCAAACATACCCCAATATACACAATACATAAGATTACACAGTACATAAGATGTGTCATTTAAAATACCAGCAAAGTTCATCTTTTATCTTCATGCAAATACTACGGAAGTGCGAACTCCAAGAATGAACAGCATTTACCTTGTCCTTTGAAACATTTTCCGCCAAATCGTTTCCAAATTGAAGTAGGGTAACAACAGGTAACAACGAACAACAGTTTGACAACGCGAACTGAACAACAACGCGATGATGAATGGAACTGGCGGGGGCGCTTCGTTAACGACGTAAACTTTGAATGGCGATGACACTAGACGGTGTGGTCGCAGAAGTACGGTCGAACAAGTTATTTGGTTTACAGTTTAACCCAGAAATTACCCACATTGTAAAATGTAAACCAAATATCTCTTGTTTGTTCGACCGTACGAGCAAGTCTAGCTCTAAATTTGCTTTGAGCTCTAAGCATCTGTCCCATTACTGATGAGGAAGCTTCTTGCTATCAGCTATTTTATCGCTCAAGAAACGTACCAAAGAAAGTCCTGTGTCAGCAAAAAAGATCTTCTTCTTCCTTATAGTTCTATCCCACTTTAGGTGGGGTTAGCTCTTCTAATTTTCCAGCGCCAGGACAGTCTGTCCTGGGTTGTCGGGTCTGACAGTTCTTCCTCCTATTATCAATAGGAGCTTCGTCATGATAGTCCACCACGGAGCCGGAGGTCGTCCTCAACATCTCATAGGTAGTTGCAAAAGACTCCTCTGCGTCTCAGCCCCGGCTGTTGTTCCTAGATCTTAGACAGTCAGTCAGAAGCCCAAAAGTCGCTTTTACCAAGGGGTAGTAGACCCTCAATCTATCTAACCGACTATCACCGACCTTTATACAGAAGAAATGAAGAATAATATGCAACAAAATAAATAAATATCAAGCTAAACTACTGACTGAGCCATTTCTGTGGGGCGACAGAAAAATGTTTTTGGCAAATCGTCTATTTGACTAACGAATTCTACAAACTCGCCACGCCTGCCGCAATCGACCTTTTGCTCCATTTTTTATCGAATTTTGTACTTTACCGTAGGAAGTAAATAACTGAATATTCCGTAACGTTTGCACAGTGAAACAACACAAGAGAGCAGTGTACGTGCACTTAAACATACGTAGCAGTGGCGAAGGCACCTAATAACTCGATTCCCACCGGCTTCCCTTCAGAAGTTTGGAACACAACCACTCTCTACCGTAATTGAAAAATGGCACAATCAGTACTTTTTTACAAGCATCACGAAACGCCTACTCGTACTCAATCAACTAAAATTTGCTCTTTAACAACATATTGCTATAAAATAATCCGCAGGCACTATCGGCTTTTCGGCAGCTAAATTTCTATGCATAATAAACGTCATGACGTCACCTAGCTTGCCCGCCTATATTAGGACTCTGGTAAGCCGACGCAAACCGAGTTATTCAAAGAGAAAGTAATAGAAAATGCGTGCGCGTGAGCGAGATGAGAAAATATCGTTATCGCTCATTGAATTTCGTATAGAATCGGAAATCGTTCAATGCTTGATGACATTATTTTGTTTTGTAGGGAGCTAGATTTTACTAAGCCGAAGATTATCAAGTTACGACAGGGTCAGAAAAAGAAAGTATATAAGGGAGAACGATATAGAATTAGTAATGGTCGATAATGTCAAATGTCGATTTGGTACACTAAATTATAATATTTATTTTGTTGACTTAATTACATAGGATAAAATCGCTTTTTTTTATAATACTTCCTCGCATTTTGTTCTTTACCTACTTTTTATTCGTTTTTTTTCTTCATAAGTGACGTTTTGGTGGTTTTGGGGTCGCTGATAATGAAAATGGGATTAAAATGAAAATTGAAAATCCAAGATGGCGCTCACAAAAAGTATCGGTTTTTTTTTCATGGGTGTTTCTTTCGTGGTTTTTGGGGTCGCTGATACTGAAAATGAGATTAAAATGGAAATCCAAGATGGCGCCGACGAAAATTTTCGTTTTTTTTTCTTCGTGGGTATTGTTTTCGTGGTTTTTGGGGTCACTGATAATGAAAATGGGATTAAAATGAAAATCCAAGATAGCGTCGACGCAGATTTTCGGTTTTTTCTTCATGGGTGTCATTTTCGTAGTTTTTGAGGTCGCTGATAACAAAAATGAGGTCAAAATAAATAAAGAAAAAAAAAACTACCTATTCTCATTTTTTTCCTCGGCTTCCCTTGACTCAATTTTCACCCCTCGCCACTACGTAGGTATATCCCGGCTTTTCATCACCTGCTCCATAACCTTTCCATAGCTATGTTGGGGTCGGCTTCCAGTCTATCCGGATTCAGCTGAATTAATACCAGTATTTCACAAGGAGTGACTGTGTATCCGACCTCCACAACCCAGTTAGTACTGGGTAATACTAACCCCCCCTTCCCCTTCCCCTTGGTAAGAATTGTTTTCACCCTTTCGGGCTACTGATTACCTACCTGCGTACTTAGATCTAAGTATCTATCATGGGGTTTAGGTTTCCGCACTTAGTCCTTGAAGTGGACCATTGTGCGTATGTTACCTACCTATAGCGACTGCCAAAGATCTATAAATGACTAACGGGGCCGCTTCCTCGAGCAAGAGAATCGCGGCGATATTTTCGTATAGAAATACGTTGAATCGCCACGATTCGCTCGCTCTTGGAGGCGGCCCCTAGCGTGCTTTCAGGGGCATATATCCCTATCCCAGCCTTTATAAGACCTAAAAATAACCAAGGTTATAGTTCGGTTCAAACTTAATGGCGGCTCGGAAGTTAGCTGCAAGTGACAGTTTGCGCATTATACAGACAAAACGATGCGTCATCTGGGCCCCGTTGATACCTAAAATTGTTGTCTGCGCAGCTTTACATTAGATGTTCCGAATCGCCATAAATTTTAAAGCGTTATTCCTGCGCATACCGTCACTCGTAGCTAACTTCTGAGCCGCCATTAAGTTTGAACCGAACTATAGGACAAATATACTTAATCACTTAGAATTAGCCGCGGGAGAAATACAAGAGATGACGGGCGGGGGTGTGGCGCGGGCGCCGCGCCGTCGCCGTCTCAGTATGTCTCTCGCCTCACCTCTTCTCTCCAAACAGAGAAGTGGCGCCGCGCCCGCGCCTCGCCTGCGCCCGACGCTTCTTGTATTTGTCCCGCGCCTTAGGTTTCACTCTCTATCAAACATGTAGGTCTGTACGACAGTCTGTCTAAATCTTGGTCACATAAGTTTTTTTTGGTAAATTTAGGATAATTTCCAGCAATTAAACTAAAATGGGGATAAATTTTCGTCCTGGTGCAATAGATTATTGTCTAGCTTCAAACTGTTTGAAATACGTGTTAAAATATAAGCCTCACAGCGATTTCAGCCTAAGATTAGTAACAGTTGTTAATGTTATGATTAGTTTCGAATAAAATTGTGTATTATTGTAGGTACTATCGAGGACACTCCCGCCTGACCACCACTAAGCTAATTTTTGCTTGCACTCGCAACATAGAAACGCTCTCTAGCCCCGCCCCGTTGACTTTGTATAGAAATAATGAATGAAAAGATACCAAATCGGCCGAGCGCACTGACGACGCACGCCAATCAAGAGTTATTGTTATTTTGCGCGCCAAAGTTCAGGCTTTCCTAATAGGCCCAAACTTTAAGGGGTCGTGGCACGGCGCGCCTTCGCATGTTTTAAGCGAAAAAAAAAAAAAATGGTCACGCGGAAAAGACCCCGACTGTACTTATTCAGAGCAACGGTGGGTTCAGTGGTAAACGGTCCCAAGTTATTATAGATATTTTACTTTAATTTATTCCATCTTCACTCAAAACAGTGAATGAAAACATAACACAGTTACTTAGCATCACGCATGTAATCCTCGAAGGGTCAGGCAGAGGTGTCGGTACCTAATAGTACCTACACCCATTTTTGGCCAGTTATATACGCCCATGTAATTGGGGGCGAGCCTTTTGCCTTGAACCGGGCAAATCTAGCCTCCAAAAAAAGCAAAAGCATGGACGCTCACAACATAGTATTAAATACTATGTTGTGAGCGTGGTATTCAATTTTAATACCTTGCATGTCTGATTACTCAGTTTTGTAAACGCGCGCGTGCGCGTGTTTATGTTTATGTTCTCTTTCTTTCTTTCAAAACTTAATGACACTTCGCCCGACCTGGGAATCGAACCCAGGACCTCCCACCTCATGCTCAGCAGCGCTTGATCCCACTAGACCAACGAGACGGTCCATTAGTAAGAATAAGAATAATTTATTTAAAAATGTATTACAAAAGTGTACATTTAGGTGCAGTAGGTAGGTAGTGTTATTTTTCTCAAACAATGGTATAATTCACTGCAGACCCACCGTACCCCTGGTGGTACGGTGGGTTTTTGTAAAGTTAAATGATACCACCAGGTAATAGTGTTGTAACACTAGTTAAAACCACTTCTGACAACAAAAAAAATATTTAATCACTTTATTAGAACCTGCTACGACTCCATGACGCGCGCTCGCTTCGCTCGCATATTAAAATAACACTCTTTGACTTCTGCCCCGAAGTCCTCCGCCGGCCTCCTTCGTCGGCCTACGGCCCGGTGCCCATGCCGCCCGAAAAGGATTAAAAATGATTAATTAAATTGGGCGGAGTACATCCATGAGGATTCCCACATAGAGAAAGAAAAAGTGGTTAATTGTGGTAGGTACTAAAATCTAACACCAAAAATCTATTTAAATAGTATCATGTGAATTGGATGGCTGTGGGTTTGTTAATAAAGGGTGTAAAACACCTCCTAACGAAGCCGAAAGGCACTTGTTCTCCTCGTCATTGCGATCATTTTTCTGTTTTACACCATACCTGGGAACCTTCTAGTTACGGAGATATTGGGGGTCAAAGTTCCAACTTTTTGACAAGTTTGTTTT
Source organism: Xestia xanthographa (assembly GCA_905147715.2). Taxonomy (NCBI): domain Eukaryota; kingdom Metazoa; phylum Arthropoda; class Insecta; order Lepidoptera; family Noctuidae; genus Xestia; species Xestia xanthographa. The sequence goes on along the minus strand of LR990664.1, from coordinate 6,072,030 downwards.
TAAATACAAGTTTTTAATATAAGATTTTTACTTTAAACACCTCCACGACCCCCGCACTATTCAATCCATCCATCAGCACAATGTTTTGAGTGCGTTACATTGAGTTCTACCACAAAACATGATTTTCCACCCCAAAAAAAAAAGTCGTTTCCCAGCAATAATTTTTGCGCAAAGTTACTTAGTTTGATGTACAGAATGCTTGGTTAACGGCTTCGTGATGAGGTCTTACACCCTATAGATTATAGATGTCCAAGCAGCTTTTAAAAAATTAATAAATATAAAAAACATTTTGGCAAAGCAACATGTAAAACTATGCTGATTTATTAGTTTTAGCTTTGATTGTGTTGTTGATAAATTTATAAAACCTATTTTTGACTATAATTATTGGATATCAGTTAACTAAAATAAAAAATTAAGTTAATTGAAACTTGTTTAATTATAATAAATTTACTACTAAGTAACTATCTACATTCTTAACAGCATTGAAAGTGTTAATATTACGTATTCTTTGTAATACAAAACATTTTTGTGAGCAGAGCCAACAGTGACTTAAAGTTCTAACACCATGTAAACCATTTTTTTTTAAATTTAATTGCCATTTGCTAGAGAATCAGAAGACTCGTTGTTCCAATCAGAAACAAGCCTCGTCTCTTTCTAATTAGAAATTAATACAAATTAAAATATGGTATTGTACCATTACCTAGGCATAATTTTGTAGTTTTGTTACTCTCTTGAAACCTCTGGATACGTACATATGTCCTAGAATCTAGGACATATGTACGTATTCAGAGGTTTCAAGATAAGATGTTCTAAGACATATGATCTAGGACCTAGATCATATGTCTTAGAACATATATGTCCTAGAACCAAAAAATTCGAAGACATGTAACATCTACCAATCCGCACTGGGCCCGCATGGTGGATGATAGCCCATTCCCTCTCATAGAGAGGAAGCCTGTGTCCCAGCAGTGGGAACATTAATAAGCTGATGATGATGATGATGATGTTGTTACTGTCTTGAAACTTGCTACTTTTGACTTACATGGTATTAGAACTTCAGCAATGTTACACAACATAGATTGTGGGTTTGACAGCTACTTTACTTTGTGTAATTAATTTCATTGCTGCTCTCAAAATGGTGAACAACAAGATTGTGAAGGAATGAGCATATCATAGAACTAAAAAGTCAAAGACATGTAACAGCTGTCCACCACTACCGGCCCACATGCAGGATTAAAGCCCACTCTCTTTAATGTGGGAACGTTATAGACTGAATATTCTAACAAATACTAACATTTAGAAATTCTGCCTCCCTAAACTATCCTAATCAGTAGCATTTTTGAACTTTCCTCTCATGAACTTTGGAAGTGGTACCACACCAGGGCAGGGGACTTGTCCATAGACTTCACAGATACATGGTCGCTCACAACCTATACCGAAGTTGGCAGGATTGTCCTTCTTTTCTGCAGCTATTGCTTCTTGTTCTAGAATGTCCTTTGATTTTCCTGTAATTATAAAGGAGGATGATTTAGTGTTGTGTGGGAACAGTTCTATCATATTATTTTTGTACATAGGTACTCAAAAAAAAAAAAAAAAAAAAAAGTCTGACAACCAGTCTTACCAAGGGGTATCGTATTACCCGGTACTAACTGGGTTGTGGAGGTCAGATAGGCAGTCGCTCCATATAAAATACTGGTATTCAGCTGCATCCGATAAAACTGGAAGCCGACCCCAACTAAGTTGGGAAAAGGCTAGGCAGATGATGAGGTACTTAAAAAACAGTAGAATTCTTGAGGTCCAAAAAAAAGCAGCAGTAGCCCAGTGGTGGCGGCCTCGACTTACGGTGGGTTCGAACCCAGGCAAGCACATTACTTTGTGTAATTTATTTCATCACCGCTGCTCTCAAACCGGTGAAGGAAAACATTGTAAGGAAACCAGCATGTCCTAGAACCAAAAAATTCGAAGACATGTGACATCTACCAACCCACACTGGGCCCGCGTGGTGGATTATAGCCCATTCCCTTGCATAGAGAGGTGGCCTGTGTCCTAGCAGTGGGTATATTAATAGGCTGATTATGAATCCAAAGTTACTGCTTTTTCATAAGAATTCCCTTCTACCAGTGCTTTGTTTCAGTTATACAATGTGAAGGATGACCTTCAAAACGAATCTCAAGTACTTCAGAATACAGTTTTTGTTTATTAAGACCTAGACATCAAAACTTGCCAGGAAGAATCTTATGATGATCCTCAAACCAAAGATATGTTATCAATACTACCAGCGTACTGGTGTAGCCTGTGGTAGACTAGGTCTATTTATACATAAATTAAGCGAAACTCACCAACAGTATTAATTAAATGTTCCAAAATTTCTTCTTTCGACTTATTGTCCACATCAACTAAAATCTTTCTTCCATCTTCGAAATAACACTTTATGAATGGTGAAGGAGTAAGATTCTTTAACGTTGCTACCTGGACGTCAGGGTTTTTGTATTGAATTTGCGGCAAATACCAGAAAACGAACTCTTTTGCCCCAAGATTGTTTTGCCCATTTATATTGTAAGCCACTGAGAATATCTTGATTTTGTCTTTTAATACTAGTCTGCCGGCATTCAGGTAATTAAGTGTACGTCGGATAGGTGCTCTTCCTTTCATAAACGGCATTTTAGTTTTATTTTATTTGATTTTCTAAATCAGAATAACGAGGAATGGAATATAACCTTAAATGGCTGTCACTGTCATGTCAAGTCAATGTCAGTTTGACAACCACTCGTGGACCATAGACCGCAGCACCGTTCCAGTTTATGCATAGTTTATGGGAAACACAAATACTTTCTCATGATTATCGAATCAATCTTGCGTTTGAAAATTTTGTTTTTCTCTCCAGAGAAACCTCACCCTATAAAAATTTATAAAAGGCGACATCTATTAACGTGCGACACATACGCGCGTGCTCGTGCGCGTGACATATTCACATTTTATCATGAATATGGTTACGTCGTAAATTATTTATATATTCCATAATTATGTTAATTTTCTTAGATAATATTTCCATTTTTCAATGTAAAACTATAAAAAAAAAACATTAAAATTATACATTTTTGTGGCCCACCAGCATTGGGAACAGATTGTCCGAGTTGCCGGTGGTCACGGCTCTAGAGAGAGGAACCTGCTAACAAAAGTGCCGTGTCCAGAAGTAGGTACTTACTGCTTTCCGAATCAAGTCCCTGATCCATCCAGCAAGCGAGCCTTAAAATAAAAGATGTTGGTCGCGGCTATTCGAAAGCCATTGGCCAACACGATTATCGGCACAATGACTGTTGTACTCACGTGCCACAGCCCACATGTTATGTCGATTACTTATGAAGAATTTTCCACTGACGTTGGTCACACAACATTTCAGTATATTTCAGTAGATGGCGCTGATCAGCTTTGGCAATATTTTTTAAGCGGCGTTCTAGTAAAATCCAATAAAAAAAGAATTTACTACATTATTTTGTATAGGTCAATCGTAAAATCTTTTAGCAGGGCAAAAACAAACTCTCATAAACACATGTCAAACTCATTGTATAGTAAAATTTCTTTATTATTCATTGTTGTTTAAAAAGTGAGAACTGTAAAGAACCTTTTTTTTAACCTAAAAAGGCTGTTCTTTTGCATCACTGAACTGAACTAAGTACAAGTTTTTGCATGGTTTTGCTATTGTTCTTCTGAGTGTTTTTGCGTTACGTCTAAACTCCTGGTGCGTCGAGTCGAGCAGTTAGGTTCCTCCGTACTTCAGTTAAGACTTTGTGGACATAAAAACGAGCCATTTTATTATTTCCAAGATTTATCAGCGCCATCTAGTTCGTTCATAAAAAGCACTGGAAAATTCCACATTGAATAAAATTGATTATCTTTCTGACGCCTGGCATATGTGAAACATCGAATCTATTTTGTACATAACTAAAATAAGCTTAAAAAAAGTCATTAAAGAAAAACGAAACACTTAAAACATCCTCTCACCCCAAACTCATAGTAAAATTATACCGTCTCCGTTCCGTCGTGGGTAAAAAAACAAAAATTGCTGGATTCAATTTTATATTTTGTATTAATATTTTACCATGGTCTCTGAAATTTGGCCGCACTAAAGGAATTCCTGTCGTAATCGATGTTCTCGAGCCATCTGCTGATTCATTCACTGTCACTCTGTAATTTAATCATCAGTACAACACTCCAAGTTCATAAAGGTGCAGGAATGATTTTGACCTTGATTAAATCATTTTTACACCTCTAAGAACTTTGCGGGTTGTATTGATGATTTTGATGATTATAAATCTGTAACTACATACGTCTTCCAACCGCGAATAATATTTTAACCAACATACAACATATCACTGGCCTGTAAATGGCTAAAAACTTAAGAAAATTTGAATTTCGACGCTGCGGATCGTGTGTTGCTATGCCGTCATTGGCGCTTGCAGTTTATGACATCCGCAATCGGCAACACCACTGATGCTTGCGGTCTACCTTCTACTTTAGAAGTAAAGCATTGCAGAAACCAGTTGTGTATACAGGTACAGTGTGTAACAGATACTTCTCGAAGCCGTCAACAAAGCATTCTGTAGGTACTTACATCAAACTTAGCGCAAAAATTATCGCTGTTATCGTATAACAGCGATAATTTTTGCGCTAAGAAAAAATAGTATTACGATTTTTTGTTGGGTTGAAAAATCACGTTTTACAGTAGAACTAAATGTAATGCACTCAAAACATTGTGCTAATGGATGAATTGAATAGTACGGGGGTCGTGGAGGTGTTTAATGTAAAACACTTGCATTAAAAACATATAAAACTTGTGAACCAGTTGGAACTTGACTCCCATTATCTCCGTAACTAGAAGGGATGATCCCAGGTACGGTCTAGAACAAAAAAAAATATCACAATTACGGGGAAAACAAGTGCCTTTCGGCTTTGTTAAGGGGTGTTTTTACACCCTAATGTGGTTTGTCATAGGTCGGTATGACAAACCACATCAACACCGTGTACACCTTCGAACTTCGGAACTTACCGTTGGCTGACAAAAATTAAAACAGTACTTAACCTTACCTTTTTAGCAGCTGGGCTTTTAAGATACAATACCAAATGCAACCGAGCAATCGGAATGGCTGATCGCTGCAATTCGACTGGTTTCATATTTATGTTCATTTTTTATTTGCGTTCCACAATGTTAAAAGGTGATTATTAAGAGGGCATGGCTGAGGCTTACAGGTAAGAACAATATTATGGGCCCTGTTAGAGGGCACAGCAATATGCATATTATATTAAAATTTCGGATTATAATTTACAATTTATATATGTATTAATATTGGCATAATGAGTTACCTAAAGCTTTCATAACATAAAATAATCGGTTCCTGGGCTACTCGATAAAAATGGCACCTGGCGGCGACAGTTACCGAAGCATTTTCATAAAGCTTCAGGGCCACACCAGACTCCACCGAAGCGGAGTCGTAACGAGAAGAGAAGAGATGTGTTTTAAGCCACCAATAGAATTTTGTTACACTTCGTCTCCGTTTAGCTTTTGTGGAAACGGTTGAATAGAGAAAAGATGATGTCTCGCAATTGTTTAGGCCCACGGATACGAGTAGAGACGTGAACGGCATTCGGAGAGCGGTGTGCTGTGCGGTGTGTGGTGAGCGGTGTGCTGTGAGCGACGTGAGGTGAGTGGTCTGCGGCGAGCGGCGTACCGCTTTGCACAACTCCTCTCGTCTGCGCTTTGCACATCTCCACAGGTCTCCGCTTTGGTGGAGTCCGGGCCTTAGTTTATCAGTAGTTGATAGCTATCAGTGGAACATGACACTAGTCGAAAGTATTAAAGAGTAGTTTTTGAAATTATAGTAGGGCAATCAAACGTCGAACTACATAATATCACTATTTTCTAAGGTCTCTGGGCAGGACTTGGCACGGGAATACAACGGAGGAAGTGAAAACTTAAATCCTCTAATGAGGCCAATATTGTTCGTGATCGTGACAGGTTTGAGTTTGACAGAGAGCAAAAGAAAGAAAAAGAATTGATAAAATGTCAACGTCAAATTTACATCTACAACTTCGTAATGTCCGCAAAAAATAATAATAATTTATTTAAAACAGCACCATAGAACATCAACCATGGTAACTGTTTTAAAAAAAGGTTTAATAAGTTTCTAATAACAATGTCAAAAAAATGCAGCAAAGTGAAAAATCCATGTAAGATTTGCCTAGGACCAGTAACGCAGAAAACAGGCTTACAATGCCTGGGCGCCTGTGAATGTTGGGTTCACTACGCTTGCCTGAACTACACTCCTGGTAAAATTAAAGATATAAAAGCCGGTATCATTAAGGTAACATGCCCCTGCCCGGATTGCAAAACAAGTCAGCCGAAAGAATACAGGACCGACATGCCTTACAGTTGTAACAATTCAATGTGTCCTGCGAATAGGCCCCCGAAATGTGAGAATGACAAGTGCCCAATCAACGACCCAAAATCTATGCCACCACAAGCCACACAGGGTACGGGCAGGCCACCGTGCCCTCTTAATAAATGTGCAAAAAATGACTGCAAACAACACAGTAGTCCACGATTAGTGGACGGCCAACTTCCTCCACAAATTTCAATACCACCGTGTAAGCCTGATCCGCGCGACTCTAACCAACTGGCAAAGTATTCTTCTGGATCTTCATCACTGAACGATATGTCTGGGGACTTCGGAAACTACCAAGGGAGGCCAAATGGAGCTGCTACTGCTGGTGGTGGTATTAGCCAAACTATGGATGTTGTCGAACAAATGTGTAACACTGTTGGGGAACTCACGAATCAGATACAGCAGCTGATGCATCAGATGAAAAAAGCAGTCAATGATAGTCAAGGACCGGGACCTCGTTCACCTCGTCCACCTCCTCCATATCCAAAACCATGTTTCTGTCCTGGAAATCCAAATCAACGATCGTAGTAACATCTTTCATCGTTTTTCATAACAATTTATTCACAATTCTTCTTAGAATATTATTGGGAGTACTGGACCATATGAACTTCTAGTCTGCTTTTTATTGCAACGTCGCTTCAATAAGTTTCATTCTATTCTACGTATGTAAGGTCTAAACCGTATAAATTAGAATAATTCAGTTTCAATGCTTTTATGCATGTTATGGTTAACATCGTGAAAAAATAAATGTTTAATATATAATACTTTTTATTTTAGTGATCTCTTAGACCCCATATTCCAGGTGGTAGAGAAAGTCCACGTTTTAATGTTCTGAAGTGGACTTTCCTACCACCTAAGTTTTCCGAGTTTTCTTTCAGTTCAGGTTTCAATAAGTGCGAATATAATCAAAGTCGTGGATTAATTATTTTGAAGTAGACCTAATAAAGCTTTAGGCTTCCATATTTATTGTGCGAACTGCCAGTCTGTGGAATTCACTGCCGGTTAATGTGTTTCCTGATCATTATAATCTGGGTCTATTCAAAGACTGAATCGTTTTCAATAAATTTTGTTACTTGGAGTGGGCGTAACACGTTTTCTTCTTCGTCATTCTCCCTTGTCAACCGTATACGCTACCATTTTACACCTTTCTTTTTTTACATCATTCTTCTTCCCTCTACTCCACCCATCAACATATTTTATATTCATCGCTCGTTTAGTCACATGCGTTTCATTCCTCCTAATCACAACACATGTCTATAACATTACAGTCATTTTCTTAACTGCCTCACATTCCGATCCATACATACACTACGTCTGATGAAATCGCGCACTTGCAAAATAAGAATGTGGAACTAGTGATAACATAATTCAACATTAGTTCCATTTATTTTCAGATACTTTCAAAATGGAACTACTTTAAAAAAAAAACATAATTAGTTCCATCATGGAACTGTTAATGGTACTAGTAGCAATGGACCATATTTTTGATGGAACTGTTAATGTTACTACTTAGTGATAACATAATTCAACATTAGTTTCATTTGTTTTCAGACTCATATAGAATGGAACTAGTGATTAAAAAAACATCATTAGTTGCATCATGGAACTGTTAATGGATCATATTTTTAACTTGTAACTTGAGGGGTAAGGGGTAACCGCCGATCGGCGGCTACCTCTCGCGTCCGGCCCTGGTTCCAGCCATGGTCCGGAGCGAGACGGAATGGGACGCCGTCACCTCCTTCTGCGAAGCAGTCATGCTAGAGAAGGAGGTGGCGGAACGTGAGAGGGAGAGAACCTCACGTCCCGGCCGCCGCGGGAGACGCCCCGGGCGAAATTCAAGTTTTGCATTTTTTGCATAGGTACTTTTCAAAATACCTGACCAGCAAATTGCAAAAAACGTAAGAAAATTTGAATTTCAGCGGCTACCCTGGCGTTTCCACCTTAAAATGGCAAAAGTACTAAAGCATAAAGGGTGTAAATAGACCCTTAACGAAGCCGAAAGGCACTTGTTCTCCCCGTCATCATCGTCATCGAAATATTTTTTTTTAAATATTGTTTTTTGTTCTAGACTTCGTGCCAACTTTTTCACAAGCTTTTTTTTAAATAGATGTTTTTTTAACGGATGGCCGATGGGGCCGAAAAGTTCTAAAGAAAGCGACACTTGGTTAATGACAACTATGTCCAGCAGGAGGCCTATGTCCAGCTGTGGACATCTTTCGGCTGAAATGATGATGATGATGATGACATGTTTTTTGTATGAACTCAAACTCAAGGCATTTATTTCATTTATACCATTACGGCACTTTTGAATGGCAAAAATACAAAAAAAAACAAAGCTGCAGTCACAGTCACAAGGCATAATAGCTTGAGAAAGTACTGTAGTTGCCCATTCCCTAGCGTAGATCTCTATGGAGGAGAACGGGCAAGAAACTCCATGGACACTCTTTTTTTTTTTTAGGCAGCAGCGTGCCTATTCGTGCCGCGAAGCCGAACACACCGGTGTACATCTCCCGCCTACACTACACCACTACAGCGGAGAACATCGTGGAGTACGTGCGTCAGAAGATCAAGTACGTGGCGAGAGTGCAGCTGTTGGAGTCGCGCCGCAACGTGGTGCGAGTGCCAACGTGTTATCTGCACCTCGTCTTGGAGGAGGACTTTTGGGCGCAGGGAGTGGTGTTCCGTCGCTTCCACGGGCAAGTGCCACATGAACGCACGGTGACATAGTGCACAAGTGAAGTCTTAGTGATACTAACGTAGTTTTAAGGTCCTTTTATACTAACACAGTTTGTATTTTACCGCATGTATGTTAGTCTGTAAAGTATTTATCTATGGGCCAAAGTTGCCTGAAAATAAAGGTTTTTATTATTATTATTATTCCGTTTATTCATTTACATCCTTATCTATTTACATTTTTAAGTATTTCTAAAAATAAAACGATACAAAAAAAAACACTTAAAAATATAAAAAAATAGTAGTCCGCCGGTGTCGGGAGCAGGGTCCAAGCCACCGGTGGTTAGGGCTGCAGAGACAGGAACCTCCTCACAATGCGAGCCGTATCGAGGAGTACTGCCTTCTGAATCAGGCCCTTGATCCAACCGCCTAAAGAGAGCTTCGATAGATGGTCATCGAAGCTCTTGGCTATAAGGCCATTGGCCGTCACGACAATCGGCACAATGATAACCGAGTTCATATTCCACATGCCGCGAACCTCGTGTGCCAAGTCGAGATATTTTATTTGTTTTTCTTTCTCAGCTTTCACGAGGTTCTCGTCATGCGGAATGGTAACATCGATTATCATTACGCGGCGCGCTGATCGGTCCATCATCACTATGTCAGGCTTATTGGCGACAATAGTCCTGTCAGTAATGATGTACCGATCCCAGTACAGCGTGACATGGTCATTTTCGAGAACTGGGTCGGGCACATACTTGTAGTACGGTACCTCAGATTCCACAAGTTTATATTTCAAGGCAAGTTGCTGGTGTATAATCCTGGCTACTTGGTTATGCCTGTGCAAGTACTCGCCGTTAGCCAGACGAGAACAACCAGAAATAATATGTCTGATGGACTCACCCGGAAGGTGGCATGCCCGACACACGTCAACCGTCCCGTCCTTCATAATATATTTCCGGTAGTTGTTCGTCAACATAACTTCGTCCATAATCGCACAGACAAAACCTTCAGTTTCCCCAAAGAGGTCGCCGAAACGTAACCAGGACACGGACGCTAGAAAATCTACATCGGGCCCATGAAGAGCCCGGTAGAAGCGCCCGTGAAGCTCTTTGCCTTGCCATACTTCCTTGCGGTCATCGGTGGTAAGTACCTCAGGTCTGTGCCAGTTCTCTTTAGCCATGGACAGCGGGGTGAGTCCCTTGTCCACTGCGACCACATCTCGGTGCATACCCACCTCGGCTTTTAAAAAATATTCTCTGAGACTGCACACCTCGCGGTTGTGGAGGGTCTTCGCGTTTAAAAAGCCTCGACCTCCGCACTTCCGCGGGATGTACAGTCTCATAACCGAAGATCGTGGGTGATGCATCCGGCTTTCGGACAGCAGTGTACGAACTCTTCTATCCAGGGCGTCGAGTTCGGTCTGAGTCCATTTGAGTATGCCGAAAGAGTACATTAAAACCGGCATGACCCAACCATTGAAGGCGCGCACCTTGTTCCCGCCTGAAAGAAGGCTATTTAATACCTTTCTCAGGCGACCGAAGAAGCGCTCCCTCAATGATTGCTTCATGTCAGTTACATTAATGCCTAACGCTTCCGACATACCCAAATACTTATAGGTTTCGGATGAGGAAAGAGATTTCAGGTGTATGGAGTCCGAGAGTTGAAGTCCCTCGGACTCCATAATCTCCCCTCGCTTTACATACATGACTGCACATTTGTCCACACCAAATTCCATCCTGATGGCGCTACTAAAAGTTTCAGTTACTTTCAGTAGCTCCATCAGTCGCAGTTTGTTGGGGGCAAAGAGTTTCAGATCATCCATGTAAAGCAGGTGAGATATAACCTGACCATCCTTCCTCAACCGGCAGCCTAGGCCTGAATTCTTCAGCAATGTGCTTAGAGGATTCAAGGCTAAACAGAACCAAAGTGGACTCAGACTGTCGCCCTGGAATATTCCCCGCTTAATCCATACAGGCTCATCGCTCCCCTGGATCTGTCGACATCCTGGATATCGAAGGACCGTCTTCCATTGCCCCATACATGACTCAAGAAAGGTGCGTAGAGTTGTATCTACTTTGTACAACTCCAGCACCCTCATGAGCCACGTATGTGGCACCGAGTCATAGGCCTTCTTATAATCTATCCAACATGTCGACAGATCTTTGCGAGATCGACGAACCTGTTGGCTAATGGCCATGTCGATGAGGAGTAGCTCCTTAGTACCGCGGGACCCATTCCTACATCCATTCTGAGAGGCTGACATAATGGAGTTTTTGTCAATGTGTGTATTAATTTTCACTCTCAGAATGGATGTAAGAAGCTTGTAGATCGTCGACAAACACGTGATCGGTCTATAATTTTTGGGTTCCGCGGGACTACCTAACTTATGGAGCAGGTGGGTAACGCCTGTTGTTAAAAACTGTGGAAGGGACCCGGACTCTAAGGATGACTGGAATTGCGATGCCAGGCAAGTGTGTGAACTACTAAACCATTTGAGCCAGAAGTTGTGCAGTCCGTCCGGTCCCGGGGTTTTCCAATTTGGTAACGGACGAACTGCTCTGGCTACATCTAAAGGTGTTATACAAATTGGCTCCATTTCTGGGATAGGTTCACACACTCGCTCGACATCACGCATCCAGTCAGCCTCAGTATGACAAACGGGTACCGACCAGATGCTGCGCCAGAAAGAACTCGTGGTGGCATCATCCGGGCGGCACACGTCTGTCATATTTTGCTCGGGTCGCTCCCAAGCTCTGTATACCCACCTCTCATCGCTCTGGAACATGCGATTCTGTGAATACCGATCAACCCGCCGCTTATACCTCCGAATACGGTTCGCCCATGCATAAACTTTCTGCTTCAGGAAGTCGATGCGCTCTGTGGCACGGGACATGTATTCTTGAGGACTGATTTCAGTCCCCGAGAATGCCCGCCTCACAAAGCGCATCACTCGTGGTCGTGTATTGCCCTCCCTGAAGCAGTATAGTTTGCCGATGAGTACCCTGGCCCCGTCGATACGGCGCTCGATCCTGCGCTGCCAGGCTGGTACAGCTGGTTTTGGTCGAGTAGCTACGTCACAATTTGGGAACTTGACATTAGCTATACGACATGCCGCAACAGCCCCACAGAACAGGATCGAGTGTGTATCAACGAGGTTCTCGCTACTTTCGAATATATTCTTGAGTTGCGAGTCCAAGGCACACACCAGCGCCCTATTTTTCTTATGCATGGGTAACCGTGGTAATCGGGGCCTAAGTTCGGTAGGAGTGGACCGATATTCATGAAGCGCATTCTCCAGAGCGCTCCTCAATCGGTCGTTGCACTGGCTACTTACCGTGGCAACCCCATCATCCTCCTCTACAACAGCAGGGTTCAACCGCGGTGGTGTTGCGTCAATAGCTGACACTTGCACCGCGGTTTGTGTCGGAGTTAAGACGATAAGGTTGCTCAGTACTTCTGAGCGCAGCCTATCAAGCGCGGCGTCGTCCAACCTGTGACTGCGTTCGATGACCCGCACCTGATCCGATAGTCGTTGGGCCGAGACGATGACGGTTGGTTCAAGATCCTGGATCAGAGACAGCATCCTAACACGGTACGCAGTGAAGTTATTATTATTATTATTAAAACAAAATATTGTTACAAAATCTTGGTTTCATCATTCATGTTGAGAGTATACATATAATTATATCAGATGTAGAAAGAGGTGCACATTTAAGTTTCAATGGCGCGGCCATGGGATTTTAGTCTTACAGCTCCTAAAATATAAACCTAGGATTTTTTTCTATATTTTCTCAATTTTTTTACAAATTCAATCTGTTATTTACCCAAATTTCAGGTCTCTGCAACGCTTAGTTTTAAAGATCTCCGTGGCTGCGCGGTTCTTCGTGTCTCGATGGCGCGGCCACGTTCAAACCCTTATAACTTTTTAACCACAACTTTGACATATTTATGGTTTGGGAATCAACTTTTACAATTTTTTACAAAATCCTGGCACAGTTTTTTTAAACGCACACCATTATGAGCGTCCAGAGTAAAAAATGAAATCAACAATTTAAAAATAAAGTAATTAAAATGAACCGTGACCGCGAAGAGATGACCAGTCTCAACTGACAGCGCCCGTTCACGAACATGACGCATGTATCGGCGCCATTCAACTCAACCATATTGAAGGGAACTAAATGACCCAACACACCACGAACTTTACTTTAACCTCCAATACTTTAATACCTCCAACTCCCTCGTACTATTCAATCCATGCATCAGCACGATCTCTACTAGTCTCGCATTCTATTGAAGCTCCGACCTAGCATAAGGTCAAAGTTTTAACACCAACGTGTAATCCTCTATTTTCCGACCTTCAATGTTTAGATGGCGGTTGTAAACGGAATCTCTCGAATTGATTTCACAAACTTGTCGACTTCGAAATAAGTCGACCACAAGTTCCAACGTATGTATTATGCGAGTGTAATTGGCAATCAAACTTGTTTGCAAGTTGTCATCTGTCAAATTTGGTGTGAATATTAACTTGGGGTGAATAGTTTTGAGCTTGTTATGGAGATGTTGAGGTGTCGAAGATTGAGGTTCTGTGGATTGAGTATCGAAATTGTTAGTAATCTGTTTGTGAACAGGTTGATTGTCGTAAGCCTGCCTACGTCAATGATATTAGCTCTGACCAAACTAAGGCGAGTCTGGTATGCGGGACGACTTGTGCCGATTACGTTAATGGGGTAGATGACACATTTTAAGAGCTGTCAAAACGCGGTTCTCTCATAGATTTTGTATGGCAATAGCCAACTATGACGTCACTGTTTATACAACTCAATGACTCAACTATTTACTACATCAGCCCATAACGTCCACTGCTGGACATAAGCCTCTCCCATGATGGTAGGAATTTGCCGTAATCTCCACGCTTGGCAGGCGGATTGGAGATCGCAGTGATGAAAGACTAACAGAAAACGCAACTATTTAATATGGCAATTAATTGAAAATAAATCGGGTATTCAGGCCCCAAATAAAGTTTTTTTTTTTGTGATTGGTGTCTTGGAAATATTGTTATAGGGTGTCATCTACCCTATTAACTTATATGTAGGTGTTCTATCTGCAAGACAAATGGCTTATAGAAATACGGCACCCATGACAGAATTTGTGAGCACAACGCAGTTTTAGCGCCAACCATTTTATTTGACAATGCCTAAGCTATTCCGTGCTGTATAAGGTTGTGTGCTCATTAGTCTAAAACTAAACGGCTGCCCGTTTGCTTCCAGTTCACCTCCTTATAAAGGGTGTAAAACACCTCTTAACGAAGCCGAAAGGCACTTGTTTTCCCCGTCATTGCGATCAATTTTCTGTTCTACACCATACCTGGGGACCTTCTAGTTTCGGAGATATTGGGGGTCAAAGTTTCAACTTTTTGACAAGTTGTTTTTCAAATACAAGTTCTTATTGTAAGATTTTTACTTTAAACACCTCCACGACCCGTACTATTGAATCCATCCATCAGCACAATGTGTTGAGTGCGTTACCACAAAAAATGAGTTTTCACCCCAAAAAAAAGTCTTTTCCCAGCAATAATTTTTGCGTAAAGTTACTGTAGTTTGATGTACAGAATGCTTGGTTGACGGCTTCGTGATGAGGTTGTTTACACCCTGTATACATCCAAGGAGTAATTTTGCATTCTAGTAAAAATTCAGGAGCTTGTCACAAAAGACATAAATATTCAATTTAAATTACGATACCCGGTCAAATAATTAATAAAGCCGCTATTTTAAATTGTTTGAATTTGACAGTATTTTAAAATAGGTACACGAAATTAATTGAAGAATCACCCATCGCGCGACGTGTCTCTGTGTGCGTTTAATTGTGTGTGTGAAGGCGCGGTTATAGGGCCAGAAGCCCCACTCTTTAACGTTCCGTCCGTATATTCGGATCTAGCGAGATAGACGGACGAAGCGTTAGAGAGTAGGGCCCCAGTTACAGACGGGCTGCGTTTTAATAAGGGTGGTTTACACTTACCGATTTCCGTAAATAAGAAAAAAAAACCAACCCATTTTAGTATCGATTCGGGTCGAGAATGACTAGCATAGATACCTCCTTGAATTTGACCAGGATGCAAAGCGACACTTTGTATATTTAAATTGTACAGACACATCAAGCAACCAAAACTGTCACTTTTTCCCAATCAACCTTGAACCTAATGGTATAGCGATAAAGTTGAAAATCCATTAAAGAAATTTGACAGATTTTAGTAGTTTGATGTGCAAACATGCACGTGCATAAGTTTGTGTGTGTGTGTTTGTGTGTGCATGTGTGTGTGGTATCCGCAAGAGAACCAAGGTTACCGACGTAGCCCAAATAATTGCCAAACTTAAGTACTAGTGGGGCACATTTCTCGCAGAACAGATGGCCGATGGGGCTGAAAAGTTCTGGAGTGGCGACTAGGTGGACCGATGACCTGGTGAAGGTTGCGGGAATCCGCTGGATGCGAGTCGCACGGGACCGGTCAATGTGGCGACACTTGGGGGAGGCCTATGTCCAGCAGTGGACGTCTTTCGGCTGAAATGATGATGATGATGATGATGATGATGTGCTGGTCTCTGTGTATACAGCGTGTACTGTAGGCAGTTTGCCGCCGCAAACTAATAAGTCGGCAAGAGAAACGCCTTCTCTTGCCGACTTATTCAGTAAGCGGATACGCTAATCAGAATTAGCAGACTGTCAGCAGTAATGAGAAAACATCCTATGTTGGCCTTCATCATTGCACGAGCAAAGAAAGCCATAGACTCGTATTAGGTAACATTGATAACATCTCTTTAGTGATTTTGATGACCTTCGCCGGTATAGGCGCTTTGGGCATTGTCTTTGACTTTTAGGCGGGTTTGACGACCCGAATAGCGCAGCGATAGTGAGGCTGCCTTACGTTCTTAGGGTCCCGGGTTCGAATCCTGGTAGGAGCAAATGTTTGTGTGATGAGCATGGACATTTGTTTCTGGGTCATGGATGTTTATATCTATACATATAATAAAACAGTAAAAAAAACTGTGTCTGTACATTGAATATATGATGAACATAAAAATGAAATAATTGAGGCGGGTTTAGAAACAGTAATAGAGCACGATTCCAAAAAAAAAGTCTGTCTGTTTGTCTGTGTGTCTGTTTGTTTGTACACGCTAATCTTCGGAACTACTGGACGGATTTGAATGATTTTACTTTTGTTGTATTAAGTCTGGGCAACATATAGGCTATAATTTATCTTGGAAACTTGAACACCTGATGCAGAACCGCAACAGACCAGCTAAACTATAAGAGATACAAAAATGGTACCATAGCAAAAATTGTTTCACGTGATGAGAATTTTCTGCTGATAGAATAAATTTGAAGATCTGGAACACCTGATGTGGAACTCCAAGAGCCCAGCTACACTAACATATATAATAGGAATGAAGTTTTAGCAAAAGTTGTTCAATCTGATGAGCACTCTCTGTTGACTTATAAAATCGAAGATCTGGACTCCTGTTGTGGAACTCCGAGAGCCCAGCTACACCATAACACATATAGAAATGACGTCTTAGCAAAAGTTGTTCGGTCTGATGGGCATTTCCTGTTGACTTATAAAAATCGAAGATAAGAAACATCTGATGTGGAAATCAAAGCTATCACTAATTTCAATGTATAATTATAAAATAATATAAGCTGGGAGTACCTCCACGCGCTGAAGGTGGTAACAGTTTAGGACGGATTTTCGATGACGATGTTTCATTGAAAATTTGACTCTACTGGCCAAAACTATGCCTTCCGGCTTATGTTATTTTAGTGTTTAATTTCCTTTTCCATTTATCTTCGTGGCATGGTAGCCTACCCGGTAACGTAGCGGAGCAGTCACTTAGATTTTAATAAAACTATAACCATGCCTAGAAAGAGGTCAAATCTTTCCCAATGTTCCAGAGGAGCTAAAAGATTGAGGATCATAAGATCCCAAGAATCTACCGAAGAGCGTCAGGAGAGACTTGATGCTGTTCGAGAACATCAGGCTTCAACTCACTCCGTGGAAACCTCTTCGGATCGCGAAGCACGCCTGCGTTCTCAGCGTATTTTACGCATCTACATCCAGGTCTCTAGAGACCAGTGAAGAATATGATGCGCGACTGACCGCTGATCGTGAACGTCTGCATTGTCTCGCGAGTTGGAGACTTTCACGGATAGAGAATTGCGCTTCGACATCAGACGTACCTATCAGATCTTCGATTTTGACGAACCCGTTGTCGCTGACATAAGCAACAGGTTCCGCGTACGAAGTCGCGGGCAGAAGCTAGTTTATAATAAGTATGTATTTACAAACAAAAAGTATCTATGTAGTATATCAACTATCTGGTGTCCACGACACAAGCCTCATTGCTTAGTGTGGCACTAGATGTCGCTGTGTGTAATGTCCAGCGATATTTATTTATAGGTACATTTACACAAATTAATGATTTCAATTTGTTATCAGTAAGTAATCATAAATATTGGCTATCGATAAATGGATTTTGGTGAAATGTATTGGTCATTTAGCGTAGATTTATTAGTAAAATAAGTTGTGAGTGTAATAGCATTTTGAAGGATCGCTCGGCGGGTCGATGACCGCGAGCGGCTTTCATTATTTAGCCACGAGCTCCTCATACTATTAAGGGTGTAAAAAGACTCTTAACGAAGCCGAAAGGTACTTGTTCTCCCCGTCATTGCAATCATTTTTTGTTACAAACCATACCTGGGAACTTTCTAGTTACAGAGATATTGGGGTTCTAAGTTCCAAAGGAGACATTTTTTTTTGTTTGGAGAACAGGCCACCCACATAAAATTGTAACAGACATACAGATATTAATGAAACGTATATAGATTTCTTCCTTATAATTTCTAGATTACAGTGGTAATATTAGCTAAGCCATGTCTAATGATGAGAAATTCGAAAATGTAAACGTGAATCTAACAATAAACAATAACAATAACACGTCAAATAATGTCAAATGAAGTTGTCAGTCAACCACCAAAAAGACAAATTTACAACGTTCCGTGCCATGATGATTTTCTATACCATCTAAAAGATTTTAGCGGAAACCTCTAAAATAGCATTAGAAAGCTCACAGTTTAATATTATTTCTTTTTATATTATATTATATTTTAATTAAAGCAGATATTAGTACAAATGGAAAAACGCCCCTATTTACGTAAGTATTTTCCGTCAAATGGCATTGACCACAACAGGAATGATTTGACTCGCAAAAAATATCATAATACAACTTATTTGTTATGATTTTAAGATTCCGGTTTCGTTTCTATGTAATCTTTCGTTTATTATTAGAATAAAATGGTTACTTTTTTGGTGTAAGTAATATGAATATCCTCGCGGATATTCATATTACATCGAAGAGGGCCTACAAAAAAACTGTCTCCTTTTCACAAGTTATTTTTTTAAATACATGTTTTTAATGTAAGAACTTTACTTGAAATACCTCCACAACCCCATCACTATTCAATCCATCCATCAGCACAGTGTTTTGAGTGCGTTACATTGAGTTTTATCGTAGAACGTGATTTTTCACCCCAAAAAAAAAAACATTTCCCGGCAATAATTTTTGCGTAGGGTTATTTAGTTTGATGTACAAAAGCTTGGTTAACTCGTGAAGAGTCTGTTTACACCCTGTAGACTGATTATAGAGGTATTTTAAAAAGTAATCTGTTCAGTTTATTTTGTGGGGTATAGAGCATTGACTGGTCCTGTCAATAACCTGAAAGACTAAGTACATTCTTATACGTAAGCATGTGATTAATGTCCCAAAAATATTAATTGAGAACGCACCGAACGTTAGGAATTAATGTCCTTAGGGCATTGTTCTTGACTGTCTATATTAAGGGCCTATACTACCTCAAATGGCTTAGCATGATCCTCCGTTACGCCTAAAATACTGCAGCATTAATTTTGAAATAAATATATGGTAAAGTTGAGGATTAATGTTAGGTCTTATGTTTGGCGAAAACACGATTTCATAAAATTTTCTCGATAGAAAAAAATCACAAAGTTACCTCCAAATCGAACAATAAACCGCTTGTATTCAAAAAGTTCATCAAATTAGATCATGAAACTTTGCATACTAACTGAACTAACTATAAAGCAGGTCTTATGCTTTTTATTTTTTCCAAAAGACGAAAATTTGATTTTATAAATAATAAAAACCACTCATTTCGCACTATTCGGCCGCAGTGACTGACGTAGCAACCGCTTTGTAGTGCAAGCTGATTTGAACTTTATTCTAACAGTATTTCTAACGAAGTTTGAACCACCACAAATAGAGTTGCTAATTTTAGAGTTAGAAGGGCCTTAAGATATTTAATATGCTACTAACAAAGTATGGACATTACCCAGTCTGAAATAAACATTTTTTATTTTTTTTTATTTAAGAGCATGACAGTTTTCAGGAGAGAATGTAAAACCAATACGCGTTACATGGGACAAGACTAGACACTCTTCTGCCTAGCCTTTTCCCAATCATGTTGGGGTCAGTTTCCAGTCTAACCGGTTGCAGCTGAATACCGGTATTTTTTTACATAGAGCCACTGCCTATCTGACATCCACATGACAACCGATCATCATTCATTTCAGCCGAAAGACGTCCACTGCTGGACATAGGCCTCCCCCAAGTGTCGCCACATTGACCGGTCCCGTGCGACTCGCATCCAGCGGATTCCTGCAACCTTCACCAGGTCATCGGTCCACCTAGTGGGAGGCCAACCTATAATGACAACCCATATAACGATAATACGATACCCTTAAACAACGGCTTAACGTGCTTTCCGAGGCACGGAGAAACTCGCTACTATTATATTATCTGTGTCGCTACTAACGTAGGTAGGCTCCGATTACTCGTCATCTTAGCAAACAAGTCTTTTCTAGCCATTTAAATATCTTTCACACAGTTCATCATCAACCTAGAATGTTCCCACTGCTGGGACACAGGCCTCCTCTCTACGAGAGGGAATGGGCTATAATCCACCACGCGGGCCCAGTGCGGGTTGGTAGACGTCACATGTCTACGAATTTTTGGTTCTAGGATATGCCGGTTTCCTCACGATGTTTTTCTTCACCGTTTTGAGAGAAGTGGTGATGAAATAAATAACACAAAGTAATGCGCCTGTCTGGGTTCGAACCCATGACTTACTGTTCGTAAGTCGAGGCCGCCACCACTGGGCCACCGCTGCTCACACTCTTATAGCCACGTTCATACTCAAAATTTTCCTCTTTCCTTTACATCACAATCATCATCTAATATCATCTGTCTAGCCTTTTCCCAAATGTATTGGAGTCGGCTTCCAGTCTAATCGGATGCAGCTGAATACCAGTATTTTACATAGAGCAACTGCCTATCTGACCTCCACAACCTAGTTAGTCTTGTGGTTAGTGCCTACCTAACCTGGTGGCAGAGTTTTTAGCTGTCCATGGGTCCCTGATTTGGTTTTACATGCCGTTAGGAAATATCTCTCAGCCATGCCGCTTTCCTTCACCGAAGCTGCAAGTGATGATTACACATACGCATATGAAAAAAAAAAAAAAAAAAAAAAAAAAAAAAAAAAAAAAAAAAAAAAAAAAAAAAAAAATGAAAAATAGAATGCCAGAAATAAGCGATGCGTGGGTTCGAACTCGACACCTAGGAAGAATAGAACTTTGTTCATAGAGTCTAAAGTCATTCGTTGACCCGGGCAGGTGTAGCCTAGCCGTCAACGTAAGTCAAATTACTCATAATGAGAGTGCAGCGAGTGACTACTGAGTGGAACAAGGATCGCCGCAACAGACACTGCCCAAAGGACAGAAGATAGGGGCGGCAGCTTTTTTCAATGTAGCGTCAGAGCGCAGCGAGTGATCACCACCACGTCAATATAATTGCACACGAGCTAAGTATCTACACTGATGGATCAAAAACCGACGACGGGATAGGTGTTGGAGTCTTCTCAGATGACAAAAACATTAAAATATCCAGACCCCTAGGAATGTTGAACACTGTCTATCAAGCTGACACCAGGCAATCCAAGGAAGCTATGCCATCCCTGGATATAGTCCCCCTTACTGATTTCGGTAACGGCGACCCTTTGAAACTATTTACGTGCGTGTGCCCTTACATGGCTGGCCAGACCGAATTTGCTCTTACATATCCGGTCACAACTTAAGCAAAGCCAGGTCAGAGGCCCATGGGCGGCATATAAACTCTTGACACCAGGTTAGTCACTAACCACACGATAAGTAGTAGTAGTACAACTTAAGTAGCAGAGTTGACCGGTAGAGTTATAGGTGTATTAGGACTTAGGTATCTCTTTCAGTATTTGGCGCTTTCTTTTCGCATCCCTGGATACGAAGCTGACCAAGCGCCTTCTGCTTCTGGACAGAGATAGCATGTGACTGGTGGCGGGGGCCATCACTGGACACTGCTCACTGAACAAACACTTTCACACCCTAGGAATCACTGACAGTCCCCTGTGCAGTGCGTGCATGGAGGCGGAGGGAACAGTAGCGTATGTACTCCTCGAGTGCACCGTCGTCACCCGTATCCACAAGGAAATTCTTGGAACACCAAGATCTCTTGCGGATGTCCTGAGAAGACTGGAAAGAATGATCTACTTCTAGCGGGAGGTGGCTGGTTGGAATAACGGCTGCCATGGCTCACGTACGTAGTCCACTTCAAGGACTAAATGCGGAATGCTTTACGTGCTTTCCAGGCACGGAGGAAACTCGATATGTAATGATGGTCACCCATTCACCGACCGACCTCGGCAAGTGCGGCCTGACCTTGAAGATCGACACGTGTGGTGACTGATAATACTTAGACACGAGCTCCTCCGCATCACAATCTTACACACAAAATAACTTATACATACGTTTGATGGCTGATTGATTACGTAGAAGTCAGCAATTCAATGAGTGCTACCCTTTATCAGATGAATGGTAATATACCGTCATCCTTATTAAAAGCGCCATCATTAAGCTAGAAAAGTTTCCATTGAGTTGTGATAAGGCAATTAAATGAGTATACGTAAGTATGATGAGAGATAATAGATACATCGTTTGATAAATGTTTGAAACACAATGATAGGCATCTATACCCACTTTGATCAATTGTTTTAAAGGGGGCTGTATTTTACGTTCTTTAATATTTGTATTTTCTTTTCTTTTCTTTTTTTAGAGGACCGGTCAATGTGGCCACACTTGCGGAAGGCCTATGTCCAGCAGTGGACGTCTTACGGCTGAAACGAGAATGATGATACATATTTGTAAATTGGTTTATAAACACTTTTACACTTCAGGAATGAAATTATTTTAAAAGCTATCGGTCCGTGTTTTCTATTCGACTACTATTGAGCCCAGACAACATTTGGTCATGTCACATTAATAAAAGCTATATTTCAATCTCATCACAGCTGTTTTTCCTGAAAATTTGGGCAAAGCTAGAAGAAAGTAAACATGTTTATTTGACACATGCCACAAGTGCACACAATCTATACCAATATTATAAAGAGGTAACATTTGTTTGTAAGTTTGTATGTAGGGGGTAATCTCCGGAAGTAATGAACCGATTTCAAAAATTCTTTCACCATTAGAAAGTTACATTAACCCTAAGTAACATAGGATATATTTAACCCAGTATTCCCACGGGAACGGGAACTACGCGGGTGAAACCGCGTGACGTCCGCTATATGAAATAAACATAATAAAAAAAAAAAAACTTTGACCGTGGCAAAAAATAAAAGATGAAATTGTGTGTCTTACGGGTGTGCCAAATAGGCTCAGTACAGCAAACTACCACGCAACCATAGTGTTTGCTGTAGATGACCTACAAGTGTACGCTCCCATTTCGGTCATTGTGTTTCAGTGTAATGTAGTTGCCACGTGCGTCCAGTGCGGGTTGGTCGATGTCACATAATATCTTCGATTGTGTTTGATTCCATAACAAGCCAATTTTCTAGTGATGTTTCCCTTCATAGTTTTTAAAGAGAAGAAGTGATGAAAATTAAATAATTTACACAAAGAAAACTGCTTGCGTAGACTCGGGTCCACGACCTGTAAAACCTAAGTTGCAGACAATCTTTTATCAAACTTTTACTATCATTTACGGGATATCTTCCGTGATTGTTAATAATTTTGAGGTCCCAAAGTGACAGTAAAAGATTAGTTTTTTTTAAACCGTAAAAGTTTAAAACAGAGCCGTTTACCAATCATAAAAAATCAGGCACAGCTTTACTCGTGTAACCGACTAGCTTAATTATAGTTGATTGACATTATTAAGATAGAAATCAAGATCACTGATTACCAATTAACAGTCAAAATCGTGATTACACAATCTTGATATGACATCTGCTACCTTAGGAAGTAAGTAGCAGATATTAGGCTCGGAAGCCATTTATTTTTCAATAGTCTTTTATGCTATCCCGTATGGATGAAAGTGTATCATAGAATATTTTTATTCAGTAAAAAAACGTGACGACCTTGGTAACTGTAAATATAAATGGAACATAGGAAATACAGTTACAGTAGTTTAAAAATGGAGAATATTAAAACGGAGAGCTTATTGGAGAACTCAAAATTGGAGAGTATTAAAACAGTGAACTTAATGGAGAACTCAAACATGGAGAATGTAAAAAAGGAATCGATAAGAAAGCAGTTGTTGATTATGGTTTGCAGTAAGTTAAAATATTTTTTTTTTAATTTTTTTTTGACAGCTGTTCCGGGCGACTTCGTACCTATGTATTTTACCTTTTTTATACGCAAGGTATCACAAGTACACACAGAACACCTTGCGCCTCCGTAGACCAGAGAATGGGCAGCAGCGTTTTCTGTTAGTCTTTCATCACTGCGATCTCCAATCCGCCTGCCAAGCGTGGAGATTACGGCAAATTCCTCCCATCATGGGAGAGGCTTATGTCCAGCAGTGGACGTTATGGGTTGTAGTGTAGTATACGCAAGGTGAAATGTCAGTGTGAAACTGATCATTATCATCTCCTGCGTGCCCAATTTATTCTTCTTCTATACTTCTCTATTAGGCCCAGCGCCAACGCACACCGCTGGAGGCGCAGCGCAGCGCATTTGAAGACAACAATTTAATATAAACCTTAACTCCCTTGATATACGGTCGCGCGCATGCTCTTGTAGTAGCTTGAGGGCGCTCCGAGTACCGCGTGCGAATTCATTCTTATATTGACCGTATAACAAGGTAGTTAAGGTTTATATTAAATTGTTGTCTTCAAATGCGCTGCGCTGCGCTTCCAGCGGTGTGCGCTGGGCCTCATCATCTCAGCAGTCACCTCCCTTCTAGCCAGTGTCTTACTAATATTGGTTGCTATGACAATACCCCTTGATATTTTGTTAACAAAACCAATTAGACGAGAGTCAAACGACACCCTTGGGGAAACATCATACTATTACCAAGCCTGTCGATTTAAACCCTAATTGATCCCTTAGGAGACCTTCCTACCCGGAACTTCTAAAGGGGCATTTAAGTGTTAATTAATATTAAATTACTTTCATCAGAAGTGCTGCCACAGTGCAGTAGAAACCCTGACTTACAAGTAATAAGGCTGTAGGTTCGAACCCAGGCAGGCGTATTACTCGTAATTAATTTCATCACCACTGCTCTCAAATCGGTGAACGAAAACATTGTGAGAAAACCGGCAGGTTCTAGAACCAAACATTCTAAGACATGTGACATCAAACAACCGCTTGGTGAATGAAGTCCATTCCCTCTCATCAGAAGAAGCCTTTGTCTAACATGCGGGAACATTACAGGCATTATTATGTTATGCTATACTTACATCAGCCTCCACGAGGTTATACCCAAAATGCGTGCACACCCTACCCTTAGTTTTACTGCATAGGTACCCGATACACCCACATTTTGATAGTAATGTTTAAATGTCACGTATACCTACTATTATACGGACCGGATCTAATACGATCAATTTATAGATTCCTAAAAGAAGGTGTCTTATGCATAAATAAAAAAATTTGGAGGCCCCTTCCTTGGGCCTCAGCCCGGGGCAAGTGCCCCGTTGTCCTCCCCTAAATCCAGCGTTGAGGAGTTGCCAAGAGTCGAGCTGAATGGTGTGCAATTAGAGAAGCCTATGTCTAGCAATAGACTTGCCGCAGGCTTATCTACACTAATATTATAAAGAGGAAAGATTTCTATTTTTGTTTTTGTGTGTGTGTGTGTGTGTATGTTTGTAATGAATAAACTCAAAAACTACTGCGCCGATTTAAAAAATTCTTTCACCATTAGAAAGCTACATTTACCTTGAGTAACATAGGTAGTGACATATATTTTATCCCCGTACTCCCACGGGAACGGGAATTACGCACGCGGGTAAAACCGCGTGACGTCCGCTAGTGATGATATAAAAGAAGAACATTTGAAAAACCATACCACAAAATTCTGCAGTCAGCCTTTTAATAACGGTTAATTTTCTTCCACAGTTAGCATGGGCCAGCTTATCGTAGGCTGGAGTGTGGGCTGGTCAGCACCAATCCTCCCGAAGCTTCAAGACCTGGAAACCAGTCCTCTGGATGAAATAGCGACAGATTTTCAGACCTCATGGATCGGATCCTTACTTTATATTGGTTCTGTTATTGGTAAGATTTGAACTTGTATTAACTTTGCATCTAGTATTGTCATAACTACAATTTAATCGTCTGGATACGGGAGCTTTGAATCTATTGTATCTTCTTTTTTTTTCGTGTAGTTATGCACTATCATCTGCCTAGCCTTTTCCCAACTTTATTGGGGTCGGCTTCCAGTTTTACCGGATGCAGCTGAATACCAGTATTTTACATGGAGCGACTGCCTATCTGACCTCCACAACCCAGTTAGTACCGGGTAATACGATACCCCTTGGTAAGACTGGCTGTCAGACTTTTTGGAGCTCTGACTACCTCGATCATTCTCAGAAGATCCATTGGCCAGATCCATGATGTATCTAGTAAGAATTGTTTTTCTCATTGGATCACGACTGTCAAAGATTTACAAATGACAGCCGGGACCAATGGCTTAACGTGCTTTCCGAGGCACGGAGGAAACTCGGTATGTAATGGGCGGTCACCCATCCACAGACCAACCTAGGCAAGCACGGCTTAACCTAACGATTGTCCCGAGCGGCTGTTATTATTTAGCCACGAATTCCTGCCCCAGATAGTTATCTGTTATGTGATTAGTGCATAACTACACGAAAGTAGTTACTTTCGTGTAGTTATGCACTAATCACACGAAAATGGCCCTATAGTATTGTGTTGTATTCTATACTGGGCTGGTGTCCGCAACTTCACATTCAAAGCGCGTATTTTACGTACTGGGGAGCATTGAAAAATGTATTTTGTTTTCTATCCATCTTGTTTTAAGCTTATGCAATGAACTACTCCTTAGGCACGTAAACAACACCTTCCTTTTTATCTAATTCGTGATTGCTACAATTGTGATGGGTAACCAGAAACGTGGCATAGACTATACAATTTTGTAAATTTAAGTTAAGCTTTATAGAGGAGCTCGTGGCTAAATAACAACAGCCGCTTGGTTCGATCTTTAGGTTAAGCTGTGTTTATCTAGGTTGGCCCGAGGATGGGTGACCCTAAATTACATACCGAGTTGCCTTCGTGCCCCGGAAAGCATGCGAAGCCGTTAGTCCCGGATGATATTAAAATTTGTAGATCTTTGACAGTCGTTACAGGTAGTCAATGGCCTGAAAGTCTGACAACCAGTCTTACCGAGGGATATCGTATTATGACCCAGTAATCGAATCATCCATTTTCGAAATCAAGTAGCCACCCGTACTAACTAGGTTGTGGAGGTCAGATAGGCAGTCGCTCCATGTAAAATACTGGTACTCAGCTGCATTCGGTTAGACTGGAAGCCGACCCCAACATGTTGGGAAAGGCTAGTTAGATGATGATCAAATTTAGTTTGTCATCAATTTTACCTAGCAATAGAGTTGGTAGTTAAATTGCTCTAAATAGGTACTGATATTTACGTTACATACAACAAAATTGCAAGTGAATCCAAACACATAGAGGTTCGAAATATATTTCTGTCTGAATCAAGCTTATTTTTCCTTTCAGGACCGTACGTAACCAGCATCCTATCAAACATGGTTGGCAGGAAGCCGTGCCTCATTATCGGTGGCTGCCTGAACGTCGTGGCCTATATCCTGGTGGTGACCACGCAGAATATCTACATGATATACGCTGTCAGAGTCGTCAGTGGTCTCGGCATGGGCATCACGATTGTCAGTAATATTGTCTATGTAGGAGAGATTGCGTGAGTATCCAAGATATATATAATTACTAGCATTTTCAGCCGTGTGGTATCCGGCAGAGTAGAATAGAACCAACCCATTACACTCAAGGGTGTCGTATAAGGCGACTAATGTCTGAGACAGAACACCTTGCGCCTCCGTAGACCAGAGAATGGCCAGCAGCGTTTTCTGTTAGTCTTTCATCACTGCGATCTCCAATCCGCCTGCCAAGCGTGGAGATTACGGCAAATTCCTCCCATCATGGGAGAGGCTTGTGTCCAGCAGTGGACGTTATGGGCTGTTGTAGTAGTGTAGTATAGCATTTTCTATCATTTCACCCGAACAAAGGCCGCCAAAAAGGGCCTTTGTTCGGGTGAAATAATTAAAAAAAAAATACTTCCCTTTTTTAATCGGATTTTGTTAACGATTTCAAGGGTTTTAATTTTTTTTACACGGAACCCTAATTGTTTTTCTAAAATAAAAGTACCTAGTTTAATTAAGTTAACATCAGCTATCTGCCAGTAAAAGTCCCGCCAAAATCAGTCTAGGTTTTGGAGATTAGCCGGAACAAACAAGCAGAGAGAGACAAAAATTGTAAAAACTGTTATTTTGGTATATGTACCCTACATACATTCGTATGCATGTAGTAAAAAGCGGTTATTTTTAATATTACAAACAGACACTTCAATTTTATTTATTTGTATAGACTGAGACTCCAAAAACGCTGTCAGCAATTCGCAAAACTTTCTCATTCCGAGGTAGTAGAAGTCATCTTCCGTCACATTAACGGAAACTTTAAGCACGTTTTTCATTTTGATGCAATTTGCATGTGTACCGCGGAAGTGATTTTTTTAAATGTACATGCTAATAATCTAAATAGCTCTAATTACTTTAACACACGCTCGGTCCTCACTAATGGCTTCCAGGGATGTCGTGTTTAATAACATACTTAGATAATCGTTACTATTTTATAAATATTTTCCGTTCAACTAATAATGTTTCCAACATATGGTGTTGTTTTATTAACTGGTAATATTATCTACAACGTACAGTTTTATTCATGCCTATGCTCTATTAATTTGAGAGATATTTTAGTTTTTTTGTACCTACTGTCCCGTATTCTTTGTTCGCGAGTGTACCTATTAACCTACTTAACGCAAGTCTTCAAAAGTTTGTTCCTTTAAAGATTAAGGGAAAGTAGTGTTGATTTGGTTTGCAAAATTTAAATCGATACTGGTGTCGATTCTGTTGTGCACAACTAAACTTAATTTAGGCTATTGCTATCTTTTACTAAAAGGCAGTGCGAGAAAAGGACGGCTATAGCTATGAACTAAGTCAGAGATGTAAAACTAGTTTATGCCTTGCGCTTCATCGTGTTTTTAGTCGACATGTTTTTACGTGTACCCTTCATTTGTATGGAAATATTAGTTCCAATTAAATTTGACAGCTCTAAATTACATCCGTCTCTTTTTCGTTTTATTAGAGAGAAAAAGGTGGCAATAGCCTAAATTAAGTTTAGTTTGTGCACAACAGAATCGACACAACTGCTTGTGCAAATCAAATAAACACTACATTAAAGATCACAGTCTGTGGAAATCGATTGTCGTGGTATAGCCATGTGCTGCGGAGGAATGAGGAAAATGTGAGGAAAGTTTTGAGTATGAATGTGGATGGGTATATGAGTAGAGGAAGACCAAAGAAACGATGGATGGACTGTGTTAAAAATGCTAAGGTAAGAAAAGAAGTGTCTGATGAGATGACGAAATATAGAGAAGTTTGGAAGAGCAAGAATAAGGGCAAGTGAATGGTGATTGAAGATCGCAGTCTGGGATAAGTCTAGCTAGACCATTCGAAAAGTTCAATGATTGAATTAGTCAATCAAATAGATGATATCACAAAATTAATTAATTGGATGATTAGAAAAACGTTAGAATTCACAATGATTTCTACACGTGGAACATGTTGATATCTAATCAGAATCTTCATAGATTCTTATCATTTTGTTACTATATTGTTATTGATAGATTTGAAAAATGAATGATATCTAAATATTTATACTTAGCCGTAATGATTAAATCAGTTTTGATAATACTTACCTACATATCTGACTGGTAATAAACGTGTCCCAGCACATGTTGGCGCAGTGGTAACGTCACGGCTTATTCGTCATACGGCGTGGGTTCGAACCCAGCTAATGTTACGTTAATTGATATATACTACTATTGGTATAACCATCATCTGCGAGCCACAGCCAATGCCAACGCGAATGCTTATATACATAATCAACCGCGCAACTAGATGCGGTGGCCCAGTGGTGGCGGCTCCGACTTACGCACAGTAGGTAAGTCGTGTGTTCGAGCCCAGGCAGGAGCATTACTTTGTGTAATATTTCATCACCACTGCTCTCAAAACGAGGAAGGAAAGCACGTGAGGAAACCGGCATGTCATGGAACTAAAAATTCGAAGCCATGTGACATCTACCAATCCGCACTGGGCCCGCGTGGTGGATTATAGCCCATTCCCTCTCATAGAGAGGACTACTATTCAATCCATCCATCAGCACAATGTTTTGAGTGCGTTACATTGAGTTCTACCACAAAACATGATTTTTCACCCAAAAAAAATAGTCGTTTCCCAGCAATAATTTTGGCGTAAAGTTACTTAGTTTGATTTACAGAATGCTTGGTTGACGGCTTCGTGATGAGGTTGTTTACACCCTGTATTTTGATTAAATGTTTCTTTGTCAACAGCTCGACTCACATCCGAGGAATCTTACTAACATCTACATCTATAATGGGCATCACTGGAACTCTCCTGGTCTACTCTATAGGACCCTTCGTCTCTTACGCCGGGACGGGATATATAGCTCTAGGGATGTGTTTGATTCATCTGCTGAGTATTATATTTATTGTTCCTGAGTCGCCGGTGTTTCATGCTATGAAAGGTGAGCTTTCTGTCAACATTATTGTAAGCAGTATTAATTTCCTTACTGTTTAACTTTCCCCGATATTTTTTGATATTAGGATCCACCTATAAGGGTTTTTACAGACGAGCGGCACTTTGCCAACGGCAGATAAACAGCAGCCGTCGACGGGTGGCGACGCTTGCAGTCGGCCCCGACTGCAAAAGATTTACGCGGCACGTCACAACTGCAAGTTTCGGCAAGTTGTGGCGTGCCGCGTAAATCTTTTGCAGTCGAGGCCGACTGCAAGCGTCGCCACCCGTCGACGGCAGTCGTCGACAGGTGACAGGCGGCAGTTTATCTGTCGTTGGCAACGTACCGCTCGTCTGTGAAACCAAATGGTATATTTACGTTATTTTCCTAAATCTTCTATCATATTTTAAATGTTTTATAATAATAGATTGTTTTATAGATAACTTCTCGGCCGTAAATTAATAGAGAGTGAGAAGTATAGATATCTATAATTTACTTTATACCAGAGAATTTGCAATAAGTTTTCGTCGATTCTCAGCCCGCAGTTACCAGTTGATAAAAAAAAAGAAAAAACAGTAAAAAAAAATCATAAAAAGTATAAGATACATACTGTTTTACACACTATAATATTCAATCTCTTTTATTCAATTTCAGACAACGACGTAAAAGCAGCAAAGACCCTGAACATGCTCGGACGAAGTGGAGATGTGGAGAAAGTCATCGACCAGTTCGCGAAGAAACACGGAGAAACTTCCAGCAAGGTCATGGACTGGGTTGAAATTTTCACCATAAAATCGAACAGATGGAGCCTGTTCATCACTTTCATGTTGGGAGCCTTCCAGCAAACCAGTGGAGTCGCTGTCGTTTTATTCTTTGCGACCAACATCTTCCTGTTAGCTGGGTCTTCGATAAATCCTGACTTGGCCACCATTATCATTGGGGTGACCAGGCTGTTGTCCAGTTTGATCGCTCCTCTGTTGATTGAGAGTAAAGGAAGGAGGATTCTGTTGCTGATCTCTATGGCTGCTTGTGCTTTTAGTTTGGTAAGAAAGACTGCCATACCTCCTGCCTTCAACCCTCCATATCTTGTCATTCTCGCTTTTGATCCTTTTTTTGGTTCTAATATAACGATCTTTAACCTGATTCCAAGGTTGTTTATTAATAAATTGTAGAAATCAAGGTGAAAGATTTTTTAACAAATTATTTCTGGAATGCAATTAACGAACCACCAGATTTAGCAAAATGTAACGGCAAATAAATCAGTTTTGATTGCCAAAATTAGTAAATGATCACCAAAATTTCCCCATTTTATCGTGAAAATAGAACCAAAAATTTTTTTTTTTAGTTATTGACCACCAGAAAGGAGACAGTTTTTTTTAGGCCCTCTTCGATGTTGCATAAATGTTCATATTACTCCAAAAAAAAGTAACCATTTTACTGTAGTAATAAACGAAAGATTACACAGAAACGAAACCGGAATCTTAAAATCCTAATAAATAAGTTATATTATGATATTTTTTTGCGAGTCAAATCATTCCTGTTGTGATCAATGTTATTTGACAGAAAATATTTACGTAAATAGGGGCGTTTTTTCCGTTTACAAAAAAAAAGTACGGTATCCATTGGTAATAATATCTGCTTTAATTATAATAGAAATAGAATATAACTTAAAAATAAATAATATTAAACTGTGAGCTTTTTAATGCTATTTTTAAAGGTTTCCGCTAAAATCTTATAAATGGTATAAAAAATCATCATGGCACGGAACGTTGTAAATCCGTCTTTTTGGTGGTTGACAGACAACTTCATTTGACATTTACTCTTTTTGACATTTACAACTTAATTTGACATTGGTTGCATTCCGTATTACAAAATAATCGCTCACAGCGCTCACATCAATATTTTGCGTTCCGATTTAGATATCACGATTATGACAGCTAAGAACTGTCATGAATTCGGAACGCTCATGAACGCGTTGCCAGTGATAACCCCAATCACAAGACCTATTTTTGAAAATGGAAGATAAGTTGGTTGACTCTATCGACTCTGATAACTCATATTTTGAGATAGAGAACGACGATTCGTCCAGTGATGAAAAGGATGACGGAAGTGTTTATATTAGCGTATTTTGCACCCGGCAAAGATTTACCCTTTAAAAAAATACCACGAATTACAAATAACATAGATGCAACGATAATTAAATATAATTTATAGTTAGATGCGAGTCATAAGTTCATAACAAAACAACACAACCTATCAACACAACTGTCATTTTTGACAGCGCTCACGGTGATATTTACTTGGAGCATGGTCGGTGTAATCGCAAGATGACGCATGTCATGACGTCATCTATGTCGATTCAAGGGACATCGTTATTGCGCTCACGGTATTTCGGAACGGGTTTAAGGACGCTCAAATCGATTACAGCCTAATTCGGAACGCAGCTATTTTTACTCAGTTTATTTCGATTTTTTTGAAAGTGTTTCTGCGATTTATTCGCATTTATTGAAAAACTATTTTATGAAAATGGCATCTGCTGGTCGTTGTGTCAATTATGCAGTAAGATTTCAAGGCAATGTGCGAATACAATTACATTCTGACTGCTACAGACGTGCTGCAACTTGTATGGTTATTGTTAGATACACGTTTTCATTTTAGAATTTCTCATCATTCCGGTTAGACATGGCTTAGCTAATATTACCACTGTAATCTAGAAATTATAAGGAAGAAATCTATATACGTTTCATTAATATCTGCTACAATTTATGGGGTGGCCTGTTCTCCAAACAAAAAAAATTGACTCCTTTACTTAACTGTTATGCCCTTGCATCCGAGTCGAGGGCTCCGTCGACCGGCTTCTGAATGGTTTATAAAAAAAACTCAGGTTGCCCCAAGTCGGCCCAGGCAAAAGTAGTTTGCCATCAACCACCTCATTAAAATTTGGTGCTCAATTTACTAAAATTGGTGATCATTTGATATTTTAGGTGATAGATGTTAGTGGTCACAAAGTTATTTTTGGTGGTCATCACATTTGCCCCCATTATTTTTTAAATCATTTAAGAACGAAATTAAGAATCTGAATTTTGCTTTCCTTCGTCAACTATGTGAGAGAAAATAATACTTTTTTTTATTTTCAGTCAATTCTCGGAACATACTTCTACCTGGATAGGATAAACAGTCCAGTGCTACCGTCAATAGGTTGGCTTCCTCTGGTCTCTCTCATCATCTACTTCTTCTGCTATGAAGCAGGTACGGAATCTATACTTACTAATATTATAGAGAGATATTTGTTTGTAGGTTTGTAAGCTTGTATGTAGGGGGTAATCTTCGGAACTACTGATCCCATTCTGAAAATTATTTTACTAACTAGAGTACATTTAATTTAAAACTTTCCCTTGGGTTAATTTCCGTACAAACCGGGAACGAAGCCGTGAATAAAGGCTAGTTCAAAATATACCCATCCATAGTATTTAGAATTTAGATAAACATGTATTAACTAAAACAAATATACTGACGCTTCAAAATCCTTTCTTTTAAAACAGATTTAACTAACAGAGTATATATGCTGTCGATTATGTTGTGCACAAACTAAACTTAATTTAGGCTATTGCTATCTTTTACTAAAAGGCAGTGCGAGAAAAGGACGGCTATAGCTATGAACTAAGTTAGAGATGTCAAACTAGTTTATTCCTTGCGCTTCACCGTGTTTTTAGTCGACATGTTTTTACGTGCACCCTTCATTTGTATGGAAATATTAGTTCCAATTAAATTTGACAGCTATATACTACGTCCGTCTCTTTCTCGTTTTATTAGAGAGAAAAAGATAGCAATAGCCTAAATTAAGTTTAGTTTGTGCACAACAGAATCGACACCAATGACCTCCAATATATTTATTCAAGTCATGATTGTGTAAATATTTTTGTAAAAGCAGCTGGGTCTACTGAACTCCAGGAATATAAAATGTCATTACCATGTGATCGATTTCACAAGGGGATAGAGTTCATTACTGTATGACCTTTGCAAAAAATACAACTGTAGATGTTTTTGGCTTCATAGCAGTAATTATCTTTTAGTGCCTACAGAATTGGGTTCATTTACCAGGATAAAAACATGCTATGTGTTAGTCCAGGATATGAACTATCTGTAGGTATGTGCCTTTTATGATTGTGTAGCAAACATACAAACTTTCTCATTTCAATAATATTAAATAAGTAAGATTAACGTCACCATGGATATTATCAACTTTTAGATTGCTTAGAATTTTGCATTCCGTACAATTTTTCTAGCACATATTTATCTTCTAAAGGGATTAATTTATGAGGTCTGTTACGGAGAAAATATTTCATCTGCCTGCCGCTGCTATGCCTGCTGCTGATTTGTTACCTGCTGTTGTCATTATATTGTGTTTTCTCTGTCCAACTCTTATTATTATTAGCCATTTATGTCCTATTTCAGCGCAAAGGCCTCCCTCCCCTCTTTCCACTTATCCTTCCTTATCCAGTGCTGTTATTCACCATCCTTGTGAAAAGAGTCAAGTTCGTCCTACCATCTCCTTCTGGGCCTGCCGCATTGCCTGCTTTTTGGGACCCATTGTGTTGTTACTTTTAGTACTTTGGTAGGAGCTCGTGGCTTAATAATAACAGCCGCTCGGGTCAATCTTTAGGTTAAGTCGTGCTTGCCTAGGTCGGTCTGTGGATGGGTGACCACCCTTACATACCGAGTTTCCTCCGTGCCTCGGAAAGCACGTTAAGCTGTTGGTCACGGCTGTCATTTGTCCATCTTTGACAGTCGTTACAGATAGTCAGGGGCCCAAAAAGTCTGACAACCAGTCTTACCAAAGTGGTATCGTATTACCCAGTATAAACTGGGTTGTGGAGGTCAGATAGGCAGTCGCTCCATGTAAAAAACTGGTACTCAGCTGCATCCGGTTAGACTGGAAGCCGACCCCAACATAGTTGGGAAAAGGCTAGGCAGATGATGATGTGTTGTTACTTTTGCCCATAATCCTTCCATGCAACATTTCGGGTAAAGTATTCATTTTTATGTTATTAATTGTAATTTCTTCTCCCCAGGTTTCGGCACAATCCCCAACGCCATTGTCGGCGAGATGTTCAGAGCCAATGTCCGATCAAACGGCTCCACCCTAGCCATCACAATGACCTGGTTGGTCGGCTTCGGCTTGACTGCCAGCTTCACAACCATGGTCGACGTCCTCGGCGGTGACGTCACCTTCTGGCTGTTCGGAGCATCGTGCATAGTAGCCTTTGCGTTCACGTACTTCTGTTTGCCTGAGACGAAGGGGAAGACGCTCCATGAGATTCAGGAGATGATGAGTTAGGTTAAGTTTTATGAATGTTGGTAATTTTTAATTCAGAGTTTGCTACGAGACGAATGTTGGTCTTCTTCTTTATCGTGTGGTTAGTGTGGCAACTTGGTGTCAGAGTTTTATACTGCTTATGGGCCTCTGACTTGGCTTTTACATGCCGTCGAGAAATATCTCTCAGGCATGCTGGTTTCCTCACAATGTTTTCCTTTACGGAAGCAAGTGATAAATACAATACGCACATGAATCCGAAAAGTCATAAGTGCGTGTCTTGGTTCGAACTTGAGACCTATGACTTGACAGTGCGACCGTCACACCACAAGGCTATCACTGCACACGAATGTTGGTGCTAATGCATTAGGTCAAAGAAAAAACAGTAAACTGATGAAAGGCCAAAGGTGATGAAAGTTTGAGCAAATGGAAATTTCAACATAACAGTTGAATGTTGATATTATTTAGTAGTTTTAAGAACTTTGTAACTAACATGAGTATTTTTTAGGAATTGACTTTTTATGTAATTATAAACTATTTTTAGGCGTAATATATTAAAAACGATTAAATAAACCGACAAAAAACTATAAAAGGTTATCAAAAACTCCTCCTCAACGCTGTCAGCTTGTAATGTGCCCAAGAGACTGGCGGCGTTGCCACGTTGAATTATTTTTTGAATTTTATAGAACGAGTAATACTAACGTAGTTTTAAGGCATTTGTTACTAACAATTACGGACAATTATTGGTCTGAAGTACTAATAATGTATTGAATTTAATTTAATGATTGCAATGGCAACAAAATCCTAGTGACGTATAAAATAAAGGTCATAAAAAAATATGAAATATATATTATTATATTTTTTTAACCTGATTGTTTTATTTTATCCTTATTAAGTTCCATCGCAAAAACTGTTGTTACGTGTGATTTCTTTAATAGATTACAGCTTTAGGAATAGGGGTACGGAATCCTAAAACCGACTGCACTTTGCTACTTGAAAACTAAAGTCTCTGTTTAACTAATTCAAAATTCCATTTATTTATGTCGATTTTTTATATACTTTCAACTGTTAACTTAGCATCGTCATCATTTAGCTAGCCTAGCCTTTTCCCAACTATGTTGGGGTTGGCTTCCAGTCTAACCGGGTGCAGCTGAATACCAGTATTTTACATGGAGCGACTGCCTATCTGACCTCCACAACACATTAATTAGACTTCCAGACTTGTCAAACTTTCGGGCTACTGACTGTAAAAGATCTTCAAACGACAGCCTTGGTCCCTGCTGTAATTTTAACGTGTTTTTCGAGGCACGTAGGAAACTCGGTATGTAATGGGTCAACCACCCACAGACCATACTTAAAAAGCGCGGCTTAACCTGAAGATGGACCCGAGTGGCCGTTATTACATTTTAGCCACGAGTTCTCCTGTTAACCTAGCATAGCTTCGTTTCTTTGAAATCCTTGAGTTATAGTCGACCTACACGATAACTGACAAATGCTTGCACTGACTGGACAGGTACACTCAAATCTGTGTGGTTCTTTCTTCAAAAGACCATCTCAGACACTAATCTGCATGGTCATCATGTGAATTGAGCAAGATTATGTCTGGATTTCAAAAGAGACTATGACTACTGAGTTTGTTTCGGCTGTTTCTTCTCAGAGTAGTCAGGTACGAAACACCGGCCCCTAAAAAAGCTACTTGCAAAATAAACATCAGTTATCATATCTCACTCGTCATATCATCAGACACCTCCTTTCTTGCCATATCATCGTTCACACAGTCTATCCATCGAATCTTTGGTCTTCCTATACTCTCACACCTATCTACATTCATACTCAAAACTTTCCTCACGACACTTTCCTCATTCCTCCGCATTACATGCCCATACCACGACAACCGATTACCATACAACTTTTCAGTCACCGGCGCCACTTTCAGACTTCCTCACTAATTTCTTATTTTAACCATTCGCGATATACCAGACATGCTCCTTAGCGTTCTCATCTCAGTCAAACGTAAATGCCTTTCATTCTTGCTTCGGTTCCACGGTGTCAGTTAAGTTCTGCTCTGTAGCTATGAAATTTATTGCAGGCGTTGCAGTCGTAATCTTTTTAACATTCATTTTGCGTTTGTGACTATCAAGTTTACTTTAGGTGCTGATCGTTTTTAGGGTTCCGTAGTCAACTAGGATCCGTCCGTCTGTCCGTCCTCGCTTAATCTCTGTGACCGTTAGCACTAGAAAGCTGAAATTTGGTACCAATATGTATATCAATCACGCCGACAAAGTGGTAAAATAAAAATTGGAAAAAAATGTTTTATTAGGATAGCCCCCCTATATGTAAACTGGGAAGTGATTTTTTTTTTAATTTCAACCCTAACGTGTGATATATTGTTGGAAAGGTATTTAAAAATGAATAGGGGTTTTCTAAAATCATTTTTTGATAATGTCAATAATTTCGGAAATAATCACTCCAAAAGTAAAAAACAATGTGTCCCCCCCCTCTAACTTTTGAACCATAACTTTAGAAAATATGAAAAAAATCTGAAAAGTAGAACTTTATAAGGACTTTCTAGGAAAATCTTTTTGAACTTGATGGAAACAACAGTTTTTGTACAAAAAAGACAAAAAGTTGTACAACATAATTTCTGGACTGTTTGTAGTATATTCGTATATGCAAGCATTTTTACATAATGGATACCCACCTTTAAACTCACAAGTGGGAACACTTATTGTGACGGACGGGAAACTACGGAACCCGACACTGAGCGTGGCCCGACACGCTCTTGGCCGGTTTTTTTATAGTTCTAAAAGCGCTTACTTACCGGAGCCTTTGTCTGTAATGTAATAATCTAAGATTCGATTTTGGAGACAAAGAAATTATTGTTACAAATTGTATCGTTATGGGTGGTGCACTGTAGGGCCATTTTTTCAGGTAATTTGCCTGGTGCTATGAAATATATTGCAGGCGTTGCAGTTGTAATCTTTTTAACATTCATTTTGCGTTTGTGGCTATCAAGTTTACTTTAGGCGCTGATCGTTTTTTATTAGTTTTAAAAGCGCTTACTTACCGGAGCCTTTGCCTGTAATGTAACAATCTAAGATTCGATTTTGGAGACAAAGAAATTATTGTTACAAATTGTATCGTTATGGGTGGTGCACTGTAGGGCCATTTTTTCAGGTAATTTGCCTGGTGCTATGAAATATATTGCAGGCGTTGCAGTTGTAATCTTTTTAACATTCATTTTGCGTTTGTGGCTATCAAGTTTACTTTAGGCGCTGATCGTTTTTTATTAGTTTTAAAAGCGCTTACTTACCGGAGCCTTTGCCTGTAATGTAATAATCTAAGATTCGATTTTGGAGACAAAGAAATGATTGTTACAAATTGTATCGTTATGGGTGGTGCACTGTAGGGCCATTTTTTCAGGTATTTTGCCTGGTGCTATGAAATATATTGCAGGCGTTGCAGTCGTAATCTTTTTAACATTCATTTTGCGTTTGTGACCATCAAGTTTACCTTAGGCGCTAATCGTTTTATATTAGTTTTAAAAGCGCTTACTTACCGGAGCCTTTGCCTGTAATGTAACAATCTAAGATTCGATTTTGGAGACAAAGAAATTATTGTTACAAATTGTATCGTTATGGGTGGTTCACTACTGTCGGGCAATTTTTTCAGGTATTTTGCCTGGCGCCTATTTAACAAACTTCCAAAGGGATCGAGGGAACTAAGCGCACACAAACTAAAAAAGCGGCTAAAATTATATCTAGTAAAAAAGCATATTACAGTATTTTAGAATTCTTTAATCACAAGTCTATTATATACATATGTACAATTTATAATTAAATTACAGGACAAATTCATTCAAATTTTAAATTTAAATGTAATTATTAGTTTGTGTGATAATTTAATAATGCTTTTTAGTCTTGTTTAAATACCTTTTAATGACTTTTCTTACGTATGTTTATATTTGTATGCCCTACAGGCCGAACATTATGGATATTTTTGTTTATGAACAACCTGCCTAACTTGTAGATATGTAGAATCATGTTTCTACAAATAAATGTCTTGTCTTGTCTTGTGTTATAATACATATTTACATTTCTCGTCTCCGCTTAGCTTTAGTAGAGAAGGTAAGTGTAACGGACGAAGATGTCTAGTAATTGTTTCTAAGGTCAGCACTTCACACTCGGCGGCCAAGCGCACCACGAAGACGAGAAGAGACGTGAGCGATGTGTTGCGAGCGGCGTGTGGAGAGCAGTGTGCTGTGTGTGGCGTGCGGTGAGCAAGGCACGTCTCCTACCCTTTCTGCTTTTCACATTTCCGCATGGTTTTGGTGGAAATACCCCAGCTCTCCTTTCGTCTCCACTTTGGTGGAGTCAGGGCCTATGATCGGTTTTCCTCACTCACTGATGCTCCGGTGAGGGAGCTTCTTACATTATCACTACATAATAACCCCTCAACTGTGGCGCTGTCAAACCTAAAAATTGCGCGCGACCGTGGAGCCCTGTCTGTGGAGCTCGACCGATTCGGCGGACGTGATTAAAACGACTATATCTCCGAAATTACGTTAGTTAGCTCGCTACCAGTTATATCATTGGAATCGTTATTAAATTAGCTATCAGGTTATGTACGGTTTAGTATAGTTTTGCGATGAAATGTATTAGTAATTGCAATGTGTGTTCAGTGTGAGGGAAAAATACCAGTTTCTTGTGTAAAGGTAATTATAATTTAAAAAGAAAACCGTTTTTTCAACAAGTTATTGTTTAACTTACACAAAGACACATTAGTTCTTATAAATCAAACAAAAAAACAGACGTCGCAATACATTTTTTTCATCTCACAAGCCTAACAAAACATGACGTAATTTATGAGTGCCGCATTCCAAACAAAAGAACGGGTTTGTTTACACTTCCATTGTCAGAAGTCACAACGCCTTGTACTTTGAGCTATATTTTAATAATAATTTTTGGTTTACATACTTGATACCAACACAGTTTCAGCTGTTATAAGTCATCAGTTAATTAGTATAAAATAAACAAAGCAGACACTTAAATACAGGCGTAAAAACAGCCACTCAAACATTGCATCACAGTTTATATTTTGTTGCCTCAATTTGAAATATTTTTTAACTTTCTACATGTTGAAGATATTTACAAAACATTAGGTATATAAAAAATGCATGCTGTTTAACAAAAACATTAATTAAAATCAATAATCAAAACGAACAATTTCACTAAAAAATCTAGTAAACAACGGCGCTGATTGGTCAAGCGCGTCGACGGCATTGAAATCCGGCTCTATGATTGGGCCAGCGGCAAGCCGCGGCAATTCTCATTGGTCGGGGCTCACGAAAGTTTTACGTAATTAGAATTTTGAATTGAACACAACCAAAATACGATAATATTAAAATTAAACGCCTAACATAGGTATATAATACGATACATAAAGAACACGTAATAGCCATAGTTTGCATTTCTATCAATAATTAGTGCCAAAATACCGCGAAATGTATCAGCGTCTCTTCAACGGTATTTCATGTTTGTTGAAATGACTATTTCTGGCCGAAATCTCTAACAATTAGACTGTTTCTACATTCAAACATGTTTATTACTTACCCAGGCATGACGAAAACACAACACAATACCACACAACGCACTATATCACACACTATAGCCAGGGCCGGATCTAGGGGGGGGCAAGCCGGGGCCCATGCCCCGGGCGGCAAGTTTAGGGGGCGGCAAATTCAAGCTTGGCAGACATAATATGGTCAAAGTTGCGATAATGATGAGTTGTAACGATACAACTCATTGATTTCTGTTGAAGACTGGAAAACTGTTCCTGTTGAAGAAGAAGGAGCGCCCTGCAGACACCCCATATGCATACTAGCCCATCAATTTAGATCTCTCTCTTCTGAGGAAAGACGTAAAATTTTCGAGCTCGCTTCGCTCGCTCTTACAGCCTAATTTCTCTTGAATTTTGACTTTGTCCTTAAGTCACCTAAGTAACTCCGGTAGTTCGAAACAATTCTAACCTGTCCAAGGTAGGTAAACTGTTAAGTTTTCGAACTGGCTTCGCTTGCTTTTTAGACTACTTTCTTTAGACTTTGCCTAAAAGTCGTCCAAGTAATTCCTGTATGAAGGATCGAAACAATTCAAACCTGTCCAAAGCAAGGTGTCAAAAAATTTTCGAGCTCGCTTCGCTCGCTCATGCAGTCAAGTTCTTCTTAAATCTTAACTTTGAAAGTCAACCAAGTAACTCCTGTATGAAGTGACGAAATAATTCTAATCTGTCCAAAGTAGGATGTTAAAATTTTCGAGCTCGCTTCGCTCGGTTCCTCTTTCTCATTAAATTGTCTCCCTAAATTGATTTAGTAGCATCTATTTAAGAATCTAATTTTCATTTAGTGCCTAACCTTTTCAAATAACTCTTCAAAACCTAAACTAACCAATCCGAGGTCACGGAGGTGCTAACGTTTTTGAAGTGGCTATATGCACTTCAGCTACATCCGTAAATAGTAAACTTACAAATCGCACCCTTCCGATAGGCCCCCCTTCTGGCCCAAAAGCTGGCGACGC
Organism: Xestia xanthographa; assembly: GCA_905147715.2. Classification (NCBI taxonomy): domain Eukaryota; kingdom Metazoa; phylum Arthropoda; class Insecta; order Lepidoptera; family Noctuidae; genus Xestia; species Xestia xanthographa. The sequence continues at coordinate 6,029,799 of LR990664.1, read as the reverse complement.
CCTTGGCCAGGCCCCAAGTAGTATTAGCCCAGGGCCCAACAAACTTACGGTCCACCCCTGGGCCTATGGCCATCATTAGGCGTCTGATGGGTGAAATAATGATAATGATAAAAATAAAAATATAGACGGGCGGGGGCGGCATTTCTTAGTTTTTGCCCCGCCTCGAAAAATTTCAAGATCCGGGGCTGACTATAGCACACAGAACATTTTTTGTTCTAATCTGTGACGACCAGTTGGCGCGCGGCGCCTTTCGCAACTGAGGAGCGGTATATTGGTCAGTTAGAAGTTTCGTTCGTTGTTGAACTGTGGCAAAATGTCTTTCTTGTTCTTTCTCCTAGACTCTGTGCAAATTTGAGCGAGATAGAAACAAGTTCATCATTAAAATTATGTCAAATACGAACGCAGAGACTACTCGGCCACTTTGGCCGAGCCACAGATCTGGCTTACTTTTTTCGATCGGCCAATTTGGCCGTCCCACAGACAAGGGGATAAAAAACAAAGTCGCCCGCCGCGTCTGTCCTTACGTCTGCTTAGATCTTTAAAACTGCGTAACGGATTTTTATGTAGGTTTTTTTAATAGATAGAGTGATTCAAGAGGAAGATTTTAGTAGGTATTTCGTTTGCGGGCGGGTGAAGCCGTGAGCTTCAGCTAGTCTTTCATAAAGGTCTAAAGGTTAGGTTTTTACAATAAATCATTTTAATTCTTGTTTATATTTTGGTCTATTTCTTTATTAAAGGTTTTCATAATCCTGATGAATGATGTTAGAAGGATTTTAGACAATAATATAACACTTACTTATTAGATGATGTTAATTAGTAATCTTGCAGTACTGTCGGTGCAAGATGTAGGTTTTATTTTTCGTTTCAGGGTCCTGCCTGACCAAGAGGTGCGATGGTACGGAACCCTTCATGCGCGAGTCCTACTCGCACCTGGCTGGTTTTTATTGTTTTACCATTTTAGACAATATAATGGATTTAAAAGTTTTGTATTAAATCTTAGAAACATGACAGTCCATTTATGTTTGAACAAAACTAAAAGTTTCTTCTTTAATGGATATGTTTCGGCACACAAGTTTTCCACCGCGAAATGTATAAAAGATCGCTTCGAAAAGGAATCGTGCTGCACTAGAAATATCACGGTTTATAGGAACAGCGGCCTTTCCAAACAATAAAATGAAGACCGCGGACCCTTGAGTATGGATTAGACAGGCTTCCATGTTTTGAGCACCTAAATATAATAATAATAAAATAAATCATTTAATTCAGGTAACAAAAGAGCCATATCATATATACCTTACAGACTAACATACATATTTATATAAACCACAATAACCTAATTAAACTATTGAACACGAAGAGACGGCGTCATGTTGCGCTGCGTGGTGTCGCGTAGCCTTCCGCGGAATCACCGATACATGACACCTTTCGGCCAAAACTCTTCCTTGAGGAAGGTCTCAATATGATGAGTCGGAACTCGCAGCACGTTCGAATATGAACTTAGTGACAGAATATCCCAAGCCATTCTTATTTAGTACTGTCAAAGTTATACCTGCATATTTTGTTGCCAAAAACTGACCGACCGACGATGGTATTATCAATTTATCATCAACATCGGAGCAACAAGGAAGCGGACAAGAAAAACTGGCCAAGTGCCAGTCGGACTCGCACACGAAGGGTTCCGTACCATTGACTATTTAGTATTTGTTGTTATAGCAGCAACAGAAATACATCATCTGTGAAAATTTCAACTGTCTAGCTGTCACGGTTCATGAGATACAGCCTGGTGACAGACAGACGGACAGACAGCGAAGTCTTAGTAATAGGGTTCCGTTTTTACCCTTTGGGTATGGAACCCTAATAAAGGACATGTACCTAGGTAACATTCATTTACGATCCAGATAACCTTACAGTATTGGTATAAACAAATAAATATCGCTGGACATTACACACAGCGCCATCTAGTGCCACACTAAGCAACGAGGCTTGTGTCGTGGACACCAGATAGTTGATATACTACATAGATACTTTTTGTTTGTAAATATATACTTATTATACATACAGGGTGTAAAACACCTCATCACGAAGCCGTCAACCAAGCATTCTGTACATCAAACTAAGTAACTTTACGCAAAAATTATTGCTGGGAAACGACTTTCTTTTTAGGGGTGAAAAATCATGTTTTGTGGTAGAACTCAATGTAACGCACTCAAAACATTGTGCTGATGGATGGATTGAATAGTACGGGGGTCGTGGATGTGTTTAAAGTAAAAATCTTACATTAAACACTTGTATTTAATAAAAAAACTTGTCAAAAAGTTGGAACTTTGACCCACAATATCTCCGTAACTAGAAGGTTCCCAGGTATGGTGTAGAACAAAAAAAATGATCGCAATGACGAGGAGAAAAATTGCCTTTCGGCTTCGTGAAGAGGTTTTGTACACCCTTTATAAACACCCATGACTCAGAAACAAATGCCCCATGCTCATCACACAAACATTTGCTCCGACCGGGATTCGAGCCCAGGACCCTAAGAACGTAAGGCAGCCAGGCAGGGGTATGAACATCGGTACCTTCATATGTTTAACATTATAACATAGCATCACGCCTGTAATTCCGAAAGGGTTAAACAGAGAGAGAGAGAGAGAGAGAGTGAAAACTACAAAGTATACCTAAACGAACCCATCACGAAGCCAACTATGCATTCTGCGGGTCTAAAATGGCCGCTTTAACAGATCCTACGCAGAATCTTAGCATGAATCACGTTAAAACATTTATATGTTAATAATAATAAAGTCCATTTTAACAATTTTAAATTTTTAACGTGATTCACAAAACGATTCTGCTAAAGCGGCCATTATAGACCCCCTGTACATCCAAATTATGTCACACTGCGGAAAAATTATTGCTGGGAAACGACATTTTATTTTTTAGAAAGTAGGACTCAATGTAACGCACTCAAAACAATGTGCCTACGGATGCATTGCATAGTACTGATAGTACGGGGGTCATGGAGGTGTTTAAAGCAGGGATGTTACGGAGGTGGTTTTATCGGAACCGGAATCGGAGTCGGAGTTTTTAAATTTGGTTTGTCGGAGTCGGAGTCGGAACAGGAACCGGAATCGGAGTCGGAGGCGGAGTCGGAGGTGGAGTCGAAAATGGTGGCAGTAGAAAAATGCAGGCAATAATATAAAATAGTGAATAATTATGAATCAATGACAGAACGCGTGCTGTGTTCCCCGGGCGACATGCATAAACCTGTTCGTACACGCAGCGCGCGTCGTCGCCGCCGCCCACCACTATCTACTATGCTTCGACTTCCGAATAAAACCTTCGATTTAAAAGTATCGGAACCGAAGTCGGAACCGGAGACGTAAAATCAATCGGAAGTTCCGACGTATCGGAGTCGGAGTCGAAGCTTCGTAACATCCCTGGTTTAAAGTAAAGTTATAACATTAAAATGTATACTAGGTATTTAAAACTTTTGAAAAAGTTAGAACTTTAACCCCCAATATCTCCGTAACTAGAAGGTATAGGTATAGTTGAGAACAAAAAAATATTGCAATGACGGGGAAAACAAGTGCCTTTCGGCTTCGTTGTTTTCTTACACCCATTTTAATGCCACCCACATTTCACCAACTATGTTTAAGTCTCAGGTCGCTCGTCTTCTATTGAGGACGAGCTTATTTCCAACAATTAGTCCCAAGTCACCCGATAACATTTTGCCAGACCTAAGAATTAAACCCAGAACCTTACGCTCAGCAGTAGTGCTTATATTACGTCTTTTAGGGTTCCGTACCCAAAGGGTAAAAACGGAACCCTATTACTAAGACTTCTCTGTCTGTCCGTCTGTCTGTCCGTCTGTCCGTCTGTCTGTCACCAGGCTGTATCTCATGAACCGTGACAGCTAGACAGTTGAAGTTTTCACAGATGATGTATTTCTGTTGCCGCTATAACAACAAATACTAAAAACAGAATAAAATTAATATTTATGGGGGGCTCCCATACAACAAACGTGATTTTTTTATAATAATTGGTACGGAACCCTTCTAGCGCGAGTCCGACTCGCACTTGGCCGGTTTTTTTGAAGTAATAAAACCTTAGCTTATCTTATTCATACTTTAAAGTACACAAAGATATTGAAAGTTTTCTCGGTGCTATATTTTTTACTCTCAACGCGGAACGATCTGGAGCGTGGTTGTAAGAAGTTTTCATTTCTTGGGTGCTATCGATTTTAATGAGTATTGCGTTTTATGGTAGACTAGCTTATGCTCGCGGCTTCACCCGCGTCGATTTCTATGATCCTTTGTGTTAGTCCAGTTAATAAACTATCTGTGTGGTAAATTTCATCAAAATCCGTTCAGTAAATTTTGCATGGAAGAGAAACGAACACAGACACATACAAACTTTCGCATTTATAATATACTAGCTGATGCCCGCGGCATCGCCCGCCCGCAAATTATATATTTATATATCGCACCTTCGGTAAGACAAGGGCCGAAGTGCTAAAATTTCCGAAAATGAGTTAAATATGCCAAAGTGCCTAAAAAACTAATTTCTACCTGAAGGAACAAAGACATTCACTAGATTCAGTTTATTTCCGCCAGAGGGCAGTACTGCCTTTGTACCATTCGTTCGTTTTTTGAATGATATTGGTGCGACAAGATCTCATTGGTCAGTTGCGGCATCGCCCGCGTGAGTAGTGGTTGTGTACTGGAGCGTCAAGGTCATTAAGGTAAATATGCCCTTTTTTGTGTAATATTTTGGAAAGACATGGTCACATTTTGTGTACTTATGCCTAATATGAGAGTACATATTTGACAGAACAAAGTCGTTCGGGTAATTGTGCCTTTGTGAGTCCAAAACGTAAATATAACCTATAGTCTTTATACCAAATCTGACTTTATCATTCCAATTTTCTCATATACAGATAAAATATAATAACATTTAAGACTTTGTCATTCCAACCGCCTTTAATTTTTATGTAAAATTGATAACATTTCCGTCGTTTTCTTTACAATATCTTGTGTCTATTTATTGATCTGTACGATAATTCCAATGCCATTTTTGCCATTTATTAACCCCTGATGCAAAAAGGGATTCTTATAGGTTTGACGTGTATTTATTGTTGTTTTGTTGATTAATAAACCGAGCTAAACGTTTGAATATTTTCGCTTTTAGGGAATAAAAATGGAATCTCGAGGCAGAAAAATTTTGAGGATGGTCGATGATCAATTTAATATACAAGCTAGAACTACTATTGATGAACCTCAGATTAATGAAAATTTAGAAAAATCTAGTTTTGTAGAATACAATAGTTTTAAAAAGACAAATGCTACTTCTAAAATTAATTCTACGTCAATGGTGGAGAAGTGGATAGATGGCAATGATTTTGAAAATCAGGATCCAATACCGATGATACCTGATACTACAGGTACAGGAGCGATAAATTCATCCATGATAACCGTATCTGCTATGGAGGATCCAATACCAACGATTCCTGAAGCTACAGAAGCGATACATTCATCCTCGATAACCATATCTGCTAGGGAGGATAATGTAATAGCAAGCCCACCCATTATAAATAAAACCCCGGGTAATAACGATACCGAGTCTGAAGAAAATGGAGATTTTTCACAATCCGATTCCGGTTCAGAATACAAACCAAATGTGAAACAGGCTAAAAACTACACTAAACTTTTCAAATCAAGAAACGTATCCAATTCTTCTAGTTCTGACAGCAGCTCCTCCAGTTCCAGCAGCAGCTCATCCAGTTCTAGCAGCAGTTCATCTAGTTCTCGAAGCAGATTTCTTGAACCTAATACTACGGTGAACTTACAAAATAATGAAGGCAATAGTGAACCAGAACCAAGTAGTGTAGTGTTTTTTGTCAGTCATAAAGATGTTCCTAAGAAGAAGAATAAAAAAGTACAAAATAAGTAGTATTTTCATTTAATAAATCATTTCAATATAATGTGCCACTTTGCCACTTTGCTTTGCCACTTTGCTTTGCTTTGCTATGTGCGTTTGCTTTTTTATAATGTGCCACAATTATTTAAAAGTTGGTGCGAAAAGGGCATAATTGTATGCATATATTAATATTTCATGAAATGTAGTATAAGTAAATAAATAATTCACTCTTTTAAATTCTATATTTATATTCACTAATGTATAAGGTATATTTCTGCTAAAAATAAAATACTATTTTACATTAGTATGGGTAGAAAAACATACTATAAATCACGTTTATCCTGAAAATTTTTAATATTAGCACTTCGGCTCTTGTCTTACCGAAAGTGCGATATACTAAAACCTTCCTCTTGAATCACTCTATCTAATAATCGCATCAAAATCCGTTTCGTAGTTTCAAAGGACGACTTTGTTTTATAATATGTAGTGAAGTGATAGTGTGCTGAGTGATACAAGTTTTTGTGAAAGCTTTTCCATTTTGGTGCGCCTTGATACGTGTGTCTTCGTGGATTGTCTTCTCCTCTCTTGTGGCGGAACGTGAGAGGGAGAGAACCTCACGTCCCTGCCGCCGCGGGAGACGCCTCGGGCATCGGGGGCCACCACGTGGTCCCCGGCCACCGTAGGCGCGGGCCTGTGGACGGTGGGCTCTGGACTAGCTCGCCGTCCGTCCGTCTCACGACTCGACGACAGGCCGTGTCGACGGCGCAGGAGTGTTCCACGCGCGCCTCAAAGAGAGTCAGCAAAAGGGAGGGGTCCACAAGGACCGATGCCTGCCGGGGTTGCGGGACTGTTCGAAAGAGATACCGTGACCCCGGAACACAAAGGGCCATGAAGGAACATGGATGGGTATTAGTCAGTAAACGTCTGACACTCCCTCCTGCTCCGCCCAGAGCGGGAGGAGTCATTTGATGATTTCACATCCGAACAAAAAGGTGTTTTATACCGCCCATGGGCCTCTGACTTGGATTAACATGCGGCGAGAAATATCTCTCAAGCATGTTGGTTTCCTCACGATGTTTTCCTTCACCGAAGCAAACTCCTTGAACTTATGCTAGCCTAGTACTTTTTGGTGGGTTATCAATGTATTATTTAAAATACGGATAACCGGATGAGCAAAATAACTTTATTAATTAAAAAGCCGTATTTCGTTTTAAATGTGACTGTACTCTGTGACAGCTATGTCGAGGGGAAACAAAAGACAGTGCATCAAAACCAAGAAAAATCACAAGTCGACATAAAGTGATTCGACGCAGGGGGAATGATTCGATAGATAATATACATTACGCACATGAATTCGAAAAATCAGAGGTCCGTGTCTTAGGTTCGAATTTGAGAACTTATCGCTGTGGTCTTGAGAGATCCCCTAAAAGAGTTAGGAGTTATATTTACGTGAGCAACAGCACGCCTGTTATGTCAAAAAAATTAGTCACAGATTTTACTTAATATTTTTTTTTTGTTACATTTTTTTTTTAATAGGGGGCGAGCCTAATGAGAGGTTTTCTTTTTAAGGTATTAAAAAAAAAAACTTAGTTTCCAAGAACTCTATAGATGGCGTTGAACTTACTATGATAGTTGGTGCCAAAGCCAAAATGCTTGGAAAAAAAAACATCGTGTCACGTCACATACTCTCGTTGACTGACACTTTCATTTGCTTAACCTTCCGAATATAACCTAGTTATCTCGCGCTTTGTTAAAATCAGTTTTTTTAGGTTCCGTTCATTGCATTATCATACTAACTCCTAGCGCCATCTATCCAGCGACTAGGGAAGAGCTAAAAAGAAAATCCCTCATTACCATCAACCGGGCATAAATCCAGCCACTGAGCTATTTCAGAGAAATTCCTGAAGGAGAAACCTAATAACATTTTGCTCGACCTGGGAATCGAATTCAAGACCTCGAGCTCAACAATAGCGCTTGCAACCACTAGACCAACGATGTAGTAAACTCGACGTAAAGGGAATAGAAATGGGACAGAAATCGTAGACTCGACATAGGGGTAATAGAAGCGAGACAAGGTTCTCTACTCGACGTAAAGGGAACCAATCGTCGTGAGCGTGGGAGTGAGGTAATACTTTGAAAATCTAAATTTTTATTGAAGTATTAATTACTCTTTTACTGTTAGCTTGTGTCATCCCACTGCTGGGCAAAGGCCTCACCATGACCTCCAAATCTTTAGATCCATAGCCATTGTGGACCACTGGTTGTTGGTACTGTCAAGCTCGTGTCGCCAATCGCCATCATTACTCATTACATTTTTTCAGGAGCTTTCTGCTACGTTTTCTTACTCAAAAATAATGAAATCACGAAGCACGGGCTGCCCCTAATGACCTCCTAAAATTAGATGAAGTCTTGCTTCTTAGCGGTCAACTTAATTAGGACGGATTATAAGATTAACTTCGGGTGGGCCACTTTGTCTGACGAAATTAAAATTTAATTTTCATAAAATCAGGAACGTTAATTTTAGAACTTTCGTTGAGTGACGTGAAATAAGGCTATTTAGTATTTAATTCCCCCTAAAATTGGTAAAACTGACTGAGGTCTTTCTTACAGATAAAAAAAATACACATAGAACCTCCACCTTTTTATTTTAAGTCGGTTAAATATGAGGATTTGCTATTAATTGCTAGCCTAAAATACAAAGTCAACAAAATTATTTGTAAAAACTATTTTAACTATAACTTTTTATGACATATAGAAGATGAAGAAGATCTATGGACTGGACCCACGCCTGGGTCTATCAGCCAGGTTGTGGTGGATTTTAGAATGTCATAATTTTAACGCGTACACAAAATTTTCAGCAGCTCAGCTTCAGCTATTTATTTTGCGATTTCGATGGTGGTCCTTTAAGAAAGTTGTTTAGTTTGATGGTCTGATTCAATTACATCCAGAAATATGACCACACTTTTCTGGTACACACTTTAGAGGGTGTAAACGACCTCGAAGCCGTCAACCAAGCATTTTGTACATCAAACTAAGTAACTTTACGCAAAAATTTTTGCTGGGAAACGACTTCTTTTTTGGGGTGAAAAATCATGTTTTGTGGTAGAACTCATTGTAACGTTCTCAAAACATTGTGCTGATTGATGGATTGTATAGTACAGGCTTCGTGGAGGTGTTTAAAGTAAAAATCTTACATTAAAAACTTGTATTAAAAAAAAAAACTTATCAAAAAGTTGGAACTTTGACCCCCAATATCTCCGTAACTAGAAGGTATGGTGTAGAACAAAAAAATGATCGCAATGACGAGGAGAACAAGTGCCTTTTGGCTTGGTTAAAAGATGTTTTACACCCTTTATAGCCAGTAAAATAGCACTTACTACAAAGATTCAGTTTCTTTTTATCGATGTTGATCATATCGCCTCAGGCCCGTTGCGGTTATTTGAGAGTTTGAGAGAACACTCCAAGTTTGTTTGTACATACATTATATGGATTCATAGTTTCAAGTTTCAATGCCGTATTGAGATGGAAAAATACTAGGCGCATGTTTGTTTTGGGACAAGTTTTTTTTTAAAGATTACGTCGAAAACAACATAAGTAGCAAGACATTGCAAGTAACACATACAGGGTGTAAACAACCTCATCACGAAGCCGTCAACCAAGCATTCTGTACACCAAACTAAGTAACCTTACGTAAAAATTATTGCTGGGAAACGACTTTTTTTTGGGGGTGAAAAATCATGTTTGTGCTGATGGATTGATTGAATAGTACGGGGGTGGTGGAGGTGTTTAAAGTAAAAATTTTACATTAAAAACTTGTATTAAAAAGAAAAACTTGTCAAAAAGTTGGAAATTTGACCCCCAATATCTCCGTAACTAGGAGGTATGGTGTAGAACAAAAAAACCGGCCAAGTGCGAGTCGGACTCACGCACGAAGGGTTCCGTACCATTATTATAAAAAAAAAACGGCAAAAAAATCACGTTTGTTGTATGGGAGCCCCCCTTAATATTAATTTTATTCTGTTTTTAGTATTTGTTGTTATAGCGGCAACAGAAATACATCATCTGTGAAAATTTCAACTGTCTAGCTGTCACGGTTTATGAGATACAGCCTGGTGACAGACAGACGGACAGACGGACAGACGGACAGACAGACGGACAGACAGCGAAGTCTTAGTAATAGGGTTCCGTTTTTACCCTTTGGGTACGGAACCCTAAAAAGGGCAAAAAAATCACGTTTGTTGTATGGAAGCCCCCCTTAAATATTAATTTTATTCTGTTTTTAGTATTTGTCGTTATAGCGGCAACAGAAATACATCATCTGTGAAAATTTCAACTGTCTAGCTGTCACGGTTTATGAGATACAGCCTGGTGACAGACAGACGGACAGACGGACAGACGGACAGACAGACGGACAGACAGCGAAGTCTAAGTAATAGGGTTCCGTTTTTACCCTTTGGGTATGGAACCCTAAAAAGGGCAAAAAAATCACGTTTGTTGTATGGAAGCCCCCCTTAAATATTAATTTTATTCTGTTTTTAGTATTTGTCGTTATAGCGGCAACAGAAATACATCATCTGTGAAAATTTCAACTGTCTAGCTGCCACGGTTCATGAGATATAGCCTGGTGACAGACAGACGGACAGACGGACAGACAGACGGGCAGACAGCGAAGTCTTAGTAATAGGGTTCCGTTTTTACCCTTTGGGTACGGAACCCTAATAATGATCGCAATGACGAGGAGAACAAGTGCCTTTTGGCTTCTTAAAAGGTGTTCTACACCCTTTATAGCCAGTAAAATAGCACTTACTACAAAGATTCAGTTTCTTTTTATCGATGTTGATCATATCGCCTCAGGCCCGTTGCGGTTATTAAATTTGAGTTTGAGAGAACACTCCAAGTTTGTTTGTACATACATTATATGGATTCATAGTTTCAAGTTTCAATGCCGGCTATTGAGATGGAAAAATACTAGGCGCATTTTTGTTTTGGGAAAAGTTTTTTTTTAAAGATTACGTCGAAAACAACCTACGTAGCAAGACATTGCAAGTAACACATACAGGGTTTAAACAACCTCATCACGAAGCCGTCAACCAAGCATTCTGTACACCAAACTAAGTAACCTTACGTAAAAATTATTGCTGGGAAACAACTGGGAAACGACTTTTTTTTGGGGGTGAAAAATCATGTTTGTGCTGATGGATTGATTGAATTGTACGGGGGTCGTGGAGGTGTTTAAAGTACAAATTTTACATTAAAAACTTGTATTAAAAAAAAACTTGTCAAAAAGTTGGATCTTTGTCTCCCAATATCTCCGTAACTAGAAGGTTCCCAGGTATGGTGTAGAACAAAAAAAAATTCGCAAAGACGAGGAGAACAAGTATCTTTCGGCCGCTTCGTTCAGAGGTTTTTACACCCTTTAGGTATGCGCATAATTATCATTGTTTTGCAGCACATAGATTTTGATATCTTTGTTTTTAGTGAATTAAATAACTCATGGTTTAATAATAACAGGAGTCGAACTCCAGGTTAAGCCGCGCTTGCCTGGGTTGGTCCGCGGATGGGTGATCACCGATTATATACTGAGTTTCTCCCGTACCTCAGAAAACACGTTAGGCGTTCACTCGGCTGTCATTTGTAAATCTTTGAAAGTCGGTTCAGGAAGTCAGCGGCCGAAACTCTGACAACTAGATTTACGAAGAGGTAATGTATTAACCTGTAATAACTAGATTGTGGAGATCCGATAGGCGAAAATACTGATATTCAGCTGCATCCGGTTAGGCTAGAAGTCGTCCACAATATAGTAGGGAAAAGGTTAGGTAGGTGATAAAACAGTTACGATGCATACCCTTTTTTTATTTTTTTTCGGTTAGGAAGTCATCAAATAACTTCTCCCGCTTTGGGCGGAGCAGAAGGGAGTGTAAGACTTTTACTGACTAAAACCCATCCATGTTCCTTCATCGCCTTTTGTGTTCCGGGGCCACGGTATCTCTTTCGAACAGTCCCGCAGCCCCGGCAGGCATCGGCCCTTGCGGACCCCTTCCTTTTGATGACTCTCTTTGAGGCGCGCGTGGAACACGAACGCGCCATCGATACGGCCTTTCGTCATGAGACGGACGGACGGCGAGCTAGCCCATAGCTCTCCGTCCACAGGCCCGCGCCTACGGTGGCCGGGGGCCACCACGTGGCCCTCGACGCCCGGGGTGTCTCCCTAGGCGGCCGGGCGGCCGGCACGTGAGCTTCTCTCCCTCTCACGTTCCACCTCCTTCTCTAGCATTACTGCTTCGCAGAAGGAGGTGACGGCGTCCCATTCCGTCTCGCTTCGGACCATGGATTGAACCAGGCCGGATGCGAAAGGCCGCCGCCGCCGATCACCGACGAAGCATACCCTTAGACCCATTCTTATTTTTATTGCACACAAAATTACAAAAGCTTATGAATCAGAATTAGGTTACGGTTTTTCCCTTACTTGTGTGGAATAAAATCAAATATACTAAATCCTATTTCACCCAACTACTACCGTGCCTTTCCTTTTTTTTTTTTTTTTTTTTTTTTTTTTTCGGATGGGAAATCATCAAATAACCCCTCCCGCTCTGGGCGGAGCAGGAGGGAGTGTCAGACTTTTACTGACTAAAACCCATCCATGTTCCTTCATCGCCCTTTGTGTTCCGGGGCCACGGTATCTCTTTCGAACAGTCCCGCAACACCGTGCCTTGCCTTACGTTAATATGTTTAACCTACGTGTTTCAGTCATCATGGTGAAAGGATTAGTCTGCGCCAGATAAGTAGAAATTAAAGGTCATTGCTCTTTCCTTAATTTCTCTGCGTAGGTACCCCGACAATACATTATGAATCGTTTTTAGGGTCCCGTAGTCAACTAGGAACCCTTATAGTTTCGCCATGTCTGTCCGTCCGTCCGTCCTCGCTTAATCTCTGTGACCGTTAGCACTAGAAAGCTAAAATTTGGTACCAATATGTATATTAATCACGCCGACAAAGTGGTAAAATAAAAATAGGAAAAAAATGTTTTATTAGGGTAGCCCCCCTATATGTAAAGTGGGAAGTTATTTTTTTTTTTAATTTCAACCCTAACGTGTGATGTATTGTTGGAAATGTATTTAAAAATGAATAGGGGTTTCCTAAAATCATTTTTTGATAATGTCAATAATTTCGGAAATAATCGCTCCAAAAGTAAAAAACAATGTGTCCCCCCCTCTAACTTTTGAACTATAAGTTTAGAAAATATGAAAAAAATCTGAAAAGTAGAACTTTATAAGGACTTTCTAGGAAAATTATTTTGAACTTGATGGAAACAACAGTTTTTGTACATAAAAGACAAAAAGTTGTACAAAATAATTTCTGGAATAAGTTTGTAGTATATTGGTATATGCAAGCATTTTTACATAATGGATACCCACCTTTAAACTCATAAGTAGGAACACTTATTGTGACGGACAGGAAACTACGGAACCCTACACTGAGCGTGGCCCGACACGCTCTTGGCCGGTTTTTATTACTAGAAAAAGTCAAGGATCACGATAAAGTTCGTTTCAAGACAAGTTTATTTCATTATCTCTGTTTTCGGAATTATGTAATTGAATAAATGTATGCGGGTTAATGACCTTTATTTCCTACTAGCTGACGTCCCGCGGTTTCACCCGCGTATTTCCCGTTCCCGTGGGAGTACGGGAATAAAATATAGCCTATAGCACTCACGAATAATGTAGCTTTCTACCAGTGAAACAATTTTTAAAATTGGTTCATTACTTCCGGAGATTACCCCCTACATACAAACTTACAAACATACAAACTTACAAACAAATGTTACCTCTTTATAATATTAGTATAGACTTATCTGGCGCAGACTATGGTCAGTTATACTCTGCGTTACCGAGTGCAAGCTGTCCAGGGTGCGCCGGACGTTTAGACGTCCTCTCCAGACCGTCCTGCACAACTAATTGCACCCTCCAGGACTTGAATGAAGCAAACGACAGAGCTGTCCAGGTTGCTACGTACGGTCGGACAAAATCCATGTAATCGATTCGAGAAGAAAAACACCCATGTGTTAGATAATCTTTTTGTTTATCTTCGTCTTTTTTTTTTTTTTTTCTCAAAACTTTTTTTCACTGTTTTTTTTTTGTTAATTTTTAGAAAAAGTGGTGTAAAGTTTTGTTTTTTTTTTCATCAATATTTTATGCTCTTTGCAATAAAAATAAATTATTATTTCCAATCTAATCATTAATCAACCCTCTTTTTGAACCTCAAGAATTCATGAGAATACTGTAAAAACGTGGTGTTTCTTATTTTGATTTGACTGGTATATGTTTGGAATAAAATCTTGTCTATCATAACTAAGTAGTTGTTATTAGGAATGATATATTCAAATACATCATTACGATATCTAGGAACTCAAAAGTACTCATTAGGATCTTGATAAGTAAGTACTTTTATTTGTATTAAGTACCATGTAATTACGTAGGTATTGCTTATGTAGTAATAGTTTTATAGCCTACAACTCGGTGGAACTATGTTAAAATATGTCACACTGCACTCGCTTTCATATATGACATACTGGATTTATTTGGTCATTCCATTATCACTACGTACATAGGTATTATAAAACTAAAGCCCCCGCCGCATCTGTCTGTCTGTCCCTATGTATGCTTAGATCTTTAAAACTACGCAACGGATATTGATGCGGGTTTTTTTTAATAGACAGTGATTTAAGAGGTAGGTTTAAATTAAAAGAGAATGGGGATCCTTGCACAATTTTTTCCTAAAGATTTCATTCAAAAAGTTAAAATTTCATTGCTGTTGTTTTTCTTTTACATATTCCCATTCTTGGAACTTACCTATTCATACATTCATCATCTGCCTAGCCTTTTCCCAACTATGTTGGGGTCGGCTTCCACTCTAACCGAATGCAGCTAAATACAAGTATTTTATATGCAGCGACTGCCTATCTGACCTCCACAACCCAGTTAGTACTGGGTAATACGATACCCCTTGGTAAGACTTTTTGGGCCACTGACTACCTGTTACGTCTGTCAAAGATGTAGAAATGACTACCGGGACCAATGGCATAACGTGCTTTCCGAGGCGCGGAGGAAACTCGGTATGTAATGGGTGGTCACCCATCCACAGACCAACTTAGGCAAACGCGGCTTAACCAGAAGATTGATCCGAGTGCCTGTTATTATTTAGCCACGGGCTCCTCTGTCAATTTACCAAACACTGTCAATTTACCCATTATTTGAAAACTAAAAGGTACACAACTTTACATATACTGACAGTTACATGGTTGCCTCTAGCAGGCAGCAGAGGCGAAATGTCGTGAAGTGCATCACAGCTGCCCCTTCCAATACATGACCGCTCTGTCAAGAGCGTACCGGATAAGAAGAAGACATAAGTTACCAATAGAGTCCAAATGTTCTATTAGTTACATTACGACATACAAATATTGGTTGTGCTAAGCAAGAATCATCAAATCCACGACCCATAACGCAGAAACTCATCGCACAATCTCAATGCTAACCTTGCTGGCAGTTCATGGTCTTGCCACCATGTTTGGCAGGTCATGGCTAAATGGTGGTAAAATGTTCATCGTAATTTATTCGCTGTTGGTATTGAACGCAACATTTAATACCAACAGCGAATAAAGTGAATGTATAGTTAGGTACTATGTGGGTAGAACCGGGAAATGGTAACGTCTCAAAGAAACGTCTCAAGTGTGATGCCCGCTTTAACCATCTCTTACAACTTCACATAAACATCACGCCTGTAATCCCCGAAGGCATAGACAGAGGTGTACCTAATACTACACTACACTACTACAACAGCCCATAACGTCCACTGCTGGACATAAGCCTCTCCCATGATGGGAGGAATTTGCCGTAATCTCCACGCTTGGCAAGCGGATTGGAGATCGCAGTGATGAAAGAGTAACAGAAAACGCTGCTGCCCATTCTCTGGTCTACGGAGGCGCAAGGTGTTCTGCCTCAGACATTAGTCGCCTTATACGACACCCGTGTGTGTAATGGGTTGGTTCTATTCTACTCTGCCGGATACCACACGGCTACCGTACTGTACCTAATAGTACACCAACATTTCGCCAGTTATGTTTAAGTCCCGTGTAATAGGGGTCGAGCCTATTGCCATCAACCGGGCACGAATCCAGGCTCCATGCCTGTTACTGCAAAATTTCTAATGGATAAAGCCCAACAGTTAAAATATCTCAACATCAGTAATATTAAAATAAGGAGAGGCGAGTGGCATAACTTATTTTATTACAAATTATTACACTAATAATGTATTTTCGATTCGCCCTCTCTACCACCCGCTGCCGGGCGTCGTCGATTATCCGATCGCATTCGGTTACCTTCGTATATTTTCGTGCCGTATCAATCAGTATATTAGTCTATGGTATCAATACGGTATTGTTTTGTTATGTATCCCCACACTATCCCACTCGCACTCCACGCAGTCGCTCATCGCGTTGTCTGCTGCCAGTCATCACCGATTACTAGTAAAGCCGATTACAATCTGCAGTGAACGAAGTTCTACGAAGCACTACAGAATTGCCTCCAAGTTAACGCAGGAGTAAAAACTGCCCTATAAATGCAATTCTATAGTGCTGTAATCAAATGAACCTTCTGTTTTTTTTAGATATTTTTCATATAATATAAAGGTTATTTCATGCACATTCAGTAATTTTATTACCTTGACCCCCCTCCCCTCCCTCCCCCTCCCCCCCTCCCCCACTCTCTCCTCCCCCGACACTAAAACCTGGCTACGCCCGTGAAACCCAATAACACTTTGCACGACCTAGGAATCGAACCCAGGACCTATGAGCTCAGCAGTTGCAAAAGCCATTTGACTGAGGGCAAGCTACCTACTAAAAGTTTGGACTTCATTTAGGCTTCGTTGCTGCGTGGCTGCGTTGACGTTGGTGCATAGACTTGCGACTATTTTGATTCATTATCCCCTCTATCATTTACAAACGAGTTCTAACAGTAGGTAGTGAAGTGAGATCGACCGGCGCGTGCGCCGTCCACTCGTCAAACATACGCGGTAAAGATACGTGCGGTGTTTACTATTAACTTACGAATGTCCATAGTTATTTCAAAAGTGTAGTTTTTAAGATGTTTAAGTTCCACGGAAGTCCTCTGTTGAGACAATATGCTGTTGTTATTGTTGGTGGGTATTTTAATATTATTTTTTAGTTGTGTTCGTTGAGTTCATTTGTTTGTTTTTGTGTTTGTTGTGTGTCAAAAGCTTTGGAGTTTGTTACGCAAGGTGACATTGATTGGTAAGTAGTTACGGATTTATTTCGATTATTGAGGTTGTAAAAACCTCTTAACGAAGCCGAAAGATACTTGTTCTCCGCGTCATTGCATATTTTTTTTTTTGTTCTACACCATACCTAGGAGCCTTCTAGTTACGGAGATATCGAGGGTCAAAATCCCAAATTTGATAAGTTTTTTTTTTTAATACAAGTTTTTAACGCAAGATTTTTACTTTAAACACCTCCACGACCCCCGTACAATTCAATCAATCCATCAGCACAATGTTTTGAGTGCGTTACATTGAGTTCTAACACAAAACATGATTTTTCACACCAAAAAAAAGTCGTTTCCCAGCAATATTTTTTGCATAAAGTTACTTAGCTTGATGTACAGAATGCTTGGTTGACGGCTTCGTGATGAGGTTGTTTACACACTGTATACATAAATTAATTTCGTTTATCATGGGCTTAAGTATGTGAGTATTTTGTATTTACAAAACTTGATATAATGAACGACTGCCTTGTTGGTCTCGTGGTTGCAATCGTGACTGGTGAGCATGAGGTCTTTGGTACGATTCTCAGGTAAGTTATTGGGTTTTTCATCAGGAATTTCACAGTAGCAGCCACTGAGTCTGGATTTGTGCCTCGTTGATAGCAATATATTGGCCCGCCCCCAATGATATATAAACTATAGATACGTTGTCCGCACTCTAAAATGACAACATGAAATGAAGCCAATTGGCCACATCGCGCTTAGTTACGCACCAACCTGTCGCGCGACGCTACGTTTGTTTATAATTTAATAAATCCTGTGACGTGACTGAAGATGTATATTTATCTCCCTCTCGCAACAGGCATCCCGCCGTTCGGTGTCATATTTTCTTTCTCTTTCTTCACGCTTATAAGTAGTTCTAGTATTTTCGCCGTTTTTAAGCGCCGCGATGTTGGTTCATGACGTGTCTATATATAATAGGTCATTGCCCCCTATTACATGGGACTTAAACATAAAGTCTGGCGTAATTTGGGTGTACTTGTTAAGTACACTTCGGGAATAGGCTAGTTTTGCAAATCTATTTAGGTCGTCAGTTAGAGTATTGGAAAATAATGGACACGTATTTTTTGTTTTTGTAAAGCAATGAATATTGACAAAGATTAAACGCATCAAAACTCGGGAGTGGGGGCTCGTGACGTCACAACGCACTTAAAATTATACCACGGCGCCGGCGTGACGTATTGATATTTTAAAAAACGTCGTATCTTCGTCAATTTTGGTTTACGTAACAAAAGAAAAAATACGTGTCAAATATTTTTTGATAATCTAACTGACAGACTAATTAGATTTTTTTTTAACACAAGCCTAGGATCTAAATAAACTCTAACTAGAACATTTTTGACTCTTTAACAGTACAAAAGTGCCTGCAAGTAATTATTGAAATAAATGTTCTGAGGAAGAAGTAACGAATTTATCACCATTTGATTGATCACCACGGTAGCTCACTGCGTGTTAACGTCATGTCATGGATGCCTTGATAAATTGCATTCCTGGTTTCCTCAAAACATTTTCCTTCATCGGTGGTTATTGACGTTTATTAAAAAACCGGTATGGTTACTCATTTACTTACTTTCACTATGCATAATAGTATACAGAGTGTTAAAGACCTCATCACAAAGCCGTCAACCAAGCATTCTGTATATCAAACTAAGTAACTTTACGCTAAAATTATTGCTGGGAAACGACTTTTTTTTGGGGTGAAAAATCATGTTTTGTGGTAGGACTCAATGTAACGCACTCAAAAACTACGCACTAAAAATCTAACGTTAAAAACTTGTATTTAAAAAAAAACTTGTCAAAAAGTTGGAAATTTAACCCCCAATATCTCCGTAACTAGAAGGTTCCCAGGTATGGTGTAGAACAAAAAAATGATCACAATGACGGGGAGAACAAGTGCCTTTCGGATTTTACTATGGGACCAAACCTGATATCACGAAAAGAAATTTGATGTTCAGTAATTTATGTTCTCCTGAGTCAAAATTTATTTAACTGAACAGCAGATTTTTTTGTTCGCTATTTCAGGTTTGGTCTCTTAGTAAAAGTTGATTATTATCATGACTACAATCACGTGTTTAGGTCATCATCTGCCTAGCCTTTTCCCAACTATATTAGGGTCGGCTTCTAGTCTAACCGGATGCAGCTGAATACCAGTATTTTACATGGAGCGACTGCCTATCTGACCTCCATAACCCAGTTAGTACTGCGTAATACTTACGATACCCCTTGGTAAAACTGGTTGTCAGACTTTTTGGGCCACTGACTACCTGTAAGGATTGTCAAAAATCTACAAATGACAGCCGGGACCAACAGCTTAACGTGCTTTTCGAGGCACGTAGGAAACTCGGTATGTAAGGGTGGTCACCCATCCACAGACCAACCTAGGCAAGCATGGCTTAACCTAAAGATCGACCCGAGCGGCTGTTATTATTTAGCACGAGCTCCTTACGATCATGTGTTTAGGTATCGGGCACTAATAATTACCAGTCACCATATAGACATAAGTTTCTATTTCGGTACCTACGGTACAACTTTCAGATATAAACTCCTCGAATGAGAATCTATCACCAGCTCTTACTGCCACTGCTACCTAGCAGCTTTGTGCCCTCACTGATAAGACCAAGACTTCTCTCTGTGATGAGAAGCAGGATTATCAACAACGCGAGACCTGCATAGCTATTCACAACGCTACGATTCGATTTCGATTCGGAAAGTCGTATGTCTATCTCGCTCGCTTTCGTAATGTCAAAAAAACAGACATACGACTTGTCGAATTAATCGACTTGTCGAGTTAATTTTTTTTTAAATTAAAGACTCAAACCAACCCGCTCAGGGATGAGCGGGTTGGTTTGAGTCTTTAATTTTTTACTTGTGTTTAATCACTATCCTTTCTTTACTACGTTTGGAGAGAATTGGTGATAAAACAAATTACAAAAAGTAAAACGGTAGCCTAGATTTGACCCTACAATATCACTGCTCCTACCTTATTGATATTATCATGTCATTTGCTGACAGAACCTTAAAATACCTTTTTGTAACAATAAAAACGATTTTAAAACAAAAAAAAAACCTCCTTCGTATGAAACGTAATTTTCGGAAGACAGTGACTATGTTTATTTCTTTTAATTTTTAGATTTTAATATTTTAATGCTTGTATCCTACACCGATGGACCATGTTAAGCAGACAAGATCCAACCAACATTTTGTTACTTTTGAGTAAATACTATATACTCAAATGAGAATCTATCATAACCAGCTCTTACTGCCACTGCTACCTAGCAGCTTTGTGCCCTCACTGATACGACCAAGACTTCTCTCTGTGATGAGAAGCAGGATTATCAACAACGCGAGACCTGCATAGCTATTCACAACGCTACGATTCGATTTCGATTCGGAAAGTCGTATGTCTATCTCGCTCGCTTTCGTAATGCCAAAAAAAACAGACATACGACTTGTCGAGTTAATTTTTTGATCGAAGCGTTGTGAAATCAAAAAATTAAAGACTCAAACCAACCCGCTCAGGGATGAGCGGGTTGGTTTGAGTCTTCCTGGCTATTCACAACGCTTCGATCAAAAAATTAAAGACTCAAACCAACCCGCTCAGGGATGAGCGGGTTGGTTTGAGTCTTTAATTTTTTGATTGTGTTTAATCACTATCCTTTCTTTACTACGTTTGGAGAGAATTGGTGATAAAACAAATTACAAAAAGTAAAACGGCAGGAAAGAAAGAAGGAAAAGAAAAAAAAGAAAAAGGAGGGAAGGGAGGCCTTTGCCCTGCAGTGGGACAATACAGGCTTATAATAATAATAATAAAACGGCAGCCTAGATTTGACCCCACAATATTACTGCTCCTACCTTATTGATAATAACATGTCATTTGCTGACAGAACCTTAAAATACCTTTTTGTAACAATAAAAACGATTTTAAAACAAAAAAAACCTCCTTCGTATGAAACGTAATTTTCGGAAGTCAGTGACTATGTTTATTTCTTTGAATTTTTAGATTTTAATATTTTAATGCTTGTATCCTACACCGATGGACCATGTTAAGCAGACAAGATCCAACCAACATTTTGTTACTTTTGAGTAAATACGATTTGAATTTTAGGAGTGACTAGCTGACCCGCGCAACTTCGTCTGCGTCACATGAGAGAGAGAGATAGGGTAGAGAGAGTGTGAGTCAACCTTAAATAGATAGACATATCGCGGATTTTTTTTATAACGTTTTAAGAGGAACAATCCCTCATACAGCAGCGTTCGCAACGGAAGCTCTAAAAAAAAATACATTTTCCCTGTTTTTGCAACATTTATTTATCATTGATGCCCCGCTCCTTTTAGTTGTAGCGTGATGTTAGATAACCTATAGCCTTCCTCGATAAATGGACACAACACTAAAAGATTTATTTTAAATTGTAACCAGTAGTTCCTGCAAACAAACAAACTCTTGAGCTTTATAATATTACTAGCTGTTGCCCGCGGCTTCGCCCGCGAGCATTTCGGTAACTGTCCCACTGAATCATACTAAAGGGATAAATAGTGTCCTACATGTTAATCCAGGTTGTAAACTATCTATGTGCCAAATTTCATAGTCATCACAATTTATTATTATCATCACAATCACCATCACTATCACAACCACCATCACAATCACAACTACTATCATTATCAAAATCATTATCACAATCACCATCACTAACACAACCACCATCATTATCACAATCACCATCACTATCACAGTTACCATCATTATCACAATCACTAACACTATCACAACCACCATCATTATCACAATCATCATCACAATCACCATCACAATCACCATCACCATCACAATCACCATCATAATCACAATCACCATCGCTATCACCATCACAATCACCAACACTATCACAACCACCATCATTATCACAATCATTATCTTAATCATCATCACAATCACCATCACAATCACCATCACCATCACAATCACCATCATAATCACAATCACCGTCGCCTTCACCATCACAATCACCAACACTATCACAATCACAATGACCAACACAATCACCATGACAATCGCATTCACAATCACCATCACAATCGCAATCACCATCACAGTCACTATCACAATCACAATCATCATCACAATCACCATCACAATCACTATCACCATCACAATCACCATCATAATCACAATCACCATAGCTATCACCATCACCATCACAATCTCGATCACAATCACTATAACTATCACAATCACAATCACCATTACAATCACCACCACAATCACTATCACAATCATTATTATCGTATCAAAATCACCTTCATAATTATCACCATCACTGTCACAATCACAATCACCATCACCATCGCTATCACAATCACAATCACCGTCACTATCACAATCACTGTCACAACCACAGTCACTATCACAATCATCATCACCATCAAAATCACTATCACAATCACCATCATCTTTATCACAATCATCATCATCGTAATCACAATCATCATCATCGTAATCACAATCATTATCACAATCACAATCTCCATCACTATCACAATCACAATCACCATCACTATCACAATCACAAACACCATCACAACCACTATCACCATCACTATCATCATTTTAGCAATCGTAATCACAACCACTATCATCGTAATCACAATCATCATCATCACAATCTCCATTCTCGTCACCATAATCATTATCATCGTAATCACAATCATCATCATCGTAATCTCAATCATTGTCATCTTAATCACAATCATCATGATCACAATCGCCATCACTATCACAACCACAATCATTATCACAATCACCATCACTATCACAATCACCATTACTATCACAATCACTATCACCATCAAAATCAATCAATCAATCATTATCAAAATCATTAACCTCGTTATCACAATCATTATCATCGTAATCACAATCATCTTCATCGTTTTCACAATCACCATCACTGTCACAATCACAATCACAATCACCATCGCTATCACAATCACCGTCACTATCACAATCACTATCACATTCACCATCACCATCACAATAACCATCAAAATCACTATCACAGTCACCATCGTCGTTATCACAATAATTATCATCATGATCACAATCATTATCATCTTAAGCATCATTATCATAATCTCCATCCTCGTTATCACAACCATCGCTATCACCATCACAATCACCGTCACTATCACAATAGCCATCACTATCACAATCACATTCACTATCACAATCATCATCATCGTAATCACAATCATTATCATCATAATCACAATCATCATCATCACAATCATCATCATCGTAATCACAATCATCATCATCATTATAACAATCATCTTCGTCGTTATCACAATCATCATAATAAATCAACAATAACCCTGTATAGAAGTCGAATCCCCCATCTTCTGGATCTCAAATTAAATGCCATTTTCGAAATCAGCACCACTGATAATCTCGGTTTCGACACCCATATTGATTTTTAGACATTTCAACCCCATCGCACCCCAACAGAGAATGATGGTAATTCAGGTCCGCCACATTAAATCTTAAAATAGTTGTTTTTGTAATACACCCGACCCAATTCACCATACAAACAATACCTATGTTGAATTTCAGGCTTTGTTACCCCATTTCCCCCTCTTAGGGGTTGAATTCTGAAAAAACCGAAGTGAAGTTTCGAATAAAATAGTATAACTAATCTTGTTTACCCATACAAACTTTGGAGCCCCGTTTAACCCCCTTAGGGGGTAAATTTTGAAAAATCCTTTCTTAGTGCACCCCTAGACCGCATAAGGTACCAATGTGCTTAATTTGGAAACTCTAGACTCAGTGGTTTGGGCTGTGCATTGATTTTTATTCTTTGCCACCCCATTTCCCCCTCTTAGGGGTTGAATTCTGAAAAAACCTGAAACCCGTTTCTACTCATTTATCAATAGGAGCACTCCTGTGAAGTTTTGAATAAAATAGTCTAACTAATCTAGATTCCCCATATACACTTTGGAGCCCCGTTTAACCCCCTTAGGGGGTGAATTTTGAAAAATCCTTTCTTAGTGCACCCCTAGACCACATAAGGAACCTACTTGCCAAATTTGGAATCTGTAGATCCAGCGGTTTGGGCCTTGCGTTGATAGATTAGTCAGTCAGTCAGTCAGTCAATCAGTCAGTCAGTCAGTTTCTTCTTTTATATATTTAGACTATAGATTCAAGTGGGTAACAATTTAATTTCTTCGATATGTTTGCTCAATGTTTAATCGCTAAATAATCTACCTATAATGTTTTTCCAAATGGGCTTGCATTGACAGCCTTACGTCTTCATCCTTAGATACTCGATGACAGTAATTATACTCCAGCTAGGTCAAAAGTTCTCAATGAGAACTTTAATTTAATTGGCTAATTTCCTGCACCTTTGATGAGAACTTCTCATCAAAGGTGCAGGAAATTAGCCCAAACACGATTTTTCAAATTTAAATGGGACCAACATTGAGATATACCTATGATTTTCACAAAAAAAAAGGACCATGTATCGGACTTCTCAGTAAAAAGTTATGAGTGGTCATAATCATAAGATATATAAAAAATATAGGTACGCGTCGATTTGAGAACTTCCTCCTTTTTGTTTCGTCGGTAAAAAAAAACAAAGTTCATGCAATAGACAGACACGGGCGACGGTCATTCTTTCACGGAAAATCTTAACACCGCCATTCAGAAAATGGAGTGAAATGAACAACGCCATCTATCGACCAAGATGTTAAACTGCTAAAATATAATGCATGAAAATTTGCTGTGTAAATTTTCAAAGCAGCATCACGTAGACTAATCTAGAGTACCTTAAGCCAAAAAAGTTTTTTTTTTAAAGTCAGTCGATTTAAAACTTTAAATTCATTTATCTTTTGAAAGAATTAACCGATTATGATGAAACAAAAACTAAATAATACCTCAAGATACGCAAAATCTTTATGTATAAAAGTTAGCTTCGTAAATTGGCTTCGTAAATTTAACGTGATGCTTGATCATCGAAACAGACAAACAGACAAAAATTCCAAAATGCTGGAAATGAGTTCTGTTGGTTATCCTTTCACACCCTGGCAATTTTTTTTTTCCAAATATTTTCGATGTACAAAAATGATTTTTCTACAGATTTATTATATGTATAGATTAGGGGTATGAATAGGTTAGAGGAATTGAACCCAGTACCTCTTATCAACTAGTAACCTATTATTGTATTTGATCTCTTTTTGGTTCTAATTTAACTTAATTATGTGTAACTTACCAAAAAAGATAGAATATGTTCTAGAAAAATCTTAAAATTATTCATTAAAGTATTCTATGAATTATATTGATGTAATTAGTCGTGTTTAATGATATTCTAGATTCTAGAATACTAACTTAGGTATTCAATTAGTTATAATACATAACAATTGTTATTCACATGTGACTAATTGGCAAGTTTTTTATTTACTTAGGTACTTATAAAACTGTTAAAAATAATGTTGAATAATTATCATATTTTATTATCTTTTTTTAGGGTTCCGTACCCAAAGGGTAAAAACGGAACCCTATTACTAAGACTTCGCTGTCTATCCGTCTGTCTGTACGTCTGTCCGTCTGTCTGTCACCAGGCTGTATCTCATGAACCGTGACAGCTAGACAGTTGAAATTTTCACAGATGATGTATTTCTGTTGCCGCTATAACAACAAATACTAAAAACAGAATAAAATTAATATTTAAGGGGGGCTCCCATACAACAAACGTGATTTTTTTGCCGTTTTCTCTAATGCATAGATAATGGTACGGAACCCTTCGTGCGCGAGTCCGACTCGCACTTGGCCGGTTTTATTGAATACCTCGTTGATCTAGAGTCGTGTAGCGGTCATCGCTACACATTTAGATACTAAAAATGAAAAGAGTAAACACTTCACAATACAAGTACATGTTATTCGCCGTTTACTCCATACACTTCATTGGGAGGTCTCCAGCGGGGAATCGAACCCCGGTCTACCGCATGACATGCGGTTTGATTCCCCGCCAGAGACCCCCAAATTTTGATTTTAAGTTTTAAATTATTTTCTAAGTACCAGTGTAGCGATGACCGCTACAGACAGTCGCAATCGCGGCTGTAGCTGAGCATGTGGTCCTGGATTTGATTACCGGG
This sequence comes from Xestia xanthographa, assembly GCA_905147715.2. NCBI lineage: Eukaryota > Metazoa > Arthropoda > Insecta > Lepidoptera > Noctuidae > Xestia > Xestia xanthographa. Next base: position 6,003,412 of record LR990664.1, on the reverse strand, counting down.
TCGGTCAAGTTGTGGTTGGGGTTTTCCATCAGGAATTACTCAGTAGCAGTCACGGAGTATGGATTTGTGCCCGGTTGATGGCAATAGGCTCGCCCCCTATAACATGGGACTTAAACATAACTGGCGAAATGTGGGTGTACTATTAGGTATACCTCTGCCTAACCATTCGGGGTTTACAGGCGTGATTTTATGTAATCATTATAATAAAAAAATAAAAAATATTCACCTGCGTGTAGGTCAGAAATTATCCCACGAGAACAAACCTACTACTGGGATAAAAAATACTCTATCCTAACCTCCTCTAGGTATAACTTTTAATTTAATTTAATTGTCAAATTTAATCGAAATTCGTTCAACCTTCTAAGACAATGTAACAAATGGACTGAGTTACTTTCGCATTTACAATAATAAGGTAGATGAAAAAAAAATATCTAATTTCTTCGTCAGATAGATTTCAAAAAAATATTGGACACATATTTTTTCATTTTTCACGTAGGTAAACAAAAAATAAAGACGATACAGTGCGTCGAAAACTCGTGTGACGTCACATGTAAGTACATATTTACATTTTTTACAGGAAAGTGACGTCACAAGCCCTCCCACTCATGATCTTTAACCCGTATGCTCCCGGCCGTGCCTCCAGAGGCACAGTGCATTGTTATTTTAATTGTGTCTGTAATTGCGGGTATTGAAGTGTTAACGCGTTTTAATCTTTATCAATTTTTATTACTATTTACTTATATGATTCCCAAAACGGATGTTTGATAAATCTGTACAAAAAAAAAGCAAATCATCGTGCATTTGTAAATTGGCTAGTATTTTATTTACATAACCTTTTTGTACTTTCGTAGGTAAATGATCATTTAAACATATACATACATGTATGTACTATCAGGGTCTTTTCCGCCTGACCATTTTAATTTTTTTTCGCTTAAATCATGCGGAGGCGCCGAGCCACGCTCCCTTAAGAGTAAACGAGTCAGCGGCACGAACTAGTTGGTGGGCGGGGTTAAAATGCATGCTATTTCATCCGACATCACGAGCGAAAGGGATAGACGCTGTGAAGAGCAGTAAGAAGCTACTGCGCGTTCACATACACACTCCTAACGCTGAGTGATGCATACATATGCGCGATTTCATTGAATAGTGAACGACAGCGGCGGCGCGGCGGTGCCGCGCCGCCCGGCGGATTCATATTTGAAGGACAACATAAACTCAAACAAATAGGTGTAATGTAGGTAGATATTGTTATTACAATGAACAAATAATTTCATTGATTTGACTTTTTTTTTCTATGCTTACCTACCTTTGTTTTTGTAAGTTCTGCAACTTTAGGTGTAGTATGTACTATTAATATTATATTTATGTATATACCTATGCTATTTTGTTACTATTTATGATAAATAGGTATTTGCTTTGGGAGCAGTGGTGGCCCAGCGGTGGCGGCCCCGACTTATGAACAGTAAGTCGTGGGTTCGAACCCAGACAGGCGTATTACTTTGTGTAATTTATTTCATCACCACTGCTCTCAAAACGGTGAAGGAAAACATCGTGAGGAAACCGGCATGTCCTAGAACCAAAAAATTCGAAGACATGTGACATCTACCAATTCGCACTGGGCCCGCGTGGTGGATTATAGCCCATTCCCTCTCATAGAGAAGAGGCCTGTGTCCCAGCAGTGGGAAAATTTAATAGGCTGATGATGATGATGACTATTTTATGATAAATAGGTATTTACTTACCCTAGCTAGTTAACACACAGGCGACTCCTCATTAGTACAGCCAGAATCAGGATAATTGCTTTTTCGACAGCGTGCAGCGTGACTTTGATGTGACTGTGAGTCTGTGAGGCTTGTTGTTAGTTCATCAAATAAAAAATATGTTGCTTTGTAAAATGTTTATTGGCTGTTAATCTATATACATATAATAAAACAGTAACGAAATAAAAACTGTACATTGAGAATTTTCGAGAAAAAATAAGTGGCTTTTGTTAGAAAAACGTAACTGATGACAAAAAGTGACTTTAGAATTTTGTCTGTTTGTCTGTGTGTATGCTACGGCTTCACGCCAAAACTACTGGATAGCTTAGCTAAACTACTACTAGCTGGCTTTAGGCTACATATTATCACGCCGTATGTTATGGGAGGTAAGCAAAATTTATTTTAAAAGGTTTTTGTTCGTAATTGAATGCACAAAATGACATGTTCTAATTCTAAGCTATATTATGTGACGCAGACGAAGTTGCGCGGGTCAGCTAGTTTACAATAGTGGTCTGTAATATTGTCTTATACAGTTATCAACAATAGGCATTGTGCCGCTCCTGACCGACAGTAGGTAAATACGACGCACGTAGTAAACTAGCGTAATGGATGTTGTAAAAATATGGAGCCAGTGTTTATTTTGTGGGTCAAGTTAAGATTTTTAAATATACCTAGGTACTCAGTAAAAAAATGTGGAGGTGGAGCTCGTGGCTAAATAATAACAGCCGCTCGGGTCGATCGTTAGGTGAAGCCGTGCTTGCCTAGGTTGGTCTGTGGATGGGTGACCACCCATTACATACCGAGTTTCCTCCGTGCCTCGGAAAGTACGTTAAGCCGTTGGTCCCGGCTGTCATTTGTAGTTCTTTGACAGTCGTTAGGTAGTCAGAGGCCCAAAAAGTCTGACAACCAGTCTTACCAAGGGGTATCGTATTACCCGGTACTAACTGGGTTGTGGAGGTCAGATAGGCAGTCGCTCCATGTAAAATACTGGTATTCAGCTGCATCCGGTAAAACTGGAAGCCGACCCCAACATAGTTGGGAAAAGGCTAGGCAGATGATGACTCAGTAAAAAAATATTTCGTTGCTATGGCTTCGTTATAGCCGTTGGATGATTCTCTGAAAATATTTAATTTATGAATAGGTAGACCTTCTATCCGGACAAAAAGTAAACTTACAGTAGGTAGGTAACATTTTTATCTTTGAAAATGTATTTAAAAATATGACGTAGGTAGGTACCTACCTTATTTGCAGTAAGTATTAATCCTTATCCAAATAAGTATGTTCATTATCTTGACAATTGAATTTAGATTAAAATTGTCTTTTACAGCTTAACATTTGAATGAATAGTTTAGAAGTTATCACAGAATTAAAAAAAAAGAAAAACATAAAAAATTGAAAATAACTTTAGCTTCAGAAGCCGGTGAAAAAAACACCAAATCAATCAGTGTTTTTTTTATGTTTGTGTTTTTTTAAGTCGGTTTATTTTTTTGCAAAAAGCTGTTTATTTCTTTTTCTATTTTTAGTCGTTCCCGAACAAGTCGCCTTAAATTTATTATACATTATTAACGATACATCATCATCATCATCATCATCCTATAATGTTCCCACTGCTGGGACACAGGCCTCCTCTCAATGAGAGGAATGGGCTATAATCCACCACGCGGGCCCAGTGCGGATTGGTAGATGTCACATGTCTTTGAATGTTTTGGTTCTAGGACATGCCGGTTTCCTCACGATGTTTTCCTTCACCGTTTTGGGAGCAGTGGTGATGAAATAAATTACACAAAGTAATGCGCTTGTCTGGGTTCGAATCCACGACTTACTGTTCGTAAGTCGAGGCCGCCACCACTGGGCCACCGCTGCTCTTATCATTAACAATACATGTCATGGTAATAGGCTTATCCCCAATAAATGAAACTTAACATTTATTTATTTAATTACAACGGTTGTATTTAAACCAATTACTGTAACTAAAACTAGAACTAAAAGAGTGAGAGAAAACATAAAATTAAAATATACAAAATAAAGTAAAGGTTTACACATTCATAAATTCCTCTCACAATACTTCTGACATGCCAACAAAATCTCTGTCCATCCATCCGCAAACATAGGTACCTACCTAACTTTCGAAATCTGGGTGTATTGTACACATCTGCGTACCCCCTCAAAGCATACAGGCTTGATGTTACGTCATAAACAATAAACATCCAAGCTATTGCAACAATGACTACAGATTTCCGTCTATTTTTGAAGAGTTCCATTGTATATTTCCGAAGATCTGCATCAGATCTTGACCAAATTAAATGGGACAAAAAAAAAATAAAGAAAGAATTTTGAGAATCGGTCCACAAATGGGGAGAAATCGGCTAACATACGAATCAAAAAAAAAAAAAAAACAAATTCAAACGCCGCCCGTAAATCACTATCAAATCGAATCCAAAGTTCAATGCCAGGGCCAGTAAAATTTGACACAAATTCAAAATAATAAACACAAACTATCAATAAAGAAATATCGGAATTCAAAATTCAATCCAGAGTTCAATGTTAAAAAATAACGAGCTTTAAATAGGTAGTATTACTCGTACAATGGCATGCGCCCGGGCGGCAGCTAACCAAATGAGCATGTGTGCACCCACACACACTGCGCACACAGACGCGCTGCGCGCGGCCCCTCTTCCCCACTGACCGGGGTGGTAACTTGTAGCGAAATGCAATATGATTTACAACAAAAACGGCTGCGCGATATTTTTTATGCAGACCTTTGGGAGTACGGATATCATGAAAAATCTATTGGATGTATCTGTTCAAAATAAAATTATTTCAATATTTGAATAAATTATCTACTCTTGTATGGTTTCAGTTTTTCCATTTTCATACTACTTAAGTCATTTATTTACGCCCAAAGATGAGTTAAAATTAGTGTTGAAATATGAAAGTTTCGACGCTCATAACTTCCAAACCAATTTTTTTTTTTCAATTCTGCTTCCATACAGGGCTAGATAATGACAAGACCAGTTGATACAATTTTTAATTTTGAACCTACACCGTCAAACAGACGAGTAATCACCAGACTACGTTTGTATGGAAGAATGACTGACTTGTTTGACCTTAAAGTTTGGGCCTATTAGGAAAGCGTCAACTTTGGCGCGCAAAATAACAATAACTCTCGTTTGGCATGCGTCGTCAGTGCGTTCGGCCGATTCGGTATCTTTTCATTCATTTTTTCTACACAAAGTCAACGGGGCGGGGCTAGAGAGCGTTTTTATGTTGCAAGTGCAAGCAAAAATGAGCTTAGTGGTGGTCAGGCGGGAGTGTCCTCGATAGTACGTACATATAAACAAGTAAGTGTATGTAAAAACCCTACAGTTTAAGTATACCACAAAAAAAATGGGAAATCATGCCACATAGCTATTAGCTGAAGCCATTACGGACAGAAATGCTAATATTGATACAGAGTTGAGAATTCAGACTTCTCTTGATCGAGTTTTTACAACTATTATTCTCAATTCTTAATCTCAATTCTTTATTGCGTACCTTAATTTAAAAAGGTGGAAGGAAAATAAATATAGTAACACTTATGGACCCTGTCGGCACAGCATAAATTAAGGCCACTCTAACCCTAAAATTAGCAACTCTATTTGTGGTGGTTAAAACTTCATTTGAAATACTGTTAGAATAAAGTTCTAATCAGCTTGCACTACAAAGCGGTTGTTACGTTAGTCACTGCGGCCGAATAGTGCGAAATGAGTGTTTTTTTGAGATTTACAAAAAATCTATTGATTGGACTAAAAAAATTAAACACATAAGACCTGCTTTTTAGTTAGTTCAGTTAGTATGCAAAGCTTCATGATATAATTTAAAGAACTTTTTGAATACCAGCAGTTTATTGTTCGATTTGGAGGTAACTTTAGTTTTTTTTTCTATCGAGAGAAGTTTATGGAATTGTGTTTTCGTTACACATAGTACTTAGCATTAATCCTTAACTTTACCATATATTTATTTCAAAATTAATGCTGCAGTATTTTAGGCGTAACGGAGGATCATGCTAAGCCATTTGAGAGAGTATCTAAAGGCCCTCAATTGCAGTTAGTAAGTAATACTGTTAAGAGGGCTATTACAAATTTTCTTGTTTTTGAGTGTTTTAAGAGTCTAGCACTCAAATATAAGAAAAATTTTGATTTTTATTTTGAGCACTCCATAGAGAATTAATCAAACTTTCTCGGGCATATATCTTTTTTAATTTTGTGGCCATATCTAAACCATAATCACACTTCTAAAATCTCAGTTTAGAAGTGTGATTATGGTTTAGATATGGCCACAAAATTAAAAAAGATATATGCCCGAGAAAGTTTGATTAATTCTCTATGGAGTGCTCAAAATAAAAATCAAAATTTTTCTTATATTTGAGTGCTAGACTCTTAAAACACTCAAAAACAAGAAAATTTGTAATAGCCCTCTTAAATGAATGCAGCATTTAATTGAAGAGTAATAATTTATTATTGTTTTATAATGAAACTTTTATACGTTTTGTTTGTTTTAGCTTTCTAGTCAACACTCAGCTGGCGGGTCGATTTAATTGATTGCTCTTTTATTTATTTTTTATTTATATTTATTTTTTATTTATATTAATTTAGTTTATTTACGTTTATTATTTATTTTTTATTTTGATACTAGGTAAATATTTACATAATTAATTAAAAACTAAGTATTAAATAAACTAAAATAAATAAACTAACAACAAACTATAAAAGGGCATCAAAAAACTCCTCCTCAACGCTGTCAGCTGGTAATGTGCCCAAGAGACTGGCGGCGTTGCCACGTTGTATGGCAACACTTAGCCTCTGACCAAGGTAAAAGCCAGCTCTTGGGTCACGGAAAGATTCAACTAGGCGTTTTGAAAGTTCTTTGAACAGGCTATGGGCACTCGGACCCCACGGCCCTAGAGTATTTTTTTTAATATAATTATCTTGTGTCGATGTCAAATAACAATAACGACAGCGACACCGTAAGCTTTTTGTCGGCTTGTAGGAATGACAGCTTTGTCAGTTTTCCGTTCCTTGCTGACACGCTTGAATCTCAGTTTTCTGATGTACCTAAGAATTTTAATGTAGTCCATATAAATGCCCAAAGTATTCCGGCACATTATTCTGACATGCTAGCTAACCTAGACTGTAAGAACATCAATGCTATCCTTGTCTCGGAATCTTGGTTGAAACCATGTCTCCCTTCAACTTCGTATTCCTTGCTGGGTTTTCAACTGATTAGGAATGATCGCGCGCGTGGCGGTGGCGGTGGTGTTGGCATATACCTTCGCCCACATATTCCTTTTTCAATTGTCGTTATGTCTGCTTAACCTCCTCCGCAGAACGCGGGCGAGCATCTCTTTGTAGAAGTAAATCTGAACCACGTGAAAGTCCTTCTAGGAGTTTATTACAGCCCTTCGTCACGGATAAATTGCTTTTCCTCCTTTGAAAAGATCCTTGAAAACCTTACACCCTCTTACAGTCATACAATAATCATGGGCGATTTTAATACTTGTTTATTAAAAATCGATTCCCGCTTTTCTCTTCGATCAATACCTCAGTCGTCTAATTTATCAATTCTCTCTTTAAGTGCCACACACCATTTCCCGAACTGCAATCCCTCACTTTTGGACCTTCTTATTGTTTCTTCTCCACAACATGCCAGCAAGCATGGTCAATGCTCAGCTGATATGTTTTCTTACCATGACCTAATATTTCACTCCGACGAAATTCGCCCACCTAAGGCAAAGCCTAAAATTCTTTTGCAGCGCAATTTTAGTGGAATGAGGACAGAGGATCTACGAAAAGATGCCAGCAGCATTGACTGGGCTCTCTTTTAACTGACTTCCAAAAAGAGGAGGTTCTCAATTCGACTGTTTTTTTTTTTTTTTGTTTGTTACCTCAGAACTTCCGACTGGGTGAAACGATTTTGATGATTCTTATTTGAAAGCTGGTGCTTTTTGTGTGGTCTCATTTAAATTTTGTGAACATCTGATGCTGATCTTCGGAGATATACAATAGAACTCTTCAAAAATAGACGGCAAATCTGCCGTGATTGCTGCAATCCCTTGGATGTTTATTGTTCATACAACATCATGACGTAACATCACGCCTGTATGCTCTGAGAAGGTACGCAGATGTGTTAAATACACCGAGATTTCGACAGTTAGGTATGTTAAGTTGGCGCATTCATGTTCCGCGCGCGCCTCAAAGAGATGTCAGCAAAAGGAAGGGGTCCGCAAAGTCCGATGCCTGCCATGGCTGCGGGACCGTTTGAAAGAGAGACTGCGGCCCTGGAACACAAAGGGCTAAGGAGGAACATGGATGGGTTTTAGCCAGTAAAACTCTGACACTCCCTGTGTCAGACTTTTACTGCGCTACTCCGCTCCGCCCAGAGCGGGACGGGTAATTAGATGATTTCCCATCCGAAAAAAAAAACAGTATGTTAAGTTCCATATATTGGGGATACGCTTATAACTATGACATGTATTGTTAACAATGTCAAATAAATTCATGGCAAATATTTATTTGGAAGCAACTAAAAATGGAAAAATAAAAAAACTCTTTTGAAAAAAATAAAACCGAGTTCAAAAAACACAAAAACGTGAAAAATAACTAGCTTCAGAAGTCGGTGACAAAAAAACTAAATCAATCAAACAAAGGTCACCGACTTCTGAAGCTAGAGTTATTTTTCACTATTTTGTGTCTTTTGAAGTCGGTTTTATTTTTTGCAAAAAAGTTTTTTTTCATTGTTGAGTTGATTGATGACAAAGTCAACCTACTGACAGATAACCTTGTGCAGCTGTACGATGTTCACGTCCCATACGTGCAGTAAAAATTAAATATCTTCCGGCACCATGGATCACAGATGACATTAGAAGGATCATGCACAGGAAAGCAGTTACAAAAACTAAATTTAAATGTCAGCCCTCATCCAAAAATCGTGACATCCTTGTTGATGCTCGCAATCGCTGCAATAAGGTGTGTAGAGATGCCCAACGACGCCATATCCACACCTCAGTTGAAAACGGAGATCCAGCTAAAGTTTGGAATTTTCTAAAATCCATGGGAGTTGGAAAATCACGCCAAGAATCGATTCCTAACGACTTAGATATTGACCAACTAAACCAACACTTCTCATCTTCGCCCTACTGTAATGGAACCATGAAGGTAGCTACAGTAAACTATCTTTCCAACCTTCCAATTCCAGATCATCCCCCATTTCTTTTTAGTCAATTCTCTGATTGTGATGTTAAGAAGAGTGTAGTTTCAATTACGTCAAACGCAGTTGCGGCTATTCAACGCGGGCGCAAGCCGTCTCGGTTCGTAAAATGCCTACACTGGCGGGAAAATTCTGTTGTTCTTGTATTTGGTACAAAATTATTCAACACCCAAGTTCAACGACTATTGCTGCTAAACTAATAAAGTTATCATAACTGCTATAAAATGATTTTAAAGTTCATGAAATGCACTATCATTATGAATTTTTCCAGATTTTTCAAGTTTAGCTTTTAAAATTTAATATTTCGTAAATGGAGCATTAAATTGAAAAATAGTTTTCGCAAGTCATTTTAAAAGACCTATTCAACGATACAACATAATGGGGTAAACGACGAAAAACAAATCATCCCCACTTTACAAGGGAGCTACCTTAAAAAATATATTTTCAAAAATTTCTTTTACCACTTTTTCGGCGTAATTGATATGTACACCCCTACAATAGTAAATTACAGCATTCTAGTATTAAAAGGTTTTCTAAACGTTGTAAAGTAATTTCATGTTTGTTGTTGTTGTTTCTAGTATTAACGGTCTCTTAGCAAAACCTCGGACAGACGGACGGACATGACGAAACTATAAGGGTTCCTTGTCAGGACCACATAACTCTAAGTTAGTCTAAGTGGGCGGACCATAATATGCCGTTGACTTGATGGGGGAAGAATGTGCTGCAGTAAAGACCACGGACGGGACGGACGGAGGAATGTGGGAAGATAACCAACCAGCTGGAGAGACGATCTCATTAAAGTGACCGGATAGATAGCCATGACACAACACCGCCAATAAAAAATAAATATAGGAGAGATATGGAGGAGACCTATCACTCAGCATTTGGTGACCAAACGTTGAAGAACAAGAAGATGGCCTTTATCGATCCAAGGACCTCATGCTTGGAAGTGAGTCTTTTGACCACTAAAAACCAAGCAAGCAGTTAGATACTTACAAAGTGGGTGTCTGCGTTGCGGTTTTTATCCAAAATTTTAAAAACAACTTAAGCATGCAACTAATACAGTTCCAACTCAATTGGATGATTTGGATGTAAATTCAGTTCAGACGTTTAAAGGCACAACGTTCGTAGATTATAATTGTAAATGAAGGGAAGTCGACAATTTATACCCATCATGTTTATTTACTACTTGTCTGTTTAGTGTGAGAAAGTGCAATACCAAGAAGATTTTATTCTTGTGAATGATTAATGGCAAAATTGTCATCGGTATTTTTTAATTGGGACAAGCTCGCCACACTATTCCCAAACCTCATGCTTGGAAGTGAGTCTTTTGACCACTAAAAACCAAGCAAGCAGTTAGATACTTACAAAGTGGGTGTCTGCGTTGCGGTTTTTATCCAAAATTTTAAAAACAACTTAAGCATGCAACTAATACAGTTCCAACTCAATTGGATGATTTGGATGTAAATTCAGTTCAGACGTTTAAAGGCACAACGTTCGTAGATTGTAATTGTAAATGAAGGGAAGTCGACAATTTATACCCATCATGTTTATTTACTACTTGTCTGTTTAGTGTGAGAAAGCGCAATACCATGAAGATTTTATTCTTGTGAATGATTAATGGCAAAATTGTCATCGGTATTTTTTAATTGGGACAAGCTCGCCACACTATTCCCAAACCAGTGCAACTTCTGAAAGCCAGAATAAACCGAAGCAATCACCAGAAAAGCGCCGAGGCAATGAAGCTCGACGAAGTCCCAGAGAAACAATTTAACTGTCTTGGATCCCGCAAATCCGCAATGAAATTAATCAGAAAAGAATAGCGGAGGAGTAGGAAAAACATAATTTCTACTGCCCTCCATATCAGTAGGAGACAAAACAAAACAAGTTCAATAGGCACAAAAGGACGTTTATAACTAGGATAATCTGAGTGGCCATACTGATGACGATATGCGTGGTGCTAACGACAGACATCGTCCTCGGTATGTTTGTTAGTAGCTCTTTTTTCGAGGATTCAGCTGAATATCAGTATTTTACATGGAGTGACTGCCTATCTGACCTCCACAACCCAATTAGTACTGGCCGTACTGGGTAATACGATAAGACTCCTTGGTAAGACTGGTTGTCAGAATTTTTGGGCCACTGACTACCTATAACGACTGTTAAATATTGATAAATGACAGCCGGAACCAACAGCCTTATGTGCTTTCCGAGGCACGGAGGAAACTCGGTATGTAAGGGTGGTCCACGGACCGGGGTTGCGAGACTGTTCGAAAGAGATACCGTGGCCCCGGAACACAAAGGGCGATGAAGGAACATGGATGGGTTTTAGTCAGTAAAAGTCTGACACTCCCTCCTGCTCCGCCCAGAGCGGGAGGAGTCATTTGAAGAAAAAAAAAAAAAAGGGTGGTCCACGGATTCACAGACCAACCTAGGCAAGCACGGCAACCTAAAGATCGACCCGAGCGGCTGTTATTATTTTGCCACGAGCTCCATTTATTTCCACCTGTTACAGAAAAAATTAAAGGAGTCGTGTCTTGGTACGTGCATGTAATGGGGAATGAAAGGCATGTAACTACAGGAGTGATGCATATGAATGTTGATGGATGGAGAGGGAGAGGAAGGCCAAAGAAAAGATTAGAGGCTTGTTTGAGGAATGATATGAAAGAGAGTAATGATGCCGTGCCGTCTGAGGCGCGGGACAAATACAAGAGGCGTCTGGCGGAGGTGTGGAGCGGGCGCGGCGTGGGCGAGGTGTGAGCGTGGCGCCGGTGCAGCGCAGGACAGGCGCGCTAACGGTGTCGGAAAGGCGAGGCGCGGGCGAACACAAGAATGCATTTGGGAAAATCTAGTGTTTAAAATTCTATATCGTCACGCATTTTCGCCGTCTAGTTCACCCCTGTGTACACTGTCGGCATGCCACTGCTAACTGCAGGTGCGCCAAAGGCGAGGAAGAGGCGCCCGCACCATGCCCGCGCTGCGCTGTCTCAGTGTGTCTCGCGCCTAACCTCTTCTATACATTTAGTATGAAATTTCAGAGAAGTAGCGCCGCGCCCGCGCCTCGCATACGCCCGACACCTCTTGTAGTTGTTCCGCGTCTGTCAGGGGAAAACGAAAGAAGGAAAAGTGCTACCCCAAGTAGAATAAGACAAGCGCAGGACGATAATGATTTATTTCCAAACTCCACCAACAGAACCTGATAACAACTCTGTAACCACTGTCTCACAATAAAGATCTTTGACATTGACTTTGACAGAACATTTCTTAATGGAAAAACCCCATGAGATCTAATTAGTAACATTAAAGCTGGCCTGCAAAATAAATTCTCACGTGAACGCACTTTAAATAGTGGGAAGTTGTCAATTTGTATCAATCATGTTTATCTACTATTGTATCCACGTGTATGGCTTCTGTTTTGTGTAGTGTATGAGATAGCACAATGACATGAACATTGTGAGATGAAGAGGTGTTAGTTTAACTAGGATTTATGATACTTATATTGTTAAGCTCAGGTCCTATTATGAGCGCGCCGTGTAAACGTAACGTATTACGTCTATTTTAGAATTAAAACTACCCGCGTTCCAAGTTTAATTTTAAGAAAGTATTCCGTTATCTATGGATGTTACTGATTGTGCTTGTTGCAAACAATTTAACTAAAATGCGGTAGAGTAATTGTATTTTCGATTAAAAAATCGACGTATTAACGTTACTTTATACGGCTCGCTCGTGCTAGGGCCTCTGGTCATGTTTTGATGATAGATTTGACATGGTTTATGTAAACTACCTTTTTGTTTTGAAAACATTTAGTACCAAACTGCAGTTTCTTTTAGTTATATTAGTATTTAGTAGTTACATCGTTCTGAAACCCCTACATAGAAATTTTTCATGAGTTATTTTAAAAAAAGAGGCAGCTTAAGTTTACTTTTTTTTTTTTTTACCTTTTAGTTTTCTAATAATGGGTAAATTTTTAGCGTTTATACATTCTTTTTATTTGGAGGCGATGCGTAGTTCATAAAAACATAATACCAAAATAATTTGTAAATCATATATATTCTTAGGGTAGTGTGTCTTTATTCCGATTGGAATACAGAATATCTAAGTTCCTAAATGTATATTTTGAATGGACCAGTGTCCGTTCAAAATATATAAATTTAAACAAGAGTAAGAAAAATAAGTTTTCTATAGAAATATTAAATTCCCATATCTCGTCTTTATATCGCTGTCCTTTCAAATTATATATTGGGGAACATAGATATTCTGTAATCCAATCGAAATAGATACACACTAAGTACCATAAGAATATGTTTGATTTACAAATTATTTTGGTATTACGTTGTATGAACTACGCATCGGTAGCCAGCCTCTTAATTGACCTAAGTACTATAGTATTATGCTATACTTACGCTTCATATTCACCATTCATAATACTATTTATTATCCTTTTTATTTGTTTATATATCTACACTCAGCAAATCGTTTTAAATACGATTATTTAACTTGGAAATAGCTGAAATAAAATATTATCAAAATTTTCATGTTGTGACTCTTACGTCAAACGCTTTGGCTTTGGCTCATTATAGTATAATGTACTCTGTGGCTTTGGCTTTGTCAAACTGTCAGTTACTTTTTATTTCTTTCTGGTTTAGTTAGTCTATGATATTTACTTTTTGGTTTGTAAAATTTAAATTAATTTTATCAATATGTGTTTAGCCATTATATTTTGTAGATTGTTACGATTGTGTACTAAATAACTTAATATTAAATTATATTACAAAATCCTTTACGCACTGATGGATATGTCCTGGCCGACTACACTTGTCAGATGAGATGATGGCCACACTAAGAAAAAGAATATTTGAAAAAGGAAGACTACTTTGGGGGAAACGAGCTGACGGACGGCTGAAAAAGACTACTCTTGGATCTGATTGAATGAGCATCAGATAACAGCTTGGTTTTCGCTGTCAGATACTTAAACTACCCAGGGGATCCAGCTAAAGATTCTCCTGGGACTTCTACTCCCGATCTTCGGAAGCTAACTATGTGCCTGACTTACTACTTGTCTCGCAAAGCTATCCTGACATCTGGCCCTGAGTTCTACGCTGCCTTATTACCACATTACTTCAGAGCTGACCTGGTGGTCTCTGTGATCTGCACGACGCCCGTCCAGCAGACGTTTCCTGGAGCTGTTCTTCGAAGTTGCCCTGGCCCGCCTGCCCTGCCTGCCTACCTGCTACCCCTATGCCCGTTCCTACAGTGCTGAACTGATTCCTAACCGTGAACTATAAAACTATCCTTGAGTGCGTGGTAGGTAGGTTTTATATAACAAGCTGTATTTTTTATCTTTTCCCTATTACATTTTAAATTGAACAAGTCTGCTTATCCCTTTATTTTAATAGGATCAAGTAGATTTGTTACAGTACTTACATCAAGAAATCTCACTGTAGCAAAAATTATAAACTTAAATAACCAAGACGAGGTAAAGTTATAATTTGAGAGTTACGAAAAACCTCATTTTTATCCTAACGAGTCAAAGTATTCTCGGAAAAGCATGTGTTTGCGTTGTAAACGGCATGGCGATGGCAGTTCGTGTGTTTGTAAACACAGCGCGCGCGACCGGTTCCAATGGTGTCGAACATTGCGGCACGATATGTTACGTCAAGGCTTTTCGTCATATTTAAGGATTCTATTGTTTTGTATTATTTATGTAACCTCTGCTATCATCTAGCTCACGTTGAGGTTAGTGACAGTACCTATAACTAATGTCCGTTTTCTCTACTATAGGTACTTAAACAGGTTGGCGTCGACATTACGATAATAAATTAAACTGCATACACTCCATGATGGTTTGTATGATGATAATTGGTGTTGTATTTCGTTAACAGTTTTATGCTATTCCGTTTGTTTGAAAAATATTGTTTTCATGATGTTAGGATTTGACGATGAAGATGTAATACCTTATAATAGTCCTCCTGACGGTTTTTTGGTCACGGCGGCCAATCTTGACGGAGATTAGTCATCGGCGCGGGAGATATTATAGTGCACAAGTGTGTGCGCAGGCACAGGTGTACTCTCTGTTCTTTTA
Organism: Xestia xanthographa; assembly: GCA_905147715.2. Lineage (NCBI taxonomy): Eukaryota > Metazoa > Arthropoda > Insecta > Lepidoptera > Noctuidae > Xestia > Xestia xanthographa. The sequence goes on along the minus strand of LR990664.1, from coordinate 5,988,325 downwards.
CTCTCATAGTCCGATGGGACGGCAATCCGACACAACCGGAGAGAGATCAGCAGGACTAACGGCTTAACGTGCTTTCCGAGGCACGGGGGTATCATACCGCCAACTTCCAAACTCCGGGCTCCTACTGAGAAATTTGTAATGAAAAATCCAATAGCACTTATTCTGCACGACCTTTTTTTTTTTTTTCGGATGGGAAATCATCAAATGACTCCTCCCGCTGTGGGCGGAGCAGGAGGGAGTGTCAGACTTTTACTGACTAAAACCCATCCATGTTCCTTCATCGCCCTTTGTGTTCCGGGGCCACGGTATCTCTTTCAGTCCCGCAACCCCGGCAGGCATCGGTCCTTACGGACCCCTTCCTTTTTGCTGACTCTCTTTGATTCTGCCCGACCTGTGATTTGAACCACGAGACCAACGGGGTAGTGAAGATGTAGTTACAAACATTTAAAAGAGTATGCTTAGATGGTTTGGTCATGAGGAAAGGATGGAACAAAATGTATTCACAAGCTAGATGTGAGTGGCATGCGGCAACGCCGGAAGGGGCGTGCATAACCAGATGTACTATAGGTACAGTATTGCCAGTATATACTGTGGTAGTCTTTGATATGACTCTTGAATTGATAATCTTATATAAGAATTGTTTTTTTGTTTTTACTTTTGGACAGTTTTAACGTGCACATCTCGTTACATTGATCTCACATAATGTACCATCTCAACATGATTATGTAACCAAGGTTTTGTAAAAATTATCTGATTTAAAAGAGTGTCCCTGGAGTTTCTTGCCCGTTCTTCTCCATAGAGATCTATACGCTAGTTAATGGGCAACTACAGTACTTTCAAAGTTTTTATGCCTTGTGACTGGGACTGTAGCTACATTTAATTTTCATCTTTATTTCGACTATTCAAAAGTGCCTGTAACTGGCCTATTTTAAATAAATGCTTTGATTTTGATTTGATTTTGACATGAACGTGGACGAGGCAAATCGAGTATTTTAAGGACCGTAGCAGGTGGCGTTCCTTGGGTCTGCCTACCCCCATGGGGGTACCACTCAAAAATATTTAGGGGGAATCCGGGACCGCGGTTCCGGTCCCAAAACCCTCCCGACCCGAGAAATAGGCGTGAGTTTATATTACCGTTTTATAGTTGGTGCCAGTTAAGATGAGAATAGCGGTCATTGACTCACCTACATTTATTTTCTAAAATAAGCCTGTTTAAGTCTGGAATCGTCATCTATCGTGATCTTCAACATTTTTTGTAATGAAAAACGATACATGGTTTATTTGTTTTGATTCGCACGAAGAGATATTAGGGAAAGGGCAATGACCGCTATTCTCATCTTAACTGGCACCAACTATGGTAACATAGTTCACTTATTTTGTAACTGCATACATGTTCGTCTCTCTGTTATTTGCGCTAATTCTCCCAGGTGTTTCTGTTTGATTAGTAGCGATTTTCGATTTGAATGTTGCGTTTCCTTCTTTTACTGTGTATTTGTTGTGCAGCAAGGAGCGTATTATTTATCTTCACCTGTGTTCTTTTTCAGTAAATCTAAGCGTCCTGTGCAGTGGAGTAGGCTTAGCCTGGCCGTCACCAGTTCTGGTGAAGCTCAGCAATGAAACGCAGACGATACTGCCGCGGACGATTACTGCGGAGGAGGGATCATGGATCGTGTCCATTGGGTTCCTGACAGGAATTGCTGGTAAGCTTATTTTCATTGTAATCTTCTATCTTCTTGCGTCGTCGGTGGCAGCGCAGAGGTCACTTTGACTCATGTTTCCATTGAACTATTACTACTACGTTTATAGAAGGCAGCGCGAACAAAATCTGTGCTCCGTTCAACTGCAGTCAGCCGGCTGCAGTTCACTCAGTAGCTTGCTCGCCACAGATCATCTATAAAGGGTGTAAAATACCTCTTTTCGAAGCCGAAAGGCAACTCGTTCTTCCTATCATTGCGATCATTCAAGGACCCCGTACTATTCAATCCATTCTTCAGCACAATGTTTTGAGTGCATAGAGTTCTACCACAAAACATGAATTTTCACCCCAACAAAAGAAGTCGTTTCCCAGCAATAATTTTTGCGTAAAGTTACTTAGTTTGATGTACAGGATGCTTGGTTGATGGCTTCGTGATGAGGTCTTTTACACCCTGTGTACGGGGTTAGCCGCCCTCCTGCGCGCCCCGTACTGAGCACAGATTTTGTTTCCACTCTCTTCTCTATACGTAGTAGTAATAGCTCAATGCATGTTTCACCTTCTATGAAACATTGTCAAATTAGATAAACATATAAATGAAGAAACATGGTATTAGTACTTGACACAAAACCGCCAAAAGTGAAGATATTTTGAATATACCTACACTCAGCATTGGATCTTGGTCAGGTTGAAGAAAAAGAAGATTTAGTGCCTACCTATATGGAACTGACAGCAAAATACACATTCAAAACTTCATTCAGTTGAAATGGGCTGTAAAGACGAAGACGCAAGGCCCAGCGCACGCCGCTGGAGGCGCGGCGGAGCGCATTTGAAGATAATAATTTAATATAAACCTTAACTACTTTGCTTTACGGTCGCGCGCATGCTCTTGTAGTAGCTTGAGGGCGCTCTGAGTACCGCGTGCGAATTTATTCTTATATTGACCGTATATCAAGGTAGTTAAGGTTTATTTTAAATTGTTGTCTTCAAATGCGCTCCGCCTCCAGCGGTGTGCGCTGGGCCAAATGCGGTTATTCGTAGGGTATTGGAATTTAGCAAAAGTATAATCAGCGTCTACTGCTGGCTTCCTTTCCTGTGAAAGTGTTTGGGCCCGCGTGTTGGATTGATCAATAATCCCACCACGCTTGCTTAGTTCAGGTTGGTAGATATCAATTAGGATGTCTTTGAATTTGCGTTTACGACATGCTGAATATGATCAATATAACAACAGAGTGTGAAAAATCGTTTTAACTCGACTGTAGTAGCTGTAGCTATTTCTATTATTAACCATGAATCACGGTACACCGGATAAAAGCAATCATCTATTGCGTCAAAACCTGTACCCAACGACAAAATCACTGTGTAAACTAAATAAATATAGCTTTCATTAATCAGAGGTTGCTGTACTGTCACTTGAGCAGCGGTGGCCCAGTGATGGCGGCCCCGACTTACGAACAGTTAGTCGTGGGTTCAAACCCAGGCAGGCGCATTGCTTTGTGTAATTTATTTCATCACCGCTGCTCTCAAAACGGTGAAGGACTACATCGTTAGGAAACCGGCATGTCCTAGAACCAAAAAATTCGAATACATGTGACATCTACCATTCCGCACTGGGCCCGCGCGGTGGATTATAGCTCATTTCCTCTCATAGAGAGCAGGCCTGTGTCGCAGCAGCGGGAACATTAATAGGCTGATGATGCAAAAAAATGATAAAAAAAAAATGAAAAAATAAAAAAATGAAAACAAATGCAAAAAAAGGAAATAAATGATTTTGAATTTGAATTTTGAATTTGATGATGATGATGATGACTGTCACTTGAGCTCACAATAATTTAAAATTTACGGAAGATATCCCCGTAAGTGATAGTTTATGATAGTCAAGGCTTTGCGTTTCGCCAGTGTTTAGCTAAATTACTATCTCTGTTTAATTATCTTATCCGAGATTTGCAGGATTTGTTTATTCAGACATTCTCCTTGACCTAACGTTGTCAAATCCGTAACATTCAAGCAAACATTTGAATTTCGCATGTTTACTTTTATTACTTTATTACCTAGGTTTATTAATTAGTGTATTTAAACAAAGAATTTTTGCCCTAGATTTTTTCTTTAAACTGAGATTAACAGCTAATTAACACAAAATGGAAAAAAAAACATTGTGACTAAGCCGACATATCACTGGTCATCTGTTAGCTGCCACGGTTTATTTTAATTAGGTACCTACTTTTTTTTTTAAATTGTTGATTTAATCTTTTACTCTGGACGCTCTTAATATGCACGTTTTTCTACATCGTTCTCACATGTATGTAAAATCTCAACATGAATGATGTACTATCGGGGTCTTTTCCGCCTGACCATTTTAAAATGTTTTCGCTTAAAACATGCGAAGGCGCCGAGCCACACCCCCTTAAAGTTTGGGCCTTAATAGGCCCAAACCAAGCCCAAGCCGAGGCCCAAGTTGAGGCTTTCCTAATGGAAAGCGTCAACTTTGGCGCGCAAAATAACAATAACTCTCGTTTGGCGTGCGTCGTCAGTGCGCTCGGCCAATTCGGTATCTTTTCATTCATTATTTCTATACAAAGTCAACGGGGCCCCCGCCCCGTTGACTTGACAAGAGAGCGTTTCTATGTTGCGAGTGCAAGCAAAAAAAAGCTTAGCGGTGGTCAGGCGGGAGTGTCCTCGATAGTACCTAACCAAGATTTTGTAAGAATATTTTGATTAAAAAAGAGTGTACATTGAGTTTCTTGCCCGTTCTTCTCCATAAAGATCTACGCTAGGGAATGGGCAACTACAGTACTTTCTCAAGTTATGTGTTTTTGACATTCAAAAGTGCAGTAATGGTCTAATTGAAATAAATGCTTTGAGTTTGAGTTTGTTTGTCTTAGAAACCAAAATTCGAAGACAAATGTTGTAACATACCTGTCATCATGATGACCCGCAATGGGCCCGTGTGACGGCATAGTCCCTTTGACATAGAGGTCTTAGTCCCAGCAGTGGGACGTCATAGGTTGATCTTCTTCTTCTTCGTGTCCATGATTCCCATAGATATTAAAGAAGATCACTCATTCTGGGATATTTATTTTGTCGGCCATAAATAATCCGGCTGGAATATCTAGATCTTTGACAGTCGTAACAGGTAGCCAGTGGCCCGAAAGTCATGACAACCAGTCTTACTTAAGGTTATCGTATTACCCAGTACTAACTGGGTTGTGGAGGTCAGATAGGCAGTCGCTCCATGGTACATACAGGTATTCAGCTGCATCCGGTTAGACTGAAAGCCGACCCCAATATAGTTGGACATTTTTAAAGCACACGTGTAACACATTATTTTTTACTACGGCGTCAATTGAACTGTGGATTCGTATTGTGAATTTTTCAAGTAGGCGTTGTGACGACGTGACGAAATGCTAAAGGGTAGCCCGCGAAATTCAAATTTTCTTACGTTTTTTGCAATTTGCAGGCCCGTGCTAGGTCGTATGTTGATAAAAATATTATTCGCGGCTGTAAGACGTATGTAGTTACAGAATTATAATCATCAAAATTATCAATACAACCCTCCAAGTTCACAAAGGTGGGAAAAAGGTGGGTGGGTGCAGGAACAAAAAAAAAAGCAGAAAAAACGTCATTTCGACACCTCCTTCATGAACGTGGAGGGATGTATTGATGATTTTGATGATTATTATTCTATAACTACATACGTCTTACATCCGCGAATAATATTTTAATCAACATACAACCTAGCACTGGCCTGCAAATTGAAAAAAACGTAAGAAAATTTGAATTTCGCGGGCTACCCTGGAGCATCAGCCTTAAAGTGCAGGTGAACTAGCACAAAGAGCACGTCAGGAGGTGGACCATGGTTTGAGATGAGACTCCACAGTAGCACTCAGCTTTATCGGAATACCCCCACTGGACCAAGTTGTAGCTACAGCGGCCCACCCGAGGTTTCGTTATTATAAGTTGACTAGGTTCTGCCAGCGGCTTCACCCCCGTGAAGTTTGATAATAATTGTCCCATGGGATCTTACTACCAGGATAAAAAGTATCCTATGTTTTAAAACAGGTTATAAACTATCTGTGTGCAAATCTCATCACAATTTCATCCAAATCCGTTCAGTAGTTTTTGTGTGAAAGAGTTCGTGAGAGAAGAGAGTAGAAAAGTACTCACGACCTTTCGCATTTATAATACACTGGCCTGCAAAAATAAGTATCACACTTTTAAAATTGAGTTATATGTCGAGCTACGCGATAACTGACAAATGCTTGCACTGACTAGACATGGCCGGCAGTCTCGACAGAGTTAACGACAAAATCGCTAACTTTCAATCGCTGATTACTAACAAATATAATCGGTTGCAATAATGATGCTTGCGAGGAACGCATCTTGGATGTAGAGACTTGCTCTACACGCAAGCATCATTATTGCAACCGAATTTATTCGTTAGTAATCAGCGATCGAAAGTTAGCGTTTTGTCGCTATCTATGTCGAGACTGCCGCCCCAGGTCCACTCAAATCTGTGTGGTTCTTTCTTCAAAAGACCATCTCAGACACTAATCTGCATAGTCCTCATGTGAATTGAGAAAGATTATGTCTGGACTTCTAAAGAGACTATGACTTCTGAGTTTGTTTCGGCTGTTTCTTCTCAGAGTAGTCAGGTACGAAACACCGGCCCCATCTAGTTTTAAAAAAAATGACGTATAAAAGTGTTTGTAAAAACCTACTAACAAAATAAACATCATTTATCATTAAAATTGCAATAACTTGTTAAGTACACAAGATATAGGAAACGAAAAGGACTCGAAAATGAGTTTAATTTTGTACATAAAAACTAATAAAGCTGATAAAAATTGCAATAAAACGTTTTTTATTTTAAATCTCTAACTTCTATAGAGTTTAGAAAAAAAAAAAGTGTAGTACCTACTTAGTTTTGCAGGCCAGTGTATTAGTACTCACTCAGTGAGTAGTAGTAGAGTAGGAGATTATGATAACCGACACAAATGTTACAAACGGCTCTTTAGTAAATTGGTCCCTCTCATTTGGATCCCGCGGGATCAGTTTACTAAATTATTATTTTAATGTCATTTCCTTTAGTAGATTGGTCCCGCTCTTAAAATTAAAACAACCTCATCTATTAATAGACCTGTGTAGTCACATGTTTGTCAACGTAGGAATCGTACTCACGGTCCGTAGCCTAGCAGCTAATTTCTCGGCCATTGCGCCAACCGCGCCTTCCATTGTGCAAAAATCCACCGACCATACGACAATCTGGTATACCTATACAAATACATAAATATGAAGTGTTTGTTTGTAATTTCAAAATAACTTTTCACTGTATGCATAAGCATATGAAAGTACATTACGGTACTTACAACAATTTTTGTCTGTCTGTCTGTATTGGTTACAGCTAATCTCCGAAACGGCTTTACCGATTTTGACGGGACTTTTACTAACACAGCTGGTGTTATAAGGAGTAACCTTTAGGCTACTTTTATTTTAGAAAAAGGAAAAGGATTCCGCGTTCATTATCAATAATTATAATACAATAGTCGATTATTAAACACGCCTGTAATAATACAACTTCTCAACTATTCACATCTAGCTACCAGCCACACTAAAATAGTCTCAATTCACCAGGCACGCAGGCCTCATTGTCGATTCGAGGTCATATATATACCATTATCACCCGCATATTCTATAAACCAGTCAAAGTGATTACTTGAGTAAAAGTCATTACATAAGATACGATTTTTATTAGTAGTTGTAGTTTAGTGATTGTTTTAAAAATCACTAGCATCGGTGAAGGAAAACATCGTGAGGAAATCAGCATGCCTGAGAGATATTTCTCGACGGCATGTAAAGTCAGGTCCGAGGCCCATGGGCGGCATAAAAACTCTGACAACACACGATAAGTAGTAGTGTTTGTTTTGGAATTAGAACTGTCAAAAGTCAGAATTCTTAGCTTTGCAATCAATCAATCAATCAATAAATCAGTTTATTTGTGAAACATAGGTGTTTACCATTGACATATATATTACTGCGTAAGGACTGGGTGGACCGCATGTTACAATGACGCCTCGAACGTGGTCCCAAAATGGTCTTCCCTATAGCGAACTAAACTAGAACGCGTTCGGCTGTCTTCGGGAGCGGTCGTAAATTTTACAAGCAAAAATGCCAAGTTGTGTCGTGAAGGGATGCGTGAACTACGACAAAAAGCACAATAAAAAAAATGATAACATTTCTTATCACCGGTAAGTTAAAAAAAAATATTATATCAGCTTCTAACATTAAAACAATTTTCTTTCGTATTTGTCTCAACGTTTGGCAAAGACGACGCGAAGCCGCATAAAAGTTAGACATAACTTTGCAGCGGCGCGCGTTTTAGCCGATGAAATGAAAAGATTTAATAATTCATATCATAAAATTAATTTTATATGTATAAAATAAATTTTATTGTTAGATGTGCCTATAATATTTGAAGAGTTCCCTCGATCTCCAACATTTCATCATCAGATCGTGACCAAATGACAATGGGACCAACTTTGAAGTATAAAATCTCAGTATAAAATCAAATCGGTCCAGCCGTCTTCGAGTGAGTAATCGGGGAAAATATCCCGACGAATTGAGAACCTCCTCCTTTTTTTCAAGTCGGTTAAAAATACCTGCTCTTACAAGGTTACGTCTAGGGGCAGACCACGCCGATTGACATCGTAGTTCATAGTAGTTCTAATAGATGGCGTTAGTGTTTCTGTATGGCGACCGCGTTCGGCGAACGTTCGGACGACCGTATCTTTACTATTTAAATCAATGGTGTTTACATAGGTGTTTACATAAATAAGAGGTACGCTATGTTTTGTCATAATTACTACTACTACAACAGCCCATAACGTCCACTGCTGGACATAAGCCTCTCCCATGATGGGAAGAATTTGCCGTAATCTCCACGCCTGGCAGGCGGATTGGAAATCGCAGTGATGAAAGACTAACAGAAAACGCTGCTGCCCATTCTCTGGTCTACGGAGGCGCAAGGTGTTCTGCCTCAGACATTAGTCGCCTTATACGACACCCGTGAGTGTAATGGGTTGGTTCTATTCTACTCTGCCGGATACCACACGGCTACATCACACGGATACATGTCATAATTAAGACATACAAATTTAAAAGTGACCCATTAGGTGTCGTTACATTATGTCACAAAACAAAAAAAGAAACATCAAATACAATAAAATTAATAAATAGTCATAGTACTTCTTAATGCATTATTCTAATAATTGGTCATTCAAAAATTCGTCTAGATTATAATAACATTTGTCAATTAATAATTTGATAAGAGCTTTTTTAAACTTACCTAATGTCATGTTTTTTAAGTCATTAGGAATTTTATTAAACACTTTAGGTGCCATACCAAAAAAACTTTGCTTTCGTTGCCAGTTCTTAATTTGTTCAAATTCTTGTTTATTGCTTATGTAATTACTTAAACTCAAGTAATTACTTTAACTTGACCACAGAATAATAACTAGTAACTAGCGTTAACTTGACTATAGATACGAGTGTAAGATCTGTCAAAAAAGGGGCCTCCTTTTCTTAGAAACACGTGGCGGTATCAAGCTGAAAATAATATCAAATGCTCAAGTCTGTTACCCCTTGGAGCAGTGAAAAAATAAAACTTGTAAGTCAACGCGATCAACCGATGTGACCGTTTGTCGCATATTTTACGATTTCTCAAAGGAATCAATATGTAAAGAGTACTTCCCGTTGACCTAGAATCATGAAAGACGCAATGGTGTCGATTCTGTTGTGCACAAACTAAACTTAATTTAGGCTATTGCTATCTTATTCTCTCTAATAAAACGAGAAAGAGACGGACGTAATTTAGAGCTGTCAAATTCAGTTGGAACTAATATTTCCATACAAATGAAGGGTGCACGTAAAAACATGTCGACTAAAAACACGGTGATGCGCAAGGCATAAACTAGTTTGACATCTCTAACTTAGTTCATAGCTATAGCCGTCCTTTTCTCGCACTGCCTTTTAGTAAAAGAGAGCAATACTTTTGTGCACAACAGAATCGACACCAATGTCATACAAATTTTAATGTAAAGGAAAAATCTTAAAACCGTAATGTTATTCAATAACAAAATATACGGAAACCTCGGTGCGCGAGTCCAACTTGAACTTAGCCGGTTTTTAAGCAACTCTTATAGATTATGGTGTCGATCCTGTTGTGCACAAACTAAACTTAATTTAGGCTATTGCTATCTTTTACTAAAAGCCAGTGCGAGAAAAAGACTGCTACTTATAGCTATGAACTAAGTTAGAAATGTCAAACTAATTTATGCCTTGCGCTTCACCGTGTTTTTAGTCGACATGTTTTTACGTGCACCCATTATTTGTATATAAATATTAGTTCCAACTAAATTTGACAGCTCTAAATTACGTCCGTCTCTTTCTCGTTTTATTAAAGAGAAAAAGATAGCAATAGCCTAAATTAAGTTTAGTTTGTGCACAACAGAATCGACACCATTGATAAATAAGTTTGAGAGCGGGAATCCACCGCTCATTACTGCGTCCTTTGATACTTTAGCTTACTTACTTATTCTGTGGTCCTGGAATTCTATTTTCAAACTGTTTAACTTTTTTTTTTTTCAATTTCAGCCAACATATTCGTCGGATCAGTCCTAATAGACAGACTGGGAAGAAAGCCATGCCTCCTATTGCTGATAATGCCAAAGTTTGTAGCTGGATTCGTGTTCATTTATGCCAGTGAAGTTTGGATGATCCTCCTCGGGAGGGCTTTACTTGGTATATCTGATGCTGGGGTTTTCACTATACTGCCTATGTATGCTTCGGAGATTGCTAGTGTAAGTAGCATATTTAAGATTACTTTAAGGTGAATGCTCCAACCAGCCCGCGAAATTCAAAATTTCTTACGTTTTTTGCAATTTGCAGGCCAGTGCTAGGTTGTTTGTTGATTAAAATATTATTCCCGGCTGTAAGACGTATGTAGTTACATAATTATAATCATCAAAAGCATCAATACAACCCTCCAGGTTCATATAACTTTATTGAATGACATTTTCATGGAACAACCTAGCACAGGTGGCCAACCAATTGTTTTAATTTTATTCCAGTGTGGGAAACAGATGGCGCTAGACGTCCTCTATAGCTCTGTCTCTTACCCACACTGGAACAAGATTAAAATGATCCTGCTTTAAGACGTCATGGTAGGCCTGCAAATCGCAAAAAACGTAAGAAAATTTGAATTTGGCGGGCTTTCCTGGAGCATCAGCAATTGTTACTTTCATCTTTATCGTGTGATTAGTGGCTAATCTGGTGTCAGAGTTCTTATGCTTCCCATGGGGCCCTGAATCTGCTTTACATGCCGTCAAGAAATATTTCTCAGTCATGCTGGATTCCTCACGATGTTTTCCTTCACCGAAGCAAGTGATAATTATTTGGCGAAAAATAAGCTTGAGTTATTGCTTCACTATTCTGAAAACAAAAACATTTTTTTGCGTCAGCTATTTTTTCGAAAATATTTTTAATTACACACATCAAAAGTGTCTAGGGATCAAGCATTTTTATGCGGATTTCTTGAGATTGAGATGTGGCTTTGTAATAAATTTATGATTTTATAAATTTATATGGATCCTTTTTGGTGCATTTCATAATTTGAATCAGGAACTCTCAATCAAATTCGAGTAAAAGATGAAAATAAGCTGTCAATATTTTCCCTATAAAAACATACAACGCATTGAAGACATTATTAGTGCTACTGTTTCCCTACTACTGATTAAAACCAACGTTATTATGGAGCGGCGACGTCATTTAAGCAGGGAAGAAATGCTCAGAGCCGTGGGAATGATAGAAGCTGGTTCCCGGCAACGTACTGTAGCTTTAGCTCTGAATACAAGTCAGAGTGTTATCAGTCGACTTTGGACACGTTACCGAAGCACTGGTACCGTGGCTGAGCGCCATGGAGGACGGTATCGCTGCACCACACGGAGACAAGACCGATACATTCAAATCTTAACTCGAAGAGCTCCAACAATAACCGCCATGATGTTAGCCGTGAGGCTTCATCACTCTTCAGGGAACTTAATTAGCGACCAAACAGTCAGAAACCGCTTGCATGAAGTGTCGCTTGAATGAACCTTCATTCCCGAAGACCGCTACGGGTACCACCTATAGCAATGCACAATCGTAGGATTCGATATCAATGGGCTCTTGAACACAGAAATTGGGCAGAAGAACAATGGCGTTTCGTGTGCTTTTCTGATGAGTCTCGTTTTGGTATGAGACCGGATACAAGACGTATACGACACTGGAGAACCCCTGGACGCCAACAGCGATTAAAATCCTGCCAGGAAGTCCATCCTTATAGTGGTGGAACCATCATGGTATGGGCGGGTATTTGGATCGGCGGAAGAACTGAGTTGATTTGGATCAGAGGCAACCTCAACGCTCAAATTTATGCTGAGACGATTGTATCAGACGTCATCGTTCCTCTACAAGTGCAAATCGGTCCCTTATTTCAGTTAATGCATGATAATGCACGACCGCACACCGCAAGAGTTGTAAGACAGACTCTCGCCGCAGCTAACATCAATGTCCTGCCCTGGCCTGCTCAGTCGCCAGACTTGAACCCGATTGAGCATGCATGGGATATGCTACAGAGAAGAGCTCTGCCGAATATGGAGGGTATCCAGTCGCAAGAAGACCTTTTTTTGTTGTTGCAACGAACATGGGCGGCCATTCCACAGCGTGATTTGGATGAACTCATTTTGAGTATGCCAAACCGATGTTCTTGTGTTGTTAGTGTTCGCGGTAGAAACACGGATTATTAATTGTTTAAGTTACCCAATAAAATTTTAAAGAAAACTGTGTTTTCAGTCATTTTTTCGAACTTTAATGTTAGTGGTTCAAATGTCAAAAATCCCTTTATTAGGAAAATGGCAAATTTCTTTATTAATGCAAAGGTGACTTGGTTTATCGTTACTGTGACAAACGAAAACACTTTATTTGATGAATCCTTAAAGAAAATTTTAATTAATATCAATCAGGAGAAAAGTTATTGCAAAAATATATGTTGATCCCTAGATACTTTTGATGTGTGTATATAATAGACTGTTGGTCAGCCCCTGTTAGCATTACCTAATTATGCATGTCTCAACGTGCTAGCAAAAAAATATATTTTTGAACGTCCTTGTGTTTTTTGAACCTGCTACTACCTGATCTTAATAAATCAGGTTGGTAAACAAGTCGAGACTACCTATCACTCCTAATATCTGACAGAAATAAAAGCAAAGCATCGTCATCTACTGAGCCTTTTCCAACTACCTAATATTGGGGTCGGTTTCCAGATGAACTATGCAACTGGACAGTCTAACTAAGGGCACCAATGCATTGAGCACCGAAAGTATTCCCATTTGAGCACCAACCGTTTTTCTTTAAAAGCTTAGTGCTCAATGGAGAACAAAAAAAAAAATAACTTTATTAACTTTTGAGCACCTACGGTGGGGTACGGTACGGAAGCTTTTAGTGATGGGGTGTATAATAGTTTTAAAAGCTAAAGCTAGGTACACTTTGGTAAGAAAGGCAAGCAGACTTTTGGGCCTCTGACTACCTGTAACGACCGTCAAAGATCAACGAATGACAGTTGATACCACGAGGCACGTAGGGGTCTCGGTATGTAATGAGTGGTCACCATTCCGCAAACTGATCTCGGTAATCGTTTCTTAATCCTGATGATCAACCTGCCGAAGCCTATCCGAAGGGTAACCAACGGGACCCTATTACTAAGCCTCCTTCCTGTATCTATCAGCGGGCTGTATTTTATCCGTAATAGAAAGCCAGTTGAAATTTTCACAGAATGTGTAGGTATTTCGGTTCCCACTACATCAACATAAGTATGAAAAATAAATAACGATGGTACTGATGATGATGATGGATGGAGGAGCCTGTGGCTAATTAATAACAGCCGCTCGGGTAGATCTTTAGGTTAACCGCGCTTGCCTAAGCTGGTCTGTGGATGGGTGTCCACCCATTACATACCGGGTTTCCTCCGTGCCTCGGAAAGCAGGTTAAGCCGTTGGTCCAGGTTGTCATTTGCAGATCTTTGACAGTTGTTATAGGTAGTCAGTGCGAAACATGGTCCCTTACAAAATCATAGAGACAAACTAGGAAAGTACCAGAGAGGCATGGAACGAAGCATGACAGGAACAAGAAGGCAAGACAGAATTAACAATGTGCAATTAAGAGCAAAAACCAAATTAACCGATATCCTGGAAAAAAGTCCAGTCAACCATACCAAGGAACAATAAAAAACTTCCGTAGTCCGGTCAACTGTACCAAGGAAAATATGTTTTTTTGTAGTCCAGTCAACAGTACCAAGGAAAAAAAATTTACCCGCTGTCCAGTCAACTGTACTAGCCAACTGTACCACGGGCAAGGAATGCTCCAAAAATGGAGATGGACCGGCCATATGTTGAGATCTACAAAAGAAAAGTGGAAACAAATTGTAACGAATTGGTATCCAAGAGATGGCAAAAGACGCGGAGGACGACAACTAATGCGCTGGGAAGATGAGCTGAAACTTACTGCGGGACACAATTGGAGAAGAGTTGCTCAAGACAGGAAGCAATGGAAACTACTGGAGGAGGCCTTTGCCAAAAGGCACACTGAGTTGAGAGACATCCTATAGCCAAACGCACCAAACAACACAGCCATAAAGATTAAATCTCTCACCCAGTCTAACGGGCTAAATAAATAAAAAAAAAAATAAAAAAAAATTGTTTATTTCTCTTCCACAAATAAAAAACTTACAGTAAGTACTTAAGTTGTAACATATCTATATACAGGAAAAAGTATTTTATTTGTGGGAGACTGGCGCCTAAACTAAGCCGAGGCCTGTATTTTAGGACACCAGGTCCCCACTAAGATGCATATTAGGAGATCTAACAAAAGTAGTATATACTTATTACAATACACATCAAAGTTTTTAAACCAGATAGGCAAACTTATATTAATAGTATAAATAGGTAGTCAGTGGCCCAAAAAGTCTGACATCCAGTCTTACCAAGGGGTATCGTATTACCCAGTACTAACTGGGTTATGGCGGTCAGATATAGGCAGTCGCTCCATGTAAAATACTGGTATTCAGCTGCATCCGGTTAGACTGGAAGCCGACCCCAACATAGTCGGGAAAAGGCTAGGTAGATATACTACTACGATGGTACGGAACCTTTCATGCGCGAGTCCGATTCGCACTTGGCCTGTTTTTTAGTACGACTTGTCTCACGAAAATAAAAACACAAAGAGAGTTGATTCACAACCATTGTTCGATTGCATAGTAAACCACGTGCATCCGGAAACTTTACATAATTATTGTAACGACTGCATAATAAATGAAAAACTTTTTGTTTGGTCGTGGGAACTCAGACTTTCTTTCTGTAAAAAGACTAAGGAGGCAAAAATCTACGTATATGATGACTATTTTTAGTTGTATATTGAGTTTTGCAGTCTTTGGTTTTCTTTTAAATTGCGCCATGAAAAGTTCTGTTGGTTGATTGGGGTAGAAGACACTTCATAATAAACCCAAAGTATTCTTAAAAATCTAAAAAGTGCAACAAAAATTGCAACAAGAATCTAAAAAATAACAACTTTTGTACCTATTTTATTTTTAAATTTGAGGACATTTTATATTTTATTTGACAAAAAAAAAGTTGTACTAATTCTACAACCTCGTTAAAATAGTATTGTGTGGTGTGTATATGTCTCTAGTGATTTCCCACTAACATAATATTTTTTTAAGTGTACTAATTAAGTCACGGGATCATTGTGTTTGATGTAAATAAATAATATTTGTCTAAAAAATACTTATAATATAAATATATTGCATAACTTGAGTTGAAATTCTTACATGAACCAATTAGAAGGCTTAGGGTCTGAAGACCATAAACCTTCTAATCACATCACAGTTAGTATATCCCAAACCATACAGCAATAACATAAATAATTTCTGTAAGTACATCATTTAGCCGAGCCTTTTCCGAACCACGTTAGGAATCATTGCCTTTTTTTTTTTTTTTTTTTTTTTTTTTTCGGATGGGAAATCATCAAATAACCCCTCCCGCTCTGGGCGGAGCAGGAGGGAGTGTCAGACTTTTACTGACTAAAACCCATCCATGTTCCTTCATCGCCCTTTGTGTTCCGGGGCCACGGTATCTCTTTCGAATAGTCCCGCAACCCCGGCAGGCATCGGTCCTTACGGACCCCTTCCTTTTTGCTGACTCTCTTTGAGGCGCGCGTGGAACACGAACGCGCCGTCGACACGGCCTGTCGTCATGAGACGGACGGACGGCGAGCTAGCCCATAGCTCACCGTCCACAGGCCCGCGCCTACGGTGGCCGGGGGCCACGTGGTGGTGGCCCCCGACGCCCGGGGCGTCTCCCGCGGCGGCCGGGACGTTGAGAGGTTCGCTCCCTCTCACGTTCCGCCACCTCCTTCTCTAGCATTACTGCTTCGCAGAAGGAGGTGACGGCGTCCCATTCCGTCTCGCTCCGGACCATGGCTTGCACCAGGGCCGGACGCGAGAGGTCGCCGCCGCCAATCGCCGCTTCGAGGACACGGCGGTGCTCCGCCCACGCGGGGCACACCTCCACCGTGTGTTCCACCGTGTCCTCCGGTCGATCCTCACAATGGAAGCACCCGGGCGTTTCCTCCCGCCCGATTCGGTGCAGGAACCTCCCGAACACTCCGTGTCCGGTGAGGACCTGCGTCAGGCGGAAGGTGAGGACGCCGTGGCGTCTCTCAAGCCACTCCTCAAAGAGGGGACTTATCGCCACTATTGTGGCGTGCCCTGCACGGGGTTGCGACAGTCGCTCTCTCCATGTCGCCATGAGATCCCGAGGAATCATTGCCTTATAATACTTTTACAACCTGTGATTTCTGTATCAATTATATTACGAGTATAAAGAGATCAAGTTTGGTCGTTTAGATTAGATAAAAATATTTTACTAATGGGGAGCTACATTAGGTACCCCTGTCATAGCCTATAATTACGTCCCCCCTGGATAATTTCGGGCCTTAACTCGAGCAAAACATAATGAATCGACTTGAGCAGATCTGGAAGAGTTTTATGTCAGCGGCTTAAGCCAATTTTGATTGAAACCAAAATTGGCTTGAGCCATTGTAATAAAACACATTTTCTCTAACTCATTGCGAATAAAATACTAGTTTAATTGTCAAAAACAATACTTATCTCTTACCTTTTCAATTCTAGAAAGAAATCCGCGGCAGCCTAGGAACCATTCTACAAATCATGTGTTCCATTGGAATTGTCACCATGTTGTCGATGGGTCCCTTCATATCCTACTCTATGCTGAACATGATCTACACTGGCATCATCATAGTGAGCACCATACCGCTGCTGATCCTGCCCGACGGACCCTATTCTTTGTATTCTAGAGGTATGTACGTACTACATTTATATCCACAGTGTGGATCAGGGGCCCTACTCTCTAACGTTTCGTCTGTATATTCGGATCTATCCGTCTCTCTTACTCGCACTCATCTGCTGACGTGCGCGAGTGAGACGTATAGATCCGAGTATACGGACGAAACGTTAGAGAGTAGGGCCTTTTTTTTTTTTTTTCGGATGGGAAATCATCAAATAACTCCTCCCGCTCTGGGCGGAGCAGGAGGGACAGACTTAGCCCCCGACGCCCGGGGCATCTCCCGCGGCGGCCGGGACGTTGAGAGGTTCTCTCCCTCTCACGTTCCGCCACCTCCTTCTCTAGCATTACTGTTTCGTAGAAGGAGGTGACGGCGTCCCATTCCGTCTCGCTCCGGACTATGGCTTGCACCAGGGCCGGTCGCGAGAGGTCGCCGCCGCCATTCGCCGCTTCGAGGACACTGCGGTGCTCCGCCCACGTGGGGCACACCTCCACCGTGTGCTCCACCGTGTCCTCCGGTCGATCCTCGCAATGGAAACACCCGGGCCGGGGTTTCCTCCCGCCCGATTCGGTGCAGGAACCTCCCGAAAACACCGTGTCCGGTGAGGACCTGCGTCAGGCGGAAGAGAGTAGGGCCTCAGGAACGTGAGATTATCAATACATACAAATAAATAAAATTGAAGTGTCTGTTTGTAATTACAAAATAACAGCTTTTTACTGAATGCATAAGAAAGAAAGTACCTACTTAAAACAAAAAACCTTATTTTTGTCTGTCTGTTTCTTCCGGCTAATCTCCGAAACGGCTGCATAGATTTTGATGGGACTTATACTGGCAGATAGCTGTTATAAGGAGGATTAGGATTCCGAACAAAAAAATTAATAAACCCATGAAATTGTTAACAAAATCCTATTAAAATAGGGAAGTAATATTATTATAATAATTACACGCGGATGAAGGTTGCGGGTAACAGCTATTGGTGTCGATTCTGTTGTGCACAAACTAAACTTAATTTAGGCTATTGCAATCTTTTTCTCTCTAATAAAACGAGAGATAGACGAACGTAATTGAGAGCTGTCAAATTTAGTTGTTCTATACAAATGAAGGGTGCACGTAAAAACATGTCTACTAAAAACACGGTGAAGCGAAGGGCATCAACTAGTTTGACATCTCTAACTTAGTTTATAGCTATAGCATTTAATGGTCTGAATCACACCCTGAAATATGGCCTCACCTTTCTGATACACGCTGTATACGGGGGTGGATCAAACAGTGCTCGTAGTTTTCGAGTTATAATTCGTGAATCGACTTTTAAAAGAAGTGAGGTGGAAAGGAGAATGGCGACGTTGGACACACGTAATTTAAAAATCAACGGAGCGCCGTTCACGGTCTAGTTTATATTAATCATAGTAAAGAGTTTATCAGAGTTCTATATAAAAAATATTGAGTTACTAGATGATGGGAATTAAATGTTACGAATGATTTTAATTTATATAAAAATAAGTCATCGTTCAGTTTCCGAACGCAACGTTTGACATTTACCTTTTACAACTGAGAAAAGTGTCAAATTCATCTGTGGACATAGTCTGTTGATCATTCTGTTTGTTTGTGTTCAACGGCTACGTGGAATACGTATAAAAGCTATTATAAGCCATTCTACTACTAAATAATAACCAATAAGTCCGTGCCTTATGTTAGGTTATAATCTTCTACCTTTCATATCTTTTTTCTCCCAACTTCTATAACCTTCTTTTCATTTGCTTTTTTGTTTGTCTTATGTCGTTCTTTAACTATTCATAAGTTTCCACAATCTACGCTACCCATATCAGTGGGTCCCGAAGTATATGCAATCTCGCCATTCTCCTTTTAATGTTTATTCGAATTCACGTGGTTTCGCTTATTTTCGCTACTCATGATGTTAATGAGATTCGGAAATGCCCCTAGTTAACGTTGAAAATGAGAATAAGTCATGTAAAAATAAAGACATAATTATATTTTTCCCCAAAAAGTTAATAACTATGTAGGTAATAATATTAATTAATTATATATTCAGACAGTTGCCATGAATTGCATATTAACTGTACATTCCGTCCACAATTTTATTAAAGTACTATTGTTAAAAAAAAATTAACCCTGGTCCGGTCAACTGTACCACGGTTCACAGAAAAAAAAATGGTCCAGTCAACTGTAACACTGTTAAATTTTTTTACCATGGTCCAGTCAACCGGACCTAGCCAACTGTACCACGGGCAAGGAGTGATTATTGATTATGTATTACCGGAAATAATTGAGCCAAACCCACTTGCACGTGACCAACACTTATTAATATTTAATTCACTTTAATTCACACGTTTCCTGTAAAACGTGACTATTACAAAGAAACTGAGTATTTTATGAGCAGTTTTTTGTACGAGGTTAGCTCATGACGTTCCGAAAAGATTACATTGTAATTGAACCACAAACAAGGGATTGAAAAGACTATTTAAAGAATTAAAAAATATGGTTGCTCTCATACAACAAATAATCTACGTTCGCAATTTTCCAAAAATGTAAACAAAAACGAGGTTTTGGAAAAACAATTTTGGAATTTGCGCATAAACATAAATGACTTGTCAAAAACTAATCATTCTAAAATCAACTTAATTTACACTAGCCTAAAGTTGTCTACGTGCATTACAAATAAGGGTCGGGGGGCTTTCGGGACCAGGACCGCAGTCCCGGATTGCCCTTAAGTATTTCTGAGTGGTACTTTGGGACCACAAGAAAACAAAAGTTAGAGTACAGTAAGCTGAAATAATATTGTGATCAACAATTACATGAATTTATTTTAAAGACGGGGTATAAACCATATGCATTGAAATAATTTCTCCCAATGCTCCATTTTGGCTCTTTCAATCACGCAAATTATTCACACTCCTAATCTATAATCTAATCATTCCTATCTTCTCTATTTCAGGTCACAAAGCAGAAGCCTTAAAAGTCCTGACATTCCTTCGAGGCTCAGAGTCACTAGCCAACGAAGAGATAAAAGAATACGACATGGCGTCCGAAACGAACAACACTAAAATATCGAAAAAGGACATTCTGACAAACAGACTGTTCTTGAAATCCTTAATTCTGGTCCTTACTTTGGGTATCGGAGCTCAGTTTGTCGGGTTCAATGCCGTGACGTTCTATCTCCAGACTGTCTTGGAGTCAACTCAAACGTCTGTAAGACCTGAAGTGGCTTCAGTGACCATTGGGTTGATCCAGCTGTTTGCGAGTTTCTGTACTACGTTGGTGACTGATCGGTTTGGAAGGAAGCCGATTTTGACAGTCACTTGTGTTGGCATGGCGTTCGGAATGGTGAGTTTTCATTGTTATTTTTTTGTGGTTCTTAGAATTAGTTGTATTGGTAATATCAATAGTTTCTTACGTTTATCAGGTATCAGAAAACTTTAACACGAAACGATACTTCTTATCTACCTCTATAACGGAAATTAAAGTAAAGACTGCAGCGACCCGATAGGTGATTAGCGGACGGGTATTGGGGGTATAATTTCCTAGCTCAGACTTTAACTCTTTAAGATTTTGGAATTGTGCTTCCAAAACCTGCTAAAATTTTATCGGTCCGTCTTTTAAACACCTTGTATAATTACGCAAAGTCGCCATTTACAGAAGCGTTTTCATAGAATTCTATGAAAACGCTTCTGTAAATGGCGACTTTGCCGCTTGTTGTATTTTCAAAGAGAGAAGAAGGCAGTCATGTATCTACTGTCTACCGTCACCTTAGAAGTTGTTACTCAAAATACTTTTTTCCTGCAACTCTTTGCATTCCCTGTTAAGACCATCTGGGATACCTGTAATGTTTAGATAAAGAAAGCAGTCATGTATCTACAGTCTACTGTCACCTTAGAAGTTGTTACTCAAAACACTTTTTTCCTGCAACTCTTTGCATTCCCTGTTAAGACTCTGTGGAATACCTGTATTGTTTCAATACCTAGTTGTCAGGTGTTGTCAGGTCTTCATAGTAATAAAATTAGTAAGCTTTCGAGGTTAAACAATATTTTTGAAGCTGACCCAACATTCTTACAAAAAAAATGCGGTAATTGCAAGAGATGTTAACAAATAATAAAATGATTTACCTAAATCGTTTTACGTCTTTACTCCAAAGTTTACACAAGAAATCTTAGTATTTCTTTGTTTTTCTTTTTTTGGACTAATCATTATATTTCCCACGGTTAATAAAATAAATATCAGGTAAAAATAAACAATTAAAAAAATTAAAAGTGTTTATCTCAGGTAAATGTAGTATTTTTTTGCTAATTGTGCTTAATTTTTTTGAAAAACAAAAACTACTTATGTAGGCGTAAATAAATACTTTAAATAAAATACAAAGATTTATTTTAATAGTTATAAATTAACCAGCTAACAGGCTAAATCTAAATCTCGGAAGAATAAAAGTACAAAAAAACCGGCCAAGTGCGAGTCGGACTCGCGCACGAAGGGTTCCGTACCATTATCTATACATTAGACAAAACGGCAAAAAAATTACATTTGTTGTATGGGAGCGCCCCTTAAATATTAATTTTATTCTGTTTTTAGTATTTTTTGTTATAGCGGCAACAGTAATACATCATCTGTGAAAATTTCAACTGTCTAGCTGTCACGGTACATGAGATACAGCCTGGTGACAGACAGACGGACAGACGGACAGACAGCGAAGTCTTAGTAATAGGGTTCCGTTTTTACCCTTTGGGTACGGAACCCTAAAAAACAAACCTACTCAAGTAATTTATCCTAGGAGTCAGTTCCTATGGGATTTTACGTCCACGTGAGCGAACCCGCGGGAAAAATTAGGTACCTACTTATGCTAATATTTTTTTGTTCTTATTTCAGTTTGGCCTAGGATTGTTCTTCAAACTGAAAGAGGAGCAGCCAGTGCATGGATTCCTGAACTATTTGCCACTAATATCACTTATATTGGTGGTCTACTGTTTTAGTGCAGGTAAAAATATTGCAATTAATTATTTCTAATGAGGTTTTAATTTTATGGCCAGATTTTTTTCCGCCATTTTGATGTTTTATCAAAGTAGCGGCCACGCATAAGACCTATATTAATCGATAGCTGGAATCAATAGTAGAAATAAGTTTTGTACGAAATAAAACATTCTAAAGTGTCACGTTTCCGGGATATATGCTACCAAAGTTAAAATTTAATTTCACTGATAGCATCTTTAGCACAACTTTGATTTGATCAGACACGCATAAAACGTGTATCAATCGATAGACTGGCATCAATACAAACAAGTTTTTTCTAAGACAAATACTTCTAAGTTAATATCAAAATTGTGCTAGTAACGATCACAACGCCATATATTTCGGAAACTTGACACTTTAGAACATTTAGCCTCATACAATACTTATTTGTATTGTTTCGAGCTATCGATAAATTATATAGGTCTTATGCGTGGCCGCTACTTTAAAAAAAAAAATGGCGGGTAAAGATCCGGCCACGCTTCATACAACAATCTTTGAAGCCCTTTAGTAGCATTCTTGATTGTAAAGTAATCTCATAAAGAAAAGACACGAGCTGTATACCTACTGATACAGCGTATATTGTATTTCAGAGTGTGATTCATTCCATCAAACTGAACCACTTTCTCCATGGAACCACCAGCAATTTTTTTTTTTTGTAAACACGCGCTTTCAGTTGGAACTAGTCATCTCATAACTGTCACGGTTTATTTAAATTACTTTTGAGTTGTTTATTTAATAATTTACTCTGGATGCTCTTAATGTGTACGTCTTTCTACATCGTTTACACTTATACGTATGTATGTATGTTTAATCTCAACATGAAACTAAGATCTTGTAAGTGTCCATAGAGTTTCTTGACCATTCTTCTCCATAGAGATCTACGAATGTTCTAGGTACGCGTTGTGACTAGGACTGTAACTTCATTCTTTGGTTTTTGACCATCAAGAGTGCCTGTTACGGTGAAATTGATATAAATGCTTTGAGTGAGTTTGAGATTAAACGATGCCCTATTTTATCAAATCCTGTAATAATCCGTAACCAAACAAACCGTTTCTTTATTTTCTAGGTCTCGGATCCCTAGCCTGGGTAATCAACGCGGAACTCTTCGACGATCGATCAAGAGGGATGGGCATGTCCATATCCCTTGTAGTGGCAACACTATTTGTTTTCTTAACAACGAAATATTTCGCTCTATTCTCTGCAGCCATTGGTCCAGCCACTACCTACTGGATTTTCAGTGTAAATTGTATATTATTATGTTTATTCATTATGTTTTGTATTCCGGAAACGAAGGGCAAGAGCTTTGCAGAGATACAAAACATTTTGAGAGGGAAGAAGAAAGATCTTAGTACATGTTAGAATTTGTAGTTTGTTTTAATTTTGTATTTGTTTTATAGTGTTAATATTTAAGGTGTTTTGAATGAATTATGTATCTAATAAGTTAATCCCTATTTTACCCTCTGGCTTTATTAAGCCAGGGGTAATAAGCCCAGTAGGATATAAAGGCCCAGCGCACACCACTGGAGGCGCTGCGGAGCGCATTTGAAGACAACAATTTAATGTAAACCTTAACTACCTTGATATACGGTCAATATAAGAATAAATTCGCACGCGGTACTCGGAACGCCCTCAAGTACTACAAGAGCATGCGCGCGACTGCTTCAGTCGCCACCGTGCTGCTCTGCGCTCCGCCGCGCTGCTTTGCGCTCCGGCCCACTCCGCCACACTCCGCCGAGCTCCGCCGCGCTCCGCCGCGCTCCGCCGCACTACGAGAGCGAGTTGTCTGTACAAAGTATCAAACAGCACTACTAATGGGCACTCAGTATTTTTTATTATTATTACGTATGACTGTGGACTGTGATAAAAATCATCTTGTAAATAAATAAATTATTTTGTATGACAAAATTCACTTTTTTATTCAGTCTCTACAGGGTGAATGCTATAAATGCAGTAAAGTGTAATTGATGCTGAAAACAGGTTGCGCCATTATACAAGAAATATTGTGTTTTTTGTAATTAGAACGTGTGTGATAACGGAAAAATAGTTCTTAAGGTGACACATCACACGGGCTCGAACTCATTGGTGGGCTGTATCAAACAGCACTACTAATGGGCACTCAGTATTTTTTATTATTATTACGTATGACTGTGGACTGTGATAAAAATCATCTTGTAAATAAATAAATTATTTTGAATGACAAAATTTACTTTTTTATTCAGTCTCTACAGGGTGAATGCTATAAATGCAGTAAAGTGTAATTGATGCTGAAAACAGGTTGCGCCATTATACAAGAAATATTGTGTTTTTTGTAATTAGAACGTGTGTGATAACGGAAAAATAGTTCTTAAGGTGACACATCACACGGGCTCGAACTCATTGGTGGGCTGTTTCAAACAGCACTACTAATGGGCACTCAGTATTTTTTATTATTATTACGTATGACTGTGGACTGTGATAAAAATCATCTTGTAAATAATTAATTTATTTTGAATGACAAAATTCACTTTTTTATTCAGTCTCTACAGGGTGAATGCTATAAATGCAGTAAAGTGTAATTGATGCTGAAAACAGGTTGCGCCATTATACAAGAAATATTGTGTTTTGTGTAATTAGAACGTGTGTGATAACGGAAAAATATGGTGAGTGTATTCAAATGGCTATAACTCTTCAAATAATTGGTGTTGAGTCAATATTTTGATATAATTTTGTAGGTTGACTTAAATTCTTTTCATTTAAAATAAAAACACATGCAACATACCGGGCTAATTTTGCACTAGAGTAGAAAATGTAAATAAAAAGCAATTTTTTAGTAAAATTTGGTAATTTCTTTTTTTTGGGGTCTTTTTGCAGATTTTTCAGGAAAATTCATTTAATCATTTGAAAGTCTCGTCCTTTGCCCTTTCAATAAGATCACTTGGATGACTCTGGGTCTCTTAAATTCAAAGATATTAGCATTTTATTGAACATACCCTAAATCAGCCGATTAGAAAAACAAAATGGCTGACATTCGTGGGGTGTGGGGTTAGGAATAAACGTGCATTAGAAATGAGTATATAGCATGCCCATAAAGTATCGGTAACCGGTAGCCAAAAACAGTGTATAATTAATCACGTTATTAATGGGGGAACACGAAAAAAACCTGGAGGCGCTATTAAAAAAAGACTTCCAAGTTTAGTAAAATTATTCGTATGTGACCATGGCACGCGTATTCAGTCAGTACAAATCGAAAAGAACCGGGTGATTGCTGACAAAACGCCGAATCCAAGTGCGCGGAGGGCGACTTTCAATCGCTGCAGCAACCACTTTCTCCACTGTTTCGAAGATGCAGCAGTGGTTTTTTACCCGACTGCGCCAGAAGGAGGGTTATGTTTTTCGAGAGTATGTATGTATGTATGTATGTTTGTTTGGCACGCTCTGTGGCCTGAATGGCTCGATGAATTTTAGCTTGAGAGATGTAGTTAGATTTGTATTTACTGTGAGAGTGACACTGGTACCTAAATAAAAATAAAAATAAAAAAATAGCGGATTTTTGGCGCCAAATTCAAATGTTTGGCACGCTCTGCAGCCTGAACGGCTTGATAAAGGGCTCATCATGAGGATTTTAAAATGGTATATCTAAGTAACTAAAAATTGTAAAATAAAAAATAATTAAAAAAAATTAAAAACCCGACTGCGTAAAAAATAACTAATACTTTTAAATAAAAACTGAAAAAATTAAAACAAGTTCAGGCGACAGGACATATTGGCTGCAACAGTCGGGACCCATTAAATAATCTAGACTAAAATCATCATCATCATCCAATATACCCAACTGTTGCAGTCAATAGGTCCTGTCTCCTGAACTTGTTTTATTCTTTTCAGTTTTTATTTAAAAGTATTAGTTACTTTTTACGCAGTCGGGGTTTTTATTTTTTTTCTTACACACAGATGATCTTTCAGATGAGCGTTGGTTTTTTCAGGGGACCGATCGTACTAGATACCCTATACCAGCTGGAAGGAAAGTTCTCTAAATACTGGAGATAGCAAATTTTACTAAAAGGAAACATTCCTTTATTTTTTAAAAGAAACTAATCTGCATTCACAGATTTTCGAAAATTCGCTTGCCACACTCGGGAATCGAAACAGTTTCATTGAAGTAGGTAAATAGTCGTTAAAACAATCATCAACTGCCTAGCCTTTTGCCAACTATTTTGGGGTCGGCTTCCGGTCTAACCGGATGCAGCTGAGTACCAGTATTTTACATGGAGCGACTGCCTATCTGACCTCCACATCTCAGTTCATACTTCAGTTCGTTAAAACAATAATATTGGAAATAAAAATACATGGACCAAACAATCAGACATTTTCTGCGAAACAAAAATCTATGATATTTCGGGGTGCGAAATAAGGGTACACCGATTATTACACTAGCGAGCCGTGCACTTCGATATTCTATCACCATGACGTTGGTGCTTTTTATCAGCATTATCTAAAGTAATAAAGCTAGACGCAGACAGATATCAGTATTTACATCTAGTGAGTGTGGAGATTATGAGGTACTTAACACAGTCATCACTTACGTTACGAAGTTGCGTCATCATCATAATTTCAACCGCAAGACGTCCACTACTGGACATGGGCCTTCTCCAAGTGTCGCCACATTGATCGGTCCCGTGCGACTCGCATCCAGCGGATTCTCGCAATCTTCACCAGGTCATCGGTCCACCTAGTGGGAGGCCTTCCAACGCAACGTCTTCCGGTTCGCGGTCGCCACTCCAGAACTTTTCGGCCCCATCGGCTATCCGTTCTACGAGCAATGTGCCCTGCCCACTGCCACTTAAGTTTGGGAATTCTTCGGGCTACGTCGGTAATCTTGGTTCTCTTGCGGATGTCTTCATTTCTGATTCAAAGTTACGTCACTATTGTTTATTTATCACCTTGTCGTTACGAAGCTAAGAGCGCCTTTAGAAAAGAATACTGCTATTTTCAGTCAAGCCACATATTGCTGCAATTTGGTATAATATAGCAATACATAAAACATCACGCCTGTAATCCTCAGACGGTAAGGCAGAGCAGAGCCTATTCCCATCAACCGGCACGAATCCAGGCTCCGTGGCTGCTACTGCGAAATTTCTAATGGAGAAAACCCAAAAACACTTTGCCCGACCTGGAATCGCACCCAGGACCTAAAGCCTGGTTTTCACCGGCCCCAGTAGCTGGCGGACAGTGAAGGACAATTACTAACTGTCTGGCAGCTACTGGGTCCGTGAAAACAAAGTTGAGCCAGTACTGACCGGTCAGTTGCTGTCGGTCCGTCCCACAAGGACAGTTACTGGGTCGCCAGTCGCTCCATACGTACGCAACTAAATGGTTCAGAAACACGTATCCAGAACTAGTAACACAGTAGATGTACAGTTGCTGTCTACTGGGTGGTTAGAAAATGGGCCTGTGAAAACCAGACTTAATGCTCAGCAGTTGTAAAAGTCATTCCACTGCGGTCAATCCTTGCTACTAAAAGTTTAGTCTTATTTAGGCTTCGATAAATACGTTAGTACATAGACAGTGCGACTCCCCTGTATCATTCACAAACGAGTTCTCTTCTAACAGTAGTCAGATCGACCGGGCGGCCGGCTGCGCCCGCGCCGTCCACGCATAGATTAGAATAATCTACGTCCACTCGTCAAACATACGCGGTAAAGACACGAGCAATTTTCACTACTAACTTACGAATGTCTATAGTTATTTAAAAAGTGTAGTTTCTAACATGTTTAAGTTCCATGGGAGTCCTTTGATGAGACAATATGCTGTTGTCATTGTTGGTGGGTATTTTAATATTATTTTTAGTGCTGTTCGTTGATGTTCATTTGATTGTTTTTTTGTGTCTGTTGTGATTAGTGATCGATGCTGTTGTGTGTCAAAAGTTTTGGAGTTGGTTACGCAAGGTGACATTGATTAATAAGTAAGGTGTTTATTAGTTAAGTTAGTGGTTTATTTCGATTATATAAATAAATTTATTTCGTTTATCATGGAGTAAATAAAGTGTGTGAGTATTTTGTATTTACAAAACTTGACATAACGAACGACTGCCTTGTTGGTCTCGTGGTCGCAATCGTGACTGCTGAGTATAAGGTCACGCACTAACGTCATTATCGAAACTTAAATATTCAGGGGCAGATCTATGTTAGGGATTTTTGGGCTGCAGCCCAGGGCCCCGTGGATATAAAGGGCCCCCAGTTACCTTTTTACTCATAATGGATTTACGCATGATCGACTGGTATAGGCAGAGATTTTCTAGCTCGTTTCGCTCGCTCTTCAGACTACTTACCTGCTGGGTCATTCTCAAAAAAGTGGCACCGCTCGAATAAATTTATCAATTTGAGAAAATGTATCAATTTATTATGAGGTTTTGTTATAAAAATCCATTCTGGATATTTCTCATAGGTCGATTTGTTTTAATTCAGTGATAATCATTCAAATTTAAGAATTATGAATTTGAAGTACCTATGCAATTTTTCATCAATGTTTTCTTATGACGTAACACGTAAAATTATCGTCCGCAAACCGAATTTTCAGACAACCATTTTTTCAGTAAATCTAAGCGTCCTGTGCACTGGAGTGGGCCTAGCCTGGCCGTCACCAGTTCTGGTGAAGCTCAGCAATGAAACGCAGACAATACTGCCGCGGACGATTACTGCGGAGGAGGGATCATGGATCGTGTCCATTGGGTTCCTGACTGGGATTGCTGGTAACGATATTTTGATTGTTATGTTCTATCTTCTTTAGGCTTAAAGCTTCACCACTTTCATGGCGTCGTCGGTGGCAGTGAAGAGGCTCACTTTAACTCATAGTTTAACCTTCTATAAATCATAGGATATGAATCTAAGCCGTGTGGTATCCGGCAGAGTAGAATAGAACCAACCCATCACACTCACGGGTGTCGTATAAGGCGACTAATGTCTGAGGCAGAAAACCTTGCGCCTCCGTAGACCTGAGAATGGGCAGCAGCGTTTTTTGTTAGTCTTTCATCACTGCGATCTCAAATCCGCCTGCCAAGCGTGAAGATTACGGCATATTCCTCCCATCATGGGAGAGGCTTATGTCCAGCAGTGGACGTTATGGGCCGTTGTTGTTGTTGTTGAATCATAGGAGCTTAAATTAATACATTTAGTAGATACAAACTTATCGTTGTAAAATATTGTGCCCTTGTCCCATGTTACTTGGGATTGGCGTAACACGTTTTTTCTTCCATTCTCCTCTGTCAACGCTCCTGTACCCTTCTCTCTTCTCCTCCGTCACGCTATACTTTACTCCTTTATCTACACTAATATTATAAAGAGGGAAGATTTGTATTTTTGTAATTTTGTGTGTGTGTGTGTGTGTGTATGTTTGTAATGAATAAACTCAAAAACTACTGCGCCGATTTCAAAAATTCTTTCAACATTAGAAATTTTACATTAAACATTTTACTGAGTAACATAGGCTATATTTTATCCCCGTACTCCCACGGGAACGGTAACTACGCGGGTGAAACCGCGTGACGTCCGTTCATATATAATTCCTCACACAGTCTGTCCATTGATCCCTTGGTCTGCCTTTTCCTTTCCATCCATCATAATATCCATCACTCTTTTAGTCATATGCAATTCGTCCCCAATAACGCGTCATTAAGTAGATACTTAATGACGACCTAGAACAGCAAAATGCACATCCAAATCTTTAGTCAGTTGAAATGGGCTGGAAAGATGAAGATATAATGTTATTCATAGGACCAGTCATTTAAGAATAGCCCCTATAGCGTGTTAGGGCACAGGGATTTCTTGCTTATTTCTTCTCACAGGGCCCTATGAGAATAAATAAGCAAGAAATCCGCGACGCGAGTCCAGTGCGGGTTTGTGGATGTCAAATAGTCTATGAATCGGTTTTAGGACATGCCGAATTGCCGAATATGGTAAACACAAACTATTAGTAGAATGTCAGCAAAATCATAAAATAAATTTGATTCGACTGTAGTGTAGTGTGTGTGTACACACTGCAGTCAGTACAGTTCAGTACAGTTTAGTTATAAAAGACATGGATTTGCTTTTCACTAGTGCTTTGTTTTGCTATCTCTGCTGATTATCTCCCGACATTTGTAGGGTTTGTGTGTTCAGACATTCTCCTTGAACTAAAGTTGTCAAATCCGCACCCTGTAAACAAACATTTGAATTTCGCATGTTTACCTACTTATTACTAATTTATTACTTAGGTTAATAAATTTTTGTGTTACACAAATAATGCTGCCCCCCCACACTGGGCTCGTGCGGTGATGAGTGAAGGCCTAGTCCCTTTCACAAAGAGGACGTCAAAGTTCCAGCAGTGGGATCTTATGGGCGATTATGATAAACGACACAAATGTTACTTGGAGCAATTTTCTCCAAAATTTATAGTCACATGTTTGTCAATGTAGCAATTGTACTCACGGCCCGTGTCATAGCAGCTAATTTCTCGGCCATTGCGCCAACTGCGCCTTCCATTGTGCAATAATCCACGGACCATACGACAGACTTGTCCATATACAATACAAATAATTAAAATTGTTTATAGTCAAAGTGATTGCTTGAGTAAAATTCATTACTGAAGATACAATGTAGTTTAGTAGTTGCTTGAAGTTAGAACTGTCAAAAGTTAGAATTCTTAGTTTTGCTTTCTTTGACGGTTCTTAAGTTTTTCAAATTCTTGTCAGGCGTAATTGTAAACTAATTATTTTAATTTGACAACAGTACAACTGTAAAAGTAAAGCTCAGATCACACTTATTATAAGCACTGCATCGGATAGGCATCACCTCATCTCATAAACTCGCTTTTATTAGCTTCACCAGTACGTCGTACTATGTAAAGAAATATTAAAAGTTAAATTTGACCCACTTCCCGGTTTACGATTATGCTGAAATTTTGCATACATGTTTAGTTTGGATGACAATACTAAGTGACGCCATTCTAAATCCAATATGGCGGACTCCCAAAGATAGCAGACTCTTTATTTTTTTATGTCCTGTGCAGCGCTCATAACTCCGTCCTTTGATGCTTGAGTGCCTGGCTAGCATTAATATTCGAGCAGCTCCGTATTTTTTAAATAGTAAAACGCAATTATATATTCTGTTATTCTGTGACTAAAGTATCAGTACATGACATGTGTGACAGTGTTATCAAACATAAATAGTCAGTTTAGTGTGTAAAAACCCATCGCGAAATAAAATAACAGTACAAAACTATAAACCCTAATTAAGTGATCTAATCATCAAAACAATGTAATTTGTGCTGTCTAAAAATCGTTCAAAGTGCACGTTCCGTATCGGCAAAAGTGAAAATTTACATAAAAGTGATTATTTTTCGTCAAACAGTGTACCGAACTTGAAAAAAATTCCTAAGTCATGAGTCACAGTAACGGATCTACTATATTTGAAACCAAAACCTACGAGAAACGATACCACAATTTCGTTATATGAGCAACTGGGCGCCGTGGCCGAGTGTGCAGCACACGAGTCGACATCAACGTTTCGGAACAAGCTGTCGCAGGTTCGAACCCCAGCTAATGGTTGTCTTTTTCTTAATCATAAAAATCTTAACAAAGACTCTCTTTGACAAAGACCAAAGACATTCAAATATTTACGAGATCAACACACTCGCAGGAACAAATATCCGTGCAGAGTTACTAGCAGAATTCAACAGAGGGCGCTTCATTTACTTAAAATGGATCAAGAAAGCAACAACATTTAGTTCACCCAATAAATCACCCATAAGGAGTTGTAGAGTGCGTGAGTTAGGCCCTAAGTGATTTCTTCAGAAAATTGTTCAGGGTACTTAGGGAATAAACATACTAAAAATCCTGACGTCTAGGGGGTGAGGCGGAGTGGGGGGAGGGGATTAAAGTTCCCATTTTTCAGTTTTTCGCTAATATCTTTTAAACGGTGCGTTATGGAGATAAGAAGTCTTCTACGCAATGAAAGCTTATAAAATTATGTACAACTTTTATCTTATACACTTTTTCACATTCCTACCTATTTTCGAACTACACATTCCGGAAAAGTGAAAATTGAAAAAAAAACTACTTGAATTGGACACTACCTTTTGTATACTACTTCCTTCACGTTATTTGGGGATACAAAGTATCTTATATCTTAAATCAACTCCTACTATATCAATTTACAAAATTTTATCCAAATCTGTACAGCCGTTGGGATATCAAAACTTTTATCTACACTTGTCTTATACACTTTTTCTAAATTTTCACCAGTGTTCGATTATCGTGCTCCGAAGAAAGTGAAAATGGAGTTCATTTAGTGTGATGTGACAAGCATTACCGAATGTTAAATATGAGCTAGTATATAAATTAGGTATCTTATTGATAACATAAGCTGGGAGTACCTCCAAGCGGTGAAGGCGGTAACAGTTTGAGATCTAGTTTTCTACCAGTGGTAATGGAGCAGAAGCGGGTCGTCACTTTTCATTCCATATTTCCTGTCGTAGAAAACGAGATCTCACTGGCTAAAACTCCCTTAATCATCCATGCCTTCGGGCTTATGTTATTGTTGTCGTTTATGATTTCAACCTCTTTGGCACGGTAGCCTACCCGGTAACGCAGGGGAGCAGCCAGAACAGACTCACCCCCTAGATGTCAGGACTTTTAGTATGTTAACTCTCTAAGTACCCTGAACAATTTTCTGAAGTAATTGCTTAGGGCCTTGCTCACGCACTCTACAATCTCTTTGTTGGATGGACTAATTACCTTTCGTAAAATCTGTCGAACAAGCTCGTTAAATGATCATATCAACACAAGTAGCAGTAACAAAAACATATTCGACACGACAATGATGAGTATACCAGATAGCCTGCATGATAATAGTGGGATAATAAATGATTTGAGTGAACAAGTTAAAGTACTTACGACACAACTGCAGAGCGCTCACCTAGAAATAGAGAACTTAAATAGCGAAAACTTTCGTCTCAAATCAGATCTTCAAAAATCGGTAAAGTCTATAAATACATATAAACAATTGTGCTTATCACCTGAGAAAAAAATCAGGACACCGAAATCAGTTCGAAAAACTCAAATATCGGTTCATCACAACACTGAGACGAGTTCTCCAAATGATGATCTCGCTAAACCACCTTCTGGTGATTACAATCATCAAGTCTCGACGATCATGATTGACAAAGAGACTCAAACTTCTAGCCACGTCCATACGCAGCCAGCAAACAAATTTAAAAGAGGTACATTCATCTATGTCCGCCAATAGTAATAAACCTAAACTTAGTAAAAAAGAGCTGGCAGACATCATTGCAAGAACTAATCAAAAGAACAAATTATGCATTCTAAGCAGTGGCTCCAAACCTGCAGGGCACTTATCCTTGATTGAAGACGTCTTCTCCGACTACTTCGATTTCTGCCATTATTTTATACCAAATGGAACAAAGATGGATAAAGGAACTCTTAAACCACAATACCACATAGAAAATAAATTGAAAGACTTTACTGATAACGACTACTGTATCATTTTTATGGGAGAAAATGACATAAAATCTGAAAGTAATTATATAAACATGATAAATATGATAAGAAAATCGCTACAGAAGGTGGCTCACACCAATAATATTATCTGCTTACCGACGTATATAACAGGAGCTCCGATTTACAATTTTAGAGTGGAGATGTTCAATAATCTGCTTAATCTTGACCTACAAAATACTGATTACGCCTACCTATATGACAGCAACAGTAAGCTATCACTAGACATGTTCTCCAACACAACAGGAAAAATAAAAAAATGGAATTAAACGTATATACGACGGCATTATGAAAAATATTGTAATTGATTTGTGCACATTTGGTCAGTTTGACATAATACCGAACAATAGTAGCATACAAACTGAATCTTATATTGTTATAAATTCACCTCAACTCAATGAAAAAGAAACCGATAACCAGTTTTTTCTCTGAGAAATATATGTATATCCTACATCAGAATATTGCAGGTTTAGTTAACAAATCTGATGCATTATGTGTAAACTTAGAAGAACTCGTTGACAGTAACAAAATTGTGGACGTCATATGTATTACTGAGCACTTTATGATGGCAGGATTTGAGTCAAACTTATACCTACCAAATTACAATTTGGCTACATATATATATATTTTTTTTTTTTTTCTAGCCTGTACTGTCCCACTGCTGGGCAAAGGCCTCCCCCAATTCCTTCCATTTGCTCTTTTCTAGTGCCTCCTCGGACCAACCATCGCGGTACGCGTCCAAATCGTCTCGCCACCTTTTTCTGGGTCGGCCTCGGCAGCGCCGTCCATCTTCCGGC
This sequence comes from Xestia xanthographa, assembly GCA_905147715.2. Lineage (NCBI taxonomy): Eukaryota > Metazoa > Arthropoda > Insecta > Lepidoptera > Noctuidae > Xestia > Xestia xanthographa. The sequence continues at coordinate 5,953,845 of LR990664.1, read as the reverse complement.
AACCATCTTGTGGAGACTTTTGCCCAGCGGTCATCGTGCATGCGACTGACGTGACCCGCCCAATCCCATTTTAGCCTAGCAGCCTTCATGCCAACGTCCACTATGCCCGTTTTGGAACGCAGCGTGGTGTTTCGCACCCTGTCTTGTCTTTTCACACCCAGAATGCTGCGTTCCATTGCCCTTTGGCAAACTCCAAGGCGGTGCTTCTGAGACTCGGTGAGCGACCAGGTCTGAGCACCGTAGGTTAGGACGGGCAGGATGCACATGTCGATGAGTTTGCGCTTCAGGGAGATCGGAAGATCACCCTTCATTAGCGTCTTCATGGACCAGTAGCTTTTCCAGGCATTTTCGATTCGGCGATCGATTTCTCTTTCTTGCCTGTTTTCGAAAGATACTAACTGGCCCAAGTAGATATACTCATCGACATACTGTATTTCCTGCCCATCTACCTCGACCCTACGCTTAGTGCTACATATTACAGTAGAACAAATACTAAAAGAGGAGGATCATGTATCTTAGTTAAAAAAGAACATAAATTCAGGGATATTCCAGAAATCCGCAAATTTTGTCTTGACTGTATATTAGAAGGTTGTGCAGTTGAACTACTTGACTATAAAATTATCATCATCATCTGCCTAGCCTTTTCCCAACTTAGTTGGGGTCGGCTTCTAGTTTTACCGGATGCAGCTGAATACCAGTATTTTATATGGAGCGACTGCCTATCTGACCTCCACAACCCAGTTAGTACCGGATAATACGATACCCCTTGGTAAGACTGGTTGTCAGACTTTTTGGGCCTCTGACTACCTAACGACTGTCAAAGATCTACAAATGACAGCCGGGACCAACGGCTTAACGTGCTTTCCGAGGCACGGAGGAAACTCGGTATGTAATGGGTAAACATGGTAAACAGACCAACCTAGGCAAGCACGGCTTAACCTAACGATCGACCCGAGTGGCTGTTATTATTTAGCCACGAGCTCCTTTGTTGTACAATTTGTAGTCGAAAGAAAAAGGATTTGCTATGGAAATTCAGATTAAACTCAACAAAATACAACCAATTAAAGTACTTAAATTATAGTCAGTTATTAAAAAAAATTATAAAACTAACAAAACGGGCGCAAAATAATTATAACATATTAACTTCTCAAAATAAAACTAGAACAGCGTGGCGGATTATAAACAAAACGAGACTTAACACCCCAAAAGAATCCATAGATAAAATAAAAATTGATGAAAACAACGTCCTTCATAATCCAACAGAAATAGTGAACGAGACCGAGGGTCGACTTGGAGCGGGTAGTGAAATTAAGTACACTGGACTGGTTTTAAATCACTATAATTAAACCGAACCGAATCACAAATGTACTTGTATGTGCTGCTCGCAACATTAAAACACATACACAAACTACGCTACGAGGATGTCGCTGCGCCCCCGTCAGGGGGCGCGGCGGGCGGCGTCGGGGCTATGCCCCCTGGCCGCGGATGCTATGCCGAGGCCTGTGACAACAGGCCTGTCATTGTGTTGCCTGGGAGGCAAGGCCTTGAGGCATGCGGCAGCAATGTCGCATGCCTGTGAAAGATTGCTATGAAGTATTCCGTAGGCGCGCCTGCAGCGCTGTCCATACAGCGCTGCTTTCTTCACGGCACCTCGGCGGTCAGTCCCCGCCAGGTGAGACCCGAAGGAGGCCCGGCGGGGGACGACGCGATGGAGGTGACGACTCCGACGCACCTACGGAGGATGTGATGGTTCCCGCCCGCCCCGCTTCCAGAGCTAGCCGGTTACGTTACGGACGAAGAACCGTAGTGTGTGTATGGGCGGTAATGTGTTGTGTAAACACCGCCCAGTGCAAGCGTGGTTCGCGAGCCCGCGCCGCGATCCTACGCGTGTGTTGACGTGCCTGTATAGGGATGCATGTATGGTCATAGCTGCGCGACCTGCCTATATTAACTTAGCACAGGTCGCGCAACTGGGTGTGTGTTGTGTGTGTGGAGTCATTCGTGTGTAGGTAAGCTGCGTGTATCCGGGAAAAACAGCTTACCCAGGCGTCAAATCCGGTGGTGATGGGACATCCTCCGCTACCAGGTCGCGGGGGAGGGGGCGCCTCGCGTCAGGGGGGCGCGCATGCCAGGGCGCAATGTGCTTGACGTGGGGCACATACACAAAAATAATCATTTAGACCTTATATATTATCGGCGGTAACGAAACCATAGCGACTTCTATCTCGACTACAACGCCATCTATCGAGCTAGGGAGTACTATTTTAACCTAAACATACCGCCCACCAAGGACATATTACAAAATGTCCTTCACTTAACTTAAACCGCCCACCATGCAACAAGTCTTCTGAGGTGGGATGCACAGGTACAAATCTTAATACAGTAACATATTTACTTTGTTTTTTTCACGAGCGATGGTATACAAAAGACAAACAAAATTCTTACAAACTAAATGCGTTCTTATAATTATAACAGTACATTATCCTTAAATATACATAACATACCCAAAATTTAAGTGGCTACCGGTAGAATAGCCAATTTAGAAACAGGTCTCTTTATCAGGGAATTTTTAGTTTTAACTGTAACGACTCGCGTAATTCCGTCGACACCAGGGTGTTTTGACTCAATTTTGCCTAGCAACCACTTGCCAGGAGGTAAATCATCCTCCTTTATCAAAACTATGTCACCTATGGCGGGTTCTGGGGTTTGATGAGCCCACTTATGACGTTGTAAAAATTGATTCAAGTAATCTTGTGACCATCGCCGCCAATAGTCCTGCAACATTCTCTGGGTATGTTGCCACCGTCCCAGACCAGAAATGTTAACCTTTTCGAAATTCGAATCTGGAGCAAGGACGAGTGGTTCCCCAACCAGGAAATGGCCCGGAGTTAACACCGTTAACTCATTTTGATCCACACAGGAAAGTGGCCTCGAGTTGAGGCATGCCTCAATTTGCGCCAACACCGTCGTTAGTTCCTCGAACGTTAATGTGGAGTTCCCTACAACCCTTTTGAGGTGGTATTTAGTGGACTTTATTCCTGCCTCCCATAGACCGCCGAAGTTTGGAGCATGAGGAGGAATAAAGTTCCACTTTGTACCATTATTTGCCAAGGCCTCAACCAATTCAGGAATGAAATTGGAAGTTTCTTCTTTAAATAATTATTGCAGCTCTCGGGCTGCGCCGACAAAATTGGTACCATTATCACTATGTAATTCTGCACAATGTCCACGCCTCGCTACAAACCTCTTAAAGGCAGCTAGCTAGAAACCCTTAGACGTCATATCACTGACAGCTTCAATATGAACCGCCCGCGTAGACAGACAGACGAAGAGTGCGATGTACCCCTTATATGACTTATTGCCTCGCCCCTTGGACATTCGAACGTTTATTGGACCAGCGTAATCGACGCCACTGTACAAGAAAGCTTTATTAGGTGTAACACGCGGAGATGGTAGTTGTCCCATCAGTTGGCTTCTGGCTTTATTTGTGTACCTAACGCAAGTAACACATTTTCTAAAATAGGCCTTTACTAAAGACTTAACTCCGACAACCCAATAACGAGATCTTAGGTAAGCAATCATGGCTTGAGGCCCCCCATGCATCGTTTTTTGATGCGCCTCGCTTACTAGATGCTTCGTGAGGAATGCATCTTTCGGAATCAGTATAGGATGTTTGCGATCATAACTCAACTAAGATAGCTCTAATCTACCTCCTACTCTAATTATCCCTTTGGAGTCCAAAAATAAGTTCAACGATTTGTACTTTCTTCCCGTTTTACCTAAAGAACCCATTTTCTTAAGTTCTTGTATTTCTTCTTGTAACTCTTCTTCTTGACCTTTTCTTATACATATATCCAGCGCCTCTTCTAGTTCTTTCGTAGACAACTGTTTAATTCTTTCCTTATCAGAACAATTGGACCGTAAATGCAAGAACTTCCTACAGTAGGCTACTACCCTGATCATCCTTGAAAGAGATGAAAATCTATCCCAAAATGAAATTTCTACGAGGTTTGTATGCACTTTAACTTCTTCTATATGGGCAACGAGATGCTTTGGTCTTTTGTATTCAATTATCTGCTGTCGCAACAGATCCGGACCATTCCACCATATTCCCGTAGAATTTAATTCAGCTGGGAACACACCGCGGGAGGCACAATCTGCGGGATTATGTTTGGACGATACGTGGGACCAATGATATGTATCCACGATGTTTAAGATGTCTGAAACCCGATTGCCCACAAAAGTTTTCCAGCGGCTAGGATGACTATTGAGCCAAGCTAGGACCACCTCACTATCTGTCCATGCATGCCAGTCAAGTTTCTGGATACCCATTACTTCTCCTACTTCAGCCATCAGTTTGGCTAGAAGAACAGCCCCACAGAGTTCTAGTCTTGGTATAGACACTTGTCTAATGGGTGCCACCTTCGTTTTTGAAGTGACTAAAGAAATGTGAATGTTTTCCAAGTCATCAATCACTCTAAGGTAAACTACGCCTGCATAAGCGTTTTTTGATGCATCGGAGAATCCATGCAACTCCGCTTTCCGAATATTGGAACCAATGTGTAACCATCGTGGGATTTTTATGCTAACAAGAGAAGCCAAACTATTTCGGTAAGTATCCCATTCTTGTAATAAATTATTTGGAATTTCTTGATCCCATTCTAGCCCGGCTAACCATAATTATTGAATTAACATTTTTGCTAAGACTACGCTTGGTGCTAACCACCCTAACGGATCAAATAAACGTGAAATTTCCGAGATAATTTTCCTTTTTGTTACAGGTCCTGACATCGACGTGAGTTCCAGAGAGTATCGAAAACAATCATCGCGAGCATCCCAGGTATGTCCTAGTATCTTCGTTACTTCGTCTATTTTTATTATTAGTTCTTCATCGTTTCCATCTTTAATTTTATTTAATAATTCCTTACAATTGCTTTTCCATTTTTGCAATTTAAAGCCTCCCTTAGCTAGTACTTGAGATAATTCCGTGTAATTTTTAAACCCATCTTCTATATTTTCAGACCCGGACATTAGATCGTCCATATAAAAATCCTTTAAAATTATGCTAGCTATGCTTGAATTATCCCCGCACTCATCATAAGCTAATTGCTGTAATGCCCGTACAGCTAAATATGGCGCCGAAGCCGTACCGAATGTTACGGTAAGTAATTCATACTCTTTTAGCTCTTTTTTATGACTATCCCGCCAAAGTATCCGTTGATATGGCGTATCCTGCCTATCCACTAAAACCTGCCGATACATTTTTACGATATCCGCTACTATACCTATCTTATGGACTCTCCAGCGTATAACGGTATGACGTAGTTCGTCTTGCAAAGGCGGACCAATCATTAGATCATCATTTAATGACCTACCATTAGTTCCTTTACAGGAGGCGTCAAACACGACCCGCACCTTTGTAGTATCTTTATCCTCGCGAATTACTGCGTGATGAGGTAAGTAAACAGCTTCTTTATTATATTTCTCTTGCTCTGTTACTTCTGCCATATGGTTAAGTTTTAAATACTCTTGCATGACATTCGCGTAGTCTGCCTTTAATTTATTATTTTTACCTAACCTGACTTCTAATCCTTTTAACCTTTTTGCAGCAATCACTTTGGATTCAGCGCACCTACCAACCGAGCTTGGTTCGCGTAGCGGTAATCTTACGATGTACCTGCCATCTTTGTTCCTTGTAGTGGAAGTTGTAAATAACCTTTCACAATATATTTCGTCCTCCGTTAGCATCCCATTTGCCTTAGATGGTTCCTCGAGTTCCCAGAACTTTCTCAACAATTCGTCATCTTGGACGCTGGCATGCATCACGGTAATTTGTGAGTGAGTATTTACCTTATTGTCAACTTCGAATGAGCCCGACAATATCCAACCTAAGGTGGTTTCCTGCGCTAAGAGCGTACCGTTTGAATTTTTCTTGACTCCGTTCTGAATGATTTGGCTAAATACCTCAGCGCCTAATAAAATATATATTTTATTAATGTGACTTGAAATATTGTGGGTCAGCCAAATCATTATCGCTCAAGTCTACTACCCATTCTACCCGACTTACTCTTGAAGATGGGAGAAGAGCTGTAACCGACTTTAGAACGTGAGCCTTGACCTTTATTTGAAAAGACGGATTAACTCTTGAACGGAGATTGATGACCACCATGGATGTCGAAGTTGTACCTTTACTTCCACCGACACCTAACACCGTATTTTTTGACGGTATTTTATTTAAGCGTAAGTACTGAACCGTGGATTCTGTAATAAATGAACCCTGGGATCCCTGATCCAGTAACGCCCTAACCACACAGTAAGTCCCATTTTTCGACTCAGAATGCACTAAGGCTGTAGTTAATAATACAGTTTTCCTTCTGTGTCCTGTCGCAAGACATGAGACTAGTGGTTCCTCCGCCTTATTGGCGGCCTCGATTTTCTCATTATTTACTGATGAGGTTTCCGCGCGAGCAGCCCTACTACCTTCATCCATCTCAGACCCTACCTCACCCTGCGGGTGTAACAATGTATGGTGGCGGCGTTTACACACCTGGCATTTAAGAGTGTTTTTACAATTCTTGGCAGAGTGGTTGTTGTATAGACAAACAAAACACAAATTATGTTCCTGGACAAAATTACGCCGAGTTTCATTTGACTCCTTCCTAAATTTAGGACAAGATGTAATCTTATGATCGGCTGAGCAAAATTCACATGATACTGACTTTTTATCTTTTGATACATGAAACGATTGAGTTCTTTTTGGGTGTGGATGTCTGTCCTTGTTATCAAACTTGTCTAAATTTTCCAAACCTCTAAAGCGGCTATTTAAAAATTCCGAAAACTGAATAAACGTAGGTAATTCATCACTTAAATCCGAAGCCACTTTGAGTTCCCAAACCTTTCTGGTCTCTTTGTCTAATTTTTCACTAATTATATGCACGACAATAAGATCCCAGGAAGAGACATCTACCCCTAAATTACGTATTGACTCCAAACATTCGGAAGTAGTATTTAAAAGCCTTTTTATTTCAATAGCCGATTCACAAGACAACGTTTTTTGACTTAGTAATCTTTTCATAATACCATTTGCTATAAACTTTTTATTATTGTACATTTTATCTAATTTAGACCAAGCAATTTTATAGTTTTCAGATGTAACCTTTATGTTTCTTAATAACTGCTCAGCCTCCCCACTTAAATGACCCTTTAAATAATAAAATCTCTGTGCATCGTCTAGTGACGGATTCTCGTGCACCAATCCAAAAAATAAATCTCTAAATGTTTGCCACTCTGAATACTTTCCCGAAAAAGAAGGGATTTTTATTTCTGGCAATTTAACTCTGCTGAAACTTTTTTCACTGTGACACAACATAGACTTAGAATCCTCATTTAACACCATTGAATTTCCCTTTGATAATAATTCCCTTAATTCGCTTTTAAAATCCACATAAAATTCCTCGACTTCATCATAAAGCCCATTTTTTATATAGCTAGAGTTAGACAAGTCAACCTTTTTTACTGTACTAATTATTTCTTTATGAGTAGCCGTGAATGTACTCCATAATTGTTCCAAATTTTCAATACGGGTCTCTAAATATGCATGAGTCAATCGCTCTTTAGGCGCTTTCTTTAAATTGGATTTAGCCGTATACATTTTAGAACTAATGTCCTCCTGAATAGCAAGGAAAGACTCCATTTTGCAACAATTATAGGATACAGACTTAACCGAAAACAAACAAAATATAACACGGATATTACAAACACAGATAAATAATATATTGTAAAATTTTCAAAGTAAAAGTTTTACAATTTTTACAAGTCTTTGCACTTGTCACTTGGGTCTAAAATCGGGCATGGATTCCCCGTCAGAACCACTTTTCACATAAAATTTTACAAGTTCTAATTTTCTACTCAGCTGTTAATCTTCTGGTAATTTCAAGAGTTTAACTTCAGTTAATTAATGATGCACTTTTGACGTGACAACGTCTTATAAATTGGTTTGCCGGGTGACACTTCAAGAAACTGGGTAACGCTCCGCTCACGTTATGCGCTCACAATGAGAGCGAGTGAGAGGCACGCGTCCCGCCTAAGAGCGAGAGAGACAGACATAAAAAGTTTATTTTACCACTCAAAGTCGTTGTCACGTAAAACTTTCGCCCGTATACCGACTTTACAGGCAACCAATTTTTATTTCTGAGATTTTAAATTTAATGAACTATTCTTCCAGATTAAGATTTCAAATGTACTCACGATTTTTTCTTCACACTTCACTCACTGACACACTGATGATGTCGCGTTGTACTGCACCACGGTTGCGGCACGCTGTACTGTACCACACTTGGCACGCTGCTGTACTGCACCACACTTGGCACGCTGCTGTACTGCACCCCACTTGGCACGCTGCTTTACTGCACCAACTTGGCACGCTGCTGTACTGCACCACACTTGGCACGCTGCTGTACTGCACCACGAGCACCGCCAGTGGCGCCCTCTGCTTGGCCACGATCTGTCGCTCGTCACCTCCCTTGCGTCGCTCCTCCGGATGGTGCCGCCAGATGTTGCTGCACCACGCTCCACCTGGCTGCTCCCCGCTCCAACCGGTTCCACCTCCTGGGTACCTCTCACCTGGTGTACCCCACTTGAAGGGGTTTGCTCTGGACAGCGATCCACTGCCCAGTAGTGACGCGAAGGGTGGTAATCACTACCACCACCGGAGACTACCAAAACACTCCCGACTGCTCCGACTCCGAAGGACCATGAACGAGACCGAGGGTCGACTTTGAGCGGGTAGTGAAATTAAGTACACTGGACTGGTTTTAAATCACTATAATTAAGGTGAATGCTTCGACCAGCCCGCGAAATTCAAATTTTCTTACGTTTTTGGCAAATTGCAAGCCAGTGCAAGGTTGTATGTTGATTAAAATATTGGACGCGATTGTAAGACGTATGTAGTTACAGAATTATAATCATCAAAACCATCAATACAACCCTCCAAGTTCATAAAGGTCTAGCAATGACTTTGACCTTGAAAAAATTGTTTCTCGACCTTTATGAACTTGGAGGGTTTTGATGATTATAATTCTGTAACTACATACGTCTTACAATCGCGTCCAATATTTTAATCAACATACAACCTAGCACTGGCCTGCAATTTGCCGAAAACGTAAGAAAATTTGAATTTCGCGGGCTATCCTGGAGCATCAGCCTTAAACCGAACCGAATCACAAATGTACTTGTATGTGCTGCTCGCAACATTAAAACACATACACTAAAATAATCATTTAGACCTTATATATTATCGGCGGTAACGAAACCATAGCGACTTCTATCTCGACTACAACGCCATCTATCGAGCTAGGGAGTACTATTTCTCAAAAATCTATATATTCATCGCTATGATTCCGTTCTCACTATTTTAACCTAAACAAATAGCGAACGCATTTAATAATTATTTTATTGAAAAAGTTAAACCCGTTCCGTGTGCCGGAAAAAAAGTAACGTCTTTAATTAATCACCGAGTAAATTCTATGTTTCTTGCACCAAGTTCACCCTACCAGATTAATAAAATTATAAAAAACCTTAAAAATACCAACAGTGTAGGATATGATGGTGTATCTACTAAAATAATTAAAGCAGTAAATGAGGATATATGCCATCACTTGAGTCATATTCTGAACTTGTCGATATCAACTGGAATATTTCCACAAGATCTTAAACTATCCGTTATAAAACCTTTATTCAAAAAATAATGCAAACAGTTAATGGTGAATTATAGGCCTATTGCACTATTACCAATATTTTCAAAAAAAATCGAAAAGTATATTTACGGCGAACTCAATTCATATCTAGAAAAAAATAAAATTTTGTGCAACGAACAAAAGGGCTTTCGACAAAATAAAACGACGAATAAGGCTATTTATGAATTCATCAAAAATGTTATAAGCCACGTAGACAAAACAGTTCCAGCTTGTGCAATTTATTGCGATATGTCACAGGCTTTTGATTATGTAGATCATAATATACTAATCAGTAAACTTGAAGCATACGGCTAAGAGGCAATATTTTAGATTTAATTAGATCCTACTTAACGAACCGACAACAGATAACAGTAATAACTAAAGTGAATCCTAAAACAAAAAAAGAGGAATCATACAGCTCCGTGAGGAGAAATGTCACATACGGTGTTCCTCAAGGCAGTGTCCTAGGGCCGCCGTTGTTTATTATCTATATTAACGACTTGCCAAAGGCAACGACTCAACCTATGACATTATTTGCTGATGACAGTACAGTTTCAATTGCATGTAAGGACAGAAATAATTATAATTCTGACATTAATAATTCTTTGACATCTATAATTTCTTGGCTTGATAATAATAATTTAAAAATAAATTTATCTAAAACAAATATAATGCACTTTGGACAAAGATTGCATAATCCATTAAATTTAAATTTGATTCATGATAATTACATTATAAATGAAGTACATAATGTCCGTTTTCTCGGCTTAATTATAGACAGCAAACTAAACTGGAAAGAACACATTGACGCAGTATGTAAAAAAATCAGTAGTCAAGCTTATGCTTTGTACCAACTTGCACCATCTATCAACATTAATGTGTTACTATCGGCTTATTATGGACTTGTAGAATCTGTCCTAAGATATGGCATAATCTTCTGGGGCAACTCATCAAATAAAGATATGGCATTTAAAATGCAAAAGCGATGCATACGTGCAATGTTCGGTATCCAAAGTACTGAGAGCTGTAAGCCACTTTTTACAAAGCATAAAATCCTCACACTGCCCTCACTTTATATTTTAGAAATCGTCTTATTTGTAAGAAATAACCCCCATTTGTTTCCTCGAATATCGGACCTTGTAATACGAAATCGCCGCGATAATAGTAAACTTCGTGTTCAGCCAGCTAAAACAGCACTACTGTATAAAAGCGTTGTATGCAGAGAACCGATAATTTATAATAATATCCCTATCTGTGTAAAAAAACTAAATCTTCTTCTTCTTCTTTGCGTGTCGATAACTCAAATAATACCCGACCAGTATGTAGCCACTTGTACAGCTCTGTCTTTGGCTTCATTTAAATCCTGGAAGGTGCAGGTGGCTGTGCAGGATGGGCAAGAAAGGAGGTGGGGCATATCCTGCAGAGGGGCTCCACACTGACATCGTATTTGGGACGGGTCGATGATACCCCATTTGGCCAGATTTTTTCTACAGCGGCCAACCTGGGCCCGCAAACGGTTAAGAGATTTCCAGATTGACCACTGCAGTTCCTGTCCAGGGGGAAGATGTTCTGCTGGATTGATGAAGTGCGGAGGGGTGGGATATCTGTTCCTCCACAATTCGCATCTTTCATCTGACCCACTGTCCTTTGAGGAAATCGTGTGTCTCACGAAGCTTTTACGGCTTTTCAAGCGTGAAGGTGGCATTTGATGCCCGTACAGGGGGTGGCGGTTATCTTGTTCCTGTTTTCCCTTCTCGATACGACTAGCTATTTCGCGCCGAACGTCTGGTGGGGCTATACCTGCCAACGGATACAACATCGCAAGAGGGGTGGGTTTTAAGCACCCCGTTACAATGCGGCAAGTATCGTTCAGCGCTATGTCAACTTCTCTAGCGTGGGCTGAACGGAAAACAACTAAATGTAGACCAGTTTAAGAAAACATTAAAAAAAATACTGACAGAAAAAGCCTACTATAATGTCAATTAATTTTTAAATGACAAATCGCTCTGATGTACTGACTGAATTTATTATATTTGTCTTGTATGTCATGAATATTTACCAATTGTTTTTTTTTTATTTAATACTAATGTTAATTATAATTTTTTGTTTATTTAACTTTGTATTTATTTATTTTTTGATTATTTAACTTTGTATACTTTCTTTTTATTCTATTTTTTTTTTTTTGAAACCTAATGATCTTCCGATCTAATTTGTACACCAGCCATTGGTCAAACATGTTGTGCCAAAGAATATCCTTTAACACCTATAGTAAACATCATACTATGTATATTATCTACACATGTTTTTGCAAATAAATGAATCTTTATCTCTTTATCTTTATCTTCAGATAACCTACATAATCTGTGGTCCTGAAGATATTTATTTTCAGTCTGCTTAACCGTTGTTTTCTCAATTTCAGCCAACATATTCATCGGATCAGTCCTAATAGACAGACTGGGAAGAAAGCCATGCCTCCTCTTGGTGATATTGCCCAAGTTTGCAGCTGGCTTCGTGTTTATACATGCCAGTGAAGTCTGGATGATCCTTCTCGGGAGAGCTTTAGTTGGTATATCTGATGCTGGGGTCTTCACTATATTACCTATGTATGCTTCGGAGATTGCTAGTGTGAGTAGCAAATTATTATGTAAGATTACTTTAAGTAACTGTTACTTCTTTAATGTGTGGTTAGTGCCTAACCTGGTGTCAGAGTTTTTATTCCGTCCATGGGCCTCTGAATTGGCTTTATACCGTCAAGAAATATTTTTCAAGATGTTTAACTTTACCGAAGCAAGTGATAATTATACTCGTGCTTCGTTCTCAAGATTAGTAAGATAGAATAATATTGAACACAATGTAGTAACGCTTAGGTGTTACCACTTCAGCACTATAGTTTAAAGGGTATTCGTTATACCCATTATGGCAACACAATTTATTACCCTAATACTTCCCTGCCTGCATGAACATCCAGTCGACCAGCTTCATTCGCTTTTTAGTGCTCAACCACTTCGCACATAATAATAAAAGTAAAAATGCCAAAACGCGCTAACGAAAATAATTTAAAATTCATAAGGACGAACTTAACCGAAAACAATTACGTCTGTCGCGGCGCGAACGTTCCATTTCTTTTTCTAATTTTAAAAAGAAATGGAACGTTAGCGCCGCGACAGACGTAATTGTTTTCGGTTAAGTTCGTCCTCATCTTCGAGCCAGTCTTCGAGTTCGTCCTCATGCTCATCGAGGAGTTCTACACCCGCGCCGGCGCCACCTGAGAACCCAGACAGTAAGTACCCACATTTGCAAATTATAAAGTGGATATTGGTAATATATAACAACGGATTACACCAAACCAATTACCCTGATCACTAACGATCACGTCTAATGCAACAGACTAGTCTGCAGGACTATGTCGCCGCATATACTTATACGTACCTAATTAAATGGAGTAAACTGTTGAAAGACTACCCACTTTTTATGCATCAGTTTAGTCTGAGGGACTATATCGCCGCTTAAAATAATAACCATGGAGTCTTTGTTCGTAATTGACCTACTGTTATGCTTCAGATTAGTCTATGGGACTACATCGCCGCATAATGTATAACTTAATTGTTTGTAGGTATCTTAGTTTTATGCATCAGATTAGTTTATGGGACTATATCGCCGCATTTGATAATCACTATACTGTGATTTTCCGAATGTTACATTCTGCCGATTTTGCATTTCTATGTAGGTATGCATATTCGTGTTTGTCAAATAGTCTGATTGCTATCCTCTCTTCACAGATCAGGAAGCAACGACAAACCCTGACGAGCATGCAGACACCATCACTGTAGACCACAGTGGCGGATGACGATGTATCACCAATGATAGCCGTGTCTACCCCGACAGAAGATCTTCTCAGTAAGTTTTTAGTACCAGGAAACTGCACTACGATAGCTGCACCACTCCTGAATGCAGAAATTAAAGCCGCCACAACCGATCAAGTACATAAAAGAGACAAAACATAGAATCGAGACAGAAGCAATTGGCAGCAGGGATTTCATGCTTGGGCAGGATTATATCCGAGCAGCTTGACGCCAGGGAGAGAAACCATGCTCTACTAAAAAATCTCATGGACGTTGGTCGAATATTATGTGATATTCAACACTCAGAATCTCAAGCTAGGCGTAATTTTGCACTGTATTCACTCAAAAAAGAGTTGAAGGACCAGCTGGATACCACAAAGATCGACAAGTTCCTCTTTGGAAACGATCTCGCCGATACCCTCAAAACAGCGAAGGCCGTCTCAAAATCCAGCTCTGAAATGAAACCAGAAGCAACTAAACCAAAAGCTTCGACTTCAGCGAATAAAACTTACAAGCACAGGCCTTTAAACGGGAAGGCGAGGATCCCGGCTCGCAGGCAGGTGAGGGGTCCGCCGCCGCAGCAACTTCCACCTGCTACTCGGAACGCGCAGCCGCCCAGGAATTGGTCGCAAGCATTCTCGCAGCGACCCAAGCGCAACCGCCCCCAATAGATCCGGTACGTTATGCGGGCCGAGTTGCCCACTTTTATAAACAATGGTCATTATTAACTAAAGACCGTACTGTATTGTCGTGGATAAACGGTTATAAAATTAAGTTTAACCATCCGGTACATTAACTTAGTGTTCCAACACCAAATACATTTTCTGACTCTGAAAAGGCTCAGTTAAAAATCATAATTGATAACTTGTTATCCATGGGCGCCATATCCGAAGCTAAACCATGTTCCGATCAATGTGTCACGTGTGTTTTTAGTACCGAAACCGAATGGCAAGATGAGATTAATTCTTAACTTGAAAAACTTAAACATTTTCATTAATTCAGAACATTTTAAATTAGAGAACATACGTACTGCATTGAAACTTGTATCACGAGAGTGTTACATCGCAACTTTAGATTTAAAAGATGCATATTTTCTCATCAATATTCATCCCGATTCAAGGAGATACCTTCGGTTCAATATTGATGAAAAATTATATGAATTTAAAGTCCTGCCCTTCGGTATCTGTACGGCTCCATTCATATTTACGAAATTGATGAAACCTGTCATTAAGTTATTACGATCGTGTGGTTTTATATCATCAATTTATTTAGACGATCTATTTCTTGTTGGATATACCCACCATGAATGTTTGCAAAACATTGAGACCACTCAGACGTTATTACAAGCACTAGGTTTTGTTATTAACGAGGAAAAGATTAATAAAATACCCTCAAGGTCATGCAAATATTTAGGTTACGTAATAGACACTCATAAATGGGAATTAAGCCTACCTTCTGAGAAAAGAATTAAAATCAAAACCGAGCTACAACATTTTAAAATATTAAAACGTTGTAAGATTAGGAAATTCGCTCAGCTAATAGGTTTGTTAGTGTCTGCCTGCCCTGCCATAGAGTACGGGTGGTTACATACAAAAGAACTTGAACGCTGCAAGTTTCTTAACTTACGAAATGACGATACCTAATTATGAAAGACTCATGACAATACCGCAGTCATTGTTACCAGATATTAACTGATGGTGTAAGGTCATAGGATTTGCATATTTGCCGGTCGTAGTGAACAGACGTATCGAACAATTATTGCAATAAACAAATAATCACTTGCGAAATTGTGACCTAGTTACAAATAGCCAGTAGTAACGCATACTTGTATAGTACATTTGTGTAAGGTGTATTATTAGTAGAAATGACCGGTGTTTAACAGGAACAATATATTATCCTGGTTCATGATGGAGGACAGTCCATTCAACCGGAGTAGTAAATGCGTTCGCTCCCCGCCTTCTACACCTGTGCCCGGCACCTGTGCACCTCTGCCCGTGGCCGTACCCAGCTCTTCCCCTGTGCCTGTTGCCGTACCCACCTGTACACCTGTGCCCGTTGCCGTACCCGCCTCTACTCCTCAAGCGCCTATCCAAAGGAACGATGCCCCTGCAGTTGTCTCGACGGCAGAACTTCAGAACTGGATGGCGATTATCGAACAGAACTTAAAGGAGGTGTGCGCTATTGCAAATGAGGGAAAGCTGAATGTGGAGCAGAAAACGCGCATCATTAATCTAACCCGGAAGGTTAGTTACGGGACCTCGCAGATGGCCGTCATGTACCAGTCCGTCAAAACTAAGGCCCTCCAATCGCAATATGCCGTCAGAACTCTGGAAAATCAACTCGATCTTTCGCAGCAGCTACAGAACCTTAAGCTGAGTATAGAAGAGTCGACGAAACCTGCCCAGGGATCTTCCTTTGCTGACATGGTAAAGAAAGGTGCCAACAATTTTATCCAGCCAAGTCACGTAAGTTCTGTGGCCATCTATCCGAGTGACAAATTGAAGACCAGCGATGAGACGAAAACTCTTGTCCAGAAAATTATCAGCCCTGAACAAATGAAGCTCCACGTGAGAGGCCTGCGCAAGACGAAGAACGGCGGTGTCATCATCAGCACCGAGACGAAGGATGACATTGAGAAGTTGAGACAATCGGCGCAGCTTACCAAATCAGGCCTAACAGTCGACGAGCCCCATAAAAGAAAGCCTAGAGTTGTAATTATAGGAGTGCCGACGTCTATGCAAGAAAATGAGGTTTTTACCTGTGTGTACAACCAGAACCTAGCCGAAAAACTTCAGGATTGCAGCCTTGAGACGTTTTTGAGCCTTATTAAATTAAGTCATAAGTCAGGTAAGAAAGATTCGGACACATGTAATTACATTGTTGAGGTATCTGCAGTCATACGCAAAGCCCTGATATCACAAGACCGAGTTTTTGTAAATTGGTCATCATGCCCTGTGAGAGACTTCACTTAGGTCACAAGATGCTACAAGTGTCAGCAGTATGGACATGCGGCCAAGTCATGTCGACAGACATCGTATACCTGCGGTCACTGTGGTGATCAAGGTCACTCAGTAAAAGAATGTCCAAAAAAGGCTGACGAACCAAAATGCGCTACTTGCTTGCATTTCAAAAAGCCAGACAAGCATAACACAGGTGCTGCTGACTGCCCGTCGAAAATAATGGCTGAAAAAAGGTACATCAATTCTGTAGATTATGGAGGCGCCTAAGAGCGCCGTTAATTAGGTATTTTTCTGACGTTTTTTATTTTATATTCTTATTAAGACTACCATTATGATAAATAGTTTAATTAATGATTTAGATAATTTCTCTGTATCCGAGTCCAAAGTCTGTGAAGCTGAAAACTGCAAACAATATCTATCCGGCTACAAATCTCCACTAACCATATTAACACAAAATATTCGCAGTGTTTTTAAGAATTTTGATAGCTTTAGTACATTTCAGCAACGGCTAAACATAAATTGTGACGTTATTGTTTTAACCGAATGCTGGCTTGCCAAACAATATAACATTCCACTAATCCCGGGATATAATATGTATAGAAGTACCCTAAATTACAACCAAAATGATGGTGTGATAGTTTATGCAAGAAATCATCTGAACGTTTCTGTTGAGGAACCTGATATGCACGACTGTAACAGATTGTTAGTTAAAATTGGATCAGATTTTGCGATATTAGCATTATATCGACCTCCGTCTTTTAAAAATACTAGCA
This sequence comes from Xestia xanthographa, assembly GCA_905147715.2. Lineage (NCBI taxonomy): Eukaryota > Metazoa > Arthropoda > Insecta > Lepidoptera > Noctuidae > Xestia > Xestia xanthographa. The sequence goes on along the minus strand of LR990664.1, from coordinate 5,936,536 downwards.
ATTTTACTGACTCTCTGAATGAGACCTTGCAGAACCTGTCATCCATCAAAAACACGATTGTAATTGGAGATATTAATATCAATATTCTTCCAGGAAGTGCTGATGCTTCTGCTCAGGACTACCTCAACCTATGCGCCTTTCATGGCCTGCTCCCAGCACACAGCTTTCCTACACATCACAGTGGCTCCTGTTTGGATCATATTATGCTTAAATCGAATTTCCCTTCACTTGCACTTGTTGTTAACTCAACGATAACCGATCACAATGCTGCCCTACTAACCCTAAATTGCAAATTACCTAAACAAGGCACTCGCAAAATTTCTAAACTGAATATAAATAGACTTGAAGAAGATTTACGCGTCATCGATTTTGCTCCAGTCTATAATTCCGCTGACCCGCAGTTTTGCATGTTGTTTGTAATTGAAAACTTACGAAATGCAATTCAGAAAAACACAGTCATATCGCAGTTGACCAACAAAAATCACAACATAAAACCATGGATCACATCAGGTCTTATTCGCTGTATGAAACATAGGGATAAACTGCATATGAAAGCTAAATCTAATCCAGAAAATGTTGTATTGCAACTTTCGTACAAAAGATATCGAAATTTCTGTAATAATCTTCTTAGGAAAATTAAAAGCAACTACGACAAAGTGGCATTGGAAAAGGCTGGAACAAATAGTAAAAAGATCTGGAAATATATTAAAGACGCAACGTATACTACAAAACAATGTGAGTCATCTTCAAGTTTATTACAAGCACACTCGTCACCAGTGGAATCCGCTAACATAGCAAATAATTTCTTTATTAATGTGGGTAAGTCTCTAGCAGAAAAAAATCTGGGTCAATCCCAAAACCTGACGAACATTCCTTTAACTTCTAACACTGCTTTAACTTCCTTTGCGCTGCTAGATACTGACGAGACTGAGGTAGATAGCATGATCATGACCTTGAAAGAAGACTGTGCAGTTGGCTGGGACAACATTTCGAATAAAATTCTTAAAAGATTCAAGGACATTTTGGTACCACCACTGACCTATATTTTCCGCATTTGTTTATCTTCAGGGCATTTCCCAGAGTGTCTCAGAAAAGCTGTAATTATCCCTGTATATAAATCAGGCAGCAAAGAGCAAGTGACAAATTATAGACCTATTTCTTTACTACCTTCTATGTCAAAAATATTGGAGAAAATAATAAACAAAAGGTTGTTGAAATATTTGGAAGATAAATCTATTCTGTCTAAAAGGCAGTTTGGATTTAGACCTAAAGTTTCAACTGCCGATGCGGTACATCATCTGACTGACTATCTAGCGCAAGAACTTGACAAGGGTAACCACACAGTAGGAATTTTCCTGGACCTCGCCAAAGCTTTTGACACAGTTTCCATTCCAATTCTATTGCGCAAGCTTGAGATCATGGGTGTAAGAGGCACCCAATTTAAAATATTCAAAAGTTATTTAGAAGATCGTTCCCAGTGCGTAAAGATTGGTGATGTACTCAGCGCTGTTCAAAAAAACACATTTTTTGGTGTTCCCCAAGGAAGTATTCTAGGGCCCACCTTGTTTTTGATCTACATAAATGACCTTTGCAATCTAAAGCTAGAGCATGGTACTATCATAACTTACGCTGACGATACTGCTTTACTTTTTTCGGCTGACTCAGAAAATGAAGTCTACAAGCTTGCGCAACACGGATTTAATATTGTAAATAAATGGCTTCAAACTAACTCACTAACTCTAAATGCAGAGAAGACAAACTACATTAAGTTTTCGATGCGCAAGCATGTATCCAATATCCCCTCAGCGTTGCATGCTCATTGTTGCCCAGTCCCTGCAGATAGCCAGTGTCAGTGTCCCAATATTAAGAAGACTAACAAAATAAAATACCTGGGTATTATAATAGACGAAACCCTTTCATTCAAACAACATATGGAAGCTCTAAATAATAGAATTCGTAAGCTGATATTCGTATTCAAAAAACTACGATTTATAACAGATCCGAAAATACTTAGGCAAGTATATTTTGCGCTATGTCAGTCAATTCTGACTTACTGCATCACTTCATGGGGTGGGGCGAGTAAAACTCTGTTATTGCCCATTGAAAGAGCTCAAAGAGCTATTCTCAAGGTGGCTACTTGCCGCCCTTTCCTTTTCCCCACTAACCTCCTGTATAAATCTTGTGAAGTACTAACAGTTCGACAGTTATTTATTATGAGCACTGTACTAAAACAACACGCAGCACTTCCATACAGCACTGATTTCACTAAAAAAAGACGGAAAGATATAGTTTGCCCTCAAAAAAGTACAAAACATGCTTTCACAGCCAAGTTTTATATGTACCTCGGACCGCTACTCTATAACAGGCTGAATGAAAAAGGAAGCATCTACCCCTTAAATCACAATAACTGCAAGAAAATCCTTAAGGAAGCTCTTCAAACTATGTCCTATGAAGATACAGAGAAGTTATTACTTGTGCAAAAGTAAATAATATAGTCCATATTATTGTTAGTTTTAAATTAGCTAAGTTAAAATAGTATAATTTTATATACCCTTTTACATTGGTACCAATAATATTAATATGATATACATATGATTATTTAATAAATTAATGTTACCTCAAATCGCCTGAAACACAGGATTACCTAGTTCAGGCTCAAAGCATGAGTGAACTTGACATAGATTTAAGAAAAACTGTAAACTTTTACCTTACATTTTTTGAATAAAAATTTTATTATTATTTATTTATTTATAGATCATTCCGTACATAGGATTAGGAACGATAGTTACGTCTTAGAAATTTACTCTGACGCCTCAACAACGGGGTGGGGTGGGGGGGGACAAACGGCTAGTGGTAGTTGGTCTAACAATGAGGTTAAGCTGCATATAAATAACCTTGAGCTTTTAGCAGCATATTTTGCACTCAAAATATTTGCTAAAAATTATGAGAATTGCCAAACATTACTAAGAATTGACAACACCACTGCTGTGAGCTATATTAATCGCATGGGAGGTATTCAATATCCTCATCTTACCAAAATCACAAAAGATATATGGCACTGGTGTGAGGACCGTAAAATTATCATTTTTGCTTCTTATATTAAATCATCAGAAAATGTTATTGCTGATAGGGAATCCCGACGAACCCATCCAGACACAGAGTGGGTACTGTCTCACACCGGTTATCAAAAATTAATAGATCGTTTATTGGTAGTTCCACAAGTTGATTTATTTGCTACTCGCATTAACAAAAAATGTGAAACGTATGTCTCTTGGCACAAAGATCCAGAGGCATCTGCGATTGATGCTTTCACCTTAAATTGGTCCAACCATCTGTTTTATGCTTTCCCACCAGTAGCAATCATTCTTAAGGCCCTAAGGAAAGTTATAGCAGATAATGCTGAAGGTATCATGGTTGTTCCCGATTGGCCTACACAACCATGGTATCCATTATTTCAGCGATTACTTATTTCTAAAATGATTAAATTAGACTCTAATGACGTCATTATTCCCAATTCCAGCAACCGAAACATCCAAGCTCACGTTACCCTGGTTGCCGGAGTGTTGTCCGGACGGCCATGCAGCAGCGATGTATCCCAGCCTCAGCCTTAGACATCGTGCTCGCTTCTCTATCGGACAACACTTTCAAACAATACGACGTTTGCCTCAAACGTTGGTATAATTTTTGTTCTGCAAATGCAATTGATATGTACCAACCATCGATTCCAATGATTTTAGATTTTCTTACACAGATATTTAATGATGGTGCCCAGTATGGGACAATTAATAGCCATAAATCTGCACTTTCCTTAATAATTGGAGACATTTCTGACGATGACCGAATCATAAGATTTTGTAAAGGTGTATATAAATTAAGACCGCCGTTACCGCGGTATAACGTAACATGGGATGCAAATGTCGTTATAACCACATTGTTCCCTAACGAAAGCCTAACACTACAGCGGCTTTCAAAGAAGTGTTCTACCCTTCTAGCTCTTGTTACAGCCCATCGGGCACAGACACTGTCTAAAATTAATATTGATCAAATAATTACCTTAGATGATAAAATTATAATAAAAATTAAAGATCTTATTAAAACATCAAAAGCAGGTACATCTCAACCGACGCTTTATTTGCCATTCTTTAGCGAGCGACCCGAAATATGTCCCGCAAGAACTCTCTTAGCTTATTTAGATAAGACTATAAATCTAAGAAATTCCAATCAACTGTTTATTAGCCATCGTAAACCTTTCAATCGTGTTACGAGTCAAACTCTTAGTCGATGGATTAAGTCTACCTTGAAAGATAGTGGAATTGACGTAACTGTGTTTTCCTCCCATAGTACACGACATGCTGCAACATCTATGGCATATAGACAAGGGGTAAGCCTTGACGCCATACGACAAACCGCAGGATGGAGCGGCAATTCCACTACCTTCGCAAAATTCTATAACAGACCAATCATTGGCAAAGAAGATAATGTGGCTGTAGCAAAGGCAGTATGCTCCTCTAAATGATTAATCAGTAGGTACATATAAATGGTAATTGCGTAAATTATTATAGAAGTTTCAGTTTTGTTATGTACCTATCTCATTGTTTGTTGTTATCTGTTTGGTTGAATAATGGGAATTGAAATAAATGTTTCAGAAGATAAAATTTATTTTAATTTCATATTTCCTCCACCTTCTTTATCTCAACATCTACATTGTGTTCAATATTATTCTATCTTACTAATCTTGAGGACGAAGCACGAGTATAATTAATGATTAAACGAACTTACCTGTACGTGAAGTTCGATCATAATTATACGAAGTGCTTCGTCCGAAGAGATTAGTAAGTCCCGCCTGCCCTGGATATCCCAGGAGTTCCGGAAATATGTTATGTCTCTAAACTAATGAAGCTCGACCGACTGGATGTTCATGCAGGCAGGGAAGTATTAGGGTAATAAATTGTGTTGCCATAATGGGTATAACGAATACCCTTTAAACTATAGTGCTGAAGTGGTAACACCTAAGCGTTACTACATTGTGTTCAATATTATTCTATCTTACTAATCTCTTCGGACGAAGCACTTCGTATAATTATGATCGAACTTCACGTACAGGTAAGTTCGTTTAATCATTAATATTTACGCACTTGAATCCGAAAAATTAGAGGTGCAAGCCTTCTTCTTTTTTTTTTTTTTTTTTTCGGATGGCAAATTATCAAATGACTCCTCCCGCTCTGGGCGAAGCAGGAGGGAGTGTCAGACTTTTACTGACAAAACCCATCCATGTTCCTTCATCGCCCTTTGTGTTCCGGGGCCGCGTCTCGCAACCCCGGCAGGCATCGGTCCTTACGGACCCCTTCCTTTTTGCTGACTCTCTTTGAGGCGCGCGTGGAACACGAACGTGCCGTCGACACGGCCTGTCGTCATGAGACGGATGGACGGCGAGCTAGCCCATAGCCCACCGTCCACAGGCCCGCGCCTACGGTGGCCGGGACGTTGAGAGGTTCCCCGGGCGTCGGGGGCCACGTGGTGGCCCTCGATGCCCGGGGCGTTTCCCGCGGCGGCCGGAACGTTGAGAGGTTCTCTCCCTCTCACGTTCCGCCACCTCCTTCTCTAGCATTACTGCTTCGCAGAAGGAGGTGACGGCGTCCCATTCCGTCTCGCTCCGGACCATGGCTTGCACCAGGGCCGGACGCGAGAGGTCGCCGTCGCCAATCGCCGCTTCGAGGACACGGCGGTGCTCCGCCCACGCAGAGCACACCTCCACCGTATGCTCCACCGTAGAGGTGCAAGCCTTGGGTTCGAACTCGAGACCTATGACTTGACCAATCCGACGGTCATACCACTAGGCTATCACTGATGTTACTAACAGTCACTGATACACACTGATACAAAAATTGCCATGTCATAGCCATTTTATGTAGCCGTCAAATAATGCCGTTTATGATTTGGAGTTTTGGACATTATACTGCAGTTTTCAGTTTTCCTAAATTTACTTGAAAAACAAGCTTCGCTATTCAGAATAAATCTTTTTTTTTTGCGTTTGCTATTTTTGACATAAATTGTAAATACATCTACTGCTTATTTGTAACTTATTGAACTGTGCAAGGTTGTTATTTTGATTTGGCAAATAAAAAATATCTGTTTTCTTTTTCTAAAACTTTTGCTAATATTAATTGACTGTTCTTTAGTATCCTGATAACAGTATCTTATTATTATACGCAACTTGCCAGCAAAAAAATGTAAATTTTTGAACGACCTTGTGTGGAATCGTTTTCTTGTTTTGAATCTATTATCTGATCTTTATAAAATAAATCAGGTTTGTAAACTAGTCGAGACTACATAATCAAGGCTTTTCTATTTATCCCACGAGGCACTGTGTTTCTATAATTATGCAAATGACGGTCAAGGTTCTGCGACCCGACCTCGGAAATCATTTCTTAAACTTAGGACCTTTCTTTAACCTGTGTTATGATTTTAGTATATGTGCGGCTGAAATGATGATGATGATGATTTTATTTATAGGCCTTGTTACAGAATAGTACATTTTGATACAAGTGGGGAAAGTTTGTTATTGCAATCGAGGCGGAATTATATATTTTTGAGCCGAGAATTGCAATAACAAATGTCCACGTGTATCAAACGACGTTTTTCAATACACTTTTAAAATAACGAATCATATTTTTGTCACGAACTATGAAACTATGATTTAAATTTTCTTTTTTTTTTGCGCTTTGGTCTCGCCAGGTTGAAAGAGAGGCAATGGTATGAAGCCGCTAAACAGCCTAATATAAAAAATTGATTTATTTTATATTTATGAATTTATTCAGAACACAAATAAATGTTAATTTGTGTATAAAAGTAACTATTAGTTTTAAATAATCATGTTTATCTATGATAATTATTCTATTTATAAACACAATTTGAATATTCAAAAAAAATATTTATTCCGTAAAGACGCGTAGTGCTTTGCAAAAATAAAAAATAAAAACATTCACCTCAGACTATAGGCATTGAACCAATTTGGACTAAGTATAGGTATAGTTATCTGTGGCAATTTTCATTCCCGCACACGTGCGGGAAAGTGGAAAAAATCGCACGCGTGTGAAATACATTGCATGTTACCTAATCGTAGTCCGTTAAGGACCAGTTTTCGAGGAAGTGTATTGAAAAAAACTTTATTGCAATAAATAAAACCGACTTCAAAAAACAGACAAGAAATCGGTGTAAAAAAAACTAAATTAATCAAAGACCGACTTCTGAAGCTAAAGTTATTTTTCACCTTTTTGTGTTTTTTGAAGTCCGTTTTATTTTTTGCAAAAAGTGTTTTTATTTTTCCATCTTTTGTTGTTCCAAAACAAATCTTGCGATGAATTTATTTTACATTGTTAACAATACATCAAATACATGGCATGGCTTATCCCCAATAAATGACATACATAACCTTCGATCAACAATTAGCAACTACCTAACTGTCGAAATCTGTAGCCCCGGCTGTCATTTATGAGTCAATTTCAACAACTCGATTTTTTACCTAATTTCCATGGACATTTTCATTTTCAGGTTTTTTGAAAAACTTTAATAACAAAGCGCAACATATTCACATTATATATACATTTTCTGAAAGGGGCTATTATAATTAAATTACTTAGAGAGTTATTTGGGCCACCGAAATTGGCGAGCCACAGAAATTTTATTATTGCCACCGAAATTTTATTGGTGACACAGAAATTGTGCGTTTGCACCGAAATTGTGAATTATTATATATATACATTGTTTTTTAATAATATGTAAAGAAAGATAAGGTTTAATGAAAAAACTGATTTAATACGAATATTGTCGTTAATATATATATACTATCGTTGTAATTATGTAATGAACACCTGCATGTAACCCATGTACCACAAATAAACGATTTGATCATTTTAATAAGCATTTCTAAAAATACAACGTGGTGTACTATTGGATAAATCAATTTTACAAAATTAGGAATCAAGGAACTGATTATGTTTTTTACTACTATGAAGAGGATGGGAAATCATCAAATGACTTTGGGCGAAGCAGGAGGGGCTTTCAGACTTTTACTGACTAAAACCCATTCATGTTCCTTCATCGCTATTTGTGTTCCGGGGCCACGGTATCATTACATTCCACGGAACATTCCCGCAACTCCGGCAGGCATCGGTCCTTGCGGACCCCTGCCTATTGCTGACTCTCTTTGAGGCGCGCGTGGGAAACGAACGCGCCATCGACACGGTCTGTCGTCATGAGACGAACAGACGGCGAGCTAGCCACCGTCCACAGGCCCACCACGTGGCCCCGGCCACGACTGCATGTTCATGGACCACACGACTCCCGCGTAGAGCCTCCGGCAGGAGGCGTTTGCCCCCCCCAGGTTGGGCAGGAGCCGCCTGAAGGCAGCGCCGGTCCGTTCCAGTTTGGGGGCCAAACGTCGAAAGTGCTCCACGAAGTTCCACTGGCTGTCGAATACGAGTCCTAGGTACTTCAAAGTCGACTCGACCACACGACGGAGGTAGGTCGGCACCCTGTGATACCGGAGTGCCTCCCTAATGCAGCTCCAGGGCATGGTGTTGAAGGCATTGGCGATGTCGAGAGACACCACCAAGACAACCCCACCCCGGGAAACCGCATACTCCGTCGTGAGGGTGTGATGGCATCCACCGTCGAGCGAACTGGTGTTCCGCAAGATCCGGCCTCGACCCCGCAAGCTGCTCGGCGGGGCGGTTTGCAATTACTCTTTCAAAGAGCTTTCCCACCTCGCCGAGCAGCACCATGGGCCGGTATGCGGACGGAGATTCCACAGGGCGCCCCGGCTTCCGAATGAGGACCAGCTTTCCCGTCTTCCAACGAAGCGGGGACTGGCCTCTCTCCAAGCATGCGCTTAGGAGACCCTCTAGTCGGTGCCCGAGAGCCTCCGAGGCCAGGACCCAGGCTTTGCCAGGCAAGCCGTCGGGCCCCGGGGCGGTATTTTTGACAGTGACAGGTCTACCCCAGTCACTTCTGGAGCGTTTTTGTCGTCATCCTGTTGGTCCGCTTTCAGCATCGCAGGCGGCGGAGCCGTAGACAGGGGGGATGTTCCCCTCGCGAATGGAACAGAGTACTTACCATGTCCTCCACGAGCTCAGGCCGGAGACTCTGCGTCAGTAGGGGGGCCCAGGTGCGGAGTTTATCCCGCACCATCTTGTAAGGGCGCCCCCACGGATCTCTGTCGAGAGTCCCCAGCGTCTCCTCGCGGGCCAAATCCCTGGCCCACGAGGAGATGCTGGGGACTCGACATCTGCGCACGTCGTAGATGTCAGATATGGCCTCCTGGAACCACCCTGCCGCATTGTCAACGTCGGCAGGTCTGGCCGGTGATGTCACCCAGGCCTGCACGATCGAGGCTTCCAGGACTCCTCCTGGAAGCCTCGATCGATCCTCCTGGAGGATGCAACCCTCAAAGTTCAGTTAATCCAATTGAATGACTTTTTCAAGAAATAGTAATACAATTTTATTTTAATGTCGGGGGAAGGACCTAGTTCTGTCAAAGTAATTTCGGCATAACAAGTATTGATTCTTTTCAAAAATATTCATTAACATTAATACAATAATTGATTGGTACAATTTCTGTGGAGTCGTGTAATTTCCGTGGGCCACGAGATGCCACGGAAACCACAGAAATTGCCCCATAGAAATTGGAAACGTGGCTAGTTTATTTTTTTTACAAGAAACTATCAAGGCTATGACTATTATTTTCTGTAATATTAAATGTGTACCAAAGGTTACTTAGCATGCATAAAAGTGATACCTTTATTTCTTGCAAAAATCCTTTTAAAACCTAATCACCGAAATTGCAAAATTTCGTTCCGAGTAAACTGAAATCACGTACTTACATTTTTGGCGGAAAGACCTGGCGATATGGTGCACTACCATTCTTACTGCACGTAAGAGCACGACTGTCTCTTGCCGAGCAGGGATTTATTGTTCGTTTAAACTCATTGGTGGAAGCTCAGGACGATGAAACAAAATGACCATAGAAATTAGTAATTTCGCTTGGACAAACCTACCGTTGACATGTACTCATTAACTATGAGTCTAAACATTCAAAACTAATAAACGTCTTGTAGGTCAATCATTATTTAACGCAATCAAAATACTTTTTCCTATATATGTTGGAGATTATCTTCCTGAGAGGTAAATGCTGTGTATGAAAGTGATTGTGGACAAGACACAGAAATTGATAATTCATCATTTACCGATTTTTTTCATAAAAAGTAATAGTCTTATAAATATAATTTAAGTGGCCTCATTTAGATTCATGTCACTTTAATTCTGAGAAAAAAAATCGTTGCATTATTCGTAAAGCAGCACTGCGATTTCAGCCTAGACGCGTAAATTTTTCGTCTGAGAAATTCACTCTTATAGATCTTTGACAGTCGTCAGTGGCCCAAAGAATCTGACAAACAGTCTTACACGGGTATCGTATTACCCAGTACTAGCTGGGTTGTGGCAGTCAGATAGGCAGTCACTTCATTTAAAATACTGTATCTGGTTAGACTGGTTGGCGACCTCAACAGTTGGGAAAAGGCTAGACTGATGATGATTGTGTGTTTGAGTTCATTCTATAACTAATTGCGAAAAAAAAACAAAATTTTTGAACAAAAACAATACTTATCTTTTTCTTTGTCAATTCCAGAAAGAAATCCGCGGCAGTCTAGGAACCATTTTACAAATAATGTGTTCCATTGGAATTGTCACCATGTTGTCGATGGGTCCCTTCATATCCTACTCTATGCTGAATATGATCTACACTGGCATCATCATAGTGAGCACCATACCGCTGCTGATCCTGCCTGATGGACCTTATTCTTTGTATTCTAGAGGTACGTACTTGTTCAATCTTCAAGGTTAAGCCGCGCTTCCGAGTGACCCATCTATGAATGGGTTACCATTCATTAAAAATCGCGTTTCCTCCGTGCCGCGGAAAGCATGTTAAACCGTTTGTCCCGGCTGTATTTTGTATAGTATGTTTGACCGTCGAGTAGTTAGTGACCCAAAAGTCTGACAATTCAAACTCAAAGCATTCATTTTAATTAGACAGTGAAGCCGTGTGGTATCTGGCAGAGTAGAATAGAACCAACCCTTTACACTCACGGGTGTCGTATAAGGCGACTAATGTCTGAGGCAGAACACCTTGCGCCTCCGTAGACCAGAGAATAGGCAGCAGCGTTTTCTGTTATTCTTTCATCACTGCGATCTCCAATAACTTAACATGCCTCAATCTAGATTGAGGTCAAGAGTAGGCGCACTTGATATTAAAAAAAACCTGCTAGCTTATAGTCCAATCATTCCTATCTTCTCCATTTCAGGTCACAAAGCAGAAGCCTTAGAAGTCCTGTCATTCCTCCGAGGCTCAGAGTCACTAGCCAACGAAGAGCTAAAAGAATACGACATGGCTTCAAAAACTAACAACATCAAAATATCCAGAAAGGAGATTCTGACGAATAGACTGTTCTTGAAATCCTTAATTCTGGTCCTTATCTTGGGTGTCGGAGCTCAGTTTGTCGGGTTCAATGCTGTGACGTTCTATCTCCAGACTGTCTTAGAGTCAACTCAAACGTCTGTAAGACCTGAAGTGGCTTCAGTGACCATAGGGTTGATCCAGCTGTTTGCCAGTTTCTGTACTACGTTGGTGACTGATCGGTTTGGAAGGAAGCCGATTTTGACAGTCACTTGTGTTGGCATGGCGTTGGGCATGGTGAGTTTGTTTTTTTTTTTTTATTTTTAAACGATTTCAAAAAGAAGGAGGTTCTATGTTCAGTTGATTCCATTTTTAAATGTCTGATGGACCGATTAACGTTATACTTTTTTCATTTCGTAGAAGAAGCTCGCACGGTGTTCCCATCCATAATTAAATTATGTGAATACATATAATAAAACTTTTTTGCAAAAAAACAAACAACCGACAACGAACCAATGTTGAGGTTATGATTGTTGATCTTATGTACCAAACCACCAAACCAATCCCAGTTGTACATTGGGTACAAAAAAACTTCCCGTAGTACTACTCGATCGCTTGGTAGTATTACGTATTTTTTTTCACCCGCGGCAATAAACGGTCAGACCTTTTTAGTAATAAAGTTAGTAGGACTTTGGGCTTAAACAATATTTTTTTATGCTGGTACTGCAATATAATAATATGTACTTGCCTCTAGAGTAATAATCATGATCATGTAAATCCTTTTTCGTCTGTTCAAAAAAAATAAAAACATATTTATTACTTCTCAAACATTGTGTCATACGTAAACCGAGACAGCCCCAGTAAGTTACACACACAAAAACCTAGTATTTCATTAACAACAGTTAATATAATAATATGCACCTTAAGAATTATATTTCCCACGATTCATTAAATAAATATATGTATAAGGTAAAAGATAGACAACCATAACAAAGAATAAAATTGCTTATCACGGGTAAATGCTTATTTTCATATTAAAAAAAAAACATTATTGCTTTAAGCTTTGTTTTTTTAAAATTAAAAAAAAACTTGTTGAGGCACACGTACAAAATATGAACAGGGTTCGAACATTTCATAGATTTTGTCCCGGCGCGGTTATAAGTTTTATGGGATAAGTTTGACCTCCACGTGACTCGTGAGTGAAGCCGTGGGATAAACTAAGTAGGTACGCCATTTTTTTTATTATTTCAGTATGGCCTGGGATTGTTCTTCAAACTGAAAGAGGAGCAGTCAGTGGATGGATTCCTGAACTATTTGCCACTAATATCACTTATATTGGTGGTCTACTGTTATAGTGCAGGTAAAAATATTGCAATTAATTATTTCTAAACTTGTATGCGTTTCGACCGCGTGGCCACGGGGTTTTTTTTTAAAAAAACGATGCCAGATATTTGTAAAAATTTGTAAAAGTTGATTCCCAAAACCATAAATTTGTCAAGTTAAAAAGTTAGAAGGGCTTGAACGTGGCCGCGCCATGACCCGAAACGCGGAGAAACACGCGGCCACGGAGATCTTTAAAACTAAGCGTTGCCGTTGCAGAGACCTGAAATTTAGGTAAATAACAGATTGAATTTGTAAAAAAATTGTAAAAATATAGAAAAAAATCCTAGGTTTATATTTTAGGAGCTGTAAGACTTAAAACCCCATGGCCAAGCCATTGAAACGGTGAAAAATACGTTATTGCCGATATCTCGCTGAAAAAGCATCGCAAGGATCTGAAGTTTTTTGTAAAACCTAGATTTGAATTTGTCAAAACTTGTAAAAATCTTGATAGCTGAAAAAGCACCTAACTGAATAATCTATGTTTTTTTTTTATAAGTAGGTAATTAAAAAAATAAACTAAAATGTAAGGATAAGATTATCATCATCATCATCAGCCTATTAATGTTCCACTGCTGGGACACAGACCTCCTAGAGAGTGAGTTTGAGATTAAACGATGTCCGATTTTATCAAATCCTGTAACAATTTATAACCAAACGTTTTTTTTATTTTCCAGGTCTCGGATCCCTAATCTGGGTTATCAATGCGGAACTTTTCGACGATCCATCAAGAGGAATGGGCATGTCCATATCCCGTGTAGTGACAACACTATTCATCTTCTTAACAACGAAATATTTCGCTCTATTCTCTGCAGCCATTGGTCCAGCCACTATCTACTGTATTTTCAGTGTAAATTGTATATTATTATGTTTATTCATTATGTTTTATATCCCTGAAACGAAGGGAATGAGCTTTGCAGAGATACAAAACATTTTGAGAGGGAAGAAGAAAGATCTTAGTACATGTTAGAATTCGTAGTTTGTTTTTTTTTAATGTAAGGTTTTAATGTTTAAGATGATTTAAATGTATACGTATGTATTGTGTAAAAAAAAAAAACATGTAGCACAAAATAGTTTTAATTATTATTACGTATGACTGAACTGTGATAAAAATCATCATGGAAATAAATTATTTATAAATAAATTATTATTAATTACCTATATCTCCCTAATTACCTATATACCCTTTAGGTAATTGAAAATAAATTATTTTTAATTTTAAGTCATCTGCCTAGCCTTTTCCCAACTATGTTGGGGTCGGCTTCCAGTCTAACCGGATGCAGCTGAATACCTGTATTTTACATGGAGCGACTGCCTATCTGACCTCCATAACCCAGTTAGTACCGGGTAATACGATACCCCTTGGTAAGACTGGTTGTCAGACTTTTTTTTTTGAGCCTCTGACTACCTAACGACTGTCAAAGATCTACAAATGACAGCCGGGACCAACAGCTTAACATGCTTTCCGAGGCACGGAGGAAACTCGGTATGTAATGGGCGGTCACCCATCCACAGAACAACCTAGGCAAGCACGGCTTAACCTAACGATTGACCCGAGCGGCTGTTATTATTTAGCCACGAGCTCCTCCTTTTAATTATAAGTAATTAAAATTAATTAATTTAATGCAGTTTTTTATTCCGCCTCTACAGAGTGAACGCTATATATTTGCTTTAAAGTATGATTAATGCTGACAACAGGTTGCGCCATTATCGTTTATTAAAGGCAGTCAACTGGGTAATATTTTAAAGCATACGATTAAACCAGCATAGAGTAAAAAACATGTATAAAAACAAACTTTTAAATATATAGGTGTGACGGTTTTGTTTCGTATATGTCTTCGCAGACCCTATTAAATGATAGATTGATACCCATATCATGGAGCTGCATGAAAATCACAAGTCCGCCATCGTTGGGAGTCCGCCATATTGCATTTAGAACGACGTCACATAACTAACCGTGCATTGTTATCCAAACTAAACGTGTATGCAAAATTCCAGTATCAATCGGTTGGGGATACCGGTTTTAATATTCAGTTGCAAGATTTAACCTAAGCAAACATTCGATACCTTCAGACTTACAGGGCGTAAACGCTATTTTAGCCAAAATTGCTTTAGGATGCAGTTTTTTTTCTCTATCGATTTGTGTAGTTAAAACTTCGAAATTCGCAAAATCAAGGCAAACAAAGTGATTCTACGTGATTTTTGGAGATTTTTTGAAGACATACGTATTTGACATAAATTTTTATTTAAAAAAACTTAAATAAATTTTATGAATTATTCCACCTATTCTATAATCTTTGCTTCCCCATTATACAAATAAAAATATCAACAATATCTCGCCCTCGGTGGATTACAAAAGGTCATAAAGTTTGTTGCAAACGTAGGTAATAGAAAATTTTTGTGGCACTACAGGAAAAATCCTACGGAAAATAATAAAACTAAATTCTTAGCTTTATCCTCACGGTCAACTCAGATCATTAAGTTAACGCAAAAGTCTCGCAATGATAATTACATAAAAACTGCTCGAAATAAATCGCAAGCTACTTGGAAGATATAAATAAATACAAATAAATTAAATATATCAAAGGAACAAATACAACAGATTGTTGTAGATGGTAATAAAATAACTGACCCTAAACAGATTGCAAACAATTTGAATAATTTCTTCATTGATAATAGTATAAACCCTATACCAAACCAATCAAGATGCCAAATCCCATTCGAACCAAACTTCATGTTTATGCATCCAACTATACCAGAAGATATATACAAAATAATTAGAGACTTAAAAAACACAAATAGTACCGGATATGACAATATATCAACAAAAGTTTTAAAACACGTATCCGTAAAGCTATCATTTTTAATTAGTTACATAATAAATGTATGTATAGAAAATGGAGTCTACCCAGATAAGTTAAAATTAACTCTAATTAAAACTTTATTTAAAAAAAGTAATAAAAATGACATGAGCTGCTACCGTCCAGTAGCGCTTGTACCAGTCATATCGAAGATTTTCGAGAAAGTAATCCATGATCATATACAGAGAGAAACAATTTACTTTGTAATGAACAGGTTGGCTTTCGTAAAAATAAATCAATTAATTTGGCAATTTATAATTTTCATCACAATATATTAACCAACATGGATAGAGGTAAACAAACGTGTGCACTGTTTATGGACCTCATAAAGGCTTTTGATTATGTGGACCACAAAATACTCTTAAACAAATTATACGCTTATGGTGTCAGAGGAAACATTTATGACCTGATTAAATCTTACTAATAGAACTCAAGTAACACAAATAACAAGGTTATGTCCCAATATGAAAAAGATGATACATTACTCATCCTCATGTAGACAGGTTACATCTGGCGTTCCACAAGGAAGTGTATTGGGTCCGCCTCTTTTTATAATGTACATCAATGACCTCCCAACAGCGACAAAATACAACACAATTCTATTTGCTGATGACAGTACAGTGTTCACGGGAGATAATAAATTACACATGGAACCTGAGATAAATATGACTTTAGACAGCATTATAAACTGGTTGACATCAAACAATTTACACATAAATCTCGATAAAACAAATTTCATGACATTCAGAAGCTCTACTTTTGAATGTCATGAAACTGTAAAATAGTGTTTCATCCACCAAGTTCTGAACGCACCTTTTGACGTTTGACAGATTACGTTTCGTTGTCTGTGCGAATCTGTGCGATGACGTTTTGCTTGTCAGTGCAATTTTGGTTGAATAATTGTCGCTCCGTGCTTGTAATTTTTTGATGCACGCGGCTGTAGTGTAATTATTGTTTGAAAACTTTGAGTTATTGTTAATCCGATGCAATCCTGTTCGGTGTTTGATATTTTGTTGATAATTGAGTGAAAATTGAGAAATCTCGCCATTTTGGGTCTTGACCGCGAGTAATTTGTTGGTTATGTAGACGGCCTTTTGTGTCTTTGAACGCCGTAATTTCCTAAATTCAGTGCTGGACTATTATATCCCCGATTGGGTTAGCAAACCGGGATAAAATTCAGTTGGACATTCGTGAAAGGTGCCACGTGTGGGATCTGAAGGTTTGATCCTGGAGTCGACGGTGCGCGCTGTGGGCGTCCATGGAACCGTCGTAATCTCACATAACTTCACATACACCACACAAACCACAGTTATACTTACACCCCACTCAGATAAGACGTGACCAGGACTACGTCACATCACCGGTACCAACGTGATGGTAAGTGTATTGAATAGTTGTTTTTCCTTTGTCAATTGGACAAATATATTTTGATTAGGGCTCCGCGTAATCGCGGACATCGTGAGTCTGTTTGTGCAGTCTCACACAACTGGTAGCAGAGCGTGGTTTAATTGTTAAATTCACCACTTATTGTCGAGTTAAAAGTATTGAGAGGTCCGATTTGTTGCCCGTCAGCCTGACTCAAATTAAACATAGATTGTTTGACATAATATATTATGATATGTAGTGTCCCTTGTGGTTTGTACTTTAATTTGTTATTGTATAAACAAGGTATTGCTTGTACAGGGTCGGATTTGAACTTGTAATAATTCAAACTAAGTTTTATTATTTGGTTTAAATTGTAGTTGGGTCCGGGAAAATTATTCCCGTTGATTATTTAATTGAATTTAATTTGTTTATTTGATATTTGTCCCAATGGCTTCATTGAAAGCTGTAAACCAAGCCATTGGTGGATTGACCTCACAGCTAAGATGGTTTGCCTCTGCCGCTGCGACCGCTGAGCGTCGAGACCTGGAAGAGGCCACGCTTGCCCGGTATGAGCAGTTGAACGCGAGATTGAGTGCGGTTGACACTTTGTTTGCTCGCTTCAGTGAATTGAGTTTGGACTTGGACCTGGAAACATTGGGTCAAGCAGCCCGTGATAAGGTTGTTGCGGATTATGACCAGATGTTGAACCTGGGTGACATAATAAGTATGCGCGCCAGGGAAATTTTGAAGAGTCGGGACCCTGCCCAGGTCAAAACAGAGACCTCTGTTGTTGCAGGCCCTGGACTTTTGGGTAGACTGCCTACCCTGGAGCTGCCACATTTTGACGGTCACTTGGACCATTGGTTAAGCTTCAGGAACCTATTTGACAGTTTGGTTGATGCGCGCTCTGACCTCCGACCGGCCCAGAAGTTGGCTTATTTGTTGTCAGCCCTAGGAGGTGAGGCTCGAGCCTTGGTGCAGCACTTGCCGGTGACCGACTCGGCCTATACCACTGCTCTGGAACTTCTATCACGACGGTACCAGAACAAACGTTGCCTGGCTGATGTCCATATTGACCAGATCTTGGGGTTGCCGGCCATCACCAGAATGTCAGCGTTGCGTGCTGACCTTTTGAATCCGTTGCTTGCAGCAACCAACGCCTTGAAACGATTGGAGTTGCCGGTGGACTATTGGTCCTATTTCTTGGTACACTTAGTGTTGCAGCGGCTTCCTTCAGACTTGAGGTCCCGTTTTGAGCAGAAGTATGGTGGGGATAGTGCCACCCATCTTCCCCCCTTTGAGGACCTCGTCAAATTTTTGGAGGATGAGTGTCGTTTCCTCGACAACGCCCGTGGTGCCACGGGGTCAAGCCAACCGCCCTCTTGGCCGAGGGCCCAGGGACGGACTAGGACTGTCGGGCCTGGTGATAGCCGCCCTGCCCCCCGTTTTGGTGGCACCCAGAGTAATCTTGTTTGCGGCTATTGTAAGGCCACGGGACATGGCGTACCAACTTGCGCGGCCTTCTTGGAGTTGCACGTGAGTGCCCGCCGCCGAGTTGCCAATGCACGCCGTCTGTGCTTTTCGTGTTTGGGCAATCATTTTCATCGGGATTGCCCCAACCCCCGCCCTTGTTCAATTTGTAGGGGCTTACATCTTGAAGTTTTGTGCGCCAACGCGAACCGCTCTGTCAGACCATTCTCTGATGGGGGTTCGCGCAGGCCGGGTATGATGGAGATGAGCACCGGGCTTCTCGCTCGCCGGATCAGAGTCGGGGAGGGGCCTGCAACTTTGACCGCCGCACTCCACCCCCCGCGCCAGTTGATCGGGAGCCGCGCGACCGCCGATTGACCTCCCCTCGTGAAGGCGACTATGCAGCTGCTGGTAGGCGACGTTGGCCAGACCAGCACCGCCTTCCCTCCCCTCCGTTGGCGGAACGTCCCCGTTTGGAGACGCGCCCCCCGCCACTCAGGCGTCAAGTGAGATATGCCCCTCCAGCGATGGCGCGCGGCTCGGGACATCGCGCGGATGAGGAGTTTGACTACTATCCTCATCGGGATAGACCCCAGCCTGGATGCGGCGATCGGTCGCCGCCCAGGCATTACTAGGAAATTGGCGCCTGTCCCGCTAACGTACCTCCCCAGATCGACACGGTTTTGTTGCCAACGGCATCGGTCAGGGTCTGGGGACCCACGGGGGACTCTGTTGTGGTCCGTGCCATTTTGGACACGGGAGCCCAGGGTTGCCTTTTGACGTCTTGGTTAGCGGGTCGGGTGAGCCTGGATGTCCGTGCCTTTTCAGGCACGATTAATGGAATAGGCGAAACACCTATCCCGACTGTTGAGGGACAAACCTTATTTGGGCTCACTCCTGTGAGTTGTTTGGACCCTAAGTTTTTTCCTTCGGCCATTGTTCTGACGAGTATTTTGGGCTGTCATCCCCAACGTCAGCTGTCGCCTGATATTGTCCGGTTGACGTCAGGCCTGGATTTGGCTGACCGCCGGTTTGATTCCCCTAATACAACTCATTTGATATTGGGTTCCGATGTACTAGGGAGAATATTGTTGGGTAATATGAAAGTCTTGCAGCCGAATGGTTTGGTGGCTGTCTCGACCATCTTTGGCTTTGCGGTGATGGGCCCAGTGTTGAAGGCTCCCCCTCCACCTGAGCCTGATTTTGCGTTGGCGTGTGGCTCCGCTCTCTCTGACGCTGTTCAGAGGTTTTGGGAGGTTGAGGAGCCACCGCAAGTGGCCCGCTTGAACCCGGAACATGAGGAGTGCGAGTTGTTCTATCAGAACAACACAGGTCGACTCCGTTCCGGTCGGCTCGTAACACGGTTGCCTTTTGTTGCGGTTCGACCACCTCTCGGCGAGTCCAGACCTATGGCCGAGAAGAGATTGTTGGCGATGGAGCGCCGTATGGCCAGGGATCCGGTGCTGCGGCAGAAATATTTAGATTTCATGCGTGAGTACGCAGACTTGGGACACATGTCGGTGTCAAATTTGGATTGGCGCTCAGTTGAGCATTACTTTCTGCCGCATCACGCGGTCCTCAAGGCATCCACCGGTAAGCTGCTCACAGTATTTGATGGGTCTGCGCGGACTTCCTCTGGTGTCTCTTTGAATGATTGCTTGCACTCCGGCCCCAAATTGTTGAGGGACCTTTGTGATGTCATCACGTCTTTTCGTCGTCATCAAGTAGTCTTTGTGGCTGACATCAAAATGATGTTCCGGCAAACGGTTATTCACCGGGATGACAGACGTTATCAGTTGATCCTGTGGCGAGAGAATCCCCGGGACCCCATGGTTGTTTATGAGCTCAACACGAATACGTACGGCCTTCGATCGAGCCCTTTTGTTGCTATTCGTTCGCTTTGGGAGCTCGCGGACCGAGAACGCTTGAGGTTCCCTCGGGCGTCCGCCATCTTGAAAACGGACTTGTATGTTGATGACGTCTGCACTGGGGCTTCCACGGTTGAGGAAGCTATCCTGTTGCGTGACGAGTTGGTTCAAATTTTGGATTCCGCTGGCTATGAGTTGCGTAAGTGGGTGTCCAACTCGCCAGCACTGTTGGAAGATGTGGAAGAGGATCATAAGCAGGATCCCCATTTGTTTGAAAATGCTGACAACCCTGCTATGTTGGCCGTTCTCGGCGTTCAGTACCGACCAGTCCAAGACACCTTTACGTATGATGTCGATTTGGAGTCACCACACACTTGGACTAAACGACTGGTATTGTCTACTGTCGCGAGAACCTTTGACCCGAATGGTTGGATATGCCCGGTATTGTTTTGGGCGAAATGTTTTCTCCAGCGCCTTTGGACCGCGGAACTTGGTTGGGATGAGCCACTTCGGGAAACCCTTTTGGAAGATTGGCTTCAATTTGTATCCGCACTTCCTGCGGTCAACGAGGTCGCGTTACCACGCGCTATCCTCCCCCCTGGGAACTATACTGCTACCCTTCATGGGTTTTGTGACGCATCTTCGCACGGTTATGCAGCTGTTGTTTATCTGCGCACCGTCAGCGCGACAGGCCAGGTGAAGTTGTCACTGATCATGGCCAAGAGCAAGGTGGCCCCCCTCCGGACGGCATTGACCATCCCTAAGCTAGAGTTGTCAGGGGCGGCGCTTCTTGTGCGTCTCTTGAATCACGTTGCTCAAACTTTAGGTGGATCTGTGAACATTCGGAATTCTTACGCCTGGACGGACAGTCAAATTGTTTTGTGTTGGTTGAAGACGTCCGTCCACTCCTTGGAGGTCTTTGTTGCGAACCGAGTGTCACAGATACAAAATTCCGAAACGCCTTTGATTTGGAGGCACGTGCCTGGAGACTTGAACCCCGGCGACGTAGCCTCACGTGGGTGCATGGCCCCCCGCCTGATTGTGCACCCCCTTTGGTGGGGACCGGATTGGCTGACTCGCCCCGAGGATGATTGGCCTCGAACGCCAGTTTTGATGTCGGATCCTTTGCCCGGGCTTAAGGTGCTCGCTGTTGGGACGAAGGACCCTCCGTTTGATCCTGATACACTTACGTACACTTTGAGAAGGAGATCGAGACCTTGAAGTCCGGTAGAGTTAAGTTATCGGGAGCCGTTAGTAAGTTGAACCCCTTTTTGGATGAAACGGGTCTTTTGCGTGTTGGAGGACGGTTGAGGCACTCTAGCCTTCCTTATGGGGTCCGTCACCCCCTTTTGTTGCCCAAGGCGGGCCATTTGATTAAATTGTTGGTGACTGATCGTCACATTAAGAACTCGCACGCCGGTTGCAATGCGCTGTTGGCCATTCTGCAGCGAGAGTTTTGGATTTTGTCGGCTCGTCGTACCATTCGTAGCATCGTCTTCCGTTGCATACCGTGCTATCGGACTAAGGCCCCAACGATGCAGCCCCAGATGGGAGACTTGCCTGCTGATCGTGTCAATGAGGCGAGGCCCTTTACAGGCGTAGGAACGGACTTTGCTGGTCCCTTTTCGATAAAGACGTCTACCCTTCGCAATAGTAAAATTGTCAAGGCTTATTTGTGCGTATTTGGCTGCCTGTCAACTAAGGCAGTGCACTTGGAGCTGGTATCTTCCCTTTCGACGGAGGCCTTTGTGGCAACTTTGGATAGATTTACGTCTCGCCGTGGGTTACCTTCTCTGATCAGGTCTGATTGCGGTACCAACTACAAGGGTACAAGTAACTATTTGAAGGAAGTGTATGACTTTCTTAATGAGAGCCAGGTTGACATTGGTAACAAATTGGCCCGTCGAGGGGTCACTTGGTTGTTTGACCCGCCAGCCTGCCCTCATTGGGGGGGTATTTTTGAGGCCGCGGTGAAAGCGGCAAAGGGACTCTGGCGGAGATTGTTGGGAGACACCGTTCTCACCTTTGAGGAATTAGCTACGGTATTTTGTCGCATTGAAGCGGTACTAAATTCGCGTCCATTGTGCCCGCTCTCTTCGGACCCTAACGATTTGGAGGATCTAACCCCGGGCCATTTCTTGATTGGACAGCCACTTGTCGCTTTGCCTGAGTACCCTTTTGTTTATGTGAGCCAAAATCGGCTATCGCGGTTTCAGTTGGTGCAACAGCTCACTCAGAGCTTTTGGAAGCGTTGGAGCTTAGAGTATCTGCACATCCTCCAGCAGCGCGTCAAGTGGACTGATAGGGCTCATCCGCCCAAGATAGGAGACCTCGTCCTTATTAAGGATGCCAACCTTAAGCCTCTGTATTGGCGCCGGGGGCGCATTCTCAATTTGGTGGCTGGCACCGACGGGGTACCTCGTTTTGCTGAGGTTTTAGTGGATGGATCGGTTATGAAGAGAGCGGTCGCAACCTTGTCAAGACTGCCAATTGATTAGCGGACGGGACGGCCCGTCCGGGGGGGGTAGATGTTTCATCCACCAAGTTCTGAACGCACCTTTTGACGTTTGACAGATTACGTTTCGTTGTCTGTGCGAATCTGTGCGATGACGTTTTGATTGTCAGTGCAATTTTGGTTGAATAATGGTCGCTCCGTGCTTGTAATTTTTTGATGCACGCGGCTGTAGTGTAATTATTGTTTGAAAACTTTAAGTTATTGTTAATCCGATGCAATCCTGTTCGGTGTTTGATATTTTGTTGATAATTGAGTGAAAATTGAGAAATCTCGCCATTTTGGGTCTTGACCGCGAGTAATTTGTTGGTTATGTAGACGGCCTTTTGTGTCTTTGAACGCCGTAATTTCCTAAATTCAGTGCTGGACTATTATATCCCCGATTGGGTTAGCAAACCGGGATAAAATTCAGTTGGACATTCGTGAAAGGTGCCACGTGTGGGATCTGAAGGTTTGATCCTGGAGTCGACGGTGCGCGCTGTGGGCGTCCATGGAACCGTCGTAATCTCACATAACTTCACATACACTACACAAACCACAGTTATACTTACACCCCACTCAGATAAGACGTGACCAGGACTACGTCACATCACCGGTACCAACGTGATGGTAAGTGTATTGAATAGTGGTTTTTCCTTTGTCAATTGGACAAATATATTTTGATTAGGGCTCCGCGTAATCGCGGACATCGTGAGTCTATTTGTGCAGTCTCACACAAATAGCAAACATGAACATAAATTACCGAAATAATAAGATCCAGGAAGTAGACGTTACGAGATTTCTGAGTATAAAGATAGATAATAATTTAAATTTTAAAGAACATATAGATACATTATGCTCTAGATTAAATACATTTTCTTATGCATTATTTAAACTTAAGCAAATGGTCAGTACTTCTACAGTCCTTACAGCCTACAATGGCTATGTTGCACCTATTCTAAAGTATTGTGTTATTTTTTGGGGTAATTCTACTAATAGAGAAGCGGTATTTAGAGCCCAGAAGAAATGTATACGAGCCATCACGAGTATAAAAGTAACAGACAGTTGCAGACCATCATTTTTAAAATTAATTATTCTTACGTTACCATGTATATAAAGGGTGTAAAACACCTCCTAACGAAGTCGAAAGGCACTTGAAAAAAATGATCGCAATGGTGATCATGTTTTTGTTGAAATTTTGATGTACAGAATGATTGACGGCTTCGTGATGAGGTCTTTTACACCCTGTATATATTAGAGAGTTTGTAAGACAAAATACTAACCTCTAAATTGAATAACTAAAGACACAAGTTCAAAATATGCTTACCAATCAATAAAACAGGATTTATTAAATAAAAGTGTATTATGTATGGCTCCACGCATATATAACCATTTACCAAACTCATTCCTAGAGATAAATGATTTAAATTGATTTAAAAACAATTTCAAAGCACTGTTACAAAAAAAGCATATTACTCTGTCACACAGGACAAACTTATATAATGTACTTATGTAAATTTGCATGCCTTATGGTAGGATATGGCTAATGGACACTATTATTTATTTAAGACCTTTTATTTTGTACCCATATTCGCAAATGAATAAATGATTATGATGATTATGATAATAAAGGCCCTAACTATATCTATATCTATATTACATATAATAAAACAGTAAAAAAACTGTGTCTGTACATTGAATATATTAAAAAAGAAATAATTGAGGGGGGTTTAGAAACAGTGATAG
Organism: Xestia xanthographa; assembly: GCA_905147715.2. Classification (NCBI taxonomy): domain Eukaryota; kingdom Metazoa; phylum Arthropoda; class Insecta; order Lepidoptera; family Noctuidae; genus Xestia; species Xestia xanthographa. The sequence goes on along the minus strand of LR990664.1, from coordinate 5,911,906 downwards.
AGCACGAATCTAAAAAAAAAAAAATCTGTCTGTCTGTGTGTCTGTTTGTTTGTACACGCTAATCTTCGGAACTACTGGACGGATTTGAATGATCTTCTTTTTGTTGTATAGGTATTAAGTCTGAGCAACATATAGGCTATACTTTATCTTGGAAACTTCAACGTCTGATGCAGAACCACAACAGACCAGCTAAACTATAAGAGATACAAAAATGGTACCATAGCAAAAATTGTTCCACGTGATGAGAATTTTCTGCTGAGAGAATAAATTTGAAGATCTGGAACACCTGATGTGGAAGTCCTAGAGCCCAGCTACACTAACATATATTATATATAAGAATGACGTTTTAGCAAAAGTTGATCAATCTGATGAGCACTCTCTGTTGACTTATAAAAATGGAAGATCTGGAAAACCTGTTGTGGAACTACAAGAGCCCAGCTACACCATATAGGAATGACGTCTTAGCAAAAGTTGTTCGATCTGATGGGCATTTCCTGTTGACTTATAAAAATCGATGATCAGAAACATCTGATGTGGAAATCAAAACGATCAATAATTTTAATGTATAATTATAAAATAACATAAGCTGGGAGTACCTCCACGCGGTGAAAGTGGTAACAGTTTAAGACTGATTTTCGATGACGATGGTATATCATTAAAATTTGACTCTACTGGCCAAAACTCCCTTTTATTTTTTTATTTTATCGAATAAATATGCCTTCCGGCTTATGTTATTTTAGTGTTTAATTTCCTTTTCCATTCATCTTCGTGACACGGTAGCCTACCCGGTAACGCAGCGGAGCAGTCACTTAGATTTTAATAAAACTATAACCATGCCTAGAAAGAGTGACCTCTTTCTTTTTTTATCCCAAGAATCTACCGATGAGCGTCAGGAGAGACTTGATGCTGTTCGAGAACATCAGGCTTCAACTCGCTCCGTGGAAACCTCTTCGGATCGCGAAGCACGCCTGCGTTCTCAGCGTATTTACGCATCTACATACAGGTCTCTAGAGACCAGTGAAGAATATGATGCGCGACTGACCGCTGATCGTGAACGTCTGCATTGTCTCGAGAATTCAAGACGTTCACGGAAAGGAAATTACGCTTGAGTTCTCAGCGTATCTACACATCGACTTCTAGGTATCTAGAGACAAGTGGAGAACGTGATGCGCGACTGACTGCTGATCGTGAACGACACGCATTGTCTCGCGAGTCGGAGACGTTCACGGATAGAGAATTGCGCTTCGACATCAGACGTATCAGATCTTCGATTTTGACGACCCCATTGTCGCTGGAATAAGCAACAGGTTCCGCGTACGAAGTCGCGGGCAGAAGCTAGTATTATAATAAAGTCGTTAACCAAAACTTGAGCTTACGCTTTTTATTCTCGTATAAAAATAAAGTTGACTCATACGACTTAAGAGCCATTTCACAAAATTCAAACGCTCGAGTTTAGGTAAAAGACCGCAGCTTTGTGTATGTGTGCGTAGCTATCCACACTTACACAACGCGAACAGTGCAGCGCGAGTGTCGAGACGGACTAAACAATCTTGGGCCGTTATAATCGTAATGCACCTTGGTTTGAGATTTAGGCAAAACGATAATTTATTTATTCAGTATTTTATCTATTAAACCCTTCTAAACTAATAAAACACAAATATATGTAATGTAAATATGTTTTTTATGTATATGTTTCTATTACATATTTATTATTATACTTTTTATTATATTTAGTAGGTAGGAAGGTTGATAAACATGATAATCTTCATTTCGAAGCGCATACTCTTTCTGGTTCCTTAAATACATTAAATTCAAGCGTTTACAATATTTCACAGTAACGCGGTTTTTCCATATTCTTACTTTTGATCGACTGATTATGCTCTCAGAGTTGAAAGAATTTTTTTAAGGATACCTACTCTGTGTAGGTGTACATAAGAATTGCATCTATTTGCTTTGTTCATAAACTTCTTCCGTGTCGATGGCCATCTAAATTGATTCCCCTCAAAAATTTAGTACGAGTTCCTTTAGTAGGTATAAAAAAAAGTACTAACAAGTTTTAATTAAAATTAACAGTAAGTCAGTTTATTAGTATGTTGTTTTGTAGAAGATGTCAGGAATATACTATGACTTCATGTTCTCATGAAATGTTCCCTGATAATGCCAAAAGAATACACGCTGACGTGAGCGAAGCCGCGGGCACAGCTAGTTGTAACTAAAACAATCAATATTATTAAATCACTTTCCACTAGTACCCTGCACGGCGTCTCTTCTAAAAGTACTATCCTCTGTTTTCACGCGATTTCTCATTCTAAAATGAAAACAAAATAGCTATCAAATTTTGGACCCCAAATATTTCTAAAGGAGTGTTAAGTGTTTTCAAACCCTTCAAATTGTAATTATGGTTCTGCATTCCATGTCGATAAAATTATATGTTAAGAAAAGAAAATTTAAATGTCAGTGTCAGGTTGTATGTTGAACAAAATATGATTCGCGATCGTAGCAAATAATGGATTTGCGGAGTTATAATCAACTCATCAATGAAAATCGTTAGAAAAATTGAATTTCGCGGGGTACCTTACGTGATCGATAACTATGTATATGAATTGCAAATAAAAATAATATCCACCTCGCTTCTGTTTCTTTTTTCTTTTATTCTTTCCTTACATTGACACAATGATAATACAACCCTTACGCCCCATTGCTAAAACTAATAAAACAGAAATATAACAATTCATTTACAAACTACTAAAATAATACTTTACTTGATAATAAACAAAATTCCAACCTAATGAAAAAAAATGTTGTAGTCGTAGTATAACAATGCGTTTACGATAGATACACTCGAAAATCGGGACGCGGAAAAAAATGGCACAGGTCCTTCGCCGATGGGCGCTCGGGCCGTACTAATCCGTGCTCGCTTATGCGTCGTAATTTATTCTAATTTAGTGATGTTAAAAATTATATTGTATCTGATTAAATGAATTGATTTTAATAAAACTTTGGAATTAGTTTAGTAAAAGAACATAGTTTATTTTTACTTTTTTTTTTCAATGTAATTACGCTTTATTCAAACCAAAAAATCACGATAAAATAGCAATATAAAACGTAAAAATTGACCTAAGACTTTATTTTTTTACTGATTAATGTTATTAATTATCGATATTCTAGAAAATTATGTGTCGACAAAAGTATATGTCTGATGCTTTGTGTATTTTTTTGAGTGAAATTTATAAATATTTATGATAGAATTAGGAGTCTGAAATTGACTCTGCGAAGATTTTTTAGTAAACTAGTTGTGGGAGATTAATCACTACATAGTAAACAAATAAGTTTTTTGTAAATGCACATCACATTAAGTGTCAATAAGAAAAACTGATCTATTTTTGACATGTATTCAAAAATGCCAGGATGTTCTCTAAGATGGTAATTTAGGCGACTAAAGTCTTAGAAATTTGCGCGAAAACGTGAAATGGCTCTTATCGTTGATGCCGCTAAATTTAGGTCATATTATCGCTCTTAAGCCAACTAGGGAGCATACACCCCTATTTTTCCGATATAAACATTAAGATAACTGAGTTTATCTCTAAAAAAAAAAACTGTGTCCATTTAAACTCTATTTGTTATTTTATCGTCATTATGATTTTTTGGCGTTTTACGACCGATATTCTAATATTGAATTACTAACACACTAAGCAATAGTGTAAGGAGCGAACGTTATGTTTGTAGATCGAAATACGACTTGTCTCTTGCACGCCCGCCCATAACGCCATTGTGTGCAAGCAAGATACCACGAGACACACTGTATAATTACGAACATTGTTAGTTGAATAAAAGAAAAATATGCAAGTCAAGCAAACACTTATTACAAACTTTATTCTTTCTCTTTCTCAACATCTTTAACAATATTCCTGCCCATCTCCTCTTGAATCTCAGCAAACGTTTTCCCCTTAGTCTCCGGTATTAAAAACAAAATGAAAAGTGCAGTAATAACACAGTTGCAGCTAAATATCCAGTAAGTGTTGGCAGCTCCTATCGCAAATGTGACGTAAGCGAAGTACTTGGTGGTTAGGAATACGAAGACGGTGGCGACACCAACGGCTGTTGAGGAACCGATTGCTCGGGCTGGTCCGTCAAACAGCTCAGCCACTACCATCCAGAATATGGAGCCCATACCTGGAAAAGAAAGATTCAATTTTCAGTAACATCAAGTCAAGCCACATTTTGCCGAAGCGATCTTCAGATATTATTTATTTATTATTAAACTTACACACTATCTTTACAGGTTACCCCAATGCAATAGTGGTTAGCGAGCACACACCAGATAGATAGTAAAACAACTTACGGCTACTTAAAAAACTAAACCCATGTCGCCATTTTCGTGAAATTAGTGACAAGTCTGTTCCATAATTCAAATCCAGACTAACTAACTCAACCTACACTGCAATACCCGACGATAAACCCCATCGTTCATCAGACAATGAAACTATGTCTCTTTTTTGTTTTTAGGTGTCAGGTTTGCTATTTATTTCTCCTCTCTCTCTCTCTCTCTCTCTTCTTCGACCTTTGGCCACCCAATGCTGAGTCTCTCCAAATCTTTCCACTTTTGCTATCTATTAGTATGTTAAGGCCTAATTCAAAATTGTGGTAAATCGTGGTAGACCGTGGGGCTTAACTCGGAAGATCTCCTGGTCCCATGAGGTCTTCCAAATTTTCATCATTATACTTCTCAATTTATTTGTTCCGAATGTAAAAAATATAATGACCTGCATTAAAACAGAATATAACCAGCATCATGGACAGGAGAGGCAGGAAATTCAGGAACCCTGTAATTGGAACATCCTCTTGCTTTAGTTGGAAGAATGTGCCCAGTCCAAGCTGTGAACCAAAAACATTGAATTATTGACACATTTTTTTTTAAGTCATTGTGTTTTCCCCAAAAACCTGATTGATCAACTAGATTTCAAAGGGGGAGACAGAGAAAAAAAAAAATTAAAAAAAAAAAAAAACCCCGACTGACCCATATTGTATGTAATGAAAAATCATTACATACAATATTGTTCCCAACTAGTCTAGATTATTTAATGGGTCCCGACTGTTGCCGTCAATATGTCCTGTCTCCTGAACTTGTTTTTATTCTTTTGACTTTTTATTTAAAATTATTAGTTACATTTTACGCAGTCGGGTTTTTTAATTTTTTTAAATATTTTTTTTTTTTATTTATAATTTTTGGTTACTTAGAACGTGTTGCGCCGACCCCAAGTAACATGGGATAAGGCAGGAAGATGATGATGGTGATGATGGTTACTTAGATATACCATTTTAAAATCCTCATGATGAGCCCTATATCAAGCCGTTCCGGCTGCAGAGCGTGCCAAACATTTGAATTTGGCGCCAAAAATCCGACATTTTGTTTTTATTATTATTTTGATATACCCAGTGTCACTCTCACAGTAAATACAAATCCAATGACACCTCTCAAGCTAAAATCCATCGAGCCGTTCGGTCACAGAGCGTGCCAAACAATTATACATACATACTTACATACATACATACATACTCTCGAAAAACATAACCCTCCTTCTGGCGCAGTCCGGTAAAAACTAATCACTTGTCACTTTGCTCGTACAGGCTAATCTCCTAAAACCACTAAACCGATTTCAATGAAACTTTGTGAATGTTTATAGTTAGTTCCGGCTTAAAAGATAGGAATTTTGCACCCGAAAAGTAGGGGTGGGTCGCTAGTAATAAAATAATATTGAAAAACCATCTCACCATCCCCACAGCCATTCCGAACAGTGTCGTCACCAATACAGGTTTCCTTCCAAATTTATCCGTCAGCAGGATAGTGCAGAAGCAAGCCAGAAGCTGTATACACCCACACACCACGGAAGCGACATCTTCTCCAACGGAAGTCTGTGTCGATACCATCACGGTCTGCATGTAGAACATTACAGCGTTGTATCCTATCAGTTCCAGAAAAGTACTCAAGAATATGACTTTTCCTAGTGTTTTCAAGGTCGTTTTGTCTTTGAAGATTTCTCTCTTGGATAGTTTCGGCTGATTTAAAGAGTATAGTTTGTACTCCTCGTTGGCTAGGTCTTCTGAACCTCGAAGGTTCTTCAGGACTTTTAGGGATGCCTCTTTACGTCCTGAAAAAAGGATTAGATTTTAGTTTTTGTAATCAATCACATATACAAATAAGCCTGTTGATGAAGCCTGTGATTATTATTATTATTAAACTAAAGAATATTGACGCGCAGACTGCTGCGCTTTGTTTTTCATCCATTTATCACATATCAAATATCATCTCATCGTCTCTACATATCATGTGAAAGATACAGGCTGTAATGTAACAGAATGGCGCAATACCTATTAATCATAATATCACAAAAACAAAAACTTAAATCTAATCCTTTTTTCAGGACTTTTAGGGATTCCTCTTTACGTCCTGAAAAAAGGATTAGATTTAAGTTTTTGTAATCAATCACATATACAAATAAGCCTGTTGTTTTAGATAGGCAGTGGAATGTTTATACATATATATGGATTTAGGTTAAGCCGCGCTGGCCTAGGTTGGTCCAAGGATGGATGGCCACGGTGAGTGGCTTGAAAGTCCGACAATTAGTCTTACCAAGGGGTATCGTATTAACCAGGACGAGGTGCGTCTTCCTATCTGATCTCTATGACCCAGCTAGGTTGTGGAGGTCAGATAGGCAGTCGTTCCATGTAAAATACTGATATTCAGCTGCATCCTGTTAGACTGGATGCCAACAATAAAGTAGTTGGGAAAAGGCTAGGCAGATAATTATACCTAACAATCAGGCTATTAGTTATAATTCAATTTGAACTACAAAAATCGTAAGTGTTCGATTCTAACATTACGCCTGCCGGCCATGAAATCTAAAATTGTGCTCGTGTTTATTTAGGTACTCACAAAATATTTCCTGTGTGTGTGTAAAGTAATAAATGATAATCCTCAATGACCTCTGCTCAAATAAAGCCAATGAGGAAATCATTTTTATGTTAGTTATGTTAACTATGGATCAATTTGATCTTGACAAAAAAGTTGAAACAGTTAAAATGACTATGAAAGAACTGACCAAACTACCAAATAAGCTGATCTTACCTCTAGAATACAAGTAATATGGTGTCTCTGGTATAAACCACATAGGCACGGTGATGGCGGCAACAATGATGGTGAAGACCAGGTGCAGTTCGAAGTACGAAACGTAGGGTCCGATGGAGAAGACAATCAGCATCCCTAGTGCTGAAGCCACCTGAGATATCGTACCGAGAGCCCCGCGGACTTCTTTCTGGAAAAAGATTTCTTACTTTGATAGACAGATTTCTAAGAAAGACCAAAGAAACTATGGATGAACTATGTGAAGGATGATATGGCTAGAAATGAGGTGTCTGGTGAGATGGCAAGTAATAGAGAGGTATGGAAGAAGAAGACATACTGCGCCGACCCCAATTAAATTGGGATAAGGGCAAGAGAATGAGGACGATGAAATAGATTTAGATTTTTTCTTGTTATTTAAAATTGACGATGAAATAATTTAAGAAAGCGTTTGGGTAGATTTGTTTGGAGATCATATTGATATGAGAACTATAATTTCAAGGCTACATGCTACATGCTACATGATGCATACCCTGGCGCATCTTTAAAGGTTTACAAATTTTTAAACTCAGAATTTTGACCGCTGAAGTTAGTAGTAGTTAGTAAAAGCTTCAGCCGATGTGAGATTTTGTATGGGAAGTCCATATTATGATTAAGATGTATTGCGCTCATTCTGTTACAGCCTGTATCTTTCACATGATATGTAGAGACGATGAGATGATGTTTGATTTGTGCAATATGGATGGAAAACAAAGCGCAGCAGTCTGCGCGTCAATATTCTTTAGTTAGAGCTAGGATACCTCCTTCTGCGAAGCAGTCATGCTAGAGAAGGAGGTGGCGGAACGTGAGAGTGAGAGAACCTCGCGTCCCGGCCGCCACGGGAGACGCCCCCGGCGTCGGGGGCCACCGTAGGCTCGAAGGGGTCCGCAAGGACCGATGCCTGCCGGGGTTGCGGCACTGTTCGAAAGAGATACCGTGGCCCCGGAACACAAAGGGCATTGAAGGAACATGGATGGGTTTTAGTCAGTAGGTAAAAGTGTGACACTCCCTCCTGCTCCGCCCGGAGCGGGAGGAGTCATTTGATGATTTCCCATCCGAAGAAAAGGCTAGGATGAAAAGTCCTAGATCTATTATTACACTAACGAGCAGTGCACTTCAATGATCTATTACCATGACGTTGGCGCTTTTTATCAGCATTATCTAAAGTAATTATAAAGCTAGACGCAGACAGATATCAGTATTTACATCTAGTGAGTTTGGAGATTATGAGGTACTTAACACAGTCATCACTTACAACAGCGGATAAAGTTGCGTCACTTATGTTCGTTTATATCACCGTAATCATTCCAAAACTAAGAGCGCCTTGTGAAAAGAACACTGTTATTTTCTGTTGCAGCTACATTGCTGCATTGAGGTGTATCTGAGTTTCTGAATACATGCGTGAAAATCTTAGGCATCTAGGTCCAATTTACATTGCTCAAGGACAATGGTGTAGCGAGCAGCGAAAACATTGACAGTGTCTGTTCACTCGCTACTATCCGATCGATTTACACCACTGTCCTTACCCACTCCAGAAAGGGGGGGGAAAGCAACAATGAACAGGACAGAAGAGGAAGGGTGTTAAGAAGTGGCTGCTGTGATAGACTTGTCTCCTTGATGTTCCGGCCCATATGACCATGTTGTCGGTGGGGCCATGGGAGGTGGTTGGTTTTCCTTACCCACTGTACTTATCTACTTCGGCTACAAACTTGGCCAATGTGAATCGGGCTTTAGGGCTCAATTCTTTACGACGAGATTACCTATTAAACCCATGTTAACTGGAGGTTATACTACCGGTTCACTTATTTCAGCGTCGCTTTTTTGGGTGTGAATATAAACTAGCACACATACTTTCCAAACCAAACCGATAGGTTGATCTGACAGAGCAAGCGCGACTGCTGAGGGCCATCCCTCAGCAGTCGCGCTTGCTCTGTCAGACCATGAGGTCATGGGTTCGATTCCCGGGTCGGGCAAAAAGTGCTATTGGATTTTTCTATTTTCTAATAACTTCTAAATTCCGGACTGCTAATAAGTAGTTGGCGGTATAAGGCCCCGTCCCGCCTACAGCACGTTAGGTAAGCCGTTGGTCCTGCGCTTGATCTCTCTCCGGTCGTGTCGGATTGCCGTCCCATCAGACTACAAGAGTAAAGAACAGAGAGTGCACCTGTGCCAGCGCACACACTTGTGCAATGTATTATCTACCGCGCTGATGACTAAGTTGGGTGCGGGACAAATACAAGAGGCGTCGGACGTAGGCGAGGCGCGGGCGCGGCGCAACTTCTCTGAAATTTCATACAAAATGTATAGAAGAGGTGAGGCGCGAGACATACTGAGACGGCGCGGCTCGCACCTCCTCGTCCTCGGCGCACCTGCAGTTAGCAGTGGCATGCCGACAGTGTACACAGGGGTGAACTAGACGCCGAAAATGCGTGACGATATAGAATTTTAAACACTAGAATTCCCCAAATGCATCCCTGTGTTCGCCCGCGCCTCGCCTTTCCAACACCGTAAGCGCGCCTGTTCTGCGGTGCACCGGCACCACGCCCGCACCTCGCCCGCGCCGCCCCCGCGCCTCAACACCGCTCGACGCCTCTTGTACTTGTCCGCAACCGTAACCGAAACACGGCCAGGAGGACTATTATAATTTGCAATAGTAACAAGAACAAAAAAACAAGATGTACTTACGCTAGCAATCTCCGAAGCATACGTAGGCACTACAGACAAAACTAAGACATTAGCGAATCCATCGACGGCTCTGCCGAAGAACAGCACCCAGACGTCCGTCGCAAACATGAGGGAGAAGCACATCACCAGTCGAGGTATACCACCGATGATGATGCAGGTCTTCCGGCCTAGGCGGTCCATTAGGAAGCCTATGGAGCAGTTTACTGGAAAAATAGCATTGGTTTGGATTAAATAAGTTGTTTCCACAAAAAAAAAAAAACAACACTATAGTTTTTTTTGTGATTCAATCCGTAAAATCGACAAAGACGGCCGGAAGACGTTGCGTTGGAAGGCCTCCCACTAGGTGGACCCATGACCTGGTGAAGGTTGCGGGGATCCGCTGAATGCGAATCACACGGGACCTGTCAATGTGGCGACATATGTGGGAGGCCTATGTTAGTACAGCAATGGAAGTAACGGCTGAAATGATGATGATGATGAATTGAAAAATTATTTTTACTAGAAATCACACATCTCCGCACGTCTCCGTTTTGATGGATTCCGAGCCTAAAACTCATTTGCTTCAATAGTTTTTTTAGAAGCAGTAATTTGACTTATAAAAGAGAATTTAACTAATGATGTCGATTCTGTTGTACACAAACTAAACTTAATTTAGGCTATTGCTATCTTTTACTTAAAGGCAGTGCGAGAAAAGGACGACTGCAGCTATGAACTAAGTTAGAGATGTCAAATTAGTTTATGCCTGGCGCTTCACCGTGTTTTAGTCGACATGTTTTTCCGTGCACCCTTAATTTGTCTAGAAATATTAGTTGCAACTAAGACAGCTCTAAATTAGGTCCATCTCTTTCTTGTTTTATTAGAGAGAAAAATATAGAAGGAGCCTAAATTAAGTTTAGTTTGTGCACAACAGAATCGACACCAATAACTTACAAACAACCCCAAAACCACAACCTATGGAGACAATCCATGATCCTTCTTCCTCAGTGATCGGTCTAGGTAGAACGGTCTCTGTCTCATTCTTCAACTTTAGAAGTACTGGTGACGACCAGGCCACGCTCAGTCCCACGGTTATGAGGGATAGATTTGCTGGAAAAAGAAAAAAATACCATTTAGGTAACTTTAGTTGGTGCCGATAGGACGAGAATAGCGGTCATTGCCCTTTCCCTAATATCTCTTCGTTTGAATCACAACAAATAAACCATGTATCGTTTTTCATTACAAAAAATGTTGAAGATCACGATAGATGACAATTATTATTCTAGACTTGCACAGGCTTATTTTTGGTTTTCAAAGTTAAGGAGTTTAATAAATGTAGGTGGGCCTATGACCGTTATTCTCATATTAACTGGTACCAACTATACAGGTATATTAAACCCGCCGAGCATTCACACATCTCGAACTGATTATTGATTTGTTCAAGAATAAGGCTCGCCCCCTATTACATGGGACTTTAATCATCATCATTCTCTTGACCCAATTCATTAGGGGTCGACCCAATTCATTAGGGGTCGGCGCAGCATGTCTTCTTCTTCCATACTACTCTAATATTTGTCATCATTCTAGCCATTTCATACAATGCGAGACTTAAGAGCCATTTCACAAAATTCAAACGCTCGAGTTTAGGTAAAAGACCGCAGCTTTGTGTATGTGTGCGTAGCTATCCACACTTACACAACGCGAACAATGCAGCGCGAGTGTCGAGACGGACTAAACAATCTTGGGCCGTTATAATCGTAATGCACCTTGGTTTGAGATTTAGGCAAAACGATAATTTATTTATTCAGTATTTTATCTATTAAACCCTTCTAAACTAATAAAACACAAATACATGTTATGTAAATATGTTTTTTATGTGTATGTTTCTATTACATATTTATTATTATACTTTTTTTTATATTTAGTAGGAAGAAGATTATCATGTTTATCAACCTTCCTAGGTTGATAAACATGATAATCTTCATTTCGAAGCGCATACTCTTTCTGGTTCCTTAAATACATTAAATTCAAGCGTTTACAGTATTTCACAGTAACGAGGTTTTTCCATATTCTTACTTTTGATCGACTGATTATGCTCTCAGAGTTGAAAGAATTTTTTTAAGGATACCTACTCTGTGTAGTTGTACCTATGATATATCATGAATTGCATCTATTTGCTTTGTTCATAAACTTCTTCCGTGTCGATGGCCATCTAAATTGATTCCCCTAAAAAAATTAGTACGAGTTCCTGTAATAGGTATTAAAAAAAAAAAATACTAACAAGTTTTAATTAAAATTAACATTGGTGCCGATTCCCTTGTTTACAAACTAAACCAAATTTAAGTTCAGTGCATCTTTTTCTTTCTATTTCATTAAGAAAAGGACAGAAGATAAATTTTAGTTACTTTCTGTCAAATTAATCAGCGCTATACAAGTTTTAGACGCGATTAAAAAGTTGACTACTAAAATTACATCAAATTACGTCAGGTGCTGACTAATTTGACAGGATTAAACTAATATTTATCTTCTGTCCTTTTCATAATGAAATAGAAAGAAAAAGATGCATTCAACTTAAATTTAATTTAGTTTGTGAACAAGGGAATCGGCACCAGTAAGTCAGTTTATTAGTATGTTGTTTTGTAGAAGATGTCAGGAATATACTACGACTTCACGTTCTCATGTAATGTTCCCTGATAATGCCAAAAGAATACACGCTGACGTGAGCGAAACCGCGGGCACAGCTAGTTGTAACTAAAACAATCAATTTTATTAAATCACTTTCCACTAGTACCCTGCACGGCGTCTCTTCTAAAAGTACTATCCTCTGTTTTCACGCGATTTCTCATTCTAAAATGAAAACAAAATAGCTATCAAATTTCGGACCCCAAATATTTCTAAAGGAGTGTTAAGTGTTTTCAAACCCTTCAAATTGTAATTACGGTTCTGTATTCCATGTCGATATAATTATATGTTAAGAAAAGAAAATTTATATGTCAGTGTCAGGTTGTATGTTGAACAAAATATGATTCGCGATCGTAGCAAATAATGGATTTGCGGAGTTATAATCAACTCATCAATGAAATAGTCGTTAGAAAATTTGAATTTCGCGGGGTACCTTACGTGATCGATAACTATGTATATGAATTGCAAATAAAAATAATATCCACCTCGCTTCTGTTTCTTTTTTCTTTTATTCTTTCCTTATATTGACACAATGATAATACAACCCTTACGCCCCATTGCTAAAACTAATAAAACAGAAATATAACAATTCATTCAAGCAAAACGAGGACCTCAAAAATAAAATCAATCAGTTGGAACACCAGTCTAAGGAAGACAAAAAGTGTATTACTGTGCTGGAAAACAAAATTGAAGACCTGATTATGGGAGGTCGTAAAACTAATTTTGTCATAAAGAATGTGCCAAGAAAAAACAATGAAAATAAAGACGACCTAATAGAAATGGTGATGTGTCTCTCCCGCAACTTAAACTTCAATATTACCAAATATGACGTGAAGGACATCTACAGAGTACGTGGGAAAAACTCCTCTCAACAAAATACTCCTATAGTTGTGGAAACTGGCTCCACTCTTCTGAGGACTGAAATCTTAAAATTGGGTAAGGCCTTCAATATAAAAAGTAAAACTAAATTATGCTGTAAACATCTGGGATATAAAACTTCAGAAGATACCCCTATCTTCATATCAGAACATTTAACTCCGAAAGGATCGCGCCTACACTTCCTCGCCCGTGACCTAACCAAGTCGGGGGCTTATAAGTTTTGCTGGACTGCATATGGCAAGGTATATATAAAGAAAGATGAAGCCTCACCCACCATAACTGTTAATTGTGAAGAGCAAATACACCAACTTCTAGTGAAAACATGACTACTTACCGTTACCTACAGGTGTACACGTTACCTATCTATAATATTTATAATGTTACTGCTAAACAATACTTCAAAATTGTTTTTAACTTGTCTTATTGTTACTTACTTGCAGTGTGCTGATATCACTTTAGCTTTAAACTCAAATTGTTTTGCTAACTTTTATGCAAACTCTTACCTTTACATATATCTTACTCACAATTATATACTCGCTACACACCTACATTTGAAACTAACATACTTTAAATTATGTATCTGTATATTCCATACACAAAGAAAGTCTTCCAATACGTGCTTAACTCATATCGCATACCTACACACGAATCTTATGGACACATTAATTCTGAACATTTACAATCTAAATGGGTGACACTTTATTAACTGTAAATGAGATAGATAACTTCGAGATCGCCCGTTCTGTCGAATGTGATATCTCGGAGTTAAATAAACATGTTCACATAAACAAAAACGACCTTACTATTGTTTCCCAAAACATAAGGAGCATTTACTGCAACTTCGACGACTTTGTGCTTACACTCTCTACATTTGACTTCGAAACTGATATCATAATTCTGACGGAATGTAGACTTAATGCTCTTAAACCTATTCCCCAGATACAAAAATATCAGTCCTACTTTACGTCACGTCAGTTAAACCAAAATGATGGAGTTGTTGTATATATTAAACAAGGCTTAAAACCCAAAGTAAAAGAAATAGAGCTATCTCAAGCATCTTGTCTTCAGTTAGACATACTTAACAATACTATACTGTGTATTTACCGCTCCCCTTCTAATACTAATACTGATAGCTTTGTGAGCTCTCTTAGCGCTCACTTAGATACACTAATTGCACACACTAATATCATCGTAGCGGGGGACATAAATATCAATATTAAACCAAAAGAATCGGAGACGAGTTGTGAGCACAATACTAGAAATAATTATCTCAATATGTTGTCACTGTATGGTATCCTACCTGGACATGTACTACCTACAAGAGAAAGGAACTGCCTAGATCATTTCATGATAAAAATACAAAGGAAAAAGGTATCGCCATTTATTGCTATTTTACATACCACAATTACTGACCATAATACTACCTTTCTGTGTCTAAATAAATTAAAAAACATTCACATTCCTAACAAAACTACTACTATCCTAGATTATGAACAGGCCTTGAAAGATTTACAGCAACAAAATTTATCTGAATTACTCTTCTGTAATGACCCCAATTTATTGACTAAGCTTCTCATTAATAAACTGATCAGCACCTTAAAAAATAACACTACTGTCCAAACGGTACCAAATAGTAAGCGTATAATTAAGCCGTGGATTACCACTGGTATTCTACGTTGCATACGAAATCGTAATAATCTACAAAAACAATTTAGACTTGACCCACACAATGACATTTTAAAAATAACCTATACGAGATACCGGAATCATTGTAATTATTTAATTAAAAAAATAAAGCGAAAATATGAAAGAGATTTACTTACAAATTCAGTTACGAACAATAAATTGCTATGGAAAAATATTAAATATCTAACTTATTCTAGTAAATGTAAAAATCATAACTCTGAAATACTAAATACAAAAATAACGCCACTTGAGTCAGTAAATTTTATTAACAATCATTTTGCAAATATAGGTAAACAGTTAGCTCAAGAAATCCAGATTAATATTTCTAACCCTAATAATCAACTAAATAACTTACCGTCCCAAAAAAACTCTTTCTTTCTTCTAGACACCAACTTTGATGAAGTTGATAAAACATTGATGAGCCTTAAGTCTGACAGTGCCCCTGGTTGGGACAATATCCCCACAAAATTTATAAAATTTGCTAGAATTGTAATTGTTCCCATAATAACCCACCTGACTAATCTTTGTTTCCAAAAAGGTGTTTTCCCTGATCTGTTAAAACAATCCATTATCACACCAGTACACAAGGGGGGGGACAGAGGCGATGTCAATAACTATAGACCTATATCTGTTTTACCGTGTATATCAAAAATTATCGAAAAATTACTAAATTATAGATTAATGCAATATTTAACTAAATTCAACATATTATCCCATTCGCAATTCGGTTTTAGGCAAAAATTATCCACCGAGGACGCAGTTACTGCTTTGACTTCTTTAGTAACTGAGCAACTTGACTCTGGGAATAAATGCTTAACTGTATTCTTAGACCTCAAGAAGGCATTTGACACCGTCTCTGTCCCTGTCCTAGTGAGAAAACTGGAAAAGGCTGGAATACGGGAAACGGCGCTCAACTTACTAGAAGATTATCTCTCGCAGAGAACACAGAAAGTTAGGGTGGGAGGGGTTACCAGTGATCAAGCGGATGTATTATTTGGCGTTCCACAGGGAAGTGTACTAGGCCCAACACTCTTCCTGATATATGTCAATGACCTGTGCAACATGAACATCAATAATGCAAAGGTTTTTTCATACGCTGATGATACCGCGATAGTTTTCTCAGGAAACTCCTGGCACGATGTGAAACAAAAGGCAGAGTTGGGAATGGCCCAAGTAGCTAACTGGTTAAACATCAATTTACTGACACTTAATACGTCTAAAACAAACTACATATGTTTTAGTATTAGCAAAAGTACACAACCTAGTAAAGACTTTAACATAAAAGTTCATGTATGCGGTGACATTAATAATAGACATTGTAACTGTTCGCTCATTACACAGGTTGCACAGACAAAGTACCTAGGAGTGATACTCGATCAACGTTTATCCTGGTATCCCCACCTTGATCAAGTCACGAATAGACTTAGAAGATTAAGCTGGATATTCAAGACTCTCAGACATATCGCACCAAAGAAAATAAATAAGAACAGTGCCCGAAACCCGTCTAGAAATATTTTAAATGAGATCTACGTAGCTCTGGTACAGTCGGTCCTAATATATTGCATCCCCATTTGGGGTGGGGCTGCAAAAACTATTTTTATCAACGTCGAACGCGCCCAACGGGCCCTAATTAAAATCATGTATTTTAAAAAGTTGAGACACCCTACTGAAAACCTATATCAGATTAGTGATTTACTCTCAGTTCGTAAGTTATACGTAATCCAAACTATTACAAAAATACATAAATCCCTAAAATATGACTCAAGCATAACAGCTCGAAGAAGAAAAGACTTAATTGTACAAATCCCTCATACAAAAACTGTATTTGCCGGGAGACAATATAATAAGCGATCGGCTTTTCTTTATAACAAAGTCAACAGGAAAATATACATATACCCAAAAAAATACTACGATTGTAAAAAAACATTAACAGATTGGATAAAATCACTAACCTATGATGACACGGAGGCACTCCTGGAACACATTAAGTAAATACTAAATAAATAGTAACACACACCCACAACTATATCTCTAAACACCAAATGCACAACACGCACACATATCACACACATACAAGTAAAATAATACTACACAAAAACACTAATAACACACAGAACACATGCCATGGATGGATGTCGTAAACATCCATCACTAATTCAATATCATCACACTTGCACACACACAACATAACACTACTATGCTTCATACACAACACACTACCTTACATAACACTGAACACACACCTGCAAGCAAGATTTTCTTTAGTTTGAAATTAAATCGTAATTTCTTGTTAATATCATGCTTCTGTACCTATTGTTTTTTTTTAAATTTATTTTTTTTATTTAAAATTTTGTATGAATTTGTATTGCTTTGCTGTGAAAGAGCGGGGCTTCCCAACACAGGCATTACTTGCTTAAAGGGAAGCTTCAAACACCAAACATTTTGTAGACTTATGAAGCAATAAACAATTTTGTATTTTTGTATTTTGTATTTACAAACTACTAAAATAATACTTTACTTGATAATAAACAAAATTCCAACCTAATAAAAAAATACAAAGAGAATCAAAATGTTGTAGTCGTAGTATAACAATGCGTTTACGATAGATACGCTCGAAAATCGGGACGCGGAAAAAAATGGCACAGGTCCTTCGCCGATGGGCGCTCGGGCCGTACTAATCCGTGCTCGCTTATGCGTCGTAATTTATTCTAATTTAGAGTGATGTTAAAAATTATATTGTATCTGATTAAATGAATTGATTTTAATAAAACTTTGGAATTAGTTTAGTAAAAGAACATAGTTTATTTTTACTTTTTTTTTTCAATGTAATTATGCTTTATTCAAACCAAAAAATCACGATAAAATAGCAATATAAAACGTAAAAATTGACCTAAGACTTTATTTTTTTACTAATTAATGTTATTAATTATCGATATTCTAGAGAATTATGTGTCGACAAAAGTATATGTCTGATGTTTTGTGTATTTTTTTGAGTGAAATTTATAAATATTTATGATAGAATTAGGAGTCTGAAATTGACTCTGCGAAGATTTTTTAGTAAACTAGTTGTGGGAGATTAATCACTACATAGTAAACAAATAAGTTTTTGTAAATGTGTTAAATTAAGTGTCAATAAGAAAAACTGATCTATTTTTAACATGTATTCAAAAATGCCAGGATGTTCTCTAAGATGGTAATTTAGGCGACTAAAGTCTTAGAAATTTGCGCGAAAACGTGAAATGGCTCTTAAATGTCAGTGTCACATCTTATTGTAAAACTTTCAACAACAACAGCCCATAACGTCCACTGCTGGACATAAGCCTCTCCCATGATGGGAGGAATTTGCCGTAATCTCCACGCTTGGCAGGCGGATTGGAGATCGCAGTGATGAAAGACTAACAGAAAACGCTGCTGCCCATTCTCTGGTCTACGGAGGCGCAAGGTGTTCTGCCTCAGACATTAGTCGCCTTATACGACACCCGTGAGTGTAATGGGTTGGTTCTATTCTACTCTGCCGGATACCACACGGCTGATTCAGAACACTACGGAACAACGGTGTACTATTAGGTACACTTCTGCCTAACCCTTCGAAGATTACAGGCGTCATGGTATGTTATGACTGTCTGGCAAGTGGCACTACTGGGTGTCATGATGGACATCATTGGAGCTTCACATCAAAACCGATCCGGAATGGACTACTCAGCTCTTATACTTATACTATAGGGAACGTGCAGGAACTATAGGTGGCAGCACTAAACGACAAAAGAGACACTATGCGGACAGTAAAGGAAACTTATGCTGTCACCTGTCACGCAAATCTCTTCAAAAGTATTATTTTTGATTATGTTTTAAGGTATAAAACATGGGTTTCGGTCTATCAATAGTGATCGTCAGCGTAACATGAATGTTGACCAATATGAATTTTGTATGTTTCGTTTACTTTCTCTGATGAAAATTGTGGTTCATGAAAAAATGGTGGTTAAAACAACTTTCTTATTTTCAACACATGTTTTAATGGAAGGGAATCCTTTATCAGCAAGAACAGTATCTCCAGGTATAACAAATCAATCCACAATCATTTGTTATGCAATCACTATAACGCCCTCCGTAGCATTTAGATACAAAACTTAGGAAACCTCAAGGAGTGCAGCCAACTAAAAACTTTATTGTATATCCATGTTTATAATCTGAGTTCATGTGGAGACTGTTGGGGAATATTCGGTGTGAACTTCAGTGCAGTCTGGAACGCCCTCCGTAGCATTTAGATACAAAACTTGTGAAACCACAAGGAGTGCGGCTAAGTAAAAACTTATTTGTATACCAATGTTTATAATCCGAACACATGTGGACTCTTTGTTTAACTGTTGAGGAATATTCGGTGTGAACTTCAGTGCAGTCTAATCCACACCCATATTTTGTTATTAGCAATCACTAGAACGCCCTCCGTAGCATTTAGATACAAAACTTATGAAACCACAAGGAATGCCGCCAACTAAAAACTTTATTGTATAACCATGTTTATAATCTGAGTACATGTGGACTCTTTGTGTAACTGTTGAGGAATATTCGATGTGAACTTCAATGCAGTCTAATGTGTGTGTTCGCTGAAGTTTAAATTGTACTTGGCATGTTTGCTTGGACGGTTGATTTTGAAGGCCATTGAACTTTTTCAATGCAGAGTGTAACAAAAACAAATTGTTTTCAAATATGTTTCTTACTGCATTTATCCATTTTTTGCGTTTTTCACTTACACATGGTATGAGAGTACTATTCTTTGGAAAGTAATAGAATTTTATTATTTTACGCTATTTGATTAATTTTCATTTTTGTGGATGTATTGGTACATCCAGAAATGCAACAATGGATTATGATTAGCTAGAATAATCATTTTCAATAATAAAATTAATTCTGTTTACTTGTTTTACATGTCAATGTCAAGTATTAATTTGGTACATGATTCGGATTGGTGACGCCAGTTGGCACCACCGTCGTTGTGCACGTTCCCTATACGTACATAAACATACGCTGTATTTGTGGATTCTGAAACTAACTTAATTTCCACTGTCATAAAGTGGCTATTCGTTTACGCAGAAATCACATCATTTAGAAACCAGGAATTGAAAAGATTTTACCTCCTATGACAGACCAAAAATCACTTATGAATAAAAAAAGACTTACCAGTTATAATAATTAAATACTGCTTTAAAACAGGACGTCCAAAAGCGAACATCATTATTAAACTAAAAAAAATATTACTAGACAACTGCAGACATTGATATGATTCTCGTCTCAACAAGAGAATGCATTATGATTATACTTAGGTAAGTGTTTTATTTACTTAAGGTTATTAACATATTAACCTAACGGTGTGCTTCTAACAGATTCATGGTTGTCGAATAGAAATAGCTGTAGTCATTAAACATGTGTTTTGGTTGATGTTAGGACACCTAATTATGGTTCTATTGAGGAGCTCGTGGCTAAATAATAACAGCCACTTGGGGTTGATCCTTAGGTTAAGCCGCGCTTACCTAGGTTGTTGCGTGGATGAGTGACCACACATTACATACCGAGTATCCTGGGTCCCTCGAAAATAACGTCAAGCCGTTGTTCTCGGCTGTCATTTGTAGATTTTTCACAGTTGTTACAGGTAGTGGCCCGAAAGTCTGAAATTTGAAATTCTGTTGGCACACAAATTACTACCAGTTTAAGCTTCAGAAGGAAAAGAAGAGTTAAGGAGAATTACTCTTCCGTTCGAAGAAGAGAGAAGAATTAAAATAAAACGCGACGCAAAACAGACAACCCTATTTTTTGGCTCTACCAAATCCGTTTCATCCACTTATAAAAAAGACAAATAATATTTTTTATCTGTACCTTTAAAATTCACTTGTGTTACTAACTTGTGGAAACTCGGGTTATATCCTTGTATTTAAGTTGGTTAATCCAATAATCCGTGTGTGACAATATTTGCTGATTTAAACGTTAATCCTGAGATAGTGAGCGACCCCTACGCTGCCGAGATATGATCCATTTCACCGTGATGTCCTATTTACCCTTTGTCATGACGTCATCTGCCTGGCCTTTTCCAACTATGTTGCGGTAGGCTTCCCGTCTTGTGAGAACAGCTGATTGGTCGGCAATGCAGAGTCCTGGGATGCGGTGATGTCCTTCTAAGAAACAGGCAGAGGAAGATGACGAGCTCCCGGTCATCCTGCAACAGTAACAGCCACGGACTGTAGATTTAATTTGCAATAGGTTCTCCTATTGCGTGGGACTAAAACATCATACAATTTCACACTTTGTCGTCCAAAACGTATTTTGTTTTCTAACATTATAATCGGTTAAGATTTATTTTGAGCGCTCTAGAGAAATAAACTTTCACGGGCATATTTTTTTGAGGGCCTTGACTAAATCATAATCACACATCAAAAAACTTAGTTTAGATGTGTGATTATGGTTTGGATATGGCCACAAAATTAAAAAAAAAATGTGCACGAGTAAGATTATTTCTCTAGGAAGCGCTCAAATCAATTTTTTTCTTGTATTTGAATGTTAGGTACTCTTAAAACACTCAAATACAAGAAAAAATGTGATAGCTCTCTTAATAAGTGTTTTCGGAGGACCTCAATTTTGTTAATGTATTTTGTAAGTGTATTCTGTAAATGCATTTTGTAAGTGTATTCTGTAAATGTATTTTGTAAATGTATTTGGTATTGTGTTTGTGGACAGAACTGGGGATGCTATAACAATAGGACGCGAAGTAAGGCAGGGTGACCCGCTATCCCCAAAACTTTTTATTAACGTCCTACAGCACGTAATGTCAAACCTTGACTGGTACCAAAAAGGAATTCTCATAGATGGTAAATACTTCAACCACTTAAGGTTTGCAGACGACATTGTTTTAGCAGCTGAATCCGCGGAACAACTGGAAAAGATGCTAAATGACCTCCATACCGTAGGTTCAAAAGTTGGTCTAGAAATGAACACCCTGAAAACAAAAATATTAACTAACAGGTCAAAACAAGAAATAAAAATCAACAACGAAACGGTAGAATATGTAGAGGAATATATATATCTCGGTAAACAACTATCTTTCAACAAAAATAGAAACATCGAAGAAATCAAGAGGAGAATTAACATAACTTGGAGTAAATTTTGGAGTTACAAGGAAATAATGAAATACAATTTACCGGTAAAACTCAAAGCTAAAGTCATGAACTCTTGTTTGCTGCCATGCCTTACTTATGCGTGTCAGACCTGGATCTTCAACAAAACAACCAAAAATAAAATACAAGTTTGTCAAAGGGCCATGGAACGAAGCATCCTAAACATTAAACTGAGAGACAAACAACGAAACTCAACAATCAGGAAGAAGACTCAAGTCATAGATGCCCTTCAACACGCGCAGGCACTGAAATGGAGATGGGCGGGCCACCTGGCGCGATCAGAAGACAGTAGATGGACTCTGAGAGCGACCGCGTGGTTAGGACCACACGGCAAGAGAAAAAGGGGCAGACCAGTAGAGCGCTGGCACGACGAGATCGTAGAACTGGTTGGAAATTCATGGCTAGCTAAAGCAAAGAACAGAAAGCAATGGAAATTATTGGAGGAGGCCTATACCCGTCGAGGGGTCCATAATGCACAGTAAATTCTTTACTTAAATTAATTTATGTTAAAATTTTTTTCATTGTAATTAAGGAATAATAAAGGCTTTTTTAATTTTTTATTATTTTTTATTATTGTGTTTGTATTGTACAGTCAACAAAAGAGTTAGGTATGCAGGCTAGCCATTTTTTTACTACTATTATAATTGCAAATGTTTGTAAGGATCGATTTTTGTTATTCTTTCACGCAGAAACTATTGAACGGATTTTGATTAAATTGCAAACTGATTGATTATAACCCTTTCGCATTTATAATAGTAGTAAAAAGATTGCTAGTCTGCATACCTAACTCTTTGTACCTACTAACATAGTATATTAGTTCCTACTTAGTTCACCAATCCGTCAATCATGCATTTTTCCTTTGTCTGTACGTACATTATTCTATCATCTCAAAACATTTCCTTCTATCTCTTAAGTATTTGACGACAAGATGATAACAATATCATTCTGTTTATCTGTTAACATAAACAGATAATCCTCATTACAATTCACTGTGATGCAATAAAATTCTCAATCCAAGTAAGATATGATAAGGGCTAAGACAACATACTACATGGATAAGTATATGTATTGTGCACTTTTTGGCGTGCTAATTAGGTGGTATTCGGAATGAAGGAAAAGGTTTCAAAGAAAAAGAGGTAGCAAAATACCATGTGTAGTAATTAATCAATAATTATTTAATGCTAATACTAATCTAAACTTTGCATCCCGCATCTTGCGCATCTTTGCAACCGTATACATGACTAATTTTAGGTCACATTTTTTTAAATGTTACAGCTCCATGCTGAGAGGCCTTTAATTTGGCCTGCAGGACCAATTTAGTTTAATTTACAGTCAACAAAGCAAATAAGTAACCGTAGTCGAAATATATAGGTGAAGTTTTCTTAGAAACCGATGGATGTTTTCGAATGAAATTAAATTGATAGAATATTCAAATTTGTTATTATAATTAAATTTCTTCTGAAGACGTGAAACAGTTTCTAAAACAACTGCAACTATATCTGAAGACCATAGTATCTTATTCGTTTTGTTGGTCGTACATTTATGTCTAAATTTTTATTTTTATTATTTCTTAGGTTTACCTTTTATATCATTTTATAAAACCCCCTGTGGGGTTCGATCTAGTGTTCGATCGGCCCCAGCGTGTAGTCACTTAGTTTACATTCAAGGCACCTATTTACAGAATAGACGGGTTACGCAATTAAAACCTCCTCACTCAAAAAAAAAACGTTATTTTCCTCATCCTTCCTTATCACAGTAGGTATAATTATTTAAATCAGTGTAATCACTATCCAGTTCAGACTAGTTAATAACTGGCCTATCGAAAAGATAATATTTTTTTATGACAATTGCATAATATTTTGAAAGAACATTTTTCATTTATAAATTATTTCGCAATATTGTTAGATTGCTGAAAAATATTGATTATATAAAGACCGTAATCTGTAGCCAATAGGGAGACCTTCAGCGTACTACTGTTTTTTTTTATAGAATGAATTAGGTAAGTTTCAAACTGAAATTATGAATTTGAAAACGTCTGGCTGTCTATAACGTTTTCACGCTTCAACCGCTGCTGATCGAATCAGAAATGAAGACATCCGCAAGCGAACCAAGGTTACAACGTAGCGCGAAGAATTGCCAAACTGGTAGTGGCAGTGGGCAGAGCACATTGCTCGCAAAACGGATAGCCAGTGGGGCCAAAAAGTTCTGGAGTGGCGGCCGTGAACCGGATAAGACGTTGCGTTGGAAGGCTTCCCACTGGGTGAACCGATGACCTGGTGAAGGTTGCAGGAATCCGCTGGATGCGAGTCGCATGGGAACGGTCAATGTGGTGACACTTGGGGGAGGCCTATGTCCAGCAGTGGACGTCTTTTGGCTGAAATGATGATGAACCGCTGTACCCTTTTTTAGTGAATCTTAGTTTAAAACTTGCTCTCAAGAGAAACACCTGCATAAGGGACGCCCAGAACCAGGAAGTGTGGCAGAATAAAGGGTAGGCCTATACTCAGCAGCGGGTGATTCCGGGCTGATATGATGATGATGATGAAGACTACAAGAGAAAAATATAAACTTTTAACTAAATAAACCCCATTTTTAAAACACTATTCTGCAATCAAATCCATCAAGCAGATAAGCAGTTAAGTAGTATATAGCAAACTAGACAGACAAACGACTTGATTTCATACTATTCGGAGATTACGGATCGAGATACACTGTTCATCAATTAGAGATACTGGTAAAACGCTGTGCCAATTACGGATTATTTGATAATAGTGCTTAAATGAGTGGGTAGTAATTAAGTGGCCTCATTAGTTTAGGTAGTCCCGTATACAAAATGTTATGCTAACGTAAATGCAAATGTATTTAGTAAAATGTATTTTGTAAATGTAATTTGTAAATGTATTTTGTAAATGTATTTTGTAAATGTATTTTGTAAATGTATATTGTAAATGTATTCTGTAAATGAATGTTGTAAATGCATATTGTAAATGTATTCTGTAAATGAATTTTGTAAATGTATATTGTAAATGAATTCTGTAAATGTATTCTGTAAATGTATTTGGCAACAGTACTTTGTAAATGTTTCTTTTTATGTATTTTGTCACCGTTTAGATTTGTGTCCGGTTGATGGTAATAGGCTCGCCCATACATGGGACTTAAATATAACTGGCGAAACGTGGGTGTACTACATATTGGGTACACCTTTACCTAACTCTTTGGGGATTACAAGCGTGATACTATGTGTTAAGGTACCAAAATTATCTGCGTTCTGGAGATTTGCAATAACATGGATTTAAAGCCATTTTATCTTTGCCACCTTGCCACCCATCCCTAATCGATAATCAGATTCGTACATTTTTGCTCTTGCGGAAAACCTATAAGTAAAAGATAATAATGCACTGATAAGTCAGTTCAAAACATCGTGCGGAAATACACGCTATCGAATTATGTCAAAATATAAATAAAATTGTATATTTTTAAGTGCAGTTTGTGTGTGTGAGAGTTTATTGTTAAGATGGGTGTCATGGTAGCCGAAACTAACACGAGTATTAGAAAGCAGTTGTTGATTGCAGGATGCTGTAAGTTACATGTACACACACACACTTTACGTCAATCTCCAAAACAACTCAACCGATTTCAATGAAAGGAGATGTTTCTAATCGGGCCACGTATGTGTACATTACCTCGAAACAACGAGAAATATCCGTGGAATTTGGGAAACTACAGATAAATAGCTAATTACATACTTTTCTGGTAATCAATTTATTGATTGTAAAATTATCAATTACTCTTATCGAATTTCAACATGTAAAAATTTGCATGCGTTTAAAAATAATAATTGTAAATGCGTTTTATGCCATCGTAGTTTTGATTATAATCACTTCTTAAAACATTTTCCATCGTTATTATCGGACGGTATAACACACCGTGACTTTTTAGTCGTCTTACAAAATACTCAATGTATCCGACAAAAAAAAACCTATATGCGCGATTTTTTCAATTTTACCATTAATTTAGACATTTATTATTTTTAACAATAAATAGTACGTTAAAATTATGAAACATCCTGTTAAAAATGTTTACGTGTCAAACGGTAAAACATATCTAATAACATGTCGAGTAGATCATCACTCACAACAGGGTGTTTCAACTACGTCATGCATCACCTAATGAATTTTTTTTTTTACATTTTTAAATCTTCAAAATACCATTAATATTTTTTTTTGCAATGAATATTTATTACTGATTGGATACATGAAGTTGCCTGCAGTAATACTCTCTGCTGCTCACAATGAGGTTATGGGTTCGATTCCCAGGTCAGGTTAAGTGTTTTTGGATTTTTTTGCAGCGGTGGCCCAGTAGTGGAGGACCAGCGGTGGCCCAGTGGTGGCAGCCCCAACCTACGAGCAGTAAGTCATGGGGCCGAACATTTTATCACCACTGCTCTAAAAATGGTGAAGGAAAACATCAAACGTCAAGGAACCAAAAATTCGAAGACATGTGACATCTACCAACCCGTACTGGGCCCGCGTGGTGGCCCATTCCCTCTCATAGAGAGAAGGCCTGTGTCCCAGCAATAGGAACATTATAGGCTCATTATGTTTATTGTGATTTATGACAGTTAACCTTACACATTTTTCTCAATTCCAGTGTACGTAGGTCAGCTGATAGTGGGGTACAACCTTGGCTGGACAGCACCAGTGCTAGCTAAGCTGCAGAAT
This sequence comes from Xestia xanthographa, assembly GCA_905147715.2. Classification (NCBI taxonomy): domain Eukaryota; kingdom Metazoa; phylum Arthropoda; class Insecta; order Lepidoptera; family Noctuidae; genus Xestia; species Xestia xanthographa. The sequence continues at coordinate 5,884,955 of LR990664.1, read as the reverse complement.
CCTGATGAGACACCCTTGCCAGGGGTCATAGATGATGCCGAGGCAGCATGGATTGTCTCCGTTATTGCTCTTGGAACTATCGTAGGTATGTATGGTGAAAGAATAGTCTTTCAAATGGTTTTGAGAGCAGTGCTGATGAAATAATTTTGGACGTAGTGTTGAGAGCGGTTGTTTAGTTATGACTTTCCAACGACCTATAAACTCGTATTTCACGGGCGTTTCCACAAGGTCAGACCAGAAACTGATAACTGAATACGTTGTGAATGCGCAATCATGAAGACTCGAAAACGGCCCAGTTGGGTCGTATTGCCTTTAATCTGCGTCACTGCCGGTGGTCACTGCGTGTATGTGAACTGCCGCTGCCGCGCGGAACACTTTTCTCGGTTGATTTGTAGGTGTATAACTGTTTATTAGAATATCATTGCTATTGGCCTTGTTTCGTTCTGTCTCCTGCTGATATGGAGGGAAGTGGACATTATATTTTGCCTACTCCTCCGCTATTCTTTTCTGATTAATTTCGTTGCACGATCCAATTCCAAAATTTATCTGAGACTTCGTCGAGCTTCTGTTGATTCTGCGGCTTTTAGGAGTTGCAATGGTTAGGTAAAAAAAAAAAAAAAAAAATACCGGTCGAATTGAGAACCTCCTCCTTTTTGGAAGTCGGTTAAAGAGTCGCGGGCTTGTCCTAAAAAACAAAAATTGCTAGTAACACCAAAAAAACGAAGACATAAACGTATCACTCTCACATTCACTATTAAATCACCGTCATCATCTTCCTGCTGTCCTAAGGCGAATCTGTCCTAAAGCGAACAAGCGCTTTTTCCTATGTTAGTTGGCACAACACGTTTATTTCTGTCAACTTTTACGCTACTTTACAACGCTTTCACCATACACGCTAATACAATACGTACCTGTCAATATACCTGCCATAAAATATTAGTTCAAACATTATTATTCATAAATATCTTTGTCCATAAGTCTGCTACACAGCATGTAATACAAACCTTTTTACCCGACTACGGCGAAGGAAAGAAAGATGTTAAATTAATATTTTTTGTTCATTTTTTTACTTATATACGAAAGACCCGACAAAAGGTTTAAAAGTATTACATCTTGACATACGAAGCATTAGTAAAAATTTTGATGAAGTTTCGGTGCAGCGATTACCTATTGGGTTTTCAGACCAACGTGCTCGTTCTCTCCGAGTGTTGGTTAACCAAACTTTCGCACTTGCCAATCTTGGATTGTTTCACGTCATACTACACTAAAAACACATACAACCAAAATGACGGGTGTGCTATCTACGTTAAATCTTCCCTTAATGCTGACGTTAAGGAACCACATTTTGTTGATGCGAACTGTCTTATTTTTCGCATAGAGGATGTTACAATAGTTGCTATTTATCGCCCTCCTTCTTTTAAACACATTAACAATTTTATTGACAGTCTCGATAACGTTCTCAAATTAACAACTCCTTCCGTGGTCCTGATCGGTGATATAAACATTGATATTAAGACTGACAACATTGATAGTCACTCAGATGAGTATTTAACTTGTGCTGCCTCTAACGGACTTCTCCCAGCTCACCAGTTTCCGACACGGCTCACAAATTGTTTAGACCACATTTTACTTAAAACAAATAAATCCGCTACGACTTTCGTTATTGAATCTTCTATAACAGATCACAAACCACTGCTATTGTTTCTATAAACCAGGAGTGCCAATTCAGATGTGACCCGCACTAGATCAAAAATAAACTACGAATCAGCTATAGAAAATTTCAAAACACATGATTGGTCTCCAATGCTGTCAATCTCAGATCCTAATGATGCTGCAGGTGCGTTAATAGGTAATCTCTCATCTATTGTCCTAAAGCACACCCGGGATCAAACTATTCCAAGAAGAGAACGTAATCTGAAACACTGGATTACGCCGGGCCTACTCCGCTGTATACGGCACCGCGACCGCATGAATGTCAAACTCAAAAAGTCGAATGACGATTTAATATTAAAAATCACTTACACTCGCTATTGCAATTTCTGCAATTCCCTGCTGAGAAAACTTTAACGCTCGTATGAAAAAGAACAGTTTCGTAATGCATAAAATAATGTTAAAGAAAGAAAGAAAGAAAGAAAAAGCATTTATTAGCCCGCACAGGACAAAACACACAAATTAAACTGGTAAAATTAACAAAGCTACTTGGAATGTCATTAAGAAGGTCTCAGATCTTCAAACTCAATCATCTCCCTCTTTGAACTGTTACATTTATTTGATAATCCTAAATCCTTGCTTAACCATGTCAACAACTTTTTTGCTAATGTAGGCAATAACTTGGCGTCGAAATTTAAATCACCCCGAATAGTGCCCAATTCTGTGTTTAATTCAAATTTGTGTAGCTCAATGGCCCTCTTCGAGGTAACCGAAGACGATGTTATCTCCATTATTTTGGGTTTAAGGTCTGATTGTGCTACTGGTTTAGACTGTATACCGTCTAGAATAATAACAGCCTCGAGATGCGTATTGGTTCCGGTTATTACACATATTTGTAATTTGTCTATAGTTGCGGGTGTCTTTCCTACGGCGTTTAAAAAAGCAGTAGTTCATCCCATTCACAAATCTGGGCGCAGAGATGACGTCAATAACTACTGTCCAATCTCGATTCTAACAGCAATTTCAAAGATCCTAGAATGAATACTGAATAAGAACCTGACCAGTTTTCTCGACGCAAACAACATCTTAGCGAATAACCAATATGGTTTTAGAAATGGAGTTACCACCGAAGACGCAGTCATGGATTTGTCTAGTCACGTGGCTAGAACGCTTGATAAAAAACACAAGTGCCTGGGAATCTTCCTTGATCTGTCAAAGGCATTTGACACCGTTTCTGCCCAAGCATTATTGAATAAAATGGAAAACATTGGTATACGTGGACACTCTTTAAAAATCTTCGCAGATTATCTCCAAGATCGCACCCAAATAGTGAAAATCGGCCCACACGAAAGTGATGAGCTTTCAATCACATACGGGGTTCCGCAAGGCAGCATTCTGGGACCTACTCTCTTTCTCATTTATATTAATGAACTCTGCAAACTGCCTCTCGAAAATTGTAAGATATTTACGTACGCGGATGACACTGCCCTTGTTGTAGATGGTGATGACTGACCCCAGACATACCAAAACGCCGAAGCTGCGCTGTCTGCCGTAATGAAATGTTTGGCCAACAACTTATTCACCTTAAATATTGATAAATCGGTATATATCCCATTCTCCATTCGGTCGAATCTGTGTCCCTCAAACTCCTTTACCATTAAAGCGCATGCCTGCGGATCCTTGACACAGTGTAGCTGCCTCTTCCTCGCCAAATCCTCTTGTGTAAGGTATCTAGGAGTACTCATCGATCAGCATCTCAACTGGCACCCCCATATCGCCAAAGTCACGTCCCGCATACGTAAGCTAATATATGTTTTCAAGAAGTCGCGAAACTCTGCTGATAATGCAACCTTAAAATTAGTATATTTTGCTCTATCGGTCGGTTTTGCCGGTCTGTCTTGACGTACTATTTGCCCGTCTGGGGTGGTGCCACCCAAAATGTATTTATCCGCCTTGAGAGAGCCCAGAGAGCTGTCCTTAAGGTAATGCTCTCTCTTCCACGTAGGTATCCCACTGTGCAGCTCTATTCCGATTGTAAGGTACTCACCGTCAGGCAACTTTATGTGCTTCGACCCTACGCAAACACTCTGCCTGCCCTCCAAAGGAACCGACTGGCAGGCTTAAGCATAACGTTTTCCCCCACGAACGCCATAGAACTGCTTTTGCCAAACGCCAATTCTACGTTAAGAGCCCCTTCCAAAAATTCAGTCGCTAGAGTTTAGGCAAATTCGTTGCAATTCTATGTTTGTGTGCATTGTTCATGCAGATACACGCACACACGGGTGCAGATCGAGCGTAGTGATCGCCTAAACCATTTTGATCCTGTAGACGATATTATTTTATGATACATAATTATAAAGTCAGTACGGTTTAGAAATAAAAGTCTGGAATGTGTGTCTACTGTATATTTATCACAATCAAAATAAAAATGGTTTAATTTTGTATTAGAAGAATTTAGATAGGTACTTATAAACATTTTACAAAATGATAAATAAAAGTGCGAGTTGGACTCGCGCACTGAGGGTTCCGTACAAACTTTTTAAAGGACAAACTTAATTTTTCTGGATCTGGGACTTTTGCGCGAAAAACATTTGCGCGAAGGACACTTGCGCGAACCCATTTGCGCGAAAAGACAAATGCGCGCATGGACTTTTGCGCGATTGGACTTATGCGCGAACGGACTTTTGCGCGCCTGGACACTTTCGCGAATGGACTTTTGCCATTGAGGTTCACTCTGTAGAGTAAACATAACATACCCCTGTTATTTATACTTGAAGGTAGTTTTTTCTTTTGGTTTTTCTGTCATGGATGTCATTTTCATTGTTAAGGAGACGCTGATAACGAAATGAGATCAAAATGAAAATCCAAGATGGCACCGAGGAAAACTTCTGTTTTTTTCTATCATGGGTGTCATTTTTATGGTTTTCGGGGTCGCTGATTATGAAAATGAGGTCAAAATGAAAATCCAAGATGGCGCCCAGGATAATTTTTGATTTTCCGTCATGGGTGTCGTTTCCATGGTTTTTGGGGTTGCTGGTTACGAAAATGAGGTCAAAATGAAAATCCAAGATGGCGCCGAGGAAAATTTTTTATTTTCCGTCATGGGTGTCGTTTTCATGGTTTGTGGGGTTGCTGGTTACGAAAATGAGGTCAAAATGAAAATCCAAGATGGCACCGAGGAAAATTTTTGATTTTCCGTCATGGGTGTCGTTTTCATGGTTTGTGGGGTTGCTGGTTACGAAAATGAGGTCAAAATGAAAATCCAAGATGGCGCCGAGGAAAATTTTTGATTTTCCATCATGGGTGTCGTTTTCATGGATTTTGGGGTTGCTGGTTACGAAACTGAAGTCGAAATGCAAATCCAAGATGGCGCCGAGGAAGCAAAAAAATTAAAATAATCAGCGACCTCAAAAACCATGAAAATGACACCTACGTTGGAAAAACCGATTTTTTTTCTCGGCACCATGTTGGATTTGCATTCGACCTCATTTATGTAACCAGCAACCCCCAAAACCATGAAAACGACACCCATGACAGAAAAACCGAAAATTTTTTTGGGCGCCTACTTGGATTTTCATTTTGACCTCATTTTCGTAACCAGCAACCCTAAAAACCATGAAAACGATACCCATGATGGAAAATCAAAAAAATTTCCTCGGCGCCATCTTGGATTTTCATTTTGAACTCATTTTCGTTATCAGCTATCCCAAAAACAACGAAAATGACACCCATGAAGAAAAAACCGAAAATTTTCATCGGCGTCATCTTGGATTTCATTTTGATCTCATTTTCATTATCAGCGACCCCAAAAATCACGAAAACAACACCCATGAAGAAAAAACCGAAAATTTTCGTTGACGTCATCTTGGATTTTCATTTTGATGTCATTTTCATAATCAGCGACCCCAAAACTTACTTACTTCTACATTATATTAATACTAGTATTTGCGTGGGTGCGCGAGTTGCGTGCAGCTCGCTTTTTGTCGTGTTCTTGAGAAGTATTCCTTACCATCATAAAATTTTGAGAATCCATAGGAATCCTTAAAATAATTGGAAAATCCGTTACAACTACCCCTATATCAGTATGAAAACCCTTAAGAACCCCTAAAACATTCTAAAAACCAATTAAAAAAAATATTACCTATAAAAAAAACCTTATTTAAAAACTCAGACCCATAAAAAAAAACACTACCCTAAAGTTTGCTTGTCGTCGCCCTGAGTTATGCTTCACCCACTCAACTTTCGTTACGCTGCGGAGGTCGCCACCTCCCCCCTTCGCTCCACTCGGTCTCGCAGGTGCGCTCCACTCAGAACCTACCAGACAGGTTTCGACGCCTACATTTGTTCAAGCACCCAATGGCTATCTCTGACCGTTACGAAGTTATAGCCCTTTTATTTTTAGGGGAGGTTGGGGAGGGGAGGATACCCTCCGTTTACAAATTTAAACGCTCCTCATTAATAATTTATAGTAAAATCAAAAAGCCGCTACGTGTCCTAGTTTCCGAGATACGATGGGGGGAGGGGTGAAGGGGGGGAGAGTGGGGAGTTTTGAAAAATGATTTTGACTAACGCGTTGCCCCTTTATATGAATCTGAAAAAAAAAATGTTTCAAGTCTCTCAACTTCCGAGATCCGCCTAAAGGGGGGAGAAGGGGGACAAGTGGGTCAACTTTTGAAAACTGGTTTTTACTTTCCCGAGCCTCCTATATACGAATCCGTAAAAAACAAAAAATATATTACCAATCATAATAAACAACCAACGTCAAAAAAAAACCTTATCTAAATATGTACAATCAAAAAGTTTAATAATTTTAATATAAATACTGGATCGAAATGTGGTAGTCTGCGTATATCTCGGAAATATATTCACGTAATAACTCGGGAGCGCTTGCGAAGCAAAGTGATACGTGCTCACGCTGGGAGAGCCCTTTCGTTACTGACGGGATCGCGTTTGCGCGGTCGATTATATAGTTCACTTTGCATTTAATTTACGAAATGAAGTTATTGTTTATTTATAAATTAAAATTCAGATTCTAATAAAGGGCTACCTTGAGATTAATGAGTAATTTTTAAATTTTCTTTTAAGTGTTTCTAAGGTATAGAAAAAAATACCCTTTTGTCCCGACGTTTTCCATAAATTAAGTTTTTTCAACATTTTTTTTCTGCTATATTTCGTATAGAAATCAATAATGTTTTCCCGTATGTTACGAGTAGACCATATATTGATGTTATTCATATTTTTTAATATTCAGAATATTTTGTAGTTCTTTGTTTAGGGAACCACAAACATCACTCGCTCGTTACTTTTGCGGAAAAGGGGTTTTGAATATGGGTGATTGCCATTAATATATACATTATTTAAAACAATTGTTCCCGCAGTCGACAAGAATAAGAACCTGACCCTTATAATAAAAAAATAAAGCAGGTTCAAATTCTTCTTGCCTTTCTCACAAGGAGTGATCAAAAATGTTCAAAATGACTTAATTTCTTGTAGGGACCCTTAATAGCATCAATATGTACAACCTCCTAAACAAAAAGTTTAAAATATAAATGTAAAAAATCACTTAGAGATTATCTCCAAAGATTAAATTATGATGACACTGAGGATCTTCTGCTGGGTAATTTAAAATAATAAGTTACAATAATAATACATAGTAATAATAAGTAATAATATAATGTGTAATATTATACACCAACCAACCCAAACCCAACCAAAACGGATGTGTACTAACGGACAAATTATTACACACCTCATTCTTTCTCACTACACACACCCTACACCTACACACCACATACGCATTCACACACATCCTACACTTACTCACTACACACACACACACACGGACCCCACATTTATTCTCCTCACCACTCATACGTTTTTCTTTTGTGTTTTCTCAACATAGTTTAAAATTATCCTGTTTTTTTTTTCTTTTACACCATTTGGTTATTGCTTTAACGTCCTGATTTATTTATTATACTATGGCTTTGTCTTGTTAATGGAGAATCATTGACTTCTGAATCAAGGCCCAGGCTCATACACCTAGTTTAGGAGTCAGGGAATTAAAATTATTGTGTCCTAGTTATAAGCTTTATATGCTCTTAGTTAGTTTCTTCCTTGTTATATAATGGCTTTTGGTGAAATAAAGAATCTCATAATCTTTACGCTACTTTACATTCAGTACTTGGTCAATAACATCAAAAATTATCTTCATTTCCAGGTCCCTACCTCTCCGGCTACCTCTGTAACGCGATAGGCAGAAAGCCTTGCCTCTACCTGGGCGGTGCCATCTTTATGCTGTCCTTCATAATCTTGGCAGTTGCCCCGAACCTGGGTACGATATACGCTGGTAGAATTATTACTGGTGTTGCTACTGGAATAATATTTGTTATAAATCTGGTCTACATTGGGGAGATGGCGTGAGTACCGTTAAGTTTTTTTTTCCTAATATTAAATAGGCCAACTCTTGACCTCAATCTTTTCCTGAAGCTAACCCAAAAGAAGCGACGGAAAAGCGAAAAGTTGCGGCTTAAATAACAAGAAAGAGAGATATAACGGTGTTTAAAGGTATTTCTTCACTTATGTGTGTGCCTAGTGTTTAAGAGCAGCCTCGATGTTATGTTTTAGTCTTGGGACATTTTAGTTTTGTATGATTGACTTTCTGTTCTTCAGCTTCATAAGTGAGACCGGTGCCACACATTTTTTACTTCAATTTTCTCCTGCCAGTCTGTTATTTGCTCATTTTTCTTTCATACAATCCATCCACCTTTTTTAGGTCTTCCTTTCGTTTCAATTTTAATATTAATGACAGAATTAATAAATCTTAAACTTTTGTAGTGCATAAAAAGTATTACAGCGCCATCTATGATGAAAATGAAGCACTAGCATCAGAATTCTAAATCGCGCATTTAAAGTTATTTGCTACCTAAGAGTGTATAGAAAAACCCGACAACAACACTGTCGGGCAGTTAAGTAGCCCACCAGACATAACACCCGTCAGACCAGAGGATCCTCTCTTTTCTATGAAGGATGAAGAACTTTACACTCTCTTCTTCATACTAAATTTTCTTCTTTTTTCAGGTCAACAAGAATTCGGGGCACATTGTTAACACTGACTGGATTATCCATCACTATTGGAGTTCTGTTCGCGTACTCAGTGGGACCGTTTGTATCTTACTCAGTGATCAACTGGATAGGCGTGGCTATATGCGGCATATACCTAGTGTTGGTCTTCTTCTTCGTGACTGAAACCGCTGTGTATCAAGTTATGAAGGGTAAGAATATTTTTATTGAAAATTGAGACCTCTGTCTTTGAGTCACAGTCAAAATTACATTGATCTTTATTGTCGAAGCGAATGATGTTGCTCTTGGGTAGTTGTCACTGACAAGTGTGTCAGAATTAAAGTGATCTTTGTTTCGTGACCATAAAGTTGCGGTTGAAATGAAAGAGCCAAAATAACTGAATGGACTGTAAGGGCACTAGTTCACGAACGGTTACAACGTGAAAAACCAGCATCTCCTGCAATAAAAAATGCAAAGACATTGTCACATCCACAAGCCCACATTAGGCCAGCATCGTGGATCCTTCTTACAAAATGACACCGGTGTCTCAGAAGTATTTTAGAAACGTCATATTCTGATTATATATATTTTACTTTTATTTTTACAGACAGAAGAGACGAGGCAATGGCCAACCTCACATCACTTGGCAGACAAGACGACATAGACGAAATAGTAGCACAAGCAAATGAAAAGCCAAAATCAAACATGGCTCAATTGACAGAAATGTACACAGTCAGGTCTAATAGAAAAGCTGCATTTATAATAATTTCCCTAAACATTATGCAGCAAACAAGTGGAGTAATTGCTGTGATGTCCTTTGTTACAATCATATTTGACGCGACTGGATCAAATATGGAGTCTCATATTTCTACAATTATTATTGGTCTAACCCAAGTCTTTGCGGCTATTTTTGCTCCAATACTTGTGGAGAGAACTGGAAGGAGGATATTGTTGTTGGTGTCTACAGCTGGTTGTTCATTGAGTTTGGTAAGTTTATCATTGGTATTGTCTGCCTTTTACATCAGTATAATCAGCCTATAGTGGTGGAGCTCGTGACTAAAAAATAACAGCCACTCGGGTCGATCTTCAGGTTAAGCCGCGCTTGCTAAGTCGGCACGTGGATGGAGCCCGCCACACTATTCCCAAACCACTGCAACTCCTGAAAGCAAGAATCAACAGTGGCGAAAACAAGAAAAGCGCCGGGACAACGACGCTTAGTGAAGTTTCGCCCACAGACACAGTTTAACTGTCTTAGATCCCGCAACGAAATTAAACAGAAAATGATAGCGGAGAAGTAGGAAAAACATAATTTATGTGGCATATTGTGTTATGTTTACAACTGGGTTACCCCAGTTCTAAACGTCCCTTTGTGCCCAGTTGCCTAGCACTACGGATATAAATATTATCATTAATGGGTCCTCAGTTGTGAGCTGTCGTATGTGGATTTACATCATCGTAACAGGTCTATACATTTCAAAAAATGCAGAAATACCTCATTCTCCGCGATTTTAGCCTTTTATACTAGGCTTATCGGATTGCCGTGTTGGGCTCCATTCCGCCATAGATTCGTCAAATATTGGCACTCTCAACACTTATATGTAGACATATAATTTTTTAGCCTCCCATTCGGACTTTGTCCAGCCATGTTTGTACATTTCCATATTGATAGAAATACGAATTTTAAAAGAAAAGATTGTTTTTTTTTTTAATTTCCGGTTTTTCTATCCAATATTTTACTATCCATAACCTTATTACTGTTGTTATTTCCAGGCTGTTCTAGGTGTTTACTTCCATCTGGAAATAACTGATCATCTGGCCGCTGAGAACTTACAATGGCTCGCGCTCGTGTCAATTATGCTTTTCTTCTTATCCTATTTTAGTGGTAAGTTAGTTCTATCTATTGTTTTACCATTTTAGTCTTAAGCTTTACCACGGTTTAGAATAGCGAATTTTTTACAGTACAGAAATTCAAACATTGTTTTAGCTTTTGCGATTGGTTACTAAACTAACTTACACTGTCACTTACGGGTTATATCTTCCGTGATTTACAATTCGCTTGCAATAGCGTCGAAATATTGGGAGCCCAGAATAATTGAAAATCACGAAAGATATCCCGTAAATGACAGTGATTAAATCAATAAAAAAAAACTCCCAAATCCTTTGTAACTGATGACCGAAAAAAGTGTTCCATCTTGCGCTATGGCTCCAGAAACGATTAAGATGGTTGATCTTTGATTTAGATTCTGTTATTATTTTGCTGGTTTTCAAGTCAACATTCTCCAGCTTATCTTTTCTTTTATTGTCTGTAATATTTCCAATTACTATCATTCCAGGATTCGGCATCATCCCCAACACCTTCATCGGTGAAATGTTCACGGACACCTGCAGGGGATTTGGTGGCACTTTCACGGTCACCATCGGCTGGGTCTTCGGCTTTGGGGTGGCAACAGCTTTTGGTTATATGTGGCCAGCTTTAGGACCTGCTACAACCTTCTGGATATTTGCTGGCGCTTGCGCATTTTCGTTCCTCTTTAGTGTAGTATTTGTACCTGAAACCAAAGGAAAGAGTCTGTTGGAAATTCAAGAGATCTTAGGTAGATAAATAATTTAAATAGCTGTGATATTAAATTTTTAATTTATTGTGAAATTTGGTTTTAATTTTCTACACCTAACACGAAGTACCGTTTTGAGTCTCTATGGGATCGGATCCGGAATTAAGTGAATTGACAAAGAACAGAGCAGTCATCGTAGCCCAGAATAAGCGAACTGAAGTGGCAACATGCTGACAACGTACCTGTTGCTACATGATTATTGATTCGCTGAAACAATAAGCGACATCGAGATTTAACTAATAATTATGTAGGTACTTGTCCTTCGCCTGTCATTTTCAGGGTTCCCTACTTGAAGGGTAACCAACGGTACCCTATTATTAAGCCTCCGCTGTGCGTCCATCCGTCTGTCTGTCAGCGAGCTGTATCTGTACAATTGAAATTTTCACAGAATTTGTGTAGGTATATCTGTTGTTATTGATAATACAAAACCGATTAATTAGAATTCGACTATGTGACGCGCGCTCGCTACTCACTCGCATTTTACATTACACACCCACTTTCTGTCACAAATATCGTCGTCACTCCGCCGACTTTTGGCCTATGCTCCTCACGCCAGCTAGCAAGATCCAATGCAGAAAAGCTCTAAGCAATACTGAGTTCTACTTTATTTCCTTGGTATTTGGTTTCTGTCACTAAAACCTAATTTTAGCAGTTTATACAAAGTATTGAAAATCGGAAGTCGTTTTTTGGACCGACGACGATCCATTGAATATTTTATTCATCGGACATATGAAAATCGTACTTACGAGTTACGACTTTCGGAAAAATAAATTTCAGGATTTTAATAATAGACATTATAGTTCTTCGGCATTATGAATTTTGGACTTTTGATAATCGGAATATCGAAATTTGGAATAAAAATAAATATTTCGGAGTATTTGGCTGTTCCCGTGAAATTCTATGTGGGGCATGGGTACAAAATAATGTATCGAATTCTTGGTGACCGTTTTAGCGTCGGTGTCTCTACCACCTTGTATATGTTTAACCTTATCAAATAAAGAAGTTTGCCTGATTATAATTTGTTAGAAATTGATAACACTATTAATAAAGGAATGAAAAAAGGAAAGAAATAAAGGGAAAAAAGGAATAAAGAAAAAGTATCACCACAATAAATTATCCGCGTTCTACAGATTTGCAACAAAATGGATTCAAAGCCATTTTGCCACTCATCCCTAATCGATAATCAGATTCGTACAATTTCCTCTTACGGAAAGCCTATCAATAAATGATGATAATACACAGATAAGTCACTTCAAAACATCGTGCGAAAATACACGCTATCGAATTATATCAGGATCAAAATAAATAAATTGAATATTTTTTAAGTGCAGTTTGTGTGTGTGAGAGCATTAAGATGGGTGTCATGGTAGCAGAAACTAACACGAGTATAAGAAAGCAGTTGTTGATAGCAGGATGCTGTAAGTTACATAAAAACCACGTGTCACTATGCTATACTGTGTGTGAATCCCATTTATTTGTGGTCATAAGTATTTAAGAACACAAATAAATGGTATTCACACACATACACACACACAAATACACACACACATACACACATACACACTCCCACTCACACCCAGGCCCACATGAAAGGCACATTGACATATCTGCACCCTTATCTATATCTATATCTTCTATATATTATATTTATATTTATATACATATAATAAAACAGTAAAAAAACTGTGTCTGTACATTGAATATATTAAAAAAGAAATAATTGAGGGGGGTTTAGAAACAGCAATAGAGCACGAATCCAAAAAAAAAATCTGTCTGTTTGTCTGTTTGTCTGTAGGTCTGATTGTTTGTACACGCTAATCTTCGGAACTACTGGACGGATTTGAATGATTTTTTTGTTGTTGTATAGGTATTAAGTCTGGGCAAGATATAGGCTATAATTTATCTTGGAAACTTGAACACCTGATGCAGAACCACAACAGACCAGCTGAACTATAAGAGATACAAAAATGGTACCATAGCAAAAATTGTTCCACGTGATGGGCATTTTCTGCTGAGAGAATAAATTTGAAGATCTGGAACACCTGATGTGGAACTCCAAGAACCCAGCTACACTTACATATATATAGGAATGACGTTTTAGCAAAAGTTGTTCAATCTGATGAGCACTCTCTATTGACTTATAAAAATCGAAGATCTGGAACACCTGTTGTGGAACTCCAAAAGCCCAGCTATGCCATAACACATATAGGAATGGCGTCCTAGCAAAAGTTGTTCGGTCTGATGGGCATTTCCTGTTGAGTTTTATCTTGGAAAAAACATAAACACCTGATGCAGAACCGCAACAGACCAGCTGAACTATAACAGATACAAAAATGGTACCATAGCAAAAATTGTTCCACGTGATGAGCATTTTCTGTTGAAGATCTGGAACACCTGATGTGGAACTCCAAGAGCCCAGCTACACTATAACATATATATAGGAATGAAGTTTAAGCAAAAGTTGTTCAATCTGATGAGCACTCTCTGTTGACTTATAAAAATCGAAGATCTGGAACACCTGTTGTGGAACTCCAAGAGCCCAGCTACACCATAACACATAGGAATGACGTCTGAGCAAGTGTTTTTTGGTCTGATAGGCATTTCCTGTTGACTTTTATCTTGGAAACAAATACCTGATGCAGAACCGCAACAGACCAGCTGAACTATAAGAGATACAAAAATGGTACCATAGCAAAAATTGTTCCACGTGATGAGCATTTTCTGTTGAAGATCTGGAACACCTGATGTGGAACTCCAAGAGCCCAGCTACACTATAACATATTTAGAGGAATGAAGTTTTAGCAAAAGTTGTTCAATCTGATGAGCACTCTCTGTTGATTTATAAAAATTGAAGATCTGGAACACCTGTTGTGGAACTCCAAGAGCCCAGCTACACCATAACACATAGGAATGACGTCTCAGCAAGTGTTGTTTGGTCTGATGGGCATTTTCTGTTGACTTATACAAATGTTTAGTCTGATGGGCATTTCCTGTTGACTTACAAAAATGAAAGATCTGGAACGTCTCGAATCGTCTCGCGCATCCCGTTGTATTTCCGTCCCCGGGCTCTTAAAATTCGACATCAGACGTTTCAGATCTTCGATTTTGACGACCCCGTTGTCGCTGGCATAAGCAACAGGATACGCGTACGAAGTCGCGGGCAGAAGCTAGTTTCTAATATTATTTTGTTTCATCCTAGCTAAATTGCTTTTTATTCTAAATTTATTACAAGCTTTTAATTTTTTTTACTACAATCATTATTTTTTAAATTATTGTTTTTAATTCAATTATTAATCTAAATTTTTAATCCTGTTTTTATTCTAATTCTATTTTTAGTGCTTATGTAATTACCTAAATGTAAAATGATAACTACTGAACTTAATCTTAAGTAATTTAATTTTGTCACCTTTTGCTTCATAAAACTTGCCCAATTGTAACATAAATGGAAGAAGTCACTGGCTCCTGAAATACAGGTACTCTAACCTAGCTCTGGAGCCAGGGTCTCACATTTTTCTGTAACCTGTTTTTATGCCAATGAAGAAATTATTATTAAAATTATACTATACGCCAATCTCCCAAACAACTCAACCGATTTCAATGAAAAGAGAATATGTTTCTAATCGGCCACGTATCTGTACACTACCTCGAAACATCGAGAAAAATCCATGTAATACGGCAAAAACGCAGGTAGCAGCTTAAATGCATACTTTTCTGATAATCAATTAATATTTATCTATTATTTTATCGACTTTCAACGTCGTGTCTTATTAATTCAAGTAGAAGTACTATGTGCTCAAAAAAAAATGACAGATAACCAAATATCGACCTTCTGGTCTGCTTTTTGTGTGGCTGCTTCTGAAAAATTCTTTACAGAAAACTATTAGGAATCATCTATGTATTAGAAATTCCAGTAGCAGCACAGAGTCTGGCTGAATGCAGTTGATAACAATAAACTTTTCATCTTACTTTATATTATGTTTACATCTAAAAAAAAAAACTCAAAACTCAAAGCATTTATTTCAATTGGACCATTACGGCACTTTTGAAAGTCAAAAATACAAAAAAGAAAATCAAAGCTACAGTCCCAGTCACAAGGCATAATAACTTGAGAAAGTACTGTAGTTGCCCATTCCCTAGCGTAGATCTCTATGGAGAAGAATGGGCAAGAAACTCCATGGACACTCTTTTAAAATAAAAAAATTGTTACAAAATCTTGGTTACATCATTAATTTTGAGATTATACATATATGTGAGAACGATGTAGAAAGACGTGCACACTAAGAGCATCCAGAGTGAAAGATTAAATTAAAAATGTATGAATAAAGTAATTAAAATGAACCTTGGCAGCTAAGAGATGACCAGTCCCAACTGACAGCGCCCGTTCACAGACATGACGCATGTACCGGCGCCATTCAACTCAACCATATTGAAGGGAACTAAATGACCCGACACACCCGCCACCATCAGCGAGACATTTAAGTGAGCATGACATTCTCTGTCACCAAGGCATATTCAAGTCAATGAAAGATAAATAAATGTAAATGGTGGCTGAACAGTACAAAGTACTCACACATGTGCTATGCAATTATATATTAATACTAAGAACTGGAATCTATACAATGCAAGTATATTTTTACAATGTTCTGCAGCTTATCAATTCTTCATCTTCTTCTTTACATGTCGATGGACTCAAATAATGCCCGACCAGTACAAACAATTAGTTTGCCCCCCCACCTATGGTTGTGGAGCAGGACCAGCATTAAGCCAAGCATTTTTATCATCAATGTTGTTACAAATGCTTGCCTACATAGTGTGCGTTTTATACAAGACTAGGTGACCCGCGCAACTTCGTCTGCGTCACATGACCTACCTACTGCCTACCTACTGCCTACCTACTGCCTACCTACTGCCTACCTACTGCCTACCTACTGCCTACCTACTGCCTACCTACTGCCTACCTACTGCCTACCTACTGCCTACCTACTGCCTACCTACTGCCTACCTACTGCCTACCTACTGCCTACCTACTGCCTACCTACTGCCTACCTACTGCCTACCTACTGCCTACCTACTGCCTACCTACTGCCTACTACTGCCTACCTACTGCCTACCTACTGCCTACCTACTGCCTACCTACTGCCTACCTACTGCCTACCTACTGCCTACCTACTGCCTACCTACTGCCTACCTACTGCCTACCTACTGCCTACCTACTGCCTACCTACTGCCTACCTACTGCCTACCTACTGCCTACCTACTGCCTACCTACTGCCTACCTACTGCCTACCTACTGCCTACCTACTGCCTACCTACTGCCTACCTACTGCCTACCTACTGCCTACCTACTGCCTACCTACTGCCTACCTACTGCCTACCTACTGCCTACCTACTGCCTACCTACTGCCTACCTACTGCCTACCTACTGCCTACCTACTGCCTACCTACTGCCTACCTACTGCCTACCTACTGCCTACCTACTGCCTACCTACTGCCTACCTACTGCCTACCTACTGCCTACCTACTGCCTACCTACTGCCTACCTACTGCCTACCTACTGCCTACCTACTGCCTACCTACTGCCTACCTACTGCCTACCTACTGCCTACCTACTGCCTACCTACTGCCTACCTCCTGCCTACCTACTGCCTACCTACTGCCTACCTACTGCCTACCTACTGCCTACCTACTGCCTACCTACTGCCTACCTACTGCCTACCTACTGCCTACCTACTGCCTACCTACTGCCTACCTACTGCCTACCTACTGCCTACCTACTGCCTACCTACTGCCTACCTACTGCCTACCTACTGCCTACCTACTGCCTACCTACTGCCTACCTACTGCCTACCTACTGCCTACCTACTGCCTACCTACTGCCTACCTACTGCCTACCTACTGCCTACCTACTGCCTACCTACTGCCTACCTACTGCCTACCTACTGCCTACCTACTGCCTACCTACTGCCTACCTACTGCCTACCTACTGCCTACCTACTGCCTACCTACTGCCTACCTACTGCCTACCTACTGCCTACCTACTGCCTACCTACTGCCTACCTACTACCTACCTACTACCTACCTACTACCTACCTACTACCTACCTACTACCTACCTACTACCTACCTACTACCTACCTACTACCTACCTACTACCTACCTACTACCTACCTACTACCTACCTACTACCTACCTACTACCTACCTACTACCTACCTACTACCTACCTACTACCTACCTACTACCTACCTACTACCTACCTACTACCTACCTACTACCTACCTACTACCTACCTACTACCTACCTACTACCTACCTACTACCTACCTACTACCTACCTACTACCTACCTACTACCTACCTACTACCTACCTACTACCTACCTACTACCTACCTACTACCTACCTACTACCTACCTACTACCTACCTACTACCTACCTACTACCTACCTACTACCTACCTACTACCTACCTACTACCTACCTACTACCTACCTACTACCTACCTACTACCTACCTACTACCTACCTACTACCTACCTACTACCTACCTACTACCTACCTACTACCTACCTACTACCTACCTACTACCTACCTACTACCTACCTACTACCTACTACCTACCTACTACCTACCTACTACCTACCTACTACCTACCTACTACCTACCTACTACCTACCTACTACCTACCTACTACCTACCTACTACCTACCTACTACCTACCTACTACCTACCTACTACCTACCTACTACCTACCTACTACCTACCTACAGAATAAATCTTTAAAATTGTTTTTGAAAATAGTTTTTTTTTTTTTTTTACGTTTTCGTTTTTTTTTTAATGTATTCTGCTATTCAGGACGGAGACAAATCCAACGAACCAAAAACCATGATAATTGATCCAGCAGATCTCGAGTTATAAGTGATGTAACAAACCCGACTTTGTTTTATATACACACATCAACACGGTCTAGGGATATTTTTAAAAAAGCGAATTACTATCAATGTGTTAATTATTTATATGACATGTATATATTTAAAAGATACGTTATTTAATATTCTACCATTTTTTAATAATGGTTAAGGTATAGATTAAAATTTCAGGATTTTATGGAAAAAAAATGAAGCATAGACGGAAACCGTATATGAATGAACTTTTAATTTGTGAGTAAAAACTGAAAAAAATAGAAAAATCATTTAATTTGTGTTTATAAACTTGAAGTTAGTAGTCTGAGAAAGCGCCCATGATGTTCATAACACATCGGCAACGATTCGGCATGCTCAGAACAAGGTTGTCAATGTCTTGCTGCGGAGTATTGTCCCATGTCCTTCTGAGGTGCGCAAAAAGTTGATCTTCTGTAGCCAGATTTTCAGGAACTTCCTTCAGAGCTCTTCTTTGCAGCATATCCCACGCATGCTCAATGGGATTTAGATCTGGCGATTGAGCAGGCCAGTCTAAGGCCCTAACATTATGTGTATGTAACCAAGCTGCTACCGTTCTCGCCGTGTGTGCCCGGGCATTGTCGTGCATGAGCAGGAAATCTTGCCCCATTTGTGTTCTGTGGGGCAAGATTACGGGCCCCAGCACCTGTTGGACGTATCGTTCTGCCGTCATATTGCCCCGCACCCAAACGAGATCCGTCCGTCCTCCAAGACGAATTCCTGCCCAAACCATAATTGTTCCTCCTTGGTATGGGTGAACTTCCTGAGGGTTCTGGAGACGGCTCCATCGTCCAGGAACTCGCCAAACACGCGTCCTTCGTGAATCTGGATGGAAGCCGAACCTGGATTCATCCGTGACAAGCACATTGGACCATTGGTCACGGCCCCAGTCCACGTGGTTCCGAACCCATTCTAATCGTCGTCCACGATTGCCTCTCCGTAAAGGTGGGACCCGGAGTGGTCTACGAGAGCGTAGATTGCTTTCATGCAGTCGCCTTCTTACAGTTTGGTCACTCACAAGCACTTGGTGTTCCACTCGCAGCCTTTGGACCAATTGAGTCGCCGTTGCATTTGGTTGTGCTCGCGCAGTAATTTGCAAAAATCGGTCTTGTCTGGGGGTAGTGATGCGACTTGGCCCCCGGTGCCTCTCCGCTACTTCACCTGTGGCACGATATCGTGTCCACAATCTTAAAATTACATTTTGATGGGTCCCTATGGCCTCAGCAACATTACGCTGAACAGATCCAGCTTCCAGCATTCCCACAGCTCGTAACATCTCCGCCCTCGTCAAATGTCGGCGTTGCATGGCTACAATACCTCAATTTTAACTTTATCTTTCGTTTAAAAATGAAAAAAAAAACTGTAACTAAACGTAATTCGTATTGTTTTCTAAATTTCGCACAAATGAAAATTCCCTCTCCTATAGGAGAGAAAAAAAAAAAAAAAAAAAAAAAAAAAAAAAAAAAAATTTTGAAAATTCTTTTGTTTCAAAATGTCTTGATGTATACATCAAGACATTTTTATGCCACCGAAACAAAAGCATTTTCAAAATTTTGAATTTGGAATTAGTCTGAGATAAATTACAAACAAATCGGTGTATAAAAGATTCCGATGCGGCCAGTACTTTTCGAGTTATTTAGTTAATTGAGTATGAAATATCCCTAGACCGTGTTGATGTGTGTATATAGATTTAAATTTCTTCTCATTCAGTTGAAGAATGTGGGGAGGTATTTTATTGTAACATTTCAAACAGTACCCCATGAAAGATGAATCCACTTTAGCAAGCCTGAAACCTGGCTGAACTAGTTGGTCCCTATTTCTAGTGTTATAGTGGTGTCTGTCCCCTCTCTTACTGAATAAATGCCGATTTTTTCTAACGTACATGATATTTTCATAGATGTATTGACAAGGTACTGTCATGATATTAATTTCCTTAAACAGTTCTCTTAGAGAATCGCCTCTACGTAATTCATAAATGGCTCTGATGGCTCTTTTCTGCAGAATAAATATAGACTCGATGTCTGCAGCCCATCCCCATAGTAAAATACCGTATGACATAATACTATGAAAATAACTAAAATAGACCAGCCTCGCAATATCAACATCAGTAAATTGACGGATTTTTCTAACAGCATATGCTGCTGAGCTTAGCCGTCCTGCAAGAGATGTTAGATGAGGACCCCATTGTAACCTTGAGTCCAGCGTGATTCCCAAGAAAACCGTTTTATCGACAAATTCTAGTTTCTCTTGATTCAATATTATGTCACAATCACTACTTTTGACATTTGGTAGAGCACATCTAATGCATTTAGTTTTTTTCCCATTTAGTACTAAATTATTAGCGGTAAACCAATCGTGGACCTGCAGTAGGGCGTTATTTACGTCATCAAGATTAGTGGCACGTCTGTTTATTTTAAATATTAAAGAAGTATCGTCAGCAAACAACACCATATGCGGGTGGTTGTTAAATAGATGGGGTAGGTCATTAATATTATATACTAAAAAGAGGAAGGGACCCAATATCGAACCTTGTGGTACACCTATTTTTACTTTTAAACCCATTGAGTTGACTCCATTTATTTGTACCTGCTGCTGTCTATCATTCAAATACGATTTTATTATACTGAGCGCAAGTTTACCTAAACCGTAATGCTGAAGTTTCAAGATCAGGGTTTCGTGATTTACGCAATCAAATGCCTTCGAAAGGTCACAAAAGATTCCTATGGCATCTTGTGCCTCTTCCCACGCAGTAAATATGTGTTTTAATAAAGTGACACCGGCGTCAGTTGTACAACGTCCTTTGGTGAAACCATACTGTTGCTCGTGTAATATTTTATTAGTGTTAAAATGGTTAAGCATTTGATTGAGCATTATCTTTTCAAACACCTTGCTGAAAACCGGCAACACGGATACGGGCCTATAGTTATTGGTGTCTTTACTGTCCCCGGATTTAAAAAGCGGTATTACCTTACTGAATTTCATTAGATCCGAGAAGACCCCTTGATCCACGCACAAATTAAATATTGAGGCTAAATACGGCGCTACAGTCTCAATAATTGAGGTACAAGCTTTGATAGACATACCCCATAGATCTTCCGTTAATTTGATCTTGATTTGCTTAAAACCTTTTATGACTGTTAAGGGGTTTATATGCTGTAATTTAAATTCATTTGGACAGGCTGAAACGTTCGCTTTCAATAAATCAATAGAGAGCAAGGGAGAGGAATTTAAGATTTCTGTAGTTTTAAGTGGGATACTGGTAAAGAAATTTACAAATTCTTGAGCAACTTCATTGTTGGAGCTCAAAAGGGCACGCGATGTCTCTAGTGTGAAGTCATTACCTTGTTTTTTATTTCTATTTGTTTCACTGTTGATGATTTTCCAAACCGTTTTTATTTTGTTGTCGGCTGATTTAATCTTGTTGCTAATGAATAAGGATTTGGCTACCTTGCAAGTGTTTTTAAAAATTTTCGAGTAAGTAGCAACATATTTATTAAAAGCTTCAGTGTTGATGTAAGGCTTAAGGCCGTACAGCTCAAACAATCGTTCCCTACTTTTCCGAATACCCTGTGTTGCCCAGTCACTGAAAATAAACTTTGGGCCAATAGTTTTAGATTTCTTTTTTAAAGTATTATTAAATTCGGTGTACACTACCGAAAAGAATTCTTCATAAAATACATTTGCATTGTTTCTAATATGACCCGGTATACTTAACTTGCTAATTAAATTATTATTAAATTTGTCTAGATTGCTGGGTGTTATTTGTCTAGTTTGTATCTGAATTCTTTGTAATTGTCTATTGTACGCGAAAGTAACCGTCTGACCACTATGATCTTAAGGCAGGTAATTTACGATGGATTTATTTATGTAATCGCAGCAACAAAAAACATTATCGATACATGTAGCAGTATTTGTCGTAATTCGAGTTGGTTCTGAAAACACATTTGACAAGTTAAATGATTTAAAGAGACTTAAGAATCTACTGCTATTCACATTATTCTCTATGATATTGACATTAAAGTCACCACAGATAATTATTGGTTTATTACCAGTTACAAGTTTTGCCAAAGCATCTTCCATTACTGACTCAAAGATAGAATAGTTCAGGTAATTAGGGGGTCTGTAAACGCACACTATTACATGCTTATCTAGCTCAACACAAGACAATTCAATGCTATGTTCAACCGATAGATCGACTATATCATTACGAGACTTAGATTTAATACAATTTTTACTAGGATTAATGAACCCCCACGCATCTTAGATTTTCGGTTAAAGCAACTGCTCACATTGTAATTCTCATAATTTATTTGCATTACTTCGTAATCTTTCATCCAATGTTCAGTAAAACAGATAATATCAAACTTAGTCTTTTCTAAAAATAGTTCTATTTCTAGTTCTTTGGAAGAAAGTCCCTGAATATTCTGGTGAAACACTTTTAAGGAATTCTGCTCAGCCCCTTTTTTACAGTTAATTGATTGAGAGCTAGAAGATACCTCGAAGTTGGCGAGATTAACTAAATTTTCACTCGTACCTTCTATTGTCTTGATGACTAGTTTAAATCTAAGCTAATATTTGTATAATTACAATTAGTATAATTACTAATTTCCGTAGACCTATTTACAAAAAACTGCGACATACAAATAACATAACATAACATACATACATATAATATATCTTTTAAGTTTTCATATTTAAACTTTTCTAAAATTTGATTTATATAACTTTCCTGATAAATCTTAATAAAATTTCGTTCTACTTTAACATCAAACCCTATAAACTTTTCAGTCTTATCAAATTTCCGCATTTCAAACTCTTTTTCTAATTTATTAATAATTTTATTTAAATCAAACTCATTTTCACTAATTAAAATACCATCATCTACATAAATAGCCAAATATATTTCTTTATGTTTATTTACAAACACACATGGATCTGATTTTAATTGTAAAAAACCCATTTTTTTCAAAAACTCCGTTAATCTCTTGTTCCACATAAGTGGTGCTTGTTTCAATCCATACAAACTCTTCTTTAATTTACATACTTTATTCTCTTTGTCTTTTATATCATATCTTAAAAGTACTTCCATAAAAATTTCTTCATCTAATTCTCCACATAAAAATGCTGTCTTTACATCAAATTGGTTAATTTTAAAACCTTTTTGAGCTGTAAACGCCAACAACAATCTAACACTAGTAGTATTTACCACTGGACTATATGTCTCCTTATAATCAATATTGTATTTTTGTAGAAAACCTCTTGCCACTAATCTAGCCTTATATCTTCCACCAGGCTTTATAGTAAATATCCATTTATTCGAAATTATTTTCCTATTTTTTGCTTCATACTTGTTAACAATTTCCCAAGTTTTGTTTCTCTCTAAGGAATCTTTTTCCTCATCCATTGCTCTTTTCCATAAATCTTTATCAAAACTATTAAAAACATCTGTATAAGTTAAAAACGAAGTCTCCAAATCATAATCTTTCAACCAAAATGGCAATTTCCTTTCTCTATTCGGTAAAATCCGCAATCCATCATTAATAACTGGTTCAATTGCATCCTCAAACTCATTACTAATTACAACTCCTGTATCATCTGTAACTTCCCCTCTCAAACTATTATTTTCTTCAACACCAACTCCAATGTCTTCAACACTATCTTCAAAAATCTCATTATCTTCAACACCAACTCCTCTAACTTCAACATCTTCACCACTAACTCCAACTTCAACATCTTCAATACTGCCTCCAAAAATCTCAGCATCTTCATCACTAACTTCAGCTCTATTTTCTAAAACTTCTTCATCAACAACAACTCAATCACCACTTTCACTACGAAAACCATTACCACCTTCACCACGAAAACTATTATCACCTTCACCACAAAAACTATCACCACGAATATCAATACTAACCTGTTTAAATAAATTTTCTAAATCGCATTGTTTCACACTACAATTACACATTTTCAAATAATCTGCAACGTCACTCTTATTATTATTAAACACCACATCTCTTGAATAAACAATTCTAAAACTCGAAGGATCCCATATCTTATAACCATTGTTAGTATACCCTACTAAAAGCCCTTTGCTACTCCTGGAGTCAAGTTTATGTAACTGAAAATTATTTTTATAATATACTAAAGATCCAAAAATGTTTAAATGTTTTAAATTATTCTATTAAACCACATTTCAGCTGGTGTTTTAACATTTATTTTATTCGCACTCCTGTTCAATAAATAAGCAGAAGTTAAAATGGCTTCACCCCATAATTCATGTGGTAGCTGCATATCAAAAAGCAACGCTCTTGTTCGTTCCATTAATGACCTGTTTAATCGTTCAGCTGTACCATTCAGCTGTGGAGTATAGAGAATAGTGTAATCAATATTTACCTTTACCTTTACCTTTACCTTTGTTATTACAGTACATTTTAAATTGTTTGCTAGTATATTCACCCCCATTATCGCATCTGAATGTTTTAATCGTTGTTTCAAAATGATTTTCCACCAAATTAATATCATTAATTATTTTTGAAAACGCTTCGTTTTTATTTTTGATTAGAAAAACTTTAACAAAATGAGTGTAATCATCCAAAAACGTGATAAAATATTTGTAACCATCCCATGTTTCCGTTTCAATAGGACCACAAATATCACTATGAATAATTTCAAGTGGCTTACTAGCTCTGTGTCTATTTGTTTTAAAAGGTTTTCTACATAATTTTGATTGTGTGCAGACTTCACAGATGTCAATCTCCTTTACCAGGCCTCTATCTATACCTCGAACAAGATCTTTTGTCCTGTTAATAGATACATGACCTAATGCATGATGCCAGAAATGAGCATTTATATGAAAGATGTTCACTGACCTTGAAAGTACAACTGGCTTTGCATTAATGTTCAAATAATACAGACCATCTTGCTTCAGTCCACCAACCTCTATGCATTCAGAGTCCTCACTTTCGATTTGACAACTCGTTCTGAAAAAATTTAACAAATAATTATCATCAGCTAATCTAGATACAGATATTAAGTTCTTTTTGAGTTGAGGAACACATAATACATCTTTAAAAACAATATTTTTATTGTAAATGTTGCCCATTATGTTGACATGATGAATATTACCGTCTGCAGTCATGATTTTATAATTAATCTTCTTCTTATCTTTAAGGTAACTTTCTGATGTAACAATATGACTGCTGGTACCTGAATCTATTATGAATTCAATCTCTGCTTCTGTTGTATTAGTTGTATAGAAGTTACTTACATTTTGTTTTAGGCAGAACCTTGTATAATGTGAGTTTTCCTTACAGTTCACACAGTTAAACTTTAAATTGCAATCTGCATGTCTGTGTCCACGCTTCATGCATTTATAGCATTGAGCTATGTTGTTGTATGCTTTACCGTCACCATTTAATGTTCTGCAGAATCTTGCAATGTGTCCTTTGTTTCCACATTTGAAGCAACTCCTTACATGAAAACTGTTTTCTATTTGTTTGACAGTGTCATTCTCAACAGATGTTGTCGGTTTTGAAACTTCATGTCTATCTGTATTTTCTTGTCTCATCTTTATTTCTAAATTAAGCCTTGATATTAAATTAATTAAAGTTTTATCTCCTAATGATGTTGATTCCCAAGCTGTTCTAAAATGAATATATTTTTCCGGTAGATTCGAAAGTATTTTGGTTATGATTTGCTTGTCATCAAAATCGTATCCTAAACCTCTTATCCTCGTTGCTTTATTCTCAATTTCTGCTATGTCTGTCATTAAATCTTTATTTTCAAATTTATATTTATAATAATCTTCTAATAAGCGAGAAATTTGAGTATCCTTATGTCCAAGAAATAATGTGTCAAATTTTTCTAAAATTTCCTTGGAAGTTTTGCAATTTATTGCGTAAACCATATACTTATCACTAATTGCACATATTATTAGCAATCTTGCTTTGGCATCTCTTTTAATAAAATCTTTCTTTAAATTTTCATTATCTTCCAAAACAGATTCCAGCTCCCTTGCCGTCAAAAATAACATTATTTTTTGTTTCCATAGAACATACTCAGACTCGTTTGTCAGTTTTGACAATTTTTGATCGTCAGACATTTTTCCAAAAATTTTATTTCCAATAATTTTAACTTGAACTCCAAAATATTTTTCAGGCTCTTACTTCCTCGACCTCCTCACAATATCAGTTCAATTTACTCAGGGGCAACCCATAATCTTTTAAAATCTGAAGGGTTCTGGGCCCATAACCTGTTGATATATGTAATAGTTCATACCGTCATATCGTGAGGGATCCTTCTTCTTTAAATGAAAAATCAGAAAGCCATGGCTTCACTTATAATTTTCTTAAAACATATACATCAAAATAAAATAACTACAAATTAAATCAACATTCAAATTCCTCTATAAACTCATCTACATTCTTTCTCATATTATAACTGACTGTTTCATTTTTATTCAAACCCGCTTCCTAATAACATTTTTCTTTTTCAACGACCATAGACTTTAAAAGCTGCCAGTAAATCAAAGACATAAAATTCTATTAACCCAATATTACAACATACCACATATGTCTGAGTTTATATTAAAAGCTAATAGCCTTGCTATTTGACGTCTAAAACTAATAGGCAGGTACGCCTCATTCCTAGTTGACTTTAATTTCTGAACGAAACTGTTGGTGTCGAAAAATGTCAACCTGTCACTAAAATGACTAACCAACAAGTGAATGGATATAATGATTGCGTCTGCTTGATAATTTCTCAAAATACGGGAAGGAGCACAGAATTACTCTCTTACAATTTAGTTTTAATAGTTGAGTGACATTGTCCGTGATATCATCAAGTTTAACGTTAGAACTGTTACCTACAAGTACAGTTATAATGGTATTAGGATCAAATTCCTTCCGAGTTATTGATGTTATTATCTGGTTGTAAGAAGCCTGAGGAGTACAATAATTTAGAGAAGAATGACTCAGATTGTTACTAATTGACTTGCCTAACCCTTTTCCTATACTATCTGAGAACAAAATGGAGCAGCAACTGTGTGTATTACAAGAAGGGGGAGAACTACTATCTATTTGTCCTACCTGTGATGAACCTTGTACAATATCTGGTGAATTTTGAATGGAGATACAGTCCGGAACACTGCTCAGCCGGGCCGGGTTCTCCGTTACCTCGGGTAGGAGAGTGTCCGGGCTGGATTCACTTTGTGATGTACATTGAGTGTTGTTGAAGGTCATCGTGTCTACACAGTCTGCTATTACCGCTATCAACTAATTCGTTTGCAGCAAGGATATGTTCCTTAATTTGTTTTTGAGAATTTACATACATAGAATAACATGACTTTAGTTGACACTCTAAAACTTGAATTTCAGACTGTAAGTTTTGAGTGTCTATTTCATAAAACTTCTTACTATGCTCTAATTTAATTTGATAATTATTCAACTTTTTTATGAGGAAAACACGTTCTTTTATTAGTTGAATATTTTTGGAACTGTGTTTTTGTTGTTTTTTTAAATTTCTTGCATTTTTTTATAATTCTATTTAGTTTTGCATATTTCTTTATTTTATTTTGGCTTACTTTATAACTACTACAATTATATTTCAGAATAGAATCTTCAGTAAGATCTATTGTTGTTAAGAAATGTGGGTTGCAATTTGAATTTAATAATTGATTATATAGGTGATCTGTTTCCCTAACCTGAGTACATTCTCTTTCTTTCTGAAACTCAATAATTTGTTTGTTGGCATGAAGCAGTTCAACTTCTAAGTCCCTAACCTTACATAAAGCCATTTCATAATGGTTACTGCAGTCGTTGAAACCATCTGTGACCACCCGCAGATTGTCCCGTTCCTCAACAACATCCATGTATTGTTGGTGCAGGTCCACTAGCTCCCGTTTCAGGCTTGTGTTTTTGTGAACGACCTTCTCGATTTCAACCTCATGTTCCTCTCTATCCAATAACAGCTGTTGACATTTGCTGTTTGCTTCCTTAAGTTCATCAAGGGCCGTTCTCAACTTAGCCTGTAACTCCTGGGTAGTTGCCTTACGGGTCATCACAGGCATGGTTTCAGGGAATAGAACTGAAAGTAGAAGTACAAAGAATGGTGAGAACTAATTGGATGGACAAAATTAGGAAAGCTAGAAATGAAAGAAGAAAATGAGAATAGACTGGAATATGTGATTAATAAATTGGTAACTGTGGTAGGCTTATGAGTCTTACACAAAATACTTTAATAAGATTATTAAATTAAGTTAAAATTTTAAATTGATTTCATGTCTTTAACTTTTTTATGAAGTGGGTAGGACTCTTGGTTTAAAATTATTGGACTTATTTGACTAATAATGCCAAAAATTATTAAAGAATAACCAACGTACTTTTTTGTTGTGTATTTAGTTAATTAAATATATAGATAGCAAGTACATTTACTTATTACAAACTACACAACTACATAACTAACAAGTGCTAACTGACACAGAACCTAACTTCAACTACAAAAGAGTGCCAGATTAGTCAGAATAATGAACTTAGTGCTACAGAGCTTTTAATTGGTTAATATGAGCTACTTATTAGACATTAAAAGGAAACAATTATACTCCCCAGATAGATCCGCAGGTACATCAGCTGTTCGTGTTATAGGTTACCGGTTGAGTTAGGATAATTAACCAAACACTACGTGTTACAGTGTATTTTTCCGTGAAAACAATAATCTTGGGTATTAATACACTTAATAGACATTTAATTATAATAATACAAGGTTTTTACACTAAAATATTAATTAACACTAATTTAAAATTACGGAACTAAATTTTGACATGTCACTCAACCAGTGTTGCCACTCAACCTCCTCCCTATGCCTATCTGCCATAAACACACCCCATTTTGAGACTTAAATTAATCTGGCCATAGGCAATTCATCCAGCCAGTGCTGGCAGCCAGCGCTGGCTTCGTCTGAACCTTGCTTAACACATTTTTCTCAATTCCAGTATACGTAGGTCAGCTGATAGTGGGGTACATCACTGGCTGGACAGCACCTGTGCTGGCCAAACTGCAAAATCCTGATGAGACACCCTTGGGGGGAGTCATCGACGATGCCGAATCCGCATGGATTGTCTCCGTTGGTGCTCTTGGAGCTATCATAGGTATATATGTATGGGTCAAAGAATAGTAGGTTTTGAGAGAAGTGGTGATTAAATAATTTTGGAAAGTAATGTAAAGCGGCTGCCAAAACTCGTAAGTCACAGCCGCATCCACAGGATTGTTACTGCTCAGAGAAGAAACTGATAACATAACGTCACGCCTGTAATCCAGAGATGTTAAGCAGAGGGCGCGGGAAGCCGTAAAAGCTTTTTTGGGTGGGTCGGCCTAGCTAGTCCAGCTAATAGCAATGCCTCTACAGTGAGATGTGATCTCTGGCCGAAGCTGCTTAAGCTGACGGCTTCGTCGAGCCGTCTGAAAGCCTTCCACCTGGGCATGCTTTACCGTGGCCGACTTAGAAATCTCTGAATATACTCCGAACCTAGGTCAGCCGTAGCAAAGACAATCTCCTCAGACAATGGCCCATCTTTTAGTATTTTGCGCCGCATGCCTTGACACCTGCATACTTGACGATCGACTGCATCAGCGAGCGGAGTTCGCATAGCCGAATTTTGGCCCAAACATATTTAACACAACAATAACAACAATTTGCCAGTAATAGGGGCCGAGCCTGTTGCGATCAACCGGGTACAAATCCAGACTTCGTGGCTGCTACTGAGAAATTTCTGATGAAATAACCGAATAACAATTTTTCCGACCCGAGAATCGAATCCAGCTCAGGTTCAGCAGTCGAATAACGCGTAGTTTTAATAAAACAATTTAAAACCGTCTAAAGGTGTCACTCTCATCATCATCTTCTTGTCACTTGGGGTCGGCGCAAACACGTTTTTTTCTAACTCACCCCTGGCAGCCATCCCGCTACTTCACCTTCACTACTAATCTGATCATCGTCATCTGCTTTGCCTTTTTCCTAAATTTATTGAGGTCGGCTTCCAGTGTTACCGGATGCAGCTTAATTCTAGTATTTTACATGGAGTGACTACCTATCCGACCTCCACAACCCAGTTAGTACCTACTGGGTAATACGGTGACCCTTGGTAAAACTGGTTGTCAGGCTTTCGGGTCACCGACTATCTACTTGTAACAACTGTCAAACACCTACAAATAACAGCCGGGATCAACGGCTTAACTTAACCGGCACGGAGGAAACTCGATACGCGGTTTAACGTTGACGATCGACCCGTGCAACTATTATTATTTAGCCACGAGCTCCTCACATTCGCTACTTGATCAATAACATCAAAAATTATCTTCATTTCCAGGTCCCTACCTCTCTGGCTACCTCTGTAACGCGATAGGCAGAAAGCCTTGCCTCTACCTGGGCGCTGCCATCTTTATGCTGTCTTTTATAATTCTGGCAGTTGCCCCGAACTTGGCTACGATATACGCTGGCAGATTTATTACTGGTTTTGGTACTGGAATAATATTTGTTATTAATCTGGTCTACATTGGAGAGATGGCGTAAGTACCTTTAAAAATATTTTGTGAGTGAAAGCAAGGTGGTAAACCCAGTTTTGTATGCCTACGTTGGCAAAAAATCTGCCAGGCTCAAATGGGATTGGGCAGATTACGTGAGCCGCATGCATGACGACCGCTAGGCAAAGATTTTCCGGTCTTCTTTTCCCATTAACATTAATGACAGAATTCATAAATCTAAAACTTTTGTAGAGGCACTACAAAAAGTACTACCTACATCTATGACACAAATGAAGAACTAACATCAACACTCTAAATCGCGCAGTTACAGTTATCCACGACTTCCGACATCCGGAGGATCGTCCCTTTTCTATGGGGGATGAAGAACTATACACCCTGTTCTTCATACCAAACTTTCTTCTTTTTTCAGGTCAACAAGAATTCGAGGCACATTGTTAACACTGACTGGATTATTCAACACTATTGGAGTTCTGTTTGCGTACTCAGTAGGACCGTTTGTATCTTACTCAGTGATCAACTGGATAGGCGTGGCTATATGCGGCATATACCTAGTGTTGGTCTTCTTCTTCGTGACTGAAACCGCTGTGTATCAAGTTATGAAGGGTAAAAATATTTTTATTGAAGATTGAGACTTCTGTCTTTGAGTCACAGTCAAAATTACACTGATATTTTATTCTCGAAGCGAATGAGGTTGCTCTTGGGTAGCTTCGACTGATAAGTGTGTCAGAATTGAAGTGATCTTCAGTTTTGTTACTTTAAGGTTGCGGTTGAAATAACAGAGACAAAATAACTGAAAGGACTGTAAGGGCACTAGTTCAGGAACGGTTAAAACGCGAGAAACCAGCATGTCCTGCAATAAGAAATGCGAAGACATTGCCCAGTCCCTCTCACAGAATTGACACCTGTGTCTCAGGAGTAAAAACGTTACACACTAATTATGAAAACGAGTGATCTATTCCATATAAATTAAACAATTTCACTTTTATTTTTACAGACAAAAGAGACGAGGCAATGGCCAACCTCACATCACTTGGCAGACAAGACGACATAGACGAAATAGTAGCACAAGCAAATGAAAAGCCAAAATCAAACATGGCTCAATTGACAGAAATGTACACAGTCAGGTCTAATAGAAAAGCTGCATTTATAATAATTTCCCTAAATATTATGCAGCAAACAAGTGGAGTTGTTGTTGTGATGTCCTTTGTTACAATCATTTTTGACGCGACTGGTTCAAATATGGAGTCTCATATATCTACAATTATTATTGGTCTAACCCAAGTCTTTGCGGCAATTTTTGCTCCAATACTTGTTGAGAGAACTGGAAGGAGGATATTGTTGTTGGTGTCTACAGCTGGTTGTTCATTGAGTTTGGTAAGTTTATCATTGTTATAGTCTGTCTTTAACATACGCCTAATCAGCCTTATAGTGAAGGAGCTCGTGGCTAAATAATAACAGCCGCTTGGGTCGATCTTCAGGTTAAGCCGCGCTTGCTAAGTTGGCATGTGGATGGAGCCCGCCACACTATTCCCAAACAACTGCAACTCCTGAAAGCCAGAATCAATAGTGGCAAATACCAGAAAAGCGCCGAGACAATGAAGCTCAACGAAGTCTCGCCTAAGTTTTACCCAGAGAAACAAATATTTGACTGTTCTGGATCCCGCAATGAAATTGATTAGAAAATAATAGCGGAGGAGTGGGAAACACATAATGTCCACTTCCACTTCCCTCCATATCAGCAGGGGACAGAACAAAACAAGGCCAAAAGGCACAAAGGGACGTTTGCAATAGGCGAGACGACAAAAAAATACTAATTAGTCCGTCAGATAGATTTCCAAAAAATATTGGACACGTATTTTTTCTTTTGTTACATAAACCAAAATTGACGAAGATATGACGCTTTTAAAATTCTCAATACGTCACGCCTAGGTATAATTTTTAGCTAGTTCTGACGTCACGAGCCCCCACTCCCGAGTTTTGATGCGTTTTATCTTTGTCAATATTCATTGATTTACAAAAACCAAAAAATACGTGTACATTATTTTCCAATACTCTAACTGATGGACTAAATAGATTTGCAATTTTTTGAAACTGTCGTCATGCCTTATCCTAGTTGGTTGTAAACGTCCCTTTGTGCCCAGTTGCCTAGCACTTCGGATATAAATATTATCATTAATGGGTCCTAAGTTGTGAGCTGTTGTATTTGGATTTACATTATTTTACATCATCATAACAGGTCTATACAACATTTCAAAAATGCAGAACTACGTCATGCTCCGCGATTTTAGCCTATTTTTAGCGTCGATTTCTACTGGGCTTCTCGGATTGCTGTGTTGGGCTCCATTCCGCCATAGATTCTTCAAATCTTCGCACTGTCACACTTATGTGTAGACATACATATATTTTTTTTTTCAGATGGGAAATCATCAAATGACTCCCGCGCTGGGCGGAGCAGGAGGGATTGTTAGACTTTTACTGACTAAAACCCTTCCATGTTCCTCCATCGCCCTTTGTGTTCCGGGGCCACGGTATCTCTTTCGAACAGTCCCGCAGCCCCTGCAGGCGTCGGCCCTTGCCTTCCTTTTGCTGACATCTCTTTGAGGCGCGCGTGGAACACGAACGCGCCGTCAACACGGTCTGTCATCATAGGACGAACGGACGGCGAGCTAGCCCATAGCTCACCGTCCACAGGCCCATGCATAAGGTGGCCCCCGACGCCCAATGCATCTCCCGCGGCGGCTGGGACGTGAGGTTTCTCTCCCTCTCACGTTTCGCCACCTCCTTCGCTAGCATGACTGCTTCGCAGAAAGAGGTGACGGCGTCCCATTCCGTCTCGTTCCGGCCCATGGATTGAACCAGGGCCAGATGCAAGAGGTCGCCGCCGCCGATCGAGCCTCCCTTTCGGACTTTGTCCAGCCATGTTTGTACATTTTCAGATTGATCGTGTCTGCGCCACATCTACGCCTGACGCTTTTTCAATAGCATCAAGTTGCACAAGCGAGTGATGCCATAGTTTTTTTACTCACACCCGCACACTTTGATTATTATTACTTTTTCTACTACTTTATGTTGAGTATACGGCTGCGTCGATTTCTGTTATAAAACGCAATTTAATTGTAATCATCAAGAAAATCCAAGATTAAAGCTGTTTGTGAAGAAACTGTACCTAGTTTTAATTATTGTAAAACTTCCAAATGTCCACTACTGGACAGATCGAAATACGGATTGTAAAAATAGGAAATGGTTTTAAGGGCTTCTGAAAAGATTGTTTTTTTTTTTAATTTCCGGTTTTTCTATCTAATGTTTTACTAACTTTATGGAGTGTAATTTGGTTATTCTTATTACTGTTGTTATTTCCAGGCTGCTCTTGGTGTTTACTTCCATCTGGACATGACCGATCATCCGGCCGCTAAAAACTTACAATGGCTCGCGCTCGTGTCGATTATGCTTTTCTTCATATCCTATTTTAGTGGTAAGTTAGTTCTATCTATTGTTTTACCATTTCAGTCTTAAGCTTTACCGTGGTTTAGAATTGTGATATTTTTACAATACAGAAATTCAAACATTGTTTTAGCTTTCACGGTTGATAACTAAAGTTACACGGTCACTTACGGGATTATTATCTTCCGTGATTTACAATTCGCTTTCAACAGCATCAAAATATCGGGAGCCCAGAATAATTGAAAATCACGGAAGATATCCCGTAAGTGACAGTGATAATTGCAAAAATTGTACAATTTGCAACTCCCAAATCCTTTGTAATGGATGATCCTGATGACCTAAATAAGTGTTACACCTTGGGCTATGGCCCCTAAAAATGATTGGGATGGTTGAACTTTTGATTTAGATTCTATTATGCTGGTTCTCAAGTCTTTTCTTTTCAATAGTCTGTAATATTTCCAATTACTATCATTCCAGGTTTCGGCATCATCCCCAACACCTTCATCGGTGAAATGTTCACGGACACCTGCAGAGGTTTCGGTGGCACTTTCACGGTCACCATCGGCTGGGTCTTCGGCTTTGGAGTGGCAACAGCTTTCGGTTATATGTGGCCAGCTTTAGGACCTGCTACAACCTTCTGGATATTTGCTGGCGCTTGCGCATTCTCGTTTCTCTTTAGTGTAGTATTTGTACCTGAAACAAAAGGAAAGAGTCTGTTGGAAATTCAAGAGATCTTAGGTAGATGAATAATTTAAATAGCTCGTCCCCGTAGTTGGAAAATTAAATAACTCTGATTTTGTAGTTCTGAGATAAACGCGATTTAGTGTTTTTTTTTTAGTTAATGTACATTTGTTAAAAAATGTGAGACAATTTCAGCGTCGGTAATTTTATATTTTGTGGACCTGATTACTTTTTGCATTATGCTTTAACAAACTGAACTCTATCTTTAATTTTAACTAAATAACACATAAAAAATCAAGTTGTTTAATTTTGCCACAACTGTTATTTATAACGTAACTACAATTAGCTACTTATTTTGGCTATTTATTTAGTTTTCCTACAAGCTAAATAAATTTGGTAGAGTAAAATTTGGTGAAATAAATGCAGTTATTGAATTTATCGAACTCGAAATATTAAAATTTAGTGGCTTTGTACGTTATTATTACTTTGATATTTTTTTAACTATTATTGGTCTCATATAAAATAAAAGCTGTATTATGATATTAATAAAGTTATATTAAGGAAGAAATAGAAAAGTGCAATAAAATTTAGAAAAAGTGTATTGTAATCAGAATACTTATCTTACCACAAACTTAAAAAAATAAACAAAATTACACCAATAAAATTATAACAAGTGAATCTGTGAGCGCCGCCATATCTTTTTGCTGTCGATACTTTGCCAGGTGTTGGCAACCTCGCTGACCCTCCGAGAAGGAAGTGATTCGGCGTGATGGCCTCGTCATCATCGCTGTCTACCGATACGTGCGTGAGCGGCTGGCTGTTTACAGTGTACTCTGCCTCACAAAATAAGGTGGACAACACCTCCTCGTGTGGATGTCTCTCGTGGAGGACGGCGTACAGGGCGGACTACACACAGCGGACAAGGCGCTCCCAGGCGCCCCCCTGAAGGGTGCTGATGGCGTTATGAAGCGCCACACGATGCCTCCCATTGGAAGGCGTCTCGGAGCTCCTTGTCGGCACCATGCATGTTGGTGCCGTTGTCGGAGTGGATCTCGGTAGGGCAGCCTCGACGCATGGTGAACCGGCGCAACGCCAGTATAGCGGATTCTGCGCTGAGGCTGGCGGCGATCTTGAGGTAGACGGCTCTGGTGGTCAGACACGTGAATAGTGCTACGTACCTTTTTTTGATGCTGACGACCAACGGTGACTGACAGCGGGCCGAAGTAGTCAAGCCCGTTGTAGGTGATGCCTCTGATGATATGCTAGGCGCGTTCTGGGGTGGTCGCCGGTCGCAGACACGGAGGGTTGTGCCTTGCGAATACGAGACTGTAGGCATTGTGCCAGTATCTTCTTCGTAGTCGGCCACATCCCGATAACCCAATAATGTTGTTGCACCTCGTTGATGGTGAGCTCTGTACCGCTGTGCTGTAGGCTTCTGTGTCCAGTCTATATATAACTGGGTGATGCGATGGTCACCGTGTGGAATGGGTGGTTGCTTCGCATCGTCGGCTATTTCGTGGATGGCGGCGATACGACTTTTCAGCCGTATGACATTGTCTATTAATTCTATACGAAGCGGCCTCAGTCGACTGTCCTTTTCTATGGAATTCTGTTGCTGTAGATTTGATACATATTTCTTGAGAGAACGACTGTTGCTGTGAGCCCTGTAGTAGTAGTGTCTCTGTTTTTCGGAGAATTTCTGTTTCAATAGTGTATTTCTCGACCCGAGTGCCTCATGTCTTTGCCGTCATCTTGGGAAGGGGTTTGGTCGCCTTCTTCTGTTTTCTCCAGTCAGAATCCTTTTCTGTATTTTTCTGTGTACATTTGTAGAACGTTTTCTCCGTTTTCTTTTAACAGGGATATATGAAGCGTAAGACGCTCGCTGCAGCACGAAATAGTCACTCCCACTTCTTCACGATCTGGAATAACTTCTGTCAGAGAAGGGCTGTTGTTGCCTTTTCTAACAGTGACTGTGAGTGCTCTTTGTTGATTGGAGGTTTCTCTGTAGGCCACGTCGACGGTTTGTCGTACAGAAAACTAGGTCCACGGAACCACTCATGATGCGAGTCAAAGTGGTGTGGTACGTCGCGAGTGGCGCTGTCAGCTATGTTTATTTTCGTAGGTGCCCATCGTCAGTCTTCGACCTTGCTGTTTTCTTCTATCATCATCATCATCATCATTTCAGCCGAAAGACGTCCACTGCTGGACATAGGCCTCCCCCAAGTGTCGCCACATTGACCGGTCCCGTGCGACTCGCATCCAGCGGATTCCCGCAACCTTCACCAGGTCATCAGTCCACCTAGTGGGAGGCCTTCCAACGCAACGTCTTCCGGTTCGCGGTCGCCACTCCAGAACTTTTCGGCCCCATCGGCCATCCGTTCTGCGAGCAATGTGCCCTGCCCACTGCCACTTAAGTTTGGCAATTCTTTGGGCTACGTCGGTAACCTTGGTTCTCTTGCGGATGTCTTCATTTCTGATTCGATCGCGCAAGGAAACTCCGAGCATAGCCCTCTCCATTGCCCTTTGGGTGACTTTAAGCCTTCTGATGAGGCCCATTGTGAGCGACCACGTTTCGGTCCCGTATGTAATCACTGGCAACACACACTGGTCATAGACTTTCGTCTTGAGACACTGCGGTAAGTTGGACGAGAAGATACCGCGCAACTTCCCGAACGCTGCCCAGCCTAGTCGGATTCGACGATTGACCTCTTTCTCGAAGTTAGACCTACCTAACTGGACCGTTTGTCCTAGGTACACATAATCGTCTACAACTTCGAGTGTGGAGTCTCCGATCTTGATAGGAGTGGGTGTGACATGGGCATTCAACATGACCTTGGTTTTGTCCATGTTCATTTTAAGACCCACTCTTAGGGAAGCTTCTTCTATAGATGCTGTACAATTGGCGACAAACGGTTTGTATACTCGCGATCCTCTTCGAATCCACGTGAGGACGGTTTTGCTGTCTGTCCAGTACATCATTGGTGCGAGTTTGATGCCGTGTTCTTCTATGACGGCTGCTGCTATGCGGGTTCCCAATACCGCGGCCTGTAGCTCGAGGCGCGGTATTGACTGTAGTTTGATTGGTGCCACTTTCGCCTTTGCCATGACGAGAGTGACGTGCTGTTTACCGTCTGCTTGTCGATCGCCAGTGACAGCTGCTGCATACGCCATCTCGGTCATGCGTCGGTGAAGACGTGGACTTCTGTTTCTGTAGCTTCACTGTATCCCGGATAGCATCTTGGTAAGTCGACGTTCTTGAGTTGTCGCAACTTCTCCACTAGGTGGATACGTCTGGTTCGAGCGCTTAGTCTCAGTTGGTTCCTCGCCTCCAAGCCTCCTGGAGAATCTGTTTGGCTCGAATAGTTACTGGAGAGGCGAGGCCCAGCAGGTCATATAGTGACATGACGATTTTCAGTGCTTCTCTCTTCGTCGGCGCCTCCTTGTCCAAGATACCGCTCGGTAGACGTGCGAACGTAAGGTTGAAGCCTAGCGTGTCCTCACTCGGATTCCATATAAGTCCGAGTATCTTTTCTGTACTGTCTGTTTTCCCGATGTTGACTACTTCAGTCCTGTTCTGTGCCGGGTTTATATTTTCTAGAACTTCTGTGCAGTTTGAAACCCATTTTTTGAGTTCAAACTTCGCCTGTAGGTGTATGTTCTTCACCGCTGTTGATATGCGTGTCGCTTCTGTAGCTGTCGAGGTAGTCATCCATGTAATGACTCTGTATGATGGCTTCCACCGCTTCTGGTTGACTTTCGCCGTGCCGTTTCGCGTTCCAATTTTTTGCGTAGATGGCTATGCACGGTGAGCTTGCTGCGCCGAATATTATAGATGTCATGCGGTATTCTTCAAGGGCGCCTTCTCTTCTATCGTCTCTCCAAAGACAACGAAGGGCGCCTCTGTCCTGTCTACGCATCTTCACTTGTATGAACATTTCTGTTACGTCGCCGGCAACTGCTATTGGGTGTCGGCGGAATCTCATCATGACGCAGGGCAGCGACTGTAGTAGGTTTGGACCCGTGAGTAGGAAGTCGTTCCGTGACATCCCTCCTGATTTGGCTGCGACGTCATGGACTATACGGAGTTTTTCCGGTTTCATGGGATTGAACACGTCAAAATGGGGTAGGTACCATGTCCTACCAACTGTGCTTGTCTTGGGCGCTTTTTCGGTGTATCCCTTGCTTATGTACGAGTTCATCTGTTTTGTATATCTGTTTCGAAGAGCAGGGTTGCTATCGAGTTTTTTCTCTGTTGAGACGAGCCTCTTGAGTGCTGTCCGGTAACTGTCTGGCAATTCGATGTTTTCGCTTTTCCAGAGCAGGGCTGTTTCTTCTATCTTATAAATTAATCACTATCTAGTTGTAGAAGAAATAGATAACAACAAGTATTTATAAATTAGGTACGTTATAATCAGAATTATTAATAGCAGAATTAAATAAATAGAGTTATTT
Organism: Xestia xanthographa; assembly: GCA_905147715.2. Classification (NCBI taxonomy): domain Eukaryota; kingdom Metazoa; phylum Arthropoda; class Insecta; order Lepidoptera; family Noctuidae; genus Xestia; species Xestia xanthographa. The sequence goes on along the minus strand of LR990664.1, from coordinate 5,845,593 downwards.
AGTTTTCCTAGAACTTTGTGAAACAATTTTTAAGTTGAGGAAAAATTCAACAACTCATGTTATTTAATTTATTTGACATTCAATTTATCATTGACCACAGTTGTTGATTTATTTACTGAGTTATTTATTTTTCCTTTAAAAAAATAGTGTTTGTCTGAAGATATTTATTATTCCATCTGTCCGGCAAAAATGGCTATATTTTTGGAACGGATTAAGATACGAAAATGCCTGTAAGGCTCAAATATGCGGCATGTTTTAGGTGTTTTGAAAATAGGGAAAAGTGAAAATCGCCAAAATCGGACTTATTTAATTTTCCAACTACGGGGACGAGCTGTGGTATTAAATTTTTAATTTATTATGAAACTTGGTTTTAATTTTCTACACCTAACTCGAAGTACCGTTTTGAGTCTTCATGGGATCGGATCCGGAACTAAGTGAATTGCCAAAGAACAAAGCAGTCATCATAACCCAGAATAAGCGAGCGTGGCAAAAGGCGGTTAGCCTACCTGCTGTTAGTCGAAAACTGATATTAATAGACTGATTCACTTCTTCTTCGTTGTGTCGATGATTTTTCTTTTTTTAAATTAAATTAGTTTCGACCAAAATTCTGCCACCTCGACGGCGTTGTTGGTGGCCTCGGACAGGTCGCTCAGAGTGCAGGTGGAACCACACTTAGAGCAGGACAGGAGGTGAGCCATTGTTTGCGTTGAGGCAACGCAGTCACACATGGCTTCATCGGAATACCCCCACCGGACCAAAGAATGCTACCTTGGGGAACACCATGACCATAGGTAGTTTTCCTAGGACGCGATGTTCTTTCAACTTTCGAGCTCGCACATAGACTATCAAGCGTTGAGTGGGATTCGAGAGCTAAGACTTAATGAAGGTTTAATGCATTTCCTCTAATCCCATAACGCTCTAATTTGTTTGTAATACATTTAATATTATGTTTCATTGATTCACTAAAACATAATATTAATATGCGATAATTATCAAGATTTAACTAATATACTTGACGTGATCAAGAAAATTGTTTCGAGTGTTGATGCTATAGAACTCCGGTGGCGGCCTTGTTTATAGATATGTCTAAACCATTCAACTATGTAGATCATGTATACTGTTAAATCTAAAGCATTCGACCATGTGTAGATCATGTATACTGTCAAACAAATTAGATTTTTACATTTTAATAAATATTCTTGAAAATGACATAAATCACTATCTCAAAAATAGGTATAATAAATAGATTGGTTAGTTAATCTAAAAGTAAATCTTCACAAAACGAAAATAATGATATTTAATCAAATAACAATTAAACCGAATCTGAATATAAAATATAGTACCCACTTCCGACCCATAGTAACGTAGCAATCTCTGAAAGTGACATAACAATTTCTGGGCCTATAAATAGATAGTCATCTGACTTGGAAACATCATATCGACGCTTTATCAAAGAAGATTAGTAAATTTGGGTATGCTCTGTACGGACTATCAAAAACGGTTAACCGCATTAGAGTAATAGCTTATAATGCTTATATGGCTTCTAACATTAGGTACGGAATCGGATTGGCAACTGGATCCTAGGGCTTGATTCAGAAAGCAGTAGGTACTTCTGGACAGCACGTGCACGTATTGTTAGAAGGGAGTCCTGACCACCGATAGTTCGGACCCTGTTCGCGATGTTGGTGGGCTACTTTTTTTAACCGACTTCCAAAAGGAGGAGGTTCTCAATTCGATTGGTATTTTTTTTTTTTTATTTTTTTTTTTTTATTTTTTTTTTTTTATGTATGTACACCGATTACTCTGCCGTTTATGATCCGATTTACGTGATTCTTTTTTAGTTTGATGCGGAATAGTTGCCATTTGGTCCCATAAAAATTTAACATGGTTTGGCCCAGTAGTTTTCATTTTATGAACATTTTTACTTCAGTTGTGTGGTACAATTTCATGTATGTTCACCGATTTCTCCTCGATTTGTGGAGCGATTCTCAAAATTATTTTTTTGTTTGAAAGAATATACTCCTGAGATGGTCGCATTTAAATTTGGTGAAGATCTGATGCTGATCTTCGGAGATATACAATGGAACTCTTCAAAACTAGATGGTAAATCGGACGTGATAGCTGCAATTGCTTGGATGTTTATTGTTTACACAACATCATGACGTAACATCACGCCTGCATGCTCTGAGGGGTACGCAGATGTGTACAATACACCCAAATTTCGACAGTTTAGGTATGTTAAGTTCCATTTATTGGGGATAAGCCATACATACCATGGCATGTATTTTTAACAATGTAAAATAAATGCATAGCAAATATTTGTATAGAATATTACAACTAAAAATGGAAAAATAAAAAAACTTTTTTACAAAAAAATAAAACCGACTTCAAAAAACACAAAAAATTGAAAAATAACTTTAACTTCAGAAGTCGGTGACAAAAAAAACTAAATGAATCAAACAAAGGTCACCGACTTCTGAAGTTAAAGTTATTTTTCAATTTTTTGTGTTTTTTGAAGTCGGTTTTATTTTTTTGTAAAAAAGTTTTACAGTACAAATTTCTTTAGAACCTTTCGCAGAAGATTCAGACACTTTACTTATATTATCCGAACATGCAATTTTCTTCAATGCTTCCCTCAACTCTGCCTTATATTCAGTAAATAATTCTTCCGTGGTCTCATATGTATTTTTAATGTAATAATCCGATTTTTCGAGTTCAATAGACTTAACAGATGATACAATTTTTATATGGGTATCGGAAAATGTTGACCAGTTAGCATCTAAATTTTCTAATCTAGCTTCTATGTATGAACTAGTTACTCGCTCCTTCGGTGATTTCTTATAGTTGGACCTTGCTCTACTGATAGCAGAATGCAGATTAAACTGTAAATTACTCAAAGCTTCCATGTTGAATTTTTATACAAAGTCTTTAAAATAAACTGTTCTGGAACGCTATGCTAAGTTCGTGGACAACACGTAAAAAATCACAAGTCTTTGAACTTAATACTTCTCGCTGCAAAATCGGGCATAGGTTCCCCGTAGTTCACTTTTTCTTGAAATTATTCTAAGTCCATGCACACGTTAAATTTTCTAAGTCCAAATGGTTAATTAATTTTTTCTAAGTTAATAAAGTCTAAATTTGCTTGAAATTATTAAGTCTGAATGCTGTATTAATAAAGTACTCACATATTATCTTCGTAACACAATCACTTCACTGTCACTCACTTTAGCGTAGCTCGTCGTGATGATATGCGGGCCCGGGGTACTCTCCCCCCGCACCGCAGCTGCTGCTCACGCCAACACGAACTGTTCATCAGCACCAGCGCTGACCGTTGTGTACCACTCGTACATATACGCTTAAGCGCCAATCTTGTACGATCACCACTGACCGCGCTGACGTCGCACTCGCGCAGCAGGTTGAACATTCAACCTCTCCACCACAACAGTGACAATGCACACCAGTCCTTAATCCGGTTGCGAAGGACCACTTTGTACAATGTCCCAAAAATATCTCGCAAAGGAAATAAAACAAGGGTGTCCAGAGTAAGACAAAACTTTAATTCATAATGTACCGAGGAGGTCATACCTCGTACGAAAATCTTAACACCGTGATCTACAAATGTGACGTAGCGGCACAACGCCATCTGTTATGGAATAGCGGTACTAAACTAATGACAATGTTGATTTTCGAAGATAATTATTTGAGCAGATTAGACACTACTGCTACAATAAGATAGACTCTCTTGGGATTTTAGACCGCAGAATAACAGCATAGCATTAACCCTTTTACTGCTATTTAAGTTAAACAATAATAAACTCTACAGTTTTTTTAAGTATGACCCTTCAAAAATATAGAGCTTTTATTGAAAATGATATCCTGAACATTTTTTTAACTGTTACAACATAGGTATATAATTATGATTAGCTCTCTGGCTATTATTGAACGTATCAAAAATCATATTTTTGCCAGGTATATTTTGCACATTTGTTTAAAAGTCACATCACTCCGCTTTACCCGCCATTGCGTAGAACTGTCCTACCCAGGACAGTTCTAGCTAACTCATCAATACCGCGAATGTGTAAAGTCCTAAACAGCTGCAGTGACCTGATTGACGTTCACTATGATAGCATAGGAACATTTTGTAAAGTAATGATTGAATACTATTCGCACAATAATAAGACTTGAATTGCCAATTTTTTATATAATATACCTGTATAACGTTAATTCACTTTTTTTTTAAATTTATTGACCAAATATTTAATCTTAGTTTAATTAAATTTATTTATCTGTTACTTTGTTTTAAATACTATCAATTTAATACATTTAATGTAATTTGATCTTGATTTGTTTGCTAGTAAGTCTCTATTTTGTTGTACACTAATTTTATCATTCTTAATTCACAATTCATAACAAAAATATTTAATGTATAATCTACGTTATAATGATGATGATGATGATTGAGCACCACACCCAGCCAGGAGCAAGCCTGACCCGGACAAGCCGGATACACCAGGGAGCACTTTTTGTAAGGAAATACATGCTCTGGGACGGGAAAGGAAGTCCGACCAACCGCAGCCAGTCGGGCACAATCAGCTGACTATGCAGCCTAGAGCCAATATAGGAATAGTGGTAACGACAGGTACAATCCATAGGAATGAGCATTGGTGTTTTGACCTTCGTTTGGTTGGTCTCTTCTAACGTTGGAGAATCATGTTCGTTTCTGATGGTTGCGATTCCATTCGTTTTTGACACGTCTTATTTAAACATTATTTTCGTGTATATGTTTCGTCGTCAGTAGTATTTGTTTCACTGTCAGTTTCACTGAGGTGATAAATATATCACCTCAGTGAAACTGACAGTGGCCACCCAGGAAATATCCTGGGTGGCCGACTTGAATTTTTCTTTATCTGCTTCTAGCTGAATCCATTCTTCTTTGCTTTTATTGAAATATTCCGTGTCTTGTTGGAGTGACTCGTTCCATGTATATATTGGTCTTCCTACTTTTAACCGTTTCGCCTTGTATCTAATAGCTGCGTGTAGTAAGTGAGGCTCTGGTCGTCGGAGGATGTGCCCGTAGTAGCATAGCCGTAGGCATTTAAGTTTTTTGGTAATTGTTTTTCCCATAAGAATTTCGCGTGTTTTCTTATTCGGGGGGTTTCTCGTGCTCTTTATCATATCTTAAAGAATGAGTCTTTCGTATCTTCTGAGTTTCGATCGGTTTTCCTTTGTGAGTGCCTTAAGGCCGTAAGTCATTACAGGTTCTATGACCATTTTATAGATAAGACGTGCGATTTTCCACTCCATTTTCGAGTTTTTTATGAAGCATCTGCATCTGGCATTAACTGTGTTGTTTCGATTAAGTGTCGATGTTATATACGTGCCAAGCTACTTAATCTCGTCTGCCGGTTGAATACTGGTTCCTCCAATTCTAATAAGACTTCGGGTTGCGGTGCTGAGTGGGTCTCTGATTACTAGTTTTGTTTTCGTTTCATTAACGTGGAGTCCAACTGATTCAAGCAACGATTTGATTTTGGTGACTATTTCGTCCAGTTCACTGAGATTATTTGTTGCTATTATCACGTCATCTGTAAAGGACGTAATACGTAACGTACACGTAATAGGGAGTTGAATCTCATGGTCCTGGTCTAGATTAAGGTATTATATTTCTTCTTCTAATGTTCTGAGAACGTCATCCATTACTATCTCGAATAGTCGCGGGGATAGTGGACATCCCTGTTTGACTCCCTTGCCTTTGAGTGTCGATTCCGTTTGTTGTCCAAACCATTTTATGCAGGTGAATTCATTCATGCACGCCTTAATAATTCTATTCGTTAGACATTTGTTACTTCTGGTAGCTAAAATGTCTCTAAGAGAGTTTAAGTTCAGCGTATCGAAGGCTTTTTCGATGTCTAACGGTAGCACATAGGTTATTGAGCCTGCTCTCTATTCCTCGTCAAGAATTCTCCTAAGTGTGTACATATGGTCGTCAGTCGATCTATTGCGAAGAAAGGCTGCTTGGTAGTTTCCTAGTTCTTTTATTGAAGCGTCCAGTTTTCTAAGAAGAAAACTTGCATATATCCTATATCCCGCGTTACACATAGATAATTTTCTGTAGTCATTAATTCCGTCTGGCTTTGCAAAATCAAAATCAAAATCATGTGTGTTATATAAATGTGTTTTATAATTGCCGATAGCATTTCTGTTGGTATTGCTTTGAAAAGTCGGACACCACCTTGTCAGTACCTGGCGCTTTGCCGTTGATCATGCTTTTAATCATCATCTATTAATGTTCCCACTGCTGGGACGCGGGCCTCCTCTATATGAGAGGGAATGGGCTATAATCCACCACGCGGGCCCAGTGCGGATTGGTAGATGTCACATGTCTTCGAATTTTTTGGTTCTAGGACATGCCAGTTTCCTCACGATGTTTTCCTTCACCGTTTTGAGAGTAGTGGTGATGAAATAAATAACACAAAGTAATGCGCCTGTCTGGGTTCGAACCCACGACTTACTGTTCTTAGGTCGGTGCCGGGCCACCGCTGCTCTCCAATGCTTTTAATGATATCACTTATTTCCTCTTCCGATAATTCTTCTTTTGCCTCTGATGGGTTTTCATTGGATAGGAGTTCTATGTGTGGGCCTGCTGACTTTTAAGTCTTTTAAGTCTTCTTCCCACCTTGACATGCGTATAAAACGTTGTTTGTTGTTGTGATTCGTGTTCATTTTATGTCTCCTGTAAAAATCATATGTGATTTTCATGCATTGTGATGGATGAGTTCCGCTTAGGTTTCTAAAGAATATTTCACATTTTTCCTCTTCTTATTTATTTCTTATATTTTGCAGCTTGTGTCTTGCTTCGCTCAGTTGTTTGATTGCAAATGCCCCCAGAGAAGCATTTGCAATCAAACAACTGAGCGAAGCCAAAAAAAACTAAGTGACCTTTTTTGATTCATTTAGATTTTTTTTGCCACCGACTTCTGAAGCTAAAGTTATTTTTCACTTTTTTTTGTGTTTTGAAGTCGGTTTTATTTTTTTTATTAAATATTATTTTTATCTATACTATACTAATATTATAAAGCTGAAGAGTTTGTTTGTTTGAACGCGCTAATCTCAGGAACTACTGATTGGAATTGAAAAATTGTTTTTGTGTTGAATAGCCCATTTATTGAGGAAGGTTATAGGCTATATAACATCACGCTACGACCAAAAGGAGCGGAGCATAAATGAAAGATGTTGCAGAAACGGGGAAAATGTATTCCTTTTGTTAGCTTTTTCTCTCTTATGTGACGCAGACGAAGTTGCGTGGGTCAGCTAGTACAGGATAATTTAAAAATGTAAGTGATGTATATTCGTAAATTTAGGTAGTTTTGCCTTATCTTTTCTAATAAGTAATTAAGAGAAGTTAACGCAATTAAACACTGGAAATACCTATCGATAATTTAATTATCTATAACAATAATCAAATCAGAACATTTTACTGACTGAGCTAAATCTATTTAAACTTATATTTATTTGCTGTATGTAATCAGATAGCTGATTACAGGCAGCAAAAAAATTTTTCATAATGTGTCGTAATATAATAATTATATCGAGATGCGTATTGCGTATTGCCCATTAATCAAAAATATCATTAATTGATAAAAATTATAGTAATTCCAGTCACGTGAATAATTATTGTCCCTCAAAGTGTATTACGGCTATTCACAAATGGCGATATTGAAATGCATATAAGAACAATCTTTTTTTTCCATAAAATCCTTGCAGCTATGTTCCTTCTTAACGTGCATAGGTCAGGCTTTCCCGAACTTGATTGAGGAACGTATACTGAGGAGTTTTCCAAAAGATTCTAGATAAAGTTGACAAACGTGATTCTCGTGAGGTGTGCTTTTTTTAATTATAGCAATTCCAGTCACGTGAATAATGATTGTCCCTCAAACGGCTATTCACAAATGGCAATATTGAAATGCATAAGAACAATCTTTTTTTTCCATAAAATCCTTGCAGCTATGTTCCTTCTTAACGTGCATAGGTCAGGCTCTCCCGAACTTGATTATACTGAGGAACGTATACTGAAGAGTTTGCCAAAAGATTCTAGATAAAGTTGACAAACGTGATTCTCGTGAGGTGTGCTTTTTTTTAAACCGCCCGTTGTATCATCTTATCGCATCTCCGTAGCCTTTTCCCAACTATGTTGGGGTCGGCTTCCAGTTTAACTACATACAGCTGAATACCAGTATTTTACACGGAGCGATAGCCTGTCTGACCTCCACAACCCAGTTAGACAAGTTGTCAGACTTTCGGCTCACTGACTACCTGTAACGACTGTCCAAGATACACATGATATCGGGCATCAACGGCTTAACGTACTTTCCGAGGCATGGAAGAAACTCGACATGTAATGGGTGGTCACCCATCGACGGACCAACCTAGGGCTGCATTGAATATCGAGCTAAAAGAGACTTTTAATACAGATAAAGATTAGCAAGACGAACGCTGCGCTGTACGGCTCGATGAAATTTACTTTCGTAGATTCTGTATCCTACCAATTTATTCAGAAATCCGTATTTAATCAGACAATGCAAGCATTACCCAGACATAAACATGACATTTGTTTTCTTTTATAATCTTTCACTTATTGTGTATTTCTTTTATCAAACTCGTGGATTCTTAATCAGTAGATGTCATTGCATGCAGGCGCCTATAATAAAACAATACCTATTGTAAAAATGTCTACACATCAGTCTCTTACGACAATGACAAGATTTTTTTTTTGATAACAATTCGATAGGCAGACTGTGCCTACTAATTTAAGATACTAGGTTTTGTGAGATTGTAGATAATGTATTGATACTGTAATATCGGTTTTCTAAGTCCGCATCCACATTGTTTTTTTCTATCGAGGCGAACACCAGTATTTTAAATGGGCATACAATTAACGAACCACTAGATTTAGAAAATGTAACGGCAAAAAAATCACTTTTGATTGCCAAAATCAGTAAATGACCACCAAAATTAATCCCCATTTTAGCGTGAAATTAGAACCACAAATTTTACCAACCAACTCCAAGTTATGATTGTTTAATCCAAAAATAGTTAATGCCCACCATAAATTGAACAGAATTTTAATACATATAAAATGACTTTAAAATATGTATCATCATTTTATCCTATTAAAGTAAATTATTTCCAAATAAATCATTACTTAATCGTCACCCCTAAAAATTGTAAATAAACCCCTAAAATTTGATATATTAAAATAAACCTATATTATTACATATTATATTCCTATGATATTGCAAAATCATAACTGTCTGAGCTTTCTGCAATGATATTCTAATAAACAGATATGTTATACACCTACAAAAACACAAAAAAAAGTGTGCCGCGGGGGAGAGCCAGCTCACATACACGTAGTGACGCAGAATAAAGGAAAAACAGGCCAATTGGGCTATTTTCGAGTATTCACGATTACGCGCTCACAACAACAAACAAATATCTGTGTAATAGAATATCATTGGCTTTCTGTGACCCTAATTATTAACCACTTCTAACTAAATTATAGCTATATCCTATTTCGCGTTTATTCAATAAGGTTAAAAAATAAACAACTCGTATAATTAAAACAATCATTTTATTAAAATTTAAACAAACTTAAAAATAAGACTCTGTATAATATTAACATTGGCATGTAATTAAATCGATGTCTGTGTCTGTATATTTCCTTTTTTCGAAAAAAATATTTCAAAGCTAAAACAAAAATACTGACTTGCACACAAATTATGCACACTAAATAAATTAAATTAAATATACAACGGTATTTTAAGAACTGTTTTTTTTGTTCTTTTAGAACCTGTAATTGGGACAAGCCCGCCACACTGTTCCCAACCACTGTAACTCCTGAAAGCCAGAATCAACAGTGGTGACCACCAGAAAAGCGCCGAGACAATGAAGCTCGACGAAGTCCCAGAGAATGAATTTAACTGTCTTGGATCCCGCAACGAAATTAATCAGAAAAGTATAGCGGAGGAGTAGGAAAATCTGTAATTTCCACTTCCCTCCATATCAGCAGGAGACACAAAGAAACAAGGCCAATAGGCGCAAAGGGACGTTCACAACTGGGATAGGCCCAGTTGCCTAGCACCACGGATAAAATATTAACATTAATGGGTCCTAAGTTGTGAGCAGTTATATTTGATTCCAATAATAGGTATGGCAAAAACGCTTGATCGCACGGAAATTTGTTTTAGTTTCTACAAGGTCTGTGTAGTAAATAACTCCGGATGTAACCTGTACACTATCCAACATAATATTGCGTTCATTCTGCCAAAGACTGCACTCCCATAAAATATGATGTGCTGATTGTTCATATTCGCAGTCAGATGTGGAACATTGACAAAGAGGCGAGTCAACAAGCTTGAAGGAAAATAATTTACTCTTAAAGTTACCATGACCGGTGAGAAATTGAGCAACACAGTGATCAACCTCCAGCCATGTCCTGGCCAGCCGTTCACGAACGGATGGAAAGAACTGGTGGAGGTGTCGGCCCTTGATGGAATTATCCCACCTACATTGCCATTCAGACAAAAGTTCCTCCCAGACGTCGGTCTGTGGTTTGAATAATCTAGAAATCTTATCACGGTCACGTAGGGTTAAAAAGTCTGCGTCCGTGGTCTCACGCGCCTTATAGTACATTGCAGCCCGTCGCTGCACTTCAAGATCGACTGGAAGTACACCTGCAAGTACCGGTAAGGCTTCAGTACTAACCGTCCTATACGCTTTGCATAAGAATATCAAAGCCAAACGCTGGCTTTGAAGCAATTTACGTCGTACCGCTCCTATGGTGGCCCTATCGGCCCAAACAGGTGCTCCGTAGCACATACACCCCAAATAGGTAGCCCCATAAATTATGGTCTTTAAAGTTAGAAATGACAGACCCCACGTAGATTTTTGGATATTCTAGTTAAGGCATAAAAGTTCCTTTTAGCTTTTTCACCGACAGTTTTTATATGATCTATGAATGAAAAATTCTTCTCTAAGACCAAACCAAGGTAGCACACGGACTGCTTTCTTTTCACGGGAACGTTATTAAATTTAATACTAGGCCACGATTTAAGATTACCTTTTAAAATTAGTTGATAAGTTTTTTGCGGTGCAAAGGTCAGACGGTTTCGATCGCCCCACTGAGATATTAATCGTAGGCAAGTGTCAGCTAAATTCTCGAGTCCAGCCCGAGTACTCGACTGAATGAGCAGCAGGCCGTCGTCCGCGTAACCGGTTAATGAACAGCCGGGTGGGAGAGGAATCGCGAGAAAATCATCGAAACCTAAATTCCACAGATACGGAGCGATTACCGAACCCTGAGGACATCCCATGGTAAGGGACTTTGACATAGAATGATGTCCGAGTTTGAGTTTCGCGGAACCACTTAAAAAATATGAACAAACAAGATTATATATGTTTTTATAGCAGCCGCGATTCTTCATTTTAAGTAGTAGCATCGGCCACCATGCGTTATCAAAAGCCCCGGAAATATCTAAAAAGATTCCAACCACGTACTTGTGTTCCGAGTTATTAACAATTTTTCTAACAGAAAGTGCCGCGTCTACGGTAGATTTTCCCACGGTGAAACCGAATTGGTTGTTATGAAACTTTGGCCCGTCTGGCAGCAAACGTGGAACGATAAGGCGCTCCAGGAGTTTTCCCAAAGATGGCAGTAGGGTAATGGGCCTGTAAGACTTAGGGTCGTCCGGTGGCTTATCACCACTTTTTGGAATTATTCGTATAAAGCCACGTCGCCATACACGAGGAAAAACGCCGTCCGCAATACATCGGTTGAAAACAGATAAAATGGCGTCACCCGCTGTTTTATAAGCTTCTATTATCATCCGATTAGATATTTTATCTTCACCTGATGATTTGTTAAGAGGCAGTTTCCTGACAAGATTAATGAATTCGTCAATGGATGGAAGGTCTGACGTTGGTGATTCAGGTGGCACAGATGCCCACGCTCTGATCTGCTGATGGTAGTCATTGTCATTTACTGGCGAATCATCAGGTATCGGACTATTTAATAGAACTTCGGTTGTTTCCTCAATACCGGTCGTGTGTCTATTATTTACTTTAATGTTCTGGATAAACGCCAGGTCGACTGATCGATTAGCTTTGAACTCGTGATACAAAGGAGACCACGGACCTTCTTTATCTAGTTTTTCTACTATTTTTCGCAGTAAATTACCCTTAGACTTTTCCACTGATGCTCTGTAGCGGGATTTGGCAACTCTAAATGCATTTAAAGCAAAGTTAAGTGGGTCTCCGGTGACCTTTTGTTTTCTAAGCTTGTTTAAATGTCTGCGCGCTCGGCGATAGCTTTTACGCTGCTCAATTAAGTAGTCACACCACCAATCACATCTATGGATGTTGGTCATAGATGCGCGACCAATGGCGATGTCAGCACAGTAAGTGAAGGTGTCTGACATAATTTCAGCACTTTCTTCAGCTGACAGCCCATCACGAGTGAAGTCTTTGGCGTGACACGCAAAAAGCAAGCCAAAGAATTCCCAATTCGCGCCTTTACTTTTATATCTAAAATTACCAGTGATATGAGATGGACCTTGAGTAGACCTCGGAACAAATTCGTACACGATCAGGCGATGATCACTACAAGACGCATCTGGTAGGACACGCCACCGGATAGGTGGCGTGTCCTATAATCGTACGTCTGCACTAGAAAGTGTGACGTCAATACAAGATTCGCCCATTGGGCTGCAAAAAGTAGGTGGTGCATCAGGGGTATTATGAATTGATAGGTTCATTTCTGCTATAAAATCTTCAACAGCACAACGTCGGTCGAAATCCGTTGACCTAACCTTGCCATACCACAGAGACGATGACGCGTTAACATCAGCGCCAACGATAACTTTACTGCCCGCGAGTGACTGTAAGACGTGACGGAGGTTATGTATATGAGGTGCAACAGGGTCTGAGTATTGAAAGTAACAGCTCACAACGTAAACTTTAAAAGAAGCTGATGAGACTTCCGCAACGGCACAGTGGGGCGTCATGAGGTTACGCAAAGACGTTACTGTAAAGTTAGAAGAACGCGCCACGTAAATTCCGGCTCGTGCTTTGCTGTCCAGCTGAACTACTTTGTGACGTAAGTGAGCGTTCTGGTATTGTTCTTGAACAAGTACTATGTCTAAGTTATAATCGATAATTAATTTGTCTAATTCAGAGGTCGCCACCCTATCGTTGTGGAGATTTAATTGTCCTATAGTTAAACTATCCATTATTTTAGTAGTTGGTATTGAGGATTAACTGTTCGAGCTTAAGTTTGTAAGTGGTACACTCTGGGGACCCGCAACGATGGTCAAACGGTTTTTTAAAACGGACTTTCTTTTAGAACCTGCTACGACTCCATGACGCGCGCTCGCTTCGCTCGCATATTAAATAACACTCTTTGACTTCTGTCCCCGAAGTGCCGGGCCTCCGCCGGCCTCCTACGTCGGCCTACAGCCTCCTACGTCGGCCTACGGCCCAGTGCTCATGTCGCCCCTAAAAGATATTTGGTAGTATAGCAACATTTTATGGCAATCAAACGGTGTATTTAGGTAGAAATAGCGCAATAATTTGCTCATCAAAATTTGGTGATCAATTTACTAAATTTGGGTTCATAATACAATTTAAAGTGCAGTCATGACTAAAATAAGTTGTCCCATTGTAATTTTAGGTTTTAATTTTTTTGCTGATTGGTATTATTTTAGGTAATAGATGATTGGTCACAAAGTTATTTTGGGTGGTCATTAGCACTCTGCGCGTACAATATAACAATGCGTTCAGGGTGTTGATGGGGTTGCCGCGCTACGGCAGTGCTTCCGGCATGTTTGCAGAAGCGGGCATTGATGGCTTTCACGCCATCATGCGCAAGCGATGCGCCTCCATCATGCGCAGGGTACGCGTCAGCCCCAACAGCATCTTGAAAACTATAGCTGACAGGTGGGACAGTCCCATACTGGGGCATTGGATGCGCCTACATGCCACTGTGGCGCATAATTAATAATTGTTTTGTTTTTGTTCTTCGGGTAAATATAAGTACTAACACAAGTTTATAAGTTGTGTGTTGTACTAACCAAGTGGACTTAGTCTGAATAAAAAGCATTTTATTTATTTATTTATTATATTTGTCCCTTTATTTTATTATCATTCCGTTTTCGCCAATGGTGCCTATAGTCTCAAAATTTATATACCTACAGATTTAGATATTTTTATCAGTTATCCTATTATCACCTTGATATGGTTGCGAATATATCGCAAATGATGCGTAGCGGCATATTGTCAATGAATTTAAATTGGTTCCGTACTAAAACTAAGCTTAATATTTTGCAGATTTATTGATTTTAAAATTTTTACTTGTCTCAATATTATCATGACAGCATGTTTAGTACACCCATGTTTCGCCAATCCCATGCTGTAATTGAGAAGAGCCTATTAAAACCAACCAGGAACAAATTCAAAATTGTGCCTGATAGACTTGAGAAATAATGTTGGTCTTAGGACCCCAGATTCTGCGGATCATTCCCACTATTTCTACTACACAGTTCCACGGTAGAACTAGTGGGATTTTTGCAGGTGTGCTTGTGAGCACTCGAGCAGCGAGACCGCCATCATAGAATGTTTGAACCTAGTAGGTGTTCAATAGGCTAGTTTCATCCATCAATAAATTGCAAATCTATTTAGTCCGTCAATTAGAGCTTTGGAAAATAATGGACACGCTTTTTTGTTTTTGTAAATCAATGAATATTGACAAAGATAAAACGCATCAAAACTCTGGATTAGGGGCTTGACGTCAGAACACACTAAAAATATACCGCGGCGTGACGTATTGAAAATTTTCAAAGCGTCGTATCTTCGTCAATTTTGGTCTAAGTAACAAAATAAAAAAATTGGGTCAAATATTTTTTGATAATCTATATAACTGACGGACTAATTAGATATTTTCAGTACATAAGCCTTATTTTAACCTAGTCTAGGGCTGGACTCCACCGAAGCAGAGACGAGACTAGGCGGAAGGAATTGTGTTGTAAACCACCAATAGAATTTCCTTATTCACACTTAGCTATATAGGTACGTAGTTGAAAACTTGAAACGGTTGAGCAGAGAAGTAGGGGGATGTCTCGTATTTACTGTTTACGCCAGACTCCGCACTCGGTGCACAATGAAGACGAGAAGAGACATGAGTCCTGCCGGGGTTGCGGGACTGTTCGAAAGAGATACCGTGGCCCCGGAACACAAAGGGCGATGAAGGAACATGGATGGGTTTTAGTCAGTATAAGTCTCTGACACTCCCTCCTGCTCCGCCCAGAGTCGGAGGAGTCATTTGATGATTTCACATCCGAAAAAAAAAAGAGATATGAGTGGCGTGCGATGAGCGGTGTGCTCTGAGAGATGAGCGGTGCACATCTCTCTTCTCCACTTTGCACATCTATGAACAGCTTCGGTATATACACCCTAGCTCTTACTCATCTATTCTCTTCTCCACTTCGCACATCTTCGCTTTGATGGAGACCGGGCCAACGCTGTTATCTAGGTTTTTATT
This sequence comes from Xestia xanthographa, assembly GCA_905147715.2. Taxonomy (NCBI): domain Eukaryota; kingdom Metazoa; phylum Arthropoda; class Insecta; order Lepidoptera; family Noctuidae; genus Xestia; species Xestia xanthographa. The sequence goes on along the minus strand of LR990664.1, from coordinate 5,830,001 downwards.
CGTTTACCTACATTTGCATTCTTCGGGTCACGTGCGGGTGACTTGCAAAAAAGTTGACTGAATTATTTCGTTTTTTGTACCGATCCCTAATTCATTCATTCACAATTTGATTCACAAGGAAATATAAGGCATGGATAAATATACCATTTTAAGTCAGTTCAATGCTAGCAAATGAAGGCGTTACTTTAGAGCCTTTTAGGATTTTTTTTTTTTATATAAAGAAACAGTGCAATGGGTGCCAAGGTTAATACAAGTTTGAGCAAACAATATTTAATTGCAGCATGCTGTAAGTACTTCCTATTTTATTTATTTAAAATTTATATGTGAACAATCAAAGGTACCTAAAGTTAAAATCATAAATTAATTATGATAAAAAAAAAATACAAAGTTTTTTATTACATTTATTTACATTAAGTAAATAAACTGGAAAAACACTTTAAATCAAATACAAATCAAATCATTTATTTCTTTGCAAACATGGGTATACAAATTGGTACATAATGTTGTCATAGAAGTTAGTTCTCCATATTCTGCCGTCACATGGGCATGCAAATCATAATCAAATTAATATAATTTTAAATAACAATTAATTTTAGAGTATTATTATACTCTAAAATTAATTGTTTGAACACTTTATTTATTTATTTGGTTCACTAACAATTGTTTGACAGAAGTAACAAATCAAAATAAAGTGTAACAATCACTTACAGGTAAACTCTGCATGCACACAAAACGTCGTACGTTGTCGGTACTTTAGTTACCTCTTAAAAAAAAAAAAACAAATTGTTAATTTTTGATGTACGAAATGCGTGGTTCACGGCTTCGTGAAGGGTTTTTATCACACCTTGTATTTACCTTTACACTTCTTAAATTCTATACTTCTGGAGCCACCAACAACAACACCAACACCAACACCAACATTTTACCAGTTATGTTTAAATCGCATGTAATAGGGGCGAGCCTATTCCCATCAACCGGGCAGAAATCCAAACTTCCTGGCTGCTACTGAGAAATCCTTATACGAAAAACTCACAAGCACTTTGCCCTGGAAATCGAAACTGAGACCAGCTTAGCCCAGCTTAGCTGGCCTCAGCAGTAGCGTTGGACCACTAGAGGAACACCACTAGAGGCAGCTGGTTTCAAGTGTAACTAACAACAAAATCTAATTTCAGTATACGTGGGTCAGTTAGCAGTAGGCTACACCATGGGCTGGACTGCACCGGTGCTGGCGATGCTCCAGAACCCTGACACGACGCCGTTTGACTATGTCATCGATGATGCAGAAGCATCCTGGATAGTGTCTTTTATTTTTGTCGGGACCATCCCAGGTAAGGCCTGAATAAGGCCTGAATTAGGCCTGAAATAGGCCTGAATTAGGCCTGAATTACTGTCAGGCTGCCCCGGTCGGTCGTGTACCGTCAGTCGTGACGTCAGCGAAAACAAAATACGGCTATCGGTCGCCGCTGATGTCAGCGTCGCATCGTATACTCGTACGCGACCGACCATCAGCGCGACACTAATTCAGGCCTAAAAGGACTTATTACAACTAACTTCGTTCCTAACCATAAGACTCCCCATACTTTTATTTTTTTCTTCATAACTATCCGTAAGTAAGTTAGGATTTAATTAACAATAATAATTTAATTTAACTAATATTATAAATGCGAAAATAGTTTTGTTTTTTACCTTTTGGCCCAGCGTACACCGCTGGAGGCGCAGCGGAGCGTATTTGAAGACAACAATTGAATATAAACCTTAACTACTTTGATGTACGGTCAATCTAAGAATAAATTCGCACGCGGCACTCGGAGCGCCCTCAATCTACTACAAGAGCATGCGCGCGACCGTATATCAAGGTAGTTAAGGTTTATATTAAATTATGGCCTTTCACGCCTAAACCACTGAACTGATCATCCTGAAATTTGGCATGTACGTTGTCAGGTGTACAGAAACGGACATAAGGTACTTTTCATTCCGAAAACAGAAATACTATTCAAGTGTTAATAAATAACGTCACGTGTCTTTCGAAATCAAGATTGATTTAACGTTATTACGACTCTTTATTAGTGCGAATTGGTTGTCAAATTTTGAATTAACTCGAGCGAAGCCGCGGCCAAAAGCTAGTCCTATATAATCTCTATTTTTCAGGTCCCTACCTCTCAGGATACTTCACTAACATAATAGGCAGAAAGCCTTGTTTATATCTTGGAGGAGCCGTAAACTTGTGTGCTTTCGTTGTCATGGCGACTGCCGTCAATGTGCCCATGATATACGCAGGCCGCATTATAGTCGGAGTAGGCAATGGAGTCATATTTGTTACAAACCTCGTCTACATTGGAGAATTTTCGTGAGTGCTTTTGAATAAAACTTCATTATCCTCATGGTAGTGTAGGATAGGATTTTAAAAGGAACGTATGAAAGTGTGTGGAATGGAATGTTGCGGTGTGAGTGAGAGGTACATAGTATGAAAGGGAAGAAAAAAGAATGACAGAAGAATGGACGACGGTTAAAAGAATAGAAGTTGATAAAGACGGAATTTTATTTTAAGAAGATACTTAAGTTTTATTAGGTGTAAAGCCTTTAAAGAAATAAACAACATATTCAAGATCTAAGCATTTTATTACAACGGTCTCGAATCTACAGTAGTTTGCAGCAGTTCACTACTGGGCATAGGCCTCTCCATTCCATCACACGCCGTACAACTCCATTCTCGACAACTCTCATCCAGCTGCACATCATGCATCTAAATGCCAAATAAAACCTATTTTAAATGAATTCCTTGACTTTAGGTTCACATGTACAGCACACCCACAATACTTCAGTTATGTTTAAGTCTCCAGTAATAGGGGCGAATCTATTGCCATCCAGATACGAATTCAGACTCCGGGCTAAAGGTTCAATTAGCGCATGGAACAAATATTTGTACGGCCTGCAGGCAGTTGTTCCAAGTTTGGGTTCTGAAGAACCTCACTTAGCAGCAAATACGTTCTTCTTTTCCAGGTCTACGAGAATCCGAGGCACCCTGTTAACTCTGACTGGGTTCTCCAACACCTTAGGAACACTGATAGCATATGCAGTGGGTCCTTACGTATCTTACGCGGCCATTGGTTGGCTGGGTGTGGCTTTATGCGGTCTACACATTGCGTTAGTCTTTTTTTTCGTCACTGAAACGGCTGTTTATCAAGTATTGAAAGGTAAGACTTATTCTTTAGACGTAATATCCATGCATTCATATTTTTTGCCATATAAGTGAGATCACTGTGTGTGAGCCATGTATTGATCATACATTTTGTTTACCGACCAATAGAACTAACTTTGTTTATTGAAACTTGGATAGCTACAAGAGTAGGCAAATTAACTGACAGTTATACGTAAGTAAGTTATAGAAAAAGGCCTTAACTAACAACCCGCAGGACCTTATGATTACCTTAATAAACCCACGAGGCTGTCTAAAACTATATAACAAATAAATCTGATTTTAGGTAGAAGAGAGGAGGCGATGGAAAACCTTACATCACTTGGTAGAAAAGATGACATCGATGAAATAGTAGCACAAGCAAATGAAAAGCCAAAATCAAACATGGCTCAGTTGACTGAAATGTACACCGTGAGGTCGAACCGAAGAGCAACATTTATAATAGCAGTGTTGAACATTATGCAACAACTAAGCGGAGTGATAGCTGTGATTTCCTTTGTGACGATAATTTTCGATATGACGGGATCCAATATGGAATCTCATATTTCTACTATAGTTATTGGTGTTACTCAACTAACTGCGGCTACTATTGCTCCCGTCCTTGTTGATAGAACTGGACGAAAATCTCTGCTGTTGGTCTCGACGGCAGCTTGCTCATTGAGTTTGGTAAGTTCTCTTTGTTTGGCTTCAAAAATACAATCCTTGTGTTTTATAGTTTTGGGTCCGTTTCCAAATTTATTCTATTCGTCGTTATCTGCCAAGCCTTTCCCATTCGTTTTTTAATTGGCTTTCAGTCTAACTGGTTGCAGCTAAATGCCCAACTTAAATACAATAGTACCGTTATCCTTTGGAAAGATTGACTGGTTGACTGGCTTCTGACTGACCACTGTAATAACTATCTGGTAACTTAAGTAACCAAGACCCAAAAATTAAGAGTGATGGTCAAAATAGGCATTATGTCCAACAGAATTGAAATATATCTCAAAATATCGTTTAGGCGCAGAATGTCCAATTTGCAAAATGTCCAACAGTCGAAGATAATTTTGCCATGATTTGACTACAAATGTCAGTCTCTATTTCTCTTCTCCTTCGACTTTTGTTGTCATAGTATAAAGTAAAGTACCAATTTCAAGGTACTATTTTGAAATTTTCAATGCTGTCGGTCTTACACCCAGATTGTGAAAAAAATAACCCATCATCATAAGGTTGTTTCTGCAATTAAAATAAGTTGTCATTCCTTATTTGTTCTACGATATGCTTTTTACTATAATATTATTATTTTTCAGGCTGCTCTTGGCACTTACTTCTACCTGCTCACAAATGAGCATCCAGCAGCTGAAGGTTTACAATGGCTTTCACTAGCATCCCTCATGATGTACTTCATTTCGTATTTTGGTGGTAAGTATTTTAATATGATCATCATCTGCCTAGTTTTTTCCCAAGTATGTTGAGTTTGGCCTCCGGTCTAAGCGGATGCTGCTAAACACCAGTATATTAGTGGAGGTGCCGCAGCTTTATTGGTGTTGTACCGCGCGGAGAGATGGTGAGCGCCACTCGTCCGCGCGGTCGGTCCATCCGTTGCCACTTCTTAGCGTTTTCGCTGGGAAGAACATGAGTGAGTTTTACAAGGAACTCTTCTACCACATACATGCCAAGGCAAAATCAGTACTTAATTAAACATGTACGTTGGTAGGACACTCGCTGCCTATTGAGAGGGAGTGGGCTGTAAGTCTGTACCGCAGGCCCAGTTTGATAGATTCCATTACATTGTTTATGCTGATCAGGACTTTGTTCTCTCCAGGTTTCGGCATCATCCCCAACACATTTATCGGTGAGATGTTCACGGACACCTGCAGAGGCTTCGGTGGTACGTTCACTGTCACCATCGGCTGGGTCTTCGGCTTTGGAGTATCAACGGCATTCGGCTACATGTTGGTTCCATTAGGTCCTGCAGTGACCTTCTGGATATTTTCTGGCTTTTGTGCTTTTGCGTTCTTATTTAGTGTTGTATTTGTACCTGAAACGAAAGGAAAGAGTCTGTTGGAAATCCAAGAGATTTTAGGTAAATCTTGGCTGTGACCTTATTTACTAATTATTAAATACTTATTTATTAGTTTTGGTTTTATTTTTGGGCGGATCCTAGAAGAAAGTGCTGTATAATATCAACCTTCTGTGTCTCGCTGGGAGTCTGGGCTATTTACGTAGAACTATTACAAATTGATTTCTTGTGATAACTGAGTACAATAATTAAAATATGTAGCCGTATGTGTGTACGCCGATGTAACGTCAGGAACTCAAAGACTAACACAAGTACACTGACCACAGCATCGACGCGGGTCTGTGAGCTTAAAATGATAGATCTTATACACAAATTATCATCATAATATCGTCTATCAGCCAAAAGACTCTTACAGCTGGCATGGTGCTTCCTCTACCGGAGTTAAAGAAGGTTAGGAGACATTGCAGTGGTTATGTAGGTGATATTTTTTAATCTATGGAAAACTCTGACACATTTTACTCTTTGTCTAACACAATGCACAACGTCAAGCCACATCAAGCACACAAGCTGATTCCGCCAATTTATGACCCGCGTAAAAATTGCCAAAATAGTTCTAATACACCAGTTTCCAATTTCTAGAACACAATAGGAGTTGATAATGCAAGACTGTTCCAAGCAAGATTGAATGACTCAACACTCCACCTCCCACAGTCACTCTGTCTCTGCGTAGAATGCGCCAATCTCCGATTTATATCCCTAACTCTTCTACGGAATTGCATTGAATTGACCACGAAAGTTACAGCGCCATGGTTTGACACAGATATCCTCAGCCCAGCTTTGAGCTGCGATAACTAGTTCAGCCAGCTTCGAGGGCACACCCAACTTGAGGGAAGCGTATTTGCCACGGGACTTGAGCACTTCCACCGTACAAACATCAGTTTCACAAATGGAAATGAAGTGATCTCGTACCTGGCTATCAGATGTACCTTGCTTGACGTAGATGTAGGTATCTCCATCTTTCCGAGGCCTCTAAATTTGTGGTACCAGGAGCCGCTGTCCCACGAAGCACATTACCGCGATTGAGCGAACGGCGGGAGCGCCTGTTTCGAACTTCTGTTCAACCATCCTTTGATTTTTCGTCCTTGTCTGTGTCACCCATAGTAACGTCCTCTGCAGCAGCTGGCAGTGGCAAGAAGACACGGGGTTTAGGAGCTGGACGGGTAGCTGACACTAATTTTCACACCAATAAACACATCAATTTTCCAATAAATATATATTGTAGTCTTTGTCAGGTCAATGAATTTCCGAAACACACAATGTTTCGCGTCAAAAAATCAATTAGTTAATTAAAATTATCATTGCCTTTAGACATTTTTTGTCTTGACGTGCGCTGTCAGTTTAATTGATTTCACAGAGCATCTATATAGGAGCATCTATATAGACTTCCCCGTCTATATAGATGCTCTGTGATATAGACACAGAGCATCTATACATCTATATAGACCAATATAGACGGGGAATAGAGTGCCCTCTTTAGGGCGTTTTCTGGCAACCTCTCGCGAGTAGCGCTCTCTGGAAATCTTGCCCCGCAACTAACGTACACACTACACACACACATGCATACACACACCACACACATATACGCATACTTTCATTTCATTACTTTTGTATGTTTTTTCCATAGTTATAGATGGATTTATGTATAACCACATTTGGTGGCGTGACTATATTAGTTTGAAAATAAAAAAGAACTCCACATGAATTGCAATCAATCTATACATGGAAAATGTGCACATTTATTATTTTAGATAGGTAGTTCGTAAAGGTTTAGTTTTGAATGAAACAAGGTTCTTGAATACTCAAGACATAGATTTATTTTTACGTTTGCTTTAAACTTATGTACTCGTGTGCACATTTTTCACTTCAAGCATGTTGACAAACATATTTACAACTAGCGGACGTACAACAACACGACACAACACAGATAATGGCTTTGGCTCAGGTTAAACTCAGAAATAGGAGTGACAGATAAACGAATTTGCAGCAAAGAAAACAAAAATTAACACGAAAATATGCAAAACGTAGTCTCACAACTGTGAACGTAACAATAAAAATACTCTATGTTTAGTGACTATGGTATATTGTCGTTGGTATTACTGTGTGTGTGTACAATGGCGGACGCTCATCGTGGCCATTGTAATAATCTGCATGTTGTTCATAAATAAAGCTCTAGAACCGAAATATCTGTGTTATATTTCCAAGACCAAATAACAGGTTATGGGCCCAGATGCTCTAAACACAGTTATAGAGGTGAAAACTGCAGATTGAGAGAGATTAAGTTTTCCTGTGGCGCCGGTGTAAAAACGGCAGATCGGCGGCGTGGTCAGACAACGCACGAGAGTTGTGCGATTGTCGCTAGCAGAGTCTGGAGGTGGTCGTACGGAGATTGGTACGGCATCAGGCTCAAGCGGGGTGAAAATTGACACGCGTTGAAGATGGATTCCACAGCATCACCAGCTATCAAGCTGGAAGGGCAGAAAAATTGGAGCGTCTGGAAATTTCAGATTTCAGTCATACTGAGAGGGGCTGATTTGTTCACAATAGTGAATGGGGAGGAAAAGCAAGCCGACAATGCAAAGATTTGAATATCAAAAGATGCAAGGGCACAAACTATCATTGTGTCCAGGCTAAGTGAAGCAGCTATGGTCCATGTGCTGACATGCGAGACGGCGGAGGCTATGTAGAAAAAGCTCAATAGTGTTTATGAAGCGAGTTCTGTAACGAGTACCTTGATGTTGCAACAACGGTTCTTTCAATTCAAATATGAAGACGGAGACTTGTCAACGCACTTATCGAAGCTACAAGAAATGGCTTGTCAACTGAAACAAGCTGGTGAGGAGGTATTGGAGAAGTTCCTTATTACTAAAGTGTTGATGTCGTAACCAGACAGTTACAGTCATTTTATCTCTGCATGGGAATCCGTGGAGAGTAATAAACAAAATTATGACGCGTTGGTTGCTCGACTTCTAGTAGAGGAAGAGAGGATAAAGGCAAGAGATACAATAAAGGGAGAAAATACAGCTTTATATGCGCACCAAAATAAGAAACAGTTTATAAAGAAATGTTTTAAGTGTGGAAAGGGTGGACATTTTGCACAGCAATGCAAAAGTGAGTCTGAAAAACGTAAATGTTTCGAGTGCAATAAGATAGGACATCTAAAACATGAATGTCCTAGAGGTCCAAAGCATCAAAATAGCACAAATAGCACGAGAGAACCTGAAAAGTCGACAAAAAAGGGTCATGCATTTACGATGACAGCTATGACATCCAACTATGACAGTGACCTTTTGAGTGAAAATAATCAATCAGTCGGTCAAAGATGGTTGATAGATAGTGGAGCGAGTGAACATATGAGTAGTGAACGATATTTGTTCACGAACTATCAATCAGTGTCAAACAGATTTGTTATTGTGGGTGACGGTCGGCGTTTAAGCGTTCTTGGGGTTGGTGAAGTTGAATTACAAATATATGATGGGGATTGTTATGCCAAATCGACACTAAATAACGTGCTTTATGTGCCAGATATGCATATTAATTTATTTTCGGTACCTTGTATTACGAGAAGAGGTTACGAAGTCAAGATGTTATCTGAACAATATCTCATCTACAAAGATAACGAGTTGTGTGCTATTGGGAATCTGCGAGGGAACATGCTGCAGCTGTTTCATCAAGTCAATGGTTTCAACATTGTCAACTTGGCACGAAAGATTATGTCACCAAAATGTCGAGTACGTTAAAAGGTTACTAAACAACAATAATATTCAGTATAAAAGCGATGAGTTCCAATGTGAATCATGTTTGCAAGGTAAGTCACATAGGTTACCTTTTTCAAATAAAGTGCAGCACACCACAAAAACGTTGGAAATGGTGCACGCTGATGTATGCGGCCCCATGGAGGTTGAGAGTGTTGGTGGTTCAAGATATTTCTTATTATTGAGGGATGATTACTCAAATTATAGAGTAGTATTCTTTCTAAAGAAGAAAGGAGATACTTTTTCTCAAATAAAGCAGTTTGTCGCTTGGGCAGAAACGCAAACAGAAAATAAAGTGAAAGTGATTCGTACTGACAATGGAGGGGAGTTTGTCAATAAATATATGCAAGAGTTTGTCAAAGAAAAGGGCATACAACACCAAACTACCATACCTTATACGCCCCAGCAAAACGGCAAGGCAGGGAGGGATATGCGCACAATAGTAGAGGCGGCACGGTCCATGATAGGTACCAACTTGTCAAAGGAGTTATGGGCTGAGGCAGTGAACACTGCAATTTATGTATTGAATAGGACAACCAAAAGTAATAAAGAAGGTCAGTCACCCTATGAAACTTTTAATAACCGTAAATTTGATGTGCAGACTCTGCGTGGAATATTTGGACAGGAGGTGTATGCCCACATCCCAAAGGAAAAGAGGTTGAAGTGGGATGTGAAGGGAGAGAAGGCAATATTTGTTGGTTATGATGATTCTAAAGGATACAGACTTTATTATGAAGTTAATAAAGAAGTACATATCAAAAGAGATATTATATTCTTAGAACAGATGAGTAATAAACAACAGGAGTCAACTGACGTACAGGAAATAGAGAATGTGATTCTACTGGATATGCCAAAGGAGGATGATGAACAGGAGAGTGAGAGTGAAGAAGAGTTTTATGAAATAAATACTGACAATGAAGAGACCAGAGAAGATCAAGATGAAGAAAGGGAACAGGAAGGCGGAAATGTTAACGAAAACTTAGAGACAGGTCAAGTAAGAAGTAAAAGTGGAAGAATAATAAAAAAACCAAAATACCTGAGAGATTATAATTTATATGCAGTAGAACCAAAGAATTACAAGGAGGCAATGATGTCATCCGAAGCTGAAAATTGGAAGGAAGCTATCAAAAAGGAACTTGATCAACTAAAAGATCAAAATACTTGGACAAAAGTAGATAAAATACCAGAAGGTAAAGAATTGATAAGCTCAAAATGGGTCCTGAAAAGAAAAGAGGGTTAGATTAGTGGCAAGGGGTTCCGAACAAGCTTATGTTGATGATGTGTATTGCACCAGTTGCAAAACTTAATACTTTTCGTATTTTTGTGTCAGTAGCTACTAAACTTGGGTTAGAGATTAAACAAATGGATGTATGTGGAGGCTTTTTAAATGCAAAACTTGATGAAGAGTTGTACTTAAAATCGCAATTTTCAACGACTAATAGGTCGAAGTTGATTTGTAGAGACATCTAGTACATTTTAAGTGAATTAAAAGTTGTAGAGACATCCAGTACGCCTTAGGTGAACTAAAAAAATTCGGGGCAAGGACCATAGATGGCGCATCCAAAACTATTGCTGTGTACGTGACATTGTACGTGAAGGCGAGTTTCCCCCCCCCCTTGATTTCCAAAATTAAATGAATGAGTGAATGCCGACGGCCCATTCACGACTTCGGTCTTAGCGGCGAGCGGCGGGCGGGGCGGGCGGCGCCCGTCGGCGGCAAGCGGTGCGTTTTACACGCCACGTACCCTCAGTAGCGGCCAGCGGCAGGCGCGGCAGCGGCCAAGGTGGACGTAGTCAGAACGTGCTCAAAATTAGGGCGTTATCAAAACTAAAACAGTAGTATATTTTTAAAACAAGATATTCTTAATATGAGAGAAGGAGTGTACTAACTGAATAAAGATCGATATTTAAATGGTGAATTTCATTTGTAAGTACCTACCTAAGTACTACCTACTATGTTTTTGTGTTATCAATTTAAATTAAACTTACCATCATAATTATTCCGGTTAACATTGTATCAGGAACCAGGGTAAATTCTCCAAATAAAAGATTTAATTTCAGCATAACACTTTTACTTTTTATCCAAGTTATAACGCTTCAATTCACAGTCGTTGGGGTAGCTGACTATTCACCTCGATGGTCACACTCAGACTGACCCCATATTAGCCGTCGACCATTTCATCGAAGCTACCCCCACTTTAGAGTACATAACAATAAACATCAACTTAAGTCTAGTTTCATTATTAACGGAAATATCGAATATTACACTGTAATAAAAATACTTTTATTGTTCTTCCGATTTGCATTATGTAGTATTTTGTTATTTAATATTATTCTAAATAACTAATTAGAAAAAGGATATAAAATTAATCAATAATACCTTAGACAATTATTAAATTATTAGTAAATAAGACTGTTTATAGATTGATTAATAAACTTACAACTTAGCATAGTTCAAAGTCTAACAGTCGGCCTTCCTGACAACACGTTTGTCCTCAAACGACGTTGACAGGTCCATGTATGTACAGTCAATAGCCTATCAACCTAACACAAAACGTCAAATTTTCTCAATACTTATTAATTTCTTTAAGATGAATTTTGTGTTTATAATCTAATTAGATAAGATAATTAGTTTGATGACCTTTTCAATTTGGATAGGTTGATCCGCCTTTGACTGTGTTAACATAACAAAGTAAACAACAATAATTATTAAAAACATTCAAAAATAAATAAAAATAAAATCATTGTAACAACAAAAATATAGTATAATGTAAATCAGTGATTTCTAATCAAAGAAGCCTGTAAATTATAAACATTTAATAATGTATTTAAAATCTACTAACTATTGTAGAAAGGTAAGCTAAATAAATTGTAACATATTTAAACATATTATGGTAATTCGAGGCATACCTGGGACTACATCAGGTTATGAAACCTCCTCTTAAATAAAGTATACCTTTATTTACACTCAAGACACACCCGGAACTACGTCAGGTGTTCTTCTCTCATTTTTGACCTAAGCATTAAATTAAATATCTGGAACGACGTCAGATTCTCTTTGTAACGCTCTTGACAATTACAACAATAATTACATTAATGAGAGCAATTCATTCAACAACAACTCATTTTTGAAAGTATTTTCATTTTCAATACCTTAATCGTTTTATCAATAGATACACATAACATCTCTTATTACTACACTAGTCTCTACCTCACTATCAGAACTACTTGCGATAGAGTCACTATTATGTGCTTGTCCAAGGCTGGATCTGATCTATTGCCCACACATTGCAATACTTTCGTTCTAACTAGGTACTTTTCGTTCGTGAGTTGGCGAAAACATAAAAGTGATTTAATTTAAGTTTCACTACGTGGACACGCGTAAAAATTTTGGCGTGTCCAGATGACGAAATAATAAGTGATACTAATTGTGAGTTTCACCAACTGGACACACGCGTGTCCAGTCTTTCATGTCCAGTTGGTGAATAACCCCTATGGAAAATTGTAGAACAAGTGCTGATTAAAAATGGTTTTTGTCAATGTCGCTACTGGCATGTTTTTTTATTTTACTCAATAGTTTAAGGCTGGAGTCTTGCAAAATTCACTCGCTGCGAATTATTTGCGCAACAAAGTATTTTTTTTTTAAACAAACGGATGAAATAACACGAAATATTATTATTGCACATAAATAACCATAATATAAGTAATAGCTAGTTATTTTTTTTAAGTTCATTTAAGTGGATTATGTTAGGTAAATCAAGCGCTAGATACAGGTCTTTCGTGCCCAACATCATTTCGAGTTGTGTTTGCGCGCTTAGTTTATGGCAATAAAGAATTAATTTACAAATCTGTTCAGCGCCTAATGACTTCAACATACTCGTCTTCAAAATGCGCTAAATAGTTTTTCCTAATTATTTTTCATTTTCTTAATTCAGAGGTCACAATTTCATCAAAATTCTCTGTTTTTATCTCTTAATAAACGGGTTGTTTCATAAAAAACTATGCATTGTAAGTATGTAATAATTAAATTATTTTGATGCCAAGAGTTCAATAAAGCAAATACAAAAAAAAATTGCACCTAAATCACCTTACTCTAACAATATTAATAATCTCAAGAGACCTACAAAAAAAAGAGCTTATAAACAAGAATTGCAAGGGATTTCTTGTAGTTCTTTTGAGATTATTATTATTGTTAGAGTAAGGTGATTTAGGTGCAATTTTTTTTTGTATTTGCTTTATTAAACTCTTGGCATCAAAATAATTATTACATACTTACGATGCATAGTTTTTATGAAACAACCCGTTTATTAAGAGATAAAAACAGAGAATTTTGATGAAATTGTGACCTCTGAATTAAGAAAATGAAAGATAATTAGAAAAAACTAATCAGCGCATTTTGAAGACGAGTATGTTTAGGTCATTAGGCGCTGAACAGATTTGTAAATTAATTCTTTATTGCCATAAACTAAGCGCGCAAACACAACTCGAAATGATGTTGGGCACGAAAGACCTGTATCTAGCGCTTGATTTACCTAACATAATCCACTTAAATGAACTTAAAAAAATAACTAGCTATTACTTATATTATGGTTACTTATGTGCAATAATAATATTTCGTGTTATTTCATCCGTTTGTTTAAAAAAAAAATACTTTGTTGCGCAAATAATTTGCAAGCGAGTGAATTTTGCAAGACTGCAGCCTTAAGGACCAAACTAGACTACTCTACGACTATTGAAAATATTAAATGACTGTATACCCATCAAAACAATAAAACTAAATCAAAACAAACGAAAGGATTGGTTGACAAGAGGCATTAAAATATCATATAAAAATAAACGGTTGTTAAGAACTCTTACTTCAAACTCCAATAATCCTGTATTAACAAAACAATATAAAATATACGAAAAAACATTAAAACAGATAGTCAATAAATAAAAAAAAATACAATTTATTAAGGGTCAGAAACTCAACCAATAAAACAAAATCGATGTAGAAAATAATAAAAGAGCGTACTAATAAAAAACTTACTAAGACACAACAAAACATTAAATTGACAATCCGTAATTAACTAACTAGGTACTATCGGGGTTTTTTCCGCCTGACCATTTTAATTTTTTTTTCGCTTGAATCATGCGGAGGCGCCGCGGCAGCCACGCCCCCTTAAAGTTTGGGCTTATTAGGAAAGCGTCAACTTTGGCACGCAAAATAACAATAACTGTCGTTTGGCGTGCGTCGTTAATGTGCTCGGCCGATTCGGTATCTTTTCATTCATTATTTCTACACAAAATCAACGGGGCGGGGCTAGAGAGCGTTTTTATGCTGCGAGTGCAAGCAAAAATGAGCTTAGTGGTGGTCAGGCGGGAGTGTCCTCGATAGTACGTCCGACCCAAAACAAGTTACTAACTCATTCAATGATTTTTTGCATCAGTAGGACAAACAAGGCATAGTGGGGACGCAGAGCCACGCGGCCGACCTGTGCTCCGACCGACTGATAACACTATGTTTTTACATCCACCCACACCGCAAGAAATAAATAATATAATAAAGCCACGGATAAGATGACTTACCCCCCATATTAATAAAAACGTGTGCTGACAAACTGACATTACCATTTTACCACACGAATGACGACACGAATGATGTAACCAAGATTTTGTAACAATTTTTTGATTTAAAAGAGTGGTCATGGAGTTTCTTGCCCGTTCTTCTCCATAGAGATCTACGTTAGGGAATGGGCAACTACAGTACTTTCACAGTTTTTATGTCTTGTGACTGGGACTGTAGCTACATTTAATTTTCATCTTTGTTTCGACAATTCAAAAGTGCCTGCAACTGGCCTACTTGAAATAAATGATTTGATTTTGATTTTGATTTTACCTATTAATCTATCAATCATTTTCTGAAGGAATATTCCCAAACGCGTTAAAAAAAACAATTACAAAACCCGTTCACAAGAAAAACTCGAAGTCTGACCCAAATAATTACCGTCCAATTGCATTACTACCGACATCATCCAAAATTTTTGAGAAAGCAATGTGCAAGCGCGTTTATAATTTCTGTGAAAATTTTTAAAAAATGTGAAAAATTTCACAGAAATTATAAACAACGCGTTTGGGAATATTCCTTCAGAAAATGATTGATAGATTAATAGGTAAAATGGTAATGTCAGTTTGTCAACGTTTTTATTAATATGGGGGGTAAGTCATCTTATCCGTGGCTATATTTGCCTTTATTAAGGTGTTTTATTATATTATTTATTTCTTGCGGTGTGGGTGGATATAAAAACATGGTGTTATCAGTCGTTCGGAGCACAGGTCGGCCACCGAGGAGTTTGTAAACAAATCCCCCCGGCGGGCGTCGTCGGCATTGTAGTTGTCGCCTCTTCTATGGCGCGCTAGTTTGTCCACGTCTGCGGCGGTCTCGACGGGCCAAGTGGGAGTGGTAGTCTCCAGCTTTTCCTGGAACTTGGAAGATGGTCCAGTCCGTGATGCGACGTGGCGCAGGAGGCGAGAGTCTGGTCGGCATCTCCGATAGGACGACGAGTACAGGTTGATGGATGGACGAGTGCCGCCAGCCGCCTCCCTTTTATAGCTAGTCGCGGGGTTTGCTATTCTTGATTGATTTTTTCTTCTAATAGTACGTATACTGAGGTGTTCCTAACTGTTGCAGTCAATATGTCGACTCCTGAACTTGTTTCATTCTTTTCAGTTTTAATTTTAAAGTTATTTTTACGCAGTCGCGTTTTTTTTATTTTTTTTTTAATTTTAGACTTTTTAGTTACTTAGATATACCATTTTAAAATCCTCACGACGAGCTCTTTATCGAGCCGTTCAGGCAGAGCAGAGCGTGCCAGAAATCCGCCATTTTGTTTATTTTCACTCTCACCGTAAATACGAATCTAACGACACCTCTCAAGCTAAAATCCATCGAGCCGTTCAGGCCACAGAGCGTGCCAAACAATTATACATACATACATACTCTCGAAAAACATAACCCTCCTTCTGGCGCAGTCGGGTAAAGTCTATACATCAATCTCTTACAACAATGATAAGAAATTGTTTTGATAACAATTCGATAGGTATAGTGTACCTACTAATTTAAGGTAATAGGTATTGTGAGATTGTAGATAATGTCTTGATACTGTAATCTCGGTTTTCTAAGTCTGCATCCACATTGGTTTGAAGTTACCTCGCATTCGTAAGTATACACGTAGAACGCTGGCTGCCGGTGCCGATCTGCGAGTGCTTATTAGCCGACAATTTCTGACGGCGTAAGCAGGTCGGAACTTGTCGGCGATGTTCGGCGCTTATCAGCGCCGGTAGCCAGCGATCTACGTGTATACTATTGAGCTATTACTACTACGTAAGTATAGAGAAGACAGCGCGAACAAAATCTGTGCTCCATTCAACTGCAGTCGGCCGGCTACAGTTCACTCAGTCGCTTGCTCGCCACAGCATTATATTACGGGGTTAGCCGACCCCGCGCGCCCCGCACTGCGCACAGATTTTGTTCGCGATGTTTTCTCTATACGTAGTAGCAATAACTCAATGGTGTATACCAGCCTTTCCCAAAGTGGGCGATAACGCCCCCTTGTGGGCGCTGCAAGCCTAAAGGGGGGAGTAAGAGACCCAGAAAAGAAGAGTAGTTGTGTAGAGTCTTAGAGGCCGATTTATAATTTCATCTAGGAGTACTCTTAGACACCGACTGAACTCTAGACTCTCAACTACAACTTGTGAACTTGTGAACAGCATCAGATTCATCCTTCATATTAGTTTTTATATTAGAATCGATTAATATGTTTGTTTTATTTTGAACAAAAGATACTCTGTCTGAATACTATAAAGTTACGTTTCAAAAATCATTCTCAATAAGTGTAGTAACTTGAGACCTGAGCGCCGTTGTGTACTACTGCGCTCAGGGTTATAGTAAAAGTCTTGTTTAGAATGAATCTCCGCTATATTAGCAGAAAAAATACATATTAATTATTATTTTAATTTATTTCATGTATATTAATTAATTTCATTTGAAGTTATAGTGGTTTTTAAGTAGGTGAAAAAATGGGGGCGCTAAAAATAATTCATTCTCAAAGTGGGTAGTAGACAAAATAAGTTTGGGAATCCCTGGTGTTACATACGCACCAATATATTATTTTATTACCATTCTGTTTTCGTCAATGGTGCCTATGGTAGGCACCTTTATATTTATATACCTACAGATTTAAATATTTTATCAGCTTTCCTATTATCACCTTGACACGGTTTCGAATAGTATATCGCAAATGATTCCGATATTTTATAATCTAATTTTAACTTATTTTTTCTACACAATGTATTTTGTTTTCTATAATATTTACATTATTTAAAAACTAACTCTATAATAGAAATAAAAATATTTACAAGTATCAAAAAGGGTCACAGGGCGTCGAAAAATTCGTCCACATCGCTGTCAATAGGAAAAGTTCCCAGAAGGCTGGCAGCATTGCCACGTTGGATGGCAATGCTGATTCTTTGGCCAAAAAATAGGCCCGCTCTCTGGTCACGTAAAGAGTCGACCAACCGTTTGGCGATTTATCGAAAAACTAGATGGGCACTCGGACCCCATGGCCCTAGTGTTTCAACCCCAAACGGCTCAAACACATAATTACCAATTAAATTATTGTATTTGCGCCGTTTGAGGTTTTCAGCACCTGCAGCAGCCGCCCCAGCGCAGCACACTGTGCTAGGAAGATGGGATGGTGCAGGGGTGTCGACGGAAATTGCGTCCCACACCAAAGGCCTACCCAACTTCCATGGCATTATAGTCATACCATCTGGTATTTTTCCGATATTTTCAATGAATAAAGATTGGTTCCGTACAAAAATATGCTTAATATTTTGCAGATTTATTGATTTTAATTTTTTTACTAGTCTCAACCTATCTTGACAGCATGTTAAGAGCAACTCTGTTTCACCAATCCCATGCTGACATAATTGAGCAAAGCTAACCAACCAAGAACAAATTCAAAATTCTGCCTGACATAGACTTGAGAAATAATGTTGGTCTTAGGACCCCAGATTCTGCAGGTGTACTTGTGAGCATTTCACAAGCACACCTGAATTTTCCATGATACCTGCCTTGCCTGCCTGCCACCTGGATTTTCCATGATAGCGGTCTCGAGCAGCGAGACCGCTATCATGGAATCTATTATCCTAGTATTGAATAATCTAGTTCCCACCATCAATAAATTGCAAATCTATTAAGTCCGTCAGTTAGAGCATTGGAAAATAATGGACACGTATTTTTTGTTTTTGTAAATCAATGAATATTGACAAAGATCAAACGCATCAAAACTCGGGAGATCGGGGCTCGTGACGCCAGAACGCACTAAAAATTATACCATGGCGTAACGTATTGAGAATTATAAAAGAGTCGTATCTTCGTCAATTTTGGTATAAGTAACAAAAGAAAAAATATGGGTCAAATATTTTTCGATTATCTAACTGATGGACTAATTAGATTTTTTCAGTACCTACACAAGCCTTATCTTAACCTACATAGTCTAGGTCCGGACTCCACCGAAATAGAGACGAGACGAGACGAGAGGAGATGTGTTGTAAACCACCGTGACTTGCAAAAAAGTAGCCTGAATTATTTAGTTTTTGTACCTATCCCTAATCCATACAAAGTAAATTCACAAGGTAAATACAAGATATGGATTAATAAATATACTATTATAATTCAGTTCAATGCTATCAAATGAAGGCGATACTTTAGTTAGAGTATTTTAGGATTTTTTTTAATATAAAGAAACAGTGCAATGGGTGCCAAAGTTAATACAAGTTTGAGCAAACAATATTTAATTGCAGCATGCTGTAAGTACCTACTTCCTATTTTATTTATATAAAATGTATGTGTGAACAATCAAAAGAAAAGTTAAAATCATATATTTTCTGATAAAAAAAAAAAAATATTTACATTAAGTAAATAAATTAGAAAAGAACTTTAGTTATTTTACCTCTGGCAGAAGCCACCATATTAAAACGTAAAAAAACTTACAACAAAAAAACAAACATTTTTCAATACACTTCCACGAAAACTGGTCCTTAACGCACTACGATTAGGTACAACATGCAATGTATTTCACACGTGTGCGATTTTTTCCACTTTCCCGCACGTGTGCGGGAATGAAAATTACCACAGATAACTATACCTATACTTAGTCCAAATTGGTTCAATGCAAATTAAAAAAAAAACATTCAGCTCAGACTATAGAGTCTTTTCGAGGAAGGAACCTTCCTCTTGAATCACTCTATCTATTTAAAAAAACCTGCATCAAAATCCGTTGCGTAGTTTTAAAGATCTAAGCATACATAGGGACAGACAGACAGCCAGAGTGACTTTGTTTTATTTAGTGTTCTATGAAGTGATTTCTTTAAAAGTGTTTTGAAAAATGTCGTTTGATACACATGGACATTTGTTATTGCAGTTTTCGGCTCAAAAACACCCTCGTCTGCGGCTCGGGAGTTAATTCCGCCTCGTGTGCAATAACAAACTTTCTCCACTTGTATCAAAATGTACTATTTTTTTTTATTTTTGATGTACGAAATGCGTGGTTGACAGCTTCGTTAAGGATTTTTTGCACCTTGTATGTCACTTGTTAAATGCTATAGGTACCTACTCCCCGAAGAGCCACCAGCAACAACACCAACACCAACATTAAATTTGGTGAGCCTATTGCCATTAACCGGGCAGAAATCCAAACTTCCTGGCTGCTATTGAGAAATCCTTATAGGAAAAACTCACCAGCACTTTGCCTTGAAAATCGAACCTGAGACCAGCTCAGCTCAGCTCAGCTGGGCTCAGAAGTAGCGTTGGACCACTAGAGAAATGAGGCAGGTTTCCAAGTGTTCCAAGAGTAACTAACAACAAAATCTAATTTCAGTATACGTGGGCCAGTTAGTAGTAGGCTACACCATGGGCTGGACTGGACCAGTGTTGGCGATGCTGCAGAACCCTGACAAGACACCGTTTGACTATGTCATCGATGATGCAGAAGCATCCTGGATAGTTTCTTTTATGTTTGTCGGAGTTGTCACAGGTAAAGAACTTAAATAAAACTATCTTCGGTCATAATTTTGTTAATGCTGTTTTTGAAGACTTTTAAATGCGAAAATAGGTTTGTTTGTTAACTTTTAACGCATAAACCACTAAACTGATCATCCTGACAGAAACGGACATATAGGGCAACTTCATCCCGAAAGAAAGTACTGGTCCCGAGGATTCAAGTGTTAACAAATGGTGCCACGTGTCTTTTGAATCATGATTGATTTTACGTTATTATGATACTTTAATAGTGCCGAATGGGACTTTTTAATCCCACTAGTTCTACGATTTTGTACTACCTGAAATCGTAGGACTAGTGGGAAAAAAAGTCCCTCTAGTTCTACCGTAGAACTGTATAGTAGAACTAGTGGGAATGATCCCGAATTGATTGTCAAATTCTAAATTAACGCGATTGAAGCAGCGGGCTAAAGCTAGGCCTATATAATCTCTATTTTTCAGGTCCCTACCTCTCAGGATACTTCACTAACATAATAGGCAGAAAGCCTTGTTTATATCTTGGAGGAGGCGTAAACTTGTGTGCTTTCGTTGTCATGGCGGCTGCCGTCAATGTGCCCATGATATACGCAGGCCGCATTATAGCTGGAGTAGGCAATGGAGTCATATTTGTGACAAACCTCGTCTACATTGGAGAATTTTCGTGAGTGCCTTTGAAAAAAAACACAACTTAAACACAACTACAAAACAAAACTTTATCATTCCCATGGCAGTCTGCAGCAGTTCACTACTGGGCATAGGCCTCTCCATCACACGCCATTCAACTCCATTCTCGGCAACTCTCATCCAGCTGCACATCATGCATATAAATGCCAAATAAAACCTAAGTATTTTACATGAATTCCTTGACTTTAGATTCACTGGAACAGCACACCCACAATACTTTAGTTATGTTTAACACGACACGGTCGGCACAGTGACTGAGTCATTGGTTGCTGCGCTGCGTCTCGCAGGTTCGATTTGCGCGCGGAACAAATATTTGTACGGCCTGCAGATAATTGTTTCAAGTCTGGGTTCTGAAGAACCTCACTTAGCAGCAAATACGTGCTTCTTTTCTAGGTCTACGAGAATCCGAGGCACCCTGTTAACTCTGACTGGGTTCTCCACCACTTTGGGAACACTGATAGCATATGCAGTGGGACCTTACGTATCGTACGCGGCCATTTGTTGGCTGGGTGTGGCTATAAGCGGTCTACACATTGTGTTAGTCTTTGTTTTTGTGACTGAAACGGCAGTTTATCAAGTATTGAAAGGTAAGACCAATGACGTATTATATATAGACACGTCATAAACCAACATCGCGGCGCTTAAAAACGGCGAAAATACTAGAACTACTTATAAGCGTGAAGAAAGAGAAAGAAAATATGACACCGAACGGCGGGATGCCTGTTGCGAGAGGGAGATAAATATACATCTTCAGTCACGTCACAGGATTTATTAAATTATAAACAAACGTAGCGTCGCGCGACAGGTTGGTGCGTAACTAAGCGCGATGTGGCCAATTGGCTTCATTTCATGTTGTCATTTTAGAGTGCGGACAACGTATCTATAGTTTATATATCATTGGGTAAGACTGATTCTTCCGGGGTTGCGGGACTATTCGAAAGAGATACCGTGGCCCCGGAACACAAAGGGCGATGAAGGAACATGGATGGGTTTTAGTCAGTAAAAGTCTGACACTCCCTCCTGCTCCGCCCAGAGCGGGAGGGGTTATTTGATGATTTCCCATCCGAAAAAAAAAAAAAAAAAAAAAAAAAAAAAGACTGATTCTTTAAAAGTATTATCCCTGCATTCATATTTTTTGCCATATAAGTGAGACCACGATGTGTGAGCCATCTATTGATCATAATTAGGTACGTCGGTATTCATTTTCAATAACCTATCAACAGGATCGGTAGGTTTCTATCTCTGTCTGTTTGACATTTTGTGTACCGACCTATAGGACTAGCTTTTTTTATTGAAACTTCGATAGCTACGAGAGTAGGCAAAGTAACAGACAGTTATACGTAAGTAAGTTATAGAAAACGGCCTTAACAAAAAACCCGCAGGACCTTATGATTACCTTAACATATCCATGAGGCTGTCTAAAACTATATAACAAATAAATCTGATTTCAGGTAGAAGAGAGGAGGCGATGGAAAACCTCACATCACTTGGTAGAAAAGATGACATCGATGAAATAGTAGCAAAAGCAAATGAAAAACCAAAATCAAACATAGCTCAATTGACCGAAATGTACACAGTGAGGTCGAACCGAAGAGCAACATTTATAATATCAGTGTTGAACATTATGCAACAACTAAGTGGAGTGATAGCTGTGATTTCTTTTGTGACGATCATTTGCGACATGACGGGATCTAATATGGAACCACATATTTCTACTATAGTTATTGGTGTCACTCAAATGGCTGCGGCTACTATTGCTCCCGTCCTTGTGGATAGAACTGGACGAAAATCTCTATTGTTGGTCTCGACGGCAGGTTGCTCATTGAGTTTGGTAAGTTCTCTTTGTTTGACATCAATAATACAATCCTTGTGGTTTATAGTTTTGCGTCCGTTTCCAAGTTTATTCTACTCGTCGTTATCTGCCAAGCCTTTCCCATTCGTTTTGAAATTATCCCATCCTAAAGTTGTTACTGCAATTAAAAATAAGTTGTCATTCCTTATTTGTTCCTCTTATACTAATTAGCAAGTTCTTGATAAATATGTAGTATAGTGACGACTTGTTCTCCGGGCCGTCTCCACGAGCGAGAGAATCGCGGCTATGTCATCGTCGTGCCACGTATTTCTATAAATTCTCTTCGAGAGTTCTACGATTTGTTTTTTACTATCGTATTATTATTTTTCAGGCTGTTCTTGGAACTTACTTCTACCTGCACACAAATGGGCATCCAGCAGCTGAGGGTTTACAATGGGTTTCACTAGCATCCCTCATACTGTTCTTCATTTCATATTTTGGCGGTGAGTATTTTTATGATCATCATCTGCCTAGTTTTTTCCCAAGTATGTTGAATTCGGCTTCCAGTCTAACCGGATGCAGCAGAATACCAGCATTTTACATGGAGCGACTACCGATCTGCCCTCCACAACCCAGTAATTATGTAATATTATGTGCCCCTTGGTAGACTGGTTGTCAGACTTGGTTGTCCAACGGCTCTCTCACTCTCTCTCTCTCTCATTTACCCTTGAAATATCTAATATTCACCCTAAATACGATCTTAAACAGCGTTCATCGTTTTTAAAACCTCACTGTAGAACAACCGTATCCTACTTCAGGAGGCGCGGTAAAAGTAACTCGGTCAGTAATGGATGGTCATTGACAAGCGTTGCTCAACCATAAATATTAACCCATGAAGCACTTTTTGCACGCCAAAATTTACAATGCTATCCGCAAAACGCACATCCCTCGCCACTTCTTAGTGTTTTGGCTGGAAAGAACAAGAGTCGTCTTTTCGTCGATCTCGTAGAAGAGCTCTTTAGCTCTACTACAAGTCTACAACTTAACATAGGCATTATAAATGTATAATGAGCCCACTTGTGACTTGTTGACTGGCTACCTATTGAGAGGGTGTGGGCTGTAAGTTCTGTACCGCAGTCCCAGTGCGGATAGAATCCACTATATTGTTTATGCTAATGAGGACTTTCTTCTCTCCAGGTTTCGGCATCATCCCCAACACATTTATCGGTGAGATGTTCACGGACACCTGCAGAGGCTTTGGTGGTACGTTCACGGTCACCATCGGCTGGCTCTTCGGCTTTGGAGTTTCAACGGCATTCGGCTACATGTTGGTTCCATTAGGTCCTGCATTGACCTTCTGGATATTTTCTGGCAGTTGCGCTTTTGCGTTCTTCTTTAGTGTTGTATTTGTACCTGAAACGAAAGGAAAGAGTCTGTTAGAAATCCAAAAGATTTTAGGAAAATCTTGGCTATGATCTTATTTACTAATTATTAAATACTTATTCGTTAGTTTTGGTTTTATTGTTGGGCGGATCCAAGATGAAAGTGCTGTATATCAACCTTCTGGTGTCTCGCTGGGACCAAACAAGACTCCCAGCGAGATAAACGTACCCGTACGTAAATATGCGTACGACTAATTACAAATTGATTTCTTGTGATAACTGCGTACGCCGGTGTAACGTCAGGCACTCAAAGAATAACACAAATACACTGACCACAGATTCGACGCGGGTCTGTTAGCTTATTATATGATAGATCTTAAACAAATTATCATCATATTATCGTCTATCAGCCGAAAGACGCTTACAGCTGGGATGGTGCTTTCTCTATCAGGGTTAAAGAAGGTTAGAAGAAATTACAATGGTTTTGTCAGGTGATATTTTTTAATCTATGGAAAACTCTGACACATTTTACTCTTTGTCTAACACAATGCACAACGTCAAGCCCCATCAAGCACACAAGCTGATTCCGCCAAATTACGACACGCGTAAAATTGCCAAAATAGTTCTAATACGAGTATACCAGTTTCCAATTTCTAGAACACAATAGGAGTTGATAATGCAAGAACGTTCCAAGCAAAATCGAATGACTACATTACTTTCTTACGTCTAAAATGAATAGCCGGAATTCAAGTAACTGAAGGAAGACCGTTTACGTAATTATTTATATTTGGTTCGGTCCAAAATGAACCTGAGTCTAAATATAAAGGCACGACTTTGGGAACTCCTATAATAAGGTACCTATTACTTATTCCTCGGGTGCAATTGTTATGGAAATTAATAGTTTTCAACTATTAGTGGTCAACGTCTTGTCTGTATCTTGAGACTTGAGCAATGTGTTTCATCGAAGGCTCAGCCAATGCTATAGCTAATTTACAACAAAAGACCCCGATCCCTTCCAGTCGCCCATTCCCTCTCATAGAGAGGAGGCCGTGTGTCCCAGCAGTGGGAATATTATAGGCGGATTATGCTTATGCTTAAGTCCCCGATAACTTTGGGTCAGATCTTCCTAGATCGTTCTGAAGAGTCGAAAATTTAAAGGTTTTTTTTGCAATTCCACTCCACCATAACACAATTAGTTTAAACAGGATATATTTAGGCACACACACACGTTACACGTTTTAAGGAAAGGAAAAAAAAACGGAACCCGTATAGATTAGCCCTGTCCGTCTATGTCCGTCCATCCGTATGTCACAGCCATTTTACTCCAAGACTACTAACACCACAAAGTTGAAATTTGGAGAGCAGCTGTCTTCTGTGAACCGCCACACAAAAGTGCAGATTACAAAAAAATAGGGGTGGCCATCCATAGTTTTTTCTACCTGTACCTATTATATGTGAAGTTCCTATCAATAGCTCTTAAAAAAAATGCTAAAAAGGTCCTGTAAATTGACCTATGAATGAGTGTTAAAAATATTGTTATGATAGTGTTAGATGTTTTGGAACCCTTTGCGCGCGGGTGCGATTCACACTACCAGTTTCGCTCCGTCAGTTTCTTTTGATATTACTGGTACAAAAACTTTCGAGAACGATTATAATCTGTTGATTTGTTTAGTAATGTCTGGCCGAGAAGTCAGCTCGAGTGCACCCTCGCCCGGTTCTGCACCCAGTGAAGAGGAGTCAATCAAGAATCAATTTCCAATTGTTGGATGCTGTGAGTATTTATTTATTTATTATTAATTATTATTTTAAATAATTATTATCCTGCTCTGGGCCTACGGATGGCTTACATCACACTCTCTAACAGAGAGGAGGCCGATGTCCTAGCAGTGGTAAAGTTAAGAAGTATGAAGAACAGAAATAGTCAAAGCTCTTTCTATACAACTCGGCATATCTTCTGCCCGAGCATAGGGCGACCTGTAGACTCAACTTTCTACGAAGACAAAGACATGGAAATTATTTTTGGCGAAAACAAGAATTAGGCATTCAGTTATGTGTAACAGTTAATGTTGGTGAAAAAGGGCAATTAGGCATTAAGTTAGATGTCACTTAGTGTTGGTGAAAACAAGAACAAGGCAAGGAACAGGAACAAGTTGGGTGTCTTGGATTTCCGCAAAGTAACACCTGATTCAATAACTTAGATACTATTACCATCATTATATTGCTGCCCTTGTTCGGCGCAACACGTTTTTTTTCTTGTTTCTTCTTCCTTCATTCTTCTCCGGCAGACTTCATTTTCATTTACTCCTTTTTCCTCACACAATCCATCCATCTTTATCATTTCCTTGGTCTTCCTCTCCCTCTCCATCCATCAACATTCACATTTTTTTTCTTTTACTCGAAATAGGATTTTGTCTGGCCGCAATCAGCCTGATGTGAAGCGATAATGCGACATCTGGTCATAACTCTTTTAGTCACATGAGTTTCATCCTTCCTCATAAAATATCAAAACCAAGACCATCCACTCCCTTTCTACGTTTCTATCGTTGAGGTAAGATATCGTCAAAAAAAGCAAAGATGGGTAGATTGTGTGAGTAATTATGAAAGACGACAACAACAGGCCGAGTGAAGCTCCCACCGGGACAGCTACTGCCATGGCCCACCTGGAAGACTCTAAACCGTTTGCGAAGCCAGGTGGGCCGCTGCAGATACAACCTGGTCCGGTGGGGGTATTCCGATGAACCCATGTGTGACTGCGGTGCCTCAACGCAAACTATGGCTCACTTCCTGTCCTGCAGTTTGTGCGGTTCCACCTGCACTCTGAGGGACCTATCCGAGGCCACCACCAACGCTGTCGAGGTGGCAGAGTACTGGTCGAACCAATTTTAATTAAAAAAAAAGGGAAATCATTGACACGACAAAGAAGAAAATATGAAAGAGAAAGAAGTAAATGATGCCATATATAACGTCTGACAGGGGAGAATGGAAGAATAAAACGTGTTGCGCCGACCTCAAGTAGAATGGGACGAGGGCAAGAAGATGATAAAGATCATCAAATAAATTAATTTAAATTTTACCTTATTGCAGTGTACATAGGACAGTTACTAGTTGGCTACACTCTTGGCTGGACGGCACCAATAATCCCTAAACTCCAGAACATTGACACAACACCGTTACCTAACACCCTCAGTGATAGCCAGACCTCATGGGTTGGATCCGTACTTTACTTTGGAGGCATCGTCGGTATGATTTAAAAATATATTGTAATTTAAGTTCAAAAATGTTTGTGCAAAAGGAGAAAGTTTGAGAACTTTGCACCTATTATTGAAAAGTTGAAAGGGAATCGTTTGTCTTGATAAGGATATGCCATGTGGAGGGATAAATTACATGTGACAATAGGAGTAACGAATCTAAATGTTTATGGCTGGAGAAGGAGACGCAAAACAAAGAAATGACGGATGGATCGTGTGAGGAATGATATGAAAGAAAAAGGAATAAATAATAGCGTTACTACTGACAGGAGAGAAAGTATCGTGTTGCGCCGACCCCAAGCAATATGGGATGAGGGTACCCCAAGTAACATGTTTTTAAGGTCTACATAACATTCCATACTTTCGAGCTTTTGCTATTATAGTCATTTCACACATATTTCCACGAGGTTCAAAATCCGTAAAAGCTTTCTTAGGTGCGTGGAACCAGCTTGTCCAGCCAATACCAACGCCTCCATAGCAAAATGCGATCTCTGGCGGGAGTTGCCGAAACCTGACGGTTTCATCGTGCTATCTGAGAGCATTCCATCTGGGCACGCGTTGCCATAGCCTGCCATAGCTTGGAAATCTCTAAATTGACTTCAAATCCAGGTTGGCTGCTTTTTCATCCCATCTATGGAGGTTGTCTTTGCTGCAGCAAAGACAACCTCCATAGATGGGATCACGGACAACTCCGATCTCAAGTGCGTATGCGGCGTCTCTCCACAGACAGTGGCCACCTTCCATCTTATGCCGCATGCCCTAATCCCTGCTCACTTGATGACCATAGGCTGCGTCAGTAAGCGGGGCTAATCACATTTGATTTTTTTCCATCTGTACGCTAACAAGAACATAGTTTTACCTCTTTGTCAAAATTGAATTGATCTTTGTTCTCGATGTAAGGAATATGGTTGCTAATGTATTGCAGCTGTTACGTTTAAACTAACTACGAAAAAACTATAGCTAAACATTATAGTGAAACTGTTGGTGATTGCTCTAAAATATGTCCCTAATTTTCAGGTCCATACATCTCAGGATACCTCGCTAACGTGGTTGGCAGGAAACCATGTCTTATTCTTGGGGGCACTTTTTGTTTCTTGGGATACTTGGTGCTAGGGATAGCCGGGAATGTAGGATTAATATATGTGGGCCGAGTTCTGACCGGAACTAGTAATGGCATAATGTTTGTCACCAATCTAGTTTACATTGGAGAGATAGCGTGAGTTCCTTACATCCACTTATTAAAATCTTCAATTCAGTCATTCACTCTACAGCCTAGATCACTGGTTTAAGAAACATGAAATTTCTCAGAAGAGTTCATTTTATACGGATGTCGTTTGTGCCAATTCACAATGGGAAATCCTATTGGTAACACGGTTTGTATTAAAATAAAACCTATTAAAAAGGAAAGACATGCATAACCGCACAAGAAACCAAACTGACGGCATTGTAAATTAAGTTTATAAAGATGGCCGACCTGAGCAGCGTTGTAGTCACTGGTTACATTCCAGAAGGGCGTAGATTTATTTCTTTTAAATATTTGGAATCCTTAACAACCTGAACTACTGTCCTGACATTAAAACACCGAGCTCAACAGACAGGCGTGACCAAAATTTGAAGACAGTTGACATCTACCAACCCGATCTGTGCCCAAGTGGTGGTGTATATGGCTTGCTCCTTCTTACTGAGAAGAGGGCTGTGTCCTCACAGAAAACGCTATAGGTACGCAATACGCACTTGAGGGCACGTATTTGCCATACCCAGTATAAACTGGGTTTTGGAGATCAGGTGGGCAGTCGCTTCATGTAAAATACCGGTATTCAGCTGCAACCAGTTAGACTGGAAGCCGACCTCAACATAGTTGGGAAAAGACTAGGCTGATGATGATGACTTGCGACCCCGTTTAGGCAAATCCGTTTGACATTTTTTCAGGTCTACACATATCCGAGGTATACTGCTGACCCTAACAGGAGTTTTTTTGACATTGGGTACTCTCCTAATATATTTAGTAGGTCCATTTGTGCCATATACTGTGACATGTTGGCTAGCTGCGCTTACAGCTTTTACATACATGGGCTTATTATATTTTATAGTGCCAGAAACACCTGCCTATCAAGTTATGAAAGGTAAGGATTGTTTATACTTAGAAACTTATACAGGGTTGTGCCGACAACACGACAATATATATTGTATATAAATGACAATATATATATTTATACAGGGTGTAAACAACCTCATCACAAAGCCGTCAACCAATCATTCTGTAACTACATCAAACTAGTAACTTTACATAAAAATTATTGCTGGGAAACGACTTTTTTTTTTGGGGTGAAAAATCATGTTTTGTGGTAGAACTCAATGTAACCCACTCAAATATTGTGCTGATGGATGGATTGAATAGTACGGGGTCGTGGAGGTGTTTAAAGAGGGAACCTTCTAGTTACGGAGACATTGGGGGTCAAAGTACCAACCTTTTCACAAGTTTTTTTTTAATACAACAACAACAACAACAGCCCATAACGTCCACTGCTGGAGATAAGCCTTTCCCATGATGGGAGGAAATTGCCGTAATCTCCACGCTTGGCAGACGGATTGGAGATCGCAGTGATGAAAGACTAACAGAAAACGCTGCTGCCCATTCTCTGGTCTACGGAGGCGCAAGGTGTTCTGCCTCAGACATTAGTCGCCTTATACGGCACCCGTGAGTGTAATGGGTTGGTTATATTATAATCTGCCACACGGCTAAATACAACTTGTACGTAATGTAAGATTTTTACTAAACACCTCCACGACCCCCGTACTATTCAATCCATCGATCATCACAATGTTTTGAGTGCGTTACATTGAGTTCTACAACAAAACAGATTTTTCTCCCCAAAAAAATAAGTCGTTTCCCAGCAATAATTTTTGCGTAAAGTTACTTAGTTTGATTTACAGAATGCTTGGTTGATGATTTCGTGAAGGGGGGTCCGTTTACACTTTGTATATCATGATACTTCCAGAAGTAGGCAAGCGACCAAGTTTTTAAATCAGACCTAATTTTAGGTCGTAAGAATGAAGCTATACTAAACCTCACACGACTTGGCAGGAGACGGGACTATGATATCATTGAAGCTGCTGCAACTGAACGACCTAAAGCTTTAAAGGATCAACTAGGAGAGATGTTCACAATACAAGCTAACAGAAGAGCTTTATTTATTATAATGGTACTAAATATAGCGCAACAGTGCAGTGGCTTTATTGCCGTGATTTTCTTTGTCACAACTATTTTTGATTTGACTGGGTCGAGTATAGAATCTCATGTCTCCACAATCGTTGTTGGTGTAACGCAAGTAATCGCCGCTTGCATTACTCCGTTTTTCGTTGATATGACTGGAAGGAAATCTCTTTTGTTAGTTTCGACGGCAGGTTGTTCTATAAGTTTAGTAAGTATCATTAGGGTATCCTTAATTATTTGAATTTTTGAGACTGTCATAAACCCTCATCATCATCCATGATGGCCCTGGGTTTGATAGCCAGGTTTGGCAAATTGGTATTAAGTTTCCTATCAGTAATTTCACAGTACACAGCCTGAAGTTATTTTAGTTTTTCCAAACCCTCCAGCTGATTGCAATTTGAAAGTGTGTGTTTTTGCTCAGAACTGTTCGGGTATAAAATGAAAAACTTGAAAGAATAATAACAATAATTTCAATGTTGATGACTATGTTTTTTTCAGATCGCACTTGGAGTTTATTTCTACCTGCATCACAACAAAGATCCTATTGTTGATAATTTACATTGGCTTTCTTTGTCATCACTGATTTTATTCTTCTTAGCCTTTAACGTTGGTAAGTTATGTTTTCTTCTCTTTAGTTTAAACTATGCCATTGTTAGCATGATTTTCACGTTTTTTTTTTCCAATTGACGCAAAAGTCATGATCGTGCCTCATCATCTTCCTGCCCTTATCCCATGTTACTTGTGGTCGGTGCAACACGTTTTTTTTATTCCATTCTCTCCTGTCAACCGTCACACAATCATTTACACCTTTTTCATTCATATCGTTTCTCACACAATCCATCCATCGTTTCTTTGGTCTTCCTCTCCCTCTCCATCCATCCACATTTATATTCATCACTCCTTTAGTCACATGCAATTCTTCCCTCCTCATCTAAGCCCATACCAAGACGCTCGATTCCCTTTCAACTTTTCTGTAACTGGCGTAACTTACAAACTTCCTCTAATATACTTATTTCTTTATTTTATTCATTCTTGTCACATCACACATCCACCTCAACATTCTCATCTCCGCTACATGTAATCTTTTTTCATCCATCTTCTTCACAGCCCAGCATTCCGGTTGATACAGTACGACAGGTTTAATCACGGACTTGTACGTATATTTTCCCCTTTAACTTGAGGGGCATCCATGGGTCGCAAGTTTTTCCAGTGACCTGTCGCAATTTCATCCATCCTGAGTTGATCGTGCCTAAGCAACTATAATAGATGTAAAAGTACCCTTAATGAAGCCGAAAGGCACTTTTTCTCCCCGTCATTGCGATTTTTTTTTTGTTCTAGACCATACCTGGGAACTTTCTACATAAATATGTACAAGCTAACAGAAGAGCTTTATTTATTATAATGGTACTAAATATAGCGCAACAGTGCAGTGGATTTATTACCGTGATTTTCTTCGTCACAACTATTTTTGATTTGACTGGGTCGAGTATAGAATCTCATGTCTCCACAAAAAAAAAACCGTAAATACGGGGACAAAAAGTGCCTTGTGGAGATATTGGAAGTCAAAGTTCCAACTTGTTCTCAATATTATTTTTTTAAATAGAGGTTTTTAATGTTATAAATTTATTTTAAAACTTCACGACTCCCATACTATTCAATCGATCCATCAGCACAATGTTTTGAGTGCGGTACATTGAGTCTTACCGTAAAACGTGATTTTTGACCCCAAAACAAAAAGTGTTCAATAATTTTTGCATAGGTACAGAATATATGGTTGACGGCGAAGGGTCCGTTTACACTCTGTATTATAAAATAGGCAGAGGACTGTTGTAGGCTGATGATGAATTGGTTAATTTTGTTTCTACAAAATGAGCTATTGTTATTTTAAGTACAACTATGTGCTAATACCACCACCACCACCTATACCATTTTTGTTATCACACTTTTATTCTTCCACTAATCCACAATTTCTTCTCCAGGTTTCGCCATTATCCCCAACACATTCATCGGTGAAATGTTCACAGCCAACGTCAGAAGCTTCGGTTCATCGTTCTCAGTCTCCGTCGGTTGGACCTTCGGTTTCGGAATAGCAACCGCATTCGGTTACATGGTACCTGCCTTCGGAGCCCATTTCACGTTTTGGATGTACGCAGCTGCTTGTACATTTGCCTTTGTCTTTACCGTTATCTTTGTACCAGAAACGAAAGGAAAGACTCTATTGCAAATACAAGAAATGTTAAGTAAATGAATTTCTGTTTGTTGTTTTATTTTATTGCCGCAGTCCATACTGAAGATCAGCCTCTGCCTGTCGCAGTCACAAATCCGAATTTCAAAATACTGATTTTCATAAATCCGAAAACAACAACTCCGATTTATCATTAATTCCATTTTCATAATCCCTAAATTTCAATATTCCTAATGTTCATAATTACTATTCTCAAAATACCGAATACCGGACTATTGAATAGTCCCACTTAATGATAATACGAAACATTAAAAATACGAATCCCGATTATTAAAACACCGATTAATTAAAATTCGACTATGTGACGCGCGTTCGCTACACTCGTATTTTACACTAGCTGACCCGCGCAACTTCGTCTGCGTCACATGAGAGAAAGAGGGTTAGAGAGAGCGTGAGTCAACCTTAAAAGATAGACATAATGCTATCGCGGTTTTTTTTAGAACGTTTTAAAACGGACAATTCCCTAATACTTGATTGTTGCGTAACTTTAACCGTTTATGCAGCGCCCGCAAAGGAAGCTTTCAAAAGAAATAAATTTTCCTTGTTTTTGCAACATTTATCATTGATGCTCCGCTCCTTTTAATTATAGCGCGATGTTAGATAACTTAGCCGTCCTCGATAACTATTCAACACTAAAAGGTTTTCTTAATTCGAACCAGTAGTTCCTGTAATTAACGCGTTCAACCAACCAAACAAACTCTTTAGCTTTATAATATTAGTGGATATAGATCCAAGTGGGTAACAATTTAATTTCTTCGATATATTTGCATTAATCGCTAAAATAATCCACTTATGTTTTTTTTCAAAAAAGGGCTTGCCTCGACAGCCTTACGTCTTGATCCTTAGACACTCGATGACAGTCATACTCCAGCTAGGTCGAAAGTTCTTATCAAAGGTGCAAGAAATTAGCCCAAACACGATTTTTCAATTATAAATGGGACCAACTTTGAGATGTACCTACGCTTTTCACAAAAAAAGGACCATGTACGAACTTCCCTGTAAAAGTTATCCGTGGTCAACAACAACAACAGCACATAACGTCCACTGCTGGACATAAGCCTCTCCCATGATGGGAGGAATTTGCCGTAATCTCCACGCTTGGCAGGCGGATTGGAGATCGCAGTGATGAAAGACTAACAGAAAACGCTGCTGCCCATTCTCTGGTCTACGGAGGCGCAAAGTGTTCTGCCTCAGACATTAGTCGCCATAAACGACACCCGTGAGTGTAATAGGTTGGTTCTATTCTACTCTGCCGGACACCACACGGCTTAACCACGGCTCACGGCTTTCCGTGGTCATAAATAACAAACAAAAAAAACACAAAAAGAAAAGGACAAAAAAAAACACAAAACCAAAAACAAAAAAAAAGTGAAAAATAACTTTAGCTTCAGAAGCCGGTGAGAAAAACACCAAATCAATCAAAGGTCAAGTTTCAGAAGTCGGTGACAAAAACACTAAATCAATTAAACAAGGTCACCGTGTTTTTTTTTTGTTTTTCTTTTAGTGTATTTTTTTGTCCTTTTCTTTTTGTGTTTTTTTTGTTTGTTGTTTTTTTTGAAGTCGGTTTTATTTTTGGCAAAAATTTTATTTTTCCATTTTTAGTTGTAATATCCTATACTTACAAATATTTGCTATGCATTCATTGTACATGGTTAACAATACATGTCATGGTAATAGGCTTATCCCCAATAAATGGAACATAACATGCCATAACTGTCGAAATCTGGGTGTATCGTACACATCTGCGTACCCCCTCAGAGCATACAGGCGTGATGTTACGTCATGATATTGTATAAACAATGAACATCCAACCGATTGGAGCTATCACAACAGATTTGCCGTCCCTTTTTGAAGAGTTCTATTGTATATCTCCGTAGATCAGCATCAGATCTTCACCAAATTAAAATGGGACCACCTCAGGAGTATACTTTTTCAAATAAAAAAAGAATTTTTAGAATCGGTCCACAAATGGGAGAGAAATCAGGTAAATTGTACACTTCTGCGTACCCCCTCAGAGCATACAGGCGTGATGTTCCGTCATGATATTGTATAAACAATGAACATCCAACCGATTGGAGCTATCACAACAGATTTGCCGTCTCTTTTTGAAGAGTTCCATTGTATATCTCCGAAGGTCAGCATCAGATCTTTACCAAATTAAAATGGGACCACCTCAGGAGTGTACTCTATCAAATGAAAAAATAATTTTGAAAATCGGTCCACAAATGGGAGAGAAATCAGGTAACATACATAAAAAAAAAAAAAAAATACATACACACGAACATATAACCTCCGCCTTTTTTGAAGTCGGTTAAAAAATACGCGTCGAATTAAGAACATCCTTCTTTTTGTTTTGTCGGTTAAAAAACCAATCTTGAGGCAACTGACACGGGCGAGGGTCATTCGATTCAGAAAATGGAGTGAAATGAACAACGCCATCTATCAACCAAAATGTTAAACTGCTAAATTATATTATGCTATATATTTTTTTTAAAGCTGGTCAGTCGAGTTAAAAGTTATGTGGTGAGCACATTTTTAGTCATTGGTACCATTTTAGTTCAACAGATGTCGCTGCATGTATGTATCTTACATTTGATGATTAGTTCTTCTTGAAAACTTTAAGTTCAGATATCTTTTGATAGAATTAACCGATTTCAATGAAACAAACACTAAATCATACCCCAAGTTACACACAATTTTTATGTATAAAAGTTATCTACATTGGTTGAGGTAAATTTTACGTGATGCTTGATCATCGAAACAGACAAACAGACAAAAATTCCAAAAATGCTGGAAATTTCCAGCATTTTTGGAATTTTTGATGTGTTCTGTTGCTGTTCCTTTAATACCCTGGCAATTTTTTTTCTAAATATTTTCGATGTACAAAAACGTTTTTCTACAGATTTATTATATGTATAGATTACACACCCACTTTCTGTCACAAATATCATCGTAGCTCCGCTGGCCCTCGGCCTACACTCCTCACTCCAGCTAGCAAGACCCAATGCAGAAAAGCACTAAACAATACTGAGTTCTACTTTATTTCCTTGGTATTTGGTTTCTGTCACTAAACCTAATTTTGGCAGTTTATTTGAAGTATTGAAAATCGGGTTCCCACTGCAGATAGGTCTCTCCCAAACTGAGCCACAGCAGTCTGTACTCTGGCTTACATATCCAGTCTTGACTGCCTCGTTAGTTTAGTGGTTGCAAGCGCAAAATTTGACGTCCTAGGTTTAATTCCCAGGTCTGACAAAGTGTTATTGGGATTTACCATCAGGAATTTGTCAGTAACAGCCACGGAGTCTGGATTTGTGCCCGGTTGACGGCAATAGGCCCGCCCCCTATTACATGGGACTTAAACATGACTGGCGATGGGTGTACTATAAGGTACATCTCTGCCTCTGGGATTACAGGCGTAATGTTATTTCGATTTCGATTCCCAGGCGGATGGAAGTTTACGCTTAGTATCCTCGTACGAGTATCTCGTTGGTCCGCTCTTTTCGGTCATATTGCCGTCGCATCGGGCAATCAGACCAATCCATTGCGGGTCAGTAGGGATATATGTGGAGTAGAAAGTTCCGTATAGTAAAGTTCCGTCCCAACCGGTAGCGATAGTTGGAAAAAAACTTCAAGTATCCCTACCAGCGGGCATATGTCAGTAGCGTTAATATGGAATGGGGGCTTACAATAACATTGACATCAATTATTTTGAGAAATATACTAAACTAGCTGCCCGTCCCGGCTTCGCACAGGTGGACATTTTATTTTTTTCTCTTCTATCCTATCTATCTATCCTATCTTTCAAATTGGATCAAACTGCACACGATGTGCGAATTTCATTAAAATCGGTTAAGTAGTTTAGGAGTCCATCGCGGACAAACAACGTGACACGTAATTTATATATGTCGGAGTTTGTCAGGAATTTATTTCCTTAAGTTCGAGCTTATGTGAGCAGAACACGGGTTTCGTGCTATGAAAACACACTGGATGCGATACACTATTTTATTTCGCATTGCACGGTTCGGATAGGTAGTTTCCATGGAGAAGAACCGGCAAGAAACTCCATGGTTACTCTTTTCAAACAGATACACTGAGTCTAACAAATAACTTGACATTACACTTTCACACATTAACACTAGGCACAATGAATCGTGTACAGCTTCAAGAAGTCTTAACTCCGCTGCGATCAGACACAGACTGTCCGCCTCGCCGCAAGGTCAGGACTCTGCAAAAGCCGCCATGGTGGGGAGTAGGTCGCGAGATGTCACTACTGGCGCGCTTTCGATTCATTCGCCCGTCCGTACTCATGACCGGATGCGACACGGCCATCCTGCTTTCACACGTCCTCGTGTGATAGTAACCCTGCAAACAAAAAGTCCACGACAGAAATTTGTTCCACTCGGTCACTCCTGACCAAACTCATAACATCACATCTGTAATCCCCAAAGGGTTTAACAGAGTGCACCTAATAGTACACTCACACTGCACCAGTTATGTCCAATTCCCATGTAATAGGGGGCGAGCCCATTGCAATCAACTGGCGCAAATCCAAACACCGTGGCTGTTACTGAGAAATGTTTGATGAAAAAACCCAATAACACTTTGCCCGACCTGGGAATCGAACCCTGGATTCTCAGCAGTCACGCTTGCCATCACTCGACCAACGAGGCAGTTGAATTAAAGGGAATAATCGAAAATAGGTCAACCCTTGGGCCATGTACCATAGTCGTTCGAATCAACCTTTAAAAACTATTGCAACAAAAACTACGAAGCTTACAGAAACCATGTGAAGCCCTGAACGACAACGTACGCAGTTGCGACTGCGTCTTGTGGATACGGATTGACCAAATAGCCAACAAGCGCAATCATAAGTCTGTCGAGGTTCCTTCGCCCTCAGAAACATCGTCTATTACATCTAACTCTGTTAAAACTTCACAGGTTGGCATCTTTCTTAGCCTACCGTGTAAATATTTGTAGGCACCCTTATAATTCAAAGCTTTCAGTTTATAACGATCATCGATAACAAAATGTGTGGAAGCACTACCTTCGGGTATTTTCTTCAATTGATCGTGAATTCGTGAGTTCGTGAGTCCGTGAGCATATTCATACTGGCAATCACAATGTAATGATAGCAAAGTGTATCTGACGTTCGAATAATAAACTCGTCGGAAAATTAGACTCTACAAGTCACTCTTCACGTCACTCTACACGTCACTCTACGCGTCATTCTACGCGTGTCTCTACGCGTCACTCTACGCGTGTCTCTACGCGTCACTCTACGCGTCACGACGTCTCTACGCATCACACTACGCGTCACTCTACGCGTCACACTACGCGTCACACTACACACTACGCGTCACACTACGCGTCACACTACGCGTGTCTCTACGCGTGTCTCTACACGTGTCTCTACACGTGTCTCTACACGTGTCTCTACACGTGTCTCAACACATGTCTCTACACGTGTCTCTACACGTGTCTCTACACGTGTCTCTACACGTGACTCTACACGTGTCTCTACACGTGTCTCTACACGTGACTCTACACGTGACTCTAGACTCAATTGCCAGTCCATCGGCAAGTCACAACGTAAAATGTGAACCCATCGTCAGAAGCTAACCATCTCAGCCGCGTAAGTGCTACTCCTCGCAAAGAGTATACTGCACAGAAAAAGCAGTCAACGTGCACCTCTTACATGCTCCGGCGCTTCTGATGCGGCCACAACAATACCCAGTCCATCGGTTATGCTTTCAGTCCATCGAAAGCATTGTACTTGTAAACAGTGAATCCATTAAAACCAAAACAATTAAAATCATCATAGTTTAGAAAATAAGATTTTAGGAAAACTCTTACTATGCTGGGCACTCTAAATGTTACGTTGACTATTTGATACTCAACTAGTCTCGTCAGCGTTATCATTTTCGTCATTTCGTCATTTCGACACGTAAAGAAGAAGATGAAGAATTGATTCCCATGTTAATGTATTGTGGAAGCTGCAGAAGATTGTAAAAATATACTTGCATTGTATAGATTCCAGTTCTTAGTATTATATAATTGCATAGCACATGTGTGAGTACTTTGTACTGTTCAGCCACCATTTACATTTATTTATCTTTCATTGACTTGAATATGCCTTGGTGACTGAGAGAATGTCATGCTCACTTAAATGTCTCGCTGATGGTGGCGGGTGTGTCGGGTCATTTAGTTCCCTTCAATATGGTTGAGTTGAATGGCGCCGGTACATGCGTCATGTCTGTGAACGGGCGCTGTCAGTTGGGACTGGTCATCTCTTAGCTGCCAAGGTTCATTTTAATTACTTTATTCATACATTTTTAATCTAATCTTTCACTCTGCATGCTCTTAGTGTGCTACATCGTTCTCACATATATGTATAATCTCAAAATTAATGATGTAACCAAGATTTTGTAACAATATTTTGATTTTAAAAGAGTGTCCATGGAGTTTCTTGCCCATTCTTCTCCATAGAGATCTACGCTAGGGAATGGGCAACTACAGTACTTTCTCAAGTTATTATGCCTTGTGACTGGGACTGTAGCTTTGATTTTCTTTTTTGTAATTTTGACTTTCAAAAGTGCCGTAATGGTCTAATTGAAATAAATGCTTTGAGTTTGAGTTTGAGTTTGAGTTCATGGCTAGTCTCGTCATTGTCACCTACGTGCATGTCAACGTCAGTTATTTCTCGCAGTCTGTCATAATTGGAACTTTCAACTATATTGCGCGATGCCTGCTCTCTCATTGCAAAAGGTCCGATCAACATTGGAAAAGGTCCGATCAAAAAGTTACAACACAGGAATTCTAACAATTCTGTTACTCTTTACCATAATTCTTAGGCAATGCAAACTCAACTCATAAAACTTTCATAAGCGCTCTGTGCACCAACACAGACAGAAATCGCACCAACGATTCCCTACAGACCCATCGCCACATGTTACTCATGAGGTGCGGTCCAACAGACCCATCGCCACGTGTTACTCACGAGGTGCGGT
Source organism: Xestia xanthographa (assembly GCA_905147715.2). Classification (NCBI taxonomy): domain Eukaryota; kingdom Metazoa; phylum Arthropoda; class Insecta; order Lepidoptera; family Noctuidae; genus Xestia; species Xestia xanthographa. Next base: position 5,790,342 of record LR990664.1, on the reverse strand, counting down.
CTAACTCATAACAGACCCATCACCATCATGTTACTCATGAGGTGCGGTCTACCTGACCCATCGCCACATGTCACTCATGTGGTGCGGTCTAAAGTTTCGAGTATGAGTGTACAAGCCTTTCTTAATCAGATTTGGTCTCACTACCACTGTCATCAACTATGACATCTATTTCTCGAGGAACTTTGTGATCGGGGATCTTTCTCACACAGGCTAAAATCTTCAAATTACCATTTACTGAACCTTGAACTACACCAGTTATAGTAACGACAGGATAAATATGCTCACTCTTAGACAGACTAAACAGAATTGGCACTCTGCTCCAGAGTCATAACAAAATAAAAAACGACTCACCAAAGTACTTTCATGTTCCGGCTCGATATGATGCAAAGGTCGACTCACTTCTCGACCAGTACAGCAGCACTGGATCAGCGCTGGCCTGCTGCGCAGCGACTGGCGATGTAGCCCGGCGTGCCACACTTGAAGCACATCAGTGAGCTGCTGCTGGCCTGCGGTCGCCGCCCAACGCCTGTAGCAGCCGGCACAGGCAACGGCTTCTTGACGGTGGTCGCCTTCGTCCGAAAATCCGCTTGTTTGTCCTTGTTTGCCGCATGCGCGACACTTGATTGGTGGTTACGATGAAAACTTCTAACGTATCTTGTAACCGGCGTCAGTGCGCATATTTTTCTTTTGTTTGTCACTACTCACGTAAATGACGTACAACGTACACGAATTTGGCACTGAACAATTCTTTACACTGGTTTCACAACATACCACAACACTATCTTGCTATTCACTGGTTAGGTTTTAAGAATTTGTAAGCGATTCAGTCTTTGTTTTGCATTTCAAAAAGTAACCGTCACTGATTGTCATTAACACTAAAAACCGGCATTGTGTATTCCGTTTTTCACATGGTAAATATCACTTGTTTACAGTCTGTTTTATTTCGGCGCTGTTGCAAGCACTATGATTACGGATAAACTAAAGTTATTGCGGGTGGGTGTTTATTAGCACACTAATCGGTCTACCTTCTTTCGTGTCCATTTTTTTCACGTACTTTTTCGGCACTTTCCGGTTTTTACACAGTTGACACTGATTGTTATCGACACTGTCCCCGCGACATGATTTCATTAGCACGATTTTATCCCAATTCTGATGTCGGAGTTTGTCAGGAATTTATTTCCTTAAGTTCGAGCTTATGTGGGCAGAACACGGGTTTCGTGCTATGAAAACACACTGGATGCGATACACTATTTTATTTTGCATTGCACGGTTCGGGTAGGTAGTTTCCATGGAGAAGAACCGGCAAGAAACTCCATGGTTACTCTTTTCAAACAGATACACTGAGTCTAACAAATAACTTGACATTACACTTTCACACATTAACACTAGGCACAATGAATCGTGTACAGCTTCAAGACGTCTTAACTCCGCTGCGATCAGACACACAGACTGTCCGCCTCGCCGCAAGGTCTTAACATCAGGACTCTGCAAAAGCCGCCATGGTGGGGAGTAGGTCGCGAGATGTCACCACTGGCGCGCTTTCGATTCATTCGCCCGTCCGTACTCATGACCGGATGCGACATATATATTAAGAAGATTATTAGTAGACTAACTTAACACAAGGTGCAACATTATAAACGCAGGACCTCTCATGTGATGTTTTCGGACCATAAAACTGAACAACTACTGTTCTGCGATCTTTTTAAATTCGTAACAATAAAATTAACTACAGATAAGGCATTCAGCTGATCATCGCGTATGGCAAAGCTAAAAAATTATGGGTTTCCAAAAGTCATACAACAGTCATACAAGTGTTTCAGTTCAGTCACCGAGAGGTCTTGCGTTTTATCTGTTACACCCTGTATATTATTTCTCCTTTGATCGTATATTGTGTGCTGTTCTAGAATAGGTTCAGAAATTAAAGACACCAGTAAATATAAACATTTAATAATAATATCACAGGCGCACTGCCAATCATTTACTCAAGAGCTGTTGAATTTCCAAAAGACTCTTCCCCTTGGTCTCTGGCACAAAAATGATAGTAAAGAAGAACGTAAAAGCGCAGACACTGGAAAACATCCAGAAGATGATACTAGGTCCCCATGCTGGTAACATGTAACCGAATGCTATTGCCACTCCGAAGCCGAACAGCCAGCCGATGGTGGCCGTGAAGGTACTACCGAAGCCTCTGCAGGTGTCCGTGAACATTTCACCGATGAATGTGCTGGGGATGATACCCATGCCTGGAGGAGAAAAAAAGTTTGACCGGTAACATTTGTATTAAAATTGGTTTCAATTTATCTACCACAGTTTCAATGGCAAAATCACAACGTAAACTTACCACTGTTAAAAGCTACGCAGAACAACATCACAGATACTAACGAAATCCATTGCAAGTCGTCAGCTAGTGGATGACCAGAGTTGTACAGATAGAAGTACGTTCCAAGAGCAAACTGAAAAAATATAGGTAATAAAAAGAAAACAAATATAATTAATATTAACAGCCTTTAACATTAATTAGTTTACGAGCTCTTCCACGAGATAAATAGAGTATCAGAAGAATATTTTTAATAACTAAGAAAAATAAAGATGAGCTTACCAAACTCAATGAACAAGCCGCACAAGATACCAACAATAATATCTTTCTCCCAGTTCTATCGACAAGTACAGGAGCAATGATCGACGCAAACACTTGAGTAGCACCGATGATAATAGTAGATACATGAGCCTCCATACTTGATCCAGTCAGATCGAAAATCACCGTAACAAATGCGATAACAATCGTCATACCACTGAATTGGGATAGAATATTTAAAGATATTATTATAGCTGCAGCTTTTCTGTTAGACTTGACTGAGTACATTTCAGTTAGTTGTGCCATTTTTGGTTTCGGCTTTTCATTCGCTTGTGCTACTATCTCATCTATGTCATCTTGTCTGCCAAGTGAAGTGAGAATAGCCATTGCTTCTTGTCTTTTGCCTGAAATAAGAAGATTTTTATTTATTTTGGTGTCAAATCTCAGATCATCATTATTTCAGCCGAAAGACGTCCACTGCTGGACATAGGCCTCCACCTAGTGTCGCCACAATGACCAGTCCCGGGTTTCTCGCATCCAGCGGATCCCCGTAACCTTCACCAGGTCATCGGTCCGCCTAGTAAGAGGCCTTCCAACGCAACTTCTTCCAGTTCATAAAAAAAATTGCATATACTCTTGCAAAATATTTAGATGCTGCAATGAATTAATAATTCTCTATATAGTCTTTGTTGTTTTGTCAACAGTTAGTGCCAATATTAGGGACTGCCTTCCGAAGTCTAGCAAAAAAATCGGATATGCAAATATTATAGTCATCACTGATTAATTTTGGCAATGCTATTTATGATGGATTATAATAATAAATTCAATATGATACAAACATAATTTACAATAGTTATTTTAATAGTCTTTTTAAACCACACAAAATATCAGTTAATTGAAAAAAAAAACAGCAAGAAATCCAAAACTGAAAACCTAAGAATCTTTTACGATCATCAACATTGACGTCTGTCAAAATCGAAAAAACGAAAATGAAAAACCATGAAAAAACTATTAGAATGAGATGATTTTTTTAACAAATGATGTATAAATGATTACGAGAGCAGCAGCACGACGCGCACACCTACCAACCCTGGACTCGTCGCTCAGCTCCGCCTCGCCGCCACCGGACCCCGGATCACCAGTGTCACCGGTTGCGGCAGTTGCGTCGAGCTCGAGCGACGAATATTTCTCCCCGCCGACGTCGCCACCACCTGTACGTCGTGCAGGGAGAGGCCGGCCACCGAAGAGCTTGGGGCTTAGGGGCCAACAGGCCCCGAGCCGGGTCCCCGCTACCAGTGGTTGTGTGCAGCGCATGAAATGGACTCAATCCATTAACGAGAACGTCATGCGCGCATACTACGGGTCTACAGAGGGGGGAACTAACCTCACTGCGTACCGTGTTAGGATGCTGTCTCTGTTCCAGGATCTTGAACCAACCGTCAACGTCTCGGCCCAACGACTGTCGGATCAGGTGCGGGTCATCCAACACAGTCACAGGTTGGACGACGCCGCACTTGATAGGCTGCGCTCAGAAGTACTGAGCAACCTTATCGTCGTAACTCCGACACAAACCGCGGTGCAAGTGTCAGCTATTGACGCAACACCACCGCGGTTGAACCCTGTTGTTGTAGAGGAAGATGATGGGGTTGCCACGGTAAGTAGCCAGTGCAACGACCGATTGAGGAGCGCTCTGGAGAATGCGCTTCATGAATATCGGTCCACCCCTACCGAACTTAGGCCCCGATTACGCCCTATTTTTCTTATGCATGGGTAACCGTGGTTACCCATGCATAAGAAAAATAGGTCGTTGGTGTGTGCCTTGGACTCGCAACTCAAGAATATATTCAAGAGTAGCGAGAACCTCGTTGATACACACTCAATCCTGTTCTGTGGGGCTGTTGCGGCATGTCGTTTAGCTAATGTCAAGTTTCCAAATTGTGACGTAGCTACTCGACCAAAACCAGCCGTACCAGCCTGGCAGCGCAGGATCGAGCGCCGTATCGACGGGGCCAGGGTACTCATCGGCAAACTATACTGCTTCAGGGAGGGCAATACACGACCACGAGTGATGCGCTTTGTGAGGCGGGCATTTTCGGGGACTGAAATCAGTCCTCAAGAATACATGTCCCGTGTCACAGAGCGCATCGACTTCCTGAAGCAGAAAGTTTATGCATGGGCGAACCGTATTCGGAGGTATAAGCGGCGGGTTGATCGGTATTCACAGAATCGCATGTTCCAGAGCGATGAGAGGTGGGTATACAGAGCTTGGGAGCGACCCGAGCAAAATATGACAGACGTGTGCCGCCCGGATGATGCCGCCACGAGTTCTTTCTGGCGCAGCATCTGGTCGGTACCCGTTTGTCATACTGAGGCTGACTGGATGCGTGATGTCGAGCGAGTGTGTGAACCTATCCCAGAAATGGAGCAAATTTTTATAACATCTTTAGATGTAGCCAGAGCAGTTCGTCCGTTACCGAATTGGAAATCACCGGGACCGGACGGACTTCACAACTTCTGGCTCAAATGGTTTAGTAGTTCGCACACTTGCCTGGCATCGCAATTCCAGTCATCCTTAGAATCCGGATCCCTACCGCAGTTTTTAACAACAGGCGTTACCCACCTGCTCCATAAGTCAGGTAGTCCCGCGGAACCCAAAAATTATAGACCGATCACGTGTTTGTCGACGATCTACAAGCTTCATACATCCATTCTGAGAGTGAAAATTAATACACACATTGACAAAAACTCCATCATGTCAGCCTCTCAGAATGTATGTAGGAATGGGTCCCGCGGTACTAAGGAGCTACTCCTCATCGACATGGCCATTAGCCAACAGGTTCGTCGATCCCGCAAAAATCTGTCGACATGTTGGATAGATTATAAGAAGGCCTACGACTCGGTGCCACATACGTGGCTCATGAGGGTGCTGGAGTTGTACAAAATAGATACAACTCTACGCACCTTCCTTGAGTCATGTATGGGGCAATGGAGGATGGTTCTTCGATATCCAGGATGTCGACAGATCCAGGGGAGCGATGAGCCTGTATGGATTAAGCGGGGAATATTCCAGGGCGACAGTCTGAGTCCACTTTGGTTCTGTTTAGCCCTGAATCCTCTTAGCACATTGCTGGAGAATTCAGGCCTAGGCTGCCGGTTGAGGAAAGATGGTCAGGTAATATCTCACCTGCTTTACATGGATGATCTGAAACTCTTTGCCCCCAACAAATTGCGACTGATGGAGCTACTGAAGGTAACTGAAACTTTTAGTAGCGCCATCAGGATGGAATTTGGTGTGGACAAATGTGCAGTCATGTATGTAAAGCGAGGGGAGATTATGGAATCCGAGGGACTTCAGCTCTCGGACTCCATACAACTTAGATCTCTTTCCTCATCCGAAACCTATAAGTATTTGGGTATGTCGGAAGCGTTAGGCATTAACATAACTGACATGAAGCAATCGTTGAAGGAGCGCTTCTTCGGTCGCCTGAGGAAGGTATTAAATAGCCTTCTTTCAGGCGGGAACAAGGTGCGTGCCTTCAATGGTTGGGTCATGCCGGTTTTAATGTACTCTTTCGGCATACTCAAATGGACTCAGACCGAACTCGACGCCCTGGATAGAAGAGTTCGTACACTGCTGACCGAAAGCCGGATGCATCACCCACGATCATCGGTGATGAGACTGTACATCCCGCGGAAGTGCGGTGGTCGAGGCTTTTTAAACGTGAAGACCCTCCACAACCGCGAGGTGTGCAGTCTCAGAGAATATTTTTTAAAAGCCGAGGTGGGTATACACCGAGATGTGGTCGCAGTGGACAAGGGACTCACCCCGGTGTCCATGGCTAAAGAGAACTGGCACAAACCTGAGGTACTTACCACCGATGACCGCAAGGAAGTATGGCAAGGCAAAGAGCTTCACGGGCGCTTCTACCGGGCTCTTCATGGGCCCGATGTAGATTTTCTAGCGTCCGTGTCCTGGTTACGTTTCGACGACCTCTTTGGGGAAACTGAAGGTTTTGTCTGTGCGATTATGGACGAAGTTATGTTGACGAACAACTACCGGAAATATATTATGAAGGACGGGACGGTTGACGTGTGTCGGGCATGTCACCTTCCGGGTGAGTCCATCAGACATTATTTCTGGTTGTTCTCGTCTGGCTAACGGCGAGTACTTGCACAGGCACAACCAAGTAGCCAGGATTATACACCAGCAACTTGCCTTGATATATAAACTTGTGGAATCTGAGGTACCGTACTACAAGTATGTGCCCGACCCAGTTCTAGAAAAAGACCATGTCACGCTGTACTGGGATCGGTCTATCATTACTGACAGGACTATTGTCGCCAATAAGCCTGACATGGTGATGATAGACCGATCAGCGCGCCGCGTAATGATAATCGATGTTACCATTCCGCATGACGAGAACCTCGTGAAAGCTGAGAAAGAGAAACAAATAAAATATCTCGACTTGGCACACGAGGTTTGCGACATGTGGAATATGAACTCGGTTATCATTGTGCCGATTGTCGTGACGGCCAATGGCCTTATAGCCAAGAGCTTCGATGACCATCTATCGAAGCTCTCTTTAGGCGGTTGGATCAAGGGCCTGATTCAGAAGGCAGTACTCCTCGATACGTGTTGGAGGTTGATACCTTCATGCTATATAATCTGTCACATAGTGACTGTATGTATGTAGTCATGACAACAGTGCTTAATAAAATGTCTGACGACTGAAACGTGTTTTATGTGATTAATAATTTATGCTATCGCAAGTACCGAACCTGCTATAACACCAGAGCCAAGTGTTGAGACGAGTATCGAGCCGAGATACAACCTACGTACACGGAAGCCGATCGACTATTCTTGTACGTGCATCAACGCTCTCGCGGCAATTGACGGCGATCCGACGACTGTAGAACAGGCGCTAGCTAGGCCTGATCGTGAGCTGTGGCAGAAGGCCATGGACGAGGAGTTGCAATCGTTGAAGGAGAACCAGACGTGGACGCTAGTAAACTTACCACGTGACAAGAAGCCGATACAATGTAAATGGGTCTTTAAGATTAAGCGAGATAGCGATGGTAAGGTCTCAAAGTATAAAGCTAGGCTGGTTGCGAAGGGATTTACTCAGGTACGTGGCGTAGACTATAACGAAACTTATTCTCCGGTAGTTAGGAGCTCGACTTTGCGACTGTTATTCTCATTAGCTGTAGAATATGATTGGGACATAGATCAGTGGGATGTGACGACAGCTTTCCTTTACGGTAAACTGAAGGAAGATATTTACATGATGCAGCCTGTAGGTGCTATAGCCAAGAGTCAGGAGACGAAGGTCTGCAAGTTAAATAGGTCGTTGTATGGTCTGAAGCAAGCGTCGAATGCTTGGTTTCATGAACTTGACCAAGAGATGCTTAGCTTAGGTTTCACGCAATCGAAGATAGAGCCCTGCTTATACCAAAAGTTGTTAGGCGATAAGAATAGGATAGTTGTAGTTATATACGTTGATGATATTTTTATTTTTTGTAGTTCTTTTCACAAAAATGAAAAGGAAATGTTAAAGGCCGGTTTATTGAAAAAGTTCAAGGTCAAGGATCTAGGTCGTGCTAGACATGTTTTAGGCATGAGACTTAGGAGAGACAATAACACTATTTACCTTGATCAAGAACAGTATGTTATTAATGTGTTAAAGAATTTGAAATGACGGATTGTAAACCAGTCATTACCCCTATGGAAGTTGGTCTCAGATTGGAGAAAGCTTCAGATTCCAGTTGTAGGTTGCCATATCAGAATCTGGTAGGATGTCTAAACTATTTAGCCCAAAATAGTAGACCAGATATCGCGCATGCCGTTAGCGTTCTAGCACAGTTTAACTCGTGCTACGACGAAATTCACTTTAAGTATGCTAAACGGGTGCTTAGATATTTAAAAGGGACGTCTGATTTTGCACTTACTTTCCGAAAGTCAGGTAAATTAGAACTTCTTGGCTACGTGGATGCGGATTGGGGTGGGTCATATGATAGAAAATCCTTTACGGGTCTAATGTTCATGCTAGGCGATAGTTTAATAACGTGGGAGAGTCGCAAGCAAAGGTGTGTTGCTCTGTCCTCTACCGAGGCAGAGTACATAGGTCTTAGCCAAGCTTCAAAGGAAGCGATTTACTTAAGAAGTTTGTTAAAGAGCTTAACAAATGATAGTTGCGATAAATCCGTAGTCATTTATAATGACAATCAGTCTGCACATCACATTGCAAAAAACAAGATGAACCATAATAGGACGAAACATATCGACATTAGGTTTCACTTTGTTCGCGAAGCGATATCGAATGAGGCGGTAGAGGTGCAGTATGTACCTTCACAGGAAATGGTGGCAGATATGTTAACAAAGTCTCTGCCAGGCCCCAAGATAAAGTTAGCTTTAGCGAGATTACCCATTAAGAGGGCGGGTAGTGAAAGTGGTGTAACTTAGTTTTTGATATGTTGTATTTGTTTTGTACAAATAGGTTTAGGGTTTTATAATGGTATAATCTCTGTTTTGTTTATTTTGTATGTTTTAAATTAATGTGTTGATGTGGGTACTGTCGAGTACAACGTATTTGTGTACACTCTTGTCCAAAGTTGCATACACACTTGTGCATGTTTTGGAACTAGTGACCTGGTGCGATTTAAGTGTGCATGTACACTTGTTAGTCTTAAGGGTGCGTACACATGTGGCAGATTAAGGGTGCGTGTTGGAGGTTGATACCTTCATGCTATATAATCTGTCACATAGTGACTGTATGTATGTAGTCATGACAACAGTGCTTAATAAAATGTCTGACGACTGAAACGTGTTTTATGTGATTAATAATTTATGCTATCGCAAGTAACGCCTGCTAGCTCTCTGCTGGACACTTTCCATCAATACGGCTCGCATTGTGAGGAGGTTCCTGTCTCTGCAGCCCTAACCACCGGTGGCTTGGACCCTGCTCCCGACACCGGCGGACTACTATTTTTTTATATTTTTAAAACCCATCCACATTTATACTCAAAACTTTCCTCACGATATTTTTGAGTATAAATGTGGATGGGTATAAGAGTAGAGGAAGACCAAAGAAACGATTGATGGACTGTGTAAAGGATGATATGGCTAGAAAGGAGGTGTCTGATGTGATGAAGAGTAGAATAGAGTATGGAAGAAGAAAACATGCTGCGCCGACCACAAATGAATTAGGATAAGGGCAAGAAAATGAAGAGTCATCGTCATTACGTCTAAAAATAATTAAAACTTACCCTTCATAACTTTATAAACAGCACTTTCAGGAACAATAAAGAATAAAGCAACAAGGTACACAACACTTAAACCCACGGATATCCAATTGATGGCTGCATACGATATATACGGCCCTATCGAGTACACTGTCAGGATACCCAATGAACTTGAAAACCCTGTCAGTGTTAGCAGTGTCCCTCGGACTTTTGTTGACCTGGAAAAAGAAAAAAATAATCCTTTTGGATTTTTCAGAATCTAACAAATATTTGTTGTTGTTTGTTTTGCAAAAAAGGGCAATGCCACACAAGAGAATATCGTACGACATCACGCTGTGGAAGTAACTAAAGTAAACTAAACGGGTTGTCTCTAAATAAATTAAATGACGAATTTTTCTAACGGAGTGTGCTGCAGAGCTAAGTTTTTTCGACAATTTGTCTAAATACGGGCCCCACTGAAGCTTGACATCCAAAATTATGCCTGGACACTGTGTTATCTTCCGGTTTCAACTCTTCATCCTTGATTAGTTCCTACCCTTGTTTCCACTTGTCTTACATAAAGAACAAGAAACTTAATACTTTTTTTTCTCATTTAAGAGTAGATAATTAACATTAAACCAATTAAAAACTTTTGCCAGGGCACTATTAACATCGTCCGTAACTGTCTGCTGACGTTTGAGTCTATATACACACATCAACACGGTCTAGGGATATTTCATACTCAATTAAATAACTCGAAAAGTACTGGCCGCATTGGAATCTTTTATACACCGATTTGTTTGTAATTTATCTCAGACTAATTCCAAATTCAAATTTTTGAAAATTCTTTTGTTTCGGTGGCATAAAATGTCTTGATGTATAGGAGAGGGAATTTTCATTTGTGCGAAATTTAGAAAACAATACGAATTACGTTTAGTTACAGTTTTTTTTCATTTTTAAACGAAAGATAAAGTTAAAATTGAGGTATTGTAGCCATCCAACGCCGACATTTGACGAGGGCGGAGATGTTACGAGCTGTGGGAATGCTGGAAGCTGGATCTGTTCACCGTAATGTTGCTGAGGCCATAGGGACCCATCAAAATGTAATTTCAAGATTGTGGACACGCTATCGTGCCACAGGTGAAGTAGCGGAGAGGCACCGGGGGCCAAATCGCATCACTACCCCCAGACAAGACCGATTTTTGCAAATTACTGCGCGAGCACAACCAAATGCAACGGCGACTCAATTGGTCCAAAGGCTGCGAGTGGAACACCAAGTGCTTGTGAGTGACCAAACTGTAAGATGGCGACTGCATGAAAGCAATCTACGCTCTCGTAGACCACTCCGGGTCCCACCTTTACGGAGAGGCAATCGTGGACGACGATTAGAATGGGTTCGGAACCACGTGGACTGGGGCCGTGACCAATGGTCCAATGTGCTGTTCACGGATGAATCCAGGTTCGGCTTCTATCCAGATTCACGAAAAACGCGTGTTTGGCGAGTTCCTGGACGATGGAGCCGTCTCCAGAACCCTCAGGAAGTTCACCCATACCAAGGAGGAACAATTATGGTTTGGGCAGGATATCGTCTTGGAGGACGGACGGATCTCGTTTGGGTGCGGGGCAATATGACGGCAGAACGATACGTCCAACAGGTGCTGGGGCCCGTAATCTTGCCCCACAGAACACAAATGGGGCAAGATTTCCTGCTCATGCACGACAATGCCCGGGCACACACGGCGAGAACGGTAGCAGCTTGGTTACATACACATAATGTTAGGGCCTTAGACTGGCCTGCTCAATCGCCAGATCTAAATCCCATTGAGCATGCGTGGGATATGCTGCAAAGAAGAGCTCTGAAGGAAGTTCCTGAAAATCTGGCTACAGAAGATCAACTTTTTGCGCACCTCAGAAGGACATGGGACAATATTCCGCAGCAAGACATTGACAACCTTGTTCTGAGCATGCGGCAATCGTTGCCGATGTGTTATGAACATCATGGGCGCTTTCTCAGACTACTAACTTCAAGTTTATAAACACAAATTAAATGATTTTTCTATTTTTTTCAGTTTTTACTCACAAATTAAAAGTTCATTCATATACGGTTTCCGTCTATGCTTCATTTTTTTTCCATAAAATCCTGAAATTTTAATCTATACCTTAACCATTATTAAAAAATGGTAGAATATTAAATAACGTATCTTTTAAATATATACATGTCATATAAATAATTAACACATTGATAGTAATTCGCTTTTTTAAAAATATCCCTAGACCGTGTTGATGTGTGTAAAAGAGAAGTGTCATCTGCAAACAATGATATATCGATACCTCTGGTCTCAAAGGGCGTAAAGCACATTTTGGGCATTTTGACATTTTTACATATTCTTACTCAGTTTTCAATTCTCTATCGATCTGTGTAATCGGCGTGGCGAAATTCGCAAAATAAAGTCGAATACGACCTCATAATTTTCGTTACGTAAACACAATTTGTTTAAAGATTAGGGGCATAAGGAACATAATGCTGCCACCACAATAATTGGCAAGTTGTATAAACCAACTCTGGTTGAAGATTTTGGGTGTAAGATCGTAATTTTGAAAAATTGTCTTATACATCCTCGTTCGAAAAGTAATATTGCTCTTTACCTATCATAATTTTAAATAAAAGTATAGTTGTGCTATACGACCTACATTTACTTATTTATTCCAAAAATTGGCGGGTCTTTCGAGAATTGTGTGAAACTACGGTAAAGTTGTACAGTAAATTTATTATTTTTCTCGCTCACCCACTCATACTTAGATTATGTATTTTTTTTGTTTATTAATTTTTACACATATAAATTACATTTTTAAATATCCTAATAAAAAAAATAAAAAAACACATTTATAAATAATAGCCCACCAAAAATAAAAAATAGTAGCCCACCCACCAGCATCGGGAACTGGGTCCGAGCTGCTAGTGGTCAGGGCTCCAGAGAAAAGAACCGCCTCACCATGCGTGCCGTGTCCAGGAGTCTACTGCTTTCTGAATCAAGCCCTTGACCCAGACGCGCAATGAGAGCCTCCTAAGGCCATTAATCGACTATCAGTACAATGATTGCAGAGTCCACGTCCCACATGTCGACAACCTCGTGTGCTAAATCAAGATACATGATTTTTATAATTCTCAGCTTTCACGAGATTTTCGTCATGAGGAACAGTGATGTCAAGAATAATTGCACGGTACTCTCCGCGATCTATCACCACAATTTCAGGTTAATTTGCTAAAATAGTCCTGTCCGTGATGATTGATCTTAATACAATGTGGCATAACCGTTCTCGAGAACTGGGTCGGGCACATAATACTTGTAGTATGGTTCTTCACAACCCACAAGGTTGTATTGCAAGGCATGTTACTGGTGGATAATCCTAGCTACTAGATTGTGTCTGTGCAAGTAATCACCGTTAGCAAGACGAGAACAATACCGGAAACAATATGTCGGATCAATTCACCCGGACTCTGCCCGACAGATGTCAACCGTACCGTCCTTGACAATGTATTCCGATAATTATTCGTTATAATAACTTCATCCATAATCGCATAAACGAAACCTTCGGTTTCCCTAAAGAGATCACCGAATCGTAGCCAGGATACGGACGCCAAGAAGTCTACATCAGGCCCATGTAAGGCCCGGAAAAAGGGCCCGTGTAGCTCCTTGCTCTGCCATACCTCCATGTATGTATGTTCTCGTTAGCCAAAGAAAGTGGGGTGAGGCCCTCGTCCACTGAGCAGCACACCACATCTCGTGCATCCCCACGTCGGGTTCGAGAAAGTATTCCCTGAGACTGCATTCCTCGCGGTTGTGCAAGGTTCTAACATTTAAGAAACCACGACCTCCTCACATCTCATCACCGATGACTGTGGATGATGCATCCGGTTTGCGGTCAGTAGTGTCAAGTTCCGTCTGAGTCCATTAGAGTATGCCGTAAGAATACATAAAAACTGGAATGATCCAACTATTAAAGGTAACCTTGTTCCCGCCTGATAAAAGACTGCTTAACACTTTATTAAGGCGGTCAAAGAAACGCTCCTTCAATGATTGTTTCATGTCAAAAGCATTGATGCCTAATGCTTCCGACATACCCCAATACTTGTTTGTAGGTCTCGAATGAGGAGAGGGATCGAATGTGTATGGAATGCGGAGTTGAGTTCCCACGGATTCCATAACCTCCCCTCGCTTTACATGTATACCCACCTTTCGTCACTATTGATCCACTTTTCGCCTATTCTGACGGATTAGCCCATGCATAAACTTTCTGCTTCAGGAAGTCAATGCGCTCTGTGAGTCGTGACACGTATTATCGGGGACTGATATCAGTTCCCGAGAATCACAAAGCGCATCACCCATGGGCGTGTATTGCCCTCTCTGAAGCAGATAAGCTTCCTCATTAGTGCCCTGGTCTCTTTAATACGACACTCAATCCCATGCATTGCCAGGCTGGCACGGCAGATTTCGGTCGTGTAGCACTGTTAGTTTTTGGAAATTTAAAATTTGCTACACGACATGCCGTAACAGCCGTGCAATCAAGGCATCCAGGGCACACACCAGTGCTCTATTCTTACTATTCATGGGCAACCGTGGTAACCGTGACCTGAGATCCAGTGACGTGAAGCGATACTCATGAATCGCATCCACCAGAGCGCTTCTTAATTCCACATTGCACAGGTTATCTGCACATATAGCCCTGTCATTCTCTTCCTCAGCATGCTGATTTTCCCGCAATGGTAGTGCAGCCATGTGTGACATTCTGAGATGGGGGGGGGTTGCTGGCAGAGCCAATCTGCATTTCATTGCTCTAGTAGCATCATCCAACCTATGATTATCTTGAATAACGCGCACCTGATCCGACAATCGTTGGGCAGACATTGATGGCAGGTTCAAATACCCATAGCATGCGCGATTATTATTATTGCTAATTAGAAATGATGAAGAAAATGAATATTAATGTTATCTCATTACAAAGTTAAAAAACTTGTAGAAAAGTGAAATAAACGTTTTCTATTCCATAACATAATTTTAGTTTCTATTAATATCCTAAATATAAGTATCTAAGAATAGATATCTACTAATTAACTTTAATTAACCTGATTTCTAGAAAAGTAATTGCACAAATATTGTCCTTTATCCCGTTAAACAACAATTCAAGTGATTTATACGCCCCAGTTTCTTTGCATCATTTTTGAATAGTTGGGCTTACGCCTTTGTGTACCTGCTCAGGGTGTATTTTTATGGGGTGTATAGGACATATATATATATTTTTTTGGTCGTAAAGCACACGCTATCTCAGTCATTATAAGACCAGCGCCATTTTCGAATAAAACCTTCTTAAACACATAACAAATCTATAAGAACTTTGTCCCTTGGATACTTTTATATAGCTCTAAAACTGAGCGAGATATAACCAAAAAAGTTTTTTTTTTTTGTTTTTTGCTTCTCCTAAAAACCTACGTTTTGTGCTATACGCTCTTTGAGCCCAGAGATATCGATATTATCATGATTATCTTTAATGAGGTAAGGCAAGTCATTTATATGTAAATAAGAAACAAAAAACCGGCCAAGAGCGTGTCGGGCCACGCTTCAGTGTAGGGTTCCGTAGTTTCCCGTCCGTCACAATAAGTGTTCCCACTTATGAGTTACAAGGTGGGTATCCATTATGTAAAAATGCTTGCATATACGAATAAACTACAAACTTAGTCCAGAAATTATTTTGTACAACTTTTCGTACAAAAACTGTTGTTTCCATCAAGTTCAAAATGATTTTACTAGAAAGTCCTTATAAAGTTCTACTTTTCAGATTTTTTTCATATTTTCTAAACTTATGGTTCAAAAGTTAGAGGGGGGTCAATAATTTCGGAAATAAAAACAATGTCCCCCACATTGTTTTTATTTCCGAAATTATTGACATTATCAAAAAATGACTTTAGGAAACCCCTATTCATTTTTAAATACCTTTCCAACAATATATCACACATTAGGGTTGAAATTTAAAAAAAAATCACTTCCCACTTTACATATAGGGGGGCTACCCTAATAAAACATTTTTTTCCAATTTTTATTTTACCACTTTGTAGACGTGATTGATATACATATTGGTACCAAATTTCAGCTTTCTAGTGCTAACGGTCACAGAGATTAAGCGAGGACGGACAGACGGACGGACGGACGGACAGACATGGCGTAACTATAAGGGTTCCTAGTTGACTACGGAACCCTAAAAAGGACCTAGAATTGAGCCCTGGGGTACATCCATTCTTACGATGGATCCGGGAGATCTTCTGTTAACATGAACTCTCTGAATTGTATCACTCAAATAATTAAGTAAGAAGATTCTAATGTTGCTATCGTTCCTTCTTCGTCTTAGCGTGGCAATGGTGTCGATTCTGTTGTGCACAAACTAAACTTAATTTAGGCTATTGCTATCTTTTATACTAAAAAGCAGTGCGAGAAAAGGACGGCTATAGCTATGAACTAAGTTAGAGATGTCAAACTAGTTTATGCCTTGCGCTTAACCATGTTGTTACCCGACATGTTTTTACGTGCACCCTTCATTTGTAAGTATGGAAATATTAGTTCCGTTCCGTTCTGTTAATTTGACTGCACTAAATTACGTCCGTCTCTTTCTCGTTATATTATGGAGAAAAATACAGCAATAGCTTAAATTAAATTTAGTTTGTGCACAAGGCAGTCTAAATTGAGTCGGCCCAGAACTGGGCTGAAGGGATAGGTGGATTCAATAGCGTTCATCGGTATTAATTACAACCTAGAACAGTACCACATGTACACAACAAAGCAGGTTCATCAATGAATCTCCGGCTCACCTGAGCAGGTTTTCTTTAGTTCAGTTTTAAGATGGGTCAGAAGTATATTTTAAGACTTTTAGGTTAGCTGGATATGGTAGTCCGTGTTCAGGTTGGTTTGATAGGGATGTACTGTCGCTCTCCTTGTAAAATAAGTTTTAGTAATAATGTGGATGACTAAGTTTACGAAAACGCGGGCTGCCCTGGCGCTTCAACCTTAATCTTCCTTCAGCGAGGGTAAGCAATAGAGCTAGACGTCCTGTATAGCTGTATCTCTTTCTCACATAGGTTACTTTAGTGGTACATGGTAGGCCACCTGAAACCCACACCCATAGAAATAAAATAAATAATAAAGAAATAAATATCGCTGGACATTACACACACTGCCATCTAGTGCCACACTAAGCAACGAGAAAAATATAATTGCTTTCCAGGCTCGCAAGGACCTACGAAGCCGATTCCTGCCGGCTTTCCTTCGGAAACAAGGCATTAGTATTCTAGCTTTCTGTTAACTATGTTTCTGAATTTCTGATACTCACGCCAATTCTCCAATATAGACGAGATTTGTGACGAATAACACTCCGGTACCAACACCAACCGTAGCTCGTGCGACGTACATTAAAACCAAAGATTTCGCAACTGCCAGCAAAATGTACGACAGTAAAAACATGCAAATAGCAAAGTATAGGCATGGCTTTCTGCCTACCACGTTGCACAGGTAGCCAGAGATGTAGGGACCTGAAAAGAGAATAATTATTGGCTATTATTGATCAAGCATTAAAGGTGCATTCGAATCAGAAATGAAGACATCCGCAAGAGAACAAAGGTTACCGACGTAGCCCGAAGAATTGCCAAACTTAAGTGGCAGTGGGCAGGGCACATTGCTCGCAGAACGGATGGCCGATGGGGCCGAAAAGTTCTGGAGTGGCGACCGCGAACCGGAAGACGTTGCGTTGGAAGGCCTCCCACTAGGTGGACCGATGACCTGGTGAAGGTTGCAGGAATCCGCTGGATGCGAGTCGCACGGGACCGGTCAATGTGGCGACACTTGGGGGAGGCCTATGTCCAGCAGTGGACGTCTTTCGGCTGAAATGATGATGATGATTAAAGGTGCTATAATATTTCACTGGTTGTAAGACTTTCGCGTCAATGACTCCATGGGACAATCATGGTAATCGGAAAAAAAAGATCGCTCACACTCAAATATCTATTCGACCCAAATGTACAGAACAGCAGTTTTCTTTTCTCGATTCTGAGACCACCGACAGTATTAAACATTTAGCTGAATATCATTTACCTACAATAAGTCCAATAAAAGTATTGGAAGCTATCCAGGCTGCTTCCGGATCAGTGATGACTCTATCCAAGGGTGTCTCATCCAAATTCTGCAGTTTGGGCAGAACTGGTGCTGTCCACCCCATTGTGTAACCCACACCAAACTGTCCTAGGTATACTGAAATTGCAAAATAATAAGGGGTTAAAAAAAGTACTACCTAGTCGTGAAAGATCATCATTATCATCTGCCTAGCCTTTTCCCAACCATGTTGGGGTCGACTTCCAGTCCAACCGGATGCAGCTGAATACCAGTATATAGTCGGTCATGGAGCGACTGCCTATCCGACCTCCACAACGCAGTTAGTACTGGATAGTACGATACCCCTTGGTAAGACTGGATATCAGACTTTTTGGGCCACTGACTACTTGTAACGACTGTCAAAGATCACAAATGACAGCCGGGACCAACTGCTTAACGTGCTTTCCGAGAAACGGAGGAAACTCACCGAGTTTTTAGCCATTAAATACCGATGTAATGGCTGGTCACCCATCCACAGACCAACCTAGGCAAGCACGGCTTAACCTAAAGATCGACCCCGAGTGGCTGTTATTATTTAGCCACGAGCTCCTCAATAGGTAGGTAAGTAGTCGTGAATGATATGGTTATCCATATCAGCAGAGGAGGCGACTGCTGAGATGACGAGATAGAGAAATATGGAAATCGAAGACATGCTGCGCTGACCTCAAATAAATAGAGGAGAACCAGGAAGAAATAAGGGGAAAACATTTTGTATTATTATTTTCATTTATTTATTTATATACATATTTTTAACATTTTTAAATATTTCTTAATAAAACTACATAAAAAAACATTTAAAAAAAAAAAACAGTAGCCGACCAGCGCTGGGAACAGGGTCCGAGCTGCCGGTGGTCAGGGCTCTTGAGAGAGGAACCTCTTAACGATACGTGCCGTGTCCAGAAGTACTGCTTTCTGAATCAAGCCCTTGATCCAGCTGCCAAGCGAGAGCCTCCTAAGATTTTGGTCGAGGCTCTTGGCTATTAAGCCATTGGCCGACACGACTATCGGCACAATGACTGCTGTACCCACGTCCCACATGTCGACAACCTCGCGAGCCAGATCTAGATATTTGAATTGTTTATCTTTCTCTGCTTTCACGAGGTTCTCGTCATGCGGGATCGTTATATCAACAATCATTGTGCGACGCTCCAATCGATCTATCACCACAATGTCAGGCCTATTGGCAACAACAGTCCTGTCAGTGGTGATAGGTCGATCCCAATACAACGTGATATGACCATTGTCGAGAACTGGGTCGGGCGCATACTTATAGTATGGCACTTCTGATTCCACAAGGTTGTATTTCAAAGCAAGTCGCTGGAGGATAATCCTGGCAACAAGGTTGTGTCTATGCAAATACTCTCCGTTAGCCAGACTAGAACACCCAGAAATAATGTGTCGGATCGATTCTCCCGGACGGTGGCATGCCCGACATATGTCAACAGTGCCATCTTTCACAATGTATTTCCGGTAGTTATTCGTCATCATAACTTCGTCCATTATTGCACAGATAAAACCTTCTGTTTCCCCGAAGAGGTCACCAAAGCGCAACCAGGATACGGACGGTAAGAAGTCCACATCGGGGCCATGTAGGGCCCGATAAAAGCGTCCGTGAAGCTCCTTGCCCTGCCTTTCCACCTTGCGGTCATTAGAGTCTAATACTCTAGGTTTGCGCCAGTTCTCGTTAGCCAGGGAGAACGGGGTGAGGCCCTTGCCCACTGAGACAACATCTCGGTGCATCTCCCCGTCGGTTTCTAGGAAGTATTCCCTGAGACTGCACACCTCATGGTTGTGTAGGGTCTTAGCATTTAAGAAGCCACGACCCCCGCACTTCCGTGGGATATACAGTCTCATCACCGACGACCGTGGGTGATGCATTCGATTTGCGGTCAGCAGTGTGCGGACCCTCCTATCCAGGGCATCAAGTTCTATCTGAGTCCATTTCTGTTATTATTATTATTTCGTTTATTCATTCAAATTCTTACTTAATTACATTTTTAAGTATTTCTTAAAATAAAAGCACAAAAAAAAACACTTAAAAATATAAAAAATAGAGGTCCACCCGGTGTCGGGAGCAGGGTCCAAGCCACCGGCGGTTAGGGCTGCAGAGACAGGAACCTCCTCACAATGCGAGCCGTATCGAGGAGTACTGCCTTCTGAATCAGGCCCTTGATCCAACCGCCTAAAGAGAGCTTCGATAGATGGTCATCGAAGCTCTTGGCTATAAGGCCATTGGCCGTCACGACAATCGGCACAATGATAACCGAGTTCATATTCCACATGTCGCAAACCTCGTGTGCCAAGTCGAGATATTTTATTTGTTTCTCTTTCTCAGCTTTCACGAGGTTCTCGTCATGCGGAATGGTAACATCGATTATCATTACGCGGCGCGCTGATCGGTCTATCATCACTATGTCAGGCTTATTGGCGACAATAGTCCTGTCAGTAATGATAGACCGATCCCAATACAGCGTGACATGGTCTTTTTCGAGAACTGGGTCGGGCACATACTTGTAGTACGGTACCTCAGATTCCACAAGTTCATATTTCAAGGCAAGTTGCTGGTGTAGAATCCTGGCTACTTGGTTGTGCCTGTGCAAGTACTCGCCGTTAGCCAGACGAGAACAACCAGAAATGATATGTCTGATGGACTCACCCGGAAGGTGGCATGCCCGACACACGTCAACCGTCGGGACGGTTGACGGTTGTCCTTCATAATATATTTCCGGTAGTTATTCGTCAACATAACTTCGTCCATAATCGCACAGACAAAACCTTCAGTTTCCCCAAAGAGATCGTCGAAACGTAACCAGGACACGGACGCTAGAAAATCTACATCGGGCCCATGAAGAGCCCGGTAGAAGCGCTCGTGAAGCTCTTTGCCTTGCCATACTTCCTTGCGGTCATCGGTGGTAAGTACCTCAGGTTTGTGCCAGTTCTCTTTAGCCATGGACAGCGGGGTGAGTCCCTTGTCCACTGCGACCACATCTCGGTGCATACCCACCTCGGCTTTTAAAAAATATTCTCTGAGACTGAACACCTCGTGGTTGTGGAGGGTCTTCGCGTTTAAAAAGCCTCGACCACCGCACTTCCGCGGGATGTACAGTCTCATCACATCACCGATGATCGTGGGTGATGCATCCGGCTTTCGGTCAGCAGTGTACGAACTCTTCTATCCAGGGCGTCGAGTTCGGTCTGAGTCCATTTGAGTATGCTGAAAGAGTACATTAAAAAGTTATTATTATTAATTTATTTACTTTATAAATTACACGTTCAAACACACCGCAAAGGACACAATTAGACCTCTGGGGTCTGTCTTAGCATGCCATAGCCTGCGATTTGATCAACGCGCTATTGAAAGTTAAGTTTTAATCGACTTGAATATTTTTTCAGCTTACGCCTTATGTTTATACTATTCATTGAGTCTCTGATGTCTACAGGTATTTGCTTTACTAAAGTAAGTATTTCGAAAGGTACGACTGCCATAAAAGTTATTTTTGGGTGGCATTTGAAGTATTTTGATTTGGCTTGTCGTGTATTCACGTCATATTTAATTGGAATTTGAAAATCACTGGTATCATAATGTTCCATGAGGAACAGATACTCAGCGCGCGCTAGAATAGGTAATACTTTTGCAATGTTTAAATAACCCTGTGTTATTGTCTTGGTATTTATTTTTAACATAGTTTGGAACTACAAGCTTCAGCAAACGTGTTTGCAAATTATGTATTTTGTCTAGGTAAGTTTTATGTATGGAGAATTGCAGCCCCTGTTACCTCTTAGGGAATTTGTCAGGCGAAATGAAAGTATGAGTATAATAAAAACAAAAGTACTTACAGCATGCTGATATTAAATATTGTTTTCCTATACTTGTATTAACTCCGGCGGCACCCATTATTATAATATATCTATTCTCACAAATAAAATAAAATAGGTCACGCCGTTATTTTGCACACTGAGATATCGGTATGATGCATTCACTCGGTGTTATTCCTTTTATCTCATATTACACTATGAATGTAACGTTAGATAAGCGGTTAGGTAAACGGGGTACGCGGAAATATAAGAATTAGAAAACACCTCGTTTTTGAAAGTCAAAACACCAAACTGCCTTGTAGTTCCAGAGATTGGCGCGTTCAAACAAACGCACCATTTTGCTTAACTATACTTAGTACCCTAAGGGTGTAAAAAGACCCATAACCACCAAAAACCATAAACCAAAAAAAAAACCACCAAACCCATAAATAAAAATAAATAACGAAGCCGAAAGGCACTTGTTCTCCTTGTCATTGCGATCATTTTTTGTTTAGACCATACCTGGGAACCTTCTAGTTACGGAGATATTGGGGGTCGAAGTTCCAACTTTTTCACAAGTTTGTTTTTTTAATTACATGATTTTAATGTAAGATTTTTACTTTAAACATTTCCACGACTCCTGTACTATTCAATCCATCCATCAGCACAATGTTTTGAGTGCGTTACATTGAGTCCTACCGTAAAACGTGATTTTTCACCCTAATAAAAAAAGTCGTTTCCCAGCAACAATTTTTGCGTAAAGTTACTTAGTTTGATGTACAGAATGCTTGGTTGAGGGGTTCGTAGAGGGTCTGTTTACACCCTGTCTAATCTGGCCCATTTAAATTTTACCAATCAAATCTTCCCAAGGGGCCCCGACTGTGAGTCGTTCTGTTCTGCATTAGAATTTATGATTTGTTTTATGTGTGTATCGATTATAAAACTATTTCAATTGTGTAGTTATTTAGTATTACTTAACAGAATTCTAAACTACTGGGCTTGTTTCTTTCTTTTTAGTTTTTATTTAAGACAATTCTTTCACGTATCTTTTGAAATTAGTTTTTACGCAGTCGGGTTTTTTGTTTTTCTTTAAATTATTATTTTTTATTTTATACTTTTTAGTTACGATTCATTGACTTCGTTATAAGATGGTAAATTTCGCAATCTAGTCATTTCATTGAGGGAGTTAATATCGTGGGGATTATTAAGTAACTTGCGGTGGTCTAAACTACTGATGATTAGTCCCTCTAGAGACCTAACTCGGCTCAAAGCTACATATGTTTGACCTTTAGCAAAAATGCGTGAACTTAAGTCAACCACAGCTCGGTCCAAAGTAGTTCCTTGGAGCTTGTGTACAGTTACACCCCAGCACAATATCAATGGCAACATTCTTCGCTCTATTTTACCCTGTCCGCGAAGTGCATCGAATTCTGTCTTCGATGGTTCGATTCTGACTCCTACTCCAGGAACATTGTTTTTTTAATTGCTTTGTCGTCAAATTCTATATAAACAGCCTGTGGCAATTCTCCGGGTTCCAATTGGTCTCTCCGAAGAGCTGGCCACTCAATTGTCCTTATAACACCCATTGCTCCGTTAACAAGACCATGGGTAACATTCAAGTTTCTTCGTAACATAACTCGTGATCCTAAACCGATTGTTAAATATTTAACGATTCCTCCAGTTTTGTTAGGATCATCAGAAACATATACATCTTTCGGTTTTTGACCATATGTTTTCGATTCTACTGATATATCAACTGCATGTAATTTATACAACCTAGTAGTTTTTGCCAATATAGTTGTCATCTTTTGATTATGTTCATCGACCTGTTTAGTAGTTGACCCGATGTTCATCGACCTGTTTAGTAGTTGACCCGTCGACTATCTAATTTTTCTCGGCGACTTGGCGATGAATAAAAGTCATTTTTTTACCAAAAATATTTGTTTTTCATGCTTTTTCACTGTTTTTTTGTTTGTATATCGTTAATACTTGAAACAAAAATTTAAATCAATAAGTAAGAATTAGCGAGAATGATTGCTTTGTTAAACAACTTTAAATCGTTATATATCCTAAACTATTATTTAAAATTAAAAATGACAAAAGTAACCTAAAGATGCTTTTAAAATACCTATTCAACGACACCCCACTTGACATAGTTCATCAATTTTTTTTTTTTTTCATTTTGACAATATGGCGTCTGGTTGTCGCTGTGGTGAATTTTGATTACTGTTATGTCTTTAGTGACACTCGCAAGGTTAAGACGAATCGATTGACGTAAGAATTATCAAAATCGGCCTACGCATTTGGTCTCTAGAACGCCACATAGAAACAAACATACATACATACATACATACATAGACTGATAAACACATTACCCTCCTTTGCGTCGCGCAGTCGGGTAAAAAGTATCGGTAAATGTAGTGCAGAACTCCACCAATCAGGTAGGTAAACCCAACGAAATCAATTACTACGAGTCATTCTGAATGCGAAAAGCGGACAAGGTCTTTTGACTTCTGATAGGCCTATGTCCAGCAGTAGACTGTAAAAGGTTACAACAACAACAACAACAGCCCATAACGTCCACTGCTGGCCATAAGCCTCTCCCATGATGGGAGGAATTTGCCATAATCTCCACGCTTGGCAGGCGGATTGGAGATCGCAGTGATGAAAGACTAACAGAAAACGCAGCTACTGCGCTGGAGGCGCAAGGTGTTCTGCCTCAGACATTAGTCGCCTTATACGACACTCGTGAGTGTAATGGGTTGGTTCTATTCTACTCTGCCAGATACCACACTGCTTCTAGCAAAAGGCTAAGTTTATTAATATCAATACATTTTGATTTTTCTTTACGGAACCACTATCAATATTCGCTATCGATTGGTTGTATCAAGATGATAATAGGATAGCCAACAGGTAAAGATAAAGAAAACCTGAAGAATCTTGAGCTTGCCTTCATCATGAATCTCCGATAGCTGTTACCTCTGTGATGGTATTTAGGATTGGAGATTACTGGGTAGAGTAGAGTAGAGTATCCATTTTCTGCACTTAGACTCTCATTCGGTCCGTTGTGCGTAGGTGTCCTGGCTAAGTTAGCCAGCCTAGCTCCGTCCAGAAGCACAGAAGTTTCCTAGGGTATCTAACATCGGCTTTTATCAAAGTGAGCAGTTGACTATGAGTTTTATAATATTCCTATCATCTTCTTATAACTCTCTTCGCATCATGTTGAGGTAAATTTCTATAGGAAACAAATTATATCAAATAACTTCAAATCTTCCTAGTCTTTTCCCAACTATGTTAGAGTCGGCTTCCAGTCTAACCGGATGCAGCTGAATACAGGTATTTTATTGAGTAATTGCCTATCTGACCTCCACAACCCAATTAGCACTAGGTAATACGATAGCCTTTGGTAAAATTGGTTGTCAGATTTTCAAGTCACTGACTACCTGTAACGACTGTCAAAGATCTACAAATGGCAGCCGATAACAACGGTTTATCGTGCTTTCCGAGGCACGGAGGAAACTCGGTATACAATTGATGGTCACCCATCCACGGTCCGACCTAGTCAAGCCCAGCTTATCCTTGAAAATCGACTATATATGCAGCTGTTATTATTTAGCCACGAGCTCCTTTTGACCTCCTTATTGGCTGATGCTCCAAATTGCAAAAAACGTAAGAAAATTTGAATTTCGCGGGCTACCCTGAAGCATTCACCTTAACTATCTAAACTAACTGTCTTAATAATTGTCTATTTCAGAAGAATAATTAGTTTGTACCGCGTGGAATTTTACAACGTCACCTGGGCAGGCAGTCTCGACAAATTCGCTAACTTTCGATCGCTGATTACTAACGAATAAATTCAGTTGCAATAATGATGCTTGCGAGAAATGCAAGTCTCTACATCCAAGATGCGTTTCTCGCAAGCATCATCATAGCAACCGAATGGGCCGACTGGGCCGGCAGTCTGACGAAAAGGCAAACGAATTTTTGATAATCTCTGAATGCATAATATAATATTTTCAAAAATAAAGGAATGTTTCCTTTAAGTAAAATTTGCTATCTCCAGTATTTAGAGTATTTTCCCTGTAAGTGAGATTAAAAAATTCCACACTGTATACTATATCGGTCAAACCGTCCTTACGTTCAGTGCATCGACTTCCGGTTTCAAGATAAACATATTTATTTTATTAATATCCATCTTACAAATTGTTTTTCCCGTTCAGACAACAAAATTTAGTTTAGTAGAGTCTCCGAAAAATAACCCACTTGAAAAAAATTCCAAGTTCAAGAATTATTGTCATTGACTGAATTGAAACTGATTTGAACTGAAATGAACTTTAAAACGTAGAAAATAAAGTAAATTTTCTTTTCTGTGCTCTATATTTTTTAGTTTTATCAATAACGGAACTGGAATATCTTAATATTTGTTACAAACTCAAATCAAATGGATGGGTTTGGTGCAGATGATTCACGACGATGTATCAGGTTTTACCTAAATCACACACATAGCACACCCACATTTGCCGATTAAGGGACTACTCAGCTCTATTCAACTAATGCCCATAGAAAACAACGATTTTGTATTAGACGCTTACGCGCGCGTTCAGCGGAACGGATGCGTACGCGCCTCATAAGCTGAATAGAACTGAATAAGTGTGACACTTAGTCACTTCTAATCTTCAATTTCTTCTCCAGGTTTCGCCATCATCCCTGACACGTTCATCGGTGAAATGTTCACAGCCAACGTCAGAAGCTTCGGTTCATCGTTCTCAGTCTCCATCGGTTGGACATTCGGTTCACCTGCCTTCGGAGCCCATTTCACGTTTTGGATGTACCTACCTATACCTACGCAGCTGCTTGTACATTTGCCTTTGTCTTCACCGTTCTCCTCTTTGTACAAAGAGAACGACGAGAAAACGAAAGGAAAGACTCTATGACAGATACAAGAAATGTTAAGTAAATGAAAGGAATTTCTGTTTGGTGTTTTAATTTTATTTGGGTACTTTTTTACTGTACTCTGCCTTTTCCAGTATTAACTGTCTCGTTGGTCTAGAGACCGCAAGTGCGACTGTTGAGTATAAAGAGAAAAAAAATAATAGTGAAATATAATAATGACTGAATCCGGATTTCGGGTACTGTATGGTGTCGGACGTAAAGAATAGCACCATCATAAATACACCATCCTGTAACTTTTATTTTAAGTATATTGTATTCAAATTTTATTATTAAGATTTGAAAAATTATATATTGTTGTCTTATGGTGAATGCTGCGTATACCTATAATTGTTGTAATATTGGGTTAATAGAATTTTATGTCTTTAATTTACTGGCAGCTTTTAAAGTCTATGGTCGTTGAAAAAGAAAAATATTATGTGGAAAAGGGTTTGAATAAAAATGATTCAGTGACAGTCTGTTATAGTAAGAGAAATAATGTAGACGGATTTTATAGAGGAATTTAAATGTTGATTTTATTTGCAGTAACTTTATTTTGATGTATATGTTTTAAGAAAATTATAAGTGGAGCAATGGCTTTGTGTTTTTTTATTTAAATAAGAAGGGGATCCCACAAGATATGACGGTATGACATTTTACATATAACAACAGGTTATGGGCCCAGAACCCTTCAGGTTTTAAAAGATTATGGGTTGCCAATTGAACTGATATTGTGAGGAGGTCGAGGAAGTAAGAGCCTGAAAAATATTTTGGAGTTCAAGTTAAAATTATTGGAAATAATTTTTTTGGAAAAAATGTCTGACGATCATAAATTGTCAAAACTGACAAACGAGTCTGAGTATGTTCTATGGAAACAAAAATTAATGTTATTTTTGACGGCAAGAGAGCTGGAATCTGTTTTGGAAGATAATGAAAATTTAAAGAAAGATTTTATTAAAAGAGATGCCAAAGCAAGATTGCTAATAATATGTGCAATTAGTGATACGTATATGGTTTACGCAATAAATTGCAAAACTTCCAAGGAAATTTTAGAAAAATTCGACACATTATTTCTTGGACATAAGGATACTCAAATTTCTCGCTTATTAGAAGATTATTATAAATATAAATTTGAAAATAAAGATTTAATGACAGACATAGCAGAAATTGAGAATAAAGCAACGAGGATAAGAGGTTTAGGATACAATTTTGATGACAAGCAAATCATAACCAAAATACTTTCAAATCTACCGGAAAAATATATTCATTTTAGAACAGCTTGGGAATCAACATCATTAGAAGATAAAACTTTAATTAATTTAATATCAAGGCTTAATTTAGAAATAAAGATGAGACAAGAAAATACAGATAGACATGAAGTTTCAAAACCGACAACATCTGTTGAGAATGATACTGTCAAACAAATAGAAAACAGTTTTCATGTAAGGAGTTGCTTCAAATGTGGGAAGAAAGGACACATTGCAAGATTCTGCAGAACATTAAATGGTGACGGTAAAGCATACAACAACATAGCTCAATGCTATAAATGCATGAAGAGTGGACACAGACACGCAGATTGTAATTTAAAATTTAACTGTGTGAATTGTAAGGAAAACTCACATTATACAAGGTTCTGCCTAAAACAAAATGTAAGTAACTTCTATACAACTAATACAACAGAAGCAGAGATTGAATTCATAATAGATTCAGGTACCAGCAGTCATATTGTTACATCAGAAAGTTACCTTAAAGATAAGAAGAAGATTAATTATAAAATCATGACTGCAGACGGTAATATTCATCATGTCAACATAATGGGCAACATTTACACTAAAAAATTTGTTTTTAAAGATGTATTATGTGTTCCCCAACTCAAAAAGAACTTAATATCTGTATCTAGATTAGCTGATGATAATTATTTGTTAAAAATTTTTCAGAACGAGTTGTCAAATCGAAAGGGAGGACTCTGAATGCATAGAGGTTGGTGGACTGAAGCAAGATGGTCTGTATTATTTGAACATTAATGCAAAGCCAGTCGTACTTTCAAGGTCAGTGAACATCTTTCATATAAATGCTCATTTCTGGCATCGTGCATTAGGTCATGTACCTATTAACAGGACAAAAGATCTTGTTCGAGGTATAGATAGAGGCCTGGTAAAGGAGATTGACATCTGTGAAGTCTGCACACAATCAAAATTATGTAGAAAACCTTTTAAAACAAATAGACAGAGAGCTAGTAAGCCACTTGAAATTATTCATAGTGATATTTGTGGTCCTATTGAAACGGAAACATGGGATGGTTACAAATATTTTATCACGTTTTTGGATGATTACACTCATTTTGTTAAAGTTATTCTAATCAAAAATAAAAACGAAGCGTTTTCAAAAATAATTAACTATATTAATTTGGTGGAAAATCATTTTGAAACAACGGTTAAAACATTCAGATGCGATAATGGGGGTGAATATACTAGCAAACAATTTAAAATGTACTGTAATAACAAAGGTATTAATATTGATTACACTATTCCCTATACTCCACAGCTAAATGGTACAGCTGAACGATTAAACAGGTCATTAATGGAACGAACAAGAGCGTTGCTTTTTGATATGCAGCTACCACATGAATTATGGGGTGAAGCCGTTTTAACTTCTGCTTATTTATTGAACAGGAGTGCAAATAAAATAAATGTTAAAACACCAGCTGAAATGTGGTTTAATTGAATACCTAATTTAAAACATTTAAACATTTTTGGATCTTTAGTATATTATAAAAATAATTTTCAGTTACATAAACTTGACTCCAGGAGTAGCAAAGGGCTTTTAGTAGGGTATACTAACAATGGTTATAAGATATGGGATCCTTCAAGTTTTAGAATTGTTTATTCAAGAGATGTGGTGTTTAATAATAATAAGAGTGACGTTGCAGATTATTTGAAAATGTGTAATTGTAGTGTGAAACAATGCGATTTAGAAAATTTATTTAAACAGGTTAGTGTTGATATTCGTGGTGATAGTTTTTGTGGTGAAGGTGATAATAGTTTTCGTGGTGAAGGTGGTAATGGTTTTCGTAGTGAAAGTGGTGATGGAGTTGTTGGTGATGAAGAAGTTTTAGAAAATAGAGCTGAAGTTAGTGATGAAGATGCTGAGATTTTTGAAGGCAGTATTGAAGATGTTGAAGTTGAAGTTAGTGATGAAGATGTTGAAGTTAGAGGAGTTGGTGTTGAAGATAATGAGAATTTTGAAGATAGCGTTGAAGACATTGGAGTTGGTGTTGAAGAAAATAATAGTTTGAGAGGGGAAGTTACAGATGATACAGGAGTTGTAATTAGTGATGAGTTTGAGGATGCAATTGAACCAGTTATTAATGATGGATTGCGGATTTTACCGAAAAGAGAAAGGAAATTGCCATTTTGGTTGAAAGATTATGATTTGGAGACTTCGTTTTTAACTTATACAGATGTTTTTAATAGTTTTGATAAAGATTTATGGAAAAGAGCAATGGATAAGGAAAAAGATTCCTTAGAGAGAAACAAAACTTGGGAAATTGTTAACAAGTGTGAAGCAAAAAATAAGAAAATAATTTCGAGTAAATGGATATTTACTATAAAGCCTGGTGGAAGATATAAGGCTAGATTAGTGGCAAGAGGTTTTCTACAAAAATACAATATTGATTATAAGGAGACATATAGTCCAGTGGTTAATACTACTAGTGTTAGATTGTTGTTGGCGTTTACAGCTCAAAAAGGTTTTAAAATTAAGCAATTTGATGTAAAGACAGCATTTTTATATGGAGAATTAGATAAAGAAATATTTATGGAAGTACCTTTAGGATATGATATAAAAGACAAATAGAATAAAGTATGTAAATTAAAGAAGAATTTGTATGGATTGAAACAAGCACCACTTATGTGGAACAAGAGATTAACGGAGTTTTTGAAAAAATTGGGTTTTTTACAATTAAAATCAGATCCATGTGTGTTTGTAAATAAAGATAAAGAAATATATTTGGCTATTTATGTAGATGATGGTATTTTAATTGGTGAAAATGAGTTTGATTTAAATAAAATTATTAATAAATTAGAAAAAGAGTTTGAAATGCGGAAATTTGATAAGACTGAAAAGTTTATAGGGTTTGATGTTAAAGTAGAACGAAATTTTATTAAGATTTATCAGGAAAGTTATATAAATCAAATTTTAGAAAAGTTTAAATATGAAAACTTAAAAGATAGTATTCATCCAGATATTTTAGTTGATACACATCAAGAGGGGAAAATGGGAGTTGATGATGTGCATCGATATAGACAATTGATTGGTTCATTGTTATATTTGGTTAATAAAACAAGACTGGATCTGGCTTTTCATGTTGGTTATTGTAGTAGACATCAAGAACATCCTAACTTGAATGATTTTGCAAATATTAAGAACCTTTTTAGATATATTAAAAATACAGTCAGCAGTGGTATACAGTATGTTCGTGGTAACGATTTAACTTTAAAAGTTTATTGTGATGCAGACTTTGCAGGTGATCCTGATACTAGGAAAAGTACAACTGGCTTTGTAATATTTTATGGTGGTGGTCCAATTCATTGGTGTTCACGTAAACAGTCAGTCACTGCTCTTTCCAGTACTGACGCTGAATATATTTCTGCAGCCGAATGTATAAAAGACCTATTATACATTCAGAGTTTGATCTACGAGTTGACAAATAAATTACCAAAAACACAGTTGTTTGTTGATAATCAATCAGATAAAGTATTGATTAAAAATGGAATTTTGAATAGAAGAAGCAAACATATTGACGTTAAATATCATTTCATTAAGGAAAAAATAGATAAGAATTTGTTGGAAATTCATTATTGTTCGACTAAAAATAATTAAGAATCAAACGAACTTACCTGGTGAAGTTTGATTCCAACTATGCGAGGGTCTCAACCGAAGACGATTACTTATTTACTTGCAGCAGTACATGAGATGGTGCTATCTTCATCACACGTTTAGATCCTAAACACTAAAAAATAGGATTAAAGGACATATTTTTTATTACAATTTCCTGTTTCACCACTGGCAACACCGTACGCCCTTGAATCATTATTTCAGAGTAGATTTTTGTGTTATAACATTGCCTTTTGGCCATTGGGTTGAGGGGGGACAGGGCAGTAATCGTCTTCGGTTGAGACCCTCGCATAATTGGAATCAAACTTCACCAGGTAAGTTCGTTTGATTCTTAATTATACTTCGGGTCTCAACCGAAGACGATTACTTATTTACTTGCAGATGTTTAGAGCATTGCAATATTGTAGAGGAAAAAGAAAAAATAAATAAAAAGCTGTTTAGTGTATTAACTAGCCTTAACATGTTAATTATACAAATGCAATTAATCTTCTGCATTATGAGCCGATATAATTGACAAAAGTGGTGTCATTCGAATCTACCGCATCTTTAAAATAATACCTAAGAAAGATGTTTGAGCAATTGCTCCAGCCCGCGGCCTTACGAACCACCTCCAGGCTGACCCCAGATCTGTGTGCGCAGATGTAAATGCCGAGCGAGTACTATGAGCACCGATTATGGAAATTTACATTCCTGTCTTGCAAACCTTTTTTACCCAATGTGCTAATGTTTGAGGGCCTGCTTTTTTATGAGGTTTGGGTACACCGATAAAAATATTTCCTTCAGCGTAGTCATTTCGCAAAGATCTAGTTTTGTGTAGGTAGGTTTCTATAGCAAATGCTTGACAAATACTGGGGTTTTTACGAATGTACGGTAGTTTGTTAAGTGGTTGGTATGTCCCGGGCCTCGATGTTTTGATTAAATCATTTATTTTAATTACAATCTCATTTTCTTGTATTGATATATTTTTCAACTTTATAGCACTGGTGGTCTGCATTCTTTGGGCAGAAGCGATAGCCAATAATGTACAAGTCTTATGTGACAAATTAATTATTATTGTAAGGGCATAAATCGGAAAGGTATTTCAGTACTACGTTTGTATCCCATGTTGAATTGTATTTTGGTTTTGGGAGAGTAAGTTTATAGACACCTTTAAGGAAGCGGCTGAGCAGACCTATGCGTATTTAAACTATCGTAGCTAGACCCCTCCTCAATATATATATATTTGATGATATAATTTGGAAACTCTTTACAATAAAGCCACCAAGATTTATCGAACTATTGAACTGCCATAAGGGTTATATTTGCAAAGTTTTTGACATTCGTAGTTAGACAGAAAGGGGCATAAAAGAAATTGTTACACCAAAAAACAGTAAATGCATCAATAACTTTGGAATACGGATCTAATTTCCATGATGTATTTCTACTACATTTGTATTTTTGAGCGCTCGCGAAAAAGTCAAACTCATGTTTTCCGAACAATTGACTTATATCTGAAAAAACACAATCTGGGATTTCACACTCTGTATCTATATTAATCTGCCGAGATTCTCGATCTGCTATTACGTTGTCGCTAGATTTGATATACGATGCGAATACAAATATATTTCTAGCTTCACACCACTGCCAGATCTTTCGAGTTATGTCATTTAAATGCTAAACACCACCCATGCGGTTTATATAACATATAGCAGTGGTGTTATCAATCCTTAACAAAGTTGAGATTTTTTAAGCCTTTAGTAATCTTAAGCCATAAAATGCGGCCGTAACCTCAAGTGTGTTTATATGTAAGGACAATTCTATCTCTGACCAATTTCCATTCCCACTGTGACCACTGCATGTTGCACCCCAGCCGGTGTTCAAAGTACCTTATAGTGCCTTGATTTTTGGACATCAACTCGGTAACTTATTCGATATTTCATGCTTGAGGTATAAAACCTAACCATTCTAACACTACGGCTGTAGTTTTAACATTTAACAAACACTCGTCATACGAGCTACTTATACATAAAGAATCATCGAGGTAGTTTACTGATTTTAATACTAAAATGCGTAAATATTTCAGAACGGGTTAGAGTAATTTTGTGAAAACAAATGGTGTAGTGCAAAGGCCGAACGAAAGAACATTTAATTCGTATAACTGAGACTTCCATCTAAACCGTAATTTCTCCCGGTCATCATCATTTATGGAAATTAAAAAATAAGCATCCTTAATGTCTATTGTTGCCATAAAGTAGTAACGATTTACCAATTTTAGTGCAGTGCGATAGTCCTCCATCTTAAAATTTTCAATCTCAACAGATATAAAATTTAGTTCTCTTAAATTTAAAATAAACCTATGGGTTCCGTTCGACTTGGGCACTGTAAATATTGGTGAAATAAATGGTCCTTGGCAAGATGTACATGTATAATAAATCGCGAACGTATAAAGTCTGACATAAATTTGTCAATGATTTGACTTTGTGACTGCGAATTACATGCATTGTTAAGGGGCTCAGCAATTTGTGTAGGTTCTTCACTTATAGGAATTTTATATCCCTGAACCCATTGTAAAATAGTGTCATCTTCAGTGAGCTCGCACTATTTATCATAAAAGTTTGATAAACGGCCAGCAATAAGTCTAATATCGCCTTCTTGCCTGATACCGCGAGCTGTTGGCATGACGACGTCACTGGGTTGCTTCCAGACGTGTTGGCCCCTCGACGGTCTGTGTGATGCACGGCTCGACCGCTGGTGATATACGTAGCGGCGCCCCCCTCGAGTTTAAAGCACCCCGAGATTGTATAACGGTCGATGTCCAATACATAGGCCGTTGACTTTTTAATTTAATTTCTGAACCACTCTTAGTTATAGCTTTTGACAACTCACTATGCTCAGATAAGTCGGAACCGAATAGCTGTTCATCTATGTTTGTGTTTCTGACAGTATCTTTGATATTTTAATTTAAAGTACTTAAAGCCGCATATTATAGTCGTGTTTGAGACTCTTTATAGTGACTATCGCATATGAGTGTACCGGGAACACTCAACGATTTTATTAGTCAATTCAAAACACGTCCTATTACGGAGAGACCACAACCAAGCTGATTTTGTTTATTTTTGACCGAAAAAGTCTTTTTTAATGTCTAACACCAAAAGGGCTGCCTTGATTTCTAAATTCAGTTTTGATGCTCTCATAGTTGGACAGTGTTCTGGTGGTAAATAAAATTTAATTAACTCCACCTGTGTATCTTTGGACAAACCGTTTGGCATAATATGGCTTTTACTAAAAGGCAGTGCGGGAAAAGGGCGGCTATAGCTATGAACTAAGTTGGAGATATCAAACTAGTTTATGCTTTTGTTTTTTTTTATTAAAGTCTAAAAGTGAAGTTTTTTCGAAGTTTGTCGAATTTAAGCATCATGTTGAAAACCAAACTGGTCTTAAAATTAAAACTTTACTATGATGTCTACTTTTTTGCGGGAAAATGGAATAGTTCATCAGAAAACAGTCCCATATAATGCAGAGCAAAATGGAACTTCAGAACGCGTCAATAGAACTGTAATTGAAAAAGCAAGAACAATGCTTCATGACTCCAAGCTACCAAAAGCTTACTGGGGTGAAGCTGTGAATACAGCTATCTATTTAAAAAAAGTTAACGCCAACTCAAGCGTTGAACAATAAAATTCCTGACGAATTATGGTATGAAAAACCGATTAATCTATCACATCTTCGTGTTTTGGTTGCGATTCGCATGCTTTAATTCCTAAAGAGAAGCGCACTAAGTTAGATTCTAAAACAAAAACTTGTATCTTTGTTGGTTACTCAAGTGAGAGTAAAGGCTATCCTTTACTCTAACTTGTATCTTTGTTGGTTACTCAAGTGAGAGTAAAGGCTATCCTTTACTCTAACTTGTATCTTTGTTGGTTACTCAAGTTAGAGTAAAGGATAGCCTTTACTCTCACTTGAGTAACCAACAAAGATACAAGTTTTTGTTTTACAATCTAATTTAGTGCGCTCGCCTTATAGATCTGCATAGTCCTAGATCTATCATTGTCGCACGTGATGTCATCTTCACCGAAGATAAAGTGGGAAACTCTACTACAGCAGCGGAACCTACCACTACTACTGCCGACAATACCCTCATTAACAACCAAATACAGATAGAAAATTCACATCCAGTAACACCGAAATCGTTTACAGCATACTGAACGAATTGAAAGCCAACCTGAAGTTTCAGAAGCAGAAACATCACAGGAGTACTTGACTGTCGCAACTTTACAACCAGTAACACCAGAATTGTTTACAGATACTGAACGAATTGAAAGTCTGCCTGAAGTTTCAGAAGCAGAAATATCACGGGAGTATTTGACTGTAGATAACGAATCTAGTGAATCAGCACCAACTTCTCCAGAAACAGACAGCCCGATCAATGAACCCAGATATCCGCAACGACAACGACGGCCACCTGACAGATATAGTCCGTCGATGTTTATGGTGTCAAACTATGAACCAGAAACCTACAAACAAGCCGTAGAAGATGTTTACAGTTCTGAATGGCAAAAAGCTATGAAAAATGAGTACGATTGTTTAATGAAACACGGGACATGGCAATTAGTAGAGACCCACAGACAGAAAGATTATAAAAATAAATGGGTCTATAAATTAAAAAGAATACTAACGGCGAAGTTGTTAAATTTAAAGCAAGATTAGTAGCAAAAGGCTTTACTCAGGTACATGGTATCGATTACGGAGAGACTTTTTCTCCTGTAGCACGACTGTCGTCAGTTAGACTGCTTCTTGCGTTTGCCGTACAACTTAACATCCAGTTAGAATGATCATCTTGATGTAGAAACCGCTTTCCTAAATGGCGATTTAGAAGAGGAAATCTTCATGGAACAGCCGCCAGGTTTTGAAATCGACCGAAAAGGAAAAGTTTGCTTACTTAAAAAATCGCTTTATGGCCTAAAGCAATCCTCTCGACAGTGGAATATAAAAATCTGCGAAGCTATGAATAGCTTATCGACGACACAAGCAGTAAACGAGCATTGCGTTTATTACAGACGAGACGGTAACAATATAATTGTAGTTTCCGTATTCGTGGACGATTTTTTCATCCTCTGTAATAATGAATGTATGAAAGAGACCTTCAAGAATTCACTCAAAAAACTTTTCATCGTGTAGGATCTCGGTCCTCTGAAAGACTGCTTAGGCATGCGAGTTATTTAAAATGCTGATAACATCACACCAAACTAAGTACATCGAAAAAATCATTGAAAAGTTTAGAATGAAACGTGCAATTCCAATCTCCACTCCAATGGAAGCTGGTATGAAGCTCACTATTCCTGGCAAGGAAGATGAGAGACTTGATTTACCGTACCAACAGCTTATCGGATCTCTAATGTACATTTCAATAGGAACAAGACCTGACATAATATCACATACAGTGTCTTATCTGAGTCAGTTCAATGTACATTACGGGGAGGTGCATTGGAAAGCTGCTAAACGGGTACTCAGATACCTGAAGGCAACGAAGGACTTAAAACTTTGTTTTCATAAAAAAGAACAAAGCTATCCTATCGGATACGTAGACGCTGACTACGGCAGTAATGTTGGAGGTAGACAGACGATCATACACAAGTTACGCCTTTAAAATGAGTGGTGCGTGCATATCTTGGGAATCGCGCAAGCAGCGCACACCCGCACTGTCCACCACTGAGGCTGAGTACATGGCACTTACTGAAGCATGTAAAGAAGCCATTTACATGAGATCACTCATTAAAGAAGTTTTCGATGTCATTCAGCCCATTACCATTTATTCGGATAACCAAAGTTCACTCAAACTCACTCGAAATGAAACCTTTCATAGTCGCACTAAACACATAGACATAAGACATCATTTCATTAGGGAACTTTCACAGACCGATTTCAACTTACAGTACATTTCAACAATTGAGATGCTAGCTGACATACTCACTATATCACTAACCAGAGCTAAACATTCTAGATTTACAAATGCTTTAGTTAAGATTAGTTAGCAAAGTCGATGTATTTTTTTTGTACTGTATGTATTTTTTATATACAGGTTAATTTTATTTTTTGTATCTATGGAATATCTTTGATACAGGATGCTCCATTACGACGGGGAGGTGTTGAACCTATTTGGTTTAAATTTATTAAAAGAATCATCCTGGCTGTCTAATAAAAAAAAAGAAATAAGAGAAAACTGTCACATTAAAAACTTGTTTTTATTCCTCAAATATTTAAATATTAGAAGGCCTATGTCCAGCAGTGGACGTCTTTCGGCTGAAATGATGATGACGAGTAATAATATTTAGCAATGTTGCACATTAGCTAGACAATGTTACATACGATAGGCGCCTTATTAATGAATCAAATAACAGGGATTTCTACGATAAATATCCCGTAAACTACACGCAACAACATTAATGCAAGCGCTTTATTGCTGTTTCAGTATTCTTAAATAATAAGAAGGAAGAAGCTCCAAAATACGTCGTTGAAGTAAAGGTGCTAAAAACATTTAATAAAAGTTTTTACTTTGGTCTCAAGAACGAAAACAGCAGTAAACAAAAAATAAAAAGCTAAAACAAATGTATGATTTCCATAAATCATAGAACAAAAGTGGTTCAGCTACTAGAGTCTTGCGTTTATTCAGTAACTCACTGTGTACTATTTGTCATTTGGTTCATGATTCGACCTGTTGTACTGTACCTATGGATCAGAATGCTGTTCAGTGAAGAAGACGGACAAGGTTGCATGTAGCAGAGATGAGAATGTTGAGATAGATGTGTGGACTTGTGGAGTGACTATTTGGAGTGACTATTTCTCATCTCCTAATTGTTTTTGCCTCCTTTTCTTATAATTTAGTTACAGTGTTTGTTTGTTTTTGGGTCAAGCCCGCCATACTATTTTCAAACCACTGTAACTCCTAAAGTACCGAAACTTGTGCATCCCAATTTAAATCTTTAAAATTGCTTACTATGCCAGCTATGTACATCTACGAGACTGCTTTGTTTGTAAAAAATAATTTACACCTTTTTACGAAAATTTCCGATGTAAAAAAAACTCCAATGCGTTCTCAATATATAAATCAATTGTGCGGCATAAAATGCAGAACCGCTTTAATGAAAAAGAGTTTTTTTGGAATGGCTCCAAAAATTTACAATAAAATACCCGATAGTATAAGAACATAAAATTTAAGAAAGCTCTCTCCCGTCTATTAATAGAAAAATGTTATTATACTGTTTCTGATTTTTTAAATGATAATTTTTAATATTCTTTTTTTTTTTAGTTTATGCTTTGTTTTATGTTGTTTCTTTTTATTTAGTTTTTTAAGTATTTTAGTTTTTTAATTAAATTTTATTTAAAATTTGTATGCCTTCGCGGCAAAACATAGCGCGCAAATATGTTAACCTAACACCTTTATGTAAATACCAATGTTTAACAAATAAAGATTTCTGATTCTGATTCTGATTCTGATTAGATATAGATAGGCAGTCGCTCCATGTAAAATACTGGTATTCAGCTGCATCCGGTAAAACTGGAAGCCGACCCCAACGTAGTTGGGAAAAGGCTAGGCAGATGATGATTCTGATTCTGATTCTAAAAGCCAGAATCAACAGTGGCGACCACCAGAAAAGCGCCGAGACAATGAAGTCTCGACGAAGTCCCAGAGAGTGTATGAGAATGAGAATGAGAAATTTAACTGTCTTGGATCCCACAACGAAATTAATCAGAAACGTACAGTGGAGGAGTAGGAAAAAACCGTAATTTCCACTTCCCTCCATATCAGCAGGAGACAGAACGAACCAAGGCACAAAGCCTTGCCAAAGCAAAGTCAATAGGCATAAAGGGACGTTTACAACTGGGATAGGCCCAGTTGCCTAGCACCACGGATATTAATATTAACATTAATGGGTCCTAAGTTGTGTTGTGTTGAATTACAGTGTTACTTGCCGGGATATTTTCTCCCAATGCTCAACAGTTTAAAACCCAACATGGTGTAACTGAACGGCAACATGGAGTCCTGACTGTACCTATTAACTAAACTCGAAATAACGGTAATAAAAAGCGCATTTGCAAAAACAATAGACACAGACTCGACATCGTCTGTCTTGGTATGGACATGTGATGAGGAGGGATGGAACACAATACATGTGACTAAAAGAGTGTTGAATAAAAATGCTGATGGATGGAGAGGAAACCATAAAAAAGATGGATGTGTTGTGTGAGGAACGATATGAAGGAAAAGGGAGTACTTAAGTAATAGCTGACGATTGACAGAGAAGCATGGTCGAGCATTCTGTGTTTTGTACTAGAATAGGTTCAGAAATGAAAGACACCAGTAAATATGCACATTTAATAATAATATCACAGGCTCACAGCCAATCATTTACTCAAGAGCTGTTGAATTTCCAAAAGACTCTTTCCCTTGGTCTCAGGCACAAAAATGATAGTAAAGAAGAACGTAAAAGCGCAGACACTGGAAAACATCCAGAAGATGAGACTAGGTCCGCATGCTGGTAACATGTAATTGAATGCTATTGCCACTCCGAAGCCAAACAGCCAGCCGAAGGTGGCCGTGAAGGTACTACCGAAGCCTCTGCAGGTGTCCGTGAACATTTCACCGATGAATGTGCTGGGGATGATACCCATGCCTGGAGGAGAAAAAAAGTTTGACTGGTAACATTTGTATTAAAATTGGATTCAATTTATCTACCACAGTTTCAATGGCAAAATCACAACGTAAACTTACCACTGTTAAAAGCTACGCAGAACAACATCACAGATACTAACGAAATCCATTGCAAGTCGTCAGCTAGTGGATGACCAGAGTTGTACAGATAGAAGTACGTTCCAAGAGCAAACTGAAAAAATATAGGTAATAAAAAGAAAACAAATATAATTAATATTAACAGCCTTTAACATTAATTAGTTACGAGCTCTTCCACGAGATAAATAAAGTATTAGAAGAATATTTTTAACAACTAAGAAAAATAAAGATGAGCTTACCAAACTCAATGAACAAGCCGCACAAGATACCAACAATAATATCTTTCTCCCAGTTCTATCGACAAGTACAGGAGCAATGATGGACGCAAACACTTGAGTAGCACCGATGATGATAGTAGATACATGAGCCTCCATACTTGATCCAGTCAGATCGAAAATCACCGTAACAAATGCGATAACAATCGTCATACCACTGAATTGGGATAGAATATTTAAAGATATTATTATAGCTGCAGCTTTTCTGTTAGACTTGACTGAGTACATTTCAGTTAGTTGTGCCATTTTTGGTTTCGGCTTTTCATTCGCTTGTGCTACTATCTCATCTATGTCATCTTGTCTGCCAAGTGAAGTGAGAATAGCCATTGCTTCTTGTCTTTTGCCTGAAATAAGAAGATTTTTATTTATTTTGGTGTCAAATCTCAGATCATCATTATTTCAGCCGAAAGACGTCCACTGCTGGACATAGGCCTCCACCTAGTGTCGCCACAATGACCAGTCCCGGGTGTCTCGCATCCAGCGGATCCCCGTAACCTTCACCAGGTCATCGGTCCGCCTAGTAAGAGGCCTTCCAACGTAACTTCTTCAAGTTCATAAAAAAAAATTGCATATACACTTGCAAAATATTTAGACGCTAATTATGTGATAGGCAGCGTAGGAGTAAGTAGAGAAAACCCAAAATTTCCACTAATTGAATTTAATAAAAGTAATTACAATTAATTCTTAATATTAGGTAAGTAGATACTAAAAGGTTGTCCTAACGACCGATGTATGTGACGAAAGGCCCCGCGCCGAGTCTGCTGTTTAGTTTTATTGGATGCATCGAGTTGGGTTGCGCAATCCATTCACAGTAACTCAATGTATGGTGATGACGTATCTGGGAGGCACTCACAGATATAACACCTCCCCCCTTAGATGAGCAACTATTTGCCAATTTCTACGGCAAAAGTTGCGGCTTTCTTGTCCCGCTGCGACAACTCGATGGCTTCTTTATTCGATTCAATTTTAATTAGTTTTGTTCGATGATGACGAATAAAGTAGATGGTAAAAAGTGCACCTGCACTTAACAATGCAAGTACAATCGCATACAATGGTATTGTTGTGTGGTAGAGACTCGTGGAATCCGCAGTATCGATTTCGACAGACGTTTCCATTGTAATTTGTTTCTGTATTTTGTGCAATGTACCGAGATCCATTGAATTCAGGTGGTAATTTGGTTGAATCTTCCGAGAATCATTAGTCATCCGTGGGAGCGCTGAGATTTCAATTGAAATTCCGTTGACTTTGTCATCGATGTTGGCCAATGTGA
Organism: Xestia xanthographa; assembly: GCA_905147715.2. Classification (NCBI taxonomy): domain Eukaryota; kingdom Metazoa; phylum Arthropoda; class Insecta; order Lepidoptera; family Noctuidae; genus Xestia; species Xestia xanthographa. The sequence goes on along the minus strand of LR990664.1, from coordinate 5,748,425 downwards.
ATTTCGGAGTTTTCATTTTGCAAGACTTCGGAATTGTAGCCAGAAAACTTCCTTCCAGAATTTGATGTTTTTCAGGGCCGCAGTAAAGTTGAACTTTCGTAGGCTTCGGGAACGAAACTATGTAGTGCTTGCTATCTAGCTCCAGCAGGGCTTCCTTGGCCAGAGAGATAGGCGTGATTTGACACGTTTCATCTATCTCCTGGGAATGTATCAGTTTTTCTATGCAATCCTGACCGGAGCGAATTTGGTGACTTGTTTTTTGCTCGCAGATATGCCAGTTATCTACCTTCGGGCATTCAGCCTCCATGTACACATATTCCTTTAAAATGATCGCTACATATGGATAGGAAGGCAGGATAACGTCAAAGTTTTTATTAGGAACAGGACAAAGTTTAAATAGTTCAAAGGTACTGGGAAGAGTGATAGGGAATTGAAGGACAACCACGATTTTCTTATCGACATAATATGAATCTAAACTAATTATGTCATAGTAATATCTAATGTATCTGATCGGTGCTATATAAATGCTGTAATTTACTTATCATAGTTCTTAATTCCCTAACAGATAGAATAGAATGGTGCAAGGATACCGTGCGACTAAAAGCTAATATATTTTCTAGCCTACTTATTTCACCGGATAACTCTTGTACGTTATCGTTAAGTATAACGAAGAGTTGCGCAAGGTGAGCATATCTTAAAGTACGATCGCTCTCTGACGTAGTCATATTGATGACGTACGAAAGGGCTTTATCTAATTTGAGCTGATTTATTGTCAAATTATTCAGTACGTGAGTTTGTTGTAAGGAAAATTCTTTAAATAATGAAATATGTTGATTAATATTGTTGGAAATGAGTTTATCATTTCGTTTTAGAATTTTCATAGCATTTTCGAACCTTATAGCATCATCATGATCCATATTTCCAGAAATTGATTTTATCAAAGTGCCCAATGGGTTTATCAAGCCACGTTTGACTCTACTAGGTTGCAGCGTTTCTAATTGTAAAAGGATTTTATTTAATTTAATATGTAAGTACTTAATTTGTGCACTGAACATGAGCAAACTATTATTACTTAATTTGTCCGTAGTGTCACGTAATTGTCGTTGTAAGTCATATATCTGTCGTTCTATCTGAATTAAGTTTATGTCCTGTAAGAACGTATGATGATGGGATACGATTTTTGTGTCTCCTAGATTATAAGGTAAAAGTCCCGGTCCGTCGTCTAAGCTGTCAAGTTGGATCTCTTGAGCTCGGCCCAGGCTCATTATTGTCAGTACTAGGTACCTGTAACAATCGAGAGTCTTTATTCTTTTTAGGTCGTTTCAGTCTACTTTTAGCTACCGGTCCTCGTTTTCTTGAAGTGTAAATATGAATAGGTAAGTTAGCAATAACCTTGTCTTGAGTAAATCGAGGGGCAAGTTTTTGCCGGGCTGCAGTAGGGTTCCGTATGTATATCTCCTGGCTTTCTGAGTACTCAATTTCAGGTTCCCTATCGCTGTTACGTTGCGTCATCGATGCGTTGCGTTCGCCAAGCGATGATTCATGGATAAGGCTATATACCGTTTCCATTCGACTACGGTGATTCTGTATGTACTGTTGTAGTAATCTTTCCGACAGATTTAAATCCGTGGGGTCCCGTGGGTCGAAATGTCCAGTGATAAGGTCAAACGGCCTACATTTAGTCAGACTATGAATGGAACTATTGTATGCTAAAAGGGCGTAAGGGACTAAAGTGAAAGCACATTCATTTTTGTGTTTCAGCTTTAATATGCGTAAATGTTCAAGAAGAGTGCTATGGAAGCGCTCTATCATCCCATTTTCATTCGGGGTATGAGCGGCAGTGGTATGATGTTGTACTTTGTGCAGTCGTAAAAATTCACTAACTACCTGATTTGTGAATTCGGTTCCCTGGTCACTTATTAATCTCATTGGGTAACCATGGTGCGTACTAAAAATTAAAAGTGATTTTATTATATTAGGGGCTGTACAGTCTGCCATACGGTAAGCCTGAGCATATTTACTAAAAGAATCGATTATAGTTAAATATTTTTCTTGTTCGATAGTTAAAACATCGACATGTGCAGTTTCAAAGGGCTTACTAGGCGGTGGAACGATTCTAAACTCTTGGCGAATCGGGTTACGGTCGTATTTTGCACAGTTACATACCCTGCATTCATTAATGTATTTAGCTATGTCAGTTTTCATTTTAGGCCAGAAAAATTGAGATGATAAGGCTAGGCAGGTCTCATTTATGCCACGATGATTTGTCTTTCCCTCATGATACTTGCGAATAGCATCCTGTTGACTTAAATATTCGGATATATTAGTAATTTGGCATTTAACTAGAATCAACTTCATAGATGAGTTTTTAAAATTTCTTTGAATTACAGGAACTATTTCAAGCATTTTCTCTATTGGTTGGACTAAGATAGCTGTACGGAATTTGGGATCTACGCGTTTTTTTATTAGGTCTACAATGTCTTTATCAAAATGGTATTCTCGTACATTCGTCACAACTTGCAGGTAAGTATCAAAAGGTTTTTTAATAATAGACTTAGATGTAGGTGAGTCACTAACTATATTAATTATAATTTGTCTACGATATTTATTTAGGGGGTCTTCACTAATGGGGATTTCGAGAACTGGGCTTTCTACGCTAGTGTGAGCGGTCTCACCGTCTGACATGTCTTGAATTTCAGGTGCTGTAAGAGTTGAAGAACTATGGTTATCTTGGACCACTGAAGAATTATTATCCAATGACATAGCTTCAGGTGCTGAAATCGTTGATGACGTACTTTGGTGACGTCGTGGTGCTTGTGACGTATTGACTATCATTGATATAGTTTCATCATTATGAATTTCAATACGTGACAAAGCGTCGGCGTTTGTATTACATTTACCCTTTTTATAAATTACATTAAAATCGAATTCGGATAATTTTAGTCTCCACCTAGTTAGACGCGAATTAGGCTCTTTTAAATTCATTAGCCATTGCAACGGTTTATGGTCGGTGACTACTTTAAATTTGCGCCCAAATAAATATGGCCTAAAGTACTTTGTTGCCCAGACGATCGCAAGGAGTTCCTTTTCAATCGTTGAATAATTTGTTTCGCTATCGTTTAGTGTTCTAGATGCATAAGCTATGGGCCTATCAGCTCCTATTGGGCCTTGGGATAGTACAGCGCCCAGTGCGAATTTGGATGCATCAGTAGTGAGAATGAATTCCTTTGAGAAGTCTGGATACTGTAATACCGGGTCATTAGTCAGAAGAGTCTTACAGTGTTCAAATTTTTTTATGTAATCAGGTGTAATATTAATTTTAGCTCCCTTTTTCAGACATGTGGTAAGAAATTTTGTAACACGAGCGAAATCGGGAATAAATCTACGGTAATAACCGATAAGGCCTAGAAAAGATTTAATTTGTTTCGGAGTTTTTGGGATAGGATAATTTTCAATTGCCGAAGTTTTGTCGGGATTCGGTCTGACACCTTCAGGGGTAATAACATGCCCTAGATATGGTGTTTCACGTTTTAGGAACTCGGACTTATCCATCTGGATCTTAAAATTGGATTCCCTAAGACGCTGAAATACTTTACCTAAGTTATCTATGATTTCCTGTAAAGAAGTACCAAACACTAGGATATCATCTAGATAGACAACACAAATTTTATTCAGAAGACCTTGAAGTACATTATCCATTACTCTCTGAAAGGTGGCTGGCGAATTTTTCAAGCCCATGGGCATTCGCAGGAATTCGTAATGTCCATGCTCTACATTGAATGCCGTTTTATGAATATCTTTAGGATCTAATTCTACCTGGTAAAACCCATTAGTTAAATCAAGAGTTACAAAGTATTGACACTTCCCTAGCTTATCTAATATATCAGTGACATTTGGGATGGGATATTTATCATCAATTGTCTTCTCGTTCAGCTTACGGAAGTCAATGACTATGCGCCACTTGGTTTTGCCAGACGCGTCACTCTTCTTTGGTACTACCCATATAGGTGCGCTCCATGCGGAGGTAGAAGGCCTAATTATCCCTTGATCTAGCATTTTACTGATTTGAGTTTGTACCTCATCCTTATGAATATATGGATACCTATAAGTTTTACTATAGACAGGTAATTCGTCTGTGGTGTTAATGCTATGCTTAATTTGGTTTGTGAACGTTAAAGGTTCATCTTCAATATAGAATACGTCTGAGTATTCTCTGCAGAGGTTACTTAAATTGATTGTCTCCTCTGGATTTAAATGGTCTATGCGCAATCGCGATAACACCTGCTCGGCTCGACGAGTATTGTTATTGTAAGTATCCAATGTCACTGCACGTACAGTTTGTTCGCTAAATACATGTGCGACGATTGGTTCTGACAAAGATAAAATTACATCATTATTCGTAGGGTTAGATATTTCTAAAAAAGCTCGATTATTTTTTGCTGTAGTTACACATTCAGTTATGTTACAACTCTGTATACTTTGCTGATCTATGTGTATATCTCCTTGGCCAATATTAATAGGCAAATTTAATATTTTAGAAGATTGTGCCGGAATAATGTTCTCATACAAATTTACACTTTGGGAGATATACATATGTATAGGGTTGCTAGAAAATTCAGTTTTAAGTACGCGAGAACTTAAGTCAATTTTCGCTAAGAACCGTTCAAGAAGATCGCACCCTATTAGTCCGTCAAAGTAATCGTGGAATCTGTATATGTTCAATTTGATTGGATTATTGTCTTTAAATTCTTCGAAACAGGGTATAGTGATTGAGTAATAATTCATGGTAGATGCATGCACGTTAGCGACTATAAATGGTTCATAGTTAAGTTCATAGTCAGGATAGTACCTTGCCACAGTTTCAGGACTTATGAACGACTGGTTAGCTCCCGTATCAATTAAAAATTTTAAAGGTGGAAAGTCGGGCCTAACATTTAATTTTAAAAAAGGCAATTGTCTTTTCCCCTGTATATTAATTTCTAATCGGGGGCATTTTTTGGGGCTTCCTTTGGAAAATTTGACGACTTTGGATTTTCGGGTGGAACTGTGGGTATGGGTTCACCTATGGAGACGTCCTGTGTCAGTGTCAAGTGAGTAGTCGGGTCACAAGCTGGGACACAGTCTGGGACATAGTCATAGTCACAGTAGTAAAAGTCCTCTGGGACATAATAGTCAAAGTCGGGTTCTTGTACAAAAAATTCGTTCACGTTTGCTTCTCGTGTTCTAAAGTAATTACTAGGGGGTGGATTACCGTAGTTACGCCAATCATGCATATTGGTCGGTGGCAGAACACGTGCGATGGGGTGACTAACACCGCTCATTGTTCGAGGCTGGTTGTTCGGTGCCTGCTGAGACGTTGGGGGTCTAGGGTTGACTCTAAAACCGGTGGACATATTGGATCGCGGTAAAGCTTTGAACATTTGTTGGGTTCTAGAGGGTCCATGATAAAATGGTCTTGGCTGCTGTGGAATAAAGCGATTTCGATCAAAATTTCGAGGCATCAAATTTCTATTCATCTGAGGATACTGAGTTAGCACATTTGGAAATATTGGAAGTAACCTTTTACTTGAAGGTATAATTTTTTGTTGGAGGTAAACAACATTCCTCTCCTCTTGGGCATATTCTAATGCTTTCTCTAGGGAAGGAGGCCTCATGCATCGAATCCTAGATCCTAGAGGTTCCGCTAAGCCTCGTAGATACGTCTGCAAAGCTAGTTTTTTATACAAAGTTCTTTTTGCTTCGACGGTGGTAGCGACAGCATCGTTTATTTCTACGTATGTCATGATGGTGCTTAAAAGGTTTAAAACGCGCTCATAGAATACTTGAGGCGTATCTGATCCTTGAGATAGTAACGATAGATCATTGTATAACGCAGACTCATCTCTATGGTCTGAAAAATTATGAATTAACGTATTCCTAACACCATTCCAATCCCGGGGAACACCATTTGTTACTAATGTTCTAGCGGCGTTCCCGGTGATTTTATTTAATATACCATTTAATAATGCTAAGTTGGTTAGTTCATGACCAGGTGCTGGATTAATATAGCTCGCAACAAGCTGGTCACATAGTGATAAAAATCTAATTAGAGTATTGCTATTACCGTCAAATTCCGGTACAAGTCTTAATGCTTTAACAATTTTATCTATCATATCATCTTGATTTGCCATGGTTATTTCTAAGCTATCTAACTCTAAATTTCGGGTAGCGTCCCTCAGCGCGATGCGAGAGGACGACCGGTTGCCTAGGGGTTCGATACCCCTAATAGATCGCGATGATCGTGGGTGAAAAATTTTGTAGGAAAATAGCGACCGACTGTAAGGAATTTGTGCAACTCACATAAAGTACATATCGGCGGCTCGCGTAGTATCGATGTCTGGATACGGTCTACAGGATCTCCGACGGCTGCTTCTGGTTCTTCTGGATTGTCGACGACGCACGTTGAAACGAGAACAGCACGCACAAATGTCCAGATGTCCAGCTCGATCGTGGAATTATAGTCTTTGATTTGCACGCACTGACTCGACAATCCTACCGGCTGCGCCAATTATGTGATAGGCAGCGTAGGAGTAAGTAGAGAAAACCCAAAATTTCCACTAATTGAATTTAATAAAAGTAATTACAATTAATTCTTAATATTAGGTAAGTAGATACTAAAAGGTTGTCCTAACGACCGATGTATGTGACGAAAGGCCCCGCGCCGAGTCTGCTGTTTAGTTTTATTGGATGCATCGAGTTGGGTTGCGCAATCCATTCACAGTAACTCAATGTATGGTGATGACGTATCTGGGAGGCACTCACAGATATAACACGCTGCAATGAATTAATAATTCTCTATATAGTCTTTGTTGTTTTGTCAACAGTTAGTGCCAATATTAGGGACTGCCTTCCGAAGTCTAGCAAAAAAATCGGATATGCAAATATTATAGCCATCACTGATTAATTTTGGCAATGCTATTTATGATGGATTATAATAATAAATTCAATATTAATTAAAAATTTGTAGTCCACACGCACATCCTCCGCTTCATATGCCCACACCACAACAACCGATTATTGTTGTGGTATGGCATATGAAGCGGAGAAATGAGAAAAATATCGTGAGGAAAGTTTTGAGTATAAATGTGGATGGGTATAAGAGTAGAGAAAGACCAAAGAAACAATTGATGGACTGTGTAAAGGATGATATGGCTAGAAAGGAGGTCTCTGATGTGATGAAGAGTAGAATAGAGTATGGAAGAAGAAAACATGCTGCGCCGACCACAAATGAATTAGGATAAGGGCAAGAGAGTGAAGATTCATCGTCGTTACGTCTAAAAATAATTAAAACTTACCCTTCATAACTTTATAAACAGCAGTTTCAGGAACAATAAAGAATAAAGCAACAAGGTACACAACACTTAAACCCACGGATATCCAATTGATGGCTGCATACGATATATACGGTCCTGTCGAGTATACTGTCAGGATACCCAATGCACTTGAAAACCCTGTCAGTGTTAGCAGTGTCCCTCGGACTCTTGTTGACCTGGAAAAAGAAAAAAATATCCTTTTGGATTTTTCAGAATCTAAAAAATATTTGTTGTTGGTGGTTTTGCAAAAAAGAGCATTTCCCCCCACAAGAGAATATCGTACGACATCACGCTGTGGAAATAACTAAAGTAAACTAAACGGGTTGTCTCTAAATCAGTTAAATGACGAATTCTTCTAACGGCGTGCATACGCCGTTAGAAGAATTCGACATTTGACAATTTAGACAATTTGTCGAAATACAAGTTATTTCGACAAATTGTCTATATGCGGGCCCCACTGAAGCTTGGCAACCAAAGTTATGCCTAAGAACACTGCCATCTTCCGGTTTCAACTCTTCATCCTTGATTAGTACCTACCCTAGTTTCCACTTGTCTTACATGAAGTATATACATTTTTTTTTCACATTTAAGTGTAGATTTTTAACAGTAAACCAATTAACGACTTTTGCTAGGGTGCTATATTAACATCGTCCGTAACTATCTGCTGACGTTTGAGTTGAAATATAAGAAAAGTGTCATCTGCAAACAATACTATATTTTAATGTTCACACCAATGAAACACCGTTTAATTCTAATTACGTCTATAATCAAGCAAGGTACAAGTTAGTTCACACAGCAATAATGGCCACCTCACATGTTGTAGCACAAAATGATCGAAAATCCAAAAACTACCACAAACAATCAGTCTCTTATTCTAAATATCTGGCGGGAAGCCTTCTGATTCGTCGAGTGCCGTCTCGCTCTATGGCGCTCGGCGACGCGACGCTCTCCGGCGCGCGGGAAATTTCAAAATTTGGGCCAAAAGATCTTGCGCGTGTCACACACTCCCCCTCCAAGTCGGTAACTAGTCCCGAGTCCGACTTGGGACTTAATGCACGACCGCGCGGTCTCCCTCTGCGTCTTTTAGGCTGCAGTGGAACTGTTGAACCTAACGAAGTAGTGAAGGGGGTTAAGTCCGAGCTATGGTATTTTCCTATCACATTATTCGAGTGGTCCGCAAGAACAAAAGTAGTAGGGCTAACTATCTGCCTAACGCGATACAGACCATCTCGTCGGGGCATAAACTTTTTTGTAATGCCCTTCGATGCATTACTCAAATCATGAGTTTTGAGCAGAACTAAGTCTCCTACTTTAAACTTTGTTTCCTTTATACGGGTATTATCAGCTACTTCCTTACGTACGTCCTGACTTTTCTCTACTCGTTCCCTAATGTCGGAAAGCGAAGTTATAAAGGTACGCAAGTAGGGAGTGACTTGAGGAACGAAGTTTTCCTTATCCAAGATACTGCGTAAGTCATGGTTAACATCGAACGGGGTTCGCAACTCCCGAGCAAACATTAGATATGCGGGTGTCTTACCTGTTGTGGAACACACAGCGTTATTCATAGCAAATCTGACACTCGCCAAGTGCTTAGGCCAGTCGGTGTGCGTAGTCTGTACTACAATGGATAACTGTACCTTGAGGTCTCGGTTTTTTCTCTCAGCGGGATTGGCCTCTGGATGGTATAATGGTATTAGCTCCTGCTTAACGTTCATCAGGTACATACATTGCTGCATAACAGCAGACACAAATTGCGTACCGTTGTCTGAAATGACACGTCGTGGCAATCCGTATCGAAGGAAGTAGTCCTCCAGAAGGATACGAGAACAGGCCTCTGCTGTCGCATCAACAAGAGGAAAGAGTTCTACCCACCTGGTAGCCACATCCTCTATCAACAGTATCCACCGCTCCCCCTGGTCTCCAGGTGGTAGTGGTCCAAATAGGTCGATAGCTAGGACTTCGCCTCGCTGCTGAAGTACTGGAGTTTGCAACAAACCTGAGGGCTTTTGATTTGATGGTTTGTAACGAAGGCATTCAATGCACTTTTTCAGATAATCAGTCACATATCTGCGCATGCCTGGAAAATAATATCTTTCTCTAAGTCGTTGAAGAGTCCGCTCTATACCCTGATGGCCAGCAGTAGGTGAATCATGTAGCTCCTTTAGAATCTCATCTCGCATGGAACTCGGCACCACAAACTGAGCGTCTTCAGCATCAGCATCAGGGTCATATCGGTAGAGAACACCTAACGACAATACATACCCTCTCTCTAACCATCGACTATAGGTGAGTTCGTCGGGATCTTCCAGATCCTGTATTATTTTCATTAAATCGGGGTCGTCTAGTTGAGCCGCTCGCAAGTCAGCTGGACTAGCAGTAGGTAAATTTATGAGAACTGGACACAAACCTTGTTCTTCTGCATCTTCTTTGTCATAACAGGGTGGGCGGCTTAACGTGTCCGCGACTGCGTTAGCCTTACCTGGGGTATATTCGTAAGTAATATTAAATGACTGGAGCTTAAGTGCCCAGCGCACCAACCTACCTGAGGGTGACTTGACAGTAAGTAGCCACTTGAGAGGCTGATGATCACTCTTAACTATGACCTCATGTCCATCTATGTAGCCTCTGAAGCGCTCTACAGCCCATACTACGGCCAAAGCCTCTCGTTCTGTGGTGCTATAGTTCTTTTCTGCGGGGATCAACAATCTGCTGGCATACTCAATGGGCTGTTCTCCGATGCCCTCACCCTGCAGAAGGACCGCACCTATCGCATAGCTACTAGCGTCTGTTCTAAGAATTAAGGGCTGGGAGTAGTCAACCTGTATTAAAATAGGTGCAGACGTAAGGCGCATTTTCAGCTCCTCAAAAGCGTTTACCTGCTCGGACTCCCAGACCCAGAGCTGACACTTTTTGGTCAGGCGTGTTAGGGGCTCAGCAATAGCAGAGAAATTAGGCACGAACTTCCTGAACCAGGAGCAAGTCTGCAGGAAAGTTCTTAACTGTTTAAGATTTTGAGGTGGTTTCATACCTACTATAGCTTGTACTTTATCGTTGTCAGGAGACACACCATCCTTAGTAATAGTATGCCCCAAGTACTTAACCTCTTTTCTACAAAAGACACACTTGTCTCGATTCGCCCTTAGTTTGAAGGCGCGCAGCTTATCCAAAACGGCGTGCAAAGCAGCAAGATGACCAGAGTACGATTCTGTAATGAGCAGCAGATCGTCCTGATAAGCCAATATTGTAACATTATCACCTTCAATTTGACAGAAGTCGCGGTTTAGAGCAGAGCGAAGCTTATCAATTAGGCGCTGAAACGTTGACGGTGCATTTTTCAAGCCGAATGGCATGTGAAGCGGTAAGTACCAAAAGGCGTTTGGAAAGCAGTTTTATCCTTATCGCTTTCCTTCATGGCTACCTGCCGGAATCCAGTCCGTAGAACAAGCGTAGACATGAAGCAGTTGCGTTTAGTCGACTGAACCAAGTCGTCAATATGCGGCATGGGGTAAGCGTCAGTTTTAGTTACAGAATTTATTTTACGATAGTCTACACAAAACCTTACCTTGCCGTCTTTCTTGGGCACAAGCACAGCGGGGGAAGTCCATGCAGACTCACATTCTTCAATGACACCATCTGCCAGCATCCTCTCCAACTCGACCCTCATTAGTTCCTTCTTAGCAGGTGTGAGCCTATAAGGAGGGACAGATATTGGTGCATGGTCACCTGTGTCAATGTGGTGTTCCGCATAAAGGGTTGACCCCCCCTGTTCCGCAAATACATCACTATTTTGCTGTAGCAAGTCAGATAACTGCTGTCTTTCATTTGGATTCAGCATAAGCCCCTCATCATCACGCAAAAGATCAGCAGCAAATATATTAGTGCACAACTTTGGAGTTTCATACTCAATGTCATATAAAATATGCTCACCCGAAAAATGCCAAGAAGATGAAGCAAAATCAAGCACAATGCCCGCTGCAACCAAGAAGTCCATTCCAAGCAGCGTTTCATTATCTTGAGCATCCGGAAAAATTGTAAATTGAAGTGTTACTGACCTTTCAGGAGTTACCCTTACTTCCAAAGTGGTAAGTAGTACTGGGCGAGTACGTGCAGAGCCATCTGCAAGCCGGACTCGTCGAGTTGTCTCCTCACAGGGGTGCTCGTGCTTCTGCAGCAACCGGTACAGCATAGCACCAGCAACACTACTCTTAGCACCTGTATCCAACAATGCATTCCCTCGAACACCTAAAATTTGAACACTTAAAGTAGGCCTTAATTTAACCTGGTGCTCCACATAGTCACTCGGAGAATCATTTTTATCATTACTGTAAACTGCAGAAAAACGTTCTAAACTTTCCATGGACACCCTACATTCGTTCGTCAAGTTCACCCCACTTGATGAGGAAATAATATTCTGATCACAAAAGTTATCTGTAGAAAAATTATTTAAAGTACCATTAACTGGTGCAGTTACCCTACCAGGTACACTAAGCTGCACAACTGGTGCATCCACCCCACTGGGTGTATTATGCAGCACTTGTGGAGACTGAGACCTACCTAGATAGTCACTATCAAAAAAACTCATAGGGAGAGTTGCTACAAAATCTGTCGGTGAGAAATCTACTGAATCATAATAATATTTATATTTACCGCTTGGAGGAGAAATGGTGGTTTTTAACTTACAAGGCTCTACGGAGTCAGACGCGGGAGAGAGACTCGCGACGTCGACAGCGTTGTAGTGATTTGTACACTTTGGACACTGCGACCGAATAACACCTTTAGTGCCACACCCGTAGCATGCAGGAACTTTATTTATCGAAGCAGTCACACCACCATCGTCGCCCGCAGGTCGTGGCGTGGAATCGCGCGCAGGACGTGCAGCAGCGCCGGTACTCGGTGCGACAGGGTTAAATTGTTGCTCGACGTATTATGCGGCACGCGGGGCTCCCGCGGCGTAGTAGGCACGTAGCGTGGCGGCGGCGTCGCGGCACCGGCTTTTGAAGCATGATGTTCCCGGGGCTCCCGTGGCGTCGTAGGCGCGTAGCGTGGCGGCGGAGTAGTTTTGAGGGATGTTTCGCCCGAGGTGGTTGATGTCCACTGCTGTGGCGTCCTGGTGCGTCGACGTTGGTACTCGCTTTCGTCGGTCGCGTCCTCCACGTGCCTCGCTTTTTGCAATAGCACTTCGTACGACGATATTTCATCACGCCGCACTCATTCACGGACACGCTGGTGTAGGAGGCCGTACAGCATATCAATTTGTACTTTTTCACTGACGTCACCGGCTGGAAGTCTTGCGAATAGAGCTCGAGCCCTGGCGACGAATCGTTCAGTCTTTTCACGACCTTGTGACATACTGAATAGTTCTATGTAAATTCGATGTGGCGGACGCGTGTCACCGAATGCACTTCGTATGGAAGACACCGCGTCACTCCAGGTGCTGATGGTGGATTTGATTCCCTGCCACCAGACTGATGCATCGCCTGTCAGCAGCATGGATAACCCACGGAGTGCGTTGTCATCACTCACGTGGGCGCACTCCTTGTAGGCCTCCGTGGCGTCGATGAAGCCGTCAAGTGAGTCACCTGGCGCTCCACTGAACCGCGCCGTACATTTGGCGAAGTTCCCGAGGAGAGCGGCCGAGGGCGCCGCGGCCGGCGTGGTCGCCGCCGCCAGCGTCGTCGATAGTGAGTCACAACGTGTTTCATGTTCGAGGACACGGCCGAGTAATCGCTCGAATGCCGCTGTTTGAGACTCTTGTAGCGTCGTCAACATGGACGCCATGTCGTCTGTTGTAAAACTGGACCTCACCGGAGGCCGAGCGTTAGCTTCGTCGGCATCGATGGCATCTTCAAAATCCGATTGTCGACGTGATTGCCGGCGTGTACGCGTCATTGTTCGTGTGGGTTCACTGTGTTTTGTTGTACGAGCACAATCACAGTCCCTCGCTTGGGCGCCAGTTTAATGTTCACACCAATGAAACACCGTTTAATTCTAATTACGTCTATAATCAAGCAAGGTACAAGTTAGTTCACACAGCAATAATGGCCACCTCACATGTTGTAGCACAAAATGATCGAAAATCCAAAAACTACCACAAACAATCAGTCTCTTATTCTAAATATCTGGCGGGAAGCCTTCTGATTCGTCGAGTGCCGTCTCGCTCTATGGCGCTCGGCGACGCGACGCTCTCCGGCGCGCGGGAAATTTCAAAATTTGGGCCAAAAGACCTTGCGCGTGTCACAATATTATATATTATCTTTGATAGATACGTGGGATGGGGACAAGTGAAACCACTGCTTGCTGTTAGCGTACTGACGTGTATTCACAAAATAACATGGCGGGTGTGTGCCGCACGCACACATATATAACACTCCTCCCCTTAGTTATATACACGTCAATTGAAAACACAATAACCTAACCCTTAACCTAAAAGTATTGCTTATAATTAACATTAGGGCGATTGCGTTTAGATCGAGGAGTGGTTGCCAGGGTACTACTGCTGGACCCTTGTGTGGGCTCTGCTGACTGTACGGTTGGTTCTAGGTCAGGCAATGCCGCCTGGAATTCGTCATCATCCAACCGGTCCGGGCCTTGTATTAACGATGACTCATGCAAATCTCCTCCTGGCTGTGCCTGGTTGTGGCTGTTAATAACAGGGTCATCTCTCCTTTCTTCCTCCGTGATAGGTTGCGTGTCCTCCGTCGGCGTTCGACCGACATCGGGTGATGAGTCATCGCACTGGATCTCCATGTCTATATCCGTATAGTCGTAACGCGTGCTATCGTAACCCTTGTACGCCAGTATTTGATTTTTATGCTTTTTAAAAGTCATTGATGTGATATTGTCTCTTACTATATATACGATTTTGCCAACTTTCTTTACAATTGTACCCCGACACCATGTAAATTTGCCGTTTGTTGTATATTTCTTAAACATTACGTGGTCTCCCTGTGAGAAACATTGTTTGTTATGGCCTCCTGATGACTTATTCTGTGAACACTGTTTTTTTTGTACAACGTTAGCAAGCGACGGAGATGAGGGCGTTGGCGCATGAGGGTTAATCAGGTCTAAGCGTGACCTGAGTTTGCGGCCGTATACTAGCTCGGCAGGCAAAACTCCAGTTGTCGTATGTACAGAATTCCTATAATCAAACAAGTATTTCAAAAGATTTTTATACGAATTCTGTACTCCTTTGTCGCTAAGCAAACTAGCTTTAATGCCCTTCTTAATTATTTTAACATAGGATTCCGCCTGTCCGTTGCTAGCTGGATTATACGGTGGTGACGTCACATGCGAAATACCGTTCAGTTCACAAAAAGTCTTAAACTCTCGCGAAGTAAATGCCGTGCCATTGTCACTAACCAAAGTATAAGGAATTCCGAACCTAGACATAAAATCGCACAATTTTCCGATTGTTGCCGCAGACGTCGACGCGTTTTTCATATTATACACTTCTGCCCACTTGATATATGCGTCTACAATAACTAAACATGTGTTACCGTTAATAGGGCCGAGGAAATCGCAATGTACTCGATAGAACGGGTACGGCGGGTAAGGCCAATGCACGAGAGGCGCGCGCGCTGGCGTCGGGCGCAGCTGTAGGCACACATCACACGAATTTATCATGCTTTCCAGTGCCGCGTCAACCCCGGGAAACCAGAACCTAGACCGGACCTCCGCCTTTGTTTTTACTATACCTAGATGTGACCGGTGAAGTTCGGTTAACACCATATTTTGAAGGTTTTCAGGGATAACTACCTTGTGGCCCCTCATAACACAACCGTCTTCATAAGAAAGTTGTAACCTGCATAAATGAAACGGTTTTAAGGTAACATCTACCATTTTCGTAGGCCAACCGTTTAAGATGAAATTAACCACTTTTTGCAAAGTTGCATCTTTACGAGTTTGTTCGCGCAGCTGGCATAGGGTTACCGGTAAATTACCTTCTACGACGAAATTGATGTACGAAGCGCGATCTGGTATGTCTAGTGCGGCGTCAGCGTCGTGGAGCGCGCCCCCCTCCACAACGCGCGTCCCCGCGATAAAAGGGGTTTGTGATCCGTCCGGAGGGTGAACGGAACGGCACGGCCATACAAATACTGGTGGTACCTGCGTACCCCAAAAATGATCGCGGTCGCTTCCTTCTGGATTTGCGAATATCGTTTCTCGGCCGCGTTTAAAGTTCGCGACGCGAAAGATATCGGACGTTCACCGTCGGCGTCGATCTGTGATAATATCGCCCCTAATCCAGATGGCCCAGCATCTACAGTGAGCACCAATTGCGAGGCCGGGTTAAAATGGGCTAACACCTGTTCCGAAGCCAGACATTCCTTAATGGCGACAAACGCTTTATTATGTTCTTTCGACCAAACCCATTTAACTCCCTTTTTCAGTAAATCATATAGCGGATTTAATATGCTGGACGCGTTGGGGACAACATTCCTATAATAATTTACCAACCCCAAGAAAGATTGCAGCTGATTTACGTTCGTAGGTACCGGCGCTTCTACCATCGCCTTGACTTTAAGCGGAGATTTGTTTAGGCCGTCTTTATTAATTACGTAACCCAGATAATCGACCTCATCTTTAAAAAACTCACACTTCTCCCTCTGCAGTGTGAGGCCTGCGTCTTGTAATCTTTTCAGCACCTCATTGAGCCTAAGCAAGTGCTGTTCAGTGTTTTCGCCAGTGACAAGCACGTCGTCTAGCAAACACAACGTGCCCGGCACGCCCGCTAACACGCTCTCCATGGCCCGCTGAAATAAACTCGGTGCTGAAGAAAAACCAAAAACCATTCTTGTATATCTGAAAATTCCACGGTGCGTGTTGATACATGTCAACTCCTGCGATTTCTCATCTAATTCGAACTGATTGTACGCATTTGATAGGTCTAATTTAGTAAATTGTTTACCGCCGTGCAATTTCGCAAACAACTCGGTTATAGTTGGTAAGGGATACTGATCGACAATCAGCTGTTTGTTTACACCTGTTGAATAATCGGCGCAAATCCTAATCGACCCCGATTTCTTTAATACTGGTACGATCGGTGAAGCATACTGCGCATGACTCACCGGCACTAACACGCTTAATGACAACAATCGATCTATTTCCTTATCTACTTTTTCTCGCAAAGCGAAAGCTATCGGCCGCGCGCGAATGAAAACCGGTTTCGAGTTGTCCTTTAATTGCAGACTAACTTTGTATTTATTAAATCGTCCTAATTTATCGGAAAAGACCGATGGGTATTGATTTTCTAGCCTAGACACTATTCCGTTACTTCCGTTGGTTTGTTTACAATAACGAACTGGTAACAGTTCCAACTTGAAACGCGAAATAAAATCGCGGCCTAATATCTCCGCAGCGGCATTCCGTACGACATAAACACTAAGCGATTGTGTTTGCTGCGCGTAACTGGTAAGAGTACTACCCTCAAGCACGGAATCTTATCACCGCTGTAAGATAATAACCGTTTTTTTGTTAGTGACAATGGCACATTCGTAAAATATTTTTTGTACGCGCTCTCGGAGATCGCTGTAACGGCTGAACCGCTGTCTACTTCAAATTTAAGTTGAACTCCCGAAATTGAAATCGTTTCGACCATGGGTTCACCTTTCACTGAACGAATATTGTAACACTCACCGTCATCGCCCTCATCCACGTCACTCGCTTCCAAGAAATTTACATTTTTACACATTCTGCGTAAATGTCCGACCGATTTGCACTTTTTACATTTAGATTTCGCAAAACGACACTGAGATGTTTTGTGGTCGTAATAACCACACACTTGACACTGCACTTTATCACCTGCGGAGCTGCGTTCGGCGGTATTCACTTGCTGCCGTGCTTGTGTAATTTTGAACAGCTGTTCGTGATGTACCTGTGCTGGCTGCGCGGCCGCCGCTCCCGCGCGCGCGCAATGTAAACTCTCCGCCAACTCCACGGCCTTGGCCAGAGTCAGGTCCTTAAGGTCCTGTGCGAAGAGCTTATCCCTCTCCGGCCCGGAACTCATTCCCATGACGAATCTGTCTCGGAGAGCTTCGCCCACGTTAGTGAAACCACAGTGCGCCGACAATCCGCGCAGGCGCGCTGCCCACTGAGTAAACGTTTCCCCCGTCTGCTGCGTAGCCGCGTAAAACTTGAACCGCTCGCTGAAGCCACAGCGCTTCGGAGTGAAACGTTTGTCCAGCAATCCGACGATATCTTCGTATGGCACGTCCTGCAGCTGCTTTGGCAGAGCGAGGTCAGCTGCCAGTTTGTACGTGCCATCGCTGAGCGCGCTAAGTAGAATCGCTCGTCGCTTTGTTCCCGCCGTATCTTTAGTCAGATTTATGTCATTCGCGATGAACCACTGTGAAACCCGAGCCTTGTACGTTTCCCAAGACTGGGTATTATGGTCAAACGATGTCAAAATCCCGAATATTGCACCAGACATCGTCGCCACTGATAGATACGTGGGATGGGGACAAGTGAAACCACTGCTTGCTGTTAGCGTACTGACGTATATTCACAAAATAACATGGCGGGTGTGTGCCGCACGCACACATATATAACAATCTTCATTATCCTTTATGAGGCAAATCATTTATATATAAATAAGAAATAAAAATGGACCAAGAATTGAGCCCTGGGGTATCATCCATTCTTACGACGGATCTGGGAGATCTTTTCCCGTTAACATCAAATCTCTGAATCCTATCACTCAAATAGTTATAAGTAAGATCTTAATGTTGCTCTCCTTCCTTCTTCGTCTTAGCGTGTCAATGGCTATCTAAATTGAGTCGGCCCAGAACTGGGCTGACGGGATAAGTGCCTTCAGTAGCGTTCATCGGTATTAATTGCAACTTTTGCAGAACAGTACCACATGTTCACAACAAAGCAGGTTTATCAATGAATCTCCGGCTCACCTGAGCAGGTTTTCTTTAGTCCGGTTAAGCTGGGTCAGAAGTATATTTTAAGACTTTCAGGTCAGCTGGATGTGGTAGTTCGTGTTCAGGTTGGTTTGATAGGGATGCACTTTCGCTCTCCTTGTAAAATAAGTTTTAGTAAGAAGGTGGATGACTAAGTTTACGAAAACCCTGGCGCTTCCACATTTATTTATTTAACACTTCAAGCACAAAGTACAGAGGCGGTTTTGTTTTAAATACATGTTTTTAATGTAACATTTTTTACTTTAAACACCTCCATGACCCCCGTACTATTCAATCCATCCATCAGCACAATGTTTTGAGTGCGTTACATTGAGTTGTACTACAAAACATGATTTTTCACCCCAAAAAAAAGTGGTTTCCCAGCAATAATTTTTGCGTAAAGTTACTTAGTTTGATGTATAGAATGCTTTGTTGACGGCTTCGTGATGAGGTCTTTTACACCCTGTATACGCCATCTCAAGCACTCTGTAACACCTACTTTAACAAATAAACATTCTGATTCTGGGTTGGTGACATAAGCTTTGTTTTTGTATAAAAATATTTGTACGCCATATTATGGCAGGATGTGCTGGAACCAATATTGTAACATCTATTTGTATCATGTCCAATCCAAATATAACTGCTTTCCAGGCTCGAAGGCACATAAGGAGCCGAGTTCTGCCGCCTTCTCTTCGTGAACAAGGCACTCTAGCTTTCTGTATCCATGATTTTGAATTTCTGATACTCACGCCAATTCTCCAATATAGACGAGATTAGTGACGAATAACACTCCGGTACCAACACCAACCGTAGCTCGTGCGACGTACATTAAAACCAAAGATTTCGCAACTGCCAGCAAAATGTACGACACTAAAAACATGCAAATAGCAAAGTATAGGCATGGCTTTCTGCCTACCACGTTGCACAGGTAGCCAGAGATGTAGGGACCTGAAATGAGAATAATTTTGGCTTTTATTGATCAAGCATGAAAGGTGCTATATTGTTTCACTGGTTGTGAGACTTTCGAAACACTGACTCCATGGGAAAATCATAGTAATAGTAAAAAAAAGATCGCTCACACAAATTTCCAATTTTTATTCGACCCAAATGTATGGAAAGCAGAGAGAAAAAATTTTTCTCGTTTCTGATTCTGAGACCTCCCTTTTTTTTTGGATCGGAAATCATCAAATGACTCCTCCCGCTCGGGGCGGAGCAGGAGGGAGTGTCAGACTTTCACTGAGTAAAACCCATCCATGTTCCTTCATCGCCCTTTGTGTTCCGGGGCCACGGTATCTCTTTCGAACAATCCCGCAACCCCGGCAGGCATCGGTCCTTGCGGATCCTATTAAATAATAATAATAATAAACATTTATTTCAGACTATGTCCATATTTTTTTAGTAACAATGTTCTTAAAACTAATGTTAGTAGGTATAAACAAAACAATATTTAAATAACGACATGAAGCCGCACCCACCTTTGCAGCATGGGCGACTCCCACCGATCAACGAAAACACCCAGTATAGTGTTGGTACTGCCACGAACGCGAGCGAGTAGGGAGGCGCATCTTTTCCTAACGATAGCAGCAAAGCCATCCACCCGTGCCTCAGCAAACATCCCTGACGCACTGCAACGCCATGGCAGCCCCAACGTACCCTGAGTGCATTATTATATTGGACACGCAGGTCGCTGTATGCCCGCTGCGAATACCTGACCCACAGGCTGCAGGTGTAGAAAGACTGGCAATATGCTTTAAAAAGCGTGATCTTAACTGAATGCTATTGCTGATTCTCTTTGAGGCGCGCGAGGAGAACTGTATATTTAGCTGAATATCATTTACCTACAATAAGTCCAATAAAAGTATTGGAAGCTATCCAGGCTGCTTCCAGATCAGTGATGACTCTGTCCAAGGGTGTCTCATCCAAATTCAGCAGTTTCGGTAGAACTGGTGCTGTCCACCCCATTGTGTAACCCACACCAAACTGTCCTAGGTATACTGAAATTGCAAAATAATAAGGGGTTAATAAAAGTGGAAGTCGTGAATGATATGGTTATCCATATCAGCAAAGGAGGCGACTTCTGAGATGACGAGATAGAGAAATATGGAAGTCGCCGACCCCAAATAAATAGAGAACCAGGAAGAAAAAAGGGGAAAACATTTTAAAGGAGAATCGCAGCCCCTGTTCCCTCAAAAGGCGCCTACAGCAGCTAAATTAGCAACTCTATTTGTGGTGGTTCAAACTTCGTTTGTTAAACTGTTAGAATAAAGTTCTAATCAGATTGCACTACAAAGTGGTTGTTACGTCAGTCATTGCGGGCCAAATAGTGCGAAATGAGTGTTTTTTTGCGATTTACAAAAAATCTATTGATTGGACTAAAACAATAAAACACTATGATGCTATTATGTTGCTTGTAGATTTATTTGCCAAAAATGATCGCATGTATTTAAGTATGGTTTTAGAGATAAGTTCGTGATTTTTTATCGAGTATAATTTGTTGTATTTATGTTTTCAAAACACTATTGTACTAGCTTATATTTACCCTGAAGAATACCATATATTTTTCTGGTTTTGTTTATTGCAGTGAATCATATGCTTTTTTTGCATTATAAAATTCGCGTTTAGCTCCTGTAGTCCCCATAATGAAGTTATCAGGCGAAATGAGTACAATAAAAACAAAAGTACTTACAGCATGCTGATATTAAATATTGTTTTCTTCCTATACTTGTATTAACTCCGGCACCCATTATTATATATTTTTTCCCACAAATAAAATAAAATAAGTCACGCCGTTATTTTGCACATTGAGATATCGGTATGATGCATACACCCGGTGATATTCCTTATATCTCATATTTCACTATGAATGTAACTTTAGATAAGCGATATATTTACCGCGTACCCCTATACGCGGTAAATATAAGAATTAAGAAAACACCTCATTTTTTTCGGATGGGAAATCATCAAATGTGATGTACCATGATCAAATCAAACTCTTCGCGCTCTTGGCGAAGCAGCAGGGAGTGTCAGACTTTTACTGACTAAAACCCATCCATGTTTCTTAATCGCCCTTTGTGTTCCAGAGCCCACGGTATCTCTTTCAAACACGCCCGCAGCCCCGATTAAGAAAACACCTCGTTTTTTAAAGTCAACACACCAAACTGCCTGATAGTTCCAGAGATTAGCGTGCTCAATCAAACTTCTTTATGTAAAAATATTTCTAACATAGCTTTATGTGGAATTCCCTTTTTAGCTGGTTTTATTCAAAAGATACAGGGTGTTTTTAAATATTTCTTTCGGCTTTATTAAACTTAGTACCTAAAAGGTGTAAACAAAGACTTCTAAAAATCTTCCCCGTGATTGCGATCATTTTTTTTGGTCCACATCATACCTGGGAACCTTCTAGTTACGGAGATATTGGGGGTCAAAGTTCCAACTTTTT
The DNA here is from genome assembly GCA_905147715.2 of Xestia xanthographa. Classification (NCBI taxonomy): domain Eukaryota; kingdom Metazoa; phylum Arthropoda; class Insecta; order Lepidoptera; family Noctuidae; genus Xestia; species Xestia xanthographa. The sequence continues at coordinate 5,726,730 of LR990664.1, read as the reverse complement.
CACAAGTTTTTTTTAAAATAAGGACATGGTTTAAATGGAAGATATTTACTTTAAACATCTCCACGACCCCGTTTCTATTCATTTCATCTATCAGCACAATGTTTTGTGTGCAACATTGAGTCCTACCATAAAACGTGATTTTTCACCCAATAAAACAGTCGTTTCCCAGCAACAATTTTTCGTAAAGTTACTTACCTAGTTTGTTGTATAGAATACTTGGTTAACGGGTTCGTGAAGGGTATGTTTACACCCTGTCTAATTTATACCAAAACCCTGGAGTGAAGAAATAAAGTCGGTATACGGGCGAAAGTTTTACGTGACAACGACTTTGAGTGGTAAAATAAACTTTTTATGTCTGTCTCTCTCGCTCTTAGGCGGGACGCGTGCCTCTCACTCGCTCTCATTGTGAGCGCATAACGTGAGCGGAGCGTTACCCAGTTTCTTGAAGTGTCACCCGGCAAACCAATTTATAAGACGTTGTCACGTCAAAAGTATCGGTAAATGTAGTGCAGGACTCCACCAGTGAAGTAAACCGATGAGATCAACGAGTCATTCTAGATGCGGAAAGTGGACAAGGTCTTGTGACTTTTGATAGACCTAACAACAACAACAACAACAGCCCATAACGTCCACTGCTGGACATAAGCCTCTCCCATGATGGGAGGAATTTGCCGTAATCTCCACGCTTGGCAGGCGGATTGGAGATCGCAGTGATGAAAGAATAACAGAAAACGCTGCTGCCCATTCTCTGGTCTACGGAGGCGTAAGGTGTTCTGCCTCAGACATTAGTCGCCTTATACGACACCCGTGAGTGTAATGAGTTGGTTATAATCTACTCTGCCGGATACCACACTGCTTAATCAGTGTCAATGTCTATCAGTGGACTGCAAAAGGCTAAGTTTATTAAGGGGAGCTCCTGTACTCCCCTGGCGAGTTTTATAATGAAAAAGAAGCATATGATTCACTGCAAATAACAAAATCAGAAAAATATATGATATTCTTCAGGATATATGCTAGTACGATAGTGTGTATTGTGAATTTTGAAAACATAATACAACTAATTGTACTCGATAAAAAAATCACGAACTTATTCCTAAAAAAATATTTTAACGAGTAAAAACCATAATAAAATACATGCGGTCATTCTGATTTTTTGGAAAATAACACACATGCACACACACACACATATACACGCGCGTAGCGCACGCGTTAGCGTGTGTATTCTACACGCTACATATTAGCATCACAGTGTTTTATTTTTTTAGTCCAATCAATAGACTTTTTGTAAATTGCAAAAAAACACTCATTTCGCCCTATTCAGCCCGCAGTGACTGACGTAACAACCACTTTGTAGTGCAAGCTGATTAGAACCTTATTCTAACAGTATTTCAATCGAAGTTTGAACCACCACAAATAGAGTTTCTAATTTAGCTGCTGTAGCCGCCTTAATATCAAAACACTTTAATTTCTGTTTTACGGAACCATTAGCAATATTCGCTATCGATTGGTTATATCAAGATGATAGTAGTATACTACTATCATCTCATCAGGTAGGTAGATAGGTTTTCTCATCTTTTGTCTACAACAGATTAAGAAAACCTGAAGGATCTTGAGCTTGCCTTCATCATATGTAAGTAATACTTACATATGATGAAGGCAATTGCCGTGTGGTATCCGGCAGAGTTGCCGTGTGGTATCCGGCAGAGTAGAATAGAACCAACCCATTACACTCACGGGTGTCGTATAAGGCGACTAATGTCTGAGGCAGAACACCTTGCGCCTCCGTAGACCTGAGAATGGGCAGCAGCGTTTTCTGTAAGTCTTTCGTCACTGCGATCTCCAATCCGCCTGCCAAGCGTGGAGATTACGGCAAATTCCTTCCATCATGGGAGAGGCTTATGTCCAGTAGTGGACGTTATGGGCTGTTGTGGTGGTGGATGAAGGCAAGCTCAAGATACTTACTAAGTATGTGTGTGTGTGTATAAGTGGTGTGTGTGTTGCCTTCAACATGTGTATGTGTGTGTGTGTGTGTGTGTGTATGTGTTGTATGTTTTTGTCTTTTTTATGAATCTCCGATAGCTGTTACAGACCTCTATGACATAATTATAAGATTCGAGATTACTAGGGTATATTATTATTATCTAACATCGGCTTTTTTCCAAGTGAGTAGTTGACTTATGAGTTTTTATTCCTATCATGTTTTATCATCTGCCTAGCTATCTTCGCACCATGTTGAGGTAAATTTCTATATATAGAAAACAAATGATATTAAATAACTTCAAATAAGAAGATTTGACCAACCTCACCACCTTTTTCTTTCAACTAAATGTACACATGAATGCAATAAAGAGTTTGAGTTTGAGTTTGAATTTGAAGTTATTTAATATCATCAGTCTTTTCCCAACTATGTAAGGGTCGGCTTCCAGTCTAACCGGATGCAGATGAATACCGGTATTTTATATTGAGCGATTGCCTATCTGACCTCCACAACCCAATTAGTACTGGGTAATATGATACCCTTTGGTAAGACTAGTTGTTAGACTTTCGAGTCACTGGCTACCTGTAACGACTGTCAAAGACCTACAAATGGCAGCCGAGAACAACAGCTTATCGTGCTAACGAGGAAACTCTGTATATAATTGATGGTCACCCATCCACGGATCGACCTAGGCAAGCGCAGCTTATCCTTGAAGATCGACTATGCAGCTGTTATTATTTAGCCACGAGCTCCTTAACTATCTAAAATAACTGTCTTAATAATTGTCTATTTGAAATGAATAAACCGTTTCTACCGGGTGGAATTTTATAACGTCACCTGGAGGGAAAGTAGGTACCTACTCTAAATACTAGAGATAGCAAATTTTACTCAAAGGAAACATTCCTTTATTTATAAAAAGAAACAAATCTGCATGCAAAAGATTTTCGAGAATTCCCTTGCCTCACTTGGAAACGAACCGGCTAAAATCCGAAAAAATAACAACCTGTACTTTTATGGCATCAATAAAAAAAAACAGAAATCCATGGAAATCTATTCGCCAACCTAATTCCCGAGTGTGGCTAACGAATTTTCGATAATCTCTGAATGCATAATTATTTATTTATTTTCAAAAATAAAGGAATGTTTCCTATAAGTAAAATTTGCTATCTCCAGTATTTAGAGGATTTTCCCTCCAAGTGAGGTTGAAAAATTCCAACCTGTATAGCGGTCAAACCGTCTCGAGGAAAATTATTCATAACCCATTATTTTAACCTTAATCTTACGTTCAGTGCATCGAGTTCCGGTTTCAAGATAAAATTATCTTACAAATTGTTTTTCCCGTTCACACAACAAAATTTAGTTAGTCAGTCTCCGAAATATAGAAAAAATTTCCAATTTCAAAAATTATTGTCATTGACTGAATTGAAACTGTTTTTAACTGAAATGAACTTTAAATAGTAGAGAATAAAGTAAATTTTCTTTTCTGTATCTATTTTTAGTTTTATCAATAACAGAACTAAAATATCTTTGTTAGCGACGCGCTCATTTGAAGTTAATGTGTTAGTAGTACTTACCTAGTTATAAGTTTGTTTTTGGGTAATGTGGGCCCTCTGACGTGCTCGTCAATGTGAACCCCGACAGTCTGCCACCATACGCGAGTCGATGCGCACGCCCATTTTTCTAATTGCGCACATAGCCTTTTGTAAATTCTCATTTTGTTACATTTATCATTAAATCGAGATCACCTATTGTCTCCCGAGTTTTCCTTTTCTACACCAGCACAATCCTGCAGCATCTAAGATCTACAATCTTATTTGTTACAAACTCAAATCAAATGGATGTGTTTGGTGCAGATGATTCACGACGATTTATCAGGTTTTACCTAAATCACACACAGCAGGCACACCCACATTCGCTGATTATAGTCCATGACGACCTGTTGTACTGTATGGATCAGAATTATGTGCAGTGAAGAAGACGGACAAGGCTGCATGTAGAAGAGACGAGAACCAATATTGAGATGGACATTCAGAAATATTCGCTCCACAAGTTCACACGAACTTGTGGAGCGAATATTTCTCATCTACTGAGATTTTGTTTTCTTTTCTTTAACTTTAGTTATAGTGTTACTTGCCGGGATATTTTCTCCCAATGGGCAACAGTGTCAAACACATCATGGTGTAACTGAACGACAACATGGTGTCCTGACTTTACCTATTAACCAAACTCGGCGCGTATTTGCAAAAACAATAGACTCTCAGACGTGACATAAAGGGACTCGACGTAACTAAAGGGAAACAATCAAATTAGATAAAGTAAGAAATGAGCATGTAAGAGGAAGTTTGAAAGACGGTTTGAAGTGGTGCTACAGAAAAGGTGAAAGGGAGTCGTCTGTCTTGGTATGGCCATGTGATGAGGAGGGATGGAACACATGTGACTAAAAGAAAAGTGATGATTAAAAATGCGATTAATTATAAATGCTGAAGCATGGAGGAAACCATAAAAAAGATGTATGTGTTGTGTGAGGAACGATAAGAAGGAAAAGTGAGTAAGTGATTGCATGACGATTAATAATAATAATAATAACGTTGTATTGGGATCGACCTATCACCACTGACAGGACTGTTGTTGCCAATAGGCCTGACATTGTGGTGATAGATCGATTGGAGCGTCGCACAATGATTGTTGATATAACGATCCCGCATGACGAGAACCTCGTGAAAGCAGAGAAAGATAAACAATTCAAATATCTAGATCTGGCTCGCGAGGTTGTCGACATGTGGGACGTGGGTACAGCAGTCATTGTGCCGATAGTCGTGTCGGCCAATGGCTTAATAGCCAAGAGCCTCGACCAACATCTTAGGAGGCTCTCGCTTGGCAGCTGGATCAAGGGCTTGATTCAGAAAGCAGTACTTCTGGACACGGCACGTATCGTTAGGAGGTTCCTCTCTCAAGAGCCCTGACCACCGGCAGCTCGGACCCTGTTCCCAGCGCTGGTGGGCTACTGTTTTTTTATATTTTTAAATGTAGTTTTTTAAAGAAATATTTAAAAATGTTAAAATTATGTATTTGAATGAATAAATGATAATAATAATAATAAAACTTTATTTCATAAAAACACAGATTTAACATGTTTTAAGTAAACACAATTTAAATGAGCTTAGGTAGTAACACAGTGTAATACAATCTAGTAACTGAAATCTGTACAGTCTGTAACCTGTATCTTGAGAGACGATTCAGCTTAAAAAGTGATGCTATAAGTGTGCCGGACGGGCGGTATCCGCTGATGGCGTGGATACGTGTACCTGGTGCTCTGCCTATACCCTATTACTACCGGGCGCACGCTTGTACTATACTTCGCCGCCAGACGGCGCTGACGTCCTACACCTAATTAACTATAGCTGTGGCTGATCATTCTTCGCTATCTCAGGGCGTTGACCTAACGAGGGAGGATAGGGGTTACTGGGAAAATAAGACACTTATTTAACTTTCATGACTGTACAGGAAGCGATTTCAGGATTAATTCGCGCACTACTTTTTCACTGTTTACTTATACATATTTAATTGCCGTACTGATGACTACGATTTTAAGAAAAGTTGAGTTTACTAAGGTACTCCAGAACTTTACTGTAACGAGAACCCTGATTTCGCTTTCTGATTTCGGAAAACTTTAATGAAAATTTGATTATGGAAATGTACAATCTTTCTGCAAATTACAATTTTGAGCTTATGTTTTAACACATTATATACATCGCCACAATTCTACATAACGTTATTTATGTACAGACATAGGAACAACGAAAATCTTTATTAAAATGGGGAAATTATTTCCATAAAACCGGACAGCTTTTCCAAAAGTGTCTGGATGAAAGGTCTTACAGGCTGAATTACACGAAAACTGTTGCTGTGACTGTAAGTATATAATCGCCATATACTAGACGAGTATATGGTCCATCTGAAACTGTTACTTATTTTTTCGTGTCTGTATCTTTCAGCCTGTAACGATCCTTCAACTGAAAATCTGTAAGACAATTTTTTCCCGTTTTTTTTTCCCAATATGGCCGCGCTAGACCGTCATACTCTCGTCTAAGTGGTTCAACTATAAGCTAAGTTATAAAAAATTACTATATCCAGGCCTAGGTCGCAACCTAGGCTACCTGGACCTCGCCAAAGCGTTAAATTATACTATAAAACTCCACTTGCGAGCCCATATGTGTCTAGCGCGACTGAAAATTACTATCTAACTATTCTAGATTCACTGATGGCACTTTGTTATTTCACTATATTGCCCATACACTGACTCTACACTATTTTTTAACTATTAATCAACACTCTATGTGTTGGATTGGTGACGTTCGTCGCGAACATTTCTCCCGCCGTGTAGTGCAGTGACGACTCGCTGTCATGTCGGCGCGGCGCTACATCATCCCGGCGAGCGACGACCATAGTCGTGACTCCCGCCGTCACGATGCTCACCGCCTGGACGCCCCGCTGTCTGGATCACTTCGGTAGTGGGACGAGTTTCTTCACCGGACGCTTCAAGGTGCCGCCGGAAGTGCGCACCTCAGCAGTCCGGACTTCGCCGTCGCCCCCGGGGAAGACAGCTACTATGCGGCCTCGCGGCCACGTGTTTCGTGGCAGCTGGCCGTCGGCTATGAGGACGGGGTCATTGACCTGTAGACCCGGCCCGCGGCTGTGCGGCTCCCGCCGGTACTGTAGCTCTGGCAGGTACTCTCGTACCCAGCGACGCCAGAACATGTCGGCGAGAATCTGTGAGCGCCGCCACATCTTTTTGCTGTCGATGTCTTGTTCGGTGAAGGTGCCAGGGGTTGGCAACCTTGCTGACCCACCGAGAAGAAAATGGTTGGGCGTGATGGCTTCGTCGTCGTTGCTGTCCACTGATACGTGTGTGAGCGGTCGGCTGTTTACTGTATATTCCGCTTCACACAATAGGGTAGACAAAACCTCTTCGTGCGGGTGTCTCTCGTGGAGGACAGCATACAATGCGGTCTTCACGCAGCGGACGAGGCGCTCCCAGGCGCCCCCCATGAAGGGCGCTGAGGGCGTTATAAAGCGCCACACGATGCCACGGCGACTGGCCTCCCATCGGAAGGCGTCTCGGAGCTCCCTGTCGGCACCGTGCATGTTGGTGCCGTTGTCGGAGTGGATCTCGGCTGGGCAGCCTCGGCGCGCAGCGAACCGGCGCAATGCCAGTACTGCGGAGTCTGCGCTGAGGCTGGCGGCTATCTCGAGGTGGACGGCTCTGGTGGTCAGACATGTAAATAGGGCTACGTACCTTTTTTGGTGTTGTCGACCAACTGTAACTGACAATGGCCCGAAATAATCAAGGCCTGTGTAGGTGAACGGCCTCTGATGATGTGCTAGGCGCGTTCTCGGATGGTCGCCGGTCGCAGGCACGGATGGTTGTGCCTTGCGAATACGACACTGTAGACATTGTGTCAGTATTTTCTTTGTCGTGGGTCGCATTCTGATGACCCAATAATGTTGTCGCACCTCGTTGATGGTGAGCTCTGTGCCGCTGTGCTGTAGGCTCCTGTGAGTCCAGTCTATATATAACTGGGTGATGCGGTGATCACCGTCCAATATGGGTGGTCGCTTCGCATCATCGGCTATTTCTGTGACGGCGGCGATACGACTTTTCAGTCGTATAACTTTATCTGTAAGTTCTATGCGGAGTGGCTTCAGTCGACTGTCTTTTTCCACGGACTTCCCTTGCTGTAGATTCGCTATTTCCTTAGCGAACGACTGTTGTTGTGAGACCTGTATGAGTATTGTCTCGGCTCTTCGGAGAAGTTCCGCTTCTAGGGGATATCCCTCGACTTGAGTGCCGGTTGTTCTCGCCGTCTTTTTGGGAAGGGTGTTCGCCTTCTTCTGTTTCTTCCAATCCGGATCCTTTTCGGCGTTCTTCTGCGTTCGTTTGTAGAACGTTTTCTCTTTCTTTTTTTGGCAGAGATCTATAAAGCGTAGAACGCAAGCTGTAGTACGAAGTAGTCTCTCCCACTTCGAGAATCGTATCGGATCCGGAATCACTTCTGTTAGCGATGGGGTATTGTTGCCCTTTCTTTCGGTGACTGTGTGTGTTTTTTCCTCCCCTGTTTCTGTGTTTATTGGAGGTTTTTCTGTTGGCCATGTGGATGGTTCGTTATACAGGAAACCTGGTCCACTAAACCACTCGTGACTCGAGTCAAAGTGGTGCGGTACGTCGCGAGTAGCGCTGTCTGCTATGTTCATTTTCGTGGGCACCCATCGCCAGTCTTCGACTTTACTGTTTTCCTCAATGGATGCTATGCGATGGGCTACGAACGGTTTGTATACCCGCGATCCTCTTCGTATCCACGTGAGGGCGGTCTTGCTGTCTGTCCAGTATGTCACTGATGCGGGTTTGATGCTGTGCTCTTTTATGACGGCTGCTGCTACGCGGGTTCCTAACACCGCGGCCTGTAATTCGAGGCGCGGTATTGATTGTAGCTTAATCGGTGCCACCTTCGCCTTTGCCATGACGAGGGTGACATGCTGCTTGCCATCTGCTGTTGTTGATCTCCAATAGACCGCTGTCGCATATGCCATTTCGCTCGCGTCGGTGAATACGTGGACTTCTGTTTCTAGGGCTTCGCTGTATCCTGGATAGCACCTCGGTAGGCTGACGTTTTTCAGCTGTCGTAGATGTTGTACCCAGTTCTTCCACTGGGCGGACAGGTCGGGTTCGAGTACCTGGTCCCAGCTGGTTCCTCGCCTCCATGCCTCCTGAAGTATCTGTTTGGCTCGAATGGTTACTGGGGAGACGAGGCCTAGTGGATCGTACAACGACATGACGATCTTGAGTGCTTCTCTCTTCGTTGGCGCTTCTTTATCCAGGATTCCGCTCGGTAATCGTGCGAGCGTAAGGTTGAAGCCTAGCCTGTCTTCACTCGGTTTCCATATTAGTCCGAGTATTTTTTCTGTGTCTGTCTTCCCGATGTTGACTTCTTCAGTCCTGTTCTGTGTCGGGTCTATATTTTCTATCAATTTTGCGCTGTTTGATACCCATTTTTTGAGTTCAAATTTCGCCTGTAGGTGAATGTTCTTCACCGCTGTTGCTGTTTTCGTCGCTTCTTCGACGGTTCTGTAACTGTCTAGGTAGTCATCCATATAGTGACTCTGTATGATGGCTTCCACCGCTTCTGGTTGAGTCTCACTGTGCTTTTTCGCGTTCCAATTCTTCGCGTATATAGCTGTGCATGGTGAGCTTGCAGCGCCGAAAATTATTGACGTCATGCGGTATTCTTCAGGGGCGCCTTCTCGTCTGTCGCCTCTCCAAAGATAACGAAGGGCGTCTCTGTCCTGTTTACGCACCTTCACCTGCATGAACATCTCTGCTATGTCGCCGGCGACTGCTATCGGATGTTGGCGGAATCTCATCATGACGCCGGGCAGCGACTGTAGTAGGTCTGGACCCGTGAGTAGGAAGTCGTTCAATGACATCCCTCTAGATTTGGCTGCGGCGTCGTGAACTATGCGGAGTTTCTCCGGTTTCATCGGATTGAACACGTCGAAATGGGGTAGGTACCAAGTCCTACCAACTGTACTTGTTTCGGGTGCCTTTTCGGCGTAACCCTTGCTGATGTACGCGTTCATTTGTTCTGTATATCTATCTCGAAGAGCAGGCTTGCTATCGAGCTTCTTTTCTGTTGAGACGAGCCTGTTGAGTGCTGTCCCGTAGCTGTCTGGCATTTCGATATTTTCGTTTTTCCAGAGCAGCGCTGTTTCTATATGGCCGTCTTCTGTCTGTCTGGTATGACGGTCCAATATGGCTTCCGCTTTCTGTTCCGGGTCGGAGTCTGGTCTGCGGGGGTTAATGACCAGCGATTCAAGCGCGAAAAATTCACGCAACTGTTCGTCGAGATCTTCTTCTTTTGCTGTGAGTCTGTTGACGAAATTCACTTGGTGACCAAGTGTTCTGGTTTGCGCGCCGTGTAGAGTCCAGCCCAGTGCCGTAAGTGAGGCGACCGGCTGGTTCTTGGGCCCTCTGCGGACCTCGGTGGCCAGCAAAAGGTGCCAATTATCTTGGCCTATCAGTATCTTTGGCGCGCCGCTGTTGTACGTCAACTGTTGCCTGAGGTCATCCAGATGTTTGCAGTGAGCGATGTCTTCCTCACTGACCGTCTGCGTCGCGAGATTGAGCTTCGGTATGGTGCGCGCTCTGAAGGGCATCTTGTCCTTCACCTGGCTGGAGAGTGTAACTGTTACCCTTCTCGACATGGGTGTGTCGATCACGGTGTCTCCGATGGCGCCTATCTTCAGGGGTTCGATGCGGCCCCTTGCTCCAACTCGCTCCGCGATTTCCTCGTCGATGAGCGAAACTGTAGATCCATCGTCGAGGAAAGCGAACGTGGATGCTTCTCCCGCCGGTCCGACGACTCGTACTGGTACCATCTTGAGGTACGCTTGACTGGCTGTTGCTCGTGAACTGGCGACTATTTCGTTTGAAGCTTCCTGTCTCGGCTCCTCTTCCGTTGTCTTCCTGACGAAGTGCAGCAGTCTATGATGCGTGGCTTTGCACCCCTGTATATCGCATTTCTTCGGCTTGCACGCTGCGACGACGTTGCAGACAGCGGAAGCAGAGGCCGTGCTTCTTCGCTAATTCCCATTTGCTGTTGTTGGATGCCTCTCTGAACTTCTTGCAATCAGACTCTTGATGACCTTCTTTATCACAGATTCGACATTTTGAAGTCGGTTTGTCTGTGGTCGTATGTGCTCTTTGCACAACCCGCTTTCCCGGATTCTCTGTCGAGTGTATGTTCTCAGGTGGAGCGAAGGCACTGCAGTAGCGAGCTTGTTCTGTAATGAACTCGCTGAAAAGTGACAGATCTGGCACTGACTGGTACTTATCTGTGAATGTTCTGTACCACCGTACACGCAGGGAGTTCGGCAGCTTTTCTGTTAGGATTCTCATTAGCTCAGCGTTGACGAGGTAGTAATCCTTTTTTAGTGCTCGTAGAGTCACTATGCCGCTTCTCACCCGGCTGGCAAATGTGCAGATGTCTTTAAGTGCTTCGCTGCAGCGTGGCAATCCTTTCAGCCTTTCTGTTTCGGCCTGTGCTATTGAATCTGGACGGCCGAACTGCAGCTCGAGTTCCCTCATAATGTCATCTGGCTTTGCGTGTCCTATGAGCTCTGAACTCACTGTTTCCAGTGCTCTTCCATGTAAGCACCTCCTGAGTCTTGCTGTATTCTCGACATCGTTGAAATACGCCCGAGTCGTATCATATATGGCGCGGAATGAAAGCCATTCTGTATGTGACCCACTGAAATTCGGCAGGGTCATGATGATCTTCGACGCCGAGGGTTGATTTGATGTCCCTGTATCTGTTTTTTTGTCGGCTAGCGACGCTATGGCGGACGTAAGTTCCGTAATAAATGGACGTAAATCTCCCCCCCTGTTGTCTTTGATCTTCTGAGTTGGTTCTATATTGCTTTGCACGTTTCTATCTGTAGGAACTGTAGGATGTAACGATGGTGCCTGTCTCTGGTTATCTATATCTGTACTGTTGATGACCGCAGGGGGGGGGTTCTGTTTATCTGTAGGGTTCCCCTCGGCGACGTCATCTTGCGGAATCCGCGCTGCGTCGGGCGCTTCTTCCAACCAGGAACGCACGTACTCATCGTTAGAGTTTCTGTCATCCATATATTCAGCTTCGGAGTCCTCTTCTTCGGCCCTCTGAAGTGCTATTTGTGCAAGCTCCAACTTAATCTTTAGTAAAGCCTCGCGGGCTCGTGAAATTTTTCTGTTTGGTCGCGTCGTCCTGTTTGACGGCGACCGAATCTGTTCGTTACGGGCGTCACCCCGGGTAGTCATCGGTACGGCTCTTGATGATTCCTCATCCTGTATTTTTCGTGCGCTATCTGAAGGCTTGACTGTTCTTTCCGAATTTTCCTTGGACCTGGTTCTCCTGGTAGCAGCTGATGAACCAGGTACGCTTTGAGCCCCCTGTGTAACAGTAGGGCGAATTGCCAGCTGTTCTATAGATGACGGTGATCGTGGCGGCAACTGATGATGAATAGCTGATGCCGACGGTGTCTCTTGGCGTGGCTCAGCGTACGATTTGCCTTGCGATCTTGTTACCGGCATCTTGGTTTCGGAATTAACTCTTAATGTTAACTATTCGCTTCAGTATATAACTATAATATATGTATATAAGCCTCTCTGTAAACTCTCTGTAAACTCTATTGTATAACCTTCCTGTGTAAATAAACAATCTTTACTCTATATCTTCACTGTATAACTATCAACGTAATATAAGCTTCCCTGTAAATTTCTCTGTATAATCCTTCTGTGTAAATAAACAATCTTAACTCTGTTAGCTTCTTATAAACTTAACTTATGTACTTGTGTTATATACTTTCTTATGTACTTAAGTTATGTACCTGCTTATATACTTGGCTTATATACTTGGCTTATATACTTGGTTCTATACTCGCCTTATATACTTGGCTTATATACTTGGCTTATATACTTGCCTTATATACTTGGTTATATACTTGGCTTATATACTTGACTTATATACTTGTTATATACTTGCTGATATGTACTTGCTGTTATACATATACTTGCTGTTATATACTTGCTGTTATATATGTACTTGCTGTTATGTACTTGCTGTTATACACTGGCTGTCAAATATATCTGCTTACCTCACTATTTTCTGTCCCTCGTATTATCGTCGTTATATACTTCCACTATTCACTGTCACATAAACTGTTCACTGTTCTTATATGCTGTTATAAACTTTACTGTTGACTGTCACATATGCACTGTTTACTATTACATACGTACTGTTCACTGTATACTGTCACATATGTACTGTTGTTAAACACTTCACTATTTACTATCACTTGTGTACTGTCGTTATATACTTCACTGTTTACTAAAACTTATGTGGTTAAACCGTTATACACGTGACTATTAACTGTAACCTATGTACTTGACTGTGTACATAAGCCTTTTTGTGTATAACGTTGAGGTACTGTTCACATAAGCTTGGTATATAACGTTGACGCACTGTTGACACAAGCTTTGAGTATTTAACTTTGATACACTGTTCTCGTAAGTTTATAACTTCGTCGCACTGCTATTACTTAATTTTTGGAATGTATATAACTTCGATTCACTTTCACATAGGTATCGACACTTCGACGCACTGAGATTCGCGAGAATAATCCGGTTCTGAAGGACCAAAGAATGTGCCGGACGGGCGGTATCCGCTGATGGCGTGGATACGTGTACCTGGTGCTCTGCCTATACCCTATTACTACCGGGCGCACGCTTGTACTATACTTCGCCGCCAGACGGCGCTGACGTCCTACACCTAATTAACTATAGCTGTGGCTGATCATTCTTCGCTATCTCAGGGCGTTGACCTAACGAGGGAGGATAGGGGTTACTGGGAAAATAAGACACTTATTTAACTTTCATGACTGTACAGGAAGCGATTTCAGGATTAATTCGCGCACTACTTTTTCACTGTTTACTTATACATATTTAATTGCCGTACTGATGACTACGATTTTAAGAAAAGTTGAGTTTACTAAGGTACTCCAGAACTTTACTGTAACGAGAACCCTGATTTCGCTTTCTGATTTCGGAAAACTTTAATGAAAATTTGATTATGGAAATGTACAATCTTTCTGCAAATTACAATTTTGAGCTTATGTTTTAACACATTATATACATCGCCAGAATTCTACATAACGTTATTTATGTACAGACATAGGAACAACGAAAATCTTTATTAAAATGGGGAAATTATTTCCATAAAACCGGACAGCTTTTCCAAAAGTGTCTGGATGAAAGGTCTTACAGGCTGAATTACACGAAAACTGTTGCTGTGACTGTAAGTATATAATCGCCATATACTAGACGAGTATATGGTCCATCTGAAACTGTTACTTATTTTTTCGTGTCTGTATCTTTCAGCCTGTAACGATCCTTCAACTGAAAATCTGTAAGACAATTTTTTCCCGTTTTTTTTTCCCAATATGGCCGCGCTAGACCGTCATACTCTCGTCTAAGTGGTTCAACTATAAGCTAAGTTATAAAAAATTACTATATCCAGGCCTAGGTCGCAACCTAGGCTACCTGGACCTCGCCAAAGCGTTAAATTATACTATAAAACTCCACTTGCGAGCCCATATGTGTCTAGCGCGACTGAAAATTACTATCTAACTATTCTAGATTCACTGATGGCACTTTGTTATTTCACTATATTGCCCATACACTGACTCTACACTATTTTTTAACTATTAATCAACACTCTATGTGTTGGATTGGTGACGTTCGTCGCGAACAATAAGTATAATAGTAGACTGTGTCGATCTACCTGAGCGATTATGAATACAAAGCTAATTTAAGTAGTACTTTAATTTTATATGTGATGTGTGTGTGTGTGCGCGTGAGTGTGTGTGCGTGTGTGTGTGTGCGTGTGTGTATAGGTGCGTGTTGGTGTGTTGTGTGTGATTGGGGATATGTAGGTATTTAGGAGACGTATTTAAGTAAGGATTCTGTTTGTAGATAGTCCTGTTTTAGTAGCCATTCCGTTAATTTTGATTTTATTTCATATTTATTTAGATCGACAATGTTTAGGTTTTTGTGAACTTGTTTGTATATGTATGTACTCGAAGGCGGTTCTGTGAGGGGTACTTAGTGGTAGTTTCTTCCTTTTATTAGGGTCAGTTGGGGGAACGCTAGCGTGTATTCTAACAGTAGACTGCAGTACAAAAAGCTGACGCACTGTAAGTACTTTAGAATCAGCGTATAATTGTGTAGTGGGATAGCGATAAGGTTTGTGCGACATCACCTTCAATATGGCTCTCTGCGCTCTTTCAATCCTCAGAAGACTGGTTTTGTTTGCACCACCCCATACTATAATGCAATATCCAATGACGGATTGGCATAATGCAAAGTAAACCATCTTCAGATTGACAGAGGGGCATGGAAGAAAAAAAACGTGTTGCGCCGACCCCAAGTAACATGGGACAGTTCTGTTTTGTTCTAAAATAGGTTCAGAAATTAAAAACACCAGTAAATATAAACATTTAATAATAATATCACAGACTCACAGCCAATCATTTACTCAAGAGCTGTTGAATTTCCAAAAGACTCTTCCCCTTGGTCTCAGGCACAAAAATGATAGTAAAGAAGAACGTAAAAGCGCAGACACTGGAAAACATCCAGAAGATGATACTAGGTCCCCATGCTGGTAACATGTAACCGAATGCAATTGCCACTCCGAAGCCAAACAGCCAGCCGATGGTGGCCGTGAAGGTACTACCGAAGCCTCTGCAGGTGTCCGTGAACATTTCACCAATGAATGTGCTGGGGATGATACCCATGCCTGGAGGAGAGAAAAGTTTATTTTATTAAGTCATTTTATTTTGTGGCTTTCAAATCTCGTAACGGCTGAAGAAGCCGGCGTGTCCTTAAATTCTCCCTTATGTCAATTTTGACAAAATACACTGTAATTTGTCCTTAAATTTGGTGTGACCGGTAACATTTGTATTAAAATTCGTTTCAATCTATCTACCTCAGTTTCAATGGCAAAATCACAACGTAAACTTACCACTGTTAAAAGCTACGCAGAACACCATCAGAGATACTAACGAAATCCATTGCAAGTCATCAGCTAGCGGATGACCAGAGTTGAACAGATAGAAGTACGTTCCAAGAGCAAACTGAAAAAATATAGGTAATAAACAGAAAACAAATGTAATTAATATTAACAGCCGATAACATTAATTAGCTACGAGCTCCTCCACAAGATAAATAGAGTATAAGAAGAATATTTTTAACAACTAAGAAAAATAAAGATGAGCTTACCAAACTCAATGAACAAGCCGCACAAGATACCAACAATAATATCTTTCTCCCAGTTCTATCGACAAGTACAGGAGCAATTATCGCCGAAAACACTTGAGTAGCACCGATGATAATAGTAGATACATGAGCCTCCATACTTGATCCAGTCAGATCGAAAATCACCGTAACAAATGAGATAACAATCATCATACCACTCAATTGTGATAGAATACTTAAAGATATTATTAAAGCTGCCGCTTTTCTGTTAGACTTGACTGTGTACATTTCAGTTAGTTGTGCCATTTTTGGTTTTGGCTTTTCATTTGCTTGTGCTACTATCTCATCTATCTCATCTTGTCTGCCAAGTGAAGTGAGAATAGCCATTGCTTCTTCTCTTTTGCCTGAAATAAGAATATTTTTATTTATTTTGCTGTCAAATCTCAGATCATCATTATTTCAGCCGAAAGACGTCCACTGCTGGACATAGGCCTCCACCAAGTGTCGCCGCAATGACCGGTCCCATGTCCTGCATCCAGTGGATCCCCGTAACCTTCACCAGGTCATCGGTCCGCCTAGTAAGAGGCCTTCCAACGCAACGTCTTCCAGTTCATAAAAAAAATAATTGAATATATTCTTGCAAAATATTTAGATGCTGCAATGAATTGACATTTCTACTTATAGTCTTTGTTGTTTTGTCAACAGTTAGCGCCAATATTAGGGACTGTCTTCCAAAGTCTAGCAAGCAGAAATTCGGATATGCAAATATTATAGCCATCACTGATAAATTTTGGCAATGCTATTTATGATGGATTATAATAATATTATTCAATATTAATTAGAAAAATAAATAGTCCACATGCCCATACCACGGTAATCGGATATTGTGGTGTGGGCATGTGAAGCGGAGGAATGAGAAAAATATCGTGAGGAAAGTTTTGAGTATAAATGTGGATGGGTATAAAAGTAGAGGAAGACCAAAGAAACGATTGATGGACTGTGTAAAGGATGATATGGCTAGAAAGGAGGTGTCTGATGTGATGAAGAGTAGAATAGCGTATGGAAGAAGAAAACATGCTGCGCCGACCACAAATGAATTAGGATAAGGGCAAGAGAGTGAAGATTCATCGTCGTTACGTCTAAAAATAATTAAAACTTACCCTTCATAACTTTATAAACAGCAGTTTCAGGAACAATAAAGAATAAAGCAACAAGGTACACAACACTTAAACCCACGGGTATCCAATTGATGGCTGCATACGATATATCGATGCCTTAGTTCACAATTGCACTAACTACAAAATTTTCAATTTTTACTTTTTTAATGCCAGATACACTAAATTTCATGCTCTTTCGTTTCCGCGCATCGAAATACCCTTATTCCGTCTCTTTCTACCAAAACCGTGGGTCACAATTGTATTAAATGAGTTCGTTTATGTTCCATGAATGTGGTATTATACTAATGGTCTTTATTTTTGTAAAACCAATCAAGATATACTTTAACTGATTTTAAGTTTCTCAACTGCAGGAAATTTCAAAACACAAACGTATTATATACATTTGCAATATCTGCTCATACTTTTTAGCAGTGCTACAAGAGTGTATTATGTGTTGGTAATACAAAATGATCAAGAAAGTTTGATGCCCAAGTGTGCTAAGTACTTTTACTGGGAGGGGCTTGGCAATTTTTTAAGTGCACAAATACATTAAACCGTTTTGAGATATAGTCCGAATCCCCGAAAAGATGATAACTCCTGTATCGCCTTATGTGTATCAAAAGATTTTCCACTCTTATAATCAGATAGGCAGTCGCTCCATGTAAAATACTGGTACTCAGCTGCATCCGGTTAGACTGGAAGCCGACCCCAACATAGTTGGGAAAAGGCTAGGCAGATGATGATAATCCAAGACTAGCATTTTACAAGCCAAAGAAAGACCAGTGCACCAAATGCAACGTGTATAAACGATCCGACCATAGAGCTCCCTTACAGGAGGATTATGATGCCCACAAAAAACGCGAAAATGATGCACTGACTATGAAAAAAGAAGATAAGCAAAGATGCTTGAATTCAGATGGAGCTTTCCGGGCTATAACATTTGACCTTCAAGCTATCCTAACGGTACCTTTTACCGGAGACTGCAAAATCTATTATTTACGTAAATTATCGATGTACAATTTTACTATCCTAGATTGTCATGCTAACACTGGCTACTGCTATTTATGGGACGAGTGTAATGGCAAAAAAGGTTCTACTGAAATCGGATCGATATTGTTAAAATATCTTAGTAGTTTACCCGAAACTGTTACTCATGTCGCATCATTTTCTGACACTTGTGGTGGTCAGAACCGCAATAAATATGTTACTCTAGCGGCTTTATACGCTGTCAATAACATACCTCACTTAAATACGATCGATTTGAAATTCATGGAATCGGGGCATTCGTATTTAGAAGTGGATTCAATTCACGCGTGTATTGAAAGAGCGCGAAAGCATAAAAGCATATTCACTTTGCGTGAATATGCATTGGTGATAGGGTCTGCTAGAATCAAGCCGAAACCCTACGATGTTATTATTATGAAACACGGGGAATTTTATGATTTGAAGGGATTCGAAAAAACTTTGAATTCCAATACAACAAAAAATGAGCCAGTACAGTGGCTGAAAATTAAGTGGGTAGCTGCGGCTGCAGAAAGAATCCCCCACTTCAATTTTTTACAAATACGATTTGACCGATCTAGATTTCAATGAAATAGACATTTGTAAGACAAAAACAATGAAGAAAAATAAAGACATATGTATAAGCAAACTAAAAAAACCTCTGAAAGTAGCATATAAATCACTGATTGCAGTTTCACAAACTAAAAAGAAAGATCTGATAACACTTTTAAATGATGGGGTTATACCACCAGAATAAGAGCACTATTACAAAGATATTCCATCCACTTCTGCGGCTATTGTTAACAATAATTGTGATGACACTGACTCGTCTGATGATGATCCAGATGAAAAGTCCATTGTTGAAGAAAGTTAAGTTTTGATTCAATTTTTAATTACCAATTAGTAAAAATGAATAATTGTTACCTGAAACTGAAGACTGAATTTATTAATTTTCTTATAAAAAATCTTATTTTAATGATTCAGAAACTAATTGTTTTGTGAAATAGCTAAAGATTGGCCTGTAATTGGGCTTCAGTCCTTTTATTTTTTTGTTGTGACTTTGAAATTTATTTTATTTGATTGTGGATAAAAACTGTTTGTGTTTTATAATAAAAATAAACATTAAGAATATGGATCACTGGTTTATTATTTTGTCTATTTAATGCAATATCAATAACTATTATTATCCTTCTTCTTGGACCTTGAACCAGCCTGGTAAAGCTGTTAAATATTTTTGAGTTTTTCACTTAATGCCAGTCAGCATAATCAATCTTAGTGCACAAATGTATTAAATGGGGGGTTTTATGTTTATTTGGCCATTTTGAAAAGGTAACGTTTAAACTAATATTACAATATTGAGATATGATGGAGTAAAAGGACTAGTCTTATGAATAGATACATATTTTTTTTGTTATTTTACTTGGATTTTCTACTGTTCTCGTCTAAACTTTAAAAAACTTTAAAGCTCTCTCCTCAAAAATATTAATTTTGTAGTTAGGGCAATTGTGAACTAAGGCATCGATATACGGTCCTATCGAGTATACTGTCAGGATACCCAATGCATTTGAAAACCCTGTCAGTGTTAGCAGTGTCCCTCGGACTCTTGTTGACCTGGAAAAAAGAAAAAAATATCCTTTTGGATTTTTCAGAATCTAAAAAATATTTGTTGTTGTTGGTTTTGCAAAAAAGGGCATTTCCCCCCACAAGAGAATATCGTACGTCATCACGCTGTGGAAATAACTAAAGTAAAGTAAACGGGTTGTCTCTAAATCAGTTAAATGACGTATTCTTCTAACGGCGTATGCTGCAGAGCTGAGTTATTTCGACAAATTGCCTATATGCGGGCCCCACCGAAGCTTGGCAACCAAAGTTATGCCTAAGAACACTGCCATCTTGCGGTTTCAACTCTTCATCGTTGATTAGTACCTACCCTAGTTTCCACTTGTCTTACATGAAGTATCGTAAACTTAATACAATTTTTTTTCTCATTTAAGAGTAGATTTTTAACAGTAAACCAATTAACGACTTTTGCCAGGGTGCTATTAACATCGTCCGTAACTATCTGCTGACGTTTGAGTTGAAATATAAGAAAAGTGTCATCTGCAAACATTACTATATTATCTTCATTATCCTTTATGAGGCAAATCATTTATATATAAATAAGAAATAAAAATGGACCAAGAATTGAGCCCTGGGGTATCATCCATTCTTACGACGGATCCGGGAGATCCTTTCCCGTTAACATCAAATCTCTGAATCCTATCACTTAAATAGTAATAAGTAAGATCTTAATGTTGCTCTCCTTCCTTCTTCGTCTTAGCGTGTCAATGGCTATCTAAATTGAGTCGGCCCAGAACTGGGCTGACAGGATAAGTGCCTTCAGTAGCGTTCATCGGTATTAATTGCAACTTTTGCAGAACAGTACCACATGTTCACAACAAAGCAGGTTTATCAATGAATCTCCGGCTCACATGAGCAGGTTTTCTTTAGTTCGATTAAGCTGGGTCAGGAGTATATTTTAAGACTTTCTGGTCAGCTGGATGTGGTAGTTCGTGTTCAGGTTAGTTTGATAGGGATGCACTTTCGCTCCTTGTAAAATAAGTTTTAGTAAGAATGTGGATGACTAAGTTTACGAAAACCCTGGCGCTTCCACATTAATCTTAGTTCAGCGAGGGAAATAGAGCAAGATGTCCCTATACACTAATTTATGGATCAAGTTGCTTTGACATTATTGTTTTGATAGTTTAAGGGATAATGGTATTTTCTGCACGTTTAACTCAATCTAAATTTATGAAATATTTATATAAGCCATCTCAAGCACTCTGTAACACCAACTTTAACAAATAAACATTCTGATTCTGGGTTAGTGACATTAAATTTGTTTTTGTACTTATAAAAATATTTGTATTCTATATTATGGCAGGATATGCTGGAACCAATATTGTAACATCTATTTGTACCATGTCCAATCCAAATATAACTGCTTTTGTTATCCATGATTCTGAATTTCTGATACTCACGACATTTCTCCAATATAGACGAGATTTGAGACGAATAACACTCCGGTACCAACACCAAGCGTAGCTCGTGCAACGTACATTAAAACCAAAGATTTCGCAACTGCCAGCATAATGTACGACAGGAAAAACATGCAAATAGCAAAGTATAGGCATGGCTTTCTGCCTACCACGTTGCACAGGTAGCCAAAGATGTAGGGACCTGAAAAGAGAATAATTTTGGTTATTATTGATCAAGCATAAAAAGTGCTATATTATTTCACTGGTTGTGAGTAGTGTTGCCCAAAATCGATCTTGGTCTTGCAGTCTTGGCACATATTACGTCTTGGTCTTGTTCTTGCATTTTTGCAAGACCAAGACCAAGATCGACTTATTGTAGCAAGACCAAGACTGAACCCTGCAAGACTTGAGCAAGAACAAGACTAAGCCTGCAAGACTCTTGCGTCTCACAGTTAAGTCAAACTGAGATTTGGGCGTTATAGTAGGTATTTGGTTTCTATCCCGATTTTGATAGACGTTCTCCAGTATCAAAACCGTATCGTCATAACACTAAAAGGTATTTTATTGATTATTATATATTTCGACTATTTATTAAGTAGGTAGCGTGTTACTTACAAATATGTTCCATGTGATAAAAATGTACCTAGCATAACTTTCTAGGAAAGTTCATTTCATACCTTGTAGGTATATCTACATAAAGTATTATATTATGCTTGTATAAGTCTAATGTGCAGATCTAACGTTGTAGTAGTAAGTTGGTACACATTATGTAGGTAAGTACCTACTTATGTTTCAAAGTTTATATTATTCTTCTATTCAGCAAAATTTAAAACAAACAGCGAGTCGAGTAGGTCTAGTACCAGTAGCAGTTTTTAAGCCAGCCAATGTTATGGTACAGACGCCAGCACATCAAGCTACTACAATCTGCCAAATTTCTTTAACAGATTTTCAACTTTATCGCTAAAGCATTAAGGTTCATGATTGATTGGGGAAATTTGACGTTCCGCGAATAAACCGTTGGTCGGTCGGTGTATTACGTACCTACTTATTTGATAATTTACCGACAAAGACGCCGCGGTGTATCAAAGACTGTGCAACAAGTGTATCACAGCATTTGACACTGTTTGAACGCCGCATTCGCCGCCACAGAGTATGCACACAAAATTGTTAAGTACCTATTTTGGTAGGGTTGGCACAAGATGATAAAGCTGATTTTTTTTAAAGTGCGATAAATAAATCAACAAAAGAAAAAAAGCTGTTGCTGTTGTTGCTGTTGAGCTTAAAAAATCCTACAAACAATTTTCGTTCGTCACTAGCCACAATAGATATCCAAGAAATGGCATCTGTCTGATACATTATCAAACATTTAATTCATGTTTTAGATGACGTTTGTGCTGGAAATTAAAAGTCTAGCTGACGACAAATTTTATTATAATAGTTAGAAGTATCAAGTCCAGATGGAGATGAAAGTATATGTGATAATTATTTTAACCGCTAGCTGTTTGTGAAGAGTTTAGGATAGCCAGTACACGTACAGAAAATCATTAAAGGTAACTACATAGAGTTAGTAATTACGCTGAGGTACTAAATTGCGTCATTTTTTAAATTATTTTCAAGTTATTTTTTTTAATTTGGTGGTTCACTATGCCTATATCAATTTAAGCTCAACATGTATCTACTCTGTTACATTGTTCTAAGATCTAAACTAACGTGTTTATTATATTACCTATATTGCCTTATGACCAGTTGCTCGATAAATACAAACTTTTGACGCTTAGCTCCAGACGCAAACAATTAGAAGCAATAACTTTATATAATATTGTTAATGGCAAATTTGACTGTATCGACCTGAATAATGTACTGTGTTATGCTGTCTCCAGAACTGTTCATAGATGCCAGGTGCGTGCAGGTACACTATTTGCAATTATAGGTACCTGCCGATCTAATACTGGCGAACGTTCACCAATTCGGCGTATGGCAGCATCATACAATAAAGAACTCGAACACATAGATATATTTACATGCTCCATGCAAAAGTTTCGAAGCCTTTTGTATGAGACACTTAAGCTCTTAGATTAATTAATGTTATGTAATTTAGTAGTAATGTGTAAAGTGGTAATCTGTGAACAGCGCTGTGGGCTACATTATTATATAGTTATAAATAACTATATAATAATGTAGCCCACAGCGCAACAACCACAGCGTAACATAAATGTTATCATGTTGTAATATTCCATAATGTAGCTGTTTATTGTTCCCATTTGATAAAATAAAATAAAATATAGCAATAGGCTAATAGGTATTTGAAAGTAGTCTAGTCTAAGTAGTAGTCTCGCAAGACTTGGGAGATTCTTGCTGCAAGACCAAGACCAAGACCAAGACTGAGAGCGCAATTCCAATGAAATTTGCTCTGTGAATGTCGAAATTTCGGACTTCGCTTGTTTATTATTGATTCCTTTCTTTTATACACTCTGACATTGAATTTTTTTGACATGTATTTTATTATTTTACTTTTATTTATTTATTTATTTTTTTATTTTATGTGACTTTTACTGATTTGACATGAATACTTATTTTATTAAGTATTTTACTTTTTTATTTTATTATCATTGCGACATTTAATGATTTTTGAGATTTTTTTTTTTATACTTACATTCGTTTGAAAAGAATTTGTTATTAATTTTATTTGATTATTGTGAATGTGGGGACCATGTGGGTCATATTTTTATTTTTTTGTTTGTTTTTTTTTCCCACAACTGTCTGGCAGTTTGAGTACTTTAAGCGACCTTCCCAAATGTCCTTTCTTTGGTATTGTTCGTCGTTTCGTTGAGCTCCTTGAGTTATAAGTCGAGCTACACGTTAACTGACAAATGCTTGCACTGACTGGACAGGTCCACTCAAATCTGTATGGTTCTTTCTTCAAAAGACCATCTCAGACACTAATCTGCATAGTCCTCATGTGAATTGAGCAAGATTGTCTGGACTTTAAAAGAGACTATGACCTTCGAGTTTGTTTCGGCTGTTTCTTCTCAGAGTAGTCAGGTACGAAACACCGGCCCCATCTAGTTTTAAAAAATGACGTGTAAAAGTGTTTGTAAAAACCTACTTGCAAAATAAACATCATTTATCATTTATCAAGACCAGGTGTATTGACGCAAGACCAAGACCAAAACTGGCTAAGGTCTCGTCTTGGCCTTGCATTTGGGCAACACTGTGAGACTTTCGAGTCACTGACTCCATGGGAAAATCTTAGTAATCGTAAAAAAAAAGATCGCTCACACAAATTTCCAATTTCTATTCGACCCAAATGTACGGAACAGAAGATTTTTTTTTCTCGATTGTGATTCTTAGATCACCCTCAGAATTGTATATTTAGCTGAATATCATTTACCTACAATAAGTCCAATAAAAGTATTGGAAGCTATCCAGGCTGCTTCCGGATCAGTGATGACTCTGTCCAAGGGTGTCTCATCCAAATTCTGCAGTTTCGGTAGAACTGGTGCTGTCCACCCCATTGTGTAACCCACACCGAACTGTCCTAGGTATACTGAAATTGCAAAATAATAAGGGGTTAATAAAAGTGGAAGTCGTGAATGATATGGTTATCCATATCAGCAAAGGAGGCGACTTCTGAGATGACGAGATAGAGAAATATGGAAGTCGCCGACCCCAAATAAATAGAGAACCAGGAAGAAAAAAGGGGAAAACATTTGTATGGAGAATCGCAGCCCCTGTTCCCTCAAAAGGCGCCTACAGCAGCTAAATTAGCAACTCTATTTGTGGTGGTCCAAACTTCGTTTGAAAAACTGGTAGAATAAAGTTCTAATCAGATTGCACTACAAAGTGGTTGTTACGTCAGTGATTGCGAGCCAAATAGTGCGAAATGAGTGGTTTTTTGCGATTTACAAAAATCTATTTATTGGACTAAAACAATGAAACACTATGATGCTATTATGTTTCTTGATTTATTTGCCAAAAAATCATAATGACCGCATGTATTTTAGTACCTATGGTTTTAGAGATAAGTTCGTGATTTTTTTTATCGAGTAAAATTTGTTGTATTATGTTTTTAAAACACTATCGTACTAGCATATACTATCCTGAAGAATATCATTATCAATCAATCAATCATTTATTTTGTGAAACATAGGTATGGTTACAGACAATGATATTATATAGTAAATCATTGGTTACAGATAGTACTACTCTGTCAAGAAAGTACCGGGAAAAGATCAATAATACACAAAATGTCTGTTATTCATCCAAATTTATTTTATCACCTTCAAAGTATGCTCCTTTAGAAACGATACACTTGCGCCAACGAATAATCCATTCATCAAAACATTTTTTAAACGCTGCTTCCGGAATTGAGTTCAGTTTTCGCCGCGAATTCTCCTTTATGTCTTCTATCGATTGAAAACGGGTGCCACGAAGTGGTAATTTGAGTTTAGGAAAAAGAAAAAAGTCAGCAGGAGCCATATCTGGTGAATATGGTGGTTGCTGGATGGTATTTGTTGAGTGTTTGGTCAAAAATTCGTTCACAATGATAGCCTTGTGCGAAGGCGCATTGTCGTGGTGCGAAATCCAAGAATTTTCTTTCCACAAATCTGGCCTTTTTCGTCGAATTTGCTATCTTAAACGCCGCATAACGCTCAAATAATATTCTTTATTTACCGTTAGACCTTCCGGTAAGAATTCAGAGTGCACAACACCGCGATAGTCAAAGAAAACAGTCAACATGACTTTGACTTTTGATCGACTTTGGCGTGGTTTTTTCGGTTTCGGTTCAGTTGGAAGGCGCCACTCCGAAGCTTGTTGACTAGTTTGCATGTCAAACTCGTAAACCCACGTCTCGTCACCAGTAACAATGCGTTTCATGAATGTTGGGTCCGAACTGACTCGTTCTAGCATGTCCTCAGCGACTTTCATGCGATTGAGTTTTTGGAGAAAATTCAGATCTTTTGGGACTAGCCGAGCAGCAACATGTTTCATACCCAAATGATTAGTTAAAATGGTACGGATCGACTCGTGAGATACAGAAAGTTCGGCGGCTATCTCTCTCAGAGTTGAATGGGGATTTTCAGTCACTATTTTCTTCACTTTTGCGATGTTAACTTCAGTTGCAGACGTTGACGGCCTACCAGAGCGAGGCAAATCTTCCATCACATCTCGACCGCTTTTGAACGCTTTGAACCACTCATAAGCACGAGTTTTTGATAAAGTCGATTCACCGTAAGCCTTCTGTAACATTTTCAGTGACTCCGAACACGAAATTCCATTGGCGATGCAAAATTTAAGACAAACTCTTTGTTCGATATTTTTGTCCATTATGAAATTCGCAATACACACTATATATGATATTACTAAAACCAGCACTGTATTTAATATAAATAACAGATGCAACTCAAACTCCGCGCCAAAATGGAAAACAGTTGTGCCAATCTAACAACTACAAAAAAACAAAAATTTGAATTTGGAACCATAAACAAATCATCCATTCCCGATACTTTTTTGACTGAATGTATATCGTCTAAAATGCGTGCACCATGTTTTGCCAATATATGGCGTACAAAATGGCGGACAAAATCAACATAAAACATACCTACTTATACAAGCAATTACAATTATTAAGGTGAATAGATTACATTAAGGAAAACAATAATTTAGATTAAAACACAAAAAAAAAAAAAAAAACAGTCGAATTGAGAACCTCCTTTTTTTGGAAGTCGGTTGAAAATAGATATTATGTCGATAAGGTAAACATGTCATTTCAGCTTTAGATAAATAATCACATTTTATAATTATTCAACAAATCGCCGTCCCCAGAGAATAAAATGATAACTAGTTTATATATCATTGATGATAACTACAAAAATGTAACTTTTCAGGAAAAATAAAAAACATGTTTTCATCGATTGCTCTTTAAATACTGAACGTAGACAGAAATGATGATTGTATGCTTTTAAAAAAGGTTATTTTTCGTTTGTTCTAAATGTTTTAGTGAAATACGAATAAGTATGACTGATTTGACAGGATTAAACTAATATTTATCTTCTGTCCTTTTCATAATGAAATAGAAAGAAAAAGATGCATTCAACTTAAATTTAGTTTAGTTTGTGAACAAGGGAATCGGCACCAATGTCGTCTATCATTTTATTCTCCGTAAACCCTGACCAGAATCAAATATCGCACTCTTTGCTTATCATTTTATTCTACGGGTTTTTAAGAAGAAAGTGATACTGATAATACTTTAATATCGTCTTACTCTCGTAAATATTATAAAAAAGTATATGATAAGGACTTTGAATTTGTTTTCCTAATAAAACTATGATATGATAATCAACGTTAGTTTTATTCAAAATAATAGTAGATAATAAACAACAGTATTTTTCTTATTTACTCTTATTAGTCTTTTATCAATTAAAATCAGCCTTATGATCACATATTATGTGAATTATGAATATACGATACTAATTAAATGATTAAGAAATATAATCTTTTACACAATTTTATCAATAAAAAAGCCTCATAATTACATTTATCACATATAATCAGTTTCTTATATTGATAAAAAAAAATAAGGTTGGTGATTAATCATCATTATTTTCCTCAATGCCGTCGTTGTCACCAGAACAGCTACTGCCATAAGTCAAGTACTCGTAGAAACCACAATAGTAACTTGGAATATCTCCTGCCTTACTGACGCTTATAAGATCATCGTATAAAGCCTTGCTTATTGGAACAGGTTCAGTGTACAACGTTTGGAGTTCGGGAACACAGCTAGGACTTGGGCTTGGTATCTGTCTGGTACCCCGCTTGCTTCTTATTCTTCAGACAGGCTCTGTATTTAATTGGGAATAGTCGGAATCAAAGTTGTATTTATATTTTAAAATTGATGGATTTGAATGTGAGGCATTCACTTCCATGATTTGAGTCCATGATATTTTTTGACCCTCCTCATTTTTTAACCAGTTCTTATTCTCTATTAACTCTTTTATATTGTAAAACTCTATTTGCGTCATAACTTTAACTTGATTAGACTTAGTTTAATTGGTAATGATTGTGTACATCTGATCAGGTGTGTATAGAACTCTGTGTTTTAATTCACGTTCAATGTTGGTATGCATAGAATCTCCCTCACTCTGCCCATGTCCGGTTTCAAAGAATCTATGTGTAATGTTCAACTGAAGCTTTTGTGCAGCAAAAATATATAGAGCGAATATAAATCTGTTTTTGTTCTGCCCGCAACAACCGTCGGAGTAAAACGATATGTTCTGGATGCCTCTTTGTTTTTCACTAAGCAGAAATTGCCATAAGCAACTACCAATTTCATTGGCCCCTCTTTTAGCAATCTGACCATGCCAAACATAACAATAGCCTTGACTCTGAGTAGCATCATACACAGTGAAATTATATATGGGATACTTTCTTTTGTAGTGAAACGATCCAACTTCAGATTGTGGGATGCTCAAAACCTTTTCCAAATCGAAGATTGCCACGGTTGTTTCTGAAGGATCAACTGATTCTTTTTCTTCTTTTTTAATTTGCCGTACTCTCTTTGTTTTTTGTATGTGTATCATATTTTTCTTGCAATGTTTCTTGAGTTTTTGAATGAGCCTGTCGATAACGAGTACACTGAGAGCACTGATCTTGTTTCGGTTTAAAATTTCATAGTATATTTTATAGTACTAGTATATGAGGTTGACGGCTGATTATCGTTTAATAATTTATTGAGGCATCTTTTTGATGACAGCTTTGTTTTGTATCTAGGCGGTCCATTATTTTCATGTGTTGAGGTTGGTGTCAAATCCAAAATACAGTTTGTGTCTGCTTTAGGATTGTCTTGCAACTTATTAGCTTCAAATATGACTGAAGGGGATGCTATGAAATCTGTTGTGTTCAAACTAAAGATATGTTGGAAATAGTCGATGGTGTTTTTACTATTTTCTGACTGGCTGTTTCTATGTAATCTGAGTTTCCTCCAATAATTGATGAACTTCCGCTTTTCTATAAAATTTTCATTCTTTCTGGGCTTGGCAAATACTCAGATGCATCCGGTGAGAAATCTTCATTTATTTCATTTTCGTTTTCCTCGCAGTAAAATGCTTTTTTCGTCTTTCGTAAAATATATGCATGAGTTTTTTTGTATGTTGTAACAGAAATATGATACTTTGCTACTAGAAAGTAGCGATGCCAACACCAAAATTAGATATCTCGAAGACGAAGTAGACGCACTTCAAAGAAAACAGCTTGAAAATATAATAGAAATCAAGAATGTTCCAGTCACTGACAATGAAAACCTGGAAGAGATTGTAAACCAGCTACACAATTCATTAAAAATATCCATTACCCAACCTCAAGTACTACAAGTGTATAGGAAAAAAAATTGGCCAAAATAAACCAATCTTTGTTGAGTATCAAACTGCACAAATTCGTGCAACTATACTAAAAGCTATTAAGTCCTATAATATGACCAACATAGAGGAAAAATATAACACTAAAGCACTGAAAATATCAGGTAATCTACAACCAGTCTACATCTCAGAAGCATTGACACCAAAAGCCAGAAGACTCTTCTATCAATGCAGAGAATTAAAAAAGAAGCACGATTTTAAGTTTTGCTGGATATCCAATGGAAGAATACTTCTCAAGAAATCAGAAGACCAGCCAGCAATACTGATTAAATCGTCAGAACAAATTCAAGGTATCATTAACAATATTAATAACCAATCTTTGGAATATTGACTAATAGCTTTGAAAAAGTCGCATTCACATAATAATATGATATTATTATACCTTTTCTTTCATTATTTACTAGTATTAATGATTAACATACTCAGGGTCTCAATGCTAGGTACTGATAACTCATAATTCTATACACGTGTATCTAACAGCACATAATCTACATAACACTTACTTACTTCACACTTATCACACACACAATCCGTTCACATACATGTCACAATTTCATCACAGTAACAGGAAATCTATGCGTTGTGCTGCCAACAGGATGTTTAAAATTTATTATTATAAACAAAATGGTTGATTTACACCATATCTCGAATGACATCGAGAAAACGATAAATGTTGGCACGGCACATAGCGTAGATATTCCTGACAACTGTAAAAAAATATTTGGTGAATTTAATAGTTACAAAATATTAACTCAAAATATAAGAAGTTTAAAACATAATTTTGATGACTTTGAAGTCCTTCTAAGTAAACTAGACATAGAATTTGATTTTATAATTCTGACAGAATACTGGCTGTCTAAAAATGCTACACTACCGAAAATTGCCTCATATAAAACTTATGCTACCGCTGAAACGATAAATCAAAATGATGGCATTGTATTATACTATAAAGATATTTTGAAACCCAAAACTATCGAACCCGTAAGATCGGATGATGAACTGAACTGCCTAGTCTCCACTATTGAAAATGATATCGCTATTATTTCAATCTACAGATCACCCGCGTTCAAAAATATTGATTGTTTCCTTACTACTATAGATCGTTTCTTAAATAATCTTAAAAAATATCGAAACATACTTTTAATAGGAGACATAAACATAAATATTCTAGACAACAGCAGTTCCAGTTCAAGGTACATGGATTTACTAGCCACTCATGGTTTACTGCCATCGCATAACCTACCTACCAGAAAACTATCGTTTGCGAGTCCACAATTACTGACCATTCCTCTGTGATGATTTCTGTATCAAAAAAATCCAAAACCCATGCCAACAAACAACAAAATATCTAAAACCTATAAAAAACTAGATTACCAAGCTATTATCGAAGACTTAAAACAAACGGATTGGTCATCTATTATATCAGCAACCGAAGACTGCAATATCATGACAAAAGCGTTTCTAACAACACTTGCGGACACAATGAAGAAGCACACGGTGACCATTAAACTATCTCGGAGGAAACGTCCCATAAAACCATGGATAACGTCTGGTCTATGCCGCTGTATCAGAAACAGAGATCGGCTCCATAAAAAACTCCGCAAAGACCCTGAAAACGTCATTCTAAGTGTAACTTACAGAAGATACCGCAACACCTGAACCTGTTAAAAAAACTTAAAAATAACTATCTGAGATCTGAAATACAAAAACATAAAAATAACCTCAAGAAACAATGGTCACTCATAAAAGATACTTGCAATCTCACTGACCAAAGTAATGACCTTGATGAACTATTAAAAATCAAACATGATGCGCTTAGTTCTATAAATAACGTGAACAGTTACTTCGAAAAAGTGGGTTACAATTTAGCCAAGGATATACTAGGGAACAACCAAGGTTTACCTAAAACCACCTCTATTAGGTCCTTCAACACCAACTCGTTCGTCCTTCTTCCAACGGATGAAGAAGAAGTAAAATCCATAATATTAAATTTAAAGCAATCTAATGCCACCAGTTGCGATGAAATTCCCATTTCAATATTAAAATTAGGCGTACATACTTTAGCATGTGTGCCATGATATGCAATCAGTGCATGACGAAAGGCGTTTTTCCTGATGCCCTTAAGAAGGCCCTAATAATTCCTTTATTCAAAGCGGGGGACAGAGACTGTGTCGCTAACTACAGGCCTATATCACTGCTGCCATCCTTGTCCAAGGTCCTTGAGAAGGTTATTAATATAAGACTAACTTCCTACCTTGAATCCCAAAATCTACTCTCAATGAACCAGTTCGGTTTTAGAAAAAACAAATCGACTGACGATGCAATAACAAACCTAACTTCTACCATCGTTGATAGCCTGGACAAGGGACAGAAGACGATAGGTGTATTCCTTGATCTAGCAAAAGCGTTTGACACAGTCTCTGTTCCCCTGCTTCTTGCAAAGCTGGAACACCTGGGAATTCGTGGTACAGCCTTAAAACTTTTCACAGACTATCGGACAAATAGGAAACAATGTGTCAGAATAAACGGCATCGTGAGTGGGCTGGCGGATATCACTTTTGGTGTGCCACAAGGAAGCGTTATAGGACCCACGCTATTCCTTATATATGTGAATGACTTGTGTGAATTAAAGTTGAGACAAGGCCGAGTAATAGCGTATGCAGATGACACTGCCCTTTTATTTACTGGTAAGTCATGGCTACGTCACTTGCCTCTTGCAAGTGACGTAGCTAACTTAGGTTTCCAACAGGTTACAGAATGGCTACAGGAAAATCTTCTCACCCTAAATGCACTTAAAACTAAATACATACCTTTCAGTATCACAAAAAGAAATCAACCACCTCCTGGAATTATTCACCTAAAAGCGCACACTTGTAATATGTCCGGGAAATGCACATGTCATGAATTAAATAAAACTCCCTCAATTAAATATCTTGGTCTAATCATTGACCAACATTTAAATTGGCATGAACATATAACAAAGCTTATTTCTAAAGTCCGAAAACTTATATATATATCTTTAAAATTATTCATTCCTTTTGCCCGCCAAATATAATCTTATTAGTTTATGTATCCTAATGCCAGTCCATTATAACGTATGCCATTGCTGCGTGGGGAGGTGCCTCCAAGTCAGTACTTATTAACTTGGAAAGAGCGCAACGTGCAGTTCTCAAAGTTATGAGTCACAAAAGATTTAGATACCCCACCTTTTCGCTATACCAATTCGCCATCTTAACAAACATGCATATAAAAATGAAATTTTTAAACTTCTAAACTCATTGAATTATGACAACACGGAACAATTGATTAAAACCACTGCGTAACTATTTCACCAGATACCATTCCACGACACAGACACCCCTGTACGGATACATACCTACACAAATACATACATACATACACTCATCACACACACATTACAACACAAATTCGCGTCATCAAAATTTGTAGTATAATTGAGACCTATTTTAATTTTAATACTATATTAATTTTATTTTAATTTTACTTTAATTTAAATTTTATTTAATGTCAATTTAAATTTAAATTTTGATTTTGAATTAAATTTTGATTGTATTCTTAATTTAAATTTTGATTTTAATTTTTATGTTGGTTTTAATTTAAATTTTAATTCATATTATTTATGTACTATTTTAATTTATTACAATTTTTGTTTTATTTTTAACTTCAATTTAACAACATATCAACAAATCAATCAAAAACATTTATCAATCACAAAAGGTAACTGTATTAGCTTTGTAAACAAACAAAACATCTAAAAACCTTGCATATAATATTATGTCAACTTTTAGAACTACCATCAAATTTGAAAAATAGCAGAGCAATTATTTACTGTATAGGGAACGTGCAGGAACTATAGGTGGCAGCACTAATCGACAAAAGAGACACTATGCGGACAGAAAAGGAAACTTATCAGTTCTCATAGTGCTTTCAATTTACTTATACAAAATTGTCTCTTCAATTATATTATTTTTGAATATGCTAAAAGGTATAAAAATATGAGTTCCGGTCTATCAATAACGATCGTCAGCGTAATATAAATGTTTAATAATATAAATTTTATATCTTTCGTTTACTTTCTGATGAAAATTGTGGTGTATGAAGACATGGTGGCTGGCATAACTAAGATAGCTTTCTTATTTTCAACACATGTTATAATGGAAGGGAATCCTTTATCAGCGAGAACAATATCTCCAGGCACTAATAAATCAATTAGTTCACAATCATTTGATGAAGCAATCAATAAAATGCAGTCCGTAGCATTTAGATACAAAACTTAAAAAACCAAAGGAGTGCAGCTAACTAAAAACATTATTGTGGGTATAACCCATGTTTATATTCTGAGTACATGTGGAGTCTTTGATTAACTGTTGAGGGATATTCGGTGTGAACTTTAGTGCGGTCTAGTAGAACACGTGTATGGTGAAGTATAAATGGTTCTGGTACTTATGTTTGCATGGACGGTTGATTTTGAGGGCCTTTTCAATGCAGAGTGTAACAAAACCAAGTTGTTTTCAAATATTTTTCTTTACTGCGTTTATCCATTTTTTGCGTTTTTCACCAAAACATGGTATGATAGTAGTAGTCTTTGGAAAGTAATAGAATTTTACGCTAATTGATTTATTTTCATTTTTGTGGATGTATTGGTACCTACATCCAGAAATGCAACAATGCATTATGATTAGTTAATTAATTTTCACTTTAAAATGAATTCTGTTTACTTGTTAGAAAAGCCAATGAGATTCGGATTAGCGACGCCAGTTGGCAGCACCGTCGTTGTGCACGTTCCCTATACCCTTTATTTAACGCTTGTACCTTTCTTTGTTTTGTTACTATACCGAATTAACTTACGTGGCACTAGTATAATGTAATAACTAACCTATTACCGCGACCGAGGAAAACTGTTCCACCGTAATACAGTTTATACTAGTAAAGGACCAATGTTAGGCATCACATAGTGGCGATAGATCTGGCAACCCCGTTGCTAGGTGTTGTGTGTAGCAACGGGGTGGCTTATCTATATTCTCTTTAAAATATTGTAATCTATTATCATAATTATACCCAATTGCGCCTGTTATCTATAATTTGGTGCCTAACATTGGTCCGGCAAGTGATATATGAATAACAGTATCCAGATGACACTAAATAATTGCACTCATATTTGCGAAACTAAAATTAATTTAATGATACCCTAATCATTTAAGTATGAAAATCGGTTCAGGCTTCATTAAAACGGGATGAATGTGCAGGATAATCATAAGCAAAATTAAAATAAAATCAGCCAAGTGCAAGTAAGACATGCACATGAAGGGTTCAGTACCACCGTACTATAAATTCTCGAATTAATTATCATTATTGTAGTACATATTATTGCGCTTACGTATTTAGGCAGTAAAAAAAATGTTGACCGTGTGGCACCAGGTATAGGGTATGAAAATAGGAGGAGAACATAGTTAGGTACGTAGTTCTATTAAACTAAAATTTAATGAATATTTTAAGATAAATTGTGACTATAGGTTCTACCAGTTCTACTTACCATTATTAAAATAATTTGGGCTCTTCTTCAATCCATTCTACATTATTCATAATGGCGTTTAAACGCGCTTACCTAGTTTGTTTGCTCATTACCGTAAATAACTATTATTATTAAGCTATTACACTTCACTTAAAAAAATAAAAACAAAGAACTTGGCACTAGAATGTTTACGCATTGCCGCATAGAAACACACTGATCAATCGATATTTTATATCTGCCATTGCAATTGCATTTGCTTGAAATCTAATTGAGCGAAGAGGATGACAATATGTCTTACTGTTCAAAACCATAACAGTCATTTAATAAAACATCTTATACGAAGCGACTGTATGGTTTTGAACGAGAATAAAATGATAACTGCGTTTATCATTTTCTAGTCGAATATTTTTTCACGGGAACATATGACTATTTGTCATAATAACAGGTGGGAATACATTTTGATAACATTATATTAACATTTTATTCTCGTAATTTAAGACCTGTTTTAAATATTTGAATACTATTGTAGTATTTTGTAACTTCGTCAATAACTGTATAAAAATTACGAAAAAGATTGAGCAGATGTATTAACACCCACAGATCCCAAAAAATACATAACACTAAGACTAAGATAATGGCAGTTATCCTTTAATTCTCTGGGGACGGCGAAATAGGGGAAGTCGAAATCATCATACCTCTGTTTATCATTAGTAAATTCAGTGATCGAGTAATAACATCTGTCTATAAATAAGGAATTTAAACAGAGACCTCTTAAAGGATCCCAGACACTCTTTATTTCTAATAGCTGCTGGTATACTTTTAAATATTTTTGGGGCCATGCTTATCACACTTTTGCCAAAAAATGCGGTTTTATGAGTGGTTACATGAATGGTATTCGGATGACGGCGAGAGCGCAATTTTTCAAATACATGCAAGTGATGCAAGTTACAGCGAACAAACACTATACTATACTATACTTTTATGGTTTGGTTTATTGCAGTGAATCATATGCTTTTTTGCATTATAAAACTCGCGTTTAGCTCCTGTAGTCCCCATAATGAAGTTATCAGGCAAAATGTGTATTATAAAAACAAAAGTACTTACAGCATGCTGATATTAAATATTGTTTTCTTATACTTGTATTAACTCCGGCACCCATTATTATATATTTTTTCTCACAAATAAAATAAAATAGGTCACGCCGTTATTTTGCACACTGAGATATGATGCAAACACCCGCTGTTATTCCTTATAACTCGTATTTCACTATGAATGTAACTTTAGATAAGCGATTAGGGGTACGCGGTAAATATAAGAATTAAGAAAACACCTTCTTTTTTCGGATGGGAAATCATCAATGTTATCCATCATCTATCATGATCAAATCAAACTCCTCGCGCTCTGGGCGAAGCAGGAGGGAGTGTCAGACTTTTACTGACTAAAACCCATCCATGTTCCTTAATCGCCCTTTGTGTTCCGGAACCACGGTATCTCTTTCGAACAGCCCCGCAGCCCCGATTAAGAAAACACCTCGTTTTTGAAAGTCAAACACCAAACTGCCTGTTAGTTCCAGAGATTAGCGCGTTCAATCAAACTTCTTTTAAATGTAAAAATATTTCTAAATATTTCTAATATAGCTTCATGTGGAATTCCCTTTTTAGCTGGTTTTTATTCAAAAGATTTAAGCACAAGGTGTTTTTAAAAAAAAAATCGGCTTTATTAAACTTAATACCTAAAAGGTGTAAAAAGACTTCTAAAAATCTTCCCCGTCATTGCGATCATTTTTTTGTTCTACACCATACCTGGGAACCTTCTAGTTACGGAGAAATTGGGGGTCAAAGTTTTTAAATAAATACATAGTTTTAATGTAAGATTTTTACTTTAAACATCTCCACGACCCCCGTACTATTCAGTTCATCCATCGACACAATGTTTTGAGTGTATTGAGTCCTATCGTAAAACGAGATTTTTCACCCCAATAAAAAAGTCGTTTCCCAGCAATAATTATTGCGAAAAGTTACCGAGTTTGATGTACAGAATGCTTGGTTGACGGATTCGTGAAGGGTATGTTTACACCCTGTCTAAGTTATACCAAAACCCTAGAGTGGAGAAAAAGTATCGGTAAATGTAGTGCAGGTGGCCTACCATGTCTTAAAGCAGGATCGTTTTATTCTTGTTCCCGTGTGGGTAAGAGACGGAGCTATAGAGGACTTCTAGCACCATCTCTTTCACTCACTGGAATAAAATTAAAATAATCCTGCTTTAAGACGTCATGGTAGGCCACCTGGACTCCACAATCAAAGGAAGATCAAAGGAAGAAAGCGGACAAGGTCTTGTGACTTCTGATAGGCCTATGTCTATCAGTGGACTGCAAAAGGTCAAGTTTATTAAGGGGACTACAGGAGCTAAACACGAGGTTTATAATGCAAAAAAGCATACGATTCACTGCAATAAACAAAACCAGAAAAATATATGATATTCTTCAGGATATATGCTAGTATGATAGTGTTTTGAAAACATAATACAACTAATTTTAATCGATAAAAAAAAATCACGAACTTATTTCTAAAAATTTCTTTTAACGAGTAAAAACTATGCGATCATTCTGATTTTTTGGCAAATAATTCTACACGCAATATATTAGCATCATAGTGTTTTAATTTTTAAGTCCAATCAATAGATTTTTTGTAAATCGCAAAAAAATCACTCGTTTCGCCCTATTCGGCCCGCAGTGACTGACGTAACAACCACTTTGTAGTGCAAGCTGATTAAAACGTTATTCTAACAGTATTTTTTTTATTTTTTGTTATTTATAATGCAACTTATATGGAGATTTCTCTGAAATAAATAAATAATAATAGTTGTAATTTCAAACGAAGTTTGAACCACCACAAATAGAGATGTAAATTAGGTCCTGTAGTCGCCTTAATATCAAAACACTTTAATTTCTGTTGTACGGAACCACTATCAATATTCGCTATTGATTGGGCGTATCAAGATGATAGTAGTAAGTATGTATACTACTATCATCTCATCAGGTAGGTAGGTAGGCCTTCCTTCATCATATGTAAGTGTGTGAGTGTGAGTGTGGGTGTATGTGTGTATGTGTTGCCTTCGACATGTGTATATTGTCAAGTTCTCGTTGTCCGTGCGAGTGAGCGAACGTGTCGCTTGCGCTGTGCAATTGCGTACCGATTTTAATAAATAAGTGCTAAGTAGTGTGTGTGCATACGTTGTGCTATTGTGGCTGGCTTTATTGGTAATACGATAATGGGCTAATAATGCCAAAGGCACAGCGTACTCCTACTCCAGTGGAAGTGGAGGAAACCCAGTCTTCCGACAAGTCAGCTTCGGATGTAAAGGGTAAACAAACACCTGCATCGAAATGGGTTGGAACACGACAGGGTAAGAAGAAACGCAGTGAGGAATCAGATAGTGACTCTTCTATCACTCATGAACCTAGACGGCACAAAACAGTATGCTGTTCACACAGCTGCTGCTGCTAACAGTCTGCATGTTACACTGAAAGCTATTCAAAAGGAGGTCAAAGAAATGAATTCGCTTCTGAACTCGATAAAGGAGGAACAAGACTCACGCTTGTTATTGCTGCAAAAGGACGTGTCGGCCATGAAGTCCGAAATAGGCGAGTTAAAAAAATCCAACATCGAATTTGAAAAAACATTGCAGTTTCTAACGACCAGTACGATGAAATGGAGACGTTTAAAAGGGAAACTATGGAACATAATAAGGCAATGGAAAACAGATATAAGGATCTAATACAGCGAAACATCAATTTAGATAAATGCAACAAAGCGCTAGAAGAACGAATCGGCTATATTGAACAAAAGGAATTGAATAAAAACATCGAAATAATGAATTTAAAAATGCAAGAAGGAGAGAAAACCGTTGATGTGGTAAAAAAATGTGCTGAGATCTTGAAATTAGATAAAACCGAAATAGAAAGTGCATGGAGGGTAGGATCCGAAAAGAAAGAGGTTCGGCCTATAGTTGTGACACTGCGTACAAAAGCGGCGAGAGTGGAATGGCTTAAAAGTCGAAAAACACAAATAACAAACCACATGATTATAAACAACAATGACTCATCACGAATCTTCATAAATGAGCATATAACTCGGCAGAACCGGCAACTATTTTGGGCAACAAAGACAAAGCTTAAAGACACCTATAAATATATATGGATCCAGGATGCCAAAATTCTAATTAAAAAAAACGATATTGACAAAAAAATCTACCATATTCGTAATGAGGGTGACATAGAAACATACGTACAAAAAGACAAGATCTAATACTATCTTATCATCATGTCGAACTGTTAATAGTGTCATCAATAAAATTAAATCATGGTGATAAATTTTGATCTACAACCACAATTACAGGACATAGAGTACATAAAGTTCACAGATATTAATAAATGGTCTACGTACGTAAATACGAACGAAACTAAAATACAAATCATACACATTAACATTTGTTCCATAAGAAAACATTTCAACCAACTGAAGGTACTTCTGCACAAGATTCTCAGTCAACTGGATGTGTTGTGTCTCACAGAGATTAATATTAGACAGGATGAAGTCTCCATGTACACGATTGATGGTTTCAATATGTTTTCACAAACCAGAGAAAAAAAGCGAGGAGGAGGCATACTTGTTTATGTGAAAAATAGTCTTCAGTACAGTCCACTACAAAACTATAATGCATCTACGTTTGAGTTTATACACGGTCACCTTGTTAAGAATGTTTACAACGCTTATCTATTGGTAATCTACAGGCCACCGCACACAAATAAAAGTATTTTTGCGAAAGAAGTAGAAAACATTATTCGACCGCTAGCAATGAACACTGATATTATATTAGTAGGGGACTGTAACATTAACTTGTTGGAGAGTGCACTGGATTCTTCGGCCAACAAATATTTAAATACTTTAGCAGATTTGGGACTTCACTGCGGCATTCAAGACATTACGCACGAGGCGGTTGTCGGACAGAAGCGAGAAGCGTCATGCATCGATCACGTCTTCATTAGAGATGAGCGTTGAATGAACGAACTAGTTTATTCGACCGTCCACGGACTGTGAACGAACGGACGGTTCACCAACAATCCGTGGACTAGTCGAATCCGTCGACGGCTCAACGGCAGTCGATCAACAACGGCTAAACGAGTAAACGCGTAAACGCTCGAACTGGACGACGCGACGGACTGACTCAAGAACGTAGGCACATAGCACAAATTCATTCGTCCTTAGAAATAAAATAATCACTCAAACAAATGTTAACTCTAAATCTAGCATGAGAGAGTTGATATTTGTATACGACGAGTGTAAATTACATCCGTCCTGTACAAATATCTACTCTCTTATGTTAGATTTAGAGTTAAAATTTCTTTGGGTGATTATTTTATTAGGATGAATGCATTTGTTACTTGCCTACTATGTACTCGAGTATGAAGGGAAGTTTAAATTAATATGTACCTACAGCGGCTACAGCACAAAGCAGTCTTTAGTCTACTGCCTACGTCGCCGTCATCACCGTCGTAGACTTCGTTGTAACGTTTATTTAAACGACTGCATAACCAAGTCGACGCTTAGACTAGTCGACGAATTCAACTAGTTTATGAACTAGTCGATGAACTTAAATGGACGGTCTAGTTTCGTTTACGCCAAATGCGTCGACGACCCATCTCTAGTCTTCATGCGAAATGTGAGTGGTGGGGCGAGTGACGTGCACGCTTACACGCTCACGAGTCAGGTAGCCGATCACTATCTAACGGGAATCTCAGCTGTTATTGATAAGGAAAGAGACATAACATGTGTGAGTAAAACGAGGTACAACAACAAAGCTATAAGAGATAAACTAAATAATGTAGATTGGTCACCTCTGTTACAAATACAAGATGCGAACGAATTGTATACAAAAATGTTCACAATTTTTGGCGATATTTATAATAGCTCTAAAATATATAACTGGGGGTGCCCTAAACGTAAAACGCAGTCGTGGGTTACTGATAAGCTACGCATGCTTATAGAAGAGAAGGATATGCTATTTAGACAGTGGAAAAGTGATCCTAAAAATAATAATAAACGTTTACTGTACACTAGGTGCAGAAATAAGACACAAAAGCTTATAAATATGGCCAAAAATAAAAGTAGGCATGAAACCATAATTAATTGTAAAGGAGACATGAGAAAGATATGGAGTAATATAAATAGCTGGCTTGGTAGGTCTAAACTAGGAGTAGATACTGTAATAGAAAAGCATTTACTTAAAAATGAAACATTACAAAATATCTGTAACAATTTCTGTGAAACCTTTACGAAAGAAATCGATACGATTAAACATAAATGTCAACATAATTTTTTGGACAGGATGAGCTATGTAAATAACTGTAATGTGAGTTTCCGATTTAAAAAAGTCCTACCAAAAGACGTAATATCTGTTATAGAAAAATTAGACTGCAACAAGTCGCCGGGGTCAGATGGTATTAGAATTAAAGATTTAAAACAAATTAAAGAACAACTTAGTCCAATAATAGTGTTGAGTATGACTGTAGAAGGCTGGTAAGAAATTGGAATTTTTGAAGGACCATTAAATAATAAAAAAAATAGCTGTATCAACTTATTTAGCTAAAGTTTAGAAAGTGGATCTTTGCTCGCGTAAGTAGGTAGATAATCCAGTATGCCACCTACCTCAAACTTCCACACGTACGTTTCTTCACGAGAGCCTTGCACGGCAAGGGGTCCTGGTATCGAAGGCGGAGGCGAGCGAGGGCACAGAGCGTTCCAAAAACACCATCTAAATTGGCACAGCACTGCGAGAACGTCTCACACAATATATACTGCACGGCAGTGTCAAAAAATGAGTTAAACTTGACTTATTCACGGAATAGTTTCTCAAAAAGGATGAGACGTGACCGATACTGTCTGATCACGCAAGCCAACTAGCTCCACCGCATCGTGCGCAGGTTGCACGAGTCTCGGCCACGATTCAAAACGACGGTAGTCGTAAAAAGCAGATGACAAAACATAAATCATCTACCCTCAAAAGATGAGCAAAGATCCAACATACCCCCCACCGAAATTATCATGATAATTTCAGTTAAAAATATAAAATAATATTGCTATTGCAACTGGTAGGCAGTAGGAAAATTGCCTTGAAACGGGCAAGAATAAGAAAGTATAAACAAAAAATTAAAATTAAGAAAAAATAATAATTAAAATCTAAGCTACAAGTTTTGTAAATATTTAATTAGAATATGGAAAAGGGCAAACCTTATTAACAGGTCTTTTAGTGATTCCCTTTTGCGTTCTCAGAGTAACGACGCGGATGATTTTATCTGGACCTTAATGGAGACGCTCCACTCTGGCCCGAACCCAGTTTAGCGGACGAATCAGTTCAGATTTGATGAGAACTAGATCACCGATTTTAATATTAGGAGGCGAGGTGAACCACTTTGCTCTCTGCTGCAAAGTATGCAGGTAGTCGTCAGACCACTTCTTCCAAAACGTTTGGGAGATTTTCTGCAAACACTGCCAACGTGACAGTCGGTTCGTAGCTACGTCTTGAAGACCGTACTCGGGCACGGCGAGTAAGCTTTGACCTACTAAAAAGTGTCCAGGCGATAAAAATTCGAATTCATCAGGATTGTTAGATAACGGGCACAAAGGACGCGAGTTCATTACGGCTTCGATTTTACAGAAGACAGTGGTGAGCTCTTCAAATGTAAGTGCCTTGTCACCTACTGCACGGAGGAGATGGCGCTTGGCCGACTTGATACCGGCTTCCCACAGTCCGCCCATCGAAGCTGCCGTAGGAGGAATATTTTTCCATTCAATAGAACGAGTTGCGCAACCGTCGGCGATTAAAACGTCATTTTCATTAAAAAAATTGCAAACTTCTTTCAATTGTTTCGCAGCGGCGACAAAGTTCGTCCCGTTATCGGAATGTAGGCACGAGCACAGACCGCGTCGCGCTACGAACCGGTCAAGAGTTGCTAGGAAACAATCAGCTGATAAGTCGCTGAGGACCTCAATGTGTACAGCCTTTGTGGAAAAGCAAACAAAAAGGCACATGTAGCACTTTAGAATTTTTGCATTACGATTCAAACTCGCTTTTATGTGAAACGGCCCACCTAAATCGCAACCGACATGATCAAAAACCTTATTAGGTTTTAATCTTTCAGCGGGTAACGTACCCATGTACGGTTGTATTGAAGTAGGGTTGCATTTAAAACATACGATGCATTTAGACAACACACTACGAATCATACTGCGAGCGGATACGATCCAATATCGTTTGCACAAAATTCCTTGTAATGAACGAGGTCCTACATGTAGGTACACATTGTGAAAATGTTTTATTATTAAAGTTGTTATGTGACATTTTTTAGGTAGCAACAAGGGGTGCCAGCGAGATTCTACCCCCCACCCTGAGGAAACCATGGGCATCGACGAAGGGTGATAGTTTCCTGAGTGATGAAACAAACTTATTGTTTTTTATTTGAGTGATTTCGCTACTAAAGTAGGTAT
Source organism: Xestia xanthographa (assembly GCA_905147715.2). NCBI lineage: Eukaryota > Metazoa > Arthropoda > Insecta > Lepidoptera > Noctuidae > Xestia > Xestia xanthographa. The sequence continues at coordinate 5,683,234 of LR990664.1, read as the reverse complement.
CTTGTGTACTGTGACACTTAGCCCTGTAGAGAGGGTGTCAGCAGGTAGGTAAGTAGGGGTTTGTAAATAATAAGAGCTGGTTAGGTACACTTATTATTTATTGCCTAAACTTCCGTGGCCATCACACGACTCGATTGCAGAGGTAGAAAGGTGGTAGGGAACACTGGCCTGAACCGTCTCCAGCGATGATGGTTCCGTCTTAGACCCTGCCCGCAGCCAACGGCTTCAATTTTAGGTGCTGTCTGTAGTGGTAACTCAGCGTAGGTGGTAGGTCTTCACTCTGTAGCAGAGGACTTCAACAGCTGGCTTTCTCCAAGCGTCCTTCACGACACCGGAACCACGACGTGGCGAAAGGTAGACTAAAATCCTGGGAATCCAGACAGAAACGGAAGCGTAAGCAGGTTGTCGGAACCACGTTTCGTAGGTCCAAAGGTCACAGTGCCCCAGATAGGAAGATAGGAAGAAATACAGCAGAAACTAGATTTTAGAAGTTCTAGGAACACCTTACAATAATAGCCCTTTTAGTAAAATACATGGAAACTTACCCTAGAGGGATTTCGCGACGTATTTATGAAAAATTATTTGGAGCGGCCGGCACAGCCGTCGCCTCAGTGCTCTCAAAACGACTGGTCATCGGCCCTAGCGAGCCCACCCGAATCGTAACTCCTCGGCTACGCTCGGCAAAGATCGTTTTAGCGTTGCGCGGGCGCATAGAAGCGAGGACCTTTACACCCGTAGGTTCCGTACAATAATATTTAGTTTTAATGATTATTTAAGTGTTAGGTTTACTTAATAATATTATAATAGGTTATTTTTTTTAAGTTTTGTGTAAATAGTCTAGATTTTAGTGTACATAGATTTCTTATTATTTAGGTTTCCTAAACTAAACTCTTTTAAATTGTAACTTGCAAAGTGCAACGTTACAGTACATTTTATAATAACGTCATGGGACGCATTCAACTCGTGAGTTGAGATCGGACCAACAGAACGCTCGTTCTTAGCTAACCTACAATTTTTAGCAAATCGCAAACACCAAGCGACGATACGTTGCAACCTGTTGAACGAAGAGTATTTTTCAAAAAAAGTTTCTGAAAAATCGTTAGGTACATTTTGAGATGCACAGGAAAATGTATCAACGTTTGTCTTTAGTTCTAAATGTCAGTCTTTTCAGTGACGTAAAAAGTACTTATTGGCCATTGATGAACGTCATCAGATAGCCATGCGGGACCATGCAGCCAGAGTTCATAATCAGCTACGAGCTGAGTGGGCATGGCGCCGCGCGAACAAACGTCAGCAGCGTTGTTTTCGCTCCGCACATGATACCAGCTTTTCGACGGAACCACCTCCACTACTTGAGAGACACGACTTGAAACAAAAGTTTTAAGTTTGTAGGGAGGGGTCAGTAACCATGCGAGTGCGACACTGGAGTCCGTCAACGCAGTTACTTGAAAGTTTAGGTTTTTAATATTTTGTTGAACGAACAAAACCAGTTTTGACAACAATACAGCAGCCATAAGCTCGAGTCTAGGTATCGAGAGTGGCTTGATCGGCGCGACTTTACTTTTACTGATAAGCAGTCTAGTTTTCACTTTATTGTTTGGGTCAACACTACGTACATATATGCATGCCGCATAACCACGGGTCGATGCTTCACAAAAAGCAATTAAATGTACGCCACAGAATTTAGGTATTAGCATATGTCGTTCGATTGTTATTGACGACAGACTTGACAATGACGCGATGAAGACCGACCACTTGTCACGCAAATCAACCGGAAGTGGGTCATCCCAACCGAGACTGAGCTTCCACAAATCTTGCATGATGCATTTAGCTAGAAATGTACATGGAGATAAAAAACCAACTGGATCAAAAATGCTAGCAAGCAGTTTTAGCACTGACCGTTTTGTGTAGGTGCTATCTGTCATGTTATAATCGAACGAGAAACAATAGACGGTCGGCAGCCACTTAAGACCTAAAACCTTCAGCGATGAGCACACGGTGTCATCATCACTGAAGTTTATGGCCACTGCCTGATCGGCACCGATTCTAGACAGTAATTCAGGGGAATTACTCGCCCATTTACGAAGATCAAAACAGCCTAACTTCAACAGAGCTACGAGCTCGTCCTGTAACGTACAGGCGTCTGAGAGGTTCTGTGTTGACCACAAAACGTCATCAACAAAACATCCTTGCATGAGGATATCAGCAGCTTGAGGATATCGCTTGCCCTCATCACTCGCCAGCTGTTGCAACGAGCGAACGGCGATAAAACCAGACGATCGCAACCCGTAGGTATTTGTAAGAAGTTCGTAGGTTTTTATTTCATGCGAAGGCGATTCCCTCCAAAGAATGTGCTGATAAGTACGCTCAGCAGGATGAATTAGGACATTCCTATAGAATTTAGCTATGTCAGCGGTAAAACAAACGTCATACAAACGAAAGTTGAAAATAATTTTCAAAATGTCATGATGGAGTTTTCTGCCTGTAAGTAATGTGTCATTAAGTGACACACCGCTTGAAGTAGCCGCTGAGCCATCAAATACCACTCGCAGAGGCGTGGTGGTACTGGATGCCTTCACCACACAGTGGTGTGGTATGATATACCTACTCGGTTCTGTACCTACATACGGTTTCATATGGCCTAATTGTTCATACTCGCGCATGAAATCTACGTAGGGCGAACGTAAGTCGGGCAATCGAGCGAAACGTCGCTCCAGGTGGTATAACCTATGCACGGCGTGGTTATAAGACTCGCCGAGGGCGGCGCACTTTGGGTCCATAAGGATAGGCGAAACATACCTACCACTGTCGTCCCTATAATGACGCTCGGAGTATATCTCCTCGGCAAGCTTGTCATCTGGGCTGATAGGGTTGTCACACGGTGACTCCTCTATTTCCCAAAATGATTTCAATTGATTGTTGATGGTGTCACTATCGTCTTGCAATTTCGTGTCGTACACTAGTGTACGACACGAAATTGCAAGACGTTGCAATATTAGTGACATCATCGGAAGTACACGGTACTTCAACTTTCCCACACAATACGAACCCGAAAACACTACTGAGTGCAGTGGGTAGTGTAGGGCCGACAATAATTTTATTACCGTCATAAATGTCAGGGAATATGTCACCTGCAAGAATAATATCTACAGAAGATTTTTTATAGAAGTAGGGATCTGCTAACAAAATGTTTTTGTAGTGCATAGAAACTTCTTCGGAAATTTCTATCGTAGGCAGGGAAGTGATCTGTTGTAAAATTATAGCATCGATATTAAACGATGGGTTATCGCAATGGCTTAATAGTGCACGAAGTCATGCCAAAGTTTTTGACACTACTTCCGGCTAAACCAAAAATATTAAACGGACATTTTTGACGCGACAACCCTAGCCGTTCTAAACAATTCAAAGTAATAAAATTCGATTGAGCGCCTGAGTCGATAAGTACGCGACAAGCTTGCGGATTACCAAACGAATCTATAACATTAACTATAGCCGTACCTAGTAGGACCATATAACTCTTTATCTTGTTACCGCTGGACGAGTGCGATGTTTTAGCGTGCATTGTGTGCGTACCTACAGCTGTCGGCTCTGCGTTGTTATTATGCGCAGGAATGGATCGCGTAGCAGGACTGCCTTTAGAGTCAAGATGCAGTAATGCATGGTGACGCTGATTACACGTAAAACATTTAAATTCGCTTTGGCAATCGGAAGACGAGTGGTTTTGCTTGAGGCAGTTGTGGCACAATTTCAACTGGTCAGCACGGCTGACTCGTTGCGCAGGAGTCAATTCACTGAATTGTACACAACGAAAAATCATATGATTTTGACCACAATGTAAACAATCAAAACTCTTCGGCTTATTGTTAGATTGCGTCTGCGAAGAAAATGCCTTCCTATTAATGGTTTCACTCGACTTTTTATTGCATGTGTTCAGAGTAGGATTCCTACCTTGCGGAACAGTAGAACTAGAATGAGATTGAGAATGTTCCAATATTTTTATTTGATTATGTACATGGGACATCAACTGATCATAGGTGGGTATGGTTTTTTGATCGATACTTTGTTCGAATGTTTTTCTTGTGTTGGGGTCTAATCCCCTCAATGCTATATGACACAGTACATAGCTAGATAAGTGCTCGATATTTAAAGCATTTATAGCGCGATAAGAATGATCGAAGGTCTCAATAAAATGATTTAAATTGACTGGAGATTCCGATTTGAGCGCGGGAAAGTTGAGCATCTTATCTAGGTATTTACCTACGAGCATCCTATTGTCTTGATATTTATCAAGTAAGGACTGCCACACTACGTCGTAATTACTTGAAGTAATCGGCACACTTTTTACAATGCTAAGTGCGGATCCTTTTGTGCATGACAATAAATAATGAAATTTATCTATGCTTGAAATACCCGTTTGATTGTGCACCAAAGAGCAAAATGTTTCATAAAACGTGGTGAAGTTCTCAATATTCCCATCAAATGTAAACAACTCGAGCTTCGGTAAACGTGGCCGAATGTCGCCATTTTTATCTTTCGTGTCTACGTGACTGCATGGTGGAACGTCCGCCATTTTGGTTGTGTGCTTCGAAGCACACAACATGACGCGAAAGAACAAGTCATCGAAGCTAACCAAATCGCTATCTGAGAACTGAGCTTCAGGCGTTAAAATTAATCGCATTTCATATATTTCCATACAAATACTTTCGAATGATTCACGTAGTGATGTTAGCTCTGAGGTACGCAATAGGAACATTTCCTTGAGGGAAGGATGGTTCTCAATTTTATTGGATAAATCAAACACTTGTTGCAATTGAGAATAAATACGTTGCTTTTTAGCAAGACATTTGTTTATGTTACGAACAGTTTCTATTTCCTTTTTAGTAGGAATTGGTGCAATCGGAGCAGTTACTTCTGATTGCGACATTTTTCGATTTTAAATATGCAATGAAATAGTATAATAAGTTAATTATATCCGGCTCGAATGGCCAAAAATGTTGAGTATGACTGTAGAAGGCTGGTAAGAAATTGGAATTTTTGAAGGACCATTAAATAATAAAAAAAATAGCTGTATCAACTTATTTAGCTAAAGTTTAGAAAGTGGATCTTTGCTCGCGTAAGTAGGTAGATAATCCAGTATGCCACCTACCTCAAACTTCCACACGTACGTTTCTTCACGAGAGCCTTGCACGGCAAGGGGTCCTGGTATCGAAGGCGGAGGCGAGCGAGGGCACAGAGCGTTCCAAAAACACCATCTAAATTGGCACAGCACTGCGAGAACGTCTCACACAATATATACTGCACGGCAGTGTCAAAAAATGAGTTAAACTTGACTTATTAACGGAATAGTTTCTCAAAAAGGATGAGACGTGACCGATACTGTCTGATCACGCAAGCCAACTAGCTCCACCGCATCGTGCGGAGGTTGCACGAGTCTCGGCCACGATTCAAAACGACGGTAGTCGTAAAAAGCAGATGACAAAACATAAATCATCTACCCTCAAAAGATGAGCAAAGATCCAACAAATAGCTTATTTTATTAATATTAGTGTTAAAAACTCTCAATATCCAGAAGAACTTAAAAAGTCTATTGTGAGGCCTATATATAAACAGGGATCGCATCAGGATTACAGCAATTATAGACCTATAGCAATACTTAATACAGTAAACAAAATTTTCGAAAAAATTATAGTTAATAATAATAATAATAATAATAGTCACAGGTTAGTCACCAGGTTCGCCGTTCCCGAAAGGATCTGTCGACATGTTGGATAGACTATAAGAAGGCCTATGACTCGGTGCCACATACATGGCTCATGAGGGTGCTCGAGTTGTATAAAGTTGATGCAACTCTGCGCACCTTCCTGATGTCATGTATGGGGCAATGGAGGACAGTCCTTTGCTATCCAGGATGTCGGCAGATTCAGAGGAATAGCGAGCCGATAAGGATAGAGCGAGGTATATTTCAGGGCGATAGTTTGAGTCCGCTTTGGTTCTGCTTAGCCTTGAATCCTCTAAGCACACTGCTGGAGGATTCAGGTTTAGGCTATCGGTTGCGGAAAGATGGTCAGGTTATATCTCACCTCCTTTACATGGATGACCTAAAACTGTTTGCCCCCAACGATTTGCGACTGATGGAGTTACTGAAGGTAACTGAAACTTTCAGTAACGCCATCAGGATGGAATTTGGTGTGGACAAATGTGCGGTCATGCATGTAAAACGAGGGGAGATTGTGGAATCTGTGGGAACGGGAACCCAGCTCTCAGATTCCATAACTCTTCGATCCCTCTCAGCAACCGAAACATATAAGTATTTGGGTATGTCGGAAGCGCTGGGCGTCAATGTTGCTGACATGAAGCAATCGTTGAAGCAGCGTTTCTTTGGCCGCCTGAAAAAAGTACTTAATAGTCTTTTATCAGGTGGCAATAAGGTGCGTGCCTTCAACGGTTGGGTCATGCCGGTTTTGATGTACTCTTTCGGCATACTCAAATGGACTCAAACAGAACTAGATGCCTTGGATACGAAGGTCCGTAAATTGTTGACGGCGTATCGGATGCATCACCCACGTTCTTCGGTTATGAGACTGTATATCCCGCGGAAGTGTGGGGGTCGAGGGTTTTTAAATGCTAAGACTCTCCACAATCGCGAGATATGCAGCCTCAGGGAATATTTCCTAGGAACCGATGTGGGAATGCATCGAGATGTCGTCACGATGGACAAGGGCCTCACCCCGCTCTCCTTGGCTAAAGAGAACTGGCGCAAACCTCCAGTGCTTGACACTAACGATCGCAGGGAGGTATGGCAGAGTAAGGAGCTTCACGGACGCTTTTTCCGGGCCCTCCATGGGCCCGATGTAGACCTATCAGCGTCCGTAGCCTGGCTACGTTCCGGGGACCTATTCGGAGAAACTGAAGGTTTTGTCTGTGCAATAATGGATGAAGTTATGATGACGAATAACTACCGGAGATTTATTGTGAAGGATGGCACGGTTGACATATGTCGGGCATGCCACCGTCCAGGCGAATCAATCCGTCACATTATTTCCGGGTGTTCTCGTCTAGCTAACGGAGAGTACCTGCATAGACACAACCTTGTAGCCAGGATTATCCATCAGCAACTTGCTCTAAAATACAACCTTGTGGAATCGGAAGTGCCTTACTATAGGTATGTGCCCGACCCAGTTCTCGATAATGGCTGTATCACGTTGTACTGGGATCAATCCATCATCACTGACAGGACTATTGTAGCCAATAAGCCTGATATAGTGGTGGTGGATCGATCAGAGCAGCGCGCAATGATTGTTGACATAACGGTCCCACATGATGAGAACCTCGTGAAAGCCGAGAAAGATAAACAAATCAAGTATCTTGACTTGGCTCGCGAGGTTGTTGACATGTGGGAAGTGGACTCAGCAATCATTGTGCCGATAGTCGTATCAGCCCATGGCTTAATTGCCAAGAGCCTCGATCAATACCTGAGCAGGCTCTCGTTAGGCAGCTGGATCAAGGGCTTGATTCAGAAAGCGGTACTCCTGGACACGGCTCGTATTGTTAGGAGGTTCCTCTCTCTGGAGCCCTGACCGCCGGTAGCTTGGACCCTGTTCCCGATACCGGTGGGCTACAATTTTTTATATTTTTAAATGTCTTTTATATATTTTTTTAATTAATATTTAAAAATGTAACAAATTTGTTTGTAAATGAATAAAGGAAATAATAATAAAATAAAATAAATAAAGATATATTCTGATAAATGATTTCTGTATAAAGATGAATAAATGGAATAATAATAACCTACACAACCGTGAGGTGTGCAGTTTCAAGGAATACTTCCTAGAAGCCGACGGGGAGATGCACCGAGATGTGGTCTCAGTGGACAAGGGCCTCACCCCGCTCTCCCTGGCTAACGAGAACTGGCGCAAACCTAAAGTATTAGACACTAATGACCGCAAGGTGGAATGGCAGGGCAAGGAGCTTCACGGACGCTTTTACCGGGCCCTACATGGCCCAGATGTAGACTTCTTACCGTCCGTATCCTGGATGCGCTTTGGTGACCTCTTCGGGGAAACAGAAGGTTTTATCTGTGCAATAATGGACGAAGTTATGATGACGAATAACTACCGGAAATACATTGTGAAAGATGGCACGGTAGACATATGTCGGGCATGCCACCGTCCGGGAGAATCGATCCGACACATTATTTCTGGGTGTTCTAGTCTGGCTAACGGAGAGTATTTGCATAGACACAACCTTGTTGCCAGGATTATCCACCAGCAACTTGCTTTGAAATACAACCTTGTGGAATCAGAAGTGCCATACTATAAGTATGCGCCCGACCCAGTTCTCGACAATGGTCATATCACGTTGTATTGGGATCGACCTATCACCACTGACAGGACTGTTGTTGCCAATAGGCCTGACATTGTGGTGATAGATCGATTGGAGCGTCGCACAATGATTGTTGATATAACGATCCCGCATGACGAGAACCTCGTGAAAGCAGAGAAAGATAAACAATTCAAATATCTAGATCTGGCTCGCGAGGTTGTCGACATGTGGGACGTGGGTACAGCAGTCATTGTGCCGATAGTCGTGTCGGCCAATGGCTTAATAGCCAAGAGCCTCGACCAACATCTTAGGAGACTCTCGCTTGGCAGCTGGATCAAGGGCTTGATTCAGAAAGCAGTACTTCTGGACACGGCACGTATCGTTAGGAGGTTCCTCTCTCAAGAGCCCTGACCACCGGCAGCTCGGACCCTGTTCCCAGCGCTGATGGGCTACTGTTTTTTATATTTTTAAATGTTTTTTTATGTAGTTTTATTAAGAAATATTTAAAAATGTTAAAAATATGTATTTAAATGAATAAATGAATAATAATAAAATTTATTTCAGACTTGGTCCATAAATTTGTTAGTAACAATGTTCTTAACCTAGTGTTAGTAACAATACAAATCTAAAGTAGTTAGTAACATTGTTCTTAGCCTAGTGTTAGTAAAGGTACAAAAAAGTCAGGCGCTTGGTCTCGCGTGAAGGCTCATCCAATGTGCCATCAGTACCGAGTCCCAGCGGCCGGCACACACGGCCAGAATGGCGCTGGGGCTACCGCGCACCCGCGCCTGCATCGATGCGCAGCGCTTACGCATGATGGCATGGAAGCCATCCACGTGCGCCTCTGCGAACATGCCACTCGCGCTACAGCAGCGCGGCAGCCCCATCAACACCCTGAACGCGTTATTATACTGTTACACGCAGGGCGTTGTACGTCCCCTGCGTGTATTTAGCCCACAAACTGCACGTGTAGAAGGTCTGACAGAATGCCCTAAATAGTGTGACCTTCACTTGTTCTGTGCAACGAGTGAATCTGCGAGCCAACATATTACAGCGGATGCACAACGCCCTACGCTCTCTCTCCACATCCATGTTATCTTTGAGGTCTTCGGTGACCCAGTGGCCCAGATACTTGAAATGAGTGACTCTGTTTAAAGGTGTACCATAGAGTGAGACGGGTGGTACGTCTGAGAAATCTTTTTTGGGTGCTTTAAAAACCATAACCTCACTTTTCTTCACATTGTATCTGAGCCCATGGGCCTCCGCATACCTTTCACAGATACGAAGCAACTTACGCAACGCGCCGATTGAAGGGCTGAGCAGCACCATGTCATCCGCGTAGCTAATATTATTAACGCAAATCCCATCTATATGACATCCGATTCCTGCACTGCTCAGCTCTCCAATCAGGCGGTCCATATACAAATTAAAAAGTTTCGGTGAGGTCAACCCCCCCTGCCTCACCCCACACTCTAACCTGTACTCCGTCCGATCTACTTTCCGCCCACCTAACAGCATTTTTCTGATTATTGTACCAGTACTCAAATATCGATACAATCTCAGGGAGCAGACTGGTGTCTCGACGCATTTTTGTTCACATTTGGTTGTATGAGACCATATCAAATGCCCGGGACAGGTCCAGGAAACACGCGTATACTGGCGTCTTACGTGCAGTGTAGTAGTGCACGGTCTGCTTGAGGCACAGGATCGCACTTTCCGTGGACAGACCAGTCCGGAAACCGAACTGACCGTCGTGCAATTTTATATGGTTAGTTAAATATCCGTCAAGCAGGCCGTCCATCACTTTTGCTATAACCGTAGCTAAAGAGATAGGCCTGTAATTGGACCTATCCGAGACATCACCGGTCTTATTTTTTACTATAGGGACAACAACAGTAAACATGAGATCGTCAGGTAAGTAGGAGTGGCTAACACACAGGTTAAATAACAAAGCTAGAACCCTAGGCAAGTGTACCCCAGCAAGCCGCAGGTGCTCAATGCTGAGGCTATCATGTCCTGGTGACTTTCCTCTTTTCATAGATTTTATGACCATAGCTATATCTTTTGCAGTGAACCTCACATTGATATCTCCAGATGCCGCCCCAGCACCGGACACCGACAACAGGTCAGACTGTGCAGGCCTCAAAACCGGTTCAACCCTGAAGTGCTGCTGAAACAGTCTCGCGATGTCATCCGGGTCGTGAACACCCTCAACGCTCACGGGCCGGCTCTGCTTCAGATTTAACTTCTTTGTAGATTTCCAAAATTTTGAAAAATTATTATCGGAATGGTGTTGTGCTATTATATCCATTATAACACTTCAATACCCGCAATTACAGACACAATTAAAATAACAATGCACTGTGCCTCAGGAGGCACGGCCGGGAGCATACGGGTTAATCTTTTGTTGGTTATTTTGACACCATTTCAATTTTACCTTAAATAATCGCCTAGACTCTGCCATTTCATTGTATAACCATCCAGAGCTAGGTTTCCCATACAATAGCCAATTCTGATAACATTGCCGAGCCTTACCGTGAGCCTCTCTCACGTGTTTGTTCCAGCCTATTATGTGTTTACCCCTACCGGGATTTGAAGCCGCACTACATGAATATTCCGCGCCCTCAGCCAGTACACGCACTATACTTTTATACACATAATTAATTAATGATTTATGGTTTGTACAGTTACACATTTTATCAGCACAAATTACAAAATCCGCTGGAAAGTCAATATCCCTTAACTTATTATGACAAAAATTATGATAGGTTTCAATTTGACAAGCCTGCCTCTCTCCCCAAACTACTTTATTTTTACAAACACTATTTGTTACAACTTTAGGTTTTATTAAATTTAAATTACAAGTTAACTGCATAGGATAGTGATCAGACCAGTATGTATCATACAATATAGTCACGTGATCAATAGTTGCGCGCGCGGCGCTCGAAACCACACAGTGATCGAGCCACCAGCGACAACCGTGAGCCTCACTAACAAAAGTGTGTAAATCATTAGGTAACAAATCAAGATCAACACACACCCATGACTGTTCCGCACAAAAGTCTAAAAGTTGATTAGCGAATAACTTACCCGGGTGCGCGTTGAAATCTCCCAACACATACACAGATTCCACATCACTATTTTCAATTATAGAATTTATTTCGCCTAGACACTCCGTAAACTCAATCAAGTTGTCTCTTGAGTCCGTGGGCATATACACAGATATAATTAGCATAGAACGCTCACGTATCTCAACCTTAATAGCTACTATGCGATCACTACGACACTGTAACACGGACACTGAGGGAAACACAGACTTCCTCCACAGCACTGCCACACCGCCATACGGACGGCCGCGGAGCACACCGGCTGAAGTGTCCACGGCAGACTTGCCAGTGAACGCGAAATAATCGCTGATGCTGCCCAGGAACGGAATATCATGCGGCAACAGCCACGTTTCCTGAAGTGCTATTATGTCAGCTGTTTCACATATTTTTCTTACACATTCCACTGATCTTACAATATTTTTACAGTTAAATGTTACGAGTTTGGCGTAATTATTCATAAGGATGGTTGCACACATACAATTTTTTCCCCACTCTTTATACCATTACTTCTAATCTTGAAGTCAACAAAGCGCCGGTATGCGACGCCTTCTGGCCAGAAATCATCATTCAGAAATGTTTCTAATTTATGCTTCGGTACTAATACTTTAAACGCATCATATGATTTTGGTGTCTTCATAGTTAAACAACTCACAAATTTTTTAGAAAACAAAAATATTTTAAACGAGGTTCAACACGGTTTTAGGATCAATAGGAGTACTGCTACCTGCGTCAGGCGGAAGGTGAGGACGCCGTGGCGTCTCTGAAGCCACTCCTCAAAGAGGAGACTTATCGCCACTATCGTGGCGTGCCCTTCATGGGCTTGCGACAGTCGCTCTCTCCATGTCGCCATGAGATCCCGCCGGAAGTCTGTCTGCTGAGCGACAATTTGTCGCGGCAGCGGAGTTTCCCCCCAGCGTAGCGCCTCCGCGTGCCATTCATGTAGGCGCGCGAGGACTATCGCCTCTAGATCCCAAGGCGACAATCCGGCAAGGAGGCTCAACAAAAAAAAGGGGCCCCTCAACGGACGTTGCGGTGCTGTCAGTCAGTGTCAGTAGCACAGAGTACATTATACTATACTTTATTGAAAGTCAGTAGTGCGCTTCGCGCCGAGGCGAGTGGTCACGTATAAGTTTTTGTATCCCATTCTTTTTAAAAATGCCACGAACGGATTGCGCGGTATACGGCTGTTTGAACTCGGCTTCATCGAAACCGGAACTATCGTATTTTAAACTGCCTGCTGATTTTGAAAGGCAAGAATGATTGATTGTTATAATCGTTATCGAATTACAAGTCCTTGTGATCGATCATAATGAATTCGTGAACTGATTTGTAAATCCAGCATGGTTTTGAGGGTATCTAAAGCTGATAGTGGTAATAAAAAGTTTCCTCCGTGCCTCGGAAAGCACGTTAAGCTGTTGGTCCCGGCTGTCATTATTTTTATTTTTTTATTATATAAAACTCCTAAAACATCATTTGTCTTCTTGACAGTCGTTACTCAGTAGCCCAAAAAGTCTGACAACCAGTCTTACCAAGGGATATCGTATTACCCAGTACTAACCACAGAGTACATTTTTTTTAAACCGGTACTAACTGGGTTGTGGAGGTCAGATAGGCAGTCGCTTTATGTAAAATACTGGTATTCAGCTGCATCCGGTTAGACTGGAAGCCGACCACAACGTAGGTAGTTATTGCATTAACTGCAACAACAACAACAACTTAGTTTCGGTATTGTCCATATTTCGTCCCCGTAGTTGGAAAATTAAATAAGTCCGATTTTGGCGATTTTCACTTTTCCCTATTTTCAAAACACCTAAAACATGCCGCATATTTGAGCCTTACAGGCATTTTCGTATCTTTATCCGTTCCAAAAATATTGCCATTTTTGTCGGACAGATGGAATAACAAATATCTTCAGACAAACACTATTTTTTTAAAGGAAAAATAAATAACTCAGTAAATAAATCAACAACTGTGGTCAATGATAAGTTGAATGTCAAATAAATTAAATAACATGAGTTGTTGAATTTTTCCTCAACTTAAAAATTGTTTCACAAAACTAACTAAGTTCTAGGAAAACTAAATAACTCTATTTATTTAATTCTGCTTTTAATAATTCTGATTATAACGTACCTAATTTATAAATACTTGATGTTATCTATTTCTTTTACAACTAGATAGTGATTAATTTATAACATGCTAGGCAAATAAAATTAAATAAATTAAGTTGTTTATAATTGCCATAAAACAAAATACACCTGAGGAAAGAACAAGCCTGCCAACAGCCCTGCTCTGGAAAAGTAAAAACATCGAATTGCCAGACAGCACTCAAGAGGCTCGTCTCAACAGAGAAAAAACTCGATAGCAACCCTGCTCTTCGAGACAGATATACAAAACAGATGAACTCGTACATAAGCAAGGGATACGCCGAAAAAGCGCCCAAGACAAGCACAGTTGGTAGGACATGGTACCTACCCCATATTGACGTGTTCAATCCCATGAAACCGGAAAAACTCCGTATAGTCCATGACGTCGCATCCAAATCAGGAGGGATGTCACTGAACGACTTCCTACTCACGGGTCCAAACCTACTACAGTCGCTGCCCTGCGTCATGATGAGATTCCGCCGACACCCAATAGCAGTTGCCGGCGACGTAACATAAATGTTCATACAAGTGAAGGTACGTAGACAGGATTGAGGCGCCCTTTGTTGTCTTTGGAGAGACGATAGAAGAGAAGGCGCCCTTGAAGAATACCGCATGACGTCTATAATATTCGGCGCGGCAAGCTCACCGTGCATAGCCATCTACGCAAAAAATTGGAACGCGAAACGGCACGGCGAAAGTCAACCAGAAGCGGTGGAAGCCATCATACAGAGTCATTACATGGATGACTACCTCGACAGCTACAGAAGCGACACGCATGGAATCAAATCTTTCTAAGATACGTGTTAAATTAAATTAAAGGAAAACCATGAAAATCTATTCGTCAACCTAATTCCCGAGTGTGACCAACGATTTTTCGATAATCTCTGAATGCATATTTTCAAAAATAAAGGGATGTTTCCTATAAGTAAAATTTGCTATCTCAGTATTTTGCGGATTTTCCCTCCAAGTGGGGTTGAAAAATTCCGACCTGTGTATCGGTCAAACCGTCTCGGGGAAAATGATTCATAACCCATTACCTATTTTAACCTTAATCTTACGTTCAGTGCATCGAGTTCCGGTTTCAAGATAAAAATATTAATTTTATTAATATCCATCTTACAAATTGTTTTTCCCGTTCAGATAACAAAATTTAGTTAGTCAGTCAAGAAAAATAACCCACTTGAAAAAATTTCCAAGTTCAAGAATTATTGTCATCAAATTGACTGAATTGAAACTGATTTGAACTGAAATGAACTTTAAAACGTAGAAAATAAAGTCAATTTTCTTTTCTGTGCTCTATAATTTTTAGTTTTATCAATAACGGAACTGGAATATCTTATTTGTTACAAACTCAAATCAAATGGATGGGTTTGGTGCAGATGATTCACGACGATGTATCAGGTTTTACCTAAATCACACACACAGCACATTTGCCGATTAAGGGACTACTCAGCTCTATTCAACTTATGCCCATAGAAAACAACGATTTTGTATTAGACGCTTACGCGCGCGTTCATCTGAACGGATGCGTACGCGTCTCATAAGCTTAATAGAACTCAATAAGTGTGACACTTAGTCACTTCTAATCTTCAATTTCTTCTCCAGGTTTCGCCATCATCCCTGACACATTCATCGGTGAAATGTTCACAGCCAACGTCAGAAGCTTCGGTTCATCGTTCTCAGTCTCCGTCGGTTGGACATTCGGTTTCGGAATAGCAACCGCATTCGGTTACATGGTACCTGCCTTCGGAGCCCATTTCACGTTTTGGATGTATCTACCTACCTATACCTACGCAGTTGCTTGTACATTTGCCTTTGTCTTCACCGTTCTCTTTGTACCAGAAACGAAAGGGAAGACTCTATGGCAGATACAAGAAATGTTAAGTAAATGAAAGGAATTTCTGTTTGGTGTTTTTATTTTATTTGGGTACTTTTTTACTGTACTCTGCCTTTTTTTTCGAACTGGCATCTCGCAGTTCAACCTAGAGAGGTTGTCGTCTGCTTACCGGACAACACTGTACTCTGCCTTACGTTTTCAATATTAACTGCCTCGTTGATCTAGAGGCCGCAAGCGCGACTGTTGAAAGAGAAGAAATAGTGAAATATAATAATGACTGAATCCGGATTTCCACTCTTAAAACAGTCACAGTGATAATCTTTAGCAATGTTGCACATTAGCTAGATAATGTTACATAATATATGATAGGCGCCTTGTTGATGAATCAATTCAACAGGGATTTCAACGATAAAAATCCCGTAAACTACACGCAACAACCATTTTTGCTTCTGTATTCTTAAATAATAAGAAGGAAGTAGCTCCAAAATACGTCGTTGAAGTAAAAGTGCTAAAACATTGAATTAAAGTTTTTACCTTTGGTCTCAGGGATGAAAACAGCAGTAAACAAAAAATAAAAAGGTAAAAAAAAATATGACTTCCATGAGTCATAGAACAAAAGTGGTTCAGTTTCATGGTCTAAGTCACCAGCACCACACTAGAGTCTTGCGTTTATTCTGTAACTCCCTGTGTACTATTTGTCATTTGGTTCATGATTCGACCTGTTCAGACCTGTTGTACTGTACCTATGGATACAGAAGAAGACGGACAAGGTAGCATGTAGCAAAGATGAGAATGTTGAGATAGATGTGTGGACTTGGGGAGTGACTATTTCTCATCTCCTAATTGTTTTTGCTTCCTTTTCTTTTACTTTAGTTACAGTGTTTGTTTGTTTTTGGGTAAAGTCCGCCGCACTATTCCCAAACCACTGTAACTCCTGAAAGCCAGAATCAACAGTGGCGACCACCAGAAAAGCGCCGAGACAATGAAGTCTCGACGAAGTCCCAGAGAGTGTCTGAGAATGAGAAATTTAACTGTCTTGGATCCCACAACGAAATTAATCAGAAACGTATAGTGGAGGAGTAGGAAAAAACCGTAATTTCCACTTCCCTCCATATCAGCAGGAGACAGAACGAACCAAGGCCAATAGGCATAAAGGGACGTTTACAACTGGGATAGGCCCAGTTGCCTAGCACCACGGATATTAATATTAACATTAATGGGTCCTAAGTTGTGTTGTGTTGAATTACAGTGTTACTTGCCGGGATATTTTCTCCCAATGCGCAACAGTTTAAAACCCGACATGGTGTAACTGAAAAGCAACATGATGTCCTGACTGTACCTATTAACTAAACTCGAAGTAACGGTAATAAAAAGCGTATTTGCAAAAACAATAGACACAGACTCAACGTAAAGGGAACCAATCAAATGAGATTAAGTAAGAAATAAGAGGAAGTTAGAAAGTGGGTGGTTTGAAGTGGTGTTACAGAAAAGGTGAAAGGGAGTCGTCTGTCTTGGTATGGACATGTGATGAGGAGGGATGGAACACAATCCATGTGACTAAAAAAGTGTTGAATAAAAATGCTGATGGATGGAGAAGAAACCATAAAAAGATGGATGTGTTGTGTGAGGAACGATATGAAGAAAAAGGGAATACTTAAGTAATAGCTGACGATTGACAGAGGAGCATGGTCGTGCATTCTGTGTTTTGTTCTAGAATAGGTTCAGAAATGAAAGACACCAGTAAATATGCACATTTAATAATAATATCACAGGCTCACAGCCAATCATTTACTCAAGAGCTGTTGAATTTCCAAAAGACTCTTTCCCTTTGTCTCGGGAACAAAAATGATAGTAAAGAAGAACGCAAAAGCGCAGGCGCTGGAAAACATCCAGAAGATGATACTAGGTCCCCATGCTGGTAACATGTAACCAAATGCTGTTGACACACCGAAGCCAAACAGCCAGCCGATGGTGATCGTTAAGGTACCACCGAAGCCTCTGCAGGTGTCCGTGAACATTTCACCGATGAATGTGCAGGGGATGATACCCATGCCTGGAGGAGAAAGAAATGGGACATTTTATTTTGTGCCTTTCAAACAGAACGGTTGAAAAATCATCATCATTCTCCTGTCCATATGCCAAATTTGGCACACTAGTTTGGTCTGAAATTTGGTGTAATCGGTAAAATTTGTATTTTAAAATTGATTATATCTACCTCAGTTGCAAAGGCAAAATCAATTAAACAACATAAACTTACCACTGTAATAAGCTACGCAGAACACCATCACAGATACTAATGAAAGCCATTGCAAGTCGTCAGCTAGCGGATGACCAGAGTTGTACAGATAGAAGTACGTTCCAAGAGCAAACTGAAAAATTATAATAAAAAGATCGAGAATCATAAGATACATTCATAATAAAAAATCACACCTGTAACCCCCGCAACACGAGCGGCTGTTAATTTTAATTAACTAGCTACGAGCTTCTCCACATGATAAATAGAGTATCAGAAGAATATTTTTGAAAAAAATAAAAAAAATTAAAAAACAAAAAACCCGACTGCGTGAAAAAATGTGAAATAACTGAAAAGAACAAGCTATGAAATATATTTTTTTTTTGTTTTTAAGCGATCGTGGTGGACAATTTTCACAAACGCAGTCGGAGGCATCAAATATACACAATACGTTCTATCATCGGCCGCATGTCTTTCTTTGTAAGTGTAATCCATCATCTTCCTAGCCTTTTCCCAACTTTATTGGGGTCGGCTCCCAGTGAAACAGGATTTAGCTTAATACCAGTACATTCTTTGTGAATATAATTATCATCATAATTTGTGTATTCTTACCGCAATTTAATTGAGATAAGAAGAAGAAGCTGCACAAGCTTCTTCTTCTTATCCTAATTATATCCCATTCAGTCTTCTATTCATTCACAGACACAGTGTACACGATGACTCAGCAGTGGTTAACTCTACACCATTGTCGTGGTGTGAACATTTGATGCCTCCGACTGCGTTTGTGAATATTGTCCACCACGATCGCTTAAAACCAAAAAAAAAAAATCTTAGCTTGTTCTTTTCAGTTATTTCACATTTTTTCACGCAGTCGGGTTTTTTGATTTTTTTTTAATTTTTTTATTTTACTATTTTTAGTTTTTGCATAGAATGAATGTATCGCTTACGGGAATGTCATTGTTAGTTAGTACAATTATGAAATTCTCGTAATACTTGTAGCTCATACAAAGAATTTAGGAGTTTCCTTTTGTAATTTAGAGATTTTAGCTCTGTTATTTTTTGTTTTACGGGATAAAGCCATTTTATTTAACTAAAATAAAGAATTTAACCAAAAATAAAATTTACCTATCCTCAAGTGATTCTAATATTGATACTAAAAGTAAATAGTTTAAAACACAAACGTTCGCTAGATGGCTGCCTCCCTGCGTTACCGGGATGGCAGAGCCAAATAGGAAGATCCAAAATACCCAACAACTAAACATAAGCCCAAAGGCATTAATGAGTTTAATGGGAGTTTTAGCCAGATAAACTGTTACCGCCTTCACCGCGTGGAGGTACTCCCAGCTTATGTTATTAATATTGCTGCGCACACGCCGCACGCTTGTTGTCAGTTGCCCAGGGTATATAAATGTTGTCTGCTCACACACAGGGACAACAACAAAAAGCTCGGCAATATTGGTATATTTATTATCTTAGGTTTTTGTTTTAAAATATTTTGTTGTTTTTAGCATTTATCAGTCCAAATTAAATTGAAACATAAAAGTTATATATATTTTGGTAAACCATTTTTAAAATCCTTAATTTGATACCCCACTTGATAGAATTTGAGAGATTTAAAAAAAATATTTTTAGTTCGGAACCCTTTGCACGCGAGTTCGACTCGCACTTGGCCAGTTTTATGTACCCAGTGACACTCTCACGTTTAAGACGAATCTAACGACACCTCTCAAGTTAAAATCCATCAAGCCGTTTAGGCTGCAGAGCGTGCCAAAGAAATATACCCACATACATACATACACTCGAAAAACATAACCCTCCTTCTGGCGCAGTCGGGTAAAAATAAAGGTGAGCTTACCAAACTCAATGAACAAGCCGCACAAGATGCTAACAATAATATCTTTCTCCCAGTTCTATCGACAAGTACAGGAGCAATGATCGACGCAAACACTTGAGTAGCACCGATGATAATAGTAGATATATGAGCCTCCATACTTGATCCAGTCAGATCGAAAATCACCGTAATAAATGCGATAACAATCATCATACCACTGAATTGGGATAGAATATTTAAAGATATTATTAAAGTTGCAGCTTTCCTGTTAGTCTTGACCGTGTACATTTCAGTTAGTTGAGCCATTTTTGGTTTTGGCTTTTCATTTGCTTGTGCTACTATCTCATCTATGTCATCTTGTCTGCCAAGTGAAGTGAGAATAGCCATTGCTTCTTGTCTTTTGCCTGAAATTTATAAGAAGATTTTTATTTATTTTGTTGTATTTCAGATATTCCTACAAAATCGTTTGATGCTGTAATGAATTGTTAATTAGCTTTATAGTTGTTTTTTGCTTTGGCAGTTGGTACACCAATATTAGGGATTGATAATTCCGCGTAAAACCTTTGTTGCTCTGTCAACTGACTGTTAGCGCCAATATTAGGGACTGCCTTCCGAAGTCTTGCAAGCAAAAATTCGGTTAAGCAGAAATTACTGCCTTAACATTGAACACTTTTGGCAATGCTGAGCTTAATAATGGATCATCATTTATATTCAATATTAAATAATGATTAATAGTCATCATTATCGTCGAGGAAAATGACGTGAGGAAAGTTTTGAGTATGAATGTGGAAGGGTATAAGAGTAGAGGTAGACCAAAGAAACGATGGATGGACTGTGTGAAGGATGATATGGCACGAGAGGAAGTGTCTGATGAGATGACGATAAATAGAAAAGTATGGAAGACGACAACATGCTGCGCCGAGCGCCAATAAATTAGGATAAGGGCAAGAGTATGAAAAGTCATCGTCATTACGTCTATAAAGAATTAAAACTTACCCTTCATAACTTTATAAACAGCAGTTTCAGGAACAATAAAGAATAAAGCAACCAGGTACACAACATTTAAACCCATGGATATCCAATTGATTGCTGCATACGATATATACGGTCCTATCGAGTACACTGTCAGGATACCCAATGAATTTGAGAACCCTGTCAGTGTTAGCAGAGTCCCTCGGACTCTTGTTGACCTGGAAAAACAGTATCCTATTGCATAATGCGTCGATGGCAATCTAAATTTAAATTGGTTGCATCAAATCACCAGTAAAAAGAAGGCTTGACCTCCAAATTTAAAATTATTTTATTTTGATGATTATTCGGAGCTCACCAAAAAAGCTTGGCAAATACAAGTTCACCGGGTAAACCTAGGTTTACTATAACTAGCATTACCCGTAACCAATGTATGGCTCTAAATTTCTGATACTCACGCCAACTCTCCAATATAGACGAGATTTGTGACGAATAACACTCCGATGCCAACACCAACCGTAACTCGTGCGACGTACATTAAAACTAAAGATTTCGCAACTGCAAGCAAAATGTACGACAGTACAAACATGCAACCACCAAAGTATAGGCATGGCTTTCTGCCTACCACGTTGCACAGGTAGCCAGAGATGTAGGGACCTGAAAAGATAATAATTTTGGCTATTTATTGATCAAGCATGAAAGGTGCTAGGTATATTATTTTACTGGACTTTCTCTGGTCACTGGATTGTCCGATGGATTCATCTGACAATCATGGAATCGTAAAAAAAAATTGCTCACACAACATTCCAATATATATTCGACCTAAATGTACGGAACAGCAGATTTTATTTCTCGATTCCGATTTTGAGACCACCGAAATAATTTTAACTTAGGTAATCTGAAAATCACTTACCTCCAATAAGCCCAATAAAAGTAATGGACGCCATCCAGGCTGCTTCCGGATCAGTGATAACTCTATCCAAGGGCGTCTCATCCAAATTCTGCAGTTTCGGCAGAATCGGTGCTGTCCATCCCATTGTGTAACCCACACCAAACTGTCCTAGGTATACTGGAATTGCAAAATAGTAAGGATTTAATAAAGGTGGTAGTGGTGAACCACGGCAGCAAAGGAGGTGACAGCTTAGATGACGAGTATGGAAGACGAGGACATGCTGCAACAACAACAACAACAACAGCCCATTACGTCCACTGCTGTACATAAGCCTATCCCATGATGAGAGGAATTTGCCGTAATCTTCACGCTTGGCAGGCGGATTGGAGATAGCAGTGATAAAAGACTAACAGAAAACGCTGCTGCCCATTCTCTGGTCTACGGAGGCGAAAGGTGATCTGCCTCAGACATTAGGCGCCATAGACGCCACCAGTGTACCAGTGTAATGGGCTGGTTCTATTCTACTCTGCCGGATACAACACGGCTAACCGGATACCACACGGCTAGCCGGATACCAAACGGCGACATGCTGCGCCGACCCAAAATAGTGATAAGGGCTGGAGAATAGTGATGATGAGATCGCGAAAATAAGTCTGCTAGACTGAGAGGTCAAACTGAACAGGAAAGTTAATGTTACGCCCAGTTTTTGAAACGAAAATCATCGATGCGTCAAAATTATACAAGGTGTAACATAATAAACGCAAGAGCTCCCGGTTGGCCTCTCCGACCTTACCGGACTCTCCGGACTTACATTAGGAACTGACGCTATCAGCTGATCAACAATCAAAGTGTATGATAAAACTAAAAAAAAGTTATGAATTTCCAAAAGTTGTTTAGTTTCATGGTCTGAGATACCACAAGAGAGGTATTGCGTTTATTGTGTTCCACCCTGTGAATGTACAAGTTAATTGATGCGATTGACTGATTTGTCAGACAAAACGACTGATAATAAAACAAAAATACTTACAGCATGCTGATATTAAAAATTGTTTTCCTATACTTGTATTAACTTCGGCACCCATAATTATTTTTTCTCACAAATAAAATAAAATAGGTCACACCGTTATTTGCACACTGAGATATCGCGGGTATGATGCATACACCCGGTGTTATTCTTTATATCTCATATTTCACTATGAATGTAACGTAAGATAGGTGGTTAGGGGTACGCGGTAAATACGTATAGGTATAAGAAGTATGAAAACACCTCATTTTTGAAAGTCACAGTGACAAAGCGTTTCCTATACAAAAATCAGGTGACGAGGACAGTGAAATGGTAGATACAGACCTACATTTCCGCAAGCATCACCAAATGCGTTGCCATATCCCAGTGACTAACATGAAAGGAGAAGCTTCTGAATTAATTTGAGAAGTTCAGCCTCTTCAGTGACAAAGCGTTTCCTATACAAAAATCAGGTGACGAGGACAGTGAAATGGTAGATACAGACCTACATTTCCGCAAGCATCACCAAATGCGTTGCCATATCCCAGTGACTAACATGAAAGGAGAAGCTTCTGAATTAATTTGAGAAGTTCAGCCTCTTCTAAATTTACTTTCTTATTGTGCCTGTAACTCCACCGATCTATTATTATATTCTACCGTCCATCAGGACGGGAGCATTACCGTTCAACCAGAATATTAGGGATAACATTATGGACTAACGATGAAAAAAAAACGGGTGTTTCCAGACTTGTAGTTCCAGAGATCGGTCTTCTGCTTTATTATGCTAAGAACTTATAGGTTATACCAAAACCTTGGAGTGGAGAACACAGAACAAGTAAATGTAAATGTAGTGTAGGACTACCCTCCAACCAGTTATACCGACGAGATCAACTAGGAGTCTGGTTCATTATCGGAAGGCGGAAACCAAGGTCTTGTGGCAAAGCTTGGGATATGCTTATGTCCAGCGGGATGAGCCGCGTCATGCCCTCATTACAGACGTGGGAGGAGACCTGTCGCTGCCGACCGTTGTTCGTTCGATGGTCGGCTGCAGAATCCTAGGACGCGGTGATGTCCTTCTGCGAAACCGTCATGTCGCAGAAGGAATCTGCGGAAAGAGAGAGGGAGATGACGAGCTACAGCTTCAGACGCACCCCAACGCCCTCTTCCGGCCCTCCTAAATAGGTCTAGAGCGACGGATTCGGGGACATCCTTCGCCCCCCATCACACTGGACTTGAGACGTCCACGTCGTAACGGGGGAAGTTTTACACCTCACTCCCGGACGAGGCCCGCAGGTCAAGCTGGCTAGCACTAGTCCGGGGCAGCGAAAGTCGCATCAGATTCCGCTGCCCCCCGACGCAAGTGTGCGAGGGAAAACCGGTGTGGTTTTAGTCAGTGCGAGTCTGATAGACCCTTCCGCTCTCCCCAGGGCGGAGGACATCCATTGAAGATTTCCACATCGCAACAATAAAGCCCCATGTCCAGCAGTGGATGTCCAAAGGCAAAGTTTATTGATATTAAAATACTTTGGTTTCTGTAGTACGGAACCACTATCAATATTCACTATCGATTGGTTGTATCAAGATGATAGTAGTCAGCAGATAAAGATAAAAGAAACCAGTAAGATCTTGAGTTTGACTTGCCTTTATCATGAATCTCCGATAGCTGTTACCTCTATGATGGGGTGCTAAGGTTTTAAGGCTATTAACCAACTTTGATCTGCTTTTTCTAGCTAGTGAACTGTAGATTTTATGAGTTTTTATAGGTATTCTTAGCATATTAATTATGATCTGCCTAGCTATCTCCAAACCAAGCTTCAAGCTTCTCTACATTACTAATATTCTTCTATAATATTTTAAGCTCATAAAGAAATTAAAATGTACATTAGGTATATGTACTATCGTGGTCTTTTCCACCTGACCATTTCAATTTTTTTTCGCTTAAATCATGCGGAGCCGCCGAGCCTCGCCCCCTTAAAGTTTGGGTCTATAGGGAACGTGCACAACGACGGTGCTGCCAACTGGCGTCGCCAATCTGAATCTTGTGCTCTATTAATGCTTGACATAGACTTTTCTAACAAGTAAACAGAATTAATTTTATAGTGAAAATTAATTAACTAATCATAATGCATTGTTGCATTTCTGGATGTAGGTACATCATACATCCACAAAAATGAAAATAAATCAATTAGCGTAAAATTATATTACTTTCCAAAGAATACTACTATCTTATAATGTTTTGGTGAAAAACGCAAAAAATGGATAAACGCAGTAAAGAAAAATATTTGAAAACAACTTGTTTTTGTTATACTCTGCATTGAAAAGGCCGTCAAAATCAACCGTCCATGCAAACATACCAGAACCATTTATACTTCACCATACACGTGTTCTACTAGACCGCACTAAAGTTCACACCGAATATCCCTCAACAGTTAACCCACAATAATGTTTTTAGTTGGCTGCACTCCTTTGGTTTTTTAAGTTTTGTATCTAAATGCTACGGACTGCATTTTATTGATTGCTTCATCAAATGATTGTGAACTAATTGATTTATTAGAGCCTGGAGATACTGTTCTCGCTGATAAAGGATTCCCTTCCATTAACATGTGTTGAAAATAAAGCTATCTTAGTTATGCCAGCCACCATGTCTTCATACCACCACAATTTTCATCAGAAAGTAAACGAAAGATATAAAATTCATATTATTAAACATTTATATTACGCTGACGATCGTTATTGATAAACCGGAACTCATATTTTATACCTTATATCATATTCAAAAATAATATAAT
This sequence comes from Xestia xanthographa, assembly GCA_905147715.2. Taxonomy (NCBI): domain Eukaryota; kingdom Metazoa; phylum Arthropoda; class Insecta; order Lepidoptera; family Noctuidae; genus Xestia; species Xestia xanthographa. The sequence goes on along the minus strand of LR990664.1, from coordinate 5,658,107 downwards.
TGAAGAGACAATTTTGTCTAAGTAAATTGAAAGCACGATGAGAAGTGATAAGTTTCCTTTTCTATCCGCATAGTGTCTCTTTTGTCGATTAGTGCTGCCACCTATAGTTCCTGCACGTTCCCTATTAGGAAAGCGTCAACTTTGGCGCGCAAAATAACAATGACTCTCGTTTGGCGTGCGTCGTCAGTGCGCTCGGCTGATTCGGTATCTTTTCATTCATAATTTCTTTATAAAGTCAACGGGGCGGGGCTAGAGAGCGCTTCTATGGTGCGAGTGCAAGCGAAAATTAGCTTAGTGGTGGTCAGACGGGAGTGTCCTCGATAGTACCTGTGCATTATTAAAAAAAACACACATGTAGGTACGTCTATTTTCTTCTTAACTTGTTGAGGTCAGAGTTTCCCTTCCTCATTTCTGGGCGTATTACATCCAGAGCACACAAAATAAGTGCACGAAAAGTATTCCACAGAGCGCACATACTCGTAGAGATCATTGACTTTGATTGAAAATAATTTTATTATCGATAGTTCAAAAGATTGTGGTGGCGTTGCAGGAGAAGAGTAACTTGTATCCTAAGGGGAGGCCATAGATCATCATCTGCCCTCTTTTTCCTATGTTGAGGTCTGCTTCCAGGCTAACCGGATACTCCTAAATACCAGTAGTTTACATGCAGCGACTGACTACCCATCTGACCTTCACTACCCAGTTAGTACTGTAATACGATAGGTATCCATTGGTAAGACTGGCTGTGCCATGATTCACCGAAAGCGCCATACCTACGTTTGGTGCATCGTGTTCCGGTTTCAAAATAAAATATCATAACTATAAAAATTGGTTTCTCCCGTTGCGACAACAAAATTTAGCTAAGTAGGTACCTACATAATCAGTCTCCGAAAAATAAACCCACTTGAAACAATTTCCAAGTTCATTGTCATTGACCGAATCTAAACTGATTTGATTGAATTGAACTTTAACTAGTTGAAAATAAAGTCAATTTTATCTTCTGTGTTCTATTTATAATTTTATCAATGACGGAACTGGAATATCTTATTTGTTACAAACAAGTTACAAACTCAAATCAAATGGATGAGTTTGGTGCAGATGATTTACGACAATCTATCAGGATAAACTTGTCCAACTAAATCGCATTTTTTACGTAGGTACGCACACCCACATTCGCCGATAAAGTATTCTAGGCCATGTTTGTAGTGCAGAATGATTGGTGCAACGGCGGTTATGGTCCATGGAGTTTAACCAAATACACTATTATTTTTAATGAAAGGTTCTCTCATAAGGAAATGACGCTAGCTGCAGCTGAGGAGCTTCAGAGACCTACACCCAATAGTACACCCTAGGCAGTTTCAATGAGAGGTTTTCCTTTTGAGGTTTTAAAAAAAAACTTAGTTTCCAAGAACTCTATAGATGGCGTTGAACTTACTATGCCAAAGCCAAAACGCTTGAAAAAAAAACATTGTGTCACGTCACATACTCTCGTTGACTAACACTTTCATTTGCTTAACCTTCCGAATATAACCAACATTTCTCGCGCTTTGTTAAAATCAGTTTTTTTAGGTTCCGTTCCTTGCATTATCATACTTACTCCTAGCGCCATCTATCCAGCGACTAGGGAAGAGCTAAAAAGACAATCCCTCATTAGCGTTTACATTATAGCGAGTTTATTACCAACTGGGTGACATTTTAAAGAATCTTTGTCCTTCATTCAAAGAAATGGCGACTTATTTTGTTTTTTTTTTCTTCAACACAAAGTAGTTAACGAAACGCATGCTGTCAATGTCATTGACTTTGATGTGTTTTCTTTTGACATTGACAACTACAATACAAAACTTGTTTGTTTACAAATTACAAGGTTGAAATTACTGAAAAATAGTTATTGTGAGGCAATGGAAGACGACGACTATTGGAATACAAGTGAAACAAAGGCCAAAGCTTTCAGTTTTGATGATGACGTGGTACGTATATTCAATTTATGAATCTTTTAATTAAGTAAGTACATCAAACTATCTTGGCTGAATTAAAAACAATATTAGATAAAACAATATGAAACAATGTTAGTTGTATATGACAACAATAGGTAACGTGCTGGCATCAATCCTACCAAGCTTCAATTATTTATTACTTACCTACTCATAATTAAATCTAAATAGGAAATTATGGGTATGATTAAAGTAAACTCAATGTTTTAACTTCAATTCAGGTCAACCTAGTTCTTTCTTAAAGGCTTAAAGACAGCTCTAGGCAATATGTTTTGCTATTGGAAAGTAAGCACTGTAAAGTAAGTAATGTATTACTATCCATAGGTACCTACTGTCCCCAGCTCTAGGCAATATGTTTCTTATTAGAAAGTAAGCACTGTAAAGGTAAGTAATGTATTACTATAACAGTCCATACCAACTGCCGCACTGAGCAAAGTCCTCCTTTCAATCCTTCCATTTCTCGCGGCAGTTTGTACTTTGATACAGCAAAAGGTTTGCAAGCATATCAAGTGAGGGAGTTCGTGAAATGTACACAAAATTCAAAAAAATGTAACGTAGGCCAAGTGTCCCAGCAGTCCAGATGTTACTGGCTAGTTATGGTTATGATCCAACCATTCTACCAGTTCATTATCAATCATTGGTTTAATTATTTATTTCCAGTTATCAACGCAAGAGATCCTGGCCATCGGTCAGAAGTCATCGGGACAGAATGAGGAGAGCATCTTTAGTAATCTCAGCATCACCACTGTCAAGTCAGCAGCGGTACCACTCAATAGCCTGGTGTCGTCTAAAGTATTAGATCTTAGTAAGTTTTGAATCGGTTCACCTTCATACATTCATCATCAGACTATAGCAGTACACTGCTAGACTTGGCGACTTATCGATCGACGATATAGTTGCTATCAGTGTCGTTCCACTTAGCCCAGTGGTTCCCAACCTATGGTCCGCAGACCATCAGTGGTGCGCAAGAGTCTCGAATATGTTCGCGATAGGTTAAAATGTTATTCATACTTTTTATCAGAGGCAAGGTGCAAAATTTTTTTTGAGAATCTACTATCTTATTCCTATTTACGGAAAAAGAAATAAGATAGCAGATCCGCAAAAAAAAATATTAATGTTCGGTAATTTTTCAAGCTCAGTTCGATCGTTTTTGTATCCTTCACTATCTTAATTCAATTTTTGAATTAAATATTCACTCCCCTAGATTTTATCCTGTCAGTGTTCATGTTAATATAGGACCTCATGGACAATAAATTGGTCCCAGGTCCAAGAAAGTTTGGGAACCACTGACCTAGCCTAAGAGTGTCTGTGTCCTGGTTTCTCGGTTTATTATTAAGTTTACACGCTGATTCGTTGTAAATTCCAATCTATAAGGGAAAAGACCCTAATTGTGGTGTTTCCCAACATACTTCAAAATGAAATGTGTCACCAAATTTAAGGACGCGTTTGCAAAATTGATAGGTACAGAATCGAACTACTACATTGACACGGGTCATACACACAAGTGTACGCACGACTAACTGCGAGAATAGTAGTCAAGTGAACACATTTCGATACTTTGAATAATTCATTTTTTTTACGTATTTCTTTGTAATAAAATTATGTAAGGTACCTACAAAAAAAATATTTTTGCTGTTTATATTTTTACGAATTACCACCGGACTTGATGGAGTGACCTGAAGGTGTGCTTCAGTGACTGCTACTGGAACTTCTCGACGTGTTGTACTAGGTGAGGAGAGTTTGGGCTCGTTTTGTTAGTTATGATGAAACCTTACTTCAGGACTTGATGGAGTGACCTGAAGGTGTACTTCGGTGACAGCTACTGGAACTCCTCGACGTGTTGTACTAGGTGAGCCGAGTTTGGGCTCGTATTGTTAGTTATGATGAGACCTTACCTTTCGACCTGATGGAGTAACCTGCAGGTGTACTTCGGTGACTGCTACTGGAACTCCTCGACGTGTAGTAATAGGTGAGCCGAGTTTGGGCTCATTTTGTTAGTTATGATGAGCCCTTACCTTTGGACCGGATGGAGTGACCTGAATGTGTACTTCGGTGAGGTACTGGAACTCCTTGACGTGTTGCACTAGGTAAGCCAAGTTTGGGCTCGTTTTGTTAGTTATGATGTGACATTACCTCCGGACTTGATGGAATGACCTGAAGGTGTACTTCGGTGACAGCTACTGGAACTCCTCGACGTGTTGTACTAGGTGAGCCGAGTTTGGGCTCGTATTGTTAGTTATGATGAGACCTTACCTTTCGACCTGATGGAGTAACCTGCAGGTGTACTTCGGTGACTGCTACTGGAACTCCTCGACGTGTTGTAATAGGTGAGCCGAGTTTGGGCTCATTTTGTTAGTTATGATGAGCCCTTACCTTTGGACCTGATGGAGTGACCTGAATGTGTACCTACTTCGGTGAGGTACTGGAACTCCTTGACGTGTTGCACTAGGTAAGCCAAGTTTGGGCTCGTTTTGTTAGTTATGATGTGACATTACCTGCGGACCTGATGGAGTGACCTGCAGGTGTACTTTGGTGACTGCCACTGGAACTCCTTGACGTGTTGTACTAGGTGAGCCGAGTTTTGGTTCGTTTTGTTAGTTATGATGAGACCTTGGCTCCGGACTTGATGGAGTGACCTAAAGGTGTAGGTACTTTCATGATTATGAAAAAACGTTATCAATTTTTTATTATGAGCTCCATAATTTTTGCCTATTTTGATTGACCCCAGGGTCAATCAAACTCGGCTCACCTAGCACAACACGTCAAGGAGTTCCAGTAGCACACCAAAGTACACATTCAGGTCACTCCATCAGGTCCGGAGGCAAGGTCTCATCATAACTAACAAAACGAGCCCAAACTCGGCTCGCCTAGTACAACACGTCAAGGAGTTCCAGTACCTCACCGAAGTACACATTCAGGTCACTCCACCAGGTCCGGAGGCAAGGTCTCATCATAACTAATAAAATGAGCCCAAACTCGGCTCACCTAGTACAACACGTCAAGGAGTTCCAGTACCTCACCGAAGTACACATTCAGGTCACTCCATCAGGTCCGGAGGTAAGGTCTCATCATAACTAACAATACGAGCCCAAACTCGGCTCACCTAGTACAACACGTCAAGGAGTTCCAGTAGCTCACCGAAGTACACCTTCAGGTCACTCCATCAGGTCTGGAGGTAAGGTTTCATCATAACTAACAAAGCGAGCCCAAACTCGGCTCACCTAGTACAACACGTCAAGGAGTTCCAGTAGCTCACCGAAGTACACCTTCAGGTCATTCCATCAAGTCCGGAAGTAATGTCACATCATAACTAACAAAACGAGCCCAAACTTGGCTCACCTAGTACAACTCGTCAAGGAGGTCCAGTAGCTCACCGAAGTACACTTTCAGGTCACTACATCAGCTCCGGAGGTAAGGTCTCATCATAACTAGCAAAACGAGCCCAAACTCGGCTCACCTAGTACAGCACGTCAAGGAGTTCCAGTAGCTCACCGAAGTACACCTTCAGGTCACTCCATCAGGTCCGGAGGTAAGGTCTCATCATAACTAACAAAACGAGCCCAAACTCGGCTCACCTAGTACAACACGTCAAGGAGTTCCAGTAGCTCACCGAAGTACACCTTCAGGTCAATCCATCAATTCCGGAAGTAATGTCACATCATAACTAACAAAACGAGCCCAAACTTGGCTCACCTAGTACAACACGTCAAGGAGGTCCAGTAGCTCACCGAAGTACACCTTCAGGTCACTACATCAGCTCCGGAGGTAAGGTCACATCATAACTAGCAAAACGAGCCCAAACTCGGCTCACCTAGTACAACACGTCGAGGAGTTCTAGTAGCTCACCAAGTACACCTTCAGGTCACTCCATCAGGTCCGGAGGAAAGGTCTTATCATAATAACAAAACGAGCCCAAACTCGGCTCATCTAGTACAACACGTCAAGGAGATCCAGTAGCAGTCACCGAAGTACACCTGCAGGTCACTTCATCAAGTCCGGAGGTAAGGTCTCATCATAACTAACAAAACGAGCCCAAACTCGGCTCACCTAGTACAACACATCAAGGAGTTCCAGTAGCAGTCACCGAAGTACACCTTCAGGTCACTTCAAGTCCAGGACGAATAAGCTTTTAGAAACCCTACTTACATACTTTTTATAGCCAAATAAAATAGAATAAAAATGTACCTTGTGAAGTATCAAATTTGGTTTATGGAATATTTTGTGTTTGTACAGCGATCTTTTTCAACTCGAGGCGCTCCAAACAGGCGATACGTGTCCACTCTCGACGGAGGTCGCGCGCGGACTAGTTTCATTCGAAATACTTTGCAATAAATCAAGACGGGTATCAAAAATAAAATAACCCCTAACGCAATCGATTAAGATTCATCCAGAAGAGCAAAAAATGTGAAAAAATAAGTTTCGGTTTTCATTTTTTCTGCGACTATATAAAGCATTTAGATTTTAAAAAAATCCTAGCATTAAGAATTGAATATGTTTGCCAACAAATAGTATTTTTAGAAATAGTAAAATATGTTAATAATAGCACAAAAAATGTACCTAAACTCAACCCGGTATCGTTCATTTTGTGAAAAATGGCAACGACAGATCGATTTTATATTATAAAAAACTAAAATTTTCGATGATCTAGTACCTAGCATTTGAAGATGAAGAACCAATCTATACGAGGTAGTTATTAGTTATATTGGATTTTGTTTGATTATGCCATAAAATGTACCGAAAAACAGCATAATTTTGCCTGAAATGCAAACGCGCCCTTAAACATGATGAAAAATCCTGTCTTAGTTGTTCACTACAACACTTCTATTTACTCTGTTAGGGCTTCAGGTTTCAGTTGTCGGTCCATTGTACGTGAGTAGTTCTTCTCATGATTTAAAATTTCGACCTTCTGGACCATGCATTAAGACTTATTTCTTATATTACTGGGCTTGCACTTACCACCTTTTTCCCTTTCTTCCATCACCAGTCCTCCTAGCCCAATCCGGCAGGGACCCTTCAAAGGAAACCAAGCATGAATCAGAGGAAACGGTTGCCATGACCCTCCAGAGACTGACTCTTGGACGGAGCTGTTCCTTACATGTTCACCGCAGCATGAGGAGTAAGACTGAACTGTTGGATGGAGCCCTCGCTATTGGGGATGGGAATGCTGTTTTAACTGTGAGTCTTGAGTTCATTATTTGAACTAGTGGCTAAATAGTACCAGCCACTCAGGTTGATCTTTAGGTTAAACCATGCTTGCCTAGGTTAATCTGTGGATAGGTGACCACCCATTACACACGGAGTTTCCGCCGTCTTTGACAGTCATTACCAGGTACTATGAGTTGGTACCAGGTAATGTACAAAAAATCAACTAATCTGATTAAAGCTCTAGGGTGCTAATAGTAGATATTATTAAAAAAAATATCGGTGCAGTCTTTGGAGACTGCCGATAGAAGTGAAAACAAAAAGTACACAGGCCCCGCCCCAGTCCTAGCACTGGGTTGTGTGGTGCTACGCCGTAGCGGATCGCCTACGAGTTACGAGTACTACGAAGCGTGACCGCACGTTACGTGACGATGAATTCAATGTTTTTCCTTCACCCAAAAAGTGCTCAACGCGCCTAAAGAAGTTTTCACTTCAAAAACAGGTACTAGTCTTACCGGGGTATTGTATTACCCAGTGTAACTGGGTTGTGGAGGTCAGATAAGCTTCATGTAAAATACTGGTATTCAGCTGCATCTGGTAAGTCTGGAAGCCATTATTTTATGGATTTCTCTGTATACCTAATACCTCTAAAATTAAGAAACAGATCCTTTATCAACAATACTTGTTAAATCAAATAATTGTTCTGTTTGCTCTCTTTCCAGGTGGTTCTCTTCCTTATCCAGACGTTAAACAAGAAGCTAGTGTACGAGCTGCTGTCCTCAAGACCTGTGGCCCTCAACCACTACATAGCGTTCTTACACAATGAGGGGAAGATCACTGAACTCACTGATTTGCTGACGTAAGTCATTTGTTTTTATAATATTGTATGGCGAGAAAGTAAAGGCGGCCCATCTGGTTGGTTGGTGGTCTCCTGCTTGTTAACGAAAATATTTCTTGTATACCTACATAATTGTATGTTTTCATAGTAATATGTTTGTTTCCAGAATGTTGGGTCGCAGTCCAGAGGCAGCTGTAAGTAAAAAATCCTCTAAATATAAAAATATCATCATTAACATTTCAGCCAAAAGGCGACGGGTTTCTTCGAAGAAACAATCGACAAAATGACAGATTTCTTTTGTTCATCTATCATTTTGTCGATTCTTCGTCGACAAAACCCGTTTCCAGGGCGGTCATTCTACGCGGGCAAGTGTCGCACGGGACCGGTCAATAAAATACAAATTAAAGAAACACCAGCCGTCGTGGTACGCGACGCGATCGTCTCGCCACCACTTTTTGGATCGGCCTCCGCGGCGCCGTCCGTCTTCCAGCAACCATTGTGTGGAGACCTCACAGCTGTCAAAGTCATCGTTGGAGGAAGCACGAGAAAAGAGCACATGGAAGGAATTGGGGGAGGCCTGTGCCCAGCAGTGAGACACTACAGGCTAAAAAAAAACAGTTTCCAACAAATTTCTCAAACTAAGTGACGACCCAAATGGCGAAGCGGTAGTGAGACTGCCTTATGTTCTTAGGGTCCCGGGTTCGAATCTCGGTACGAGCAAATGTTTGTGTGATGAGCATGGACATTAGTTTCTGAGTCATGGATGTTTATATGTAAAATAAGTTTGTATGTAGTATATCAACTATCTGGTGTCCACGGCACAAGCCTCGTTGCTTAGTGTTGCACAAGATGGCGCGATTTATTTATTTAAGTAAACAACTTTACTAAATTAATTTCAATTAAACCATTTCTGAACTTCATTTCTAAAATGTCATGGACTAACGGCAATTATCAACAACTTACTCTCCGGTTTCGGTAGGTTGCTATCTCTGTCTGTTTGACATTTTGCTTACGGATGGTTAGAAACAAAACGTCACAGTAAAGCTTTTTTTGAATTTCTATGTATCAAGTGACAGGTAGGTGACACGTATAGATAAAGATAATTTATTTGTTAAAACATGCGTATACATGCAAATTAAGCACGCAGGATGATATAATATTAATATTTTGTACGTCCATGTTTCACCAATAAGGCGTACAAATTTATAAAATTTACAAAAATTTTTTTTTTTTTTTTTTTTGTTAGCCTTGAATGTCCCACTGCTGGGCAAAGGCCTCCCCCATATCCTTCCAGGTACTCTTCTCCTGCGCCACCTCGAACCAGTCCTCTTGATGCGCGTCTATATCATCTCGCCACCTCTTTCTAGGCCGGCCTCGGCGGCGCCGTCCATCGTCAGGCACCCATCGTGTTGACACCTTTGCCCAGCGGTCGTCGTGCATGCGGCTCACGTGGCCCGCCCAATCCCATTTGAGCCTGGCAGCCTTTTTGCCTACGTCTATGATCCCTGTTTTTGAGCGCAGCGTAGTGTTCCGTATTTTATCAGTTCTCTTTACACCCAGAACGCTGCGCTCCATTGCTCTTTGGCAGACTCCAAGGCGGGACTTTTGAAAAAATAAATTACAAAATAAAAATTAAATGACTAAAAACCAAATACATAATAGTCAGTCATAAACATTGATCAGTCATAGAATTTTTTTTTTTTATAGAAACACCGATAGCTATACGGAAGAAGGCACATTAACCAACAGCTGTATGTAAGTAAGTTATAGAAAACAGCCGTTAGTCAATCTGAAACTGAAAATAGTTTCCCTTACCACCCCTTACTAAAGTGTGCATAAGGAGAATAACGGGAAAATACGTACCTAAGTATTATAATCATTAAAATATGAATTCTGTTCTAGATGTATCAATACCAACACGCAGTGAAGACTCAAGGGAACAACATAGATGCTCTTCTGAGGAAGCTGACCAATTTGTTGGCCAACCATTTCAACCAACCTGGGGTTGACCAACACCAAGCTAAGATGATTGCTGACTATGTCAAGTTGTTAGGTAATGTTACACTTAACACAACACATTCAAACGATAACGTTCATTTCGATCCAGTAAAATATTCACAAAACTCATGTCTACCTCAGAGAAATCTTAATTCTTGACTTATTTTTCTACGATCTACCTTCTTCTAACTTTACGAAATGTGTGAACAAAGCGAACGAGTTAAAGAATATTTTTCTGTCACATTAATTCCAATCGAGTAAAAACTTACAAAAAATCTAAAAGTAACAACGTGAGATTTGAACTCACGGCTTACTGATTCACTCATAGATATAAATAAATAAATATAAATATCGCTGGACATGAACACACACCGCCATCTAGTGCCACACTAAGCAACGAGGCTTGTTTCGTGGACACCAGATAGTTGATATATATACTACATAGACACTTTTTGTTTGTAAATACATACTTATTATACATATAAACATCCATGAGTTGGAAACAAATGTCCATGCTCATCACACAAACATTTGTTCCAACCGGGATTCGAACCCGGGACCCTAAGAACGTAAGGCAGCCTCACCACCGCTGCGCCATTTGGGTCGTCAAGATCTGCATGCGCCTAACCGCTAGGCCATCTTGACTTATATTTCACTGTTGAAATTTTGAACTACAATTACTTGTAGACGACAATATCTATTTTCTTGAATGTAAAAGGTCGTAAGTCAAACTAAACGTCAAGCTATTGCTTTGTGAGATTGCCTATGGACTTTTGGTCGACACTGTACATAGTAGTAGTTTCATCATCATCTGCCCAGCCTTTTCCCAACTATGTTGGGGTCGGCTTCTAGTCTAACCGGATGCAGCTGAATACCAGTATTTTACATTTAGCGACTGCCTATCTGAACTCTACAACCCAGTTAGTACTGGGTAAGATGATACCCCTTAGTAAGACTGGTTGTCAGACTTTCGGGCCACTGACTACCTGTACTTATAGGCTAAGTAATAACAGCTGCATGGGTCGGTCGTCAAGGTTAAGCCGCGCTTGTTAAGGTCTTTCGGTGGATGAGTGAGCATCATTACCCAGTTCCCTCCGTGCTTCAGAAATTGTCCCGGCTGTCATTTGTAGATCTTTGATAGATAGTCAACAACAACAGCCCATAACGTCCACTGCTGGACATAAGCCTCTCCAATGATGAGAGGAATTTGCCGTAATCTCCACGCTTGGCAGGCGAATTGGAGATCGCAGTGATGAAAGACTAACAGAAAACGCTGCTGCCCATTCTCTGGTCTACGGAGGCGCAAGGTGTTCTGCCTCAGACATTAGTCGCGTTATACGACACCCGTGAGTGTAATGGGTTGGTCTATTCTACTCTGCCGGATACCACACGGCTTATGATACTATGATAGATAGTCAGTGGGCCGAAAGTCTAACAACAAGTCTTATCAAGCATCGTAATCATCGAACTTGTATGAACATGTAATAGTTATAGAAACAGTCAGTCGCTCAATGAAAGATACTAGCATTCCGCTGCATGCTGCATCCCGTTACACTGAAAGCCGACCCCAATATACAAGGTGTAAACGGTCTCTTCACGAAGCCGTCAACCAAGGATTCTGTACATCAAACGACTGGAAACGACTTTTCTTTTGGGGTGAAAAATCACGTTTTACGGTAGAACTCAATGTAACGCACTCAAAACATTGTGCTGATGAATACATTGAATAGTACGCGCCTCGTGGACGTATTTCAAGTAAATCTACAACATTAAAACTTGCTTTAACTAGAATGTTCCCAAGTATGGTCTAGAAACTCTAGAACATAAATAAAAATGATCGCAATGACGGGGAGAACAAGTGCCTTTCAGCTTCGCTAAGCTCGCTTTCTTTTAAACCTATTATTGGGGTCTATTATTAATTTTAGTATCTCAACAGAATGGCAGAAACACGTGAACAAGCCGGATTTAAGCTACAAGTCGGTGATACAATGGCTGGCTCACAACTGTACGAACCATTGGAACGAGGGCGCCGGCAACGTGATGTCACCCCTCACATTGTGCCAACGACATCAGGTAATATGTTATCTAGCTCTTCAATTTCAAAGGTTTCAATGTTTTTTCACGGACGCCTAATTCTTTTTCTAAAATAAAAAGTAGCCTCATTCAGTCAGTTATAACATCTGCTATATGCCAGTAAAAGTCCCGTCAAAATCGGCCCAGCCGTTTCGGAGATTAGGCGGAACAAACAAACAGACGGAAAGACAAAAAATAAAAAGAGGTTTTTTGCCTTATATACCTACCGTGTATACCTTTAATAATATGCAATTATGCGTTCAGTAAAAAACTGTTATTTTGAAATTTCGTATTCAGCCAGTTATGTTTAAACTTCTCTCAAGTAATGGGGCCGAGCCTATTGCCATCAACCGGGCAAAAAACTGGGCTGCTACTGAGAAATTCCTAATAGAAACACTAAATAACACTTTACCCGACTTACGAATTGAACCCAAGACCTCTTTCTCATCAAAAGCACTTGCGACCTCTAAGCCAACGAGGCAATTATGTTCAAAGCATTTCTGAAAATATGCTTTGGAAACAGCTATGTATTTCTTTAATAAGTCTTGCTTTTTTTGAAAAACGTATATTATTGTTTTAGATAACTCCTCAACAGTACGACTGGGTGGTACTAAATGTTCACGCTAAATCTGGCAAGTGGGATATAGTAGAATCTCTGTTTACTAAGAAAGTAAGTATTCGAAAATATATTCATTTATTTATTTGGTACACTTTGGTACAATTAATGTGAAACAATGAAAATAGCATAAAAGTGCTAGTATGTATGCCTATTATAGGTATACGCAGCATTCACCATAAGACAACAACATCAAATTTGAATACAATATAAAATAAAATTTACTTAATACTAAATGAAGTTGCTTAGTGTGGCACTAGATGGTGCTGTGTGTTAATGTCCAGCGATATTTATTTTATTTATTATTTATTTATAAGTTATATGAATTATGATGATATACATAAATGCATTATAGTGTGATATCTAAAGATTTACATTTTTGTTAAATGGTTGCGCAGTTGCAAATGTATCGAGTTGACAGAAATTAGTTATTTAAAGGTAAATTAGTGCTCTCCCGTACCTCAGAAACTAATCTTCTAAAATTGTTAAGGGAAACACCGAATAAATCATCCAGTGATGTGTGGGAGCTGTTATAGTTTCTACATATTCTGAGCAAAGGAATTATAAATACTAAAATACTGCAAATAATTAAAAAATGTGCGGTCATAAGATTCGATTGTGGGAAGATAACCGACTACGTGTAGGTGGACAGACAATCTCGTAAAAGTGGTCAGAAGAAACTGGATAGCCATGACACAGAACTGCCAAAAGTGGAGAGATTTGGATAAGACCTATACTCAACATTTAAGTGGCCAAACGTTGAAGAAAAAGTTCGATTCGTCCGAAAAAGAGCTTTCACTTATAAATTACTTGGTATTTTTAAACCACTATGTGGTGGTGACCACAAGGATTTCCCATTGGCTAAGATGAACTTCCATACAAACTTTTTATTCTTGTATTGACCCCTTTAGAGGCAGAATAAGGAATTGTTGCGTTTTATTTCAAGTTTCTAGATGGTGTCTGTTGGTATTTTTGAATAAAAAACAATCGTCAGATTGACAACACAAAGTACATTGTTGAACTGCTAAAATGGAAGATATTGCCTGCCCCTTTACTAACTACGAGTATTTATTTATTTTATGTTACTTCAACTGCTTACTCACTAAAATGTGCATACGGAAACAAATCACAAACAATTTTAGGTACACCTAGTGAATACACTGAACACACACATAAAGACATTAATGTATTTTTTCGTCTCCTCAAACTCAAAGCATTTATTTCAATTAGACCATTTACGGCACTTTTGAGTGTCAAAAATGCAAAAAAAAAACAAAGCTACAGTCCCATTCACAAAACATAATAACTTGAGAAAGTACTGTAGTTGCCCATTCCCTAGCGTAGATCTCTATGGAAAATAACGGGCAAGAAACTCCATGGACACTCTTTTAAATCAAAATATTGTTACAAAATCTTGGTTACATCATTCATGTTGAGATTATACATATATGTGAGAACGATGTAGAAAGACGTGCACATTAAGAGCGTCCAGAGTAAAAGATCAAATCAACAATTAAAAATAAAGTAATTAAAATGAACCGTGGCAGCTAAGAGATGACCAGTCCCAACTGACAGCACCCGTACACGAACATGACGCATGTATCGGCGCCATTCAGCTCAACCATATTGAAGGGAACTAAATGACCCGACACACCTCTCTTCCCACTACATCCACAATCTGCCCACAGGACTGGTTCGGCCGTACCACGGTGTCGTCTAACATCCCCATAGAGACACTACTTGCCCGCCTGAGCGAGTTGCAAGCGAGCAAGCAACTGTTGGCGACCTGCGTCAACAAAATAGCCAACAGTGACGACCGACTGCGCCTAGCGCATATTTACAAGGTAAATAATAAATTTAATAATAATAATTTATCATTTTTATTTTCTCTTCACAAAGCTGACTTATAGTAAAAATGTACAAAATAATGTCTCAGCTGTAAAAAACCTTTGTGAGAGACTGGTGCCTGATGTAGGTTTTTGGGATAAACCTGTGTTACAGGTCACCAGGCCTAAATAAACGTGACATTACACCTGACAACCAGCCTTACCAAGGGGTATCGTATTAATCAGTAACTGGGTTGTGTAAGTCAGATAGGCAGTCGCTCCATGTAAAGTACTGGTATTCAGCTGCATCTGGTTAAACTGGAACCCGACCCCATCATAGTTGGATAAAAAAACTTAAAAAAATAAGACCGACTTCAAAAACACAAAAAAGTGAAAAATAACTGTAGCTTCAGAAGTCGGTGACTTTTGTTTGTTTGGTTTAGTTTTTTTGTCACAATAATATCCTATGCAAATATTAGTTATGCATTTATTTTACATTGTTAACACTTATCTCTAATAAAATGGAAGGTAACTATTGAAATGTGGGTGTACTGGACACATCTGCGTAACCCCTCAGAGTATATAGGTGTGATGTTGTGTAAACAATAAACATTCAAGCGATTGCAGCAATCACGACAGATTTGCTGTCTATTATTGAAGAGTTCCGTTCTATATCTCCGAAGTCCATGATCAGATCATAACAATATATTTTTATGGGCCAACTTGAGAGTACAATCTTTCGTTGAGCTCCTTGAGTTATAAGTCGAGCTACACGATAACTGACAAATGCTTGCACTGACTGGACAGGTCCACTCAAATCTGTATGGTTCTTTCTTCAAAAGACCATCTCAGACTCTAATCTGCATAGTCCTCATGTGAATTGAGCAAGATTATGTCTGGACTTCAAAAAAGACTATGACCTCTGAGTTTGTTTTGGCTGTTTCTTCTCAGAGTAGTCGGGTACGAAACACCGGCCCCATCTAGTTTAAAAAAAATGACTTGTAAAAACCTACTTGCAAAATAAACATCATTTATCATTCAAACAAAAAAAGAATTTTCCAAATCGTTTCAGGCGTTTTCGAGTAATCGGTGAATATACATTAAAACCATAGAACCATAGAACCTCCACCTATTTTGAAGTCTGTTAAAAAGGCTAGGCAGATTATATTATACTAGCTGACCCACGCAACTTCGTCTGCGTCACATAAAAGAGAAACAGCTCACAAAAGGAATACATTTTTCCCCGTTTTTGCAATATTTTTCATTTATGCTCCGCTCCTTTTGGTCGCAGCGTGATGTTATATAGCCTATAGCCTTCCTCGATAAACTGGACTACCCAACACTGAAAGAATCATTCAAATCGGACCAGTAGTTCCAGAGATTAGCGCGTTCAAACAAACAAACAAACAAACTCTTCAGCTTTATAATATTATTATAGTATAGATTGTAAACATTTCTTCACAGATTCATGCGGTAGTCATAGAAACATTAGCGAAGCAGAAGGACAGGGCGGCGCTCACCAACTACAAGATGACTCTCAACCCGCAGTCTGAAGAGTACATCCTTGCTGAGAACACTCTGAGAGATAATGTAAGTTTCTCTTATATTTACTTACTTGTCACCTTGCTCTTCATATCTCAGGTTACTGAGGTTGAGAAAAACAACCAGGTGGTCTACCAACAACAACAACAACAGCCCATAACGTCCACTGCTGGACATAAGCCTCTCCCATGATGGGAGGAATTTGCCGTAATCTCCGCGCTTGGCAGGCGGATTGGAGATCGCAGTGATGAAAGACTAACAGAAAACGCTGCTGCCCATTCTCTGGTCTACGGAGGCGCAAGGTGTTCTGCCTCAGACATTAGTCGCCTTATACGACACCCGTCAGTGTAATAGGTTGGTTCTATTCTACTCTGCCGGATACCACACGGCTGACCTACGGCTACCGCACGTCGCCTCGACGGAATGAGATGGCGCTAAACGTCCTCTATAGCTCCGTCTCTTACCCACACTGGAACAAGATTAAAACGATCCTGCTTTAAGACGTCATGGTAGGCCACCTGGCTGAAGATTAAGTGGACGGCCCACGTTCCACGAATGCACCCGGAGAGGTGGACAAAGATCGTCACGCCTAATGAAGGAAATCGCTGTCGAGGCGAAGGAGGTGTGACAATCTAGGGGTTACTTCGTTTTGCGCTCATCGCATACAGACGTGCACATCAATGCAGTATAAAAATAAATAAATTAACGCTTGTATTAAATTCTGACCCAGTTTAAGTGTATTAGCTTGCTATAACAAAACAACGTAGTAAGCGGTTTTTGACTCAGAATGATGGTCTGACTAGATTATAAATAATTTTTATAAGTTGAAAAATGGCCAGCAGCCCCTTTAATCGGAGTGGGATGACACCACGCAGCCCTCCGTCAACTCCAACACCGAGACCACCTCAACAACCAAAGCAGCACCAAGAGGAAGCCGTTGAACCTATCAGTACTGCGGAGATTCAGAACTGGTTGGGGACTATCGAAGACCACCTGAATGAGGTATTTTGTATTGCTTCTGAGGGAAAGCTTAATTCTGAACAGAAGCAAAGAATTGGCAATCTCTGCCGAAAAGTTGGACAGGGTGTTTCGCAATTGGCTGTTCAATACCAGTCGCTGAAATCAAGAGCCCTACAAACACATACCGCCTTGAAAACTATGACCGAAGCTCGAGACCTAGCGGACTGTCTAGCAGAGATGAACCGCACGATTCAGGAGTCCTGTACGAGGCAGGCTGCAACTCCTACATCTTTTGCCGATATGGTGAAGAAGGGATCTAGCAGTTTTATTCGCCCTAATAATCTTAGCTCCGTGGCGATTTTTCCATGCGACAGCACCAAGACCAGTGATGAAACCAAGAACATGGTACAAAAAATCATATGCCCTGGTGAAATGAAGCTGAAAGTACGAGGCGTACGTAAAATAGGAAAAGGAGGACTTATCATCAGCACTGAGACCAAGGATGACCTAGATAAGCTCAAACAAACAGTCCAAATCGCTTCGTCAGGCCTTACCGTCGACGAACCTCGGAAGCGCAAACCTCGCATTATTGTATTAGGAGTTCCCGCATCAATGGCCGAAAATGAGGTTTATAAATGCATTTACGACCAGAACATAACGGACAAACTGCCAATGACCCTAGATACATTTATGACCTCAATTAAACTTAGCCACAAATCTGGGAGGAAAGATGCTGAGAGCTGTAATTACATAATAGAAGTTTCAGCCGTCATTCGCAAGGCCCTCATCACGCAGGAGAGATTATTTATAAATTGGACGTCCTGTCCGGTACGAGACTTCACACTGGTAACGAGATGTTACAAGTGCCAGCAGTACGGTCATGCATCCAAGACATGTAAGGTCGCTGTCCCGACTTGTGGCCATTGCGGTGAAGAAGGACACTCTAGCCAAGACTGTGCAAAAAGCGTAAAAAGCTGACGATCCAAAATGTGCTACATGCATGCGCTTTAAAAAACAAGCCAACCACAAGACGGGAGACGCAGTTTGTCCAGCTAAACTTGCAGCCGAATACAGGTACATTAACTCGATTGACTATGAAGGCGCCTAAGAGCGCCACTTAATTGTTTAAATCTTAGACGTAATTTATTGTAATTTAGTGTTACTTTTAAGTAGAATGGATATTAATTTAATTACAGATATAGATAACTCATTTTTAACCGAGTCAAAGTCATGTGAGGTTGAGGACTGCAATCAATATCTCTCCCAGTATCAAAAGTCACTAACCATACTAACCCAAAACATACGAAGTATTTATAAAAATATAGATAGCTTTAACATTTTTCTTCATAGACTTAACTTTAATTGTGATGTTATGGTTTTAACAGAATGCTGGCTATCAAAGCGCCACGATAACCTCCCGACAATACCAGGATACAACTTATTGTACACTAAAATTAATCACAATCAAAATGATGGTGTCGTTGTCTTTGCTAAAGAATCATTAAAGGTCAAAGTCGAAGAACCTGATCTACAAGATTGTAATAGTAATTGCCTTATCATCAAAATTGGTACAACCACAGCGATTATTGCTTTGTATAGATCTCCCTCCGCAAGAAACCTTGCCTCTTTCCACAGTTCCCTAAACCAGATCTTTCAATCACTTAGCCCATTTAATAATGTAATACTAACAGGTGATATTAACATTAACATTGGCTCTGAAAACTGCGACGCAGGGATACAAGATGTAATGTGTATGTCTTTTACATATTTTTTTACTTATATTTTTGGATATTATTAACCTGAAAATTTAAGCATTCGTCCTCCCTAGGTAGCTTCATGGTCATTTCTTGGAGGCTTAGCAACGGCTTTGGCCTTTTTACCTTGTAATTCAAGTTATTTAAGTTTTTATCTTTATTAAATCTTTGTTTACTTTTGTGATGTCAGTTAGTGGCAACCCTAGTTTTATTTTTAATTTATTGCTGGAGCTAGTTGTAGATTGTATAGGTAAATCACATCGACCTCATTCGATTTTCTTTTTAATAATTTTCTAATTTTAAAATGTAAATATCTGGAGTTGACAGGAGCCTGGTGGTGGAATGGGCAGTCTACGTTCAGAGCTGAGAGCAGTAACACCTCTGAGAAGCTCCATAAAATTTTATTTAAAAGGGCAGTTCCCCTTATTCTTCGGTTTTAAGTCGGCCTCTCTCCGTGCCGCACCCTCACGAAGAACACCTGGAAACCTTGATCCTTGAGCTACACAAGCCTGATGAAGATTTGATGCTCCTCGGCCCTCCTCCTACGGCCTGAGGATTGACGGTCCTCGGCCGTCCACCACCGTCTGAAGACGGATGCCCTCGGCCCTCCTCCTACGGCCTGAGGATTGACGGTCCTCGGCCGTCCACCACCGTCTGAAGACAGATGCCCTAGGCCTTTCTCTACGGCCTGAGAGTTGATGGTTCCTCGGTCCTCCTCCACAGTCTGAAGACGGACGTTCTTCAGTTATTTATTTCATTCTGCGTTTCATCTTCAGTACTTTCCGCCAGCTTCACTGGCATTAGTAATTAAGTAGCTCCAGCCTTTAGATTATCTTTGTTAATAAATTCTTATAACTCGTCCCCTTTATTTCTTTTAATAGTGCTCCCCTCCAGACTGAAAGTTAGGTAGGTGAGTGCTCAGTGACCTTACAGTTTTGTGGATCCTATCCAGGAAAATGTAACGTTACAGACTGGCGCCCAAATATTTACTAACCCACCCCTCTTTAATTATTTCTAGGCATTCTGCACTTCTCAAAATTCGAAAATAACACTTCCCCAAGTGAGTATATTTGGTAAGCATTTTATTCATTTTCATCTTTTCACTCATCTCAACTCTTACTCAACTCTTTTACAACTAAACATCATCTAGGTATTCCTCACCTCACACACATTCCATTATCGAAAGATAATTGGCACCCTTTCGGCCTCTTGGTTGTGTTAACCCACTTGTGGGCATTGCCAAGGTTGGAGATTGGTTACTCTACGACGGTTATTGGACAATATCCCGTAATCGTTCATCTCATATTATATGTACTTACTCTCTACCAAAACATCGCTATACTGCATCCCACAGACTTGCACACCACTACGTATACCCTCTGGTATTCGTACCCAATGGTCGCTTGATGTGTTAATCCATTCGTGGACACTCCCAAGTGGGTCGTTGGGACACTTCACGACTGAAACAGGAGAATATCCTGTGGATGTTTATACAACCCTAAAATACTACGTTACACCCACTACAAATACTTTACTAATATATTCTGAACTATTACTTCATTTAATTTTGATCTGATAACACGGCTAGTGCAATCTATACATTTTTACACTAAAAAATACTTGATCCTAAACTATAAATTTGCCATACGCGAATTTTGCGTAAAATTGAATCCTTGGGCTATAATAAAATAACTAAATCTAGATTTTTCTAAGAAATTCTAACGAATTTAGTCTAGACTGAGCTATAATAATTTTGGGTGATATTCTTATTCAATAACACCAAAATCTTATAAACATACTCGTTAAAAAATCCCTCATTTTTCGATAAAAAACATACTTACATACATACAGATAATATACATAACCTCCTTTTTGAGTTTCGCCCTAGTCGGGTAAAATTGCATAAAATTATTTTGGGTTGACTTGTTATTTGTCACGCGTTGCTAGGTAACAGGCCCATAGAGATCTAGTTCTTTTGCAGCAGCAAAAAGTTTTTAATCAAACTTTGCGGTGGCCAAAATAGGTACTAAAGTTTAGCAAACTTTTTATGCATTAGTTCCAAATTTTACCACCATACAGTTTTTATTGGTTTACGTTTATTTTTTAATCAAACCTCTTTGCACCCTCTGTGTCGTACTCTTAATATTATTTTTTAATCGAACCTCTTTGGACCCTCTGTGTCTTATAAATTTCTAAACATTCTTATGCCCTCTCAACTACTCAGACCCTCTTAATGTTTTATTCGGAGCTTACCCGACTACTGTATTACGGGAGCTGCCCTGACGTTTACTCAGTTTACTGAATACGGTGTTACGGTCCTGACCTGATCCCTCTTTCCCTTCTTCTCCTCTTAAACACGAGTCCACACTCTTAAGGGCTAGTCCACACTCTTAAGGGCTAGTCCTCACTCTTAAGGGCTAGTCCTCACTCTCAAGTGCGGGTCCTAAGCACGGGTCCACACTCTTAAGGGCGAGTCCTAAACACTCTTAATCTTGAGTGCTCTCTTAGACTTGAGTGCCCTCTCAAACGCTTTCGTGGACTTGAGTGCCCTCTCAAACGCTTTCGTGGACTTGAGTTCCCTCTCAAACGCTCTCTTGGATTTGAGTTCCCTCTCAAACACTCTCGGCCTCCGTAGATTTTTTTTTAATTTCTTTTATCACTTTCATAATATTTTATTTATTTATATTTTTTTTCGATACCTTTTACTTTTGAATTTGTTATCGCCTTATTTTCTGTCTGGAGTTCTTTACGGTTTTTATTATTTTATAACTTCAATGCCTAGCCTCTTTAACTCATTCCTTGTAAAAACCATTTAGATTTTAAGTTCTGTAAATATTCCACAAGGTCTACCTTCCCTAAAACTTTTGGCTTATTTAGATCCCTCTTTTTATTTTGTAGAGCGGTGCACAACTCTTTAAATAAGCCATTGTGTTGAGCGGTGCACAACTCATTAAATAAGCCGTTGTGTCGAGCGGTCGCATTAACTCGTTAAATAAGCCTTAGTGTACTTTTTTAAACTTAGATAATAATTTTTTATCCTTGACCCTCCTTGACCCTTGACTTAAAGCTTAAAGGCTTCTCTTAAGTGCTTTATGCTCTTAAACCTTGGCTGCTTTTCTAAAGCAGAAAAACTTTGTAAATAATTTCTTTTAATTTTAACGGGTTTTAGAACAGGTGCGGATTACGACACCTAAATTAAATAAATAAGCCTTCGTAAACCTTAAAAATAATTCCTTGTGGAGTATGCGTCATTGAATGTGAACCATATCCCCTAAGTATGCTGGTGATGTATGATTGAGGAAGTGTGTAGGGTAGGTTGATGAAAGGTGTATGAAAGTGCAAGGTCTTATTTACAAGCTCGAAATTTTTTCTAGTTAGTAATTTTCTGGGGTTATGGGGAATCTTAGTTTTAATTGTTTTTAAACTTACTTTATCACTGTATATACTCATTTAGTTTTTTTTTTGTTGATTAACGCTCTCTTAATGCTAAATAAGAAAATTTTTTCATTGTATTCAAAAATTTTCCGGGGTTTTCGGGGTAATGTAATGTGTATGTCTTTTACATATTTTTTTACTTATATTTTTGGATATTATTAACCTGAAAATTTAAGCATTCGTCCTCCCTAGGTAGCTTCATGGTCATTTCTTGGAGGCTTAGCAACGGCTTTGGCCTTTTTACCTTGTAATTCAAGTTATTTAAGTTTTTATCTTTATTAAATCTTTGTTTACTTTTGTGATGTCAGTTAGTGGCAACCCTAGTTTTATTTTTAATTTATTGCTGGAGCTAGTTGTAGATTGTATAGGTAAATCACATCGACCTCATTCGATTTTCTTTTTAATAATTTTCTAATTTTAAAATGTAAATATCTGGAGTTGACAGGAGCCTGGTGGTGGAATGGGCAGTCTACGTTCAGAGCTGAGAGCAGTAACACCTCTGAGAAGCTCCATAAAATTTTATTTAAAAGGGCAGTTCCCCTTATTCTTCGGTTTTAAGTCGGCCTCTCTCCGTGCCGCACCCTCACGAAGAACACCTGGAAACCTTGATCCTTGAGCTACACAAGCCTGATGAAGATTTGATGCTCCTCGGCCCTCCTCCTACGGCCTGAGGATTGACGGTCCTCGGCCGTCCACCACCGTCTGAAGACGGATGCCCTCGGCCCTCCTCCTACGGCCTGAGGATTGACGGTCCTCGGCCGTCCACCACCGTCTGAAGACAGATGCCCTAGGCCTTTCTCTACGGCCTGAGAGTTGATGGTTCCTCGGTCCTCCTCCACAGTCTGAAGACGGACGTTCTTCAGTTATTTATTTCATTCTGCGTTTCATCTTCAGTACTTTCGGCCAGCTTCACTGGCATTAGTAATTAAGTAGCTCCAGCCTTTAGATTATCTTTGTTAATAAATTCTTATAACTCGTCCCCTTTATTTCTTTTAATAGTGCTCCCCTCCAGACTGAAAGTTAGGTAGGTGAGTGCTCAGTGACCTTACAGTTTTGTGGATCCTATCCAGGAAAATGTAACGTTACAAAGATTACCTTAACATCTGCTCCTACCATGGTTTTCTGCCTACTCACACATTGCCTACTCATCAGAGCGGTTCTTGCCTCGACCATATGATGATTAAAACCACTCATTCATTCATTACGCTTGTTACTAACTCAACAATAACCGACCACCATTCTGTCTTACTAGCCGTAAATTTAACGCTGCCTAAGCAAAATCGCCCCCAGGCAAAATCTAAATTAAACATAAAAAATCTCGAATATGATTTATGCAACATTGATTATAGCCTAGTTTACAATACTGCTGACGCTAATTCAGCTTTATCGTACTTAATAAAATATGTCCAACAAGCAATATTGCGTAATACGACAGTTGTGTTCAATAAATAATCGTCTTCATAATATTAAACCTTGGATTACTCCTGGACTAATTCGGTGCATAAGGCACAGAGATAAACTTCATCAGAGAACTAAGAAATTTCCAGATAATTTAATAATTCTAAACACCTATAAAAGATACAGGAATTTCTGCAACAATCTCTTAAAGAAGCTTAAAAATAATTACGATAAAAATGAATTAAATAAAGCAGGCAACAATACCAAGCAAATTTGGAAGCATATTAAAAACGTCACCTACATGACTAAACAACGTGAATCAAATTCGAGGTTACTGCTTACTAATTCTTCACCCCTCATATCAGCTAACAAAGTAAATAACTTTTTTGTTAATGTTGGGAAAACTTTGGCCGAACAGATTACGAAACATTGCGCCCAACCATCTTTCGAAAAACTCAACAACAGCTGTAACCTGAAGTCATTTGTTATGCTGGATACTGACGAAAACGAAATATCCCGAATAATTTCTGGCCTTAAAGATGACTGTGCAGTTGGATGGGATAATATAAGCAACAAGATCCTTAAACTCTTTAAGCATATATTGGCACCTCCTTTAACGCATATATTTCGAATCTGTCTTTCCGAAGGAATTTTCCCTAACTGTCTTAAAAAGGCTGTTGTTATCCCTGTCTATAAATCTGGAAACAGGGACCTGGTTAATAACTATAGGCCAATATCATTACTCCCCTCAATCTCAAAAATACTTGAGAAAATTATAAACAGCAGACTAGTTAGCTTCCTGGAAAAAAACAACATCTTGTCACCAGCGCAATTTGGCTTTAGAGCCAAATTATCCACAGCCGAGGCGGTGCATAGTCTTACCGATTATGTCTCAGAAGAGCTGGGCAAAGGAAACCAGGTCATGGGAGTCTTCCTTGATTTAGCGAAAGCTTTTGACACTGTCTGTTTCTGTGCTTCTAAGGAAATTAGAGGCCATAGGAATAAGGGGCACGCCGCTGACATTACTTGCTGACTACTTAAACGACCGATACCAATGTGTTAGGATTGACAATTTCACGAGCGATGAGCAGAAAAACACTGGATTTGGTGTTCCCCAGGGAAGTATTTTGGGCCCTACCCTATTCCTGGTCTATATTAACGACTTGTGTAACCTAAATATCAAGCACGGCAAAATCATATCATATGCTGACGACACGGCGCTAATATTTACTGCTGAAAACAGTAGCGAACTGTTTGAAAACGCTCAAGTCGGCTTTAATACTGTGACTAATTGGCTTCAAAGCAATTTACTAACACTAAATGCTGACAAGACAAAATACATACACTTCTCCATGCGAAAACCTCCACTGAACACTGCTAACTTCCATGTATATGCCCATCAATGTGATGATAGGTCAGTCAACATGTGCAATTGTCCTTCTATCCACAAAACCAGTAATATTAAATACTTAGGGGTTATAATAGACAACACACTCTCTTTTAGGTATCATATTGAAAGTCTGGTTAAAAGAGTGCGAAAATTAATATTTGTATTTAAAAAAATACGAACTTTTGCAGATTCCAAATTAATCAGACAAGTTTATTTCGCCCTATGTCAATCTATAATTCATTACTGTATCATTTCATGGGGTGGCGCATCAAAAACTATCCTGCTTCCCCTTGAAAGGGCTCAAAGAGCAATTTTAAAGGTAGCAAATTTCCATCCCTTTTACTTTCCCACAGATCAGCTGTATAAATCCTGCAATGTGCTGACTGTGCGCCAGCTATTCATTATGCACTTAGTTTTAAAACAGCACACCATGCTCACGTACAATGCTGACAATACTAACAAAAGACGGAAAGATATAGTATGCTTTTCTAATGCAACCTCCAAACATGTCTTTGTGGAAAGATTCTTTTCATTTTTAGGCCCATTTCTGTACAATAGATTAAATAGAAAACTAAGTATATATAAGTTAAACTATTTTAGCTGTAAAAATTCTATTATTACTTTTTTACAACCCATATCCTATGC
Source organism: Xestia xanthographa (assembly GCA_905147715.2). NCBI lineage: Eukaryota > Metazoa > Arthropoda > Insecta > Lepidoptera > Noctuidae > Xestia > Xestia xanthographa. Next base: position 5,632,499 of record LR990664.1, on the reverse strand, counting down.
ACAGACAGAAGATTTACTTGTTGTCTGCAAGTAAACTGCTGACATTTGTTTGTTTATTTTCTATGTAAGTCGCAATTTTAGTAATTTATTTTTCTTTCGATGTTAATTTATTTATTTATTTTAAGTAGATAATTAAGCACCTCCTAGCCTGAAACACAGGTTCCACCTAGTTCAGGCAATAAGCAACTGTGCTCTATTTTATTTGTTATGATACGTAATTGTAAATGTGCTATGACGTCTTATAACTGCATAGTTTAATGTCACTCCAGAGTGGGAAAGAGACGGAGCTATAGAGGACGTCTAGCGCCATCTCTTTCCCACTATCTTCGCTACATATTGTATTGTATAACGGGCTGGTGTCCGCAACTCCACGTGAAGAACAATTCTCACTAGATCCATCATGGATCTGGCCAATGGATCTTCTGAGAATGATCGGTCAAAGTGCGTATTTTGCGTGCGTTCACTACATATTATAAAACAAAAAAAAGTCATCCGCCGCGTCTGTCTGTCTTTCTGTCTCTTCGCGATAAACTCAAAAACAACTGCACCGATGTTCATGCTGTTTTCTCTTTCATTATGATTCCTCACATAATCCATCCATCTCTTCTTTGGCTTTCTTCTCCCTCTCCGTCCATCAACATTCATGTCCATCATACTTTGAGTGTTTTACAACATTATTTAGTTCATTGAAATCGTATTTTGTTTTGCAGTCGATTAAATGGAAGAATTGAAAATGAAGACTACAGTCGGCCAAAATGGAACATGACATTTTGTATTATTTTGTAAAAACTGAACTAAATTATAATATTAGTTGTTTAAATATTAATAAGTATGATGAAAGATCTTATATTATTAAATGTCACATAACTTGTTATTTCTTATGGAACTTTTATGAAATATATTATATTGTCGATAGATGAAATCTACTTTATAATAATAGGTAGGTACTAATAAAATTCTTAATCTCATAAAATTTTGTAAATTATTTATTCTACTTATGTAAACTTCCTATTTCCAAGGAGGGTTGGTGTGTGGTAGGAGGGTTCATTTTATAAGTATTAGTCTATGGGAAGGTTGGTTGATGTAGGAATTGAACGTGTGGTAACCGTTAGTGCGACGATGTCCTTTCCATCAAATCAAATCAAATCATCTTTATTTGTGAACACAGGTATTGAAATAAAGGTTTTATTCATACAATGAGAGGTTTTCTTTTTGAGCTATTAAAAAAAAACTTAGTTTCCAAAAACTATAGATGGCGTTGAATGTACCTACTATGATAGTTGGTGCCAAAGCCAAAACGCTTGGAAAAAAAACATTGTATCACGTCAGATACTCTCGTTGACTGACACTTTCATTTGCTTACCCTTCCGAATTTAACCTAGTTTTCTCGCGCTTTGTTAAAATCAGTTTTTTAGGTTCCTTTCCTTGCATTATCATACTAACTCCTAGCCCCATCTATCCAGCGACTAGGGAAGGGCTAAAAAGAAAATCCCTCATTTAGTTGAGCTCTATGTCCTACCAATAAAATTGGTGTACAAATATTGTTTTTTTAGTAGTAACTCTGGATTTATACAATACAAAGTCAGGTTCGAGTAAATAATGAGAATTCAATGTATTATTAATCACTAATGAATCAATTATAATTTATTTTTAATGCATGTCAACGGTAAATTATATAAAAGGCTATTATGTCAAATTTTGTAATATTGTAAATTATGTCAATACTAATTAATAAATTATAATAAAGGGCTGGTAATGTCATGTTTTATCATCATCGTGAGGCAGATTTAACGTCACAAGGCTTTCTCTACCATTCAACCTTTGGGTTAAGCTTCTATAAGGCTTGTGTCCTGAACTCCTGAATAAACCTAATTACTCCGTCAGTTAAATAACCAAAAATATTTGACACGTATTTTTTCTTTTGTTACGTAAACCAAAATTGACGAACATACGACGCTTTTAAAATTTTCAATACGTCACGCTATGCTATAATTTGTAATGCGTTGTGACGTCACGAGCCCCACTCTAGAGTTTTGATGCGTTTTATCTTTGTCAATATTCATTCATTTACAAAAACAAAAAATACGTGTCCATTATTTTCGCATACTCTAACTGACGGACTAAATAGATTTGAAAATTATTGATGGTGGAAACTAGCCTATTATCTTGAGAACGTGACACTTTTTTAATGGCCAAAATACAGGTTGTAAAAGACCTCATCACGAAGCCGTCAACCAAGCATTCTGTACATCAAACTAAGTAACTTTACGCAAAAATTATTGCTGGGAAACGACTTTTTTTTTGGGGGTGAAAAATCATGTTTTGTAGTAGAACTCAATGTAACGCACTCAAAACATTGTGCTGATGGATGGATTGAATAGTACAGGGGCCGTGGAGGTGTTTAAAGTAAAAATCTTACATTAAAAACTTTTATTTAAAAAAAAACTTGTCAAAAAGTTCGAACTTTGACCCCCAATATCTCCGTAACTAGAAGGTTCCCAGGTATGGTGTAGACCAAAAAAATGATCGCAATGACGAGGAGAATAAGTGCCTTTCGTTTTCGTTAAGAGGTGTTTTACACCCTTTATGTATCTGTAATGTTCTCCTCTGCGTAATACTACGGGAAATACAGGCGTGATTTTGAACGTTAAGTCGATTGGTCGCAAGCCGACTGCTGAGCATTTGGTTGAGGGTTCGATTCCCAGAACGCAGGGGGGAAGGTAAGGATTCGAGCAGTGAAATTAGATTTGTCCATCAGGAATCTCTCAGGAGGAGCTCGTGGCTAAATAATAACAGCCGCTCGAGTCGATCTTTAGGTTAAGCCGCGCTTGCCTAGGTTGATTTGTGGATGGGTGACCACCCATTACATACCGAGTTTCCTCCGTTCCTCTGAAAGCACGTTAAGCAGTTGGTCCCCGCTGTCATTTGTGATCTTTGACAGTCGTTACAGGTAATCAGAGGCCCAGTCTGACAACCAGTCTTACCAAGGGGTATCGTATTACCCAGTACTAACTGGGTTGTGGAGGTCAGATAGGCAGTCGCTCCATGTAAAATACTGGTATTCAGCTGCATCCGGTTAGACTGGCTGGAAGGCGATCCTAATAAAACTTGGGAAAAGGCTAGGCAGATGATGAATCTCTCAGTGGCATCCACGGAGTCTTGATTGTGCCTGGTCTATGGCAATAGGCTGGCCCTATTACATGACAAACATTACCTACTGGGGAAATGTAAGGCTTTGAGTTACCTACCGTACAGGAACTGCAGTGGTCAATCTGGAAATCTCTTAACCGTTTGCGGGCCCAGGTTGGCCGCTGTAGAAATAATCTGGCCAAATGGGGTATCATCGACCCGTCCCAAATTCGATGTCAGTGTGAAGCCCCTCTGCAGGATATGCCCCACCTCCTTTCTTGCCCATCCTGCACAGCCACCTGCACCTTCCAGGATTTAAACGAAGCCAATGACAGAGCTGTGCAAGTGGCAACATACTGGTCGGGTATTATTTGAGTTATCGACACGCAAAGAAGAGAAGAAGAAGTTACCTACCCGTCAGAGATTACAGGTATTATGTTTATAGTTTATACTATCTGTAATTTCACCCAAACCTTGAAACCAACTAATGAAAAACGTCATTGGTAACGTCATACAAAACAAATAATGAATCATCTGCGCAAAACCATTGAGTTGTGACAAATTAATATTCTATACAAACCATTTCCATGACTTCAATTAACAATCGACTTTATTTTCTCAACAATAAAGTTGGATTCAGATTAACATTCTGTACGCATGGGCCAATGACTGCAATCTAAAATCGACTTTATTTCCTCCTAAATAAAGTTCGATTTAGTTAGCCAGTGCCTGACTCATCTTGAAGTTGAGGAAAACGCTTCAAGTGAATTTCCTTTTAGTTTGTGCGAATGACCTTCTTTGTTCTTTTGAGAAAAACTAAATTGTTGATAAGATATTCTTTTCATGTCTATCTCTAGAATAAGAATAAGTAGCATCTAGATTTCTTTTTAAACCTACCTAATTGATACGTACTTACCGCAGATAGATATGGTAATGTTAATAACATCCAGACGGCCAGGTTTTTTACTTTTTAAAAACAGTCAAAAGTCTTACAATCGCGAACAATATTTTAATCAACATACAACCTAGCACTGCAAATAGCAAAAAACGTAAGAAAATTTGAATTTCGCGGGCTACCCTGACGTTTTCACCTTAGGTACGCTGGTAATCTAGAAACCCATTATACCTAGCGCGCAACACCTGTTTCCTATATCATCTAGTTATACATCTGATAAGACAGAAGGTTATGTTATCAACCATCTATTTATCTATTCTGATAAAGGCGAAGGTAAATATTATTACCTATTATAACGTTTCATAATAATCAATAGGTATAGGTAACTAATGTTCTGTTAGATTATTATCCAGATAAGCAAGATAAAAATGTTTAAATTCCTATTTAGATAACAAATAGAATTATGACAAGGTCTGCATTCTACAGTCCAGTCATAATAGGCTTGTGTCCTGAAAAAATCGAATTAGTCTGTCAGGTAGATTAATAAAAAATATTTGACCATCTCAGGCACTAATCTGCATAGTCCTCATGTGAATTGATTAAGATTATGTCTGGACTTTAAAAGAGACTACGACCTCTGAGTTTGTTTCGGCTGTTTCTTCTCAGAGTAGTCAGGTACGAAACACCGGCCCAAACAATGACGGGTAAAAGTGTTTGTAAAAACCTACTTGCAAAATAAACATCATTTATCATTTATCGATACGTATTTTTTATTTTGTTGCGTAAACCAAAATTGACGAAGATACGACGCTTTTAAAATTCTCAATAGGTACGTCACGCCGTGCTATAATTTTTAGTTCGTTGTGACGTCACGAGCCCCCACTCCCGAGTTTTGATGCGTTTTTAGGGTTCCGTAGTCAACTAGGAACCCTTATAGTTTCGCCATGTCTGTCCGTCCGTCCGTCCTCGCTTAATCTCTGTGACCGTTAGCACTAGAAAGCTGAAATTTGGTACCAATATGTATATCAATCACGCCGACAAAGTGGTAAAATAAAAATTGGAAAAAAATGTTTTATTAGGGTAGCCCCCCTATATGTAAAGTGGGAAGTGATTTTTTTTTTAATTTCAACCCTAACGTGTGATATATTGTTGGAAAGGTATTTAAAAATGAATAGGGGTTTCCTAAAATCATTTTTTGATAATTTCAATAACTTCGGAAATAATCGCTCCAAAAGAAAAAAAACAATGTATCCCCCCCTCTAACTTTTGAACCATAAGTTTAGAAAATATGAAAAAAATCTGAAAACTAAAACTTTATAAGGACTTTCTAGGAAAATCATTTTGAACTTGATGGAAACAACGGTTTTTGTACAAAAAAGACAAAAAGTTGTACAAAATAATTTCCGGACTAAGTTTGTAGTATATTCGTATATGCAAGCATTTTTACATAATGGATACCCACCTTTAAACTCAAGTGGGAACACTTATTGTGACGGACGGGAAACTACGGAACCCTACACAGAGCGTGGCCCGACACGCTCTTGGCCGGTTTTTTTTATCTTTGTGTCATGTCAATTTATTGATGGTGGGAACTAGCCTATTACTTTACCTGTTGGCTAACCAAAGGTAACCGGTGAAATCTTCTAAATCTGATAACAGTCATCAAAATCATTCGCCCTTATAGGTAGGTACCTATCAATGTATTTGTGGTCGACGCAGCATGTCTTCTTTTTCCTTAAGAGGGCTATTACAAATTTTCTTGTTTTTGAGTGTTTTAAGAGTCTAGCACTCAAATATAAGAAAAATTAAGATTTTTATTTTGAGCGCTCCCTAGAGAATTAATCAATCTTTCTCGGGCATATTTTTTTATTTAATTTTGTGGCCATATTTAAACCATAATCACACTTCTAAACTGAGATTTTTGATGTGTGATTATGGTTTAGATATGGCCACAAAATTAAAAAAGATATATGCCCGAGAAAGTTTGATTAATTCTCTAGGGAGCGCTCAAAATAAAAATCAAAATTTTTCTTATATTTGAGTGCTAGACTCTTAAAACACTCAAAAACAAGAAAATTTGTAATAGCCCTCTTAAGTACTTCTCTATTAAGTATTCGTCATCTCAGCAGACACCTCCTTTCTTGCCCTTTAGATCCCATTTTCTTTTCATAATCAATTGTACACCTAGACTTAAGTTGACAACTAAGCGGTAATCTGGCGTCTTTGTTGTCAATGTTGTGTTTACCTGTAATTGGCATACTTCTATATTAGAATATTACCATATGATTTAGTTTATGTAAGTGTATGTATGTGCTGTAGGTGAACCTTGGGTAAATAAATAACCATGGCATGGGTACCATCCTTCACAGTCACACTGGCCATTCATCTTTTCTTTCGCCTTTCTCTTATAGCCATCCACATTCGTACCCAAAACTTTCCTCGCAATTTGATGCGGAGAAATATGTGATGCGAATAAGAGGGTCCTAAGCCCTCCTACACCTACACCTATAACTCTACCGGTCAACTGTACTTCTTAAGTTGTGACCGTATATTTAAAAGCAAATTCGGTCTGGCCAGCCATATAAGCACACGCACGGAAGTAGTTTCCAAGGGCCGCCGTTACCGAAATCGGTAAGGAGGACTATAATATATATATATATATTATATATATATATATATATATATATATATATATATATATTATTTATATATTATATGTAATGCGGAGGAATGAGGAAAATGTTGGACATATGTGTCCATCATACCACGCAGTGGCGTAGCTAGGTAACCAAGGGCCCTGGTGCAAATAAAAAATGGGGCCCCACTACTATCTAGTTAGGTTTTATCAAGTAAAAATTTTATCTAAATATACAAATACTTTAAAAATGCTTAGTTACTTTGTCATCACCTCTTTTTCGTGGAATACAGGGCAGGTAATAAAAATATTAAACAGTTATGACATACATTAGGTACAATTAATACTTAGTATTGGGCTATAAAACGAAATAGAAAAGAGTTTATTTTATAAAGGACCTATCAAATGAAAATCAAACAAAATATTTTTTTTGAAAAATCAGTTCGATCGAGATTTTCTGGTTAGGATTCGAGGGCCCCCCCTGAGCTTGAGGACCCCGGGGCACTGCACCAGTGCACCGACTGGACTAGCCCCTAGGTAGCTACGCCACTGATACCACGATTACTGATACAGCACAACACTTCAGTCACCGGCTGATTTCAGCCACATGCGAATGCCTTTCATTAATCCCTGTAGATATAACATTGAATTTAAATTACCTAATTAGCGTTCAATAGTTAAGTCATTAGAATTAAGTAAGTAGGTACTTCGGAAAATGTTACGCTCAATTATTATGGAAGAATTAATTAAAAAATATCAACAACCAATTTTAAGTTATAGGTAAATAGCGTTTATTTCTGATCATAAAATGTAACTCTCGTCTTTAATTCTTGGAAGATACCTAATTAAATATCTTGCGTTGGAAGGTTAAAACAAATAGGTAGCTACCTAATTCAAATACTGAAATATAAGCTATCATCAGGCCTTATTAGTCTAGCGGTTGCAAGCGCTACTTCTTATCATGAGGATCCAGATTCGATTCCCAGTTCGAGCAAAGTGTTACTGGCAAACCTTTAAGAATTTCTTAGTACCTAGTCGCCCGCAGTTAGAATTTGTGCCCAATTGATGGTAATAGGCTCGCCCCATTACTTACATGCAACTTAAAACATACATAATATTCACTTCTCTGCTCACTCGTTCAGTGTTAATAGTTGCTCACAGCCCTCAGGCTGGTATCATTATCAATTTTCTTATATTAGTTTTTTTAGTAGTACATATTAGGACTGATACCTCTTATCACATTCGTATTATGTAGATACTAGCTGTCGTGGCTTTACCGAGGTCTTCATTACCTTAATAGTTTCATAGTAAATTTCGTTTCATAGTAAACTACATTAGTATCTTTACCTACTATTTTAATGCTTCCATTAAAATCTGCCTAGTCTTTTCCCAACTATGTTGGGGTCGACATCCAGTCTAACCGGATGCAGCTGAATGCCAGTATTTTACATGGAGCGACTGCCTATCTGACCTCCACAACCCAGTTAGGTACTGAGTAATACGATACCCCTTGGTATTGGTAAGACTAGTTGTCAGACTTTCGGGCCACTGAATACCTGTAACGACTGTCAAAGATATAAAAATGACAGCCGGGCAAATCTTATTTAACTTTTAACTAAGAATATACCACAGAAATTTCGTTGCCTTTACTAGTCACCACATCAGTTCATTGCACCTGTGCGAGAGAAGATCGGGTCACTACTACAAAATAAAACTCATCATAAACAATAACACAAAAACATAATTATTATTTAATTAATAAAACACTTATAACTACTGTTCATCATCACCGCATCCGCAACACCCTTCATCAACTTCGACACCACACATCCTTAGGAGGAAGACAAAGCAGGTCACACATAGAAGACACCTCAGGATCTTGCCACAGGAGCCACAGTCACATCTACACGAACAACACATTTTCGAAGAGTTTTATCAGTAAACACACGTCCTTCTCTCAAGGTTTTTGCACAAAATTTTGCACGATTTTGCAGTTACACCCTTAGCGTTTGCACAGTCAATCTGTCCACAATATTCAACATTAAATGCGTTTATTCGACAGTAAACTGATGACACAGTGTATATTGTGTGTCACGGACATTAATTTGAATAAAATGACTTGGTGACAATACCGCGAACCGCGGTGTAATGACGCATGCATTTGTTTGTGCTAGTATTAGTACCAGGTACAGTTATCAGTGGCGCTATCTGCTGGTGAAGTGGGTAAACAAATGATAAGATACAGGTAGGCGATGATTATTTGCTTTTCTAGTAATTTTTCTGACTGTTTTTACGAGAAAAAATATATTTGGTACAGAGTTGGTACTTATTTTGGATGGTTTGGTCAGAGCTCGTTGAGTCAGTGATCGCAAAAGTTACTGCTGAGCATGAGTTCCTGGGTTCAATTCCCGGGTCGGGTAACGTGTTATTGTATTTTTGACGAGATAAGGTAAAAAATAAACAAAACAAATAAAATAGTAAATAATAATAATATTTAAATCGATGAACACTGGCTTCACGCACGAAAAATTGTCACACCGTTCAGCGCGCCAGTCGATCAACCGCCCAGCCCAAACCCTTATGGACTTATAAAACTGAAATTTTGCATAGTTCCCTGTGGTTCCCTTTATAATTTAAGACAAGGAATCAGGACGGATTTTTCGAAATTCAACCCCAAAGTTTGTATGAAAGTCCGTCAGTTTTAAAATTAGGATCTATCTCAATCGTCAGCGTAGCAGCTTTAGGCTGACGATTGAAAATATATCAGTATACGTGTCTCAGTTTTTGATAATTCCACCCCCAAAGAGTTAAAAAAGGGGATGAAGTTGTGTATGGAAAGTCCTTAATTTTCGAAGTAAAATTACTGTGTTAGGTGTTGTTAGAATGTCAATCCTTAAGGGGGAGAAAAAGGGGATGGAATTTAGCTTTTTTTAAAAGTTAAAATCACTTTAGTATCAAGAAAAATGACGTTTTCACGTGAAATTATCGTCCATAAACCGACTTTACAGGGAGCCGGAAACCGGCAGTTTGAAAAAAAAAACTGATTGGTAGGTAAGTACATTGTTCACATTACATTACATTACACCTATGATTCATAAGTTATTATTCATAGTTATCCATTATCAGTGATAATACATAAATATTTGACTCACGCCACACAACACATAGGTATCTCAGTATGTACCCGGAGACTAAAAGGCAGTAAAAGTTTACTTTGGTTCGCGGGACCATCCAGCAGTTGCGAAGGTCCTATACAACTCGATTCATACCGGATTCCCTTTGAAAAATGCAGTCAGTATTCTATAGATAGAGTATAGACAAATAATCACATTAAAGCAAACTATGTTATGTAGTCCCACGCACCGTAAATATACGTAATACCCGTGCAGGTACCCTATTTGCTGTTAATACCTGTCAAACTAATTCTGGTATGCGCTGCCCCACTCGTCGAATGGTTGAATTTTATAATTGTAATTTTTTTTAATAATAATATTTTTGTATGCTCGAAATCCAAATTTAAATCCAATGTCTTGAAAATTATTATGAACCAATAATGTTTTATGGAATGTAAGCTAGTCTAGATTTTATTATTTGTTTGTTTTTAGTTTTATTATTACCTACTCTGTTGCCAGCAATTAAATCTAATTGAATTTCTAATTTGCATGATATAATTAATATTTTGTTTATTTAATTTAAGTTTAATTTGTAATAATTACTTTAATGGATATTTCTATAATTATTTATTATTTCTATAATTTATTTTTGAATAATGTGATGTAATTATTGTCATTTTTATATTTTTTTCTTACCTATCTAGTGGCACTCATTATCATATATTCTCTCATGTTAATATGCGCATAATGTAGTGGGCTGCAATATTGTTAATGTTTTGTATTATCTTTACTCTGTTCCAACACATATTGTAGCTGTTTATTGTCCCTTAATAAATAAAATAAAATAAAATAAAGATGATGATTTACTCCGGTTTACCTCTGACAAAAACTGACCCTTCACTACTGTAGTCCAGCCAATAGCCTCTACATGAAGACGTGACCTCTGACGGGAGCTCCTTAAACTCCCAGACAATTTTATCGAACCATCGGAGAGCCCTACACTTGGGCACATGTTGCCACGTAGCCGAAGTCAACGTTATAAATACAGAGGGAGACTCTCTCTAGATCGGCCACCTATAAGCCCTTATATCTTTTGAACCAGTGACCGAAAAATTCTGATATTTGGCGACAAATTTTGACAAATTGGCGACAAAATATGGAAGAAAACAGATCTTCGCTAGGTGCCCTAGTTTTTAAGATATACATGTGGCCAAGCTGGGGAGACTCTCCAGATCGGCCACCTATAAACCCTTATATCTTTTGAATCAGTGACCCACAAATTCTGATATTTGGTGACAAATTTCGACAAAATAGCGACTTAATTTATGTGTTACCAAAATTAAAATCCCTGATGGTGGCGAAGTCATTGTCAGCCACACGTCTTGCGTTCTTAAATTGTGTGATTTTTTTACAATAAACTCTTATAAAATACTTCATTTGTTTACACTTTATTGTCTTGCCCTGACCAGTGGAACTTGTCTGCGTAAGCGATGAAACACCACGTCCTGCGGCCTAAAGTCTTCCTCCATCAGGAGGGGCAAATTGCAATAGGGTAGATAACAAAAAAAAATCTAATTAGTCCGTCAGATAGATTTCCAAAAAATGAAGACGATACAGTGCGTGGAAAACACGATTGACGTCACATTTGTGTACGTTTTTTACTCAAATGTGACGTCACAAGCCCCCACTCATGAGCTTTGATACGTTTAATCTTCGTAATTTTTTATGAATTTGATAAAACAAAAAACACGTAGGTAGTACTATGGGGGTCTTTTCCGCCTGACCATTTAATTTTTTTTTGCTTAAATCATGCGGAGGCGCCGAAACACGCCCCCTTCAAGTTTGGGCCTATTATGAAAGCGTCAACTTTGGCGCGCAAAATAACAATAACTCTGGTTTGGCGTGCGTCGTCAGTGCGCTCGGCCGATTCGGCATTTTTTCTACACAAAGTCAACGGGGTGGGGCTAGAGAGCGTTTTTATGTTGCGAGTGCAAGCAAAAATGAGCTTAGTGGTGGTCAGGCGGGAGTGTCCTCGATAGTACCTATCCAATAATTTCGATAATTTAGCTGACGGACTAAACAGAATCATATTTTTTTTAGTCAGTCTCATCCTTCCACACTCGTACCAAAAGCGCCTTCGAATTGACGTTGCGGAACGACTCCAGGGTGTGTACCTCGTCTTTTGGCGCACATACTCCACGATGTCTTCTGCTTTATTTATTTAATTAGGATCACCAACAAAGCGTGAAGTTGGGCACAAATCATCAGAAATAAATTATGGACGGCCGAGTCCAAGGAGGTCCAAGGAGACCACAACATGCATAATAGAATTTATATCAAAAGATAGGTACCTTTTTAAAAAGATGAAAAAAAAAAACAACGAAGCATAAAATAAAACTCTAATCAACAATAACACACAACCATAACTAGTAATTAATGAGACACTTATAACTACTGTGTCTCTTTCAACAGACGTTCCCCCTCAGTCAATTATCATCAAAGTTTCCGCAGCAGTTCTCATCAATCTCCACACCAAGTAAGTTGCAGAGGAAAACACAGCAATAGATACATAGAACACACTTCAGGATCTTGCAACAGGAACCGCAGCTGTTACCACAGCAGCCGAAGCAACAACACATTTTTGAAGATCTTTATCAGTACTCAAAACACACAGCTTTTCCAAATTTTGCACGAACTAGCACAGTTTAACAATGTTGGAGCTTTAAATGTGTCTATGTTTATTTGAATAGTATGATTTTGTTGTCTATAACGCAATGCGCGGAGTAATCCAAAAACAAATAATATAATAAAATATTTGTATTCAATAAAAGGACGTACCTAATGACGCATACATTAATTGTTATAGAGAATAATAAACCATTTTTTTTCTGTGACAGCCTGTTACTCTATCAAAGAGTAGAAGCGATTACACTTCAACCAACCTGTGTGCAAGCAGGAAAACACAGAACTAAATTATATGTACCAAGTAGTGTTGCCCAAAATCGGTCTTGGTCTTGCAGTGTTGCTCTTGTTCTTGCATTTTTGCAAGACCAATACCAAGACTGAACTCTGCAAGACTTGAACAAGAACAAAAATAAGCCTGCAAGACTCTTGCGTCTCGCAGTTAAGTTAGTTAGAAGTATAAATTCCAGATAAAGATGAAAAGTATATGTGATGATAATTTTAACCGCTAGCTGTTTGTAAAGAGTTTAGGATAGCCAGTAGGTACACGTACAGAAAATCATTAAAGGTTAGGTAACGCTTAGGTGCTAAAATGCGTCTTTTTTTTTCAAATTAATTTTATTAATTTGGTGGTTCACTATCATCATCATCATCATCATTTCAGCCGAAAGACGTCCACTGCTGGGCATGGGCCTCTCCCAAAGGGGGGTTTTTGCCATAATCGCCACGCTTGGCAGGCGGGTTGGCGATCGCAGTGCGGTTGTTACAAAAGCACAGAGAACGCTGCTGCCCATTCTCTGGTAAGTCCCTTAGTCACCTCTTACGACACCCACGGGAAGATATGGGATGGTGCTATTCTTTACGGCCGACACCATACAGAACACTAGGTTCACTATGCCTATGTCAATTTAAGCTCAACATGTACCTACTCTGTTACGTTGTTCTAAGATCTAAACTAACGTGTTTATTATATAGCAATAGGCTAATAGGTATTTGAAAGTAGTCTAGTGTAAGTAGTAGAGTCTCGCAAGACTTGCGAGATTCTTGCTGCAAGACCAAGACTGAGAGCGCAATACCAAGACCAAGACTGGCTAAGGTCTCGTCGTTTGGTCTTGCATTTGGGCAACACTAGTACCAAGTTTGACATATCGATGCGACAAGCACCGCCATTGTGAACTGCACACTGGTGGTCATACTATACATACATAGGTACAGTCACGGACTATAAATGATGAGCCACTTGCCACCATTCGTATTTTAGCCGTGTAATGCAAATCGGGTTTAGTCGGTTATATTCAAAGGAGATCAGTATCAAATAGATTGGGATACACGTCAGCACCATTGTATGGATTTATCATTGACAACATATAAGTCATTTTTCAACCTCTGTGGATAAGACTATTTCCGATTATTAGTCATGTCAACTCATGTGTCATTTTGCTTCCGAGCATTCGGTTTGAGTTCGTGTTTAGTCGTGTAATCTCGTGAATGTATAAAACTGCAAAATTGGAAATCTTGAAAGTGGTTTATCAATTATAATTGATAAACCACTTTCAAGATTTCCAATTTTCCAATTCCAGTCACGGACTATAGTCCGTGACTGTACATATACAAAAACGTCGATCGGGTCAGGTAGTTTGTTTATGATAGAGGCAAATCCTCTGAAATGCAACCTCGCTTGTAACTTTAACACCTACTTTGACTTGTGTTGTCAAAACTCATTTGACGTAAAAATTTAAGACCATAGAGCAATCATAATAATTAATGCCACAGAGAATCTAGTGCCTCAGTTCTAGTTCCTCAGTTTTAGTTAGTTATTCTAGTTTCTACTATGATTACAAAATCAAGGAAACTCGATCGATAGTCAGTACGCAAAACATGTAAGTCGTTGCAGTAAAGTTCTCTAAAATCCACTGCACTATTGGAATTTTCTGAAAGTCTGACAACCAGTCTTAAGCCAACCAGTCAAAGAGTTATCGTATTAAAATTGTGGAGGTCAGATAAGCAGTCGCTCCAAGTAATATACTGGTATTCAGCTGCATCCGGAGAGACTGGAAAGCCAATCCCAAAACAGCTGGGAAAAGGCTAGGCAGATGATGATGATGAAATAAGAATAAAACTGTGACTATAATAGTGAGTTTCTAAGTTTAGATTCATTATCCATCCAACCATACTTCCGTGCCGATCACCAGGGTTCTCCAAATTATCATATTATGCCCATAGGCCTACGGGAAGACTTAGATGTGCTGTTGCAACTTCTGTGGTAGTATAAGATGCATCTTCTGTTTCACTGGCATTGCTTACCTGTGCCATCTTTGCGGGATCGAGTGTGACTGCGCCTGTCCGAAATGCCATTATTGTATTCCTGAAGGTTATGATGATTGATCAATCAATAATTTGTTTTATTTTTCGTTTTGCTAGTGTGATGTTCTTTATCGTATGGTTAGTGTATATCCTGCATAGCTATTCACAACCCTTCGATTCGATTTTCGATTCGGAAAGTCGTATGTCTATCTCGCTCGATTTCGTAATGTCAAAAAAAGATAGACATACAACTTTCCGAGTTTTTATGCCGCCCATGGGCCTCTGACTTGGCTTTACATGCTGTCGAGAAATATCTCTCAGGCATGCTGGTTTCCTCACGATGTTTTCTTTCACCGAAGCTAGTGATAATTATACAATACGCACATGAATCCGAAAAATCAGAGTTACGTGTCTTGGTTTCGAACTCGAGACCTATGATGGCAGTCCGACGGTCACACCACTGGACTATCACTACTAACAAGTGTGATGATAAAAGTTTTGTTGATAAGTGTAGGCGTTTGTTATTGCATGTTCGGCTGCAATTAGGAAATTCTCACACGACCCCGCTCGTCTGCGCGGTATGTGGTGGCGGCGAAGTGGACGTACGGGCAGTGCGCCGCGTGGTGAAGCAGTAAGCGCGTCTCGTTCACGCGGTTGGGCGACGTACTATCGAGGACACTCCCGCCTGATCACCACTAAGCTTATTTTTGCTTGCACTCGCAACATAGAAACGCTCTCTAGCCCCGCCCCGTTGACTTTGTATAGAAATAATGAATGAAAAGATACCGAATCGGCCGAGCGCACTGACGAAGCACGCAAAACGAGAGTTATTGTTATTTTGCGCGCCAAAGTTGAGGCTTTCCTAATAGGCCCAAACTTTAAGGGGGCGTGGCTCGGTGCCTCCGCATGTTTTAAGCGAAAAAAAATTAAAATGGTCAGGCGGAAAAGACCCCGACTGTACGTGTGATAGGCATCAACTGGTTGAGTACAAGCGACGCGAGATCTGCTTCACCGCCTAACGACGAGGATTTGCGACTGAAAGCCAGAATCAACAGTGGCGACCACCAAAAAAGCGCCGAGACAATGAAACTCGACGAAGTCCCACAGAGAAACAATTTACCATGGGGCTGCCTCCACGAGCGAGAGAATCGCGGCGATATTATCGTCCTTGCCACGTTTTTCTATACTCTCTTTTAGGCCGTCTCCACGAGCGAGAATCGCGGCGATATTTTCGTATAGAAATACGTTGAATCGCCGCGATTCGCTCGCTCGTAGAGGCGGTCCCTTACTGTCTTGGATCCCGCGGTCGATCCAAACGGAGGTGTGTGTAAATTACCTTAAAACCCCCCAACCGCAACTTTTGCCAGCGATAGTCTCCATGATATGTATGTGTAACCATGTTTTTGTATCGATAGGTACTATTATATCCTACTAATGCTGCTACAAAATGTCGCCGTTGGCAAAGGCTTGATAATCTCACTTCGAGTGCAATGACAAACTTTACACACTTGCATCAAAATGTAGGTACAGTCGTGGTCTTTTCCGTCTGACCAGTTAAACATTTTTTTAGCTTAAATCTAGCGGAGGCGCCAAGCCACACCCCCTTAAAGTTTAGGCCTATTAGGAAAGCGTCAACTTTGGCGCGCAAAATTACAATAACTCTCGTTTGGCGTGCGACGTCAGTGCGCTCGGCCGATCAGTATATTTTCATTCATTATTTCTATACAAAGTCAACGGGGTGGGGCTAGAGAGCGTTTCTATATTGTCAAGCAAAAATTACCTTAGTGTCGAGTGTTAAGTTGTTTTTTTTTATGTTTTCAGTTTAGTTGTGTTTTAAGAGTAGCAGCCAAAATTCTCCTTGGAAAATTGTGATCGATGCGCTGCTACAAATTACAAATATAATAATACAAGCTACAAATCAGGAGAAAAAACATTTTTCGGGCCAACTCACAATAAGTAGGTATAAAAGCCAGTATATCTAATGAGTTGGAAGTAATGATTCAACATTTATCCCACCATCCTTCCGTGCCCAATCACCAGGATGCTCCAAATTCTGATGAGGGTCCTATAGACCTGTGGGAAGACTCAGATGTGTTGCTGCAACTTTTTTGGTAGTCTAAGATGCATCTTCTGTATAACTGGTATAATCTACCTGTTCCATTTATGCGGGATCGAGTGTGACTGTGCGTGTTGGAAAAGCCATTGTTGTTTTCCTGAGAATGATGATAACTGATCAATCAATAGTTTGTTTTATTTTTCTTTTTTAAGTAATCTAAATGTAATATTTAGGGTAAACAATCCGGCCCTGGTTCAATCCATGGTACGGAGCGAGATGGAATGGACGCCGTCACCTCCTTCTGCGAAGCAGTCATGCTAGAGAAGGAGGTGGCGGAACGTGAGAGGGAGAGAACCTCACATCCCGGCCGCCGCAGTTGACGCCCCGGGCGTGGTACCGTACCCGGCCGGAAATACGAATAAATATTATGCAAGCTCCATACAACCTATACTCGACACCGAGTTTCACCCCATTTCAAAATCAAAATCAAAATCAAAGCATTTATTTCAAGTAAGCCAGTTACAGGCACTTTTGAATTGTCGAAACAAAGATGAAAATTAAATGTAGCTACAGTCCCAGTCACAAGACATAAAAACTGTGAAAGTACTGTAGTTGCCCATTCCCTAGCGTAGATCTCTATGGAGAAGAATGGGCAAGAAACTCCATGGACACTCTTTTAAATCACAATATTGTTACAAAATCTTGGTTACATCATTCACGTTGAGATGGTATATTATGTGAGAACAATGTAGCAAGATGTGCACGGTATAAGTGTCCACAGCAAAAACACACAAACAAAAAAAAATATACAATTCAAAATGATTCATTCAAATAAGCCATGGCAACCAAGAGATGACCAGTCACAACTGACAGCGCCCGTTCACGGACATGACGCATGGATCAGCACCATTCAGCTCAACCATTTTGAAGGGAACTAAATGATCCGACACACGCGCCACCATCAGCGAGACAATAGAGTGAGCATGACATACTCCAAAACCGCCAGGGCACATTCAAGTCAAGAAAAGACGTAGGTTTCCAGTGAATGATAGCTTTCTAGTACATAGTACTCACACAATATGGGCTATGCATTTATATAATACTAAAGAGATTGATTCTATACAATGCAAAGATAGTTGTACAATCTTCAGCAGCTCCAACAATACAATTTAATGCTATCAATTTATGCGCCCCTGTCCATGTGGAGCAGGACCAGCATTGAGCCAAGCATTTTTATCAGCGATATAATCGCTCAACTTGTAATATGCTTGCTTACATAGTGTGCGTTTAATGCATGTTTTAAATTTCGTCTCATTCAGTTCAAGAATACTTTGTGGAATTTTATTATAGCATCTCAAACAGTACCCCATGAAAGATGAGTCTACTTTAGCGAGTCTGAAACCTGGCTGAACTAGTTGGTCCCTATTTCTAGTACTGTAATTATGTCTGTCACCCCTTTTACCAAAAAGGTGCAGATTTTTTCTGACGTACATTATGTTTTCGTAGATGTATTGACAATGTACCGTCATGATGCCAATATCCTTAAACAGTTCCCTTAGAGAATCGCGCCTACGAAGATTATATATGGCTCTGATGGCTCTTTTCTGCAGAATAAATATAGACTCAATATCTGCAGCCCGTCCCCACAGCAAAATGCCATAAGACATTATACTATGAAAGTAACTAAAATAATTTCATCCATGTTCCTTCATCGCCCTTTGTGTTCCGGGGCCACGGTATCTCTTTCGAACAGTCCCGCAACCCCGGCAGGCATCGGTCCTTGCGGACCCCTTCGTTATGCTGAGTCTTTCCATGGGATATCCTGAGGGAATGTTGACTCGGCGCATTGAGTTCGGCAACGTAACGCCTGATCCCACGTATCTTTGCAAGTATGTATAGAATTGTATTTTGATAAACGTGACCATTTGTTTTCGCACCTCCCAGCTCCTTTTAACAATCCCTCGAGTGTAATAACAAAGTTTGCACACTTGCATCATAATGTACTATCAAAGACTCTCCCGCCTGATCACCACTAAGCAAATTTTTGCTTGCAATACAATACTTACAACATAGAAACGCTCTCTAGCTCCCGTCCCGTTGACTTTGTATAGAAACAATGAATGAAAAGATACCGATCGGCCGAGCCCACTGACGACGCACGCCAAACGAGAGTTATTGTTATTTTGCGCGCCAAAGTTGACGCTTTCCTAATAGACCTAAACTTTAAGGGGGCGTGGCTCGGCACCTCCGCATGATTTAAGCGAAAAAATGTTTAACTGATCAGGGGGAAAAGACCACGACTGTACATTACGGGAAAAACAAAAGTAGATTTCCTGCACTAAAAATACATGACAATGGTGCCGATTCCCTTGTTTACAAACTAAACCAAATTTAAGTTCAGTGCATCTTTTTCTTTCTATTTCATTAAGAAAAGGACAGAAGATAAATTTTAGTTATGTTCTGTCAAATTAATCAGCGCCATACAAGTTTTAGACGCGATTAAAAAGTTGACTACTAAAACTACATCAAATTACGTCAGGTGCTGACTAATTTGACAGGATTAAACTAATATTTATCTTCTGTCCTTTTCATAATGAAATAGAAAGAAAAAGATGCATTTAACTTAAATTTAGTTTAGTTTGTGAACAAGGGAATCGGCACCACTGACTACCCGATCTTCTGTCCTGCCCAACGTGCACATAGGATACTTTTTATCCCAAGAGTACTATCCCGTGGGATCTCCGTAGCCTAAGCAAAGCGAAGGAGTTGCAAATAAAACAAAGTAATTTAAAACGTGAATATATTGTAGATCATGTGGTTTGCTTCCTCCAATTAGCGTTGAAACCGGTGTCACGAAATAACTGGTCGATATCATCTTTATCCAGGTTTAATGATGCCGGCTAAAACAAACACATTAATTTATTTTCCATCGCTGCGAAGGGTTGCGGATCCCATCGTACCCCTGGCCGTACGGGCGTACCCCTGGTGGTACGGTGGGTTTTTAAAGTTAAACGATACCACCAGGTAATATTCTGACAACAACAATTTTATTTAATCATCTAAAATCCTTTATGGGCGGCATGGGCACCGGGCCGTAAGCCGGAGGAGGCATGCGGCATGCGGCACTTCGGGGACAGAAGTCAAAGAGTGTTATTTAATATGCAAGCCTAGCGAGCGCGCGTCATGGAGTCGTAGCAGGTTCTAATAAAATCATTAAATAAAATTTTTGTTGTCAGAAGTGGTTTTAACTACTTAGTGTTACAACACTATTACCTGGTGGCATCGTTTAACTTTAAAAAACCCACCGTACCACCAGGGGTACGGTCAGTGGTACGGTGGGTCTGCAGTGGCTGCGGAGGTGGTGTAGGTAACGTTCTGATCTTGTTCTGGGACGAACATGGCCAGATATCGCACAAGATAGAGAGGTTTGGAAGGAGAGAGGGGAGGCCTTTGCCCAATAGTGGGACACATGACAGGCTAAAAATAAACATCCATGCCAAATTAACTTCATAATCAGCTACTTTCCGCTGCTGGATCTCTCTACAAGATCCTCGTGAGCCATAAATCCATAATCCGCCTCGAGGGTACAGTGGTGTCGATTCTGTTGTGCATTTTAAACTAAATTTAATTTAGGCTACTGCTAAATTTTACTAAAAGGCAGTGCGAGGAAAAGACGGCTATAACTATATGAACTAAGTTAGAGATGTCAATCTTGACATCTCAACTCGGTGAACCGAGTTTTTAGTCTACAATGTTTTTACGTGCACCCTTCATTTGTATGAAAATATTAGTTCCAATTAAAGGAGATGGACCACAATCAGAGTCGCTTTATAATACCTAGTAAAAGAGTATATGGCCATAAAAATAAACTCATAAATTATGAAATATTTTTCTACCTTCTCTTAATAGTATAACCCCCCAGACACTCTTACATACTCTTACTCTCTTGGTATACTCTTAGTAGTAACCCCACATACGATTTCGATCAAGGTATGTGGGGTTACTATTTTGTATTTAATTAGTTAAAATATTGGATTTTATTGCTTACTTTTTAAAATGGCGTATTTCGGTAAAATCAGTGTTGTCAATTTATTAAAACATAATCCGTCAGACTCGGAGTTTTAAAATTCAATTACGTCATTGTCCTCGTTATTTATATTTTTAATTAGCATAATTGAAATAATATATTTTCTTAATTCACATCCTATAAATATTATTACTTTGCTAATTAAAAATCTTTCTTTAGTTGACAAATCAGTTAGTCAGAGTGATTTAGATTTATAATTGTTGGCAACACTATCACATTATGAAATGTAAACTGTCATTGTCAGTTTGTCAAACAAGCAAAACAAAGCTCGCTGCCGAATGTCAACACGATGTCCGCAGCGAACTTTTGTTTTTACTTGTGCATCGATAGTTGTTGAGTTTGTTGTGCTTATAAATAACTTATCATTGCGTTCTGTTCGTGCCTTATGTCAATTCAAGTTATATTGTTGTAAAGGGCTGCTGCTTTTAGTGAAAGGTTCGTTACAAAACTTACCTCAAAACTGAACAGAAAATCAAAGAACACCAAAAATCCCACAAAATAATTAGATTTTTTTTTTCCTTAAAAAGTACGACATCACCCCTCTTTTATATCCAATTTATGCTATCATACAAGAAGTTTTGATGCGCAACGGCGGTCAGTAGAAAAATGGGCATTCTCCTTTGACAGCTCTAAATTACGTCCGTCTCTTTCTCATTTTATTAGAGAGTAAAAGATAGCAATAGCCTAAATTAAGTTTAGCAAGGTATTAAGGTTATTAAGGTAGCAAGTCGGCCATGATCCAGCCAGATTTCACATGTCACATGTCTTCAATTTTTGGTTCTAGGACATGTCGGTTTCCTCACGATGTTTTCCTTCAACGTTTTAAGCGCAGTGGTGATAAAATATGTTTTACGAATTTACGCTCGCCAGCTCGCCAAATAAACTTAACACGAAGACGCTCGCCCTTTCGCGAGGCGCTCTTTTTGGTATCCACAGCCGTATACTTTACCACATAAATAAATAAATAAAATAAAAATAAAAAAGCCTTTTATTTCTTGCAGTACAAAAGAATTAATAAAAATTAGTAATGCATGCAATCATAAAATCGTATTATACAATTCAATTCACTTGTGTGGTTTTGTTGAGAACATTGAAATTGTTATAATTTTATTAGGAATTAATTTATTATGAACTTTACCACATAACATGGGTATAATAAGGCTGAGAGCAGCGGTGGTGACGGCCCCGACGTACGAGCAGTAAGTCGTGGGTTCGAACCCGAACAGGAGCATTGCTTTGTGTAATTTATTTCATCACTGTATTCACCACTGCTCTCAAAACGTTGAAGAAAAACATCGAGAGGAAACTGGCATGGTCCTAATACAAAAAGTTCGAAAACATGTGACAATCTGTCAACCCGCACTGGGCCCGCGTTGTGGACTATAGCCCATTCCCTCCCATAGAGAGGGAGGCCGCGTGTCCCAGCAGTAGGAAAATTATAGGCTGATTATATGCTATGGGTATAGCTCAGATTGGCGGAGCAGAGAGGACAAGTGCGGAAACTGACCAATCACATTGGTTGAAATCCACATGCCGTCTTTCATATCTCCTGTGATTGGCCGAATCTTGCACATCTCTGTTCGTCTCTGCTTTGGTGGAGTTCTGCCTCGTTGGTCTTGCGGTCGCAAACGCGACTGCTGAACACGAGATCCTGGGTTCGATCCCCAGATTACGCCAAATATTTTTGAGGTTTTCCATCAGAAATCTCTCAGAGATGGGATTTGGATATGTGCCCGGTTGATGACAACAAACTCCTATAACATGGTGCTCAATTGGCCAAACTGTGGGTGCAGAGGCACACCACTTCGGGGATTACAGGCAGAGCCGTCGCTAGCCCATGTAGCGCCCGTATGCAAGCATTACCCTAGTGCCCCCTAGTAAGCGCGCAGTCAAAATGGAATGGGTAAAAAGTACAAGTAACATCACATCAAGTTACCACAAACTGACAAATTTCCCCAATGGATAATATACTCTATTGTTTGGAGATTAAATTTGAAGAAGAAATTTGTTGGTTTTGGATACCATGATGTGCTGATGTCTGTGTTTAGAATTTTTACAGGGTGTTCTGGTGTTTACCCTAACAAGCTATAACGTACCCATGTTAACATGCCTTGCTTTGCTGTAATTCTACAAATATAAGAAGAGCTCCAGATGCTATACAAAATGTATGCAAAGCGGAGCTCTTTTTACGTTGGTCTTTGAAAGTGTCGCGGCCGGCCAACGCGCACGCCCAGTGGGGCTCCGTAGCGAGCGTCGCTCGGCGCCCCCTAGGACCGATGCGCCCGTGTGCAACGCACACTCGGTACAGACGGCCCTTACTTACAGGCAGACTGGTACAGACCTAAGTTATTCAAGCAAAGACTACGCGATGATTCCGAAAGCCAATCAAATCAATACTTACAACATATTCTTTATGACAGTGTCTCCCTATGGATGTGCAGGTGAGTAGAGCATGTGCGCCTGGTCTGTGAAAACAAGCGTTTTTGATTATCGTATTTCAATTTTATTATCTTCGTCTTCTTAGCGTGTCAATCGATGGCAATCTAAATTGTGTCGGCCCAAAACTGAGCCTCTAGTTTGGCGCTTTCGGTTGCGTCCATCAGTTCCTGTAGTGAATAAACAACAGGACACGCAGGACACGATAGTAAGTGCCCCATCGTTTGTGGAACAGCACCACATTTACACTCCAGGGCAGAGTTATTAATGAATCTCCACCTGAGCAGGTTTTCCTTGCTGCGGCCCAGGTTGGCTTAGAGTCTATTTACAGACTTCCAGGTCAGCCATGGCAACTCATGTCCAGGTGGAAGATTTGGGTATTATTTATTTATTTATTATGAATGCCCATGGAGTTTTGGACCGATGACCTGGTGAAGGTTGCGGGAATCCGCTGTATGCGAGTCGCACGGGACCGGTCAATGTGGCGACACTTGGGGGAGGCCTATTTCCAGCAGTGGACGTCTTTCGGCTGAAATGATGATGATGATGATGATGGAGTTTTTTGCCCTATACGGAATGCTTCAGACTGGACCTTTACACTGTCTAGTCTATTAATTTGTTATTAAAATTATCTGACTATTTAATAAAACCATGTTTGATTCAGCAGCGGTGGCCCAGTGGTGGCGGCCCCGACTTACGAAGTAGGTAAGTTGTGGATTTGAACCAAGGCAGGCGCATTACTTTGTATAATTTACTTTCATCACCGCTGCTCTCAAAACGGTGAAAGAAAACATCGTGAGGAAACCGGCATGTCCTAGAACCAAAAAATTCGAAGACATGTGACATCTACCAATCCGCACTGGGCTCGCGTGGTGGATTATAGCCCATTCGCTCTCATAGAGAGGAGGCCGCATGTCCCAGCAGTGGGATTATTAGGCTGATGCTGATAATGATAATGTTTGATTCCGTTCATCAACCAAGAATAGAAGAATCTTACCTTGGATGCCTTATCCTTGTTTGTCTCCATCTTGGACGACTATAATTGGTGTCCTGAAAACATAATAAGCATAAACATAATCAGCCTATAATGTTCCCACTGTTGGGACACAGGCCTCCTCTCTATGAGAGGGAATAGACTTTAACCCACCACGCGGGCCTAGTGCGTGTTGGTAGATGTCACAAGTCTTCGAATTTTTGGTTCTAGGACAACATAATTTTAATCCAATTTCAATATTTTAGATTTTTTTTACGAGCTCGTGACTACAGCCGCTCGGGTCGATCTTTAGGTTAAGCCGTGCTTGCCTAGGTTGGTCTATGGATGGGTGACCACCCATTATATACCGAGTTTCCTCCGTGCCTCGGAAAGCACGCTAAGCAGTTGATCCCGGCTGTCATTTGTAAATCTTTGACAGTCGTTACAGGTAGTCAGTGGCCTAAAAGGTCTGACAATCAGTCTTACCAAGGGGTGGAGTATTACCCAGTACTAACTGGGTTGTGGAGGATGAGTCGTTCCATGTAATATACTGGTATTCAGCCGCAACCGGTTAGACTGGAAGCCGACCCCAACATTGTTGGGAAAAGGCTATAGGCAGATGATGATCTTTATTTATTTTGTCTTCTTACATAATACAATATAGCCAGCCAAGTGCGAGTGAGACTCGGGCGCCGAGGGTTCCGTACAAACTTGTAGGAATTTTGTTATTACACTACACATTTACGGTTTTCAGATTGTTTCTTTTACATGTGCTGTAAGACATTGAGTGTTACCAAATTTCATGATTCTAAGTCAACGGGAAGTACCCTATAGGTTTTGATTCCCTTGTGAAATCGCAGAATAAGCAACATAAAGAGATCTTGTGACTTATAAGTCTGATTTTTTCACAGCTGAAAGAGACCCGCACTTTTTAATGGTAGTTGATTATGTTTGAGCACAACTATAAATTAAAGGTGTATATAGTGTACCTATGGTGTATGTAGTCATACTTTTCTGATACACGTAGTATTCAATTTCATCATTTCGTACTCGAATGTTCGTATTTCCGAAGATAGACGATCATTGCCGAAGCGCATCCTTTTGCTAGCAAATTGGAGTATACGTCATGAAAATGGTATTTACCTCATTGTCAGTTGTATCTTCTCTAATTGTAGGCCTATATACCTCCTGAGTAGAGCGTTGTATCTGCAATACACATACATACATAACTCACGCCTTTTACCCATGGGGGTGGTAGAAACTACAGGGTGTAAACAACCTCACCACGAAGCCGTCAACCAAGCATTCTAAGTGTACATCAAACTAAGTAACTTTACGCAAAATTTATCGCTGGGAAACGAGTTTTTTTTTTGGGGTGAAAAATCATGTTTTGTGGTAGAACTCAATGTAACGCACTCAAAACATTGTGCTGATGGATGGATTGAATAGTACGGGGGTCGTGGAGGTGTTTAAAGTAAAGATCTTACAATAAAAACTGGTATTTGAAAAAAAAAAACTTGACAAAAAGTTGGAAATTTGACCCCCAATATAACTCGTAACTAAAAGGTTCCCAGTTATGTTGTAGAACAAAAAAATGATCGCAATGACGGGGAGAACAAGTGCCTTTCGGCTTCGTTAAGAGGTGTTTTACACCCTTTAGTCTACGCCAGATAAGTAAGACTTAAAGGTCATTGCTCTTTCTTTGATTTCTCTGCGTATGCACCCCGACAATACATTTTGAATCGTTTTTTATTACTAGAAAAAGTCAAGGATCACGATAAAGGTCGTTTCGGGACAAGTTTATGTCATTATTTTCTGTTTTCGGAATTATGTATTTGAATAAATGAATGCGGGTCGATGACCTTTAATTCTTACTTATCCGGGGGAGATTATACAAATAGTTACTAACAACATCTTCCTTCATGACGGAGTGGTATAGCTCAGTTGTAGTGGGTTCTAAAGTTTCTGTGATCACACGACGAGGTATAGTCAATGGAATCACTTCCTCTGAGTTATCTGCACTGTCTTGATTTTGGCTGGAAAAAAAACATATTTGTTAGAAGCTTTCACGGTTTTTAACTAAACTTAAATTGTAATTTACGAGATGTCTTCCGTGATTGTTAGTTTGTTTGCTCCCGCAATCAAGGCGCTTGCAACAGCGTCGAAATATCGGGAGCTTAAAAGAGCAATCACGGAAGACATAATCTCGTAAGTGACAGTTTAGTTTAAAAACATATTTGCTCTATTAACGGTAGAAAATAAATCTTCTGAATAGGCTATGATCTAAGATTGCTAAATGTATTCTGTGTGTTCTATTAGTGTATCAATTGTGCTATGTATTTAATTTCTGTGTATTAATGAGTCCTTGTTACTTGTGAAACAAATTAATTATTATTATTAATCGCGCGGTCGCAGTGATGTGATCCATCATCTCCGTTCAGGGTGTAAACAACTTCATCACGAAGACGCTAACCAAACATTCTGTACATCAAACTAAGTACTTTACGCAAAAATTATTGCTGGGAAACGACTTTTTTTTGGGGTGAAAAATCATGTTTTGCGGTAGAACTCAATGTAACGAACTCAAAATATTGTGCTGATGGATGGATTGAATAGTAGAGGTGTTTAAAGTAAAAACCTAACAATAAAAACTTGTATTTAAAATAAAATAAAAACTTGTCATAAAGTTGGAACTTTGACCCCCAATATCTCGGTAACTAGAAGGTTCCCAGGTATGGTGTGTAACAGAAAAATGATCGCAATGACGAGGAAAACAAGTGCCTTTCGACTTCGTTAAGAGGTTTTTTACACCCTTTATTTATCTTCTCAAAAAGTGCTAGAGTGGCGACCGCTAACCGAAAGACGTTGCGTTGAAAGGCCTCCCACTAGGTGGACCGATGACCTGGTGAAGGTTGCGGGGATCCGCTGGATGCGAGTCGCACGGGACCGATCAATGTGGTGACACTTGGGGGAGGCCTATGTCCAGCAGTGGACGTCTTTCAGCTGAAATGATGATGAAGATGATTGATCTGCTTACTCACTGCAATGGAAAATAAGATTTCTTATCACCAGGCCTCTTTATCCACTCGTTTCTCCCGACGGATCCAAACTCATACGTGTTCTGAACTTCTTTGTAATGCACATTCTGCGCTTTGTTCCGCATTTTGTGTTCCAATTCTCGGTCTGCCTGATGAATACCCGATGTTGCTGGACTTGTTGTTACTTCTGTAAGAATTAAGCGTTTTTTTTTGTAACAACAACTACATTTATTTCGAGGAGCTCGTGGCTAAATAATAACAGCCGCTCGAGTCGATCTTTAGGTTAAGCCGTGCTTGCCTAGGTTGGTCTGTGGATGGGTGACCACCTTTACATACCGAGTTTCCTCCGTGCCTCGGAAAGCACGTTAAGCTGTTGGTCCCGGCTGTCATTTGTAGATTTCTGATAAGCGTTACAGGTAGTCAGTGGCCCATAAAGTCTGACAACCAGTCTTACCAAGGGGTATCGTATTACCCAGTACTAACTGGGTTGTGGAGGTCAGATAGGCAGTCGCTCCATGTCATCATTTCAACCGAAAGACGTCCACGACTGGACATGGGCCTCCCCCAAAGGGGGGTATTTGCCATAATCGCCACGCTTGGCAGGCGGGCTGGCGATCGCAGTACGGTTGTTACAAAAGCACAGAGAACGCTGCTGCCCATTCTCTGGTAAGTCCCTTAGTCGCCTCTTACGACACCCACGGGAAGATATGGGATGGTGCTATTCTTTACGTCCGACACCATACAGAATGCCGCTCCATGTAAAATACTAGTATTCAGCTGCATCCGGTTAGACTGGAAGCCGACCCCAACATAGTTGGGAAAAGGCAAGGCAAATGATGATGAACAACAACATCTATTTATTTGCAGGCAACTTATTGGCCCATAGATCATAAATACCTTACAGACTAACATACATTTATGATAAAATACAATTTGTGTTATACAGTCTGGCCAACGAAAGCTGTCCACGAAATATTTTCAGAAGTTTTGATATGGCAATAATTTAGTTAGGACTGTCAAAATTGACATATTTACGTTTCGTACTTGAGTCATCTTGTGTTTACGTGTTTCATAATTTTGTTGGTTTTGTTTAAAATAATGCCGAAAACAATCAAAAGTTCGACGAGGAAGCTTCTATTTACTATGATTGACAAATTTAAAGACATAAAAAGTGTTATGAATCAGAAATTGCAGAAAAAATACTTTATACGTTTATTGAATTTCTAATGAAATACCTTGATACTTTTCGACTATTTATAACAAATCGCAATATTTTTCACGGTCTATCTACTTTTCAGGAAGTATTAACAACGAGGAGACAAAACTTAAAATTGTGGAAGCAGTAAAGAAATTGAAAACTCGAAAAAAATTAAATGTCGACATGTGAATCTCATTATTGAAAAGATATCTTCAATGACAGGTATTACTTTAGAAATTATAGATTTTTAACAGTTACTTCGAAGGGTTTAAACATTTATTATAATTTAGGGATGGCTAAATTAAATAATAAACTCCACTATCTTTGTATTTTATTATGGTTTTTGACTTTAATGACTGATTATTAATAATATACTGTTACATAATTAATATTGTATTTGTTCCCTTCAGATGTAAGTGTGAAGACCATATCAAAAATTTCAATTCTTCAATTTAAATTTGACCCTTCAAATTTTAGACCCTTCGGTCTGACAATCAAGGACAGTGGAATACTCCGGGGAAAAATCGTCCACATTCAGCAACAATTTCCAATTTGGATAATTTTGATATTTTAGCTATAAGAAACAAAATAAACGAATTTTATTAAGGACACTACCTCACAGGTGGGGTGGAAACGTGTACATAAAATTATGAACCATTTGGAAATAATAAAAAGGCAGAATTAAAAGTACTCTTTTATTTAATTTTCTTCATCACACTCGAAAATTACAGCTCATAGTACACAAATAAAAAAGATTTTACTTGCTGTATAATAAATAGTATCAACTACGTTTAAGCAGTGTATAGCCAGGGTTAAAACAGCTCTTGATTTTTTAAAATTCCCGCCTTTTTTCTTGGACAGCTTTCGTTGGCCAGACTCTAGTTGTTGCCAGTTAAGATGAAAATAGTGGTCATTGACCCATCTAAATTTATTAAACTTAACTTTGAAAACCAAAAATAAGCCTGTTCAAGTCTTGAATCGTCATCTGTCGTGATCTTCAACATTTTTTGTAATGAAAAACGATACCTACATGGTTTATTTGTTTTGGTTCGTACGAAGAGATATTAGGGAAAGGGCAATGACCGCTATTCTCATCTTAACTGGCACCAACTATAGTAAATTAAAACCTTAAAACTACGTTAGTAACACTTCAGTTGTGCACTATGAACATACACGATGTAAGAGTATCAAGATCATTCTCCTGCCTTTACCGCAATTTATTTGGAGTCGGCGCAGCAAATCTTCTTACACCATATCTCTATTTCTCGCCATATCAACAGTTATCTCCTTTTTAGTCATATCATACTTCACGCAGTCTCTTCATCTTTTTTCCTTCTTTGAGTCGACCGACGCGCATATCTCCTGCTTTCATGAAATCAGTACTTGCCTTTTTAAATTTCGGTAACTGTCCCACAGGATCATACTACCGGTATAAAAAGTACCCTATATGTGAATCCAGGTTATAAACTATATCTTTAGGCCACATCCAAATCCGTTCAGCCGTTTGAGCGTGAAGGAGTAACAAACATACTTACATACCCACACCCACAGACAAACAAACTTTCGGCTTTAAAATATTAATTGTGATAATACTCCAGCTTTTAAATGTCCTCTTCACAAACAGAACCCAAACACATAACGATTTTTATTTAAATTACCGACGAAGAACTTCTACGCTAATGGGACTAAAATTATGTAGGTATAGACCGTACTGGATTCGTGTAGTTCCTTGCGCTTCTATTTACCTTACCTTTTTATGGAACTCATCATTATCATCATCATCAGCTTATAATGTTCCCACTGCTGGGACACGGGCTCCTCTCTTATGAGAGGGAATGGACTACAATCCACCACGCGGGCCCAATGCGGGTTGGTAGATGTCACATGTCTTCGAATTTTTGGTTCTAAGACAAGCCGGTTTCCTCACGATGTTTTCCTTCACCGTTTTGGAACTCACCTTTATATTTTATCTTAGTTTCAATTTTCCTAGAGTTGTCAGGTAATTCTCTGTCTTTCGTTGTTTGCATCTTACGATTCAAAAATTGTTTGTCAAATGTCGAAAACCGGGGTACTGGCTTTGAAACATCTTCCACATCAACTGCCGAGACGTCGTCTTCTTCATAATCTTCATAATTATTATCCTCGATATTCGCGTCTTCTGACTCTACGGAAATAGGATGGCGTACCTGGAGAATACAAATACAAATAATTTATTTCTTCTACTACATCTAGTGGTTGAAGTGACCTTTTAGACAAAAATTGCCTGTGTTAGGTCACTTCGCTCTTCCAAAGCTTAAAGTTACATGGTGTTCCAAGAATTTTGAATCTTATTAAACATTTTAAAGTAATTTTACAAAAAGAAAAAGATAATACTAAAATTTAAATTTGTAAGAATAAAAATTCCCAAAAGCAAAAGTAAGTAATTTAGCAGCTAATAATACTCATATAATATACATTTTTAAAGAACAGTAGTAGAAGATGTGCGTATTTTGTGGTAACCTAAAAGAACCAGAACGCACTCTAGATAAACCCAAAAATGATCTCAAAGAATAAAAACCGGTGCACAAAGCAGAGGGTACGCAGTCCTTGGTCTCCGCGCCTTGTGTATAGGACAGGGTGCCATGTTCCCCGAAACCAGGGTCTTTTGGCCCAGCATGTTGGTGTGGGAGAAGTCGCACACGAGGAGAAGACGCGGGTGGTGGAAGCCGTGGCGTACCGCGCCGCAGCCGACCGCTTGGAGGTTCCATACTGCTAGTTGGCTGAAGTGACCCCATACTGTGCCTCTGGAAAGATAATACAAGGTGTAGTTTTGCATTTCAGGAGCTTGTCACAAAAGACATAAATAATCAATTCAAATTACGATACCCGGTCAAATAATTAATAAAGCTACGATTTTAAATTGTTTAAATTTTGCAGTATTTTAGAATAACACGAAAGTAATAGAAGAATCACCCATAGCGCGACATGTCTATGTGTGCGTTTATTTGTGTATGTGAAGGCGCGGTTATAGGGCCAGTTATAGACGGGCTGCATGAGTAATTGCACAGCAGCGACCCACATAAACACAGTCCAAGCGACTGGCAATCATGCTTAAGATACTGTTGGTGCTGCCCCATACCCTGCGCACCAGGGAGGCGCACTTTTTACGCATTGTAGCGTAAAAACAATCCACATGCTGTGACGGAAAGGGTGTCCGTGGGGGTAAATAAAAGAAAACCACGGACCCAAGTCAACATAAAAAAATATATTAATAAACTAAACGGGTGTGGGTAGGTTTATGGTCACAAGTTTTCCAAGCCCGCCCGGGGGGTTTGCACGGTACTCTCCTGGCTCAGCCCGGCGTGACGATGATCGTAGCGGTGTGCCACGCTGCAGACGCCAGGTAGGGTGACGGACGGCAGATGATCGCGCCGACCCGTAGAATTTCGACGCGGCCACGCAGGTTAAAGATACCCGCTGCGGAGCCCGCGGCAAATTGGATGCCGGTAAAACGGTTGTCAGCCGAAATCCTGACTGTCAGCTGGAATCTTGAACGTCAGCCGTAATCTGGAACCCCAGTATGGGGTTTACGTAGACACAAAACGAAAAGAGTTAGGTTACTAACAAAAATTAAAGCTGCCTGCTTTAAGCCCGAATATTCTAGATCACGAATACTTCTAGAAATTTGATTTCCGTTGAAAAAACGCGTCTAGTCACTGGGAGCAGAATATTTCCAAAAACGGACTCGTCACCGCGAGTCCGTGACATTTATACTGGCGTGTTTACGCATAGACAAGTCTTCACTCATTCGATCAGATACACGTAACGCGCGCACAGCACTGGTAAAAACAGCTAATTTTAGTCGTTTAGTAACTGAACGGCCCAATGAGTATGTATACTCTGTGGCGTTTGTTTTGACATTTAACTTAATTAAAGTGTTGAATTGGTTATGTTTACAAAGTAACGGTAGAAACTATTCTGAGTTTCTACAACGTTACAATGCGCATCTGCGAACATCCCCGACGCACTACAGAAGCGGGGCAGCCCCACCAGCATCCTAAATGCGTTATTATACTGAACGCGGAGAGCACTGTACGATGTTTGCGTACACCTAGCCCACAGGCTGCACGTGTAAAAAGAAGTACAGTACGCTCGAAAGAGCGTGATCTTGACTGGAAGTGAGCATCGTGCAAACCTGCGAGCCAACATGTTCGCTCTAACCGACAATGCCCTCCGCTCACGTTCAACCTCATCATCGTCTTTAAGGTCAGGGGTCAATATATGACCCAGGTATTTAAAATTCTGCGCTCTCTGCAAAGGTGTGCCATACAGTAGTACAGGAGGCACCCTGTCAGGGCTTTTACCCCCAACCTTAAAGACCATGAACACAGACTTTTTACAATTATACGCCAAACCATGTACTTTGGCGTAAGCCTCACACTGGGCAACCAATTTTCTTAAGCCACAGACTGATGCACTCAGCAGCACCATGTCGTCAGCATAACTGATATTATTGACACAAATACCGTTCACGTAGCATCCAACCCTGGTACTGCTGAGCTCGGCAATCAGTCCGTTCACATAAAGGTTGAAAAGCGTTGGTGAGCTCAACCCCCCCTGCCTCACCCCACACTCCAACCCGTACGGACGAGAAAATGCCCCAGCCCATCGCATAGTGTTGATCTGGTTTCCATACCAAAACTTTAAAATGTTAACTAGTTCCAATGGCAAATCAGCCTGCTCTAATTTACTCCATAACACATCATAGGAAACCAGATCAAAAGCCGGGTCCAGGAAGCAGGCGTAAATCGGCGTCTCGCGCTTCGTATAGTACTCGTAAGTGACAGCATGCTTATGACACAAAATTGCACTCTCGGTTGACAAGCCAGCTCGGAATCCGAACTGGTTGTCATGCAAGGTAACACTTTTACTTATTTGCGTATTAAGCATGCTGCCAAACCCCTCAAAATCACAGTAGCTAGTGAAATGGGCCTATAGTTACTACTGTCGGCGAGGTCGAGGAGAGTTTCGTTTTTGGCAATTGGCACAACCACTGTTCGCATCATCTCGCCAGGCATTAACTATGGCTCATGCAGAAGCTATACAGCATAGCAAGTACCCTAGCTAAGTGAGGGCCAGCATATCGGAGGTGCTCGATACTGAGCCCGTCATGGCCCGGGGACTTACCTCTTGACATATTTCTAATAGTATTCGCTATCTCCTGGGATTTAAATTTAACCCCTAATTCTATACCAGGCGCAACATCGGGTACAGACCGCGAAGGTCCTAAAGGCGACTTCACAAAGAACGCCTCTTTAAAAAGATTGGCAATGTCTTCCGGTTCACTCATGCCATTGACGCTCACAGGGATTCCCGGTGGTGGGTAAATTCGCCAATTTATAAGACGATTTTGAAAATTTATATCATTTAGAGAAATGGGGCTTATTTATTAGTGGACTGTATGGAGGATTCTGATTATCGTCTTGGGGAATCAAAATGACACGAACAGGCGACAATAGATTAAAAGGAGATGGAAAATTGTCGCTCACCTACCTTGTTCTGGACCACGTGGCGGCTTCGATGGCGCGGCCGGTAGGTTGAAGATGCCGGCGATTGATGGAAACACTGGTTGTGAGTGTCTTCTGGTGCACCAGGTCGCGGATGGCCCCGGGGCGCTGTTCGTATCACGATTCCGGCGGAGAGCGGTTTGACCTGCAGGCTAGCGTATACGCAGCGCGGTCGTGTTGCGAACGTTTAACTGTCTTTTCGTGGAGTCTCTTTATTTTGCGGTTTGCGATAGCGGGATATCCAACGCGGCGCGTGATCAGTAGATACCAGCACAGCGCGGTGCCGTAAACGTAAGGTATGGCGCGGTGCGGCCACACTCCACGGAAGTCTATGAGAACTTGACTCTCGCCATCATAATTCGGCAGGCGAGCGCAAATAAAGGAGGGAAAGGGATGGGCATATATCGTCGCCTGTTCTTATGATCTACGTCATACGAAAGGATCAATTGATGAGTAGAAAAGTTACAAGCACGGTTACGAGATGGCGTCACCACCCGGTTTAGTTTTTAACTTATTTGTGTGCTTCCAGAAACTACGAAAATCATTTTTAGAGTGATGTGAGGCTACAATGTCCATTTAAACTTGGTCTTCATGGTCTTGGCACCACTTTAACTTTGACTTGAAAACTCTTCTAGTCTCATACATTTCGTTATAAAGTAACCCGGGCGGTAGGCTTACCATACCACGCCCATAACAAATATTTCTGCGTAGCCTCTCTGTGAGCCCCGGCAACATGTTTGTTCCAGCCTACTATTACCCGTTTCGAGCGACTATTGCCGCTTCTTCGACCCATTACACTAGCGTCACTTAAGGCATGTACGATGTCGGCATACAGCTTATCAATGACAGTTCGATAACCAAGATCGTTACACTTATATACTATCACAGCATTCACCAAGTGCGTGTGGGAAGTTAATTAGTCTTAATCTATCATGACATTTACGCTGATAAGCAAGAATCTGGTCTATTAAAACAACAGCATTACGCCCGAGACTTCGTTCGCTAAAATTGAGATAGTTCGAATAATATGCATGATATAAAATTATATTTTATTTATTTACTAACAAATAATTTACCTTTCTGCCCGTGAAAAAATTTTTAGAATTGGATCATTAGTTCGGAGATTACCCCCTACAAACAAATGTTACCTCTTCATAATATTAGTACCTATACATAACGTCGTTCTGCAATCCCCGAAATAAGTCAGAAATGTACCAGTATAGTATAGTTCGGCGGCTCGGAAGTTAGCTGCAAGTGACGGTCTGCACATTATACAGACAAAACGATGCGTCATCTCCGCCCCGTTGATACCTAAAATTGTTGTCTGCGCAGCTTTACATTAGATGTTCCGAATCGCCGACCGTCACTCGCAGCTAACTTCCGAGCCGCCATTAAGTTTGAACCGAACTATACCTACATAATATCCTCATTCCGCCAGTTATGTTTAAACGCCCAGTGTCCTCAACCTAACACCTTATGCGCTTATGACCTTATTGGTGTAAGAGTGTTTTGTGGTTCTTGTGTTCTTTACCATTCCTATACTCAACAACAACAGCGCATAACGTCCACTACTGGACATAAGCCTCTCCCATGAAGGGAGGAATTTGCCGTAATCTCCACGCTTGGCAGGCGGATTGGAGATCGCAGTGATGAAAGACTAAAAGAAACGCTGCTGCCCATTCGCTGGTCTACGGAGGCGCAAGGTGTTCTGCCTCAGACATTAGTCGCCTTATACGACACCCGTGAGTTTAATGGGTTGGTTCTATTCTACTCTGCCGAATACCACACGGCTAACCGAATACCCTATTCCTATACTTACTTAGCTGTAAGCCTAAAAGGCGCAGTCAATTGTTTAGGCTGCACGCGCCGCCTCTCGCCCCACCACGCGTCCAGCACACGTCGTATCGCACGTTGCGCGCTCAGCTCATCCGAGTCACTGGAACGACGCCATCGCACCTCGCCGACTGTC
The DNA here is from genome assembly GCA_905147715.2 of Xestia xanthographa. Classification (NCBI taxonomy): domain Eukaryota; kingdom Metazoa; phylum Arthropoda; class Insecta; order Lepidoptera; family Noctuidae; genus Xestia; species Xestia xanthographa. The sequence continues at coordinate 5,596,438 of LR990664.1, read as the reverse complement.
TGACCAGCGTAGGGGTAGCGGACTGAAAGAAAAAGTAGATGAACACTTGTCTATTAATAATTGGTTATTTATTTTTTGAAACGAGGTGGTCTTAGACTAATATCATCAGCAACTGCCTATCTTATAACTGTTATGTTTTACTTTATACCATGACAACAATTACGGTAGTAGTAAAATACATCAAAAACAAAACAACATTTTTGGCTCTATCTCTGGTTTACGGTGACTGGTGCATTCGTATGAATTAATAACTAATTATAAAGGGTGTAAAAAACCTCTTAACGAAGCTGAAAAGTTCTCCCCGTCATCGCGATATTTTTTAGGGTTCCATACCCAAAAGGTAAAAACGGAACCTTATTACTAAGACTTCGCTGTCTGTCCGTCTGTCTGTCCGTCTGTCTGTCACCAGGCTGTATCTCATGAACCGTGACAGCTAGACAGTTGAAATTTTCACAGATGATGTATTTCTGTTGCCGCTATAACAACAAATACTAAAAACAGAATAATATTAATATTTAAGGGGGGCTCCCATACAACAAACGTAATTTTTTTGCCCTTTTTTTGATAATAATGGTACGGAACCCTTCGTGCGCGAGTCCGACTCGCACTTGGCCGGTTTTTTTGTTTTACACTATACCTTGGAACCTTCTACGTATAGTTACGGAGATATTGGGGGTCAAAGTTCTAACTTTTTGCAAAGTTTTTTTTTAAATCCAAGTTTATATTGTAAGATTTTTACTTTAAACACCTCCACGACCCCCGCACTATTCAATCTATCCATCAACACAATGTTTTGAGTGCGTTACATTGAGTTCTACCACAAAACATGATTTTTCACCTCAAAAAAAGTCGATTCGCAGCAATAATTTTTACGTAAAGTTACTTAGTTTGATGTATAGAATGCTGGGTCTTCATGATGAGGCTGTTTACACCCTGCATAAGCAAAAATATGAGATTATTTTGACCATCAATCTTCGGCAAGGCCATAAGACCAAAAGTTCGTTTTAGGATTGCTTTAAAAAAGAGAGTATTGCTGAGGAGTAGGTAAACCGAATCAGATATGGTGAGACCACAGTCATATTTTTAAGCCTAAATCACTATGGATCCTATATTACTTTTAGCCTATCACCACTGCTAGGTTAAGACCTCTTGGCTTCTTGGACCAGGGGCTTTCTTCCTTTATCGTGTGGTTAGTGCCTAACCTGGTGTCCGAGGTTTTATGCCACCCATCAGCCTCTGACTTTGCTTTACATGCAGAGCCGTATCTAGCCTATGTAGCGCCCGTGTGCAAACATACAAACATTACCCTAGCGCCTCAAACCCGCCGCGCGTGCGGTCAAAATGGAATGGGTACAAAGTACAAGTAACAGCACATCAAGTTAACACAAACTGACAAATTTCCCCAATGGATAATATACTCTATTGTTTGGAAGTTAAATTTGAAGAAGAAATTTGTTGGTTTTGGATACCATGATGTGCAGCTGTTGTCTTTGTTTAGAATAACAGGGTGTTCTGGTGTTTAGTTTACCCTAACAAGCCAAAACGTACCCATGTTAACATGCCTTGCTTTGCTTTAATTCTACAAAATTCCGCTGCGCCCGTGTGCAACGCACACCCTGCACACTAGGTAAAGACGGCCCTGTTTACATGCTATCGAGAAAAATCTTTCAGGCATGCTGGTTTCCTCACGATGTTTTTCCTTCACCGAAGCAAGTGATAAACAATACGCACATGAATCCGAAAAATCGAGTCCGCGTAGCACTGGTCAGTTTCCCTCACTGTTTCGATGATTCGTCACTTTATGGGATAGGGGTTCCTTACAGCAGGTTAAATTATCCACATTCATTGTTTATTATATTTTTTCCTCGAGTGACGAGTCAACTAAACAGGCAAATTATGAAAACTGTCGAGTTGACGCAACTATCGAATTCACACAACTGCCCAACCAGCGAAAGTGACGAATCAACGAAACTGTCGAATTAGATAAACTGACGAGTGAGGGAAAGTGTTACGCGGACTCGAAAGATCAGAGGCGCGTGCTTTGAGTTCGAACTTGAGACCTATGATTTGGCAGTCCGACGGATACACCACTGACCACTAGGCTACCACTGCTAATGCTGCATTCAGGACTTATATGAATCCTGTATCTGACAATAAACTTGAATATAGTAATTCTTACCTGTTGCTCTGCAGTCGTCATGTACAAAATGACACTGGTCTGCTAGTCTTTTAGCCAAGAAAGCCAGCTCCCGATCCCATTCCTGTAATGTGAACGCATGTTACTTACTTAGAAGTTCTACATACATACAAAAACCCACATCTTTTTCCATGGAGACAGGCAGAAACCAGGGCTATTACGTATCTCTGTTGACAGCTCGAAATGATAGTAACTCGGCTCAGTGTTCATCAATTAACTGTCAAAAGATTATAAGTCTCGTGATATCTATGACCAGTCGCGATCAAATATGACGTCATTGGTTGTCATCGTGGCTGATAGTCACCGTAACTCATTTTGTTGACTGACGCTTTCGTATCGATAGATACTTATTTTATTTCAATTATGTAAGCATAGTGGACAACAAATTGATGACAACTGAGTTTGAAGTGGCTTTCGTGAAAGACGTTACACCGTACCTTAGTACGTTAGTCACTGTAAAGTGATATCGACTCTGTGTGTAATACGTAATACCAATATTTTGACATTTTCGGTTGTCATCAAAGTTCGGTGTACAACCAAAGCTTGATAGTCACTGGATATCAGAAAGATACGTACGAACCCTCCTACATACTCCCTTTACCTCGTCCACGTTCATTCATCAGGCCCCTTATTCACAACGATTAGATTCGATTTTCGATTCCGAAAGTCGTATGTCTATTTTTTTTGACGTTACGAAATCGAGGGAGAGAGACGGATAGATCTGAATTTACGGACGAAACTTTAGAGAGCCTCTGACCTTTCTGAACAACCTTACCAATAAGGTCAGTGTGTCTTTCGGGAGCGTGTCCTTTCAGCATTGCTACTCACATCTGCCTTATTAAATACTTGTTCAACATACTAGGCGCCCAGAAATAAGGTTGTGGAGCCCTTTCTGTATCCAAAAGTCCTAAAAACAACTGCCCTTAACGACATAAAAATGTTCTATTAGCAAATCGTCCTATGACCAGCATTCTGCTCGATAGGACGATTTGCTCTTCCTTTTAGCAGAACGTTCTATAAAATGAGAGAAGTCATTACCGTTTTATCGTCATGACATATTATAATGATTTAATTTGAATGTAGATACAATGTGTCTCCGATGGAAGGAGTAAGAATTCCAACCCACTTCTGGCGCAACGATTTTTAGTGCCAAACTCTCAAACTTACTCACAAACTTTCGCATTTTAGTATAAGTAGGACTTATACTAAAATGCGAAAGTTTGTGAGTATGGATGTTAGTTACTCTTTCACGCAAAAACTACTGAACTGATTTGGATGAAATTTGGCATACAAATAGTTTATAACCTGAAATAACTTAAAGGATACTTTTTATCCCAGTAGTATGATCCTGTGGTAAAATTATCGAACTCCACGCAGGCCGAACCGCAGGCATAAGCTAGTCAAATATAAAAAATAACTATAACTTACAACTAGCATCATAATTTCTGGTTTAGGAAGGTGCACGCCTCCGCGGACCCTTTCGTTGCCAGCAGCGATACGCTGACGACGTCTGGAAATGCCGACAGCATACAAATTGGTTATATGGTTACAAAACTTAAGATAAATTACTCCACAAAGGAATTCCGACGAACGACGACCAGAGTAAGTAACTTTCCACAGAGAAAATCTTCATACAAAACGTGCAATGACATTTGATTATTACGTTACAAACTGCGGCGGCAGGGCACAATTTAGAAGCTTTGCTTCTGCGGGGGCTTACTCTGTGATGCTGATAATGAAAATGAGGTCAAAATGAATTTCCAAGATGGCGCCGACGAAAGTTTTCGGTTTTTTCGTATGGGTGTCGTTTTTGTGGTTTTTGGAGTCGCTGATAATGAAAATAAGTTCAAAATGTAAATCCGAGATAGCGCCCATAATTATAATTATATATTTTTTTGCTATTATATTTCGTGGCCTACCCTCCGTGAAGAACCACTGCACGCCACTGCTCTGTAGCGCGAAGTTCGTGCTAAAACGGAATCATAAAGATTTTTCCCGAAGCGCATACTTTTTCTGGTTTAACTGTACCTACTTATTTTTCTAAAATGGACACAGTGACAGAAAACAAGTTTAGTTACGGCTGAATTACCTGTTCAGATAATGTGTGATGAAATTCTTCAATTCAGTTGAGAATTTAATTGGCGTGTAGCGATCGCATGATGGTCCAGGGCCTGACTGAAAAGATACCATGTTTATAAACTACAATACGATTACTAATATGACGTAATTTTGAGCTGTCAAATTAATTTTGAACTAATATATCCATATCTACAAATGAAGGGTGCACGTAAAAACATGTCGACTAAAAACACAGTGAAGCGCAAGCAATGATATTATACAGAAGCTACGCCATGTTCATACTGAATGGCGTTCAGATATCGTTGCGAGTAATTTAAAACTACGACAGCGATAGATAATACGGAGCGTATAAGATAGAAAGAGATAGCTAGCTATCAAAGTGCAACAATTGTATCACTTTGTCCTCAACAATTTGTGCGTGCTAGTGCGATATCTACCTCTTTTTACTATATAATATCCCATCAAAAACATAAATGTGAAATGAGAGCCAAGTTCAATATTATGATATATGCCTTGGTTGTTGACTTCAACGACAAAATAAGTGAAATCTAAATGGGTGCCAAGTTCAATGGTCAGTCCTGAAATTTATCTATAACAACATAAAATATCATTTTTTCTTATAACTTAGGAGAATATATTGTAGCCTAAGGTCTGACTTGGCTAGTTCTCATATACGAATTATTGTTCGGTGGTTAGTTTTTATCAGCAAGCCAAATTTTCGGAATAATAAAATAAGAACCGACAGTAAGTAGAAGTAACAGGTTGAACTTGCGAAGGCTATAATATAATTCGTATTTGAAAACTAGCCAAGTCAGACCTTAGTCTACAATATTATTCTCCTAAGTTATAAGAAAAAATGATATTTTATGTTGTTATAGATAAATTTCAGGACTGACCATTGAACTTGGCACCCATTTAGATTTCACTTATTTTGTCGTTGAAGTCAACAACCAAGGCATATATCATAATATTGAACTTGGCTCTCATTTCACATTTATGTTTTTGATGGGATATCATTACTTTTTGTACATACGCCATCTAGTGTCACTTTTAAATAAATCAATGGAGGCGGCATGGTGTAATGAGTGAGTTTCTGAGAATGATAATAGGTGGCCCTAGTGGTTGTAAAATACGGTTAGTTACGCGTAATAAATACGAAAATCTACTATATTCTTATTTATAAGTACAAAAACGGAAATATTTGGATTAAAGAAAATTAAGGGTGGTATTCAACACGTTATATATTCACGTAAAGATCATAAAATCCACATATAGAGATTTACAGGCACTAATTAATAAGTTAAGTGAAAATTATAATAAAATGATAAAAAATTACCAGTTTCTGATTTTTTTCCTTTGTATTCACCTAATTACCTATCTGCATGCCAAATTTGAACTTTCTAGGTCATCTGGAACTGGGTTATAGTTTTGATCTATAGGTCAGTCATAAAAATGACGATTTTTGGACGTTAATATCTAAATAACCGTTAGAGATATGTTTATAAAATTTGGAACACATATACATCCCGCTAGTCTCAATAAATGAGCCAAATTTGACAAGTTTAGGTGAAATAGTTTTTGAGTTATGAGGGGCTCAAAAGTGGCTCCAAATGGTTCGTGTAATATTACACACTGTGAGCTGCGCGCCAGAACTTGGCTTGACACGCTCCCGCGTGTCTAGATCATTGAGCGCAAGGCTTTAACTAGTTTGACATCTCTAACTTAGATCATAGCTATAGTCGTCTTTTTCTCGCACTGCCATTTAGTAAAAGATAGCAATAGCCTAAATTAAGTTTAGTTTGTGCACAACAGAATCGACACCAGTATCAGAACCACAGCCTTAATATGAAAACACATTTCTGATTCACGTCGTATTTCTATCGATACAACTTCTTACATCAGGAAAATGGCAAGCTACATGTTGTCCTTTTCCTTGGCAGAGTCTCCGGTATCTGACGGCGCAGTACTGATGTTCCTCCGGTATGGCCGTCACCAGACTCGTCAACGACATCCACAGTAATGTCCAGCGGCACATGGTTGGGTTGGCTGGAAATAGAACTAGTTCTTAAGACGGCTATCACAATTTTTCTTGTATTTGAGTGTTTTAAGAGTCTAACACTCAAATACAAGAAAATAATGATTTTTATTTTGATCGGTCCCTGGAGAAATAATCAAACTATCTCGGGCATATTTTTTTTTTAATTGTGGAAATTATATCTATACCATAATCACACATCTAAACTGAGATTTTTATGTGTGATTATAGTTTAGATATGGCTAAAAATTCCACCTTGCATGCCACAGCATCCTTCACACAGTCCATTCATCGATTCTTTGGCCTTCTTAAATCGAGTCCGTTACCCCAGCCAGATGTTGTCGAAAATGGTAATTTTAATCATATAGATAATTAGTTATGCGGCTTCTGTAATTGTTGCGCACATTTTTTTTGTTGCGCTTATAGTTTTTTAATTATTTCACAAAAACATTTCCTGCTGGGGTAACGTTACCCCAGCCAGACCTTTTTCTTTCTAATGGGAATATTTAAATAATTACTAGCTATAAAATTAGTTGTCTAGATGAAGTAAATGTTGTGCCTTATTTTGTATTTGTTCTTTCTTCGGTTGCGAAGTAATTCGAGATTTTGCTGGGGTAACGTTTTTGGTTTTGCTAGATCTTTGAAATGGTTAAGCGGATTCTTATCATATTTTGTACAAGACTTCTTAGGAATTAGTTTAAATTTGTTCTGCAATAAAAAAACCAAAATAATACATAGCCTAAAGGTTATTTCATTAAATAGAAAAACACTTCAATTGGTCCCAGCACTCTCAATAAGAGGTCTAAAGACTTACTTTAAACATTATTTTGAAGCTTGTAACTGCCTTCAAATGTATGTGAAGTTTCATTAGTATCCTGTAAGTATTTAATAAGTTATGATGATATTCAGTTCTTCACGAGCACGGTCTTGATGCGCGCGGTGTTATTTGGCCACTGGATTGGATATATGAACTGAATGTTATGTCAATTATTAGTTTTTTAGTTCAGTTGTATATCAGTAAAATGTCAGCTCAGTACATTGGATAATTAATGAGATAATACGATTAAAGTCATTAGGAAGTGAATGACCGTGGTAACCCGACCAAGTTTAGGTGGTTACGAAAAAGCGAAAACGCAGAACATTATGGTACCTTCTAAAATATGTAGGATAGTGTTACAAATTTAGTACAGACATGTACACAAGTTTTAAAAAAACTACATGATTATTAAAGAATTTTTATTGACAGGTAAAATAATCATTTCAATTGAACTTTTAAAGTATTATTAACTTATACTTAAAAACAATCACAGATTAAAATTACAGATAGTAATTTTGCTAAAAAAAGAAAATAATAAGTAAGTTCCTAAATTCAAATACTTAAGCCTTAAAAAAATACAGTTTTTGAATTCTGGTCCTACTCTTCTTGAACGATCAGCGTAAATCTTCCTTCTATCCTGCAGTTTTTCTACTCTGTCACGAACTTCACTTAAGGAGTTCAAAAATCTTGATAAGTAGGGAGTGATCTGTGGTACAAAATTATCCTTCTGTAAGACCGCTCTTGGATCATTGTACATTTCTAACGGTGACCTCAACTCACGTGCGAACCTCAAATATGCAGGAGTAACCCCTGTCGTTTCACAAACCACGCTGTTCATACTAAACCGTGCTATCGGTAGCTGCTTAGGCCATGAGGGGTGATCCGTATCAACCAACAGAGCCAATTGTGTCTTCATGTCCCGGTTATTTTCTTTCCGCTGGGTTGGCTTCTGGGTGGTAGTAGGGTATCAAGTCTTGTGTAATGCCAAGAATAAACATGCACTTCTGCATTACTGCTGAAACAAATTGGACACCATTGTCCGAAATAATGCGACGTGGTAAGCCGAACCCTATGCCCGTCGGCTACAAGTTTTAGATAAGTACCTAACAACATGTACATATTAATAATAATTTTGCTACTATTTCTGTAGTTACATTATGCAAGCTTACCTTGTTCGTGAATTCATCAAGCAACCCGCACCATAATTATGATCATCAATAGAAGCACTCCACATTAGCAGTAATTCACCACACTTATTATTATATAATAGCTCTCACGCACTCGATAAATATTTGCAAAAACAGGAAACGGAACTGCCGAAGCGCACGCGCACTCTACAAGATGAATTATGTGATTATGGAGCATGTTTAGTGCGTTACCTATGCAAACAATGTATTACCCCTTCACCCCCCCCCCCCGACCCCTCCCGCGTCCCACCGAACGACATGTTATATCGGTGATTTTTGATAAGTTTGTGCAACTGGAAGATAATAATAATGTTTTCATAGTACAGATATTATTATGTATTTAACAGTGTACGCGTCTGTACCGAAATTGTAAGGTGTATTATACGAAACATTTCAAAAGATAGTATAATGTTCTGCGTTTTCGCTTTTTCGTAACCACCTAAACTTGGTCGGGTTACCATGGTCATTCACTTCCTAATGACTTTAATCGTATTATCTCATTAATTATCCAGTGTACTACGCTGAAATTTTACTGATATACAACTGAACTAAAAAACTAATAATTGACATAACATTCAGTTCATATATCCAATCCAGTGGCCAAATAACACCGCGCGCATCAAGACCGTGCTCGTGAAGAACTGAATATCATCATAACTTGTTAAATACTTACAGGATACTAATGAAACTTCACATACATTTGAAGGTAGTTACAAGCTTATAAATAACGTTTAAAGTAATTATTTAGACTTCTTATTGAGAGTGCTGGGACCAATTGAAGTGTTTTTCTATTTAATGAAATAACCTTTAAGCTATGCATTATTTTGGTTTTTTTTATTGCAGAACTAATTTAAACTAATTCCTAAGAAGTCATGTACAAAATATGATAAGAATCCGCTTAACCATTTCAAAGATTTAGCAAAACCAAAAACGTTACCCCAGCAAAATCTCGAATAACTTCGCAACCGATGAAAGAACAAATACAAAATAAGGCACAACATTTACTTCAACTAGACAACTAATTTTAAAGCTAGTATTTATTTAAATATTCCCATTGAAAGAAAAAGGTCTGGCTGGGGTAACGTTACCCCAGCAGGAAATGTTATTGTGAAATAATTAAAAAACTATAAGCGCAACAAATTTAAAAATGTGCGCAACAATTATAGAAGCCGTAAAACTAATTATCTATAAGATTCAAATGACCATTTTCGACAACATCTGGCTGGGGTAACGGACTCTCTTAAATCTCATATTTGGTCAAATTTTGCACGTCTCTCCTCCTTATTCGGGGATTATTGGAAACTCGGCCTAATAGAGGGCTAGTAGAGACGGCCGTCGAGTCCAGATCGTAGGTTGGTTTGAACACAGTCAGACACTTTAAGTAGGTACCTACTTTGTATAAAATATTTCAGGACCACAGCTTCCAAAATGGTGAAAGAAAACATTGTGACGAAATCGGCTAGTCCTAGAACTAAAAAAAACCGGCCAAGTGCGAGTCGGACTCGCGCACGAAGGGTTCCGTACCATTATTATCAAAAAAAGGGCAAAAAATCACGTTTGTTGTATGGGAGCCCCTCTTAAATATTAAATTTATTCTGTTTTTAGTATTTGTTGTTATAGCGGCAACAGAAATACATCATCTGTGAAAATTTCAACTGTCTAGCTGTCACGGTTCATGAGATACAGCCTGGTGACAGACAGACGGACAGACGGACAGACGGACAGACGGACAGACGGACAGACAGCGAAGTCTTAGTAATAGGGTTCCGTTTTTACCCTTTGGGTACGGAACCCTAAAAATCGAAGACTTCCAAAATGGTGAAAGAAAACATTGTGACGAAATCGGCTTGTCCTAGAACTGAAAAAATCGAAGACATGAGACATCTACCAACCAGCACTGGGCTCGCGTGGATTTAGGACAGTTTGCTCCCATCTCACAGAGTGGAAGCTTGTATCCTAACAGCGCGGACGATAGATACAGTAATTACTGGTCTTTTGCCCCACAAGCATCGTCAATATCATTGATCTTGTACCTACTTTAGGGATATCTTACAAAAACACAAATCACTCGACTAACCATTTACAATTGAGACAGCTTAGAACTCCAATCGTACATAATATTTGAATACAAACAAAACTGAGACAATTCTACATTACTTTCACATAAAATTATATCAAAAATATATCAGGCGGTAGGACAGCCGGCTGATTACAAGTCCTACAAATCAGACATAACGTTATTATGACAGATGCAGCGTCTGAATGGTTTCAAGGTTTTATTTTAGTTCTAAAAGTCTATGTCCTACTCAATCTCAGAAGCGTGTGCACCAGCAGTGGGAAAGGTAGGTAGTAACTATTGGTTGATTATTCCAATAAACTTTCGCGCCACCGTCTATAAATACCTTGTCGCAATAAGTCCGCCTATGTACAATTGTACAAGAAGTTTAGAAAATAGATTAAAGGGTTGGACTGTTGGACCACATCTGGCGGCAAGGGATCGCTTTTTTCCAGGCTTCTATCCTTTTCTGTCGTTCAGAACTGTCCTTTGGTAGAGCGAGAGCCACAGCGTACCGCCGAGCGCATCGTCAATGTTACCGCGTGCTATAGCACTTCCGCTGTTCAGTTCAATACCATAACGCGGATTTATTTTTTAATGTTTTGACCGCCAGAGCATAAACGCACGCGCGTGCCCTCCACGCCAAGCGACAATTTCATCTACCTACCATTTTGTCACTTATTCGTGTAGGTTTGGCGTACTGGATACGCGCTTGCTTGTCACGTAAAGAGTGTAAAAATCCTCTTAACGAAGCCGAAAGGCACTTGTTCTCCCCGTCATTGCGATTATTTTTTGTTCTACACCATACCTGGGAACCTTCTAGTTATGGAGGTATTTGGGGTCAAAGTTCAAACTTACAAGTTTTTTTTTTTTTTTTTTAAATAGGTAAGTACGTTTTTATTGTAAGATTTTTTCACCCAAAAAAAAAGGAGTTTCCCAGTAGGTAATCTATTTTTTGCGTAAAGTTACTTAGTTTGATGTACAGAATGCTTAGTTGACGGCTTCGTGAAGAGGTTGTTTACTACGGCAGTATATACTAAGTCTATGGTTTACACCCTGTATGTGACAATGGTGTTCCCTTGGTTAATTACCTATGGAAAGGTTGTTCACATGTATATACTAAGTCTATGGTTGTTCATTTCATGGACGCTACTGAAAGTGCCAAACTCGACGCCAAATTTTGGGCGGACTCAATCAGATCTAAATTGTCATCGACACGCAAAGAAGAATTTAATTTATCTCTGCCATGATTTTAGGGTAAGGCGGTATTTATTATAGGCTGCGGTTCCACTGAAGCGGAGCGCGATTCACCAATCACATGGCAGGAGTGGAGAAGAAATGTGGATTTCAAGCCTTCAGTGGAACCGCAGCCTTGTGTGTCATGCCCGATTTCACTAACTGGAGTGTCAACTAAATAAATGTCAATATTATTTTTGGAATTTCAACTCTAGGATCTGAGCATCTTTTATTTAGGCATTAAGTTAGGTGTCACCTAGTTTTAGTGAAAACAAGCATCATATTCATATATTTTATTCAATAAAACCCAGAAGTAAATAAAGCTGTTTTAATAATTTAAATCTTTTTATTAACTGAAATAAATCTTAAAAAATAATTGTTTAACACTGTTTTCACTTAAAAGATACAATACTATATTATATTTATAAATTAAAATACTAACTTAAAGCATACAATAATAAAAATATTATACTTTTATAAAATAAAAACCCTAAAATTTTAACAACAATTTATTCTTTTCAATGAAAGATTTAAATTTTTAAAACAGATCAAATGAAATTGTCATTTATCTAAATTATCCAAACATTATCGCTATGTGAGATTTTATTACATTTAAATAAATGCATGTTCTTATAGCATGTTAAAATCATAAGATTTTTGTGATACAAAGTTAGCAACTAAAATATTACTGTTATTTTGTAGATTGTTCGAATTATGTGAAATTGTAGGTCGAAGTTTCTAATTGAAATTAAATTTCACCACAGTGAATAGGCTAGTTCCCACCATCAATAAATTGCAAATCTATTTAGTCCGTCAGTTAGAGTATTGAAAAATAATAGACACGTATTTTTTGTTTTTGTAAATCAATGAATATTGACGAACATAAAACGGATCAAAACTCGGGAGTGGGGGCTCGTGACGTCACAACGCACTAAAAATTATACCACAGTGTGACGTATTGAGCATTTTAAAAGCATCGTATCTTCGTCAATTTTGGTTTACGTAGCAAAAGAAAAAAATACGTGTCCAATATTTTTTGGAAATCTATCTGACGGACTAGACTAGTAGATGACTAAAAAAATCTAATTAGTCCGTACCGTAGTAGTGAAATAGGATTCACTACTGCCTGTTGTATAGTCGAATATCGAAATATTTTACCACCCTAATCCTCCGTTTAATTCACCACTAATCGGAATTAAAGAAACAGATTTAAAGAAAAAAAAACGTCCATTATTAGCGGCATAAGAAATACACATTCTGTGAAATTTTCAACTGCTACATATCTATAGGTTGTTGAACTGAATTGTGCTGTTGCAATATCCACACGTTCGCTTTTTAGTGGTGGACAGGAATGAAATTTTATTTAAAAAATGTATATTTTTTTCATTATATCGAAAATATTATCGATTCTAAGCCATCTCTGAAAATTTGGCTGGTTATTGAAAACTAACCCTCTAGACAATAACAAAAAATAATAAATTAATGCGATATGAAGAAAAAAAACATCCAATACTGTATATTACCTAATTTTGGATTCGAATATTCGAGTATTTGATTATTTGAAGTTCGACTTTAATCATCCATTTCTCAGTCATTTATTGGTAAATATAAAAAAAAACACTTATTGTCTCATTTTGATCTATATTTTAATTCCATTTAGCTAAATAAACTGTTATATATCAACTTCATGATTACCATAGACAATTATTTCAGAAAGCGCAAAAATAACCATAAGTACTGTACTATACTAAGGACTTGTTGTAAAAAGTGGTAAAATAATTAGTATTCGACTAGGTATATAAAATGGCTTGGATCTTTCACTGTAGTCGATAAGCATTTTGCAGACAGTTCATATAAATATTAACCAAAAGGGCATAGATTAATGGCATACAGTAGAGAGCTTTTATTTGCCCAAAGAGGTTAATTTGTATATAAACCGACGGCGAAAATTTGAAAATCGAGCGCGTTATCGGGGTCCGACATTTCAAATTTTCACCGTAGAAACTTGAAACATAATTAATACATCGTTGAGGTCTTCAATACATGATTAGCATTTTGTTTGAAACGATTTAATGTAAATTGATACGATATTTTATACAAAATTCGTGTTTTCTTCTACAAAGTCGCCAGCGCATCAAGTTACAACAAGTTGACAAATATTCTCATTCGATTCTGAACTTAACCATCAACGTTTTATGGTTTAATATAATTTGGAGAAATTTGAGAGTACGTGGTAACTTGATGTGTAGGCGACTGTACTGACGCGTCATAAAACATTTCGCCTGTGCAAATCTGAGCCATATATATATTTTTACATATAAATTAAATCCGATTGCTGTTTATTAAAATATTTCATATTACAGATTTATAGATAACGTAAATTCTCTGCTAACACTGAGATCACTTAACTGTTAATTTAAAATGATTTCATTTAATTTTGACATTCATTGAACTTTGGCTTTTTACAAAATGACCATCACTTAAGACATATTTCAACTGATGCAATAAAAAAGTAAAAAAACGGAAAGTACACTTATTTTTACCTAATATTCAGAATATCGATACTTTTTACAAATTTGCGATGATATTTAATTATAATTAATACTAAATAAGGCATAAAAATATTTATGTTGGACTAAAAACGATTTATTAAGTTGCGTACAAAGTTAGCTGGTATTATTAATAATTATTTTATTATTTAGATAAAATACGTCTTTTACATCTAAGGCTATAATACAAAAATGTGTGTGAATGTTGTGTCTGGATTTTAAAAACATTTTAAAACTTTATTATGTCTTATACTATTGCTTAAAAGTAATATGATTTAGCCTATTCTCTAACTGGGTATGATAAATAAATATTGCATGTAAAAATATATCCTAAAGTAAACATTTCAACATCACCCAAAAACTTCCTATTTAAATTGACACAGGGTGTGAAAAAAAAAACATTTTGCAACATGTTCCAAAACATTTTGCAACATGTTCCAAAACATTTTGCAAAATGTTCCAAAACATCTTGCAACATGTTCTAAAACATTTTGCAACATGTTTCAAAACATGTTCACAACAAATCCAACACAACATTCACCAACTAAATGCGTTCACACAAAAAAAACGTTATATTTTACATCATTTACAATTCAGTCGTAATAAAAATATGAATATCGTAGTCTTACCCAAAGCGGCACTATTTACATCTATTTATTACATGCAGTAGTGACTTTACGTATAGATAACATTACTTATTATTATATTAACTGTCGGTTTAGTGGTTTAACTTAGTAATAAAAAGGTTTAAAATAACTCTGATAGATACTAGATACTGAGAAAACTCGACCGTGGTAAAAGTAAACCGCTGTAAAATCTTCATTACCGGTAACATAACTCGTAGCACTTAGATACCCGCAATTACAGACACAATTAAAATAACAATGCACCGTGCCCGATCGGGCACGGCTGGGGACATAAGACCCTTACTGAAGCCGAGACGCACTTGTTCTCCCCGTCATAATGATATTTTTTTGTTCTTGGGAACATCTTTCAGTTGCGGAGATATTAAAGGTCAAAGTTCCAACCTTTTTAGAAGTATTTTTTTTAATATGCAGATTTTTAGGCTTCCGTACCTTAAAAGGTAAATAAAGGAACCTTTTTTAAGATCACTTTCTTGTTACAGTTATAACTTTAAATATGCCCAAGACCGTTGTACAATTCAATGCATCCATCAGTACAATGTTTTGAGTGCGTTACATTGTGTCCGACCGTTAAACGTGATTTTGCATCCGAAATAAGTGGTTCCCCAGCAATATTTTTTGCGTAAAGTTACTTAGTTTGATGTACAGAATGCTTGGTTGACGGCTTCGTCAAAGGTCCCTTAACACCTCAAAGAAAATCTTTTTGTTTTTTCGGCATAAGGTATCGACATCTGTCTTGATGTGAAAATCGTTTTTCAATTTGAACCTGTGTATACATATATAAAATCGATTCTTTTTCAGATGAAAGCGGCTGAAACTAACAAAACTTCACCTGAAAACTAATTAGCCAAAAGTATCTACTTTCTCTTTTATTTAATACTGAGAGAATGTAAATCATATCATCAGAAATAGATGCCTAATTACACTTATCTACAGGGTGTAAAAGACCTCATCACGAAGCCGTTAACCAAGCATTCTGTACATCAAACTAAGTAACTTTGCGCAAAAATGATTGCTGGGAAACGACTTTTTTTTTTGGGGTTTAAAACCATGTTTTGTTGTAGAACTCAATGTAAAGCACTACACACAACAAAACATTGTGCTGATGAATGGATTGAATAGTACGGGGGTCGTGGAGGTATTTAAAGTAAAAATCTTACATTAAAAACTTGTATTAAAAAAAAAACATTTCAAAAAGTTTGAACTTTGACCCCCAATATCTCCGTAACTAGAAGGTTCCCAGGTATGGTGTAGAACAAAAAAATGATCGCAATGACGGGGAAAACAAGTGCCTTTCGGCTTCGTTAAGAGGTGTTTTACACCCTTTATAGTTTAAGTCTGCTGCAAATATACTGTCTGTTGTTGGTACTTATGTAGTAGTCTATACTCTGATATGGTTGGCTTACGGCTCGTACACATAAACACGATACAACGTCGCAACGTGCTACGACGCGGCATCGTTTCACGATTCAACGTCGTATCGTGGGAATCTATATCAAAACAAGTAGCAATAAATCTGCAGTGTTCGCAGGAAATAGGTCGTATTTCCCTGTATTAGCACAGTAAAATGATAAGCAGTAGGGTGACTTCTTATGTAATTGGTGCCATTTAAGATGAGAATAGCGGTCATTGACCCACCTACATTTATTAAACTCCTTAATTTTGAAAACCAAAATTAAGCCTGATCGTCATTTATCGTGATCTTCGACATTTTTTGTAATGAAAAACGATACATGGTTTATTTGTTCGTTCGTACAAAGAGATATTAGCGAAAGGGCAATGACCGCTATTCTCATTTTAACTGGCACCAACTATAGACCAAACGAGGCAGTCTTAAAGAGCAAAGAAAGAGTCGACAGTTCTAGTTAAACATCTTATTACTAAATTAAACCCCTTAACAGACAATACATTGTGATGATACGCATATATTACATTACATCGTTGTCTTCTTATATTCAACACAGATCACCGCATTATAAAAACTAACTAAAAAAAAAACTACGCGAAACTCTTTTACGTGAAAAATTGTCTTTTATATAGGCTGTTTTTGGTAGGACGATGACAATTTCTAAAAGTGGGTTTGAAGAAGGTAAAGACGAAACAATTTTGATCCTTATTACGCCTCTTTAGAGTTTGAGTACAGTACTCACAATATTTTTTAACAATTTCCAAAAATCGAAGAGGGTAGATTCGAGATATTCAAGATCTTTTCTTTTTAACTAGTAATTTTATTTATTTACTCTAAACATACAAATATCCTTAGCCGTGTGGTATCCGGCAGAGTAGAATAGAACCAACCCATTACACTCACGGGTGTCGTATAAGGCGACTAATGTCTGAGGCAGAACACCTTGCGCCTCCGTAGACCTGAGAATGGGCAGCAGCGTTTTCTGTTAGTCTTTCATCACTGCGATCTCCAATCCGCCTGCCAAGCGTGGAGATTACGGCAAATTCTTCCCATCATGGGAGAGGCTAATGTCCAGCAGTGGACGTTATGGGCTGTT
The DNA here is from genome assembly GCA_905147715.2 of Xestia xanthographa. Lineage (NCBI taxonomy): Eukaryota > Metazoa > Arthropoda > Insecta > Lepidoptera > Noctuidae > Xestia > Xestia xanthographa. The sequence continues at coordinate 5,579,134 of LR990664.1, read as the reverse complement.
GTTGTTGTTGTAGACCCAATGCGATATTGTAGTACACTTACTGTTTTTAACATAGCAAATTCTATAGGTAGCTGTTCTTGTAAATTCACCCAAAGCGCAACTGAATATGTCCAACTCCTCAGCATTGAAGTTGGGAGTGTGCGCTCGTGTGCGGTTTTAAACCTATTTATATCCAGTATAATAAAGCCATACTTGGTGTAGGGGTGAAATACGGAATCAATATTTATGTGGCCTACAGGTAGTTGTTCCGTCCGGGTCTGGCTGCGTGTGTATGTGAATTTAAATATTTGTAAACGCACCCACGGGGCGGGAGAAATTACTGGAGCTTCTACATGAGCTTTAGGTAATCACAAATGAACAAAATCTATGGGTATTTTTACTAAAAAAGCTAAAATGATAGAAAAATATAATATATATAAATATAAATTAAATTAAAAAATATATATATTATCTCTTATATATATATTTTTTAATTTATAACTTCATTAAAAATCTATAACTTTATTTAAAATATAAAAAATTCGTATGGAGCAGTTTTTTTTTAAAGATGCAGCCTTACTTAAAATTAGAACGTTCAAGAATCCTAATCTTTACCCCCTTTATTTCCTATTTAAATACTGACATCGCCCCACAAAACACCGTGTATTAATATAATTTTGCAAGCATTTCATTTGCTAGCTAAATACACTTATTTCATTGAGAAAAATAAATATTTTATTAATTACAAATATCGATACTCGAATGGCTTAGAATCGATTTACGATATCACTAGGACTAAAGTTGATTTAGGTCTTCGTACATTACACAGACTACACGCAGACTCAACTTCAACTCGACTCAAACTCAAGCGTTGAAATACGAGTCTTATATCGCGTTCCTTACGGTAGTAATTTCAAACGGAACAAAAAATGATAATTAGCGACATCTATTACATGCCGGAGGAGCTATGGGCTAAAGAAATCACACAGTGGGACCCAAACAGCAGAAAAATGCAACGTGGCAGGTCCAGAAGGAGATGGTGGGACCAACTCGACTACTTTTACAAGGATTGGCGTATAATTGATAAAGTGAAAGAAGGGAAAAGAGGCCTTTGCCCAGCAGTGGGACTCAAATGGCTGATAATAAAAGCGACATCTACACCGTTAATTTTAGGTTGTTGTGGAACCGAAAGCCATAAACTCGATCATCGAACTCGGAACGATTGGGACAGTTTGAAAATCCTTTGAAAATCTTCGCAGATTATCTCCAAGATCGCACCCAAATAGTGAAAATTGGCCCACACGAAAGTGATGAGCTTTCAATCACATACGGCGTTCCGCAAGGCAGCATCCTGGGGCCTACTCTCTTTCTCATTTATATTAATGAACTCTGTAAACTGCCTCTCGAAAATTGCAAGATATTCACGTACGCGGATGACACTGCCCTTGTTGTTGATGGTGATGACTGGCCCCAGACATACCAAAACGCCGAGGCTGCGCTGTCTGCCGTAATGAAATGTTTGGCCGACAACTTGCTCACCTTAAATGTTGATAAATCGGTATATGTTCCATTCTCCATTCGGTCGAATATGTGTCCCTCAAACTCCTTTACCATACAAGCGCATGCCTGTGGTTTCTTAACACAGTGTAGCTGCCTCTTCCTCGCCAAATCGTCTTGTGTAAGGTATTTAGGAGTACTCATCGACCAGCATCTCAACTGGCACCCCCATATCGCCAAAGTCACGTCCCGCATACGTAAGCTTATATATGTTTTCAAGAAGTTGCGAAACTCTGCTGATCATGAAACCCTAAAATTAGTATATTTTGCTCTATGCCGGTCTGTTCTGACGTATTGCTTGCCTGTCTGGGGTGGTGCCACCAAAAATGTATTTATCCGCCTTGAGAGAGCCCAGAGAGCTGTCCTTAAGGTAATGCTCTCTCTTCCACGTAGGTATCCCACTGTGCAGCTCTATTCCGACTGTAAGGTACTCACCGTCAGGCAACTTTATGTGCTCCTTTCGACCCTACGCAAACACTCTGCCCGCCCTCCAAAGGAACCGACTGGCAGGCTTAAGCATAACGTTTTTCCCCACGAACGCCATAGAACTGCCTTTGCCAAACGCCAATTCTACGTTAATAGCATTAATATGTACAACCTCCTAAATAAAAAGTTTAAAATTTATTCATGCCCTAAATATAAATGCAAAAATTTACTTAAAGATTATCTCCAAACATTAAATTATGATGACACTGAGGATCTTCTGCTGGGTAATTTACAATAATAAGGTACTATACATCCACCAACCCAATCCAACCAAAACGGATGTGTACTGAGGGACGGATGGTTACACACCTCTTTCTTTCTCACTACACACATCACACCACATACGCATTCACACACATCCTATACTTACTCACTACACACACACACATACACACTCGGACCCCACATTTATTCTCCTCACCGCTCACTTATACGTTTTCCTTTTTGTGTTTTTATCTCCATAGTTTAAAATTAGTTTAAAATTATCCTGTTTTCTTTTACACCAATTGCTTATTGTTATAAAGTCCTGATTTATTAATTATTATACCATGGCTTTGTCTTGTTATTTATGGAGAATCACTGACTCCTAAGACACAGGTACATACACCTAGTTTAGGAGTCAGGGAATTAAAATTATTGTGTCCTAGTTATAAGCCTTATATGCTCTTAGTTTTTGGTCCTTGTTGTTGTTGTATGATGGCTTTGGTGAAAATAAAGAATTTATTTATTATTTATTTATTAGTTTTTTTTTAAATAACTAAAAAATATTCAAATTTACTATAAATTTAATTTGCTGTTTTTTTTTATATCGTTATTTAAAAAGAAACACGTAAAATTTAAATTTCTTTTTTTATAAAAAAAAGCAGTCTCAATCGTTCCGAGTTCGATGATCGAGTTTATGGCTTTCGGTTCCAGAACTACACACATCAAAAAAAGTTTGCGATGAAAAATCGAAATCTTTTTTGTAACGCTAGATTATACATTTTTTTATGTCTTCATATTTTTAGATTCTTCATTTAAAAATATAGATTTAGAATATAAAATATTATAACAGTTCAATTGTTTTTAAAGAAAACACACAACAAAGATTTTTTCTTGATAAAGTTCAATTAAAAAAATTATACCAGCTTAAGCTAGTGATCACAAACTTTTTTTGATGTGTGTACCTAAAAACAAGCGTGTCTAACACAAGTTAGGAACTAAAACTTTTGCATCGCACAGTCAAAATTATCCACGATAAATAAGATTATTTAGAACAATACTACGCGGCAGTAGCCCACCAGACAAAACACCCAACTGGTCGGAAGATCGGCGCTGAGCAACTTAATAACCAGTCGTTATACGAATAAAAGTGTAAAAAAAATTGTTGAAAATTCTACCATAAGGAACACGATATAGAACTCATTTTCAATGACGGTGAGGAACTTTAAAGCCTGCTCCTTGTACGTCTAAAATTATTAAAAAATCTGTGTTGAAAATTATACCGTAAAGAACACGATATAGAACTCACATTTAAATGCATTACTGTGAGTAAAGCCAGAGTTGAGTCGATATCGATTCTGTGTATTGTGTGAAGACCATAATTATCTGGTTCAGTTTGCCGATTTGCATTTTATTTGTAAGAACGCATATTTAATTAATTTTCGTCACAATTCATACTAGATTCGTTCCTTAATATTATAGGCAGCAAATCATTAATGGCAATTGCTATGTAATTGCCTGTAAAAGCACCATGACAATCTTTCTATTCACTTCACATACTTCCTCAAAAACGACGACATTGTTTTATTAATTCTTACTAATTATACCTGCACTATTTTCGGTTTTAACATATCATAACATCACGACTGTGATCTCCTAAAGGTAAGCAAAGGTGTACAAAGAGACAGTTTTTTTTTTTAATATTAAAAAAAAATCAAATTTAAAATAAATTTAATTTTAATACACCCACATTTCGCTAGTTATGTTTAAGCCCCATTGCCATCAAACGGATATAAATATGAGCTCCACAGCTGCTACTAAGAAATTGTTGATAGAATAACCCAATAACATTTTACTCAAAGTACTTACGGGATAATATCCGTGGTTTTCTTTATTGATGAGCTCCCGATATTTCGACACTGTTGCAAGCATTATGATCGCGGGAATACAAGTAGTAAGAAGGAGTAGTTGGAAGTACTTTGAGTTTAGTGAAAAACCGTGAGTCTTAAACAGTTCAATAACATTTTGCCCAACCTGAGAATCAAATCAAGGATTTAAACCAACGAGGCAGTCAGTTTAAATCTATATCTATACTAATATTATAAAGAGAAAAGATTTGATTTTTTTTGTTTATGTGTTTGTTACGATTTAACTCTAAAACTACTGGACCGATTTTAAAAATTCTTTCAGCAATGGATAGGTACATTATCAGCAAGTAACATAGGCTATATTTTATTCCCGTACTCCCACGGGAACGGAAACTACGCGGGTGAAACCGCGTGACGTGCGCTAGTAATATTATAAATATTGTATTTTTGTTTGTAACGAATAAACTTAAAAACTGCTGGACCGATTTCAAAAATTCTTTCTCCGTTGGGAAGCTACACTAACCCCGGGTGACATAGGCTACTTTTTATCTCTGTATTCCCACGGGAACGGAAACTACGCAGGTGAAACCGCGTGACGTCCGCTAGTATTTGATTATCACACGTTACTAACCAAATGAGGCACCTCTGTCTACCCTTACGAGAATTACAGGCGTATATTATAAACACAAGAGTCCTACAAGGTAGACCTACGGCTTAGCAGGTCGCGGCAATATTCTGTCTTTCCTTTGAGATGATTAGAAAAAAAAAAAATCTTAATTTTTTATTTACACTTTATCTTATGTATCAAATGAGCTGCCATATTTATTTAAATTCGTATAATATAACAAATCAGCAAACCAGACCAGCTGATTATAAGCCCTTAAAATTAAACGTTTCACGAAATATAAATAAAAAATGCAATGAACTTCTAACTCTACGAACGCAGTCCAATTTTTTAAAGCAAAGAGGTCTTGTTAATGTAGAAGGAAGACGACAGGAGTCATATTTTCTTAGAGGTACAAAATGAGTGAAATAGAACTTCAGATCTTCAAAATACATTTACATAATTAATTACGTAATTAATACCAGTTTTCACTAACATAAGCGACACCTAAATAACCGCCTAAATAAGACCCCTCTGTCGGATTTTCAAAGCTCTGCTGCTGCTTAGTGCTGAGAGTTGAAAATTCGACAATACAATAATCTTTAGGCATTCATTGAGTCGCTTACACCCGTATATTTAAACAAGTCAAAGTGATTACTTAACTAAAATGAATTATTTAAGATAGTTTTAATTCTGTAGTTTAGTAATTGCTGGAAGTTAAAATACTTATAGTCTGTGCCAGATAAGTAGCAAATAAAGGTCATTAACCCACATACATTTATTCAAATACATAATTTCGAAAACAGAAATAATGACATAAACTTGTCCCGAAATGACCGTTATCATGATCCTTGGCTTTTTCTAGTAATAAAAACGATTCATAATGTATTGTCGGGGTACCTACGCAAAGAAATTAAAGAAAGAGCAATGACCTTTAATTCCTACTTATCTGGCGTAGACTATAGCTATGCTTTCTTTGACGGTTATTACTTCGTTTAAATTCTTGTCTATTGCATAAGTAATTACTACCTTGAGTATATCTACGGATGCTAGTGTATGCGAGCGAGATTCTCGCAATATATAGAAAGAATAGATTCACAATCTAAGACGGTATAGGTAAAAAAAACATGGGAAATAAAGAGCTTTCAAAGAAAGTATGCACTAAGAATTAAAAAAGAAGTTCAAGAGAAGAAAATTAAAGAAGTTGAAACATGGGTCTGTCGTCTCCCCCCTCCCCCCCTATACGTCAAAACCCCAACAATTTTACAATAACTTGCAACTAGCTCTCTAAACGTGCAAAACCGTTTAAAAGTGATACAAATTAGAGTATTTTGGCAACTTTCAATAATGGAAGTGTAACAGTTAGGTACTTATTCCTATTATGTTTTTTTATTAGTATTTTTTTATACAAAAACTTTAAATCAACATTGTTGATGTATTTTTAATGTGTAGCGTGGTTTAGAATTGTTTTTCTAGCGATACATTAATATCTAGATTAAAATGTCTGCAGCAATTTGTGATTCAAAAAAAGCCTTAAAATTTGTATGACCTTTTTGAAGCATACATTACTGAAAACATTGAGCGGTATAACCTATTTAAACAACGTTCCATTTTCAAATGATCGAAGTTGACAGCGAGGGAATGACGTTTATATAATGTCTAGAACTATACGCATTTTATGGTTTATGGTGCAATCTAATATAAGATGTAATATCTTTTTTTTTTCAAATATTTTTCGGCAGTCTTTTACTTAATTTGCTTTAACAATGGTAACATTTCTTTTTAACAAACATTAGGAATGAAAGTCAGTTTGCCAAAATCGTGTTACTAAGAGGATTACGAGCTCACTTATTCTTCTAGAGAGGAGGTCTGTGTCCCAGCAGTGGGAACGATATACAGCACCAAAGACAAAATTGTATCGCTAAAATCAAAATCTAGAACCACGCGTGTATTTTCGACCATCTGGTCTTCATTTTATAGTCATACAAACCATACAATACATTAACTGAGTATTATAATTATTTATACAATGTTACACTTTGAGCAACGCACTACTTGTGTCTTATGTACAAAGTTCAATACATACATTGTCTATATACATCGGTGTTTGTATCTGAAACAATTAAAAAATTAAGTTAGTTTTACTTTTAGGTAAGTTTTTTTTCTATCCGTAGTAGGTACGTGTACGTGTGGAATGTGTCGCACCAACGTTTTTTGTAATCAGCATGTATAAAAAATAATAAACTCGAGAAAAAAAAATCTGTTATTTTTTTACCTATCTTCAAAAATGACGGAGATATTAAATGTTAAACTAGGGTCTCAGCAGCAAAATCCGACTAAGCGACTGGCCAATCTTCGATGACGTTATTTGTAGGAGTATGCGCATTCAATGCTTTTTAATGTTTTTATTTTTTAACTATTATAGTAATATTGTGATGTGTTGGTGTGACTCATTGTGTCGGTGCCTGCGGGGAACCCCACACTAGAATGTAACATGTTACCTGTGGTGCTGCTGCGTCAGTGATGGCGCGGGCGCTTGGCGCTGGTCATGGGCGGGTGCTGCGCGTGGTGGCCCAGCGTCACCAGCGCGGACGCCACGGCCAGCCCGCCCAGCGGTGGCGCACGCCCGGTCCCACCCGTGGGAAGCCGCACCAGTAGCGACAGCACGGCCGCGCGCCCGCCGCGACACGGCTCCAGGGCTACGGGCGCCGGGACGCCTGCGCCTGGGAATGCAAAAAGGCATGACTTGAAAAACTGATAAGACCACACGAGCCGAAACTAAGGGAGCGCACTGAAGGAGTCCAGTTGGCGTCAAGACGCGGGCGCACAAACGGTACGCCGCATCTAGGATTAAACTAGAATACGTTCGCAAGGCGGAGTGCGCAGCGAAAGCGAGTAAGGCGCCGTGATGTTGTCCTTGCGTTTCGAATGTAGGCGCGAAAAGAAGAATTAAAAAGACATAGGCGCCTTGGCTCGAATAAATCCTCCCATCCTAACTCGACTTAGCAGTGAGCACACCATCTTAAGTTGTAACTGCGGTGAAACTATTGGAAATGTTAAAGAAAACCGTAGCATAACTTTGCCTGTGATCCCTGAATGGTTTGGCGGAAGAGTAATTATAGTAAACCTATAATAAATAATTGACAGAAACAAATTATTTATTTTAACTTTATACTTTTTTTTAATTTTTTTTTGGGTCTGTACCCGGTTGATCCGTTGAACTGGGCACAGATCCAGACTCAGTTGCTGCTACTGATCTGAGAGGAAAACCCAGTAACTTTGACTGACCAAGGAACCGAACCCAGGACCAGCCAGACTCAGCAGTCGTGTTTGCGACCACTAAACCAACAAAGCAGACATTACTAGAGTTAGAGAAAATGAAAAAAATGCGACAAGATCCAGTTTACTAGAAAATTATTTTTAAAAAAAGTGAGCCGTCACGGGACGCCTGACAGATCATCGACAGATCATCATCATTCATCATTCTCTTGCCCTTATCCCAATTCATTTGGGGTCGGCGCAGCATGTCTTCTTCTTCCATACTTCTCTATTTTTTGTCATCTCATCAGACACTTCTTTTCTTGCCATATCATTCTGAATACAGTCCATTAATCGTTTCTTTGGTCTTCCTCTACTCATATACCCATCCACATTCATACTCAAAACTTTCCTCACGACATTTTCCTCATCTCTCCGCATCACATCATCGACAGATCATCGTGCTTAAAAAAAATTCAATGTAAAAAACATAAAATAAAACAAAATGACTCGATTCACAAAAAGAAAATCTTTAGGCCGGGATCGAAATCGAAGTCACGAGATTGTAATCCAGCGTTGTGCCCCGAGACCAGCTGGCTTGTTGTAAACCATGGCGAATATGTAGATCTTATGCTGCTTCAACAGGTCGGTAATGTTCGGGTTTTTTTGGTTTTACCCGCACCTATAGATATTTCACATAAAAAAAAAATAACAAACTCAAACTCAAACTCAAACTCAAAGCATTTATTTCAATTAGACCATTACGGCACTTTTGAAAGTCAAAAATACAAAAAAGAAAATCAAAGCTACAGTCCCAGTCACAAGGCATAATAACTTGAGAAAGTACTGTAGTTGCCCATTCCCTAGCGTAGATCTCTATGGAGAAGAATGGGCAAGAAACTCCATGGACACTCTTTTAAAATCAAAATATTGTTACAAAATATTGTTACAAAATCTTGGTTACATCATTAATTTTGAGATTATACATAAATGTGAGAACGATGTAGAAAGACGTGCACACTAAGAGCATCCAGAGTGAAAGATTAGATTAAAAATGTATGAATAAAGTAATTAAAATGAACCTTGGCAGCTAAGAGATGACCAGTCCCAACTGACAGCGCCCGTTCACAGACATGACGCATGTACCGGCGCCATTCAACTCAACCATATTGAAGGGAACTAAATGACCCGACACACCCGCCACCATCAGCGAGACATTTAAGTGAGCATGACATTCTCTCAGTCACCAAGGCATATTCAAGTCAATGAAAGATAAATAAATGTAAATGGTGGCTGAACAGTACAAAGTACTCACACATGTGCTATGCAATTATATAATACTAAGAACTGGAATCTATACAATGCAAGTATATTTTTACAATCTTCTGCAGCTTCCACAATACATTAACATGGGAATCAATTCTTCATCTTCTTCTTTACGTGTCGATGGACTCAAATAATGCCCGTCCAGTACAAACAATTAGTTTGCCCCCCTCCCCCCCACCTATGGTTGTGGAGCAGGACCAGCATTTAGCCAAGCATTTTTATCATCAATGTAATCCCCCAACTTATTATATGCTTGCCTACATAGTGTGCGTTTTATACAAGATTTAAATTTCGTCTCATTCAGTTGAAGAATGTGGGGAGGTATTTTATTGTAACATTTCAAACAGTACCCCATGAAAGATGAATCCACTTTAGCAAGCCTGAAACCTGGCTGAACTAGTTGGTCCCTATTTCTAGTGTTATAGTGGTGTCTGTCCCCTCTCTTACTGAATAAATGCCGATTTTTTCTAACGTACATGATGTTTTCATAGATGTATTGACAAGGTACTGTCATGATATTAATTTCCTTAAACAGTTCTCTTAGAGAATCGCGTCTACGTAATTCATAAATGGCTCTGATGGCTCTTTTCTGCAGAATAAATATAGACTCGATGTCTGCAGCCCGTCCCCATAGTAAAATACCGTATGACATAATACTATGAAAATAACTAAAATAGACCAGCCTCGCGGTATCAACATCAGTAAATTGACGGATTTTTCTAACAGCATATGCTGCTGAGCTTAGCCGTCCTGCAAGAGATGTTAGATGAGGACCCCATTGTAACCTTGAGTCGAGCGTGATTCCCAAGAAAACCGTTTTATCGACAAATTCTAGTTTCTCTTGATTCAATATTATGTCACAATCACTACTTTTGACATTTGGTAGAGCAAATCTAATGCATTTAGTTTTTTTCCCATTTAGTACTAAATTATTAGCGGTAAACCAATCGTGGACCTGCAGTAGGGCGTTATTTACGTCATCAAGATTAGTGGCACGTCTGTTTATTTTAAATATTAAAGAAGTATCGTCAGCAAACAACACCATATGCGGATGGTTGTTAAATAGATGGGGTAGGTCATTAATATATACTAAAAAGAGGAAGGGACCCAATATCGAACCTTGTGGTACACCCATTTTTACTTTTAAACCCATTGAGTTTACTCCATTTATTTGTACCTGCTGCTGTCTATCATTCAAATACGATTTTATTAAACTGAGCGCAAGTTTACCTAAACCGTAATGCTGAAGTTTCAAGATCAGGGTTTCGTGATTTACGCAATCAAATGCCTTCGAAAGGTCACAAAAGATTCCTATGGCATCTTGTGCCTCTTCCCACGCAGTAAATATGTGTTTTAATAAAGTGACACCGGCGTCAGTTGTACAACGTCCTTTGGTGAAACCATACTGTTGCTCATGTAATATTTTATTAGTGTTAAAATGGTTAAGCATTTGATTGAGCATTATCTTTTCAAACACCTTGCTGAAAACCGGCAACACGGATACGGGCCTATAGTTATTGGTGTCTTTACTGTCCCCGGATTTAAAAAGCGGTATTACCTTACTGAATTTCATTAGATCCGGGAAGACCCCTTGATCCACGCACAAATTAAATATTGAGGCTAAATACGGCGCTACAGTCTCAATAATTGAGGTACAAGCTTTGATAGACATACCCCATAGATCTTCCGTTAATTTGATCTTGATTTGCTTAAAACCTTTTATGACTGTTATGGGGTTTATATGCTGAAATTTAAATTCATTCGGACAGGCTGAAACGTTCGCTTTCAATAAATCAATAGAGAGCAAGGGAGAGGAATTTAAGGTTTCTGTAGTTTTAAGTGGGATACTGGTAAAGAAATTTACAAATTCTTGAGCAACTTCATTGTTGGAGCTCACAAGGCCACGCGATGTCTCTAGTGTGAAGTCATTGCCTTGTTTTTTATTTCTATTTGTTTCACTGTTGATGATTTTCCAAACCGTTTTTATTTTGTTGTCGGCTGATTTAATCTTGTTGCTAATGAATAAGGATTTGGCTACCTTGCAAGTGTTTTTAAAATTTTTCGAGTAAGTAGCAACATATTTATTAAAAGCTTCAGTGTTGATGTAAGGCTTAAGGCCGTACAGCTCAAACAATCGTTCCCTACTTTTCCGAATACCCTGTGTTGCCCAGTCACTGAAAATAAACTTTGGGCCAATAGTTTTAGATTTCTTTTTTAAAGTATTATTAAATTCGGTGTGCACTACCGAAAAGAATTCTTCATAAAATACATTTGCATTGTTTCTAATATGACCCGGTATACCTAACTTGCTAATTAAATTATTATTAAATTTGTCTAGATTGCTGGGTGTTATTTGTCTAGTTTGTATCTGAATTCTTTGTAATTGTCTATTGTACGCGAAAGTAACCGTCTGACCACTATGATCTGAAGGCAGGTAATTTACGATGGATTTATTTATGTAATCGCAGCAACAAAAAACATTATCGATACATGTAGCAGTATTTGTCGTAATTCGAGTTGGTTCTGAAAACACATTTGACAAGTTAAATGATTTAAAGAGACTTAAGAATCTACTGCTATTCACATTATTCTCTATGATATTGACATTAAAGTCACCACAGATAATTATTGGTTTATTACCAGTTACAAGTTTTGCCAAAGCATCTTCCATTACTGACTCAAAGATAGAATAGTTCAGGTAATTAGGGGGTCTGTAAACGCACACTATTATATGCTTATCTAGCTCAACACAAGACAATTCAATGCTATGTTCAACCGATAGATCGACTATATCATTACGAGACTTAGATTTAATACAATTTTTTACTAGGATTAATGAACCCCCACGCATCTTAGATTTTCGGTTAAAGCAACTGCTCACATTGTAATTCTCATAATTTATTTGCATTACTTCATAATCTTTCATCCAATGTTCAGTAAAACAGATAATATCAAACTTAGTTTTTTCTAAAAATAGTTCTATTTCTAGTAGAACAAAGCTACAACATTACAGTTCGGTTCAAACTTAATGGCGGCTTGGAACTTAGCTACAAGTGATGGTCTGCGCATTATACAGACAAAACAATGCGTCATCTGCGCCCCGTTGATACCTAAAATTGTTGTCTGCGCAGCTTTACATTAGATGTTCCGAATCGCCATAAAGTTTCAAGCGTTATTCCTGCGCAGTCCGTCACTCGCAGCTAACTTCCGAGCCGCCATTAAGTTTGAACCGAACTATACACAGAGTTAACAGGTACTAACCCGCTCCTCCTTTCTCGAGCTCGACGCATACTTGGCTAAACGGCCGCGATGCCATCTGCTCCATCTCCACGAACAGCCGCTGTCTTCTTCTGTACATGTCGTATTTCTAAACAGACAACACTAATATTATTTGGGAAATCATTGATTGGACGAATAAATTGGCGACTAATACAGGGTGTAAAAGACCTCATCACGAAGCCGTCAACCAAGCATTCTGTACATCAAACTAAGTAACTTTACGCAAAAATTCTTGCCGGGAAACGAATTTTTTTTGGGGTGAAAATTCGTATATTGTGGTAGAACTCAATGTAACGCACTCATAACATTGTGTTAATGGATGGATTGAATAGTACGGGTCGTGGAGGTGTTAAAAGTGAAAATCTTACATTAAAAACTTGTATTTAAAAAAAAAAAATACTCAAAAAGTTGGAACTTTGACCCCCAATATCTCCGTAACTAGAAGGTTCCCAGGGTGTATAACAAAAAAATGTTCGCAATGACGGGGAGAATAAGTGCCTTTCATTTTCGTTAAGAGGTGTTTTACACTCTTTATACTGAATGGGCGACTAATATACCTAGTAACTATTTTTATCCAGTCAATGCGGCAAGGAGAACATAGTAAGCAATAGCTAACGAAGCGAGCTCTGGACTTGTGGCACCCCAATTCGGACAGGATAGGTTCGAAGGGGATGGCGGGGTCTAGTGAGCCGACAAACCACGCGAACTAAAACCGCGGCATCCCCTTCGTGTTAGGTTACTTTAAACCCTGCGAACAGAAATAGGAGCCCCGCGCGGGGTTACGTCGACTACGCATTTCTACAGTCTATTATTGGTTAATAAGCTTGTTTTCGTTTTATTTCTGAGTCCTTGAATTATCACACTGGTCGTATCGAACAATGGGGAGGCTAACTGTGGAACTAATGGCGCTAGCATAGTTCGTACCCAAACATCGTCATTGGTTTACAGGTCGCGGCACGTAACTCTAGCGCTGAACGAAACGTGGAGGGGATATCTGCGCATGTTATACGACTGGAGAGCCTGTAATGTGTATGTCTTTTACATGTTTTTTTATTTACATTTTTGGATATTATTAACCTGAAAATTTAAGCATTTGTCCTCCCTAGGTAGCTTCATGGTCATTTCTTGGAGGCTTAGCAATGGCTTTGGCCTTTTTACCTTGTAATTTATGTTATTTAAGTTTTTATCTTTATTAAATCTTTGTTTACTTTTGTGATGTCAGTTAGTGGTAACCCTAGTTTTATTTTTAATTTATTGCTGGAGCTAGTTGTAGGTTGTATAGGTAAATCACATCGACCTCATTCGATTTTCTTTTTAATAATTTTCTAATTTTAAAATGTAAATATCTGGAGTTGACAGGAGCCTGGTGGTGGAATGGGCAGTCTACGTTCAGAGCTGAGAGCAGGAACACCTCTAAGAAGCTCCATAAAAATATTTGTAAAAGGGCAGTTCCCTTATTCTTTGGTTTTAAGTCGGCCTCTCTCCGTGCCGCACCCTCACCAAGAACACCTGGAAACCTTGATGCTTGAGCTACACAAGCCTGATGAAGATTTGATGCTCCTCGGCCCTCCTCCTACGGCCTGAGGATTGACGGTCCTCGGCCGTCCACCACCGTCTGAAGACGGATGACCTCGGCCCTCCTCCTACGGCCTGAGGATTGACGGTCCTCGGCCGTCCACCACCGTCTGAAGACGGATGACCTCGGCCCTCCTCCTACGGCCTGAGGATTGACGGTCCTCGGCCGTCCACCACCGTCTGAAGACGGATGACCTCGGCCCTCCTCCTACGGCCTGAGGATTGACGGTCCTCGGCCGTCCACCACCGTCTGAAGACAGATGCCCTCGGCCCTTCTCTACGGCCTGAGAGTTGATGGTTCCTCGGTCCTCCTCCACAGTCTGAAGACGGACGTTCTTCAGTTATTTATTTCATTCTGTGTTTCATCTTCAGTACTTTCCGCCAGCTTCACTGGCATTAGTAATTAAGTAGCTCCAGCCTTTAGATTATCTTTGTTAATAAATTCTTATAACTCGTCCCTTTTATTTCTTTTAATAGTGCTCCCCTCCAGACTGAAAGTTAGGTAGGTGAGTGCTCAAAGTGACCTTACAGTTTTGTGGATCCTATCCAGGAAAATGTATCGTTACAAGCCATCGGCGCAACGCACGCCCCAAGACATTTTTATTTTTTACTTCTGCGCAATAACGGTCAGCGCTAGACTTTCATGCCGCGACCTGTAAAATGTGGTAATGTCATTTTATATTTCAAAATAGCTTAACCTCATTGGTCAGAATGAGACCAACGCTGGTGGCGCCATCTGAGATTTACTTTGCCTAGCTACCCTATTACTAGTAACTCAAATTTGTATTTCAGACGCCGTTTTAAATATTTGTTTTCGCCCACTGTTTGTCACCTAGTATTTCAGTAGCCCATATTCAGTATTTTTGGCACCTTTGTTTGTTTGATTGATTTAGCCATAATTGGACCGGGTAGATGGCGCTGTTATCAACACCCAGTAAAGGACAGAACAACGTCTAGGCAGCTATAGTTGGTGCCAGTTAACATGAGAATAGCGGTCATTACCCTTTCCCTAATATCTCTTCGTACGACCAAAAACAAATAAACCATGTATCGTTTTTCATTACAAAAAATATTGAAGATCACGATAGACGACGATTCAAGACTTGAACAGGCTTATTTTTGTCAATGACCGCTATTCTCATCTTAACTGGCACCAACTATAGTATCACACTTCAAAAACCCAACAAACCTGCTTAATCTTCCACAAAGCAGCAGCCACTAGCAATAGCAGTAAGAAACACGAGGAGAACGTGATAAAAAACTGCTGCAGATTTAACTTGGGGTACTGGGAGAATGAGATCTGTATCCACAGCGGCGGCCGGAAGTCGTACACGTACACGAAGAACGTCGTCAGCGTCACGTTATCTTCTACGCCGAATGCGTGCTCGGATTTCGCGAATCTGATGAGCCAAAAAGGACATGTAATCAGCTTAGAAATAGGTTGGAATACTTTTGAGTCATCATGTGCGTAGCCTTCTCCCAATAGGGAATATGCATGAAATACAAAACTCTTTTTATTTATTAAAAATGCCTTGTATTGGCACATAAAAACATTGTGGTACACTTGTTTAAGTTTCTAATACATCACTTATTTTACAATTTACTGTTTTATGTAGCATGTTTTTGGTAAATCGGAACGCACTGACAAAACACACCGTCCTCGATAACGCCGGTATTGACGTCAAAGTTCATAGTGTCAAAAAAAACACTTTTATTCGAAAAGTGCTTAAACTGTCACTAAAATTTTATTATAATATTGTTATTGCAATTTTTACTTGATTATAGCACATACAATTGGTAAAATTATTTTATCGAGGCCAAAAAAATTAGATGTAAACAAGGCAGATTGTGGTAAATGACGTCACTGCATGGCTGCGACAGCTACGGACGTTTGAACTGTCGTAGAAAATTGCAGGAGTTTAATATTTTTTTTGTGCGGCAAGCAGTAGTTGAACTTAACGTTTAATACTTTTCTTGGGTTGATAGTACTGTATTTTATTGATTGAAGTAAAGAAAAAATTACGAGCATTTTCCCTATTATGTTGGTGTCGGGTTCCTGTCTAACGGGATGCAGCTGAATACCAGTATTGTACATAGAGCGAATGCCTATCTGACCTCCAGAACCCTGCTAGTACTAGGTAATACGATACCCCTTGGTAATACTGGTACCCAGACTTTCAGGCCACTGACTAACGACTGTCAAAGATCTACAATAGGCTAGTTTCCACTATCAATAAATTGCAAATCTATTTAGTCCGTCAGGAGTATTGGAAAATAATGGATACGTATTTTTAGTTTTTGTAAATAAATGAATATTGACAAAGATAAAACGCATCAAAACTCGAGAGTGGGGGCTCGTGACGTCAGAACGCACTAAAAATTATAACACGGCGTGACGTATTGAGAATTTTAAAAGCGTCGTATCTTCGTAAATTTTGGTTTACGTAACAAAAGAAAAAAAACGTGTCAAATATATTTTGATAATTTAACTGACGGACTAATTAATATTTTTCAGGACACAAGCCTATTGACAACCGAGACCAACAGTTTAACGTGCTTACCGAGGCACGGAGGAACCTCGGTATATAATGGGTGGTCACCCATCTACGGACCAGCCTAGACAAGCGCGGCTTTACCTAAAGATCGACTCGAGTGGCTGTTATTATTTAGCCACGAGCTCGTCTAGAATTATTCAAAAATAATGAATAAAAACTTACTTAAACCTAAAATTAGTGCAATTAACGTCACTAAACAGTGTTCTCTCAGCAGGATCACTTCTGGTCCTCACGGTGAGATTCATTCGGGCGTGAGCAGAGCAGGTGATACTAAAGTCTGCGTCTACATCAGGTTTGACCGGCGCGTTCCTGAAGTTTATCGCGGAGAGGTGACGGTCCTCCTTTTTTGATAAGTTGAAGGTGAATTGGTAGTCTACTGCGAGGTCATCTGTGGAAGAAAAAGAAAATTGTTCAAAATCAAAACGACAATATTTTATTGATTTATATGATAATACTTATACCGTAAAAACGTGACTAATAAACAAGAAGACTGAATATTAATTGGGAAGAGTGAACTAAGCATTGCTCATTATCTGACACACCACACAACCTCACTTACACACTCACATCCACACTCACTTACACACTCACTCATGATACACGTACCACACATACACGCGCGATCTGGCCTTTTTCTACATAACGCTCATTTATTTATCTGCAGAGCTGTTTGTATAATTTTTAAGTTACCCTTTTATCATTTATTTTTATCTTTGTTTAGTCTTTCATGTTTACACTGTCTACATTTCAATTGCATAAAAATGACAAGTGGAAGTGCGGAGTCTCCTAATACAAGCAATTCCTTGCTTAAAAGGTGGTCTCCAATAATATGTTTCGAAATGCCTATTGTAATTGAAATAAACGTTTTTATTTTTATTATTATTTATTACTTATAAAGGGATAATTTTCAATGACAAGCCAAAATTTAAAATTAAGATCTAGATATCAAACCAAAAGTGCATTTTAAACATATTATCATTTTAAAAATATAAAATAAAATAATAGCATTCATTTGAAAATGTCCTAAATCATAAACCTAGTGGGAATCACTGCACTTTTGTGCATGCATGCATCGCCAAATTTATGTGTGTGTGCTAACTAACTGCTACCTATTTAGGTTGTTGAACTGAATTGTGCTGTTGCAATATCCACCTTTCGCTTTTAGTGGTGGATAGGAATTTAAAAAAAAAAATTATTATATCGAAAATATTATCGATTCAAAACCATCTCTGAAAATTTGGATGGTCATTGAAAACTAACAACCCTGTAGAACGTCGAGAAAAGGTGTATGGTTCGGTTGGTCGTTTCCAGTTCGTCTTCAAGGACCCACCAAGCAGACCCACCGGTGGGTCTCCGAATACTGATGTGTCTCCCAAGACCTACCAGTCGGTCCTCTGAGATTTTATTGTCTTGGAAGACCCACTCGTATGAAGAAGAACTGGCAAGAAACTCCATGGTTATACTCTTTTCAAATCATTTGATATTACAATAATATCATGTTACAGCCTACGCTTTCCCCCATACTTAAGTACATTAGTACTTAAGTATGGGGGAAAGCGTAGGCCCAACAATAGGTCGTTGCTTACTACACAAAATACGTAAAAAAAGATTTAAAATGGTTGTCTGTAAAGTCGGTAAACGGACGATAATTTTACGTGATAACGTAATTTTTTATATTAGTGAATTTAACTTAAAAAAATCATCCCCCTTTTCACCCCCTTAAGGATTTAAATTCTAACAACACGGCTGCGTTAGCTTCCAACCATACGCCTAGATTTAAAAAAATGTGATTTTCATCCCCGTTTTTAACCCTTCGGGGGTGGAATTATTAAAAACGCTGAGACACGTGTAATTTAATTTTGAATCGTCAGCCTAAATCCTAACTTTAAAACTGACGGACTTTCATCCCCTATTTAACTCCCATAAGGGTTGAATTTCGAAAAATCATATAAAGGGAACCACTGTACAAAATTTCAGTTTTCTAGGTTTGGGCTGGGCGTTGATCGACTCGGTGTGACACTTTTTCGTACGTGCAGCCGGCGTTCATCGATTTATAAGACGTTATCACTATGAAAGTTAACAAGCATCTAGGAATCAATGACGGGAAGAACAAGTGCCACTCAGCCGAGAGAGTAAAATTTGGTGTAATGTTTATATAACTTACAATAACAAGCTCCCTTGTTGTAGATATCTGCATGATAGTGATTAGTGTTATCGCACTTGTCGCATCTGTCGCCCGCGAGTCCTTTAGTGCTGCAGTAACATCTGCCAGTGTCGGGGGCACATGCTACTGCTTGGGCGTTGCATTCACATGCTGGAACAATAATTTATTTTAGTTAAAGATAATAAACCATCAGTAAAATATGTTTTTCGAAATACTTTGACAGAATCAGCCTAAGGCTCAATTTCATCGCCGCGGAATGGAATGGAAGCGCTCTTTTGCAACGAAATTGTACATAGCATAATGAACTTAAGTCAATTGTACATACAAACTAAATACGAGTCAAAAAAGGTCACGCGTCTCCGGGGAATCCTCGCGCATTCTCGAGAATTCCCCTAACTACTACTGTCGGTGCCGTCTGTGGAATCCGCCGTCTGCCAGTCGGTCGGGTAGAACTAGACTAACAACTGAACATCTTCAAGGCAGAGTCGCGCAAATTCGCTGGAATGCGCGAGAATTCTCAAGCATTCCCGCGAATTCACGAGCCTTCTCGAGTCATAAGGCGAAATTAACGCTTCCATTCAATTACGCGGCGGTGTAAATTGAGCCTATAATAGGTGCATTTTCAACGTAGCAAGAACAGAAGCATGCAGGAACCCATCACTCTGAAACGAGACATGAGACACGTATTGACTTTAATTAATTTGATTCTTGAATGAGAGGCACCGTTTTTTAATATTTTAGAATTCTGTTCATAACTCACGTGTGCACCGCCGTTGAGCGGGTTGCCCCAGTGTTCGGGCGCGCACACGTCGCAATGTTAGCCCACCATGCGGCCCGCGCACGGCTGCATGCAGCGGGGCGCACTGTCTACTGACAGACCTATGGCAGTCTATATACTCGCGTGTGCACACGCTGCCGTTGAGCGGGTTGCCCCAGTGTTCGGGCGCGCACACGTCGCAATGTTAGCCCACCATGCGGCCCGCGCACGGCTGCATGCAGCGGGGCGCACTGTCTACTGACAGACCTATGGCAGTCTATATACTCGCGTGTGCACACGCTGCCGTTGAGCGGGTTGCCCCAGTGTTCGGGCGCGCACACGTCGCAATGTTAGCCCACCATGCGGCCCGCGCACGGCTGCATGCAGCGGGGCGCACTGTCTACTGACAGACCTATGGCAGTCTATATACTCGCGTGTGCACACGCTGCCGTTGAGCGGGTTGCCCCAGTGTTCGGGCGCGCACACGT
Organism: Xestia xanthographa; assembly: GCA_905147715.2. Taxonomy (NCBI): domain Eukaryota; kingdom Metazoa; phylum Arthropoda; class Insecta; order Lepidoptera; family Noctuidae; genus Xestia; species Xestia xanthographa. Next base: position 5,559,037 of record LR990664.1, on the reverse strand, counting down.
CGCAATGTTAGCCCACCATGCGGCCCGCGCACGGCTGCATGCAGCGGGGCGCACTGTCTACTGACTGACCTATGGCAGTTTTTAGACTCGCGTGTGCACACGCTGCCGTCGAGCGGGTTGCCCCAGTGTTCGGGCGCGCACACGTCGCAATGTTAGCCCACCATGCGGCCCGCGCACGGCTGCATGCAGCGGGGCGCACTGTCTACTGACAGACCTATGGCAGTCTATATACTCGCGTGTGCACACGCTGCCGTTGAGCGGGTTGCCCCAGTGTTCGGGCGCGCACACGTCGCAATGTTCGCCCACCATACGGCCCGCCACGGCTGCATGCAGCGGGGCGCACTGTCTACTGACAGACCTATGGCAGTCTATATACTCGCGTGTGCACTATACTCGCGTGTGCACACGCCGCCGTTGAGCGGGTTGCCCCAGAGTTTGGGCGCGCACACGGCGCAATGTTCGCCCATCATGCGGCCCGCGCACGGCTGCATGCAGCGGGGCGCACTGTCTACTGACAGACCTATGGCAGTCTATATACTCGCGTGTGCACACGCTGCCGTTGAGCGGGTTGCCCCAGTGTTCGGGCGCGCACACGTCGCAATGTTAGCCCACCATGCGGCCCGCGCACGGCTGCATGCAGCGGGGCGCACTGTCTACTGACTGACCTATGGCAGTTTTTAGACTCGCGTGTGCACACGCTGCCGTCGAGCGGGTTGCCCCAGTGTTCGGGCGCGCACGCGTCGCAATGTTGGCCCACCATGCGGCCCGCGCACGGCTGCATGCAGCGGGCCGCACTGTCTACTGACAGACCTATGGCAGTCTATATACTCGCGTGTGCACACGCTGCCGTTGAGCGGGTTGCCCCAGTGTTCGGGCGCGCACACGTCGCAATGTTCGCCCACCATACGGCCCGCGCACGGCTGCATGCAGCGGGGCGCACTGTCTACTGACAGACCTATGGCAGTCTATATACTCGCGTGTGCACTATACTCGCGTGTGCACACGCCGCCGTTGAGCGGGTTGCCCCAGAGTTTGGGCGCGCACACGGCGCAATGTTCGCCCATCATGCGGCCCGCGCACGGCTGCATGCAGCGGGGCGCACTGTCTACTGACAGACCTATGGCAGTCTATATACTCGCGTGTACACACGCCGCCGTTGAGCGGGTTGCCCCAGAGTTTGGGCGCGCACACGTCGCAATGTTCACCCACCATACGGCCCGCGCACGGCTGCATGCAGCGGGCCGCACTGTCTACTGACAGACCTGCGGCAGTCTATATACTCACGTGTGCACACGCCGCCGTTGAGCGGGTTGCCTTAGTTTGGGCGCGCACACGTCGCAATGTTCGCCCACCATACGGCCCGCGCACGGCTGCATGCAGCGGGGCGCACTGTCTACTAACAGTCCTATGGCAGTCTATATACTCGCGTGTGCACACGCCGCCGTTGAGCGGGTTGCCTTAGTTTGGGCGCGCACACGTCGCAATGTTCGCCCACCATACGGCCCGCGCACGGCTGCATGCAGCGGGCCGCAATATCTACTGACAGACCTACGGCAGTCTATATACTCACGTGTGCACACGCCGCCGTTGAGCGGGATGCCCCAGAGTTCGGGCGCGCAAACGTCGCAATGTTCGCCCACCATACGGCCCGCGCACGGCTGCATGCAGCGGGCCGCACTGTCTACTGACAGACCTACGGCAGTCTATATACTCACGTGTGCACACGCCGCCGTTGAGCGGGATGCCCCAGAGTTCGGGCGCGCACACGTCGCAATGTTCGCCCACCATACGGCCCGCGCACGGCTGCATGCAGCGGGCCGCACTGTCTACTGACAGACCTACGGCAGTCTATATACTCACGTGTGCACACGCCGCCGTTGAGCGGATTGCCCCAGTGTCCGGGCGCGCACACGTCGCAATGTTCGCCCACCATACGGCCCGCGCACGGCTGCATGCAGCGGGCCGCAATATCTACTGACAGACCTACGGCAGTCTATATACTCACGTGTGCACACGCCGCCGTTGAGCGGGATGCCCCAGAGTTCGGGCGCGCACACGTCGCAATGTTCGCCCACCATACGGCCCGCGCACGGCTGCATGCAGCGGGCCGCAATATCTACTGACAGACCTACGGCAGTCTATATACTCACGTGTGCACACGCCGCCGTTGAGCGGGATGCCCCAGTGTTCGGGCGCGCACACGTCGCAATGTTCGCCCACCATACGGCCCGCGCACGGCTGCATGCAGCGGGCCGCACTGTCTACTGACAGACCTACGGCAGTCTATATACTCACGTGTGCACACGCCGCCGTTGAGCGGGATGCCCCAGAGTTCGGGCGCGCACACGTCGCAATGTTCGCCCACCATACGGCCCGCGCACGGCTGCATGCAGCGGGCCGCACTGTCTACTGACAGACCTACGGCAGTCTATATACTCACGTGTGCACACGCCGCCGTTGAGCGGGATGCCCCAGAGTTCGGGCGCGCACACGTCGCAATGTTCGCCCACCATACGGCCCGCGCACGGCTGCATGCAGCGGGCCGCACTGTCTACTGACAGACCTACGACAGTCTATATACTCACGTGTGCACACGCCGCCGTTGAGCGGATTGCCCCAGTGTCCGGGCGCGCACACGTCGCAATGTTCGCCCACCGTGCGGCCCGCGCACGGTTGCATGCAGCGGGCCGCACTGTCGCACACCGAGTGTCCGTTACACTGGCAGGCTGGACAGGCTGTGAAGTGCCACCTGGGTAAAGAAATAGATGCGATAAGTGAAAAGAATGTACGATTTATGTAAGAGTAAGTGAGACAAGGATAAGGGACGTGCAGAACCGGGAAGTATGGCAGAAAAAAGGGGAGGCCTATACCCAGCAGTGGGCGATTCCGGGCTGATATGATGATGATGATGAAGTGAGACAAAAGTATAAATGTTGTCGACCTTATCGTGTTTGATGTCCTGTCGTGGAATTTTCTCGTTCGGAAACGACATTTGAGTTTTGTTTGATTTGTTTCCTGCATGAATTGAGGTTTCAATTTTGATTTGTTCAATTGAGATCCAAGTTCTCAAAAGGGTGATTGATTTATCGATGCTGAATATATTTGATTCGATCGCATCATACCCGATGTTGTACTCGGTGCACTATATTTCATAACAACTTTATTGTGCAATATCTACCAGGCCCGAAGGTACTATCGATGACACTCCCGCCTGACCACCACTAAGCTCATTTTTGCTTGCACTCGCAACATAGAAACGCTCTCTAGCCCCGCCCCGTTGACTTTGTATAGAAATAATGAATGAAAAGATACCGAATCGGCCGAGCGGACTGACGACGCACGCCCAATGAGAGATATTGTTATTTTGCGCGCCAAAGTTGACGCTTTATTTATATAGCCTTCCTTCGGACATGACAATAATTCTTTAATATTCGTAAATTGTTCTTTTGTTGTATTTTTGCGTGTCCGTTTGCCAGTTGGCAAAGGCCTCCTCCAATCTTCTCCATTCTGGCCTTTCTATGGCCACTCTACCCCATGTTGTTCCCGCGACTTGTCTTATGTCGTCGTCCCACCTCCTTTGTGGTCTACCTCTCTTTCTCTTTCCATCTCTTGGGTACCATTGCGTGGTTATTTTACTCCATTTATCCTTTCCCCTGATCATGTGGCCTGCCCATTTCCATTTTTGTCTCCTTATTTTCAAAGTTATGTCCTGGAACTTAGTCTTGCTTCTGATGCTGCTACTCTTTACTTTGTCCTTTCTTTTGATCCCACTCATACTCCTTTCCATGGCATGTTGACATACGGAGAGTTTGTTTGTTACGTTTTTTGTTAAAGCCCATGTTTCGCTCCCGTATGCCAACACTGGCAGGATGCATGTGTTAAATAATTTGCTTTTCGTTGAGATGTGTAGGTCCTTGTTTTTCATTATTTCTTTTAGGCCCCAATATTTTTTCCAGCTATTCGCAACTCTTCTTTCGACTTCTTTGTTTTCGTTGTCGTCTGGAGACATCAGTTGACCGAGGTATATGTACTCTTCAACATAGGAGATTTGATTCTGTTCCACTGTTACAGGTTCTTTGTTGCCATTAGTCATGATTTTTGTTTTTTCTGGGTTTAGCTTCAATCCAGCCTTTGCACTTTCTGATGCTAGATCATTTATCATCTTGCTTAGATCCGCTGGTGTTTTTGCAAATAATACAATATCATCAGCGAATCGTAGGTGCGTTAGCGTGCGGCCATTAATAGTTATGCCCATGTCTCTCCATTCCAGGTTCCTGAAGATAATTTCTAATACGGCCAGAAAGAGTGTTGGTGAAAGAGGGTCCCCCTGTCTCACGCCTTTTTGTATTTGAAATCTATTTCCTTCTTTTTCTAGTCGGATACAAGCCGAACTGTGTTTATAAATATTTTTTATAATTCTTATGTATTTATGCACTATACCCAGTTCCTTTAAGGCTTCCCAAATTTTTGAGTGTATCAGAGAGTCGAAAGCTTTACTGTAGTCAATAAACGCTATGTAGTATATAAGTTGGTATTCAGCGTATTTTCCTATAACTTGCCTTAGAGTATGGATGTGGTCTAGTACCGAGAAGTCTTTGCGGAAACCTGCCTGTTCTATTGGTTGTTGCTCGTCTAGTTTCCTTCCTATTCTTTCCAAAATAATCTTTGCAAAGATCTTATAAATATTAGACATTAGGCTGATGGGTCGGTAGTTTCCAATATCGCAGTGATTCCCTTTCTTGAATATAAGGATTATGATGGATTCAGTCCATTGTTTTGGGATGATTTCTGTGTTAATCACGTTGTTGAAAATTTCTGTGAGTATCGGTGTCAGTGCTACTTTTGCTTGCTTTAGTATCTCATTACTTATGCTGTCTGGTCCTGGAGCTTTGTCGTTTTTCTGTGTCAATAGCTTTTTCCGTTTCTTCCTGCATGATATAAGGTACAGTTTCGTTCTCTGGTAAGTCTATTTCTCTTTTATTTGTGTTATTTTTGTATAGTTCGGTGTAGTAGTCAGTAGCGATCTTGAGTATTTCCTGTCTACCTATCCTCTCCACTCCACTGCTATCTTCCATCTTTACAATCCATTCTTTTTTATTAGTTAGTTCTTTGTACGCCTTCTTTATTCCTCCTGACTGTCTAATATGTCTCTCTATTGATTCCATCCGACGTTGTCTCCTGTCTTTCCTTATGTTTTCTTTTATTTCTTTGCTAATTCTTGCAATTTCTTTCCTATTTTTATCTGCACTCATTAGAGCTGCTCTTTGGTCAAGGAGCTTGACAGTTTTTTCTGTCATCCAGTTGTTTAGGTTCTCTTTCCTTTTGCTATGTGTTTTAGTAATGGTTGTGATCGTACTTTCCAACCAAGTGTATTTCTCTTGTATGTCGGCGTCTTTTGTTTCTTTTTTGTAATCTTTCAGTTTCGAGTTTAGTGTGTTGGTTATTTCTGCTATCAGATATTTGTTAAGTTTTATATTCTCTGGACTTATTTTTGGTCTGGGGTTCTTGGGTTGGGATGCGTTCAGTTCAGCCCTGACCATGCGGTGGTTGGTGTTAAAGTTTAGATTATTGATGACATTTATGTTTGGGAAGACTTTATGTTTATTGGTCAGTATAAAGTCAATTTGGTTTTTTGATTTACCATCGGGTGACAACCAGGTCCACATTCTGTTTTTCTTTTTCTTGAAGACTGTGTTTAAAATGGTCAGGTTATTTTCCATTGCAAAATCCACGAGCATTTTTCCATTCCTGCTTTTAGGTTTTGAGCTATATGTATAGGGTCCCATAATTGCATCTTCGTCCCGTTGAAGTTGACGCTTAATAGGCCCAAACTTTAAGGGGGTGTCGCTCCGCATGATTTAAGCGAAAAAAAATTAAACTGGTCAGGCGGAAAAGACCCCGATAGTACCTAAGAAGCCGATTCCTACCGGCTTGCCTTTCGGGAACAAAGCTCTCTACGTAATGTCTAGGTGTCTACTGTAGTCAAATAGTATATTACATATACATCAGTAGGTATCACAGTACTGACATTTAATACATCATAAGATTGAAAACATTACAATTCCCATGTTTTTCTTGGCTTCCCCTGACACAAATCATTATAATTATGCGTATAAACTCATCATCACATCATTAATTAGGGGTAGTGTTAGGTCGCGACGTCGTACTACGTTTTATTTTTTGTATAGGTATAAAATTCTTGCTGACATCGATTGATGCGATATTTTTTTAAGGAGCTTGGTAGGTGTAGAGTGTAGAATACTGACCGATGCTGCGCGCACACTTTAGGCGCGTGCGGCCTGCGCGCGCCGCCGGGCAGGCACAGGCCGCGCCCGCCGCCCGCGCCGTCGTCGCACCAGCCGCACGCAGGCTCCGCGCGGCACGCGCCGCATGCCACGTGCGCCGCACAGCCGCGCGCCGCGCCGCACGTGCCGCCCGCGCCGCCCGACGTGCTCCACGCGCGGCACCCGCCCAGCGGGAACGACGCGCCGTACGCGTTCTGTACCAAACACACTGGGATGAGAGTGCGGTATATGGGAAAAGATTAGGCTATGGTCTCCTATAAACGCCGTCGGTCGCGTACAGCATCACGCCGTACGCCGCGTCACGAAGCTTACTATAGAAATGTATTGTTGTGGTCTCTTTCACACGCTGACGTTGGCGTGTGCACGCCGGCCGTAGGCGGCATTTAAACGCTTTGCGTTCTCTATAGTCTAGGCCAGATAAGTAGGAATTAAAGATCATTGCTCTTTCCTTAATTTCTCTGCGTAGGTACCCCGACAATACATTATGAATCGTTTTTATTACTAGAAAAGTCAAGGATCACGATAAAGGTCGTTTCGGGACAAGTTTATGTCATTATTTTTTGTACTGTCTTCTTAAAACTGTGAGATAAATGTGTGACGGTACCTTATCGACGCACCGTCCAGCAGACGCGCACCAAATGCACTCCTCAGCGGTGCAGTTGGCGCACGTCTGGAAGGTGGAGCACGGCGCCGCGCACGGACCTGCCGCCGCTACACTCCTGAAGGTAAATGGAAGTTGTGACCTTTACAGGAACTTAGATAACAAGGTTATAAGACTGGCGAAGCGCATCTTCTATTCTGAACTCCAGGAAGGAAAGCGGAAACGTGGTGGATAGTTTTTACGTTTTGAGGATGTTCAGAATAGACACTTCAAAAGAAGCGAAATTGACCCCATAGTGTGGGAAAAGCAGGCACAAAATCGGCCCGAGTGGAGACATCGTGTGAATCAGCAGGTCAACGCCTTTGAGGAGAGAAGAAGGTCGCAGCTGGACTTAAAGCGTTATGAACTTAAAGCTAGACCACCTACAGCTATACCCTACAATTACGGCAATGGTGTTCTGACATGTCTGATTTGTGCTCGGAGTTTCTCGGCCAAAGTTGGATATGCTAGCCACTTGAGAGCACATGAAAGAGCAGCACACCAAACCTCTCTACAACCACACTAGAAAGCCATCGAATGCAGTTGCTGTGGTCGAAATCGGCTAGATAGCATCATCATCATATCGATCCAGCTTCATCACATAAGGGGTCATTGTACTCATCATCTGTTGCTGGATCCAGGCCACTCCAGCAACCCCTCATATTAGGGTAGTTGACACACCTATCAGTTGATATACTTTTTAATAGCTGCCAAAACGCGGTTCCCTCATAGACAATATATGTCAGTAAGGCAACTGTGACGTCACTGTTTGGTCAACTCAATGACTTAGCTAATTATTGATTTCAAAGCAACTAAAAATATTTTTTTTTTAGAAATTGGTGTCTTGGAATTATTGTTTTATGGAGTCAATTCTACCCTATTATGTAAATAAAGAAAGATAAAGTATTTGTCGGCGTCGCATTGTAAACAACACGTGCATCAGGCCACGCGGTAGCGCGCTACGTCATTCGAGGTGGAGCTAAGTGTACGCTGCATCGGCGTCGTAGCATGCTACGTTGTTCTCCCGCCTCCTCGCGGCGGGGCGGAGTTAATGCAACGCTACGTCGTAGCGCGCTACGCCGTTACCCCACCTCCAAAACTAGCGTGTAGAAGGGGCCGCACAGCGGCGAAAGGCAGACTTCAGGTGTGGCCCGGTGCACAGGTTGTATTACTCTTAATTATTGTTACTCTGCTTCTCTGTATATTGTTGCTCTTTTGTCTGAACTAATGTGTTACTGTATTATTGGGTGTCATTGATATTGTGTGAAAGTGTAATGTCAAGTAATTCGTTAGACTTGATATTGTGTGAAAGTGTAATGTCAAGTAATTCGTTAGACTCAGTGTATCTGTTTGAAAAGAGGAACCATGGAGTTTCTTGCCGGTTCTTCTCCATGGAAACTACCAACCCGAACCGTGCAATGTGAAATAAAGTAGTGTATCGAATCCAGAGAGTTTTCATAGCACGAAACCCGTCTTCTGCCCACATAAGCTCGAGCCTAGCGAAATAAATCCTGACAACCCGACATATTCATTTGTCTCGCACAGGACAAAACAAAATGCTTAAATCTATACTTCTATACTAATATTATAAAGAGGTAAAGTTTGTGAGGTTGTAGGAGGTAATTTCTGGATCTACTGAACCGATTTTGAAAATTCTTTTACCAATAGAAAGCCACGTTATTTGTTAGTGTCATAGGCTATATTTATTATTAGAAAAAAATAAAATGTCCACCCGTGCGAAGCCGGGACGGGCCGCTAGTTAACAATAAAAAACAATGTACAATATTTATCATAGTTGGCCAAAATCAGCGGCTCCATAGTGTGCAAATGCAAATGTGGTGCTGTTCCATAAAAAATGATGTACAAGCAGACCCGTACACATCAATTGTTTCAATTAGATGCTGACATCGACGTGCAGCGAATGAATAAAATACACGAATTGGAGTTAACGATCAGTAGTCGCATAGCACCGTTTGGGCTAGCAACAAAGAGACTCATTTGCCGCGAATCGATCACTTATCAGTTTTGGGTATACTTTCAATACACAAGTTTATCATTAGATAAGTTTTTCATTTAAATGTACACGTACATTTGCGGTCCTTCGAGCCGGATCCGGATCACATGATATCGTCCTGCGTGCCCGAATGCTTTATTTGATGGAAACTAGTGATAACGCCAAAGCTTATTTACATTCTGGGTCGACACATTTTCGTTGCCATTGATACGCTAAGAAGCTGTTTTTTTTTTCGATCTAAGCGAACAGTGAACACAACAGTGAGTTGTCACTGTTGGCTTTTTCATATTTAGGGTAAACGGTAACAGTCTTACCTGATATCTTCCGATGAATTGACAGGTTTACACTTTATCGTATCGTAGTCCCAAAAACAGGCACGCTGGCTTAATTCCTCAGATCCCTGGTTGTAGCAAAAGTTAATTTTGTGGTTATAATTTTAAAAATAGAAAATAGACTAAATACTGACTTGAATAAAATTCATAATAGCGCGCAAGAGATGATTGCCTGTAGCGTATAATCGTGCATATTTTTAATATTCTCCATAAATTACGTCATGGTGACGTAATTTATAAATGGACCCTAACTTGACAGCAAAAGATATGCTTTAGAATTTTTCTGCTGTCTATAATGATCATAAAGAAGAAATACCTCTTGACTTGATATAAACCTCAATAAGTTAGGAAGACGTAAAGATAGAGTATCTCACATGTGTATGATGGTGTTGATGCGCCAGACAGGCTGCGCACGAGTGGTACCGCCCGCACGCTTCCCGCGGCGATTCACTGTCCGATCCACACTCCTCTATTGATAACGCCATCTGAAAACATTTAACTATCAATACTTTGAACAAATTATCTAGAGAATGCTAGATGAAGAATCGAGCACAGTGTAGAACTGGTGGTCAGGTGTAAGGACAGCCCTCCGCAGACTGATGGGGTGAATTCAGTATATCATACAAAGATGACCAGTACAAGAAATTATTTCAGAAAGGTATGGGAATCAAATAAAGGAGACGGATACGCTTTCATACAATTTTGGGCCTGGATGTAAAAAGATGAAACTGGTGTCAATTGATAGCTATTATATTAACAAACAATCGCTGAAAATTTTGCAGATTTTGGCATGCATCTGAGAGCCGAGATATAACAGATTTAAGAAAAGTGAGGTTACGTAATAATCTATACATAGTAGCCGATTTTTGAAGTGCGATTGGCAATTGTCATTTTTTACCCGATTGCTGAAGGAGGGTAATGGTTTTATCAGTATACGTGTGTATATTTGTATGTATTTATGTTTGTTCCTCTATATCGTTCTAGAGAACAAACGCGTAAGCCGATTTTGATGATTCTCACGTCAATCTATTCTTCTTAATCTTGCGAGTGCCACATTAAAATGGCAAAAATGGCGGCTTTTCGACACCATAGGATTTTGGGGGACTCATTTTTTTTCTTCTAAACTGATCGTGTGGTTTATCAAAAAAAAAGGGTTTTAAGAGGTGATTAACAAGATGTATCCTTCGACTGCACAGCATAATTTACTTCTTGTTTACCTACGTCTTTTTAGTTCGCTTAGCAGTCAAGGTTTATGATTATTTTAATTACTTTTTCTTGTAATTTAGACAGGATGTTAAACATATTTTGTGAGTGGGATGGAGAGGGACAGAGTGGGAGGAGTTTAAAAATAAAAATAGTTTTCGCACACGCATAGACGATACGACGATTTTCGATCGATGTCATCTGTCATGTCATGCATGATTGTCAGAGTTAGCACAGATTAAAAATACAATAATCGATTAGTAAATGTAAATCGATTAATCTTAATTATGTAGATATTTAATTAGTTTAAACTCTTAATACTCTATTTCTAATAGATTTAGTTATTTTAATTAAATAAATCATCCGGTGAAAGCATTTTCGTAAATACACACATCAACACGGTCTAGGGATATTTCATACTCAATTAAATAACTCGAAAAGTACTGGCCGCATTGGAATCTTTTATACACCGATTTGTTTGTAATTTATCTCAGACTAATTCCAAATTCAAATTTTTGAAAATTCTTTTGTTTCGGTGGCATAAAAATGTCTTGATGTATAGGAGAGGGAATTTTCATTTGTGCGAAATTTAGAAAACAATACGAATTACGTTTAGTTACAGTTTTTTTTTCATTTTTAAACGAAAGATAAAGTTAAAATTGAGGTATTGTAGCCATGCAACGCCGACATTTGACGAGAGCGGAGATGTTACGAGCTGTGGGAATGCTGGAAGCTGGATCTGTTCAGCGTAATGTTGCTGAGGCCATAGGGACCCATCAAAATGCAATTTCAAGATTGTGGACACGCTATCGTGCCACAGGTGAAGTAGCGGAGAGGCACCGGGGGCCAAGTCGCATCACTACCCCCAGACAAGACCGATTTTTGCAAATTACTGCGCGAGCACAACCAAATGCAACGGCGACTCAATTGGTCCAAAGGCTGCGAGTGGAACACCAAGTGCTTGTGAGTGACCAAACTGTAAGAAGGCGACTGCATTAAGCAATCTACGCTTTCGTAGACCACTCCGGGTCCCACCTTTACGGAGAGGCAATCGTGGACGACGATTAGAATGGGTTCGGAACCACGTGGACTGGGGCCGTGACCAATGGTCCACTGTGCTGTTCACGGATGAATCCAGGTTCGGCTTCCATCCAGATTCACGAAGGACGCGTGTTTGGCGAGTTCCTGGACGATGGAGCCGTCTCCAGAACCCTCAGGAAGTTCACCCATACTAAGGAGGAACAATTATGGTTTGGGCAGGAATTCGTCTTGGAGGACGGACGGATCTCGTTTGGGTGCGGGGCAATATGACGGCAGAACGATACGTCCAACAGGTGCTGGGGCCCGTAATCTTGCCCCACAGAACACAAATGGGGCAAGATTTCCTGCTCATGCACGACAATGCCCGGGCACACACGGCGAGAACGGTAGCAGCTTGGTTACTTACACATAATGTTAGGGCCTTAGACTGGCCTGCTCAATCGCCAGATCTAAATCCCATTGAGCATGCGTGGGATATGCTGCAAAGAAGAGCTCTGAAGGAAGTTCCTGAAAATCTGGCTACAGAAGATCAACTTTTTGCGCACCTCAGAAGGACATGGGACAATATTCCGCAGCAAGACATTGACAACCTTGTTCTGAGCATGCCGAATCGTTGCCGATGTGTTATGAACATCATGGGCGCTTTCTCAGACTACTAACTTCAAGTTTATAAACACAAATTAAATGATTTTTCTATTTTTTTCAGTTTTTACTCACAAATTAAAAGTTCATTCATATACGGTTTCCGTCTATGCTTCATTTTTTTTCCATAAAATCCTGAAATTTTAATCTATACCCTAACCATTATTAAAAAATGGTAGAATATTAAATAACGTATCTTTTAAATATATACATGTCATATAAATAATTAACACATTGATGGTAATTCGCTTTTTTTAAAATATCCCTAGACCGTGTTGATGTGCATAGTATGAACTCTGTAACGATAATCGATTCCAATTGAATCGATTTTCCAATTACTTCGTAACACTAACTTAATTATTGGATTTTTCAAAATCAAAATCAAATCATTTATTTCAAGTAGGCCAGTTGCAGGCACTTTTGAACTGTCGAAACAAAGATGAAAATTAAATGTAGCTACAGTCCCAGTCACAAGACATAAAAACTGTGAAAGTACTGTAGTTGCCCATTCCCTAGCGTAGATCTCTATGGAGAAGAACGGGCAAGAAACTCCATGGACCCACTTTTAAATCATAAAATTGTTACAAAATCTTGGTTACATCATTCGTGTTGAGATGGTATATTATGTGAGAACAATGTAGCAAGATGTGCACGTTAAAAGTGTCCATAGTAAAACAAAATTAACAATTCAAAAATAAACATTAAAATAAGCCACGGCAACTAAGAGATGACCAGTCACAACTGACAGCGCCCGTTCAGGAACATGACGCATGGATCAGCACAGCACCATTTAACTCAACCATTTTGTAGGGAACCAAATGGTCGGACACAAGCGCCACCATCAGCGAGACATTAGAGTGAGCATGACATACTCTCAACTGCCGGGGCACATTCAAGTCAAGAAAAGACGTAGGGTTCCAGTGAATGATAGCTTTACATAGTACTCACACAATATGGGCTATGCGATTATATAATACTAGAGATTGAATCTATACAATGCAAATATAGTTGTACAATCTTCAGCAGCTCCAACAATTATATGTAATGCTATCTATTTATGCGCCCCTGTCCATGTGGAGCAGGACCAGCATTGAGCCACGCATTCTTATCAGCGATATAATCGCCCAACCCGTAATAAGCCCGCCTACACAGTGTGCGTTTGATGCATGTTTTAAATTTCATCTCATTCAGTTCAAGAATACTTTGTGGAATTTTATTATAGCATCTCAAACAGTACCCCATGAAAGATGAGTCTACTTTAGCGAGTCTGAAGCCTGGCTGAACTAGTTGGTCCCTATTTCTAGTACTGTAATTATGTCTGTCACCTCTTTTACCAAAAAGATGCAGATTTTTTCTGACGTACATTATGTTTTCGTAGATGTACTGACAATGTACCGTCATGATGCCAATATCTTTAAACAGTTCCCTTAGAGAATCGCGCCTACGAAGATTGTATATGGCTCTGATGGCTCTTTTTTGCAGAATAAATATAGACTCAATATCTGCAGCCCGTCCCCATAGCAAAATGCCATAAGACATTATACTATGAAAGTAACTAAAATAGACCAGTCTAGCGGTATCTACATCAGTAAATTGACGGATTTTTCTAGTAGCGTATGCTGCTGAACTTAGCCGCCCCGCAAGGGATGTTAAATGTGAACCCCATTGTAGCCTTGAATCAAGCGTAATCCCCAGGAAAACCGTTTTATCTACGAATTCAAGTTTCTCTTTATTCAATATTAAATCACAATCACTACTCTTAACATTGGGTAAAGCAAATCTTATGCATTTAGTTTTTTTTTCATTTAATACCAAATTGTTTGCTGTGAACCAATTGTGGACCTGAAGTAGTGCATTATTTAGGTCATCTAGATTTTGGGCCCGTCTATTTATCTTAAAAGTTAGGGAAGTGTCATCAGCAAACAACACCATATTTTGAGGTTGGTTTTTCAATAAATAGGGTAGATCATTTATATACACGAGAAAGAGGAAAGGACCCAATATTGAGCCTTGCGGAACCCCCATTTTTACTTTTAGACCCTTTGAATTAACACCATTTATTTGAACATGTTGGTGTCTATCACTCAAATATGATTTTACCAAACTAAGTGCAAGTTGACCTAGTCCGTAATGCTCAAGTTTCAAAAGCAATGTGTCGTGATTTACGCAATCAAATGCTTTGGAAAGGTCACAAAATATTCCTATGGCGTCTTGAGACTCTTCCCACGCAGTAAATATGTGCTTTAATAAGGTTACACCGGCGTCAGTGGTACAACGTCCCTTGGTGAAACCATACTGTTGATCGTGTAAAATTTTGTTGGTGTTAAAATGATTGAGCATTTGATTAAGCATTACTTTTTCAAACACCTTGCTAAAAACTGGCAACACGGATACAGGTCTATAATTATTAGTATCTTTACTGTCCCCGGATTTGAAAAGAGGTATGACTTTACTGTATTTCATTAGATCAGGGAAAACTCCTTGGTCTACACACAAATTAAAAATTAAAGCCAAGTATGGGGCTATAGTCTCAAGTATGGATGTACAAACTTTGATAGACATTCCTCATAGATCTTCGGTTAGTTTGATTTTTATTTGCCGGAAAGCTTTAATAACTATCATTGGGTTTATGTGTTTAAATTTAAATTCAGCCGTGCAGCCAGATACATTCGCCTTTAATAATCCAATTGAGACTTCAGGTGAGGAATTAAGAGCCTCCGTAGTTTTTAATGGTATATCGGTAAAGAAATTTACAAATTCTTGAGCTACTTCCAGATTAGAGCTTTTAGGACCACATGCTGAATCTAACGTGTATCTAGTGTTACGTATTTTCTTCCTGTTAGTCTCATTATTTATGACTTTCCAAACAGTCTTTATTTTGTTTTCTGCTGTTTTGATCTTGTTGCTAATGTGCAGGGCTTTAGCAACCTTGCATGTATTTATAAAAATTTTTGAATACTTAGCAACATACTTGTTAAAAGTTTCAGTGTTTATAAAAGGCTTAAGGCCATATAGCTCAAATAGTCTTTCCCTACTTTTTCTGATACCTCTAGTTGCCCAATCACTAAATATAAATTTAGGGCAAATACTTTTTGTCTTCTGTTCAAAAGTTTTGTTGAATTCCGTGTGAACTATTGAAAAGAAACGATCATACAATTGATTTACATTAATATCGTCATGGCTCATAACATCTAACTTGTTTTGTAGGGAAATATTATATCTATTTAATTTGCTAGAAGTTATAGGTCTAAATTTAATCTCGACTTTTTGCAATGGTGTATTACACCTAAAAGTTACAGTTTGTCCGCTATGGTCAGACGGCAGACAATTTACTATGGCTTTATCTAAGTAATCACAATCGCAGAAAACATTATCTATACAAGTAGCAGAAGATGGAGTGACTCTAGTAGGTTCTATAAAAGTGTTGGTCAAGTCAAATGACTTAAAAAGATTTAATAACCGACTGCTATTTGAACTTTCTTCTAAAATATTGATATTGAAATCACCACAAATAATTGTAGATTTATTATTGGCTGCAAGTTTTGCCAGGACATCTTCCATTATCGATTCAAATAAGGAAAAGTTTTGATAGTTTGGGGGTCTGTACACACACACAATTACATGCTTATCTAGCTCAACACAGGACAGTTCGACGCAATGTTCAACCGAGAGACCTACTATGTCATTACGTTGTTTATATTTAAAACATTTTTTATTAATATTAGGGAACCTCCACGAAGCATAGTTTTACGGTTAAAGCAGCTACCCACCATATAGTTTTCATAATTAATAAGCATTTGGTAATCCTTTAGCCAATGTTCAGTAAAACAAATAATGTCAAACTTACTGTTTTCTAAAAACAATTCAATTTCTAATAATTTGGAAGAAATGCCTTGGATATTTTGGTGGAATAATTTTAAGGTGTTCTGCTGAGGCCCTTTTCTACTAACTAACTGAGTGCAAGAAGATACCTTGCTGTTGGAAGGATTAACAATATTGTTAATGGTACCTTCTGTTGTCTCACTTCCTAGTTTAAATTAATATTAATATTTGGAGTGAGGCCGGAGACTCCCGTGCCAACCTCAGACAACAAGACCTTATCAGTATAGTAGTAATAGAGCCTAATTGAGGATTTTCCACGGTGACGCATGGATCCTCCTCAGAATGTTTGTAAACATCTATAGCACTAATGCTATCTTCATTTAACCCGTATGCTCCCGGCCGTGCCTCCAGAGGCACGGTGCATTGTTATTTTAATTGTGTCTGTAATTGCGGGTATTGAAGTGTTAAAGTCACCTGTATATTAGTATTATTACTAATAGTCGCAGTGTTAAGGGCCTATACTACCTCAAATGGCTTAGCATGATCCTCCGTTACGCCTAAAATACTGCAGCATTAATTTTGAAATAAATATATGGTAAAGTTGAGGATTAATTTTAGGTCTTATGTTTGACAAAAACACGATTTCATAAGATTTTCTCGATAGAAAAAAATCCCAAAGTTACCTCCAAATCGAACAATAAACCGCTGGCATTCAAAAAGTACTTCAAATTAGATCATGAAACTTTGCATACTTACTGAACTAACTATAAAGCAGGTCTTATGTTTTTTATTTTTACCAAAAGACGAAAATTTGATTTTATAAAGAATAAAAACCACTCAATGCGCACTATTCGGCCGCAGTGACTGACGTAACAACCGTTTTGTAATGCAAGCTGATTAGAACTTTATTCTAACAGTATTACAAACGAAGTTTGAACCACCACAAATAGAGTTGCTAATCTGAGGTAGTATAGGCTCTTAATAATATAACTAAACTTAGACATACTACTTATGTCTGTGTGAATATTATAAGCTAATAGCCGAGCTATTTTGTGTCTACAACTAATAGGTAGATACACTTTACCCCGAGTCGATCTAAGTTTATCAACAAAAGTGTTGATATCAAGATAATATACAAGTTTGTCACTATAATGACCTGCTAAAAAATATAAATGTTTATTTAACATGTGAATATAATTGTTTTTTCTGGTACATAAACTTTCAAAATATGGAAAAGAACACAATATTATTTTATTACACTTTAACTTCAACAACTCTGAAACACAGTCAGTAATGTCTTCCTTCTTAATCTTTGAACTATTACCAACACATATACTAATGGTGGCACTATGATCACAAACAGTCTTTGTTACTGATGCCATAATCTGTTTGTAGGTTGACCCTGGCATACAATTGTTTTGGGTACAGTAACTCAGGTTATTACTAATTAATTTACCTAGCCCCCTACCTATACTGTCAGAGAACATAACTGAATGATTACAAACATGACTACTAGAAGAAACAAAATTACCAAACTCAGGCAGACTATCATACAACTCAGGCTGTACCACGTGTGAATAATCAAGTGTTATATTTGTTGTTTGTTGGTTCAATATGCTGTCCTGAGACAAATTCTCAACCTGGTATGGGTCCTCCATTACCTCAGGCTGGATAGTATCATGGTTGGTAACTGTCTGGCAACTACATTGACCCATTACCAACTCATTTGCTGCATAAATATGTTCCCATCATATCATATCATCATATCATTTCCCAGATTGTAAATTGAATTGATTTTTCACAGTACGAAATAGAAAAAAATAACCTTTTTTTTTAAGCCATACCTCAACTTATTACTATCAGGCCCAGAAGTCCCCGTCTCTTTTGAATTGCTTATTTTCTGATACGCAATGTCTCGTTACCGTGGCAAAACGCACGTAGAGAACGGCAAGCGCGACGACGAGTTCGGTGAACTCTGTAGCTAGGCAGGAAGTGAGCAGCTGATTTTACGCGTCGCGTCGTTTGTTAGAGTATTTCAACATCCGTCGTTTGTTTTTTTTCCAACCGTATAATTTACGTAGTATCGAGGACACTCCCGCCTGATCACCACTAAGCTCATTTTTACTTGCACTCGCAACATAAAAACGCTCTCTAGCCCCGCCCCGTTGACTTTGTGTAGAAAAAATGAATGAAAAGATACCGAATCGGCCGAGCGCACTGAAGACGCACGCCAAACGAGAGTTGTTGTTACTTTGCGCGCCAAAGTTGACGCTTTCCTAATAGCCCCAAACTTTAAGGGGGCGTCGCTCGGCGCCTCCGCATGATTTAAGCGAAAAAGACCCCGATAGTACATAAATAGTGCTGCGTACAGAGAACGTTTTTTACATTGATGTAAAGGAATATTAACCTGCTGTGAATTGCTTCGGAATATTGACAGCTCTTGAACCCGTTCTAGGTGAGCTAATCGCGTTCAGTTTCTTTGGTGAAATTCGCCACGGTACATACCTGATGCGTATGCCTAACGCAGTACATGGCGGACGGGTAGCACGCGCCGCACCAGGCGCAGCGCGCGGCCGTGCACGCCGCGCACGACTCCGCTGACGTGCAGCGACGCTCATCTAGACAGAACATTCGTCACGCTACATACCTGATGCGTATGCCTAACGCAGTACATGGCGGACGGGTAGCACGCGCCGCACCAGGCGCAGCGCGCGGCCGTGCACGCCGCGCACGACTCCGCTGACGTGCAGCGACGCTCATCTAGACACCACATTCAATTACAATTATTTTTTTTGCAATAGTACATATTGATATAAGTGGAGAAACTTTGTCATTGCATTCAAGGCGGAATACACACCGAGCTAAGTGAAAAAGTAAAAAAAGGTAAAAAGTTTTTATTTTGGAACAGTTGGCACAATTACAGTGGAAACGATGATAGCTACAAAAGTTTATAACTGTGTCGCAATTATCAACGCCCATATAAACAAGAAAACAATTTGTTCCAGACTTAAACTATAAGTACAATATAAGCAACATTGGGATAATCTTTCGTAAAAAAAAGGGGGGGTGGGGTGGAAGTGTGTGTGTGAGTGTGAGTGGGTGTGCATGAGGGGGAGTGTGCGAGTATCTGTGTGTGGTTATGTGGAGTGTGGGGTGTATCAGTGTGTGAGTGAGTGTGTGTGTGTGTGTGTGTGTGTAAGTGTTTTTGCTGTTAAGTTTCCACAATCTTTTCAGTTGCGTCATATGACAATGATTTCAACCATTCAGTCAACTTCCTTCTCAAGAGACTACGGGGTAAATGATAAATATGTAGGGTCTTATTTATGTTGTTATAGAGCCTGGGGCTGATAAACCTGAAATGTCTTCTCGCTACTGCTGTTCCACAGTGTAAATATTTGCAAACTCTGTCAGCAAGGCGTTTTGCAGTACTATAAGTTGGGTCGTAGTGGATCTGTTTGTGTTTTCTAAGTACAGTCTGCAGTACGAAGAGCTGCCTAACAGTGAGGACCTTGCATAATAAATAGAGGTCAAATGTCGGAAAGCGGATTGGTTTCTTTGATAGGACCTTTAGTACGGCCCTCTGCGCCCTTTCTAGACGTAGCATGGTAGTTTTGTGCGCTCCCCCCCACGCGGTCACGCAATACCCAAGGACTGATTGAGCGAGGGCAAGGTAGACAGTTATCAAGCATTTGAAGTCAGCAACTCCCCTAAGTTTTTTAAATATGTAAATCAATCTTCGCACTCGTTTCACTGTAGTGTCAATCTGTTTTTTTCCATTTAAGGAGATTGTCGATGATTACTCCAAGATATTTAATATCGTCAGTTCGTTCGATAGGTGTACAGTTGCAAGTAGAGAAATCAGCAAATGTGCAGGCGTGAGCTCTGATTTTAAGGGAAGGGGGTGGTTGGCTTAAAATGCCCGGGGTAAAGGGTATGAACTTACTTTTGCTGATGTTTAGCGTGAGGAGATTTGTATTTAACCAGTACATGACCTTGCTGAGGGCCATCTCCGCTTTATTGAAGGTATCAGACCAGTCCTTGCCGTGAATTATTAGCGCTGTGTCATCGGCGTATGTGATGATTTTACAATTTGGAGGAGACAGTTGGCAGAGTTCATTCACATAAATGAGGAAGAGGGTAGGTCCAGCTGCAGGCGAGGTTGTTATTGAGCCGAGAACTGCAGTAAAAAATCCGCACGCAAACAAACGACGACGTTTACAATACACTTTCGAAGAAATAAAATAATAGAAAAAAAAAACAATCACCGCCGACTATAGGCATTCAACCAATTTGGACTAAGTATAGGTATAAGCTATCTGTGGAAACATTTATATCCGCACACGTGTTGATAAATAAAAAAACGCACACCTGTGAAATACATTACATGTTGAAGCTAATCGTAATCGTATCGTATCGTCGTATAAATGACTTTGACTTTGACTTTGTAGTGCGGTAAGAACCAGTTTTCTTTTTATTGAAAAACATTTAATTTTATTTCCGTGAAAAAGATATAGGCGATACAGGCGATTCGTGCCCGGGCGGTCGTCGCGTCAACACTTCCTGAGCATGCCCCGTGCAGAGGCATATACGTGTCGTGTATAGGTTTAGGTGCATGGTATGCTAATTATCATTACTTTTCCTACATGTGCATATTTATGCGAGCAGGAGGGCGGTGCTGCATCCTGCATCTAGGTCTTGATCTTTTTCGCGAAATAAAGAATAAATATTTTTTTCATAATTATACTATAAAATATGTCATGGATTTCCGTAAAGCAATGCCTGATTCTATAACTTACATTATACACCGTTATTTTAGGTCGTTCTGAAATCGAAAGCCATACTCTATAATAAAAAAAATATATTATAAATTTAATTTCTCGTGATTTTTTTTGTTAATTTTTGAAAAAACAAAAAATAAACAGTCCCTATCGTTCCGAGTTCGATGATCGAGTTTATGGCTTTCGGTTCCAAAACGACCCGAAATTAACCGTATATTACACGATCGAGTATAAGAAAAACATTTCCTTTGAATATTTGGCAAGTTAAAACAGGTGTTTACTGATACAATCCTGGCTACTTGAATGTGTGTACTCCTAGTAAGTGTAGAGTATGATTTTGGATACGATATAGTAGGCGTAAAAGTACCCTTAGGGCCTGCGCAGACGACAGACTATCCGTGACGCACTTTTAAGAGCCTGTATTTGCTGTTTTGGTGATATTGGGCGATCTAGATCTCGGTATCTATAAGACCTAAGAGTTCGCTATTTGGACACCATTAAACTTGGACTTATAATCATTAAATCTGTTGAAGCGAAAACACGATTGGATAAAAAAATCACGATAGAAAAAAAATACAAAAAAAACTCGTTTTGCACTTATTTTGTGTTGGATCTCTGAAACCCTAAGGAATTTAATGACGATTTTTAGCCTAATAGATAGGTAACAATATTATCTAACATCGTGTTCACTTAATTTTTTATTTTTCTACTTGGTTTTCTCGTAATTAGCAATATGTGATTTGGCGCTTACGTTATTTTATTCTAAGCGAGCACGCACTCTTTCTGTCCCTTGTTTTGCACGCGGTAGTAATAGCGCTATCCTTTTCAACCGTTCCCTTCAGTAACGAACGGGCCATCCCAGAGTGAGGACGTGACTTTGCTGCGCGCGGTCACGTGTTCTACGTAAATTATATTCCGGAGATTGTACGCCGACTACCATATTTTGATCAAAAATGGCTATTTGCAGGACGTTCCCGTGGGATAGATAGAAGCGTCACGTTTCCGAGATTTAAGCTATCAAAGTTGTACTGGTAGCGATCACAACGCTATATATATTCGAAAACGTAGCTAACGTTGCTGTCTCAGACATAATGAATGTGTTAATGGACCACCATGAATGGACTTTAGCTTTCATAGCTCATATTTCTGAAACGTGACGCTTTAGAAGATTATATGTACCCAACAAAATTTGCTTGTATAAATGTCGCAGCCAATTCGTATAATACGCCGTTTCACATAATGGCGCGCCGGATTGAGAAACGCCGTCGTTATGTAATAAGGCGCCCTCACGTTAAGCCGGATTATGGTGGCGATACGTTTGATAAGCGGCGTCCAACGTTTAGCCGTATTGTCAGCAATTCCGATACCTCAAATAACCTACTAAAATTGTTCTAGAAGTCTTGCTAGCTGGCATGAGGAGTGTAGGCCGAAGGCCGGTGGATCGACGACGACATTTGTGACAAAAAGTGGATGTGTAATGTAAAATGCGAGTCGTAGCGAGCGCGCGTCATGGAGTCGTAGCAGGTTCTAAATTTGCTTATATCTCGAAAACGGTGCGTCCTATCGCAAAAACAATGAAAAATTCACCCCCCTTTTAGCAACCCCTGCCACGTAATTTTCAACATGTAGGTAAAAAAACCGGCCAAGTGCGAGTCGGACTCGCGCACGAAGGGTTCCGTACCAATTATTATAAAAAAATCACGTTTGTTGTATGGGAGCCCCCCTTAAATATTAATTTTATTCTGTTTTTAGTATTTGTTGTTATAGCGGCAATAGAAATATATCATCTGTGAAAATTTCAACTGTCTAGCTGTCACGGTTCATGAGATACAGCCTGGTGACAGACAGACGGACAGACGGACAGACGGACAGACGGACAGACAGCCAAGTCTTAGTAATATTTTGTGTTTTGTGGTTCCGTTTTTACCCTTTGGGTACGGAACCCTAAAAAATATGAAAAAAAATCGAAATAAAATGAAAAAAAAAACTGAAAAGCGGGAAAAGCGGCCATTTCACTGTGACATCGTTGTCGATTGTGACGCCATGTTTCTTGTTATGATCATGCAGCGCCACTTGCGGTGATAAATGGAACTAAAACTTTCAAAGCGGTATCGACGATGCGCCAGTTTGTATAACGGCGGCACGTTATTACGCTGCTTTGACGAACGCGAAGAGCTTATTCAATGCGGCGTACTTTATTTCAGCCGAATTGTAATCCAGCTGAACGTGAGGATGTCGTATTACATAATGGCGGCGTTTTTCAACCATACATAATAACGGCGCGCCATACATAATAATGGCGCGTCATACATACAAATTGCCTACGACATTAATATGACCACTTTCTTTCTTTCTTTTCACTTAGTTTTTAACTAATGTCTGACAGTTTCGGTACTTTATGCGGGTTACAAGTTGAACACAACAATGTTTTTTTTTTAGGGATGATCCTGACTAATAAAATATGATTCTGTTTAGTCCGTCCATTAGATTATCGAAAAATATTGGATACATGTTTTTTGTTTTATCAAATTAATAAAATTGACGAAGATAAAACGCGTCAAAGATAGAGAGAGGCTTGTGACGTCACTTTCCGGTAAAAACTGAACTCAAATGTGACGTCACACGAGTTTTCGACGCACCGTATTGTCTTCATTTTTAGATTACGTGAAAAAATAAAAAAAATCTGTGTACAATATTTTTTGCAAATCTTTCTCACGTTAATTTTTTGTTTGTCATCTACCCTATTGTATTGTTGATGAGTCGACGTACACGATAACTGTCAAATGTTTGCAATCTAAAATGGCCGCTTTAGCAGAATCCACGCAGAATCTTAGCATGAATCACGTTAAAAAAATAAAATTCTTAAAATGGACTTTATAGTTATGGTGATAAAGTCCATTTTAAGAATTTTAAATTTTAACGTGATTCATATTACGATTTTGCTAAAGCGGCCATTTTAGACCCCCAGGTCCCCTCAAATGTGTACGGTTCTTTCCTCAAAATCATCTTAGATATTAATCTGAGTGGATCTAATAATTATGGCTTAACCATCATAACATCACGCCTTTAATCCCCGAAGGTATAAGCAGCGATGCACCTAACAGTACAGTACACCCACATTTCGCCAGTTCTGTGTAAATCCCATGTAACAG
Source organism: Xestia xanthographa (assembly GCA_905147715.2). Taxonomy (NCBI): domain Eukaryota; kingdom Metazoa; phylum Arthropoda; class Insecta; order Lepidoptera; family Noctuidae; genus Xestia; species Xestia xanthographa. The sequence continues at coordinate 5,535,108 of LR990664.1, read as the reverse complement.
GGGCCGAGCCTATTGCCATCAACCGGGCACAAATCCTGACTCCATGGCTGCTACTGAGAAATTCCTGATGGAAAATCCAATAAGACGACATATTGATTGTGATAAGCACACAAATTCATGACTTTTATTTCTAAACCGTACTTACTACTTAATATGTTACTTAAAAATAACTAAAAGATCAAAATGGTTTAAGCGATCACTACACTCGATCTTAACCCGTGTGTGCGTGTATCTGCATGAACAATGCACACAAACATAGGATCGCAACGAATTTGCCTAAACTCTAGCGAGTGGATTTTATACGGCGGACTCTTAAGTCAGTGAAAATAGAACCTAAGTAACTATATGCAGTAACTATGGCGGCCATAAATTCCGTGTCATTCTGGCAGATCAAGCCGCGCCGCGCCGCAAAGTGCGCGAAAAAAATAGAACGTTTGCTTCAACGCATGCTAACGCAGACGGCGTAGGCGTACACTTTTAGTATGCAATCTGCACTTGAATGGAATGATCAAAGATGTGCGTCGTGTGCGTTGAGTCTGGTAAAATCCGCGACGGACTTTTTCTATGTTATGCAGACATTTTGTGCGCCACAGACTCATCGGCACAAAAATAATGTCGTCTGCGCAGGCCCTTAACGAAGCCGAAAGGCACTTGTCACCTCACCGTCATTGCGATATTTTTTTTGTTCTACCAAAATAAGTGTGAGTTTTCAGTCGAAATAATGAGATTGGCCAAACATAACGCTAGTAGTATTTAGTGGGGTTAGTGTAGTGTAGTGCTTACCCTTACCGAACCTAGGCTCCGTGAGGCACGCCTTCACCGTGCCGTCGAACGACTCCTTCCAGCCTACTTCTTCTAGCTGAAACAAAATAACATTTGAAATTTCATAATAAAAGGCTTTTTAGGGTGCCATTGCCAAATGGAAAAAACGGAACCCTTATAGATTCGTCTTGTCTGTCCGTATATAACAGCCATTTCACTTCAAGACTGTTGTTACTAGCAATTTTAAATTCGGGGAGTAGGTGTCTTCTATGAATCGCTACAGAAAAGTGCTGCGTTATTACGAAAAAATAATTGGGGTGGCTAGCCATACATGTAAGGGTTGACAAAATATATTCTACAACTGTGTGTGCAGTCGCGTCACGGACGATACGATAGCGTAGATGCATAGATTTAGGCACGGTCTCTCAAATAATACTAATAGTATATCTTGTATTACTTTAAGGGCCTACGCAGATGACAGACTATCCGTGACGCACTTTTTAGTCTGTGAAAATAGAACTTAAGCAATTATTATGTTGTAACGTATACGACGCACAAAAAGTCCCGCGGGCTAAAAAGTCCGTGTCATTCTGGCAGATCGCGCCGCGCGCCGCGCCGCACAAAAAGTGCGCGAAAAACTAGAACGTTTGCTCCAACACGTGCTAACGCAGACGGCGCGCACTTTTAGTATGCAATCTGCGCTCTTTAGTAAGGGACAACGTACAATGAAGATGTGCGTCGTGTGCGTTGAGTCTGCGTAAAATCCGCGACGGAATTTTTGTATGACATGCAGACATTTTGTGCGCCACAGACTCGATCGCACAAAAAGTCTGTCGTCTACGCAGGCCCTCAGCCGCATTATAAAGGAATTAATGGAAAGCGTGAAGTTTGAAGAAGGGGAGAAAAACACGTGTTGCGTCGACCCCAAGAAACATGTGACAAGGGTAGGAAGATCATGATGAAATTGTAATCTTTAGATTCTTACCGGCAAGCAGGCTCTGTCTCTAGATCTCCAGACGCACGCGACTGCAGTATGCTGCGCTGCCGTCAAGCAAGCTGCTTCGTTCGTGTGTCTCGAACAACCTTCACCTGCTTCGAAGATTAGTGCGTCTGAACGGAGACGGCCGTCGAATCTGTGGTAAACAGAATTATTTTTTTCTTCTTTCTTTAACGCGTGGTTAGTGCCTAACTTGGTGCCAGTTTTTAAGCCGCCCATGGGCCTCTGACTTGGCTTAACATGCCGTCGAGAAATATCTCTCAGGCATGCTGGTTTCCTCACGATGTTTTCCTTCACCGGAACTATTTTTTTTTTGGGACAAGCCCGCCACACTATTCCCACACCACTGTAACTCCTGAAAGCCAGAATCAACAGTGGCGACCACCAGAAAAGCGCCCAGACAATAAAGCTCGACGAAGTCCCAAAGAATGAATTTAATTGTCTTGGATCCCGCAACGAAATTAATCAGAAAAGTATAGCGGAGGAGTAGGAAAATACCGTAATTTTACAGAAGCTATTGACAATTTCACAATACGCACATGAATCCGAAAAATCAGAGGTGCGTGCTTAGGGTTCGAACCCGAGACTTATGACTTGGCAGTCCGACGGTCACAGCACACCACTAAGCAATTCTTTATTATTACGATACGAAGGACCATGAAGGATTTTAGTCCATAATTATGTAGCCTAGACAGTTATGACATGATTTTATGCCGAAAATGATGAAGGGAAAGAGAATGCTTACAAAGCGGTGCGATTGCGATACAGGGCTTTAGTGCGCGCACTCTTGTGTTTTGCAAATAGGGCCTGCAAAACCTAGTTTCGGGAGGAAACGAAATTCCCGGATCGTCAAGTTACGGTTTTTCTAGTCCTCGTACTGGAGGATATTACCCACTCGTATACGGTCCTTCGAGCCGGATCCAGAACACTCATTCAGAATCTGCATGCCCTAATGCCAAAGCACTGGCAAAACTGTGTAATGAAAGCTAATACTTCGTGTATGTAGGAAATTTATTTTGCTTTTATTTTTCGGCGATTAAAATCATTGTCGAGAGTAAAATTCCAACGAGTTTCGAATTCCAGAGTTGCTTACTGTTAGTAAAAGATAGTATAATATATGTGTACCCAGCATGTATAACGACGCTCCGTCGGTCCCGTATGAGTAGCGGCGCGGCCGCGTGAGCTGCGCGTGCGCCGCCGCCCGGCGGAGACGCAGGCCACCACACACCACATCTGTAACATAACTTTATGATTAACCATAATAATATAGTGATTACGTACATCATCATATCAATGCCTGCTGAAAATCAAAGATGGCCACGGTCACGTACGGCCGTTTTGCGTGATTGCAAAGCATATTTTCTCAAAAATGGTATGTAATGTTGCCATAACATCTCTAAAAAGTATCCAGAAAGTGAACTCTACCGGAGACTTATTCACAACTGTCCAGTAAGAAGCGAGATTTTAAATTTGGAATCTCCAACTGTCCAGTAAGTAAGTATGTAATTTACTTACTGGACAGTAGGTCATCCTCTTTGGATCTGCTTAGAAAAGGCTCCCAATATATATCTATCTCTCTTTTTACTATGACATTTTATGAGATACAGATATTACAGCCATTTTATAGTCTGTGACACTTAACGCGACGCAGAAAGAAAAGTATGCGTTGCGTTTTGTACTTAGTAATGTGTTAGAAGTATAGTGTGGGATTTTATGTTTGTATTTAGTAATTTCAGTTTATAAATCACGTTGGATTAAAACTTTCAATTCTAAAATTAACATGCAGTTTCAAAAACAATAATTTACATTTTTTTACTAAAACATTCATGTAATGTAAAAATAAAAATAGAACAATTTCCAAAACTAACTCCAAACTTTGTTTTAAAAAAAACAACGACTGGCGGGATTTCACATTAAATTGCGACAATTGTGTTTAAACGAATTTGTTGTTAAACTTTCTTTCATTTTTGAGAAAAGTATTATACAAACCTCAACCAGTAAACAAGCCATCCTGGCCTCGTATATAACCGGACCTCACCTGCGGTTCGGTCCGGTTATCTCATACTTGGCCAGGAAGGCTTACTTACTGGATTCTGCAGTAATGTACTATTTCTGACAACTTAAGCGCAACACACACAGGGAGTGGGCGCGGGTCGTTAGCGGGACAGGTCGGGAGTATGGCGGGTGTAACTTTATGTATTTAAATGGACGACGTATAGAGAGCGTGCGCGCGACTATAGTATGCGCCATTTAAGTAGGGAATAAAGGTCATTGCTCTTTCCTTAATTTATTAGCGTAGGTACCCCGACAATACATTATAAATCGTTTTTTATTATTAGAAAAAGTAAAGGATCACGATAAAGGTAGTTTCGGGACAAGTTTATGACATTGTGTGTGCCGTGTGCCGTGTGGTATCCGGCAGAGTAGAATAGAACCAACCCATTACACTCACGGGTGTCGTATAAGGCGACTAATGTCTGAGGCAGAACACCTTGCGCCTCCGTAGACCAGAGAATGGGCAGCAGCGTTTTCTGTTAGTCTTTCATCACTGCGATCTCCAATCCGCCTGCCAAGCGTGGAGATTACGGCAAATTCCTCCCATCATGGGAGAGGCTTATGTCCAGCAGTGGACGTTATGGGCTGTTGTTGTTGTTGTTGTTATGACATTATTTCTGTTTTCAGAATTTTGTATTTGAACAAATGTATGCGGGTTAATGACCTTTATTCCCTACTTAAATGGCGCAGACTATAGCGCGTGTCGGGTAAAGACGGTGTCGAGCGGCCGCCGCCAGCCGCCGCAGGAAGCGCGCGGGCTAGCGGGTCGGGAGCGGGACGGGAGCGGGACGAGAGCGGGCGTGCGTTGCATTGCACGTAGGCCATAAACAATATGTTACATAATTAATTCCATCAGTATTTATCTCACCTGACATCATACAATAGTGCTCCAGCTGAGTAACACTTTGAAGCAACAGGATTAGATACCAAGGCCGCCGCGCTGTCGTTGTGTGCGTTACCGCCGAAAACCAGCATTATGCCTAGAACATAACAGACAAGAATCAATGCAAACTGCCTTGCTCCTCTCCTCATCAGCATATTTCGGATTCACCAGAATCTTAATTAGGCTCCGAAGGTCGGACGGACATATAAGACGAGTAAGTCAAGTGTTTTAATTATGAACATAATCTAATTTCAATAATATTTAGGTTGTTACTAGTACACTGTTAATTTTAGGTCGTTTTGCAACCGAAAGCCATAACCTCGATCATCGAACTCGGAATGATTGGGACTGTTTTTTTTTTTCAAAAAATTAAAATTGTTTAAAAAAAATCACGAAAAATTTAATTTATAATAAAATGTTTTTATTTTATTTAGGTATTTAAAAAAAAAGAGTTCCAATCGTTCCGAGTTCGATGATCGAGTTTATGGCTTTCGGTTCCAGAACGACCTAAAAATAAGCGTTTATACCTGGTGTAATAAAAGTAGCAGAATGTAAATATCTAGGAGTAGGCGCCGACTGCAGAGGGCGCCACAGTCTTAACTCGGGGTCGTACTCGAATAACGAGGCGGAAGGGGCCTGCGAACAAAATAAATAACCAATCAATCAAAAAAAAAAAGGAAGCCGTCACGGGACGCCTAGCAATATGCTTAAAAAAGTCATTATAAAAACAAACACATAAAATAAAAACACAATGACTCGATTCACAAAAAGAATATCCTTATGCTGGGATCGAACTCGAAGTCACGAGATTCTAACGCAGCGCTGTGCCCCGAGACCAGCTGGCTTGTTGTAAGCTGTGGCGAATATCTTATGCTGCTTCAACAGTTCGGTAATGTTCGGGATTTTTCGGACCGGGTTAACAACTTGACAGTCGGCGACGCGTCGCCACGGCATGCGTCACCACAATTATTTTATTGGGTTGATAGTACTTTATTGATATATAAGTGAAGAAAAAAATACATGCGTATTCCCTTCTACTTATTTTTCACTTTTATTACATGGACATAAAGGCCCTTTTCTGTATGGTGTCGGACGTAAAGAATAGCACCATCCCATATCTTCCCGTGGGTGTCGTAAGAGGCGACTAAGGGACTTACCAGAGAATGGGCAGCAGCGTGCCGCCGCGGGAGACGCCCCGGGCGTCGGGGGCCACCACCACGTAGCCCCCGGCCACCGTAGGCGCGGGCCTGTGGACGGTGAGCTATGGGCTAGCTCGCCGTCCGTCCGTCTCATGACGACAGGCCGTGTCGACAAGCAGGAGTGTTCCACGCGCGCCTCAAAGAGAGTCAGCAAAAACGAAGGGGTCCGTAAGGACCGATGCCTGCCGGGGTTGCGGGACTGTTCGAAAGAGATACCGTGGCCCCGGAACACAAAGGGCGATGAAGGAACATGGATGGGTTTTAGTCAGTAAAAGTCTGACACTCCCTCCTGCTCCGCCCAGAGCGGTAGGGGTTATTTGATGATTTCCCATCCAAAAAAAAAAAAAAAAAAAAAAAATGGACAGCAGCGTTCTCTGTGCTTTAGTAACAACCATACTGCGATCGCCAACCCGTCTGCCAAGCGAGGCAGTTATGGCAAAAACCCCCTTTGGGGGAGGCCCATGTCCAGCAGTGGACGTCTTTCGGCTGAAATGATGATGATGAAAGGCCCTTTCTGTCCGGCACGAGCCCCGTGCAGGTCGCTGCGTACCTGCGTGGCCTCGGACTCGGACACGAGCCCGCCGTGCACGTAGACCCTGCGTGACAGCCCGTCCCAGGCGGCGGCGTGCGCGAACCCGGCGCGCGCCGCCCAGCCGCGCGTCGCCGCTACCGACCACACGCCTTCGTCTACGTAGTACTCCTGGAATTACAACACTGATTAAAAAAAATCGGTTGAAAAAGTCGGTTGAACTAAAAACAAACTGCTATGGAAAATAGGGCAGATGACAAAACAAAAATAGTCTATCAAATAAATTTCCAAAACATATTGGACACATATTTTTTTTCATGTAAACAAAAAATTTTGACGATACAGTGGTTCGTGTGACGTCACATTTGAGTATGTACTTACATTTTTTACCGAAAAGTGACATCACAAGCCCCCACTCATGATCTTTGACGCGTTTAATCTTCGTCAATTTTTATTAATTTGATAAAACAAAAAACCCTATATAATCTAACTGACGGACTAAACAGAATCATATTTTTTTTAAGTCAGTCATCATCCCTTCATTTTTTAAGCGCGTCATGTCCCTGCGACAAATAAGTATTTTTTCTTTCTTTCTTTTAAATTACAAAAGAAAACTCTCAATACGAACCTGAACTAAATGTAGGTACCCGTAATGCGGCGAGTGTCCAAAGAAAACTAACATCACAGGTTTTTTGGTGACTCCTAGGTACACTAACACTGCCGTGTGACCCGACACGTGGAGACCACCTGGAACATAAAAAATAAACATTATTACGCAAACATTAAATTTAATTTTGAACGCATCTCTTTCCTTGAATGAACGTTGCTATTCGTGGAGAAGTTTGTAGAACTGTGTAGAAGCAGATTTGAAATAAGAACATACGATAATCAGGGAGTAGGCTTCCTGATTTTATCATAACTTATTTCAGTGTGAAGCTAGTCGTCGCGTTGTGCCACTGCGGCCGCTCGCTGTTGAGGCGCACTATACCTAGTGCTGCACTACACAAGGTGCACAGTCGCTTACCGCAGTGCTTGAGCGGCGCCTGGCGGTGCGGGGAGCACGTGACGGGCGTCGCGTTGTGCCACTGCGGCCGCTCGCTGTTGAAGCGCACTATACCTAGTGCTGCACTACACAAGGTGCACAGTCGCTTACCGCAGTGCTTGAGCGGCGCCTGGCGGTGCGGGGAGCACGTGACGGGCGTCGCGTTGTGCCACTGCGGCCGCTCGCTGTTGAAGCGCACTATACCTAGTGCTGCACTACACAAGGTGCACAGTCGCTTACCGCAGTGCTTGAGCGGCGCCTGGCGGTGCGGGGAGCACGTGACGGGCGTCGCGTTGTGCCACTGCGGCCGCTCGCTGTTGAAGCGCACTATACCTAGTGCTGCACTACACAAGGTGCACAGTCGCTTACCGCAGTGCTTGAGCGGCGCCTGGCGGTGCGGGGAGCACGTGACGGGCGTCGCGTTGTGCCACTGCGGCCGCTCGCTGTTGAAGCGCACTATACCTAGTGCTGCACTACACAAGGTGCACAGTCGCTTACCGCAGTGCTTGAGCGGCGCCTGGCGGTGCGGGGAGCACGTGACGGGCGTCGCGTTGTGCCACTGCGGCCGCTCGCTGTTGAAGCGCACTATACCTAGTGCTGCACTACACAAGGTGCACAGTCGCTTACCGCAGTGCTTGAGCGGCGCCTGGCGGTGCGGGGAGCACGTGACGGGCGTCGCGTTGTGCCACTGCGGCCGCTCGCTGTTGAAGCGCACTATACCTAGTGCTGCACTACACAAGGTGCACAGTCGCTTACCGCAGTGCTTGAGCGGCGCCTGGCGGTGCGGGGAGCACGTGACGGGCGTCGCGTTGTGCCACTGCGGCCGCTCGCTGTTGAAGCGCACTATACCTAGTGCTGCACTACACAAGGTGCACAGTCGCTTACCGCAGTGCTTGAGCGGCGCCTGGCGGTGCGGGGAGCACGTGACGGGCGTCGCGTTGTGCCACTGCGGCCGCTCGCTGTTGAAGCGCACTATACCTAGTGCTGCACTACACAAGGTGCACAGTCGCTTACCGCAGTGCTTGAGCGGCGCCTGGCGGTGCGGGGAGCACGTGACGGGCGTCGCGTTGTGCCACTGCGGCCGCTCGCTGTTGAAGCGCACTATACCTAGTGCTGCACTACACAAGGTGCACAGTCGCTTACCGCAGTGCTTGAGCGGCGCCTGGCGGTGCGGGGAGCACGTGACGGGCGTCGCGTTGTGCCACTGCGGCCGCTCGCTGTTGAAGCGCACTATACCTAGTGCTGCACTACACAAGGTGCACAGTCGCTTACCGCAGTGCTTGAGCGGCGCCTGGCGGTGCGGGGAGCACGTGACGGGCGTCGCGTTGTGCCACTGCGGCCGCTCGCTGTTGAAGCGCACTATACCTAGTGCTGCACTACACAAGGTGCACAGTCGCTTACCGCAGTGCTTGAGCGGCGCCTGGCGGTGCGGGGAGCACGTGACGGGCGTCGCGTTGTGCCACTGCGGCCGCTCGCTGTTGAGGCGCACTCGCCAGATCTCGTTCGTTACCTCGCCGGCTCGACCTTCTAGACCGGCTAAGCCGCCTCTGAAATAAGGAAATAAAATAGGGTAAAATCTAAGCAATAATTGGGTAACCTATCATAAGTTAAAAAAATATTTGACCGAATTTAATTTCATCTAAAACTTTTCAACTATTATCTATATTTCGTTTTTATATATTTCGTTTTTTTTACTTCATCGAAGTTACGTATGCTACTGTATCAGTTGACCTATTTATCAATTCGATTTTTATCATTACTCCAACGTTTCATTTAGTTGAAAAACTTTCAACCGAAGTTACACTTAGCCAAAATAGAATTTGTTCGAAGTATTATGTTTCCGAACATGCAACATGCAAGCAGGCATGCAACATGCAGCAAGCATTGTTTCTGTCAAGGCTCCGGCCATAGGGGGTTTGTGTGTCCCCAAGCGAGCTCATCGTCGCCGATGGTTTTAACGCTCACCACCGCAGCTAAAGCCGCGGCGGCAGGCGTTCAAACTTTTAACCGAAGTTACACTAAGCTAAAATAACATTTGTTCGAAGTATTATGTTTCCGAACTTGCAACATGCAAGCAGGCATACAACATCCAGAAAGCATTGTTTCTGTCACGGCTCCGGCGCTGCGGGGTTTTTCACGGGGTGGCCCCACGCCTCTAGTGGCGGTACTTTCATAAAAGCCAAAAAGCTTGGTTTACCCTTTATAATTGAGACCCTAGTCACTCCACTAGGCACAGTTCTGCCTTACCCGATTACAAGCATGACAATATGAATTCGGCTTACCCCCTCTCAGGCTCGTCGGATATGACGACGCCGCCGTACACGATGAGCTCATGTCCGTACAGTACGGCCGAGTGAGCGAACCGCGCCGCCGGACTTTCATATGTTGGGAGCACTTCCCATTCTTGTTCCGCTGATTTGTATCTGGAAATAAACACAATCGAGATAAGTAGGATAGAAAGAGTACATAATGGCGAATTCATCGGGGTTTGACGCAGAATGTGCATTTCGCAAAATCAGCACTTCTCAAAATGAGCACTGCTCAAAATGAGTGTGAATTTTATCACAATGGGTCAAAATAAAAACTGTTAGCTTACTATAATCAGAGGGAGAACTTCTCTCAGAGAAGAGACCCGTGTCCCAGCAGTGGGAACATTATCGGCTGATAATGCTTATGTTCATAATTCACCTGTACAAAAACTCCGCAAACGCGAACGTTTCTCCGCCGACCCTCAGCAGATCGTCTCCATAAGGCAGCAAGGTGTGCGCGGCCACGGGTGGCGTGTCGCTGGCCCAGTCACTGGCCCAGCCGGCGCGCCAGGCGTCGCGCGCGCACGCGATGCCGCGCTTGAGGGCGCTGCAGGCGCAGCCCGTATGCGTGCACGTACCGCCGCCGTACGCTGCGTTGCATTCCTCTGGAATTTGAAAGAAAGAGATCTTAATACTAGGTTATGCCACCGATATGGCCCGAGAAAGGTTCAGAATTTATGTAATGAGATAGTCCTGCTAAATTTCATCGAAATCTGTTCACTCACTTAATTTATATTCAGGAAAGGTTACCTGATAGACAGACAAAGTTTCACAGTTTGGAGAATGGACGAATCATTTTTTTTTTTTTTCATAATTTTTGTATCTATATACTGTTATAATTTTATTTAAAGCAATGTCTTAAAAGTCGTCTGTGGCAAAGACGGCGTAACGATGTAGGTGATATACTTACCTTATATGGCCCAGCCATGGTTTTAGGCTTTTATGAAATTACCGCCACTGGCTAGAAGGGCAAGAGAATTATAACGAAATGTCTGTAACACATCATACAAAATACATCCATCCTAATACATTCCCTATCTAATCTAATAAACTTCAATTAATCTCATTTAATACCCAATTAACGACATCTTACTGCATGCACAAGCACATGCAATATGAATGTTGTTAAACACGTCATGTGTGACTCAAGAGGACGCATGAACACGTATCGTACGTAATCAAGTCATTATTGTTGAAATTGTGATGACAGACAACTGTCGAGACCCTTCAGCATTCAGTACTTTATTGATTTATTGATTAAAGAGCACATGTTTGCTGGACAAACGTGGCCAGAAATTGCATAAAGTCGTGGTTTTGAAGGAGAAAGAGGAGGCCTTTGACCAGCAGTGGGACACAGGTTATGAAATCAGCATGTTCTAGAACCGTTGGGAACACATTGGGCTCATGCAGTACGACTTTTCACTGAAAACCTTCAAAATGTCGTTGACGCTCCCACGCACACTGCGCATCATGCAAGCAATCTTTTACGCAAGATAGCATTGAAACCATCAGTTTATGTTTTGACTAAATTTCTGATTCACTACAGTAACGTGGAAGCCCCAAAAAATCCTGGAAGTATTAGTATACTGAACTCTGTGGGTGTTGAATGCTCTTTGCGTATAACGAACCCACAAAGTGCTTTTGTAAAAAGAGTGGCAAAAAGCCTTAAAAGAGTTATTTTTACTTTTAGTAACGTGATCACGTTACCAGAAGTAAAAATAAGATCCAGACTCCAGGTCCACAACATAGTTCCAGCATACCGAAATATTAGTAAGATAATAACTGTGGAATTCATCATTCATCATCCTATTAATGTTCCCACTGCTGGGACACAAGCCTCCTCTCTATGAGAGGGAATGGAGGGCTTTCAATACCGGTATTCCGGGATCCCGTAATACCGTGATCACGGATTTTATTTAGGCCTTTTACAATACCGGTATTGACGCCCCAATACCGTGATTACGGTATTACAAACATTAGATCTGAAAATTATGTGATCTTATTCTCACACTTGTTTTCTCCAGCGCAAGCGTCCCGCTGTTATATTATATAGCTCACCCTCCCGCGTCCCACCTGAGAATGCCCGAAATCGAGCTGTAATTATGTGTCGTTTTTATTATTGTCAGTCAGTTTCGCAAAGGCGACGGGATAATGCGTCTATAGACTTTGTTATTGTGTAGTGTTAACTCGTGACTGTGTAGTTGTGATCTACTAGCGCGTATTTTTGCTAGTTTAGATAGATTACCGTCGTCGCTGCCTCTTCGTTTCTTACCCAAAACGTTCTTCAGGTCTGCCTGGTGCATGGGATTCAACTAGCGGTTAAAGACCGTGTTGTATAAATACCAGTTTCAACAGATTTTTTCTGCTGTTCCTTCTCTCAATCGCCTCACCGCTAAATACTGACATTGAGTTTGAGACTGACAAAACCTACATCTGGTGAAATACTACATATTGCCGTAAATTTACTTGCACGTTTAAAATATAATAATGACACACAAAACGCTCAAAGAGATAGTGAGACAATGACTGCTCATGGACATGATATAACGATAGAAGAACCTTCTACTTCATTGAATACGAGCAGTGAAAATGAAGACACGTCCATACAGAAACAACTAGAGAGAGATATCCAAATTGCCTAAAAGCAAGAGTGATTTTTACATGAGACATGATGACATTTAGATAATAATAAGAAATTTATATAGTTTTTTTTATATTGTACAAACAAAGTCTATGTGAAATGCCTTCCTGCAAAAAGAGTAGATTAAGTTTAAGTTTTCATTATGTTCCTAATTCCTAGTCCTACCTAAATAATCAACCAACACCAATTATTATCTAAGAAAGCTATTATAAAACGTATTTATTTAATTATTTTCAATAAATACTGATTTGAAAATATAAAAAGGCGTATTTTATTGGTTTTATTAATGTCCTAATTGAACTTGCGTTCAATACCGGACTACCGGTATTAATACCGGGATCACGGTATTGACTTTTCCAATACCGGTATTGATACCGGTATTAAAAAAGTCCGGTATTTGAAAGCCCTACTATAATCCACCACGCGTGCCCAGTGCGGATTGGTAGAGAACTCTGGAATTACCTGGACATAAAGGCTGGTCGCAGCCTACCCCTGTCCACTCCGGTTCGCATCTACACGAACCGTCTTCACATTCACCATGATCTGAAAAAACAAAACAAAAATCTCAGATATATTGCAAAGCATGTCAAAGTTTTTATAGCTGGAAGTTTGTGTGGCCTGTACGCTTTTGAATACCAGATTATAAATCCCAGTTTATTAATGACTTGTACACTACACCCCGATCACGAACTGCAGTGGCCGATTTTAATTTGAACCGACTACGGGCTTAAGATGGCCGCTGCCGATCCAATTTGGCTAGATGGGGTATAATCGACCCGTCTTTGAGGCCCTACTCTCTAACGTCCGTCCGTCTCTATCCGTCTCTCTCGCGCACGTCTGCAGATGAGTGCGAGTGAGAGAGATGGATATAGACGCACGGACGTTAGAGAGTAGGGTCCCAGACACAATGCGAGTGTGGAGCCCCAACACAGGAAATGCCACACCTTATTTCCTGCTCGTCGTGCACAACTAACTGCACCCTCTAGGACTTGAATGAGATAAACGAGAAAGCTTTCCAGGTTGCTACGTACACTCGGACAAAATCTTGGCTTCTGCTCTATAGTTCACCAATGGACATTTATAAGCCTTTCGCTTTACACACTAGATTTAAATTCTAAGCCATCCTCATCATACTCCGTCAATTATTATCCATCAACAAACATTGATAACTTATTTACTTCATCCATTCATATCCCATCACACAACTTTGATAACTTACTAGAACAATTAGTCCTATGACCATTGGAGGGGCACGGGTAGGCATACTCTCCATTCGTAGTAGGGGTTTTAAACAACTAATGTTTCCATAACAACTAATGTTTCCAGCCGTGTGGTATCCGGCAGAGTAGAATAGAACCAACCCATTACACTGACGGGTGTCGTATAAGGCGACTAATGTCTGAGGCAGAACACCTTGCGCCTCCGTAGACCAGAGAATGGGCAGCAGCGTTTTCTGTTAGTCTTTCATTACTGCGATCTCCAATCCGCCTGCCAAGCGTGGAGATTACGGCAAATCCTCCCATCATGGGCGAGGCTTATGTCCAGCAGTGGACGTTATGGGCTGTTGTAGTAGTAGTAATGTTTCCATTCCCAATTGAGAGGCGGGGTCAAGATAATAGGCTAGAAGACAAAAAAAACTAATTAGTCCGTCAGATAGATTTCCAAAAAATATTGGACACATATTTTTTCTTTTGTTACGTAAACCAAAATTGACGAAGATATGACGCTTTTAAAATTCTCAATACGTCACGCCATGGTATAATTTTTAGCTAGTTCTGACGTCACGAGCCTCCACTCCCGAGTTTTGATGCGTTTTATGATTTACTAAAACAAAAAATATGTGTTCATTATTTTCCAATACTCTAACTGACGGAATTTAATAGATTTGCAATTTTTTTATAATGTCGTCATGCCTATTATCGCGGTTGGGTTGTCTCAGGGCGAGTTGTCGGGGTGTGGTTGTCAGGGTAGTGAGGTCGGGGTCGAGTTGTCAAAGTCAGTTTATTGGCGACGAGTTTTATGGGTCGACATATTTTGGGGTCGAGTTTTCCGGGTCTAGTTGTCATAGCATAGTTCTAGGCTAATCTCATCATAGTATTTTCTACCTCCATTCTTGCCCAATAACATACTAAATAATAACTACTAACATACTAAATAATAACTACTAACATACTAAATAATACATTTTATTAGTAACTTACTAGAACAATTAGTTTTATGATCATTGGAGGGGCAGGAGTAGGCGGCATACGTCACGTTAAACCCCTCCATCGCGTACGCGTCATCACTGAAGAAGTGCAGCAAGGCGCTGCCTGAACGGGCTATCACCTGCCTCGTCCAACTTGACTCTCCATTCTCTAGGACACCACTGGAATAAAAAACAAAAGGCTTGGTTAGGGGAGTTTAAAGTAAAATGTCATCATCACCGATAGTACTCAATTTGGCACTATCAGGTAACTACCGAGCTCACCGAGGGTCTGCCACTTTTTACCGTTATGCCCTAAGTCATCATAATCTGCCTAGCCTTTTCCCAACTATGTTGGGCTTCCAGTCTATCCGGATGCAGCTGAATACCAGTATTTTACATGGAGCGACTGCCTATTTGACCTCCACAACCCAGTTTGTACTGGGTAATACGATACCCCTAGGTAAGACTGGTTTCTGACTTTCGGGTCACTGACTACCTGTAACGACTGCCAAAGATCTACAAATAACAGCCGCCGAGGCACGAAGGAAACTCGGTATTTAATGGCAACTCCATCCACGGATCAACATCGGTAAGCACGGCTTAATCTAAAGATCGACCCGAGCGGCAGTCCTTATTTAGCCACGGGCCACGAGGTCCTCATGCTCAAAAGCAAATCATGCCAAAAGCTCATGTCAAAAGTGGTCGACCGTCAGTGAACTCGGTAGTACATGTAGACCATTTATGATGCAAACTAGAGATGAAACGGATATCCGGTAACAATTCGGTATCCGGCCCAAATTCTACTATCCGGCCGGATACCGGATAGTAACTCATTATTCGGCGGATACCGCATATACTAAGCCGAAATAAGACAACAGCTAGCAATTATGATAAGTTTATTAAATTACATGTATGTAATTAAGCTACATGTATGTACTCTAACGTCTCTAACTCATTGCACCGCACTAAAACATGTTTTTTTGACAAGTTAAAAGCACGATCACTCCCGATGAGTCCCGATGAGACCCGAAATGATGCAATCGGCGTTGCCCGCAGCTGTACGACGCTAAACATGTCACTACTTACTCTCCGCCGGGGCTCCGGCAGCCGTATATCCGGCCATCCGGCCTCGCAGTTCACCGAATATCCGTTATTCGGTATCCGGCCAAACAACTGTACGTTTCATCTCTAATGCAAACTGCTGTCACATCCAATTTCTTCCCTCATCTCAAGAGAAAGTATTTTGAGAAACATTGCAAATGGTTTTGTGAAACTATTGACAAGGGTAATGTGCGTATAGAAACACACACACACACAACTGGGGTTCATCAAAGTTGCAAATGCTATCTTCTGCGATCATGTTTAATTGAAGCTCTTGAATCTCACAACAGTTGTGATTGGCTGACCAAAAAACCCATCCATTAATTTGATAAAGCTTTCAAAAATATGGATATATAATATACGCAAATTCCAGGAAACCAGTTTGAATAACATTGTCCCTGGGTTTCCTTGAAACCGATAATGTGGCTGTGACGGATTTAGGGATCCCGGATGCGGCAATTGATCTGAGATCTAAAACATATCAGAGAATACTGCGAAATCATTAATGATTAAAATTATCACTTTAGTCAGAATACATCATAGATGTTGTTTATGTAATACTGCCTTTGGATGAGATGAGTCAGAATAGCTCATTTGTATTGTGGTCGTAAGTGCACCTACTTAACCGGGGTTTAGATCAGATTTAGACTAGCGTTTTTTTAACCTCGTATCGGCGTGTATTACACGCGTTCACGCACTTATAATATTCTGGTGTATTCACGCGGGATGACTAGGCGCGCGCGGAGGCATTTTTTTTTTGAGAATGGCTTCTCGCATGTCAACCAAGGAGGTTTTTGTCTGCTTAACCGGACTATCCAGTGGGTGCCTTGAGTGTAAGGCCTCCAGCCATTTTGGGGCGCTCCTGGCCTTTCTCGGGGAATTGGGATGGATCGAATAGTTTCCCACCCCCACGCAAAATACGCGCTTTGACGTGGAATTGCGGACACCAGTCCGTTATACAATACACTAAAAAGGCCTCCAGCCAGGGCAAAAAAATCCTAGTAAATAAGCGACTACACGCTAAGGGTATCCAACCCTTGTGAGGTACGAGCCTCGGCTTTTTTTTTTTTTTTTTTTTTTGTTTTGGCAGGAGTGGGAAATCCCCGCGGACACCTCGACTATCCCACAGGAATTTCTCTTGTGAAACAGTCGAGGTAGTGCCGGACTCGAACCGGCTAAAACCACACTCCTGCCCCACCAGTGTTCCTTTGACATGGTCAAAGCCCTTTTCCGCAAATTTTGTTTCTTGTATGGCGACTAGTTTTGTAGAAGGCCGTCGAGACCACACTCTTTTATCTAATATGACTTTAAATTTCACTTCCATGTAAATACTCTTACTATATTTCTTTCTACTATGATTTTATATTCTACCCATTATTAATAACTATTTTACAATCTAATTTGTTGACAACTGTACTAACGCTTAATTTTACATTTTCTTTTTTAATTACTATTTTACTTAATACATTTCTAAATTTTATGTTCTTATTTTGCCATGTTTACTTATGTCACTTACCCTTATATTAATTTTCTGCACTTAGGCTTTTAATTTGGTTTCCATAATATCTGCTTTGTATATACTCAATATATAAGTAAATATCATATTTTGGTACATAATACAGTATGATATCCAAAGTTTAGTACCAGGTTCGACACAACTTGGCGACTCCACTAGAGTTGGCTCACGGTCCAGTATAATTTCAGCCACCTTCTCATGAAAGTGACTCCAATTATCATTCTTCATTGAGCCAACCCTAGTGGTTCGCTCAATGCGTCTGCTATTTGGTTGTGTCGAAGTGGTCTCTTTGTGCTTTGAAGTGGGCGCATCGACGACTTTAGCAATAAGCTATCATTGCCCTCGCGAATGCGTCCCACTTCTTACGCACCGGGCAGTCGTTACTGAATGCATTGTGCTGGTGCTCTCCCAGCTTGGCTCTGGTGCAGTTAACGCATGCCGCTGCTTCGCCGATCTGGTTGCTAGGGCAGTCCACCCTGAGGTGTGGACCGCCGCAGTGGCTACACAGATCGGCAGGCTCCGTGCACAGGCGTTTGCCGTGCCCGTAAGCCAAGCAACGGGTGCACTGCACCAGAGGCGTCTGGTCTTCGACGCGCACTCTCTGGAGGTCAATACGAAGCTTGCCTCCTTCAAGTGCCCTCCTCCAGATTGCTGGGGTGACACTCAGCACAATGCTATTTAAATGCGGGTTTCATGACTTTTTCCGAAATTTGATGGACATTTTTAGTTCCTGGTCCCCGAGGCCGTGAAAGATCTCCCGATTCTGGTTCTTCAGGGCTCTCAGCACTTCTTCATCGCTGTGGACTAACAGCACGTCCCTTAGAACCAGAAGCGGGTCCCGATTCTTCACCGCCTCGACGACGAGGTTCTCTCCGGCCGATTCTAGTCGTTTCTTTAGTTTTTCCCTCTCCTCCTTCGTTGCGCACCCCATTATGACCTTCTGGTCCTTGGCCTTTCTGATCCTCTCCACGCGCATCCAGCCCTCCTTCGCATCCACCGCTTTTCGCACTCTTTCGAGTATTTCGGCACCCGTATCCAACTCCTTTGTTGAGGAGACAACCACGGAGTGCAGCGTCGTTCGCTCCGGGACTTGTGCCCCAGTGTGGCTCTTGCTCCCAGACGCTACACTTGCGTAAGTTTTCTCCCCAACACATTCCCCGCTAGCCAGACTAAGCTGGAGCTTTTCTAGTTTCTCGGAGTTATCTTTGATCTCCGAGATGTGCTCCTTCAAGGTGTTAAGAAGCTCAGTCTGGCCAGCAAGAACCTCAAAGAAGATGGGTTGGGGGCCAAAGTCAGCAGTGGGTGCGGCTTCCGGTACGGCGATGGGTGCGGCAGGGGCCCGGTCTTGCTCAGACTCCTTGACCAGCTCATAAAGCCTGTTTATGGCTTCGAGCACCGCAGTCTTGATCTCAGCCTTGAGATTCCGAGAGTTGCCCAAATTAAGCTTAGCCTTATTTAGGCAAGCTCTCGCCTCCTCGGTGCGGCTGCGGCACCTAGCCTCAGGCTTTTTGAGCGGTCTTGAGGCTTCAATAGCAGCTCGGCGCGTCCCCGGAGTGGCAGGGGCCCCCTGTAATGCAGAAGGAGTCTCGTCTCCGAAGGAGATTCTCCTCCTAGCATTAGGCGAAGGCCCCGCTTTCTCCGCCGATCGCGGCGAGCCACTAGAGCCTTGGGCCCTCACGGTACTCGATGGGGTGCGGAACATATTGGTCTCAAGCGGCATGTAGTACAAATAAAAACGAACCCCTGTAAAGTGGGGGCCCGGGTCAATAACATCCGCTCGGGAGGAGGGAACGGAAATAATGTTATAGGTGAACACTGGAATCTACTGTGTCACTGTAAAGGGGGGTACACAGAAGATAATAAAATAACTAATCGGTTAAAATATAAATACGATAATAAATAATTATTAAATACTCATAAATAGTGTAAGCCTTACAAACTTGGTCAAATAATGTTAAAATTTCAAAATTCCCTACAACTACACTCCAAAATTTATGAACGTAAAGCCAAACGAACTTATAAAATTAATTTTGCCAAAATCCCACGTCTACCTTCTTCCTATAGGCCAGAGGGCGGGTGGGCGGGCAAAATTTATTCGAGCTAGCGGCGCGTGCGAGGTGTCCAGAGACGCGTCTCCGCGCGGGCTAGCTATATAAAGAATAAAACTTATTAGGTGCCGACCAAAAATTTTGAGTTGTGGTCAAAAAACCCGTTTTTGAACCGAAAAATTTTGAATTTCACCCCAAAACCTGGAAACTGGGACGCGGAACGCGGACCAGAATTCAGGGATGAAGGGTGAGGACTATTGCAACTATAAACTAACGTTATTTTTGCGAAAGAATTTGGAAAATCAATTAATTTTGACAATTTAATTTGAAAATTCGAAAAATTCCCGAGTGTTAGTAGGGATAAAGTCCCGGCGCGCGTGCAAGAGCGTGCGATGTAGTCAAAACGTAGGCGGAGGCCTAGTTTGGTCTAAAAATACTGAAAACAGCTTCAAAATCGCACGTCTGGAAGCGAAGATATCTGCGTTTGTGTTTTTTACTCGCTCCCTTAGGTAGATTTTGGTACTAACAGAAATGTATGGGAAAACGATATTTTTTGAAAAAAATATAAGTTTTATTCGGGCTAGGGGCGCGGGCGAGGGGTCCAGAGACGCGTCTCCGCGCGGGCTAGCTATATAAAGAATAAAACTTATTAGGTGCCGACCAAAAATTTTGAGTTGTGGTCAAAAAACCCGTTTTTGAACCGAAAAATTTTGAATTTCACCCCAAAACCTGGAAACTGGGACGCGGAACGCGGACCAGAATTCAGGGATGAAGGGTGAGGACTATTGCAACTATAAACTAACGTTATTTTTGCGAAAGAATTTGGAAAATCAATTAATTTTGACAATTTAATTTGAAAATTCGAAAAATTCCCGAGTGTTAGTAGGGATAAAGTCCCGGCGCGCGTGCAAGAGCGTGCGATGTAGTCAAAACGTAGGCGGAGGCCTAGTTTGGTCTAAAAATACTGAAAACAGCTTCAAAATCGCACGTCTGGAAGCGAAGATATAGTGCAACACAAAAGAGTAGAAATTAAATGAGGGCGCTGCGATCGCTCAGGTGGCAACCCAGTTAGTACGACCTAGCTGATCTTGATACTTGATAATTATTATTGGTCTAATAGCTATAAATAATGAGAAAATAATTATTTTAAATAAGTATGTTTATTAATTCATTGCTTTCAATAAGTTCCTCATAGATAATAAATAGATTTGGTACGTAATAGTAATAAAACTACAAGTTCACTCAAATATATATTATGAGGGGCGACCTTTTCTGTGTATAGCTGGAGTCGAGAATTTCCCGCCGTTTTGCACAATTCTGCGCACTGTGCTTACAGAAACACCTAAAACAAACAAAGCATGTTATTAACATAAGCTTATAGATACAACTTTAAATTGGTGCTCTATCTTCATAAATAATATAACTGCTGTCAGTCCGACGAAAAAAGTCCCGTGCAAATATGTTCATAACGTGAAAATATTTTAAAATTGTTTCTTTCTATTAGTCGGTTGCTTCAACAAATATGGTATAGCAAAAAACGTATTTGGTAATACGCAATTAATTACATTAAATGTTGTTGCCTTCTATCAATGTTGTTATGTCGCGCTATAACTACAAGGGTATTTGTTTATCTTAGCATAACCTCAAAAATGGTAGACAACTAATTTGTAAATACTATTTAGATCGAAAATTTTGCTCCCTGAATGTAATAATCGTTCGTAATTAACGTTTACTGCAACTTTCAATAGTTACTTACCAGTAAAATCTGCTGTACGATGGCAAACATCTTCGAAGTAGGATAGCAGCTTCCCAGCTTGTAATTCGGTCAAACACCGCTTGAAAACTTAAACATTATATCACGGGCACCTCCACGAATTACCTTATTCATGATATGTCGCTGTTTTCCTGTCCACACTCAGAAATAACACACAAACACCAAAATTCTAATGAAAAAAGAAACCGATCGAGAAGAATTGACAGCTCAACTACTAATTTTAGATGTTGCCAGAAAATGAAAAATTTTAGTTCCCAAATATTTAATTTCTACTCTTTTATGTTGAGCTATATCTGCGTTTGTGTTTTTTACTCGCTCCCTTAGGTAGATTTTGGTACTAACAGAAATGTATGGGAAAACGATATTTTTTGAAAAAAATATAAGTTTTATTCGGGCTAGGGGCGCGGGCGAGGGGTCCAGAGACGCGTCTCCGCGCGGGCTAGCTATATAAAGAATAAAACTTATTAGGTGCCGACCAAAAATTTTGAGTTGTGGTCAAAAAACCCGTTTTTGAACCGAAAATTTTTGAATTTCACCCCAAAACCTGGAAACTGGGACGCGGAACGCGGACCAGAATTCAGGGATGAAGGGTGAGGACTATTGCAACTATAAACTAACGTTATTTTTGCGAAAGAATTTGGAAAATCAATTAATTTTGACAATTTAATTTGAAAATTCGAAAAATTCCCGAGTGTTAGTAGGGATAAAGTCCCGGCGCGCGTGCAAGAGCGTGCGATGTAGTCAAAACGTAGGCGGAGGCCTAGTTTGGTCTAAAAATACTGAAAACAGCTTCAAAATCGCACGTCTGGAAGCGAAGATATCTGCGTTTGTGTTTTTTACTCGCTCCCTTAGGTAGATTTTGGTACTAACAGAAATGTATGGGAAAACGATATTTTTTGAAAAAAATATAAGTTTTATTCGGGCTAGGGGCGCGGGCGAGGGGTCCAGAGACGCGTCTCCGCGCGGGCTAGCTATATAAAGAATAAAACTTATTAGGTGCCGACCAAAAATTTTGAGTTGTGGTCAAAAAACCCGTTTTTGAACCGAAAAATTTTGAATTTCACCCCAAAACCTGGAAACTGGGACGCGGAACGCGGACCAGAATTCAGGGATGAAGGGTGAGGACTATTGCAACTATAAACTAACGTTATTTTTGCGAAAGAATTTGGAAAATCAATTAATTTTGACAATTTAATTTGAAAATTCGAAAAATTCCCGAGTGTTAGTAGGGATAAAGTCCCGGCGCGCGTGCAAGAGCGTGCGATGTAGTCAAAACGTAGGCGGAGGCCTAGTTTGGTCTAAAAATACTGAAAACAGCTTCAAAATCGCACGTCTGGAAGCGAAGATATCTGCACGAGCCTCGGCTTAGGACCCCGCTGGACAGGCTGGATCTGAGTGAGATCATTATTTAGGGACTGATTTAAAACTACTGGCTACAGCATTGCGGGCTGGCCCAAGCAAGGGGGAATATCAGCTTACGCGCGTACACGCGAGTTGCACGTGTGGCAAAAGACGCGCCCATACGCGTTTCCAAAACTAACTGCCCGGTTATAAAATGCTACAGGTGTTAAAATTATTTTACCTACAGTAGCATAACAACTGCAACCTTATTTTAATTAGAATAGAAATCATTTTGATATTGTCTATGATGGAATATCAGAAGTATTGTAACAGCAAGACAAAATGACGTCATAGACACATCATATTCGCATCATCCGCCTACCTGCCTAGCCTTTTCCCAATAACATTGGGGTCAGCTTCCAGTCCAACCGGATGTACCTACCCAATACCAGTTTTTCGATACGTCATACGATCTCACGCCAAAACACATTTAGTATACCCACGTTTATGGTTTCTTTGACTCGAGGCTAAATAAAAACAGACAAAAGGATCCGTTTTCAAGGTTAAGCAACACTTTCCCGAGGTCAGTCCGTGAATGAGTTCGCTATTTTTCCCAAACCAGGATAAAATACAGGTTGTAAAAGAACTCAATGTAGCGCACTCAAAACATTGTGCTGATGGATAGATTGAATAGTATGGGCTGTGGTATGGGGGTCGTGAGGTGTTTACAGTAAAAATCTTAAGTTAAAAACTTGTGTTTAAAAAAAAAACTTGTCAAAAAGTTGGGACTTTGACCCCCAATATCTCCGTAACTAGAAGGTTCCCAGGTATGGTGTAAAACAAAAAAATGATCGCAATGACGAAGAGAACAAGTGACTTTCGGCTTCGTTAAGAGGTGTTTTACACCCTTTATATTGAGTGACCCTTGTGGTTTAAAAGAACTCGCGGCTAAATAGTAACAGTCGCTCGAGTCGATTTTCAGGATAAGCCGCGCTTGCCTAGGTTGATCCATGGATCGGTGACCACCCATTACATACCTAGTTTCCTCCGTGCCTCGGAAAGCACGTTAAGCCGTTGGTCCCGGCTGTCATTTGTAGATCTTTGACAGTCGTTACAAGTAGGTAGTCAGTGGCCCGAAAGTCTGATAACTAGTCATAAGTACCACCAAGAGGTATCGTATTACCCAATACTAACTGGGTTATGGAGGTCAGATAGGCAGTCGCTCCACGTAAAATACTGGTATTCAGCTGCATCCGCTTAGACAGAAAGCTGACCCCAACATATCTAGTTGGGAAAACGTTAAAGGCAGATGGATACCCTGGTGGTCCACTAACAAATTCTTAGTAGCCTTTAGTCCGGATTAGTGACCAAATAATTGTATGTCTCGTCGACTTCGAATAGGGGGGGGCTATTCCTTGAAACTTGATCCAAACTCAAAGCATTATTTCAATAGGGAAGGGAAGGAAACTGAGGAACTAATGGCGCTAGCATAGCTTCCGCATAGATCCCTAGCATAATTGGTTGAAACTGAAAATGTGGTACTTAATGTCATTTTATATTTCAAAATAGCTTGACTTCATTGTTCAGATTGAGACCAGCTACGGTGGCGCCATCTACAATAAACTTTTGACGGTCTTCCCCATTAGACCATTACGGCACTTTTGAATGTCAAAAGAACAAAAAAAAAACGAAGCTACAGTGGCTACAAGGCATAATAACTTGTGAAAGTACTGTAGTTGCACGTTCTCTAGCGTAGATCTCTATGGAGAAGAATGGGCAAGAAACTCCATGGACACTCTTTTCAATCAAAATATTGTTACAAAATCTTGGTTACCTACATCATTCATTTTGAGATTATAAGGTAGGTCTATTTAGATGAGAGAGCGATATAGAAAGACGTGCACATTAAGAGCGTCCAGAGTAAAAGATTAAATGAACAATTTAAAAATAAAGTACCTAATTAAAATTAACCGTGGCAGCTAAGAGATGACCAGTCCCAACTGACAGCGCCCGTACATGAGTTAACATGACGCATGGATCAGCGCCATACAACTCGACCATATTGCAGGAAACTAAATGACCTGAAACCCGCCACCATCAGCGAGACATAATTATGACCAGTCCCGACTGACAGCGCCCGTTCACGAACATGACGCATGAATCAGCACCATTAAACTCAACCATATTGAAGGGAACTAAATGATCCGACACACCCGCCACCATCAGCGAGACATTAGAGTGAGCTTGACATTCTATCCATACTAATTATATAATTATGCGCGAGTGACTTCTATCACCTTAGAAGCAGACGAGATTGTGATAGAACTTGGCACAATGGTAGAACATGACCGTAGTGCTTTTTTATCCCTGTAGCGTGTTTCCGTGGGATAATTTTCAACCTACACGCTAGCGAAGCCGCGGGCACAGCTAATATCTAAACTGTATGATACATACAAATATCACGAAAATCATCAAATGACTCCTCACGCTCTGGGCGGAGCAGGAGGGAGTGTCAGACTTTTACTGACTAAAACCCATCCATGTTCCTTCATCGCCCTTTGTGTTCCGGTGCCACGGTATCTCTTTCGAACAGTCCCGCAACCCCGGCAGGCATCGGTCCTTGCGGACCCCTTCCTTTTGCTGACTCTCTTTGAGGCGCGCGTGGAACACTCCTGCGGCGTCGACACGACCTGTCGTCATGAGACGGATGGACGGCGAGCTAGCCCATAGCTCTCCGTCCACAGTGTCTGCGTTCCCCTCGAGGAAACACAAACGTAATGATATTATAATATGTTAATTGGATGATTCAGTACACGCAAGCAATTCGTTGGGTAGCTAAACAGCAAGTTAACAATGTAATCAATTGAATAAGTTAGGACTGAACTCTGACACAACTATTCATTCATGTTGTGTACAAAGTATGTTTAATGGTGCATCTACACCGCAGTTACTTTTTGTAGGACGTTTCCTAGGGTTACTGAACAACATTTTTAGGGTTCCGTACCCAAAGGGTAAAAACGGAACCCTATTACTAAGACTTCGCTGTCTGTCCGTCTGTCCGTCCGTCTGTCTGTCACCAGGCTGTATCTCATGAACCGTGACAGCTAGACAGTTGAAATTTTCACAGATGATGTATTTCTGTTGCCGCTATAACAACAAATACAGAATACTAAATATGGTCAATGGTACGGAACCCTTCGTGTGCGAGTCCGACTCGCACTTGGCCGGTTTTTTTTTCCAATTTTGATTTTGATTTAGATTTTTTTTAATGCTACTATATCTTTTTAGCTTAGTTACTTATACATTTTATTGTGCATGCTGTGGTCTCCTGTAAGTGAAGGGGTACACCTACGAGATACTTTTGTCGTCCATTACTCATTTAATATGTTTGTGTATATCCTTTGTTGGAGATCCTAAATAAATAAACATCATATAGCAAAAAGTTATTTATTGCTTGTTAGTATATGTTGCCGTGTTGTTATATGTTAAGTAGTATTGCCTAACTTTTGAAAACAGTCAACATGTGGTAACAATTGAAAATTGTTAGAGAATCCTACTAATATTATAAATGCGAAAGTTTGTGAGAATGTCTGGATGTTTGTTGCTCTTTCACGAAAAAACTACTGAACGGATTTGGATGAAATTTTGCACACAGATAGTTTATAACCTGGATTAAAACATAGGTTACTTTTTATCCCGGTAGTAAGATCCCATGGGACAATTATCAAAACTTCACTCGGGCGAAGCCGCTGGCAGAAGATACCTAGTGTTACATATAACAGAACAAATGCCGTGCAACTCGCTTATTGTTGCTGAGTTTCTGTTTTGCGTTTTTTTGTATTTTAAGCAACGACCTATTGTCGGGCCCGCTGTCCCCCCATACTTAAATACTAATGCTGTAACAAAATAATATTGTAATACCTACCTAATGATTTGAAAAGTGTAACCATGGAGTTTCTTGCCGGTTCTTCTCCATGGAAACGACCTTTTTCGACGTTTTATAGGTGCCCATCTAGGTCTATGTGAAATAAAATATTTTGATTTTGACTCTTTGTTATAATTATAATGTATTTTGTTAACTTAGGTTATTGGCGGTATGGCCGCGACGAGTAACATTCAACAAATAGTAACAAGTAGCCACAAAAGTTACAAATAGTTACCTAATGTTACCATGTTGCTCCACAAAAGTTAACTGCGGTGTGGATGCATCTTTAGTTGTCATTGGCCTTCAGAATTTGTTACGGAAAAGTTTTTGGCTCCATGTTTAGCGATCTCTTTGTGTAGACTATTTTTGTTGTTTGCAATTTTCAGACTACCTCGTTGGTTTAGTGGTCGCAGTCGTGACTGCTGAGTATGAGGTCTTGGGTTCCATTCCCAGGTCGGGCAAACTGTTATTCGGTTTTTGTATTAGAAATTCTGACAGTAGCAGCCACGGAGTCTGGATTTGGCCCGATTGATGGCAATAGGCTCGCTTCCTATTACATGAGACTTAAACATAACTGGCGAAATGTGGGTGTACTATTTAGGTACACCTCTGCCCAACCCTTCGGGGATTACAGGCGTGATGTTATGTTCTTTAGAAATTTCTCAGTAACAGCCCTTGGTACTTTACAACGCTCGCGTTTTTGAGCTTTATCCCTTTAAATTAAGATCCATATTCCATAACCTAGTCTTCCATAGTGACTGAAATCATCGGGGTAGACCCCTATAGTCTAACACAGCAATTGAAACTCTATTCCCTTAACCTAAGATCCTCACCTGAACACAGAGAAGCGCACATCACAATGCCCAGCGATTATAAACTAGATGAAACGGATAGTTGTTTGGCCGGATGATACTGAATAACGGATATTCGGCGAACTGCGAGGCCGGATGGCCGGATATTCGGCCGCCGGAGCTCCGGCGGAGAGTAAGTGTAGTTCTCCGAGGCAATTTGTGACTTGTTTAGCGTCGTATAGCTGCGGGCAACGCGATTGCATCATTTCGGGCGGTTTCGGGTCTCATCGGGACTCATTGGGAGTGATCGTGCCACTTGTTGATTATTATAAATATTAATTTTTAACTTGTTAAAAGAAACGATGTTTTAGTGCGGTGCGATGAGTTAGAGGCGTTAGAGTACATACGTGTAGCTTTTAATAAAACTTATCATAATTAGTAGCTGTTGACTTATTTCATGTCCGTTTTAAAGGATTTTTTAGAAAATTTATGTATATCCGGTATCCGCCGGATAATGAGTTACTATCTGGTATCCGGCCGGATAGTAAAATTTGGGCCGGATAGGCCGGATACCGAATAGTTACCGGATATCCGTTTCATCTCTAATTAAACTCTATCCTATCAGCTTAAGGTCCATATTCCCATATTCCATAACCTAGTCTCACAGACACTGCAAGTGAGGAGTCAGTCTTCTCTCACAACACCCTATTTTAAACCTTATTCTTTTAACCTAAGGTCCTCACCTGAACACAGCCAAAAGTTTCTCCGCCCTCACGCTGTCACCGTCGTACACATACAGGTGGTCCCAGCCGCACTCGGTCGCGAAGCTCTCGAGGCGCACGCGCAGCGGTGGCGGCGTGGGACCAAGCCGAGGAGGCGTCAGTAGCCAGGAACATTGTGTACTGACGCTGTAGTTCCCTGGACCGTCTGTTATGAAGCCCACTGGTGAGGTTAAACTGGAAAGATAAAAGTTTTTGTTAAGTCAAAAAATCACGGGAATATTTGAATGCGTATACGAGTAGAGGAAGATCAAAGAAAAGATTGATGGACGTAAAGAATGACATGGCAAGAAAGGAGGTGTCTGATGAGATTCTTATAGAGAGTATTATAGACAATGACGTATTATATATAGACACGTCATGAACCAACATCGCGGCGCTTAAAAACGGCGGAAATACTAGAACTACTTATAAGCGTGAAGAAAGAGAAAGAAAATATGACACCGAACGGCGGGATGCCTGTTGCGAGAGGGAGATAAATATACATCTTCAGTCACGTCTAGGGCTTGCAATCCGGATATCCGGATATCCGTATTATCCGGATATCCGTCGATTTTCAAATCCGGATTTTACTTGAATCATTATCCGGATTTTTCGGATAATACGGATAGTTGTATTTCTATTTTAAATATTAAATAAAAAGCTGTCATCTGCAAAGTACATAACCGTTATTACGATATTTATTATTTTTTATATATTATTATAGCTAATCACTCTTGCAATATTGTTTATTCACTTCACAAATCACAACACAATACGTGAATTTAGTGACAGAGATCATAATACTGCTAGTTTTTCTAGTCAACAACATTGACCACTTGTTAAAGTTAAACTTACATCCATATTGCACGTATTTTCAAGATTGTATTGTATCGCAAGCACGGTCGCTTCTCACTTAAAACCAGTTCTTGTTCTAAAGTGATATTTTTATCTAATTATTATGTTTTAAATAGGTTGATTTGAGCCGTGTGGTATCCGGCAGAGTATAATAGAACCAACCCATTACACTCAAGGGTGTCGTATAAGGCGACTTATGTCTGAGGCAGAACACCTTGCGCCTCCGTAGACCAGAGAATGGGCTGCAGCGTTTTCTGTTAGTCTTTCATAACTGCGATCTCCAATCCGCCTGCCAAGAGTGGAGACTACGGCAAATTCCTCCCATCATGGGCTTATGTCCAGCAGTGGATGTTATGGGCTGTTGTTGTTGTTGTTGATTTGATTAGGATTTTGTGATAAATATAAGATCTCATTATTAACTGGAAACTCGTTTTAAGTATGAGAAGAATAGATACAAATTATTTGTGCGGTATCGGGTTTTTATTGTATAATTTTAGAGAGTAAACTAGTTTTCTTATGTGATTGTTACTTGAAATATTGATAAAGTTTATTATTTCTTTGTCATTTTGCTTGAGAGACTGATTAAAATGTGTTACAAAAGTTCATTAGTTTTATTTAGAATAGAAACTAAAAAATATCCGTATTATCCGCATTATCCGGATAGTAAAATATTGATATCCGTATTATCCGGTAAGTAAAAATGAACGGATATTGCAAGCCCTAGTCACGTCACAGGATTTATTAAATTATAAACAAACGTAGCGTCGCGCGACAGGTTGGTGCGTAACTAAGCGCGATGTGGCCAATTGGCTTCATTTCATGTTGTCATTTTAGAGTGCGGACAACGTATCTATAGTTTATATATCATTGATTATAGATTTAAGTCGTTTTCGCTGTTTGTCATTATTTTTATAGTACTTTAACATTCAGTAAGTATCGAAATAAAAAAATATGCATAAATTCCCTATTATACTCATGAATTCATGATAAACAACTTTACTAGGGAACAAAACCTGAAATTGCGAAAAAGAAATCTGCTGTACATTTTGACCGTTAGGCGAACATAAATTACTGAACAACCGATTTTTTTTTCGCGATTTAAGGTTTGGGCCTGTACAGGGTTGATAAAAATCATGATTTTTTTTATAAAAATAAAAAAAATCGGAATTTTTTTATTTAAATCGGATTTTTTTGATTTTTTTACATTCTGATCTTTTTTAATTTGAAAGTCAGTTATTAATTAAATAAAAATACAACATATATATATATATACCTATGTATCTTTTTTCACATAAAATCAAATCAATTATTAAAAAACACTGTAATTTTGATGAATAAGGAAAATAATTAGTTTAGTTTTTTCAAAAGGAAGACTAATTTGGCTGCAAAAATATTCTTTTGACCCCAGCGGAAGATGCAACTGGTATAGCAGTTGCTTGATTAATGCTTGATTACCTATATCCATTTCTTATTCGGTTATAGGTAATTTTTTCATATTTTGTAGGTATTGCGCGCCGTAGTTTATGTCGGGGGGGGGGGGTTTATCTTGACACATTTTGGGTGATTTGGTCACAGTAAAAAAGTATTGATTTAAATCAAATAATTAAAATCATAACAACCCTGGTATTAAAAGTTGTTTGTTATCATGAGTACAATCACGTGTTAAAGTATCGGTCACTACAACCCGGTCACATTATCTCGAGACCTGGCGTCGATGACGTCACGTCGCGTCGGCACTCTGATATGGTGCGCAAAACAAGTATCCTCTAGTAGGATATTATTATAAACAATAAGATTTCCAACAAAACAAATATTGTGTTAATTAATTTAATGTAGGTAATATTATTATAATGATATGATTAAAATTGCAGATCTTTCTTCTCTTGGTCTTTCTTTCTTTTTTTCTTTTGTAGATCTTTGACAGTCGTTAGGTAGTCAGAGGCCCAAAAAGTCTGACAACCAGTCTTACCAAGGGGTATCGTATTCCCCGGTACTAGGCAGTCGCTCCATATAAAATACTGGTATTCAGCTGCATCCGGTAAAACTGGAAGCCGACCCCAACTAAGTTGGGAAAAGGCTAGGCAGATGATGATGATGATGATGATTAAAATTGCAGGAGGTTCGCATTCCAGCGAGGTCTCGAGATAATGTGACCAGGTTGTAATTACCAGTCACCCTATATACACTCGTGTCGCAAAAGCTGAATAGCCCAAACAGCTGAAGTGTATCACCCCACTCACTGGCGAGTGGTCTACGGAAAGACTAAAGCTACGCCCGGTCGGCAACAGGCGGACCGCGGTCCATATCCGGACCGCGTAAGATCGACCCTGGGACCGCCGAATATTTGTTAACAATTCTTGAATATAAAAAGAAGATCTCTGAAGAGTCATAATTTTCAAAAAATAATGTTTTGAAGAACAAACATCGTTCAAGATTAATGAACGCTCTTGAAGACTCACTTCGCATTTGCTGTTCCGCTCGTGAACCAAATTTAGTCTAAAAACCGTCGGTATAATTTTTCGCACTAATTTTACTGATAATGAATAAATATCATAAAACGTATATTGGAATACAATATAAAACTTACTTCGAAAAATAATCAAGTTTTTTTGGACCTCGATAAAAAAATTCCATCGTTGTATGGACCCCACCGACCCCTGGACTAAAGCTATGGCGAGGCAGCCTTAGGGCTACCGCACACTATAGACAAGACTTTCTTTAGACAGACAATTACCTTACTCACTAGTAAGGTGAGTGAGAATACATAGTCTGTCTCGCTCGCACTAGTAGAGTAATTGTCTGTCTAAAGACAGTACTGTCTATAGTGTGTGGTAGCCCGTAGCCGTCTTAAGAGCGCGCTCACATATTTTGGGCGTTTGACCAAAAATACGTACTTTTCCAAGTCCTCGATATTTGTTACCTATATAAAGATAATGGCATAATATTTCAATGAAGAATCATAAATCTGGCTTTGTTTTAGTTCGTAGATTGATTAGAATTTTGTTATAATAGTTAATATTACGAGAAATAGCAATTTTCCGACAGCCAATTTCAAGCAAACGTTAAGAGCCATTTCACGTTTTCGCGCAAATTTCTAAGACTTTAGTCGCCTAAATTACCATCTTAGAGAACATCCTGGCATTTTTGAATACATGTTAAAAATAGATCAGTTTTTCTTATTGACACTTAATGTAACACATTTACAAAAAACTTATTTGTTTTTACAAAAAACTTATTTGTTTACTATGTAGTGATTAATCTCCCACTACTAGTTTACTAAAAAATCTTCGCAGAGTCAATTTCAGACTCCTAATTCTATCATAAATATTTATAAATTTCACTCAAAAAAATACACAAAGCATCAGACATATACTTTTGTCGACAGATAATGTACTAGAATATCGATAATTAATAACATTAATTAGTAAAAAAATGAAGTCTTAGGTTAATTTTTACGTTTTATATTGCTATTTTATCGTGATTTTTTGGTTTGAATAAAGCGTAATTACATTGAAAATAAAATGTAAAAATAAACTATGTTCTTTTACTAAACTAATTCCAAAGTTTTATTAAAATCAATTCATTTAATCAGATACAATATAATTTTTAACATCACTCTAAATTAGAATAAATTACGACGCATAAGCGAGCACGCATTAGTACGGCCCGAGCGCCCATCGACGAAGGACCTGTGCCATTTTTTTCCGCGTCCCCATTTTCGAGCGTATCTATCGTAAACGCATTATTATACTACGACTACAACATTTTGATTCTCTTTGTATTTTTTTCATTAGGTTAGAATTTCGTTTATTATCAAGTAAAGTATTATTTTAGTAGTTTGTAAATGAATTGTTATATTTCTGTTTTATTAATTTTATCAATGGGGCGTAAGGGTTGTATTATCATTGTGTCAATATAAGGAAAGAATAAAAGAAAAAAGAAACAGAAGCGAGGTGGATATTATTTTTATTTGCAATTCATATACATAGTTATCGATCACGTAAGGTACCCCGCGAAATTCAAATTTCTTAACGACTATTTCATTGATGAGTTTATAACTCCGCAAATCCATTATTTGCTACGATCGCGAATCATATTTTGTTCAACATACAACCTGACTCTCACATATAAATTTTCTTTTCTTAACATATAATTATATCGACATGGAATATAGAACCGTAATTACAATTTGAAGGGTTTGAAAACACTTAACACTACTTTAAAAATATTTGGGGTCCGAAATTTGATTGCTATTTTGTTTTCATGTTAGAATGAGAAATCGCGTGAAAAGAGAGGATAGTACTTTTAGAAGAGACGCCGTGCAGGGTACTAGTGGAAAGTGATTCAATAAAATTGATTGTTTTAGTTACAACTAGCTGTGCCCGCGGCTTTGCTCACGTCAGCGCGTATTCTTTTGGCATTATCAGGAAACATTACATGAAAACGTGAAGTCGTAGTATATTCCTGACATCTTCTACAAAACAACATACTAATAAACTGACTTACTGTTAATTTTAATTAAAACTTGTTAGTACTTTCTTTTTTTTAATACCTACTAAAGGAACTCGTAGTAAATTTTTGAGGGGAATCAATTTAGATGGCCATCGACACGGAAGAATTTTATGAACAAAGCAAATATGTAGATGCAATTCATGATATATCATAGGTACACCTACACAGAGTAGGTATTCTTAAAAAAAATCTTTCAACTCTGAGAGCATAATCAGTTGATCAAAAGTAAGAATATGGAAAAACCTCATTACTGAAAAATACTGTAAACGCTTGAATTTAATGCATTTAAGGAACCAGAAAGAGTAAAATATGCGCTTCGAAATGAAGATTATCATGTTTATCAACCTACCTACCTACTAAATATAATAAAAAGTATAATAATAAATATGTAATAGAAACATACACATAAAAACATATTAACATAACATATATTTGTGTTTTATTAGTTTAGAAGGGTTCAATTAAAGACTGAATAAATAAATTATCTTTTTGCCTAAATCTCAAACCAAGGTGCATTACGATTATAACGGCCCAAGATTATTTAGTCCGTCTCGACACTCGCTCAGCACTGTTCGCGTTGTGTAAGTGTGGATAGCTACGCACACATACACAAAGCTGCGGTCTTTTACCTAAACTCGAGCGTTTGAATTTTGTGAAATGGCTCTTAAGAGTGCGTGCACAAAGTTCACTCGCTAGAGTTTAGGCAAATTCGTTGCGATCCTATGTTAGTGTGCATTGTTCATGCAGATACACGCACACACGGGTGAAGATCGAGCGTAGTGATTGCTTAAACCATTTTGATCCTGTAGACGATATTATTTTATGATACATAATTATAAAGTCAGTACGGTTTAGAAATAAAAGTCTGGAATGTGTGTCTACTGTATATTTATCACAATCAAAATAGAAATGGTTTAATTTTGAATTAGAAGAATTTAGATAAACATTTTACTAAATCTATACTAATATTATAAAGCTGAAGAGTTTGTTTGTTTGTTTGTTTGAACGCGCTAATCTCAGGGACTACTGGTTGGAATTGGAAAATTCTTTTAGTGTTGGATAGTCCATTTCTTGAGGAAGGCTATAGGCTATATAACATCACGCTACGACCAACAGGTGCTGAGCAGCGAGGGTGAAACCGCGGAGAACAGCTATAAGCTATTCAGGGGTCACCAAATGGCGGACCGAGGTCCGCATCCGGACCGCCGACCCATTTTCTTCAGACCGCGAGAACACAGCAGCTTGTACTCAGAGTACGTAATTTAATAAAAATGTTTACCCCGCATTAGCTTTGTTGACGTCAAGAGCAAGACAGATAGTCCGCAACAAAAAAAATGGCATTTTTCATAATGTTAATTATGTAAAAAATACGTAAATATGTAAATCACATTAATTGTTAATTTTTTTGTTTTGACGTGACAACGTCTTATAAATTGGTTTGCCGGGTGACACTTCAAGAAACTGCGTTACGCTCCGCTCACGTTATGCGCTCACAATGAGAGCGAGTGAGAGGCACGCGTCCCTTCCACTCGGGCATGGTTAGCCCGCCTAAGAGCGAGAGAGACAGACATAAAAAGTCGTTGTCACGTAAAACTTTCGCCCGTATACCGACTTTACAGGCAACCAATTTTTTTTCTATAAAATAACTTAATTTCTTAAAACGGACCCCGAGTGAAACTAATTGGTGACCCCTGAGCTATATTATGTGACGCAGACGAAGTTGCGCGGGTCAGCTAGTGATAAAAGAAAAAAAAAAAAAAAAAGTGCGAGTTGGACTCGCGCACTGAGGGTTCCGTACAAACTTTTTAAAGGACAAGTTATTTTTTCTGGATCTGGGACTTTTGCGCGAAAGACACTTGCGCGAAAAGACAAATGCGCGCATGGACTTTTGCGCGATTGGACTTATGC
Organism: Xestia xanthographa; assembly: GCA_905147715.2. Taxonomy (NCBI): domain Eukaryota; kingdom Metazoa; phylum Arthropoda; class Insecta; order Lepidoptera; family Noctuidae; genus Xestia; species Xestia xanthographa. The sequence continues at coordinate 5,499,971 of LR990664.1, read as the reverse complement.
GCGAACGGACTTTTGCGCGCCTGGACACTTGCGCGAAAGGACTTTTGCGCGATTAAGACTTATGCGCGAACGGACATTTGCGCGCCAAGACACTTGCGCGAATGGACATTGCGCGAAAGGACACTTGCGCGACTGGACTTTAGCGCGACTTAATGGCCACTGAGGTTCACTCTGTAAACATAACAAACCCCTGTTATTTATACTTGAAGGTGATTTTTTCTTTTGGTTTTTCTGTCATGGATGTCATGTTCATGGTTAAGGAGTCGCTGATAACGAAATGAGATCAAAATAAAAATCCAAGATGGCGCCGAGGAAAACTTCTGTTTTTTCCATCATGGGTGTCATTTTTATGGTTTTCGGGGTCGCTTATTACGAAAATGAGGTCAAAATGAAAATCCAAGATGGCGCCCAGGAATATTTTTGTTTTTTCCGTCATCGGTGTCGTTTTCATAAGTGGTCACTGATAACGAAAATGAGGTCAAAATGAAAATCCAAGATGGCGCCAGGGAAAATTTTTGGCTATTAAGTCATGGTTGTCGTTTTCATGGTTTACTTGGTCACTGATAACGAAAATGAGGTCAAAATAAAAATCCAAGAGGCGCCGAGAAAAATTTTTGATTTTCCGTCATGGGTGTCGTTTTCATGGTTTTTGGGGTTGCTGGTTACGAAACTGAAGTCGAAATGCAAATCCAAGATGGCGCCTAGAATTTTTTTTGTTTTCCGTCATGGGTGTCGTTTTCGTGGTTTTTGGGGTTGCTGGTTACGAAAATGAAGTCGAAATGCAAATCCATGATGGCGCCGAGGAAAATTTTTGATTTTCCGTCATGGGTGTCGTTTTCATGGTTTTTGGGGTTGCTGGTTACGAAACTGAAGTCGAAATGCAAATCCAAGATGGCACCCAGGCAAATTTTTGATTTTCCGTCATGGGTGTCGTTTTCATGGTTTATAGGGGTGCTGGTTACGAAAATGAAGTCAAAATGCAAATCCAAGATGGCGCCGAGGAAAATTTTTGATTTTCCGTCATGGGTGTCGTTTTTATGGTTTTTGGGGTTGCTGGTTACGAAAATGAGGTCAAAATGTAAATCCAAGATGGCGCCGAGGAAAATTTTTTTTCCTCGGCGCCATCAAGAAGGCGCCAATCTCAGCGTAATCGGTGTACATACATAAAAAAAAACCGGCCAAGTGCGAGTCGGACTCGCGCACGAAGGGTTCCGTACCATTATTATCAAAAAAGGGCAAAAAAATCACGTTTGTTGTATTGGAGCCCCCCTTAAATATTAATTTTATTCTGTTTTTAGTATTTGTTGTTATAGCGGCAACAGAAATACATCATCTGTGAAAATTTCAACTGTCTAGCTGTCACGGTTCATGAGATACAGCCTGGTGACAGACAGACGGACAGACGGACAGACGGACAGACAGCCAAGTCTTAGTAATAGGGTTCCGTTTTTACCCTTTGGGTACGGAACCCTAAAAATAAAAATAAAATACCAATCTAATTGAGAACCTCCTCCTTTTGGAAGTCGGTTAATAAACTCAATTTTATCAAATAAATTAATATGATATAAAACTTTGATCTACAACGAATACGTTTTATTAGTTTTCGTTTGTCAATATAATAAGACAAAATTACAATAAATAAAATTGGAGAACTATAATTCTGCGTCAATTCAGCTCGCACCTCAGTCTCATTTCAGTCTCGTCTCTAATTTTCGTCAATAACAATCGACAATCGTCCGGAGATCAATATTATTATCGACTCGTGTAGGCCGGTCGAAAAAATTTGATCCAGGAAGTAAAAATCAAAAATTTGCGAAAAAAATGTAACAGCCCTCTTAACCGTCTCAGTTGAGCGGTGGACCTGTGATAAAATGTGAGTGTGGTATTCCTTAAGGAAATAAGTACTGGCGTGATTTTGTCTAAAAACATAGAACTTGAGACAACGCTCCGTGGAACCCTAGGGCTCCGTGAAGCCTCTGTAAAATGGGCTCTATGAAAATACAGGTCATAATTAAAAAATATACCAAAGAAAAATAAGGTTGCAGAGAAAGTTAAGTTAGTTAAGTATAACAGTCACTAAAATATTATTATATTTTTTTGAACCAAGTAAATTGTGAAACAACAAAATCTAGCCGACTAGCTTTGAATCAGTTGTAGTAATCCATGGTCAATTCCATTTCTTGATATATTATTGCTCCGTCAAATATTTAGGTTTCCAAAAGGGTTCCATTGCTAAAAATGGCTTAGCTCACTGATCACTGCCAATCTGATAAGAACATTGCCAACGTTAAGATAAAGTTGAAAATTGATTGCATGCTTCTAGCTGCTTTTTCGTTGAAATTTACTTTTACATATCTTAACAGTATGTGAATGAGACCTATTACAATGTTTTAAAAAATCTAATTTAAATAAATCATGTGACAAATCTTCCTATGAGTTTTGTATTTTCCTTCTAAGATATTCAACAGACCAAACACTTGATTTTAAAATGCACATCAATTGAGAATAATGATATTTGCTTTTAGTTTGAGAGAAACACTATGATAATCTATTCTATAGAAGATTGACCTCTAAACATGCCAAGCATGTAAAGCTGGCGATATCTCAAATAAATAAAATTGAAGTGTCCGTTTGTAATATCAAAATAACAGCTGTTTACTGAATGCATTTTGAAAGTATATTGTATTATGGTATAAATTTATTTTAAAAAAACTGTCTGTCTGTTTGTCTGTTCCGGCTAATCTCCGAAACGGCTGGACCGATTGTGACGGGACAGATACTGGCAGATAGGTGATGTTACAAGGCGTAACTAAGGTAACTCATTTAAAAAATAGGGTTTCGTGCAAAAAAATATATGAAAACCCATGAAATTGTTATCAAAATCCGATTCAAATAGGGAATAAGGGAGTTTTATTTTTATAAATAACTAGCGGACGTCACGCGGTTTCACCCGCGTAGTTCTCGTTCCCGTGGGAGTACGGGGATAAAATATAGCCTATGTTACTCAGGCTGAATGTAGCTTTCTAATGGTGAAAGAATCTTTGAAATCGGCGCAGTAGTTTTTGAGTTTATTCATTACAAACATACACACACACAAAAATACAAATCTTTCCTCTTTATAATATTAGTGTAGATGTAGACGAGCGAACGTCACGCGGTTTCACCCGTGTAGTTTCCGTTACCGTGGGAATACGGGGATAAAATATAGCCTATGATACTGAGTAAAGACGTGGCTTTCTAATGGTGAAAGAATTTTTAAAATCGGTCCAGTAGTTTTAGAGTTAAATCGTAACAAACAAACAAACAAAAAATCTAATCTTTCCTCTTTACAATATTAGTAAATAGATAATTTCACGTGGTCGAAGGTCGTCGCGGGCAACACAACTACCTAGTTAATAAATTAGACAAGAATGGTAGATAAAGCCAATGTGACATTAGTAATTAGCGGTGAAATCCTAGACGCTAGTTTTAGATGAGAACTAATTAGTTTTTAGTGTTATTGGCCACTAACCATCGGAGCAGACATATTTTGAGTAGAGATCGCGATTCGATAAGCTTAGCACTAAGCCAAGCTGCAAACTGTTAAGCTGTTACCTCGCTCAAATCCTGAAAATACCGTGGGTTTTAAAGAAGTTTGTAGATGAATCCTTTTGTGCGTTTTCAATATAAAAAATATATTTTAAACTAAAGGTCATCACAAAAACATTGTATTGTTTAAAATTTTAATAAACTTACTCAAATTTTATCAAAAAATCGTAACAAATAGGTCCTTTTTCAACCTAAATTGAAAATTTTCTCTGATAACAGCTCAATAACTCGGCATGAATTTTATACCAAAAAATACGTAATGACGTATTTAACAATGTGTATTGAGTTTTTTCTCTTATTTCTTTTAATATTTTAAAATATTTTATAAAAATCCGAAATTTCGCGAAAAGCACTACGTCACTCCCGCATTCATCCCTCTCTCTCTCTCGTCGTTTCGTCGTACAATACGGCCGACGTATCTTGGCGAGTCCGAACTTCGCGCAGAAGGTTGCGCAATCGTTGTTTTGAGGAACCAAATGGTGGCATGAGGCGACGTACTGGGGGCGGTGGTCTAGGCTAGAGATTGACCAAAAATAAACACAATCGACCCTTTATTCAATCTAATATCGTAATCGATTAGTTTTATTTAGAATTAATTGATTTTTGTTTATTAAGGATATTAAACGAAATAGATTTACAAATATAGTGTATTTTGTTTGTGAATAAACGGGATTTCGATTTAAATTTAAAAAAAAACTTATAAAATTTTATTTTCTCGGTTGAAAGACATGATTTACATAAAATATCAGTTATCTATTAACGACTACTTGAGTAACGACTATTTGAGAAAATTTAAAACCTCCTTAAAAAATTAAAAATAAATATATTTTTTTACTTAATTTTAATCGATTTGAATAAAAATCGATTTAACAACACCCTCAGGAACGCGTATTGGACATCCCTATTTGATTACTTTGTGAAGCTTCGTGCTTATTCGGCAATGCTCGGTACACGGTATATATGTCTCAGTCACACGTTAGCATTGGTGTCGTTTTCGTATCGCTATCTCTGTCTTGAGTACAGTCGGTTATAAAAGTTTTCGTTGTTATTGTTGTGAATTGTTATTATTTTGATTTTTATTTTTTATTTTAGATTTTAATGATGAATTGATTTATGTGTGGATTTTAACTTTGATTATGATTTTAATAACGTAATGTGAATAAAATTTTAATGTAATCTATGTAATAATTATGTAAACTGAGCTAGATGGGCCCGAAAATGCCTGAAATAAACGATAATGATAATAAAAAATATTGTTTAGTTTTTTTGTTTAGTGTTAAGTTTGTTCTATTTGCGTTATTTGCAAGTGTCAGTTGGCACTTATATTATTCGCCAAATATGCCAACCAAAGCATTTATGGTAATTTTATTCGTACATTGGTTTATAAAAAATAATGACAATAACAGTTTTCTTCACGAGTGTACATGCGCTAAAGTTCGCAGAGCCTATGTTCAGACTCGCCAAGATACGTCGGCCGTATTGTAAGTTAGTACGGGGCAGCATGCTCAAGGTCATTGGGCAATGAATGCTCCAGGGTGGCCCGCGAAAGACGTCTATGTAGTTACAGAATTATAATCATCAAAATTATCAATACAACCCTCCAGGTTCTTAGAGGTGTAGGAAACAAAAAAAAAGCAGAAAAAGTCATTTCTACACCTTTATGAACGTGGAGGGTTGTATTGATGATTTTGATGATTATAATTCTGTAACTACATACGTCTTACACCCGCGAATAATATTTTGATCAACATACGGTAAGCAGGTAGTGACTAGGTAGTTTTACCATTTCATGATAAAAAAGGCATTCACAAACAATTCCAGCTATTTTCCTACACGGTAAAATGTCCCAACTTGTGTGCTTTTATCAGTCAGTACTAAATCATTAATAATATTATTTTTGGCTAGAAAAGTTCAGAGTCAAAAAGATGGTAGGTACTTGATTTAACGACCCGACCCGGCGCAGCGGTAGTGAGGCTGCCTTACGTTCTTAGGGTCCCGGATTCGAATCCCGGTCGGAGCAAATGTTTGTGTGATGAGCATGGACATTTGTTTCCGAGTCATGAATGTTTATATTCATAATACTTAAGTCATGTATTTACAAACAAAAAGTATCTATGTAGTATATCAATTATCTGGTGTCCACGACACACGCCTCGTTGCTTAGTGTGGCACTAGATGGCGCTGTGTGTAATGTCCAGCAATATTTATTTATTTACTTACAAATCCTGAAGGATGGTAACACTAGTTTGGATAGTCTGGATACGAAAGGTCAGGGATTGGGAGTGGCTTATTCAAAATTACACCGACACAGGCTGTAGATACCAGTTGGGTGACAAATTCATGACTTTAACTAAAATATAAAAATTAATTTGACAAGTTAAAGGTTCCCTTTGAATCAAAATAAATAGTACCTAATTGTCTGACTCGGGTTGACAGTGTGTCTGAAATTTAATCAGGGTTCGGTACCCAAAGGGTAAAAACGGAACCCTATTACTAAGACTCTCTCGTCTGTCCGTCTGTCTGTCACCAGGCTGTATCTCATGAACCGTGACAGCTAGACAGTTGAAATTTTCACAGATGATGTATTTCTGTTGCCGCAGCGCTATAACAACAAATACTAAAATCAGAATAAAATTAATATTTAAGCAAGGGCGATGAAGGAACATGGATGAGTTTTAGTCAGTAAAAGTCTGACACTCCCTCCTGCTCCGCCCAGAGCGGGAGGGGTTATTTGATGATTTCCCATCCAAAAAAAAAAAAAAAAAAAAAGGGGGGCTCCCATACAACAAACGTGTTTTTTTTGCCGTTTTGTATAGATAATGGTACGGAACCCTTCGTGCGCGAGTCCGACTCGCACTTGGCCGGTTTTTATAAACCTAAGGACAATATCAAAAAACGTTACCCTCCATATGGGGTCAAAATGAGACCCTAAATCCAATGTATGATTAGGATTACCTCATTTATGATACCTACACAAAAAAGGTTGTCAACCTTTTTATACATTGAAATGCATTATCAAAAAAAACTCAGATAGTATCGAGTTTCCAACACAATAACCATGTCCCTGCAATGTTAATTTTATCTCAAACATATAATTATTTAAATCAAAACATGGTGCAAACAGATATGATTTACAATGCTTTTTATTTGCATAAAAAAACTTTAGTTTATGGGCAGATGACCACTGTTTCATAAATCAAGTGTACTTGATAATGTGTAAGCCTTGGTTACCTGTAATTGAGTGTGCGTTACAAATAAATAAAATAAAAACGTTTATTTCAATTACAATAGGCATTTCGATACATATTATTGGAGATCACCTTTTAAGCAAGGAATTGCTTGTATTAGGAGACTCCGCACTTCCACTTGTCAGAAATTTAGACAGTGTAAACATGAAAGACTAAACAAAGATAAAAATTAACAATAAAAAATAAATGATAAAAGGGTAACTTATAAGTTACAAGACCATGTATTCTATAATAGTTTTAATTTATCTAAGAAATTATAATGGTGCTCGTTAGTAATCCAAAATAAATAAATTAATTAATTGTAGGTCGTGGTTTCGAGTCCAGACTGCATAACTTAGTGTATATTTATTTCACCACAACTTTTCTCAAAAAGGTTAAGGAAATCATAATAACTAAGCGGTATGGCCTGGAACCAAAAATTCAAAGACTCTGTGACATCAATCTGTGCTACTTGTACTAGGCTGAGTAAGCTATATGTCATGTAAATAACAAAGGAGAAGTATACACACACACACTCAATAGGGTAACAAAAAACAATATATCATCATTCACTCAATGATAATTCTTGTGTTAGGTACTTCTTTTTTTTCAAACATCATTTCAAAAAATTGTTTACTCTTTCAACCCGACATTTAAAATAAAATCCTAACCCCTGTATAAGGAAAATTGTAGACTTGTTGTGAGGATTCATAATAAATGAAGCATGAATGACATCTGCATATCAATGAATGAAGGTTACTCGTAACTGATAACACGATTAGCTATGTTTAAGAAAATTTAACTTACTAGCGGACGTCACGCGGTTTCACCCGCGTAGTTCCCGTTCACATGGGAGTATGGGGATAAAATATAGCCTATGTTACTCGGGGTAAATGTAGCTTTCTAATGGTGAAAGAATTTTTGAAATCGGCGCAGTAGTTTTTCATTACAAACATACACACACACAAAAATACAAATCTTTCCTCTTTATAATATTAGTGTAGTAACCATATTATTATTTTAATGAGTATTCTCACGCCTTCAGTTCATGATTGCATTTAACTGTGTTTACTGAGTTTAATTTAATACATGATATTGTATATTATTGTTTCCTTTGGAAGTTGGAATGTGCCGAGCCTTTTCCCAAATATGTTGGGGTTGGCTTTCAGTAGTACTGGGTAATAATAATAATAATAGTAATTTTAGCAGAGATTAACCATTGGAGCAGGAGGTAATGGTCTACCCTCAGTCTCATAGACATAGTCCAATGACACAACCAGAGAGAGATCTAACCGGAGAGGCTTTTAACCTGCTTTCCGAGTCACGGGGGTATCATACTACCAACTCGTAAGTGGAAAAATCTAATGTCACTTTGTCCTACCTGGGAATCGCACCCAGGACCCCACTTGCTTGCCACCACGAGACCAACGGAGCAGTTACTGAGTAATAATACGATGCCCCTAGGTAAGACTGATGGTCAGATGGGTAACGGATAAGTTGTGAAGAGGCAGTTGGCAATGAAGCGCAGACAGAATGATGATGATGAAACATGAACGATGTAACAAGATTTTGTGTCCATGGAGTTTCTTGCCCATTCTTCTCCATAGAAATCTACACTAGGGAATGGGCAACTACAGTACTTTCACAGTTTTTATGCCTTATGACTGGTACTGAGCTTTAATTTTCATATCAAATTCAAAAGTGCCTGTAACTGGCCTACTTGAAATAAATGCTTTGATTTTGACAGCATTTTAACTAGATTAAAAATTTAAAAAAAAACTACATTTTAATTATTGATACAACTGGTATTTTCATGTGTAATAAATTAATTATTTATGACATAAATGAGAGTTTCAAGGTAATCCGATGTCATTAATATTGAGATGAAAACTTCTTCGTTGTATGTTTCTAAGGGGCATTTCAATATTTTTGCTTATTATGGTAATTAAGGTATTCTTAAACATCTTTTCCTCTAGTGTGGCAAATTTTTGAAAATATTATTTCTTGCTGATATATAAAATTTACAAAATATGCATGAGAAGCATGTGACAAGACAAGTGTTATTATTTAAACAT